>JAULJL010000023.1:12500-5012500 GCA_030761205.1 Fremontodendron californicum | reverse complement strand
TTACAATATGCGGCCAAGTGTGTTTCAGGACACTTAAGTCCATCATACTTTTCAAATTTTGGAACTTTGAATTTTGATGGAATGACCACATCGGGAACCAAAAGTAACTCTTCCATACTAAATTCATCTCTACCTTCAACATCTCGAATTTTTTCCTCCAATAGGATAGAATCTGGTTGTATCTCTGCCTTTTGACTCTGAACTGACTGTGAATGAATCTGATTAGAAACCTGGTCTTGAACAATCTTTCCCAAATTGCCACACTCTTGAAGTTGATTACTTTTTTGTGTAACATGTTATCCCCCAGTTTCTATCAGTTGTCCCACAGTTGCCCGAGTCATCTGGATCGTCTCCAAAACTATCTCATTTTGCTTTTGTTCCATCTGATCCAATCGGATAGTAGAATCTTCTCTCATTTCACTTTTTGGTGTTATCTTCGAGAAACAGAAAACCAAAGCTATCTTTAGAGAGCATACTTGAACTTTATCAATATTCATTCTCATCATGGCTCTTTATTTGAGGGGATTGAGAAAAATCTCCTTTTTATTTGCCTCTAGAGATCAAAAATTATTGATTACAATATTGACTTCTCTATCATTGGCATCAATGGAGCCATTGTTATGCACAAATAAACTTAATGTTAATGAATGGATGGATGAGATGCGCGGTATGACAAGCAATTGATCGAATGCAAATGCAGGAGAAGATGCCACAGAGGAAATAAGAATCGGAGGAACTTAATCATCAACATATCGTAAATTCAAAGCATAATTAATTCATTTCCATGCTATTGTTCAAAAGACATAATCCATATTTACAAAATCTGGAAAATGGTTAAAACTATCTTTGCAATCATTTTATTTTTCCTATCCTAAGGCTATAAGAGCTGGCTACTGAAAAGATCAAAGTTTTACTACATCATCACCATCAATCTCCCAATCCTAAATGACCTTTCCAAGTCCTTGATCAATTAGTGTCATTGGGTCAAACCACTTGGCATCTATAAGAGATTGCACTTTATGCTTGAAAGCCTCATAGTTTTCAATGCTATGTTCAACAACTCCATTGTGATAGTCACATCTTGCGTTCGGGTTGTACCACTTAGGATATGGTGGGCGCAAGGGTTCTATAGGCACACAAGAAACAAGATGGCCTTGGATCAATCTAGAAAGGAGTTCTTTATAGCTGATAGGAATAGGATCAAAATATCTATGTGCCTTTTTCTTGGATTGTTTTTGGGTGACATACCGACTAGGAGTTGAGGCATTTGGTTGTGGTGCAAAGGCTTGAACTGGAATAATGGATGAAAAGGTGGTCGAATGATAACAGGGTGAGGATATGGATTTGGATATTGGGTCCTTGAAGGTTGCACAAAGCTCAAGGTTCCTATCCCATGTACCTGATGGGATGATTGAAAGTTGGCAGGACGAGGGCACGGGTATGAATTTGAGCCAATTTGTGGTGATGGAGTGAGACCCAAAGACCTCGTGTTGGTCATCTCAGCGGGCGGTTGGACAATAGTAAGGTGAGGATATTGGTTCAGACCTGGAACAGTTTGCAGGGACTGTATAGGATCCGAGATTCCCGTCTTTGGCATCAGGCTTTCTGTTTTAATCATTTTCACGACATTGTCCACTGTTTTGTCAGGGTTCAAACCTTTGTGGCATTGACAAGCACAAGATCCAGCAGAGATCATTCGATCTGGACTTGATTGTTTCTTTGGGCTTAGTTGCACTGAAGGCGGTGTAGACTCTTGACAGTATTCGACTTGAATTTTACTGACAGCCTCAACCATTTTCTTTAATTCGGCAATCTGTCTCTCCAACTCCCGAATTTCATATCAAAATTCTTCTTGATTGAGCTCCAAGGCATCCAATCGTTCCTCCACCTCATTCCCCATATCTTAACCCCTTTATGCAAATGAAACTAACATTATTACCATCGATGAAATCAAAAATGCAACCACAAATGTATATGCTCTATTTAAATGTGCATGAACGTAATGATAATTAATGCATGAATTGTGCAAAATGTAAAGATGCTAGAAGAAATGAATTTTCATAATTACAGCTTATAAATATTATGCAAAATGCAATGAAAAGATCAAGGAAAAGATCCTAATATCATTCTTTATTTTCTTTGATTTTTTTTCTTCATTTTTTTCACACTTTTTTTAAAAATTTCAGACAATCATTCCTTTTGACAATTTTTCTTTTTTTCATATTTTGTCAAAAGTCAAAAGTAAAAAGGAAATTTTTATTATTTTTTATAACCCTACTCCACCACAAAAGAACTTCATTATTCTCTTCTCATTTTTCATTTTTTCCTCTTTTCTTTTTTTTTCAAAAAAGAAATATTTTTCATTTTTTTATGGAATAAAAACTCTCTTTTTTTCTAAAGATTCCTACAAAGGTACAAGTGTAAAAGAAAATTTTCAAAATAACCCAAAATTACTAAATTCTGGTATTATTACAAATGATACATGGAAGAAAAGAGTAAAGCAATAAAAGAGTGAAATCATCAATACAATAATGAACAATTGCCCTAACAATATCAACTTATTTAGGCATCATGGTGCCTTTGGGGGGCGGAATATTAAACTTATTACGGGAAATGTACATTCATCCTTACCCTATGTACCGTGCTTATTTGGAATGTAAAACAAATAGCAAAAGGTTGAAAATATTCCTCCATGTGTTCCTAACTTTGGCGTATCTAACGAAATTCGGCATAGCTTCGCCTAGGTTCACATATGAGGTTGAATTAGGTTCTAAAGGCTCCAAATTGCTCTCGACTATCGCTTGTGAAGGCTAGTAAGGCATCCCGATTTAAACGAGTTCAATTTGTTAGAGCATATTTCCCTAGCCTGTGCGAATTGTTAGTCATGAAGGCATAGGTACTCTAGTACTCCGAAAGTGTTTCGCTAGCCTGTGTGGATTCTTAGTCACGAAGGCGTAGTTTACTTTACTTCCACTTAAAAGGACGGAGCTCGGGAATAGAGCTCATGTTATGCAAATGCAAGTATGGTGTGTGAGGAGGAACAACAAACCTTTCACCACCTATTCTAACCCTTATTAAAAATACCCCGACAATTTATTAAAGCAATAATAAAATAATATAAAACATTAATTAATCGAGAAGCAAAAATATATACAACATTAAGTAACCAGAGAACATAAACAATATGCATGTGAATGAACATATTAAAAACAATTTATTACTTTTGGGAAATTCTCCATATTTTTTTATAAAAAATGAGAATTATAATTAAATACCAATTAAAATCGACAAACCAAGACTTTGGATAACACGCGACTAATTCTAGGCTTGACTCTCTAAAAGTCCCCAGCGGAGTCGCTAAACTATCATAACGGTTTTTCGACCGCCAGACGATTTTAAAAGCAAACAGAGGGAGTCGCCACCAATTTTTTTTGTTTAGGTGTGATCTGTCACCTATTAAAAATCAATTTTTATAAACCATTTTAAATAAATTAAAATATTTTAAGAAGACCAATTTTGAAGTCTGGGTTTTAATCTAGAGAGAAAACTAAAGCGGATTCGGGAGTCGATTACGTGCGGGGAAGGATTAGCACCCCTACAATGCCCGTAAAATACGGTACCTTATTGGTCACGTGTTATCCTAAGTCTCGGTAGAAGTTGGTTTTAGGTTCGACATTTAAAATTAATTCCCTTTTAAAAATAATCATGTTATTTGAGAATGAACCGAAATTTATTAATGCGAAATTGTTTCATATTCCCTGGAAGACCCGACAAAACATGGAAATTTTATTTATTTCGGAATTCTCCGAATCACCCTCGTTAAAAAAGGATATTCTGTTATTAATGATAATTGATGATATCCTCCCCGGCAGACCCAGCAGAGAACGCATGAATTATTTCAAGTCGGGAATAACCTTGTTTTGTTAAAAATCATTAGTTTTTATGCATTTAAAATTATTTGAAAATGATCATTTTTCATATTTTTTAAAGGATTAATAATGCATTTAATAAAAAAAAAAAATAATAAGGTAAGGTAAGGTAAGGAAATAAACCAAAATAAATAATAATAATAAGTAATATAACAAGGAAGGTAAATAAATAAAAAATCTAAAATTATAATATGAAATGTAAATAAAGATAAAAAAAATAACATAGATGATAAAATCACAAAAAATTAAATATAAAAATAAAAACTTACCTTAGAAGATTGCAAAAAATTCGAAACTTGAGTGCTAGAATTAATTCCTGAAAAAAAAAAAATAGAATCTTTGTTTCCTTAATTTCTCTTTTTCCTTTTATTTTTTATTTTTTATTTTTTATTTTTTATTTTTTATTTTTTATTTTTTCTTTCTTCTTTTTTATTTTTTCTTTTCTTTCCTTTTCTTTCTTATTTTTCTTTTCTTTCTTATTTTTTTTTATTTCCTTTCTTTTCACTTTTTTTTTTCTTTCCTTTCTTTAATTTTTTCCTTTCTTTCCTTTCTTCCTTTTTCCTTTTTCTTCTTCTTTCCTTTTTTCTTCTCTTCCTCCCTTCTCCCTGGAGCGGGTCAACGCGCAGACCCAGTTCAGATCCGGGTCCACGCGCTGATCCTGCCTGCTTTTTTTTCCTATAAAAGCCTAATTCTCTCTCTCTTCTCTCATTTTTTTCTTTTTACTTTCTCTCTCTACCCTTTCAGACCCTCTCACCTCTCTCTAAAAGAACCCAGCTTCCTGCCGAAGCCTCAGAATCCGACGGTCGAACCACCGCACTGGCCACCGTCTTCGCCGACGGCCGATCAACCCCAAAATTTCACCTCGAAATCGTTTTGGCCTCCACTTTCCGATTTTGACCTCCGATTTTCCAAAAAATGCCCTAAATTTCCTAGATTTAAAGCTTAAACCTGAAACTTCAACTCTAAATCCGACCACTATCCACCGTTGTATGGGGCCCAAAATCGAACCACAACCTCCTCACCACGTCCTCCGACTGTTCACCATTCAAATCATCAAAAAAACATTTTGAACTCCTCCAAATCCCAAAAACCCGAAAGCCTTTAGTTTTTCTCTTTTATGTGTTTGCTTTTTTTTTTTTGGTTTTGTGTTTGCTGAGGTTGTGGTTGCTTGATGAGTATGTGGTGGTGGGGAGGGTATGTGGCGGTCGGTTTAAGGGCAATGTGTATGAGTGTTTTTTTTTTGGTGATATTTTGTTATTTTTTTTCTCTAGTTCCTGGATTCAAAAGAAAAAAAAATCCCTTTCTGATGTGAAAATATGGGCTTTTATTCCAAGGTTTTCGGATTTCTTGTAACCAGGTTTAAGGGTTAGTTGGTGAGGGTTGCTAGGTAGATGGTTGAGTGTGGGAGATCATGGTAGGTTGGGGCTATATGATGAAGCAGTTTAAGGTGGCTGGGATGGTGGCATGGGTGGCGTGTGTGTGTTGTTGCTGCTATCGCAACCTAAAAAATAACGAATCTCATTGCAAGACTTTATTATTCGTTAAGCGTGACTTTAAAAAATCGAGAAAAGGTCGACTTAATTCCTCTAGAAAAATGAAGGTTTTGAAAATGACCTTGAAAAAGACATGGAGTCGCCACCAATCTTTTTTAGCTAGGTATGATCGGCCACCTATTAAAACCGGTTTTATAAAATATTTTAAAAATTAATTAAAACATTTTTAAAACCAATTTCAAGTCTGCGTTTAAACCAGAGAAATCAAAGAAACAGGTTCGGGACTCGGTTACGTGCGGGGAAGGATTAGCACCCCCACAACGCCCGTATAAAACGGTACCTTATTAATCGTGTGTTATCTCAAGTCTCGATAAAAAAATCGGTTTTAAATTTAGTATTTCAAGTTAATTCCCAATTTAAAGAAAAATAATTCCATTTTTAATCGAAAATGATTTGGAATTTATAAATTCAAAATTTTCCAATATTCCCCAACAAACGTGGAAAAATATAGAAATTTTTATTAATTTTGGAAAACTTTCCGAATCATTCTCTTTTTTTTGAAAGAAAGATATTGCTTTATTAATAATAATTGATGATATTCCCTCCAGCAAACCCGGTAGAGAACTCATGAATTATTTTAACTCGGGAATATCTTTATTTTTTATTGAAAAATCATTATCCTTTTGAAAACATTTTAAAAGATATGAATATGTATATGCATGACATAAATAAAATGACATAGCAAAATCTAAATAATATAATGCTTCCTAAATGATATGATATAATTTAAATGCCTTAGCATATTCTAAATGAAATGAAATAAATGCCTTTGTGATTTTTTTTAAGTTTTGTCAAAATTATAAAACAAATACTGGAGATTTATTTTTCTAAGTTTTGTCAAAATTATAAAACAAATACCGTCTTTAATCAAAAAATCACAAAGGTAGAATAATCAATTTGACAATACTTAATTTTCCACAAGTGTGCTCAAGAGAGCATGACTTTGAACCATTAATTGGTCTAAGTCATTATTCAAGTGGCATGAACATGAAATGCATGAAAAAATACAGCAAGTATAGTGCATGAAATGCATGAGTTTAAACCTAAATGTCATGAAAAAATGCATGGCATTCATATAGTGACCTAGACCTAAATGAACTTGCATGGCATTTAATGCAACCTAGACCTAAAATGTATGAACATGCATAGCAACTAAACCAAACCTAATAACTAAAATGTGCATGGCATTTTCACAAACACAAAGCATGTTTAAACCAAAAACTCAACCAAATATCATGCAAATGCTAATCTATCAACTAACATGGCAAGAATGCACATATAATGCAAAAATTCAAGGGTGGCCGAATGGCCTATGTAACTAGCAAACATGGCATTTTCACAAACACTTGGTATATTAGCATGCAAAACTAAATCAAATGTCATGCAAATGCAAAAGCCTACCAACTAACATGGGAAAAATGCAACACACAATGCAAAACACATGGAGTAGCCAAATGGCCTCAAGCTCCAACAAGCATGGCATTTTCACAAACACTTGGTATACTAACATGCTCAACTAAAATATAACACTCAAATCATGCAAAAACCACACAAGCATTTTCACAAACACTTGATATACTAAATCTAAAACATGCTCAAATTTAAACATCATGAAAACAGAAAATTAAAAATGCAAGAACATGGTATTTAAATCATAAATGGTAACAAACAACGCAACCAAATTAAAATATAACTCAAGAATATGAAGTAAAATAACATTTAAAACACCAAGATCAAACAAAATAACATAAACAATATGATAAAATAAACCAAACAGCAACTTAAATAAAGAATGTAGGCCATTCGGCCATGGTGAGTATATTGTAAAAAATATATTTAAGAAAGAGATGAAGGAAGAACTTAAGAAGAACAATAAAAAAAAAATTACTTAAAATGGAAACTCACCAAATAGTAATCAAAATAGCAAAAACAAGAATGCAAAATCAAGAAAGTGCAAGAGTTGGTGCTCAAGAGCAACCTCAAGAAGCTATATTTCAAGCTTTATCTCTTCAAACTTTCCTTTCTTTTCTAAACTTTTCATTTTTGCTTTCAACCAAGGAGAGAAAAACCAAGTAAAAACCAAAAGAACTCAGCAAAATGAAAATGTGAAAATAAAATTTCTGCCTCCTCTCTATGCTGGCCGAATGGTCTATGTAAATCCTCAAGGATGTTGTCATTTTTTTTGTAACCAATTTTCCATCAAATGGCTAATAATTCAAGGTGAAAAAATCATGAAATTATCACCCTTAGATTAGCATATCAGCTATCCCAAATTACAGTTGTTCAAGAATAATGTTGACATCTCTCTTGGCCTATGTGGCTTAATCACCATGGCTTGATCAAAGAGAATCTCTAACTAACTCTTAATTTTTAGCCATTTGATTGAAAAATCAGAAGCTTCCTCCTTCCTTTGGGCCTTGGAAGGCCAGCACTTCTCTTTTCCAGCCCAAGTCTTATTTTTTGAAAGGCCCAAAGAAGCCCTTTTCGGTTGCTTGGGTGAAATGACCGTTTTGCCCCCCGGATGCAAATAAATATCAAAGGACTCCAAATTCAATTTTTATTTTTTTAATACTTCCAAAATAATAAAACATTGAGTTTTGGAAGTTTTCAAAATTATCTGAATCCGTTTGCTATTTATTTGGATTTTTTCTTCCAAAAATACCCTTTTATGCCCCCATATTTTACCATTTTTTAAACGAGCTCCAAATAAAGATTTTTCTTCACCAATATCTTCCAAATAATTTAAAAGTGTGATCTGAAAGTTTTCTAATTTTTGGAGCTCATTTGGTATTTTTTCGGGATTTATCGGCTTGAATTACTGCATAGGAGCTCGGGATTTGGCCATTTTGCAAACAAACTCCGAATCAAGATTTTATTTTTCCAATATATTCCAAATAATTTGAAAATGAGATTTGAAAATTTTTAGAATTTTTGGAGTCCATTTGCTATTTTTTCGGGATTTATCTTCTTGAATTATTGCATAGAAGGCCCGGGATTTGGCCATTTTGCAAACAAACTCCGAATATATATTTTCTTTTTCCAGTCTCTTCCAAATAATTTAAAATTTTTATTTGCAAAATTTCAGAAGATTTGGAGTTCATTTGCTATTTTTTTGGGATTTTCCTTTTTTAATTACTACATAAGATACCCGGGATTTGGCCATTTTGCAAACGAACTCCGAATCAAGATTTTCTTTCATCAATCTCTTCAAAATAATTTTAAAATGAGATTTACAAAATTTCAAAATATTTGGAGTTCATTTGCTATTTTTTTCGGGATTTTCCTTTTTGAATTACTATATAAGAGACCCGGGATTTGGCCATTTTGCAAACGAACTCCGAATCAAGATTTTATTTTTCCAATATCTTTCAAATGATTTAAGAATGAGATTGACAAATTTTTAGAATTTTCGGAGTCCATTTGCTATTTTCCCAAATTTTCCAATTTTGCCTTTTTGCCTTCGAAACCCGGTTTTGCTCAAAACAAGTTCGATTTTCAGATTTTCTTCAAACTGAGCCTTGGGCTATCCCTTTTTAATCATTCCTCATCCATTGGGGGCTTTGGTCTTACCAAGTTGGGCCATCTCTGTGATTCTTCCCAATTTCACCGAAATCCACCAAAAACCCTAATTCTCGGTTTTCTCCCGGATTGACTTTTCTTTCGATTTTTCTTGCAATTGGCTTCTCCATTACCCGTAGTAAGTGCTTATATTTCATTTGGAACCTTCAATTTCGACCAATTTGATCGTTTAAGCACTTTTCCCCAAATTTCTCGGATTAGGGTTTCCTTTCTACTGAATCTCCAAATGCCAACTTCCAAACTCCATATCTTTCAATGTAGACCTCGGATTATCAAAATTCTTTTGCCATTTTTCAATTGAACTTAAAATCTTGATTTTGAAAGTGGGTTGACTTTTTTTAGTAGTTGACTTTTTGGGGTTGACTTTTCGGGGTTGACTTTTTTTGGGGTTGACTTTTTTCAGGGTTGACTTTTTATGCTCGCCCTCTTAAGCTAAGTCTCGGAGTACCACCTGCAGGATAAAAAAAGTCTTTTTATACTCGAAAATATCAATTTATGAAGAAAACATACCTGTTTTAGTGGTCCTGACAAAATTAGGTGTCTACAGCTGCCCCTCTCTGTCTATTGCTGAGAATCAGGAATCAGGCAAAGATAAACAAACACTAATTTTGTACGGTCAGTGAAATCACATGTAAAGGAAAGGGAAAGGGGTTTCTTCTTCATTCTTCTATTATTTTTTTTTTGGAAAAAGCTGTAAATTGAAGATTTTGTCCTTAAATTGAATTCCCTGACTAATCAAGGCTCGACCCGTCTTAAGGAAACGGATTAGATTTTCAAAAGAAAAAATTGTGCCCGAAGGTCTTAAAATGGTGCCCGAAGGTCTTTAAAATGGTGCCCGTAGGTCTTTAAAAAAACGGGTGCCCGAAGGTCTTTAAAATGGTGCCCGGAGGTCTTAAAAAATTGGTGCCCGGAGGTCTTTAAAATGGTGCCCGAAGGTCTTTAAACCTGGTGTCCGAAGGTCTTTAAAATTGGTACCCGAAAGTCTTAAAAATGATGCCCGAAGGTCTTTAAAATTACTGATGCCCGAAGGTCTTTAAAACTGGTGCCCGAAGGTCTTTAAAATGGTGCCCGGAGGTCTTAAAAACTGATACCCGAAGGTCTTTAAAACTGGTGCCCGAAGGTCTTTAAAAATGGTGCCCGAAGGTCTTTAAAACAGGTGCCCGAAGATCTTTAAAACTGGTGCCTGAAGGTCTTTAAAACTGGTTCCCGAAGGTCTTTAAAATTGGTTTGAAAATACCTTGACGACGGTCTCAAGGCTCGATTTGTCTGATAAACAAAATGAATTCAATTTAAAACAGGAGGAAATACCTTGATGGCGATCTCAGACTCTGAATCTTTTGAGAAGCAAAACGAGTTCTCTTTGGGGAAGTCCAAGTTTTCCTGATTTCTGCACTGTTAGCTAAATGCAATGATGAGAATGCCATGCTTTTGCAAATGCTTGTATGCTTCTTAAAATAAATGCAATCAAATGATTGTGCCATAATTTCTAATCCACGATTTCTTTGAGGTTCACAGATTATATGACTTCAGGACAGAGTCTTCAATTGTTCATTGATGCCCCACTTAAGGAATTCTTCACTCAAGATATCTTGTCAAACAGTCTCAGCTTCTCTCTCTCGCTGAAGTTCACAGATTTTCTGATTTCGTGATGGAGTTTCCACCACGTTCACTGTTTTCCTTTTCTTGGTGAACTTTCCAAACCTTTCCCAAGATTTAAATCTATTCCTTAGTAATACTTTGAAATCCCTTTATTTAAAGATTTTTATTACTAATCATCATTCAATTTAATAACAACCATAATGCATCTCAAAAGTATATGAAAGAGAATATGAACCAAGCAAAAATTATCATGAAAAGGATAACAAGAATTTATTGCAAGAAATGTTTTAAAATGGTAAAAATAAATATCAAGGATATAAGAAACAAATATAAGGTTATAGGCTGTAGATGCCCCAGATGCGGAATATCTTGGACCCCTCCTTTTTCAAACCATCTGAAATTTCTCTTGAATGAGCAATTCACATGGGTAACCTCTTAGCTTCTATAGTTACATCAGACTGCGTTGTTCCCCTTTTTCTCTGATTGTCAGATACTTTCTCCCCCTTTACACGGAACATTGATTCAAACTTTGATTAGTACTTGAACCGCCTTTTGTAGGTTTTCAACTCAAGTGTCCTCCGTTCGGTATTAAGTCGCCCTTTGCGGGTTTTCGGCTTAAACCTCTCCTTTTTCATTCTTTTTTATTTCTATTTTTTTTTTTTTGTATTCTACCATGCATTTGAGAATTCTAAATGCTTCCAAGGTAAAAATATCAATTCAAAAGATGGGATGAATTCTGAGAATAACCTTTCAAATTAAATATCCATGCTTGATCAAAATGGGCTTTTAAAGCATGTAATGTAGGCCAAGGTTTAGGTTTAGAAAGAAAGGATAAAATAGGCCCAAAATGTGTTTTAGGGTGATTGGATCAAGGATCACTTTTTGAGGAGAACTCAATCTTGAAACATTTGTCCCTTTTTGGACCTTTTTTTTTTTGCTTTGTTGGCTTTCATTTGCCACATTTTCTGATGGCTTTCTTTTTTTTTTTTTGCCATGATTTTTTATTATCTTTCCTCTTATTTGCCCTCCAGTGTAGAGGGTGATCCTTGATCAAGGTTTTAAAGAAAGAAATAATTCTTAAGGCTCAAAGGGGTGACTAAGGATATTTTTTCTTAGTGGAAGGAATATGAAAGACGGCCATTCATCATATCAAGCATAAATATTCTCTTTGAAAAGCAATTCTCAGGGGAAATAGATATATAGAATTTCTATTTTTACACTTGGAATCATTCGAATTTTCATGTGCACAGCATCACACTTTTTTTTTTAAGCATAATACTTCTTTAGTTCATCAGCATTCACGGGATTTCTAAAATCATCTCAGTCCATTCTAGTTAAAATCAATGCTCCTCCAGAAAAAGTTTTTTTACCACATAGGGTCCATCCCAATTCGGAGCCCATTTTCCTCTCGGGTTCTTCACTATAGGGAGAATTTTTCTCAATACCAACTCCCCCTCTCGGAACTGCCTAGGACGAACCTTCTTGTTGTGGGCTCGAATCATCCTTTTCTGATACAACTGCCCATGACAAATTGCTTTCAATCTTTTCTCCTCGATGAGATTCAACTGTTCATAACGAGCTCTAACCCATTTTGCTTCCTCTAGGCCAACTTCCATCAAAACCCGAAGTGAAGGTGTCGCAACCTAAAAAATAACGAGTCTCATCGCAAGACTTTATTATTCGTTAAGCGTGACATTAAAAAAAAACGAGGAAAAGTCGACGTAATTCCTCAAGAAAAATGGAGGTTTTGAAAATGACCTTGAAAAAGACAAGGAGTCGCCACCAATCATTTTTTAGCTAGGTGTGATCAACCACCTATTAAAACCGATTTTATAAAATATTTTAAAAATTAATTAAAACATTTTAAAAACCAATTTCAAGTCTGCGTTTTAAAACCAGAGAAATCAAAGAAGCGGGTTCGGGAGTCGGTTACGTGCGGGGAAGGATTAGCACCCCCACAACGCCCGTATAAATCGGTACCTTATTAATCGTGTGTTATCTCAAGTCTCGGTAAAAAAAAAATCGGTTTTAAATTTAGTCTTTCAAGTTAATTCCCAATTTAAAGAAAAATAATTCCATTTTTAATTGAAAATGATCCGGAATTTATAAATTCAAAATTTTCCTATATTCCCCAACAAACGTGGCAAAATATAGAAATTTTTATTAGTTTTCGAAAACTTTCTGAATCATTCCCCTTTTAAAGAAGATATTCCGTTAGTAATAATAATTGATGATATCCTCCCCAGCAAACCCGGTAGAGAACTCATGAATTATTTTAACTCAAGAATCTCTTTATTTTATTGAAAATCATTATCCTTTTTTGAAAACATTTAAAAGAAATGAATATGTATATGCATGACATAAATAAAATGACATAGCAAAATCTAAATAATGTAATGCAACCTAAATGATATTACATGATTTGAATGCCTTAGCTTATTTTAAATGAAATGAAATATCCTAAGTTATATGATATATTCTAAATGAAATGAAATGACCTAGGTAACATAATATATTCTATATGAAATGTAATATCCTAAGTCATATGATATATTCTAAATGAAATGAAATGACCTAGGTAATATAATATATTCTACATGAAATGAAATGACCTAAGTAACATACATATTCTATATGAAATGAAATGGTTTAAATGTCATGACAAATATGAATGATATGGCATATAATTTAAATGACATGGAATATATATGCATGAAAATAAAAATAAAAATAATAATGCATGAACATAACATATGCTAAATAATATAAAAGAATAACTAAATAAAAAGCATAGGATATCATGAAATATTCCAAATCATACAAAAAACAATATAACATAACTCAAAATCATAACAATATCATAGAAATTATCATAGCAAATATCACATATTATATAAAATGCATGAATATGGAAAATGCAATGCATGAAAATGTATTTTTTTTCCTTTAATTAAGGAAATCCGTATATCTAAAAAGATATCCGGCTATCTTAGGAAAATATGTCAAATTAAATATTCTAAAACCAAAATACTTTGTGATTGTTTGAAAACAATTTTGAAAAGCTTGAATTAAAAATAAAAACTGGGCTAATTTTTTTAAAATGGCTCTAATTCCCTAAGTTAAATAATCCCGGACTTGATCACCCTTAACCCGAGAGTTAAAAAATCATTTTCAGAGTTTAAAAAAGCTTAGAAACTACCCTAATTCAGTAGCTAACCTTCCTAATCAGCGCCCTCTAAGTAACTTAACCAAAACAGAAAAATGATTTTTCCTTAAATTCAATTCTGACTCCACTGTCCAGTTTTAAGCCACGATTGTTTATCCTATTTTTAAAAATTCAAAAAATTCTGAAAAAATTATAGGAGAATCAGGACATGTAAAACTACACGGAAAAAAAGCGGCTTAATTTTTGATTAAAGATGAATTCCCAGAAAAATCGGAAAAGTACGAGTACTGTGTTAAAAAACTGTTTTGCCAAAATACATTTTTGACTTTGATAAAATCATTTAAAAATCAAAGTAAAATATTTAAAACTCACAAAATGACTCACAAACAGTAGATAGGACTTTTTCAAAGTTAGATAAAAATTGGCTAAGTAAAAAAAATCACAAAGGTAGAATAATCAATTTGACAAAACTTAATTTTCCACAAGTGTGCTCAAGAGAGCATGACTTTGAACCATTAATTGGCCTAAGTCATTATTCAAGTGGCATGAACATGAAATGCATAAAAAAAATACAGAAAACATAGTGCATGAAATGCATGAGTTTAAACTTAAATGTCATGAAAAAATGCATGGCATCAATATAGTGAGTTAGACCTAAACTTGCATGGCATTTAATGCAACCTAGACCTAAAATGCATAAACATGCATGGCAAATAAACCTAACTTAATAACTAAAATATGCATGGCATTTTCACAAACACAAAGCATGCTTAAACCAAGAACTCAAACAAATATCATGCAAATGCTAACCTATCAACTAACATGGCAAAAATGCAACATATAATGCAAAAATTCAAGGAGTGGCCGATTGGCCTATATGACTAGCAAACATGGCATTTTCACAAACACTTGGTATACTAACATGCAAAACTAAATCAAATGTCATGCAAATGCAATAACCTACCAACTAACGTGGCAAAAATGCAACACACAATGCAAAACACATGGAGTACCCGAATGGCCTCAAGCTCCAACAAGCAAGGCATTTTCACAAACACTTGATATACTAACATGCTCAACTAAAATATAACACTCAAATCATGCAAAAACCACACAAGCATTTTCACAAACACTTAATATACTAAATCTAAAACATGCTCAACTAAGATATAAAACTCAAATCATGCAAAAACCACACAAGCATTTTCACAAACACTTGATATACTAAATCTAAAACATGCTCAAATTTAAACATCATGAAAACATAAAATTAAAAATGCAAGAACATGATATTTAAATCATAAATGACAACAAACAAAGCAACCAAATTAAAATATAACTCAAGTATGTGAAGTAAAATAACATTTAAAACATCATGATCAAAGAAAATAACATTAATAACATGATAAAATAAACCAAAACAGCAACTTAAACAAAAACTGTAGGCCATTCGGCCATGGTGAGTATATTGTAAAAAACAAATTGTAAAAAATATATTTAAGAAAGAGATGAAGGAAGAACTTAAGAAGAACAATAAAAAAAACATTTATTTGAAAAGGAAACTCACCAAATAGTAATCAAAATAGCAAAAACAAGAATGGAAAATCAAGAAAGTGCAAGAGTTGGTGCTCAAGAGCAACCTCAAGAAGCTATATTTCAAGCTTTATCTCTTCAAACTTTCCTTTCTTTTCTAAACTTTTTCTTTTTGCTTTCAACCAAAGAGAGAAAAACCAAGTAAAAACCAAGAGAACTCAGCAAAATAAAGTGTAAAAATGAAAAATCTGAACCTCCCCTACATGCTGGCCGAAACCCCCTCTAAATGCTCAAGGATGTTGTCATTTTTTTGTAACCAATTTTTCATCAAATGGCTAATAATTCAAGGTGAAAAAATCATGAAATTACCACCTTTAGATTAGCATCTCAGCTGTCCCAAATTACAGCTGTTCAAGAATAATGTTGACATCTCTCTTGGCCTATGTGGCTTAATCACCATGGCTTGATCAAAGAGAATCTCTAACTAACTCTTAATTCTTGGCCATTTGATTGAAAAATCAAAAGCTTCCTCCTTCCTTTGGGCCTTGGCAGGCCAGCACTTATCTTTTCCAGCCAAAGTCTAATTTTTTGAAAGGCCCAAAGAAGCCCTTTTCGGTTGCTTGGGTGAAATGACCGTTTTGCCCCCCGGATGCAAATAAATATCAAACGGACTCCGAATTCAATTTTTATTTTTTTAATACATCCAAAATAATAAAACATTGAGTTCTGGAAGTTTTCGAAATTATCCGAGTCCGTTTACTATTTCTTTGGATTTTTTCTTCCAAAAATGCCCTTTTATGCCCCCTACATTTTACCATTTTTTAAACGAGCTCCAAATCAAGATTTTTCTTCACCAATCTCTTACAAATAATTTAAAAGTGTGATCTGAAAGTTTTCATAATTTTTGGAGCTCATTTGGTATTTTTTTCGGGATTTATTGACTTGAATTACTACAAAGGAGGCCGGGATTTGGCCATTTTGTAAACGAACTCCAAATCAAGATTTTCTTTTGAAAATCTCTTAAAAATAATTTAAAAATGATATTTGCAAAATTTCAGAATTTTTGGAGTCCATTTGCTATTTTTTCGGGATTTATCTTCTAGAATTATTGCATAGGAGGCCCGGGATTTGGCCATTTTGCAAACGAACTCCGAATCAAGATTTTCTTTTGTCAATATCTTCCAAATAATTTAAAAATGAGATTTGCAAAATTTCAGAAGATTTGGAGTTCATTTGCTATTTTTTCGGGATTTTCCTTTTTGCATTACTACATAAGAAGCCTGGGATTTGGCCATTTTGCAAACGAACTCCGAATCAAGATTTTCTTTCGTCAATATCTTCCAAATAATTTTAAAATGATATTTGCAAAATTTCAGAAGATTTGGAGCTCATTTGCTATTTTTCCCAAATTTTCCAATTTTGCCCTTTTGCCTCCGAAACGCAGTTTTGCTCAAAACAAGTCCGATTTTCAGATTTTCTTCAAGCTGAGCCTTGGGCTATCCTTTTTTAATCATTCCTCATCTATTGGGGGCTTTGGTCTTACCAAGTCGGGTCATTTCTGTGATTCTTCCCGATTTCATCGAAATCCACTAAAAACCCTAATTCTCAATTTTCTCCCGGATTGACTTTTCTTTCGGTTTTTCTTGCAAGTGGCTTCTCCATTACCCGTAGTCAGTTCTTATCATTCATTTGGAACCTTCAATTTCGACCAATTTGATCGTTTAAGCATTTTTCCCCAAATTTTTTGGATTAGGGTTTCCTTTCTATTGAATCTCCAAATCCCATCTTCCGAACTCCATATCTTTCAATATATACCTCGGATTATCAAAATTCTTTCACCATTTTGCAATTGAAATTAAAATCTTGATTTTGAAAGTGGGTTGACTTTTTGAGTAGTTGACTTTCTAGGGTTGACTTTTTTGGGGTTGACTTTTTTTGGGGTTGACTTTTTTTTCAAGTTTGACCTTTTTATGCTCGCCCTCTTAAACTAAGTCTCGGAGTACCACCTGCAGGATGAAAAAAGTCTTTTTACACTCGAAAACATCAATTTAGGAAGAAAACGTACCTGTTTTAGTGGTCCGGACAAAATTAGGTGTCTACAACTGCCTTTCTTTGGCTATTGCTGAGAATCAGGAATCAGGCAAAGATAAACAAACACTAATTTTGTACGGTCAGTGAAATCACTTGTGAAGGAAAGGGAAAAGGGGTTTCTTTTTTCATTTTTTTTTTTGAAAAAGCTGTAAATTAAAGATTTGTCCTTAAATTGAATTCCCTGACTAATCAAGGCTCGACCCGTCTTAAGGAAACGGATTCGATTTTCAAAAAGAAAAATTGGGCCCGAAGATCTTAAGAATAGTGCCCGAAGGTCTTAAAAAATTGGTGCTTGAAGGTCTTTAAAATGGTGCCGGAGGTCTTAAAAAACTGGTGCCCGAAGGTCTTTAAAATGGTGCCCGGAGGTCTTAAAAAATTGGTGCCCGAAGGTCTTTAAAAAATTGGTGCCCGAAGGTCTTTAAAATGGTGCCCGGAGGTCTTTAAAAAATTGGTGCCCGGAGGTCTTTAAAAAATTGGTGCCCAAAGGTCTTTAAAATGGTGCCCGGAGGTCTTTAAAAAATTGGTGCCCGGAGGTCTTTAAAATTGGTGCCCGAAGGTCTTTAAAATTGGTGCCCGAAGGTCTTAAAAAATTGGTGCCTGGAGGTCTTTAAAAAATTGGTGCCGAAAGTCTTTAAAATGGTGCCCGGAGGTCTTTAAAATTGGGATTTGAAAATACCTTAACGACAGTCTCAAGGTTCTCAACTTGTCTGATAAACAAAACGAATTTGATTTAAAACATAAGGAAATACCTCGATGGCGGTCTCGGAGTCTGAATCTTTTGAGAAGCAAAACGAGTTCTCTTTGAGGAAGTCCAAGTTTCCCTGATTTCTGTACTGTTAGCTAAATGCAATGATGAGAATGTCCTGCTTTGCAAATGCTTGTATGTTTTCCTAAAATAAATGCAATCAAATGATTGTTCCATAATTTCTAATCCATGGTTTCTTTGAGGTTCACAGATTATATGACTTCAATGACGGAGTCTTCAATTGTTCATTGATGCCCCACTTAAAGAATTCTTCACTCCAGATATCTTGTCAAACAGTTTCAACTTCTGTCTCTCACTGAAGTTCACAGATTTTGACTTCGTAACGGAGTTTCCCACACGTTCACTGTTTCCTTTTCTTTGGTGATCTATCCAAACCTTTCCCAAGATTTAAATCTATTCCTTAGTAATACTTTGAAATCTTTTTTATTTAAAGATTTTTATTACTAATCATCATTCAATTTAATAACAAACATAATGCATCTCAAAAATATATGAAAGAAAAGTATGAATCAAGGAAAAATTGTCATGAAAAGGATAACAAGAATTTATTGCAAGAAATGTTTTAAAATAGTAAACATAAATGTCAAGGATATAAAAAACAAATGTAAGGTTATAGGTTGTAGATGCCCCGGATGCGGAATATCTTGGACCCCTCCTTTTTCAAATCATCTGAAGTTTCTCTTGAACGAGCCATTCACTTGGGTAATCTCTTAGCTTCTGTAGTTACATCAGATTGAGTTTTTCCCCTTTCCTTTGATTTTCAAATACTTTCTCCCCCTTTACACGGAGCATTGATTCAAACTTTGATTAGTACTTGAGCCGCCTTTTGTAGGTTTTCAACTCAAGTGTCCTCCATTCAGTATTAAGTCGCCCTTTGCGGGTTTTCGGCTTAAACCTCTCCTTTTACATTCTTTTTTCATTTCCATTTTTTTTTATTATTCTACCATGCATCTGAGAATTCTAAATGCTTCCAAGGTAAAAATATCAATTCAAAAAATGGGATGAATTCTGAGAATAACCTTTCAAATTAAATATCCATGCTTGATCAAAATGGGCTTTTAAAGCATGTAATGTAGGCCAAGGTTTAGGTTTAGAAAGAAAGGATAAATAGGCCCAAAATATGTTGATGCACCCAAAAGAGTGTATCTTATTTAACCTTGCACTAAAAAGATAAATTGTAAGTATAGTAGTTAGCAAGGGTCGAGTCCTCAGGGATTGGGTTTTAGTTTATAAGTTAATAGTTTAAAACTTAAATTCAAGAACAATAAAAGAAAAGGGGTTTTTGAAGCCAGATTTAAACTAAAGTAAATAATAAGAATAAGATGCAAGGCGGTATAACCAGCCAATAAAAATATATATACTAAATTAGGCGGTATAACCAGCCAATAAAAATATATATACTAAATTAGGCGGTATAACCAGCCAATAAAAATAAAACAAAGTTAATATACAAATTAGGCGGTATAACCAGCCAATAAAAATAAATATAAAAAATAAGCAAACTAAAAGTAAGAAAACAAATAAGTAAGAAGAATCAAATATGAAAAATATGGTTAAGGTTTCATTCTCCACCACTAGACATCATTAAGAATCAATTTCAGATCTATCAATATCAACCAACTATCAAAGTTAACAACCGTAGATAACAACAAGCTCTGTTACCCCAATCTTTCCTTAGTTTGTCGTTAAATAGAACAAGCTCTCTATTTAATCTCTAACCATTAAACAACCTAGAATAAGCTCTCTAAATTCAATTTAATGGCAGCTTTATGATGAGAAAGATAGGTTGATCTAAGCAACAAACACATAAGCTCGGATTGTTCAACTTAGGTTATGTTCCACTTTGCAATTATTGAAAACTTGACCATAATCATTAATCACAAATTGCCACTTATGAATAGGAAATCAAGACAATTACACGGATCAAGAGTCCTAAACTAGCAATAGATAATTATCAAGATCTATCTAGTTGTACACCTAAATAAATCTAGACAACATCATGAACAATTCTTGTAGAAGAACATAAGCAACTTTGATAGAAAATTAATGATAGATAGAATCTGAAAATCAATCACAAAACATGTCTAGGGCTTTGAAATCACCCTTAACCAAATAGAAGTTTAGCCTAGCATAGGCATTATAAACATAAACATAAAATTAAAGAAAATCTAAGAAGAAAATAAAAGAAAGAAAGAAGAAGAGGAAGAATATTAATTATCCAACCTCTTGCTCTCTCTAAAGAAAAAGAAAACTAGAGAAAAGAAAGAAAACTAGAGAAAAGAAAGAAGAAGAAAACTTAGAGAATTTTATTAAAATGGCTAATATCCTACCTATGTACAATATGATCCCTTACAATCATCCAAGTCCCTCTATTTATACACATTTTGGAGGGCTAAATGACAAGAGACAAGCTTTACAAATTTCAAAGGTAGGTATATGACGATTTTGATCAGCCAACTTGATGGTCGATTTCGTCAATATTGGAGGCCTGATCTGATCACATGGTCTTCTAGAAAAAGGTTCCCCTATCAGTTACGGAACCATAGCCGTTGGAATCAGCTCATTTGCTGATGTGGTTAAGCAGATATGGGCAAAATACGAAAACATGTCAGCACAGACGTCATTGCACATCAGCCACCTTGATGGTCGATTTCTTCAATATTGGAGGCCTGATCTGATCACATGGTCTTCTAGACAAAGGTTCCCCTATCAGTTACGGAACCATAGCCGTTGAAATCAGCGCATTTGCTGATGTGGTTAAGCAGATATGGGCAAAATACGAAAACATGTCAGCACAGACGTCATTGCACATCAGCCAACTTGATGGTCGATTTCGCTAGGGAAAACGACTCCGTTTTAAGAAGTGTAAAACATGAAAAAGATAGATATGCCTCTTAGCTTTGCATGGCTACAAATTTCAGCCTTATTGCTTCAGTGAAACTCGAGATATAGCTGATATGGCAAAAGGTGTCGGAACTGAAACTGAACTGGATTTGCCCTTAATTCTAGTAATCTGAAATCACTCGAAGAAACTTGTGAAAAACACCAAAATACATAAAAATATAAAAGATCATAAACACAATTAGACTAAACAATAATAACTCGTATTTGACACAAAACATTAATAAAACATAACTAAAAACTATATAATTATACGAGTTATCACACCCCCACACTTAGATTGTTGCTAGTCCCTAGCAACGACTCAATAAAAATAAAATAAGAAAATCTAATCTAATCCATTTTCGTAGGAAATCACGGTGGCACTTAGCATGTGACACAAGCCTTTAAACCCCTAGGTGTCCCTAGTGGACGAGTTTAGTCTCGTGAGGGTTTACTAGAACGATACCCACAAACATTGAAAAACTAAAATATAAATAAACTGCATATACTAAAAATATTTACTCCTAATCCTTTCAATACAAATTAGATACAATATTTGAACAAGTCTTATAAACTAATCAATAGCTTAAAGAATTTCACAAAAAATCATGCTTGAATGTAAATTGTTTGAGTTAAGCCAATATTAGCATAACATATCTCAATCAAAATATTGCATGTTCAAATTTAATCTCAACTTCTCACATGGGATACCCTCATGATTTTCACTCTTTAAAGTAGTGGTGAAGTGTTTACACTCAATCAATCTCATGAAAACAGTTCTACCATATTCTTGCTTGTCCACCTATTCTCCACTATTTAGATCATACAACTTCATGAATCAAGAGGTCTTCAATCAAGGTTGTAATGGGGCCAAGGGGTTTGTAATGTGGTTGAAGAACAAAAGGATAAAGATATCACAAAGGTTCCAAAGAGTTCATAAAGTTTAGAGACATAAAAAGATCATACAAAGAAACTTCTCAAAACTCTTTACAAGTACATAGTCACCTAGGCCGGATATTTATGTTGGGCCTTTTCTTCATTCTAAACGACTTTGTAACATCTTTTTCTTTTTCCACAAATTCAAGAGATGATTCATATATATTTTTTTTTTACATAGGAATGTATTTGCCAGTATTTCATTTCTTTTTCTCTTGACTTTTCTTTTCTTTCCCCCCCACACTTATTTCTTGTTTCTAACCCAAATTTTTAACTAAAAATATCCCTTGTCTTTGCAACTTGTCTCAAAACATGCTAATTCATCTTTGGAACAAAGGTAAAGATATAAGTATATTTAGGTTAGGGACAAGTTATGGTTACCAAAGAGATAGCTTATTCAATGTAGGCTCAAATTGGTTCACTAAGGGTGTGTTCTCTTGGAACATCAATAAGGGATGGCTGTTTGGCTCTGGCTAAAAATCCTAATGCCTCTATCATATTCATGTTGTCACATGTATCAATATAGTCTCAAACGGTTTAACGCAAGTTCTAGAGAATCCTGTAATCATAAGAGCACTCAAGAAAGAAATTAGATTGATTTGTATAATGCATCAATCATTATAGGCTCAAAAACTCACAAGGATGATTATACAAGTCAGATTAAGTCTAAACATGCTTCTTTCTCAATCAACATATTATATTAACATTGGCTCATAAAAAGGGTGACATCAAGCTCAATTCTCATGAAAATCTTCTCACTAATAACCAGTTTAGACCTATGCAATTCATATCTCATCATTGTATTAAAAAGGAACTAAAACACACTAAAAATAATAATAATAATAAAGACTCATAAAAAAAAAAGTAGACAAAAATAAAAGAAATCCTAAATCATTCCCCCCACACTTAATTCTTACATTGTCCTCAATGTAAGTCTATTAACACAAATGAAAGAATCATGTGTAAGAGAAAAGAACTAATAACATAAGAATAGGAACAACTAAGACTCAAAACGAAACAAACTCATGCAACCTAAATAATCCTAAAATACTAAACAAAAATTAACAAGTAAACATAAAAAGATTAAAATCAAACTGACAAGGTATGTCTCAAGTCTCCCTTACTCAGACCTTGTTCAGAATGAATACTTCTAAATTGCTTAAAACACAACAAACTCTTTTTTTTTTTTTTTTTGAAAAGAAGAAATCAAACTGACAAGGTATGTCTCAAGTCTCCCTTACTCAGACCTTGTTCAGAATGAATACTTCTTAAAATATATATTTTTTTTTTTTAAATTAGCAAAATATGTCCCTTTTTTTTGAAAAGAAGAAATCAAACTGACAAGGTATGTCTCAAGTCTCCCTTACTCAGACCTTGTTCAGAATGAATACTTCTTAAAATTTTTTTTTTTTTTTTTTTTTAAATTAGCAAAATATGTCCCTTACCCCCTACTAAAATATGACATTGTCCCCAATGTCAAATTTTAAAGGTAGAATTTAGGAGATATTACCTGCAGAGGTTGCTAACCACTTATTATAACTGAGACACAACAAGCAAAATGTTAGATAATGTCACAAAGACAAAGTGCAATCCACTCCTTGCTCGTCCATATCTCTTTTTCTTTTTCCGAGCGTTTGCGAAACAACCGTAGCAGATAAACACTCATAAGCTTGGAGCTTTTTAAGTAAATCTTCAATGGTTGTAGCAGAAATTATGGTTCTCCTTGCCTCTGAAAACATGAATCCATTATCCACAGCATTATCTAAATATAAAAGCAAATTACTAAAATAACCATTAATATTAAGCAAACCAATGGGTTTCTTATTTGTGACCAAAGATGACCAAGAAGCCACGCAAGCTATTTCTTCCAATGTACCCAGACCTCCTGGTAAAGCAATGAATGCATCGGCAGAATGGTACATGATTGTTATCCGTTCAGGGACACTCCAGACTTGTATTTCCTTACCCACGGTAGGTCCACAAAAACTTGTGAATAGTTTTGGCACGATTCCTAGAACTGGACTTCCTCCGGCGTGTGCTGCTGTAGCGACTGCTCCCATTAAACCCGTACTACCGCCTCCATAAATCAAGTGGATCTTTTGTTGGGCAAGTATTACTCCAACTCTTATGGCTTCATCAGCGAATATGTTATTTTTCCCTGGATAAGCACCTCCAAAGACACAAATTTTTTTAATGCGCTGGGATGAAGTACTTTCCATTTTTTTTTCTTTTTCGAGTGCCTGAAAGAGAATGAGTACATGGTGTAATATATAGAGGACTGAGTAGTGAATCAGACAAGAGTAATAATGTCGCCGAAAGTGTATCTGACCTGTCAGAAGAAAATATTAACCTAACAAAAGATTTTTGCGTGATTTCAGGAAGAAAATCAAAAAGAGAAGAAAAAATCAACCGTAAAAGACAAATAAAAAAAACGAGAATAATTACACAAATCGAACAACACGTAAATTAAACCAAAATAAAGTTATTGCAAATCAAACCAAAAACTGAGAAGTCATTTATTGTAGTTGTGATTGTGGCTCACATCTTCCTCTGGTTTTACGTCCAGAAACGGCTTAAACGCCTTCTATGAGTCGAGGATATGCTTCCCATCCAGTTTTCTTACAAGCTGGCAAACAGGGTCTTTTAACATCAGATTCCCAAGATGTTGCCATTCCCTTTGGAATTGCGGCCATAAATCAAGAATTTCTCTTTGTACGTCTCCACTAGGATGCGTCTCAAGAGAAAGTTGGATATTACCCAAATTCTCCTTACTCAGTCCATCCTTAATGAATTCAATTTTATCATCTCGATTAGAGGACGGAATCCCAATAGAATGACATTTACCGTTACACGTCCATCGTGCACATTTGTGGCAATTTGAACTCATGCGCTTTGCTCGTCGCTTCTTTGCAAAAGTGCTTCTACCTGTACCTGGTAAATGCAAAACAGGAAGATATTCATCTTCACGTACCTTGGCTTCAATTATCCAACGTATGTCGTCAGGAATCCCTTTGTACATAAGCATTCTTAATCTTTCAAGTCGAACTTGGTAAAGCTTCAGTAAAATATTTCGAGGAAAAGGAGGAAATCGTTTCTGCAATCTTGTGAGAATATCATCCATCCTGAAAAAAAAAATGAAAAAAATTGAAAGAGAAATTGGAAGAGAAATTTATATACAATATCAGTTTTGTGGGTAGCTGATGGAACCGATTTAAATAATCACGGAGTACCGTTATCCGCCATTTAACCGGGGTTAAAAAAAATTATATTTATATCTAGTTATTTTCAAAACAAGGATCAGAAAGAAAAACAACATAAAAAAACTCAAAAACAAAAAACTCTAATTAAAATCCTAAATTACTAAACAAATAAACATAAAAATAAATAAATAAATAAAAACAATAAAAAATAATAAAAGGAAAAGGAAAAGGAAAAGAAAGCAAATCTGAGTATGGCAGGTTGGTAATTTCTTCATTAATTGGACTGCCTTCCCAATTAGTACTGATTTAAGTTGTCCAACCTAACCAACACCCCTTCTTGGCTTTTTAGGCTTGTTAGGCTCATACATGAAACTTCCCAAATTTGAACGTTTGATAGGAAGCTTTCTTTGCACAAAACTGGATGCATTCTCCATTACAAGTATTATTCCATCATCATTTGTGGTGCATATCTCATCGAGGAATGGAGCATATGTTGGTACTTGTTGAATGGCATCCACAAACAAACTGTTTAAGGTTTCCAGCATGTTTTGTTCATGTTCTTCCTCCTTGAACTTTGCAAATCTACTAAGAAAAGGTGGAGAAGAAACATTAGTAAAAATTGGAATCTTAAACGTTACCTCAGGTGCTGAAATACTCTTATTTGGATTTGTGGCTTCATTATCCTCAAGAATAGAATCCATCTCTAATTTTGTCTCATCCTCATCTTGTTCATCATTCTTCAAGGTCACAATAGTAGCATTCTCCTTTGGGTTAATCATCGTTTGGGCAGAGAGTTCTTCAGATCTTTGTGCTACCCATACCACCATACTACTAGCCAATAGGCTCATTTGCCTTTCCAAACTCTGGATACTTGCCCTTGTTTCCTGTTGAAATTGCAAAGTATTAGTAACAAGAGAATCGACAAGATCTTCTAAAGAAGTACCTGAGTTTTGAGTCATATGTAGTGGCTGGAAAAGATCTGGTTCTTGAGACCATGATTGATTAAATCTAGATGGATGAGTGTAATTGGCATAAGGATCTACTTCTTGGTAATTTTTCGAGTAGCCATAATTAGTATGATCCCACCATCCCTCATGGTAAGTGTTTGAGTAATGATCATACTGTTGGTCTTGGAACACTTGATGGCCTTGACATCCTCCCATGGCCAATTGTTGAACTGGGTAGGTGAGATTGGCTTGTTGATTTTCCATGTTCATGTATGCCACCAACTCTTCAAGTGTTAGATTGCTCAATTCCATCGTTTTGTTTTGTTTTTTTTTTTTTTTTCAAAATTTGATAAGAAAAACTTGTATGTACAAGAAAATAGAACTAATTAGAACTGAAAATAAGAATAAACCAAGTAACAAATAAACTAAAGAAAACAATCCCCGGCAACGGCGCCAAAAATTTGATGCACCCAAAAGAGTGTATCTTATTTAACCTTGCACTAAAAAGATAAATTGTAAGTATAGTAGTTAGCAAGGGTCGAGTCCTCAGGGATTGGGTTTTAGTTTATAAGTTAATAGTTTAAAACTTAAATTCAAGAACAATAAAAGAAAAGGGGTTTTTGAAGCCAGATTTAAACTAAAGTAAATAATAAGAATAAGATGCAAGGCGGTATAACCAGCCAATAAAAATATATATACTAAATTAGGCGGTATAACCAGCCAATAAAAATATATATACTAAATTAGGCGGTATAACCAGCCAATAAAAATAAAACAAAGTTAATATACAAATTAGGCGGTATAACCAGCCAATAAAAATAAATATAAAAAATAAGCAAACTAAAAGTAAGAAAACAAATAAGTAAGAAGAATCAAATATGAAAAATATGGTTAAGGTTTCATTCTCCACCACTAGACATCATTAAGAATCAATTTCAGATCTATCAATATCAACCAACTATCAAAGTTAACAACCGTAGATAACAACAAGCTCTGTTACCCCAATCTTTCCTTAGTTTGTCGTTAAATAGAACAAGCTCTCTATTTAATCTCTAACCATTAAACAACCTAGAATAAGCTCTCTAAATTCAATTTAATGGCAGCTTTATGATGAGAAAGATAGGTTGATCTAAGCAACAAACACATAAGCTCGGATTGTTCAACTTAGGTTATGTTCCACTTTGCAATTATTGAAAACTTGACCATAATCATTAATCACAAATTGCCACTTATGAATAGGAAATCAAGACAATTACACGGATCAAGAGTCCTAAACTAGCAATAGATAATTATCAAGATCTATCTAGTTGTACACCTAAATAAATCTAGACAACATCATGAACAATTCTTGTAGAAGAACATAAGCAACTTTGATAGAAAATTAATGATAGATAGAATCTGAAAATCAATCACAAAACATGTCTAGGGCTTTGAAATCACCCTTAACCAAATAGAAGTTTAGCCTAGCATAGGCATTATAAACATAAACATAAAATTAAAGAAAATCTAAGAAGAAAATAAAAGAAAGAAAGAAGAAGAGGAAGAATATTAATTATCCAACCTCTTGCTCTCTCTAAAGAAAAAGAAAACTAGAGAAAAGAAAGAAAACTAGAGAAAAGAAAGAAGAAGAAAACTTAGAGAATTTTATTAAAATGGCTAATATCCTACCTATGTACAATATGATCCCTTACAATCATCCAAGGCCCTCTATTTATACACATTTTGGAGGGCTAAATGACAAGAGACAAGCTTTACAAATTTCAAAGGTAGGTATATGACGATTTTGATCAGCCAACTTGATGGTCGATTTCGTCAATATTGGAGGCCTGATCTGATCACATGGTCTTCTAGAAAAAGGTTCCCCTATCAGTTACGGAACCATAGCCGTTGGAATCAGCTCATTTGCTGATGTGGTTAAGCAGATATGGGCAAAATACGAAAACATGTCAGCACAGACGTCATTGCACATCAGCCACCTTGATGGTCGATTTCTTCAATATTGGAGGCCTGATCTGATCACATGGTCTTCTAGACAAAGGTTCCCCTATCAGTTACGGAACCATAGCCGTTGGAATCAGCGCATTTGCTGATGTGGTTAAGCAGATATGGGCAAAATACGAAAACATGTCAGCACAGACGTCATTGCACATCAGCCAACTTGATGGTCGATTTCGCTAGGGAAAACGACTCCGTTTTAAGAAGTGTAAAACATGAAAAAGATAGATATGCCTCTTAGCTTTGCATGGCTACAAATTTCAGCCTTATTTCTTCAGTGAAACTCGAGATATAGCTGATATGGCAAAAGGTGTCGGAACTGAAACTGAACTGGATTTGCCCTTAATTCTAGTAATCTGAAATCACTCGAAGAAACTTGTGAAAAACACCAAAATACATAAAAATATAAAAGATCATAAACACAATTAGACTAAACAATAATAACTCGTATTTGACACAAAACATTAATAAAACATAACTAAAAACTATATAATTATACGAGTTATCATGTGTTTAAGGGTAATTGGATCAAGGATCACTTCTTAAGGAGAACTCAATCTTGAAATATTTGTCCCCTTTTTGGACTTTTTCTTTTTTTTTTTTTTTTTGCTTTGTTGGCTTTCATTTGCCACATTTTTTTTTTTGCCATGATTTTTGATTATCTTTCCTTTTATTTGCCCTCCAGTGTAGAGGGTGATCCTTGATCAAGATTTAAAGAAAGAAATAATTCCTAAGGCTCAAAGGGGTGACTAAGGATAATTTCTTCTTAGTGAAAGGAATATGAAAAACGGCAATTCATCATATCAAGCATGACTATTTTCTTTGAAAAGCGATTCTCAGGGGAAATAGATATATAGAATTTCTATTTTTACACTTGGAATCATTCAAATTTCCTTGTGCACAGCATCACACGTTTTTTTTTCAAGCATAATACTTCTTCAGTTCATCAGCATTCACGGGATTTCTAAAATCATCTCCGTCCATTCGAGTTAGAATCAATGCTCCTCCAGAAAAAGCCCTCTTTACCACATAGGGTCCTTCCCAATTTGGAGCCCATTTTTCTCTCGGGTCCTTTACTATAGGGAGAATTTTCCACAATACCAACTCCTCCTCTCGGAACTGTCTGGGATGAACTTTCTTATTGTGGGCTCGAATCATCCTTTTCTAATACAAATGCCCGTGATAAATTGCTTTCAGTCTTTTCTCTTCGATGAGATTCAACTGTTCATAACCAGCTCTAACCCATTCTGCTTCCTCTAGGCCAACTTCCAACAAAACCCGAAGTGAAGGGATCTCAACTTCAATGGGTAGCACTGCTTCCATCCCGTATACCAAAGAAAATGGTGTTGCCCTTGTAGATGTGCGGATTGAAGTACGATATGCATGAAGAGCAAAAGGCAAGATCTCATGCCAATCTTTGTATACATTGGTCATCTTCTCAATAATCCTCTTGATATTCTTGTTAGCTGCTTCTACTGTGCCATTCATCTTCGAATGGTAAGGTGTCGAATTATGATGTGTGATCTTGAATTGAGTGCACACTTATCTAATCATCTTATTGTTCAAATTGAGAGCATTATCCGAAATAATTCTTAATGGCAACCCGTAACGGTATATGATTTCTTTCTTGACAAATCTGCATACCACCGACTTTGTTACATTTGCAGAAGACGCAGCTTCTACCCACTTTGTGAAATAATCTATGGCCACCAAGATGAAACGATGTTCGGTTGAAGCTTTCGGGGTAATAGGCCCGATCATATCTATTCCCCATATTGAAAAAGGCCATGGTGCAGTCATGACATGTAATGGCGATGGCGACACATGAATCTTATCTGCATAAATCTGGCATTTATGGCACTTTCGAGAATAACTGATACAATCTCCTTCCATCGTCAGTCAATAGTACCCTGCCCTCATAATCTGTTTAGCAAGCATGTGACCATTAGCATGGGTGCCACATATCCCTTCATGGACCTCTTCTATGATTCCTCGAGCTTTGGCAGACCTGACACATCTCAACAGGACTTGATCTTTTCCCTTCTTGTAGAGAATCTCACTGTCTAGAACGAAACCCATTGCTAGCCTTCTCAAAGTCCTCTTGTCATTCTCTGTTGCTTGTTCTAGGTATTGTTGATTCTTAATGTACTGCAAGATGTCATTATACCAAGGAAGACCATCTGCTTCTTCTTCAATACTTAAACAGTAGGCAGGAGACTCATATATGCTCATCTTAATCGGCACAACTTCCGCCCCTTCATTCACTTTAAACATTGATGACAAAGTAGCCAGAGCATCCGCCATCCGGTTTTCTTCTCGAGGAAAGTAATTGAAATTCACTTCTTCAAACTCCTTTAATAAACTCAGTATGAGTTCTCGGTATCGGATTAGCTTTGTATCTCGGTTTTCCCATTCTCCTCGTAGTTGGTAAATCACCAAGGCTAAATCTTCGTAAACTTCCAATACTTTGATCTTTCTGTCCACTGCAGCACGAAGGCCCATAGTACATGCTTCATACTCGGCAGTATTGTTTGTGCAATCAAAATCCAATCTAGCAGTGAAAGGATAACAATCTTCTTCTGGGGATATAAGCACTGCATCGATTCCATGCCCCATGGCATTAGATGCGCCATCAAAGTACATTTTCCATACTTTCTTCTTCAGGGGAATATCATCTGCTTGCGACACATGCATCAAATCTTCATCTGGGAAGTCAAAGTTCAATGGCTCATAATCTTCCACTGCCCGACTTGCTAAGAATTCAGCCATTGCACTGCCCTTGATAGCTTTTTGACTTACATATACAATGTCGTATTCTGACAATAAAACCTGCCATCTTGCTGTCCTCCTTGACAAAGAAGGTTCTTCCAACATGTACTTGACTGGATCAAGCTTGGCAATCAACCACGTTGTGTGGTACAACATATACTGTCTGAGTCTTCGAGCAGTCTAAGCTAAGGCGCAGCACAACTTTTCTACCGACGAATATTTCAACTCATAATCTGTGAACTTCTTGCTGAGGTAGTAAACTGCATGTTCTTTCTTTCCAGTTTCATCAAGCTGCCCCAAAAAACAACCCATGGATCTTTCAAATACTGATAAATACAGTATCATTGATTTATCCGGAATAGGTGGCATTAATACTGGTGGGTTTGATAGATAATGCTTAACCTTTTCAAAAGCAATCTGACACCTTTCATCCCATTCTCCTGGATCGCATTTTCGAAGTAACTTAAATATTGGATCACATTTGTCGGTTAACTATGAAATAAACCGAGCAATGTAATTCAATCTCCCCAGAAAACCTCTTACTTTCTTTTGAGTGTGAGGTGGTGGCAAATTCTGAATGGCCTTCACTTTATCTGGGTCAATCTCAATTCCTCTTTTGTTGACAACAAAACCCAACAACTTCCCCGAAGTGACTCCAAAAGTGCATTTTTCCAGATTTAATTTGAGTCTAAACTTCCTTAATCGTTCAAAGAGCTTCTTAAGATTCGCAATATGCTCCTCTTCTCTTTGTGACTTTGCGATCATATCATCAACGTAGACCTCAATTCCCTTATGCATCATATCATGAAACAAGGTCACCATGGCTCTCTCGTATGTTGCCCCAGCATTCTTCAATCCAAATGGCATTACTTTGTAGCAGAAGGTTCCCCACATTGTAACAAATGTGGTTTTCTCCATATCTTCTGGTGCCATCTTGATCTGATTGTATCCTGAGAATCCGTCCATGAAAGAAAATAAAGAACTTTTTGCCGTATTATCCACCAGAGTATCGATATGGGGCAAAGGGAAATTATCTTTAGGGCTGGCCTTGTTCAAATCTCGGTAATAAACGCACATCCGCACCTTGCCATCCTTCTTTGGTACCGGAACAATATTTGCCACCCATTCTGGATATTTTGCCACCTCTAGGAATCCAGCATCAAATTGTTTCTTCACCTCTTCTTTTATCTTTAACAGCATATCCGACCTCATTCTTCTCAACTTTTGCTGAATTGGCTTGCATTATGGCCTTAAAGGGAGCTTATGAACCACAATATCCGGATCTAACCCTGGCATGTCCTGGTAAGACCATGCAAATACATCCACATACTCCTGGAGCAAAGCTATCAATTCACCTTTTATTGATGGTGACAATGAAGTTCCAATTTTGACTTCTTTAATCTCTTCACCATTTCCCAGATTTATTGTTTCCAATAACTCCTTATGAGGAAGTACTTGTTTCTCCTCTTGTTCTATTTTCCTCAATAGATCTGGAGGTAGACCGTAATCCTCAGTATCTTCATTAGCCTCAAAATCACCCGTGCAAATGGGTCTTTCAAAATCAATTTCAGAATTACTGATAGGAAGATCCTCATATTCCGTATCCGTACACCTGTAAATAGGTGAAGAAGAAACAATATAGAAAAATATATAATGAAAACAAATTAAATAACAAAAATGAAAGAATATGGACTCATCAATATGGATAAAATGCATTGTGCTTGTTATTTATTGAATGAAAATAGTTAAAATAAAAAAATAAAAAAAAAGCCCATTACAGAAAAAAAAAACTCTTAATATCTCTGGGTAAAGATAATTACGATTGCTTTTTTAAAAGTATTACTTTGGAATAGACTTAAAAACTATGGGCAACTCAGTTGCACTCCAGTTGGTTAGTCTATATCCTGGTGGACAAGGTCGCACCATCCAGCTAGCACTTTCTCTTTCAATTCTGTCCTTCTCAGTCGTGCAGATCTCCACGTCATACATCTGCTCATCCCTATTCACCTGGAATCTCTCGAAGGCTTTCTCTATCATTATGAGCACATCATCAGAATTCTTTTCTCCGAACAGAGAACCGGCTGAGCGAAAGCTGTGAAGGATAGGTGGGAATGTCATAGGCTCCCACTCAATATCCATACCCGTAAGACGGGCCATCCTCCTTTGTCGGTTCCTTTCAACTTGTTTTCTTTTCTCATGGGCCTTCGAAAGATACCCTATGCCAAACCGGTCTCTCTTTTCTTTTATTTCTATGGCTCGAGCCATCCCCTGAAGATATTTCCCGAGTCCTTTTCCAGCCCTGCAGCCTTTTCCTACGGTGGTCCTTACCCCCAGCTTTGTGTTCTTGGACAGCCTCGGTTTCAGAATTTTTCGTCCTTCAGTGACAAAAATTGCATTTACAAATTCCAAAGACCGGAAAGAACACTCCACAGCCTTTTCATTGGGCTCCACATAAGGAGATTCAGTGGATGCGGAGGCTATTATGTCTTCCTCCCCTGATACTGTGATCAAAAGACCCTCCATCACAAATTTTAGTTTTTGGTGAAGAGACGAGGGCACAGCCCCAGCTGAATGTATCCAAGGCCTTCCCAACAAGCAGTTATAAGATGGATTGATATCCATGACCTGGAAGTTCACTGTATATATACACGGGCCTATCTCCAAAGAAACTTCAATGGTCCCCATAACCTCTCTCCTTATCCCATCAAAAGCTCTGACCACCGTGCAACTTGGTATCATATAGGATAGATCCACTGGTAATTTGGATAAGGTCGCTAAAGGCATCACATTTAGTGAAGAACCATTATCCAAAAGGACTCTCGGTAATATGTGCCCCTTACAAGTGGTAGTTATATTGTGAGCTTTCGTCGATCCAATACCGTTGGGTGGTATCTCCTCATAGCTGAAAAATATGTAGTCATCAGCTGCGATGTTTCCCACCAACCTATCCAGCTTTTTCACTGATATATTATTAGCCACGTATGCTTGATTTAATACTCTTAACAGAGCATTTTTGTGTGGTTCTAAATTTAAAAGTAAGGATAAGATTGAGATCCTAGCTGGTTGATGTTGCAGTTGTTCAACCACACTATACTCACTATGCTTTATAAATTTCAAGAACTCACAAGCTTCCTTCTCACATACTGGTTCTTTGATTCTGTTAACCGGGGTTGATCCCCTTTCTGTTTCCTTTGGCAAATCCATCTCAATATGGATTGGCTTGACGACCTTCCTCCCTTTATCAATTCCTCTGTCTTTCCCTGCCACCTCTTGTTCAACGGCCTCCGGAGCATAACACCTTCCGCTTTGGGTTAAATGCCCCACACCTGTAATATCCTGCTGGCCTGAAGACTCGGGCATAACCATGTTGCAGTCATGTTTTCATGGTGTAGCCTTGTTTTCCTTGTATGGAAAGGAAACAGGTAAATCAATGATTAATTTGGGCGCATTTTCCTCCATGACTGGTATAACTTTTTCCTCTGGTTCATCATAGTAGATGATTAGGGGTCTTCCTATCCCATAGCCACCTGTATTTTCAATGACTTCTATTTCCCCTTCTATCTCCTCGTAGAATTGGGCTACCCCACTATTCATCATCTTTTGGACTTTAACCCGGAAGTCCCCGCAGTTCTGTATGTCATGGCCTTCACCCTTATGGAACGGGCACCAATTATGCACCCTTCTTGCAACCATTTTCAGACCTTCCGTACCTTTCACCAATCCTGCCTTGACCATTTCAACCCATACTGTCATCATCTGAGTTTTAACCTCCCCAATATCCCTTTTGAATCTTCTGCCCTCTCCAGTCAATATTGCATTTACCTGATTCCCAGCATGATTAGGCAATGGATTTCCAGCAACGTTCGGCCCATTTTTTGATCCAAACTTCACAACCCCAGCATTAATCAGGCTTTGGACTTTCTTTTTGAAGGCCAGGCAATCTTCAATTGAATGCCCTTGGATTCCCGCATGGTATGCACAGTTGGTGTTTGCATTGTACCATCTTGGATATGGAGGTGTCAAAGGTTTTAAGTACACGGGTGCAACAAGTTGACCCTGCAATAGTTTTAGATATAGCTCACCGTAGGTAGTGGGAATCGGATCAAATTGGGCTTTTTGATCGTTCCTTGGTGAACGTTGGTCATTACGCGTAGGCCCTTATGTGTTTGGAACAGCATTTCTAGGAAGGGTGATTTGAGGGGATATGCCAGTTGGGAATGGCTGTTGTGGTATATTGGTGTAGGGGAAAGGGTTTTGGGTAATGTGGTTGATATTGGGGTAATAAGGATTATACCTCGTATATGGTGTGTAAGGTGTCGGAGGTGCATAAGATGTGGTAGGGGTGTAAGGCCTCGGTGGTGTGTATGGTGTAGGAGATGTATAAGGGTATTGGTTGAAGCTTACTGCATGAGTTTCCTCCTTTTTCTTTATATGAAAAGCTCTCTTCGGGGTAGCAGACTCACCCCCTTCCATCTTTCCATTCTTAATAGCTGACTCAATTATTTCTCCAGATATTACCATATCCGTAAAATCTTTGGTAGCGTTTCCCACCAATCTGTCATAATAGGGTGCTTACAATGTGTTGATGAAAAGCACCGTAGTTTTTTTGTTGGTTAAAGGGGGTTGCACTTGTGTGGCCAGATCCCTCCACCTCTGTGAATACTCCTTGAAGGTCTCATTGGACCTCTTCTCCATATTCTGTAATGACAGCCTATCCGGTACCATGTCAGAGACGTGCTTATAATACTCCATAAAAGCCCTGGCCAGATCCGTCCATGAACGAATCTTGGTACGACTGAGTTGATTGTACCATCGGGTGGCTGACCCTGTTAAGCTGTCCTGGAAGCAATGAATAAGCAATTTCTCATTATCCTCATGCCCTGTCATCCTTCTACAGTACATAGTCAGATGAGCCGATGGGTTGGTGGTCCCATTATACTTTTCAAAGTTTGGTACTTTGAACTTCGGTGGAATTATTAGATCATGTACCAAGCTCATCTCTTTGGCATCTAGACTGCCAAACAACTCTGCTCCTTCCACTGCTCTTAGCCTTTCTTCCAACAACTGATATTTCTTCTCAGATTCAGCAGTTTCGACCCTCTTTAGTTCAGTCATTTTGGCATTTTCCTTCTATGCCATTTCTTCGAAGTCTGGAACCTCAACCTCAATTGGATCAACTCCGATGTTACCCCTTTTTGAACCGAAATTCTGTGCTTCGACCGCCGGCTGGATGTAGATGTAGGATGCTACCCTAGTTGGGATTTCACTTCCCACAGGTTGGGATGTCTGGCTATTTCACTGTACCACTTCTGGTCTATCCTCCTGATTCACTGCCCCCATTCCAGCAACTGAATTCTCTCCGGGCCACTTCTGCTTCATCATAGTGCTCATCATCTCCATGAGCTTTGTCATATGTTCTCGTGTCTCCTCTTTATACTTAGTCAACTGTTCTTGTAGTTCTTTCTGGATTCTTTCCATTCTCTCAATTTTGGCAAGCTGATCGTTTTCCATGGCTTTTGTTCGAGATCGGGTATTGTAAGGGTGTTGGAAGTCTGGTTCTTTCTGAGTGCGACCAATTGTACCTTTAGTTTTGAAAACCATGGATTAGAAATTATTGACACATTTCTGATTTTTATTTTATAAAAAATGAATAAATGAATAAATGAATGAATCAGTGTTAATGAATGAACAACTAAGTAAATGACTTAGTGTATGAACTTAGATGACTAATTATAAAGAATAAATGAATGAACAAATAAATAAATGGCTAAGTGTATGAACAATTTATAAAGAATAAATGAATGAATGATTATGAATATGAACAAATAAAATATATAAAAGAAAAAAAATAGTGAATGATGAATGTATTTAAAGTATTGGCCCCGGGATAATTCAAACCAAACAGTCTTTCATTGATTTCCTGGAACTAAATACATCAAAGAAAAGATCCCTGCTTAAGACAACATGATAATCTGTCTCTCCTAAAAAACTTATAGAAGATACTAGTCCTATAATAACTCCCTCGGATCCTGGACCTTCTTCAATGTCCTCTTTTAACTGCCTTGCTCTTCCATCTGATCCCTACTTGTTCACGACCCTTTGACGTGTCAGCAGAAGCATCGCCGTGTAAGCTTTCCCTAGCTTGTTTCTCCAATTGATTGGCTCGGGCTTCCTCGTGTTTTGCTTTCTCTGCCCAATAGTTCTTCTCCTTCTTTAGGTTCTTGACTTCTTGTTCCCATTCTCCGAAAGTCTTGAGAGTCCCCTCGAATTTGAGCTCGAAACGGTACCTCTTGTTCTCTAAGTGTAATTCCTGAAGATCACTTTGAACCGTGTCCCTCTCTCTCTTGATCTTTTCCTTTTCTTTTTCTCAGGCTACCTCCCGATCTTTCATGTCCTCGAGCTCTTCTTGCAGTCGGGCGATCTCCTTATTCATCTGGGCTTTTTCTTTTTCAAATTTCGCCCTTGCAATTTCTAATCTGATAGCGCTTCCTTGGGAGGTGAACTCAAATGCCGAACTTCTTCCCAATCCGATGTCAACAACCTATCATTAACCCTTGATTTCCTCCATGTCAGGTAGTCAGGTGTGACGATATCAGCATATCTAGCTACTTTAACCCGATGAGTTTCCTTCCATGCCACCACAATCTCACGGACCTTTCCCGAATATCCATCTTCTCCGTAAGCAAATTCCAAATTACCAAGGTCATGAGTCATTGGAGTAAACTGATGAGATTCTGATTGCCTCAGTACTAGCAGTGGTGCATAGCTCACTCCTCCCCATACTCCCAACAATGGAACAAAGGCTTTATCTCCACATTTATACAATATCGGTATAGGAGCTATCCATAGAGCTCTCCGAACTATCATCTCAGCCCTGATATTCCGGAAGATATTGATCCATTGCTCCTCAGTCCTATTCTCAAGCCAATCCCTCTTAAGAAATTCACCAATTGGTGCAAAAGATTTCCAATATGAACGAAGAGGGAAATTCTCTTGTTTACAGAAATGGCTCTGAACCCATATGTAGAGGAGCTGTATACAACCTAGAAAATGACCTTTGCCTTCCCGTCTACAGAAATTCAGGGATCGGATTGTTTCTGCTATGATTGCCGGGGCTGGGTTTATCCTTTGCTCAAGCCTCTCGAAAACATCAAATATCACCACATCCACATACCTTAATGTTTTCGGGAAGATAACTAAACCATAGATAGCCAAAGCAAAAATATTCCTAACTGTCTCCTTGCATGAATGGCTATGGATTAAAGCCCGTAAAATGTCCCATGATATGCAGTAGCTTACTCCTTTTCGGACAACATGGCTTTCTACCCAGTTTCTTTCCACTCCCAAATTCTTCGACACCTTTTTCTTGAAACCCGGCGTCTTTGTATCCTTCAAATAAATACGATCGGGAATAACATTCTCAATATGCAGTAAGGTCGAATACTCCTCTATGGTTGGAGTCATATCCTATCGGTTGAAAGTAAAACACAGATAAGCGGGATTCCAGAATTGTACCACAGCCCGGATCACCTCACCACTGACCTTAACCTGAGCTAACAGATCTACGTCCCCATATGTCTGAGTGAAGGCTTCTTTTTTCGATATATTCCATTGATTCCATATATCAATCAAATCCCGGAGATCATTTTGCTTGATAATAAGATCAACCTCGGCTGGCAATGCTGATACATATCCCATCTTCAAACAATCCCCATTATCCTGTTGAACTTTCTCGGACTGCTCCCTAACCTCTAAATGTTTCTCGACTACTGAGACACTCTGACCCTCCATGAAAGCCCTTTTGGTTGAATAATATCCCGAGACCAATAACCTTCAAATGTGCAAAAATGATGGCAAGAATGCAAAAGAAACACAAACAAAGGACAACAACAAAAAGAAAATGAATTAGTAACGGGAATAAATATGAATAATACAAAAAACATATAATTCAAAGCAATAATTATCCCTGAGGATGCCAACAAAATTTCAGCATTATAACACCCCGGGGATGAAATATCAACATTTATTAAAGACATTGTGATGTACGTTCATCATTGTCCGAAAAAATAAACTTATTCGGAAAGTAGAATAGAAGGTAAAAGGATTGGAAATATTTCTCCATGTGTTCTTAACTTCGGGATATCTTATTGGAAATCCGTCATGGCTTCGCCTAGGTTTACTATATGAAAGTGAATGAATTCTAAAAAGCCCCGAATTGTTCCTCACTGTCGCCGGTGAAGGCTAGTAAGGCACCCCGATAAAAGCGGGTTCAATTCGTTAGAGTCTATTTACCTAGCCCATGCGGACTGTTAATCATGAAGACTTAGGTAATTTAGTACTCCGGAAGTGTTTCACTAGCCCATGCGGATTGTTAATCACGAAGGCTTAGTTACTTTGCTCCCACCTAAAAGGACAGAACCCGGGTATAAGATTCATGATATGCAAATGCACATGTAGTGTGAGAGGTGAAATAACAAACCTTTCACCACCTATTCTATATCCCTTATTCTAAATACTCCAACAAGATTAAACAACATAAATCATCAATTAATCAATAAATAAATAAATATATGCACCAAAATAACCAGAGAACAATTATAATATGTATGCACATGAAATATGGACATATTTAAAATATTTTTTTACTTAAAATATTCTCTTTTATTTTAAAAAAAAAATATATGGGAATTAAAATTAAATACCAATTAAACCAACAAAATCGAGACTTTGATAACACACGACTAATTTCTAGGCCTGACTTTCTAATTGTCCCCAGCGGAGTCGCCAAGCTATCGCAACCTAAAAAATAACGAGTCTCATCACAAGACATTATTATTCGTTAAGCGTGACATTAAAAAAAACCGAGGAAAAGTCGACTTAATTCCTCTAGAAAAATGAAGATTTTGAAAATGACCTTGAAAAAGACATGGAGTCGCCACCAATCGTTTTTTAGCTAGGTGTGATCGGCCACCTATTATGTCAAATTATGTCAAATTAAACCTAACTTAATAACCAAAATACTTTGTGATTGTTTGAAAACAATTTTGAAAAGCTTGAATTAAAAATAAAAACTGGGCTAATTTTTTTAAAATGGCTCTAATTCCCTAAGTTTAAAAATCCCGGACTTGATCACCCTTAACCCGAGAGTTAAAAAATCATTTTTAGAGTTTAAAAAGCCTTAGAAACTACCCTAAGTCAGTAGCTAACCTTCCTAATCAGCCCCCTCTAAGTAACTTAACCAAAACAGAAAAATGATTTTTTTTTAAATTCAATTCTGACTCCACTGTCCAGTTTTAAGCCACGACTTTTTATCCTATTTTTAAAAGTTCAAAAAATTATGAAAAAAATACTGGAGACTCAGGACATGTAAAACTATAGGGAAAAACATCGGCTTAATTTTATAATTAAAGATGAATTCCCAGAAAAATCGGAAAAGTACGAGTACTGGGTGAAAAAACTGTTTTGCCAAAATACATTTTTGCCTTTGATAAAATCATTTAAAAATCAAAGTAAAATATTTAAAACTCACAAAATAGCTCACAAACAATAGCTAGGACTTTTTGAAAGTTAGATAAAAATTGGCTAAGTAAAAAAAATCACAAAGATAGAATAATCAATTTGAGAAAACTTAATTTTCCACAAGTGTGCTCAAGAGAGCATGACTTTGAACCATTAATTGGCCTAAGTCATTATTCAAGTGGCATGAACATGAAATGCATGAAAAAATAAAGCAAACATAGTGCATGAAATGCATGAGTTTAAACCTAAATGTCATTAAAAAATGCATGGCATCAATATAGTGACTTAGACCTAAATGAACTTGCATGGCAATTAATGCAACCTAGACCTAAAATGCATGAACATGCATGGAAAATAAACCTAACTTAATAACTAAAATGTGCATGGCATTTTCACAAACACAAAGCATGCTTAAACCAAGAACTCAAACAAATATCAAGCAAAAGGTAACCTATCAACTAACATGGCAAAAATGCAACATATAATGCAAAAATTCAAGGAGTGGCCGATTGGCCTATATGACTAGCAAACATGGCATTTTCACAAACACTTGGTATACTAACATGCAAAACTAAATCACATGTCATGGAAATGCAAAAACCTACCAACTAACATGGCAAAAATGCAACACACAATGCAAAACACATGGAGTAGCCAAATGGCCTCAAGCTCCAACAAGCATGGCATTTTCACAAACACTTGATATACTAACATGCTCAACTAAAGTATAACACTCAAATCATGCAAAAATAACACAAGCATTTTCACAAACACTTAATATACTAAATCTAAAACATGCTCAACTAAGATATAAAACTCAAATCATGTAAAAACCACACAAGCATTTTCACAAACACTTGATATACTAAATCTAAAACATGCTCAAATTTAAACATCATGAAAACAAAAAATTAAAAATGGAAGAACATGCTATTTAAATCATAAACGACAACAAACAAAGCAACCAAATTAAAATATAACTCAAGTATGTGAAGGAAAATAACATTTAAAACATCAAGATCAAAGAAAATAACATAAATAACATGATAAAATAAACCAGAACAGCAACTTAAATAAAAACTGTAGGCCATTCGGCCATGGTGAGTATATTGTAAACAAAAATTATAAAAAAATATATTTAAGAAAGAGATGAAGGAAGAACTTAAGAAGAACAATAAAAAAACATTTATTTAAAAAGGAAACTCACCAAATAGTAATCAAAATAGCAAAAACAAGAATGGAAAATCAAGAAAGTGCAAGAGTTGGTGCTCAAGAGCAACCTCAAGAAGCTATATTTCAAGCTTTATCTCTTCAAACTTTCCTTTCTTTTCTAAACTTTTTTCTTTTTGCTTTCAACCAAAGAGAGAAAAACCAAGTAAAAACCAAGAGAACTCAGCAAAATAAAGTGTAAAAATGAAAAATCTGAACCTCCCCTACATGCTGGCCGAAACCCCCTTTAAATGCTCAAGGATGTTGTCATTTTTTTGTAACCAATTTTTCATCAAATGGCTAATAATTCAAGGTGAAAAAATCATGAAATTACCACCTTTAGATTAGCATCTCAGCTGTCCCAAATTACAGCTGTTCAAGAATAATGTTGACATCTCTCTTGGCCTATGTGGCTTAATCACCATGACTTGATCAAAGAGAATCTCTAACTAACTCTTAATTCTTGGCCATTTGATTGAAAAATCAAAAGCTTCCTCCTTCCTTTGGGCCTTGGCAGGCCAGCACTTTTCTTTTCCAGCCCAAGTCTTATTTTTAGAAAGGCCCAAAGAAGCCCTTTTCGATTGCTTGGGTGAAATGATCGTTTTGCCCTCCGGATGAAAATAAATATCAAAAGGACTCCAAATTCAATTTTTATTTTTTTAATACTTCCAAAATAATAAAACATTGAGTTTTGGAAGTTTTCAAAATTATCCGAGTCCGTTTGCTATTTATTTGGAGTTTTTCTTCCAAAAATGCCCTTTTATGCCCCTACATTTTACCATTTTTTAAACGAGCTCCAAATAAAGATTTTTCTTCACCCATCTCTTCCAAATAATTTAAAAGTGTGATCTGAAAGTTTTCATAATTTTTGGAGCTCATTTGGTATTTTTTCGGGATTTATTGACTTGAATTACTACGTAGGAGGCCTGGGATTTGCCCATTTTGCAAACGAACTCCAAATCAAAATTTTATTTCCCCAATCTCTTCCAAATAATTTAAAATTGAGATTTGCAAAATTTCAAAATTTTTGGAGTCCATTTGCTATTTTTCCAAGATTTATCTTCTTGAATTATTGCATAGGAGGCCCGGGATTTGGCCATTTTGCAAACGAACTCCGAATCAAGATTTTATTTTGCCAATATCTTCCAAATAATTTAAAAATGAGATTTGCAAAATTTCAGAAGATTTGGAGTTCATTTGCTATTTTTCCAGGATTTTCCTTTTTGAATTTCTACATAAGAAGCACGGGATTTGACCATTTTGCAAACTAACTCCGAATCAAGATTTTCTTTAGCAAATCTCTTCCAAATAATTTAAAAATAAGATTTTCAAAATTTTAGAAGATTTGGAGCTCATTTGCAGTTTTTACCAAATTTTCCAATTTTGCCCTTTTGCTTCTGAAACCCAGTTTTGCTCAAAACAAGTCCGATTTTTAGATTTTCTTCAAGCTGAGCCTTGGGCTATCCTTTTTTAATCATTCCTCATCCATTGGGGGCTTTGGTCTTACCAAGTCGGGCCATTTCTTTGATTCTTCTCGATTTCACCGAAATCCATTAAAAACCCTAATTCTCGGTTTTCTCCCGGATTATCTTTTATTTTGGTTTTTCTTGCAAGTGGCTTCTCCATTACCCGTAGTCAGTGCTTATCTTTCATTTGGAACCTTCAATTTTGACCAATTTGATCGTTTAAGCACTTTTCCCCAAATTTCTCGAATTAGGGTTTTCTTTCTACTGAATCTCCAAATCCCTTCTTTCGAACTCCATATCTTTCAATATAGACCTCGGATTATCAAAATTCTTTTGCCATTTTTCAATTGAACTTAAAACCTTGATTTTGAAAGTGGATTGACTTTTTTAGTAGTCGACTTTCTGGGGTTGACTTTTTCGAGGTTGACTTTTTTTGGGGTTGACTTTTTTTCAAGTTTGACTTTTTATGCTCGCCCTCTTAAACTAAGTCTCGGAGTACCACCTGCAGGATGAAAAAGTCTTTTTACACTCGAAAACATCAATTTAGGAAGAAAACATACATGTTTTAGTGGTCCGGACAAAATTAGGTGTCTACAGAAGGGATCTCAACTTCAATAGGTAGCACTGCTTCCATCCCGTATACAAAAAAAAATGGTGTTGCCCCTGTAGATGTGCGGATCGAAGTACGATATGCATGAAAAGCGAAAGGCAGGATCTCATGCCAATCTTTGTACACATTGGTCATCTTCTCGACAATCTTCTTAATGTTCTTGTTAGCTGCTTCTACTGCGCCATTCATCTTCGGACGATAAGGTGCCGAATTATGATGTGTGATCTTGAATTGAGTACACACTTCTCTCATCATCTTATTGTTCAAATTGAGAGCATTATCCGAAATTATTCTTGTTGGCAACCCGTAACGGCATATGATTTCTTTCTTGACGAATCTGCATACCACCAACTTTGTTACATTTACATAAGACGCAGCTTCTACCCACTTTGTGAAATAATCTATGGCCACCAAGATGAAATGATTTCCATTTGAAGCTTTTGAGGTAATAGGCCCGATCATATCCATTCCCCACATTGAAAAAGGCCATGGTGCAGTCATGACATGTAATGTGATGGCGACACATGAATCTTATTTGCATAAATCTGGCATTTATGGCATTTTCGGGAATAACTGATACAATCTCCTTCCATCGTCAGCCAATAGTAACCTGCCCTCATAATCTGTTTAGCAAACATGTGACCATTAGCATGTGTGCCACATATCCCTTCATGGACCTCTTCTATGATTCTTTGAGTTCGGCAGACCCGACATATCTCAATAAGACTTTATATTTCCCTTTCTTGTAGAGAATCTCGCCATCTAGAACAAAACCCATTGCTAACCTTCTCAGAGTCCTCTTGTCATTCTCTATTGCTTATTCTGGATACTGTTGATTCTTGATGTACTACAAGATGTCATTATACCAAGGGAGACCATCTGCTTCTTTTTTGATACTCAAACAGTGGACAAGAGACTCATATATGCTCATCTTGATCAGCACAACTTCCGCCCCTTCATTCACTTTAAACATTGATAACAAAGTAGCTAGAGCATCCGCCATCCGGTTTCTTCTCGAGGAAAGTAATTGAAATTCACTTCTTCAAACTCCTCCAATAAACTCAGTATGAGTTCTCGGTATCGTATTAGCTTTGTATCTCGGGTTTCCCATTCTCCTCTTAGCTAGTAAATCACTAGGGCTGAGTCTCCGAAAACTTCCAATACTTTGATCTTTCTGTCCACTGCAGCACGAATGCCCATAGTACAAGCTTCATACTCGACAGTATTGTTTGTACAATCAAAATCCAATCTACCAGTGAAAGGATAATAATCTTCTTCTGAGGATATAAGCACTGCCCCGATTCCATGCCCCATGGCATTAGATGCGCCATCAAAGTACATTTTCCATACTTTCTTCTTCAAGGGAATCTCATCTGCTTGCGACACATACATCAAATCTTCATCCGGGAAGTCAAAGTTCAACGACTCATAATCTTCCACTACCCGACTTGCTAAGAATTCAGCCACTGCACTGCCCTTGATAGCTTTTTGACTTACATATACAATGTCGTATTCTGACAATAAAACCTGCCATCTTGCTGTCCTCCCTGACAAAGAAGGTGCTTCCAACATGTACTTGACTGGATCCAGCTTGGCAATCAGCCACGTTGTGTGATACAACATATACTATCTAAGTCTTCGAGCAGTCCAAGCTAAGGCACAACACAACTTTTCTACCAACGAATATTTCAACTCATAATCTGTGAACTTCTTGCTGAGGTAGTAAACTGCCTGTTCTTTCTTTCCAGTTTCATCAAGCTGCCCCAAAATTCTTCAACCCAAATGGCATTACTTTGTAGCAGAAGGTTCCCCACATTGTAACAAATGTGGTTTTCTCCATATCTTCTGGTGCCATCTTGATCTGATTGTGTCCTGAGAATCCGTCCATAAAAGAAAATAAAGAACTCTTCGTTGTACTATCCACCAGAGTATGAATGTGGGGCAAAGGGAAATTATCTTTAGGGCTGGCCTTGTTCAAATCTTGATAATCAACGCACATCCGCACCTTGCCATCCTTATTTGGTACTGGAACAATATTTGCCACCCATTCTGGATATTTTGCTACCTCTAGGAATCCAGCATCAAATTACTTCTTCACCTCTTCTTTTATCTTTAACAGCATGTCTAGCCTCTTTCTTCTCAACTTTTGCTGAATTGGCTTGCATTCTGGCCTTAAAGGAAGCTTATGAACCACGATATCCGGATCCAACCCTGGCATATCTTGGTAAGACCATGCAAATACATCCACATACTCTTGGAGCAAAGCTATCAATTCACCTTTTATTGATGGTGACAATGAAGTTCCAATTTTGACTTCTTTTATTTCTTCACCATTTCCCAAATTTATTGTTTCCAATAACTCCTTATGAGGAAATACTTGTTTCTCCTCTTGTTCTATTTTCCTCAATAAATCTGGTGGTAGACCATAATCCTCAGTATCTTCGTTAGCATCAAAATCACCCGTGCAAATGGGTCTTTCAAAATCAATTTCAGAATTACTGACAGGAAGGTCCTCATATTCCGCATCCGTACACCTGTAAATAGGTGGAGAAAAAACAATATAGGAAAATATATATAGAAAACAAAATAAATATCAAAAATGAAAGAATATGGACACATCAATATGGATAATGCATTGTGCTTATTATTTATTGAATGAAAATAGTTTAAAAAAAGCCCATTACATAAAGAAAAAAAAACTCTTAATATCTCTGGGTAAAGATAATTAAGATTGCTTTTTTAAAAAGTATTACTTTGGAATAGACTTAAAAACTATGGGCAACTCAGTCGCACTCTAGTTGGTTAGTCTATATCCTGGTGGACAAGGTCGCACCATCCAGCTAGCACTCTCTCTTTCAATTCTGTCTTTCTCGGTCGTGCAGATCTCCACATCATACATCTGCTCATCCCTATTCACCTGGAACCTCTCGAAGGCCTGCTCTATCATTATGAGCACATCATCAGAATTTTTTTCTCCGAACAGAGAACCGGCTGAGCGAAAGCTGTGAAGGTAGGTGGGAATATCATAGGCTCCCACTCAATATCCATACCCATAAGACGGGCCATCCTCCTTTGTCGGTTCTTTTCAACTTGTCTTCTTTTCTCATGGGCCTTCGGAATATATCCTAGGCCAAACCGATCCTTCTTTCCTTTTACTTCTATGGCTCGAGCCATCCCCTGAAGATATTTACCGAGACCCTTTCTAGCCCTGCAGCCTTTTCCTACGGTGGTTCTTACCTCCAGCCTTGTGTTCTTGGACAGTCTTGGTTTCAGAATTTTCCATCCTTCAGCGACGAAAACTGTATTCACAAATTCCAAAGACCGGAAAGAACACTCCACGGCCTCTTCATTGGGCTCCACATAAGAAGATTCAGTGGATACGGAGGCTATTATGTCTTCCTCCCCTGATACTGTGATCAACCGGCCCTCCATCACAAATTTTAGTTTCTGGTGAAGAAACGAGGGTACAGCCACAGCTGAATGTATCCACGGCCTTCCCAACAAGCAGTTATAAGATGGATTGATATCCATGACCTGGAAGTTCACTGTATATATACACGGGCCTATCTCCAGAGGAATTTCAATGGTCCCCATAACCTCTCTCCTTGTTCCATCAAAAGCTCTGACCACCGTGCAACTTGGTATCATATAGGATAGATCCACTGGCAATTTGGATAAGGTTGCTAAAGGCATCACATTTAGTGAAGAACCATTATCCAAAAGGACCCTCGGTAATATGTGTCCCTTACAAGTTGTAGTTATATGGAGAGCTTTCGTTTATCCAATACCGTTGGGTGGTATCTCCTCATAGTTGAAAAATATGTAGTCATCAGCTGCGATGTTTCCCACCAACCTATCCAGCTTTTCCACTGATATATTATTAGCCACGTATGCTTGATTTAATAATCTTAACAAAGCATTTCTGTGTGGTTTTGAATTTAAAAGCAAGGATAAGATTGAGATCCTAGCTGGTTGACGTTGCAGTTGTTCAACCACGCTATACTCACTATGCTTTATAAATTTCAAGAACTCACAAGCTTCCTTCTCACATATTCGTTCTTTGATTCTATTAACCGAGGCTGATCCCCTTTCTGTTTCCTTTGGCAAATCCATCTCAATATGGATTGGCTCGACGACCTTCTTCGCTTTATCAATTCCTCTATCTTTCCCTGCTACCCCTTATTCAACGGCCTCCGAAGCATAATACCTCCCGCTTCGGGTTAAATGCCCCACACCTGTAATATCCTATTGGCCTGAAGACCCGGGCATAACCATGCTACAGTCATATTTCAATGGTGTAGCCTTATTTTCCTTGTATGGAAAGGAAACAGGTAAATCAATGATTAATTTGGGCGCATTTTCTTCCATGGCTGGCATAACTTTTTCCTCCGGTTCATCATAGTAGATGATTAGGGGTCTTCCTATCCCATAGCCACCTGTATTTTCAATGACTTATATTTCCCCTTCTATCTCCTCATAAAATTGGGCTACCCCACTATCCATCATCTTTTGGACTATAACCCGAAAGTCTCCGCAGTTCTGTATGTCATGACCTTCACCCTTATGGAACGGGCACCAATTATGCACCCTTCTTGCAACCATTTTCAGACCTTTTGTACCTTTCACCAATCCTGCCTTGACCATTTCAGCCCATACTGTCATCATCGGAGTCTTAACCTCCCCAATATCCCTTTTTAATCTTCTGTCCTCTCCGATCAATATTGCATTCACCTGATTCCCCGCATGATTGGGCAATAGATTTCCAGCTACGTTCGACCCATTTTTTGATCCAAACTTCACAACCCCAGCATTAATCAGGCTTTGGACTTTCTTTTTGAAGGCCAGACAATCTTCAATTGAATGTCCTTGGATTCCCGCATGGTATGCACAGTTGGTATTTGCATTGTACCATCTTGGATATGGAGGTGTCAAAGGTTTTAGGTACACGGGTGCAACAAATTGACCCTGCAATAGTTTTGGATATAGCTCACCATAGGTAGTAAGAATCATATCAAATTGGGCTTTTTGATCGTTCTTTGGTGAACGTTGGTCATTACGCGTAGGACCCTGAGTGTTTGGGACAGTATTTCTAGGAAAGGTTATTTGAGGGGATATGCCAGTTGGGAATGGCTGTTGTGGTATATTGGTGTAGGGGAACGGGTTTTGGGTAAGGTGGTTGACATTGGGGTAGTAAGGATTATACCCCGGGTATGGTGTGTAAGGTGTCGGAGGCGCATAAGGTGTGGTAGGAGTATAGGGCCTTGGTGGTGTGTATGGTGTAGGAGGTGTATAAGGGTATTGGTTGAAGCTTACTGCATGGGTTTCCTCCTTCTTCTTTGTAGGAAAAGCTCTCTTTGGGGTAGCAGACTCACCCCCTTCCATCTCTCCATTCTTAATAACTGACTCAATCATTTCCCCAGATATTACCATATCCGCAAAATCTTTGGTAGCGTTTCCCACCAATTTGTCATAATAAGGTGCTTTCAATGTGTTGATGAAAAGCATCGTGGTTTCTTTGTTGGTTAAAGGGGGTTGGACTTGTGTGGCCAGATCCCTCCACCTCTGCGAATACTCTTTGAAGGTCTCATTGGACCTCTTTTCCATGTTCTGTATTGACAGCCTATTCGGTACCATGTCAGAAACGTGTTTATAATACTCCATAAAAGCCCTGGCCAAATCCGTCCATGAACGAATCTTGGTACGACTGAGTTGATTGTACCATCGGGTGGCTGACCCTGTTAAGCTGTCTTGGAAGCAATGAATAAGCAATTTCTCATTATCCTCATGCCCTGTCATCTTTCTATAGTACATAGTTAGATGAGCTGATGGGTTGGTGGTCCCATTATACTTTTCAAAGTCTGGTACTTTGAACTTCGGTGGAATTATTAGATCATGTACCAAGATCATCTCTTTGGCATCTAGACTGCCAAACAACTCTGCTCCTTCCACTACTCTTAGCCTTTCTTCCAACAACTGATATTTCTTCTCAGATTCAGCAGTTTTGACCCTCTTCAGTTCAGTCATTTTGGCCCTTTCCTTCTCTGCCATTTCTTCGAAGTCTGGAACCTCAACCTCAATTGGATAAACTCCGATGTTACCCCTTTTTGGACCGAAATTCTATGCTTCGACCGCCGGCTGGATGTAGATGTAGGATGCTGCCCCAGTTGGGATTTCATTTTCCACAGGTTGGGATATCTGGCTATTTTTCTGTACCACTTCTGGTCTATCCTCCGGATTCACTGCCCCCGTTCCAGCAACTGAATTCTCTCCGGGCCACTTCTGCTTCATCATAGTGCTCATCATCTCCATGAGCTTTGTCATCTGTTCTCGTGTCTCCTCTTGAGACTTAGTCAACTGTTCTTGTAGTTCTTTCTGGATTTTTTCCATTCTCTCAATTCTGGCAAGCTGATCGTTTTCTATGTCTTTTGTTCGAGATCGAGTATTGTAAGAGTGTTGGTGATCTGGTTCTTTCTGAGTGCGACCAATTGTAACTTTATTTTTAAAAACCATGGATTAGAAATTATTGACACATTTCTTATTTTATTTTATAAAAAATGAATAAATGAATGAATGAATGTATGAATGAATCGGTGTTAATGAATGAACGACTAAGTAAATGACTAAGTGTATGAACATATAATGAATAAATGAATGGACCAATAAATGACTAAGTGTATGAACAATTTATAAAGAATAAATAAATGAATGATTATGAACAAATAAAACATAAAAGAAAGAATTAGTGAATAATGAATGCATTTAAAGTATTGGCCCCGGGATAATTCCAACCAAACGGTCTTTCATTGATTTCCTGGAACTAAATACATCAAAGAAAAGATCCCTGCTTTAGACAACATGATAGCCTATCTCTCATAAAAACTATTACAAAACACTGGTAATTCCCTCGGATTCTGGACCTTCTTCACTATCCTCTTTTGATTGCCTTGCTCTTCCATCTGATCCCTACTTGTTCACGACCCTTTGACGTGTCAGCAGAAGCATCGCCGTGTAAGCTTTCCCTAGCTTGTTTCTCCAGTTGATTTGCTCGGGTTTTCTCGTGTTTTGCTTTCTCCTTCCAGTAGTTATTCTCCTTCTTGAGGTTTTTGACCTCATGTTCCCATTCCCGGGAAGTTTTAGAGTCCCCTCAAATCTGAGCTCAAAGCGATACCTCTTGTTCTCCAAATGTAATTCTCGAAGATCGCCCTTAACGGTGTCCCTTTCTCTCTTAATCTGTTCCTTTTCTTTTTCCCGAGCTGATTCCCTATCTTTCATGTCCTCAAGCTCTTCTTGCAGTCGGGCAATCTCCTTGCTTATCCGGGCCTTTTCTTTTTCAAATTCCGCTCTTGCAATTTCTAACTCTGATGGCATTTTCCTCCGTGGCGGATTCATGAACTGGACCTCCTCCCCATCTGATGTCAATAGTCTATCATTAACCCTTAATTCCCTCCATACCAGGTAATCAGGTGTGACGATGTCGTCATATTTGGCTACTTTTATCCGGTGAGTTTTCTTCCATGCTTCAATCGCTGCCCGCACTTTTCTGGAATATCCGTCTTCCCCATAAATGAACTCTGATGATCCTAGATTATGAGTCACGGGTGTGAATTGTCGAGACTCAACCTGTCTTTGCACCAACAAAGGGGCATAACTCACAGACCCCCAAATTCCGAGTAGTGAAACTCCCGGGTTGTCCCCACATTTGTACATAATCGGCATAGGAACCATCTATGGAGCTCTCCAAGTCACCATCTCCCCTTTTAGATTCCGGAACATGTCGACCCATTTCTCTTCATTCCCGTCTTTAGGCCAATCATTTTGAAGGAATTCCCTAATCGGAACTAAAGTCTTCATGTACGGTTTGAAGGAAACATTTTCTATCTTCCAAAAGTGACTTTGAGTCCAAATATAAAGGAGTTGTACACACCTCTTGATCCTCCCTTGTCCTGCCCTTTTACAAAAATTCAGGGATCGGATAGTTTCAGCTATGATGGCCGGAGATGGGTTGATGTTCTGTTCCAACTTTTCAAAGAAATCAAACACGGCTATATCCACATGACCCAATATCTTTGGGAATATGATTAACTCGTAGATAGCTAGAGCGAAGATGTCCCTGGCTTTTGCTTTGTCGGAACAACCCAATATCAACTGTCGGAGAGTTTCCCACGGAATGCACCCATTTTTTTGCTTTGTGTCCACATAACTCTCAACCCATGTTGTATCCATTCCTGTGATCCTAGCCACTTTCTTCTTCAAACCTGAAGGTTTCATTTCCTTCAAATATACTCGATCAGGATTAGGACATTCAATATGTAACAGTGCTGAATATTCTTCGATCAGTGGTGTCATATCCTCCTTGTTAAAAGTGAAACATCTATAAGCAGGATTCCAAAACTGTACTGTAGCCTGAATCAACCCACTATTGACCTGAATCGGAATTAAGAGTGCTATATCTCCATATTTTTGAGTGAAGGCTTCTTTCTATGATACATTCCACTGATTCCAAATGTCGGCTAACCCTCGGAGATTATTCTGTCTAGGATCCACTTTGACCCTTTCCGGCAATACTGACACATAATCTTTCTTGAGGCAATCACCATCCTCCCTCTGATCTTTTTCCGACCGTGCCCTGACTACTGCATGATCTTCTATCACTGAAATAACCTGACACTCCATGAAAGTCCTTTGGGTTGATAACTATCCCGAGGCCAATAAACTTCAAGTGTATGATGATGTCTATGATGCATGTCAAAGAAAAGAAAACATAAAGAAATAGATTAGTAAGGAAATGAATTCACAAATATAACATAAATAACAACATGTTTTTTAAAAAAAAATGTCCCGAAAATTTAAACAGAGCTTCGGCATTACGACGCCTTTGGGACAAAATAATAATAAAAAACGAGCGGTATGATGTTCGTTCATCATCACCCAATCTGTATCTAACATATAGAAAGATGGTAAAAGGTTGGAAATGTTCCTCCATGTGTTCTTAAACTTCGGGTATCTAACAGAAATTCGGCATGGTTTCGCCTAGGTTTACTATATGAAGATGAATCGGTTCTAAGGCCCCGAATTGTTCCTCACTGTCGCAGGTGAAGGCTAGTAAAGCACCCCGATAAAAGCGGGTTCAATTCGTTAGAGTATATTTTCCTATGCCCGTACGGAGGATTATCACGAAGGCATTAGGTACTTTATACTCCGGAAGTGTTTCACTAGCCCATACGGAGGATCAATCACGAAGGTGTAGTTACTTTACTCCCACTTAAAAGGACGGAACCCGGGTAGAGGATTCATGTTATGCAAATGCAAATACAGTGTGTGCGGAGGAACAAAACAAACCTGTTACCACCTATTCTACAACCCTTATTCTAAATACCCCACTAAAATCAAACAATGTAAAGCATCAGTCAAACAAACATATAAATATACGCAACAAAATAACCAGAGAACAAATAATAATATGAATACACATGAATATGGACATATTAAAACATTTTTTTTTCAAAATTCTCTTTTATTTTAAAAAAAATATATGGGAATTAAAATTAAATACCAATTAAACCAACAAAACCAAGACTTTGATAACACACGAATAATTCTAGGCCTGACTCTCTAATTGTCCCCAGTGGAGTCGCCAAGCTATCGCAACCTAAAAAATAACGAGTCTCATCGCAAGAATTTATTATTCGTTAAGCGTGACTTTAAAAAATCGAGGAAAAGTCGACTTAATTCCTCTAGAAAAATGAAGGTTTTGAAAATAACCTTGAAAAAGACATGGAGTCGCCACCAATCTTTTTTAGCTAGGTGTGATTGGCCACCTATTAAAACCGGTTTTATAAAATATTTTAAAAATTAATTAAAACATTTTTAAAACCAATTTCAAGTCTGCATTTAAACCAGAGAAATCAAAGAAACGGGTTCGGGACTCGGTTACGTGCGGGGAAGGATTAGCACCCCCACAATGCCCATATAAAACGGTACCTTATTAATCGTGTGTTATCTCAAGTCTCGGTAAAAAAAATCGGTTTTAAATTTAGTATTTCAAGTTAATTCCCAATTTAAAGAAAAATAATTCCATTTTTAATCGAAATTGATTCAGAATTTATAAATTCAAAATTTTCCTATATTCCCCAACAAACGTGGCAAAATATAGAAATTTTTATTAATTTTGGAAAACTTTCCGAATCATTCTCTTTTTTTGAAAGAAAGATATTCCTTTATTAATAATAATTGATGATATTCCCTCCAGCAAACCCGGTAGAGAACTCATAAATTATTTTAACTCGGAAATATCTTTATTTTTTTATTGAAAAATCATTATCCTTTTGAAAACATTTTAAAAGATATGAATATGTATATGCATGACATAAATAAAATGACATAGCAAAATCTAAATAATATAATGCTTCCTGAATGATATGATATAATTTAAATGCCTTAGCATATTCTAAATGAAATGAAATAAATGCCTTAGCATATTTTAAATGAAATGAAATATCCTAAGTTATATGACATATTATAAATAAAATGAAATGACCTAGGTAACATATTATATTCTATATGAGATGCAATATCCTAAGTCATATGATATATTCTAAATGAAATAAAATAACCTAAGTAACATAATATATTCTATATGAAATGACATAATTTAAATGACATGGCAAATATGGATGATATGGCATATAATTTAAATGACATAAAATATAAAATAATGCTATCATATAATATGCATGAAAATAAAAATGAAAATAATAATGCATGAACATAGTATATGCTAAATAATATGACAAAAAGAATAACTAAATAAAAAGCATAGGATATCATGAAATATTCCAAATCATATAATAAACAATATAACATAACTTAAAATCATAACAATATCATAGAAATTATCATAGCAAAAATCACATATTATATAAAAATACATGAATATGAAAATGCAATGCATGAAAATGTATTTTTTCCTTTAATTAAGGAAATCCGTATATCTAAAAAGATATCCGGCTACCTTAGGAAAATATGTCAAATTAAATATTCTAAAACCAAAATACTTTGTGATTGTTTGAAAACAATTTTGGAAAGCTTGAATTAAAAATAAAAACTGGGCTAAATCTTTTTTTAAATGGCTCTAATTTCCTAAGTTTAAAAATCCCGGACTTGATCACCCTTAACCCGAGAGTTAAAAAAACATTTTTAGAGTTTAAAAAGGCTTAGAAACTACCCTAAGTAAGTAGATAACCTTCCTAATCAGCCCCCTCTAAGTAACTTAACCAAAATAGAAAAATGATTTTTCTTTAAATTCAATTCTGACTCCACTGTCCAGTTTTAAGCCACGATTTTTTATCCTATTTTTAAAAATTCAAAAAATTATAAAACAAATACTGGAGACTCGGGACATGTAAAAATACACGGGAAAACATTAGCTTAATTTTTTTATTAAAGACGAATGCCCAGAAAAATTGGAAAAGTACGAGTACTGGGTGAAAAAAACTGCTTTGCCAAAATACATTTTTGCCTTTGATAAAATCATTTAAAAATCAAATTAAAAGTATTTTATACTCACAAAATGACTCACAAACAGTAGCTAGGACTTTTTGAAAGTTAGATAAAAATTGACTAAGTAAAAAAAATCACAAAGGTAGAATAATCAATTTGACAAAACTTAATTTTCCACAAGTGTGCTCAAGAGAGCATGACTTTGAACCATTAATTGGTCTAAGTCATTATTCAAGTGGCATGAACATGAAATGCATGAAAAAATACAGCAAATATAGTGCATGAAATGCATGAGTTTAAACCTAATTGTCATGAAAAAATGCATGGCATTAATATAGTGACCTAGACCTAAATGAACTTGCATGCCATTTAATGCAACCTAGACCTAAATGAACTTGCATGGCATTTAATGCAAACCTAATAACTAAAATGTGCATGGCATTTTCACAAACACAAAGCATGCTTAAACCAAAAACTCAACCAAATATCATGCAAATGCTAACCTATCAACTAACATGGCAAGAATGCACATATAATGCAAAAATTCAAGGAGTGGCCGAATGGCCTATGTAACTAGCAAACATGGCATTTTCACAAACACTTGGTATATTAGCATGCAAAACTTAATCAAATGTCATGCAAATGCAAAAACCTACCAACTAACATGGCAAAAATGCAACACACAATGCAAAACACATGGAGTAGCCAAATGGCCTCAAGCTCCAACAAGCATGGCATTTTCACAAACACTTGGTATACGAACATGCTCAACTAAAATATAACACTCAAATCATGCAAAAACCACACAAGCATTTTCACAAACACTTGATATACTAAATCTAAAACATGCTCAACTAAAATATAAAGCTCAAATCATGCAAAAACCACACAAGCATTTTCACAAACATTTGATATACTAAATCTAAAACATGCTCAAATTTAAACATCATGAAAACAGAAAATTAAAAATGCAAGAACATGGTATTTAAATCATAAATGGTAACAAACAAAGCAACCAAATTAAAATATAACTCAAGAATATGAAGTAAAATAACATTTAAAACACCAAGATCAAAGAAAATAACATAAACAATATGATAAAATAAACCAAAACAGCAACTTAAATAAAGAATGTAGGCCATTCGGCCATGGTGAGTATATTGTAAAAAAAAAAAAAATTGTAAAAAATATATTTAAGAAAGAGATGAAGGAAGAACTTAAGAAGAACAATAAAACAAAACATTTATTTAAAATGGAAACTCACCAAATAGTAATCAAAATAGCAAAAACAAGAATGGAAATCAAGAAAGTGAAAGAGTTGGTGCTCAAGAGCAACCTCAAGAAGCTATATTTCAAGCTTTATCTCTTCAAACTTTCCTTTCTTCTCTAAACTTTTCTTTTTTGCTTTCAACCAAGGAGGGAAAAACCAAGTAAAAATCAAAAGAACTCAGCAAAATGAAAATATGAAAATAAAATTTCTGCCTCCTCTCTATGCTGGCCGAATGGTCTATGTAAATCCTCAAGGATGTTGTCATTTTTTTTGTAACCAATTTTCCATCAAATGGCAAATAATTCAAGGTGAAAAAATCATGAAATTATCACCCTTAGATTAGCATATCAGCTGTCCCAAATTACAGCTGTTCAAGAATAATGTTGACATCTCTCTTGGCCTATGTGGCTTAATCACCATGGCTTGATCAAAGAGAATCTTTAACTAACTCTTAATTTTTAGCCATTTGATTGAAAAATCAGAAGCTTCCTCCTTCCTTTGGGCCTTGGCAGGCCATAAATTCTCTTTTCCAGCCCAAGTCTGATTTTTTTAAAGGCCCAAAGAAGCCCTTTTCGGTTGCTTGGGTGAAATGACCGTTTTGTCCCCCGGATGCAAATAAATATCAAACGGACTCCAAATTCAATTTTTATTTTTTTAATACTTCCAAAATAATAAAAAATTGAGTTCTGGAAGTTTTCAAAATTATCCGAGTCCGTTTGCTATTTATTTGGATTTTTTCTTCCAAAAATGCCCTTTTATGCCCCCACATTTTACCATTTTGTAAACGAGCTCCAAATCAAGATTTTTCTTCACCAATCTCTTCCAAATAATTTAAAAGTGTGATCTGGAAGTTTTCATAATTTTTGGAGCTCATTTGGTATTTTTTTGAGATTTATCGGCATGAATTATTGCATAGGAGCTCGGGATTTGGCCATTTTGGAAACGAACTCCGAATCAATATTTTATTTCACCAATCTCTTCCAAATAATTTAAAAATGAGATTTGCAAAATTTCAGAATTTTTGGAGTCCGTTTGCTATTTTTTCGGGATTTATCTTCTTGAATTATTGCATAGGAGGCCCGGGATTCGGCCATTTTGCAAACGAACTCCGAATCAAGATTTTCTTTCGCCAATCTCTTCCAAATAATTCAAAAATGAGATTTGCAAAATTTCAGAAGATTTGGAGTTCATTTGCTATTTTTTCAGGATTTTCGTTCTTTTAATTACTACATAAGAGACCCAGGATTTGGCCATTTTGCAAACGAACTCCGAATCAAGATTTTATTTCGCCAATCTTTTCCAAATAATTTAAAAATTATATTTACAAAATTTCAAAAGATTTGGAGTTCATTTGCTATTTTTTCGGGATTTTCCTTTTTGAATTACTGCATAAGAGACCCAGGATTTGGCCATTTTGTAAACGAACTCCGAATCAAGATTTTATTTTGCCAATCTCTTTAAAATGATTTAAGAATGAGATTGACAAATTTTCAGAATTTTCGGAGTCCATTTGCTATTTTTCCCAAATTTTCCAATTTTGCCCTTTTGCCTCTGAAACCCGGTTTTGCTCAAAACAAGTCCGATTTTCAGATTTTCTTCAAACTGAGCCTTGGGCTATCCCTTTTTAATCATTCCTCATCCATTAGGGGCTTTGGTCTTACCAAGTTGGGCCATCTCTGTGATTCTTTCCGATTTCATCGAAATCCACCAAAAACCCTAATTCTCGGTTTTCTCCCGGATTGACTTTTCTTTCGGTTTTTATTGCAAGTGCTTATCTTTCATTTGGAACCTTCAATTTTTACCAATTTGATCGTTTAAGCACTTTTCCTCAAATTTCTCGGATTAGGGTTTCCTTTCTACTGAATCTCCAAATGCCAACTTCCGAACTCCATATCTTTCAATGCAGACCTCGGATTATCAAAATCCGTTCGCCATTTTTCAATTGAACTTAAAATCTTGATTTTGAAAGTGGGTTGACTTTTTTCAGTAGTTGACTTTTTGGGGTTGACTTTTTTGGGGTTGACTTTTTTCAAGTTTGACTTTTTATGTTCGCCCTCTTAAACTAAGTCTCGGAGTACCACCTGCAGGATGAAAAAAGTCTTTTTATACTCGAAAACATCAATTTAGGAAGAAAACATACCTGTTTTAGTGGTCCAGACAAAATTAGGTGTCTATAGCTGCTGTGTGTGCAGTGCAGTTGGGGTTGAGTGTGGGAGAAGGGCTAGCAGGTTGGATAGGTGGTGGCTGGCAGAGGTTAGGGCAGGGGGTGTGCTGGCTGCGGGCAGCCTAATTTCAGCTGCTAGCCTCCTGCCCTAAGTCTTTTTTTTTAATTATTCTTTTTTGGTTTTGTTTAATTAATAATTTGAAAATTAATTAAAAAATGCTAATGGGCTTTCTGAATATGGGCTTCATATCAATTCATGCCTAAGGCCCAAAATGACGGAATTTCAATGGATCGGAACTGATCTCGGATGAAATTTGGTGTTTACAAGTATAATTACTTAAGTATAATTAATCTTAATATCAATTTGGCAAATTTCATTTCCCCCCAATTCTCAAATGTCCTTAAAAACCCCTCTCTTTCTAATCTCTCTCTCTCTCTCTCTCTCTCTCTCTCTCTCTCTCTTTTCTTTATCTTCAATTTTTTAAACCTTAAAACAATCAAACATGTTTAATCATATGTTAAAATTATAATATAATTTTTTATATTTGAATTATTGATGTATTAAAATTAAAATTTTAAATATAGAATAAGTACTATTGTAAATTTATTTTTATAATAAAATCAAATGTCAAATTAAAAATATTATTTGTTATTGCTATTGCTAATTGTTGTAAATATTACAAGGATAATATTAAAATATAATTTGATATTATTTAATGCATTTTAAATTAATTTCATTTCATAATCCAATTTAAGGATTTAACATTAATTAATTTTGTTGATAATACATTATATATTAATATAATTGTATAATTATTATAAATAATAACATTTTAAACTTTTTATTAAAAAAGTCAATTTATATTTAATTTAGTTTTTAAATAAAATCATATAACTACAATTATTTAAGTTTGTTTGGGTTATAAATATGGGTTTCTTTATGGATTTCAGATCAAATCGATCTCAGCTTTTGCAGATTTAGGTCATCACGAGTTTGGGTTGTGTCGTTTTGAGCTTTTTCGAGTTTGGATTGCTTTGGGTTCGATTTTATAAGTTTTTTTTTTTAATTCGAGTCTTTGACTTTATTAGGTCGGCTCAACTTCGATCAAGGATCGATTCAAGTGGGTTCTCGAATTTGAATCAGCTTTGTCAACTCTAGACAATGAAGCCTCGGAAGCAAAGCAAAAAAATTTAACATGACGTTTAGTTCACTTAATGGAATAGAGGGAGAATGTAATAGCTTTTCGGTGGGAATGGAATAAGTATTACATAGTTTTGTTGATTGAATGGAATAGAGGATGAATAATATTACATTATTTGGTTGGTTAAGATGGTGTTAAGGAATATAAATAGAATACGTATAAAATGACTATTTTACCTTTGAATTCAATAAATAGTATTTTATTTATAAAATTAAACTTAATCATATTTTAAAAATATTATTAATATATAAAAATATATAAAAAATTATATTTAGTAATAAAATATAAAAAGTTAATAAATTTATTTTTCAAAATTATTTTTAAAATAATATTTAAAAAATATTATGTAAAAATAATATTTTTAAAAATAGTTTAGGCATATAATATTCAATATTCATAAAATTAATATATAAATATTAAAAAATTAAATATTATTTTAAAATAATTTATATAAATTTTCAATTTTTCAAAATATATAAATAGCTTTTTTTTTCACTCTATTCTCTCTCTCTCTCTAAATTTTTGATTCTCTCTCTAACCTTTCCTCTTTCTTTTCTCCCTAAACCAAGAACCATCAAAAACTTCAACATACTCAGATTTCAGCGAGTCGCCGCCGTCAGTCGCCACTACCGTCGTCTGCCGCCAACCACCAAACCAGACTTTTTTGAAATTTTACCAAATCGTCCTCTAAACCCCTTCTTTCCATTTTTCAACTTAGTTTTTCCTAAAAATCACCAGAAAAACCTAGATCTATACAAAATTCATGCGGCTTCCACCCCTTTTTCGCCGCCTTACATCGCTCCAAAAGTCACCAATTTTTGATATATTCCTTCTTGTTCTATCCTCTTCTCCTCAAATTTGGGGTCCAAAAATCCCCTATAATATCCTCACCCGAAAATCATCAACTATCTCTCTCTCATTTTATGATTTGTGTAGTTTTTTTTTTTTTTTTGGCTTGAGTTTTCTTGATTGTAATGGTACTTGATTTGTTGGCCATATCGTCGAAAAATGGGTCACAAGTGATATGGAAATTGATAAAATGGTTGAAGGTATTTTGGGAATCAAAATGTTGGGGCTATTCCTTGTGACCACCGAATGACCATTCTGAGGGGTAGTCCTGAATGACCATTCGGTGGTTTTGGAGACTAGACCTTGGGTATTATGTTGAATAACTCATTCTTTGAATCAAACAGACGAATGGGAAGGATGAATGGAACAGGGTGTGATTCAATTGACTATTACAACCAACCAAACACGTTGTAAATATATTAGAAAGGAATCAGAAAATAAATAATAAAAAAAGTATGTGAATGAATAAATAGAGAAGAAAAAAAAAAGTGTATGTTAGAGAGGGAATTAATTGGATTTGTAAAGTAAATGTCAAGGGAAGAAAATAAAACTAAAATAGTTTCAACATCGTAGTATCTATTAATCTTTAATGTTTATGATGTAATTCAAAGTTATTTTATATTTGGTATAAAAAAAACCCCTCAACTCCAAAAATATAAAGTAACAAATATAAACAACATAATTAATAAATTAATGTTAATAATAATTATTAAATAAATTAAGCCACTTAAATTTAATTCAAATGATAAGGATCATATTATTTGGGCAAAGATTTTTTTTTTATTTGGGCTATATTATTTGTTTGCACAAAACAAATAATAAAAAAGTAAAAGAATAATTTACGATTTAAAATTATAAAATTAATTTCTACTACATACTAATTTATTCAATTATAAAGATTTTCTAAAAGAAAAATGATTAATTATTTTAGGTGAAATGATGTGCCTAATATTAAATATAAAAAGATGGTTTTAATTTTGTTAGTTAGATTTGAACTGATGTTGAAGGAGTATTTAATGTTTTTTATCCAAAATGTTATTTTAATAAATTCTAAAATTTCTAAATATATTTATAAAAAAAAAAAAAAAAAACAAAAAAAAAAAGAGAGTCAAACTACATGGAAGTTTTTTTTCCGACATAAGGGTAATTTAAATCTTTATTTTTTAATACGACTTGACCAGAGCGTGGATTAGACCTTGTTGGGTGGAACCTTGGGTCGACACATCAATAAAGATCTGTCGAAAAATAAAAACCACCCGTATTTAAAATAAAAATTTTAAATTACCCCTTTTTAGAATTTTTTTTTTTTTTTTTTTAAAGATCTGTATATGTAAAGTTACCGGTTCTTCATATCATGTGAGATTTCAAAAACAAAATGTCCCTTCCTAGTATACATTAATCATTTTCTTAATACTAATATATATGAAAATGATAAGATAGGTTGTGAAATTTAAAAACTCCATCAATAAGTATAATAAGATAATATATGTTTTTGTAGTGTATAGTAAAAACAAAAATTAGATGAAAAATGTTAACTAATGTCATTAGATACTGGTTAAAATAATATATATATATATATATATATAAAATGTAATTAATAATTTTTTTTTTAATTCAGTAAAAATAATGTATTAAATTCAAAAAATTATTATAAACTGATAATTAAATATTCCTTAATCGGTACCTATGGGCACCGGTTAAGCAAACCCTAAAAAAAATAACATATACTAGCTTTTATAACACATGCAAATACGTGTGATATTTTCTCTCCAATATTAAAAAAATATAAATAGTAAAAGTGATAAGTATTTTTATTATAAACTGTTAATAACTGTGCATAATAATACATAGTGTCATAGTGGAAAAAAGAAAATTAAAAAACTATTTTTATCAAAACTAAATTTAGGTGAATAGACATCAAAGGAGTTTTGCAAAATGTAAACTTAATTTAAAAATTTAAAAACATAAATGCCCTGTTTTTGTTTTTGTGTTTTTACTTTAATTTTGTTTTTTTTTTTTTTTTTTATAGTTTTCTTGATTGAATTACCACCAACTCAATTCTTCCTTCCAATATATATATATATATATATATATATATATATATATATATATATATATATATTCGTTTACTATCAGCAATTATAAACTAGTTTTAACAATAAACAGCTACGTACATCCCTTGGAAGTTGGAACTACATGAATACATAATGTTTTTACTATTATAGAATATAAAATTAAGAACAAAAGCTGTTGCAGTCTGAAAATTGCCTTCATATATTATATTCTTATTCAGAAATAGCGGCTAGCTCTCTGTTAATGGGCAATTTAAGCTTCATTTCATCTTTAGAGGCAAAAGGATTTGGTGGCATCGTCAGGTTCTCTACTTCTCCTTCCAACATTTGAACCACAGCTTTCATGGAAGGACGATCCATTGGATACCATTGAATGCACCAAAGTCCAACAATTGTCAGTTTCTTTGCTATCTTCTCATGTTCTTGATCTTCATCTTCAATACTCATTCCTAATTCTTCTCCTTTCTCTAAACGATTATAAACCCATTCTGGGAAGTAAACTTGGCTTACATTTGCCACTTTTACGTCAATATTTTTTCTTCCTCCAACCATTTCCAGCAACAGCATCCCAAAACTATAAACATCTGATTTGTAAGAAACGTTTCCGAAGTTCCTAGACAATACTTCAGGTGCAATATAGCCCATGGTTCCTCTTGCCGCTGTCATTGAAACAGCACTTTGCTCTTTGGAACATAACTTAGCCAAACCAAAATCAGAGATCTTAGGATTGAAGCTCTCATCCAGCAAAATATTGTGAGGTTTGATGTCGAAATGGAGGATTCGTTGCTCGCAACCCTGGTGAAGGTACTCAATACCTTTGGCTATGCCTAAAGCAATATCCTGAAGCTTCTCCCTGCAGCTAATGAAACGATTCTCACCCTTGTCTGCAAATATGAATTTCTCTAATGACTCATTTGGCAAGTACTCGTAAACAAGGGCTCGATTATATCCATCAGCACAAAAACCAACCAGACGAGTCACATTGACATGGTGGATTCTACCCATCGAACCAACTTCATTAATGAACTCTTCACCATTTCCCTTGAAATTATTCAGAACCTTGACAGCCACTGAAACATCGTTGGAAAGTGTTCCTTTGTACACAGTTCCATAACCGCCCTGTCCCAGTTTTTCCTTGAATTGTTACGTTATCCTCCTAATATCAGCATACGAATACCTTGAAGGCTTAAGAGCTTTGTAATCCTCCAAAAACTGTTCGATTTTGCGTTGTCCCTCTTTCTCTTTCCTGTGCAAGTGATGCACCCAAAAGAGTCCAATGAGACTCAATGCAAGAAGAAATGAACCTATGGTTAAACCTGGAATTAAATAACTGGATCCTGGTTAGAAGTTATAATGGTTCATCATAACCATTTACTTTCTCAATAGTAAAAGAAAGAAAAAAGAAAAAAAAAATTTATATGGAACAACCATGTACCTGAAATCATTAGCCTCTTTCTTGCACCTGTATATAACATTCAAAACCTGTCAGCATGCTATATTTCTCAAAATCACTACATTTATGATTTATCCTATATATCAGTATTAGTCTAAATATTTTCCCTTAAAGTCTGTAAAACATGCAAAATTTGTTTGGCCTTACAAATGTTCAATTACAAGTTTGAGACAAAGATATGAACAGGATTAATTCAGGTAAAATATTAACTCTAAAAGTTTCCTCATATTTTGAGTAAATTATATTAAATCATATGTAAAAATTAGTATGGGTTAAATATCAATCAAGCAATTTCTTAATTAAAGAGTAATAAGTTGAAGGAGTTGTATTTGATGCTGAGTATCCTAATTTTTAATTCAGTCTAATTAAGTCTGAATTTGATCTTTTTACTATTTCTATTCTGTAATTTTAGTCCTATACCTTAATTTTAATAAATTTAATTTTTATATTTTTATTAAAAAAAATTGATTCAAAAATAATTTATAATAATGTGTAACTTTTGCAATTAAATTCGACTTCGTAGCTTTTTTGATTGATGGCGTAACATGTTAACATGAAATTTTCTTATCACATTCACGTGGCACATATTAGTTAAAAAAAAAAACCTTTATTTTTAATAAAATTACTAAAAATTTTAATTAATTTTTATTAAAATAAAATTTGAATTTTCTTATTAATATGTGTCAAATAGCAAAAAATATTATTCGTCATAGTATGTTAGGTAATCACTAAAATGCCATGTCATCTAAATTAAAGTTAAAATCTTAAGGTTATTTTCAATTGTCCTTAAATCTGATTTTAATAAAAATATAAACATTAAATTTTTTAAATTTGAAAAAGAGAAACTAAAACGATAAATTAAAATAATAGAAGAACTAAATTCAAACTTTAATTTTTTATATTTTCACTAAAGGAAAAGGTTTATTTATTTTATTTACTTATTTCCCTTGAAAAGTTACAATTTAGTTTAATAAAAATAAGTAATTTTACTTTTTTATTTATTAAAAATAAACGAAATCTTTATCAAATAATTTTCTTTATCTTAGGACTCTTACATTTGAATTAATCAAACCATATTTTAACTTCTCTACTTTTAAAAATAATTATACTGTACAACACTTTCCACGAAAACTCTAGTTTGGCAAAACAAGCTTCTGGTTGACGTAGTCCAAATTTTTTATAGAAGTCAACTATTCTTAAAGCAAGACTGACCCATTCCTCACGTCACCTATCCCCACTTATTAATTTTTGACACTACTACACTGAAAAAAAATTAAAAATAATATAAATATATGATCATATTAAAATTTATATAATATAAATTATTAATATTTTAAAACTTATAAATATATAATATTTTAAATATAATTATAACATAAAATTAAAAAATAAATATAACACAAATTCACGGATTACTAATCCCGCCCTCATCCCCATCCTTTTGTCCAAAATTTCCTTAAAAACACAAAAATAATTAAATAAAAGGGAAGCATTTACTCACCTTTATTTTTAATTTCGACACATTTCAAAATCTGAGTTTAGGTTGAATTTTTAAGAATGAGTATGAATTAACTTAAAATTATTATTTTATTGATATTATTTCAATTTTAAAAAAATTAATATTTATAATATTTTATAATTTTAATAGTACTTAAAATCATATGAACATACCTTTATGTTGGCTGGGGATGGAAAAGCACTCGATGCCCGATGCGTTAGTAATATTGGGTCGACAGCCTTGGCCTTTTGCTTCACAGAATATTCCACACTCTGGTTTGCTCCAATTAAAATAAAAATTGCTTTTCTGATCAGATATTAGCATCTGTTGAGGAACTTCTATGATATCTATAGTCTTCCTGCATCCTAACAGATCTCTGCTTTCATAATCAGAATTAGCGTACTTAATATAGAAGCCAGGCTCAGTACTTAGGCAAGGGATTGGACGGTAATTATCATAGTCGGATTCATCTTCATCTGAACATTTGAATAAAGTGTAGTTTTGCAGTCCCCTGTCATAGTAGCGATCTTGGTCCGAGCTGAGCATGAAAGGAGAAGCAGATAAAGTCAGATTTGGAAGCTGCTTTTGGACACAGCCATCTTCATCGTACACCTGAATCCTCTGTTTTACGTAATCTATACGTTTCACCAACAACTTGACCGAGAGGGGCAGCTCCAGCACCGTCTGACTCTTGTTGTTGCAGGACAGGTGAAACCCAGATGAGCCACAGTGGTCCGGTTGCCGGCCTTTCAATCGGAAGGGGTACCGGACAGGTGGGCCGCCGTGTTTGCAGCTTCTTGTCTGGCAATCATTTTGAACTGGCGGGGCTGAAGCTGAACCAAGACCAACTGCTGTAGCACTCAATACCAAGAGGAAGTGAAAGAGAAAAATCACCATTTTTATCTAATCTGGATGGGCAATCGTCTACAATCTAGGCTTGGAGTATGAACTAGTTGCCTTTTATTTAATGTTGAGTTGAACCATGCCAGCGAGGAGACGACCTGACAGGTCAACTTTTGTTTTTGTTATTTTCTTTTTCTTTAGTTTTTGCTATTTTTTCCTTCACACGAGTTTTTTCCACACCAAAGCACATTTTAATCTTATTTATCGAATTAGGATTAGGAAGTTTCAAAGGAATGGGTAAAATTCGTGAAGAAGAAAGAAAAAAAAAAAAAACACATAAAATGTAAGGGTGTTAGCTTGAAAATAACAGAGAAATTCAGAGGATAGGTAAGTGTCACTTTTAAAAGGTTGCGACTGATGTTTAAGTTAACAAATAAAGGAGGAAAAAGAAAATAATGATCGAATGAAATAAAGCTTTAAAAGTATCAAAATATGATTTAAGATTTATTGTTTTTATCTCATTCTTTTTATACTTAAAATTTAATAAAATTGACACATGACACCAACTTAGTCAGAAACTTTAAATATAATATAGATTTTTGTTGTTAAATATCATATTTTTTGTATTATCTATAATATATATATAAAAGTATGCATGTTGAAAATTTTTTAATTGATAAAAATAGTTATTGTTATTTATTATATTTTTAAATTGTCATTGTAAATTTTTTATTATTAAGATTTATTCAATTTATAAGTAAGAATTTTAATTTCATTAAAAGTCTTTCATTAAATATATTTATTTGATGATAAATATAAAAAAAGTTAAATTTTAAATTGAATTACTTTATTTTCATAATTTTAATTTTTCATATTAACTAGAAATTTTAAATTATTTTATTTGATAAAAAAAATATAAAAAAGTTAAAATTTACATTGATTTTCTTTATTTACATAAATTTAATTTTTATTAAAATTAAAATAATAAATTATATAAGTTGAACATCGAACAAACTTTATATGTTAATACATTTATTACTTTTAATTATTTGTAAAATATTCAACTCATTTTTTAAAAATACATAAAGTAACGAGTCTCCACGTTTGACATATGTGATAATAAATGTTAGTATATATAAAAGCACAAATATAAAAAATCTTTGGAACTAATGGAAACAATCATTGTTTTCATTATATTTTTAAATTGCCATTATATATATATTTTATTATTATTAAGCTAGTTTATAAAAATTTAATTTCATTAAAACACTTTCATTAAATGAATTAATTTGATAATAAATAAAAAAATTAAAAATTTATATGAAATTACTTTATTTTAAAAGTTTTAATTTTTCACTAATCTTAAAAAGTAAATCAATTTATTTCATATAAAAAAAATTTACATTAAATTGTTTATCTTCGTAATTAATTTTTAATTAATATTAAAAATAATAAATTTTAGAATAATTTGATATAATTTGCACATGAAAGAAAACTTTACTTGTTGGTAGAAATTTTAGTTATTTTACATTTTATTAGTTTTATTTATTTTTAAAATATATAATTATATATTTAAAAATAGATAAATCAACAAGTATTCATGTACAACCACATAGGATAACAAATATTAGTATTCAATAAAAATCTAAATTATATCGCAATTAATAAACAATTATTATGAATAAACATGACATTATTATTACCCTAATATAAAAAAACAATTAATAAATTAACAAAAATTTGTATTTTATTAATATGATTATAATACAATTAATGATTAAATACGTAAAATTAAAAAATGATAGGCAAAGCATATATATATATATATATATATATATATATATATATATATATATATATATATGAGAAAACGACCATTTCAACTGGTTGTAAATTTTGTAATGTACATCGCTTAAAATCTCCACCAAAGATTTCTGCTACTATGCAATCGAAATTTTTTGTTTAACTTTATAAAACTAAAATTTACCCAAGCATTTGAATCAATTATGTGTGCACGTATTTTCTTCGAAAAAAGTTGAGATTTAATTCTCGTAAACATTTGTGTGGTTTGTCAATATTGTTATGGATTCTTAATTTTAATTACACCTATTGGATTTGGATTGGATCAATTCAGGTCGGATCAATTTGAATTTTAAAAAATTTGGGTCAAATTTAGGTTTGAATCATTTTAGTTAAGGGTTATTTTGAATTCAAATCGTTTTGGGTTCAGACCACTTTGGGTCCGAATCATTTTAGATTTATTTTATTTTGGATTCGGGTTACTTGAATTTGGGTTACTTTGAGTTCAATATATTAATTTTTAAAATCAAATTAGACTAAATTTAAATAAATTATTTGATCGATCAAATTTTATTGAAAAATTAAAAATAAATATATATTTAAAATAGGAACATTGTAATTTGTATACTTTAAATTAAAGTTAAAATAGTTATTTTTTATAAATGAAAAAAAAATGATATTTTTACTTTTTTAAACTAAAATGTTTTCGCTTAATGTTACATGGTAGTCATAGGTTCACTATTAATCAATTACAATAAAATCATCTCAATTCTCAATTTTTATATTAAAGAGATTTTAATTTCAAACTTTCAAAAGATCATAATTTTTCTTAAGCCAATACAATATTAGTAGATTGCCACCAATTATGGTCATACATATCCATATCTATATCCATATCCATATCCATATCCATATGAATCACAATATAATAATGATACTATTATTGAAATTACCTAGTAAGTTAGATAGAACAAAATTCATATCAATTTTATTTTGTACCAAATATATAATGAAACAATCCGAATCTTAATTAACGGGTCATTAATTTAATAAATTAATTCAAAATTACTTACTATGCTTATATGACTATACCACTAGAGCCTGTATGTCTACGCTATACCAATATGATATGACATTTTTATTTATAAAATTATTATCTAGTAAATAGGAAGTCTAAAATGGAAAATCGAAATAATTTTTTTTTTAAAAGGCCTAAGCCTTAATTTACAAGTTATAACTAAAACTTCATGTAGTCCTATTTGATATTTCCATACAATCATTTAACTATAAATTTATCCATGATTTATAAAGAAAAATGATAATATTTTGATAACTTAATCGGTTAAATATATTTTTATTGTTATTTTTATTTTTATATGATTTTGAATATAAAATAAATTATATTAGATGGATAATAATTATACTCATTAGATAATTATTAACATATATTAGATTTATTAGTACAAAACAAAAGTGTTATTTACATATAAAGAATAATAAAGTTTTTAATATTTAATTAAATCTTAGTAATGATATTTATTTCAATTAATAATTTTTTCTCTTTCAATTTATTTCATAATATTATCAAAATTGCCTTTATTTAAATAATTCTTCAAACATGAAATAAAAAAAAATAGTTATTATATTATGAAATAGTAAGGTTTTCAAAAAAAAAATAAAGAAATACTAGTAAGACTTAAATGTTGAAAAAATATTTATAAACATACTTATAATTAATCTCATAAATACAATGCAAATATTATTTTTAAAAATTAAAAGACTTTTATTTAGTTTAATAGGATTATTCCTTTGAAAACAATTTAATTGAATTGTTATTATATTAGCATAAAATGTCCAAAAAGAAAAAGAAGTGAGAAATTTATTGTTTACTAAAAGTTCATTGAAGGTTCCTTTGTCCTTTCCCGTGGACTAGAATTTACAATTTGCGCGTTGAGGACTTTTTGAGTTTTGACTAGATTTAGCAAATATGGGATACAATACGAACACGATACGAAAAAATAATTAAAAATACGACACGAATACGATACGATATGAAAAAAAATATGAACACGACACGAATACACGAATGTCTCAAAATCTATATAATATGAATTATTAACATATCAAAATTTATATAAATATAAAATACCTTAAACACGATTATAACACGATAAAATACACGAACATAACATGAATACATGAATTGCCAGATCTATTTTTGACCCATTCAACAAAGGCATATGATATGAATGCATCGGAAAAAAAAAAGTTATATAATTTTTTTTTATATATAAAAATCATAATCGAGGGATAAAAAAAATATATAAATGCTTAGGATTTGAATTTAAAATTTGCTGAATGTTATTTTTTAAAAGTGGTTGTATGAATTTAATAGATTAAACTCTAAATTCAAATAAAGTCAATGAATAAAAATCAAATTGAAAGCAAACCGATGAGACCTTCGAGTCATTGTTTCAATCGATCCAACCGATTGAAACGGATTGTTCAATTAAAATATAAAAAAATATTAAATATATGATTTTGATATTATATAAATATTAAATAAAATAATTAATTTAATAAAAATATATATTTAACTTAATGGTATTGTTTTTAATATATGACTAAATAGGTTAAAAGTTCAAATCTTATAACTTGTAAAAAAATTTAATAAAAAATAAAAATTAATATATAACCGGATTTTTATCGATTTAATATGATTTTTTACCCGTTGAATTAATTTTCTACCGATTCGCTAAATTTTAATTTTTTTTAATACACATCAGACCAAATTAAATTAATCATCAATTTCCAATTAAATCGGTTTAACTAATCGATCCTATCCAATTTTTCAATACTCTGTAAAGCTTTTTCTTTACGGTTAGAACAAGAAGCATCCACTCACTTTACCAATTTTCTTTTCTGCTTTTGTTTTCCATTTTAAATATATAATCTTAATAGAAACATAAACATAACAAGAACTGAAAAGTCCACTTAGAAGCATACTTTACACGCGAAAGGGATACTTAAAAGATGATTTCCACTTTGAATAATTTTGGAGTAGTTTAGACAAATAAATAGGTGTACACTTTTTTTGCTATTAGAAAAATGCCCGCGTTTCGTTACAGATATGTTATCGAATTTAAATTAATATTTTATAATAAATTTGAAAGATATAAGGAAAAAAAAGTGAAGATAATTTATAAAAATAATAACTCCTATCATTATACGATACCTGATATAAAATTGAGAGTTACTTGATATAATCAATTAGATCCGGTAATTTTGGACAAAACATAATTATACGATACAAATATAATATTAGAAAATAATTAAAACACGACACAACACGAAAATTAAAATGAATATGATACAAATATATGAACGTGTCAAAATCTATATAAAACGAATTATTAAAGCGTCAAGATTTATATAAATATATAATAGCTTGAACACGATTATGACAGAAAAAATAAAACAAACACGACGATACGTGACACAAAATTGAAAGTTATTTGGTTAGTGTCAATTAGACTTGACAATTTCGGACACAACATGATTATACGACAGGAACAGAACATGAAAAAAATAAGTAAAACACGACACGAAAAATAACATGAACACGACACAAACACAGGAACATATCAAAATCTACATAAAATCAATTATTAACGTATAAAAAATTATAATACTTTAAATACATTGTCATAACGTGCCAAATGCGAATTCAGCATGCTAGACACAAATCAATGGAGTCGCCACTAATCATCTAATTTAGGTGTGATTAGTCACCTTTATGAATCTATCCTATTTAAAGTAATCTTAAGCTTGACTAACTTAAAAAGAATAGGTTCTGGTCTACTTATCAGAACTAGGTTCGGGAGTACGGTTACGTGTGAGGAAGGATTAGCACCCTCACGACGCCTATCTAAGAGATAGTATCTAATTAGTCTTGTGATACTTAAAAAGTCTTAATTAAATGGTCTTGTCTATCCTATTTCATTTTAATTGTTAAAGTTAGAAATCTAGGAAATTATTTTTTAGGTCTTCCTTCCATTCATTCTAGAGAAATTACTAAAAAATGTTTCCTCACCTCAAGAGTATTCAAAAGAAACCATTCGTTCTATTGAAGAGGCTCCGTCGTCGAAAAAGTTAGATTATTTAGCCAAGTTATTTTTCTTAATTTAATCTTCCAAAATTAATTTACATTTTATTAAGGTTTATTTGAAAAATAAATTTTGATTTTTAATATCGAAAATCATCCCTTAAAATATTCTTCCATTCGTTCTAGAGAAATTTTAAGAGAATTTTTCTCACCTAGAAATTTCTTAAAAGTTATCCATTCGCAACTTTCTTAAATTTCATCATCGGAAAAAATCATAATTTATCCTTCAATTTAATTTAAGCATTTATTATGGAAAATCAATTTGAGAAAAAGATGTTGAAAATTAATTATTCTTAAAACAATAAATTTTTTATTTTTATTGGTATTGAAAATATCTCTTAAAAAAATCCTTCCATTCATTCTGGAGAATTTTTAAGAGAATTCTCTCACCTAGAAATTTCTTAGAAATCAACCATTCGTCATTTCTTTGAATTTTATCATTGGAAAAATCTCAATTTATTAATTTAAAAAATAATTAATCTTCAATTAAAAATTAATCTAATCTTAAAAATAAATCAATAGTTAATAAAATTAAAAATATAAAATATAAAATATAGAATAATAATAGTAATAGTAATAGTAATAAATAATAAATAATAAATTTTTTTATGAAAATAATGGTTAATAAAATATTTAATAATAATAATAGTAAGCAAATAATAATTAAATCACAAAATAAAAGAACCTGTAAAAAAACTTAAAAATCCAATTAATAAATAATAAATAAAAAAATAAAAAAATAAAAAAAAATAAAAAAATAACAAAACAATAAAGCAATAAAAAGAAATCAAAACACAAAATCAACAAAAAAAATGGGGGAGGCAGCATACGGGTCGGGTCGGCGCGCGGGTCGATCACGGGCTGCCTAGCCCGACCCGCCTGCTACCATCAAAACAATATTCTTTTCTTTTTTTGAATCACTTCTTACCTGTTTTTTTTATAAAAAAAAAAAACTCTTTTTCCTCTGAAATGTTTTCCTCCAAGAACAAGATGATGAACACCAAGCCAAAAACCCAAAAAATTCCAGATTCCGGCCAGAACCACCGTCGCCGCTGCACCGTCGCCGCCGACCACCGTACTCCAAAAATTCAAAAAAAATCAACAAAAATTTCTTTCGATCTCCTCTATCCAAAAATCAACTTAGTTTTTCTCGAATCTCACACGATAATCCTAGATCTGAGTTTAAAAGTCGTAACTTCAACCTCTCCGATCTCCTCCGTTGGCCGCCGAACGATCACCAAACTTCGACCTAAGCTTCCTCTAATTAAAACCTAGACTTTCTTTCACAAAAATCTCTTCGAAACAAATTCTAACCCTCACACTCCAAATTTCAAATTTCTTCAAAAAAAAAGAAAAAAAAATTGTTTCTTTTCTCCACTGATTTCGAAAATCACTATTTTTTTTTTTTTTGCTTGTGATCTCCTTGATTTCTGATGTGTTCTTGTTTGTGATGTTTGGGTTCTTTTTTATAGAGAAGAAATTAAGTTCTACTCAAATTAGGAATTTCAATCTGATCAAGAGGTGTGTTTTGTTTCAATCACATTTGTAGAGTCCCACTTCAATCCAAAAAGAGATTTATTTCAACCCAAATTTGTGTTCTTGATTTTTTCTTTTAATTTTTGAAATTATCCTCTTTTTTTTTGTTTTCTGATTTTTCTGATTTTTTCTTTTTTTTATTTAATAAAAAAAACAATTGGATAAAATCCGGTGTCTACAGTTGCCCCTCTTTGTGCATTCCCTGAGAAACAGGGGATGTGCAAAGACGTAGACAGCCTACTAAGTCCTATGTACTTAAAGAAAATCCTATCGTAGAAAAGCTCCTCTAAGCGAGGCATAAACTTTAAATAAACTCACCTTAAAAACATACTCCTCCACCGAGGCATCAACTTTAAATAAAACATATGCTCCTCCACCGAGGCATCAACTTTAAAAGAAAAACAAAACTCCTCCACTGAGGCATCAACTTTAAATGAAAATAAAACTCCTCCACCGAGGCTTCAACTTTAAAAAGAAACAAAACTCCTCCAACGAGACTTCAATTTTAAAAGAAAATAAAACTCCTCCACTGAGGCTTCAACTTTAAAAGAAAATAAAACTCCTCCACTAACTTTAAAAGAAAATAAAACTCCTCCACCGAGGCTTCAACTTTAAAAGAAAATAAATTCCTCCACCGAGGCTTCAACTTTAAAAGAAAACAATACTCCTCCACTGAGGCTTCAACTTTAAAAGAAAATAAAACTCCTCCACCGAGGCTTCAACTTTAAAAGAAAACGAAACTCCTCCACCGAGGCTTCAACTTTAAAAGAAACAATGAAATTTGCAAATTCTCAAATGTAAATGTAGACTTCAAAAATCTTACCTTGAATCCCAAAAGAAATCGCTAACCTCGCAAATTAGCATTCCAAACTCATGTCCAAATCATACTGAATACCTGAAATAAACTTTTTTGTGTGCAAATACATAAATGCAATGCAGTACATGAATGCCATGAATGCCGATGCATATCGTGCAAATGGATGTCATGAATGTTCTAAACAATATCAACTCCCTGGATCTCTTAATCAAAGGTTCTCAAGCTCATCCTTCATCTCTGTTTGCATTTGGCTTCAAACTGGTAGCACGAATCTATCTCTTCCCCTTTTTCAAAATCTTCTGAATATGAACAAATTTCTTTCTTCGAAAATTTCAAAACACTAACCATTCTATATCTCATCTTATGCCAGCTTAACTGGGCTTTAACATTCCATCCGGGAAATTCTCATCTTCAAGGATTCTCACTTTTAAAAAATCAGATATCATCTTGTCTCCCGACTTTTCTGTTCGTTATCCATAGATTTCTCATAAAAATAAATGCAGGGATCTCTTAAGATTACATTCAAATTTATCAATCATTATTCTAATTTCATAGCAAACGCAATGCATGATGCATTCCCTCTATTCAATGCAAAGGTGTAAAATTGAGAATAACAAATGGAAGGCAAAATAGGCTGGAAAGAAAGATCTTTATTAACAAAATAAGGAAAAGAATTCATCTCAAGGAATAAAAGAACATCTCAAAAGGTTTATCAACAAGGTATTAAGATATCAAGACAGTATCCAAACAATGAATACTTAGACAATCTTAATAGTTCCTTCAAAATTCTCATCTAAAAACCAATCCCAATCAATGTCTTCAATCCTTCAGAGTTCATCAAACTAGACATTGTCCCCATCTTCATGAAATTTTCTGAACGACGCTGATCCTCCTCATATATAAGCCGTCATTTTGGGTTTTCAACTTAGACAACCCCCATTGACCCAAACCACCCTTTTCGGGTTTCCAATTTGAGCCCTCCTTTTTTTTCTTTTTTTTAAGCAAAATATTTCTTCACAGCGTCCGAATTAATTGGGTTTGGCAAAACATCCCCATCCATCTAAGTCAAAATCAAAGCTCCACCTGGAAAAGCTTTTTTCACCACATAAGGACCTTACTAATTCGGCATCCACTTCCCTCGATGATCATGCTGATACGGAAGAATCTTTTTCAAGACCAACTCTCCTTCTCTGAAATGTTTGGGAAGGACTTTCTTATCATGCGCTCGCATCATTCACTTCTGGTACAACTGACCATGGCACAACGCTGCAAGTCTCTTTTCCTCAATGAGATTCAACTGCTCAAAACGATCCCGTACCCACTCTGCTTCTTCCAGATCAACCTCTTTCAGTACCCTTAAAGAAGGGATTTCTACCTCGACTGGTAACACAGCCTCCATTCCATATACTAATGAAAACGGGGTTGCCCCTGTCGATGTGCGAACCGAAGTTCTATAAGCATGCAAGGAAAAAGGCAACTTTTCATGCCAATATTTGTAGACATCAGTCATCTTTTCTACAATATTTTTGATGTTCTTATTGGCTGCTTCCACTGCTCCATTCATCTTCGGACGATACGGCGCTGAATTGTGATACTTGATCTTGAACTGTTCACAAACTTCTTTCAAAATCTTGCTATTCAGATTACGAGCATTATCAGAAATTATTCTCTCTGGTATTCCATATTGAAAAATTATCTCTTTCTTTATGAACTTACAGACCACTGCCCGTGTTACACTCGCATATGAGGCTGCCTCTACCCACTTTGTGAAATAATCGATCATCACGAAAATGAACCGGTGCCCATTCATTGCCTTTGGGGTGATGGTCCAATCACATCCATGCCCCACATTGAGAAAGGCCACGAAGGTGCCAAAACATGCAATTCGTTCGGAGGAGCGTTGATCTTATCCGCATAGATCTGGCATTTATGACATTTCCATGCATAGTCGATACAATCTTTCTCCATCGTCAGCCAATAATAGCCAGCCCTCATTATTTGCCTAGCCATCATGTGACCATTCGCATATGCCCCACAAATTCCATCATGTACTTCCTCCAATATCCTCTTTGCTTCTATGGCGTCAACACACCTCAAAAGCACCATATCTCGGCCCCTCTTATAGAGTATCTCTCCATCAAGGAAGAAACCCATAGCTAATCTTCGGATGAGCCGTTTATCGTTATCTGAGGCGTATTCCGGGTATCGCTGATATTTGATGTATTGCATGATGTCAAAATACCAAGGCTGACTATCAACTTCTTCTTCAACATCTAAACAATGTGCCGGAGATCCTATCACACCCAACCTGATTGGTTGAACCTTGGCTTTTACATCCAGCTTAAACATTGCAGCTAAGGTAGCTAAAGCATCAGCCATCTGATTTTCTTCCCGGGGCAAGTGTTGAAACCGAATCTTCTCAGAATGCTTGATTATTTCAATTGTGTATTTGTGGTACAGGATCAACTTCGAATCCCTTGTTTTCCATTCTCCTTTCAACTGATAAATAACCAAAGCTGAATCACCATATACCTCCAACACATCAATCTTTCTTTCAATCGCTGCTTGCAAGCCCATGACGCATGCCTCATATTCAGCTATGTTGTTGGTGCAATTAAATTCCAATCGTGCAGTAATCGGATAATATTGATCATTTGGAGATATCAAGACTACTCCAATTCCATGTCCAAAAGCATTAGAAGCTCTATCAAAGAATATCTTCCAGGGTTTTTCTTCACATTGTTCATTATCTCCTCTTGAAATGGCCATCAAATCCTCATCTGGGAAATCAAATCGCATTGGCTCATATTCTTAAGAATCCCGATCCGCCAGGAATTCGGCTATCACACTTCCTTTTATTGCTTTCTGAGTCACATAAACAATGTCATACTCGGATAACATGACTTGCCATCTTGCAATTCTTTCTGATAATGACGGCTTCTCAAAAATGTACTTCAGAGGATCCAGCCTTGCTATAAGCCACGTTGTGTTGTACAATATATACTGTCTGAGTCTATGAGCTGTCCATGCTAGAGCGCAACACATCTTTTCTAGCGATGAGTATCTAGATTCATAGTCAGTGAACTTTTTACTCAGATAGTAGATGGCATGCTCTTTCTTTCCCATCTTATCTTGTTGCCCCAGAACACATCCCATGGATTTCTCAAACACCGTCAAATACAGAATCAATGGCTTTCCCGGAATCGGAGGAATTAACATTGGTGGATTCGACAGGTACTCTTTAACTTTATCAAAAGCTTCCTGACATTCTCCAGTCCATTCACTAGTATCCTGTTTGCGAAGAAGCTTGAAGATAGGATCACATTTGAGGGTGAGCTGGGAAATAAAGCGCGATATGTAATTCAGCCTTCCCAAGAAACCTCTCACTTCTTTTTGCGTACGAGGGGGAGACAGATTCTGAATCGCCTTTATTTTGTCTGGATCCACTTCAATTCCTCTATCACTAACCACAAAACCCAACATTTGCCGGATTTGACGCCAAACGTACACTTGGCAGGATTCAATCTCAGCTGAAACTGTCTCAATCTTTCAAACAACTTCCTGAGGTTGACCAAATGATCTTCATCTTCACGGGATTTTGCTATCATGTCATCCACATAAACTTCAATCTCTTTATGCATCATGTCATGAAACAGAGTTACCATTTCCCTTTGGTAAGTAGCTCCGGCATTTTTCAACCCAAAAGGCGTGACCTTGTAACAGAAGGTCCCCCATATTGTAACAAATGTGGTTTTCTCCATATCCACCGAAGTCATCTTAATCTGGTTATACCCTGAAAAACCATCCATGAACGAAAACGTGGGATGTCTAGCAGTGTTATCCACAAGGGTGTCAATATGAGGCAAAGGAAAATTATCCTTTGGACTTGCCTTGTTCAGATCTCGATAACGCACATTCTCACCTTCCCATATTTCTTAGGAACTAGGGCGATGTTGGCTACCCACTCCGGATACTTAGCTACCTCCAGAAAGCCTGCATCAAACTGCTTCTTTACTTTTTCTTTAATCTTCAACAGCATTTCTGGTTTCATCCGTCTTAACTTTTGTTGCACTGGCTTGCATTCTGGCCGCAAAGGAAATTTGTGCTCCACAATATCTGTATCCAAACCCGGCATGTCTCTGTATGACCATATGAACACATCCAATTCTCTGAGCAAATCTTCTAATCTCTTCTTTTGAGCAGGTGGCAATGAAGCGCCAATTTTTACTTCTTTCTTATTTTTCTCATCTCCCAAATTGATCATCTCAGTAACCTCTTGATGTGGTTCAATCGGTTTCTTTTTCTGTTCCATTAATCTCAACAAATCTGGAGACAGAGTATAATCATCTGATTCCTCTTCATTATCAAATTCATCAACATGAACTGTGTTTTCAAAATCGAATCCCGAATTATTATTAAGATTGTCTTTGTATTCATTACTTGGAATCCTGAAATTGAATGAAATCGAAAGAATATATATTGGTATATGAGGAAAGAATGGCAATAATAAAAGAAAGGAAAAATAACAACCATGAATGAAAGAGGGAATGAAAATGCATCTTGTTCCTAATTTATTAAAATAATAACGAATAAACTAGCCCATACATAAAAGACCATCCCTAATGCCCTTGGGCATGAGAAACTAGGGACTTGACTTACTGCATTACATTTTATGAGATTCAAGGATAACCGGCAGTTTTGTCATATTCCAATTACCCAGCTCCATTTCAGATGAGCACGGGTACACCAACAACTCTTCCTCAACATCAGATTTCATTCCTGCTTTCTCCACCATTTGAATAGAAAGCTCAGAAAACGCTGCTTCTAGATTTGGTGGAGGTGCATCGGGATAAATACATCCCCCAAACGAAAAATGGAATAAAGATAAGGAAAGACTATCTTCCTCGGCTTCCATTCGTACCCTTTCACACGAGCCAATCTTTTCTTCCTCTTCTCGAACTCGACCATCTCCTAATCCCTCCTGGTTGGCCTGTAGCCTAACCCAAACCTTTCTCTGTTTACTTCAATCTCCGGCATCTCCCTGATCCCTTGAAGATGCTTCCTTAATCCAGAACCAACTCGCCAACCCATCCCAATAGTCTGCTTGAACAACATGCTAACAGTTCGAGAAAAATGCGGAGTAGGCACTTTTGACCCTTCACCAACATATGTCGCATTGATGAACTCAAACGATCTGAAAAAACACTCCAATGCTTCATCAGCTGCCTCGACATAAGGCGCGGTTGGGGACTTGGTTACCAACAAATCCTCTTCCATAACAAACTTGATTTTCTGGTGCAATGATGAGGGAACTGCTCCTGCCATGTGAACCCATGGCCTTTCCAACAGACAACTGTAAGATGGTGAAATCTCCATAACTTGAAACTTTATCTTGAAAGTACAAGGCCCAATCTGCAGAGGCATTTCAATATCTCCCAAGACCGCCCGACGGGTCCTATCATAGGCTCTCACAATCATGTGACTAGGTTGAATATGAGACACATCTATCGAAAGCTTGGACAATGTATTCATCGGCATAACATTAATGGAAGAACCATTATCAATAAGAACCTTAGCCATAACATGACTTTTGCACTTGACTGTGATATGAAGAGCCTTAGTACTGCCCCTGCCTTCCGGCAGAATCTCATCATCATTAAAAGTTATAAAATTGGTAGCCACCAGATTTCCTGCAATATGACCCACATTCTCCACGGAAATATTGTGAGGCACATGTGTCTTGTTCAAGACCTTCAGCAAAGCTTCTCTATGAGGCTCAGAATTCAACAACAGTGACAACAGCGAAATCCGAGCTGGCATTTTATTCAACTATTCAACCACACTATATTCGTTGTGTTTGATCAACTTCAAAAATTCACAAGCTTCTCCCTCAGTCACAGGCTTCTTATATTCCATATCCCGAACCACCAATGGGTTCGTCTTGCTTCCTGGTTCTTCATTCTTTTCTTCTTCCGCTGCTTTTCCTTTCCTGTCCCTATCAAGTATATCAGGCGAACAACAACGCCCACTCCGAGTCACTCCCCTTACTCCAATTAGATTGGCAGCTTCAGAATTAATCACGACTGAACTACCAAGAGTTTCTCGGGTTATGACGTCACACCCATATCTCCACGGTACTACTTTATCGCTTTGATATGGAAATAGACTAGGGACACTGATCGTAATAACGAGATTTTTGATCCCCACTGGCTTCTCATCCTCGAACTGACTCGTCTTTTTCTCGTAAAAGAATGTGACCGGTTTCACAACAGGCACCGAAGATTCTCCAATTACCACATCAATTTCATCTACCCCAAACTCTGTGTAAAACTCAATCCGGGAGAGATCCATTAGTTTCTGTAACTCCTACCGAAATTCGACACAACCTTGCACCAAATGGCCAACTATACTTTGGTGATATTTGCAAATCTTGTTTGGATCATATTCACCAAGATAGCTATCTAAATTAGCCTGCATAGGACTAATCATGCTAGCTTTGACCAGGACATCAAAAATGTAATCCATTGATGTCGTAACCTCATCCACTTTCTGCTTGATTACGGTAATCTTGCCGTCTCCCAAAGCATTTACCGCCGGTCTTGCATGGTTTGGTAAAGGATTACCGTTGACGTTCGGGCTACCTTTCTCTTCAAAATTTATCAGCCCGGCCTTAATCAAACCTTGTACTTTGTACATCAAAGCTGTGCAATTTTTGGTGGAGTGCCCCATGTTTCCTGAATGGTAGTCACATCTGGCATTAGGATCATACCACCTAGAGTATGGAGGTTTCAAGGGTTCCAAATGTACCGGTGCAACCAGATGGTTCTTGATAAGATCTGGAAGCAAGTCTGCATAAGACATGGGAATCGGATCAAAAGACATTCTTTCCTGGTTGGCTCGTGGTCCCCTCGGATTAATTGGGGGTTGATTGGCTTGTACGGGTGGCCCAACTGGAGGAGCCAATGGTCTGGGGCGGAAATTGGGTTGGAAAACCTGTGGAGGTGTGAGTGGATAAGCATATGAACCCGGATTGATGGCATTGGTATTCGGGTAGTACGGCTGGTACACGGATTGTGGGAAGTGTGGGACGTAACCTCCCATTTGTTGCCCTCCATATGCAACAGTCTGGACATCAACTTCCTTCTTTTTTGTCACGCTATTCCTCTTTACAACAGATTCTTCTCCTTCAATCTTGCCATTCTTGATGGCATTTTCTATGATTTCACCGGAAATCACCATATCAGCAAAGTTCTTTGTGGCGTTCCCAATCATCCTGTCGTAGTACGGAGCCTTAAGAGTACTAAAGAACAGCACCGTAGACTCTTTCTCAGTCAGAGGCGGCTGGATCTGGGCAGCAATATCCCTTCATCTCTAGGCATAGTCCTTAAAACTTTTGGTGGACTTATTCTCCATATTTTGTAGAGACAAACGGTCCGGAGCCATATCAACAATGTGCTAATATTGGCTGATGAATGCCTTGGCCAATTCTTTCCAAGTACGAACCCGATTCCTGTCGAGTTGAACATACCACCTAGCAATGGACCCCGTAAGACTGTCCTGAAAGACATGGACAAGAAGCTTGTCATTTCTGGTGTGGGCTGCCATTTTTCGGCAGTACATGGTGATATGGGATATGGGACACTTGGACCCATCAAACTTTTCGAAGTCAAGAGTCTTGAACTTAGGCAGAATCACTACATCTGGCACTAAACAAAGCCCCTCAGCATCCATAGAACTTTAGCAGTCTAACCCCTCAACAGCTTGAAGCCTTTCTTCAATCATCTTCATTTTTCTAGACTCGATCTCTTCTACTACTTTCAGCTTCTCTAACTCTTTGGGATCGTCTAAATCTAGAACTTGGACTGGGTCTATCTTTGTCCCAGGAACAGGAAAAGTGAACCCCGGGATTTGAGGTTGGTCGTGTGGGTAAGTGAATCCTTCCATGTAGGCCATCTGCTGTAATAGTTCATGTTGCGCTTGAGATCGAAAACCGGGCGGACATAAAGATTCGCCTACATTCTGCTCTTTCCCTTGAGAACCAGATTCATCTTCTTTATTCTTCCCTTTCAGACTCTTCATCATTTCCAACAGAGAACTTAACTGCTCTCTAATCTCATCCTGAGCTTGTTCTACCTTATCTATCCTTGAGGATTGCTCTTTGGTCATTTCTCTAACTCTTGATCTGGTGTTGTAAGAGTGATGAGAAGACTGTCTCGAAGATTCTGACTGTCGAGCTATCCTTGAACCTTTAGCAAAATTTCTCAAATCAGGATGATATGCTTAAAGTTTAAAACTAAATTGATGATGTTTATGCACATATGGATGAAATGTTTATGAAAGAACACCAGCCACATAACAAATGCAGATAAAAAGAATTTTATAAATAAAATTACCAAATCCATACAAATCCTAAAAAATAAAATTTCAACTAGTCCTAAAGCATAAAAAAAGAAAAAAAATTCTTACAAAAAATCCTAAAATCATAAATCTAAAAATCCTAACGCCTCCAAAGGAACTTGATAATCTGGCGGTAGTGAGACTGAGCTTCATCCAAAAGTTTGTATATGAGCTGGCCATTTTCATGGAACGGATGTACTTTCGCTTTAACTTCCATGATTCTGTCATACATGTCTTCTGCCTTGCGGGATGCCACATCGAAATGGTTGAACATATTTTCCAAAAGATTCTGCTTTTTAGAGTTCGCATCTCGGAGTTGCGAGCATTATTCCTTCAAATTCATTAATTCGGTAACCAATTCTTGGCAATCAGGCTACCTTTCTTTCTTGATCAAACAATAACTCCCCATTTTCTTCCTTTAGGCGTCCGACCTCAGTAGTCAAAAGCGAATATTTCTTTTCCATACCTGTCAAGGATTCTTTCAAAGTGTTGGTATCTTCGGTAAGTTTCTGAACAATGCCATCTCTTTCCACTAAACCATCCCTCAACTTTCGAACTTTTAATCGAAGCTTCTTGGCCTTGCTTTTTTCTTTGTTCAAGCCCTTTTCTAACTCTTCTACCCTTGATTGTAGTTTCTGGTTTTCTTCTCCCAATTCATATTTTTCTTCTTGCAGCTTCCTTTTAGCCTTTTCTATCCTCAGCATAGGATCCGAGGCTATAACCTTGGCTGAATCGTCTGAACTTCTTTTGCAAGGAATCACAACATCTTTTTCTCTCATGGCCTGCCACACAGAGTATTCAGGAGTAGTGTTCCATGAGATACTACCCCTTTCAACTCTAATTGTTAATTTCCAAGCCTTTGTGAGTTCTTCTATCCTGTTGATAACTCCTTTGTCTGAATAAGAGAAATCCACCTGGTTAAGCTCGTGAGTCATCGGTATGAACTGCTTATACCCCGCCTGTCTCCGTACCATGATGGGAGAGTAGCTAACGACACCCCAAAGTCCCAAGAGATGAACCCAAGGTTGAGCACCACAGCTAAATAACATAAGTCCATGAGGCATCCATGGTGCTTTCCAGATCACTTGTCGGCTTGTAAGTTCTCGCAACATCATTACCCATTCCTCTTTTGACCTTGATTCAGGCCATGTGCTTTCACAGAATTCCTTGATAGGGATGCTAGTGGTGAAGTATGGCTTTCGGAACTTCGACTCTTGGCACTCGAAATGACTTTTCATCCAGATGTAGAGCAACTGGAAACATCTAATGAAACGCCCCTTTCCATTTCTCCTGCAGTGATTCAGTGACCTGATAGACTCGGCTAATATAGCTGGAGCCGTATTGATCTGGTGTTGAACTTGGTCCATGAAATTCACCACAGTTGTTTCAATATGTCCCAATATCTTCGGGAAAACCACAAGTCCGTAAATAGCCTAAGCCATCACCTCCAAACCTTTATCATTATCTGGGTGTTTAGCAATGAAGTTTCGGAGAACATTCCATGGAATACCAGTGCTCTTACCCTTTGTCTTCACAATTTTGTCAACTTCTGTCAAGCTGATTCCCACGATCTTTGCTAGCTTCTTCCGATAACCTGTCTTTTTCTTCTAGTAGACTTTGTCTGGATTAGGAGGGTCCAAACGAAGCAGTGCCATATACTCTTCTATAGTTGGAACCATATCTACTTCGTTGAACACGAAGCACCTGTATGATGGGTCCCAAAACTGCATCATGGCTCTTACCAAGTTATTATTGACTTCGACAGATAGGAGCAAAGCCAGATCCCCATGCTTTCATCTGAATGTTTCTTGTCGAGTTCCATCCCAAGAATGCCAAATGCTGATCAGATCTTCAAGGTTGTTCAGTGCCAGATCCATGTGAACTTTCTCAGGAAGAGTAGAGACATACCCAACTGGAAGGCAATCTCCTGTACTTTGCTGGATTGCTTCAGACCTAAGCTTCAAACTACTGGCAGACTCACGCTTGGCGACTGTCAGGTTTTCCATGGATTTAGTAGACATTCTTTTTATCTAGACCGTTATGTGGCAAGATGACTTTATGAAGATGCATGATGTATGAAAAGAAAGAAAGAAACAGTTAGATATTATGTCAACAAACTTATGAAAAGATAAAGATACAACAACATGTGTAAGCACTACATCATCATGGTGAGCATATCAGCAAAACAAAATCATGTTAATGAAAAAGTATAGGGTAAGAAGTGTCCCTTTATGTGTCCTAAGTTTGGGTTCTCCTCTATATAAGGTTGGACATGGCTCTATCTTAAAGTTTGGCCACTTAAGTATTGTTTATATGCTGGGTTTAGGATACTTGACTAAGCTAAAAAGGTCCTCAAATTGCTCCTTAACATCATCCATGTAGAATGAGTAAGGCACCCCATTCCTCACCCATTACAGGCTCCAACCGGAAGGGTTCAATTCGGGTGAGAGTATTTTCCAAAGTTATGGCGGAGGTTATCACCTCTCAAAAACTTTGGTACTTTACACTCTGAAGGTGTTTCGCTAGCCGTTGCGGAGGTTTTCACCTCTCGAGGCGTAGGTACTTTACCCCCTCCTAAAAGGGACGAGTCCGGGTATAGGACTTTATGATATGCAATGTGTCATGTGTGCGAAGGGACATTCAAACCTTCCTTTACCCACAAATGTACAATGAAACAAAAGTTGTTAGTACCAATAACAAAATCAAAATCAAAAATAAAAATAAATAACAAATAAATACATAAAAATTAAACACTTAAATCCAATATTTCAAACCTAAAGTATCACAAGACTAATTTATGGCTCGACTCTCTGATTTTCCCAGTGGAGTCGCCAAACTGTCATAACGTGCCAAATGCGAATTCAGCATGCTAGACACAAATCAATGGAGTTGCCACTAATCATCTAATCTAGGTGTGATTAGTCACATTTATGAGTCTATCCTATTTAAAGTAATCCTAAGCTTGACTAAGGCACCTTAAAAAGAATAGGTTCTGGTCTACTTATCAGAACTAGGTTCGGGAGTACGGTTACGTGTAAGGAAGGATTAGCACTCTCACGACGCCTATCTAAGAGATAGTACCTAATTAGTCTTGTGATACTTAAAAAGTCTTAATTAAATGGTCTTGTCTATCTTATTTCATTTTAATTGTTAAAGTTAGAAATCTAGGAAATCATTTTTTAGGTCTTCTTTCCATTCATTATGGAGAAATTACTAAAAAATGTTTCCTCACCTCAAGAGTATTCAAAAGAAATCATTCGTTCTATTGAAGAGGCTCCGTCGTCGGAAAAGTTAGATTATTTAGCCAAGTTATTTTTCTTAATTTAATCTTCCAAAATTAATCTACATTTTATTAAGGTTTATTTGAAAAATAAATTCTGATTTTTAATATCGAAAATCATCTCTTAAAATATTCTTCCATTCGTTCTGGAGAATTTTTAAGAGAATTTTTCTCACCTAGAAATTTCTTAAAAGTTATTCATTCGCAACTTTCTTGAATTTCATCATCGGAAAAAATCTTAATTTATCCTTTAATTTAAGCATTTATTATGGAAAATCAATTTGAGAAAAAGATGTTGAAAATTAATTATTCTTAAAGCAATAAATTTTTTATTTTTATTGGTATTGAAAATATCTCTTAAAAAATCCTTCCATTCATTCTGGAGAATTTTTAAGAGAATTCTCTCACCTAAAAATTTCTCAGAAATCAACCATTCGTCATTTTTTTGAATTTCATCATTGAAAAAATCTTAATTTATTAATTTAAAAAATAATTAATCTTCTATTAAAAATTAATCTAATCTTAAAAATAAATCAATAGTTAATAAAATTAAAAATAAAAGATAAAATATAAAATATAAAATATAGAATAATAATAGTAATAGTAATAAAAATAAATAATAAAAAAATTTATGAAAATAATGGTTAATAAAATATTTAATAATAATAATAGTAAGCAAATAATAATTAAATCACAAAATAAAAAAAAATAAAAACCTGCAAAAAAACTTAAAAATCCAATTAATAAATAATAAAGAAAATAATAAATAAATAAATAAAATAATAAAAAACAATTAACAAAACAATAAAGCAATAAAAAGAAATCAAAACACAAAACCAAAAAAAAAAAATGGGGGAGGCAGCATGCGGGTCGGCGCGCGGGCCGCCTGGCCCGACCCGCCTGCTGCCATCAAAACAAATTTTTTTTTTAATCACTTCTTACCTGTTTTTTTAAATAAAAAAAAACTCTTCTACTCTGAAATGTTTTCCTCCAAGAACAAGATGATGAACACCAAGCCAAAAACCCAAAAAATTCCAGATTCCAGCCAGAACCACCATCGCCGCCGCACCGTCGATCGCCGATCATCGGACTCCAAAAATTCAAAAAAAATTACCAAAAATTCCTTTCGATCTCCTCTATCCAAAAATCAACTTAGTTTTTCTCGAATCTCACCCGATAATCCTAGATCTGAGTTTGAAAATCGTAACTTCAACCTCTCCGATCTCCTCTGTTGGCCGCCGAACGATCACCAAACTTCGACCTAAGCTTCGTCTAATTAAAACCTAGACTTTCTTTCACAAAAATCTCTTCGAAACAAATTCTAACCCTCACACTCCAAATTTCGAATTTCTTCAAAAAAAAAAATTTGTTTCTTCTCTCTACTGATTTCGAAAATCACTATGTATTTTTTTGCTTGTGATCTCCTTGATTTCTGATGTGTTCTTGTTTGTGATGCTTGGATTCTTTTTTATAGAGAATAAATTAAGTTCTACTTAAATTAGGAATTTCAATCTGATCAAGAGGTGTGTTTTGTTTCAATCACATTTTTAAAGTCCCACTTCAATCCAAAAAGAGATTTATTTCAACTCAAATTTGTTTTCTTGATTTTTTTCTTTTAATTTTCGAAATTATCCTCTCTTTTTTATCTGATTTCCTTTTTTTCTGATTTTTTTGATTTTTTCTTTTATTTAATAAAAAAAACACCCGGATAAAATCCGGTGTCTACACACATAATAAAATAACACAAACATGTTACGAACATATATTTTTTTCTCTAAATTGAATTATTATGACAAATTATGTAAAATATGGAATGAATTGAGACACGACACGTACACACAAAAAATTTTCTAAATTGAATCACAATGACAAACTATGCAAAATATTTAGATGAATTGAAAACAACACGAATACAACATGAAAAAAATAATTAAAATACAACACGAAAGATAACATGAACACAAAACAAATATACGAACGTCCCAAATCTACATAAAACGAATTATTATCACAAGTTTCTTAGCTCTTCAGGCACAGCCTGCCCACATTCTTCAAGGATTTCGATCAACGGAGCAGCACGGCGCGCATCATCTTTAGTTAAAAAGCTATGCAATACACCATTGACTGTGTGCCGTGCCATCCTCGTGAGAATTTGAACATAATCATCGATTGAGAGAAAAAAATCTGGAATTATTACAACACCATACTCTCCCAAATCTGTAGAACTGATGTGTTCAGTATCAATAATGGAGACTGCAGGTCTCATTCTGCCGCCACAATCCTGACTGGAGAAGAAAATAAGAATATATCAGTAACAAATACAAACATTGGCCAACAGCCGGGAAACTCCTGAAAAAGAACAATAACATCCATTGAATACTTTGGTCGCGAAGCCAAGTATCATGGACAAATATAGACAACAGAACCTAAATGGTTAACTATGTTACTCGGAGGTGTGTGTCAGATACGGGTATGCTCATTTTTTTAATAAGTTTTTCTATATATTTAGAGGATCATACCTCCATACCAATGTCCGAATATGTGTCGGACACGGATACTTTAGGAACATGAAGAGTTTGGATAATATAGATGCTTAAAGTCCAACATGACAACATGCAAATAGCTTCTAAATTGAGTCTCCAACAGGCGTAAAGCTTTTAAATTGAATCTTCATGCTATTAAGGACATGAGAAAAAATATGATTCAGAATTTACCTGTTTCCAAACTCCATAATATTCAAGTAGGAGCTGGTTGAGATGGAATATCCCTTAAATTTGACAGCTGATACTAATTTTTGAACATTATTGTCTTTTCCAACTATGTACAGCACCTTCAAAGGTTGTGGTATTATTTGATTGCAATAAGCATTATCCAAAGCATGAATGCCCTGTAAAATATCATTATCTACAAGCTTTAGAATATTAAATTATGGAAAACTGAAAGCAAAATCTTAAGGTCCAAAATAAAGATCAATGTCAAGTGAAACTACTAATCTGTTATCATCGTTCGATAAAATAGCGAACATACAGTGTTCACATCCCTACTTTCCATGATGGTCCACCTTACTTCTCGCCTCCAAAAGAAAACCAAAAATTGGGTGAGAGCGAGAAGTGCCGTATCATACATATGATATGTAGAAGACTAGGGGAGCAAACTGGTAAATTGTAACCACTAAATCAATCCAAGAAAAAATGATGATAATCTAAATGCACATATAACAAATGGAAAGCATCTATAACCTATGTTGCTCCGACTCTTCATTTTTCTTGAAGTACCCGTGTCCGACGCATATTCGGACATGGGTACGGGGATATGATCCTCCAAGAACCTTCCAAATACATGGAAATCTTGGAAAAAATTGGACATACCCATGTCGGATACATAACCGTGTCCGACACTCACACCCGAGTCTAAGTAACATAGTCTATAACCAGTTACCAATGGGATCAGCCACTCCATGATGATTCCCAACATTGAGAAGGAAATCTAATGGTATCTCTAAAATCTTCCTTCAGAGAAAGGAAAGCTAATTGCAGTAAAATGTTGAATGGTCTACTCCTACACTGACTGATAACCAATGAGTGAGAAGAACAGAAGTCAGTAAACGCACCTTCTCTTTTTCTTATTTTCCCAGTTTAGAGGTTAAACTAGAAATATTAAAGGCCCGTTTAAAGGGGTGATCAGTTTGGCTCCCACCGCACAGACCGCCCTTCCAAACTGGCACTAAGTTACCTTCCCCTTCCTGATTAGCAATACCATGTTAGACTCTCAGCCCAATCCTCACATTTAAAGCATAATTTGGCCAAGTTGTAGAGAGAATAATGAAGGACACAAAGTCATAATGCAGAACATCAAGGTCAAAACTTTTAGATCCTCATCAGTAGGAGAGGATTGGAGCATATCACTCAAGCAGGAAGGAAAAGCATGAAAGTTGAGGTTCCTTCACTTTTTCGCGAAAATAGAAGAAGTATAAGCAGTGGGCATGACAACAACTTTCTGCCGAGTAGGCAGAACAAGGGGCTTTCCAACTTATAGATTGTATCCTTTAATTCAAATTGTTTGCTTTCCTCTTTTACTTGGATAAAAAGCAGAGGAAGACAATATCCATTTTGTCATAGATCACTTCGTCAACTCTGACTCTTTTAACTTTCTCAGTTTCTCCTCCTCTTCTCTCTTACTAAATGGCATACTAAACCGCTAAAAACACCTTCAATTTTGATTCTTTTTAGAAAAAAAAAAAACATTCTGTGTTAATTGTCTGCAGGTAAATTGCCTTCATTATTTTGATCAAGCTATAACAATACTCCTTCCTTCACAGTTAAGCTGAAATCTAATTACTTTCCTGACCACTACTTAAACTGAAACAAATAGGCTCTAATATTCACAAAAGTTGTAAGATGTAAATTGTAATTATAACCTATGTTGCTCCGACTCTTCATTTTTCTTGAAGTGTCTGTGTCCGACACCCATGTCTGACGCATTCCGGACATGGGTATGAGGATATGATCCTCCAAAGACCCTCCAAATACATGAAAATCTTGGAAAAAATTGAACATATCCATGTCGGACAAATACCTGTGTCCGACACTCACACTCGAGTCCGAGTAACATAGATTATAACAATTTTGAAATGTCAGGCTTTTCTTTTTGCTAAAAGCTTATAATATATCCGTAGAATCTTCAGTTGAATTATGGTCAAGTTTTAGAATATTTTCAAAAAACAAAAACATCAATTATGCTTCAATAAAGCATGATTTCAATGTGTTTGTGCAATATCATCACTTGAAAACAATAATTTTCATATTCGAAATCATGTCCGACAATTCTATCATTGCTCAATATTTGAACCACCTCCACACAGCCAATATCAATTTCTGATATGTGACTAAGTACTCGTTTTTTTTTTTTTTTTACTTTCTGTAACAATTTTATTCTAAATTATTTTCCACGTAATTAGAATTTAAAACTTGAATTGATAACAATAAATAAAATATTGTCATACTTCATGAGGCTTATGCCTCACCTTGCCCTTTCCCTATGGAAAACTGGTCTGAAATCTCAATATAGCAAGAGCTTGCATTAGCACTAAAAATCAGTTTTCTTTATCAATAAAACAGGGAAGATGTTAAAGCATATAAGAGAATGCTAAAGGGGCAGTTTAATGTTTGACACATTCGACAATGAACTATGCTAGGGGTTGCGGTATTTGAAAAGAAAAATCAAACCAATTGATTAATTCAATTCAGTTTGATTCAGTTCATATAAACTTTTAACTTAGTTTATAGAGCAAACCAAAAATAACTTTCCCTCTCATACGAGAACAAACCAAACTGAAAATCAGAATATTATATTATTATATGCATGATTAACTGTTTCATTGAATTATTCAAGGGTTTTCCTTTTTGCAAATTGATTGAAATGCAAAATTTAAACTCACTAGGTTTTCAGAAATTCAAGTACAAATTTGGATTAGATTACTGGGTTTTTCCTTTTTTTTGGAAAGAGAGAGGGAGATAGCCAGATAAAGAGCCAAATTGCATTCAAAATCAAACCAATCTTATTCAGTTGGAGTCTCTATCAGGGCTTACAGATTTGCATGATTCAGTTTGCTTTGGTTTTAAGAAAGGTTTGACACCAAATAAATTTCGGTTTGTCGTTTTCTAAAATAAACCAAACTTAATGATAAAAGATTTTCAGCCACAAGATATACTATCTCAGTCAGTATGCAAGTGTTCAAACATATAAAAAAACCTACCTTCATTATCTTTTCTTCCTTTGAGGAGCACACATGTATAGACTGGATGATGCAAGCACTTCGACTGGCAACAGAATCGTTGAGTGATAATCTATAGACGAATCTAGTCAGTAGATTTTGCACAGCAGGAACAGAAGCATTACTGAAGGAATTAAAGAATACCACAGTATGAGGTTTTCCTGAAATAGCCTGCCTGATGGACTTTACAGTATCAAGATAACTGCCTCCAGAAGGAGACTCCATACCATCAATAACCTATTCAAAAATTTAATCATTAGACAGTAAAAATTTTATGACTTCAATGAAATGTGCTTTTGATGTTTAAGGCCATTACAGTAGGTTAATACAAATAATTTTTTTCCATAACATAAATACCAACAAACATATATATATATAGGTCTCATGTAGATGGAAAAAGGTGACAGAGAAGGGTGGGAGAATAGCAGTTAATAAATCCAAAAATTATGTCCCTGTGTGAGACTTAATGACATTCCAAAATTGAAAAAATATTCAAATGAGATATTACATTAAACTTTCTATATGCAATATGTACAATTTTAAAACAAGTTTGAATTGCACTATTCCTCATGCACAAGAATGACATCATTGAACATCTAAATATCTACAGAGTGGAAGATATGTCACTAAGAAAAAAATGACAGGAGAAATTTCACCAAAAAAAAAGGTTAAGATGACAAAACCTAGTTATACTCGTCAATGACTATAGATATTTTCCAACGTGTTTAAGAAATAAATAACATTACAGTTTGACCATTGAAATAAGGTAGCACATTATATGCAACAAGAGAAATTCAAATTATATTGGACAGTTTACCAGCATGGAGACCCCAGATATATCTATGGCCTTCAAGGAAACTAGCTCCAAAAGTCTCTCAGGTGTTGACACGAGAAACTCAGGTTCACAACTCTGCAGACTACATAAGCAAACCACTGAAATTGAGGGGGGAAAAACACGACATTAATCTTTTCCAGCAGAAGGTATAAAGATTTAGAATATATTTACCCGCTGACATCAAAAACTAAAAGTTTTTTTTTTCGAATTTTTCCCTCCAAATATGGAATCAACAATGAGCAAAAGCACATATTTTAAGTCAAATGCTTAAAATCTATAAAGAAAAAAAAATAAAAAGAGAGAGAAACAACAAGAACGGAGAGTTGAATGCTGAAAAATGTAGGAGTAGAAAGCAAAGTATCAATGTAAGTATGTTACAAGGACCGAGAACGAGAGAGAAAGAAGACAGAGACGGTACAAAATGAAACAAGTATGAAAAGAATTCTCTTATTGAATAATTAAGAGTATGATGATTTAGGGCCTTTCGGTCTTTGAGTTTGAGCTATTTGATCCTAATGGGTTTTTTAACGTTCAAGTTTTTAAATTCCAAATTGATTTTAAAAATTGAAAAGCTATTTGCATGTTAATATTTGATTGAAAAGTATAAAATTTTACATTTTTATTACATATTATAATATAAAAAATATTTTTTATTGACCCGTGTCCTAATTTTCTGAAATTTCCCGTGTCGTACATGTATTGTGTGTCCGTGTCCGTTCCTAGGCAAATGGTGAAATGTTAATATACTAGTAAGTAACAAAATAGAAGCCACGCCGCTCCCTCCTTTCCAATAACTTGACATTACCCTATATCACAATAGGCCTATCATAGTAAATTGTGTCAGGCTTCTAAAGATATCAGATAAAGATAACAGAAGGAAATTTGCTGGAAAAAGGTCATTAACAGATTAACTACAAAAACCAACAAATAACCATATACTGAAAAAAGATAGAGAGGATCATACAAACCTTGAGTGCTTTTTCTTTGGATGGTACAAGGAATAGAAGGAAAGGGTCACTGAATAAGTGACCTTCTTTCTCTCTCCTTGAAATAACATCAGCAGCAGTTGAAGCTATCCATGCAATTTTCTCTGAATCGGAAGATGACCCACTTGTCTCAAGTATATCCTTCCCGGCAGAATAACATTTCCAGAACTCAATACCCCATGTGTTTAAAAATAGACGCTTGTCCTCTTCGACATTGTAGGTACCATCATGATGCAATGCATCCTCTATTGCTTTCAGGCAGAGTATAAGATACTTTGACGGACAATCAGAACTTTCACAGGCTTGTTCCTGATTACCATGGACACCAACCTTCTTTCCATCTGGCTGAATCTCCATTCTTCTTGAGTTTATATGTCTAGTCTTCCCCACATTATTAATCAATGTAACTGATTTTTTCTGTTCATCCTTCAAAGCCATTACCTTTTCATTTATCTTTTCCAAACCATCTACTTTCGCATTATGTCCAAGAACTGATCCTTTTGTTGGAACAGTGTCCTTCCTCTTGGCTGAGACGTTCCGATCCAGTTTTGAAGGTACAATTTAGTTGGATTCCGTTCTACTGATATCCTTTTAATAGAGTCTATCATTGAAGGGGTCATCGGTAGTAGGAAGGCTAAAACACATCCCCTGCGTAACAACATGTTAAAGCCCACTAAGCTACAAGAGAATTAGCATCACAAAAAGGAAAAATAATTGAAGCTGGCTTAAATTTGCAACAACTTTTCTCACTCATATCATTCTGAACAATCTTATAATTTTTCAAAACAAACCATGCCCGAACCTACTCTCATCCTGTCCTTTATCCATGCTCCTCATCATATAAAAATCTCATTCAAAGCTAAAAACTAATCATTATTTAGTTATTTTCCAACAGCCCTTCTAAGACAAGTATGCTAATGACTAATTCACTGGCCATCCTCAATACACAATATAAGCGTCATAGGCAACCAAGCCATGTCATCCACATCCAAATTCTGCTCCAAATGCTACTCAAAACCAAAATTATAATAATTCCTACCAATAATTTTTCTACATTTCCCACTTCTAAGAATGACAATTAATTTATAAAAAAAAAACAGCATTCATGAGCAATTTCCCTATTTTCAACTCACCAAGTTCAATACTATTATTATACCATATGATCGTCAAAGTTTCACTTAATGCCAAATTTACAAATTATACATTACCTAAATTTCACTCCAAAAAATAAAAGTAACAACCAAATTTACCCCCCAAAAAAATCAATGAGAACTAATAAAAGGGTCATTAGAATACCTGACACATGCGGCGTTTACCGGCTTTTCGACGCTTTTTGGTGGCGATAATGGAGGCAATTCGAGCTGATACAGTTGCAGAGCCACTTTTCCTGTTTAGCTTCTTTCTTTGTATTTTATTTTTCTTTTTTCTCACTGCATCATCTACTTTAGCCATTAAAATCAGAAAAAATTAAACCAAAATATAAGAAATTTTCATTTTTATTTTACAATTTCTATTTAATAAGTGAAGAAAGAGTAAACTCTGAGGAGTTTTTCTTCTTTTTTTTTTTTTGTAATGAAAATGGAAGGGGCGGCGGGTTTAAAGTTCAGCTGGGGTTTATGAGTTTTTTGGGTGGTGATATAGTGGCATTCTTAATATTTAAGACGAAAGTAAGGGTTAAATTGTTAAACGAGACATTTTTCATGACTGGGCTTTTAATGGGCTTAAATAATTTTGGGCTCCACTCATGATTGATTCGTCTTTGACTAATGCAAATTTTTTAGGTGAAAACTTCATTAAAGTGTATAAGAGAAAACTATTTTTACTTATAGGTCCCGAAGAAAACATATGAATTGGTTAGACATGAAAGGGTTACTTCTAAACGAGACACATGTGCTCGCAAGTTATTCGGGTTCAACTCGCAAAAAAAACTTGAATCGGCTCGATCATTGTCGAGTCGAGCTCGAGCTATTGAATCAGCTGAATTTGAGTATTCTAATACTTGATTCGAATAGTTCGCGAACCTAATTAAGCTTTTTTATTTTTAATTATTATTGAAAAATCTCAATTCAAACTCGAGCTCGAACACAAATAATCGAGTTTGAAGTCGAGTACAAAAATCAAGCTCAATTTTTACTAGGTAAATGAGCCTAATCGAGCGAGCTCAAGCAATTCGATTTTTATCTCGAATTGAGCTCAACTTTAAAAATGAAACTCAATCGAGCTCGAGCCAAGCTTTGAGTATCGAATTTCAAGTCGAGCTCGAGCTTCTTACAGCTTGAGATCGACTCCACTCAATTACACCCCTAAGCTTAGTCTAATCAAATTTTAGACTTTTTAAAAAAAAAAAAAAATCTACAATTTTAAATTTTTTAGATAATTAACTACGTTTTACTTTTGAGTCTATTTTTTTATATATATGCATTAGTAGTGACTCCAAAGTTCTAATCAACTTTATATTTAATTTTTTAAGTATTTATGTTGTGACATACATTGCAATTTGATTTTCTTAAGATTAAAATATTAAAAAAAAATTAATTCACGTTTTTTAAGTAATTTTTTATATTTTATTGTATTCAAATAAATTTTATTTCAATCGAAAAGTTGACATTTATTACAGTCAACCCCAATTAAATTTTTTTCACATTGAAACTAGTTTCATGACAAGTAAGGTCGAAAATGACATCAAAATGTGTTGAAACGACCTAAAAGAGACCGGATCTAACTCCAAGATCTGGTTTCTTTTAAGCCATTTTGGTCAGTTTTGCAATCGTTTTCGACCTTAAAGGCCCAATATACAATATAGCTTACTTGATTCACTAGGATAATGATCGGAATAGATTTTGATTGAGGGATCGAAAGTGAGAATCGAGAGGAGAGAGAAATGAAGAAAAAAAAAATCAATTTTGGGCAACGTCATCAAGCCAAGTCAACTTCCAAGTTGACAAAAAAAATCCAAGTGGCAGAAGTGAACTTCTAATTTGAAATAAAGACTTATTTGACCCAAAACAAAGATATTGACTTATTTAAGTACAATAAAAATATAAAAATTTGCTTAAAAAAAAAACAATTCAAGAGTTTTTTTTTAAATTTTAACCTTTTTATCTATTTTTAAATAATAATTATTTACACTTAAAAATTTCATAAATAATTGATACGTGGCAAATATGATAGAAGAATGCTTTGCTAGCAAGAGAATCTGACGTGTAATTTGAACATGTGAAAAGAGTGAATTTCTAGCTACTTTATGTTATGTTTGATTCGTTGAATAGAATAATTATTCGGTGGGAATGAAATAGAGAGGGAATAAGTATTACATAGTTTGATTCGTTGAATGAAATTAAAGAGTAATATTATTACATTCTTTTGTTGGTTAAAATGAGGTTGAGGAATAAATATAAAAGTAATACTATACCTTTAAATTAAATAATAATATTTTATTTATACAAATTAATTTTTAATATATTTTGAAATATTATTAATATATGAAAATATAATATATGAAAATATTACATTTTTAATGCTTTATAAATGGATTATTATCCTATACACTGACGGTGAATATTTTTAACTTCACAAGCGGGGCTTAAACGCTTTCGTAACTTTTCATATAATTTATATTTTTTAATCCGACCGTCGTATTTCATGTTCTATTCGCTTAGATCATGCACGTCGAGTTTCGAGTAAATTAAAAATGTTTAACTATTTGTTCTGATGTAAAAAAATTTCATCCGTTAAATATATATTGAAAAAGACAGTATTCTCGATTGATATGATAGGGATATCGGATCGATTCGAAACTTTACATGCACGACGAGTACGATTATATTGTTAAATCCGACGGTCAGTTTGTACAAATACAAATCGTATGAAAAGTTACGGAAATGTTTAAGCCCCGCTTATGGAATTAAAAATGTCCACCGTCGGTGTACAGGATAATAATACTTTATAAAATACTATATTACAAATAATATTTGAAATTAAATAGTTTAATATTTTATGCTTAATAAGATTTAAAAATTAATTTTAATATATTATATTTGAAAAACAAATATAATATAATATTTAAATTTATTATTTAAAAATTTTATTAAAAAAATTTATTCATATAAAAACCCAAATTTTTGTAACATCATTTCTCTCTTCCTCCCTCTTTAACTTTCTCTTTCTTCATTAAAATTTTTCAGATTTTTCAAAGTTTTCTAGTTTTCAGCGTCGTCTACCACCAACACCACCGTCACCGTCACTGAAATCATAAGCCGACGTCGGAATTTCCAAAAATTTCACCCATAACTTCCTCTAAACGTTCTCTTTTTTAATTTCATTTTGTTTTTCCTAAAAACTCGTAGAAAACCTAAATCTAAAAAAATAACACAATACCTTTTCGCCACCCTTTGCCGCTCCAAACTTCTTCATTTTTTGATATGTTCATCCTCATTGTCTAGTCATCATCCCCAAAAATTTGAAGCCTGAAAACCCCCTAATCCAAAAATCCTAGGAGAAAATCTCTCTCTCTCTCTCTTTTTCTTTTGTTTTTTGTGTGGCTTCCCCTTTGAGGATGGTGTTGGAAAACAACTAATTGAAGTTCGGTGCTATCCTGTCTTGATTTGGCAGGAAAAAGTCAGAGGGTAAAATTGGAATAAAAATTTTATACGCTATTCATTGTTGCTCGAAATAGCTATTCTTTGGTGAATGTGAAGAATAGGTATTCCGGAAGGTTGGGTAATATGGGTTGAATACCTATTCAGTCTACTAAGTATTCAGTGAACAAAATGGTTGAGTTGTCATTCGTCCTGGACTAGACTAGGAATTGAATGGTTATTTATCCAACCAAACATATTGTTAGAGTTTTTGTGAAAATAAAGTAGTGATACACCAAGCCCATTTGGCCCAGTAGGACACTGTGACATGACCAAAGGAAAATATGAGTTCACGTTTGAACAAAATTTTGTTATGAGTCCACATATTTTTCAACATATATTTCTCCTCAGAACTTGATAGAAAGATCAAGGAAGAGAATTAGTTGCTGATTTTGTTCTTCCACTCGAAATTAATAGTAAAAACAGTTTACTTGAGCCGTAAACCAAGAGAATGATTCCAAAAATTAGGGAAATGATCGTTGAAAAATCATTATAATGAGGAGAACCGCCATTTAGCTGAAGGCCACAGCACTTCATCAACTTAAGCTCTAACAACTGATATTCTTATAATTTTTCTCAACTTTCTTTTAGTTTTCTTATGCTTTGAAACTCACTGTAAGCAATTCGTATAACAAGTTCTATTTTTAGTAGATGCATAAACAAGACACCTATACTCGCAAGCTACTCAAGTTCAACTCGAAAAACTCGAATCTAATTCGATCATTATCGATCCAAGCTCGAGCTATCAAGCGAGCAAAGTTCGAGTATCTTAATAACCAATTCAAATAGCTCGTAAGTCAAATCGAGCTTTTTCATTTATAATATATATTTTTAATAATTCTTATTATTAATTTACTAATTTATCCATAATATATATACTTAAAACCCTAAAACTTAATTTTTCTCCCTACTTATCTCTCTCACCCGCGCCTCTTCCTTCTCTCCCTTCGAGTCCTACCTGCACTCATCCCTTTGATGCACTCAAAAGAGTGTATCTTATTTAACCTTGCACTTAAAAAGAATCAATTGTAGAGTATAGTAATTAGCAAGGTCGAGTTCACATGGATTGGGTTTAGTTTATCAATCACCAGTTTAAAACTTAAATTTCAAAGAAAACAAAAGTTAAAGGGTGTTTTGAAATCAGTTTAAGCAAACAATAAAAATACAAAAGCAAGTAAATATGAAGTAATCAGATATGAGAAATGTATGGTTAATGTTTCATTCTCCACCACTAGACATCATTGAGAATCAATTTCAGATCTATCAACATCAATTAACTATCAAAACTATCAACCATAGATAACAACAAGCTCTGTTACCCCAATCTTTCCTTAGTTTGTCTTTAAATAGAATAAGCTCTCTATTTAATCTCTAATTATCAAACAACCTAGAATAAGCTCTCTAAATTCAATTTGATAACAGCTTTATGATGAGAAAGATAGGTTGATCTCAGCAACAAACGCGTAAGCTCGGATTGTTCAACTTAGGTTATGTTCCACATTGCAATTTTCGAAAACCCAACATAATCATGAATTACAAATTGCTACTATTGAATAGGAAATCAAGACAATTACACGAATCAAGACTCCTAAATTAGCATTAGATAATTATCAAGATCTATCTAGTTGCTCACCTAAACAAATTAAGACAATATCATGAACAATTCTTATAAAAGAACATAAACAACTTTGATAGAAAACTAATGATAGATAAAATCTGAAAATCAATTACAAAACATGTCTAGGGCTTTGAAATCACCCTTAACCAAAGAGAAGTTTAGCCTTGCAAAGGAATAGTTAACATAAACATGAATATTAAAAAGAAACTAAGAAGAAAACTTAAATAAAACTAAGAGAATACAGAAGAAGAAGAATATTGATAAATAATCAAAGCATGTCCTAGTTTGTGGCTCAAAAGATGAAAATTATAAAGTTTTAAAACCTTGAAAACCCTTTCTTGCTAATCTAGGAAGCTAGGAGGCACAAACTTGGAAATTTGGCAAAAATCTGGATTTTTGCGATTTTTGGTCAACCCGACCGGTGCCAGAGTTTCTGACTGTGGGGCACCGTGACGCCGACACTCTGTTTGCTTCTTTCTTGGTTGCTGCATCTTCTTGCACTTCGTCGGCTGATTTGGGTGACCATTCCTTGTCCGATTTGGGCGTGTAAACTACCGTTGGAAAGGTATTCAAGTCAGCTTCAAAAGTCAAGGAAGTTTCTTCAAATAAAGACTTTAACATCATGATTTCTTAGAAATAAGCTCCAGAGGTCAAATCTGCCTGATTGCTTTGCACTAAGAATTTGATCTTTTTTACTCCAAAGTCTTTTTCCATCTTATGATTGTGACTTTATAAGCTCTTTAACATCATATTTGACATGTTTTGACTTCATCTCTTTCAAAATACCTACAATTCACAAAACTATAGTAAAATGTCAAGGAACTTAAGAATTAAAGTACAAAGTATAAGAAAATAATATATGAAAATGTATGAAATTAAGCACTTATCAATTTTCCCCACACTTAGTCTTTTGCTAGTCCTCGAGCAAAATCAAAGAAAAACAAAATAAGAAAACCTAATCTAGTCCACTTTCAATCAAAATAAGAGACAATCATTGAAAAAGTCTTATAACTAATCAATAGCTTAAAGAAGTTCACAAAAAATCATGCTTGAATGTAAATAGTTTGAGCTAAGCCAATATTAACATAACATATTTCAATCAAAGTAGTGCATATTCAAACTTAATCTCAACTTCTCACATGGGATACTCTCATGATTTTCACTCTTTAAAGTAATGGTAAAGTTTTTTCACTCAATCAATCTCATGAAAACAGTTCTACCATATGCTTGCTTGTCTACCTATTCTCCACTATTTAGATCATGCAACTTCATGAATCAAGAGGTCTTTAGTCAAGGTTGTAATAGGCCAAGGGATAATAATATGGTTAAAGAATAAAAAAGAAAAGATATCACAAATGTTTTAAAGACTTCATAGAATTTAGAGACAAAAAAAAAAAAAATTGCAAATAAAACTTTCTCAATATTCCTTGGAAGTACATAATCACATAGGCTGAATATTTCATGTTGAGCATTTGTTTCATTCTAACCAACCTTGTAACATTCTTTTTCTTTTCTTTAACTAGAAGTTCAAGAGATGATTCAATTTTTTTTATGGGAACATATTTTTACAATGTTCCTTTTTTTTTTCTTGACTTTTGCCTTTCTCCTCCCCCACACTTATCTCTTGTTCTAACCCAAATTTTCAAAAAGTATCCCTTGTTTTTGCAATATGTCTCAAACATTCTAGTCCATCTTTAGAACAAGGGTAAATATATAAATGTGTTTAGGCTAGGTGTAAGATGTGGTTATCAATAAAATAGCTTAATCAATATAGGCTCAAATTGGCTCACTAGGGGGATGTTCTCTTGGAACATCAATAATGGATGGCTGTTTGGCCCTCGTTATAATCTAATGCCTCTATCATATTCATGTTGTCACATACATCAATATAGTCTCAAAAAGGTTTAAAGCAAGTTCTAGAGAAACATGTAATTATACGAGCACTCAAGAAAGAAATTAGATTGATATGTATAATGCATCAATCATATAGGTTCAAAACTCACAAGGATGATTATACAAGTTAATATCAAGTCTAAACATGTTTTTTTCTCAATCAACATATCATATTAACAATAGCTCATGAAAAATAGTAATGTCAAGCTTAATTCTCATGAAAATCTTACCACTAATGATCAGTTTCAGACCTATTCAATTCATATGTCATCATAGTATGGAAACTAACTAGAAACACACTAAAAACAAACTAAAAAAAACTCAAAACAAAACAAAATAAACTGAATAAAGGAAATCCTAAATTCTTCCCCCCACACTTAATTCTTACATTGTCCTCAATGTAATGCTATTAACCCAAATGCAAGAATCATGTGCAAAAGAAAAGAACTAATAAACATACAAACTAAAGAAAAAAAAAATAAAAGATAGAATGATGGAGAGTAAAGAATAGAAAATCTGATTATAATATGTGCTCTCCATCCTTTTGGTTGTGTCCCAAGAAGCGCTTGGTTTATTGTCCTCAGCCTGACTTAGACCCTTGCCTTCATCCACACCGTATCCTTGAGTAGTTCAATTGATCCGCTGGTGGTTCTAAATCTAATATTGGTGCTTTCAAAGTTGCCAATGCTTCCTCCACATGTTCACTTAAAACGGGTTCATCTTTAGAGATCTCCATGCCAAGGTGTTTGTTAATGTCTATGTCTTTGCTACTTAACTCAAAAAGTGGTTGCACTAAAGAGTCAAATGTATCAATTGCATAAACAGAATGTATGTCACTAAGATATCTCATGGCTTTAAAGATATTAAAACAGATTACATCACCATCAAATTCCATAGTGAGTGTGCCATCATTAACATTGATTATTGTCTTGGCTGTTTTTAATAATGTAATAGGTGTTGGGTTGGAATACATCTCATCTTCCATGTCAAGCACATAAAAGTCAATTGGAAAGACCAATTCATTAACTTGCACAAGAACATTTTCTACAACTCCTTTTGGGTAAGTAATCGAACGATTAGAGAGTTGTAAAATAACACCATTTTCTTTTAATGGTCCTAGTTTCAAATAAGCATAAATTGAATATGGCATAACATTGATAGATGCTCCTAAGTCTAGCATAGCTTGTGCAAACCTGGTGTTGCCTATTTTACAAGGAATGGTGAACATACCTGGATCCTTGCATTTAGGTGGGAGTTTCTTTTGAAGAACAACTGACACATTCTCTCCTATACTTACCTTTTCATTCCCTTTGAGATTCATCTTAGAAGTGCACAATTCTTTCAAGAACTTTGCATTAAGAGGCACTTGCTTTATGGCATCTAGTAAAGGAATATTCACCTCTACTTTCCGAAAAGTTTCCAAAATTTCCTTCTCTTGCTCTTCCTTCTTGGACTTTGCTAACCTACTAGGAAAAGGTGGAGGAGTTATATAAGAAGGAAAAGATGGTTTAGAAATTACCTTTTCTAGTGGTTCATTGGGATGTGATGATGATGCCATTGTGTTGTCCTCGCTTGAGCACTATCCTTTTGTGGTGTCTCAAGCTGTTTCTCACTTTTTAGAGTTATGGCATTCATATGTTCTCTAGGATTCATTATGGCTTGAGAAGGTAATTTCCCAGAATCCCTTGCTTGCATTTGACTTATTGATGTTGCCATTTGCCCCATTTGAATCTCTAATTGACTCATCCTTGTTACCATTTGTCTGTTTGTTTCCCTTGTTTCCTGTTGCAATGCCTTTGTTTCCTGTTGAAATTGAATTCTATTAGTAGAAAGGTTTTTAACAAGATCTTCAAGAGAAGTACCTGAATTTTGAGTGGGTGGCACTTGTTGTTGGGTTTGATATGGTTGTTGAACCCTTTGTTGAAAACCCGATGGTCTATTGTCAAATGGTGGAGGAGCAGTTTGTGATTGGTTTCCTCCATAATTGAAGTTTGGATAATCCCTCCATCCTGGATTGTAAGTGTTAGAGTAGGGATAATACTTCCTAAATTGGTTCTGAAATCCACCCATGGCATTCACATGTTCATTGGTATCCTCTTGTAGTGTTGGGCACATATCAGTTTGATGCACCATGGTAGAACATATGCCACAAGCCTTAATTTGCTGTATATTACCTACAACTAATTGTTGCACAAGAGAAGTCAGTTGAGAAATTGTTTATTCAAGGGATGATGTACTTACCTCATTGACTTTCTTGGGTTGTGGTGATGGATCTTGTCTCATTGAGAATTGTTGGGAGTTGGCTGCCATGTTGGAGATGAGAGATCTAGCAGCTCGGGGAGTTTTATCAACTAGTGCTCCACACTTGCTACATCTATCATACTTCTCTCTATGGGCATGAGTCCTTCATAGAAATATTGGATCAGAAGTTGTTCACTTATCTCATGGTGTGGACATGATGCACAAAATTTCTTGAACCTCTCCCAATATTCATATAAAGACTCTCCGTTGTATTGCCAAATCCTACATATCTCTTTTCTAATGTTGGCAGCCTTAGATGCTGGAAAATACCTTACCAAAAATGCTTTCTTCATACCATTCCATATAGTTATAATCCCGGATGGTAGATAGTAGAGTCATTCCTTTGCCAAATCAGCTAGAGAGAATGGGAAGGGTCTCAACTTAATTTGCTCTTCCGTGACCTCGGTTGGCCTCATGCTTGAGAAAACTACATGGAATTCCTTGAAATGCTTATTTGGATCCTCTCTTGCAAAACCATGAAAAGTTGGGAGAAGATGAATCAAACTAGATTTTAATTCAAAAGCTACCTCAAGATTATAATCCCGATGGTAGATAGTAGAGCCATTCCTTTGCCGAATCAGCTAGAGAGAATGGGAAGGCTCTCAACTTAATTTGCTCTTCCGTGACCTCGGTTGGCCTTATGCTTGAGCAAACTACATGGAATTCCTTGAAATGCTTCTTTGGATCCTCTCTTGCAAAACCATGAAAAGTTGGGAGAAGATGAATCAAACTATATTTTAATTCAAAAGCTACCTCAAGATTAGTATATTCAATGCATAATGGTTGTTGACCCAAGTCCGGAGTGGCTAGCTCCTTGAGAGTTTGGTTATCAGCAACCATCTCTCCTTGTTCCTCTTAGATGGTTTGGATCAACTCTTCGTTTGTTCTATGGGTGGAAGCTATGAATTCCCGAATTCTCCTAAGTCCTAAGTGAGGTTCTTCTTCTTCAGTTGATTGGGACATTCACTGAAAAAGAAAACAAGAAAATAAACTAATTAAAAAAAAAAAGAATAAACCAAATAACTAATAAACTAAATAAAGCAATCCCCGGCAACGGCTCAAAAAACTTCATGCACCCAAAAGAGTGTATCTTATTTAACCTTACACTTAAAAAGAATCAATAGAGTATAGTGATTAGCAATGGTCGAGTCCACAGGGATTGAGTTTAGTTTATCAATCACCAGTTTAAAACTTAAATTCAAAGAAAACAAAAGTTAAAGGGGGTTTTGAAATCAGTTTAAGCAAACAATAAAAATACAAAAGCAAGTAAACATGAAGTAATCAGATATGAGAAAAGTATGGTTAAGGTTTCATTCTCCACCACTACACATCATTGAGAATCAATTTCAAATCTATCAACATCAATTAACTATCAAAACTATCAACCGAAGATAACAAAAAGCTCTGTTATCCCAATCTTTTCTTAGTTTGCCGTTAAATAGAATAAGCTCTCTATTTAATCTCTAATTATCAAACAACCTAGAATAAGCTCTCTAAATTCAATTTGATAACAGCTTTATGATGAGAAAGATAGCTTGATCTAAGCAACAAACACGTAAGCTCGGATTGTTCAACTTAGATTATGTTCCACATTGCAATTCCCAAAAACCCAACATAATCATGAATTACAAATTGCTACTATTGAATAGGAAATCAAGACAATTACACGGATCAAGACTCCTAAACTAGCATTAGATAATTATCAAGATCTATCTAGTTGTGTATCTAAACAAATCAAGACAATATCATGAACAATTCTTATAGAAGAACATAAGCAACTTTGACAAAAAAACTAATGATAGATAAAATCTGAAAATCAATTACAAAACATGTCTAGGGCTTTGAAATTACCCTTAACCAAAAAGAAGTTTAGCTTTGCATAGGAATAGTTAACATAAACATGAATATTAAAAAGAAACTAAGAGGAAAACTTAAATAAAACTAAGAGAATACAGAAGAAGAAGAATATTGATAAATAATCAAAACATGTCCTCGTTTCTAGCTCAAAAGATCGTATTTATAGATCTTTAAAACCTTGAAAACCCTTTCTTGCTGATCAAGGAAGCTAGGAGGCACAAACTTGAAAATTTGGCAAAAATCTAGATTTTTTCGATTTTTGATCAACCCGGCTAGCGCCGCGGCGTCAAGTTTCTGATTATAGGGTGCCGCGGCACCGACTCTCTGTCTGCTTTTTTCTTGGCTACTGAATCTTCTCGCACTTCGTTTGCTGATTTGGGTGACCATTCCTTGTCCGATTTGGGTGTGTAAACTACCATTGGAAAGGTATTCAAGTCAGCTTCAAAAGTCAAGAGGAAGTTTCTTCAAATAAAGACTTTAACATCATGATTTCTTAGCAACAAGCTCCGGTAGTCAAATCTGTCTGATTGCTTTGCACTAAGAATTTGATCTTTTTGACTCCCAAGTCTTTTTTCATCTTATGATTGTGACTTTATAAGCTTTTTAACATCATATTTGACATATTTTGACTTCATCTCTTCCAAAATACCTATAATTCACAAAACTATAGTAAAATGTCAAAGAACTTAAGAATTAAAGTACAAAGTATAGGAAAATAATATATGAAAATATATGAAATTAAGCACTTATCACCCTTCTCTCCCACTCCCATAATCCCACCCAAGCATCGAGCTTCTTTCCTTCTCTCCCAAGTCTGGCCTATGCCTCTAACCTGTGGCAACACAACTCCTTCGGCTTTGCTATTGGGGTGTCTTTATTTTTTGTTTTCTTTTTTAGAGTGCATAAACATAGATTAAGTTGTAAATGTGTCGTCTCTCTTTGAGTATGCATTGATGGTCTAATTTCCTTGTTTGCTCTTAAAGAGTGATTATTAAGTATAGTAAACCAAAACAGGCAGTTGCCTTTTTCTAAACATCAATATCTTAAATTTATCCCTAAACTGGCTTTTAATATACTATTTCAAGATTCTCTCGACCCACTCAACTAAACCCTTCTCTTGGCTCCTTATTTTGCTAAATCTTTATTTCTTTCACAAATTTCATCACTCTTTTAGACATCATTAAAATTTATGAAATTGTACTACTATAATAGGGCTACTAAATGGAAAAGTGATGCCATAGTCACAACCACCACCTTTTGCCTTTGGCAATCCACTTCACTCACTATCTCCACCAACAATTGATTTCCCTCAGCTCCTTGCCCTTTCTTCCTTCCCCATGACTTTTTTCTTTTAAGAAAATGTCAATTTGCACCGATCACTACACACCTAGTTAGGTGAGCACAAGCAATGATTGGCCTTTTCTCAATTTTGCAATTCATTCTTACCTTATTAAGGCAATTAGTTATATTTGGCTTCAATATCCAACAGATTTCATCCAAATAAGTAATTTTGAGTACTAAATTATTTTTAATTTAGATATAAAAACTTGACAAGTAATACAAGAAGTATAGTAATTTGTTAGTTAAACATTTTATTTGTGATTTGTAACTTAAAAGAGAACACGTCAAGTACAATTCTTCATTTTGTTTTCTTTTCTGGTTTTTAATGAAATTCTAACTTGATGTTTGATATTTGTATTCTTTTTTTTAGTAACATGTCATCAACCACACCATATGTCCCCTTCGCACCATGTCAGCCAACAACAAATTCTACAATTTGGGTTGTGTTAGATGATGATAATGATTCAATGAATGAAACTTTAGATGTTACTGATGCTAACTCAAATAATACACTAGTCACTGATGTCTATGATAAAGAATATTATGTTGCTAATCATGATGAGGGTGGGGAATGTCATCAGAAAAAAATATAAAAGACATATGGTGTTTTGTTGGAGTTCAAGACCCTAGGGACATGAGAAGAGAAATGTTATCCTAATTCAACCAGAACATAACTTTGACTTGTTTAAATAACAATTAAGGTGAAAAATCAGTCTTGATGGTTCTAAAATAAAAGGAAAGTGTGTCCATTGTAAGAAGAAGCTAACTATTACTACATAAAAAGAACTACAACTCAGTTTTTGAGACACTTGAAATCTTGTGTGCAGTGGAAAAATTTTCAGAATCAATAGAGATGGATCAACTTCTAGCCAATAAACACAAGTGGTGATGTACAAATCAACCTGTTCTCATAGATGGCAAGTTTGACATGCTAAAGATGAGAGAGGCGACTGCGCATTGGATACTCATGCATGAATATCCGTTTTTGATTATGGAAAAGGAAGTTTTAACATGGTGCAAAAACGTGGGATGCTTGAATGGAAAAATATATCATGCAATATTATCAAAAAAGATTGTATGCAAGTTTATGAAGCAGAAAAAAAATTGGAGGCATTGAAGAAATCTGTTATCAAGATTAGTTTGACAACAAAATTTTAGAAGTCAAGTAATCAAAAGATTGAATACATGGTTTTCAAAACACATTTTATAGATTCTAATTGGAAGTTGTAGAAGCGTGTCATAAGCTTTGTTCATACACCTCATCACTACGGTGTTGAGATTGTTGATTGTATTTTTTTAGTGTTTGAAGAAATGGGAAATTGAAAACAAGGTATTTATGCTCTCTGTTGACAATGTTTCAAGCAATGATATTGGTATTAGAATTTTTAAGGATATCTTTTTCAAGAAACAAGAGGTTTTGTGGAGGAAAATTGTTACATGTTCGATGTTGTGCACACATCTTAAATCCCATGGTTCAAGATGATCTTTTTGAGATTAAGTATGTGATTGAAGACGTTCATGAAAGTATCAGTTTTATTAATCAAAATGAGGCAAGACTTAAATCATATTCTGACATTATGCAACAGTTACAGTTGACTGGTAGAAAACTCACATTTTATAGATTCTAATTGGAAGTTGTAGAAGCGTGTCATAAGCTTTGTTCATACACCTCATCACTACGGTGTTGAGATTGTTGATTGTATTTTTTTAGTGTTTGAAGAAATGGGAAATTGAAAACAAGGTATTTATGCTCTCTGTTGACAATGTTTCAAGCAATGATATTGGTATTAGAATTTTTAAGGATATCTTTTTCAAGAAACAAGAGGTTTTGTGGAGGAAAATTGTTACATGTTCGATGTTGTGCACACATCTTAAATCCCATGGTTCAAGATGATCTTTTTGAGATTAAGTATGTGATTGAAGACGTTCATGAAAGTATCAGTTTTATTAATCAAAATGAGGCAAGACTTAAATCATATTCTGACATTATGCAACAGTTACAGTTGACTGGTAGAAAACTCACTTTCGATTGTAAAACACATTGGAATTCAACATTTGAGATGTTTTCGACTACAATCAAATTCAAAGAACTGTTTCCAAGGTTCAAAGATCAAGAATCTCATTATCATTGTTGTCCAAGTCCAGAAGATTGGCAAAAAGTAGAGAAAGTAAGTGAGATTTTAAAAGTTTTTAATTCAACCACTAAAATCATTTCTGAAAGTGATTATCAATCTTCAAACTTATTTTTGAATGAAGTATATTATGCGAAAGTGTTGTTGGATAAAAACGCGAATAATGAAAATAAGTTTATTCAAGCAATGGTTCGTCGAATGAAGAGTAAATTTGATAAGTACTTGGAAAATGCAATTCGTTGATGACTATAGCTGCTTTCTTGGATCCAAGGTGCAAAATTAGGTGCTTGAGTTTTGATTTCCTCGAATGTACCCTGATAGAAAAGCAAGAGAAAATGTTGCTAGAGTTCGATATGCTCTATACGAGATTTATGAGGAATATGTTTGTGAGTATCAACATGGCAGCGAGCATAATGTTGACACTCAGGTGCTTCATAGTGGTGATAATGGTGCGAATATAGATGCTTCTTCTTCTTCAGGTTGGTTTGAATTTGCAAATTATGTAAAATCAGTTGAAACTGCTCGACTACAACAATATGATGTCTACCTAGCTAAATGCTGCTTTATTTGTAAAGAAGATTCCAGTTCTTTCTATGCAATGACAATATACACATATCTCAGATGCTTTTCTAAGTGCAATTATCATCATGATACAATTATTCAAACACTAAAGGTTGTTTTATATTATAGTTATAAATAGCTTGCAAAGAGTTCTGAAAAGATTAGTTCATTATATAGTATTTTACAAAATATGAACCAATATAAAAATAATTGAAAGATATCTTTGATCACATCTTAGGAGAAAGATAATAGTACTAATTACAATAATTTAACATTACCAAATGTAAAGAAAGGTATTATCAAACTCAATATTTATTTCTTAAGCCCATACATGCAATAAATATACTGATACAAAAAAATTAAAAATAAAGATTGAAAAAAGAATAGACAATTACCACTTACCATGAAGTAAAGTGAAACTTTCTATAATAGGATCACTTCTAAAAAGATTTTCTGAAAAAAACCACACACAAATATTAGTGCAAAAATTATAGATAAATAAATTAGAATGGAAAAAATGAAAATAATGATCTAAAGCTGCAAACCCTTGTAGACACCTTTTCCGATAGGCATTTCAAAGTGGATTATCCCTCTACCTGTTGTCATTCACTGCTTAAAACTCAAAAATAGGAAAAAGAATGAAAACCAAGAAATAGGATCAAATCTGTCATGTAGACTTTGAATCCTTCAAAGAAGAAAATTATTACCTATACATCACCATTGTGAGTTGTACTATTATGCCCTGCAAAGTCTTGACTGGTGATGCCCCTGAAATCCATAAAACCCCAAATTTTAGTCATTCTCAAGAAAACTTTCAAGCTTCAAGGATCAAACAGTGATCAAGAATGTATCTTTTACAACAAATTAATAAATTGATTTCAAGTTTTCAACATCTGAAAGTTAGAGAAATCATTGGAACCTTACCTGCATAAATTTCTTCTTTTGAAAATTCAACCTCAAATTTCATATGAAAAAAAAAAATGCAAAATAATAAATTAATAATATGTAAAATCTCATCCACGGACATATATTTCAATAAATAAAGTCAAAATAAATTATCTTCTATAGTAAAAACATAAGCAAAGGAATAAGAATTAAAATTCTAAATTTTGCTCTAAAAGAGAAATAAAACATATTAAAATAATCTTGTCACAGGAAAAAAAAATAGTAAAACCAACAAAAAGTAGAGAAAAAAACACCTATCTTTTTCTTTTTACACTTTTTCCATTCTGTTTTTTCTTTTTTGTTCTTTTTGTTCTTTCTCGTTTTTTCCCCTACACCCGAACGGCGTAATAACCCGCAACGATTTAGGTATGAAATAATTTCTTTCTTTCCTTCTGTCAAGAAGTTGTTGTCTTTTTTTTTTTTTTAATTTTGAATTTTGAGAAAAAATAATAGTTCAGCTGGTAATGATGCAAATCAACAACAATCCCAATCTTCAGATAAAACTGAAACAAAATTTGAAAAATCATCATTATCATAAAAGAAACATGGAAATCACCACTTTAATAACCATAATTACAATAACATAATCATCCAAAAAAAATCCAAAAAAAATAAAAAATAAAGAACGAAAAAAAAAACAATGAAATAGAAAAGAAGAGAAAGAGATAATCCTTACAGAGTAATCGGTCGGTCTCATAATCTTTTAACATCCAAATCTCGTCGTTTTCCCTCTAATTTCTTTCCTCTTTTTTTTTTTTTTTTTTTTTTTTTTTTTTTTTTCAGTTTTTCCTCTCTTTTCTTTCCTTTTCTCTTTCTTTTTTTTTTTTTTCGCTTTCTCTAGCTATTCATTAAATTACCAGATTCTTCTTATTTTTTTCTTTTTCTCACTGGTCTCTATCTTTTCTGGTGCGCTTCTTTTTTTCCTTGACGGATTGTTCTTCTTGTTTTCATTCTCTCTAGTTCTTCTATTTTTTCTTCAGTTTTTTATTTTAACTGGATTTCTCAATGGTTCTTGACTTTTCCAATTTTCTTATTTTTTTTCAATTACACTTGAGTATAACAATGCCGTTTTACTCAAGCGTAAACAAAAAATAAAAAGGCTAGGTGTCAATTATAGATACCTAGACAGGTGTCAGACATAGACCCCAATAGAGGAATTTTTTTTTTATTGATTTAGTATGTGGCACTTTGTAAAAAATGGATTAGCCAAGTCAACCACTACAAGATTTTGTTGGACTAATAAGAAAGACCCATTTGACAGAACCAGTTGAAGGAGAAAGTAATTGACAACTAACCACATTAAACTTAGCATAAAATCAGGGATAAGGAGATAGCTAATTGATTTTGTGTAACAACCTTTAGCTTAATTGTTGCTTAAGCCAAAAAAATGTGGAGATAATTGAAAAGGGAAAAACAACTGTTGGAATTGCCTACAAATGGAGGAAACCGTCAAACAATGGAACATACATGCGCACCTAGTTATATTATTCGGAAGGATTCGGATGTGAGTGTCGGATATAGGTATATTTAATTTTTTTAAGTTTTTTCATATATTTAGGTCATATTCTCATATTTATATCTGAATATGCATCAAACACGAATGTCGAAAAAAATATCTTAAAAAAAAAAATTCGAGTAACATAAGCAGGTATAACACTTGATAACCTTTAGCTTTTGTTTTTTCATTTTCAATCCTGGGAAACCGCCAAACAATGGAACAGACATACGCACCTATAACACTTGATAAACTTCAACTCTAACAGCTTTTGTTTTTTCATTTTCAATCCTTGGAAACCGCCAAACAATGGAACACACATACGCACCTACAACACTTGATAAACTTAAGCTCCAACAACTTTTTTTTTTTTTTCATTTTCAATCCTTCTCGAATTCTGTATTTGTAAAAGCTTTCTATTGTCAATTTTTCTTGTATCCAGTCTGGCTTGTCGATTTGATGAATTGCAAGCTATTAAGCATTAAAAGCTGTTAAGCGACCAATTAATCAATGATTGCTACTTAGCAATTTTTCTCAAGTTTATACAATTTCATTGTGGCCAAGAGTTTCAAAATAAGCTTTCCTATTTTTATAATATATTTGGTTTTAAGTTAAATTTTGTTAAGATTGTTTTTGCAATTTGCGATAGATTATTACATTTTTAATTCTTACTTTTAATGATTTAAGCAAATCTTTGTATTTTTAAAAAGAATTCATAAACTCGATTATCCTTCAAAAGCTGTAATCACCTGATTGATTTTCGCTAATCACCTTTTGATCTAGCTTTCTAAAGTGCCCTCTAATCCAACTTTCAACCAACTGCTTCACTTCAAATGGTGAAGATCACCAAAATCACACTTTGAACTTTGCTTATTTGTATTCAAAATTAACTGACACGCTTGACCGATTTAGTGTGATAGAAGATAGTTTTAACGGTTTGCAAACAACTACATTAAGATGGTCTTATTGGAGGAGAGGCTTAGAGCAATAGAAGGATTGGATTTCTATGGATCCAAGGATACCGCTAGACTTTGCTTAGTGCCTGATATTGTAATTCCACCATTCAAGACTCCTGACTTTGCTTAGTAACTGACTTTGAAAAATAAAGGTCAAGCGTGTCAGTTAATTTTGAATAAAAAATCCGGTCCGGTTTTTTATTCATTGTCTAATACCTTACGCCTCCAGAAAATCATTAGTCTTACATGCAAGACTGCATGTAATAAAAACTAGCAAACCAGAATTACAATCCCAAAGTTTCATCTAAGAAGGAGATATTCCTCTTTCATGACTACATGTGATAAAAAACAAGTATCAAAACAGAATTACAATCCCAGACGTTTCATCTAAACGGGAGGTAGTCTTCTTTCATGATTATGCTGGAAAACGAATTTTATATGAAAAGAGAATAAAAAGCCGGGATGCACAAGGAAAACTGGTTAATGACAACAACTCTCAGTAAGTGTCATATTAGCAGTCCGGAAAGGAGGGACCAGTTTATTCATGTATAACGGATACCTTTAGTAGAAAGAGATGCTATAGAGCAGCTTCCGCCGGTGCTTGTTCTCAAAAGAAGCCAGAATATCATCAATTGAGTCCTCCCATGATTCAGCAGCTTCAATCTGAGCACAAAAATCATATAGAAAAGCAAAAAGTATCAAGCATAACAGGCTACTAATGAAATGTCAAGCATAACAGAACATCCAAGGCACAACATGACATGGACCAGTACCTGTTCACAAAGATCTAAAGTAAAACGGCCTCCTACGGCTGCTTCCTCATGGTTATCTTTAACTTCTAAGTTGATCACCAGCACACTTTTCAAGAGAACTTGATCCCGGTTGTGCAGATCTGCCATTATTAACACATTAAAGATGATGAGCAATATAAAATCACAAGGGACAAAAGGGAAGAAAAAAAAATTCCTCTCAAGATCAAAAGGTTGTAGAGGTCATCATGGTAACTCAAGTTTCTATTTTAACTAGATTTTTCTTTTATGGAACTTGAACTAGATTTTTAGATGCAAATAGAAAATCATTATTTTAAAGGAGTAGACAACTATGTTTGACAAGAAGCCAACAGATAACAACTTAGAGTAGGATGAAAGCAGAATCATCTTTTCAATAGATGCCTCCAACATTACCTTCGATGATTTTCAATCAACAGGTAAAATTAAATTTACATCTGTAAAATGTCAGACAAAAATCATATGCCACAAAGTTCCAACGAAAAGAACAGGCTCCATAAACTTATCAAAACAAAGGTAAGGGATAGAATCAAAGGGGGAGAATTATTTTGAAGAATGGTTCATTGGAAATTGATTCCCTTATCCAGCAAAAAAACTATCCTGGATAATTAAAAGTTCAACTGTCCAAAATGTATTCTCTGACAAGACTCAGATAAATAATGAAACAAAGTCTCTGGCAATATTAAGCTCCCTTACCCACGAGAACTTCTTCCTGATCTACACCTTGACCACTAGGCAAATCATCTCTCTAATAACAGCATTGAAAGCATGATCTATTTGACATTGGTTCATTTTCTAAAGGAAGGAGAATTTCTAAGTCCTAATCTGTATCCACCATGTAATTTTTCCCTTTTGATCATGGAACATAAAAACATGCACCTTGGTTCTTGAATGACAATTGACAAGTTTTACAAATGAGCATACTAAATATCAGTTTCTTTTACACAAATAACATTGGAAATTACATTACAAATTAAGATGGCAAAGACATCATGATTTCCAATTCACTATATCATATTCTCAAAGCCACCAATAAAATTGCAAAATAGCCACAAATCTTAGGCATAAATAAAAAGGTAAAATCCTATGAAATATAGGTTGAACAACTTCTAATACATATGATAGCTAACAAAATCTTTGAAATCTGGCATTATAATCGGTAAATAAGGTCGGTATTTGATGATGACTAGAATTAACATCAGAAAGTATTGGCGATGACAATAAGAATTATATACAGAAGCAGAAAGAAAAAAGAACAAAAAAGCAAGCGAGATATGCAAAGAACAAGAAGAAATTAAGATAAGAAATTATAGGCAATACTCAATTAAAATTCTAAAAGAGCCATTTATCTTACAGGAGTTAGTGTTTTCTAAGATTAGAATCGCTTATCTTTCTTTTACACCTTTTTCCCCCCATTCCACAAGTAAATCTTAGACGAGAGAGCAAGATTCTAACTAAAGACTACATTACAGAGCAAAAATATTAGTATCTGGAATCCGGGTTCATAGAATTTCCAAAATACCTCTTTCTCGTTCACTCCCCAGAGTCCCAGACAAGAAGTAGCTCAATGAATTAATGATTGAGACTAATGGGTGCTCAAATACATTCTCAACATGCCAAAGACTTGAAATTTATTTATTTTTTTGAAGAAAGACTAGGACTTAGGTTCAATAGATTAATTAATTAATTTCATAAACAAAAAGTCTAGTAATATTTACTCAAAACAGAAAAGCATTAAAATTTTCATCTGTACTGAAAATTATCACAAAATTGATAATCTCAAGAAGAAAATACTAATATGAAGTAGGAAAAAAAAAAGATTGATGAATCCCATAAAATTCCTTGAACAATTAGTTATATTTATTAATTTATAACTGAAAAGAAACAGGAATTGAACCTTCAATGACCATATCGAAAACTTTCTCTTCAAAGGTAAAAACAATGTCAAAAGAACCATCAGCAGCATTGTCTTGCCAACGTTGGGGTGCCAATTTCACACTTAAATTTCTTTTAAGCATCGGTAATATGCCATTACGCTTGTACCTGAAAAACCCACTCTCATTTTTCAATTTTATTAAGCAAAGAATCAAATTCCAAACTAAAATTTGTGAAGAGAAGAGAAGAGAAGATATACAATTCGGGGTCTTTGCGGCGGAGGTCGTCGAACATGTGCTTGTAAGGGGTACCAAACTCGTAGACGTTGGGTTCTCTGAGGGATGGCCCAGGGAGCTTAACGTGAGCCCCCGTCCCGTAGGAGGAGACATCGAAACCCTGCTTCTTGAGGAGAGAGTGGGCCTCCATGCTCCGGTTCTGGTTGGACGAGCAAACCATGGCGTACCGGAATTTCATGGTCTAATCAAATACTAGTACTATTCGAATACCAATTACAATTCCCTCACCCCCTGACCAAGAGAGCCAGAGTAGTCGACTAGATCTTTCATAAATTTAATATAAATAAATAAATAAAAGATTGTCTTCAGAGGAACTAGACCGGCCATTTTTATATTGTTGCTAGTTTTAGTTACAGGTTTTTATGAGTCCGTTCTGTTCGATTCCAAATAAAATAAAATAAATTTAATAGTATCAATTATTCTCAAATTTTAAAATATATTTTATATTGACGTTTAAATTTTAAAATATATCAATTAGATTTTTGATTTTATAATTTTGTATTCTTTCGTTAATAAAATCGTTAGAATAGACTTTAAATGACAGATGATATATGATGTGTAAATTACAAAAATATTATCCTGCTGACGTGGCCTTTTTTTTGTTTTTTTTTTTTCTTGAGTTAATATTATCAATGGTTCTCAAGTTTTAAGGCATATTTTATAATTAGTTCTTAAACTTCAAAACGTATCAATCAGATTATTTTATATTAATTTATTTTTGTCTTTTTATTCCTTTATTCTTTTTTAAATTTTAAATTTTTCTTTTTTTATAAATAAATTCAAAAAAAAATAATTTATATTATAATATAAATTATTTTTTTAAAATATAATTAATTTATAAACATATAAAATATTTATTTAAATTAATTTTATAAAAACTATTTTTAATCTTTTTGTTTCTTTCCTTTTTGTTTTTGTTTTTTTTCATTTTATATTCTTTATAAATAAACTAAAACATAAATAATAATTTATATTATATTAAATTAAATTAATTTTATAAATATTAAATAATTTATGAAAAATATAAAAGATTTATGTACATTAATTTTATAAAAATCATTTTAAATTTGTTTTTACTTTTTTCTTTTTTTTTTCTTTCCCTTTTTTTCTTGTTAATAAATAAATACAAAGAAAAAATGGTAAATAATTTAAAAAATATATAAAAATATTTATTTACAATAATTTATAAAAAAATTATTTACTGTTATAAATAATTAAATAAAAATTAATTGTTTTGTAATAATTAAATAATTTATAAAAATAATATATTTATATTAATTAATTAAAATAATTGTTTTCCTTTTTCTTTTTTTTTTCTTTCCTTTTATAAATAAAATAATTTTGTAAAAGATTAAATAATTTATAAAATATAAATATTTATTTACATTAATTTTTTTATAAATATATTTTATTTTCCTTTTTCTTTTCTTTTCATTTTTCATTTTTTTCTTTCTATTCTTTCCACCTAACTCTCATTGATCGAAAAAGGAGAATTTGAATCCCACCGCCAGCCAGTCCCACCCTGCGAAGGATCAGGCTACCATTCATAACGCTCGATAGGCATTACAAGAGGCCAAATTTGATCACTCGCGCTAGATCAAGGAGGGTCCAATTTGGCGCTTTAAGATAGATTAGGTCAAGGTAGTTGCCGCCTCAACTTCAGTATTGGAGTCGACATAAAAATATAATTTTTTAATTAAATGAATGTAAATAAATATGTTATATTTATAAATTATTTAATTTTTTTATAAAAAATAATTTATTTAGAAAAATAGAAAGGAAAAAAGAAATAAGAAAAAGGAAAAAGGAAAATAAAATAAAATATATTTTTTATTATAAAGTTAATGTAAATAAATATATTATATTTTATAAATTATTTATTTTTGAAATTTTAATTTTAATTATAATATAAATTATTTTTATTTTCATTTATTTATTTATAAAGAAGAAAAAGGGAAAAGGAAAAAAAATAAAAAAACTTAAAATATTTTTATAATATTAATGCAAATAAATATTTATATTTTTTTATAAATTATCATTATTATAAAATTAGGTTAAATTATAATATAATTTTTATTTATTTACAAAGAGGAGAAAAAAGAAAAATATAACCAAAGAATAAATAAAATATAAAATATTTTATTGTTACATTTTTATAAAATTAATTTAACTAAATATTTTATATGTTTATAAATTAATTATATTTTTAAAAAACTAATTTAAATTATTACATAAATTATTTTTATTTTTTGCATTTATTTATAAAAAAGATAATACAAAATTTGAAAAAGAATAAAAAAAATAAAGGAATAAAAATACAAAAAAAAAATAATATAAAAGGATAACATAATGCCCTAAAGCTTAGGGATTATTGGTGCTATTAACTCAAGAAAAAAGAAAAAAAGAAAGACCACATCAGCAGGATGATATTTTTGTAATTTACACGTCACATGCCATCTGTCATTTAACGCCTATTCTAACGATTTTGCTAACGGAAGGACCACATTGATACAAAACTATATGATCAAGGATCTGATTAATACGTTTTGAAGTTTAGGGACCAATATAAAATATGCCCTAAAGTTTGAGGACCATTAGTACTATTAACTCATAAAAAAATATATATATATTTGTTTGTCTAGATTTAGTTTTGGTTCGGTCGAATTCGAAAATTAATTTTATTATTTAAAATATATTAAAATAATATTTTATATATTTTTATAATTAAATTTTTTTAAAAAAAAATTATTATTTATATTTATATATCTTTATTTAAAATGTTATTATAAGATATTGTATCTAATTTTTTTTTTATCATTTTAGTCGACTTTGTGAATTCAAAATTTAAATAAAAAATTTATTAGATACGCAAATATATATCAGTGTCGGATATCGTTATACGAGTCCATGTAACTTAGATTTGAGTTTGTTTTAAATTTGGTGAATGTTTTACATTTGATGAGTCTCGAATTAATTACAATTCATATTCTTATGATTTCACATCGAATTAATTTAAAATTCAAACATTGACAAGTTTAAGTTATTTCGAATTAGAATTGTTTCAAGTTTGAATCACATTGTTTTAGATTTAGAATTTTTTAAATTTAGATTTTTTAAAAATTTAGATCTTTGACTTTTCTCCAATCAATCTAAATATGATCAAATTCAATTTCAGTTTAGAATATATTTTGAGTTCAGTTAAATTTTGCCACTAAAAAAGAAAAACTCTAATAAAAGGAAAAAATAAGATAATTTTGCTATTTTGCTTTGTTTTATATTTAGATCATCTACCAAACATATAGAAAAAATAATTATTTTTTTTTTCAAAAATATTAGAGAGTAAAAATTAAAAAGTAAAAAAAAAAATAATAAAAATCAAAGACAAATAACAAAGATCAAAAGCATTCTTAAAACAAATTTCATTTTTTTTCTTCTTTTTTCTTACACTAATATTTTACCGTTGCGTTGCAAATGAGCTACATGGGAAAAATTTTATTTAAATAAAATTTAATTTATAAAAAATTTAATTTATAAAAAATATTACCTATCAAAAATAATTTTTAAAAATATTAGAGCAAATGCATTAGTGTATCCATTTTAAGAATTTTAGTACATCACAATGTCACTCTATGATATTTATGAGAAAAAAATATAAAATAATATGCATACTACACATAAATTATGTTACACATTTATGTCTTCAAAGACTTCTGCATATTCATGCACATAAATTCAACAATCATTTCAATTCAAGCAAAATTTGTATTCTAAACCTTTTTCGGAGCAGGTAATTCATGCATTTGTGTCGTGTTCATGTTATTTTCTTATATTATAATCGTGTTTAAGGTATTATAGACGTTAATAATTTGTGTTATATATAGATCTTGATACATTTATTTGTTGAGTATATCGAGTCTAAGTCACACATTGAGTAACTTGGTTAGCTAAAAGGAGTGTCATCCCACATTGTTTAACTCTGTTAAGTCAAGTAGAGCACTTATCCAACATGAGGTAGTTATGTTAAGCCGAGGAGGATGCTCACCTATAAGTAGGAGCTTTCACCAATACACCTATAAGTAGGAGTCATAGTAATTGTGAGGATGGTTTGTAGCTTTATCCGTGCAAAAGCTACAAGTGTGTTGTAAGAAGGTTTGCAGCTTTACCCGTGCAAAAGCTACAAGTGTGTTGTAGAAGGGTTTGTAGCTTTATTCGTGTAAAAGTTACAAGTTGGAATTCTTCCTTAGTGAAGTATGTTATCCCTATGGGATTGTAGATGTAGGCCAATAAGGGTTTAACCACGAAAAAAATATTGCGTTCTCTTTTTCTCTTCTTTCTGAGTGTTTGTTGTAGGTTAATGTTTGTTATTGGGCTGTCACGCTATTTCCAACAACATTTATTCATGTCGCGTTATTTTTCTGTGTCGTGTCATATTTTTTGTCGTGTTGTGTTTTACCTGTGTTATGTTCGTGTAGTGTTCAAAATTGACAGGTCTACTTATTCCCCTTTTATGAGAGGAGTGATCAATTTAAGGTACAAACAATATTTGCATAATTGACACAATCTTTAGACATACTCCTTCCAATTTGAGTTCAAATAATTTCAATGCATATCAATATACTCAATCTAAACATATGCAAGTATTTAATTCAAGACGTCACCTGCTATTTCATAAGAAGTCGCTTAACTCAAGCAAATCAACGAACATGTATAAGTATTCGAAGACATAAGTTCATAATCCATGAGTTAAAGTTATTTAAAGTTCAAGAAATATTAAGATCAAAGCATTTAACTCATAGGCATTTTGAAGATTTAACTTAGTCAAACTTTCAAACAATAAAACCTATTAAGCTCATAAAACATCAAAATAATCAAGAAATAGGCATGAAAATCAATTCAAGGTGCATTAATCAATCCAAGCTCACCTCAAAAGATGTTAAATCGATCTCTATCAAATAGCTTGTTAAATATGCTCCTCCATGCTAGTCAAGCTTTGTTGATGTGCTCGTTAGAGTTAACTAGGGCTTTGTATCCTTCATTCCAAATTCTGAGCAAATCTTTTATGTATTTGGCTTAATTGATGAAGATGTCGTGCTTTGCTTGCTTGTATTTTAAGTGCCAAAGAAAGTGTAATTTCTCCAATTGCTTATCTCAAATTCTCCTTGTATAGACTAAATTTTTTTTGACAAATAGATACATTAGTAGTACCAAGATTGTTAAATAATAACTTTCATATATTTCAAGTACAAGTCATTGTAGGCAAAAGAAAATTTGTTTATAAAATCAAATTACCAATTTCAAGAAAGAAGTATTCAATCAAAACATATTAGGCATTTAATATTAACTTAAACTATAGGCCATATAGCATAATAAACTTCAATTGAATAAAATGTGGTGCTAAAACTAAAGTTCTCAAGCATTGTACAAATATTAATCTTTTTTTTTTTCCATATAAAAATTAAAAACTCAAGAAAGACATATTTATGATTCAAATTCATGTTCGAGAGAATTTCATCATAAAAGGAAAATATGTCCATGATAATTATAGGCCATGATCAATTTTGACTTAAGGCATAAAGATAAACACTATAAGTAATTTATTTACTTAAGTTTCACACATATGAACTTCAAGCATAAAATCTTCAAGTATCAAAGTCAAGTTAAAATAATAAACATATAAGCATACAACTTGATCAAGCAATAAATGAACCAAGAATCAATATATTTTATTAAGTTCATAATTTATAAATTCACAAGCATAGGCATGGATTTAATCTTGAATCATTTTTAAGCATAACAATAAAGTATATTTCAATACTATTTCCAAGACCAAGACTTTGATCTTTCATAAAAAATAATGATACATATAAGCACATGATGACTTAAAAGGCAATAGTAACAAATATCAAGTTTGAAAAATTATAAATTTCAAGCATTAAAGCACATTTCCCAATTTCTCTTTTTAAATAAATAATTAAAAAAGTAACACTAAACTAGCATTTAAAAAATAGTCAAATAAATACTCACAATGCATATCTTTTATCTTAAAATGGCAAGATGAAATTTGCAAGTTTAATTCATAGGAAAAAGTCATAAGAAAAATTTTCATTTAAAAAGTCAAAGAAAAAGTCAAAAGGATACAACATAGTTTTAATGGGCTTGACACATTGGATCATTCTCATTTGAAGAAAACAAATTTTTGGTTGCAGTAGCCTTGGGGGATCGATCCTTCCTTGAAGAGATCAATCCCTTCAAGGGTTTTAGTTAATTTTTGCCTTCTATGCCAAATAGGTTGATCCTATAGAGCACGAGATCGATCCCTTTATCGACTGCAGCAATAAAACAATAAAAACTGTTCAGTTTTTTTTTTTGTTGCCAAATTTGAGATTTAGATATTTTTAGCATAAAAAATTAAAGCATGTTAAAAATATCATTTTGGACTTGTGAGAATAAAATGTTTGGATCAAAAGAGCAAATTTGATATGATTTTGCAATTAGTCCAACTATATCCTTTTGAAAATCAGCTACGTAAATTAGTTTAGACAATATTTATGCAATAAGACCACTTTCAGCAAGTTTAAAATGTTCAAATAGACATGACAAAAACAAATGAAGTCATCAAATGCACAATTTTTAAATTTTCAATAATTCAAACCCCATTTGTGAAATAAGCTATCCTTGAAGCATCAAACATGTTGTTTCTCATTCAAATGACATTGACACAAGTTCACAAGCATATTCAACATCAAAAAATCTTGTCCAAGTCATAAAAATAATTCCAATAAGAATACATTTCTCAAATAAGCTTTTTAAGTCTTACACTAGTCAAATATCAATATATCATTCAAGAGACATAAATTCCATAAAAATCATATTCATGGCACCAAATTCACTCAAGCAAATTTTATTTATGCAAAACTAAATAGGATAAGATCAATTAAAGCTTAATATATATAAGATTTAAAATTTTTGGCACTTTAAACCTTATTTTTGCTTGAAACAGGCCTTGAAAAATAGCAAAACTTTTAAAATTCATTTTTAACCACCTTGAACTATTTGAATAAGTTTCAAACGATAAAACACAATTTTTCAAGTGCTCATTATTGAAACAAAAAAAAAAATCAAAAAGTCAACTCTTGAAACCTCATATTTCTTTGAAAAGACTATAACAATGGCCAAAGATGTTGGGATTTGAACTCGTAGCTTAGCTCAGTTGGGTCATGCAGCCATCCTTTGAGGTGGCATCCAGTAGATCTGAGATTTGAATGTCAGCATCTGCAACCCATTCTCTTATCCCTAGGTTGTAGCCTTCTTTGTACCAAAAAAAAAAGATGTGGGCATTTCATTTTAGGCTCTTCAAACCATTTAGAAAAGTTTTAAATCATTTCAAAATTTCCAATGCTTTTTATGTCCATATTTTCTCCAAAACAAGATTTTTCCATCACGGTTCAAAAATCCTTGAAAACTTGCATTAAACACTTTAAGAATTAAAAACATTGCAAACTAATCGAGTTTCTTTGTTTAGGCAAGTTTAAAACATTAAACTCAAGATATTCGTATTCATTTTGCACTTAAAAACTTGCTAAAATAAAATTACACATTTTAAGACTCTATTTTTGCAAAAATGATTTTCGAAGTAAAACTTAAAATATCGAAATCATTAAGTTTTGTATTAAAATATCGAAATCATTAAGTTTTGTATGCTCCCCTAAGTTTGTGCATAAATAAGATTCAATTAAAAAAGAACAAAAACTCTATTGCATCAGTCATATCAAACGTACACCATCAATATTAAGCATTTAAGAATAATGGCAAGTGCATACTCACTTTAGACTCATACTTTTAAGATTATGCAATTTAACACATACATCTCATTTAATCAATTTTGTTCAATCAAGGTATATCTATAAAGCTCAAAGAAGAATTAACAAATAATTATGCATATAATATTCAAATAGGGATAGACAATCAAATTTCTCATTCAAATGAACAAATAGCTTTTGGCATAAAGATTACTCATCCTCTATTTTATGCGCCTAAACCTCCAATCTTTCAAAAATAACATGTGTTCCTCCTTGCTCTAGCACATCTACAAGAGATATTAATCATTTGAATTTTGATATCAAAATTATTTTGTGTCCTTGAGAGTTAGCGACCATATTTCTTGTTCCTTTAGGAACTCGTACTTGTCTGATTGTTAAGGCGTATATAATTTAATAGGACAAGTTTTGAATGTATGTCCATAAAAATTACAATGATTGCATTTATTCAATAAACCACATGATAAGTTCTTGAAATTTTTTGTCTTTTATAGTTTTATTTTTCGAATCTTCAAACTTTCTTTTCAACTCTAAATTCTCTTTTTCCAAAAATATCAATTTTCTTTTGGGAATTTTCAAAGTTCATTTTATACTTTTCATTTTATTTTTCTAAGTCAAAATTTATTTACAAAAACATTTAATTTTGAAATCATTTCTTATGCTTCAAATTTATTTTCTCAAACTCAATAGCCAACTCTTCAAATGCTTCTTGTAATTCATCAAATGAGTAGGAGTTAGAATCACAAGAGTTAGAAATTATCTTGGGCTCTTTAAGTGCCATGAAACACACTCCATTGAGATTTGAGGACTTTTCACTTGTATCTCCTTCTTTTGAATTGTTGCTAGTAGAAGATTGTTCCTCAAAAGGTAATTCTTTGATTTCTTCACTCTCTTTCTCTATACGACTCTTCTATCTTATCCATATTTCTTTAGCTATGTAACAAGTTAAATGTTATTGAAATCCTCAACATTCATGGCACAATATAACATGTTCATAGCCTTGCAATTTGTTTGAATAAGCTTCGAGAGATCCTCATTACACTCTTCATAATTAATTGTAACATTAATCTTCTATGCCTCCATATCTTGAGTCATGCTAAAAGCTTTCATTCTTATCCTTCATTGAGTGTAGTTTGAACTATCTAATATAGGAGGCTTCATGATGGTTTGCCTTCATCAAATGTAATATCAAAAATTTGAGCCATAGGATCACTTTAAGGTTATTAGACCTAAAAAAAGAGTCTGAGCTCTGATACTAATTGTTAACTCAAATGTAGATAAGCAATCCAAGAATGAGTGAATTTGATTGTTTCTAAATTTTTCAAAAATAAATTTCAATTAATAAAAGTGGGAAAATAACAATATAAGAAATATATATAATTTAAGCACAAATAAATTTGAAATTAAATGGATGGAAAGAGATAGAAAATTCAAATTCAAATACTTATAGAGGTTCCTTCCTTTAGGCACCTATGTTCTCTCACTTGGCTTCCTCTTGTTAAGAAGTCCGATCCACTATTCTTTCAAGCTTTACAAATACCTTTTGGAAGCTCAGGTATAATCTTTACAATCACTACCATTCAAACTAAGGTATAACCTCTAAATTCCTATCTTTCAAGGCTAAGGTAGCAATCTCTAAATCCCAAAGTGAGTTTCTAACAAAGCTCACAAAAACACTCAAGAGGATACCTCACTCATTGATCTTAATAAGCTCTAAGGTTTTACAATGAATTTTGCAAACAAAAAAAAATACCTCTCAAAGGTTGGGTGTTTGTTTGCTAATTTAGCATAATGAGAGAAATGAAAAATGAATAAAAAGTAGATACAAGAATTGGAAGAATTAAAGCTCTCAAAACGTAGAAAACTCTTAATTGCTTAAGGGAATGGATTTGGTACTCTTGCAATTGGTTCACTTTTGATAGAATAAAGATATGACTCTTTGGTGCTTGTTCTTATGCTTCATAAATGTGTTAGAGTGCTCTTTTATAACTTGAAATGAGCTTGGAGTCATTGGGATTGAATGAATAAGAAAAGAGCAATTTGTTGGAGTAGAAACTAACCTTTGGAGGGATGTCAGGCACTACGCATAGATCCCTTTTTGGAGGGAAATGATCCCTTGAAGTAAAATGGCTTCAAGGAGGCTTTCTACCATGTAGTTGATTGATCCCCTAAAATAGGAGATTGATCTCTTCTTTTACAAATTAAAATATAAATTTTTAAATCATGAAAATCATGTTTTGTTTCTTTATTTTAAATTTCTTTTCATTTATCAACCTTTTTCAATCTCAAAAATAATTTATTTGGGATTATTAGTCACAAAGTTGAGATAAAAATCAAACAAAGTTTGGAAAAATATTTTTCACTTAATATTTGAATCCAAAAATAAATATTTGCAAAGTAAAATTCTTTGGACATTCTGTTTTTAGCTTAATTGTGAAAATATTTTTTCACCTTGAATTTTTCCAAAATTTAATTTCTTGAAGAAAATGTTAAAGCTTAAGAACAATTTTCTTTTTAAGAATAAAAGCTCTAGTCAAGTAATGCACATTGAAAATTCTCTTTTCTTGAAATCAATAATGTTAAAATTATATTAAATACAAAGAAAATTATTTTTCTTTAAATATAAATTGGACTTGCATTTTCATGTAAAACACATAAAAGAATTTCTTTTCTCCCAAAATCAATAAATCTAATTTATACCAAGTCAAAGGAAAAGAATTTTCTTTAAATATGAATTGGACTTGCATTTTTAAGTTAAGCACATAGAAATTTTTATTTCTCAAAATTAATAGTATCACAATTATATTAAGTCCAAAGAAAATAATTTTGTTTTTTTGAAATAACAATTGGACTTGCATTAGGATCAAATAAATAATCTTTAAAGCAAACTTTTGTTTTTAGAAGTACACAAAAATTTTAAACAAATTTAGTTTGAAAAAAATACTTTCAATTTTGAATAATTTCAAAATAATGATCAATTTAAAATTAATTATACACATCCAAACATTTAACTTAATGATTTCCTTACTCAAACAATTGGATTTTCTATATATATAAAAAAATGATTTAAATTTTCCTATGATCCAATAAAAAAAAAAGTTGAATAGTAATACATTAATGATATAATAATGGCTTATTTCTTAAGTTATATGCATATTGTATAATATAATAACAATCCTTTGAAAACAAATCAAAACTTATTCTAATTATTGCTAAAAAATACCCCTAATTAAGCATCTCAACATTCCACTAGAGATAAATAAATATATTTCCTTGCTTAAAGAGACAGATTCAAATCTTTATTCCTCAAATAAATAAATAAATAAAAGCTTTACTTACAATTGTCTTAAATAACATTCTTATAAATACTTTAAAAATTTTAACATTAACAATCAAATGCTAGTTATCATAAAAAATAATTTTTAAAAAGCTAGTTATCAAACCTCAAAAGTTAGACTTATCCAAATAACATACGGGTGGCCTGATTTGGATCGGACATGGGACATGATATTTTAGGTTTGAGTTCGATTGGACTAAATTATTATTTAATTAATAAAAAAATAATTTTATTTAAATTTAATTATAAAAATATAAAAATATTAATATAAAAATAATATTTTAAATTTATGAAATGGGATTTTCAAACTCAACCAGCCAAACTTGATTTTGAACAAATAAGGTTTAAGTACCCACATAGTCCTTGTACTATAGTGAAAAGAGTAATTTAGTTCATGTACTGTAAAAGTGAGTAATTTAGTTCATGTATAATTGAAATAGGTGCAAATAAGTAAAATTGATAAAAATGTTAAAGAAAAACTGTTAAAATGCTGACGTGAACTCGTAAAATCTAACAGAATTAGTGACTTGGAATAAAATATGACTTGAAATATATCTAAATTTGTTAGATTTTAAAAGTTCACATCAGTATTTTAACTGTTTTTCATTAAAATCGTTATTAATTTTACTTATTTGCACCTATTTTAATTGTATAGGGACTAAATTACTCACTTTTATAGTATAATGACTAATTTGCTCTTTTCACTACAATACAAAAACTATGTGATTACTTAAACCAATAAATAAATTTTTTTGCTATCTAATTTTAATATGGTCTGATCTAGTTATACTAAAAAAAAATCAACTTAAATAAATAGTAATAAAAAAAAAAATCCTTTTAGACATTCCCAAATTCATCTTGTCCTTAACCACAAATAAATACATAGATTTACGTGTGAATATTAACAATAATTATTGAAAGACATTAGACTCCTCTATAGTCGTCACATTGCGTGATTCCCGGATCATCGATCGTATCAATTTGGCGGCTTTTGTCTTGTACGGATGAAAAGATCCGACCCGCTTTGTGGCTTACCCGGGGTTAAATTTAAAGGGAAAATTAATAAGAAAAGAAATAAAAATTTTAACTTTTTAAAGTAAGATTTTAATTTATTTTAAATACTAAAATAAATAGAATAAAAATTTGCTTTAAAATAATAGAATAAAAATTTAAACATTAGGTTGCATTTGATAATTTGAATTTGAAATTTTGAATTTTAAATTTAGTATCAATTATATGATCAAACACATATAAATTTGACTTCCAAGATTATTTTTAAATTCACGAATTTGTTAAATCTTATTTAATTGTAAATTTGAAATATCTATAAGTATTTGTAAATTTAAAATTTATTTTTATACCATTTTAAATATATAAGTATATTGATTCTTAATTAATTATATTATGTATTCATCTCATAATTTATATAACAAATTAAATTTAAATCTACTCTCTTAGATTCATCTTTCCAAATATAACATAATATTTTTATAAAAAAAAACTATATTTTTTTGTCAAATAATTAAAAATATAAGTAAAAGTTATATTTCTAATTAATATAAAATTGACTACATGAATTATCGTGGAGTTGACATGTGTCCACTATTTTATTTTTAATAAATTTAACTATAAAACTAACTTGTTAGAAATGATGGAAAAATAGTGCCAACATACAATCCATTAGATCTGTTCATGGGCCGGACCGGACTACAGCTCGAAATATTTTTATTTTTCTTGTCCAAACCCGACCTACGGGCTCGAATTACTATTCACCCTTAATAAAAAAATATTTTTATATTAATTTTTATAATTAAACTTAAATAATAAAATTTATTTTTTTATTATGTGAATAGTGATAGATCACAAAATTGACTGTTCAAACCGAACCAAATACAGGTCGAATCTGTCAGGCCGGACGGGCGGACTACCCGACCCATAAGCAAGTTTACTACCCATGGATAAGGTCAATATTCAAAAATATTAAAATAATAATAAATTATTTTATATCAATAATTATATATTTAAATTAAATTTAAATAAAAATAAAAATAAAAATAACTTTTTATTAATTAAATAATAATTTAAATTCAATTCAAATCAAATTAAATTAAATCAAATTTAATTTCAAAATAATGTTTAAAATTCAAGCTGAATCAAATCGAATCATCGAATCAAGCATGTAATACTAATGCTATTCCTTTTTAAAAATTTTTGTTTTATATTTCCTTTGGGGTTAAATCCGTAAAACGACACGTTTCCGCGTACTTGCCATTAATGATTGCGACGGGTCTCTTCTTTTCGGAGATTTTGCATCTATTTCCTTCGATTTCATTCTATTCTTTTAGTTTTATGATTAGAAAGATTTCTTTGGATCTCACAAAAACAAATATTTTTGTTCATGCCCTTCTATTTAAATGTTTATTTGTTTCGGTTCCTACTAAGGGCTAGTTTAGCATTGCTGTTGAAAAAAACTTGGGTTGAAAAAAGCTTGAGTTAAAAAAAGTGTGTTTATAAAGTGTGGTGAAAAAGTGTAGTTTAAAAACTTTTAAGTGTTTAGCATTGCTGTGAAAAAGTGTTGTAGAAAATTGAAATGTCAAGAAAATATATGTTTAAAATAATAAAAGTGTAGAGATGTGAGGATAATAAAGTCATTTTATCAAAAAACCAGCTTTTAAAGCCCAAAAGCTATATTTTTTAGCTTTTTGGTTTGGCTTTTCAAACCATGGTTTCAATAGCAGAAGTCAATTTTTTTTATCTGTTTAGCATTGCGTTTGCGGTAAAAAGCAGCTTTTGATCTTAAAAGCTATGCCAGAAGCAATGCTAAACGAGGCCTAAATGAACCTAGCCAAAGATTAGGCGATTTGCTTAACCAATAAATTCGGCCCGAATTGATTAAGGTTTAAATAAGAATTTTAATAATTTATGTTCATTTGACTAAATGTAAATTACTATTTATTAAATAAATAATATTTTTTATTTAAATTTAATTATTAAATAAATAAATATTAATATAAAATAATTTTTTTAATATTTTACAATATAATAGATTTTTAGACCGATCCAACTTGAGCTTTGGTTAAAAAATAAAAACATTTTCGAGTCGTTACCCGGGCCAACCATGGAAAGGTCTACTACTAAAATTTATATTACAATAAATTTCTTAGCTTTAGTTGTTTTAATTTATTACTACCTCACTCTCTTTTTCTCTATTTTTTGAATGTCTCAAAATTGTGTATTTTTTCTTTTAACACTTGAAATTTTTAAAATTTTACATTCCAATTTTCTTTTCATTATTTTTTTTTTTTACTTTTTCAATATTAAAAATCATGAAACATTAGTTTTATAAAATATTTTAAAAATTTATATAAAATACATTAAAGTCAAAGTTTTTTTTTTTTTTTTTAAAGTTTTAAAAATGATGTTAAAAATCTAAAATTAGTTTTTTAATTTCAATTTTTTCTAATGATTGTATGAAAAATTCTTATTAAATTTAGTATTGTAAAAATTACTTTTACATTTATTTGAACAATTTGCTTTGAGTATGATAATCTTGATTTAGTATATTGCCATTATTAAATTGTATAAAATTAACTATTATATTTGTTTAATTGCTTACATGAAAACAAAGATAACAATATAATACTAATTGGATTCGAATATTTCATACGAAAAAAATAAAGTGTATGAATTTCAAAGGGGGGAAAATAAAAAAAATAAAAAATGAAAGTAAAATGATTTGTTTACAAATTATTAATGATTGGTTTGTATTTGGACATTTGGCATAATCTTCTACAACAATTATTTTATGCACACCTATTCGGTGAGTGAAATAATAGATAAATTATTAAGATAAATTTTTTAAAAAAATTTAAATTTAAAAGTTATTTACACATACAAAAAAATGAGAGAAGTGAATGTACATTTATTTATTAGTGAGAAAAAATGAGCATCATGATAAGTTTAAAAAAGTTTTAATTCAATTTCTATTTTAATAAAAAAGTAAAATACTTAAATACTCTTAAAAATATATACTTTTTATTTTATTATCTGAATTTTAAGTAATTTTTTAATTAAGTTGGTATCACTTAACTCATAATATCAAATTCAGTCTAAAACTTTATTATTAGTATAGATAAACATGTTTTGAGCAATGACTACAACAAATTGAAAAGGAGCTAAGATTGTAGTTAACATATCTTTGTCCTTAACTTGGAAAAGAAGTTTTAAGCTCAAGTTTCTTTTATCCAATTTAACTACTAAATTTCCTTATCAATTAATATTTGATTTTTGTGGGGAGTTAGTATTTTAAGAATAAAATTTTAAATGTATCAAGCAGAAATAGAGAAATGACATTTTAAGATCAATCATAGAAAGAATAAGATTTAAACAAAGTTCAGAGATATCCTCGACCCTCTAATTAAAAAAAAAATTTGTGAGGTTAAGTATCACTTTTAAATTGTATACAATAAATGGAATATTGTTTGAAAATCACAAAAAATAATTCGTTTGTTTCATGAAAAATGACTTTCGAAAAATAATTTTTAAAAAATAAATTTATTTTCTGAAAAAAATAATATTTTATGTTATTTGGATGATTTTACGAAAAATATTTTCTGCTAATTGATTTTTTTTTGTGTGAAAAATCTACATTGTTATGAAAATAATGATCTTTCTCAAACTATTAAATATAAGTATTGCTACATTTATTCATAATAATAATAATAAAAAAAATATCCAAAATATGTGTCCTTGCTTTCATACGATGGCACTCAAATGTCTTGATTTCGATATTTGAATACCCGAGCTTTTTTCACGTTTCAAAAAATGTTTTACACTTTTTAAAAGTGTAAGGCATTTTTCTAAAAAGAGATTAATTTTTTGTTAATCCAAAATTCATTTTTCGTTGATCTAACTATTTTTCACGAGATAAATATACAAAAATTATATATAAATTATTTTTCAAAAATTATTTTTTTATGAAACAAATGAACCCTAAAGGATAATTTCATCCAAAAATATGGACAGCCGAACTAAAGAAAATGAAGTTTATATGATACTAAAGAGAATGAACTAAGTCAGAAATTAGTCCTAACATTAATGTACAAAAAAAAGAGTAGGCTTAGATCTGAAGTCAAAATCTCTTAGATGACACTTTAATTCATCCTACCAATTTGCAGTCCTAACTTTTTAAAAGAAAAAAAAAAGAAAAGAAAAATGGTTTAAAGTTAATCTTTTGATTTTGGAGTTAAAAGGAAGCAAAAAACAACATAACTTGTTCAAGCATTTCTAATATTACTCAACTTTTTTGACTTGTTCAATCCTTTAGGATAACTAACCATTTTCATTCAAGCATGCACATTTTCATCAGGTTTTTTTATTTGAATACTGATAAAAAAAATTATTGATCAAACTACCTATATTTCGAAATTATTTATCAAAATGCGCTTAAAAAAATACCAAGGAAAGTCGCCATATGATACATAGGCCGGGTGGCCCAGCAGGCACCCCCCACTTGCTGGTCAGCAGGCCACCCTTGGCCCTTGCTCCTGCTCCCATGGCCCCTCCCCCAACTTGCAGCGGCACAATCCCACTTGCCTACCTTAGCAGCAAGCACACCAGGCAGCCACCCCACTTGTTGCACTGCCCCTGTCAGCACCACCCACCTAGATCCTAGCCACCCTACACTGACACCACTGCCCAAACCCCACTTTAAAACCCCAAACCATTTAGCTCTCTTGGGGTCGGCTCGGTTCCCTCTTGTTTGGAGATCACCACTACACCCATTCACACAATCACAAGCACCACACCATTATACCTAGAACCACAACCACAGTAGCAACAGAAACACAAAGAAACAAATCACAAAAACAAAAAGACCATAAGGGAAGGTTTCGGTTTTTTCTGATTTGGGGAGTTAGCGACAACCGTCGGACAACCCCAACGGTAGGAAGGAAGGGAGTGAGGAGGAGAAGGCTTGGCCGGAGTTTCGACTCCATTCAACAGTGGAATGTGGTAGAAACGGGGGAAGAATTTTTGGACTTCAAACCTAGATCTAGGCTTTTCTAGGTAGTTTTTGGAGAAACTACTTGGACAAAAGGAAAAAGGGAAGAAGAGGGAAATTTTGGTAAAATTTGGAAGAGATCGGTTGCAAGCGAGTGATGGCCAACGACAGCGGAGACGATGGCTTCCGGATTCTGGGTTGGTTTGAAGCTCCGGTCGACCTTTTGTAGAGAGAAGGAGGAGAGAACATAAAGCGTAGAGAGAGAGAGAGAGGAAAGAAAGGAAATGAAAAAATAATTTTTTTTTAGGTTTTATAGTGCAAAAACCTAATTTTGTCCGGGCCCCCTAAATCGGGCAGGTTCTCTTTTTTCAACTTCCCGAAACGCAAAGAGACTTTCACCGTTCCACAGTTGGGTCCCCAAGACTTTCTTTCAGATGTCAGCACAAAAAGTCAAGTCAAAAAAAGTCAATCCCAAAAAGTCAACCTCGAAAAGTCAACCACTAAATAGTTAACTCTCAGTCAAAATCAAGATTCGAAGTTGAATTGAACAATGGTGAAAGAATTTTGATAATCCGAGGTCTACAACGAAAGATATAGAGTTCGAAAGATGGGTTGTGGACATTCAGTGTAGAGGAAGACCTAATCCGGCAAATTTGAAAAAAAAACTAAATCAGAGGGGAATTTGATCTTAAAAATTGGACGTTTTTGGACCAACACAAAAAAGAAGAAAAATAAAAATAAAATTTTTAATTAATTAAAATAAATATATTATTTTTTATAAATTATTTAATAATTACAAAATAATTCATTTCTATTTAATTAATTATAACAGTAAATCAAAAATAAAAGAAATTTTATTTTTATAAATTAATGTAAATAAATATTGTTATATTTTTTTATAAATTATTTACTTTTTAAAATTTTAATTATATTATAAATTATTATTTTTTCTTCTTTGTATTTATTTATTAACAAGAAAAAAAGGAAAAGAAATAAGAGAAATAAGTAAAAACAAACTTAAAATAATTTTTATAAAATTAATGTAAATAAATATTTTATATTTTTAATAAATGATTAATATTTATAAATTTAATTTAATATAATATAAATTATTATTTATGTTTTAGTTTATTTATAAAGAATATAAAATGAAAAAAAAAGGAAACAAAAAGGAAAGAAACAAAAAAAAAATAGTTTTTATAAAATTAATTTAAATAAATATTTTATATGTTTATAAATTATTTATCTTTTTAAAAAATTAATTTAAATTATAATATAAATTATTTTTTATTTTTTGTATTTATTTATAAAAAAGAGAAAGGAAAGTATAAAATTTGAAAAAGAAAAATAAAAAAGAATAAAGGAACAAAGAATAAAGACAAAAGACAAAAAGGACACTACAAAAGAATGGTAAATTAGCGACGGAATCCTTACCGACGGACATATTCCGTCGGTAAATCAATTTTTCAACGACGAAAATTAAAACATTACCGACGAAATTTCGTGGGTAATGTTTTTTTGTATTACCAACGGATTATTTGATTATTACTGACAGAAATATTATATTACCGACGGAATAGTAGCGATCGACTAATTCCGTCGGTGATTTTCGTTGGTAAAACTTTGACACGAACGGCCTAGATTCTCGCCGAAATATCACCGACGAAATTACCATAATAACCGACGGAAATTCCGTCGGTAATAAAAGAGCACAAATTTTTATATTTGGTAATAATTTTTTATTTATTACCAAATTAATTAAAAAATAATAATTAAATTGAACGGATCCATCGGTTATATGACTCTTCTGTCGGTGATACGTTTAGAGTCGGTAATACATTACCGACGGAATTTGAATATTACCGGCGGAATATCCGTCGGTAATACTATTTCACGAAATATTATGTGCAATAAATGCAAATTTCAAATCTCAACGTTCAAAAATTATTATCAACGAAAAATCCATCGGTAATAGTAAGATTCCATCGGTGAAAGCTTTTTCAGTCGGTGATAAGTCACCGATGGATGAAGAATTTACCGACAAAAATTTCGTCGGTAATACATTATCACCGATGGATGGAATTTGAATTCCCACCTAAAGTTTTATCGACGAAAATTCCGTCGGTGATAATCCTATTCTGTCGGTGATAATCTCGAGCATAAATAAACCCCGAGTCTTCTTCTTCTCCATTTTCTTTCTTTCTCTCATTCTTTGTTTCTATCTTGCCATCCGTCCCCTACCGTACAACCGTGCCCGTCGTCTGACCATCCACGCGACTCCAGTTGTCCGACCGTCCTCACCATCGCTGAGGCATTCGACCACCGCGCTAGGTTCAAAGTTTAACTTTCGAGGTGAATTTTATTCCGAAATATCTTTTTTTAATCCGAAAATATATGTTGGAATGTGCTTAATTGTTGATATGTGGCATTGTAAATTAATCCGAAAATATATGTTGAAGGTGTTTAATTGTTGATATGTGGCATTGTAAATTAATCCGAAAATATATGTTGGAATGTGCTTAATTGTTGATATGTGGCATTGTAAAACATGCTTTATATATGTTGGAATGTGCCATTGTAAAACATAATGATAATTTATATTTGTTTAACATTATTGATATTTTAAGGTTTTAATTTTAAGAAATATATGAAATTTTATCTAATTAATACAATATTTTAACTCCATAAAATTAATATACTTTAAATAATTTAATATAATATTTCTTCAAAAGTGAGATTGATATAACTAATAATAATTTGAATTTAAACATATTAGAAAATAAAAGGAAAGTGCCAATCCTAAATTTATCAAAATTTAAATAATCTTAACTAATAATAATTTGAATTTTAAAAAAAACTAAATGTGTTAAGTATCCCGATCCTCGAAATAATTCAATTAAGTAAACCGAATCTATCATATGTAAGACTTTATACTTAATATTTTTTTTAGTATATGTGATATATTTGTACCTTAAAAATTATTCAATTTAGCATCATAACTTTTATTTAATCTATCAATGTATTTCAAACGTCTAACATCACTTAAAAAAACATGTTGTGTCAATTGATCATTAGATAAATTGAGATTTCTTTCAAATAAGTATAGCATTAGATATTTTTCTATATTAAATGAGATAAATGAGTGAAAATTTTAATATTGATTTATTTATTATTTTATCAAAGTAAAAATATATATATATATATAATATATAGTAATAAAGATAAAAATTTAATTATTTGTAAACATTATGTTAATATTTACAATATTAATTTAGTATTCTTACAAATGCCTTAATTAAATTAATTTATTAATTTAATTTAGGTAGAATTAAATTTATTTTGTGGGAAATTTCTTTTTATTATGAAATGTCTTTTTTATGATTGTTAGTTATGAAATTACATAATGTGTTATTGTGATTATTCATCGTTATTGTTCATTGTGATTGTTTTTTTTTTTATTATTGTGTTATTGTGTTTATTTATTAATAAATTTAATATATATATTTATTAATAAATTTAATATTTTTCATTTTACAGATAAAATGCGAGGAATAGGGCGTAAAACTACTGGAAAGAAGAAACAGAGCTCTATGTAGGATGCTTTTTGACCATCTGGAGGATCGTCCTCGGGGCATGCTACACCAGAGTTGCCACCTGCGTCTTCTCCCTCCTTACGGCCTCCACCGATACAGTTGCTGCCTTATTCGGCTCCATCGCCATATACTCCATCTGCAGTACCTCCATCGCCCCTGCATCCCTCTGCATTGCCTCCATTTGTAGTGGATCCGTCCAGATTGCCTCTCCCTACAGTGGCACTGTCCACATCGACTCCCGCTCCATTGCCATGGCCGACACTTACTCCGGCGACTCAGGCAAATCCCGCGTTACAGGTGTCTACCTCATCGTTGGATGAAATTTCACAGTTTTTACTTAATGAGCTAGCACCGACATATTTCGCGGATAATGGCACGGGGCAGCAGACAGAGGCACTTGCATCACATCTTACGTCGTCTACCGATTCTTCCACTGAGCAGAGGAAACGAGGTAGAGATCGGACGAAAGGATTACTTACTTTGAGTAATCCGGATGACAAGTTTCGACTGTCAATTCTTCAAAACACGTATGTAGACACCTAATTTTGTCCGGACCACTAAAATAGGTATATTTTCTTCCTAAATTGATGTTTCATAATGTAAAAAGACTTTTTTCATCTTGCAAGTGATACTTCGAGACTTAGTCTAAGAAGGCGAGCATAAAAAGTCAAACTTGAAAAAGTCAACCTCAAAAAGTCAACCCTGAAAAGTCAACTACTAAAAAATTCAACCCACTTTCAAAATCAAGATTTGAAGTTCAATTGAAAAATGGTGAAAGAATTTGGATAATCCGAGGTCTACATCGAAAGTATGGAGTTCGAAAGTTGGGTTATGGAGATTCAGTAGAAAGAAAATCCTAGTTCGGGAAATTTGGGGAAAAATGCTTAAACGATCAAATTGGTCAAAATTGAAGATTCCAAATGAAAGATAAGCACTGACTACGGGTAATGGAGAAGCTACTTGAAAGAAAAGTCAATTCGGAAGAAAATCGAGAATTAGGGTTTTTGGTGGATTTCGGTGAAATTTGAAAGAATTACAGAAATGGCCCGATTTCGTAAGAATAAAGCCCCTAATTGAAGAGGAGTGATTAAACAAGGATAGCCCAAGGCTCAGTTTGAAGAAAATCTAAAAATCGGACTTGTTTTGAGCAAAACTGGGTTTTGGAGGCAAAATGGCAAAATTGCAAAATTTTGGAAAAATAGCAAATGAACTCTAAAAATTCTGAAAAATACAGATCTCATTCTTAAATCATTTCGAAGAGATTGGCGAAAGAAAATCCGGATTCAGAGTTCGTTTGCAAAATGGCCAAATCCCCGGTCCCCTATGGAAAAATTCAAAAAGGAAAAATCCCAAAAAATACCAAATGAGCTCCAAAAATTCTGAAAATTTGCAGATCTCATTCTTAAATTATTTGGAAGAGATTGGAGAAATAAAATCTGGATTCGGAGTTCGTTTACAAAATGGCCAAATCCCGAGCCCACTATGTAGTAATTCAAGCAGATAAATCCCGAAAAAATACCAAATGAGTTCCAAAAATTATGAAAACTTCCAGATCATACTTTTAAATTATTTAATAGATATTGATGAATAAAAATCTGGATTTGGAGCTCGTTTAAAAAAGGTAAAGCTTGGGAGCATAAAAGGGCAATTTTGGAAAAAAATCCAAATAAATAGCAAATGGGCTCAAAAAATTTTGAAAACCTTCAGAATTCAATTTTTTATTATTTTAGAAGTATTAAAAAAATAATTTTTGAATTTGGAGTCCGTTTCCTATTTATTTATGTTCAGGGGGCAAAAAGGTCATTTTACCAAAGAAACTGAAAATAGCATTTTCTTGTTTTTAAAAAATTGAAGCATGGGCTGGAAGAGGAAGGGTCAGCCGGCCAAGGCCCAATGGTGGGCAGATATTTTTTGATTTTTGATCAGAAGGCCAACAATGAAGAGGAAGATAGTTATTTTTGTGATCAAACCTTTGAATTTACAATACATGGACCAATGGTTGGAGAGAGAATATATTTATGACATCTTTATGAAATCATAATTCAAGGGCTGATGATTCTAATCTAAGGGTGAGAATCCTTCATAGAAGGCATCTTGGATTGAAGGCCATATGATCAAATTTGTTGAAAAAAATTCTAGAACCTCTTAGGTTCTTCCAAGGGCTAGCCGACCACACTACAAGGGAGAGGGGTATCTTCTTCACTCTATTCACATTCTGATTTTTGCTGAATGCTATCCATTTTTGAAAGGCAAAAAAAAAGTTTAGAAAAGAAAAAGAAAGTTATAAGAGAAAAAGCTTGCAATATAGCTTATAGAGGTTGCTTTAAGAACCATACTCTTACACTTTCCTTGATTTTCTATTCTTGATTTGCTGTTTTGATTGCTATTTTGGTGAGTTTCTTTTGATTTTCCTTTTTAAAATAAGTGTTTTTAAGTTTCTCCTTTAAGTTCTTCTTTATACTTTTTGGAAAAAGCTTTGAGAATTTTTTTTTCATGATTTAGAAGGGTGGCCGAATGGCCCTTGTTTTTTTATATAGTTGATGTTTGCATTTTTATTTCATGTTATTCATGATATTTAACAAGTTTTGATGCTTTAAATCTTCTTCAAATACATAAACATGAAGCTTTTTTTGATTGAGTTGCTTGCTTGTTTCCATTTTTGAGTCTATTATCTTGTTATCATGTTTATTTTACTTGTCTTGCATTTTTTATTTTCTGTTTTCAAAATGTTTAAGTTTTTTTATGTTTTACATTTTGTTAATCCATGTGTTTGTGAAAATGCCTATTGGTTTTCATGCATTTACTTTATATTTGCATGATTTGAGTATTATTCTTTAGCTATGCATGTTATTTTGTTAAGTGTTTGTGAAAATGTCATGTTGCCTTAACCATTCGGCTATCTCCCTCTTTTAAGCTTTGTGTGTGCATTTTTGTTATGCTAGTTGATAGGTTTTCATTCCCTTGATATGTTGTTGTGTATTTAGTTTGAATGTTATATGTTTGTGTATTTTGTTTGAATGTTATATGTTTGTGTATTTTCCATGCATCTTTTAGCTTTAGGTTGTGCTTGCATTATCATGCATTTCATGCATTTTAGACCTAGGTTGCATTAAATGTCATGCAAGTTCATGTTAGGTCTAAGCCATTTTATTGATGCCATGTATTTTCCATGTCATTTAGGTTTTAAATCATGCATTTCATACATCATACTTGCTGTATTTTCATACATTTCACGTCATTGCCACATGATTTATGACTTAGACCAATCAATGGTTTAAAGTCATGCTCATTTTGAGCATACTTGTGGAATATTAAAGAGTTGTCAAATTGATTATTTTACCTTTGTGATTTTTTACTTAGCCAATTTTTGTCTAACTTTTCAAAAGTGTTAGCTACTGTTTGTAAGTCTTTAGGAGAGTCTCTAATATTTTTACTTTGATTTTTAAATGATTTTATCAAAGGCAAAAAAATGTGTTTTGGCAAAACAATTTTTTTTTCACCCAGTACACGTACTTTCTCGATTTTTATGGGCAGTCATCTTTAACCAGAAAATTAAGCCATTTTTTTCCTGTATAGTTTTACATGTTATGAGTCTCCAGTATTTGTTTTAGATTTTTTTGAATTTATAAAAATAGGTTAAAAGATCGTGTTCTAAAACTAGATAGTGGAGGCAGATTTGAATTTGAAGGAAAATCATTTTTCTATTTTGACTAAGTTATTTAGAGGGGGCTGATTAGGAAGTTTAGCTACTGTCTTAGGATAGTTTCCAAGCCTTTTTAAACTCTAAAAATGATTTTATAAACCTCGGGTTAAGGGCGGTCAAGTCCGGGATTTTAAACTTAGGAAATTAGAGCCATTTAAAAAGGGTTTAGCTGGGTTTTTATTTTTTAATCTAAGTTTTCCAAAATTGTTTTCAAGCAATAACAAAGTATTTTGATTTTTAGAAAATTTAATTTGATATATTTTCCTAAGGTAGCCGGATATCATTTTAGATATACGGATTTCCTTAATTAAAGGAAAAAAATACATTCTCATGCATTGCATTTTCCATATTTGTGCATACTATATAATATGTGATTTTTTCTATGATAATTTCCATGGTGTTGTTATTATTTTTTATTTATATTTTTGATGTTATGTTGTTTATTATATGGTTTTGAATATTTCATGATATCCTATGCTTTTTTATTTAGTTATTTATTTTTGTCACATTATTTAGCATATACTATGTTCATGCATTATTATTATTATTTTTTATTTTCATGCATATTATATGATAGCATTATTTTATGTTTCATGTCATTTAGATTATATGCCATATCATTTATATTTGCCATGTCAGTTAAATCATTTTATTCCATTTAGAATATATCATGTTACCTAGGTCATTTCATTTCATATAGAATATATCATGTTACCTAGGTTATTTCATTTAGAATATATTATATGACTTAGGATATTTCATTTCATTTAGAATATGTTGTGACATTTAAATTATATCATACCATTTAGGTTGCATTATATTATCTAGACTTTGCTATATCATTTTATTTATGTCACACATATTCATATTTTTTAAAATGTTTTGAAAAAAGGTAATGATTTTCAATAAAATAAAGATATTCCAGAGTTAAAATAATTCATGAGTTCTCTGTCGGGTTTGTTGGGGAGGATATCATCAATTATCATTAATAACGGAATATCTTCTTTTAAAATGAGAATGATTCAGAAAGTTTTTCAAAGTAATAAAAATTTCTATATTTTGCCACGTTTGTTGGGGAATATAGGAAAATTTTGATTTTATAAATTCCGGATCATTTTCAATTAAAAATAGAATATTTTTCTTTAAATTGGGAATTAACTTGAAATACTAAAATAAAAATTGACTTTTTACCGAGACTTGAGATAACACACGATTAATAAGGTACCATTTTATACAGGCGTTGTGGGGGTGCTAATCCTTCCCCACACGTAACCGAGTCCCAAACCCGCTTCTTTGATTTCTTTGGTTTAAAACGCAGACTTGAAATTGGTTTTAAAAAATGTTTTAATTAATTTTAAAATATTTTATAAAACCGATTTTAATAGGTGGCCGATCACATCTAGCCAAAAAAAGATTGGTGGCGACTCCATGTCTTTTTCGAGGTTATTTTCAAAACCTTCGTTTTTCTAGAGGAATTAAGTCGACTTTTCCTCGGCTTTTTTTAGAGTCACGCTTAACAAATAATAAAGTCTTGCGATGAGACTTGTTATTTTTTAGGTTGCGACAGCTTGGCGACTCCACTGGAGACATTAGAGAGTCAGGCCTAGAATTAATCTTGTGTTATCAAAGTCTCGATTTTGTCGGGTTTAATTGGTATTTAATTTTAATTCCCACATCTTTTTTATATGAAGAATTTTTAAAATAATAAAATGTTTTAAATATGTCTATATTCATGTACATGCATAGTATTATTGTTCTCTGGTTATTTTGGTGCACATATTTATTCTTTGCTTAATTAATGCTTTACATTGTTTAATATTGTTGGGGCATTTAGAATAAGGGGTGTAGAATAGGTGGTGAAAGGTTTGTTGTTCCTCCTTACACACCACACGTGCATTTGCATATCATGAGCCCTATACCCGGGTTCCGTCCTTTTAGGTGGGAGCAAAGTAACTATGCCTTCGTGATTAACAATCCGCATGGGCTAGTGAAACACTTTCGGAGTACTAAATTACCTAAGCCTTCGTGATTAACAATCGGCATGGGCTAGGGAAATAGACTCTAACGAATTGAACCCGTTTTTATCGGGGTGCCTTACTAGCCTTCACCGACGACAGTGAGGAACAATTCGGGGCTTTTAGGACTAATTCACCTTCATATAGTAAACCTAGGCGAAGCCATGCCGGATTTCCAAGTAGATATCCCGAAGTGAAGAACACATGGAGGAATATTTCCAATCCTTTTACTTTTTATTCTACTTTTCGAATAAGTTTATTTTTGAAAATCGGACAATGATGAACATACATCACAATGCCCGTAATAAAGTGTTGGTATTTCGTCCCAAGGGTGTTATAATGCCGAAATTTTGTTGGCATCCTCAGGATAATTATTGTTTTGAATTATATGTTTTTTGTAGTATTCGAATTTATTCTCGTTACTAATTCATTTTTTTTTTGCATTCTTGTCATCATTTTTGCACATGGAAAGTTATTCGTCTCGGGATAATATTCAACCAAAAGGGCTTCCATGGAGGGTCAGAATGTCTCCGTGGTCGAGAAGCATTTAGAGGTTAGAAAACAGTCTGAGAAAGGTCAGCAAGATAATGGAGATTGTTTGAAAATGGGATATGTGTCAGTATTGCCAGCCGAGGTTGATCTTACTATCAGGCAAAATGATCTCCGGGAATTGATGGATATATGGAATCAATGAAACATATCAGAAAAAGAAGCCTTCACTCAGACTTATAGGGACATAGCACTGTTAGTTCAGGTTAAGGTCAGTGGTGAGGTGATCCGGGCTGTGGTGCAATTCTGGAATCCCGTTTATCAGTGTTTTACTTTCAACCGAGAGGATAAGACTCCAACCATAGAGGAATATTCGACCTTGCTGCATATTGAGAACGTTATTCCCGACCGTATTTATTTGAAGGATACAAAGACGTCGGGTTTCAAGAAAAATGTGTTTAAAATTCTGGGAGTGGAAAGAAATTGGGTCGAAAGACATGTTGTCCGAAAAGGGGTAAGCTACTGTATATCATGGGATATTTTACAGACCTTAATCCACAGTCATTCAAGTAAGGAGACAGTTAGGAATATTTTTGCTTTGGCTATCTATGGTTTAGTTATCTTCCCAAAGACATTAGGGTATGTGGATGTGGAGGTATTTGATGTTTTTGAGAGGCTTGAGCAGAGGATAAACCCTGCCCCGACAATTATAGCAGAAACAATCTGATCTCTGAATTTCTGTAGACAGGAAAGAAAAGGGCGTTTTATAGGTTGTATACAGCTTCTTTACATATGGGTTCAGAGCCATTTTTGTAAACAGGAGAATTTCCCTCTTCCCTCGTATTGGAAGTCTTTTGCACCAATTGGTGAATTTCTTAAGAGGGATTGGCTTGAAAATAGGACTGAGGAACAATGGATCAACATATTCCTGAATATCATGGCTGAGATGATAATTTGGAGAGCTTCATGGATAGCTCCTATGCCGACATTGTACAAGTGCGGAGATAAAGCTTCTGTTCCATTATTGGGAGTATGGGGAGGAGTGAGCTATGCACCACTGCTGGTACTAAGACAATCGGAATCCCGTCAGTTTACTCCTACGACCCATGACCTTAGTGATTTGGAATTTGCTTATGGAGAAGATGGATACTCGGGAAAGGTACGTGAGATTGTAGTAGCATGGAAGGAAACTCATTGGGTGGAGGTAGCTAGATATGCCGACATCGTCACACTTGATTACCTGGTATGGAGGGAATTGAGGGTTAATGATAGGTTGTTGACATCATATGGAAAAGAGGTCCAGTTCATGAGTCCACCACCTAAGGAAGCGCCATTAGAGTTAGAAATTGCAAGGGCAGATTCGAAAAAGAAAAGGCCCAAATGAGCAAAGAGATTGCCCAACTGCAAGAAGAGCTTGTGGACATGAAAAATAGGGAATCAGCTTGAGAAAGAGAAAAGGAAAAGATCGAAAGAGAAAGAGAAAGGGACACTGCTAAGAGCAATCTTCAGGAATTACACTTGGAGAACAAGAGGTACCGCTTCGAGCTCAGATTTGAGGGGACCCTCAAGACTTCCGGGGAATAGGAGCAAGAGGTCAAAAACCTCAAGAAGGAGAAAACTATTGGAAAGATAGAGCAAAGCATGAGGAAGCCTGAGCCAATCAATTGGAGAAATAAGCTAAGGAAAGCTTACACGGTGATGCTTCTGCTGACATGTCAAAGGGCCATGAACAAGTAGGGGTCAGATTGAAGAGCAAGGCAACCAAAAGAGGACAGTAAAAAAGGTCAAAGATCCGAGGGAGTTACTATAGGACCGGTGTTTTGTAATAGCATTTTTGAATTAGGATAGACAGATTATTAGATTGTCTTAAGTAGTGATCTTTTATCTTTGATGTATTTAGTTCTAGGAAATCAATGAAAGAGCGTTTGGTTGGAATTATCCTGGGGCCAATACTTTTAAATGCATTCATTCATTTGTTCTTTCCTTTATATATTTTGTTTGTTTGTTTGTTTGTTCATTCATTTATTTATATTTATAATCATTCATTCATTCTTTATAAATTATTCATACACTTAGTCATTTATTTATTTGTCTGTTCATTTATTCTTTATAATTATTCATTCATGTTCATACACTTAGTCATTTACTTATTTGTTCATTCATTAACATTTAGTCATTTATTCATTTATTCATTTTTATAAAATAAAATAAAAAATGTGTCAATAATTTCTAATTCATGGTTTTTAAAACTAAAGGTACAATTGGTCGCACTCAGAAAGAATCATATTTTCGACACTCTTACAATACTCGATCTCAAGCCAGAGCTATAGGAACGATCAGCTTGCTAGAATTGAAAGGATGAAAAGAACTCAAAGGGAACTGTAGGAACAGTTGGCTAAGTCTCAGGAGGAGTCACGGGAACAAATGACCAAACTCATGGAGATGATGAATACCATGATAAGGCAGAAATGGCCAGGGGAAAATTCAGTTACAGGAATGGGGGCAGTAAACCAAGAAGGTCAACCAGAGGTGGTACAGTAGAATGGCCAGACATCCCAGCATGTGGGAAATGAACTTCCAACTGGGGCAGCATCCTACGTTTACATCCAACCAGTGGCTGAAGCACAGAATTTTGGTCCTAAAAAGGGTAATATTGGGGTTGATCAAATTGATGTGGACTTTTTCAGACTTTGAGGAATTAGCTGAAAAGGAAAGGGCAAAGATGACTGAGCTGAAGAGGGTTGAAACGGCAGAATCCCATACAAAATATCAGTTGCTGGAGGAAAGATTGAGGGCAGTCGAAGGGGCGGAGCTATTTGGCAGTCTGGATGCCAAAGAAATGAGTTTAGGGCAGTCTGGATGCCAAAGAAATGAGTTTAGTACATGGTCTGGTGATTCCTCCAAAGTTCAAAGTACCAGACTTTGAGAAATATAACGGAACTACCAACCCATCAGCACATCTGACCATGTATTGCAGAAGAATGACAGGGCACGATGATGATGATAAACTGCTTATCCATTGTTTCCAAGATAGCTTGACAGGGTCTGCAACCCGATGGTATAATCAATTGACTCGTACTAAGATTCGTTCATGGACGGATTTAGCCAGGGCTTTAATGGAACATTATAAGCATGTATCTTATATGGTACCTGATAGGCTGTCATTACAAAACATGGAAAAGAAGACCACTGAAAGTTTTAAAGAATACTCACAAAGGTGGAGGGATCTGGTTACACAAGTGCAACCCCCTTTAACTAGAAAAAAAACCACAGTACTTTTCATCACTACCTTGAAGGCCGGTATTATGATAAACTGTTGGGGAATTCCACCAAGGACTTTTCGGATATGGTAATATCCGGGGAGATGATAGAGTCGGCCATTAAGAACGGGAAAATGGAAGGGGGTGAGTCTGCTACCCCGAATAGGGTTTTCCCTGCAAAAAAGAAGGAGGAGACACATGTAGTTAGCTTCAATCAATACCCCTATGCACCTCCTACACCATACACACCTCTTAGGCCCTATACTCTTTCTACATCTTATGCACCTCCTACACCCTACACACCTTATTCGGGGTATAGTCCTTACTATCCCAATGTGAACCATCTTACCCAAAATCCATTTCCCTATACCAATATACCACAACAGCCTTTTCCAACTAGCATATCCCCATAAATAAATCTTGCCCGAAACACTGTCCCAAACACTCAAGGTACTGGACACAATGATCAACGTTCACCAAGGAATGATCAGAAACCCCAATTTGATCCGATTTCTACCACCTATGGTGAGCTATATCCTAAACTGTTGCAGAGTCAACTTATTACACCTGTATACCTCAAACCTCTGACACCACCATATCCAAGGTGGTACAATGCAAATGTTAGCTGCACATATCATGCAGGGATCCAGGTGCATTCGACTGAGGACTGTATTGCCTTTAAGAAGAAAGTCCAAAGTTTGATTAATACTAGGGTGGTGAAGTTAGAGACAAGGAATGGGCCGAATATAACAGGAAATCCACTACCCAATCATCCTGAGAACCGGGTAAATACAGTATTGACAGGGGAAGAAAGAAGATGGAAAAGACATGTTAATGAAGTCAAGACCCCAATGATAAAAGTGTGGGTCGAAATGGTAAAAGCGGGAATGGTGGAGAATGGTGACAGTTTAAAAATGGTTGCAAGCAGGGTGGAGGACTGGTGCCCGTTCTATGGATGTAAAGGTCATATCATACAAGAATGCAAGGACTTTCTGGCTAAAGTCCAAAAGATGATGGATGCGGGGGAAGCCCAGTTTTACAAAAAGATAGAAGATGAAATAGAGGTTATTGAGAATGCGACTGGTAACGGGATAGGTAGACCTTTGATCATCTATTACAATGAACTAGAAAAGAGTACTCCGGTTGCAAAGGAAATCGCGCCTAAACTCATCATAGATTTGCCTTCTTCATTTTCATACAAGGAAAACAAAGCTGCACCGTGGAAATATGACTGCAGCATGGTTATGCCGGGGTCTTCGAGTAAGCAAGATATCATAGGTGTGGGGCACTTAACACGAAGTGGAAGGTGCTATGCTCCTGAGGTTGTTGAACAGGAATCAACAGGAAAGGATAGAGGAATGGACAAAGGCAAGAAAGCTGCTGAACCAATCCATATTGAGATGAATTTGTCAAAAGAAGCAGAGAGGGGGTCAGTCCCAGTTAACAGGAAAAAGAGCCGGTGAATGAGAAGGAAGCCTGCGAGTTTTTAAAGTTCATAAAACATAATGAGTATAGTGTGGTTGAGCAATTACAGCATCAGCCAGCAAGAATCTCCATCTTATCTTAGCTATTAAACTCAGAGCCACACAAAAATGCCCTGTTGAGAATGTTGAATCAGGCATATGTGGCTAATAACATATCGGTAGAAAAATTAGACAGGCTAGTGGGAAACATTGCGGCAGACGACCATATATATTTCAGTTATGAGGAAATACCGTCCAATGGTATTGGATCAACAAAGACTCTACATATAAAAACCACCTGCAAGGGGCACATATTACCAAGGATGCTTCTGGATAATGGTTCTTCATTAAATGTAATGCCCCTGGCAACCCTGTCTAAGTTGCCAATTGATATTTCTTATATGCTGCCAAGTTGCACAATAGTCAGAGCTTTCGATGGTACCAGGAGAGAGGTAATGGGAACTATTGAGGTTCCTCTGGAGATAGGCCCATGCACCTATACGGTGAACTTTCAGGTCATGGATATTAATTCGTCCTATAATTGCTTGTTGGGAAGGCCGTGGATATATTCAGTAGGGGCTGTACCCTCATCTCTCCACCAAAAGCTGAAATTTATGATGGAGGGTCGTTTGGTCACTGTATCAGGAGAAGAAGACATAATAGCCTCTGCATCTACTGAATCTCCTTATGTTGAACCCAATGAAGATGCCGTAGAATGTTTCTTTCGATCTTTGGAATTAATAAATGCCATTTTCGTCACTGAAGAACGAAAAATTCCAAAACCAAAGTTGTCCAAGAACACAAGGCTGGGAGTAAGAACTACAGTGAAAAAGGGCTGCAGGGCTGTAAATGGTCTTGGAAAATATCTTCAAGGGATGGCTCGAGCAATGGAAGTAATGGGAAAGAAAGACCGATTTGGCTTAGGGTATCTTCCGAAGGCCCATGAGAAGAGGAAACAAGTTGAAAAGAACCGAAAAAGGAGGATGGCCGTCTCGCGGGTATGGATATTGAATGGGAACCTATGATTTTCCCACCAATCCTTCACAACTTTCGCTCTGCTAGTTTTCTATTCGGAGAAAAAAATTCAGAGGATGTACTCATAATGATCGTGCAAGCTTTTGAAAAGTTCCATGTGAATAAGGGTGGGCAGATTCAGGATATGGTAATTTGCATGACTGGTAAAGAAGGGATGGAAAGTGACAATGCGAACTGGATGGTTCGACCTTGTCCACAGGATATACACTGACCAATTAGAGTGCGACTGAGTTGCCCATAGTTTTTAAGTCTATTCCAAAGTAATACTTTAAAAGACAATCTTAATTATCTTTACCTAAAGATATTAAGAGCTTTTTTCTGTAATGGGCTTTTTATTAAACATATTTATTCAATAAATAACAAGCACGATGCATTTTATTCATATTGATGTGTTCATATTCTTTCATTTTTGCTATTTATTTTGTTTTCATTATATATTTTTTCCTATATTGTTTCTTCCCCATCTATTTACAGGTGTACGGATGCGAAATATGAGGACCTTCCTGTCAGTAATTCTGAAATTGATTTTGAAAGACCCATTTGCACGGGTGATTTTGAGGCTAACAAAGATACTGAGGATTATGGTCTACCTCCAGATCTATTAAGGAAAATAGAACAAGAGGAGAAACAAGTACTTTCTCATAAGGAATTATTGGAAATGATAAATTTTGGAAATGATGAGGAGATAAAAGAGGTCAAAATTGGGACTTCATTGTCATCATCAATAAAGGGTGAATTGATAGCCTTGCTTCAAGAATATGTGGATCTATTTGCATGGTCTTACCAAGACATGCCAGGGTTGGATCCAGATATTGTGGTTCATAAGCTCCCTTTAAGGCCAGAATGCAAGCCAATTCACAAAAGTTGAGAAGAATGAGGCCGAACATGCTGTTAAAGATAAAAGAGGAAGTGAAGAAGCAATTTGATGCTGGATTTTTAGAGGTGGCAAAGTATCCAGAATGGGTGGAAAACATTGTTCCAGTACCAAAGAAGGATGGCAAGGTGCAGATATGCGTTGATTACAGATATTTGAACAAGGCTAGCCCCAAATATAATTTCCCTTTGCCCCATATTGATAACTCTGGTGGATAATATGGTGAAGAGTTCTTTATTTTCTTTCATGGATGGATTCTCGGGATATAATCAGATTAAGATGGCACCAGAAGATATGGAGAAAACCATATTTGTCACAATGTGGGGAACCTTCTGCTACAAGGTAATGTCGTTTGGGTTGAAGAATGCTGGGGCAACATATCAAAGAGCCATGGTGACCTTGTTTCATGATATGATGTATAAGGGAATTCAGGTCTATGTTGATGATATGATTGCAAAGTCACAAGGAGAAGAGGAGCATATTGCGAATCTTAAGAAACTCTTCGAACGACTAAGAAAGTTTCAACTCAAGCTAAATCTGGCAAAATACACTTTTGGAGTCACCTCGGGAAAATTGCTGGGTTTTGTCGTCAACAAAAGGGGAATTGAGATTGACCCGGATAAAGTGAAGGCTATTAAGAATTTGCCACCACCTCGTACTCAAAAGGAAGTAAGAGGTTTTCTGGGGAGATTAAATTACATTGCTCGGTTTATTTCTCAGTTAATCGACAAATGTGATCCAATATTTAAGTTACTTCGAAAACGTGATCCAGGAGAATGGGATGAAGGTTGTCAGATTGCATTTGAAAAGGTTAAACATTATCTATCCAACCCACCAGTATTAATGCCACCTATTTCGGATAAACCAATGATATTGCATTTATCAGTATTTGAGAGATCCATGGGTTGTGTTTTGGGGCAGCTTGATGAGACTGGAAAGAAAGAACAAGCAGTTTACTACCTCAGCAAGAAGTTCACAGATTATGAGTTGAAATATTCGTCGATAGAAAAGTTGTGATGTGCCTTAGCTTGGACTGGTCGAAGACTCAGACAGTACATGTTGTACCACACAACGTGGTTGATTGCCAAGCTAGATCCAATCAAGTACATGTTGGAAGCACCTTCTTTATCAGGGAGAACAGGAAGATGGCAGGTTTTATTGTCAGAGTACGAAATTGTATATGTAAGTCAAAAAGCTATCAAGGGCAATGCAGTGGCTGAATTCTTAGCAAGTCGGGCAGTGGAAGATTATGAGCCGTTGAACTTTGACTTCCTGTATGAAGATTTGATGTATGTTTCGCAAGCAGATGAGATTTTCCTGAAGAAAAAAGTATGGAAAATGTACTTTGATGGCGCATCTAATGCCATGGGGCATGGAATCGGTGTAGTGCTCATATCCCCAGAAGAAGATTATTATCCTTTCATTGCCATATTGGATTTTGATTGTACAAATAATACTGCCGAGTATGAAGCGTGTACTATGGCCTTTGTGCTGCAGTGGACAGAGAGATCAAAGTATTGGAAGTTTTCGGAGACTCAGCCCTAGTGATATACCAGCTACGGGGAGAATGGGAAACCCGGGATACAAAGCTAATCCGATACCGAGAACTCATACTAAGTTTATTGGAGGAATTTGAAGAAGTGAATTTCAATTACTTCCCTCGAGAAGAAAACAGAATGGAAAATGCTCTGGCTACATTGTCATCAATGTTTAAAGTGAATGAAGGGGCTGAAGTTGTGCCTATAAAGATGAGTATATATGATTCTCCTGCCCACTGCTTGAGTATCGAAGAAGAAGCAGATGGTCTCCCTTGGTATAACGACATCTTGCAGTAGTACATCAAGAGTCAACAGTATCCAGAACATGCAACAGAAAATGACAAAAAGACTCTGATAAGGCTAGCAATGGGTTTTGTTCTAGATAGTGAGATTCTCTACAAGAAAGGAAAAGACCAAGTCTTATTGAGATGTGTAGGATCTGCCTAAGCTCGGAGAATTATAGAAGAGGTCCATGAAGGGATATGTGGCACTCATGCTAATGGTCACATGCTTACTAAGCAGATTATGAGGGCAGGGTATTATTGGCTGACAATAGAAGGAGATTGTATCAGTTATTTTCGGAAGTGCCATAAATGCCAGATATATGTAGATAAGATCCACATGCCTCCATCGCCACTACATGTCATGACTTCACCATGGCCATTTTCAATATGGGGAATGGATATGATTGGGCCTATTACCCCGAAATCTTCAAATGGACATCGTTTTATCTTGGTGGCCATAGATTATTTCACAAAGTGGGTAGAAGTTGTTTCCTATGCGAATGTAACAAAGTCAGTGGTATGCAGATTTGTTAAGAAAGAAATCATATGCCGTTATGGATTGCCAGTAAGAATTATTTCGGATAATGCTCTTAATCTGAATAATAAGATGATGAGAGAAGTGTGTACTCAGTTCAAAATCACACATCATAATTCAACACCTTACCGTCCGAAGATGAATGGGGCAGTAGAAGCAGCTAACAAGAACATCAAGAAGATTGTTGAGAAGATGACTGATGTGTATAAGGATTGGCATGAGATCTTGCCTTTTGCTCTTCATGCATATCGTACTTCAGTCAGCATATCTACGGGGGCAACACCGTTTTCTTTGGTATACGGGATGGAAGCAGTGCTACCTATTGAAGTTGAGATCCTTTCACTTCGGGTTTTGATGGAGGTTGGCCTAGAAGAGGCAGAATGGGTTAGAGCTCGTTATGAACAGCTGAATCTCATCGAGAAAAAAAGATTGAAAGCAATTTGTCAAGGGAAGTTGTATCAGAAAAGGATGATTCGAGCCCACAACAAGAAGGTTCGTCCCAGACAGTTCCGAGAAGAGGAGTTGGTACTGAGGAAAATTCTCCCTATAGTAAAAGACCCGCGAGGAAAATGGGCTCCGCATTGGGAAAGACCTTATGTGGTAAAAAGAGCTTTTTCTCGAATAGCATTGATTTTAACTCGGATGAACGGGGAGGATTTCAGAAATCTCGTGAATACTGATGAACTGAAGAAGTATTCTGCTTGAAATTGATATTAAAAAAAAATGAAAAAAAAAAGTGTGATGCTGTGAACATGGAAATTCGAATGATTTCAAGCGTAAAAATGGAAATTCTATATATCTATCTCCCCATTGGATTGCTTTTAATGAGAATATTCATATTTGATATGATGAATGGCCATCTTTCATATTTCTTTCACTAAAAACAAATTTCTCCTAGTCATCCCTTTGAGCCTTAGAAATTATTTCTTTCTTTGAACCTTGATCAAGGATCACCCTTTACACTAGAGGGCAAATGCGAGGAAAAAAATCAAAAATCAAGGCAAAAAGAAAGCCATCGAAAAAAGTGAAAATCAAAGAATGGCAAATGAAAGCCAACAAAGCAAAAAAGAAGAAAAAAAAAAAGTCCAAAAAAGGGACAAATGTTTCAAGAATGAACTCTCCTCAAGAAATGATCCTTTATCCAATCACCCTTAAACACATTTTGGACCTATTTTATCCTTTCTTTCTGAACCCGAACCCTGGCCTACATTACGTCCTTTAAAAGCCCATTTTGATCAGGCATGGATATTTAATTTGAAAGGTTATTCTCAGAATTCATCCCATCTTTTGAATTGATATTTTTACCTTGGAAGCATTTAGAATTCTCAGAAGCATGGTAGAATACAAGAAAAAAGAGAAAACAAAAAATGAAAATGAAAATGAAAAAAGAATGTAAAAGGAGAGGTTTAAGCCAAAAACCCGCAAAGGGCGACTTAATACCGAATGGAGGAAACTTGAGTTGAAAACCCGCAAAGGGCTGCTCAAGTAATGATTAAAGAGTAACGGGGGAGAAAATATTTGAAAATCAGAAAAAAGGGGAACAACTCAGTCTGACGTAAATACGAAAGCCGAGGGATTACCCAAGTAAATTGCTATTTCAAGAGAAATTTCAGATGATTTGAAAAAATGAGGGGTCCAAGATATTCCGTATTCGGGGCATCTACAACTTATAACTTTACATTTGTTTCTTATATCTTTGATATTCATTTTTACTATTTTAAAACATTTCTTGCAATAAATTCTTGTCATCTTTTTCATGACATTTTTGCTTGTTTCATATTTTCTTTCATAAATTTTTTAGATGCATCATGATTGTTATTGAATTGAATGATGATTAGTAATTAAAAAAATCTTTAAATAAAAGGATTTCAGAGTATTACTAAGAAATAAATTTAAATCTTGAAAGGTTTGGAAAGTTCACCAAGCAAAAGAAAACAGTGAACGTGTTGGAGACTCCATCACGAAGTCAGAAAATTTGTGAATTTCAGTGAAAGTCAAAAACTGAGACTATTTGACAAGTTATCTTGAGTGAAGGGTTCCTTAAGTGGGGCATCAGTGAACAATTGAAGACTCTGTCATGAAGTCGGATAATCCGTGAACCTCAAAGAAACCATGGATTAGAAATCGTGACGCAATCATTTGATTGCATTCATTCTTAGGAAACATACAAGCATTTGCAACTCATTCTCATCATTACATTTAGCTAACATTGCAGAAATCAGGAAAAATTTGACTTCCCCAAAGTGAACTCATTCTGCTTATCAAATGAGTCGAGCCTTGAGATCACTGTCGATGTATTTCCTTTTGTTTTAAATCGAATTCATTATGTTTTATCAAATGAGTCGAGCCCCGAGACCATCGTCGAGCTATTTCCTTTTGTTTTAAATCGAATTCATTCTATTTTATCCAATGAGTCGAGCTTTGAGACCGCCGTCAAGGTATTTCCTTTTGTTTTAAATCGAATTCATTCTGTTTTATCAAATGAGTCCAGCCTTGTTCGAGGTATTTCCTTTTGTTTTAAATTGAATTCATTCTGTTTTATCAAATGAGTCCAGCCTTGAGACCACTGTCAAGGTATTTCCTTTTGTTTTAAATCGAATTCATTCTATTTTATCAAATGAGTCGAGCCTTGAGATCACCGTCGAGATATTTCCTTTTGTTTTAAATCGAATTCATTTTGTTTTATCAAATGAATTGAGCCTTGAGACCACCGTCGAGGTATTTCCTTTTGTTTTAAATCGAATTCATTCTGCTTTATCAAATGAGTCGAGCCTTGAGATCACCGTCGAGGTATCTCCTTTTGTTTTAAATCGAATTCATTATGTTTTATCGAATGAGTCGAGCCTTGAGACCACCTTCAAGGTATTTCCTTTTGTTTTAAATCAAATTCATTCTGTTTTATCAAATGAGTCGAGCCTTGAGACCACCGTCAAGGTATTTCCTTTTGTTTTAAATCGAATTCATTCTGTTTATCAAATGAGTCAAGCCTTGAAACCGTCGTCAAGGTATTTTCATCATGGGTAAGGCCTTCGGACACCATTTTTAAGACCTCCGGGCACCATTCTTAAGACCTTCAGGCACAAGTTTCCAGAGTTTTTACAGTTTTAAACAATGAACAAGTCTTTGGTGGTGATAACCAAAGCCTCTGATGGAGATATCCATAATTTTTCAGCTTTAAAAGTGAACAAGTCTTTGGTGGTGATAGCCAAAGCCTCTGGTGGAGATATCTAGAGTTTTACATTTGCTTGAGCAAGTCTTTGGTGGTGATAGCCGAAGCTTCTGGAGGAGATACCTAGAATTTTAAACACAGCTTAGCACAAGACAGGTTAAACCCCCGAGACCATCGTCGAGGTCTTTTCTTCTCTTGCAAATCGAACTCGTTATCTTAAGACGGGTCGAGCCTTGATTAGTCAGGGAATTCAATTTAAGGACAATATCTTCTATTTACAACTTTTTTTCAACAAAAAAAAAATTGAAAAAATGAAAAATGAAAAAATGAAACTCCCTTTCCCTTCTCTTCACATGTGATTTCACTAACCGAACAAAATTAGTGTTTGTTTATCTTTGCCTGATTCCTGATTCTCAGCAATAGCCAAAGAGGGGCAGCTGTAGACACCTAATTTTGTCCGGACCATTAAAACACGTATTTTTTCTTCCTAAATTGATGTTTCAGAATGTAAAAAAAAAAAAAAAATTCCATCCTGTAGGTGGTACTCCGAGACTTAGTCTAAGAAGGCGAGCATAAAAAGTCAAACTTGAAAAAGTCAACCTTAAAAAATCAACAACTACAAAAGTCAACCCACTTTCAAAATCAAGATTTGAAGTTCAATTGAAAAATGATGAAAGAATTTTGATAATCCGAGGTCTAAATCGAAAGATATGGAGTTCGAAAGTTGGGTTACAGAGATTCAGTAGAAAGGAAACCCTAGTTCGGGAAATTTGGGGAAAAGTGCTTAAACAATCAAATTGGTCAAAATTGAAGGTTCCAAATGAAAGATAAGCACTGACTACGAGTAATGGAGAAGCTACTTGAAAGAAAAATTGAAAGAAAAGTCAATTCAGAAGAAACCGAGAATTAGGGTTTTTGGTGGATTTCGGTGAAATTTGGAAAAATTACATAAATGGCCCGATTCGGTAAGACTAAAACCCCTAATTGATGAGGAGTGATTAAACAAGGATAGCCTAAGGCTCAGTTTGAAGAGAATCTGAAAATCGGACTTGTTTTGAGCAAAACTGGGTTTCGGAGGCAAAATGGCAAAATTGGAAAATTTTGGAAAAATAGCAAATGAACTCCAAAAATTCTGAAAAATTATAGATCTCATTCTTAAATCATTTTGAAGAGATTGGCGAAAGAAAATTCGGATTCAAAGTTCGTTTGCAAAATGGCCAAATCTCTGGTCCCCTATGCAATTCAAAAGGAAAAATCCCAAAAAATACCAAATGAGCTCCAAAAATTCTGAAAATTTGCAGATCTCATTCTTAAATTATTTGGAAGAGATTGGAGAAAGAAAATCCGGATTCGGAGTTCGTTTACAAAATGGCCAAATCCCGAGCCCACTATGTAGTAATTCAAGCAGATAAATCCCGAAAAAATACCAAATGAGTTCCAAAAATTATGAAAACTTTTAGATCATACTTTTAAATTATTTGGAAGATATTGATGAAGAAAAATATGGATTTGGAGCTCGTTTAAAAAATGGTAAAGCTTGGGAGCATAAAAGGGCAATTTTGGAAAAAAAAATCCAAATAAATAGCAAATGGGCTCAAAAAATTTTGAAAACCTTCAGAATTCAATTTTTTATTATTTCAGAAGTATTAAAAAAATAATTTTTGAATTTGGAGTCTGTTTTCTATTTATTTATTTATGTTCGGGGGGCAAAAAGGTTATTTTACCAAAGAAATCGAAAATGGCCTTTTCTTGTTTTTAAAAAATTGAAGCATGGGCTGGAAGAGGAAGGGTCAGCCGGCCAAGGCCCAATGGTGGGCAGATATTTTCTGATTTTTTATCAAAAGGCCAACAATGAAGAGGAAGGTAGTTATTTTTGTGATCAAGCCTTTGAATTTACAACACATGGACCAATGGTTGGAGAGAGAATATATTTATGACATCTTTATGACATAATAATTCAAGGGCTGATGATTCTAATCTAAGGGTGAGAATCCTACATAGAAGGCATCTTGGATTGAAGGCCATAGGATCAAATTTGTTGAAAAAAAATTCTAGAACCTCATAGGTTCTTCCAAGGGCTAGCCGGCCACACTACAAGGGAGAGGGGTCACTTCTTCACTCTATTCACATTCTGATTTTTGCTGAAGGCTCTCCATTTTTGAAAGGCAAAAAGAAAATTTTAGAAAATAAAAAGAAAGTTAGAAGAGAAAAAGCTTGCAATATAGCTTCTAGAGGTTGCTTTAAGCACCATACTCTTGCACTTTCTTTGATTTTATATTCTTGATTTGCTGTTTTGATTGCGATTTTGGTGAGTTTCTTTTGATTTTCCTTTTTAAAATAAGTGTTTTTAAGTTTTTCCTTTATGTTCTTCTTTATAATTTCTTGGAAAAAGCTTTGAGAATTTTTTTTTTCATGATTTAGAGGGGTGGCCGAATGGCCCTTGTTTTTTATGTAGTTGCTGTTTGCATTTTTATTTCATGTTATTCATGATATTTAACAAGTTGTGATGCTTTAAATCTTCTTCAAATACATAAACATGAAGCTTGTTTTGATTGAGTTGCTTGCTTGTTTCCATTTTTGAGTCTATTATCTTGTTATCATGTTTATTTTACTTGTCTTGCAATTTTGATTTTCTGTTTTCAAAATGTTTAAGTTTGTTTATGTTTTACATTTTGTTAATCCATGTGTTTGTGAAAATGCCTATTGATTTTCATGCCTTTTCTTTATATTTGCATGATTTGAGTATTATTCTTTAGCTATGCATGTTATTTTGTTAAGTGTTTGTGAAAATGTCATGTTCCCTTGACCATTCGGCTACCCCCTTTTTTAAGCTTTGTGTGTGCATTTTTGTTATGTTAGTTGATAGGTTTTCATTCCCTTGATATGTTGTTGTGTATTTAGTTTGAATGTTATATGTTTGTGTATTTTCCATGCATCTTTTAGCTTTAGGTTGTGCATGCATTATCATGCATTTCATGCATTTTAGACCTAGGTTGCATTAAATGCCATGCAAGTTCATGTTAGGTCTAGGCCATTTTATTGATGCCATGCATTTTCCATGTCATTTAGGTTTTAAATCATGCATTTCATACATCATACTTGCTGTATTTTCATACATTTTATGTCATTGCCACATGATTTATGACTTAAACCAATCAATGGTTTAAAGTCATGCTCATTTTGAGCATACTTGTGAAAATTAAAGAGTTGTCAAATTGATTATTCTACCTTTGTGATTTTTTACCTAGCCAATTTTTTTCTAATTTTTCAAAAGTGTTAGCTACTGTTTGTAAGTCTTTAGAAGAGTCTCTAACATTTTTACTTTGATTTTTAAATGATTTTATCAAAGGTAAAAAAATGTGTTTTGGCAAAATAGTTTTTTTTCACCCTGTACTTGTACTTTTCCGATATTTTTGGGTAGTCATCTTTAACCAAAAAATTAAGCCAATTTTTTCACATATATTTTTACATGTTCTAAGTCTCCAGTTTTAGATTTTTTTGAATTTTTAAAAATAGGTTAAAAAATCATGCTCTAAAACTAGACAGTGGAGGCAGATTTTAATTTGAAGGAAAATCATTTTTCTTTTTTGGCTAAGTTATTTAGAGGGGGTGATTAGGAAGTTTAGCTACTATCTTAGGGTAGTTTCCAAGCCTTTTTAAACTCTAAAAATGATTTTATAAACCTCGGGTTCGGGGCGGTCAAGTCCGGGATTTTAAACTTAGAAAATTAGAGCCATTTAAAAAGGGTTTAGCTAGGTTTTTATTTTTTAATCTAAGTTTTCCAAAATTGTTTTCAAACAATCACAAAGTATTTTGATTTTTAGAAAATTTAATTTGATATATTTTCCTAAGGTAGCCGGATATCTTTTTAGATATACAGATTTCCTTAATTAAAGGAAAAAATACATTCTCATGCATTGCATTTTTCATATTCGTGCATACTATATAATATGTGATTTTTGCTATGATAATTTTCATGGTGTGGTTATTCTTTTTTATTTATATTTTTGATGTTATATTATTTATTATATGGTTTTGAATATTTCATGAGATCCTATGCTTTTTATTTAGTTATTTATTTTTGTCACATTATTTAGCATATACTATGTTCATGCATTATTACTATATTTTATTATTTTCATGCATATTATATGATAGCATTATTTTATGTTTTCATGTCATTTCATGTCATGTAGATTATATGCCATATCATTTATATTTGCCATGTCATTTAAATCATTTTATTCCATTTAGAATATATCATATTACCTAGGTCATTTCATTTCATATAGAATATATTATGTCACTTAGGATATTTCATTTCATATAGAATATATCATGTTACCTAGGTTATTTCATTTCATTTAGAATATATTATATGACTTAGGACATTTCATTTCATTTAGAATATGCTATGACATTTAAATTATATCATACCATTTAGGTTGCATTATATTATCTAGACTTTTGCTATGTCATTTTATTTATGTCACACATATTAATATTTTTTTTAAATGTTTTGAAAAAAGGTAATGATTTTCAATAAAATAAAGATATTTCAGAGTTAAAATAATTCATGAGTTCTCTGCCGGGTTTGCTGGGGAGGATATCATCAATTATCATTAATAACGAAATATCTTCTTTTAAAACGAGAATGATTCGGAAAGTTTTCCAAACTAATAAAATTTTCTATATTTTGCCACGTTTGTTGGGGAATATAGGAAAATTTTGAATTTATAAATTTCGGATCATTTTCAATTAAAAATGGAATTTTTTTTTAATTGGGAATTAACTTGAAATACTAAATTAAAAATCGACTTTTTACCAAGACTTGAGATAACACACGATTAATAAGGTACCGTTTTATAAGGGCGTTGTTGGGGTGCTAATCCTTCCCCACACGTAACTGAGTCCCGAACCCGCTTCTTTGATTTCTTTGGTTTAAAACGTAGACTTAAAATTGGTTTTAAAAATATATTTTAATTAATTTAAAAATATTTTATAAAATCGGTTTTAATAGGTGGCCGATCACACCTAGCCAAAAAAAGATTGTTGACGACTCCATGTCTTTTTCAAGGTTATTTTCAAAATGTTCGTTTTTCTAGAGGAATTAAGTCGAATTTTTCTCGATTTTTTTAATGTCACGCTTAACAAATAATAAAGTCTTGCGATGAGACTTGTTATTTTTTAGGTTGTGACAATGTAAGTGAATAATATTTCGATAATTTCATTATTTGAGTAAAATAAATTATTTTCCACTAACATGTATCCTTGATTTTAGGACTTTCACGGAGAGTTCTGTAAAATCGACCATTGCCTCCATCATCAGATAACACTATAATAGTGGTCTACTTGGTCGAAGATACCTATTGAAATGAAACTGTCTATGTGGACTATATTTGAGGTATGATTTGGTTAAAAGTCAAATTATAATTTAATTATGTTTAATACTATTTATTAATTCATAATGTCTTATTGTAGAGAAAATGCCAGTGGCCTCCCGAGCAGACACCATTGGTTAGGAAATTATGGGAGGCCACATGCAAGGATCGATTCAAGGACATGATGAATTTTGAGAGGGACAATGCCATGTCCTTCTTTCAAACGAATTGAATAGAAGACTGAAAGGGTTACAGGTGTGATTGGATAGCAGTCGATATTTGGGATCAACTGATTGATAGCTCCTGGAGTACCGACGCTTGGAAAAATAGGTCCCAAAAGGCCAAGAGCAATAGGAACACGGAGAAAGATGGCAGCATTACAAAGCAGCCTGGTGGATCAGTTCCTTTTCTAGTTACCGGTGAAAGGATGGTAAGATTAATTTTTGTTTTGCAATTTATTGTTTCAAAGTTTTATCGACTTAACTAAAATTTTTTATTGGTTTAACATAATTTTCTCTCTTCTTTTAATTTGTAGTCACAAGAGTTGCAACGCAACGTGACTTTTCTGGATCTGTTTAACAACCCATAAACGTGCAAAGGGTCAAGGTGATTACGTAGACAACAATTCTAAAACTGAACTGTAAGTATTTAACTTTATCAATATTTTATATATTACATTAATTGATTACACCAGATCTTTGTGTTTATGTAAGTGTTCATTACAATGTCACATATTAATTGTTTAACATATTAGAAAATATTTGTGATTGTAGGAAAATTATACTGCTTAATTGCAGGAAAAATATGGGAATGATACGTCTTCATATCCCGATTTCGACCTTCAATCCTGGTTTAAGGCTATTGGGGTTATTGAGGCTACGCGGAAGCATGTTTATGTGTTTGGAACGAGACCGAAAAGAGGGCAAATTTTCGATCCACCCGGTAGTCACCAAAGTTCAGATGCAGCCAGTTACGCTCCATGTGGTCCTAGTACTACACAGCAGCCGACAGTAGCGCCGTCTAAGGACTATCATGCATTGAGGTCCAATGTCTCGCAAATCCAGACCTCAATCGTGAGACTTGAGAATATCGTGACTAGTTGGAATACGATAATCACACCTTTACTGCAGTCACAGATAGCAGCTGCATTAGGCGGGATCGAAACTCAGGTTGTCGGACTCAGTGTTGCCTTAGGCATGGGTGTTGGATCGAGTATTGTCGGAGGTGCTGCTGGAGGCATGGCTGCTGGACTAGGATTGAGTGCTGCCGGTGCTGGAGTGAGTGCTGCCGGAGTCGAAGGCATGGGTGCTGTCAGAGGATTGAGTGCTGTCGAAGGTGATGCCGGAGGCAATGCCGAGGTAGACAGTGAAGCCGATGACAGCAATACCTCGTGATGAGTTCTTTTTTATATTCGAGAGATACATTTGAATATTTTTTTATTTATATTTTTACAGATTTCATTTTATTTTTTATGGTGTAATTATATAATTTTGTCATTTTATTTTTAAAATTTTTTAACAATTTTTTTTAAAATATTTATTTCAATTGTTTTTGTTCAAAAAAGATAATTACCAACGGAATAATCTGTCGGTAAAGTACATTTACCGATGAAATATTTCGTCAATAATTAATCATTATCGACCAAATATTTTCGTCGGTAAATTATTAACCGACGGAACTATTTCGTCGATGATAAAAGAATACCGACGAAAACTTTCGTCGGTACAATTTCGTCGGTAAAGTAAAACAATATCGACGGAATATTTCGTCGGTAAAAGTTTGTCGGTAAAGTTTCTTTACCGACGGATTTTTCTTTACCGATTTAAGTATCACCGACGGATATCTTCGATGGAATATTCCGTCGATAAAATGTATCACCGACAGAAAATAGACGTTTACCGACGGATTATTTCGTCGGTAAAAGTTCGTCCTCTTGTAGTGGGACCACATCAGCAGATGGCATTTTTGTAATTTACACGTCACATGTCATCTGTCATTTAACGCCTACTCTAACGGTTTTACTAACGGAAGGACCACATTGATACAAAACTATAAGATCGAGGATCTGATTGATATGTTTTGAAGTTTAGAGACTGATGCACCCAAAAGAGTGTATCTTTATTAAACCTTGCAATTAATATGATCAATTATAGTAACGTAGAATGCAAGGGTCGAATCAACAGAGATTGATTTTTAGTTTATAAGTTACTAGTTTAAAACTTAAATCAAGAACAAGAAAAGAAAAGGGGATTTTGAAATAATTAAAAGTAAAGAAAACAAAATAAGTAAAAAGCAAATATATAAGATGAAATCAAATATATAAGAGAAGTATGGTTAAGGTTTCATTCTCCACCACTAGACATCATTGAGAATCAATTTCAGATCTATCAACATCAATTAGCTATCAAAATTATCAACCGTAGATAACAATAAGCTCTGCTACCCCAATCTTTCCTTAGTTTATCGTTAAATAGAATAAGCTCTCTATTTAATCTCTAATTATCAAACAACCTAGAAATAAGCTCTCTAAATTCAATTTGATAACAGCTTTATGATGAGAAAGATAGGTTGATCTAAGCAACAAACACGTAAGCTCGGATTGTTCAACTTATGTTATGTTCCACATTGTAATTGCTGAAAACCCAACATAATCATGAATTACAAATTGCCACTTAGCCACTTATGAATAGGAAATCAAGACAATTACACGGATCAAGACTCATAAACTAGGATTAGATAATTACCAAGATCTATCTAGTTGCATACCTAAACAAATCAAGACAACATCATGAACAATTCTTATAGAATAACACAATCAACTTTGATAGAAAATTAATGATAGATAAATCCGAAAATCAATTACAAAACTTGTCTAGGGCTTCGAAATCACCCTTAACCAAATCAGTTTAGCCTAACATAAGCATAGATAATATATACATAAAACTAAAAAGAAAATAAAAAGAATGGAGAAGAAGAATAATAATGATGATCCCTTCAGTCTCCTCAAAAGATAATGATAGTTTGTGGCTCAAAAGATGGTATTTATAGAGTTTTTTTTACCTTGGAAACCCTTTCTTGCTGATCAAGAAAGCTAGGAGGCAAAAGAGTACAAAATAGGCAAGTTTTACGAGTTTTGCGATTTTTCTCGATTTTGGAGGCATTAAGGTTGGCGCCACGGCACCACTTTCCGGCACCGCAGCGCCAAGTTGGCTAAGTTCATTGTTTTTGGTCACTGACTTTGGTTTCGTGACTAATGCATTGTCTCACACTTCGTTGACTGATTTGGATGACCATCCGTTGTGTGATTTATGCGTGTAAACTATCATTGGAAAGGTATTCAAGTAAGATTTAAAATTCAATAAGGAAGTTTCTTCAAATAATGACTTAAACATAATGTTTCTTAGCAACAAGCTCCGGATGTCAAATCTGCCTGATCATCTAGCACTAAGAATTTGATCTTTTTGACTCCCAAGTCTTCTTCCATCTTTTGGTTGTGACTTTGTCAGCTCTTTACCATCATTATTGACATCTTTTGACTTCATTCTTTTAAATATACCTATAATTCAAAAATATAATATAAGTAAACAAGATAAAAATCGAAAACATAATAAAAACTAAAGGTAGAAAGGCATAAAATGTATATTTTATGAGATTATCAAATATCCCCACACTTAGCTTTTTGCTAGTCCTCAAGCAAAACAAAATAAAACAAAATTTAAGAAAATCTAATCTAATCCGCTTTCATAGGAAATCACGGTGGCACTTAGCATGCGACACAAGCCTTTAAACCCCTAGGTGTCCCTAGTGGACGAGTTTAGTCTCGTGAGGGTTTACTAGAACGATACCCACAAACATTCAAAACATAAAAATAATAATAATAAATAAATAAATAAAAATAATAATTACAACTAATCTTTTCAATATAAATTAAAGAAAATCAATGGATAGGTCATATAAACTAATCAATAGTTCAAAGAATTTCATAAAAAAACATACTTGAATGTAAATAGTTTGAGTTAAGCCAATATTAACATAACATATTTCAATCAAAATAGTGCATATTCAAACTTAATCTTAACTTCTCACATGGCATACTCTCATGATTTTCACTCTTTAAAGTAGTGGTAAAGTGTTTACGAGTATCAATCTCATGAAAACAGTTCTACCATATGCTTGCTTGTCCACCTATTCTCCACTATTTAGATCATGCAACTTCATAAATCAAGAGGTCTTTATTCAAGGTTGTAATAGGGCCAGGGGGTAATAATGTGGTTAACGAATAAAAAGGAAAAGATATCACAAAGGTTCCAAAGATTTCATAGAATTTAGAGACAAAATAAGATTTTGCAAATAAAACTTTCTCAATATTCTTTGGAAGTACATAATCACATAGGCTGAATATTTCATGTTAAGCCTTTGCTTCATTCTAACTAACCTTGTAACATTTTTTTTTTCTTTAACTAGAAGTTAAAGATGATTCAATTTTTTTTTCTTTCTTTTCATTTTTTTTGTGGGAATGTATTTTTACAATGTTCCCTTTTCTTTTTCTCTTGACTTTTGCCTTTCTCCTCCCCCACACTTATTTTTTGTTCTAATCCAAAATTTCAAAAAGTAACCCTTGTTTTTGCAATATGTCTCAAGCATTCTAGTCCATCTTTAGAACAAGGGTAAAGATATAAATATATTTAGGCTAGGTGTAAGATATGGTTACCAAAGAAATAGATTATTCAATGTAGGCTCAAATTGGTTCACTAGGGGGACGTTTTCTTGGAATATCAATAATGGATTGCTGTTTGGCCCTGGTTATAATCCTAATGCCTCTATCATATCCATGTAGTTACATTCATCAATATAGTCTTAAATGGTTTAAAGTAAGTTCTAGAGAAACATTTTATCATGAGAGCACACAAGAAAAAAATTAAATTGATATGTATAATGTATCAATCATATAGGCTCAAAAACTCACAAAACTCACAAGGATGATTATATACGTCAATATCAAGTATAAACATGCTTCTTTCTCAATCAACATATCATATCAACATTGACTCATAAAAAATAGTATCAAGCTCAATTCTCATGAAAATCTTCTCACTAATAACCAGTTTTAGACTTATACAATTCATATCTCATCATTGTATTAAAAAGAAACTAAAACACACTAAAAATAATAATAATAATAATATTAAAGACTCATAAAAAAAATAATAGCCAAAAATAAAAGAAATCCTAAATCCTTTCCCCTACACTTAATTCTTACATTGTCCTCAATGTAATGCTATTAACCTAAATGAAAGAATCATGTGTAAGAGAAAAGAATTAATAACATAAGAATAGAAATAACTAAGACTCAAAACAAAACAAACTCATGCAATCTAAATAATCCTAAAATAATAAACAAAAATTAAAAAATAAACATAAAAATAAAAACAATAAAAAGGAAAAGGAAAAAGAAAAAGAAAAAGAAAAAGAAAAGAAAAGAAAGCAAATCTGAGTATGGCAGGTTGGTAATTTCTTCATTAATTGGGCTGCCTTCCCCATTAGTACTTGAGTTAAGTTGTCCAACCTAACCAACACTCCTTCTTGGCTTTTTAGGCTTGTCAAGCTCATACATGAAACTTCCCAAATTTGTGATAGAAAGCTTTCTTTGCACAACAGTGTATGCATTCTCCATTACAAGTATTATTCCATCATCCTTTGTAGTGCATTTCTCATCGAGGAATAGAGCATATTTTCGTACTTGTTGAATGACATCTTAAACAAGCTGTTTAAGGTTTCCGACATGTGTTGTTCATGTTCCTCCTCCTTGAACTTTGCGAATCTACTAGGAAAATGTGGAGAAGAAACATTAGTAAAAATTGGAACTTAAACGTTACCTTAAGTGCCAAAGTACTCTCCTTTGGAATTGAAGCTTCATTATCTTCAAGAAGTAAATCCATCTCAAGTTCTTGCTCATCCTTGGGTTTCCTTGAATTTTCTGATTCATCCTCAAGTTGTGTGGCAGTAACATTCTCCTTTGGATCAATCATAGTTTGGGAAGGGAGTTGTTCATGTAGTTCTTCAGATCTTTGTTCTACCCATCGCGCCACACCACTAACCATTTGGCTCATTTGAGTCTTTAATTGACTTATCCTTGTTGTCATTTGCCTGTTTGTCCCTTATGTCCTGTTGCATTTGCAATTGGTTAGTAGTAAAGGAATTGATAAGATCTTCTAATGAAGTACCTGAGCTTTGAGGTGGGGGCTGCAAAAGATCTGGTTCTTGAGACCATGATTGATTGAAGCTCGATGGATAATTGTAGTTGGCATAAGGATCTATTTCTTGATAATTTCCCGAGTAGACATGATTAGTATGATTCCACCATCCCTCATTGTAAGTGTTTGAGTGTGGATCATAATGTTGTCCTAGGAACCCTTGATGGCTTTGGTATCCTCCCACATCATAGGCTCGTTCAAAATTATCTTTTTGGTAGTATGGGCACCAATTGGTTGGATGATCCATCATGAATCACACTCCACACTAACTTGATTGTTGAATCTTACTTATGGCCACTTGTTGAACTACGGAGATGAGATTGGCTAGTTGGTTCTGAAGGTTTGATGTAGCACCTACCATATCTTTTTGCTTGAAATCTGAAAAGAAAAACTTGTATGTAAAAGGAAAATAAAATTAATTACAACTGCAAATAAGAATAAACCAAATAACTAATAAACTAAATAAAGCAATCCCCAGCAACTACGCCAAAAACTTGATATACCCAAAAGAGTGTATCTTTATTAAACCATACAATTAATATGATCAATTATAGTAAGGAATCCACAGAGATTGATTTCTAGTTTATAAGTTACTAGTTCAAAACTTAAATTCAAGAACAGGAAAAGAAAATGGGGTTTTGAAATAATTAAAAGTAAAGAAAACAAGATAAGTAAAAAGCAAATAAATAAGATGAAATCAAATATATAAGAGAAATATGGTTAAGGTTTCATTCTCCACCACTAGACATCATTGAGAATCAATTTCAGATCTATCAACATAATTAGCTATCAAAATTATCAACCGTAGATAACAATAAGCTCTGCTACCCCAATCTTTCCTTAGTTTGTCGTTAAATAGAATAGCTCTCTATTTAATCTCTAATTATCAAACAACCTAGAATAAGCTCTCTAAATTCAATTTGATAACAGCTTTATGATGAGAAAGATAGGTTGATCTAAGCAACAAACACGTAAGCTCGGATTGTTCAACTTATGTTATGTTCCACATTGTAATTGCCGAAAACCCAACATAATCATGAATTACAAATTGCCACTTATGAATAGGAAATGAAGACAATTACACGGATCAAGACTCCTAAACTAGCATTAAATAATTACCAAGATCTATCTAGTTGCTCACCTAAACAAATGAAGACAACATATGAAAAATTCTTATAAAAGAACACAATCAACTTTGATAGAAAACTAATGATAGATAAATCTGAAAATCAATTACAAAACTTGTCTAGGGCTTTGAAATCACCCTTAACGAAAGAAGTTTAGCCTAACATAAGCATAGATAATACATACATAAAACTAAAAATAAAATAAAAAGAATGGAGAAGAAGAATAATAATGATGATCCTTTTAGTCTCCTCAAAAGATAATGATAGTTTGTGGCTCAAAAGATGGTATTTATAGAGCTTTTTGACTTTAGAAATCCTTTCTTGCTGATCAAGGAAGCTAGGAGGCAAAAGAGTGTAAAATAGGCAAGTTTTATGAGTTTTGTTGTTTTTCTCGGTTTTGGAGGCAGTAAGGTTGGCGCCGGGCACCAAGTGGGCTGACTTCATTGTTTTTGCTCACTGACTTCGGTTTCGCGACTGATGCACTGTCTCGCACTTCTTCGGCTGATTTGGATGACCATCCTTTGTCCGATTTAGGCGTATAAACTATCGTTGGAAAGGTATTCAAGTCAAATTTAAAAGTCAAGAATGAAGTTTCTTCAAATAATGACTTTAACATAATGATTTCTTAGCAACAAGTTCCGAAGGTCAAATCTGCCTGATTATCTAGCACTAAGAATTTGATCTTTTTGACTCCCAAGTCTTCTTCCATCTTTTGATTGTGACTTTGTAAACTCTTTACCATCATTATTGACATCTTTTGACTTCATTCTTTTAATACACCTATAATTCAAAAATATAATATAAGTAACCAAGATAAAGATCGAAAACATAACAAAAACTAAAGGTAGAAAGGTATAAAATATATATTTTATGAGCTTATCAGGGACTAATATAAAATATGCCCTAAAGTTTGGGGACCTTTGGTGCTATTAACTCTATTTTTTTTATTATAAATAGAAGATCATAGAATGTCATAAATTATTCTAAAAATTATTTTAAAAGAATTTTTATGATTTAATTAAAATTATTATGTTTTAGAGTAAGTTGTGCAAAATAAAAATAAAAATTCACAACCACAATAACCGTAATAGCATTTGTTAAATCTGTAATCGTGATCGAAAATATATCCACGACTATAATTTAAATCGCTGGTCACAATTAGTTCAATTTATCATTAGATGTTTGATTCTTGTGAAAATCAAGTTACACTCCAGAATTCTTCTGTTTCAATATTCTCTTACAGATTTACTCTACCACCATTTTTGACATTGAAGAACTTTGAAGGTTTGGATCTTGGCAAGATGGATAAAGTGAGTAGTCCTTTTGAATTGTACAGTTATCAACCTATAAAGAACCATATAATCTTTCAATTCAAATAAGGAGCTTACGTTTCCTCTAATATTTAATTTGTTCTTGCGAGCCATGCAGGCTGATGACTAAAGACTTGCTTCATATGTTGCTGGACAAATTGATCGTACCCTTAGCTGGAAGGTATGTATATGCATGAGTCGATATCGGGAGATTTTTTGGCTGATATATAATATATATGCTTTGTTGTGAATAGCAACCATATTTGATTTTTCATTTATAATGATCAAGTTTAGGGGACTGCAAACAAGAACAATGCTATGTTATTCGGACTCGGATGTGAGTGTCGGACATAGGTATGTGTCCGACACGGGTATGTTCAATTTTTTCTAAGATAAACATGTATTTGGAAGGTACTTGGAGAATCATATCCCATACCCATATCTGGATATGTGTCGGACACGAGTAATTCAAGAAAAAAATGAAGAGTCAGAGTAACATAAGAACAATGTTCATCTGTTTTTATGATACAGCTAAAAAAACTCATGAAGTCTAGAAACAGTATTGTATATTCAAAATTTGTCTAAAGGCTTTCAAATGATGAAATGTTATAGCAAATTTATCTATAATACTCAATAATTTTAGTTCCTGTTAGGAATGGAAATCTTGTACTTTACATATCCATATGATTGAGTCATTGTGTATCCGAAATAGCGGAAAAAGAAATGCTTCGAATCATTACTATTTGATCCGGACCTATTTTAAAAGAGTCGAGGCATGTTGAATTGTTTGTTTACATAGACAAAGTCAGAGAAAACTTCTGAAATTATTTCAATATTGGATCTTAGACATAAAATTTTCTATCAATTATTTTAGTAATGACAATCCAAACGGTTGATTCTGCTGCAGATATTTGAACTTAAACCATGAACTTATTATGGTTTGGCTATGTCTAAAGATTCTTTCAGTTAACAGTGAATTGAATGAACTCTAACGGCTATGTATAGGATGTGAAATGGCTTCAGACAATTACCAAATTGTCAATTCTTGTGAAGGGTGTACTCACTGCTGAAGATAGTAAGAAAAATGGAACTCCTCTGCATCTCGGGCCATTTTGATCTATGTTACTCGAACTCGGGTGTGAGTGTCGGACACGAGTATATGTCTGACAAGGGTATGTTCAACTTTTTCCAAGATTTCCATGTATTTGGAGGGTTTTTAGAGGATCATATCCTCATACCCATGTCAGGATATGCGTCGGACACGGATGTCGGACACGAATACTTCAAAAAAAATGAAGAGTCGGAGCAACATAGATTTTGATAACATATACCTATGCTTCTGTCGCAGCAAGGATAGCGATACAGGCTGGAGCAGCCATGGAGCTCGACAGCTTGATTACGTTCCTGCCACTATCATGGCCCTGGAAGAGGTATTCCAATGCTTCAGACTTGTTCTCACATGGGACAACGATGCCAAAAAAAATATGTTTGACAAAATTCTTAACTTCTCCAGGTTGTGAAAGCTGCTGCACAAGGGCGGGTGCCTGTTTTCTTGGATGGTGGTGTTTGGCGTGGAACCGATGTTTTCAAAGCTTTAGCACTGGGAGCCTCTGGCATATTTGTAAGTATAAGACTGCCTCATGGTCATGGAAAGGCATTACACATTACATTTCGGTACAAACAAGATATTGCATTATATCTATCTCATGGAAAGTTCTTTTTAATTAGAAATGTGGAAGTATTTATGTTGCAATAGTTGAAATTAGATCTGTCCAAGGATCGGGTTATCCGTCCAAGTTCGAAGGTCCTTCCGATATTTGAGAGGGTTCGGACAAAAATATTAAGCCTGAAAAATGGATTTGGGCAAAAAAATGAGATTTGTTTAAAAAATGGGTTGGGCCTTGACTCCAACATTCAATGTCCGGACCCAGCGCAACCCGTTTTTCAATTAAATAATATATTATTGTTATATATATTATGTAATTTATATCATATAAAGATTAAATATATATAATATTATAGTGTAAACATTAAAAAATATGTTAAGTTGTCCATGTTTAAGAACTTAATAAAAATATATATATAAAATTACTAAAGATTAAATAAAAAATAATATGTTTTTTTTAATTAAAAAAAAAACAATATGGACGGACCTAAATTAGCTTGGGTTATCCATTTACAAATATGGACGGGCTTGAGCAAAATTTGAGGTCTATATTTCGAGCCAAAAAGGGCTTAGACAAGAAATCACCCGTGACCACATTGTGACCGACCGGGACAGTCCTTGTTCTTGTCCTAATCCTAGTCCGGCCCCCAAGTTATAGACGCATGGTTCGAATATCAATATCTGCAATTCATTATTGCATAACTTAATGATAATGGATTGGTTAATTTTACTTTGTCTTCGACAGACTGCCTTTTCTTTGAACACAATATTTCTGTTTCAACGAGTTGAAAACTTTTGTAATCATGATCATGGCTAGTGCTGCCTTCACTGTATATTCTTTCTTTAAACAATTAATTAATATATAGTTTTTGCTTGAGAACCTTTGGTTAATGGGATGGCTTACAAGAAGGAAGCATGAATGAAGACATTTGCAGAGATTGTCAAAAGGATTCTACCATTGTTATATCTGTTTTGATGATTTGCTCTTGTCATACAGCCAATTTTCAGACAGCAAAATTGTTTTCAAAAGAATATTGGTAGTTTTGGTGAGCATGCATACAAGCTTTTGATTCAATTATACAGACTGACATGAATATTTTTCATAGGTCTACACACCAAAGTCAGAGCTTCTTCTTAGCTAGGTTAAAAGGACAAAATCACTGTTAAGTTGGGTGACCAATTATCGTATAGAAAAAGGTCCAACTATTATATTTAAGTTTCAACACATCCCTCACGTGCAAACCAGATGAATCATTAATGGGCTTGCACGTGAATCCAAGTTTAAAAGAAAGATGCAAGTTGAAGAAAGATTAGGAACTCAAGTGTAGAAGAAAGGTGTAAGCTAAAGAAAGATTAGAGCAGCAATGCCTGATTGGCATAAAGACACTGATAGAAGAAATATTAAAAGAAAAAATGGTTGTTAGGATTCGAACTTGAGAGTTTTGATACCAAGTTAAGTTTGGTGACCAATTATCTTAAAAACTTAAGCTGATAGAAAAATATCTAACTATTATATTTAAGTTTCAACGATCACAATATAATTTCATAGATATCTGCTTCATACTAGTTACAGTTCTCCGTTTCATTGCATTCCTGTAGGACTCTTCATTTCTCTAAAGTTAGGCTATGTTACCGAATTTCTTTAAAGTATTTGTGTCTGGCACCTATGTCTTAGAGGTGATCATGGGCCGGGCCGCGGCCCGTTTTTTTTTTCTCTGCCCAGGCCCGGCCCTGGGTAGCCCAAGCCCGCCCGTTTAGGCCCGAATCACTGTTCATTGGAATAAAAAAAATAATTTTTTTATTTTTTTTATAATTAAAATTAAATAAAATAATAATATTATATTAAAAATTACTGTTCCGGGCCGGGCCGGCCCGGAACATAAAAAACTCCTGCCCAGGCCCGGCCCAATACGGGCCGGGTCGGGCGGGCTGCCCGGCCCGTGAGCAGGTCTACTATGTCCTACACATATTCGGACATACCTGTGTCAAACACATTTGTATCTGACATTCACCCCGAATCTAGATAACATAGCCTGCAGATAGAGCATGGAAACAGGCTGCAGTTCTTTCGTTTTCAGCCCATACAATGACTCTGTTCCATAGAAAGACACTAATATGAATAAAGCAAAAGAAAACTGAATCTTTTCAGACTTATAAATGGTAGAAGATGGAGCAAAACTTCCTACAAACTGGTCGTTGTTCATGGCATATCAGCTAATTCATTAACTTGAATAAATGATAAGCCATGAACACGATCAGATTGCAGTGTTTTCCACTTTTAAATCTTTTATGACTTATCCTCCTCTGCCCTCTAGCAATCATAAAAACTAGCTATTTTTAATCAAGGTAGTCAGTATCGTACCGATGAACGTACCGTTTTTGTTCTGATACTAACCGCTGTTCATGGCAGAGCATCAAGTTTTCAGGACATGAAATGAAACATATTAGGAACACGATCAGATAATAGGCAAATTGCGTCACCTCCTCGGCCCTCTACCAATCATAAAAGCGAGAAATCTTGATTCCGAAAATTTCCTACAAACTGATCATTGTTCATGGTAGAGCATCAAGATTGCAAGACATAAAAATGAAATATGTTGTTGCTTTGCCATGAACACGATCAGATTATAGGCAAATTATGTTAAAATGCTGGACATTGAGAGAGTCATAGGTTGTTCTTTTTGTGTTCATGAAGGGACCTTTTTATAGGAAAGCTACCAAGAAATTTACTAAAGAGAAACGTTATGATCACAAAAAAGTCAGTACTTACATGATATTCGGTTTTTTTTTAGAGCAAAGAGGTTGCAATCTGGGAATAAGAAAAGAGGTTCAAAATGCAAAGATTCGAATTCCAGATTTATTGAATGTCACCTCTTAAAAATACTTGTATAAACCATCTGGGTTACATCCCGGGTTCTATTCGGTTTTTATTTTTATTTTTACCTGATCATGATCAATGATATATTAATGGTATTTCCAGAATTTTTATTCACACAAGCAAATAACATGATTTACAAATGTATAATTTTTTTTTTTTTTTTTGAGTAATGTTACTTGTCCATTATTTTTGTCTCAATTATTTGCATTTCATAATATGACATTACTATATAGACAGCTACATCAGGATTAAAAGGCAAGAAAAGATAGCTATGATTGTTATATGCAAGTAGCAAAATGGGACAAAACCTCATATGAAGCTGCTTATTGCATTTTGCGCATTGCTCCTCCTAGGGATATAAAAACAAAACATAGCCATGACTTTGAGCCAGCACTAAGAATGTAAGAACCTGAAAGACCAACCAAACCATCCAAACTCAAAAAGTGAGAGCAGCTAGCTCATATCCTTCGTGGCAAAGCCTCTTTACAGCTTTGTAGTGGCCGGGATTTAAATTGCGGACGCGAACGTGTTTTTGGTTGCGTATCGGCGGCAATAGAGAGAAGTCGAAACCATAAAATAACGATCGTAAATTTGGGTTGCAGCCACTATTTAAATCTCTAGACAGGAACAATGATGGCAAAGCCTCATTTCAGATTGAAAAACTTTGTATTGGATATATGGACCTTCCAAGCATACAGCACTACTAATAATATGTGTAGAAAAGCTTAAAGCTCTCCCCATCCTCAACCCCCCAATAATTGAGTTTCATGGATAAACCACAATCTATGACCAAAATTTGATCCCCAGACATCGCATTCTCTCAGCAATGGATTGAGTTTCGTTTCCTTCAAGTGCCAGAAAAGTTTAAATTTTCATCAGCAAATGGCATGACTACAAGGTGCTAAATATTGTTGCATCAGTTTATCTCATCATCTACAATGTGCATCAATAAAATATCATTAATATTTCTTAATGTGGTCAACATTTTAAAGTTATGTTACTTAGATTGGAGTGTGAGTGTCGGATATGAGTATGTATTCACATGGGTATGTACAAATATTTCTAAAATTCACAGTGTAAGGTTCTTGGAAGATCATATTTCCATACCATCGAATATACTTTAAACACGGATGTCGGAATCGGAGCAACATAGTTTTAAAGACATAGTCTTCTTTTTGGAACATCATTTCCCCTTCTGTGACTGTTGAGTTATGATTTTTACATCTGAAACAATCTGTGTCAAACCTACTTTCACTAAGGGATTCTGAATTATTCACATTTTCAAGTTCTGCAAAAAAAAAAAAAAAAAAAATCAAATGGCTATCAAAGTTTACTTTAAATCATCATCTCTCCAACTTAGAGGATAGGACAGGTTGAGTCAAATCACCCTTTATGCTCCCCATTTTAATTATCTCAGTCATTGTTCAATATTTTAGGTGTTTAGTTTCTTCCCACGGGGTGTTGCCTATTATCTTATTCGGATTCGGGAGTGAGTGAGTGAGTGATGGATACGGATATATGTTAAATAAGGGTTATGTTCAAAAAAAATTTAAAGTTTTTTCATACATTTAAATGATAATACCCTTATACCGATATCTTAATATATGTTAAACACAAATATCGGACACAAATATTTAAAAATAAATAAAAATTACAATTAACATAAGTTCACACTATCAACTTCAGGATTTGTAGTAGATCAGTTAAAACTGGAAAGGTTTATCAGTTAAAAGATCTGATGACTTAAAAAAGGAGGTCCAATCTCCAATCTGTCTTTTTAACCAATCCTTAAATGATTTAACATTTAACCTTGCTGCTTTCTCATTTGTTCATTGTTCTAAATTCTATTTATGTTCCTTTTAAAATAGACCAACCATCAGATAATATATCTAAACAATAACAAAATTGACTTCTTGTCGGCTGTCTGCAAAAATAATCTAGGCACTTTCTTCTCAATGCTAGATTTTTTTTTCTTCTTTTTATTTGTTCATTCCTGATTAAATCTCTTTGGCCAAACTTACCTCACCGGATTATATCACCGATAAGATTGATCAAGGTGGATAGTTAAGGGATTTAAATTGCAATTTCAGACGTATTTTCGGTAATATTGGTAGCAGAGAAAGTTGAAACCGTAAAATAGCGATCGTAACATCGTGACGTGGCCGTTATTAATAGTATATAAGAAAGATCAAGGATTGAGTATTAGAAGAAAAATACTGGACTGCATATATATGCTGTGAATTTTAAGTATTTACACCAAAACAGAGAAATAAACAGGTACATATTTTCTTGTAATTTATGTGAAAGAATAAGCAGAAACCAGCTGAGCTTCAATACTTCCAATATCCAAAAGCTACAAGCTGGTCTCTCAAAACCTTTCACTTTTAAAATAACCAAAGGACTAACCCAAAAACAGGGTTGTCAAGCTGAGTAAACAGAGGAGAGATTCCGGGGACAATATATGCAAACATCCCTCTGGTAAATCTCTCCTTCTAACCTGCTACACTATTTAAAAAATTTATGTCCGCGACAACCACGACACGTTATATAACATTCGCGACACACGCAACCACGACATCGTAACCACATCAGCGATGAAATCCGCGACCGCGATTTAGAACTATGATTCAAGCTGAATTAGGCCTGTTTCTCCAAGTCCTTGGAGCTTATGAATGTTCCATGAAAACCATATGGAACTCGAGATGGGAGCTTCACTGTGGCTTCTAGCTGTAAATTCATAGCATTCACAATTTGCAGTTCTGATTTCCAGGTCTTCTCGTCGTGAACGAAGGCCAAAATATAGCCATCATCTTCGTTCTCCGAATTGGGGTTTCGAGGAAAGAACAAAGGTTCACCACCATACCTTTGATCTCCGTAGATATATTTCTTAACCTCTCCGGTTGAGAGATCAACTTTGGCAAATCCTGACACTTTAGGCCAAGGCTCAGCAAGAGCTAAATATGCGAACCGGGTTTTTCTTCCGAGCAAGTTTCGGTTCACCATCCCTGCCTCTAAGTTCACTTGTTCAGATTCTGAAATAATGGGGCGGCGTGTTGACTTCCCAGTCTTCAAATTCAATCTAATTTCAGACAAAACACTCTCGAGATTCTCATCACATTCATTGAAAATGGAATCTGGGGGTGTCATGCAGGAGCCAATTACAACAATTTCATCAGTTTCTGGCTCTTCCCAAGCATTCCAAAGATGGAAACAGAAGCAATCAGGTGCTTCAACCCAGCTAATCCCAGAAGCATCAATGGCGTTCTTGTTCAATATCCCAAACCTTGAAATCTTGTTCTTGTCATAAACAACTGGTGAACCACCATGAATCATTTCAGGCAATTTGAACACCACTTGCTGGTCGGGAATCACCACAAAATTTTCTGTAATTGCGAAATCATGCATCATTGTTGGACCATCTACTGGAATTTCAACATCAGGTAGTGATTTCTTACCATCGGGTGAAAAACGAAAGTACTTAAGATATGGCTTTTTGATAACATCATAGCTAAGAGCAAAGAATTCGCCGGTTTCAGGATCAACTTTGGGATGAGCAATCATTGTAGACTTTAACTGACCATCAAAATCATATCTCCCAACGGTTTCCAAGTCCCCAGATGGATTGACACGAACATGGTAAGGCAAATCATCTTCAGACATAGCAAGGAGATGACCGTTAAAGTAAACAAGTCCAGCGTTAGAAACTCCAATACCAAGGCTTGGATCAACGAGCCCAAATAGGCCACGAGCGTAAAAAAGTAACAATCTAGCTATGCCTGAGTGGCCATGGAGTTCACCTATGGCTTTGGGAAAAACTGGACGACCCAAAGCTCGTTCTTGAACCAGACGGTTTGTTTCAGTGAACCTACAAGCATAACTAGCTGAGCCATTTTTGAACTGAACCGCATGAACCATCCCATCCCCATCAAAGAAATGATGTCCGGCGATCGGTTCGTGAAATGGGTTGGCTCCATTTCGAACGTAGATGCCTTGTATGCATTCTGGGATTGTTCCATTAACGGGAAGCCTATGCTTGACTGGTTGCTCTGGTACTGGAGCAAAGTTTCCAGAGATTTGAACTCTGGGGTCAGCTGTTTTGGGAAGAGGAAATTGACGCTCGTGAGAAACCAAAGCATTCTCTACCACATCTAAAGCCATAGCTGCAGCTCTTTGAAAAGGATTCCATTGTTGGGATTCAGTTTTCTTAGTAGAAGAAGTTTGTTTAGGCAAATGAAGAATGGAAGAAGGAGTTTGGAGAGAGCAAGAAATGTTATGCTTTCTACAAGGCCTTTTGAAAGGCATAGAAGAAGAAATAGAACCCAAGTCTATAGAAGAAGAAAAAGAGGTTGAAACTGAAATTTTAGGCTTAAGACAATTGCCTGCTGATGCAGATAAAGCCATAGGTGCTCAAATTTTGGTTGTTTGGAGTGAAATGGTGAGTGTTGATTGGCTTTGAGAAAGTAAAAATAAAAAAAAAAATGGAATGTGAGATTCTACTTTTATATGTATGGGAATTGAGAGAGACTTATAATTTTGATTGTTTGGTTTTGGGTTGAAGAGAAGAGGGTATATATAGAAAGAGGAAGAGAGGCAAACAAGTTCACCTAAGAGTAGACATGTAAGAGAACACCACGTGTTGCATTTTAGTGACAAATTCTAAACGAGGTGTGGGGAAAAGAGGTTTGCTGATTAATCCGTTGAGTATCACACCATCACTCCCTTCCCCTTCCACCCTCTTCTTTATTAGTTTAATTTAATGTATTTTTATTACCATTTTATGTAGGAGAGAGAAAGAGAAAATTTTCTTAATTTTAGAACTATAATAAGTACTATTTTTAAAATAAATAAAAAAATTAATATATGTCGAAAAAAAATCAAATATGGGTATTAAAAAAAAAATTAGGTAACATAGATAATAACACATGAATATAGAAAACAAGAAAGAGCTTAAATCATATCATATTATATTAGTCTTATATCCGATGCATTGTTAGTTATTAATTTATACATTGACAATAAATCACATAATGCTATCTCATTAAATAAGCAAATATAAACTTTTAAATATCCTTAAAAATAATACAGATAACTTTACTTATTAATAAATGATATCATATAATTCATTGACAATATATAAATTTATACATTAACAATATATTAAATATAAATCCATTATATTATTCATAACAGATTGGCTCAAATGCTAATATCGTTAGTTTTGTCAATAAGGGAATATGATTTTGAGTATCGTTGATCTCTTGTTAGTATTATTCATAATTAGAACAATCTATTTATCTTTGATTTATAAAAAAAAAAAAATGTAAATCAGTATCAAAAAAATAAAATGATAATTAAATAATTTTTAACTGACACTTATAAATATCGATTAAATTGATCCAAAAAACTTGATTGAAAAAAAAGATAAGATTTTTAATCCAAACTCGGATCGACTCGAAAGTTATTTTATTGTTTATAAAATATTAAAATATTATTTTTATATTTATATATTTTATAATTAAATTTAAATAAATTTTTTTATTTAATGTATAATAATTCAGATCCAACTTACTAAAATTTTTATTTCGATCCAACTTAATTCTGATCGAATAGATAATTCGATTTTTAAATAGATAATTAGAAAGAAGGGGTTAGTGGGGGGAGGGGTTTGGTTGGGTGCGATGTTATTGGTCCCTTGGATTTGGACTTGGACTGTTGGACACGTGTAAGTTGTAAACCCGCGTTCCTTCCTCTTACGAGACTCAATTTCATTTCTCCCAACTCCCTACACGTGGCTTTTTTTTTTTTAAATTCAGGGTGTTCTCTCACCCTATGGTTGATGAAAATTTAATCCCTGTCGGGCCGGGAGTGTAATGATAAACCCCTCCCAACATTCGAGACTCTCAAGATTCGAACATTAATTCTCATCTAGGGAGTTGGAACCACTAACCACTTCAACCAACCAAATGTTGGTTTACAGGTGGCTCTTAACTATGTGTTTGCTGTCCTCTCTTTCAAACCCTGAAATCTAAGGTCACATCAATTGTCCCACACGCTTGCCTTCTCTTCCAAATTCATCTCTCTCTCACACAAAAACACTATTTTCTTTCTTTCTTTTTTTTCAACATAAAACAATCTTGAATTGCAAATAAGTCACATGGTATCTACGTATAATTAAAAAAAAAAATCAATTTCATAAAAAATGTGTCCTAAAATTTTATTTAAACTATGTTCGAATGAGTGATTTGGTGCAAGGGGATGCTCTCCGGGCATGGGCTTAATATGGTTCATCCACTTTCTTTAAAAATGAATTTTTTAAGATTAGAGTTTGATGTGTAGCATTTGAAAAAAAAAAAAAAAAAATTAATAATTGCAAAATAAAATCGGATCAATCGGTCATACTAAAATTTATGTATATATTAAAGGAAAGAGACACGTGTAATGCGCACATATATATATATATATATACCCTAAACAATCATAATTTGTAGCTAATTGAATAAACTTGAGTGAGAACTACATTTAAAAATTCAACCACAAACCTAAATTTAAATTTTTTGTAATTAAAACCAAACACCCATAGTTTCTCAAAAAATAACTATTTGGTGGTTATTTGACAAAAAAAAAAAAAGAATGTGAAAATAGTAATTAGGGAAAATACACTAACTCCATGAAGTTTCATAAAAAATGCATTTATCCCTTATAATTTAAAAAATACTCATTTATTCTCTTGAAGTTTGATGAAAAATATACTAATCTCCCAAAAAAAGTGAATTTTAAGTAAAAGACAAATTTATCCTTTATTAATTTTTTATTCTTGTATTTATTTTTTCATTCTTTTTTATCCAGGATTTTTTTAACTACAAAAAAAATAAAAATTTTAATTAGTTTTAAAATTATTTTTAAAATTATTTTTTATTACTATTAAATTATATTCTAATGCAAGTACATGTTAAACATTTTAAACTTATCTTTAATTCAATATATTAACTTTAAGATGAATGTATTATATTTTTTATTTGAAATAAATTAATAAAATCACTTTAAAAAGTTTAGTGATAAAGAAATTGATTAAAACAAAAAAAAATGAAAATAAGGAGGAAAATAAATAAAATTAGGGTCTTAATATTTAAAGTCAAATTTAAACAAATATAAATTTTATTAATGAAATCCTAACATTAGTTACTTTTTTAGAGAGATAGAATGTACTTTTCAAGTTAATAAATGTAAATTTATTTTTAATAAAACCTCATGGATGAAAATTCTTTTTTTCCTTCTCCTTTATTTCTCTTTATTTCTTTTTTTTTAATCAATTTTTATGCAAGTACATGTTAAATATTTTAAACTTATTTTTAATTCAATTATATATTAACTTTGAGATGAATTCATTAAATTATTTTTATTTAAAATAAATAAATTAAAATTATTTTAAAAAGTTTAGTGATATAAAAATTAATTAAAACAGAAAAAAAATATACAAAAAATAAGGGAAAAAAAAATGAGGGTATTTCTAATATTAAAAGTAGAATTTGAATAAATATTAGTTTGACTAATGAAATCCTAACATTAATTATTTTCTAAACAGATAAAACATGGTTTTCAAACTAATAGAGGTAAGTTTATTTTCAATAAAATTTCATGGATGATACTGATAAAATATGTTTTCATTTTTTTCTTCTCATTTATTTATCTCTTTTTATTTTAATCAATTTATTTACCATTAAATTTTTTTTTTAAACAATGATAATTAATTTATTTTAAATAAAAATAATTTAATGAATTCATCTCAAAGTTAATATATAATTGAACTAAAGATAAGTTTGAAATATTTAACATTTACTTGAATTAGAATATAATATGATTATAATTTTATTTTATAGTAATTAAAGATAATTTTAAAATTAATTAAATTCTCATTATTTTGTAATTAAAAATGAGTAAAATGAATAAAATAAATAAATATATATATGATTAATAATTAACAAGGGTATAATTATCTTTTTATTTAAAATTTACTTAGTAAATAAACCTAAAGGGGTTAATGTGTTTTTCATCAAATCTCAAGGGGTAAGTGGATATTTTTCAAACTATAGGAGGGTAACTGTATTTTCTATGAAAACTCAGGGGGTTAGGGTACTTTTCCCTAGTAATTATTAGAAAAAAAAAACTCAAATTTTAAAATCAATTTATAAATTTAATGTTAAGAATTTTTTTTTTATTTACTTCAAAAATATATAGTCTCCAAAGACAACAATTCTTAATTATTATTATTATACACTATTTTTGAACAATTAAACATAAGAATCACTATCAACATACAAATTACACACAAAAATATTAAATTTAAGAATTAAAACATTAAAAAGAATTTTAACAAAAATAAACAAACATTAAAAAAAAACACACACACAACTATTAAGTATATAACATAATTAAATCGATTGCAGCACTTCTGATAATAATCACAATTAAACTGTTAATTAAAATGTTACCAAAGAATTTGTCATTTAACTTAATTCACTTTTGTAATATTGTGGTCAATAACAATCAAGGTAGTCAGTATCATATCGGTGAGCATACCATTTTTGTTCTGGTATTGGTACGTATCGATACCGGTGTATTTCGACATACCGTTTCGGGTTTACCGGCATTTTTCAAATATTTTTTCATATATTTATATATAACCTATTTTCAAGTTTTTTAATAAAATATATATTATATACACATGCAAATATACATCCATTACATGCATATATATGTTTTTATGCAAATATAAATTTTAAATATTTAATAGCTAAATTTTTAAACATCAAATAAGTAAAATAAATATTAAAAATATATAGTAAATTATGATTAATTATGTTCAATAGCTTAATTTAATGAACATATATTATTTTTAAATTTAATTATGAAAAAAATAAAAAACATCATGACACAAAAATTATTGAAATTGGTTTAAAAAATCAAGTGATTTTTTTTATAAACTTTTTTTTAAAAAAAAAATTAAAATCTTTGTACCAACCGATACGGGCCGGTACAGGCCGATACGACCGGTACGAATCGATACAAAAATCGAAATAGTACGAGACTGATACCGTTTTGATTTACTTTAAAAATGGTACGTACCAAACGATACGTACCGGCCAGTACAATTGGTATCGGTATGGTACCGAATCACAATACATAAACATATGAAAAAGAACAATATTCACATATAGAAGCCTAAGTGTCTTGTATCCTCAACTTCCATCGTCATATGACTTAACCAACAATGCAACGTTTTATTTACTTTAGAAATATATAGCCTCCAAAGAAAATAATTCTCAATTATCATTATACAATATTTTTGAACAGTTAAAAATAATAATCACTAACAACATAAAAATTACACACACAATATTAAATTTAAAAATAACAAAATAAAAAAAAAATAAAAATATTAAGTATATAAAGTACTTTTTTATTACAACTTGTAGTACTTCTAACAATAACCACAATCAAACGTTAATAAAAATTTAGTTAAAACTATCAAGATTATAATTTTGTTTTAAATTTTTATTAGTATTAATATATGAATTGGATTAGAACTTAGTTAGTTAAGTTTTTTTTTTTTTTTGAATGGGAACTTAGTTAAAATTAATACCAAATAGAATTGTTAATTGATTATAATACTATTTTTTTATAAATATTAAATTAAAAATAATTAAATAAATAGTATTTTAGAAATATAATAAACAATCATGTTATTTTTTGTCACTTCAAAAACTTCTCTAAATTTGTATTAATATATGAATTGTAAAGAGTTGCGGTGTAAATATTGAAATTTGAATTTCAAACTTGCTAGATGTCACTTTTTAAAAATAACTGCATGAACCAATTAAAATAAATTTTTTATTCTAATCTTGAATTGCACCAATGACATGATTCTTTATGGTCTTACAATTTTTTTTTTTTTCAAAAACTCGTAATGTTTGCGTTAGAGAGTTTTAAATTTCGTTCTCTAAGACTTCGGATCTTGACAAACTAAATTGTCTAATTAGCATACTATACTCGTTGATAACGAGAATTTATGTTATTTAAATTATTTACTTTTTAAAATATTTGTGTTCAATATTTATATTCGATATATATTCGAATATAAAAATACGGTCCTTATATTTATATCGATGCGTAACTATATTCAACCCTCCGGAATTAAAATAACATAGACGAGGTCTACGAGGATCATATGTGAGAGTGGAAAAAAAAATATAGATTATTAGCCCAACGTAAGACAAGTTGGTGTTAATTTCCTATAAATAAATAAATAAATAAAAATATTTTTACCCAAACCAAAACCCTATATTTTTGTGTTATGTGTATCATTCCCCATGAAAACTACCCAAAGTTCTTTAAACTAATCACTTAATCCAAAATGAGGAGACAGCAGACAGGTGATAATTAGGTACCCTATTTGACGGCATTGTCCATTTTTTTTATTGTCATTTAATTTAATTTTTTAATTTGCATATCTTCTTGAAAAAGATTTTCTTCCTCGTAAACATATAATTATTTTTTTTAATAAAAAATTTGGGTTTTCGTTAATTGATTAAAATTTTAAAAGTTGTATATGTAGGTAAGAGAGATTGCTTTCTAAACATGAGAGTGGTAAACACTTCTTTTTTAGCATTCAACTTTCAATCATGTGCTATAAATAAATATTATAATTTATATTTTTATATTTTTAATTTGTGTTATTTTTATATATTATAATTGTGTTAAAAATTATTATATATTTATATAAATTTTAATACGTTAATATTTTATATTATATAAATTTTAATAAATTCATATATTCATATCATATTTGTATTATTTTTTTATATCATATCGTATTTTATATTATATTTTACTATTATATTTATGTCATGTATTCAAAATTACTGGTTATAGCTAACAATCATATATCTATTCACGTTCTAACAAAATATTTATTTATAAAAGCATATGATTTTTTGACTGCATGGATGAACCTAAACCACTAAAAAGGTTGATATATTATATTCTTTCACTTTATAATATACAATTAATTAAGCTAACGCACGGTTGATTAAATTGCTAAAAGATGACCAATCTTTTCATTATTTGCCTTGATCATCAGATCTCTCATCTTAATTTATAACAAAAATACATCATTCTCAAACCCTTTTACGTGTCGATCTACGGGTGGTCGCTGTTGATTTTTGACTTTCGGTACCAATTGTAGTTTTGTGCTACAGTACCGATTTGCTACAGTAACTTTATCTCGGGATGCTACAGTAACTTCCGAAAAACAACTCTTTTATTAATATGAGAAAAGACCAAATATACACTAGACACACTCTTTTAATATGCACTCACAACTTCACTCTTTCACTCATATCTTTTTCTTCTTTTTTCTCTCTACACTTCACACTACTTATTTCACTACTTACATCCCACCCTATTTATAGCTTTCTATGTTGGTTACTAAACCAACCTAGAATGTTCTAGTGTGTTGGTTTAATATTCTAGAGAAAGAACAATAAAAAATCTAGAGAGAACTCTAGAAAGAAGACTTAAGAAAATTTTAGAAAAACCTAGAGAAATAATAAAGTTTGGAGAGAATTCTAGATGAGAGAATTCTAGAGGAATTGTTGACTTTAACAGTCGCGTGTAAACAATGACCATATCTTTAAACTAATTTTCACATTTTTTATAATTTTATGTACGATTTATATTTGTTTAATCCGATCATCGTATTTTATGTTCTATTCATGTAAATCATGCACGTCGAATTTAGAGTAAATTAAAAATGTTTAACTATTTATTCGATGTAAAAAAAATTTTAACCATAAAATATATATTAAAAAAATAGTATTCTCGATCGATATGATAGAGATAGCATATTGATTTGAAATTTTACGTACACTACGAATACGATTATATTGCTAAATCCAACGATCAATTTATTAAAATATTAATCGTATATGAAATTATAAAAACGTGCAAAACTAATTAATTTTATACTTATATAAGTGAAATCTCCTCTTTTATCAAACATTAATGAAGTAAAAAAAAAACCTAATTTTATTTTTATTATCATATGGGAATAAGACCGATCGAGTTTAACTACCTAGCTAGGCATATTCAAACAAGGATAAAACTGTATGGTTAGTATTGAAGCTTTTTAAGATTTTTTTTAGTCATTCGATTATAAAAAAATTATGATTTGGTTATTAATTTTCAGAAATTTAATTTTTTAATCACTCAAGTGTTGAAAACTAAAGGATGCCTTGATGTTGCATTATCACATAATCTGACATTTGTCATGTGCCATTCCGTTGTCACTATTATCTGACATGACTCATGTTAATAAAATTTTAAATAAAATAAAATTCAAATATTAAAAAAGGTAAATTATACATCCGAGTTATTTAATTTTTCGAGAATTTATATTTTGATCACACAATTTTTTAAATATTACAATTTGATCACCAAAGTTTATGAAATTTATTAATATTTTGATTTTTATTATCCATAATATTCAATACAATACATTTTTTAAAATAAATAAAAATATAAAAAAAAAAAATTGGTAATTTAAAAAAAAAATTATTTTACTTTTTGAAAAAAAAAATTTATTTTTTGAAACATAATTTTTTTTTTGTGTGCAAAATTAATAGTAAGATAGGATGATTTTTTATAGGTCAAAAGTAACTTTTTTTTAAAGAAAATACAATTTAAATTTATAATTTATTATAATCATAGTTCAAAACTTTTTAACCAAAAAATATATAATTTATAACTTCTACAGTTTTGAGTTAATTTTTTTTTTTTGGCAAAAAAAATGGATTTTCCAAAAAAATATATATTTTTTCAAACAAATTTGATTTTTTTTTTAAATTAAATTTTATCAAATTTTTTTATATTTTATAATTTCTTTTTTTTAAAAACCTATTTTATAAAAGTTCATACCCTTTAATATCATGTGCAAAAGATCCAGAGCTTATTTACATTTTTTTTTTTAAAGTTGGAAAGCTTATTTGAGCATTATGTCAATAAATAACAATTATAATAAAACAATTTATTATATTAAATTCCACTAATGTTAGTGGCCAAATTGTTGTAATGCGACGAGACATTGACAATGAAAATCAAAATGTTAATAAATTTCACAAACGTTGATAATCAAATTATAATTTTTCAAAAGTTGAGTCACCAAAACAAAACTTTTGAAAAGCTAACTGACTCGAAGTTATAATTTTTTTAATATTCGATTTTTTTTTAAAAAAAATTATAATACCTTATCATTTGCCACGTGGCATGTTAAATGACATGACAAATGTCAAATGACGTGATAATGTTACATCAACCAGTCGTTAGTTTCTAACTAGGAAGTAATAAAAAAATTAAAATTTTGAAACATAAGTGATCAAATCATAATTTTTCTTAATTGAATGACCAAAACAAAAAAATCACGAAATTTTAATGACTAAACATGTATTTTACCCTTCAAACATTGGCTTTTCTTTTCTAAGTCTACATTTTGATTAATTTAATGTAATTAATGTGAACACTAAGTTTCCCAAACTTATAATCAACTACCTGCTTAATTAATTAAAAAGAAGCAGCTAAAATAATGTTAATTACCACCTAAAACCATGTTATTCAACCCACCATATCTAGCTTTCTCAAAACTTAAATTAGCATTTTATAAAGCATCAATTTAAATAAATTTATATATTTGCACGTGCATATCTGTAATTTTTGTGTTTGTAAATGCGTACGCATGTTATATTTTGGCAAATATTTTTGTAAGACTTCATTATCTATGTATATGTATTGGAAGAATCTTTAATGAAGTTAGAGAAAAAAATATGTTTTATTATAAAAATTTGAGAGAAATTACCTTCTTTAATTGCATAGCTCATCCAATATAGTATCAAATTAAGAATAATGATGAATTTCAAGGTTTAGTCGAGTTGGTGCATGCAGACCTTTAAAAGATGTCATTAAGTAAATTTAAAATTTAAATTCCAATATCTCCACTATTCCCCGATCGCAACCTCTTTCATATAAAAAAACTAAGAATAATGATAACTAAGCCATTGAATATTTGCATTATTGATTGAATTCATGTTTGAAATCTTCTGACATAAGGATTCAGCCATAAATGATGGAGGAAAAAGTTGTTATATATAAGTTAATCATAAGGAGGTCCATGATCCATGATAGATGGGAAATTCACGTGATTAATATTATTAATCTTGTTTGTGTATGATAATTTAACTTGGACCTTTGTGATGCTACAAGGAATTAGTTAATTATTTAATTATATGATTGAGAAAATCGAGATTTTAGTTATCTTTGTTCGGACGAGGCACATGACTACATGAGGTCGTTCACTTCTATTTAAAAATGAAGATAAAAAAATTAAAAATTATATATGATTTATTGTCTCACATCGATTAAGTTTTGGATTGTCTATCATCTTATATTCAAGTCTTGGATTGTCTATCATCTTATATTCAAGTTAGACCTCTCCATTTATAACCAATTAAATTTAGGTTAGATGTTTAACATGATATCGAAGCCCGGATTCTGTTCTATGATTCTTATCGTATATCCTTTATGAGTTTGTCACGTGATAGTTACGCCTATACATGATGGAGTCTGTTAAAGTGGTGTTGTCTCATATCGATCAAGTCTTGAATTGTCTGTGATCTAAGTTCAAGTTGAACCTCTCCTCTTATAACCAATTGATTTTAGATTTGATGTTTAACATGATTAAAAAAATTAGCTACCACTTAAATAATTTTATTATTTAAAGGAAGAAGAAGTGAGGCTAGAAGCATATGGCTTTGCCATGAACAAAGAAATGATTGAACCATTGAAGAAATTATTAATTGGTTAATATCAATTGGGATCGAAATTTTGATTTGTTAAAATAAAGAAATTTTATTAAAAATTTTAGAACTTATTTAAAAAATAAAGAAAATTTTATTTTATCATAATACATTCTATCTTAACTCAAAATTGAACCCCGACCATGAAGACAATTTTGAATCCAAAACAATATGAAAACAAACTTGATCTCGAGTTTCAAGAAAAGCTTACAATCTTTCGTATGAAACAAAGAGTTTCATATGAAACAAAGAGATATTGAAGTCGGGGCTTAACCTAGTTGATTCATGCAGTCATTGTTAAAAGGTGGCATCCAGCAAGTTTGTGTTTCAAATCTCAGCATTTGCAACCCCTTCTTCTATTTTCTTGTTATGACCTCCTTTATGGCAAAAAAATATATTTATAACGGAGAAAAAAAATCTTGCAATTTTCTTTGAAACTTCTTAATTTACAATCTTTTCAGTTGATGAATCATAAAATAAAGAACTTATATTTGCATTAATTTATGTTAGTGTTAATCGTCCATATTTAACCCCCAAGGATACACATATATAGGTCCAAGATTTTTGACTTTGTTCCCAACATTGTACTACTTATACTTAATTTATATATTTGAATAAAGCCTTGATCGGTCATTTCAGAAAGAACTATACAAACTTAATTAAAGGTATTTTATCCAAGTTTATTTATTTGTATTTGACGTTGTCAAGAATTAAATCATAATTACTAAAATTAAGAGTCCAACACTCTATTCACAGATCACATGACTGTTGACTATAAGTTATGCTATTTTATATAATGATTTTCATCATAGATAGATAAATAAATAGATTCTTTTATTTTTTTATTGGTACAACAAAATTTAGGTAGAGAAAGATACTCTATTCCAAGATCAGACATTTCGTAAGCTCGGTGAGAATTTATATTGAACTTACGTATATCACTCATTAAAGAAGACTGATGGTTGAGAAAATCAACCTAGACTTTACAAACGAAACATCCGATCTCTTATTGATTCAACCAACTCTCATTAGCAATAGATACTTTTGTTGTTAACAACATATATAATTATTATGAATAAAAAGCAAATTGAAAGATAAGGGAAAATTTTAAGAGCAAAACCTGAAATAATTGTTCTTAGATCAAAGACTTAGATTTTAATCATCTTTCTCTCAGTAAAAAAAAAAAGATAAATCAGTTTTGCAAATGTAGTAGTTAGTGTTACACATGTAAGGCATGGAAGTACGGATGGCAAAATTCGATCCGCTCGACGGATTTTGTATTGATTCGTTTTGAATGGAGAGGTTTTTTTTTTTTAAGTGGAGACTGGGTGGAGCGGGACAATTTTGGTAAATACTTGCTCCGCTCCGCTTTTTAAAATTATTATTTTACCCCTTAAAATATTTTATATATCCCTTTTATATTTTTAATATATATACTAAAATCATATATATATATATATATACTTTATATATATGTATATCATATATGTACTAAAAAATTATATATATTAAAATTATGTTCATGAATAAATTTTAATATTTTTTTTAAATATTAAATTAAAAATAATTAGTGAAAAAATAGGTTGGAGCACCGTAGAGCTAATAGTTATGGATGTAACCGACATCTATTGAGATGGATGTTTTTAACATCCATACAAGAGTGAGACAAAAATGAATAAGATAATTTTCGCTCCCATCCCGCTCCATTGTCATCCATATCCCTATGTAGAAGGCACCTCTCTTAGTTATAAGAAATGCAAATGCAACCATTGGATCACGTGTACACATGGTGACATGTGCTGCCTAATTAAATGCTACCAACATAATTATTAGTCTTTCCATTATTGTCAAGTGGAAATTGTAAGCTTATATAAGCATGTTAAATCCCAAATTGGGGTGGGGAGAGAACTAAAGAAGAAAAAAAAAAAAAACGAAATCACATGAAAATTAACATTTTTTAAAATAAAAAAAAATACTAGTGTGCTTAGCTAATAGCTACTAGCTAGATAGTAATTAAATCTCTAATCTTGACCTCAAGATAAAGTTGGTTAACAACTATGTGAAGATTAAATCTTTTGGTTGAAAAAATTATATGTGAGTCCCAACTAGAGGTGTTTATGGGCTGTATCGAGTAGGATTAGATCCAGTTGGCTTTTTGAAAATCTTACTTAAAGTCCAACCAGGTTTGTCGGTCTTGAAATAGACTTTAAAATATTAAAATTTTAATATTTTAAAATTAAAATTATATAAAAATATTTTTATTAATTAAATAATATTTCAACCTATCCAAACTTGAAAATTCTTGTTTAGGACTCGGCTCAAGTCAGATCAAGCCTGCGGATCTGACAAACAATTTAACCCGTGGATAAGTCTAGTCTCAAGTTCAAGTTTCATTATATAGTGTAAGTTTTGTTCCATTTATATTGATTTATTTAGGTTGTTTAATAATTTTATTAATTGTAATTATAATCGCATCAAATATATATATATATATATATATATATATATTGAGACTTTAAAGAGATATGAGATATCTCAACTTTTTCAATTTCGAAACTTTCAATTTTTCAATTTGAATGTCTCATTTTTCAAATATTAAAAGGAGGAAGGGTTCATGAAAAGAAAAATAAATACCTCAAATGAGATTTCAACAAGTCAAAAGAAAATTATTCTTGAAATATATCTTAATAAAATTCATATTTCAATTCTGTAGCCCTTACTATATAAAGAAAATTAGAACCATGCTTAATTAACTACTTATCAAGTATCAACTTGATAGTTTTTTATTACATTATAATGACTTTAGCAATACTAAATAACTTATTTTGTTGCATTATAAAGGGTAATTAACTGAAATAAAATTAAAATTTCAAAATACACATTGTGCTTCCAAATTCACATTCTGAGCAGGCCAATTTTAACTTTTTTCTGCATATATAAACATCAAAGTAAAATGTCAGGGCTAAGGTAAGGTGATATTTAAAAAAATACATTTATCATAAATTATATTGGTTTTTTTTAATTTGATAAAAACAATATAATAAATATAATATTTTAATTATCAACCAGTATCTATAATTATTTAAACATCCGTTAATTAGATGTAATATGTAGGCACCAAATATAAATATTACATCTAGTAATTCGTGTATAGATGTTGTGTTTCATATTTTTTTGTATCAATCGTGTAAATAAAAATACAACACAAATTATTAAATGTATCAAAACTTTAAATATGAATATAATATGTATATTAAACGTGTCATTTTAATCATGTTTAAGCTTATCGTGTCATGTATATTACACTATTTTCGTGTTTATTAAATATGTTATATTCGTATTGTATTTTTATATTATGTCCAAAATTATCACATCTAACAAATATATCCTTAAAAGTAGTTCTTTTTATTTAATTTATCTTCATTAATTGTCTTCTACAATAAATTCATTTTGCAAATGGTGCCAGAAGATCATGTGCTCGGTTTGACAGACATTTAAACCTAAAAGAAATTGACAGATTCAAACATTTATTTCAGAATTGCAAAAGTGATGGATAGTTTACAGAATTAAAATTGCAACAATTTTATTCTGCAACTTGCTTGCATGTATATATTTCCCATAGGTAAAAATATCAAGAATTTTGCTAATAAATTCAATAAAGGTTTTATTTAAAATTATTATATATAGTAATATCCTCATTCAATTCATTGAAAATGATAAATAAAATTATCAATTATTATATTTAATATAATTTTATTATTATATATAATATATTAATTAATTTTAAAAAACATTCTAAGAACACCCGTTAATAAAACCCAAATATCAAATAGCATAACCTTTTAGTGTCTCCATTGGTCACGGAAGAATATCCACTCAAAATAATCCAATTTACAACTATTCGACCAACCGACTTTACCTGAAAAAAACTGCCAACTGCCAAAAACCAACCAACCAACCAAATTCAATTTTGTTTTATATACCCACCAATGGTAAGGCTACAAGCTTCAAGAAGAAAATCATTGAGAGAAACATTTCTTGGATTCTTTTAGCAAAGTGCATGCACTTTAATAAAAGTTGATAAACATTAATTATGATTAACCCAATGTTTAAATTAAGGGTCTTGTTAATGAGTTGCCTAAGATCGTTATGATAGTAAGAGGAAAATGTTAATCAAAATCTATAGGTATCGATTAAAGTGATATTTATAAAAAATATATATATAATTTTTAATACATTTTTTTTTGAATTTAGTAAAAAATGTATTAAATGCAAAAAGAAAACTTAAAATGGTAATTAAATAAGGATTCGCTTAATTGGTGTCTACAGACACCAGTTAAAGATTATTTATTTATCTTTTTAGGAATTTTTTTTACATTTAATACATTATTTTTACTAAATTAAGAAAAAATGATGCATTAGTTACATTTTTTTTTACATATATCACCTTAACCAGTGCCTAGTAACATTTCTCATTTAATAATCCTTAACTGGTGTCTATAAGCACCCATTAATCGAACCCAATTTAATATATTATTTATGATAGTATTTTTGTATTAAAATACAATAGTTAACAGTTAATTTGATGATTTTCAATACATTAAATGAGATAGGATTTTGTTAAGGGTAACATAAAAATATTTTTTAATATTATTATATATAGTAATATTTTCACCTAATATATTGAAAATGATGAATAAAATTGTTAACTATTACATTTAATATGATAATATTATTATAAATAAGGAAATGTTAACCAGTGCCACTAAACACTAGTTAAGATGATATATATAGAAAGAAAAGTGTAATTAATGACTTTTTTTTCTTCTAAATTCAGTAAAAATAATGTATTAAATGCAAAAAAAAATTTCCTACTCAGGTAATTAAATCATCCTTAACTGATGTCTATAGGTATCGATTAAACGGACCCTTATAAATAATATTAACTAACCTTAACGAGTGCGTTTTAGACACTAGTTAACAAAACTGTTTTAGATGTACTGTAGTATAAGATTAACAGCTATAATTAAGCTATAATTAATTAAGAGAAGGTGAAGATTCCATACTTTGATAATAATTGGTCTCTTCTAAATGGCCCCATATGAAAAGGGTGTGCTGAATGAAAGAACATGGTGGGCACATTCCATGGGAACAAAGGGTATATGAAACAAAATGGTGGGCACACCCTTGTGCTAAATTTTGCAGCACTGCATTTAAGAAGAAACAATTTTTAATGAGGAAAAACATTCATTTTGATTTTGTTGCATTTATGCAACTTGCTCAAAAGTTATGGAATCAACTCAAAAATCAATGACCAATAAATAACAAGAAAGTGATAAGTAATTTATTCATTTGGTTCCATCTTTCACAATTTATTTGAAAAATGATTTTATTAACAAGTGTTTCAAATGCATTTTATAAGGTTATTATATATAATAATATTTTCATCTAATATATTGAAAATAATGAATAAAATTATCAACTATTACATTTAATACAATATTCTTACTATAAATAATATATTAACTAACCTTAAAAAGTATTCTAAAGGGACTCGTGAGTAAAACCCTTTGAAAAATAAAGGTCAGATTTTGTTTGGTAATTAATGATCACTTGTTCTAATGAGTTCTTGTATTTTCATGCATGAAATAATAAGTAATAAATATGTAGATCTGTTCAAACATTAGGTTATCCGTGCAATCTAATAAATTTGATTGGAATTTGGCTAGACTTGGATTAGGTTTTTCTAATATGAGCCAATTTAGCTCAGTCCGAATTATTATTTAATAAATAAAAACTATTTTTTATTTAAATTTTATTCATATAGAATCATTTTAATATTTTAAAAAAGTTAAACAGATTTTTCAAATCTGTCGGATCAGGTCGAGCCTTAGACAAGTAAAATTTTTTGCTAACAAAATCTAACCGGATCCGATCCATAAATATGTCAACATACAACAACGTTATTTTTTAAATTTGAATAAAAAATTGGATTTTTATATCGTAATAAAAAGGTCAATGTGTAGACCATGCATGTATTTTTATTGGTATTACATTTAGCTCGTTAGAGATGAATTTTTTTTCCAAATATGATTTACTTTTTAATTATTTACTTTTACCCTTACCCTGTAACAGAATATGAGAAAGTAAAGATAACAAAAAGTATAGCAGTAATAAATATGAGAAGTAAATAATGTTGGTTCTAATTTTCAAGTATAGTAGTATTAAATTAATAAAAATGAACTTATATGATGTATCGAAAAGAATTTTAATTTTATTAAATCACTTTCATTAAAAAAAAAAGATTTACTTAATTTAGCATTATTTATTTATTTATTTATTTTGTATTTGAGGTTGTCAAGGTTGAACTTTGATCATTGAAATTAAATTGTAACCATATTAAATTTATATATGATTATTTATTTAAAAATAAATAAAAATGCAACTGTAAATTTTTTATACTTAATATTAATATATCTTGTTTAACATTTCCATTTAATTCAATTACATTTACATTAGTTAAAATTTAATTTGTTTAACTTTTTGGTAAAAGAACCCTTTTAATTAACAAATTATTAGAATGCATAATATAACTTTAACAATTTATTATGCATAACAAAGATTTATCCACAAACTCTAATATTAATGTTCATTGAACTCACGTGGATTCATAATTAAATATCCTTGTTCATTTTATTTTAAATTTAGTTGATTATAATTTTCAAATATAATAGTAATAAATTAATAAAAACAAAACTTACATGATATACAGATAATAATTCTAATTTCATTAAATCACTTTCATTAGAAAATGATTTATTTGACTTAGGATTATTTATTTATTATATTGCTAAATTGTAACCATATTAAAATTTTATATTTATATATAATTATTTATTTAAAATAAATAAAATATAATAATTTACGTGCAACACACATGAAACAATATATATATATATATATATATATACACAAATTCACAAGTAAAGTTTTTGTCTTTTATAATAAAAATATAATTATTTACGTATTAAGGGATTTGATGGCTTTTATGTCAACTTTAAGGTCGCGCTTAGTAATTTGGATTTTAAAAAACAGATTTAAATTTAAAAATAATATAAATTGTGTAATAAAATATATGTAAATGTAACATTTATGATTATTTTTCAAATTCATAAATTTGTTTGATATCTATTTAATGGTGAATTTGAAATACATATAGATATTTATGAATTTGAAATACATATAGATATTTGTGAATTTGAAATTCATGTTTTTATATCTTTCAAATATATAATAGTATTGAATCTTAACTAATTGACATGATGTATGCATTTCATTCTCACAATTTATATAGCAAATGAAATTCAAATTCATATTTTCAAATATAGTAGATACTACCCAAATTATTGTTTTGAAAGAAGAAAAAAAACCTGATTGACATGTACTGAACTTTGAGGAGGATTCGTAAAATTCAACTTTGGTACCTATGCAGTCACGATTCGAGATTTAGAGGAATCATGGAACAGAAAACTCACGGAATTTTTAATGGTAAGGATTCATTTGTAGATGATATAAAGACTAGATTTAGCAATGGGTTAATTTGTTAAACATTCAAGAGTTCTTTAAGAAAAAGAAAAAAAAAATAACCTGTCGAATTATAAGAGAAAAGTACGCATCGACAATGAGAGCATATTTAAAATTTTAAAGATTGATGCAAGTTCTAAACAAGAGATTGAGATCCTGGATCAAGAATTGAGGAATCTTAGGAAAGTTTAAAATTGCGATGTTGAATTAATACATGCCAAGAGAGGTGTTGATGTTCTTTGAGGGCGAGGTGATTGTTCTGGTGACGCATGATCTTGTAGAGTAGGAGAAAGGTCAGAGGGTATCAGAATTTGATCTTCAGGACGCGCTTCGATATTTAAATTAGTATCTAGAAAGAAAGAAAAAAAATATGAAAGGCAACGTAACGGAGGGAAAAGTATTTAGCATCCTCTTACCTTTTTCCTCTTCTACAAAAACTCAGGCTACCAAGATAATCACCTCACTCTCAAAAGACAGGTTGTTGATTTTGTTTACTCGATCAATTATGGTCATGTTAAAGAAAGTTTTGGACCTGCTTTTAAATCATACTTTAAGTTATTGGATCGAGTGTTTTGAGACATATTTGGAGAAGAATAATTGATAGGGAAAAGACATGTTATGAGGTTTTTCCTATTTCATGTCAATTTTAGAGAAAATCATTGCAAATAGCTCACAAATACTTGATTTTATTCTCTTCAAAGTTTGATAACTTTAAAGTGACAATTTTAAAGGTATTTTTCATGGTATTAGACCAAGAGTTGCCCTTTACACGTTAAGTTTATGTGACGTGATAAGTCTATTGTCATTAGAAAGTGATGATAAAAAAATCTCACATTAATTATATTATGGTATCTTATGTTAGGTATCAGAGTGACGGAATAGTGTCTCACAACTAAAATAAGAGATGAGAAAATAGGAACTGAACACACAAAATTTAACGTGGAAAACCCTCAATGAATAAAGGGAAAAACCACGGGGCAAGACTAGAAGAATTTCACTATGAGAAAATATTACAACACCTCTCTCTAAATACTAGGAGAGAACAACCTCACAAAGAATATTTAGAGAGAGGTGAAGCGAGTTACACTATTTCACCGTGAATAGTACCGTATACGTGAACAGTATTGTACGTATGTCGTACACTAGAACAAATCCAGTATACGTTAACAATTACTGCAAAAGTATACAACCACACGTATGAATAATAACCGTATCTGTGAATAGTACAGTACAATTGAATAGCCCGTATACTGGAACAGTGACCGTAGCCCGTGAATAGTGCACCAGGTAGGTTCCCAGGAAAGAGAGGTGGGTCACTGATAGACACACTTAAATACCAAGTCTTTCCTAGCCAGAACTTCCCTAGACACTTTCACACTACCACACTTTATTTCCAGCAACAAGAATAATTCTTTTCTGATGTGGAAGATCAGACAATACTGCAACCACAGAGCATACTAAGAACCAACACTTTCACTGCAGCGGAATAAGGACCACGAACCAATGGCTCTGATACCACTGTTAGGTATCAGAGTGACGGAATAGTGTCTCACAACTAAAATAAGAGATGAGAAAATAGGAACTGAACACACAAAATTTAACGTGGAAAACCCTCAATGAATAAAGGGAAAAACCACGGGGCAAGACTAGAAGAATTTCACTATGAGAAAATATTACAACACCTCTCTCTAAATACTAGGAGAGAACAACCTCACAAAGAATATAAGAAAGTATACAAGAGAGGAAGAGATAATTCTTGGGATGGTTTTAATACTTCTCCTTAAGGCTCTTTATATAGCCTTCAAGGAGGAACTCCTTCGTTGCTCCCACCGATGTGGGACTTTCTTATATAAGTTCTAACAATTCTCCCACTTGAAGATTTGATTAAACCAATCATATCTTCACACCACTCTTTCTGTCTTGCCATTCCATGTTGCTTACGTTTCTGATAGACCATAGGAGGATCGACACCAAATAAACTTGTCAGTGTTGATTGGCTTTGTCATAACATCTGCTAGGTTGTCTTTGGTGTGAATCTTTTGCATATCCACACTTCCTTCTTCTACTACTTCTCGAACAAAGTGATACTGTATACCTATATGCTTTGTCCTGGAATGAAAGGCTGGATTCCTTGCAATGTGCAAGGCACTCTGACTGTCACAATACACAATAATCTTCTGCTGCTTGTGCCCGAGTTCTTCCATTAACCTTTGTATCCATATTGCTTCCTTGCATGCTTGGGTAGCTGCCATGTACTCAGCTTCTGTAGTAGACAAAGCTACAACAGTCTGTAACTTAGATAACCAGCTTACCGCTCCTCCTGCAAGTGTGAACACATAGCCAGTAGTGGATTTCCTTTTATTAAGATCACCTGCAAAATCTGAATCAACATAACCCCTGACAACAAGTTCTGATCCTCCAAAACATAATGCAACATCTGAGGTTCCTTTAATGTATCTAAGGATCCTCTTAACAACATTCCAATGCTCTCTACCAGGATCTGCCATAAATCGACTGACCGCTCCCACTGCTTGTGCAATGTCTGGTCTTGTACATATCATAGCATACATAAGGCTTCCCACCGCTGATGCATACGGTACTCGAGACATTTCCATCCTCTCTGCTTCATTGCTAGGACTCATACCTGAGGATAATTTACAATTGACAGGAAGTGGGGTAGATATTGGCTTACAGTCTTGCATGTTGAAGCGTCGCAAGACCTTCCTCAGATAATTCTTTTGAGAAAGCCAAATTTTCCTGTCTTTTCTGTCTCGGTGAATTTGCATCCCTAAAATCTTGTTTGCGGGTCCCAAGTCCTTCATATCGAACTCCCTAGCCAACTGTGCCTTCAAATCTTGGATTCGATCTTTGTTGGGGCCTACCACCAACATGTCATCCACATACAACAGCAAAATAATGAAATCATTATCATCAAACCTCTTGTAGTACGTACAATGGTCTGAACTCAGTCTGTTGTATTCAAGGCTAATTATGAAAGAATCAAATCTCTTGTACCAACATCTGGGCGCCTGCTTTAGACCGTACAGAGATTTGGTCAACCTGCAAACCAAGTTCTCTTTGCCTGTTTCAACAAAACCTTCTGGTTGGAGCATATAAATTTCTTCTTCAAGCTCTCCATGTAGAAAAGCCGTCTTTACATCTAGTTGTTCAAGATGTAAATCAAATGCAGCACACATAGCCAACACTACTCTGATAGTAGTAAGTCTGACAACTGGAGAAAATATCTCGTTGAAGTCAATACCTTCTTTCTGAGCATATCCTTGTGGAAATTGAAGATAAGAGCAATTTTGAGGAAGGATAATTGTCTAGAAGCAATTGAAAGTAGACCCACAGAAATGACTGATGAAAAGTGGAAAGAGAAGGATGACAATGCTGTTGCCAATCTGCACCTAGCAATGGCGGATTCAGTTTTGTCAAGTGTTGCAGAGAAGAAGACTGCAAAGGAGATTTGGGATGTTCTAAACAAATTGTACGAGGTGAAGTCACTTCACACCAGAATATTCTTGAAGAGGAAACTCTACACTCTTCGAATGAGTGAATCCACGTCGGTAACGGATCACATCAACACTCTGAATACGCTATTTGCTCAACTCACAGCATCAGATTTCAAAATAGCGGAAAATGAACGTGCGGAACTTCTACTTCAGAGTTTACCAGATTCGTATGATCAACTCATCATCAACATCACAAATAACAATGTTAGTGACTCTCTTCACTTTGATGATGTTGCCGGTGCTATTCTTGAAGAAGAATCCAGGCGCAAGAATAAGGAGGAAAGGTCAGAAAATTCAAAGCAAGCAGAGGCTTTAACGGTGATGAGAGGCAGATCAACAGAACGTGGCTCCAGTGGGAGTCAGAATCATGGTAGATCAAAATCTCGAAGAAGGAAGAATCTTAAATGCTACAATTGTGGCATGAGAGGGCACTCGAAGAAGGAGTGTTGGCATAATAAGAAGGGTGGAGAAAAGAATTCTGAAACATCAACCTCCCAAGGTTGTGTTGCAAGTACCTCAGATGATGGAGAAATCTTGTATAGTGAAGCAGCGACTAGTTCTAAAGGCGGAAAGAAACTCAATGATGTCTGGATAATGGATTCAGGTGCGACATGGCACATGACTCCACACCGAGATTGGTTTTGCACTTATGAACCTATTTCGGAAGGATCTGTGTTCATGGGAAATGATCACGCCTTAGATATTGCTGGAGTCGGTACCGTCAGATTAAAAATGCATGATGGTACTGTTCGCAAAATTCAAGGGGTACGACATGTGAAGGGCTTAAAGAAGAACTTATTGTCAATTGGACAATTGGATGACCTCGGGTGCAAGATCCACACTGAATGTGGAATATTGAAAGTAGTGAAAGGAAACCTTGTGGTGATGAAAGCAGAGAAGATCACAAGCAATCTATACATGCTGCCATGGTTGTACACGAACTGAAGCGAGTTACACTATTTCACCGTGAATAGTACCGTATACGTGAACAGTATTGTACGTATGTCGTACACTAGAACAAATCCAGTATACGTTAACAATTACTGCAAAAGTATACAACCACACGTATGAATAATAACCGTATCTGTGAATAGTACAGTACAATTGAATAGCCCGTATACTGGAACAGTGACCGTAGCCCGTGAATAGTGCACCAGGTAGGTTCCCAGGAAAGAGAGGTGGGTCACTGATAGACACACTTAAATACCAAGTCTTTCCTAGCCAGAACTTCCCTAGACACTTTCACACTACCACACTTTATTTCCAGCAACAAGAATAATTCTTTTCTGATGTGGAAGATCAGACAATACTGCAACCACAGAGCATACTAAGAACCAACACTTTCACTGCAGCGGAATAAGGACCACGAACCAATGGCTCTGATACCACTGTTAGGTATCAGAGTGACGGAATAGTGTCTCACAACTAAAATAAGAGATGAGAAAATAGGAACTGAACACACAAAATTTAACGTGGAAAACCCTCAATGAATAAAGGGAAAAACCACGGGGCAAGACTAGAAGAATTTCACTATGAGAAAATATTACAACACCTCTCTCTAAATACTAGGAGAGAACAACCTCACAAAGAATATAAGAAAGTATACAAGAGAGGAAGAGATAATTCTTGGGATGGTTTTAATACTTCTCCTTAAGGCTCTTTATATAGCCTTCAAGGAGGAACTCTTTCGTTGCTCCCACCGATGTGGGACTTTCTTATATAAGTTCTAACATCTTACACTATACAAATATAATAAGAATCACTCTATCTATTGTCACGTAATTTTAAGATTAACATCAATCTTAAAATTTAACATATGCATGAACAACTATCAATAAGACAACACTATCTCTCTTGATTTTTGTTTATTTTACAACACATCAAAAATTATTCTAAAAACAATTTGTCCTTTTTCGGAAGTGTTTTCTTGTTATTTGCTTTTCCAATTCTATATCAATTATTATCCGACTAAAAAGGAAGAAAAAAGGCATTTGCCTAGCTACACTAAGTACCTGCTTGATTCCATTGGGTGCATGTAGACCGTTGATGCCGTGTACTAGAATGCCACGTGTAAGTGATCAAAATTTTGTTGCATGAAAGTTAAAAATTGCATGTCGATAGCTTCAAACTATATCCGTCCAAAGGTCGAATCTGAGTAAAAAAATTTTTTAATTTAGATCAATTTAATTTAATTTGAATTATTATTTATTAAATAAAAAATATTATTTATTTAAATTTAATTATAAAATATAAAAATAAATTTTTAAATAATAAAATAAATTTTCGAACCGATTCAAATTTAACCCGAATAAAATTTAAATAAAAAAAAATCAGACTCCAACTCAGATAGATGTAATTGAAACATGTACATATAATTGATTTGGTACTAAAAAAAATGACATACAATGTCTACTTGTCTAATGCATGAGGTGGAGCATCTAGAATGTACCAAGTCCAAGGCCACCGTGCAAAGTGTCAGAAAATTGTAGACAAGTTGACGTGGACGAGGTGACGAGCTGTCCCCAAGTTACCAAAGTATACTTGACTTACATTCAACTTTCCCACCTCTCCCACTTGTACGAATGCATTTGTGTCTAAGTCTGTCCTACGTGTACCCCTTTTTTTTTTTTTTTTTGTTCTTGGCGTAAAGTGTCTTAAATGACATTGTATTTTTCGATGTTTCTAGCTCTAGAAGAAAGAAAATGTTCTTATCGCAAATGTCCTTTTGCTTTAAAGATATTCATCGAGTTAAGTTTGGATCTGATCAAGATTTTATTTTAAAAAATATTTTGTTTATTCAAATTTGATTTAATTTGAAATGTGAATAAATTTTTTTATCCAAATATGAATAAAATTTTGAATTTAAACGAATAATCCGATAATTAAACGGAATTTACTTTGTTTCGTTTTTTTTAATTTATTGACACATTGGTTTTTGTTTGGTTTTGTTGGTCTAAAGAAAAATGATGTTATTCCCATATAATTGGAGACAAAGGGAAGGATTGGAATTTAGAAGGAAAAAAAAATGGCATATGATAAAATGGATTATTAAGTATTAACTAGTAGCCAAATGGGCTTTGGACAAGTGGGTCCAATTTTCTTGTCAAAATTTTGTATGGGGACCCACCACAAATTGTTGACCTACACTGTTTGGATGGGAAGCCGTCCTGCCAATTGTTATCGAGAGGACACGTTTGGAAGTGTCAAATCGGTGGACATCAAGGCAAGCCAGGCCCCGTATGGATAGAAAGCAGGGCAGTCTTGGCAGAATCAATTCACTGCTCCACTTTCTCCTTTACCAAACTTGCCGTTATTATATGTATCTGAAGAGATTACGGGTCCCGGAAAATTTGTTCTTTTAGGCCTAGTTTAATATTGTTGTTAGAAAAAATTTGAGTGAAAAAAGTTTAAGTTGAAAAAAATGTGTTTAAAAAGTTTAGTAAAAAGTGTGATTTAAAAACTTTTAAGTATTTAATATTGCTGTGAAAAAGTGTTGTAGGAAATTGAAATGTAAAAAAAAAAAAATATGTTTAAAATAATAAAAGTGTAGAGATGTGAAGATAATAAAGTTATTTCATCCAAAAGCGAGCTTTTAAAGCCTAAAAGCTATATTTTTTGGCTTTTTGGTTTGGCTTTTCAAATCATGGTTTCAACAGCAGAAGTCAATTTTTTTTTATCTGTTTAGCATTGCGTTTGCGAGGAAAAGTAGCTTTTAACTTCAAAAACTGTGCCAGAAACAATGCTAAACGAGACTTAAATCTATTTTGGGTTGGATACGAATCAATCAGTAAATTTGTTTTATTATTTATAAATAAATTTATAATTAAATATAAATAAAAAAATATTTTTATTTAATAAATAATAATTTGAATCGAATCCATCTAAATTATAATTTTTATTTAAATTCAACTCAATCCGAATAAATTCTTGAATATTTGAAGAGGTCTAAATCCTACTCCCAATGGCCAATTACTTGAGTTTATAAACTTTTTCATAAAAATCATGATCAGATAATGCCACGTGTAAAAAGTATTGCATGAATAAATTTCCTCGAAACTTTCTTCTAAGTGGATATTTGCCTACTGTAATTTGTTCCATGAAAATAGTTTGGAAAATCAATCCTAAATTGAACCGGGATGCAACCAAATTTATATACAAAATTATTTTTTTAAAATTTAGATACGAATTTTAATATCAGTAAGTTTATAATTTTTTTTTTATTCTCAAACTGCGATTTATTTTATAAAAAAAAAAAAATCAATTTTTAATCACAATGACAGAGTAATTATTTTCTCTTAAATTGAATTGATTTTAAATCACTTTTTCTTTCATCCTTTTAATAATATTTGTGTTTTATCCTTTCTAATAAAATAGAAATCTTTGCGGAGCGAAAAAAATCTTACTTCCTTGATAATTAAGAATTTCACTATGACATAAATAATTAAAACTTACACCTCCAAACGAAAACGTCTTTATTTTAAAAGATAAAATCTCAAAACCAATAATAACTTTACAATTGAGTACAATTAAAAAATTCTTGCATTAACATCCTTATATAAAATTATATTATAATTATACCATAAGGGTAAGCTAATGACATTTTGGCTTCTTTTCTCAAATGGTATACACTTGGAATTTGATGTTTAAGACAATTTATGTACCAATCTCTCTTTCTTTCTTTTTTTGAACTAGTTTATGTAACAATCTCTTAAAAGAACCATTTTTGAATAAGAGAATGTTTGTAGAAACTTTAGACAACAAATTAATGTGATTACATGACAAGTAGACAAGGTGGGGCAATTTTTGTATGGATAGCTTTTAAATTTCAAGGAAAATAATTGTATATTTAAATCCATCAAAATTTTGCTTCCTTCTATCAAATTTATTGATCAGCCTGAAATCAAGATTAAATCAAATCAAATAAATTTTTAACTTTTTTTCTTTTCCCATGCAATTGTGCATTCATTACCGGAGGAAAAAAAATATTGAGTTTTATAAACGAGCTCCTTTCAACACTCTTTAAAGTTATCATATTAAGGGTTAATTTAGCATTGTTGTTAGAAAAAATTTGAGTTGAACAAAAATGTGTTTAAAAAGTATAGTAAAAATTTGTGATTTAATAATTTTTTTTTGGCCAATGTGATTTAATTATTTTAGTATTTGGTATTGTTATGAAAAAGTATTATCTTGAATTCAAATGCCAAAAAAATATGCATAAAATAATATAAATCTAGAGATATAAGGATAATAAAACCATGTTATATCAAAAGTCAATTTTCAAATCACAAAAGCATCGATTTTTTGATTTTTTGGCTTGAGTTGCCAAACCATAATTTTAACAACAAAAGTATTTTAGTCGTTTAGCATTAAAATTACAATGAAACATAATTTTTGACCCCAAAAGGTGTGCCCACCTGAATGTTACAATTTTAAATACATTAAAAATCAACAATTAACTATCAATTACTACATTAAATATAAAAATATTATTATAAATAATTAATTAATTAACTTTAACAAATGAATTTTACTAATGAATTCTCTAAAGATTTTTTTAATTATTATATATAATAATATATTATCTAATATATTAAAAATAATAAATTAAATTATCAACTCATATATTTAATACAATTTAAGAAAGTATTATTTTTTACCATTTTAAAAAATATTTTACATTTAATATATTATTTTTATTGAATTCAAAAAAATATATAAAAATATATTTTTATTTTTATATATATTACCTTAACCAGTGGCGCTAGACACTTGTTAACATTTTTGTGATGTTATTATTATTATTATTATTAGGATTTTGTTAATGAATGTCCTAAGAGCACTCGTTAAGGTTACTATATATAGTAATATCTTCAATTAATGCATTGAAAATGATGAATAAAATTATCAATTTTTATATTTAATACAATACTTTTACTATAAATAATATATTAACTAACCTTGAAAAGTATCCTAAAGATATTTGTTAATAAAATTCATAATAATATTATTATTATTATTATTATTATTATTATAACAGGCTTTAGAAACATCCATTCGCAAATACATTCAAGACAATGCTAGCAAAATCCAAAAACACTTGCCAACAACCTTATTGTTCAATGTGCCTCCAAGAATATCCTGTCGATGCCAATATCTGCTTCGAACACTTGTACGCTTTCTCCAGACAAACTCAACAGAGTCCTTTTTATCTTGTTCTTTGTGGGACAACCTTAATAAACAGTGGTCAAAATAACCTTTTTGCTCTTCTTTACTTCAATTACTACCTTCTTAGATTTATAGAACATTTATATATTTTTTATACTAGTATGGGATGCTTTAATAATTTGAATTTTAAAGTGAAGAGATAAAAAATACTAATGGTTTAAATATAAGAATTTAATATTTTACATTTCAATTTTTTTAAATTTAAACTTGCTAAAACTCTTTAATATTTCTCAAATGAATTTTACGAGTGTTTTAAAGATAATTTTTAAGATTACAATACATAATAATATCTTCATTCAATACTTTGATGATAAATAAAATTATCAATTATTATATTTAATATAATATTATTACTATAAATAATATATTAATTATCCTAAAAAAGTATCCTAAAAATATTTTTTAACAAAACACTTTTCAAATTATATAGAAATACAAAAATTTTAATCAAAACAAACATGATTTATAAGAGAACTTATAGAAATGGATTCACCAACTTAATGCAAGTATTGTAGTCCTTAAGATTAGAAGCACATTGATACTTCTAAAAATTTATTTAATTTGTTCGAGTTAGATCGAATCTAAATTTAAAATTTTTTATCTATGATCGACCAAAGTCAAGCTACGTGGATTGCTCTATTAATGGACATATATATATTCGAAATTAGATCAGAGTCATGAGGATGTTTGTTATTAGTAGTACATTCCATTTTTTTTTCAAGATTTGAATTTGAAATTTTTAAATTAAAATTTCAAATTTAATTTTTATACTGTTGTTGGGACAAAATTAAACATTGACATACTAGAATATTTGCATGCTCTAGCTAGCATGCATTTAATTATAATTTGAAATTATAAATACACTTATGCTATGTTTGAAAATATGAATTTGAGAAAGTGAATTTGGATTTTATTTATTATATGAATTATAAGAACGAAATGCACATATTATGTATAAATTAGTTAAGATTCAATATGATTATATATTTTAAATGTATAAATAATGAATTTCAAATTCACAAACATCTATATGTATTTCAAATTCATCACTAAATATGCATCCAACAAATTCATGAATTTGAAAAATAATCATAAATGTTACATTTACATATGTTTTATTACATAATTTACATTATTTTTAAAATTCAAATTTATCTTTTTAATTCAAATTTCCAAACACAGAAAATATTTTAATGATGATTAACTTTTCAAGTGTAAACTTTGGTAATATTTTATTTGTAAATATGATATAAATTATGCTCAAAAAAATCTTACAACCACAATTATGTAATAAGTTATATGAATTCATGGTTAAATAATCACTGAAGTTTTCAAACGTTGCTTTCGCCATTAATTTTATGTAAATAAAATTACATGCATTCTCATTCTTCATGTATGTATGCCTACAATTAGACTTTAGTTGGCATGTAGATCATTATTCATGTACCCAAAAACGAATATACATGTGGGGGAAAAACGCGTCAAGTATTGCCTAAACCTTATCTAAAAAAACCAAAATTTAAAGAAAAAAAATGTTAATTAATTATTTCTACTATAATAGGCACACCCACTATATGGGTGGAACAGAAAAAAAAAAAAAAAGTTAAAAATAAATGAAAGAGAAGTTATTTGGTGGCTATTGATTAATAAAAAGTGGGTAATTTTTAAAAATAGTAAAAGACATAAATATTCCCATGAATATATATATATTTGTAATTTTTTCAACTGAATTAGTATCACTTGACTCGTAACATTAAATTCAGTAAGGAATTTTATAATAGTAGAGATTCTATGCTAGATATCACTTTAGAAGCAACTAATTAATCATAATATACACAATATAAACATATTGTATCTACCCCTAACTCCCTCCTAAAATGACAAACTTTTTAGTTTCCATTAGAAAATGTGAGGAGGGAAATTTAGGTCCGTACAATTGATCATTTTCCACATTTGAAGTTGAAACTCTATCCATTATCCTAATAATTTTATAGCTCATACGAATAGTTTATTATTAATTTAATCAGACTAATTAAAGATGGGTTTAAGCAAAAAGAAGAGTTAAAATGATCCCCAAACTATAGGGCATATTTTTTATTGGTATCTAAACTTCAAAACGTATCAAATTGGTCATTACTTACAAGTATCATAACAAATTGGTCCATTCCGTTAGCTTTTTCGTTACTTTTACCGTAGCAATAAGCTTAGTGACACGTGTCACCAACTGATTACACAACATTTCTCTTCATTTTTTCCTTTTTCTTTATTTCTTTATTATTTTTTCTTTTATATTGTTTAACAAATAAATGTAAATAAATATTTTTTTATAAAATTAATATAAATAAATATTTATAATTTATAAATTATTTCATTATTAAAAAATTAATTTAAATTATTATTTATCTTTTGTATTTATTTATAATGAATAATAAAGAAAAAGGGAAAATGAAAACATAATAAATACAAAAGATAAATAATAATTTAAATTAATTTCTTAATAATTAAATAATTTATAAAATATAAATATTTATTTACATTAATTTCATAAAAAATATTTTTTCTTTTTCTTTGTCTTTTACTTTTTCTTCTTTCTTTCTTTCTTTTTTTCTTTGTATAAATAAATTAATTTCATAAAAATTAAATAATTTATAACTATAAAATATAAAATATTTATTTACATTCATTTATTAAAAATATATTTTTTACTTTTTTATTTTCCTTTTCTTTCTTTCTTTTTTCTTTCCTTTTTTTTCCTCTTTTCTTATAAAATTAATGTAAATAAAATATTTTATATTTAAAAATTAATTTAAATTATAGTATGAATTATTATTTATTTATATTTATTTACAAACAAGAGAAAAAGGGAAAAGATAAGAAAGGAAAGAATAAAAAAACTTATAAATATAAAATAAATATTTTATATTTATAAATTATTTAATTTTTAGAAAGTTAATTTAATTTAATTTAAAATATAATATAATATAATATACTTGTATATATATATATATATGTATATTTTGTATTTGTTTATAAAGAAGAGAAAAAGAAGAAAGGAAAGAAAAGAAAAGAAAAATAATAATTTTTTTTAAAATATTAATGTAAATAAATATTTTTATATATTTTTCAATTATTTGATTATTACAATATTAATTTAAATTATAATGTAAATTATTATTTAATTTTTAATATTTATTTATAAAGAAAAGAAAAGCAACAAAAAAAAGGAAGAAAAGAAAAAAATTAAAAATATTTTTTTATAAAATTAAAGTAAATAAATATTTCATACTTTTTAAATTAATTATATTTTTACAAAAATTATTTTAATTTATAATATGAATTATTTTTTCTTTGTATGTATTTATAAAAAAAAAATCAAAGAAACAAAGAAAAAAAATGAAGAGGCAAGTTGGAGCAATCAGCTGGTGACACGTGTCACAATCAGCTGGTGACACGTGTCACTAGCTGATTACTACAGTAAAGCTAACGAAAAAGCTAACGGAAGGGACCAATTTATTATGATACTTGTAATAAAGGACCAATTTGATAGGTTTTGAAGTTTAAGGATCAATATAAAATATGCCCTATAATTTGGGGACCATTGGTGCTATTAACTCCAAAAAGAATGAAATCAAAGTTCAATATACCTAACCTTAATGACCTAATCACGATATATACACTGGTAATTGAGTTTTTTTTAACTTTACAAGTCGGACTAAGAGACGATTATATATCTCATTTTTTTAAATTATTATTATTATTTATTTTTTAAATATATTCTGAAAGATATGTGTCATCCTATTAATATAGTTTATCGAGTTTAAAAACTCTCTTGATGGTACATGAAATAATTAATTAATATAATATGAGCCTTATCTTTCTAATCTTTGATTTGGGTTTCTTTCAGCTTTGCTTTTTTCTTTATATATATATATATATATATATATATATATATATATATATATATTAAAGAAAAAGGCCTTAAGATTTAAGAAGCTTTGCCTTTTGAATTAATTAACACATTATATCTATGTGTTAATTAACTAATTAATGCATTTGCACTTTAATTGGGTTAGAAGATAAAGTATTAAAAGATAAAGACTAAATGATAAAGTTTATACAAGCCGTTCAAGTTAAAAACTTCTAACGTAATCAATGACCATAGGACATAGGTGCTTAAGATTTAAAACATTTTGTTCAAACTTGAGCTCTTTGACACAAATCACCATTATAAAGGATCTCCATATTCCCACATCAATTTAAAATCTGTACTCTATATAATGTATTTAATTAAATTTAGTGTTACGAGTCAAATTAGAAAACTTCTTAAGGAAAAAATAAAGTAACACAACAACAATATTATTGTCTTTTTATGTCCTATTTTTAATGACATAACTTTTCTTTTGTTTTACATACATTTTTAAAAAACTATTCATTTATCATCTAACTTTTTTGTTTATCTAAAAACATAATTTCTACTTTTATTTCAACTCATCATTTTTTCTTTTCTAACTATTAAAGGTGTCCAGAGATCAGACGAGCCAGACCTTACTAGCATTTTTGGAAATCCTTACCCAAGGCCCTATCCAAAATACCGAAAATTCAAAATATATATTAAAATATTAAAAAATATCAATATATTCAATATTTCAAATTTATTTTAAAATTAAAATTAAATAAAAAATTTATTAATAAATAATAGCTCAGGCTCAGCCATATCCGAACTCGAACAATCATGTGCAAGGACCTGCTCGAGTCGAGACCCGCCCAATCCCGTGGACAAGTACACTATCCACATAGTGTGTCAAAATTTGAACATACTTTCTATAATTATCGCATTACAATTAACTAAACATAATTATGAATTGTGTTTATCAAAATGTTATGAGGAGTCTACATTTATGAATAGTGAATGATTTTTTTTTATAATTAAATAATTACAGTATTTTAATAAAAAATATTACAGGTCCCTCCAAAATCTAATGTTAGTAAAAGAAATTTATTTTTAATACCAAAAAAGAAATTTACTTTAAAATATTTAAAAGTATTTGAGAAGCCCAAGCATATGGATCCATTGTTTTCCTTTCTTTGATAGCCCAAAAAGATCTCACAGCCCAAAAGATGAAATGAGGAAAGAATTCTATGTTAAATTTTAATATTTGTTCTCTACATGAGAGAGTTGGGTGTAAATATTTATTACATAAAGTTTCATGATTTTAAAAAGTAATATATTCTATCTTTGGCTAAAAAAAATTAATATTTTCATATCAAGATTTTATAGTTTAAGAATATCATTATTTATGTATAAAATAATAAATTTTAAAAAATCTCAATTTTTTTTATAAGAAAACATTTCATTCAACAACTCAAATAACATGCGACTCAATACAACTCAGTACAAGGTAATAGAAACGGTGGATTGTCATTAAGATTGTTACCATACTATTAGTTAGTGAATAAATATATTTCTCACAACAATTAAGTGATTCATTGTATTTGGGAGAAATGGTTACACAACATCAGTGACTTTTTTTAATTATCTTTAATTTTTGCACTCCAATTTTTTTCTTCTTAAATTTTCTTTTATAAGTAGGCAACAATAGACTTGTCTAAGGGTCGGGTTATCCGTCCAAACTCGAAGGCCCGCCCGATATTTGGGAGGGCTTGGACAAAATATTAGGTCCGAAAAATGGATTTGGATATAAAAAAATAAGGCTCATTTAAAAAATGGGCCGAGTTTTGACTCTATCATTCAAGGCTCGAGCCTGGCCCGTTTTTTAATTAAATAATATATTATTTTATTTTCATATATATATTATGTAATTTATGTTATATAAAGATTAAATATATATAATATTATAGTGTAAATATTAAAAAATATGTTAAGTTATCCATGTTTAAAAACTTAATAAAAAAATTATATTAAATTACTAAAGCTTAAATAAAAAATAATATATTTTCTTAAAAAAATTAGGAAAAAATATATATGGATGGGCTTAAACGGGCTTGGGCTATCCATTTACAAATATGGGCGGGCTTGAGCAAAATTTTAAGGCTCATATTTCAGGTCGGGCCGAACTTGGACAAACATATACGATGTTGATACCATACATAAGCCCGGCCTAAACCCAACCCGACCCATAGACACCTCTAGGCAAGAATCTTGCTTTACTCAAAAGTTTTAATTCTTTTGGTACATTACTTAAAAGTTTAATAGGTACTATAGATCAAGGTTATCGATACCACACCAATATCAGTGGTATAAGTCGGTATGTATCAATTTTGAAGAAAACATATACAATATTAATATTATACTATTTCGATTTTTGTATCAGTTTGAACTGATCGTATCTGTTTGTACTGGTCCGTGCCGTCTAATACCATCCCGTATTGGTTGGTACAAGATTCTGATTTTTTTTAAAAAAATCTTTTCACTTATTTGATTTTTTAAACTAATTCCTAATTTTTTCCTCTCATTATCATTTTTTTATTTATATAATTTCATTTAAAAATAAAATATGTTCATTACATTATGTTATTGAACCTGATTAATAATAATTTGTTATTTTTTTAAATATTTGTATGTTTATTTTATTTATTTGATGTTTAAAATTTGAATATTAAATATTTATAATTTTATAATTTTATATTTGCATATAAACATATAATTGTATGTGTAATGGAGTTATATTTGCAATCTTGCATGTATATATAATAAATACATATTTTATTAGAGAACTTGAAAATAAACTAATATATATGAACAAATTGAAAAATATCAATAAATCCAATATGATATACTAAAAAAAGATCGATACAAATATATATTAATATCAAATAAAATAATACGATATTTACTAGCTTACTGTAAATTGTTGATAAGAAGAAGAAGAAGAAAAAACTATAAAACTTGGCTAAGCTAGTTCTTTAATTTTTCAACCGAAAGAGATCAATCATAGTTCAACTTTAAAACGTCACAAATAATCCCATCAAAGATATTTTCTCTCTCCTTTAAGTTCTTTTTTTTCTTTGATCATTTTCTTTCATAGATCCTTTTTAACATTTGGAAGATGATTCGTCATTTTTATTTCTTGGCTAAGTCCAAACATCCAATCATGCCTATCAATATCGACATTATTCCTTTGATTGTCACGTTTTATTGCAAAACAAAACAAAAAAAGATAACCTTTTTCAACGGCTTTAAAAACAGCCGTCAAGGATACTTGGCCTTTAACATATTGCCACGTAACCCATATTAGATTTTCCGACAAGACCTTTCACCTGATACGCGTCGATCCAATGATGATCGTCTACCAGACATCGTTTGACACGTGTCCAACACCGTGTTTTTGACTCAATATACCCGACTCATTCTAGCAGTCTAAAGTAAGAGCTTTTCCCATTCCCTACTGAAACAACCGCACTAAATTTGTGCTTTCTTTATTGCTTACGAAGGTAGTTGATTATGACAGAAAAAATTTTATTAACAAGTGTTTTCAGCTTTTTTTTTTTTTTTAATTAATATATCATAAATTATTTAAATTGAAATTTTTTAATTTTATAAGTAAAATTAATAGATTGATGCATGTCTCGTTTCACTGACGATGGATGTAATATTTTTTCATATATTATTTATGGTTTTACCTAACTTAAAGAGTAGTCTATTGTATTTTTTTTTAGTTTATATATTTTTTTTGGGTGGATTAGAATTTAGAACTACACGGTTGTGAAAATTTCTAAGAAAGAAGATATGGAAAAAAAAAAAGTTGGAAATTAGTGTCAAATTTCATTCCAACTTTTGGTTTGGTGGAAGATATGGATTTTTGGCTTTGAAAACTTTTGGTCCATTTCGTATAGTAGATTTCCACATCTTTTTAGTTTTGTTGGGCAATCAACTATTTGTATTTGATTCACCCTTTACAACCTATATATCAATCAGCAGCAAAATATTTATGGATCGAATCGAATTCGAATAAATTTATTTTGTTTGTTTAAGCTCAATTCGAATCAAAATAAACCCTAAAATTCGTTTTATTATATATAGAGAATAAAATTTTTCATCATCCCTTTTTAGGCCTCTTACCACTATTGGCAAGCCAACCCCAAATCATAAGGCACTCGAGACCCTTAGTATTAGAGTCGATTCTAGTACCACTAACTTATTAGCTCATTGCTAATGATTAGATATGTCCAAAAGTCAAACCATCTTGATTCGAATTGAGTCGGATTTAGATCAGGATTTTTATAGTTCGGACCAACCTGATCTCGCCCGAATTACTATTTATTAAATAAAAATTTTTATTTAAATTTAATTATAAAATATATTAATATTGATAAATTAATTTTTTAAATATTTTTTGAACAATAAAATGACTTTCGGATCGATTCGGGTCCGATCCGAACTGGATTTGGGTAAAAAAATAAAAAATCTAGTCTCGATCCGACTCATTGATAGGTCTAGTAATTAATAACTCTTTTAAATAGACATTTAATTTAATTGATATTGAAAATTTTCGTATTAAGTCAAAATTTGTCAACATTAATAAATAAATATTAAGTTACATATCGAGGATAAAATTTTAAATTTTATGAATAAAGTTTATAATACTAGAACAAATTTGGACTTTGATTAATTACCCGTCTTTAAGTGCAACTTTCTCCTTATGCAGTGAAAACTTAAAAAAAAAATGCAATTATTTGAACTTTTGGTTACACTTCTTTCATGTTTAACAATAATAACAAAAGTATAGTCTTTGCTATAACTTCATTTTATTCATAATGCTGCTAAGAATTTGTATAGGTGCAATCAAATATACAAAAGTGTTGTGAAAAGTATACAAAAAGGTTTGTTAAAAATATATATTTTAACAAAGAGAATAACTTATACTAGGATTATCTTAAAAAATTAAATTTTAAGGCACTAATAAAATAATGACACATCATTATTTTTTAAAGACATATAATTGTTAATATATACTCATTCTCATCAAATATACACTCTAATTCAATTTAACTCTAATGAATTTATTTTAAAAAAATAAAATAACTAAAACTCATAAACTTAGCCTAGGGTTTATCGGGAAAAAAATCCTTCATAGTGATGGATTTTATAATTAAGATATACCTAAAATTTATAGAGACATTTTAAAAAACACTGAAAGACTTTAATTATTTTGTTTTCTCAAAAACCCAATTGATGGCGTCTCATTCTAAGTCGATCGACGGGCTCGTAGTTGATGACACTCTTCGAGCTATTTGCAACAAATGTGGCTCCCTTCCGTTGCTTGATAGGTCTAGTTTTTCATTCATTTTTGTATAAAGCTGAAGATCTTTGACGTTTGATTAATTGCTCCGATAACTTATTATTAGGACCTTTTTAGATGGTGATTTTTACCATCTTTTTGTTTACTTAACCGTGGGTGGTTGCAACAACAAAGAAAAACTTCCTTTGGAAACAGTGTACTTAGATATTAATTGAATTAGAGAGTATATTTGGTGAGGATGAATATATAATAACAATTATATGTTTTTAAAAAAATGATAATGTGTCATTATTTTATTAATGTCTAAAAATCTATTTTTTTTAGAATGATCCTAATATAAGTTATTCTCTTTAACAAAACATGTTAGAAATGTGTAACCCTAACTCAAACTTGCCCATTTAATAGTTAATTTATTTTCATAAATATACCTTAATTAGACACTTATAATCTTTTGATTTTACTAGTAGAATTTAAAAATTTTATCAATTGTACAAGATAATTTCCAAACCTGTTGATTTTGGATAAGGCACGAAAAAAATAACTAAAACAGGATACAAAACACAAAACGACATGAATAAACGAACGTGTCAAAATTTATATAAAATAAATTATTAACGTGTTAAATTTTATATAAATATATCATAATTTAAACATGATTATGATACGTGAAAATATCATGACATGATACAAGTACACAAATTACCAGGTTTAAATTAATTTCTTATACTTTTATCCTTTTTAAAAATCATAGTTGACCGGTTTGCAAATTTAGGCCTAGAGACTAATTTATAGAGTGTAAGAAGGATCAAGGGGCTGAGTGTAGTTTTATGGGTTACTCTTGTTGGGTTAATGGACCTGTCGTTGCTATTTCATGTCTTAAACCAAAAGGCCCAAAAATAAATAAATGTGAACATATTTCTTGAAATTCTCTTGTTGGTGTGATGTGAATACTTGCAAACCAAAGGTGCCCTTAAGATTTAGATAAGATTTTAAACATTACAAATTCATTTGATTAAGTGATTGATGTAAGATTCTTTATTCAAAGAGCATGTTTAAATCCTCTTTTCTCAAATAAAAAAAGAGTTAAATATTGATTTGGTCCTTATTTTATACATTTTTTGTCTGTTTAGTATTTAAAAAATTAAAATTCGCAATAAAATACTTAAAATTTCATTGTTAGTTAATTGACTAACATGTCAAAACATCCAATCAAATTATGATATAGTAAAAAATACCATGTCATTTTTCATAAGTTAAAAAATTAAAATTAAAATGAAAATGAAAATTGATTTTTTTTTTATTTTTGAAATAATTAAAGGGAAATAAAAGAATGAATCGGGAAAGAAATAATCGGGGGGAGAGAGAGAGGAAAGACGGGAGAGCCAGAAGGGAGGGGAAGGAGAGAGAGAGGGCTGGTCTCTGATGTCGATCGACTTGCCCAAGACAGATCGGCAACGGAAGTTGATCCTTCCTACCTCCTCCCTGCTAGGCTACCTACTCGACTTGTGAGCATAGCCCGACCCAAAATATACTAAACTCTAACGCTTTTTTTATTTCTTTTGTACTTCTAGTTCCAACTCAACCTTTCTCTGATAATCTTACTAGCTCAATCTAATTCTTTCACAAAAATAATCTGATATTAACACAAATATTGTATTTAAAAAAAAAAAACTAATAAAATTATTTTAAGTGAAATTTATACCCCTTCCACCCATTTTTACATTTCCTTCTTTCTTTGTTGGCCATTACAAATTAAATGCAATGATAAAGATTATATTTTTTTTCTCCCATTTATTGACAATTTTTTTGGATGAATTAAAATTATAATGAAGTAATTTGACTGAGTTCAAGATTAATTTTTTTTAATGACCCTAAATCTCTACCTATTAAAAATGATTTTTAGGGCACATGCCATAAATCATCATCATTTAAAAAAGGCATATAGTTTCAAATCTTCTACAAATTGCCCTTTTATCAAATTCTAAATTCCAACCACTCATAATTGTACGTTGATGACGTACTTTCCTTTCCACCTTGAATGTCTCAAATCAAATGTCTTGAGACAGTCACAAATCATGGAGGAAAAAAAGAGTGAAGAATTAGAAATTGCAAAAGAAAGCTGATGCTAAAAGAATAAAATTTTCAGTGTATTTTGAAAAAAAAATAAAGGTAAGGCATTATAAAACTTTGAGGGAAAGTTTTTGGATAAATTTTGTATATTTGTAAAAAATTTGTTAAAAAAATTTACTTGCAATAATTAAATAGCATGTCCTTAAATAGAATATTAGAGAACTTACTTGTAGAACAAAAAATTGAAGTATAGAGAACTTAACGTTGTTGCCAAGGATTGAACCCTTTGTCCTTAAGGCGAAATTGCCGGTCACTTGGTGCACACGATTTCAATTCAATTGCCTCTCAGGATTTCAACAACACCACCTTGAAGAATTACACAATTTTTCAAGGTCTACGAACTTAAAGAATTTGACTCAATTTTCTCTCTACAATAACATATTCCTAAACTTAGAGTAGAAAGAACAAAGGAAGAAAAGAGCTTTTAAAATTGTTAAACCAATTTTTGAATGAATTGTTCCACCTATTAAGGCACCTATTTATAGGACATTAGGGACCTAAGCATACATGAATAAAATTAATACATGAATGTACATTAGGATAAACATACATGGTACATGAATGTACATTAGGATGAACACACATGGTACATGAATGAATGTACATTAGGATGAACATACATTACATGAATGAACAAAATCATGAATGACATAATTAAGTTCATGAATTTCAAAATTCATGAACATGTATGTCACACCATAAATAATGTATTTGGGTTATGCACTATATAAAGAGATCAATTTCACATTTATTTGTTTGGTTCCAAACCAAAATCCAATAATCCCTCACATGAATGAAAATTGATGACCAGTACGAAGACGCAAAGGATTCGTAGAGAGAAAATTGAAGTGGAAAAAAACTACATCAGGAGAGATAACTTTTGGCTTTGAACCTTCCCTAGTGAAATACCATCGGATTTACTCGGCTAACTAGTGAACGCGATGTCTTGAACTATTCAACCTTTCGTGTAAACCAAGACAATAGTACTCACATAGTTTCTTCCTAGAGATTCCAGTAGTTCTCACGGTTGTGTTCATTTTGGCCCTAAACAATTCATGGTTTCATGAATGCTTTAGAGAATTCAGCTTTTAGAAATTCTCAAAGAAATGGCCATATTTCTCATTCATATAGGCGATCTCTCATTAAGAGTATTCTGCTTATACCCCACTTGGAAACCAAGATATGAGAATCATTAATAGCACAACTCATCCTTATCTCGCTGCAGCTAGCACTTTTTCATCATAGGAATAGGCAGTAAATAATAATTTCTAAGTGCTACTAAAACTGCAATATGACTTAGTTTTCCCTTTGAACCTAGATCTTGGGATCTCTAGTCAACTAGGTAGGATTACCATCAAAACACTTTTTTGTCTTTTAAAGGCTTTAAGCACATTCACCTTGATGAATTATACACAAGCTTTCTTGTTAACCTTTTGTTAGCGGATCCGCAATATTTTCCTTAGACTTTACATAATTCCATTCGAGAGCAAGTGTTTAATGGTATTATGTCTACAACGTATAAGTCTAAACTTATCATTATACATGCTACTTTGTGCCATTCCAATTGCTGACTGACAGTCACAATGGATACAAATTGCTGGCACTGGCTTTGGCCAACATGAAAAATCCTCTAAGAAACTCTGAAGCCATAGTTTAAGGTGTATTCCCTCACCTTTATTTTTGGGCAGATGTACACTCAAGTCCATTGTGTTTTGATAATGCTATTGTCACCTTTAGAAAATTTGTCGAGAATTTTCTCAACATAATGAGATTTGGGACAATACAAATCCATCAGATGTCCTAAAATTTTTGATTCCTAGTATGATATCCGCAACACCCAAGTCTTTCATGTCAAAAATTTTAATTAACATGTTCTTTGTAGACTTGATCATGTACTCATTACTGCCAAAAATAAACATGTATACATATAGACATACAATGGCATAGCCCTTATCAGTGTTCTTCACAAATACACATTTATCAACCTCGTTGATTTTAAAGTCATTTGACAACATAACTTTGTCAAAATTTTCATGCCACTATTTAAGAGCTTGTTTCAAGCCATACAAAGACTTGACAAGCTAACACGTTATATTTTCCTTTCCTTTAACAACAAACCCCTCGGTTTGTTGCATATAAACCTCTTCTTCATGTTTACCATTTAGGAAAGCTGTCTTTACATCCATTTACAGTCTAATGGGTTGCTTCCAAGATCCGTGCCACTCCTGACACCATCAAGGATCACCCATCCCATGGACAAGGTCTCGTCCGCTGCTTTGCATCAGGTAGTCATGGTAGCACCAAGGCATGCCGATGCCAGACCATGACACTCTCCCCCACTTACTATGTCGATGCCTTCATCGACGCCAAGATCACACCCTAGTACCCTTATTGCACAGATTCGACATTTTCTCACATGTCCTTCTCTTGACTTCAAGGACTAGATCATGATCCCATCAAATGAGGCACCGAACATAGTTTTAGGTATTATCATAACCTTTTTGGGATCAGGTATTGCTACCTTAGCAAGACACCCCCACACTTTGAGGTATTTGAAGGAATATACTTGATTCCATAAAACAACATCTTTTGCTGACACCTCTTAAAGTTTGACCCATCGAACTTTTCAGGTTTCTCACCATGCACCAACGAGGGTGATAGTGGAATCCTCCCTTCCGAAGAAGTCTTAGCCACAACATTTTTAGAAATTTGAAAAGAAATAGATGTCATGTTATTTGAAACCAATATAAAATAAATATTGATTATAACTCAATCAAAACCAAACACCAATATAATAATAAATTAAGATATTGGTTTAATCGCAATTTAAATAAACATTCGCACCAATATAATAATAAATTACTATATTGATTTTAAGCATGCGTATAAAATAAAAAAAATTCAAGCACCAATATTTATAAACAAAATAAATATTGATTATAACAAAGCAAGTACTGAACAAGGAAAACAAATAAACAAAATAAAAGGAATAATTTTGCCTTAAGATTGTAGGATATATTTTGTATATTTGTAAAAGTTTTATTGAAAAAACTTACTTGCAATAATTAAATAGTATGCCCTTAAATAGAATATTAGAGAACTTAATTGTAGAATGAAAAATTGAAGTATTGAGAACTTAACGTTGTTGCCAAGGATTGAACTCTTTGTCCTTAAGGCGAAATTGCCCGTCATTTGGTGCACACGATTTCAATGCAATTACCTCCCAGGATTTCAACAACACCACCTTGAAGAATTGCACAATTTTTCAAGGTCTACGAACTTAAGGAATTTGACTCAATTTTTTCTCTACAATAACAGATTCCTAAACTTAGAGTAGAAGGAACAAAGGAAGAAAAGAGCTTTTAGAATTGTTGAACCAATTTTTGAATGAATTGTTCGACCTATCAAGGCATCTATTTATAGGACATTAGGGACCTAAGCATACATGAATGAAATTAATACGTGAATGTACATTAGGATAAACATACATGGTACATGAATGGAAAATTAATACATGAATGTAGGATGAACATACATGGTACATGAATGAATGTACATTAGGATGAACATACAGGATACATGAATGAACAAAATCATGAATGACATAATTAAGTTCATGAATTTCAAAATTCATGAACATGTATGTCACACCATAAATAATGTATTTAGGTCATACACTATATAAAAAGATCAATTTCACATTCACTTTTTGGTTCCAAACCAAAATCCAACAAAAGTTACACCCGAGCCTTTTGTTCAATGGTTGGTGCATGCTCACCTACTCAAAAGAGTAAAGTTCAAATTCCCCATCCCTTAAACTATCAAAAAAAAAAACTTTAGGGAAAGTCACTCTTATGCATCCGTTGAAAGAAGTGCATTGACAAAACTCCAAGAAGATTAAAAATCTCATAAATACGTATTCATCTCACAAGTTGATTTTGTCAAAGTATTAGCAAAAAAAAAAAAAAAGGGTATAAAGAAGTTTATAATTTAGGAATAGAGGAAGGGATTATCGATGTTGGAATTCAAATTTCAAACCTGTTTGATTTCATCTCTTAAAGATAATCACATAAACCAATTAAGTTAAACTCCGGTTTTGCATTAGTACAGAAATTACTTTCTCTGAATGCATGCTGAATTTTACATGGCCATGGCATACTCTGAAGCTCTCGAATATGTCTTATAATACAATGCTAGAGATGGACATTGATATCGTTTGCTTGGATTAGGTCAATAAACTCTTTAACCTCTAACTCACACTGAGGTGCTCATGGGTCGGGTCGGACCGGGTCGTGACCTAGAATTTTTTCTTATTTCTTATTCAGGCCCGGTCTTAGGCGGGTTCGAGGTTACTGTTCATCCTATTTAAAAAAATCAAAAAATTATTTTATATTAATATTTTTATAATTAAATTTAAATTCAATAATATTATTCTAATAATTAAACAGTGATTCGGATCGTGTCGGGCCGGATCATAAAATTTTCGGCCCATGAGCAGGTCTCACACACCACTTTTCTAAAGCCTTCTTGCTAAGCCAGAAACAAATCAAACTTTATTGTCTGCAATTCAGCTACAATATTTTTACTTTTATCTTACAAGAAAGAGTTAGAATGTGCAGGTATTAACTATATAGGATTTTACGTTTATTTAAAATTATCTTGATTTAATAAGTGATATGTTTTGTCCCTAACCAAAAAAAAAAAAGTATAAAACTTCTATATGTGGATTAAGTGATTCTATGGACTCCGGATAAAGTTTATCATGAAACCTTGACATGATTTAACCATAACTACTAAATTTTAACTGGATTCAGATTTATTAGTAAACAATTAATTTTATTCAATTAAAATATTTAAAACAAAATTTATTTATTTATTATAAATTAAAATTTTATAATTATAATTAAATCACGTCAAAATTCCATAATAACTTCCCGAAAGACTGAATCCATCCATAAGATCAAATCATTTAAATGGACTATATAGTTTAAAAATTAATTCTTGGATAAAATTAAATATGTCGACAAATATTTTTGTTATTAATTAAATTTTTTAATTTCACAAACAAGTTAAGAGATTGGCAGATTATTATTATTTTTTTAAATTATTTTCTTTTTAAAAAAATTCATTTTTAATACACTAACGATAGATTTTTTAACTCCATAAATAATATTAAGAATCTGTCACATATCTCACTTCTTTTTAATTAGTTTTTAGTTTTTTTTTTAATATATCCTAAAGGGTATGTGTCATCCTACTAATATCGCTTATGGTGAATGAAAACTCCACGGACGATGGATGAGATAATTTTTCTTTTTCAAATATACCATAAGAATATGTGTCAGCTAAACCGTATATAAAATTTAAAAACTCATTTAACTATAGATGAAATGATTTTTCCTATATTAAATTAGTTATAATATTATTATAATTTGCATAGCCCAAGGTGTGTGTTAGAAATAAATTATTTGTATGGAGTATATTTTTTTTATATGATTATTAGATTGTTTATTTGCCTACAATAGTGGTGTAAGAATGTGTTATTTAGAGGGTTGTGTTCACAAAGTGACAAGGATCATTCACTTGTAATCTTCATTGAATGTTATGCAAGTTCTCAAGGGCCATAAATAAAAGGTAATGGGGAAATTTTATTCCATGAGAATCAATTTTCTCATTTATGTTTTCTTTGTTAATTTGTTTTCACTTTTTTATCATCAGTTTTGTACTTGTACTTGGTTGCTTGTCCAAAATATAACACACCCCAATTTCCCCAATACCACTTTCTATTATAAAAAGATACTTAGCTGTATGAGATTCTCATTCTATAAGTAATCACTCACCTTTGTTTTCTTCCATAACTTTTAAATGTTTTGAAGAAAATAAAGGCATTGTCACTTTATGTATATTGGGTGGTTTTAAGTTCGAATCATTGTGGGGTTCAGCTCGTTTTAGATTTAAATTATTTAGGGTTTTGATTCTTTCGAGTTTGATTAATTTTGAGTTCTTATAAATTTCAGATTGAATTGATCTTAAATTCGAGTCGTTGCAAATTTCGATTGTTTCAATTAGTTGTTTTAAATTTGAGTTGTCTCATATTTTTTATGAAAAAAATAAATCTTTTTATTGAAGAATCGGGAAAAAAATGGATCTGACCTGCGAGAATTATTTGAAAGATTAAGAATAAAAAATAATATTATTTGCTAGCAACAACATAATGAGTCAGTCAAATCAAGATAGATTGATCTGAAATCTGATATCTAATATAGTACCTATGGCTACATAAGAAATGTATTGAATCGAATTGAGTTTTTTTGAAATCAAATTTTTGAAATTTTCATTAAATGCAAATCAAATCGGGTTTGGTCTTGAGCCCGTATGGACAAGCTTTGGATTCAATAAGATTTTGTGACCTCTAGCTCTGTGTATTATATTAGTCTTATGAGTAAAATTGATACCAAAAAAATTATTCATTTACTCAAAGTTAAAACTTGAAAATAAGAAATTTGCCAACAGTCACGATATTTATTGGTTAAGTGTTGAACTCTTAATTTTAATGATTAATTAGAATCAATGTCTGACAACTTCAAATAAAAAAAGAAAATGAAGAAATTTGGTTTTGTTTAATTTTCTTTTTATCGTTCACTACTCATAAGCATAAAATGTTATTAATTGGTCATATACATTTTATTTTATTTGTATAAAAAAAGCATTACAATTCAAATTTCACTTTGATCTTATCACTTGAGTAGCCTATATGATTTTTTTTTCCTTTGGTGCAATACGCATTTGGTATTTTTTAAACAAAATATTTAATCTATCCTTCTTATAAATAAATAAAAAATCTAAAAAATATATTATACGTTTAAATCTTCTCAAATCGGAATTTTTAAAAATCTATGTAATGAAGCTTCTAATATTTTATTTCTTACTATTAATTGATTGAAGAGAATTATAACTTTGCTACACCCAAAAGCCCAAGCTTCAGATCTTTCTTCCTTTTCCTTAGACATTTTTATTTCTTTTATTATGGTCAGTATTCTTTTCAAATTTTGCTCAAACTTAATTCGTTCTTAAAATGAATCCAAAGACACATTTTTCATATTGTTTTAATACATTTTGAATTATATTTCAAGAGTATTTTTTACAAAAATCGAATTTTGATTGACTAACAATTGGATTCACTTGACATTTTGGCTGCAATTTTGGCTCAACTAATTGGTGGAATGTTTGAAGTTGGATTTTGTCATTTTCATATGTTCTTAGGATAAGTTTTATAATCATTGTTCTTAGTATGGAGCCTAATAGATGTTTGGGCATTTTTATTTTCTCACTATGGTGATTTTTGTTTGTTATCTTTGAGATTAATTTGTACTTCAATTATGTTCTCGTTTGTGCTAGCTTTTGATAGTTTTGTAATTTTCGGTTGCTTTAATATATTTTAACTTAGCAAATAAATAAATAAATAAAGCAAAAAAAATAATTAAAAAATTTTGCTCAAGAAAAGATAAATTTGGTTTGAATTACTCGCATAGCATTTTTTTTTTTCTTTTTCAAAATGGCATAATTTATTTCCATGTTATTATATTCGTCGTTGCAGTTTCGACCCACAAACCAATTCCAGACTACACATCATAGTCCATAAATTAAAGTGTCATACTCACTCACCACTTTTACTCAACAATTATAATGAAGCTATTAGGTCGTAATCATTTGTTAAATTAGGTAAAGACATGTGATGCACATTTTCAATTAAATGTGCCAATAATTAAATAATAAATAAAATTATTTCTTTCATATAAACTAGTAATAAAAAAAAGGTAGTGAAGGAAAAGCAAAGCCATGAGGAAAAAGACAGATGATTCTCAATGTCAGCAATTCTTTCATTATCTTCGGCAGCTCCCCAAAGTCCCAAGCTAGCCCTCTAACTACCAAAACTTTTTGTATTTTTCTTTTCTTTTTTTTGGTCTAAGTATTTTTCTTCTATTTTGTTAACTAGTATTTTCAAAATGTGGAAAATGAAAATGTTTTTATAGTCAAAATATATTGTTTCATATGCTTTAAAATGTTGAAAATGAAGTTGATGTGGTTTGGCATATGTTTGGATTTTGGTCACGTCAAGTGGATTAAATATAGATGTGCAATTAAATAGTACACTAAATATATAAAACATTTTGCTAACATGTAGTTGTATAATTAGTACTGCTAAAAGAAATTAAAGAAATCATGAATTTTATCATTTTATTTAGGTGAATTTTTATATTTTATTATATCCAAATAAAATTTTAATTTGCACTAAAAATAGTCCTTAAAGTTTGTACTTGAATAAACTCTTAACATAATTTTTTTTTAAGTACAAGTAAAAAAATACAAACTTATTTAAATACAAATAAAATATAAAAATCTACTTAAAAAAATAAAATAATTTGAGAATTTTTTTTTTAATATTTTAACTGATTAATAACATCTCTTTTTTTCCATTTCTTTCTTTCTTGAGTTAATAGCACCAATGGTCCTCAAATTATAGGGCATATTTTATATTGATCCCTAAATTTCAAAACGTATCAAATTGGTTTTTGATTACAAGTATCATAACAAATTTGTCCCCACCGTTAGCTTTTCCGTTACCTTTACCGTTAGCAATCAGCTAGTCACACGTGTCACCAGCTGATTGCTCCAGTAGTTGTCTTCATTTTTTTTCCTTTTTCTTTATTTCTTTTATATTTTTTCTTTGATTTTTTTATAAATAAATAGAAAGAAAAATAATTCATATTATAAATTAAAATAATTTTTTAAAAATATAATTAATTTAAAAAGTATGAAATATTTATTTACTTTAATTTTATAAAAAATATTTTTAATTTTTTTGTTTCTTCCTTTTTTTTTTTTGCTTTTCTCTTCTTTATAAATAAATATTAAAAACTAAATAATAATTTACATTATAATTTAAATTAATATTGTAATAATCAAATAATTGAAAAAAATATAAAACTATTTATTTACATTAATTTTATAAAAATATATATTTTTTATTTTTTTGTTTCTTCCCTTTCTTCTTTTTTCTCTTCTTTATAAACAAATACAATATATATATAAGTATATTATATTATATTTTAAATTAAATTAAACTAACTTTCTACAAATTAAATTATTTATAAATACAAAATATGTATTTTATATTTATAAGTTTTTTTATTTTTTCCTTTCTTATCTTTTCCCTTTTTCTCTTGTTTATAAATAAATATAAATAAAAATAAATAATAATTCATATTATAATTTAAATTAATTTTTAAAATATAAAATATTTTATTTACATTAATTTTATAAGAAAAGAGGAAAAAAAAGGAAAGAAAGAAAAGGAAAATAAAAAAGTAAAAAATATATTTTTAATAAATGAATGTAAATAAATATTTTATATTTTATAAATTATAAATTATTTAATTTTTACGAAATTAATTTATTTATAAAAAGAAAAAGAAAAAATATTTTTTATAAAATTAATGTAAATAAATATTTATATTTTATAAATTATTTAATTATTAAAAAAATTAATTTAAATTATTATTTATCTTTTGTATTTATTAATGTTTTCATTTTCCCTTTTTATTTATTATTCTTTATAAATAAATACAAAAGATAAATAATAATTTAAATTAATTTTTTAATAATTAAATAATTTATAAAATATAAATATTTATTTATATTAATTTTATAAAAAATATTTATTTACATTTATTTATTAAAAATATCAAAGAAAAAATAATAAAGAAAAAGGAAAAAAAATAAAGAGGAATGTGGTGCGATCAGCTGGTGACACGTGTCACTAAGCTGATTGTTACAGTAAAGGTAACAAAAAAGCTAACGGTAGGGACCAATTTGTTATGATATTTGTAATCAATGACCAATTTGATATGTTTTAAAGTTTAAAGACTAATATAAAATGTCTTATAATTTGGGGATCATTGGTGCTATTAACTCTTCTTTCTTTTATACTTTTTTTTTTACTTTTCACTACTTTTTCTTCACTTTTTTTCCTTCTCTTCCCTCATTCTTTTTCCTTTGTTCCAATTCTATTTAACATATGCAAAACTAGACCTGATAATTAGTGTATTTGTGTAGTGTTTATATATATTTTTTATGTTATAATCGTCTTTAAAGTGTTATATATCTATATAAATTTTGACACGTTAATGATTCGTACTAGATAGATTATGACATGTTCGTGTATTCATGTCATGATCGTATTATTTTTTTCGTATCATATCGTGTCATATTTTGTATTGTATTTTAGTTATTTTTCTCGTATAGTATAATCGTATTGTGTCTAATATTATCAGGTCTATGCAAAACGGTTAGACAGACCTACTATTACAAATTATAAACATATATATATATATTAGTTTAAACATAGTAGTTTCATAATAATTTTAGTATTTTCCACCTTGTTTACTATTTTTGTTCCATTGGAGAAAATTGCTTCATTGACTAGTTCATAGTATGATTGATAACTCAAAAAATAATGAATTTCCTAATTAGACAATTGATTGGCACCTTAATTATCTAAAATAAGAAGATAACATTTGGTACCAAAAAAAAAATTGGAGGAAAGTAAAATTTTATGTTAAAATAAGGGGAAAAAGGGGAAAGGCTTGAGTAACTAACTAATAGTTGTTTATTATATTCTTAGTGCTCTATTTGTTAGATATCTAAATATTCCAAAAAGATAAATGCATAAACTTTTTTGGGTTTTTAAAATATTTAATTATTCTTCTTTTATATACTTTTATTTCAAGAATCAAAGGTAGAACAAATATTATCAATAAGTTCTCAATGAATATGATTATGGAAGAAAATTTGAGTTTGTGGAGCATTGAATTTTTTTTTTTACCACTTTTTATGACAAACATCAGCATTACATTAACATAACCAAATTGTCAAACACATCAAAATTAGGTTGATTTCTTCTTATCACATGGCACCAAGCACTAAAATACAAGACAAACAATTATAAAATAGATTATTAAAGTATAGAACTTAGGGTTTAGCTCAGTTGATTCATACTGTAATCATCTTTAAAAAATGACATCCAATAAGTTTCGGATTCAAAACTCAACACCTACAATAACCCTTTTTACTATTATGAGACTGCGACATTCTTTATAAAAAATATTAAATTATAACATCAAGAATAAATTATAAATAACACCCTAAATTCATTTTAAATACAATAATCAAATTAATCATCATTATTGATGGAGAATTAAGAACTTAATTATTTAAATTTTGCAATAATTGACTTGAAATAAATTGAGGTATATTAGGAATAACAACTATAGATGAGACATAAATAATGTTTGATCTAATTAGGGAAAAATGTTGTTGATGTAGAACATTTTTAAGAAAGTGTTGTCAAATTGAAAATATCTGAAGTAATTTAAAAAATATCTTCTCTATTAATATATATATTTTTTGTTAAACTTGTCTAAAATCTCGTATTACAGTTTTTTTACAAAAAAAAAAAAAAAATTAATTAGGACTTTCATTTTTTAGCCCATAAAACCCCATTTTTCAGTTTTTTACAAGCTAAAAGCTGTTTTTAAAAGTTTAACTTTTGCATAGAGTATTGTAAAAAATAGAATTAGATAGATATTAAGCATATTATGAGAAATTATCTCATTCATTATTTATAAAACTTTTAAAAATTTCATAATCAGATTAGTATGATAGCATATATTGTTAAAAGATATTTAAAAATAAAAAAATAAATTAAAAAAAAGAGGTATGTTACAATTTCTTCAAATAATTTAATTATTTTATTTCTTAGACTATTGGGTGCAACTACCAATATATATATATATATATATATTGTATAGTTACAGGTAAAATAAATTTGCCACATGAGCTATGATGTATATATATTATATTAAAAGGATTGATTTAATTGATGTCACGAATCATGAATTAATTAAATATTAATTCAGTTAATAGAATTATTTAAAAGTCAAATTCAGATTATAAATTAATGTAAAATGCAATTAAGGGTATTCATGTATTTTATTTTTAAAAACACTATCACACATGTGATATTATCAAATAAATTTTTAATTTTTAAAGAAAATTATCACACATCCTACATCATTAAATAACTTTTTTTAATATAATTTCTTTCAAAAAATTTTATTTTCACCATGTGAGTATGCAATATTTAGTGAGATTTAAAAGTGACATTTTACTATTTTGTAATTTTTTGTTAAATTTTAAGTCAACATTGTTAAAAGAAAAAAAGCTAAAATAACAAAAAATATTCATAAATTTTATCATTTTATACTTTTATTACATCTAAATAAAATCTTAATTTTAATTTGTACTCAAATAAACTCTTGACATTTAATTTGTATCTAGATAAATTCTTAACTTTTAATTTATACCTAAAGAAAGGCTTATTTCGATATAGTAAAAATATAAAATTTATTTAAAAAATTAAAATAGTTCAAGAGCTTTTTTTTTTAATATTTTAACCAACAAAATTATATATATGACACTAGAGATGGATTAAAAATTTAAGAAAGAAAAAAAGCTAACAAATAAAAAAAAAAAAAACTATCTTAGTTTCCAAATTAATAGAAAAATTTTTAAAGAGTAAATTATTCTAAATTACAATGCATATTTTTTTTTCTGCTTTTATTCATAAAATGAATTTTTGTAATTGACCCAATTTATAATAGTAATTCTTCATACAAAAATTATGAAGGTTGATTGTAATATAATTAAAAAAAGAAAAAAAATTATGAAATTATGAAATTTTAAAAATATAAAAATATAAAAATATAAAAAAATGAGGAAAAAGATGAATAGGATTTGTACTCCCAACAAACCCAAAAACAAATAGCAGGGATAATTTCTCAAAAAATCTTATAAAAAAAAAATCTCAAAAAAAAAAATAGAAACTAACAAAAAATCTTAAGTCAGCTTTACGTTATAGCTGTCCTTGCCTTCCCTGTTCTTTAACGTCCCTCACTTTATTACTTTACCAAATTCATTTTTTTAATAAAAAATAACACTGTTGTTTCTTCTTCCACTTCTCTCTCTATTTTTTCTGTTTCTTTGATCATTCATTTCAGTTCTTCCAAAACCCTAATTCTTTTCATTTATTTTTTATTTTTTTTATAATTTGAGATATTTTTATCTATTTAATTTAAACACACCCAAAAGAAGAAGAAAAAAAAAAGGAAACCCAATCTGCATTTTCACTTCATTTCCATTTTTAGACAATTTTTTTTTTTTCAAAAGGGTATCTATATTAGGCATCAACAATCATTAAAAAAAAAATAGTTTTTTGTCTAAAGCTCTCAACTTTCTTGCTCTATACTAGTAAGAAAGAAGAAATAAAGAGAATAAATTTACAAAAGCAAATTCCCATTTCTTCTGATCATTGGGTTTGTTTTTTTGTTTTTCCTTCTGTGGGGGGTTTGAGGTTTTGATTCTATGGCTGCAGTTGATGACAATTCAGGTGACGCAGCAGCATTAGTAGCAGCAGCTGCTGATGACAACACCAACAACAATTTGGTGATGGCAACAGCCAAATCAGAATCAAAGGAATTTAATGTGCAAAAGCTGGTTGATATGTTCAAAAAGTTGAATCCTTTGGCCAAAGAATTTTTCCCATCATCTTATCATCATAATCAGACCAAAAATATTGATGATTTTGATCAGGTGCCTGGTAATAAGCAATCAGTTGGGAATGAGAATTACTCCAACAGAAGGGTAATTTTTTTCACTGATCATTAACAATTTTTAATTGCATTTTCTGTTTACTTTCATGTTTTGAATTGTGGGTTTTTGCTAATTTTTAGTTTTTTTTTTGGGGGGGTTGTTTTTGTCTTGTTGGAAAATGGTCTTTTCATGCGAAGGTTTTGGGGGTTTGGATGAAATATGATTTTGATTGCATAGCTAAATTGGGGTTTTAGGATTTGCTTTGTTTTGTAATCCTAGTGGGTTTAAATTGACAATTTGATTCCTGTGTCTTTGCTTATACAATTCTGCATTTTGAACTGGTCTCTGATTTTTTCCCCTTTGGATTGATAAAGTGTTGTGTTTTGCTGGAATTTATGATTTTAAGTGATTTAGTCGGCCTAATAATTGTCTAATTATTAATTTGATTGACTTGTTGAAACTTTGATGCAATTGGAGTTAGCTTTTCTTCCTCTATTTGTCATATCTGGGATAAAGTTATGCTGAATATTGACAGGTGACGGTCTTGTATTTGTTCTTTTCTTTTTCCCTGGTTACATTTGGTAAATGGTTATAATTGTGTGTTTCAGAGAAGAAACAGCTTCAACCAGGGTAGCAGAAGGCTAAATGGTAGAGCTTTTCGAGCTCAAAGAGATGATAGTATTAGGCGAACAGTATATGTTTCTGATATTGATCAGACTGTAAGTTTAAACAACTGCACCATTTAGTGATTTTTTGTTGTTTCATTCTGATTTGGAGAAGTCACATGTGAAAATCATTTAATTCTTTGTTTTAGATTACTGAAGAGCAACTTGCTGGCTTATTTAGTAATTGTGGACAAGTAAGTTAAAATGCTGGCTTTAAAGCTTATTTGTTGTAATTTCGCTTGCTCCTGGCTAATGCTGCATATCGCACAACTTCATTCCTTCTCTCGTAAGACATGTAGAATAATTTACATTAATGTTTTAGCTTCATCATTTCCATCTATTGATCTCTGTTCTCTCTCTCTGTCTGTGGTACTTATTAAAGACTATTGAGTTTTCCATTTTTATATCTTATTAATACATGTTTATTTATTTCATATTTTGGTTCTTCATTTAGAGCCGCTTTAAAATGCCAAAAGAACTTTCAAATTTGATTTTGAGGGTTTAGTATCTCCTTTCTCCTCGAGTAAAAAAGAGGATGTTGTGGGTTTGATACCTTATGTGATAGATTACTGTATTTATGACATTTCTGAAGTGGTTTGGGAATTATTTTTTTTGAAGGTTGTTGATTGCCGAGTTTGTGGTGATCCACATTCAGTTCTTCGCTTTGCATTTGTGGAATTCGCAGATGAAGGTAAGCAGCTGCTATGGACCGAACTTAAATTTCTCCTGTATAAATTGATGTACATTTTATTCACATGTTACATTTTATGTGAACTTTGTTTCCACAGAAGGTGCAAGAACTGCTTTGAACCTTGGTGGGACAATGCTAGGGTTTTATCCAGTTAGGGTCTTGCCTTCAAAAACTGCCATCCTCCCTGTGAACCCTACATTTCTTCCTAGGGTATGGATGAATTAACTTTCTGGCTCTCAGCTGTCTCAGTTTTTTCATAAGGCTTCATTTTATCCTATGCCATTTCACCATTACTAAATAGCTGTTGTAGTTTTGCTTATCTTTCTTTCTAGCCTCACTGTTGATAATTATAATAACTAAAATTGCAGTCAGAAGATGAAAGGGAAATGTGTACCAGGACGGTTTATTGTACAAATATTGACAAGAAGGTAACACTCGTGTTTGCTCGCATGAATGTTTGAGTATTCTTCTGGACTTTTATGACTGCAGTAATTGGTCATCTCTTCCACTAGCATGTATGTTATTAATGTAACTTAGTTAATCTAACCCTCACGTGCATTTTCAATTTGACTGAAGGTTTCTCAAGCTGAAGTGAAGAATTTCTTTGAATCAGCCTGTGGTGAGGTTAGTACAGTATCTATACTATGCATGCCTTTTTCTAACTGTTTTTAGCAAGAAGATTATAGGTAGAGAGCTTTTGAAGGTTGACATCATTTTCTTTTAATTCTCAGGTCACTCGCTTGAGGCTTTTAGGAGATCATGTGCATTCAACCCGTATTGCTTTTGTTGAATTTGCCATGGTAAGTTTATGTTTACGAATTGTGTTGAAAAAGCTTTGGGTTCAAAATAGTTTTGAGATTATGTTTATGATGCTTTGGATACTAGGTTCCTGGCTCTGATTCTAATCAGTATATTTTTCATGTTCTTAAAATTATTTATAACATGTTATTATTCTCTTTGCAAACTATTTGTGCAAATGTAGTAACTCCAATTTTTCCTTTATGCTTTAAATTGCATAATATGTTTGACTAAAATCAGCCTTCATTCATAATTTCTTCCTAATTTTTGAATATATTTTGCAATTCCTTTGTAGTTTCTTTTATTTCTCTCCAATCCTCTCTCTCTCTCTCTCTCTCTCTAAAAGCAGCTTTAGCGCATTCCGCAATTTCTTGCCAAATTGTTCCTGCTATCAGTGAGCTTCCTTGAGTGAAAACATCACCTCACATCTTCAAGAAATTTACTTTAAAAATAGAGATTATTAGTAGATTAAATAAAGTCTATATAAAACAAGAGTTCTTCTTGGAAGAAGTCTTCTATCTACATCCAAATTTGTTGCAGCCATTGACCGTATAGAAGGATGTTTAGTAACAGCATTAGCAAATTACAGAAATTTATGCCAAAAAAATGTTTTTAAGGCTTTTCTTGACCATATGACCTTACCTGGTCTTTTCAAAGGATTTTTTCTCCATTAGGCAAGATAGGATTCTTTTTGAGTTGCTTCTTTTATGGTCCTATACATTTGGCTGTTATACGTTTAGTTTGGGAAAAGAGATGGCAATTTTTTGCATGCAGAAATATGGTTTAGTTCACATTTTTAGTGCATAAGCTCACCTATGTGATAGTATTTGGAATGTGGCTTTGGGAAACAATAATCTTGACTTCAGCTTTCTAATTAACAAACAAGAATTTATGCTTGAAACCTTGTTACATAGTGACGTGTTTCCGCTGCTAACTTTTCCTTCTTAGCCTGTCTTGCGAAACATAAAGAGTAGCCCTAGTAGTCTATCAATTTATGATCTATTCATTTGTTTTTGGTAAATCTAACCGGAGATTTAATCCTTTTATATGATGGAAGTAGGCATTGAGCATTAGTAATGATATCAAGAAGATTAGATGATTAGGTCTTAATACCAAAAAATATTATAGTAGTAATATTTGTGTTACCTTTAATGTCAAGAGGTTTTACGGTTTCTATATTCGACTTTGTTGGACAGTCATGTGACTGTTTTGGGCAATCCAAAGCCCTTAAGCGTTTTCTGTGATTGTATCTCTGGGTTTAGGTTCATAATCTATAAACTGGCAAAATGGGTCTTCGCGCTTCTTATGTTAAGAGAGGTTCAGTGATCGTTTTTTTTTAATCCTAGAGATAGAATTTTTGTAGATTTTGGCAACCGATGTCATGCGTAGACCACTATTGACTGATTAGAGTGGTGTAAGATATAGGATATGTTATATTTTTGGTGGTATCACTTTATTCATGTCCCAAGCTGCAACAGAAATAGGAGGAGAAGCCATTTTAATTTAATAGGGAACCAAAAATAAATTAAATAATCTTTGTTGAGGGCATCCTACTGTAACTTTTCGAGAATGATGTATACATTATCCATTACCATTACCAGTGCTTCTTTATTTTCCTGAACATTAATTTTGAACAATTTGTGTTTAGAATGGGACAATAGGTATTATTGGATTGATTAATCCTATAACCTCATACACTTTCTTGGATCTTAATTTGGCCCTAAAGATCTTTGCAGCATCACCTTTGAGCATAACATGTTTGATGACTATGATGGCCATATACTCGTTGTAGGATCTAAATAAAAAGGTGAAGATTTCAGTGCCTTAATTTAGTAAGTCTTATGTATGACATTATTGTGCCCTTGCCCTTGAAATTGTATCTGACCACATAAAGTAAACTGTAGGCATCATTTACACAAGGAAGCATAGGTTATTTTTATATCCTTTTTGAATCTTGATGCAACCATTGCTTACTATAGTCAATTTAGAGGATGAGAAATCAGTTGGATAGGATTTGAAGTTTTCTTGAGGAAGTGAAATGCCAAATTTAACAGCTTTGAGCTCAATGCTGAAGTTATTTATTTCAAAACTTTTATGCTTCGTGTCTCTGTGTTCAAATGAATTTAGAGGTTCAAATATTTCTAGATATACATCTCAAAGGGAGAAATGATTGCATTCTCTCTCTCACATTGTTTCTTATATAAGAAAAAGGAGTTTGTTTGATTTGATTTGGGATTAAAATATTTTCAGTTTATACCTTGCAATCTATTTACAATTTTTCTCCTCTTGGTTTGCTTTCATGTGAAGCCAATTTATTTGTAAGCAAGTCTTCAGCCGTAATGGTAAATGGGTTTAAACCTATGTTACTCGGACTCGGGTATAAGTGTCGGATACAGGTATGTGTCCGACACGGGTATTTCAGTTTTTCTAAGTTTTTCCATGTATTTGGAGAGTCATATCCTCATACCCATGTCTGAATATGCATTGGACATGGGTGTCGGACACGGGTACTTCAAGAAAATGAAGATTCGGAGCAACATAGGTTTAAACCAAGGTCCCATTCTTTATAATTCGAACTTTCCATGTGTAATCTCCATCCCACTTTTTAAGTATATAATTGTAAGACATTGATAGTAGGTTTGTAACGTTTGTTCAATTAATACTTTTCTTCCTTTGTCAAATTTCGGAATTTTAGAAATTGTTGACGGTAATAAACAGTTATGCACAACACTATGCACCTTGGATATATATATATATATATATATATATATATATATATTCATTCTTTTTTGCTTTTAAAGGGTGTATGATCCTCTGAGTTGAATGACTTCTTTCTTAGTTCATATATTGCAGATCATTTTCATAGATGTTACAGGAACAAGTTGCATGATCAAACTGTCTTTTTGTTTGATTGTTTATTTACCATGGAGTTCTTTAGCCACATTACAGCTTGTATTTGCTATGATATGTGACTAACCATCCATTTTTGCATTAAATCAGATGTACATGCATGCGCGCACACCAAATCAATCATCATCAGCAGAAATCATGATGCCTTTGTGCATGTACTTTTACATATATGATATCCGAAAAGATGTGATTACGGTTGATGAGTTAATGAAACATATAGCCTAATACTTTTACTAGTTCCCGAAGTGTAATCGTGAAGTGTAATCGTTTTTTCCCGCACGATATTTTGTGCCATGACTCGGACTGATAATTTTCCCCTTTATGGACAGGCTGAAAGTGCCATAATTGCACTGAATTGTAGTGGGATGGTGCTAGGAACGCAGCCGATCAGGTGTGTTTCCGAATTGTTGCTCTAAATCCCATGCTTGCCAATTTGTCATCTATTACTATGTTACTCGGACTCGGGTGTGAGTGTCGGATACGGGTATGTGTCCGACACGGGTATGTTGATTTTTTTCTATGTTTTTTCCTGTATTTGGAGGGTCCTTGGAAGATCATATCCTCATATCCATATCCAATATGTGTCGGACATGAGTACTTTAAAAAAAATGAAGTGTCGGAGCAACATAGATCTATTAAGCTAATGCTGCTATGTTTAAATTCTAAACTTTCAGGGTAAGTCCTTCAAAGACACCTGTGAAGCCGCGAGTTGCCCGTCCGACATTGCATTAACTGATTAACCAACCCTTTTTAAGATCCATGGATGGAATTGGGTGACTTCCCAACGGAGACAAACTTTGTTGTGCTGAAGGGATGGTAAAAACTTTCCTTTTTGTTTCATTATTTCCATCTTTTCTGTCGTAACAGTTGCCTTTTTTCTTTTCTTTTTTTTATCTTTCACTGAAAGATATCGTGACCATGCTTCGGATTGAAGCTTAACCTTGAGAATTTTTTCCTTATTCCATCCCTTTGTTTTGACAATGTCATCTTGAGTTTCTTTGCTGCTAGTTTCCATATGTTTCTAATGATGGTTATAAGCTATGTTGTTTCGACTCTTCATTTTTCTAAAATACTCGTGTCCGATTCCCGTATCCAACACATATTTGGATATGGGTATAGGGGTATAATCCTCCAAATATATGAAAAAACTTAAAAAAAATTGAGCATACCCATGTCGGATAAATACCCTTATTTGATACTCACCCCCGAGTCCGAGTAACATAGGTTATAATCCTATGCTCATGCTGGGTGAGGAACCAAAGATTTAGTACCGCCAGATTGTTCTTTATTTGGTGGAGATACCTGCCAAGTTTTCTAGAAATCTGGTATAACTCTACTGTGTACTGTCTTTAGATAGGAAGAACAATAAGATCAAACTCCCTTAAAAAAAATACTAGAAATTTGGAAATCAAGTTTAAAACAATCAATAGTTTGAGAACTGAGGTTTTGAATTACCATTCTTTAATCAAAAACCCGACCGGGTTGTTCCTTGTTAGAATGTGCTGCAATCTGATCAGATCAAGCAGTTTTTTTGTATGCACTATTTTAACAAGCGTGAAATTTTATATAATTAATACTTATACACTCTAATTCTCTTATGTGGAAAATCCAAGAACAATATGTTATTATAGGATTTAGCATGAGGGGCAGACAATTTATAATTTGTTTCGACTCCATTTGTCGTTGAGTTGTCGTTCAATGTTTGAAATCTTGTCGGAACATGTTTATGATACATTAGATTAGTGAATAGGGTGTAAGCGAGACATATGTGTTTGTAAGCAATTCGGATTTGGTTCAAAAAAAATTTGAATTCGGCTTGGTCATTGTCGAGTCGAGTTCGAGCTATCGAACGAGCCGAATTCGAGTATCCTAATGTTTGACTCGAGTAATTCGCAAGTCTAATCGAGTTTTATTATTTTTAATTTTTAATTAGTATTGAAAAATCTCAATTCGAACTCGAATTCGATCTCGAGCACAAATAATCGAGTTTGAAGTTGAGTATGAGAATCGAGCTTATTTTTACTAGATAAACGAGCTTAATAGAGTGAGTTCGAGTAATTCGATTTTTATCTCGAATCGAACTCGAATTTAAAAAAAAAAAAAAATTCGATCGAACTTGAATCGAGTTTCAAGCCTCGAATTTCGAGTTGAGCTCGAGTTTCTAACAACTTGAGTTCGAGCTTCTTACAACTTGAGTTCGGCTCGATTCAATTACACTCCTAATGAGTCATTGTTATTGGATTGTGTCATGACGTATTTTCTCATTATGGAATATATATATATATATATATTGAAAATAAAAACTTTAAAAAGTTTTGGATTCTCTCTCTCTCTCTATATATATATAAATGCATTGTGAATTTTAATTTTAAATCATTATTATTTTAATTTTTTTTCATTTTACAAACATGGTTCATGATTATCGGATCAAGCAATTGAATGTCAAACTCTGCCTTTATTCTCGTAGTTCTAAACTTACAATTTTGTTCAATAGAAGGTCCAAACGAGAATTTTGGTTCCAAGCAAAAGTTTACAAAAAGTTAATATTTGAAAATAATTCATTATTAAAATTAAAATTTAATAATTTAATATGACTTATTTTATTGATTTAAATAAATTTTTTATCTTTGAAATTAAGATTTTAATAGTACATGAAAATACTTCTGTTTATTTGTTTATTTCTATTTAATAATTTTTTTAGTTCTGTTTTATAATTTTTTGCTCCAAATTTGTATAATTAACAATATTTTTACCATAAATCTAAACTTTGATTCGCAGGTGTTTTTTTTTTATTTGGATTTTAATGTTGATAAAAAAAATAAAAATAAAACTTAAGAATTTCTAATTCTTTTTTATTTAATTTTTCTAGAAATATAAATGATCTTTTTCTAATGAGTAAAATACTATACATATTTCCTCTAATAAATCCAATTATAAATATATATTTTCTTCAAATATATTCGTATCGATACATATTTGGATATGGATATGAGAATATGATTCTTCAAAGATGCGAAAGTATTTTAAAAATTGAATATACCAATGTCGAGTGCATACTTATATCAGACTCTCACTTCAAATCCGAATAACATGTCTTCTAATCGAGGAACATTCCAATAATTAAGAACTTGAGACATCGACACAAAAGAGGTGTGATTTATGGGAGATTAATTCGATCTCTTTGTGTAATGACAAGCAATTGTTCTCTATTGTATGATCAAGAGATTTTTTTTTTCACTAATTTTTAATCCTTTCTTTGTTGGGTAAAATAATTTATTAGAAGCAAATAGTCAATTTTAACTATAAATGAACAAAACCCAATTCTAAAACAGTCACAATTAGTACAAATATTTTTATTAAAAAATAAAAAAGAAAGAAAGAAAGCTAGATGCTATATTCACTGAAAAGTTGCAACCAACTATCAAGAATTACATGTAGAGTGATTAGAAGACTTATACTAAAGCAGAACTTTTGGAATGGAAATGCTGCATGAGTAGAGTGAAATTAATTTCATAATCAAATACGGTCTAACTCTAATTACGCTTTAAAAATTTCGGACAAAATTAGATATCTACAGGTAATATTACTAAAAACAAGGGGAGGATTTTGTCGGCCATAGACATGGTCATCTACGTCGGAAATACCATGATTTTCGACGAAAAACTATCAACAACTTGAGTATTTTTAACAAAAATTGGGTTTTTTCGGATAAAAATTTCTGTCGGAAAAAACCTTGTCTCTTGTAGTGATCACTATGTTTTTGCATGGGAATAGTTTGCTACATTGCATTGCAACTGCAATTAGTGAACTGGATGTGCCCCATATATTTCTGTATATATGTCACATCTTCAATTTGAACATGAGAGGCTGTCCGCAAACCAAGAACAACATTATTCATGAAATTTTGATGCATAATTATAAATCAATCCGTTAAAAGAAAACTCGAGATTTTATACATTTTACCAACAGATTACACGACTATTAGAAAATATGTCTGATCAACAATGATTGGATTGCGAACTTTGTCCATGAAAATGTCTTCAAATATGAAATTTGAAGCAGTGCTTCTCCAGGGTTTCCCAGGTTTTTATTCTAACACCATTGTCTGTTCCATTGAACGTACACTGCCTTAAAACCAAGCCTTTAACTTTGTCTTCACCTTAAAACTTGCCAAGGCTTCCTATGCTGATTCCATGTCTAGGGACACAGTAAACGTCGGAGATGTCGATGTTTGTACTTCCGGAGAGGATGGCTATGCAATCATCGCTGGGCTTATTCTAGAGCTCGAAATTCGGACGTATGTCGAGCTCCCAATCTTGATTCTCGGTGTTGGGACTCTTCATTGTTCTTAAAGTATCCGTATTCGACGTATATCCGGACTTAAGTATGAGAATATGATCCTCCAAAAACGCTCCAAATACATAAAAATCTTTTTAAAAAATTGAATATACCCGTGTTGGACACATATTCGTATCCGACACTCACACCCGAGTCCGAGTAAGTTCTTGCATGTGAAAAATGAGAAATGGGCAATTTTGCTATTTATTGATCTTATGTACTTGAACCTGGAATTCGTCACGAAGTCGAATCTCATTGACTGAAATCAGGGCATCAGAATGTTTTTTTTTTTTTTGGCCATCAGGGCATCAGAATGTCAGATATCAATTTTTCTGTCAGTTAAAAACTAAAATAGTAAAATTAAACAATTTCAAAGAGTTGAACCAAAAAAATATGTGAATGAACTCGATCTAAAAAATGTATTTTTAGCATGCAATTTGGATGAATTTATTCATCTAGACATATATGTGTAAATGGTCTTCTTGATACCCAAAGTTTTAAGGTGGTGTTTGGTATGGGGTGATCACTCCAAAAACTATGGTGATCTATACATGGTGAATAGATCACTATGTTTGGTAAGTACTCAGTGATCTTACGTGACAGTGATCTTGAATCACCGGGGGTGATCAGATCATTGCCTTGCAAGGTGATCTAATTCCCATCTAAAAGGGTAAGAAACTTTTATCACCACGATGAAGTGATATGTAAAATCAACTATAGCCAATATTACCCATTTAATATATGAATTAAAAATTTACTTTCTCTCAAACTTATATTTATTTTATAAATTTTATATTTTCAAACTAATATTCATTTTACCAAGTTCAAAAAATAAATTTAGTGCTACTTTTCTTAATAGATATAAGTGATTTTTTAATTCAAATATTTTTTTACATAATTTATATTATAAATATTAGTTTACTTATAATAAATATATTTGTTAATTTTATAATTAATTATACTTAATTATAAAGTAAATAAAAGATTACTAATATTTTCCAAATTATTATTTTTGAATAACATTAAAATCATTAATTTGTGTAGTTATTATAATATGCATGGTTATTTTAGTACTTTTGAATAAAATAATATTTAATTTTTAGTAATACCAAACACAGTGATCTTTAATTTTCAAAAATTAATGATTATTAACCAAACAAAGTGATTATTAATCAGGAGTGATAAGATCACTCTAGTGATGAGATTATCTCGATGATTAAATTACCATAGTGATACTAAAAATTATACCAAACGTTACCTAAGGGAATTGCTTTTTTTCTTTTTCTTTTTCGTTTGGAAGGATTTATTTTTGGGATACATTTCAAGTGATTATTATTAATTTTGAAATATTTAGGATCCATTTATTTCGGAAATAATTTTAAAAAATAATTTTCATATTTTTCAATATTTATTTCGTGAAAAATAATTTTGTTAACTGAAAATTAACCTATTTTTCTTAAATGAAGTCTCTCCTCATCAATTATAAATTAAAAAAAAAAAAGGAGAAGTTTCTCCTCACCAACGTTATCGAAAGAACCAGTCAAGATTTATGGTCATATATATCGCCTTTTCTTTTCTTATTAAAAATAAAATAAAATTACATTAACTTTTTTTAAAATGTTAACTTTCTTATTATTATTTTATTATGAAGGAATCTTTATGGACTGCAAACGTATGACACTCAAATTAAATTAGAAACAGCCACATCCATTATGTTAGTTAAATTAATAATATATTTAAAAAGAAGTAAGTTAGATGTTGATAGTTTTTTTAAAAAAAATTGGTAGTTTTTTAAGAAATAAGTAATTTTTTTAACAAATATTATATAAAAATTTAAAAAACATTAATACTTTTTTTATATTATGAATTTATTTAATTTTTTTAAATTCATTAATTGAATTAGTATCACTTGACTCGTGACATTAAACGCAATTAACTTTTTCATAATTAACTAGAAACACGTACACAAAAAAAATATTTTAGAAAAAAAAGTTCAAGTATAGGTAGTTTGTTAAGAAAAAATGGATAGTTTTTTAAATTTAATAGTTTTTTTAATATAAAAGTACGTAAATGACTTTAATATTATTATTTTAATTAGGTTTTTTAATTAATTTTTTTTGACTTAATTGATATTTGATTAACTCGTGATACCAACTCAATCATAAATTTTAGTATTATAGATTAATATAGATATTTAATTAAGACTCATGAGTCATGACCATAATTTTTTAAAAGTTTAGATTTAAGAAACAAAAATGGTAAAAGAATTGGACTATATCAATATCATCTAGATTTGTTCATTGGTCAGATCGAGACTCGATTTTTTTTTTTTTACTTTCTTATTCAAGCATGGGCTAGTCCAAAAGCCTATTTTACTGTTTACAAAAATATTAAAAAATTATTTATATATTTTATAATTAAATTTAAATTAAAAAATATTTTTTTATTTAATAAATAATAATTTGATCCGGCCCGACCCAATCCGAATTACAAAAATCCTTACTCAAGCCCGGTCCAGTTCGAATTTGATCTGTCGGACCAAACAAGTAATCCGATCCTTGAACAGATTTAGTATCACCAATATAGCATAATTAAATTAAGGTGTCAGTCAATGAAATTAAAGCAAAATAGCAACAAAAGAAAAATCGTTTGTACATAGATATGCAAATTCATTGGGTCTTCGGCTACAAATCAAAAGCAACTTTCTATCTTTCTATAAATCTTACTTCTTCGCAGTAACGGGATCAGAATTTTCAATTTAAATGAACAAAGACTCTATATTTAATTTTTAAGGGTGAAATTATAATTTTTTTTTCATTTACCTAAATTTATTTAAATTTAAATTTTATATAAATATGATAAAATTTTAGGAACTTTGGGGTTAGATCTTCTCATAGGTAGAGCCGGACCGTGGTTTGAATATTTTTTTTGCTTTTCCAAGCTTGTTTTGGTCGCCGGGCCCGAGTCAATCCGAAAACTTATTTTATTATTTTTAAAATATTAAAATATTATTTTTATATTAATATTAATATATATTTATAATTAAATTTAAATAAAAATATATTTTTATTTAATGAATATTAATTCGGGTCGGGTCGGATCGAATTATCAAATCTTTACCCAAACTTGACTTAATTTGAGTCGAGCCTGTCGAGTAAGATGGATAGCCCGATCCATGAACATGTCTATTTAAAGCGAATGCCCCATCCGCCCCTAATTCCATCCATGCTTCAAATTTGATATTTTCAAATTAAAATCTTAAATCATAACCGCTAAAGTCTTTGAAGATAAAATAACAATAAAATACTAATGTATAGGAAAGGAGAATTTTAATTTTCGATAAAAAAAAAAGACTATATTTTTTCTTTTTCAACTGTTATTTTTCATTTTAGGATGAGGATTTGAATCAAATTATTTTGAGTATGAATATATGCACTAATTATTGAACTAATTGTTAAGGTGCATATATTGTTCATGGTATGTATGTTATGGTTACATTTCACCCGTAATTCTTTTACTGCATTATCCAATCATAATAAAAAATTATGTAATTTCATCACATATAAATGTGAATTTTATATAATATTTTGCATATCCTACACAATTCAGGTTCAGGGTTTTTATTAATTAATTATAGCACAATAATTATAAGAGAAGTTCCCATATGGTGTTTGAAACCAAATATATATCTTAGAAGAAAACTAAACCTACATGACCAATAAACAAAATTATCTTATTAGTGGAAAGGAGCAAAGGTTTGAAAATCAAAGCGGATTTAGATATTAGATAATCAAAATATTTTATTCAAATTTATTTTGAATTCGTTACAAATAATAAATTTAATAACCGACTTTGAAATTATTTAAATTTATAATATTCAAATCCACACAAATCAAATTGAATAAATCCAACGAGTGACTAATAATCCTGTTATATGTCAAATATTTGAATTTTTACTATCTATTACCATCTCTACGATCACCTGTGAATTTATCCAATTTTACTTTGGATTATCTAACTATATAGCGATTGGTTAGTTGATTTATTTGTTTGTTTAATTAATTAATTTTTGTATATAAAATATAATACTTTATTACTGTTGTAATAGTTAATTCAAATAGGTTGAAGTCAAATCATACATCTTTTACTTAAATATATAGTCACGAGTCACAAAAACACGTTACGTGAATTAAGTTGACAAATCGTATAAATCAAACAAGAGTTCGTTTACAATTGCAATTAGAACTATATCTTTGACAGTAATAATCGAATTTACTCGTAAATACAATATCAAACAAGATAAAAAATTATGAAAAATTAAGAAAATCATGATTACATATTTACACTGAATTTATTCTCAATTTATAATAATTAAACCTTATGATTGCGATTGCTTTCCATCATAACTTTTTTATAATGTTAAAAAAACCAAATTGGACCGGTTCAATAAAAAACCGATGACATATTTGTCCGACACATATTAAAGAATCAGAGATTCAACGAATCGGTAAAAAATCGATTCAACGGGTAAAAAATGACAAAAACTTGTAAAAAATTATTTTTTTTGTTATTTTTATTAAAATTAATTTTGAAAGTGATGAGATTTGAACCTTTAACCTCTTAATCAAATATTAAAAATCATACCATTAAGACAAATAAATATTTTTATCAACTAATTACTATATTTAATACTTATTTAATATCAAAATCACATATTTAATTTATTTTTTAATTAAATAATTCGGTTGAATCGATGACTCGAAAGTCACACCTATTTATTTTTTATCCAATTTTTTATTCATTGCTTTTTTATGAGTTCATTTTTTATATATCGTAGATAGAATTTTTAACCTTGACAAATAATGTTAAAATATTGTCATGTGTCTCATTTTTTTTATATTAATTTTTTATTTTTAATATATTTAAATATTTAAAGCAATATGTATCGTCTAATTAGATTTAAAAACTTTGGGATAATTTTTCATTTTTTAATATAATCGTCAATCATAATCACAATATCAAATAGAGCACCTCAACTTAATTAATCACGACAAAATTTACAACAAAAATAAAATCTAATTAATCAGTCTAATCATCAATCTTTTTTACGAAGTTTATTTGAATAATTTACGTGACGTGATAATCATTGCTACCTACTTCAACTCTTCTTTTCTTCCTTCATCAACCACAGAATTGGAGATGAAGATTGGGATCATGTTTAGACAACATCGATTCGAATTAGATGGGATATAAGATAGGATTTTTATAATTTAAATTGGTTTGGTCTGATTCGAATTATTATTTAATTAATAAAAAATATTTTTATTTAAATTTAATTATAAAAATATTAATATATAAATAATATGTAAATAATAAAACAAATTTTCAAATTCGACGAATAAGATTTAAATAAAAATATTTCTTTTACTATTCCAACCATTCGATACGACTATAAACACCTCTAATAATCATGTCAAGCACATGCGGGTTTGACTGAATGCATTTCAACATGCAAATTCTCAATTGAATTAATAAGAGTATATATAATTTCAATTTTATTCAATTTTTGTTTCTTCTAGACTGCTTGAAAACATAACGGTCAAATAATCTCATCTCATCTCTCAAAACTTTTAAAGCCTTTAGATTTCAACCAATTCTCCATACAAGTTTCCATTATTTCTTTCTCTTCTTTCTTCATTTGGTGTAATCAACTTCAATATAAACTATCCAAATCACACGGCGAAAACCCTTTTAAACAATTAGATTGTTTTCTTTTCAATCTTTTTTCCGAACTAAAATTCTAATTACCAACTTGAGTAAATTTTGAGTATCTGAATTGTGCACATTCGAGCTACAACCAAAGATTTAAATAGCGATCTCAACGTGACGTTACGATTACTATTTTGCGATTTCGTCTTTTTCCGTCGTCGATATTCACAATCGACATTTACCGCAATAGCATTCATTACTTCTACAACCGAGATAAACACGACTCGACTATAACAACTCGATTTTACATTTGTCGTCAGCGAGGGTAATTTTGACATGGCAAGTGGAAAAGAGCCAATGAAGGTTGTGATCATCGACACAAAGTACGTAGAGACGGATGCTACAAGCTTTAAGTCCGTAGTACAAGAGCTGACGGGTAAAGATTCAAGAGTACTTATGAGCAATAATATTCCATCAAAGCCGAGAAGCCGGTTTTACCATGAGCAGATAAATAAGAAAGAAGAAGGGATTCCACCGGCGGCGGCGGGGGTTGAAAGTACTTCTAGAGGCGATTCGATTTTGATGAATAATTTGTCGTTCAAGGAATTCGAAAGGTTGCTAAAGGAGATGCCTCCGGTGGATGATTTATCATGGAATATTATGGACTGAAATAACTTCAATTTACGTACATTTCACTTATATTTTCATGCATGGTTTAATTTAGCTACTCCTTGTATTAATATTCATTCATTAATTTTGCTCCTTTAGCTTATTTTCTGTTTCATGGATTTTTCAACAATGGTTATCGTTGACACTTCATTAGTAAGATAAGACACATCATATATGTCCGATATTTCATCATGAAAGTGGATACTTCATCACAAAAGTGTACACGGCTTTCGTAATTGTTGCAGTTAGGAGAAAGAAAAAGAAGAAGAAAAAGTTTGGTGCTGTTTTTTTTTTTTGGTATATCAACAAAATATATTTAAATATAAATAATTTATATAAAATTATATGAATAAATATAGAAATGATATTGCATTATTTGTATTTATATATATTTATTTAAAATATTGTTATAAAACGTATCCACATATCCGTATCTAACTTTTGGATCCTTTTTACTTGACTCTGCGAGTCCAATATTTTAAACAAAAAAGAGTTAGACACACGGATACATATCAATGTCGGATACCGATAACCGAGTTCATGTAACCTAATCCTGTTCCTATGTATATTATAACAAATTAATTATAGAGTTATTTGATTAGTTTATCTTGTTATCACTTTCTCTCTAATTTCTCTTAAATTTTTTTTTTTTTCAAAATTTCTCTTAATTTCCTGCCCTTTTATCATGTGATATCCAGTGATTTCTTTGGAGTCTTTCCCAATTTGATTGATAGTTGTTCATCAGCTCAACTGGTTCTTAGAAGGGTCGGAAATCCTGATAAAGGATTAAATACAGGTAGATCTGGCAATATTGGATATGATACGATTACATGATATGAACACGACACGAAAAAAAATAATTAAAAATACGACACGAACACGACGCTACACGAAAAAAGGACACGAACACGATACGGAAAAAATAACTAAAAATACAACACGAACACGACACGACACGAAAAAAGAACACGAAGACGATACGGATACACGAATGCCTCAAAATCTATATAATACAAATTATTAACGTATCAAAATTTATATAAATATAAAATACGTTAAACACGATTATGACACGGCAAAATATACAAACACGATACGGATACACGAATTGTTAGGTCTAAATACAGGAGACAGAGTCTTGCAAAATGCAGACAATGAGCATTGGGGGTAGATCAGCTCATCAAATTTGCAAAATAAACATGGAAATGAAACTTATAATAGTTTTAATTTACATTGGATTTCCTTTTGATATATATGAAGCATTTGTGTTGATTACTGTTGCAAAAGTCTAAAAATTTTAGTCAGAAATTGCCTTGGCCAAGGAGAAGTAAAGATGAAGGAACGCTTTTCGTGGTTACTTCATGGGTTGCTTGTTCAACCAGTGCTCATAATTAGTAAGAACTAACATGTTTGAAATTGAAACATTAATCTATCTTTAACTAGAGACTAAAACTCTATCTAAGTTTGCTTTTTGGACAAAAGAAGGCAGAAAATTTGAAAATTTTAATATTGGCATTTCAAATAGATCTGTCCATTTGTTGGACAATATATATATATATATATTCGAAAAACGAATTTGGACCCAAAAAAAATGAGATATGTTTAAAAAATGATCCGGACCTTGGGCATAGCATTTAATGTCTGACCCGAAAATTATATTTTTGTATATATTTTATGTTTATATATATTAATTAATATTAATATGATACTAAATTAATATTTGTGATATTAATATTCAAAAGAATCAATCCCTTTTTAAGGAGATGATCCCTTAATCTATCAAAGTCGAATTTGTATTTCAAAAGATTAGAGGATCAAACTCTTTTAGAGATGATGGATCTCTTCTAGCTTGACAATTCTTTAAAATATTTTTATATAAAAAAGCACAGATCCTATTCTAAAAGGGATCTTGCATTCTCAATTAACCTATATAATTGAGGTACTAAAGAATGCCAGGAATAAAATAGATACAACATTATAAAAAAATTGAGAAAAGGACCCCGAAAATTAGAAATTTATATATATATATATATTTGGCAATTTATAATTAGCATATACAAAATGAGAATCTAAATCTCATCAATGTACGTAGAAAACATGCTATCTTCTTTACCTAATTACCAAAAAGAAAAATTTTAATTTAGGTCGACTCTTTTCCATTCCGAAAATGCAAGAAGGTATTTTCTTTTCAAATGTTAAAGGGAGTTTAATTTTCATCTCATACCCCAACTATTTTAGCCTATTAAAGAATAAAGATTGAAATGTTTAGTAAATTTTTTAGGTGCTTGAGGTTGTCAATGATCGAATCTTAATCATTGAAATTAAAAATTTAATATTCTACCAACAGATCGATTATACGATTGTTGACAAAATCTTTAGCATTACCTACACTTTTAAACAAAATAAAAAATTATTTTCAATTCATTTCAAACAAACGGTGTCGTTCTGGAAGAAAGAACCACTAAGTAGGGGTGAGCGCTCGATCGAGTCGAGTCGAGTGAAAAAAAATCGGATTAGTCGAGTTGACGAGTCCTATTTTGTCAACCAAACTCAATTTGAAATTTTAGCGAATCGAGTCGAGTTAAAACAAATTCGAGTCGAGTCGAATAATTTATTCGAGTTAAAATGTTATCTTGTAAATGTTGATTGACTAGATCATGTTACTGTTATCTTGTAAATGCATGTATATCTATAATTTTGAAATTTAGTTCTATGAAATTACAAATATTTTTTTTTTGTGTTCTATCTTTTCTTATAAATATAACTATCAAAGACTTGTCATACTAAATAAATAGCCTACTATTGACCTTTAAAAAAAGAGAATTCATTATCTTTTGAATTTCATCGTTTGGTTAGCTTGGTAATGTGCATGATATCAACCAAAAGCTTCAATCTTTAACTGAATGAAGCATTGAGTGATAGCCTTCCCCTTTTGAAACTCAAAAAATTCAATGTAAACTTTCAATCTAGACTTGTCAATTTCAAAGGGAAAAAAAAATGAATGATAAATTATTAAGACAATAAGTATGCAGTCAACAGCTCATGTGGATTTATTTTTCTACTGAATGGTGACAAACCACAAAAATAAATGACCCAACAAAAATGGGCTAAAGAGTAAAAAGGGAAGACGAAATAAGGAAAACGCAAAACTCAAGCTTAGTATCAAACTCAAATGAGTAAAACGACGTCGTATAGAAATATCTTATTCGGATTTTCGAGTTATTCGAGTTGTATAAATCAAATCCTAGCTAAACTATATAACTCAAATTACTTAGTCGAGTTGATCCGAAAATTCGAATAACTCTAATAAACCGAACTATTTAATTCGAAATTTGAAATTTTTTTCGGTTTTTTCGAGTCGAGTCGGATTTTGCTCACCCCTACCACTAAGTACTAACCAGAACCAGATAATCGGCCATTGAATTTGGAATTGTGAAGGCGTCACTGTATAAAGGCATGAAAAATTTAGGGCCTTTGGTTGGTAGTACCATTACAAGTGACATCAAATTCAATGATAAGTATTTTGTTGTTGATGCCATAATCAATGATGATGAGCTTTTAGGAATAAATTGCTTCTCTTACAAAATCAAACTACCGATGAATGGAACTAGGGATGGCAATTGATAGTGTGAATTTGGATATCCGTAATTATTCGATTCATTTTTTGCGAATTCGGATATTGCAGATTCGAATAAAATTTTGATTCGAATATTATAATTACTATCCGAAGCGGATTCGAAACGGATACGGATATGAAACCTCGAATATCCATTATCCATTTAGTAAAATGCATAATTTTATGCTCATGAAAAGAGTTGAACATTGGCTTACAAGGTTAACTACTAAAGATTTTACCAAGTGAGCTAATCATCAATTTTGAAATAAATGCTACTAAAATTAAAATATATCAAATATAATGAAATATAATAATAACTTAAAAAATATTTTTTCAAAATAAAATATAATAATTAATTAATTATGTTAAATACCTTTAAAATTTAAAGATGCATGGTACTATAAAACAATATTTGATGATTTAATCAGCTTAATTAATTAAATCACTCTAATGGTAAATTTTTTATTTTATTTTTTTACAAAATTATTTTGTAGCAAAGTTAAGAACTTATGTTAATTAAAATAAATATTAAAATATACATTTTTTTTTCTAATATGACATAAATATTTATTTTTATATGTTTTTAAGTATAAATTTTAGAATTTGTTTGTTGTTAATTACGAGTGACTTTGAATTTAAATTTATTTTTTGTTTGATTTTATATTGTTATTAAAAAAAATTTGACTTACTGAATTCGAATTTTTAGTAGATTCGAATGTCCGACGAATAATATTATTTAATTAAGATTCGGATAATAATATTCGGATTTAATACGGATAATAAACTGATTTGAATTTTAAAATAGTTATACGAATTTGAATATTACAGAAAAAAAAAATATTCAATTCGTTGCCATCTTTAATGCAAACAGAGAGCATTTAAACTTCGATACTTAAATTAGTATATCCGAGAAAGTAGAGAAATAGCATATGAGAGAGTGTGTGAGAGCTTATGAGAGGATGGGATCATTCATATTTATCGGAGGAAAAGATGCACTTTTGAGATGTACTATCGGATTCTATTTACCTTTTAAATAATTTATATATATACATTTACATTTATTAATGTATTAATAATTTTTATTCTATGCTCTCCTCTTGTCTTGAAGGTTAGGTGCCTGGCATTTAAACTTTAAGAGCAAAGTTCCAGAGCTGGTAAAGAAAAATTACTATATTAATTCAAATTGTGCATTTAACATTTTAACTTATCTTACTTTTTTCTTAAAGTATGTAATCTTATATTTTTCTTTTGTAATATAAAATAATTCTATATATGTTTTTTTAATTATTTTAATTAGATTATAAAAAAAAATTACATTAAAACCTTAATTTTTATTAAATTTTTTACATATGCAACTTGAATTATAATATTTGAAAATTGATTTTTTTTATTTATTATAAGGAATTTATATATTGTTTACAAATTTAATATCATATAATGTTTTTATATTAGAGCTATTTACGGGTCCGATCAGGTCACGCTCGCATAAAAAAAAAAATTTGCTTGTCCAAAGTCCAACCCGAATCAAGCCGACGTGTAGCCTGACTCCTAGACAGATTAATTTCATACATAATTTTTATTTTTTACTTTAAATCTTTATATATATCTCGGTCCCCAACAGTATTCCTAAATTCGTCCTTGCTTACCAACCTATAAAAAACCACTCATTTCCTAATTTTTGTTCTCCATAAGAACAACTCCAAGGATAAAAAGGTAGGTTAATGAGGTTAGGTTACATTAGGCAAAGAGATGAGCCATAAGAGTTATGGTTCCACCATCCATAACCAATTGGGTGAACCAAATACCTGCCTTAATCAACAGTTTCTTAATAGAAATAATAATAATAATATTTTTGCTATCATCTCATATTCCTCAAGGGACAACTTACTTATTGTCAAACCATACAAAATAGCATATATTGTTATGTCTAATAATTACAAGGGCTGAAAGCTCAAGATTAATTCCAAACTAGATAGACGATATTCATTGACTAGAGAAAAACAGTCATAATCTTTATCAATTGTATAATATTTTAAGTATAAAATGAATAAGGTAAGGATTAAGAACACTAAATCTTAAATCATATTTTCATTATTTAGAAGCTTTTACTTCTTTGAATCTTTTTCTTATTCTTTTTTTCTCAAATACTCGTTGACTTTAAGCATCAAAATACATCTTGAAATTTAAACTTTAATCCCCATTTAATTATTTGCTCGTCTGTACAAATCTTCCTTATTTTCAAACATTCCCACTTTTCGAACTCTCTTTCTACAATTTAAAAATCTATGAACAAATATATATTAGTTAGTTTTTATTTTTTATTTTTTTACAAAAGAAACCACAACTTGAGAATAAAAAAAAAATTGATATATTGAGATTCGAACTCCAAATTAATTGGATGCCATCTTTTAAAGATAGTTATATGAACCAATTAATCTAAGTCTTTGGGTCTTGGATAATGAATAAATGGATGTGAATAATTTTTTTATGGATTTTGCTAACGAGTGTTTTAAGGACACTCATTAAAATTATCATATATAATAATATCTTTATTCAATATATTAAAAATAATGAATAAAATTATCAATGATTTCATTTAATACAATATTAATATTATAAATAATATATTAATTAATTTTAAAAAATATTTTAGAAAAATTTATTTTTTATTTGATGAAGCTAACCTAAGACATGAGATGAGTCAGATATTCAAAGATTTTGGTCAACCAATTAAAGGGGAGTGATATTATGGTCGACAGTCTGGCAGGTCTCGACAAACAAAAATCATCCATTTTTTATGGGCCATCCTTCTTGCTTTTGGGAAAGATTAGTTACCCACTTTTGTCCATGGAGCATATAATAAAACATTTATTATTTATCAATTTGACTCATGTTTTAACTAAAAAATAAATAAATACTTGGGACAGAAAATTGATTGACATTGCCTAATATCTATTTTTTAAAGCTATGATTGCGTGAACGGTGTAATGCAATGAATAAAAAATTAGATGAATATTTAATCCATAAGATTGTTTATTATCGATCATTTAATTATTTAATTAAAAAATAAATTAAATAATAAAAATATGATTTTGATATTAAACATGATAATTACTTAATAAAAATATATATATATTTGACTTAAATTTTATCATTTATAAAAATAATTTTAATAAAAATAATAAAAAATTCATTTTTTACTAGTTTAATCTTTTTTTGCTGATTTTTTACCCGTTGAATTATAAGCATTGTATTATAAAAATTATTTGGTATGTTACTCAAAATTAAGTACCGAATATAATTATATTATATGATAACCGTAAATATTAAATTTTGAAAATTATTAATTTCATAATTTTAACTTTATTAAAATAATATTTTATATTATTCTAAATAGTTTTGATAAAACTTAAAAGAGTAATTTAAATATATCATTTTTTGTAACAAAAAAATGAGAGAATTTAATTCAAATATAACTTTTTAAAAAATAAAATTAACTTAACATATTTTTATGATAAATAGCTCTCTACCTATTTATGTCATTCAATATTTTTTGTTGAATTTTTTTTATTAAGTAATATTTAATATGAATTATCAAATACATTAAAAAAAATTAATTGCATTGAAAATTTTCGATGTGTTATCAAACTAGAGGTATCCATGGGCCGAGCATGGCTTATATATGGTATCAGCATCATATATGCTTGTCAAAGCCCGGCCTGAAATATGGACCTCGAATTTTGCTCAAGTCCGCTCATATTTGTAAATGAATAGTCTAAACCCGTTTAGGCTTGCCTATATTATTATTTTTAAGAAAAATTTAAAAATATTAATTTTTATTTAATTTTTAATAATTTTAATAATTTTTTTATTAAGTTCTTAAATATGAACAATTTAAAATATTTTTTTTAATATTTACATTATAATATTATATATATTTAATTTTTATATAACATAAATCACATTATATATATAAAAATATATTATTTAATTAAAAAACGGGTCAAGCTCAGACCTTAAATGTTGGAGTCAAAGTCTAATCTATTTTTTAAACGGATCTTATTTTTGGCCAAATACATTATTTAAGTTTAATATTTTATCTAAATATTCTCAAATATTAAACTGACTTTCGAATTTATCAAACGCATCTTAAATTATTGTATATATTTAGATTACGATGAAAAAGACGCGCGATGGGAAAGCTTGGGAGGAAGAAAAGAATGGGTTGTGGAAGTAAACCTTAGCTGATTGTTGGGGCGGTGATGAATGATGAATAATATATGATTGATTCTTTTCTCCCTCTATTACTCCACCCCTTTTTCTAATTCCCGCATCCTCTTCTTTGAAATAAAATAAAACATAAAATTTGTACAAATTTAAAAAATAATTTTAAAAAAATTTGATCCGATTTATCCGATCAACTCAACAAAAAATTGAAAGCCTATTCTATTTGATGCATATAAAAAAACCGATTTTGTATTAATTTTATTATTTTTTATTAAAAATATTTTATAAGTTATGAGATTTAAATTTTTAATTATATTTTAAAAAATTATATCATTAAATCAAATATATGTTTTTATTATATTTATTTTATTTTTAATTGAATCCATAAATTGATGATAGAAAGTTTCACCCTTTTTTTATTAATTAAAAAAAATAATCTAACAATTTAATTATTAAATAAATAATATTGCAATTATATTATAATTTGATAATTTTTTATTTATAACATAAAAATAATATAAATTTGTTTGTGAAATTTTATTTTTTATAAAATAAATAATAATATCACTAATAAAAAAATATTATCAATTTTCTCAATTTGTTTGTCTTTATATCTAAAAGTCTCCATCCAAAAGCCGAAAGAAACCAAAATAATAATAATAAAAAGAAACAAATACGTGTATACTAATTTATATAAAGAAAGAAAATGATAATATAAACAAATTAGAAGAAGAAAAAAAAAAAAATCTCTCTTTTTCTGAGAGAAAGTTCTGATTGTGTTTCCATTTTCGTACCAAAGTCTCTGTCTCTTTCTTTCTCTTTTTTTTAAGTCTCCAATTTCACTTCCTCAATTCCCTTTCAGGATTTCAAGGTCAGTTTCTTTTCATCTCTCAAATTACCCATAATTTAGTAAAGTTTTTTTTTCTTCGATTTTGTTTATGTTCAAACGTTTTTTTTTAGCTTTGTGTTTTTACTTGTAAAATTAATCTGTTTTTTTAATAACGATTTTACTTTGTCTTTTTAGTCTTAATAATGTTTCTTTTTTTGGGTTTAATTATAGGTATGGCAATGTTTCTGGAAGGAATACACTGTGGCCAATTCAGCTGTGAAAATTGGACTTGGTATGTTAATTTCTTTTAGTAATTCAAAACTTAGGGTTTTCTCTAATGAAATTTAGGTTAGTAAATTCACATTTTTGAAGCATTTTTTAACTATTAATATATAATTAAATTTGAGCTTTTTTTTGTTGTGTACATTTGCAGGACTCTTGGGGCAAATTTTATATAGTGACATGTTGTCAATTTGGATTAGAATTCAGTTTTGCCATAGATTGTGTTTGATTATGTTGTAAAACTACGAATTAGGGGTTTTAGATTCTACGTGATTGTTTGTTCATAATGTGTTTGTGATTTTTAGTAAACCAAATAATCAAAACCAAATGTTTAATTATTTTGGGTGGTTTTGGTTTTGGAGAATTTGAAGAATAATCAAATAGTGAGTAGGAGAGGAAGGAGGAAACAGAACAATTTTTGGAACACAATTTTGAGATATTTTTGATGGGTAATAAGTTGGGAAGGAGGAGGCAAGTGGTGGACGAGAGGTATACGCGTCCACAAGGGTTGTATGTTCATAAAGATGTGGATATTAAGAAGCTAAGAAAGCTGATACTCGAATCAAAGCTTGCTCCTTGTTATCCTGGCGTTGAAGAGTGCTGTTGTGATCTTGAAGAATGCCCAATTTGCTTTTTGGTTTGTATTTATTTCATTGGCTTTCTTGTTATGTTTCCTGTCCAATTGTAAATTTCACGCTCATTTATCCTTTTGCTTTATCAGTCACTGCATATTGGAAGCCTACTTTGTGCACTTGTTTACTGGTTTTTTATTGAATGTTAATTCATGTGTAATTATCTTTTAAAATTAGTTGTGGTTGAATGTAATACCTTCTGATTACCTGAATATGATTTTCTTTTTTCCCATTGTATTTTAGTATTATCCGAGTCTCAACAGATCAAGATGTTGCATGAAAAGTATTTGCACGGGTAAACTTTTTGTGAAATTTCTGACTGATACTTACTGATATTGCTAGTTGCGTGAAATTTTGACACATCTTATTTGCACCAGAGTGTTTTCTGCAGATGAAAAATCCAAATTCGACCCGTCCTACCCAGTATCCTTCACATTAATGAAATTGACTGTAGAATTTTTCAATTGATTAGCTGTCTATATACTTGTATTCCAATGTTTGCATTCCTTGACATTTTGAGGTGTCCTTTCTGCAAAACCTTAAACTATGCTGTCGAGTATCGAGGTGTGAAAACAAAGGAGGAAAAAGGGATCGAGCAAATTGTAAGTTCGCACCCTCTTTCTGAAACAAAAAAAAAAGGTGTAAATCCTATGATTTTCACTAGATAGAAAATGAATTCAGTATTCGTTTTTGCTATTTAAATTTTACAGGAAGAACAACGTGTCATAGAAGCACAAATTAGAATGAGGCAGCAGGAACTTCAGGATGACGAAGAGAGAATGCAGAAAAGACAAGAACTGAGTTCTTCAAGCACTGCTGTTGCACCAGGGGAAGTTCAATACAGTTCAATTGCAGGTATCAATTTATTGTTATTCTGTTTTTTTTTTTTTTTCTTTCTTTCTTATATATTGGTTCTTCATTTCCTTTTGACATTTTTCTGTCTTGAAAATTTTCCCCTTACTTTTCTCTTGTTATTAGCAGCTCGATCCTCTGGTGAGGAGGACATAGTTTCTTCTCAAGATTCGCAGGCTGCCTCGATGAATAGACAACCCTCACATCCTAGGGCAAACAGGTAGGCAGAGTTTTAGGTCGCTTTGTGTCCATGTGTAGGATTTACTGTTCATATGTTAAGAGAAAAAAGTGCATAGAACATAGTTGCTAGTTCATATCAGTGTTGATTTTTCTAATTTGTATTCTAATCTCAGAACTCATGTCATAAGATTGGTCTTAGTGTTTCATTTCAAGTTTTTGGGTGAGAGTAAAAATTATGTTTATGCTAGATTTGTTCAGAAGAGTTTCATGCAAATGGTACTCCATCCATAGCTGTGACTCTGATATTCGTTCTGGAGTTGAAACGGCATGGTAAAACAAGGGCTGAAGGAGCTAATCTGAAAGGGATTTGGAGGTGACTTTTGTAGTTGAAAGCTTTGTTGCAATGATTTTTAGTTTTTACTAGTTCAGCACCAAAGCTTTCTCTTGTTTAACTCATGTTTGAGGACAAATGACAAATATTTCACCATTCACAAGTGTTTTTGAGATCAAATTATTACGTTAGATGTGTTGCATATAAGGAAAGATGAGATTATGGATGAGTGTCTAAAGGAATGAGGGAAACAGATTAAATGTGGTTTCAACATGTAAAGAAGAGACCTACGATTTCCTTCATGAGACAAAGTTCGAAGAGGATATGGATGGAAACTATAAATGCAGACCTTAATTTTACTAAGTTTACTAAGGACTCGTCTTAATTAGAGTACAGTGGCACAATATGTTCCATTTATCTGACTCTATGTACTGGGAAATGACTTATTTGTTTATTTTTACCTTTTGTCGGGAGAGGGGGAGGTAGCTGATCATCAATCTTAGACGGCGCTAAGTGGTCAGTGGATGCACTGAACTTTCTTGACCTGGTGCAAAGAATGATGTAATCCTCCTTGGTTACTGAAAGTCCTATTATCTATAAAAATAATTAGGTATGTATCAGTGAACCTCTACTCCTTTTCTTTTTGAATAAGAAAGAATGGAGTATGTTCAGCAGATGTGCAAACATTTATGTTGGTGTTAAAGAATGATGCCAACCATTCGAAGTTTGTTAATTAGAATCCTGTTTTCTATGAAAGAGTTATGGCAAAATGAAAAAAAAAAGAAAAGAAAAAAGATATCACGTTGGGTGTATTTCATTCTGGTGAACTTCTCTTATTTGCTTTTGCAATGAAAAAGATGATAAAATATTTTTTTTTTCACTGCACAAGTACTACTCTCTCTCTCAGGCCTAAACAAGGTTATACATTGTTTATATTATGTTCCAAAAGAATGAATCTTCTTACACTATCTTGTATCAAATGCTTCAATTGCAGGGATGATGAGTTTGACATAGATCTTGAGGAAATAATGGTCATGGAAGCAATTTGGCAGTCAATTCAGGTATATTTTTTTTTTAAAATTTGATGAGATTTATTTATGAAACTAATTGCAGATTTTAAGCATTTAGCTGCTGTAAGAAAACTCATACTTGTCAGTTTAAACAAAGTGTGCTCTTTGATATTGCTATTCTTTCATTGAACTTTTTTTGGTAGTTGTTAAAGAAGAGGCTATTTTTCACATATTAATATGTTTGATCTTTCTATGTTGTTTATATAATTGTGCTGTGGGAAGGTTTAATTGATTATCCCAATTAAATAACTCATAATGGTCAATAATGTGTATGCATCCATGTTGACAGAGCCTTCAAAGGCGTTGTCTTTGATTAGAACATCAATAAATTCATGTAATTTTATGAGGATAACCTAGATCGAACATACTTATCTGGGCTAAGCAAAAAGCATTAAATAACTCATAATGGTCAATAATCTGTATGCATCCATATTGACAGAACCTTCAAAGGTGTTGTCTTTGATTAGATCATCAATAAATTCCTGTGCTTTTATGAGGATAACCTAGATCGAACATACATCTTGGCTAAGCAAAAGGCATTAAATAGGTGTGTGCATATATATTTCTTTCTTGAGAGGATTATAGTATGATGTCGGAAATAATCGTATATTATAGCATCTAATGTGGAAGGCCTATTAATAAATGTATGAAAGAAAGGTTCTTAATCGAAGTTCTTTTCGAAATTTGTTTCTTCTTATTTTGAAGTCTCGGTAAGAGCATGAGCTTATTGAGATTCAGCACTATTCAAGTTTGATATCTCATAAGATTGTTTTACTTAGAAGGTTAAAGTAACTCTTGAAGATCCATCTTATTTGTGGACCTAGTCGATGTTGAATCAGAAATACTGCAGGAGGTACCACTTTAATTGACTCATATAACCCTTCTATTAGCTATTATTCTGTGTAATTTAATATATCCTGCGGTAAGGATTCTTATCAGTTGATCTTAGTTTCAAAGTTCAAACTATATGCCAAATAGCCATTGTAAAGTTGAGTCAGTAATAAAAAATTTCGATTGATGGGTAGCAGTTTAGGGGTTTTTTCTTTGGTTGTTAGTGGACCTGGGCTTAGCAGACTAGTCTATCTGTTTAAGTTTGCTTGATTTATCAATTTACTGTGTGACTCTCGAATTATTGTCATTCAACTTTTGTTTTTGTCTTTTTTTCTTTTTATAAGTTACAATGCTATCATTAGTAGACTAAGGAATATATGAGATTTTGAAAAGCAAAGTAGTAATTCTATGTACGTAAGAGGAAGATGTCTATATGTGTATGCTATGTTACTCGGACTTGGATGTGAGTGTTGGACACAGATATGTGTCGGACACGGGTGTGTTCAATTTTTTCCAAGATTTCCATATATTTGGAGGGTCCTTGGAGGATCATATCCCCGTACCCATGTCCGGATATGCGTCGGACACGGGTACTTCAAGAAAAATGAAGAGTCGCAGCAACATAGTGTGTATGTGTTTTGCATGGCAGTTGGGGTCACATTTATTAAAATCTGTCATACCAAATTTTCCATGAGAATCCAGTGAAGCTTCAATTACTAGAATTGTATTACACAATGGTAGTTGAGAAGAAAAGAATTTTGTAGAACTCTTCTAGCATTCCTTACTTCGTTCATCTCTTTTGGTTGAAATTAAACTCGTGATTCTTTTTGCAGAATATAGTTGGAACACCTTACTATATTAGGTTTTAGGATTAGTTTTATTTTGACTTGGAAACACTGCTATATTTTTGTCAAGTAGCATGCCAGTAATTAACCAACAATTTTCTATCCTTGTATTCTCATTCTATTTTCTTTGAAGATTCATATCTTGAATGGCTTAGCATATTCCCTTGCTGTTCTTATTAGATGTTTTCACTGAGTGGTTGACAAATTTCTTTCTGATTTTGCCTCAGTTTCCCTTAGAAACAAATATTGTCTCCGATTGGTGTTACTTATAACAGTTTGCCAAGAATAAATCACTCCACAATTTGCAATCCAACGCCTTCATCTTCAGCAACTACTTATATTAATTGGCTTATTTTGGCTTTTTTTTTTTTTTGCTTTTTCATGTTCCTTGATCCAGGAGTTATATTAGGCATATGAAGACAATTTGAAGTATAATTTGGTAAAGTTAAATGATGCAAACACATTGAGAGGCAATTTTGGCATTTGGTTTAAGTTGTTTACAAGTGTGCCCTTATTGATAAGTTACTTTATGATTAACTCAGATGCATACTCTAGAAAAATATCCAAAAAGGAAAGAGAAAAACATCTTGATTGCTTATCCCTGTCACATCAAAGGCATTTAAGTAGTGCATAATTGATGTTAGCTGATTATTGGTTTAGCGAAGTTTTGTTTGCTATGTAAAGATTAAGGACCTTATAAGAAATTTTATTTGTTAAGATATAAATTAGTAGCAGAATCTTTTTGGGAGTATGTTTCCATTCAAAATTCTATTTTCCCAATGTCTAACATTTAACACAAGTTGAAACGTATTTTCTGGGTGGAATAAATGAACTTTTCTCTGATACGGAGATTCTGAATGACGTTCTGGATGGATTGCTGAATTTTATGAGGAAATCCTGGCTGTTGCTTAATATGATGGCTCTATGTGTAGTCTGGCTATAATGCTAAATTTCTAATTCCTTGTAATTTGACTGTTTCGTTTAAAAGGGCCATCTTTTGAATTCTGAATTTGTGGTACTAGCTGCAATAATGTGCTTGAGATTTCCTGTCTGGTATTGCTCTTAGATTTTGTGTGCCTTCCTTCTTTGTGATTTCATTTCTGTCTAGCTATGTTTGTTCTTCGGTATTCTTGTTTTGCAGACCTAAATAAGTTGCTTATCTCTCTCATTCATAGTGTATTGCCTGTAGTTATTTGATTAGACACTGATTTCAGATTAAGATGATGGACAGAAAACTTTGTATTCTTATAGCACCCAAGTCTCTATTGCACTAGCATGCATTGGATGGCAAGAATTTTATGTGAATTTAGTTTAACAGGAAAAAAACAAATGAGGAAAGCTTGTAACTTATTGTAATTTTAAAAAAATTTAAATGTCATCATGTTATTTGTATAGGATCTCCATATTTACCTGACTATATTACATACAAACTTTAATTGATTTCATTTTCATGACTTTGGTCCATCTGACTGTTGATTCTTTGAATTGAACTGATACAGGAGAACAGCAGACAGAGAAATTCTAACTATGGAGATACTGCTTCTTCGGTGCAATATGTTTTAGGAGATCGCTATATCTCACCAGCCATGACCACAGTCGCTAGTTCATCATCATCATCGTCTCCTTCTGGTGGTCTTGCTTGTGCAATAGCTGCCCTTGCTGAGCGTCAGCAGATGGGTGTAGAATCTTCTCTCAACCATAATGGAAATATGCCAGCGATCAATATGCTTCCCGGCAGCAGCAGGTTTTATAATAGGTTGGACCAAGTTGCCGAAAACTATCCTTCTGCAGAGAGTCCGGTTGACATGCCAGGTGATAGTGAGATGACAGCAGCGAGAGATGAAGGGAAATGGGGTGTAGATCATGGATCAGAGGTGGCTGAAGCAGGGACTAGCTATGCAAGCTCTGATGTGACTGAAGATGCTGGTGGGATCTCTGCAATTTTACAAGAAGATGACATTAGGGGCAGCTTTCGTAATGCCCCTGGACCCATTGTTCCGGAAAGTTACGAGGAGCAGATGATGCTGGCTATGGCTGTATCTCTAGCTGAAGCTGGAGCTATGACAAGTGGCCCTGGTGTTTCATGGCAATAGTTTTATGGCCAGGCTACCAATGATCGTCTTTCTCGAACAGATGATGCTGGCCATGGCTGTTGTTAGCTAGCTGAATCTCGGGCTGGGACAAAGTGCACGATTAGCTCCATGCAACTAGTTTAAAGGTCAAGGTAGTGATGATCCTTTCTCTTCCTCACACTATTATCACTCCATATATATATAGATATTAAAAAAGTAAACAGGTTATTCTCGCAAATTTATCCTAATTCATAATGTTTTGGATCCTCTTTGCTAGATTGATTTCATTTGTTAGCATGTTCATATCCCAGAAACGAAATCATATTATGATGCTTTTTTTAGTAGTATTATTTAGCTTGCATGTGTCAAATGAAAAGAAGCCTTTGTAAAACATGAAGTTCTTGAAAGGCAATGGGTGAAAAAAAGAAATTGTTGAACCACTCTTCTCCGGACAACGAGTAGTAAGTAAATGCAGTCTTACCTTAGGTATATGATGTAAGCCATCATTCTCACCATTGGTAGCCAGAACTGTTTAAGCACAAAGCCTATTTGAAGGCAAAATTTAGGAGGTGGTAAAGGTTTTGAAGTCTTATCTGCCATGGTATAGCAACCCGTGGACCATGAGCGAAATGAAATATATATCTTTGTAGATTAACCTATGTTCTGTCTTTTTTCTTGCAGTGCTTGTATCCGATACTCGTGTCCGATGCATATCCGGACATGGATATGAGGATATGATTTTCCAAGGACCTTTCTAGTATATGGAAAAACTTATAAAGAAATTAATATACCTGTGCCGGACACATACCTGTATCCGACACTCACACCCGAGTCCGAGTAACATAGCCCATGTTTTCATTGAGTGCCGAATTTGAGCTGTGTTTCCCCTTTAATGTCTAGGCCACGAAAGAGGGATAGGATAAACCCCACACCTTCTCTACTCCCTCTACGCAATAAGCAGACCCCTTTCAAGCTGGATTTTTGAATGACAACTTGCGTTTTGAGGATGTTGTACATGTCCAATTCAAAATTTTAGTTGCATGCTTGCAAAGTTGTAGAATTATAGTTTTAAGGTTATGCCTTGACATGGTCAGTAGGATGAAAAGTAGATTTGTCAATTCGTGTATGCATATCGTGTCTTATTTTTTTTTTTTCTGTGTCAGTTTGTAAACATAAACACGACACAAATTATTAAATATGTTAAAATTTTAAACATAAATACTGTACATGTATTAAACGTATCGTGTTGATCATGTTTAAACACGTTGTGTCGTATTATAAACACGTTGTGTCGTATCGTGTTTTCATATCGTGTTCAAAATTATCAGGTTTAATGAAAAGCTAGTAATGAGAGCGAAATTATAATTCTAATGCTTATGATACACATCAGCTGATTAGATTGTTGTCCACTCCCTTCATTCCCCCATTCTTGCCAAGTACAAACTGTTTTCTAGACATGGTCATTTTGGATACTATATCAAAACACAATATGAACACATGTTTAATAAATACGAAACAATGCAATAAACATGACTAGTACGATTAACATAATATGTATCTTATTTGTGTTTAAGATTTTGACATTTAATAATTTGTACGTGTTTATATTTACACGATTAATATAAAAAAAAACACAAGATACGATACGCAAACACGGGTGGACATCTATTCTCTCTACTTATCTTTTTTTGTTGTTCAATAATTGGATTATAAGATCTAAGAGGCCTTCTCTTCCTCAATCTCTATTTTCTTGTCTTACCATTTGGATGAACAATCTCATTTAGCATCATATCTTTTCTTTTGGATAAAAGAGAAGAGCCGAAAAGAGATTTGAATCCGACTCTTAAAATAAATAAGACATTTATAATTGATTCGACAACTAAATCTTTTTAGGATAACATCACCTCTAGAAATACAGGAACTCACGAATTATTAACCATAACATCGTTACCTTTTTAGAAAAGTAAGATCTCGATTAATATTGTTGTTGGTATAATTTTTAAAATTAAAAATTGTGTTTCATTGTAAAAATAATGTTAATAAAGTATTTTTTTTTTTTTTGTGATTAAAATCATAGTTTGACAATTCAAACAAAAAAAAATTAAGAAAATAGAGTTTTGACGAATTGAAATTTGGTTTTTAGATAAAATGATTTTATTATTTTCACCATCTTTAAATTTTTATTATTTTAAACATTTTTGTTGACATTTCATTTCTTACGGTATTTTTCAAAGAAATGCAAAATACTTAAAAAAAAATTAAATCACATTTTTTTCACCATATTTTTTAAAGATATTTTTTCAACTCAATTTTTTTTTAAACAGTAATACTAAAATAGCCCTAAATACTCTACTTCTTTTGTTAAAGTTGAAACACTAACAATTATTCGAAGTACATTGCTACATTTAATTAGGGCTAGGGGTACAAAATCCTGGTAAAGCTAAGGTGAGTAATAAGCACTAGACTTGCTCATGGTCGGGTCAGACTGCGGTTCAAAATTTTTTTAATTTTTTTGTCCAGACTCGGGTCGGTCCGCGAGTCCGAATTTATTGTTCATTAATTAATAAAAAAATTACATTAATTTTTATAATTAAATTTAAATAAAATATAATTTTTTATTTTTTAAAATAATAATTTGGATCGGGCCGGATTCAAAAAACACCTGTCTAGATCGGACGGGCTACTCGACTCATGAGCAAGTCTAATAAGTACAAGTAACTTGAAATAAAATATTGTAGGCTCATAGTCATATATAAATAATGATGGCCTAGGAAGGGGCCATAGTCCCCAAACATCCCCTCCCCCTTTCCTCTCAAAGCAATGCCTCCTATTTTGAATGGTTGTTGAGCCACCTCCAAACATATAAATTTATGCTTCATTTGAATGCGTGATGGAAATACTCTCCAACGCGTCTTAGCTATATTTTATGACTGATTTTATAATTAGATTTTTAAAATTCAACCATAAAACGACATTATGATACTGTAACATCAAACATCCAAATAAAGCATTAATTGTTCTCGTATTATTAGGTAAGGGAGGGAGACATAAGTTTTTGTAATGAGTTCGAACTCTTGTTCTTTTTTAAAAAATTTACATAACTATAAACTCACTTTGATATCAATTTATAAATAGAATTCTATCTAGATTTTATTTCAATTTATTATAAATAAATTTTAAATAACTCTAACATACCATGATAAAAACCGTTTTCAAAGTAATAAATAACAATAGTTCATTGTTGTTTTACTAAAGAAAAAATTAATGTTAATTCATGTAACACCATATTTATGTAATTTTAAAAACAATTCTAAAAAAAGAAAAATTACTTTAGAATAATGTTATTGAGCCTTTATTGTGGTTTATCAATCAAGCTTTTCGGCTCTTACGGTTTTTTTTTATTATTATTATTATTTTTGTTAACGAATATTTTAATTAAAGATTGAGTTTAATATAAATTTTTTGTAATATATTTAAAAATATCCCAGACCTTAACCGAGTTAATTAACTTTCTCTTTAAAAAAATAAAAGAATTAGCTTCGATGTTCTTAAAATCAAGTATATATTTATGGTTTGATCAAATTATGATCATGAAATTTCGATCTTGTTCCATCAAAATGATCAACTGTGGGTCTTAACATTAAAAATTAATGAGCTGGGGTTGGGGTCCTTAAAAGTAATTGAAATATATATATATATAATAATTAAATTTCACATGCAATGTCTCTCCCTAAAATAATTAAAGCTCATCTACTTGTATTGGATTTTCACATGCTTTGTCAATTATCATGGATTATGCTTTGTTATTAGTAACAGCTTGGCCTTCAATTTTTCATTAAATGTTGAAAATATATCAAGGACCACACCCACCTACATTCCTTCTATTATTTGAATAAGGCTAAAATACTGAAAAGTCTTTGAATGATTTTTTTTTTAAGTAATTTTTTTATATTATATTTAAATAAATTTTTATTTTTTGATTTGTATTTAATTTTTATTTTTTTATTGTATCCAAATAAACTCTTATTTCAAATGAAATTTGATTTATGTTAAGGCTTATTTATGTATAAATTAAAGATTAAAGGCTTATTTAAGTGTAAATTAAAAATTTATTTGAATATAATAAAAATATATGAATTTATCTAAATAAAATGATAAAATTTAGGATTTTTTTTTTTTAATTATTTTAACCTTTCAATAATTACAATAATCATGATTATTTGATTCTAAATTTAATGAGACAAGAAAAATCCAAAGCTCTAAGATGTTGTTTAATGGCTATTGGGGACCACTTTAGTATGCTACTTTGGACTTGATTATCATGATGTTGACTCTACTAAAAGTCTTAACCATCACTTTTTAAATTTCCATTTTTAACAAATGAATTTAATAGGGAGAAAAGTTGTTTATCAATTATTTTATGGTTATTGAGGGTTTTTTTATTTAAATATAGCTAAAAAAAAAAAAATTTCTCAAAATACCGTTACTTTTAGATTATTTCCCAAGGATTTAATACTAGCTGGGAAATCGCCACCCCCCATGGCGATTTCCCAACGTCAAAAAATATATTTTGGCTAAAAATACTAAGGGAAATCGCCATGGGGGGTGGCGATTTCCCTTGGTGTTTTTTGCAAATTTTGCTAAAAATACCAAGGGAAATCGCCACCCCCCATGGCGATTTCCCTTGGTATTTTTAGCCAAATTTGCTAAAAAGATGAAGGGAAATCGCCATGGGGGTGGCGATTTCCCTTCATTGTATATTTTTTTTTAATTCTTGGGAAAATATCAAAAACATGCACCAATAGTAAACTTATTATGAAATGGTATAATGAATAAAAGTTATTTGAAAAAGAGAAATAAATAATTAGAAATTATTATAAAGAATATTGTAAAGACAAAATTACCCATAATGAAAAAACTTATTTTTCTTTTTTCTTTCATTAAGGAAATATTATTTTTTTAAAATATTAATTGAAAATAAATTTAAAAAATAAAATAAAAATTAATTTTAGGCATATTATTTTTATTTTTTAAAATTTTTTAATTAAAAAAAGTAAATAAAATTTTTTTTTTAAATTAAAAAGTTTTTATTTTCAGAATATTTATTTTTTAATTATAAATTAAATTAAAAAATAAAAGAAAAAGGGAAGAGAAGAGAAGGTTTTTTTATGAAGGATAATTTTGTCTTTACAATATCCTTTATAGAGGTGCTCATGGGAAACCAAAAACAAAAAACAAACAAAAAAACTTGCATTACATTTTCCCTTATAATCCAAAGTACATGATAAGTTGAGAAAAACATGTAATTCATTTATTGTTGATGCGAAGTCTCCCCCAATGTGCCAAATCGATGCGGACAATTTCGACGGTTATGACCTTCGTTTCTGCATAATCCACAACGTTTTGGTTGGCCTTTCTCCCTGAGGTCCATTTCATTACGAATACGACTTGATTTTGGTCGACCATGTGGATTTCTCCGCATTTCTTGATTGGGACACACTTCTGGACCATCATATTGAGGCCAGTAACCTTCATTTCCAACAGCTTCGAACTCATGTCTATAAACATTCAATATAGTTTCCAGTCTATAGACTTTGTCCACATATTGCATGCAATCTACATGGACATGTGCACAGGCAGCAACTACATGTGAACAAGGGAACCTTTGTGCTTGAAACTTTCCACAATCACACCACATGTCACTGAGGTTGACTTTGTACTTCATTGCAGAAACACCCTCTTGTGGAGCAACTAACTCTTCAACCAGAAAAGATTGATTTGCTCGCGTAAAATTACGAACAATGTGGGAGTTAGCTTTCCTGCGATTTTCTTGCATAGCTTGTGTGACTGTTTCACAATATGTGTGCCCTCCCTCCATCATGGCAATTTGCTTGTTCCCCATCTTAACAAAAAGTGCAGCCAACCTATAATATGTTGATTGCACTAAAGCAGTAATGGGAAGATGACGCGTTCCCTTCAACACCGAATTGATAGATTCAGCTAGGTTGGTTGTCATATGGCCATAACGCCTTCCTTGATCATATGACTGCGCCCACTTCTCCTTGGGGATCCTATCAAGCCAGTTAGCCGCCTCTGCATTTTCTCCACGAAGATTGTCATACATGAAATGAAAATTCGGTCGCCTCAACTCGTATCCTAATAAATTTTAAAACAAAAAACTTGTGAATTTCAATATTATTTTATATGCTAAACGAAATATAAGAGATAAAATAACTATGATTTGATTCCATACCCATGTTAACAATTTGTCGACGCAATTCCTTATTGTTAAACTTTTTCATAAAGTTCGCTGCAATGTGTCGAATGCAGTACACTGAATATGCATGTGGAGGATTCCATCCACCATCGCGTCTAATCGCAGCTTTGATGGCTTCATGTCGATCAGACATCAAGCAAATGCCAGGCTGTTTTGTCACGTGTCTGCGCAAGTTACTGAGAAAGAATGACCAAGCCTCTGTTGTCTCACCCTCCACAATGGCAAAGGCAATTGGCAGTATGTTTCGGTTGCCATCTTGTGCAATAGCTAACAATAATGTGCCTTTGTATTTTCCATATAAGAAAGTACCGTCTATTTGCACAATAGGTTTACAATACGGATACCCTTCAATGCACGACTTAAATGTCCAAAATAGTCGATGGAATATTCTCTTACCCTGGACCAGTCGATCACCGTGATATGCAGGTACCGTTTGCAATTCTACAATTGTACCAGGCACGAAATGTTGCATTGCACCTAACCATTTAGGTAGCTCATTGTACGATCTTTCCCAATCGCCAAATACTCGAACAATTGCCTTTTGCTTTGCTTGCCATGTTTTCTTGTAGGAGGTGATGTATCCATACCGGATTCGCATCTCAGCGATCAAAACTGAAACGGAAATCTCCGGATTTGCTTGGACCAATGACAAAATGCATGAACAGATCATGTTACAATCTAACTTGCAATGATCTTGTGAAATCCTCCCCGATGTGCAAGTATGAGGCCCTTCATATTTTCTAATCTCCCATAAATGTTTCTTCTTCATAAAAGTTGCCCTTATTCTCCAATTACACCCATTCCCATACATTACGCACTTGGCATAATATTTCGTCGGCTCAGACTCAATTACTCTGTAATCTACAGAGTTTTTGATGTTATAGTGCTTGATAGCTGAAAGCACAGCCTCTTTCGTTGGGAATTGTAACCCAACACACAGATCAACTGCAGATGGATCAAATGTCAGAGGCATAGCGAATGTATGAGCATACTCTAGAAATTCTGGCACATGCATTGCCTCGAGATCCAGTGTATGCATATGGGATGCAGCCTGATATGGGGGAATATCTCCATGAGTGTTGATATCTCCATGAGTGTTGATCTCAGCAGGGACGACGTCTGGGTCAGAATCAGTATTGTCATCACTTGCGAATTCAGCATCCTCTTCCTGCTCACTAAATTCACCAACATCTTCACCATGGACTCCACGTGGACGAACATGATCAACACCAACTGGCTCATCTTCGAGGGTAGTAGGAAATAGGGTTTGTGAGACTAATGAAGTCTGAAAAGTTGTAGCTTGAGATAAGGGCACGACTTCTTCTGTGGGAACGTCGTATGTAGTGTGAACATAGAACGACCCAGAATCATAATCTTCTATGGGAAAGTTTTCTGTTGTGCGAACATTTGAAGGGCCGCAATCATCGTCAACATCATCTATGTCAGCATATAACTCAAGGACACCAACATTTGCAAATGTCTCATGAGCATAAAACATGCATCTGACATCATCATCATCTTCAAGTGGAAATGTTCTATATCGGACACATCCTTCACCAATAGAAAGAGGATGCCTGTACTTAACCTCTGAAACTCTTTTTCTAGTTCCAGCTTTAATTTTTGTATGAATTTGCATCTTCAGTTCCTCTAATGTGACGTCGTCTTCAACACGAAAACTTTTTGGACGTTCACAATCAAAGGTAGCACCTTCATCAGTATTATGAATTTGGCCATTATAGTAGACCAATGCGATCACTCTATTGCTCATGTTGTGTAGTAATGAAACTAAGAAAGATGAGAATGTAGGTATTTTCACTCCGCAAAAGAAAGAAGAAATATAGAAGGACGAGAATGAGAATGAGGAGGTTTTAGCACTCAGGAAAAATCTGATTGAAAAACTGTTGTAGGGGGTATTGTAAACCTTCATAAGTATTATGAATTTATAATGGTTCATTATGTTGTACCATATGACAAATCCCATCCTTTGTATAGGATGGAATCTGATTCTGATATTCTGCCTAAGACTATTTGACTGAAAAAGTTATAACTTATTCAATGCAAAATGTGATTGATAAATCCCATCATTTGTCTCATCCATTGCAGAAAGAATCAAGTTTCAATATTTTCTGCAGCATTTGATGGACTGGAAAATAGCTGAAACCTGTCTAAAAACCTATATCATCAGTCTTATCCATTGCAGAAAGAATCAAGTTCCAATATTTTCTGCAGCATTTGATGGACTGGAAAATAGCTGAAACCTGTCTAAAAACCTATATCATCAGTCTTATCCATTGCAGAAAGAATCAAGTTCCAATATTTTCTGCAGCATTTGATGGACTGGAAAATAGCTGAAACCTGTCTAAAAACCTATATCATCAGTCTTATCCATTGCAGAAAGAATCAAGTTCCAATATTTTCTGCAGCATTTGATGGACTGGAAAATAGCTGAAACCTGTCTAAAAACCTATATCATCAGTCTTATCCATTGCAGAAAGAATCAAGTTCCAATATTTTCTGCAGCATTTGATGGACTGAAAATATAGCTGAAACTGATGATATAGTTTAGGCCCGAATCACTATTCATTGGAATAAAAAAATAATTTTTTAATTAAAATTAAATAAAATAATAATATTATAATAAAAATCACTGTTCCGGGCCGAGCCGGAACATAAATTATCCTGCCCAGTCCCAACCCAATACGGGCCGGGCCTGCCCGGCCCGTGAGCAAGTCTAATCCTTTATAATAATTTCTAATTATTCATTTCTCTTTTTCAAATAACTTTTATTCATTATACCATTTCACAATAAGTTCATTATTGAGTTATGTTTTTCATATTTTCCCAAAAATTAAAAAAAAATATAAATTAAAAAGAAAAAATAAAACCTTTGGGAAATCGCCACCCACGGTGGCGATTTCCCAAAGGGAATTTTTTTTTTTTTTTTTTTTTAAGTTTTGGGAATATATGAAAAAAGCACTCAATAGTAAACTTATTGTGAAATGGTATAATGAATAAAAGTTATTTGAAAAAGATAAATGAATAATTAAAAATTATTATAAAGGATTAGACCTGCTCACGGCCAGGGCAGCCCGCCCGGCAGGCCCGGCTCGGCCCGTTTGTGTTGGGCCTGGGCAGGATAATTTATGTTCCGGCCCGGCCGGAACAGTGATTTTTATTATAATATTATTATTTTATTTAATTTTAATTAAAAAAAAAAATTATTTTTTTATTCCAATGAACAGTGATTCGGGCCTAAACGGGCGGGTCTGGGCAGAAAAGAAAAAAAAAAAGGGCCGCGGCCCGGCCCATGAGCACCTCTATAAAGGATATTGTAAAGACAAAATTATCCTTGATAAAAAAACCTTCTCTTCCCTTTTTCTTTTATTTTTTAATTTAATTTTTAATTAAAAAATAAATATTCTGAAAATAAAAAACTTTTTAATTTAAAAAAAAATTAATTTTTTATTTACTTTTTTTAATTAAAAAATTTTAAAAAATAAAAATAATATGCCTAAAATTAATTTTTATTTTATTTTTTAAATTTATTTTCAATTAATATTTTAAAAAAATAATATTTTCTTAATGAAAGAAAAAAGAAAAATAAGTTTTTTCATTATGGATAATTTTGTCTTTACAATATCATTTATAATAATTTATAATTATTTATTTCTCTTTTTCAAATAACTTTTATTTATTATACCATTTCACAATAAGTTTACTATTGGTGCATGTTTTTGATATTTTCCCAAGAATTAAAAAAAAAATATACATGAAGGGAAATCGCCACCCCCCATGGCGATTTCCCTTAGTATTTTTAGCCAAAATATATTTTTTGACGCTGGGAAATCGCCATGGGGGGTGGCGATTTCCCAGCTAGTATTAAATCAGCGGATTTTGGGAAATAATCTAAAAGTAACGGTATTTTGGAGAATTTTTTTTTTTAACTATATTTAAATAAAAAAACCGGTTATTGAGTTTGAAATTTTTTGGGACTTTATATAATGAGTCCGTACAATTAGTGTTTAGAAAAGTTTTATGGTTCATGGTTCATGGTTAATGATTATTTATTTATTATTTTAGAATTTTTTTAATTTTAATATATTATTTTTATTAAATTAAAAAAAATAATATATTAATTTTATTATATATATATATCACCTTAATCAATGTTACATGATACTAGTTAACATTTTCCTTATATAATTAGTGGTATGATGTGAATAATCATGGCTATTGGTTAGTAAGGATTTTGCTAACGATTGCTCTAAAGGCACTTTTTAAGGTTACTAGATATAGTAATATCTTTATCGCATTAAAAATAATGAATAAATTTATCAATTTTTGCATTTAATACAATATTATTATTATAAATAATACATTAAATAACCTTAAAAAGTGTCCTAAAGACACTCGTTAACAAAATCTTAATTTATATTGTATAATAATTTTATTTAATTTTTTGTTGTAAATTCATCAACTAAATTTATGTTACTTGTCTCATGACACCAATTCAATTACCAACTCAGATATTTTATATATAGTATAGATTCCATAATAATTACTATGAAAATATGTACTAAAACACCAATGATAATTTAACCAATGGTGAAAATTAAATATAACTAAATCCACAATAATTGACCCATTTAATTGAATAATGCAAAAGTATGTAATGTTCACCATCTTTATTAATTTGGTTTTGCTAACGAGTGTTTTTAAAATATTTTTTAAAATTAGTTAATATACTATTTACTATTAAATATTAAATTAAAGTTATATACATTTTTTATTGTAAAAATAAATAACCATTAAAAAATCCTATTATTTAAATACTATTTTCTTTCAAAACATTTTCTTTTCATGCGTGGATGTGCCAATTTTAATATGAATAAAGCCCAATATGTTGTGCTATTTATTAGGTGACATGCACTCGTGGATGGTACATTACTCATCATAAATGCCAAAGTTTTCTTTATTAAGCATTTTACACTAAAAGTTTTCTATTCCTTTTTTGTACTTTTTATTTTCAAAAATAATTTTTTAATGCAATGTCCATAATAATTGATAAACAATAATCAAATATAATCTTATATACAAGACTTATGGGGAATTAATGAACTCCATGGATTCATAAAAATTTTGGTTTAGTTTCAATCAAATTGGCTTAGAGAGGAAAATATGACAAAATTAAATGACATATTTTATTTGCAAATAAATCATATTTAATTGGGATAATGTCACGAGTGACTCTTGCAATTTATGAAATTTTTTAATGTGTTACATGTATTTTACAAATGTCTATTTTGGTATTTGTATTTTTATTCCATGCGTCAAATTTTAAATGATGGCATCTTTCTTATGACAACATGACGTGGCATTTCGATGTCACGTCATATTTAAATGTTAGCATTAATTTTTTTTTCCTTTCTCTCCCCTCTCTTCTTTATCTACCATCATCTCAATTGTTTCACACCGATCAACCACCAAACGGATTTGTCCTGACGAGATCGGATTTGGTGCTAGTAGGCCGGAAATGACCTAAAAATGACAAGAAATGTTGAGTTGTTTTAGGTCGATTCCGACCTACTAGTGTTAGATTCGGCCTTGTCAAGCCAAATCCAGCAGGTGATTGGTTGGATATGGCTTGAAACTAGTAGGATGAGGGGGAAATCGGGAGGGGAGAGAAAAAAATAACAAAAATAAAATTTAATAAATATTTTTAAAATAATCAAAATAATAAAATAATTTATTTCCATATTTTCTTTTTTTCAATTTTTTTTAAAAATATTTTTTGTATATTTTAAAATAATTTTTTCTTTTAATTTTTTTTTTCAAATATTATTGTTTAAAAATTAATGTCACTTGTGCATTTTAATATGACATGGTAAGGTGATTTGATAAAAATATGTCATGTGTCATCACCTAAGTGATCATTCACACGTCATCATCTTTGATTAACAGTATTAAACCAAAATACCATATTGATACTCGGTTTGATAATTTAGATATCACATTGAATATTTTTAAAGGAGAGACACCATATTAAAAGAAAATGTGCATCATAAAAGTAATTTATAATATTATCCTATTTAATTATTTATGTGGGTATGAAAGAGAAAAAACAAACGTAATAGAACAAATAAACAAATTCGATTTGCATGAACATCATATAATTGCCTTTGATTATATAAGTGGAACAGTGTGTGAAAATTGGATTATTTGGAAAATAGTTGTCCAAAATCCAAATCCAAAGACAAGACAATGTAAGGACTTTTTAGTACTTTATTTGTTGCATGATGCACATAATTACAATAAAATGAATAATTCATTCAACAAATGTCACCACTGTTGCAGCTTTAGAATTGTTTGTCTTTATTTATTTTTTGAAAATTAAGCAAAAATTATAAACTTAGTTTAATTTATATTAACGTTTTAATTTTTTATTTATTTATAGAATTGGTATTCTTTGATCGTGAGACATTTAAAAAACAAGAAAATTTAACTTCTTTTGATAGTATTAAGTATAAAAAAAGAAAGAAAAAATAACATAATTTTAAGATATTAAAAAAAAATATCAAGAAAAATGAAATGTTAGAGAGGTTGTATTTAAGATTAATTTATCAATTAATTGAACCAAATATTCATACACACCAAAATTGGTTTAATTGATAATAACTATGTTTATTTATTTTTTGTTAAAGAATTATTTTTTTCCTTATATAATAAAAAAAGAAATAATAATAATGTAATAGAAAGAATAAAAAATATAAAGGTTTGAAGATTTGAAAACAGACAAAAAGAGAAAAGCTAAATCTATCTAAACCTGCTCAAGAATCGGGTTATTCGTCCAAACCCGAAGGTTCGTCCATATTTTGAAGGGCTTGGATAAAAATATTAAGCCCGAAATATGGGTTTGGACAAAAAAATAAGGCTCATTAAGAAAATAGATCGGGTCTTGGCTCCAACAATTAAGGCTCGACCCGGCCTGATCTATTTTTTATTTATATAATATATAATATATAATTTTTATTTTATATATTATATAATTTATATCATATAAAAAATAAATATATATAACATTATAGTGTAAACATTTAAAAATATGCTAAATTATCTATATTTTAGAATTTAATAAAAATAAAATAAAGATAAAATTACTAAAAATTAAATAAAAAAATATTTGTTTATTTTTTTTTAGAAAAAAATATGGATGGGCCTAAACGGGTTTGGACTATCCATTTACAAATATGGACGGACTTGGGCAGAATTTGAGACTCATATTTCGAGCTGAGCCGGGCTTGGGTAAGTATATATGATGTTGATACCAAACCCGACCCGGCCCGACCCATGAGCACCTCTAGATCTATCATTTCGTGTTTTAATATCATTTTCATGTTATTTTATGTTATAATCCAATCTAAAATCTTATATATTTATGTAAAATTTCAAACGTTTATATATTTTCGTATGATGCTTATATTATTTTTTATATTATATCATATTTATGGTGTCCAAAATTACCATGTGTTAAAAGAAAGTAAGATACAGATTGGATTTCCAGGATACTACTACTAATTTATTCCACACCATGCTATCAAATTTTTTTCCCCAAAATGACACTCTTGTCCTTTTCCTTCCCACATTTTTATTATTGATTATTGTCAATATCCCCATTTTGCAGCTTTAAATTCAAACTGTTGAACTCTCTTTCTCTCTCCATTTTTTTTCTCTCTGGACTTTCATTGCTCTAAACAAAATTCATGGTCATTTTCTTTTTTCTCTCTTCTCTCTCTACTTGAAGGTTTTTTTTTTTTTTTTCTTTTTTCTTTCTCTCTTTCTTTTTTCTAGTTCTTCATTGCCTAGCACCTTCAGTTTGAGTACTGAAAGAAAGGTTTCTCATGGCTAAGATTTCCCCATTTCTTTTGTAAGGTAAGATATTAGCTACCTTCTTTTCATTCTTTCCTTTTCTTTTCTTAAATAAGAAAAAAGTTTGATGTTTTGATCCAGTTATGAAGCATGCATAGTTCAGTTCAATAATGTAATATTTCTTCACTTTGCTTGTCAAGAAACATAAAGTAAAGAGAGGTCCAATGTCCCAGAAATTTAAGACCCAAAATTTATTTCCTTTATGATTGTTTTCTTAGCTATGCAAACATGCAATAACTTATAAAAACAGGGTTGAATCTGCAATTTTATTTATTTATTTGTTTTGTTTTTAAAGATCTGATCCACCAAGTTGTTCTAGTTGCTAAGCATTGCTAGTTTTTCCTGTAAAATGGTTTGAAGTTTATTTTATTTTTATTTTTGTTGAGATGATGATTATTTATTGGAAAATGGAGTTTCTCAAACTGACCCTTTTCTGATCTTGTTGAGTAAGTTCTTCAGCTTTGATTTTGTTTTGAAATTAGTCTAATCTGCAGTAAACAACTAAGAACTTTGTCTGAATGTCTGCACTATAAGCCAAAATTTTTCAGACATATTTTTTTGGAATATTTTATTAGCATTAACTTCACCTTACCACCACGTGCATGGTGGCTCGTGAAATTGATTTTGACTCCTAAGTCCTGACTTATTTCTGATGCCAGGCATGACTGTCTCCCTTTTCTCAAGTGTATGTATTGTTTTTTTATCTTATATCAATAGTTTAAGTATAAGCACAATATAAATCATTAAATATTTTAATTTTAAACATAAAAATACGTGTATTAAATATATTATTTTTATGATATTAATTTTATTTAACGTATTTATCGTATTTATTATATTATTTTGTGTTTATTAAACGTGATGCATATTTTAACTTGTCAAATTACAAAAATACCCTTGATAGGTTTAAGTGTTCATATATATTTTTCATGGTATACCGTCCATATATTGATGTGCATAGATAGTGAAAAAAAAATGAAAAAAAAAAAAGCTTTTGCACTGCCCTAGAAAGCAAGGAAAACATCAAAGAAATCTAAGGAGTAAGGAGTCAGGACATAGGGGATTGGAAAAGTGAAAACTATTTTTGGAATTTTTTTTTTTCATTTAGAGCATATGCTTTTTTTTGATAGTGCTGAAATTATCTGTGCTTTTGGTTTGACTGTTGGAGGACTTTCTACTTTTATCTGTGGGAAAAAAATGTGAAAAACATTTACAGCTTTGATTTTTACAAGGTGGGCATTTGATATTTGAATCCATGATTAAGCTTTTTATCAGTATTGAAATTAACATTAGAATTGGCAGCAAAAGCTCTAAGACACATGAATATTTGGTTAGTCTCTTTGTTTTTGCACAATTATTGGAATGTTCAATTGCTAACAAATTGAAACTAGATGATGGTAATGATAGCAATGATATCTCAAATGGCCAAAGCATTGTCTTACCTTTTTTTTTTCCTTTTGGTACAAAGGAAGTTGCAACCTCGAAATATGCGAAAGGGTTGCACATACTGGTATTTGAATCTTGGACTTGTCGGATGCCACCTCTTAAGGGTGGTTGCATGAATCAATTGGACTAAGTCATTGGTTTTGTCTTACTTTTTTTTTTTTTTTCATTTTACCTGTATTCTCCCCAATTGAGCAACTAGTAATAAAAAGGTCATTTGTGCAGCCCAAAGTGGGATCTTGACTCTTGATAAGAAACTGATCTTGGCAAAATTTGTGAAATTGAGGCACGTAGGCTTGGTTCGATCCCAAAAATTCTCATCCCTCGACCCAAATATCAAAAAAAGAAAGTAAAGGAAATGATTTCCGAATCCAGGGCTTAACTTAGTTGGTTCATGTAGTTACCTTTAAGAGGTGACATCCAGTAGGTCTGAGGTTCGAATCCCAACATTTGCAACATGTTCCCTTATTCTCAGGCTACGACTTCTTTTGTACTGAAAAAAGAAAATGATTTCCATTATGAAGAGAAGTAAGAAGATGATATCACTTCTATGTCATTAGTGTACAAAATTAACTTTGCTAAAAAAATTTACCCCAGAAATCAAGGTCAAAAGCCATACCATACACTTGCCTCCAATAAATTGAAAAGGTTGATTGCAAACCTGCCCCCAAGTTATGGTGTATACACCATAATGAACTACCGGTGCCCTCTTCATAGATACGGTGGCCCGAGTGAGGACTTTCGAAATGAAAAATAGTGTTCACTCAAAAACTGCAGGTTTTATGAGTGATTAAATAACCTGCTTTTCATGTACGTAAATAAGATGTTTCAAAAATGCATCCGAGTCTTTGGTTGATATGAATGAATTTGCATTGATCTGTGTTAAGCAGTGTGTATTTGACATGTAATTTTGTGTTTCATATTTTCTACTGATTCACTATTTGATGGGAGGAATTCTTAGATGGTATCTATGTTGCTCCAACTCTTCATTTTTCTTAAAGTATCCGTGTTCGACACATATCCGGACATGGGTATGGGGATATGACCCTCCAAATACATGAAAAACTTAGAAAAAATTAAAACACATACCCGTATCCGACACTCAAACCCGAGTTCGAATAACATAGGATGATATCCCTCTTACTGTTCCTTAGAGTTTATAGGTACTGCGAATTTTGAAGACATGCATTTTTCCCTGTGTCATTGTTGTATTCCATGCAAGTTCTTGTTTAAATATTCCAGTTTTTGAGCTTTAAATCATCCTGTAACCAATGAGTTATTCCTGAAACCATGCAAGATGCTACATCAGAGGACCGGAAATTGGATTTTTTTTTTTCTGTCTCTGAAGAATTTTAGGAGAATAATGTTATTAATTTGATAACTCCTTTTTAGTATTTTACAAAGGCATTTTCTTAGCTCCTATCTTTCATGGAAGTGAAAGTTTTAGTTAGCCAGGAGATGGATTTTGTTTCATGTGGCATTAAACTTATATTTATTCTCCATTAATCTATTTACATCTGCCATTCTTACTTTTTTTTTCTTTGCTGAACCTTAAACTCTGCAGGTCACAAGTTTTTAATTAACTAGGTCCTTTTCAATTACAAACTCTTCAACATTTATGTGCCAAAATGCCTAGATCAAGGTGAGAATCTAATCTGCCATGAATTAATGAATATATTTCTTCTTCATCTTTTAGCAAATTGGAGATTATTCTTGTGTTAGTTCAAAGTGGTTTTTCCTGTTTTGAGATTCTATAACTTTTATACTATTAAAACTAGTACTTAAGTTGAACCAGTGTTTAGCCCAGTTGGTTTATGTAGTTACTCTTAAGAGATGACATTCAGTAGATTTGAAGTTCAAATCCCAGCACTCTTTTTTTTTCTCAGGCTACGACCTTCTTTGTACCAAGAAAAAAGACTAGTACTTGAGTTTTTTTTTTTGGATAATTATGTTTTTGGTTTCTAATACCCTTTTGTGAAATATAAATATGCATGTTAGTATAATCTATGTTACTCCGACTCTTCATTTTTCTTGAAATACCCATGTCCGACACATATTCGGACATGGGTATGGGAATATAACCCTCCAAAGACCCTTCAAATACATGGAAAAACTTAGAAAAACTTGAACATAATCCGTATCTGACCCTCACACCCAAGTCCGAGTAACATAGAGTATAATCATCTTGGCATTCATGCATTTCTAGACAATGATTCTGTATTGGAGCAAAAGACAAGACCAGCTTCTGGTACATGATTACCTGTTCTTTTGCCTGAGATGATGTTTCTCTTTTAAGCTAGGGGGCTTCATTAACTTTTACATAATTTTGAGTGTAATTTTCCTGTTTTCCATTAGTAGTAGGGGCTTAGAAATGCCACAAAGGCAATCTCCTCGAGGCACACAGCCTAGGCCATCAAGTTCTGATTCAGATCCTCTGCATCATCGACCAATTACTGAACGTACTAGTCCGAAGCTCGGAGATCGTCGTTCCCCAAGAGTTGCTCCCCAATCAGATCCACTTAATCAGAAGAAACTCGGTACTCGCATTGCAGATTTAGAATCTCAACTTGGGCAAGCACAAGAAGAGCTGAAGATTCTGAAAGACCAATTGCCTTCAGCAGAAGCTGCAAAGAAAGAAACGCAAGAAGAACTGGAAAAGAAGACCAAGAAGCCAAAAGCTCCAGAACCAGTTGAAATTCATGAAAAGATTTCTCCAAAAAAACATCAAGATTCTAAGAAAACAGACAGCAGCCTCAGAGATGAAGTTCCTGATCATGGTAATCAACTAGAAACTGATGTTTCCGAAGTCCCAGTGGAAAAACTAGCAATCGAGCCTAAGGCGGAAATCGAAGAAGACACCAAAGCAATAGAAATATCAACTGAATCAACAGCAGTATTGGAGCCAGAGAAACCATCTTTCCATGACTTGGCTTTGAAAAATGATGAAATAAATATGCTAAAATCCAAGCTGGAAGAGAAAGAAAAGGAGCTTGGGGAGTTTACTCAAGAAAATAAGGACCTGAAAAAGCAGCTGATCAATGAAGTGGCCTCAAATATTTCAAGTGCTAAAGCCAAGGAAGAGGAAATGAACTTGATGTTGAGACAAGTAGGAGAAGAGCTGGAAGCAACTAAGACAAATGCAGCTCGACTGAAGGAAAAGCTCCAATCAATGGAGGGACAAAAGGAAGCATTGGAAGCAGAGATGAAGAAACTAAGAGTACAAACAGAACAGTGGAGAAAAGCAGCCGATGCTGCAGCAGCTATCCTTTCCGACGGTGTGGAGATGAATGGGAGGATTTCAAACAGGTGCAGCTCTATGGACAACCATTTTGGTGGTGTGTTTGAGCCTCCAGCTGGTGGCTATGCAGGTTATGTTGGATCACTCGGCTTGGCTGATGATGACGATGATGGTTTCGGAACTGGAAAGCGGAAAGGCTCCGGAATCAAAATGTTCGGAGACTTGTGGAAGAAGAAAAGCCAGAAATAAAACCTAGTATCCCAAGTATGCCGACCCGGATTGTAACTGTTCATGTATAATTGTTGTGAAATGGTTGCTCACCATTTTCACTTTTTGTTGCTTATGTATTTCAATTGTTGCAGCAGTTTGGCTGCCATCTCATTCTCAGTAGTATGCTTTCTGCTATATGTAATGTAAGCCGCCATTAAGGATGATCTTAATAGGTGTAGTGTTATTTATGGGTTAGGTTTGGGGATATTTGATAGAAGAGGCATTTCTTGAAGTTCTATGTAAACAAACAAGCTCCAGCATCTATGTTTTATTCCTCTTAAATTTCGCTGTGTTCTGTTATTTTGCAGAATTTTGTTTTGAGCTGAGGAAAGGGCATCATAAGAAACTATACTAATGTCCTCTATTATCAGTAGAGGTGTCCACTAGAATTGTCCAAGGATCGGTCCGATAGGTCCGGCCAGAATTAGGTCGGACCTAGGTAAAGATTTTCGTAATTTGGATTGGTCTGGTCTGAATTATTATTAATTAAATAAAAAATATTTTTTTATTTAAATTTAATTATCATATATATATTTATAAATATTAATATAAAAATATATTTTTTAATATTTTAATAATTTTTTAACAGTGAAACGAGCTTTCGGACTCGCCCGAAACGGGCTTGAGTAAGGGGAAAAAAAATTCGGGTCGCAGCCCTGCCCTTGAACAAGTCTAGTGTTCACGAGTTCGAATTCGGCCGAAAAATTTAAATGTTATTTTTGCCTTGCCTGTCCAAGTTGGAGTGGACCCAAATCCCATTTCACTATTAAAATTTTTTTTATATTAATATTTATATATTTTTATAATTAAATTAAAAATATTTTATTAAATAAATAGTAATTCGGATCGAGCTAATCCAGATTACAAAAATATTTATCTAAACGAAATTCAATTCTAATCGAGTGGGTAGCTCGACCATAGACAGATCTAATTATCAGTTGCCCACTTCAATTGAAGGGATCATTTAGGTTTCTTTGCATCTTTCATTTTGGTTAAGAATAAAAGTTTTTCAATTGTGTTGGCAATATCTATAAAAAATAACTGAGAACAAAATTAGGTCTAATTTATGCTCAGTTATATTCACCAACAGTGATTTACAGTAATAGCATATCAACTTATCAATCAGGCTACCCCAGAACATCAAAGCCTGACCAGAAAGTTGATAGAAATTGGCCAGGCTAATTCTGATACTAGGCCTGCCTTGGCAACTATCTGGAAAACCAAAGGTTTTCCCAATATAAACAAGCAAGTGTTCCAAATATTTGGCTCAATATTAAGCGTATGTATCCTTCATTCAAAGGGTTTGAGTGTCAAATACGAATTTAATAGCTAGATATAAATTATGGAGTCCCACCAATTTTTTTTTTTTTGCTTTAGATGTGATTGATCAATTATATGAATCTATCACTTTTAATGAAATTCTAAGTTTGACGAAAGTTCTTAAAAAGGATAGGTCTTAATTTATATTACCGGAACTAAGTTTGGGAGTACAATTACGTGTGGGGAAGGATTTGTACCCTCACAACGCCCGTTTAAAAACGGTACCACTTAATCATGTATTATCCTTAAAATTTGGTAAAACAACCTTGATTTCGTATTTAAAAAATAATTCCCATAAAAGGATTTTATGACATTTTCTATTCTTTTGGAAATAAATGAGGGTTTTCGATATCTATATATTTTTCCGAATTCTCCAACAACTTGACAAAATTTCGAGAGGCAATCTCTTTCATCGTGTTGGTCCTTACAATATTTCGTTAAAAAGCCCGATTCTTTTTTTCTCATAAATGATAGTTATTAAAAACTCCCCAACGACTAGGTAGAGTTTCAATAATTACCTTTACTCAAGATATTACCTTAATGCGTGTTAAAGAAAATGGGCTTTTCTTGAGAAATAAAAGAAAATTTTGTCTACAAAAATTCATTAAAAATTTCATCATGTTAGAAGACATGAGAATCTTTGATCCCGGATGAACCTTTTACTTCCCCAACGACTAGATGGAGATAAGAGAAAAATCGTTTCTCTCGGAATTCTCATGTCGTTCTTAAACAAGGTGGCGCTTCCTGTTGGCAATCTTGTAATCATTTAACAAATTTCATTACTGCATACTAAAACATATTACGAACAGAATATTGAAAATACGAACACTTACAGGTTAATCTGAATACAGAAAAGGGTAATCGAGTAAGGTTGGACCTCTGACCTTAAGACGATTATTGCATGTTTCTCAGGTGCTAACAGTATGCCGCAATTCGTCTCTCAGGCCTTCTTGATTACGTTGCAGTTGAGAGCACATTCTTAGCAACACGGCGAACCAGAAAATATCGGTCTCTCTCACAGAAGACACTTTAAAAACGAAAGCAGTATGAAAAATAATTTTCGGAATCACTTTTAAAAGACTCTACCCTCAGGTTTATATATAGAAATACCAGATGACTGTTCGGATAGACACAACATTTGGAAAGGAACCGATTCGGTCAGATAACGAGTCGGTTCGGTTAAAACAGATATAATGTTTGAAAAATAAAACATTTCAGTCCGAATAGGTACTTCTTAAACAGACAAGTCTCTTAGTTGGAGGATGCTGAACCGATTCGGTTTGGATCGAATAATCATGTTGGTTGGGCAGTAAAAAATTAATTACTGCCCAAACCCGACGCGACCCAGCCCAAGCCCAAGCCCGGTTCGACGGCGACGCGCGCGTGTGGTCCAGCCCAAGTTGTGTAGGTCCTCACCCACCACAAAACTTGGGTCCCCCTTGGGGCCCAACCTCTCATGGAAACAAGGCTTATAAATACCACAAGCTTATGTCTTTGTTCATCCTATGTGGGATTCCACACCAATCACTAACATCAACCAACTTTCTTCCTCTTCAAGTGGGTACAAAGTGATTAATTTATCATTCAAACATAATATCAATTGTGTACATAAATTATGCATCGTTTATCTACTTACGACAACCTACGTATTAGAATACGCATTTCATATTTATACACCAAATCATATATTGATATCCAACAATCCCCCACATGAATGGAAATTGTCTGATTAAAATGACGAACTGACTCGGAATATGAGAGAGTTAAACCTTGAAGAGTTATTGCATCAAGATAGGTAGCTTTTGGCTTTGAACCTTCCATAGTGTATAACTATCGGATTTACTCGGCTAACTAGTGAACATGATGTCTTGAACTATTCAATCTTTCGTGTAAACCAAGATTGCCTGCTCATTATAGGTATCACACAATTCCCCTTCGAACATCTTGGATTCTCACGATTGTGTCCATTTTGGCCCCAGACACTGTCTGGTTTCTTATGAGTACTCTAGAGAATTTAGCCTGATCAATTCTCATAGAATTGACCATGTTTCTTACTCAAAATAGGTGATTGCTCATTAAGAGTATCCTGCAATACCCCACTTGATTTTATCAAGCTATAAGAATCATTAAAAGCATAGCTTATCCTAACTCCTTTGCAGGCAGCACTAAATCATCATAGGAATAGATAAGAGTGTTTAACTCTTTTAGTGCTCACACTCAGTTAACATAATTTAGTTGTCCTTTTTGAACCTAGATCTTGGGATCTCCCATCAGTTAGGTTGGGTTTCCACTATGTAACTTTAATTTATAGGCTTAAGACCCATTCTCCTCAATGATAAACTTGTTATTTTGTTAAAACTCTTTGTAAGCGCGCTTCATTATCCTTTGATTTTTTCATAATCAAAAGAGATAATTTCATTTGAGAGCAATTGTCTAACGGTATTATGTCTTCGACGAATGTGTCAAGATTTACCGTTATACAAACAACTCTGTGCTCTACCAATTGCAGATTAGCAAACAAATGTATACAAATTGCAGGCACAGGTTTCGGCCAACTTGGAATATCTTTTAAACTTTCGAAGCAATTCCGCTTCTTCACCAGTTTTATCTAAAGCTATAACTTCAGATACCATGGTAAATTTGGATATTCATGTTTGTTTAGAAGATTTCCAAAATAATGCAGCTCCTCCAATAATAAAGATAAATCCATTAGTTGATTTGAAATCTTTAGTATCGAATATCCATTTTGCATCTGGATATCTTGTATAGTGCAGTCCAAAACTTGAGGTGTATCTTAAATATCTAAGTACCCCCACAATGGCCTTCCAGTATCCTTTCCATGAATACTTGTAAATCTACTCAGTTTGCTAACTGAGTACGTTATGTCTTTACATTCATTTACAACCTAATGGTTTACTTTCAGGGTCCGTGCCACTATTGGCACCAACAAGGATTACCGATTCCATGGACAAAGTCTCATCCTCTGTTTTACAACGGGGTAGTCATGGTAGCACCAAGGCATGCCGATACCATACCATGACACTCTTCCCCACTTCCTATGTCGATACCTTCATTGATGACAAGATCATACCCGAGTACCCTTGTTGCATAAAGTTGACATATCTCATATGTCCTTCTTTTACCCTCAAGGACTGGGTCATATCCCTTCGAATGAGGCACCAAACATAGTTTAAGGTCCTATCATGACCTTTTAAGCCGGAGAAACTGATAGCTTCGCAAGACACCCCCACACTTTCGTGTACTTATAGGATGGTCCTTTACCCTTCCATAATTCATACGGTGTCTTGTCTTGTTTCTTATGGGGTATATTTATTTAAAATATAAATAGCTATTAAAATAGCTTCCCCCCCACAAGTTCTGAGGTAACCCTGATCTAATCAACAAAGCATTCATCATTTCTTTTAACATTTGGTTCTTGCGTTTCGCAAAACCGTATTGTTGAGGTGAATAAGGAAAATTGGCTTGATTCTTGATTCCATATTTTGAACAAAATTCATTAAACATTGAATCATATTCACAACCCATATCATTCCTTATTTTCTTGCTTAGTTGATTTTCGACCTCATTTTTAAAGAGTCTAAAAACTTCCAAGGCCTCGTCTTTGCTTCTTAGCAAATAGACATAACAATATCTTTTTTATCACCTCTAGTTTGCACAAACTTTAAGTCACATATATCAGTGTGAATTAAATCTAGAGGTTTACTACTTCTTTTTACCGAATAGAAAGAAGCTTTAGCCAATTTAGATTCCACACAAATTTCCCATTTGTGATTTTTATTAATAACAATTTGTTGAAGCAAATCCAAATTGTTGTTTCTCTGCAAGGTCTTGTAAAGCACATGACCTTAGCTACCATGCCATATGTTCGAGGATACCACCAAATAAACATAAGAAATAATTTAATTATTATTCTTGTTCTTTGGTATAACAGCCATTACAATGAGCTTAAAAAGCGCATCATATAGATATCTTCTTCCCACAAATATGCCACATTTAGTGAGTACAAATTTATTAGACTCAAATACGAGTCTAAACTCGTTCTTGCTCAACAGAGAGCCAGAAACCAAATTGTTTCGAATTTCAAGAACATGAACCACATTATTCAAAGTTAGTTCTCTAATAGATGTCATCTTGAGCACCACCTTATTCATGGCCTCGTACCGAAGAGTTTCTCATAAATATTTGTTTCTTTATACTCGGAGAAACTCTTTCTATCAGAACAAATGTGACAAGTGACATCAGTATAAACCCACCATGTCTTAGGGTTTTCTACCATGTTCACTTTTGACACTACAACAGCGAGCTCAATCTCATTATCATCAACTAAGTTGGCTTGAGCTCTTTTCTTGTTCTGACGGAAGTCCTTCGCTCAATGACCTGGCTTGTTACATATGAAACAAGTTCCCGTGAACTTCTTGAAATCTGTTCCCTTATTAGCTTGGGAAGAGCTAGAACCAACAAATTTTCTCTTGTTGGTCTTGTACGAATGTTCTACAACATTTGCCTTGGCTTCCATAGTATGAGCTTTAACCCTCTTTTCTGAACCACAATTATCCTCCTCGATTCTTAACCGAATAATCAAGTCCTCTAAAGTCATCTCCTTTCTCTTGTGCTTTAGATAGTACTTGAAATTCTTCCAAGAATGAGGCAATTTCTCTATCAAAGTCGCCGTTTCAAATGATTCACTAAGAATCATTCCTTCGACAGTAATCTCATGGAGGATCAACTGATACTCTTGGACTTGACTAATCACGGTTTTTTGTGTCCACCATTTTGAAATCCAGAAATCGACCAACCACAAATTTCTTTGTGCCGGCATCTCCGGTTTTGTATTTTCTTTATAAGGACTCCTACAGCTCTCTCACTGTTTTGATTGGGCTAAACACGTTGTATAACGTGTTGTCCAATCCATTGAGGATATAGTTCTTGCATAGAAAGTCAGAATGCTTCCATGCTTGCACCGAAACTATAGCTATAGGATCGATCTCTCCCTCTTTGGGAATCGGGGCCTCCTCCTGTAAGAACTGGGCTAGGTTCAGAGTGGTAAGAAAGAGCAGCATCTTATGCTGCCATCGTTTGAAGTCCAGACTACTGAAGTTCTCAGGTCTCTCACCATATGTAACACGTAGAGGTTGTAGCGCTACAGGCGCACTAACATTACCGATAGATGTTTCAGCCATCTGTTATTTAAAAATAACAGGATCAATTATATATATATATATATATCGAATATATATATTTTACAATCATATATATATATATTACAAACATAACTATGTCATATATGCTGCGAATATATATTCACAACAACAAATATATATATATATATATAAATGCTGTGCAAATAATCACAATATATATATATTCACTTAATATATATATATTTTACTTATAAAAATAAATGTTCACAAATCACGTAATGAAACAAATTAAGAAGCAGCAAATATATTATTATAAACAATATATAAATATCATAAACAATATGCTGTCAATTTAAAACACATACACGCATGAAGCGGCGGCTCACTTAAAGAACAAAGAAATCTATTCTCATTACTCATTGAAATGGCAACTCTTATTGATTATAACCGAAAATCATTAAAAGCCAATAGTTGCAAATAGCGTTCTATATAACGTTCTAACAATTGGCGAGATTTCATGCAATTTACAAAGAATTCTGTTCATGCTGTCAGTAACTATATAATATAGCAAAGTATATCAGCAAAGAAATGGTGGAGACGACACGCCATTTCACCATAGGGCTAATCAATCGGTAGATGAATGATTCTTTTGAGGAGACATGCTCAGACAATCAAACAGGCACATACCAAAAATAATATAAATAAACAGATGATTAGGCCGGTTTGAAACGGCATAAACGTTTTGACTGTAAAAGCTACAGGGTAATGGCTTGATTATCGCAACCCGCAAACACACAAATGTAAATGGTTGAAAGCAATGCCAAAAAAATATATAGAATATATATATATATATATATATATATATAAAGTCGTCATCACCATTCATATATTAACAGAAAGTAATAGATGAAAAAGTGTCCATGTTATGACCGAACCCAACTAATGCTTTCATATATATATATATATATATATATATATATATATATTCAACAAATATATAAATATATTCGTATTTCATGCAGTAATGAAACTAGCGCAATAGTAATGAAACAATAATCGTATATAAAAAAGCAATTAATTGTGTTAAGATTGTTGATAATCTTGTAATCATTTAACAAATTTCATTACTGCATACTAAAATATATTACGAACAGAATATTAAAAATACGAATACTTACAGATTAATCCGAATACAGAAAAAGATAATCGAGTCAAGGTTGGACCTCTGACTTTAAGACGATTATTGCCTGTCTCTCAGGAGCTAACAGTATGTCGCAATTCGTCTCCCAGACCTCCTCGATTACGTTGCAGTTGAGAGTACACTCTTAGCAACATGGCGAACCAGAAAATGTAGGTCTCTCTCACAAAAGATACTTTAAAAACGAGAGCAGTATGAAAAATAATTTTCAGAATCACTTTTAAAAGACTCTGCCCTCGGGTTTATATATAGAAATACCAGATGACTGTTCGGACAGACACAACATTTGGAAAGGAACCGACTCGGTCAGATAACGAGTCGGTTCGGTTAAAACAGATATAATGTTTGAAAAATAAAACATTTCGATCCAAACAGGTACTTCTTAAACAGACAAGTCTCTTGGTTGGAGGATGCTAAATCGGTTCGGTTTGGACTGAATAATCATGTCGGTTGGGCAGTAAAAAATCAATTATTGCCCAAACCCAGCCCAAGCCCGGCTCGGCGGTGGCGCGCACGTGGTCTAGCCCAAGTTGTGTAGGTCCTCACCCACCACAAAACTTGAGTGCCCCTTGGGACCCAACCCCTCATGGAAACAAGGCTTATAAATACCACAAGCTTAGACCTTTGTTCATCCTATGTGGGATTTCACACCAATCACTAATATCAACCAACTTTCTTCCTCTTCAAGTGGGTACAAAGAGATTAATTTCAAACATGATATCAATTGTGTACATAAATTATGCATCGTGTATCTAATTACGACAATTTACTTATTAAAATACGTATTTCATATTTATACACCAAATAATATATTGATATCCAACACTTTCCTTATGAGAAAATAGTTCCGAAACACCTCCAACGACTAGGCAGGATCACGAAACAATTACCCATAAAGTTACGTCACCGATATTAGCAGAACTTATTTTCTGTATAAAAATGAATTCGGTACTATGGCCAAATGATTATAAATGCAGATTGCATGAAAATATGGCTAGCATAAAGAATGTATAACAAGTGATAATAAGGACGTGCCCAATGATGAACTAGGTCAAGAATGATAAATTAAGAACGTTAAATATGTACTAGATAAAATCGCGCTACAATGCGGATGAAACGATTTATTTTCTATTTTTGTAATGGTAATAACAACAATGTTATGAACATATAAATTAATAACGTATAAAATTAATTATTAACATGAAATTTTTTATATAAATTTATAATATTTTGAAAACAGAAAAAAATAACATGAACACGTTATGAAACACAATTTTTTTTTTAAATTGAATTACTCTGACAAATTATGCAAAATATGTTATGAATTGAGACACGACACAAACACACATTTTTAAAAAAAATTAAATCACAATGACAAACTATGTAAAATTTGAGATGATTGAGACACGATACGAACACAACATAAAAAAAAAAATTAAAACACAACCCGAAAAATAAAATGATCACGACACGAATACATGAACGTGTATAATACGTATTATATAAATTATTAACGTGTAAAAATTTATATAAATTTTAATACTTTAAAAACACAAAAAATTACACGAATACACAAATTTTTTCTCTAAATTAAATAATATGACAAATTATGTAAAATATGTCATGAATTAAGACATGGCACGAACACAACATAGGAAAAATAATTAAAACACAGCACGAAAAATAACATAAACACGACACGAATACACGAACGTGTGAAAATATACATAAAATAAATTATTAACTTGTAAATTTTTTTTATAAATTTATAATAGTTTATATAAATTATTGTGTAAAACTAATTATTAACGTGTAAATATTTATATAAATTTATAATACTTTGAAAACATAAAAAAACACGAACACGTCACGAACACAATTTTTTCATTAAATTGAACCATTATGATAAATTATGCAAAATATGTCATAAACTGAGACACGACACGAACGCACAAATTTTTTCTCTAAATTGAATCACAATGATAAATTATGTAAAATATGAGATGAATTAAGACACGACACGAACACAAAATTGAAAAAATAATTAAAACACAATACGAAAAATAACGTGTCACGACACGAATATATGAACATGTAAAAATATACATAAAATGAATTATCAAAGTGTAAAAATTTATATAAATTTATAATATTTTGTAAAACAAAAAAAAAAAACGAACACGAACACGTCATGAACACAACATAAGAAAAATAATTAAAACAAAATACGAAAAATAACACAAACACGATACGGATACAATAACGTTTAAAAAATACGTAAAACGAATTATTAATGTGTAAAAATTTATATAAATTTACTTTAAACACAAAAAAATAACACGAATACATAAATTTTTTCTCTTTTCTTCCTATTATCTTTTTTTTCCTTTTTTTTTTTCCATTCCCTCAACAAACCAAAGGGAAAAAATGGGGTCCAAAAAAATAAAAGTTGATGTGGCTGCACAAATTTGCTGCAAAAATTACAAGATTTATTATATGGATGGATGTATAAGCCCAACAAACAAAATGGAGAAACAACACGAATCATTTTTTAGATTGTGCATCCTAAGTCTTGTAACTATATAAATAATTGATGAGGTCACCTATATCGGGATAATCTGAAAAATGTCCATTCAACAGTAAAATAATGGTTAATTGATCTAATAATTTAAAAGAATTTAAAAAAAGAAATAAAGAAATAAAAAATTATTATTAAAAAAATTATAATGACTTCAATACTCTTAATAAAATAAACACCTTTCCTTTTTATCAAATTTTCTCTCTCCTTTCCCGTTCCTCCCTCATCTGTCTGTTGTTACCTATCTCCTCAACCTTCCCGTTCTATTTTTCGTTTTTCTTTTTTACAAATTAAATCTTCTCTTGTCAATTTGTTTCATTTCCAAACAAAAAGAAAAAAAGACCTTGGGTTTTTGACTAAAGCTTTATAAAGATAAGTAAAAAAAATTCAGACTCCAAGATAAAAATTGCTTAAAGGTTTGAACCCTGGGTTTTACAGAAAGGGTAGGTTCAAGCCCTTTAGTTTTCAAAAACTTAAATAAAATGGAGGAAGAGGTAAAAACTTCTTTGTATTTGTCATTCATTTTGGCACCATTTCATAGTAACACCTCAAAAGCATTTATTGTGACTGCAATTATCTTTGAGTTGTTTGGTAATGTTATTGTTTTCTTGTATGTTGATGGTAAGTGCTTTAAATCATAATAAAAGAGAACTTTGATCTGTGGCACTGGACAAACTCATAGACATGCCGAGGGAGGAATTTTTAAGGGAAAAGAAACTGAAGCTTTGGGATCTAACAGAGTCGTAAGAGACGGGGAGGAAAGGAAGTTCCTTTTGTGTTTTTAACTCAATATTCATTAAAGATAAAATAAGTCATTCTCATTTCCTTTCTAATAATTTCATAACTTGTTATTTCTTTTTCAACAATTTTCTTTTGCATGGTACCACTTAATAATTATTTTGAATTTACTGGTTGTTTTCCAAATTTACCCTATATCAAATTCCTCATAAGAACTTGTATAAACTAGCCTAGACAGCTAATTTTTAACTTACATAAACCTGAGTCATACAGCTGCAGACCAAGAGTAGTTATAAAAGCATAGCTAATACATTCATCCTGCATGAATAAGCAGAGTCTATATTGTTCCGACTCTTCATTGTTCTTGAAATATTCATGTCCGACGATACTCACACTCGAGTCCGAATAACATAAACGGAGCTAATGCAGCAAAAAAAAAAAAAAAAACAAATATGGCATTTGCTCAAAAGGATTAGCTTTAGACAAGTCCAAGTGAACAAAAGAAATATGTGGATGCCAAAGTAGAGCCATAATCATCATGTACACCAAAACACACAGGAATATATAGTCAAGCACCACAAAACATCACACTGGAAGGTAAGGAAACATGAGATCTCCACCCTGGTAGAAAAATCTTGTGGATTTTTGCAAAACTACAATATAATTCAGTAAATGGCAAATGAAAACGCATTCCCCAATGAGTACATTAACAAGCAAGTATAGTGATAACTCTATAAAATAAAATTATTTTATCATATTTTATGCATTTAAATCGGTTAAATTCTTAAAGTTTTTATTCGAAATTAATTATTTTTAGATTAGTTTTATTTATTTCATGTTTGAATTAGTTATTAATTTAGTGTTTTGTATTTTTAAAGGTTCAAATTGAGAAGAAATTTCGAGGTGCGAAAAGACGAAAAAAGGTGTAAAGCAACGCATGGGCAGACTTGACCTCCGGAGCTTGTTGCTAGTAAAACATGATCTTAACGTCTTTATTCAAGAAAACTTCCTTCTTAACTTTTAAAGAGCTTCCCAACGATATATTATTTGCCCAAATCGCACAAGACTTGCCCATTCAAATCAGCTGTCAAAGAGCGAGAAGACGGTAGAGGCAGCAACGTGCAGCAACGAAGAGGAGGGAGAGAAGCAGGTCAACGCCTCGGCGCCCAACCGAGCAAAAAAAAAAAAGAAATGGAAAGTCTTACATGTTACTTGCACGCGAAGTTTCTGACTTCACGGATCTAAAGCTTTATAAATAGAATATTTTAAGACTTAAATAAACACCAATCAACATCTTCTTAGCTTATACATAAATCTTTTAGCTTTCATTAATCTAATTTTCTTAAGAGAAGAGTAGCCACCAAAGATTTGCAAGAAGCTAAGGAAATTTTTGAGGATTGAAGATTGAAGACCCGACAAACTTTAGTTTTCTCTTTTCTCTTAATTTTCTTTATCTTTCTTGTAATATTTATGATGGTGAAACTCTTTTGTTTATTGTTTTCAATGTTTGACATAAACTAATTTACTTTTTCTAGGATTGCAACGGAACTCAATATGTAATTTGAATTATTTTACTCTATTTCTTGATTTTAATGATATTTGAGTTGTTTATTCAATATTTTGCTTAATGCTTTTAATTGCTTAGCTAACAATTAGATTGATTTGGTAACCTAGATACAACTTAGAAAATGGAGTTTAGTGTTAGACATAGATTGAATAACATGTGTTTCATATTCATTTATTAGAATGAATAATTACATGTAGGGTAGAAATATACTTACGTGTTATGTCTAACTAATTTTAGATTCTAAACTTAATAAGTTTTTTTTTAATTCAATTATCATATATATATAATTAATTGGTCAAGAGGTACATTTTTATAAAACCATCGACAAATACTTATAAATAGATTAAAACTCTAGGTTAACAACTCATTGTCATTAGTCAAGTTAAGAGAGTAGGAGCGGTTCGAGAGAAATTATAATCTTAGACTTTTCTCAATTGATTTAATCCAAATTTTAATTTGCCTTCTTTATTATTTATTAGTTTTTAATTGACAACTTTTAATTAATTATTTGAATAAGATTGAATTGTTTTAATTTTAGTAACAATTTCTCGTGAGATCGATACTCTACTTTTCATTTTATTACTTATTATTATACATGCACTTGCGTGGTTACCAATAACCAAACATAAAGCAATACAAGCATAACATATAAAACTAAAGAGAAAAGATAGACAGACAACAATCAAACCATAAGTACCATTGAAAACATGCTCCGCAGACAAAACCAGCAAACTAACAAAGAAACAACTTAAAAAGTTTCCCTTTTGTACAAGAGATTGCTATAATCCAAGTTTCCAAAACTAAGCACTACAGATACTGCATTGTTATAGCAAAACTAAAGACAAACATCTAATAACATACATAAGAAAATTCTCTAACATTTAACATAAACCATTTTCTAAACCAAATAACCAGCAGAACCTATGCATTTTCAGATCTTGTAAGATTCCAGTATAAACTTGACCTGCTCCTTTATCAACTCATTTCGTTTAAAAAACAGCTCCAACTCAGCAACTTGCAATTTCCTCCACTTCTCCTCCAAAGCTTCCATCTTTTCTCCCCCAATCATATCCAATCCATGCTTTAGAACTTCCTCTTCTTCTAAGCCACCCAAATCTAACCTCTTATCAAACAAACTACCCAAACTCTTAGACCATTTCTTATCAATCTCCATTGGCTCCCCATCATAAGAATGCAACTCTTCTTTCAATGCAGCCAATGCCTTGCTATTACCCTTCGCTTTCCCATTCGACTCAGCAGCAGAAGACTCGACTTTTCCAGTAATTCTTTCTTTACCCCAAATCTTTTTCGACAATTCAAAAATTTTCTGTTCATGGGGCTTAGAAAAAATCCGGTCCTCACCATTTTTACGTTTCCCAGCATTGTTTTCAAAACCTAACCTTAAATACCAACTGAGCTTTCGAAACATCAGTGTCAATGGATTTCTTAACAAAATCATAGAATGCATTCGTATCAGCAAAAGGGTCAACCCTTTTTTCGCCAAGTAATCTAACAAACCTTTCAACACAGCAATTTCATCGTCTTCGCTAAACAGCCGTTGGAAAAGCTGCTTCTTTGCATCTTCTCCGGTCTTCTTCACCTCCTCAACAACAGCAGCAGAACCGGACCCTTCTTCGCCGGCTTTTTTCTTGGACCGTTTCACTTCCTTGAGTTCTTGCTGGGACTCACTAGATCGCTTGGCTGAAGAAGCCTTAGCGGGAGAAGCCAAGTATTTGGATCTGGGTTTTTTGGTCTTTGAAGTTTGGGTTTATATGAAAAACATGCACTCGATATAAAGTTATTGTTGAATGATTTAATAAATAAAAATTATTTTAAAAAAATAAATAATTAAAAATTATTATAAAGATAAAATTAATTTTAATAAAATTTTTTTTTTCTTTCATTAAGAAAATATTATTTTTTAAAAATTTTAATTAAAAATAAATTTAAAAAATAAAATATTAAAAAATATATATTTTTTAAATTTAAAAAAATTTAAAAAATAAAAAAATTAATTTTAAACATATTATTTTTATTTTTTAATTAAAAAAATAAATAAAAAATTTAAAAATTTATTTTTCAAAATTAAAAAAATTTTATTTTCAGAATATTTATTTTTAATTAAAAATTCAATTAAAAAATTAAAAAAAAATGAAAGAGAAAGAGAAATTTTTTTTATCAAAAATAATTTTATCTTTACAATATTTTTTATAATAATTTCTAATTATTCAATTTTTTTAAATAATTTTTATTTATTATATCATTTAACAAATATTTTTTTTAAAAAGCATGTTTTTCATATTTACCCTGGAAGTTTTCTACATGGATTTGTAGCAATAGGCTTGAAATTGAGAGTTGGGTTTTTCTGGGTTTGGGTTTCTTCTTCAGAAAAAGTCTCTTCTTCTTCCTCTGATGACGTTGAAGAAGAAGAAGAAGCAGGTTGAGGGTCTTCAATGGTGCTTTTTGAGCGCTTTCGAGCCATGGATTTGAAAAAAAGAAGAGGAAACTTTTTTACTATGAGAGGTAGAAGTGAAAACTGAATTAAAATTTAAAAGTTTTAAGCATTAATGCATTATTGAAGAAGGGAAATGGCAGAGAAGATTGAAAGAATGCTTTGGAATTTGGATTTTGAAAAGTGAAAATAGCTTGGATGTTTAATATACCGCCAACTAAGTTGTAAGCCCGTTGGGCATTATCTTTTTTGGATAAGTAGATTTTCATTTATCCAAGAAAGCAGCAGTGCTGCTACATGTTACAAAGCTAGCTTAACCTAGCTAAATAAATCAGAAAACCAATGCCATTAGACAAACATGTCTGCATTTAACCTCCAAGAATTACATAAAAACGTATTAACTGAATCTCTTTTAATTTTCCTAAGATCACTTAACCTGGTCGAGATCATGTCTCTCACTTGCTCAGTGAGGTGCTCCTCCTTTTGCTCAGTTGAGTTGAACAAACGATTGTTTCTTTCCTTCCAAACTAGGTAGATAACTGCGTTCCAAGCTAGCCTCAATATCGTTGTGATTAGAGCTTTACCTCTGAGGTTGACAGAGGCCCATTGAAGCTCTACATTCCAACATGCAACCTGCCTTTTTAACCTACAAAGTACCATCACTCTCTGCCATATCTGTTTCGAGTAGGAGCAAGTGAAGAATAGATGATCCTTGGTTTCCCTCTCTTGTTTGCACAGCAAACATTTATCATCCACTGCCATTCCCCAGGAGATAAGTCTATCCTTTGTGGCCAATCTATTTAGGATTGCCATCCAGGAGAGCATAGAATGCCTAGGAATATTAAAATTACACCATACCAACTTATACCAAGCCACTTTCCCAGCTGAAGGTCTGATCTTGTTCCACACTGCTGACACTTGGTACTTTCCCTCAGGGAAAGGCCATTTGCAGCTTCCATCAGCAGTTGTGAGAACTATTCTGGCAGCCACCTCTCTCAAGTGCATGATCTTCCTCCAATTCCAACTGCTCCCACTCTGGATAGAGATGTGCCATGGATCTCTATCCTTCAACACATAAGTCTTGATCTAGGCTATCCATAGGGAGCCTGCTTCAATCAGTACAGCCCAAAAATTCCTTAGAATACATGCCTGATTCCAAGTGACAGTGTCCTTTACACCAAGTCCCCCTTCTGATTTTGGCAGGCAAATAGACTTCCAGCTAACTTTAGCTCCCTTAGCTTGGCCTTCCTTCCCTTTCCATAAGAAGCTTGAGCATAGCTGCATCAACTTCCTTATGCACTGCTTGGGCAGAACAAAATGTCTGCACCAGAAGTTCTGCAGGTGAAACAGAACTGATTGGATAAGCTGAAGCCTTCCAGCATAAGACAAGAACTTTGTTGCCCATCCTCTAACCCTTGCTGTCACCATCTCCAAAAGTGGCTCACAGTCTGTCATGGTTAATCTTCTAGTGACTAATGGTACCCCCAGGTATCTGATAGGCAGTGTGCCTGTTTTGAACCCTGTGGACTCTCTGATGAGCCTTAATTCTTCTCTGTCAATTCCTGAGGAGAAGAACTCACTTTTGGTGTTATTAAGTTGGAGCCCTGAGTAGGTGTAGAATTGACTTAGCACTAGCTGAATACCCTTCACTGAATCAAGATTGCCCTTGGCAAATATTAGCAGATCATCAGCAAAACTCAGGTGAGTTAAATGAAGCTTTTTGCGCTTTGGATGATAAGAGAAGACCCCATACTGTGCTGCTGAGTCCAGCAACTTGGACAGTACATTGATAGCAATCACAAAGAGGTAGGGGGAAAGGGGATCACCTTGCCTGACTCCTCTTGCCCCCTTAAAGAAGCCCATAAGTCCTCCATTAACAGATATAGAGAAGTAGCTGGTGGATAGGCAACTTTCAATCCAATCTAGGAACTGTTGAGGGACCCGCATTGCCTTCAAGACTGCAGAGATGAATTCCCAGCTGATAGTATCAAATGCCTTCTGTAAATCCACTTTTATGGCACATCTTGGGGACAGAGTATTCCTACCATAGCCTCTGACTAACTCTTGAGCAAGCAGGATATTGTCTGTGATACTCCTGCCTGGAATGAAGCCACTCTGATTGGGACAGATCACCAATGGAAGACTGCTCTTGAGTCTGTTAGTCAGAATCTTGCTGATGCATTTGTAAAAAACTGTGCAACAGGAAATTGGTCTGAAATCTCTCATTGTGCTTGGATTAGGGCATTTTGGAATGAGAGCTACACTAGTTGAATTGAAGGCTCTGTGCATCACTCCTGTCTTGAAAAAGAACATTGCAGCCTCTGTGACATCCTCACCAACAACTTGCCAAGCTGTTTTGAAGAAGTGAGCTGTGAATCCATCTGGCCCTGGACTCTTGTCACTATGAATCGAAAACATTGCTTCTTTTATCTCTGCAGGAGTTACCCTTTTAACCAGTTCAGCTTGGTGCTCTTCAGTGATGGAAGTCTGAAGAAGTTCAGCAAGCAAATCCTGATTACAGCCCTTGACCATATGGTCTTTGGATCCCAACAAGTTCTGGAAGTAGGAGACAGCTTCTGTAGCAATCTGATCAAAGTTTTCAAGTCTGTTTCCTTGTGCATCTGTCAAAGAATGTATGGTATTTTTGCTCAACTTTGCCCTCACCATCCTATGGAAGAAGCCTGTATTTTGGTCTCCTTCCTTTAGCCATTGAATTCTGGATTTCTGCTTGTAAAAGCTTTCCTCGTCTTTGAGAAGATTATTGAAATCCCTGGAAAGGATATCTTTCTTTGCTGCCAGTTCAACATCTGCAGGCTTCCTTAATAGTTGGAGCTTCACTTCTGCTAATTCCCTTCTTTTGGCTTGTACCTTCTCAGTAATAGCTCCATACTTCTTGAAATTGAAATTCTTTAGCTTCTGCTTCACTCTCTTCAATTTGATATGCAAATTGGACATAGGATCACCTCTGGTAGGTTCCTGCCATGAGCTCTCAACTATATCCATGAACTCTGCATCCCTAGTCCAGTAATTGAAAAACTTGAATGGTTTGGGAGGGGAGTGATTCTCCAAGCTGGTTTTGATTAGTGCAGCACAGTGATCAGAGGTTTCAGGTGCAATAAATTCCACATAGGAGTGTGGGAAAGAGAGGAGCCATTGATCATTGATCATGACCCTATCAAGCTTCTTGGCAAGATGATTCTCTTGATGATTTGACCAGGTAAAGATTGGACCAACAAATTGGTGATCCATCAATGCATTCTGTTCAATGCAAAGTTGGAAATCTTTCATATCTGAGGTACTGTGTTGTGATCCATTAAAGCATGAGCTTTCTGATGGATGAGCTACCACATTATAATCTCCTGCCAAAATCCATGGCGCACCTTGAGTAGTTCCACTGAGGGAATGCAAGTGTGACCAAAGCAATTTCCGTCTACTTCCTTCATTACTTCCATAAATGGCAGTCAAATAAAACCTCAGAGAGTTCAGTTTAATCTGGCATGTGATGGACTGTTCTGTTGAGTCCTTCATATCTACATCCAGGTGAACCTTACTAAGGATCCAAATTCTTCCATTTGAAGCTTCAGAGTAGTTATGATGGAGGTTCCATCCCTTAAAATGCATGTCAACAATCTTCTGCACTTTAGGTAACTTTACTCTAGTCTCAATAAGACAGACAATATCAATCTGCAACTTAGAAATTCTACTGACTACCTGTTTCTGCCTTAGAGGACAATTGAGTCCTCTAACATTCCAAACAAGAAAGTTCATTAATGAAGAGTTGGAGAGTGACTCCCCAAGGCAGAAGCCTTACCTCGAGCCTTTCCTTTGTCAATAGGCCCCTTCCTTCTCTTCAAGTTCTTCATCAGATCTGCCACTCCTGCTGCAGCAGCCCTAGGCTTTCTTGTTTCTTCTGAAAAAACAACCTGATGAGAGTGGCTTACAGTCCTATCCTCCATAAGTGACTCTGTGTTAGCATTATCCTCCTCATTTTCAGGAACAGATTCCAATATTGCAAAATTGTTGTCTGAGCCCATAGCTCCTGTGGCTGAGGTGGATCCTCGTTCTGTCCTAGATGGAACTGGCCTTTTCAATTGCTCTATGATGACCTGAGCAGGTAATTCTATCTGCTTTTCAGAGATCCTTGGAATCGTCTGCTCATCAGGAATCCTCAACTCTGTCTGCTCATTCTGATCCTTCTGCTTAGGAATCCATTTTTTGGTTGGAATTTCCTTTGGCAGGCGAGGACAACTTTTGTTATTGTGACCAAAAATACCACAGTGAATACACTTCTGAGGCATCCATGGTGCCTCAACTGTGATAGGGATCACTGAGCCATTTCTGAGCTCCACTGCAATCGAATTGGGCAATTCTTGAGCCACATCTATCTCAACACAATTCTCCCGTTGGGCATTATCATATTAAGGTTCGACTTCAAAAAAAATTCAAATTTAGTTAAGTTATTGTCAAATTAAACTCGAATTCAAGGTTATTAAGTTAATCGAGTTTGAGTATTTTAATATTTTATTTGAATAATTTACGAGCCTAATTAAAATTTTTTATTTTTAATATATATATATATATTTTTATTTTTTAATTAATAACAAAAATCCTCGATTCGAATTAAAAAAAAAATCGATTTTAAAATCGAGTATAGAAATCAAACTCATTTTTATTAGATAAACGAATCTAATCGAACGAATTTGAGTAGTTTGATTTTTATTTCAAATTAAACTTGACTTTTAAAAATAAAACCCAATTGAACTCGAGCCATGAGTTTCAAATCGAACTCGAATATTTTACTGTTTGAATTCAACTCCACTCGATTACACCCTAACTCTAGTCAACAGTTAATGATGTATTTTTTTATCGATTCAAATCGTTTTAATAAAAAAATTACTCTACTTGTATTTTCTACTAGAATTAGATTAGAATCTCTTTTCTTTCAAATTGGTACATAAGAAAAACACTATGGATTCAAAAGAGTCCTTTATTTTTCCTATACAATTGAGAAACACTATGGATTCAACCTTACCTCAACCTTACTGCTTGGACTTTGATAAGCTCAAATGGACAGCTTTTCCTATAGTTTAAGTCACTCACCTAAAGTTTTTATACATTTCTTACTTTTTCTTTGTAGTAAGCTACATAAAAACATTAAGGTTGCGTTTGAGAATTTGAACTTTCAAAAATAATATAAATGGTGTAATACAACACATGTAAATGTAACATTGATGATTATTTTTTAAAATTATAGATTTGTTGGATGCCTATTTAGTGGTGAATTTAAAATACCTATAGTTATTTGTGAATTTGAAATTCATGTTTTTATACCTTTCAAATATATACTCGTATTGAATCTTAACTAATTTATATATAAGGTATGCATTTCATTATCACAATTTATACAACAAATGAAATCCAAATCCAAATTTTCAAATTCATGTTTTCAAACATAGCATAAAAGAACTCTATATATATATATATATTGTACAAAATTATTGAAAAATGAGATTTAAACCTGAACTTTTGAGTAATCCTTGAAGTAAATTATATATTTTTTTAATATATTTTTTGCAGGCATTGTTTGTTTGATTTTGAGAGTTTGACAGCATGTTCTCACGATTTTATTTTTTGAAATAAAACACGTGAATAGAAAAAGGATATAAGTCACAGTATAATACTTAATTATCAACAATGCGATATAATTTTCCCTTCAACACCATCGCCAGTCAAGGATGTGATTGCTTTTTCTATGAGGGCCAATATGATTTCTTACAAACAACGCCATTTGTTGATGTTGATATAAAGATTATTGGACTACACATTACAATGTATTGTTCGTTTTTGGAACTTATCAGTTTGCTTTCATGATTTTATTTTTTGAAAAAAAAAAAATCGATAAAGAAAGAATATGCCCTTGCTTATAAGCCATATTCAATCCTTGATTATTAAGCAATATCTCGTAACGAGACAATTTAACGATCTTTACATGAACAGAATTATATATTAATTAATTTTGGACCTAAAAAAGTTAGAGAAGTTAAATGGGCTTGAAATCCATTCTATAGCACAACAAGACATTTTTCAAACTTCTCAACCGCTAGAAAAGGCATAGTTTCAAATGCAATCTCGTTTTTGGGCAATCCATTTTCAAAGAAGTTATGATTTCATGATTTCATCCCACTAAATTCAATTGAATTTTTGGCTCAAATTCAAAGTTATTTACAATTTTGCCAAGGTAACAATTTAAGATTTAAAACCTATAAAAAGAATACATTAAGCTTTGTAACTTGAAAGAAGAAAAAAGGAAATTTAACTATGTAATATGCATACCTCACAACAAATGGGACAATAAATATGTTATTAAACTAATTATTGCATGAGCGCCAAAAAAAAAAAACTAATTATTGCATCTGTATTTGAGCATTTAATTCAATAATAAATAGGTTCGATTCTTCCAATTTCTCGAAAATTCACCCATGCCTCAATTAGGTTAATGTAGTTATTCATACCATGATTAGCAACCCTTCGAAGAAATTCGTATTTTCCATGCATCACCAAACAGAACAAAGATTTCATTTTCTTTTAACCAAACAAAATCTATAAAAAAAATGCATGAATATTAAATATTATTTTCATGCATGTTTTATTTTATATATTTTTAGATCAAATCAAGAATGGAATCATCAACTTCTATTTTTTATTAGTGAGATAACAACCACCAATGTTAAAAAAATTAGACCGATCAGTTGATTGGATTGGTTAAACAAGAAACTGGTGGCTTGTTCACTCCAGTGCATATCATAAAATTGAGAATTTTTCGAATCGATAAAAACTTAGTAAAAAAAAGAGAAAAAAAAAGAAATCTGTTTTAAACTCTTTTTTTTTTAATCTTTTTAAAAAAAATGTATTATATGTTAAATCTTTAACTTTTTGAATCTATATTAAAGATCATACCATTTAACTAAATACATATTTTTATTAAATATTTACTATTTTTCATATTTATTTAATTTTTACATTACCGATCGGACCGATTGAATCAATAACCGAAAATTTGATCGGTTTAACCTTTGGTCCGATTGTTTAAACAGTGACAACCACTAAATTAGTACATTAAATTATTGATCTTGAACTTATTGAGTGCAAAAATTGCTTTCATTAACTAATAAATATATAAATCTCAAAGCATTCTCTGACCTCAAAATTTGTCCTTCTAACCAAACCATGGCTAACATCCTCCGTTGGTCCTATACATGCGACCACCAAAATGTAGCCTTCATCACGTAACCAAAAAACAAACGTTGCTTTCACTCATTTAAAAAAAAAAAAAGGGTTTCATTATTGAACACTGGTTAAGATTACAATTAAAAATAATATATTCATCTAATACATTAAAAATGTATCAATTAATATAAAAACATTTTAATGTGGAAAGTCGATCTTTCATCACTTGACCTGATTAGGGGTGTAATCGAGCCGAGTTCAAGTTATAAAAAGCTCGAGCTTGAGCTGGACTCAAAATTCGAGGCTCGAAATTCGGCTCGATCGAGTTTCGCTTTTAAAGTTCGAGCTCGATTCGAGATAAAAATCGAACTGCTCGAGCGAGTTCGATTAGGCTTGTTTACCTAATAAAAAATGATCTCAATTCTCATGCTCGATTCCAAACTCAAATATTTGTGCTCGAACTTAAGTTCGAGTTCTAACTGAATTTTTTCATTACTAGTTAAAAATAAAAAAACTCGATTAGGCTCGCGAGCTACTCGAGTCAAGCATTAAGATACTCGGATTCAGCTCGCTCAATAATTCGAGCTCAACTCGACAATGTCGACCGAGTTCAAATTTTTTTTTTAATCAAACTCCAATAATTTACTAATACAAATATTTCATTTACACTTCTAAACCTGATCACTCTAAATCACCTATGAAACATGTAAATTTGGATTCAAATTCAAACAACGGTTTGAACGAGTAATATTATTTTGTTCGATATTTACAACGGTTTGATACTCCAAAAAATGGCAACAACTTGTAAAACATTTTAGGGTAAATTTGAAAAACATGCTGTCAACAATCAAATTATTGTTAAATGATATAATGAATAAAAATTATTTGAAAAAGAGAAATGAAAAATAAAAAATTATTAAGAAAAAAATTGTAAAGACAAAATTACCTTGATAAAAAAAACCTTCTCCTTCCTTTTTCTTTTATTTTTTTAATTTATTTTTTAATTAAAAAATAAAATTTTTTTAAAATAATTTTTTTTAATTTAAAAAAATATTTTTTTAAAATTTTAAATTTTTTATTTACTTTTTTTAATTAATTTTTTTTAAAAATAACATTATTTTTTCTTTATTTTTTTAAAAAATAAATATTTAAATATTTTATTTTTTAAATTTATTTTTAATTAAAATTTTTAAAAAATAATATTTTTTTTAATGGAGAAAAAAATAAATAAATTTTTTCATCAAGGATAATTTTGTCTTTATAATATCTTTATAATAATTCTTAATTGTTCATTTCTCTTTTTCAAATGATTTTTATCCATTATATCATTTAACAATAATTTGATTATTGACAATATTTTTTTCAAATTTGCCCAACATTTTAATATATATATATATTTTTTTGATGATATTTTTTTATAGAAAAAATATCGAAGATATTCGTTATTAAATTTTTTGTTTTTTTTTAAAATAAAATAAAAATTGTTGCTTTCAATATGTAGATGTCAATGAATGATTGACATACCACGTGGGGATTGAGAGGACACTCAATAGAGACATGCACGTGATACATAAAAAAGATTGTTCAATGAATTGCAATACACCCTAAAACGGGCCGACTGCGTTGACTGATTGGATTGCCCATCCAAAATAAACTTGTTCAAACATCGGATCAAAATAATTTTTTATTTGGATTGGTTCAATTTGATTTATTATTTGTGTAATAATTTTTTTATTTAAATTTAATTATAAAATTATATAAATATTAATATAAAAATAATTTATGAAAAATAAAATAAATTTATAAATCGATCCAACCTAAAACGAACTTGAATAAAAAAAAAAAAATTGAGCCGCGTCTATCCTTAATAGGTCTACATCAAAGTTACTCACAATTTTTATTTTTTTTTACTTTTTTTTAAAATTTTCATAAAAAAAAATAGTTGAATGTAGCATAAGGGTAGGTTACACATTAAGGAAAACCATCAGACTTTAACACCAATCACTATTGTAGTCCTTTTAATGGTCAAACATAAAAGTCCCTTCTTGGCTAAAAAAAAAACTCAATAGAAAAATAATCAAACAAAATGAGTTGCCCAAATTTCGAATTGAGATGCCAACGGGTGTGTTGAGTTGTAAGAATCAAGTACTTGTAAGTTTTAAATTCGGTTTTCGTTACCAACACAGTCTCATGTAAGTCCAATGTAAATTCTCATTGAAACTTACGACATACCCTAATCTTGAAATATAATAATTTTTTTCATTTAAAATTATTGTAACAAAAAAATTCGAATTAAGATTTTGTAAAGATTTATTATGATATATATGTAAAAACTTGAAGTCATATTTAAAAAACATTTTTTTTTAATAAAACTGTTTGATATTCGAATAATTTCTTTGGAATTGATTTAAAAAAAAAAAACAAAACTATTCAAACTTCAGTGACTCTAAATCTAAACTGACTTGAATATGAAATTACTCCAATCTTAAATACTTTTAAACTCAAAACGATATAATTTTAACTCAACTTGATCTATTCAGTTGCCATTTTTAACATTACATATTTGGTAGGGAAGTAAAAAAAAATAGAGGGAATGAAAAAATGTGAGGAAGGGAAAAATGAAAGAGAGAGAAGAAAGTTATTTTTTCTTTATTATGTTTGATATTAAAGATGAAAAATAAAGGAAAAGTAAGAAGTTATGAGTAAAATTGTAAATAAATTTATTAATTTAAGTATAATGAATGTTTTTCAAAGATTAGATTTGGAGGGGGAAAAAAAAAATCCACTCATTTTTCTTTTCTCTTCGTATTTTCTTCTTACCAAACAAAAGAAATGATGAAAAGAAAATAATTTTTCCTTATACTCTCTTTCCACCCTTCCTCTTTCCCTCTTACTAAATACAGCATTAGAGTTTCATCGAGTTTTTCCAATTCTAAATTCCTTAATATCTCACACTATTATTTCTCCTAACCAAAAAGACTTGTTTATGGGTTGATTAGTCCGTTCAACTCGGCAGATTCTTATTGGGCTGAGTTTAGGCAAGGGTTTTAGTAATTCACGCCGGTTTGGCTCGACTTTAATTACTGTTCACTTAGTATTTTTTTTTAAAAATTTAATTATAAATATTTATATAAAAATATTTTTTAATTTTTATTATTATTATGAACAGTAAACTGAGCCGACAGGACGGATCTGGATAAGAGAGAAAAAAAATTCGCCCCACAGCACAGTCCATGAACAGATTTAATTATGATACCCAACTAATAATTTATTTACATAATTTTTGGTTAATTTTAAGTTGGCAAATAAATAGACATGTTGTCAATGCCCCACCCCTTTTTTATCCATCAAGACTAACACCTTTATCAAGTTTAAAAAATTCAAATCCAAAATCAAATCAATATATTTTTTTTATCCAATCAATTCGATCAATTAAATCAATTAATTTAATTAAATAATTTTAAATATTAAATAATAATAACGAATATTCAAACAAAATATAATATTAAATAGATCGGAATTTGAAAAAATAAAAATAAAAAAAAAATGATTCTGTGCATAAATGGTGTAAACTTTAAATTACTGTATGTTCGGTTTCATTATAATTTTTCTTTAAAATAATCATTTCGATTTTGTAAAATCCTTCTTTTAATTGATAATTCATTTTCTACAATTATATATATATATATATATATATATATATATATATATACACTTTCAAGAAATTAAAAGATCTTGAAAAGATTTAGAATTGTTCAAGGGTCGAGCTACCGTTCGATCAGATTTATATTAAATCGAATTTGGATAGAGTTTTTGCTAATTCGGATTGGCACTTGTTTCGATTTGAATTACTGTTCATCAATAAAAAAAATTATTTAAATTTAATTATAAAAATTAATATAAGACCCTAGAATTTTCTAAACAACTTTGGTTTAATAACTTTCATACAAGTGTCAAAAGTGTCATAATATTAGCAAGTCACACTCTCTACACGCGGTTTTCAGTTGGGCCGAAGAACCCTCAATTTCGTGCTTCTTTCTTTGCAAAGTAAGTGGTCCCGAACAACAAAAAACATCGTAAATAAAATCATATGGGACGTTGAATTTGAATCAATGAGTTTTTTTAATATCAATTCAATCTGTTTCGATTAGAGAATTGAAAATTTAATTTTTTATATTAAATAAATATTTAATAAAAATATATACATAATTCAATGATTAAATCCTTAATTTAAATATAACATATCAAAGTTCACATCTCATTATTTATAATTTATTTTTGAAATTTAAAATAATTAAAAAAAATTTAAACCGGTTCAACATCGAATTGATTCGGTCTAAACCTGATTGAATCTGATTTTTGATCGATTCTATATTTTCTCGATTTTTAGTATATTATTGGATCAAACAAATCATGAATTTTCGATTCGATTTTTTATTTACCAATAAAAAAACCCATCAAATATTATTTTAATTATTTCTTTTTATGCAATCCCTTAGTTATGGCTAGACCTTTCAAAGGGTCAAATTAGTAAATTACCCGCCCAAACTTGAAACCTAACCTTTATTTAGGAGGGTTTAGACAAAAATATTAGGTCGTGAAAATGAGCTTGGGTTAAAAAATAAGGTCCGTTTAAAAAATGGGCCGAGTCTTGATTCCAACATTCAAGACACGAGTCCGGCCCGTTTCTAATTAAATAATATATTATTTTTATTTATATATATTCTATAATTTATGTCATATAAAGATTAAATATATATAATATTATAGTCTAAACATTAAAAAATATATTAAGTTGTCTATATTTAAAAACTTAATAAAAGAAAAAATATATAAAATTACTAAATATTAAATAATAAAAATATATATATTTAAAAAAAATTTAAAAATGATATGGACGGACCTAAATGGGCTTGGGCTATCCATTTACAAATATGGACCGGCTTGGACAAAATTTGAAACTCATATTTAAGACCGAATCGAATTTGAACAAACAAATATAATTTTGATACTACCACGAACACTTCTAATTATGACTATTTATCTTTATAAACTACTGTAGTTTTTTTTTTTTTTTAATCCTTAAATTGGCTAATAAGACCACTACATTTTGAAACTCGAGGAATAATTTGCAAGTAAACTTTGAATACTTTAATCACAATGTCTCCTATAAAAAAAAAAATAATAATACAAGTGATTTATCGACAGTTCGCCATCTTATGTCAGATAAATTCTTTTTTAATTGAAGTAAAAATGACGGTGTATTTAAAAATTAGTTTCAAGTAGGATTGTTTTAAGCCAATTGTAGTTGAAACTTGCAGCAAGCATCTTTGATTATGGTCTTCTTGGGGGAAAACCATAAAAATGTAGTGTATAGTTTGACCACCCAAATTTGGATATTGCTTTATAATTAATATTCCTCATATTTGCAATGTTTTTTTATTTATTTATAATTTTTGAGTATGTCTTTTATATATTGTCGGTAGTTATAAACGAGATTAAGCATTGTCATATGTTTAGTTCTTTTTAATTTTTTTTAATATACTTTAAGTGATATGTGTCATTATTAATATCGTTTGTGAAATTTAAAAATTTGATTACCGGTGAATGAGATAATTTTTTAATTTCACAAACGAGATTAAGCATTTGTAACATGTCTCATTTTTTTTATAATTATTTTTTAAAAATTTTAATATATCTTAAATGATATATGTTATTAGACCTCTTCAAGAGTATTCATTATTTATGAAGTTTAAAAATCGTCGGCAATGAGATGATTTTTTTTAATTTATTTAAGAAAGTGGTTGATGACGATGATGACAATGGGAATGAAAATTGTACTATATAAACAAGAAAGATAGTTACATTGAGTAGAAACAAAGAAGAAAAAAAGTCAAAAAGAAAAGAGCAATAATTACACAGTTTTTTTTCCAACTATAGGAAAATTTGATACTACAAACTTTCTAATTCTATTTTTTCTTCAAAGTATAGTAAAAAGAAAACTACATGAAAAAAAAAAAAAATTCATGATTGCCTAAAAGATGTGACTTAATTTTAAACATTATGAGGCAATTATTTTTTTTTTTAAAGTTTATATTTGATGCACTGATAATATATAAAATTCATACATTATCAATGAATCAAAACATGACACGTCATTAATGAATAAACTAAAAAAAAAATTATAAATAAATATTAATAAAGTATCTTGTTTCTTTTTATTTCGATTTTTATATTTATTTATAAGTTTTTTTTTATTTTTTTAATTTATTCATTAATGACGTATCATATTTTGATGAATCTTATAATTGTCATTCATCAAATATAAACTCTTTTTTCAAAGTTCATGAGCCTGTTATCTGCCAAACTTGAATTATAAGCAGATTTTTTGTACTCGAACCATGTAAATTCTTTGTACAAGCTTTGTTCTCCTCTCATCAAAGATGGCAATGGAGCTATTTTCTCACTCAATGGTGGTCCACAAAAATAAATCATTGAAAGCCTAGATTTCACACTGTTGGCCAATACCCTATGCTTCACACTTTTAAACCTTCCATTGGTCATAACCTGAAACATCAACCCGCCAAAAAACAAAAGGGCAAAAACTCCATTAGAGAAAGCTTAAGAAGAACTGAAATTGATTTTTTTTAATATAACCAGAGTTTCAATTCTAAATAAAATGCTAAAAAAACAATACCCAAAGTTGTTTTTCTTTGATTTTTGGACTTGAGATTAAAGTGATGGTAGTTTGAAAGCTGATACAGCTAAACTGTTTGGTACTCAAGAAAAATTAATAGTGGGGACTGTAAGTGAGAAATGACAGATAAAAATCAACAAAAATTAGTGTACTTGTTGACAATTAGAAAGAATCATATTTTGTCCATAGCAATAAGGAAAATTGAGTGATAAAAATTTTGGATTATTTTACTTGTTTTCATGTGTTTAGATGAATGAAATAGGGACTTTTTCTACTATGTTAATTTAATCAAGAAAGGAAAAAAAAAATGTAGCTTTACCTGTAAGGAATCACCAACATTGATGAAAAATGAGTATTGGTCAGGTGGAACTGAAATCCAACTGCCATCTTTAAGAGAGATTTGAAGGCCAGAAGTGTTATTGGATCTTAGCACTGAAATGATTTGTGGGTCAGTATGTTCTCCAAATCCAATTACATTTTTGCTGCTACCATTATTCAAAGTTTGAAGAACATCAGGGCATGGAGGGTAATGGTTAAGCCTGAAAATTGAGTCACTTTCTTCATCCATCAGCAGCTTACTCAATACATTCCTTGGTTGAATTTTTAACCCATCAGCTATCATTTCAAGTATCTCACATGCCATTTTCTTCACTGCTGACATATAATTATTCAAAGCAAACCTGAAAAATAAAAAGTACCAAAAGTTGTAAAAACATAAACAACCCAACAAAAAAAAATGCTTCAAGCTATGTTATTCGGATTCGGAAGTAAATATATGTGATTAAAAAAAGTGCAGAAAAAAAAAATTAGAGAATTGCCTGGTAAGAAAATATTACCTGAAACTTTCTGGGTTTTCACTTGAAAGGAATCTAAGGAGGTTGGGATCTTGATTGGTTGTAAGGAGAAGATATTCAACCCAACCAACATCACCATTTAGTCCAATCCTTTTATTACCATAGCCATAAGGTTTAGGCTGTCCTGTTTTCTCTTTCTCACAAAGTGGTAAAGAGAAGAACTTGGTGGCTTCAGATTCAAGCCTGGAAATCAATTCCATTGGAACCCCATGGTTGATCACCTTGAAGAATCCAAATTCTTCACAGGCTTTGATTATCTGGTGTTTGGAATCAGGTTTTGAGAGGTCTACAAGAGGAATATGAGGGAACAATGTAGTTGCCTTGTTGTTTCTGATAAAAGAGAACTGTTCAATTGCTGGTTTTGACAACATCACCATTGTTTTTCCTTACTGTTTTTCTTTGTCAGTTGTTGATGTTATCTTTGTTGGGTTTTTTTGATACAAGTAAGAAAGAAGAGAAACAGATAGAAAAGATTGAATTTTTTGGTGATGGTTTTTTTTTTTTTTTTCTTCAGAAAAAACGGTTGATTTTGAGTTTTTAGGGGGGGGGGACATGAACAAATGGCTTTGGGTTTTGCTTGGCTATTTATAGGAAGAGAAAAGAGAGATTGTTTTTAAAAAGGAAATAAAAAAACAAATATTTTTTATTAATTAAAAGAAGAAATTTCTTTATTTTTTTTACATAAAAAATAAGAAATAATAGAGAAGATACAATTTTTGTTTTACGGTTATTTTTAATCCAAACAGGCTAAGGTCGGCCATCAGGACCTTTCAGAAAAAGCAGTCAAGTCAAGTCAACACCAATCCCTTATTATTTATTGTTATCAAACTCAAATTTCATCCTCCGTACAACAATTCATGAAACATGAAATGCATCTAAAAGAAATTGTCACATCAAATAAGACCGGTTTGGAGACTTATCCATTCAATTTATATAATATAAATTAGAAGGTTAAAAAAATTGAATTGAAAATTAAATTAGTATAAATTTTTATTTTTGATTTAATTGATTTAATCAGTTAAATTGATTAGTTTAATTAAACAAATTTAAAAAATAATTTTAATATTAAATAAATATAAAATATAATAGATAATTAATAAAAATAAACATTAATTTAATGATATAATCTTTAATATAACATTAAGAGATTAAAAGTTAAAATCTCATCGATTACAAAACAAATTTGAAAAATAAAATTAATATATATAACTGGTTTTTATAAATTAAATTAATTTTTGTCGATTCAATAAATTTTCAAGTTTATATATCATATTAAATCGAATAATTTATCGATTTTCAATTGAAAGAATCTGGTGTTTTTTTTTTTTTCGTTGGTTCACTCACCAAAAAGAAGAAGAAGGAGCTCTTTTGTTTTGAATTGTCTTCCTGGAAGAAAATTAAAAATCTTATCTTCATTCAATTATTCTCTTTTCTATATCTTAGATGCTTTATTAGTTAGAAAGAATCAAATTGCACTAAGGGGTCTACAACAAAGTAGTCATAAAATGCTATTTGATGATCTATTAATTGAATCCACATATGACATCATTGTTTCCTTACTCAATTCTCTTCGTATTAAATTTCATTTGTTTAAGATATTTTTAAGATATAATGTTTTTTTTTTATTTGAAATTTTTAAGAATTAAATTTTGAATATTAAAATTAAAAATTCAACATTTTATCGACGGAGATTCTAGGCAATATGATGATTTTCTTTTGTTATGCATAAAGTCGCCTTAAACTTAATTTATAGAAAAAGAGATAATTTTCTTTTGATTATTTCATAAATTGTATCTCTCTTTCCTTCAACTTCTAAGTTTGAGGTTTCTAAATTTCAAATTTTAACTATTGAGATGTCCTGTTAAAAATACTATTAAGTCACATGATTATTGACTTAAGTTCTTATTAAATATAGGTTACTTGAGAGGACATTGGTATGATTTCAATTTGTTTAAAAAAAGTTGAGAGTACATTAAATATCAGATTTGATTCTCCAAAGACTTACCTTTGTAAGGGTGAGCATAAGTCGGTTCTAACCGATTTAGTCAATCGAAAATAATTGAATTTGATCAAATCAGTTCGTTTGGTTTTGATAATAATCGATTATGAATATCGATTTATTTGACTAAATTAATTTAGTTTCGGTATCTAAAAATAATAATTGAACCAGTCGAATTAATAGATCATTTTATAATAGATTTTTTATAATAGATTATATATATTATATAATAAATATTTTTATTTTTATTTTTTAGATTGGAAAATCTATTTTATAATAGATTCTTAAAATATATTAAATATAATATTATAATAAATATTTTTATTTATATGTAATAAATATTTTATTTTTATTTTGTTAAAAACAATAACTTGAGTTTGATTGGGTGAAAATTGTTATTCACAATTTGATGTCAAAAAATGGTAAAAAATATAAAACTGATTTAATCGATCGAATTAATTCGGTTTCAATTATTGTCGGTTATTAAAACTAAGTCGGTCGATTCTATTATTTTTTAAAAGAAATCAATTAAATTGATTTTTAATTTTTTAAAATCAAATAGATCGAATCGATTAATTGATAACCCATACCTTTGTATATAATTGAGATAATGGAGTTGGAGAGATTGAGAGTTCATGATCTATGTGGCAAAAGTTTAATAAAGAAAATGCTAGGACTGCTGGGAAGGAAAACCTTGATAATTTCCAAAGCCTCTATATTCTAAAGTTTTTTTTTTTTTTTTGTGTGTGTGGATAATTCTCTATATTCTAAAGTTAATTACTATAACTTTATACCATTTTTTTACCATGTAAAATCGGTGAAGGGTCAAGGGTGAAATTGCTAAGTCAATACCCATAAATTTTGAATAAAAAGAAGTATTTTATTTCCTTTCAACACTTAATTCAGTTTTGACTTCTAGTTGACTATAATGTCTAGAATTTATGTCGATCTTTTCAAGGTTTTCAAAAAAATTAGTAAAGTGACATATTTTTTAAAATATATTTAAAAAAATATATAAAATATATAATAGTTTTTTAATTTCGTTTTATTGTCAGTGTATCAAAGACGAATTCATATATATTATATAAATATAATAATGACTAAAAGCATCAATTATATGTGACATTTTTACAATATTTTATTTTGATCCATTTTATTGATCATAGCTAAAAGTTTAATGAAATATATTATCTTAGTGTCACATGACATAAATCTAGCCCAAAAAATTAAACAAGTTCACATTTTATGTCATGTTGGGGGCATCCAAGTGTACTAGGCATCCAAATGTCTAACTTTATTACATGGACATTCACATGAAATATTATTTGGGGAGGAGGCAATTAACCCTCAAATAAACAAATATTAAAATACAAGTTGCATCAAACATGATATATCATTTTACTAAAGTTTAAATATATGTAGTAACCATATATAATATAAAAAATCGAAATTACAAAAACTAATTCAAATTTCATTTTCTTTGACTATTTTTTTTTATGTCTCAAAATTATGTGTTTTTTTTAACATTTAATATTCTTAATTTTTTTAAGTTTCAAAATTATTTAACATTTTTTTTTTGCATTAAAAACCAGAAAACATCAATTTAATAAAATAAATCAAAATAATTTTTTAAAAAAAAAAAAAAGCAATCATGAAAGTCAAATATAGATAATAAAAATGGAACAAATAGAGTATTTAAGAATGAAATATCACACCACAAGTCTCCAACACTTTCTATTCTATTTTTCAGCATCATGTAGTCTTTGTTATTATGTTTAAAAAAATAAATTTTGAAAAATTTTAAGTTTATTTTTTATTTTAGATACTTAAAAGTATTACAAAAATAAGCTCAAAGTATTGTAAAAATTATTGTAATCACAAAAAAGGCTCATTTATAAAAATAAAACTTGTGAGAGGTGAAGCTTGCGGGAAGAAATCAAGGGGGGCATCTAATAAAAATGGACAAGTTGGTAGTAGATTTCATTGGATTTTAATAACGATTGAAAAAATAAATGAATTTCGGATATTTTTAAAAGTTCAAGGATATAAAATTTGAATTTTAAAAATTGCAGATTAAAACTTGAAAAGGAAGGATCCATTTATATTAATATAAAATTAATTTAGTTTTACAAGTTTTTATAATTTTTTTATATGATTTATATTTGTTTAATTCAACTATTGTATTTAATACTCTATTCATGTAGATTATGTACGTCAAATTTTGAGTAAATTAAAAAAGTTTAATTATTTGTTCGATATAAAAAAATTTAACCGTTAAATACATATAAAAAAATAATATTCTCAATTGACATGATATATATATATATCGGATCAATTTAAAATTTTACGTGCACGATAAGTGTGATTTAAAGCTAAATCCAATGATCAATTTATTAAAATATTAATTATACACAAAATTATAAAAACATATAAAATAAATTAATTTTACACCAATTTAAATTAATCTCTCCTCAAGCTTGAAATGCTGTACAAAAACATGGACATATTATGCACTTTGGTATATAATATTCCTTCGATAGATAACCCGGCATCTTTTTCCATCCATCTATATCCTTGTAACATATATATATATATATATATATATATATATATATATTTCTGGTTTCTTTTCTATCTTGTATTTCCGACAACAATCCACAAGCATATTCACTTCAATCTTTGTCAAATACTTGAATTTGGCTAATCGTATTTACAGATCAAGAATTACGAAATTACCTTTTTCATTTTGGAGTGATGAAAGGATCGTACCATTTGAGCTTTTTTTTTTTTTTTTTTTTTCATGTTTTTTCTGAAGATCCGAAAAAAACTACGATCAATAAGATTTTCCCAAAACAAACTTAATAGTAATTCCTGAAAACACAAGTTAATTTATAAGTTTAATTCGAGCAGTTTTATTTTATTTTGTCTTAACTACAACTCTACCATAAATACCAAAGAAAAAAAAACACTACAACTCTACTATAATTTTTTTATTTTGAGATTGGAAAATTCAAACTCGTACAAAGAAAGCCGCAGCTTGAAAATAGAGAAAGAATTATTGATACTAGGATTCAAACCCCAAATATGCTAAATATCATCTCTTAAATATAACTGTATAAATCAACTAAACTAAACATTGGATTCATTCAAACTCGCTCTTTAAATAGATAATATATATTGTTGGGCTTTTTTATGTGGTGCTGCTTTTTTTTATGTGAGGCAATCCAAATTGATGATCCGACTCGATAAAAATTGTTACGAATTTAAAATGAATTTTTTGGGAGGCTTACTCGTGGAGCAGAAGTGAGGGCTAATATTTATTTAAAAAAATTTGGACCATTTTTAATTCTTTTTCTTTTTTGCCCGGTTTGAGGGATAATTTTCAGAGTTTCGTGACTTTGGTTAAAACCCTTATAATAGTTGTTGCATGTAATTATTATCTTTCAAAAAATAATAAAAATCTTTGCAATTTCATAAACGTAAGTATAATTGATCGAACCATATAAATTCGTGTGTCTTGTTTTCTTTCTCGCTATCTCTTCTCTATTATTATTGTTTCATATATATTTATATTTTGTTGAAAGTCACCGACTACTCAAATTTTCTGGAGTTCTCTTCTTTGTCCTTTTCTAGATTATTCTTCAATCTTCTTCCTAGAAATTTCTTCATCCCCTTTTATAGAATTGTCTACATAATTCTCCCTAGATTATTCTTCAATCACCTTCCTAGAAACTTCTCTCCCTAGTTTCTTCTATATTCTTCTCCATATTTCCTTCTCTAGAACATTATAGCTTAGCCAACATACATACTAGAATGTTGTAAGGAACCGACATAAATGGTTATAAATAGAGTCTTAGGTGTTATGTGTTGTGTAGATGAGAAAGAAAAGTGAAGAGAAGTGAGTAGAGAGAAAAAGGAAGAAAAAGATATGAGTGAAGGAGTGAAGTTGTGAGTGCATATTAAAAGAGTGTGTCTAGTGTATATTTGGTCTTTTCTCATATTAATAAAAGAGTTGTTTTTCGGAAGTCACTGTAGCATCCCGAGATAAAGTTACTGTAGCAAATCGGTACTGTAGCACAAAACTACAATTGGTACCGAGAGTCAAAAATCAACAAAGTGGTATCAGAGCTAGACAATCCTGAGGACCGGAGTATCAGAGTTGGACGATCTTGAGGACCAGAGTATCAGAGTTGGACGACCAGAACGGGACGATCCAGAGGACCAGCGTAAAGAGCGGTATGATCCAGAGGATTGGAATATCAGATCAGGATGGTCAGGGATCGTAGTATGCTCATCGGAGAAAAGACAAGAAGCCAGAAGTCTCTTGAAATCAGATGATCGAGAATTGTAATAGATCGAGTCGCGGAAAGGGCTATCTGAAGTAGTGTGAGAGCCATCACGAGAACAGGTGAAAAGGGCTACCTACTTGGAGTAGAGTGAGAGCCGTCACAAGAAGAAGTGAAAAGGGCTACCTACTATCAGAGTGAAAGCCACCGCGAGAAGACAGAGATAGACGGTCAGGGACCGGAGTACGCATATCGGAGAAAGACAGTTTGGGACTGTGAAGATTATTGGTCTGGGACCAAGACGATCAGGGATCGTAGTTCGTGAGGATATAGAGACTGACAGAATATAACCTTGAGAAAAGTGAGGCACTCTCAAGTCAGAATGGAAGATTTTTCAAGTCCAATTGGTAAGCTCGAGAAGCTCAATAACAGCAATTATAATACGTGGAGTATTCGCATGCAATATTACATGCTCGGGCAAGATTTATGGGATATTGTTAACGGTGAAGCTTCAACACCACCAACTGATGCCGGAGAACTAAGAAAATGGAAGATCAAAGCCGGTAAGGCCATGTACGTGTTATCAGTCACCATTGAGGATGGTTTATTACAACGCATCAAGGATGCAAAGACACCGAAGGAAGCTTGGGACACACTCACAATGTTGTTCGCGATGAAAAATGATGCTAGGCTCCAACAATTAGAGAATGAACTCCTGTCAATCTCGCAGCAAAATATGCCGGTAAGCGAATATTTCTCTAAAGTTAAAACTCTTTGCGATGAAATTTCAAAATTAGATCCAGAAAATGCCATTACCGAAACGAGGATGAGAAGAATTATCATCCATGGCTTGCGATCTGAATACAACGGGATTGTTACTGCAACTCGTGGATGGAGCAAAGAACCAACTTTAACTGAGTTGGAAAATATCCTAGCTAATCAAGAGACTTTAGATAAACAAATGTCTAAAGTCTCGATAAAAGATTATGAGAAAGCCCTCTTTAGCAATAGAAGAGGTAAAGTTGCTATGAGGCAAGGAATAGAAGACATTGAAGTTCAAAACAAACAAGAAGCTTGGCAACGGAGGAGCTTTCAGCGAGGGGGAGCTCAAATTGTTCGAGATAGAGACGATAGCGAAAATGTGAGGTCTCATCGTCGAAACGTTCAGTGTTTCAAGTGTGGCAAGCTTGGCCACTATGCTCGAGATTGTCGATATAGACAAGTGCAAGGCTATGCAACAGTGTTCTCACGACAGGAGAATAACTATGAAGAAGAATGGGATTTTGAAACTGCATTTACTATTGAAGAATGCGAAGAACTCGTAGCTACTTGCACCACCGAGTTAGAAGAAAATGTTTATGATGACATGGAAGAAGAAATTGATTTTGATAATATTCAACCAAGAAATGAGGTAACAGAAGAACCGTCAAAGGAAGGAAACGAGTCAATAGTTCAGTCACCAGAAAAGACTTTCGAGGAGGAAAGACTGTTTCAAGAAGTCGAGAAGAAACTTGAAGATGATGTCAACATTGAGAAAGATGACAACGAGGTCATCGACATTGATAAGCCTTCTAAAGGCATGGAAGATATCGATTGTGGAGTCAATAAATTAATGGTAGTTGACAAAGTCGAGTATGCCAAAGTCAGAGACAGGCTAGCAGAGAGAATCAAGAAGAACGAAGATAGAAATAGTGTTGAAGCAAAGACGGAAGTGAACAAAATCAAGAATCAAAAGAGAAGAGAGCAATCAACGAAAGATGAAGCAGAACTAATGATGCTGATGAATTTTAAGAAGAGAAAGAAAAAGAGAAGATATTTGATGTAAGATTTGATAAGTTCAGAAGACAACTTGGCATGACTACCAAAGCGAGCATCAAGAGAGAGTAGTCGTTGAGGGGGAGTGTTGAAAGTCACCGACTACTCAAATTTTCTGGAGTTCTCTTCTTTGTCCTTTTCTAGATTATTCTTCAATCTTCTTCCTAGAAATTTCTTCATCCCCTTTTATAGAATTGTCTACATAATTCTCCCTAGATTATTCTTCAATCACCTTCCTAGAAACTTCTCTCCCTAGTTTCTTCTATATTCTTCTCCATATTTCCTTCTCTAGAACATTATAGCTTAGCCAACATACATACTAGAATGTTGTAAGGAACCGACATAAATGGTTATAAATAGAGTCTTAGGTGTTATGTGTTGTGTAGATGAGAAAGAAAAGTGAAGAGAAGTGAGTAGAGAGAAAAAGGAAGAAAAAGATATGAGTGAAGGAGTGAAGTTGTGAGTGCATATTAAAAGAGTGTGTCTAGTGTATATTTGGTCTTTTCTCATATTAATAAAAGAGTTGTTTTTCGGAAGTCACTGTAGCATCCCGAGATAAAGTTACTGTAGCAAATCGGTACTGTAGCACAAAACTACAATTGGTACCGAGAGTCAAAAATCAACATATTTATCATTGAAACAAATTCACGGGTGCTTCTACAATTGAATTCTTTAATAAATAAATTTAGGTCAAAATTATACAACTCGAGCTCGATAAAAAAAAAAAAAACTCATATAAATAAGCTTGGTCAAGGCTGATTTTTGGCTTATTTTTATATATAGCCTAGCTAAAGATGAATAGTGTTTGTTTGACAGTGAAAACTGTGCTTCTATATTATATCACATGGCTACAGTTTTTGTTATTGGCAAGTAGTATCATGTTTTCTTATAGGGAGAATACTTACAATTCGAAATGACTTTTTTGTTTCAAATTCATCTCCTTTTACAACTCTAATTCGTTTAATCAACTATATTTTTTAGGTCAATGTTTAATCAAGTACTTTAACAACAAATTTTGGTACAGTCTTAGTCCTATTAGTGTGATGAATAATGTTGAAACTTGATATCGACAAATTGGGTAACGATAAAGAAATTGAGCTCTACTAATTGAAGAGGTTTTGTCCTTCAAGTTTTTATGACTAAATATATATATATATATATATATATATATATATATATTTGTACAAAAGGAGACCATAACTTGAGAAATAGAAAATATATTACAGATGATGAGATTCGAATATCAAATTTGTTAGATATCATTTTTTTAAGGTGACTACATGAACCAATTAGGTTAAACCTTGGGTTCAATGGTTTTTTTTTTTTTTTTATATATATATATATATATAAAAAAGACCGCAATTTAAGAATGAAGAATGGTCGTAGTCTAAGGGTGTTTTTGATAAAGCATTGAAAAAGAAATTTTTTAACATTTAATTTTTTCAATGTGTTTGATAACCCATATTAAATTTTACTTAATAGAAAATTTTGAACAAAAAAGTATTGAATAAGGTAAGTTACTTATCACTTAATGAAGAAAATGTTAAGTCAATTTTATTTCTTTTAAAATTAGATTTGAATTAAATTATTTTTTTTTTGGTTACAAAAGATGAGATATTTAAATTACCCCTTTAATTTTTATCTAGAATTATCCAAAATAATATAAAATATTATCACTACAAACAATTTGTCATATACTGACGCTTACCTATAGTGACGGTATCTATCCGTTGGTAAAAATGATCTATAGCGACGGATTTTGATTACCGTCAGAATATACATAACCTATACCGACGCTCCAATTAACTGTCACTATAGACATACATCTACCGACGGATAATGAAAAACCGTTGGTATAGCACTAAAAAAATGTCATATTCTGACGAAGGCCTATACTGACGGAACAAATCCGTCGGTATAAATATGCTATTCCGACGGATTTGTGTACCGTCGGTATGTATTAGTTATAAACCGACGGATGTTAATTCTGTCGGTATATATATGTTCTATACTGACGGATAGACAAAAAACCGTCAGTATAGGAATAACCTATACTGACGGATTTTGTTATCCGTCAATATTGGTCACTCTAAAAAAACGCGCCTCTTCTTTTTAATGGTGGGTGATTTTATTTGTTTAATCAAACTGCTATAACAACGGACTTGTCGGTCGGTATTGGTTAGGTTATATTTTCCCCCTTTTCCTTTTCACTCATCTCTCTCAGCCGTCTCTGTCACTTAGCTCTTTCACCATTCTCATCTCTCGCCGTTCTTATCTCTCTTACTCGTCTCTTTTGCCATTCTCATCTCTTTGCAATCGTAAGCTTCCCTTCGCCTTTCTCATCTCTTTCACCATTTCATTTCATCATTTTTAATTTTTTTTTCTGAATTATTCTTTCATTTATATATATATATATCTGTTTGCTGGGGTTAGGTTGGGTGAGACTTTTAGATAATGTTTGGCTTTGAATATTTGTTCCTTTCGCCCTGAATTTTAGAGATTTGATCTCAATCTTTTCATTGCAGAAAAGAAAAGACAATTTCTTCTCGCTTCTTTCCTCTGCAGCTAGGGTTTAGGAGTGCTTCTGATTTTTCCCTTTAAAAAAAAAAAAAAAAAATCTTTTACATGTAGAAAGGTGGATTTGGTTTAAAGAAAGAAACAATGGGAGATTTTGGTTGATAAATTCTAATTGGCGTTGTTTGCGAGTGTTGAAATTTGGTTTTTTAATTGCAATAATTGTGGGGATTAAGCCGAAAGAGGATGAGCTGTTTTCCTTGCATAAATCCTCGTTCTAAGGATATAAGGATCGACATTGACAATGGAAGTCGAACTAATTCTCGCCAATCCGCTGATTCCTCAGGTTCTTTTTCATTTTCCCGCTTCTCATTCTTTTTTTTTTCTTTTTTTTTTTGTATAATTTGCTTATCTGTTAAATTCTTCTTCTTCTCGTTTTTTTAAACTAGTTTCCAGCGCTACCAGAGGAAAGCCAAGTCTAGACGGTAATGTTAAGGATTTTGACACCAAATTTCGTGGAAAGCTTATTTTTTTTACAGTGGATTTGATTGTCTTGGCTGGTGCTAATCCTTACCCCATTGTTTGTTTATGTTTTTTGAAAATTTGGTACAGAGCACAAGAAGGGAAGTGATCAAGGAAAAGGCTCCAAAGGCAGTGGGGCTCGTAGTTTCACATTTCGAGAGTTGGCAACAGCAACAAGGAATTTTAGAGAATCCAATTTGATTGGGGAAGGAGGATTTGGAAGAGTTTTCAAAGGTCGATTGGAAACAGGGGAGGCAAGTTGATGCTTTTCACGTTTCCTTATCTTTGTCTGCCTTGATTATTTAAATTGCTAGCCTACTGTTGGATGCAAGCTTGGGACACTGTTTTGTAGATGGGCTGGAACACAGGGATGTCAATGCAATTTATAATTGCTTACGTGCTTATGCAGCTATTGATAACAATGTTAATGCAGAAGAAATTTTTCGCACAATCATTGTGGCTCCATTAATACAGAATGTAATTCCACATGGGTCCTCTGGAAGAGTTGTTGCTGGGGCATCTGGGGATGAACTTGAGAATGATTATCAACAAATCAAAAAACATGTCGAGAATGATTTTAAATTCTTACTGGAAATTGCTTCTGCAGGTACATATCTATGCCTTTTCATCCAATTGCATTCCTATTAATTTTGTGACTTCATCTTGTTCTTCGTTGGGTCTTTACTACTAATTTATATTGGGTTTGGTGTTGGAAATAGGCATGTGTCCTTACAAGGATATGTTTGAATTTTGTGAATATAAGCAGCACAGTAGTTAAAATTCAATGTCCAATTGGTGCCTGAAAATGATTTCATGTATCAGGGGTAGTGAAGAGTCTGTGTAAAATGATTTCAATCTTCTCATAGTCTTTGCATATCATTAGATCCGCTACATGTGAAGGCTGTTAAAATCTTGTGATGTTGTTTTGTTCAGAAAATTCAGGTTTACATGTATTTGACTTCTTGGCAAATTCAATTCTGAAAGAGGTCCTTGCAGCCATCCAAAAGGGAAAACCTGGTGCTTTTTCTCCAGGAAGACCTAAAGAATTCCTGAAAAACTACAAATCAAGCCTAGATTTCTTGGCTTATCTTGAAGGTAGTCATCTGACCTTTTATATTGCATCTAAAACTAAAAACTTTGCAAAGAATTAAAGTGTCTGAACTATAGTCCTTTTCATTGTATATAAAAGAAATTTTCACTGTCAGGCTATTGCCTATCTAGAGCTGCTGTTGCCAAATTTCGAGCAGCACCTTTTTATGTTGATTTCATGAAGCAGGGGAATGTTGGTGTTTATTTCTCTTTAAGGTATTTAATGGAGTTATTAGATGTTTATTTTACTAATACAATTGTGCATTATTACTTGGATGTGAACTGCTCTTATCTTCAACTACTCAGGTTTCAAGAAATAGCAGGTGCTCTGGATTATGCACTTACAGCACCTAGTCTTGTTCTTGTCAAGAATTCACATTCTGATGAAGAAAATTCTCAGAACCTGACACTTAACCAAAGTGTTACTCTTTTGGAGAGCTTGAGATCATGCTGGGATGAAGAAGTTCTTGTCCTTGAAGTAACGGGGAGTCAGTTGTGAAATCTCTTTAAATCTAGGTAATTATTCCTCCCATAACTAATTTTATAGTGTATAGTTCGTTTAGTTTATATTGCTTGAAGTAAGTTTTGCATTTCACATGTGCATGTATGCCTTGGGCTTAGAAGTTTTACTTAACAATCCAAATCTGACTACTTGAATTATTTGTTTAAGTTGGATTTGCCTGTCTTGAATTATAGTTGGTTTAGTTTATATGGATGCATGTATGTAAGGATGGTGTTGATTCACACTTCCCTTGCAAACCATAAACCCTTAAGTAGAACATTGTATGTTTGGTGAGTAATTTAATTTTTGTTTATGAATTCACTATGTATAAAAAAGCTAAATAAGTAGTGGGCTGCCAAGTTTATCCTCTAATAAACTAAATTTTTAAGTAGGGAAAAATTCAAAAGAATCGTTAGATATATAAATATTAGGCTTTTCTTGTTGCAAAATTGCTCTCCCTAGATAGATTGGCAGAATCAAAATAAGTTTGAAGCTCAACCTCCCCCATTCATGCTTTTGCAACTAATTAAACTGTCTACATATTGTTATATATATATATATATATATATATATATATATATATATATATTGTGTAAGGAAATTTTTGGAAGGTATAGCGGCTTTTTTATACTAATATAGCTAAAAAAAAAATTAAACCCCAAATTACCTATACTTTTAGATTATTTCCCAAAATACGCTTGTTTTAAAATTAGCTGGGAAATCGCCACCCCCCATGGCGATTTCCCAGCATGAAAATATTGATTTTGGCTAAAAATACCAAGGGAAATCGCCATGGGGGGTGGCGATTTCCCTTGGTATTTTTTTCAAAATTTGATAAAAATACCAAGGGAAATCGCCACCCCCCATGGCGATTTCCCTTGGTATTTTTAACCAAATTTGTAAAAAGAATGAAGGGAAATCGCCATGGGGGGTGGCGATTTCCCTTCATGTAATTTTTTTTTTTTTTTTAATAAATCAACAAATTTTAATTTTTTTTAATTTGTAAATTTTATTTTTTTAATTTAAAAATTATAAATTAAATTAAGTTTCTTATTAAATTTAAATATGGAAAATTTTATTTCTTATAAAAATGAAAAAAACAAAATAATATTTCTTCTTAAATTAAAAAAATCAAAAATTATATTTGTAAGTTTTGTTTAAAATTTAAAATTTTGTAAGTTTTAAAATTTTGTAAGTTTTGTTTTTTAATTTTAAATTTTATAAATTAAATTAAAATAATTTTTTATAATTAAAAAAAAATTCGTAAGGTAAATTTTATTATTTAAAATTTATGAACAAATTTTTTTAAATTTTGTTAATTGATTTGTATTAGATAAAAACAAAAAACAAACAAAAAACTTGCATTACATTTTCATGTCCATCAAATGCTGGAGAAAATATTGGAACTTGATTCTTTCTCCAATGGATAAGACTGATGATATAGGTTTTTAGACAGGTTTCAGCTATTTTCCAGTCCATCAAATGCTGGAGAAAATATTGGAACTTGATTTTTTCTGCAATGGATAAGACTGATGATATAGGTTTTTAGACAGGTTTCAGCTATTTTCCAGTCCATCAAATGCTGGAGAAAATATTGGAACTTGATTCTTTCTGCAATGGATAAGACTGATGATATAGGTTTTTAGACAGGTTTCAGCTATTTTCCAGTCCATCAAATGCTGGAGAAAATATTGGAACTTGATTCTTTCTGCAATGGATAAGACTGATGATATAGGTTTTTAGACAGGTTTCAGCTATTTTCCAGTCCATCAAATGCTGGAGAAAATATTGGAACTTGATTCTTTCTGCAATGGATAAGACTGATGATATAGGTTTTTAGACAGGTTTCAGCTATTTTCCAGTCCATCAAATGCTGGAGAAAATATTGGAACTTGATTCTTTCTGCAATGGATAAGACTGATGATATAGGTTTTTAGACAGGTTTCAGCTATTTTCCAGTCCATCAAATGCTGGAGAAAATATTGGAACTTGATTCTTTCTGCAATGGATAAGACTGATGATATAGGTTTTTAGACAGGTTTCAGCTATTTTCCAGTCCATCAAATGCTGGAGAAAATATTGGAACTTGATTCTTTCTGCAATGGATAAGACTGATGATATAGGTTTTTAGACAGGTTTCAGCTATTTTCCAGTCCATCAAATGCTGGAGAAAATATTGGAACTTGATTCTTTCTGCAATGGATAAGACTGATGATATAGGTTTTTAGACAGGTTTCAGCTATTTTCCAGTCCATCAAATGCTGGAGAAAATATTGGAACTTGATTTTTTCTGCAATGGATAAGACTGATGATATAGGTTTTTAGACAGGTTTCAGCTATTTTCCAGTCCATCAAATGCTGGAGAAAATATTGGAACTTGATTCTTTCTGCAATGGATAAGACTGATGATATAGGTTTTTAGACAGGTTTCAGCTATTTTCCAGTCCATCAAATGCTGGAGAAAATATTGGAACTTGATTCTTTCTGCAATGGATGAGACAAATGATGGGATTTATCAATGACATTTTGCATTGAATAAGTTATAACTTTTTCAGTCAAATAGTCAAAGGATGGGATTTGTTATCTGGTACAACATAATGAACCATTATAAATTCATAATACTTATGAAGGTTTACAATACCCCCATACAACAGTTTTTCAATCAGATTTTTCCTGAGTGCTAAAACCTCCTCATTCTCATTCTCATCCTTCTATATTTCTTCTTTCTTTTGCTACACAACATGAGCAATAGAGTGATCGCATTGGTCTACTATAATGGCCAAATTCATAATACTGACGAAGGTGCTACCTTTGATTGTGAACGTCCAAAAAGTTTTCGTGTTGAAGACGACGTCACATTAGAGGAACTGAAGCTGCAAATTCATACAAAAATTAAAGCTGGAACTAGAAAAAGAGTTTCAGAGGTTAAGTACAGGCATCCTCTTTCTATTGGTGAAGGATGTGTCCGATATAGAACATTTCCACTTGAAGATGATGATGATGTCAGATGCATGTTTTATGCTCATGAGACATTTGCAAATGTTGGTGTCCTTGAGTTATATGCTGACATAGATGATGTTGACGATGATTGCGGCCCTTCAAATGTTCGCACAACAGAAAACTTTCCCATAGAAGATTATGATTCTGGGTCGTTCTATGTTGACACTACATACGACGTTCCCACAGAAGAAGTCGTGCCCTTATCTCAAGCTACAACTTTTCAGACTTCATTAGTCTCACAAACCCTAATTCCTACTACCCTCGAAGATGAGCCAGCTGGTGTTGATCCTGTTCGTCCACGTGGAGTCCATGGTGAAGATGTTGGTGAATTTAGTGAGCAAGAAGAGGATGCTGAATTCGCAAGTGATGACAATACTGATTCTGACCCAGACGTCGTCCCTGCTGAGATCAACACTCATGGAGATATCAACACTCATCGAGATATTCCCCCATATCAGGCTGCATCCCATATGCATACACTGGATCTGGAGGCAATGCATGTGCCGGAATTTCCAGAGTATGTTCATACATTAGCTACGCCTCTGACATTTGATCCATCTGCACTTGATCTGTGTGTTGGGTTACAATTCCCAACGAAAGAGGCTGTGGTTTCAGCTATCAAGCACTATAACATCAAAAACTCTGTAGATTACAGAGTAATTGAATCTGAGCCGACGAAATATTATGCCAAGTGCTTAATGTATGGGAATGGGTGTAATTGGAGAATAAGGGCAACTTTTATGAAGAAGAAACATCTATGGGAGATTAGAAAATATGAAGGGCCTCATACTTGCACATCGGCGAGTATTTCACAAGATCATTGCAAGTTAGATTGTAACATGATCTGCTCATGCATTTTGTCATTGGTCCAAGCAAATCCGGAGATTTCCGTTTCAGTTTTGATCGCTGAGATGCGAATCCGGTATGGATACATGACCTCCTACAAGAAAACATGGCAAGCAAAGCAAAAGGCAATTGTTCGAGTATTTGGCGATTGGGAAAGATCGTACAATCAGCTACCTAAATGGTTAGGTGCAATGCAACATTTCGTGCCTGGTACAATTGTGGAATTGCAAACGATACCTGCATATCACGGTGATCGATTGGTCCAAGGTAAGAGAATATTCCATCGACTATTTTGGACATTTAAGTCGTGCATTGAAGGGTATCCGTATTGTAAACCAATTGTGCAAATAGACGGTACTTTCTTATATGGAAAATACAAAGGCACATTATTGTTAGCTATTGCACAAGATGGCAATCGAAACATACTGCCAATTGCCTTTGCCATTGTGGAGGGTGAGACAACAGAGGCTTGGTCATTCTTTCTCAGTAACTTGCGCAGACACGTGACAAAACAGCCTGGCATTTGCTTGCTGTCTGATCGACATGAAGCCATCAAAGCTGCGATTAGACGCAATGGTGGATGGAATCCTCCACATGCATATTCAGTGTACTGCATTCGACACATTGCAGCGAACTTTATGAAAAAGTTTAACAATAAGGAATTGCGTCGACAAATTGTTAACATGGGTATGGAATCAAATCATAGTTATTTTATCTCTTATATTTCGTTTAGCATATAAAATAATATTGAAATTCAAAAGTTTTTTGTTTTTAAATTTATTAGGATACGAGTTGAGGCGACCGAATTTTCATTTCATGTATGACAATCTTCGTGGAGAAAATGCAGAGGCGGCTAACTGGCTTGATAGGATCCCCAAGGAGAAGTGGGCGCAGTCATATGATCAAGGAAGGCGTTATGGCCATATGACAACCAACCTAGCTGAATCTATCAATTCGGTGTTGAAGGGAACGCGTCATCTTCCCATTACTGCTTTAGTGCAATCAACATATTATAGGTTGGCTGCACTTTTTGTTAAGATGGGGAACAAACAAATTGCCATGATGGAGGGAGGGCACACATATTGTGAAACAGTCACACAAGCTATGCAAGAAAATCGCACGAAAGCTAACTCCCACATTGTTCGTAATTTTACGCGAGCAAATCAATCTTTTCTGGTTGAAGAGTTAGTTGCTCCACAAGAGGGTGTTTCTGCAATGAAGTACAAAGTCAACCTCAGTGACATGTGGTGTGATTGTGGAAAGTTTCAAGCACAAAGGTTCCCTTGTTCACATGTAGTTGCTGCCTGTGCACATGTCCATGTAGATTGCATGCAATATGTGGACAAAGTCTATAAACTGGAAAATATATTGAATGTTTATAGACATGAGTTCGAAGCTGTTGGAAATGAAGGTTACTGGCCTCAATATGATGGTCCAGAAGTGTGTCCCAATCAAGAAATGCGGAGAAATCCACATGGTCGGCCAAAATCAAGTCGTATTCGTAATGAAATGGACCTCAGGGAGAAAGGCCAACCAAAACGTTGTGGATTATGCAGAAACGGAGGTCATAACCGTCGAAATTGTCCGCAACGATTTGGCACATTGGGGGAGACTTCGCATCAACAATAAATGAATTACATGTTTTTCTCAACTTATCATGTACTTTGGATTATAAGGGAAAATGTAATGCAAGTTTTTTTTGTTTGTTTTTTGTTTTTATCTAATACAAATCAATTAACAAAATTAAAAAAAATTTGTTCATAAATTTTAAATAATAAAATTTACCTTACGAATTTTTTTTTTAATTATAAAAAATTATTTTAATTTAATTTATAAAATTTAAAATTAAAAAACAAAACTTACAAAATTTTAAAACTTACAAAATTTTAAAATTTAAACAAAACTTACAAATATAATTTTTGATTTTTTTAATTTAAGAAGAAATATTATTTTGTTTTTTTCATTTTTATAAGAAATAAAATTTTCCATATTTAAATTTAATAAGAAACTTAATTTAATTTATAATTTTTAAATTAAAAAAATAAAATTTACAAATTAAAAAAAATTAAAATTTGTTGATTTATTAAAAAAAAAAAAAAAAATTACTGAAGGGAAATCGCCACCCCCCATGGCGATTTCCCTTCATTCTTTTTACAAATTTGGTTAAAAATACCAAGGGAAATCGCCATGGGGGGTGGCGATTTCCCTTGGTATTTTTATCAAATTTTGAAAAAAATACCAAGGGAAATCGCCACCCCCCATGGCGATTTCCCTTGGTATTTTTAGCCAAAATCAATTTTTTCATGCTGGGAAATCGCCGTGGGGGGTGGCGATTTCCCAGCTAATTTTAAAACAAGCGCATTTTGGGAAATAATCTAAAAGTATAGGTAATTTGGGGTTTAATTTTTTTTGTGGCTATATTAGTATAAAAAAGCCAGGTATAGCTCCAACAAATAGTTTAATAACCAGCCAGATTGTTTAAAAACTCTTTTTGTATAATCTATAAATATAGATTGGATCAAGTTTGGAAAATAGCTTGTTTGACATTTGAGTTGCATAATAAATTTTTGAATGTGTGGGCATAATTGCTGTATGCATAATAAATTTTCGTTGTTTGGGAACAATATCTAGGTTAGGCATGTTGCTTGATTGTGGTAGGATTTTGGAACTTGAAATGTAGATCATATTTCACATGATATTTTTACCTTTTGAGTACATGTAATGTGTATAAGCTTAATTCAATAAATATATATTGACAGAACATATATTTTTTAGGTACCTGATGCTGGTAGTGCTCCAAATTTGTCACCAATAATAAGGTCTTCAACTTCTAGTCATCAAGTTAATGAAAATGAAGATGGTAAACTACTTGATTATTTTATTCTTCTATATTGACTTCACTACTTAATTGCTTTTAATTGTATAATATTTATCAATTTTATGCAGATGCTGCTCCATAGGAATATTCATGAGATTTGGATTGCTTATTTCACTTTATGTATTTGGATTGCTTATTTACTTTGTGTTTGGATTGCTAATTTTCAATTTTAAGACTGTATTATGACTTTAGCTTGCGACTTCTATTTAGCTTGTAAAGGTTATATAATTAAGACAATTTATTTGTAATTTTATTTTTAATATTATGAAATATTTTGTACTTTCTTATGATGGTTTTTTTATATGAAATATCTTGGATTAAATTATAAATATATCAATATTAGTAATTGAAAATATGAAAAAAAATTTATTTTTACCGATGCTCTGACCTCTATACTGACAGTTCATATAACAACAAAAAATGTATAGTATACTGATGGAGTAAACCGTCAGTAAATTTACAACAAACTGTCGCTATAGGATAATTGTATATTTTACATTTTAATCTATACCGACGGACGCAAAAAAAAACCGTCGGTATATGTATATCAATGGTATCTATACCGACGGATACAAAATCCGTCGGTATAGATACGGTATCTATACCTACGGCTAAAAAAGCCGTCAGTATAGATGCGACATCTATACCGACGGATACAAAATCTGTCGGTATAGGTAAAAGCAAAAGGGGCTACCCCAACATAGACTATACCGACGGTAGTAACATTAGTGACGCCTAAAACCGTCGGTATAGGTTATACATCCTATTCCGACGGTCACCTTTTCCGTCGGTATAGGTCTATACCGACGAGGGTTTTACCGTCGCTTAATTTTTTGTCGGAATAGTCATTTTGACCGTCGGTATAGAGTTTTAGGACTTTTAGCGACGGATTTTGGAGTTTTACCAACGCTTTTTGGACCGTCACTATATGGCAATTTGTTTGTAGTGTATGTTAATAAGATTAAAATTATAAAATGAATAATTTTTCAAAATTCAAGATTTACCGTTATCAAATAATATAATTATATTCATTACTTAATTTTCAGTAATATACCAAACAGTTTTTATAACACAAATTTAATGCTTATAAATTTTATACTAAAAATTCAGTATTTAATTTTTCAGTTTATCAAACAACACCTAAGTATGTATCAATCTTCTAACTCCATTTTCATTAACAATGTATTAAATAATGTTCATATATATATATAAAGAAAGAAAGAAAAAAAAAAAAGGAGGGAAACCTAGATGATTCCTATTTTTTCTTGTAGACTTTTTTTTTTTTTTTTTTCATACAATGGTTAAGGGGTTTTATGGTATGAGAGCATTTCACCTGTAATTTTTTTATTAATAATATTATAATTATATAATCACATTTAAAAATTATGTAGAAGTCTACCATTTATAAATACTAATTTTATGTAATATTTTAATGAACCGACTTACATAACTCAAAATTTTAATTGATTACTTATAATACAATTATTGTAAATGATTCTTTTATCGTAGAGGGAAAAAAGAATTTTAGATGGCCATTGCCCAGCCACCATGTGCTTTAGGACAATGATATAGTAAATGTTGATAAGACTCGCTCTGATTTTTAAAAAAGGTAAATTTGTACTTATGAACCCGATGAATTCATACATATCCACGAAAGCTGATAAGCTAGAATCTTACTTGATTATCAATTTAATTTTTTATGTTACATATAATATAAATCTAATTTATTTATAAAGATGATATGTCTATCCTCTATCATCAATTTCACAAGTAAATTAAGGTTGTTTATGAACTGGATTGAATTAGATTAAATTTGGATAATAAAATATTTATTTATTCAAAATTTGGTTCAATTCGACGAATCTTTAAAAAAAAATTTCTTTTGGATCTAGCCGATTTCAAATTTAAATTTTTTTATCCAAAATTCAACTCAAATTGAGTTGAACTGATAGAGCCGGGCGGATAGCTTAATTTTTTTGATAAGCCTAATGTAAACATAACAACTCTATTAAACATATGCATTCATTAAGAATAATTAATTACATAATGTCGTAATTTTTGCTCTAAAAAACTCCATTGCTCGTGCAAATTATGATATGTATATTTCTTAAATTAAAAATTGGTCAAAATGATGTTTTAAAATGTAATTATTTTTTTTTTTTGCATTTCATTTTAATTATTTATTAAAAATAGATCAACAACACAAACTTGAAAAACAACATTTCATAATTTCTTTTTTATATTGAAACAAGGATAAACCATCGACAACAAAGGAAAAGAAAAGAATTAACCTAAGCTTTGACCAAGCCATCCAAGATAGGGTTTACTTAACTGGTAATTATAAGTATCAGTTAAGAATTATTTAATTATTTTTTTTATATTTTTTTTATATTTAATAAGTTACTTTTGCTTAATTTAAAAAAAAAAGACATTAATTATATCTTTTTTTATATAACATCTTAATTAATATTACTAGATATTAATTAATATTTTTTTGCAAAATAAACATTCTAAGATACCCAAAAAAGAAAAAAAAAAGTTATTAAATAACATAGCATGTGCAATGCAATAACAAGAAGAACCAAGCAAGTGCCGCAACATTTATGTGTTATATAGTATATACATAGTCAAATAGATTATATATCCTTTTTGTCATATGAAAACAACAAGAAAACGAGAGGGGAAAAAAGGTGAACAAAGAAAGGTAATCAATAATCATAGTTGACCATTGAGTCACAATCAAGATAAGAAAGAAAAGGAAAGACCCAATTCTAAATTCCAACTCCAAAGATGAAAGTTTTTTTTTTTTTTGTATTCCCAAAAAAAAAGTGAGTCAGCCTTTTGTTTTATTTTATTTTTTTTATTTTTGATTTTTTTAATTTGAAATTTGGGACAAAAAAACACGTGTTTGAAGGGCAGCCTCCACTTGAATAGTTCCACGCGTGGATGCTAGGAACGCCCCGTTCCTTATCAGATTACGTGGCTTTAGCTGTCGGTCACATTATTGTCGACATCATTTCTTTAAATATTTTTTTAATTTCAATAAACTAATAATTGCAAAAACAATTTCAAAGTTATGTTAAAAATATTAGTTCGGAAATTGAATCAATGAAATTTTTTATTTTTGATTCAATCGGTTGATTGGTTCAATCATTTAATTTGATTAAAAGATTAAATTTTAAATTTTTTAACTTTAAATATATTAGAATTTCACATACTCACATTGAGTGAATATATTTTTCAAAATATAATAAATTATTTTTTTAAAAAATAATTTAATTTTTTTAAGTGGATAATTTTTTAAAAGTAAATAGATAATTTTTTATAAAAAAATTATTATATAAATATTAAAAGACATATTTTTATTTTATTTTTTAACACTTAATGATTTTTTTGATATTTTTAGTGATTGAGTTGATGTCACTTAATTCAATGACATCAATTCAGCCACTCCACTTGTTAGCAAAATCTTTTATAATAAACTAAAATTTGAGACACTCACTATGTGAGTGAAAATATATTTTTTATGTTTAAAAGAATTAAATATAAAAAATGGGTAATCTTTTTAAGTTGATAAATTTTTTTAAAAAGTGAGTAAAATTTAGGTATTTTTTTTTTAGTGGCTAGTTTTTTAGATGAGTGTATGATTTTTTTAAAAGTAAATAAATATTTTTTTTATTAAAGATATTATTAAAAGACATAATTATCCCTATTTAATTTTTTAATTTTTTAATTTTATAACTTAATTTTGTTTTTTTGTATTTTTTCCAACTGAGTTGGTGTCTGATTAACTCGTGATACCAACTCAGTCATTTCTTTTAATATAGTAGAGATATTTAACAAAAATTACACTTGATCCAATTATAAATTCTTATTTAAATACAAGAAATTAATTCTTCAAATCTCAACATCAATAAAAAAATTTAAAATTTGTTAAAAATTAAATCAATTCGATGTAATTCGATTCAATCAAATGATGGATTCGATATTTTTTTTAATTTAATGTATGTTACTAAATCGAACATATCACAATATTCGATCAATTTTTTATTTAATGTTTCGTAGCAGTTATGATATCAATTAATTTCAAATGTCGGCTAAACGGAATATAGTTCCTCATTTATTTGATACCTAAATCCTCAACCAATATATGACGGTTTCTTTTATATAATATAAAAAAGTTCGAGATGTGAGGATTACTTTTTATTTTTTTTTATAAAAATAACAATACTTAAGTCAAATTGTTTTTACTTATTTGAATTGGTAATTAAATTATTGCAATGAATCAAATTATGCAAAATTTCATATTCCCTCTGTCCCTAATATTTATTTTTTATTGACTTTTTTATTAAATGAATTCAATTTTGATTATTATTTTTAATAAAATTATAAAAATTTTAAATATTTATTTAAAATTTTAATTAATATAATAATTAAAAAGAAATGATCAAAGTTGAATTCGTTTAACAAAAATAGAATAAAGGGAGTATTTATGTAATCAATGAAGTTAATAATAATCCTTTCTCTTTATATATATATATATATATATATATATATATATATATATATATATATATATATATTGAACCCACTCGGCCCACCAGGTATGAACCCAGTCCACCAGGCACAGGTCCAACAGACTAGCCCAACCAGGTGAGCCCAGCATCCATTAAGAACAGAGACCTGGGACATGTGGACGCCTCCCCTTTCCCCGGAGGTCACATCTCCAGTCACCTCGGTTCCCACTTGGGGCAACGCAAGGCATTAAATGCCACAGTCTGTAGACGACGGACATTAAATGCGGTCGCCTCCTTGACAAGGCCCCTCGATGCCGCTTATATCAGACGACCTATCAGAGTCGGGCACATGAAACCAGCAAGGCGACCACCAGGTCGCCCAACTTCCTCTATATATAGCCCTTCCCAAGGCTATTCCCGGTTAAGAGCTCTCTCTCTCTCTCTCTCTCTCTCAAACCTCTTCTTCCTCTTCCAAACACTGACTTAACCATCGGAGCGTGTCCCGGAGCTCAACCTCCGGTGCCCTCTGACCTATTTTTCTCCTTTTCAGGGCCTCAGACCACCAAGGGCCTCAGGAGCACCACTTCAACGTAAAAAAACATCAACATTTGGCGCCGTCTGTGGGAAACGACAAGCCATGTCTTTACCACCAACCCAACAAACCTCCTTACCCGGAGACCCAAGTACCATCTCCCCCATCACCAACTCCTCCATACCCCCGATTACAGGCAGTTTCCACTCTCCACCCCTACGAACTCCCTCAATACGTGATGCACCCAAAAGAGTGTATCTTTATTAAACCTTGCAATTAATATAATCAATTATAGTAAAGTAGCATGCAAGGATCGAATCCACAGAGATTGGTTTTGAAATTTCTAGTTTATCACTTAAGTTAAAAAACAAGAAAAGAAAAAGGGGGTTTTGAAATAATTAAAAGTAAAAAAAAAACAAGATAAGTAAAAAAACAAATAAATAAGAGAAAATCAAATATAAGAGAAGTATGGTTAATGTTTCATTCTCCACCACTAGATATCATTGAAAATCAATTTCAGATCTATCAACATCAATTAGCTGTCAAAGTTAACAACCGTAGATAACAACTTCTCGTGTTACCCCTATCCTTCCTTAGTTCTTCGTTAAGCAGGACGAACGCCACTACTTAAAATCTAACTATCAAACAACCTAGGATAAACATCTCTAAATTTAATTTGACAGCAGCTTTATGATGAGAAAGATAGGTTGATCTAAGCAACAAAAGCATGAACATGAATTGTTTAACTTAGGTTATGTTCCACTTTGCAATTAGCGAAAACTTGACCATAATCATTAATCACAAATTGCCACTTATGAATAGGAAATCAAGACAATTACACGGATCAAGACTCATAAACTAGAAATAGACAATTATAAAAATCTATCTAGTTGATCACCCTAAATAAATCAAGACAACATCATGAACAATTTTTATGGAAGAACATTGTCAACTTTGATAGAAAACTAATGATAGATAGAATCTCAAAATAAATTACAAAACATGTCTAGGGCTTTGAAATCACCCTTAACCAAAAAGAAGTTTAGCCTAGCATAGGCATAGATAATATATAAATAAAACTAAAAAGAAAATAAAAAAATGGAGAAGAAGAAGAAGAAAATTAATGATGATCCCTTGAGTCTCCTCTCAAAGATGTTTAGTTTGTGGCTCAAAAGATGGTATTTATAGAGTTTTAAAACCCTGGGAATAAGTCATTGCCGCACAAGTAAGTCAAGAGGCAAAAAATCACGTTTTTGGGTAGTTTTTGGACTTTTTTGCGGTTTTTGGGCGCCAAGACGCCGAGCATACTGCCTTGTATTTTTCTACTGCATCTTCCTTCATTTCGTCGGCTTATTTGGATGACCATTTCTTATCCGATTTGGGCTTGTAAACTACCGTTGGAAAGGTATTCAAGTCAGCTTCAAAAGTCAAGAGGAAGTTTCTTTAAATAAGTACTTTAACATTATGTTTTCCTAACAACAAGCTCCAGAGGTCAAATCTGCCTTCTTGCTTTGCAACCAAAAATTGATCTTTTTGACTCCCAAGTCTTCTTCCATCTTGTGATTATGATTTTGTAAGTTCTTTACCATCATTATTGACATCTTTTGACTTCATTCTCCTTATTGTACATAAAATTCAAAAACATAATATAAGTAAACAAGATAAAGATAGAAAAATAACAAAAACTAAAGGTAAAGGTAAAAAGGCATAAAATTTATATTTTATGAGCTTATCAATACGCTGGTACCTGACACCAGCTACCAAGCACCTTTTGTGCCTAACTTCTGGCCCCAACAGCCCTACTACCCCTAGCCCTACTACCAGAGGCTACTCACAGCTACCTCCCCAGTATTCTCAACCCTTACGACTCCCTGCGAGATATACTCCCAGCCACCTAACAAACCACCCGCTTAGCCTCACACAACCCCTTAGAGAATCAGTTTGACACCGCGGGACAAACAAGCATTTTCTTTGTACCCAGGGCAGACACCCTACTAGCTGGCCAAGAAAACACACCAGCAACATTACACCAAACTCCGTCACTGGACCCCCACTGACGCCTGAACCCACCATCCAACCACCCAACACCACCCGGTGCTGCCCTATGTCGACCAACGTACCAAATACTCATGAGCTAGATACAAACCCTTTAGGCATAGCTGGCTGAGCAGCAGCAGGTCGCCCAATAGGCCAATCAAAAAGTGAGGCCAAACCAAAAAGACAACAATAACAACTAGGAAGAAAACAATGCCAGCTTGTCTTATCGAGACAGCCATCGAACAGCTACAAGCAAGGGACAACACTCTGAGGAGCGACCCCAGAACCAGGAGAACCTGCCCTCCAATAAGGAGATGGTTGTTTGCACTATTGAGACCCAGATGGCTGCCCTAATAAAAGAAGTCCACGGCATGATGAAAGACAAAATCAAGTAAGCAGAATGGATGACGGACGACAACAATCCCCTAACCCTGGAAATTCAGCAGGAACTGGTGCCCAAGACAATCAAGCTCCCCAATGAAACCTATGATGGCACCAAGGACCCCACTGACCATCTTATCCAGTACAAAAATTGCATGGACTTGCTAGGGGCCACTGACGTCCAGAAGTGCCGAGTGTTTCCTATGACACTTAGAGTGCACGCCAGAACCTGGTACCACTCACTATTGGTGGGGTCCATTGACAGCTTCCAGAAGCTTGGTAGAACCTTCATTGCCCACTTTCTCGCCAACAAGGCAACTTTCAAAACCCCGGCCAGCCTCCTCACAGTAAGATAGAAGAAAAGTGAAACCCTCAGAGAGTACATCTGCAGGTTCAATTCAGCCACCATGGAAATCAAGGACCTACGCGATGACTAGGCCATACAGGCGTTCATCTGCAGGGTCCGCCATGAACACCTCCGATACACCCTGACAGATGAGACCCCTGAAAAACTCTATAACCTGTATGAGAAGGCCCAGAGGTATGCCGAAAAAGAATAAATGAAATTGGCAGAGGGGCCCGACGAAAGAACGAACTACCAACAAGGTGGGTGCCCCCGAAAAACAAACAAGGATATCAAGACAACAGAAGACAATTGGGTCTTGACTCATATGGCCAAAGGTCTAGGTCGCCCGAAAGAATGACCCTCTAGAATAACACAGATAGAGCCAACCAGGCGCGCGGGAGAAGAGGGGAAAGAACCCCATATTCTAAGTTTGATGAATACACGAAAGTTACATACATATAACATGTGCACACCTCTCAACGCCTCAAATGCGTACATCTTGAATGTAGTAGCCCACGAGGGTATCTTGGGAATACCGTATCCCATGAAGGACAACCCATCGCGCCTTAACTCAAAGGAAATGTGCAACTATCACAATGATGTGGAACACAACACTGAAGATTGCAGATCTCTAAAAGATGCAATTGAGACCGCTATCAGAAAGAGGCAGATCAAACAGTTTGTAAGAAAGATAGAGGCCCAACAGGGGCAGTCGTCGGCGAACAGTCAAAGGAACACAGGTAGGGCAGAAAGGAAAAAACTAGTACAAGAGGTGATAAACATGATAGTGAGTGGCACAGAAGAATGGACCGCCAGTAATTCCAAGAGAAGAGCCCACCTCAGAAGTATAATGGCGATCGATACAACCCCCAAACGAGCAAAGCAGAATGAAGACTGGATGGTAGACTTCACTAATAATGACGTCAACATCTTGGAAGACAATGGGAATGACCTGATTGTTGTGGCGGCCACAATCGAAAATTTTAGAGTAAAAAGGGTTTTCGTTGACAGCGGTAGTGCAGTGGAAGTTATCCAATGGGAAATTTTCAAAAAGATGGGCATCCCTTAGAAAGATCTGAAGCCAGCAAGCCCAATTTTTGGTTTTGCAAATAATCCAATTACAGTCAAAGGGTCAACCACCCTGCCAGTGACAATGGGAGATGGCGACCACACCCTTACCATCATCTCTGAATTCCTAGTGGTCAACCAGCCCTCGGCCTACAACGCCATTTTAGGAAGGCCTGTGATGAGAAAGGCAAGGATGGTGGTCGCCATCTACTGTCTAACAGTGAAATTCTCGACACCCATGGGAATTGGTTACATGAAGACAGATCAGCAAACGGCACGATAGTGCCACGTGTTGTCCATACAGGTTGTAAAAAATACCAAGGCGTCGAGCCTAACCTCGACAAGACAGAAGCAGTGGGGCAAAAGGAAGAAATTAGGGGGCAACTAATAGAAGCTCAGATCAACCTAACCAACAAAACTATTCTCACCTTGGAAAGCCTGGACAACAGAGCAGAGACAAGTCAGTATAAGGCGGAGCCTGCAGAGCAAACAAAGACGGTCCCTTTGGATTTAAAAAACTCGTCTAAGACAACCAAGGTTGGGTCTTCTTTGGGAGGTGAAGAAAGGTGGCCCTTGGTGGCCATGTTGCAGGAAAACGCCGACATCTTTGCATAGTCGACGACCTACATGCCCGAAATAGACTCGAAAGTAATCACCCACTCCCCGAGTGTGAACCCAACAGCAAAACTGGTCAGACAAAAGAAATGCTGGTTCATCCCAGAGAGAGTCAGGGCAGTCAGAAAAGAAGTTGAGAAACTGCTCGCCGCTGACTTCATCAAAGAAGTGGCCAACCCGGATTGTCTCGCTAACGTAGTGGTAGTGAAAAAGGCCAGTGAAAAATGACGAATGTATGTGAACTTCACAGACTTGAACAAGGCCTGCCTCAAGGATAGTTTCCCCCTACCAGCCATAGATCGACTGGTTGATTCCTCAGCGGGACACAAATACCTGAGTTTTATGGATGGCTTCTCTGACTACAATCAGATCAAAATGAATCCCGAATCCCGAAGACCAAGACAAGACATCATTTCTGATGGAGAAAGGTCTATTTAGTTATCAAGTTATGCCCTTCGGACTAAAGAACGCGGGAGCCATCTACCAAAGGTTGGTAAACACTCTTCAAAGTCCAAATTAGGCGGAGTATGGAGGTATATGTGGACGACATGCTGGTCAAAAGCTCCTCGCTAGACCAGCACGTCCGGGATCTAGAGGAAGCCTTTGGCATCATCAGGAAGTACAACATGAGATTGAATCCGAAAAATTATGCATTCGCAGTAGGAGCAGGGAAGTTCCTTAGTTTTATGGTCTCCAATAGAGGAATAGAAGTAAATCCGAAAAAGATTCAGGCAATCTTAGATATGTGCCCGCCAAGAAATACTAAAGAAATGCAAAAGCTTTCAAGTAGGTTCGGCTCCAAACTCGCCGACAGGTGCTTACTTTTCTTCAAAGTGCTCAGGAGAGCCTCCAAGTATCAATGGGCTGAAGATTGCCATAACGCATTCGAAGAATTAAAAAAGTACCTGTGCTCGTCGCTTTTGCTCACCAGCCCCCTATGAGGAGGTTAGCTGTACATCTACCTAACAGCTTCAGACTAAACTGTAGCCGTTGTGCTCCTTAAGGAAGAGAAAGCCCGCCAAACACCAGTTTACCATGTTAGTCGAGCCTTGCAGAATGGAGAAGTTAACTATACTCGGCTGCAAAACCACTTATGCTCTGATAGTGGCCGCCAGACGCTTGAGGCAGTATTTCCAGGCCCATCCCATCACGGTATTGACGGATCAACCGCTAAGGGAAGTCTTGCAAAAGGTAGACATGGCAGGTAGAATGACCAAGTGGAGTGTCGAGCTAAGTGAATTTGGTCTGGAGTATAAGCCGAGGAAGGCTATCAAGGCCTAGGCTTAGGTGGACTTTATAGCTGAGTGCTCCTTTAACAGTGCCATCACAGTGCCAGTCCACTACCCAGAAGAATCACCATAGAACCTTGGCTAAGAGGCACAACCACCCCCCACAAAACCAAACTTAATACAAAAACCCCAGCAACTAGAGACTGCCCCAAGTGGCATGTGGACGTTGTATGTAGATGGATCCTCAAGAAAAGAGGGATCAAAAGTCAAAATCTTGTTAACCAACCCCCAGGGAAGTGAATGGAAGTATGGGTTATCTTTCGATTTCCCCCGCCTCAAACAATGCAGCAGAGTACGAGGCCCTCCTGGCTGGGCTCGAGTTGGCACTCAAACTCGGGGCTGCAAAACTATCTGTGGTGACCGACTCTCAATTGGTAGCAAAGCAGGTGAATGGGGAACATGAAGTAAGGGAACCCGCCTTGGTGAAATATCACAAAAGGTCATGGACCTAAAGCAATGCTTCAACTAGTTGGCAATCCGGCAGATCGCCAGAGAGGAAAATGTCAAGGCAGACTCTTTGTCCAAGCTTGCCTCTGCCATCGAAATAAGACAAAGAGGAAAGATCCTCCTTGAGCACCAAGAGGGCACAAAGATCCTCCCAATAACTGACGAACAAAGTTGGTTAACAAGCATCACAAACCTCCTCACAAATGGGATCTCGCCTAACGACCCCAAAGAACAACTTAGACTAAGAAGAAGAGCCGCCAGATATACAGTAATGAGTGACACCCTGTACAAGAAATCATTCAATGAACCCTTATTAAGATGCTTAGCGCCTGTAGAGGCTGAATACGTCCTCCGGGAGATCTATGAAGGAATATGTGGAAATCATATGGGGGTAGGTCTTTGGCACAAAAGCACCCAGACAGGGTTTTTATTGGCCAACAATGAAGAAAGACGCCACTAAGTTGGTAAAGAAGTGTGACAAATGCCAAAAGTTAGCCACTGTTCCAAGGCAATTGACAAAATTGCTCAACCAGCTGTCGAGCCCATGGCCCTTTGCAATGTGGGGGATCGACATCCTAGGACCTTTCCCAATTGCCATAGGGCAGAAAAAGTTTGTAGTTGTCGCCTGCAAGTACTTCACTAAATGGGTAAAAGCAGAGGCCGTGGCGACTATCACAGAAAGGGTAATTGACAACTTTGTCTGGAAGTCTATGGTGTGTAGGTACGGAGTCCCCAACACCATCGTGGCGGACAATGGTGCATAGTTTCAGGGGGCAAGTTAAAGAAATTTTGAGAAAACTTCAAAATCTTTCTGCTCACAGCTAGGTCAAGCACCCTAAACAAACGGACAGGTGAAGATGTTGAACAAGAAGATCCTCCAAGGCCTAAAAAAGAAGCTCGACTACGCCAATGGTGCATGGTTAGAAGAAATGCCCGGAATACTATGGGCCATCAGGACCACGTCCTATTTCGGCACAGGCGAGACATCTTTCAATTTGATGTATGGAATAAAGGCTGTGATACCAGCCGAGATAGGTATCAAGTCCTTGAGAACGGATCACTACGACCCCGCCGCCAACAAAAAAGCACTTAGAAGGAATCTGGATCTCTTAGAAGAAACCAGAGATTGGGCACAAGTCAAACAGGCCGCCAGATCACATCAGGTGGCTCAGTAATATAATTCAAAGGTCAAAGGCAAATAGTTCTAAGTCGGCGACCTTGTTCTAAAAAGTTGCGAAGCCAACAGGCCCACGGGCGAACAGGGAAAGATGGCCCCAAATTGGGAAAACCCTTACAAGGTGACAAAGAATATTGGTTTTGGAGCTTATGCGTTAGAAGGAATGGATGGAAGCCCTGTACCAAGGACTTGGAATGCAATCCACCTGAAAAAATATTTCCTGTAAATTTATGTACAAGTTGTATCTTCCCTCATAAGAATAATAATACAGCTTGCCTTTTGCAGGAAAAATAAAAGTTAACACTTCGTCCAATGGCCTCTAACTGGCCCATCCATCATTGCATACACCATGCGCGCTCACAATAAGACGCCATGCTGCATGCCCAATAGCCTCTAACTGGCCCATCCATCCTTGCATCCTCCATGCGCGCTCGCAATAAGACGCCATGCTGCACGCCCAATGACCTTTAACTAGCCCATCCATCCTTGCGTCCACCATGCGCTCTCACAATAAGACGCCATGCTGCACGTCCAATGGCCTATAACTGGCCCATCTATCCTTGAGTTCACCATGCGTGCTCGCAATAAGATGCCATGCTGTACGCCCAATGGCCTCTAACTGGCCCATCCATCCTTGCGTCCACCATGCGCGCTCGCTATAAGACGCCATGCTGCACGTCCAATGGCCTCTAACTGGCCCACCCATCCTTGCGCCCACCATGCGCGCTCGCAATAAGACGTCATGCTGCATGCCCAATAGCCTCTAACTGGCCCATCCATCCTTGCGTCCACCATACGCGCTCGCAATAAGACGTCATACGACACGCCCAATGACCTCTAACTGGCCCTTACGCTAACATGCACAATTAGAAAAATAGCAATCTGCAACAAGTCTAGTAGTTCGCCAACACAGCAACAAGATGCACAAAGACAAATTCCAAAATGAACAACAAGGAAAACTAAACAAAAAAGAAGGAACAATAAAAACAAGGCAAGCAAAGGGAAAGCAAACAAACTTTTCATTTATAAAAATAAAAAAAATTACAAATGTCCTAAGTTCTATGTATAAGGTCTTCGCCTAAAGGACAGCTACCCACCCCAATTACATCCCCATCTATAGCAGCAGGATCCCTAACCTCGCCATCCTCAAGAGGGTCGACAATAAGCTCATCGGCTGCAAGCATCTCTTCTGTGGCTGTAGCAGACGGGGGCAGCTCGTCTTGTGGAGCTGCAAGCATCTCCTCTATGGCTGTAGCAGACGGCGGCAGCTCGTCTTGTGGAGTGGGGGGCACGCCATCAACCTGGGGTGTTGCAGGGACAACAGGCCCAGGAGCCATGTCATAATCTACCCTTAACCTCTCCAATGAGGGTACATCCCCAAGAGGATCCCCAATGGCGCCAAAGTCTATGCCCCTGCAGTCAAGGGGCCCATGCATCAATTGGACCCAGTAAGGGTGGTCGCCCTAAATTCGTCCACCATGCCAAGGGCCACCTCTCCCTCTTTTGCCTCCAAGGCCTTCTGCAGCGTGAGAGCATGTTCTCTTTTCTCGGCCTCCAAAACCTTAGCAACGACGACCTCCATAGCCTTGGCCACAGCCTCGACAATAGCAGCCTCTTTCTCTTTCTCCTTCTCTGCCAAATTATGTTTCAGGAGTTTGATCTCTTTTTCCCTGGCCTTAACACGATCCTCTGATTTGGCAAGCTGACTGCAAAAGAGCATGACCTGCTTCTTAGACTCTGTCACTTTGGCCAAGCAGGACTGCTCGCTGGAGACCGCCTTGTCCTCGACAGCCTTGGTTTTCTCTTTGTCAGCCTTCCAGAGGAGTTCCAGCTCTGTCACACGAGCAACCTTAAGCTGGAGATCCCCCTCCACGTAGCGAAGACGGGCGTCCGCCTCCCCGACATGGTTATATACAGCCAGGATAGCGGCCAGAGTTTGAAAGAAATAACAAACCAAGTTAGAAAGATTGGCCAGCACCAACCAACAAACAACCCGCAGAACAAAGCTCACCTCCATCATGCTCGACATGATGCCGCGCTGAAAAGTTCGTACATCATAACTCTCGATAACCTTCACCTCCTAGGAGAGGAAATGACTACAAACCCAACCAATACACCCGTCGACGTTGCCAAGCAAGGACCCAACGGGCATACGACTTTGATAGTCGAAATACGAGCTGGACCCCTGACGCGCATAGCAAAGTACGCCCTCGAAGGGTGAAGGCGAAGAGTGCATGAAGCGTGCCACCACGTCATCATGGGTGGAAGAAGAGCTGTCTCCGCTCGGCTAGGCTGGTATGATGGGCAAAGTTTTGCCATCTTTAGCAGGCTTCGTGGCTTTTTTTGATTTTGGAGCACATCAGTTGGGGCATCATCTTTCCCCGCCTCTACTGATGGTTGTAAAGAACCTTGACCCACATTTTGTTTAGCGACACCAAGGCCTGCCTGCTTAGAAGGAAAAGACGGAACAGATTTTTGTTTCTTCGGGTCCATACCAACTCTCTACTTCTTAGGGGCAAGGTCGGCTGTCAGGCTATCCCGCTTATGCTTTTTGGTGTTCTGCTCCTGAACAAGTGGAGCAGTTGGCTCCGTGCCCTAGCTTTGGGCTTTATTCTTCTCCCTCGACGCCTGGCGAATCTTCTCGACGATGCTTAGACTTGACATACCTACACAGAAGAAAATAATCAAGATGAGAGCTCATCAAAGCCCAAATGATGAAAACATGCAAATATACGAGCTTGCCAAAGAGCTAGAAACAATGCCGCCGCAGTATAACTACCACGCCAAGCACCATCTCCACTGATGGCGCTATCAGAGCTCATAGAATCCCCCATGTCGAACACCATCTTCTCATCACTGTCATCATCCAAAATGATAACTTCAACCGATTTTTTTCAGCTCTTAAACAATTTCCACCTTCACTCTCAGACGAACTAGGGGAGAGTGGCAGTTTTATCACGGGGGGGTTGAAGCAAGAGAGGTAGGCTCAAGAACCCAAGGCACCAAAGCAAGCGTATGGCTGGACGACCCCAAGGCCATTACCTTCATCGATGCCGCCCGTCTCTTCAGGAACCACCTCCCAAGGAGAGACAACACTTGCCTTCCTCGAAGGAACAGCCCCACGTCGGCGAGAGGTGCCCGCCTTCTTGCTCTTTTTCTTCTTCTTCTTTTCAGGCTCAGAGATACCCATCAAAATCTCTGCGTAATAATCAGTACCGCCCACGGGCCACTCTTTACCTTGGAGAGGAGAGACTAGATCAACAAACTTAGCCGTCACCCTATTTGGACTGATGTTCTCCAAATAGTGCCTGTAAATAAGACAATATGTCACGGCGGTCTCCCAGTCGATCTTATTCCCCATATAGTAGTCGAACTGATCTTTCTCCAGATCGTCCATGGCCACAGCCATTTTTTGTGGATCTTTTGGAGGCTCGCACCACTTCACCGGGAAGCCCCAATTGTCCTCCAACTTCAACTCCACAGCAAAAAACTCCGACCTTCTGATATGATTATTACAGGGAGCATTCTCTACGACCACCCGATGACGAGGACTAAGGTAGCAGAACTTGTCCTTTTTTACCTTTAACTGATATAAGTTACAAAAAGCGGCGTACAGAGGTTCCACACCTCTCTTCTTACAATCAAGGAAGTACGCCACCAAAACAGGCCAAGAAGACCCTGTCAGCTGAGCACCAGCAATACCATACCCTTCAAGGCAAGTGGCGAAGAAGGGGTTCAAAAGAAGATGGAATCCCCCTTTGAACATGTGCCCGAAGAAGATCACATCCCTCCCACGTTTTTTATTCTGACAAAAACACCGATCCGGGATAGGAGAATAGAATTCATAACGGTAATTGGGGATGAAAATACCACGGGTAAGCATCAGTGCGCCAACCTGCTCGACGCTCATGGTACAGCGGATGTCATCATTCCATTGTACGCCATCATCCCCAACAACCCCCTCACTTTCCTTAGAAGACGTTTGGTCTACCTCCAAGGCACCACCACCAACAACCCCACCACCACCACTCGTTTCAGCCCCACCACTAGTAGCCACCTTGGCCCTTTCCTCAATATCACGGTCCAGATCATCCAACACCTCGTCGATGCTCCGACGACCGGCATAAGACAGACCCTCCATCCTCTCCAACGCTTCGGAACCACCATTGTCACTCGAACCCATCCCACAAACATCCACACACAACTAAATTAAAACACAAAGCAAGGATAAGTACCAAAAATACCTATGCAGACTCGGTAAAACCTCGTCGGAGCAGCGAACTAGCAAAACGGAGCAAAACACCAGCAAAATGGAGAACGGCGTAAGCAGATCGGAGCATTGGACACGTCCGGCAGCAAAAATGGCAGCACCTCGACAACAAAAATTTAAAAAACCAAAAAGAAAGCAAACCGGACACCCCTATTTATAGCCGAGAGGACACCTTCCTGACCGCCCATTGCACCACACGATGGTCGACACATATTAGTCTCTCGAATGGCTCGCCTAGCTTTAAAGGCTGTCATTAAAGGATAGACGCGTCAAACGTCGTCTCATACCAACCAAAGGACAGCGGCAAGTTCAGAGCAACTCTTCGCCCAAATTCAAACATGCTCAGGCCACTTCAACACACTACTGCTCGACACACTCGGAGGAAGGAAGATCGCCATTCACACCTTAGCCAGAAAACCCAAAAAATGAAAAACAAGCCCTCCGACTCCTTGCCACTATAGGACAATCCTTTCCTTACAGCACAATGTATCGGTTATCAACAGGCTCGTCATCGATCACTTTATAACCTCCACCTCGCCTGGGTGACAATTGTTGAACCTACTCGGCCCAACAGGCACAGGCCCAACAGACCAGGCTAGCATCCACTGAGAATAGAGGCTTGGTACACGTGGACGCCTCCCCTTTCCCCAGAGGTCACATCTCTTGTCATCTCGGCGCCACCTGGGCAGCGCGAGGCATTAAATGCCACAGTCTGCAGACGACGGACATTAAATGCGACCGCCTCCTCGACAAGGCCCCTGAGGCCGCTTACATCAGACGACCTATCAGAGTGGGGCACGTGGAACCAGCAGGGCGATCACCAGGTCGCCCAACTTCCTTTATATATAGCCCTCCCCAGGGCTATTCCCGGTTAAGGTCTCTCTCTCTCTCAAACCTCTTCTTCCTCCTCCAAACACTGACTTAACCATCGGAGCGTGTCTCGGAGCTCAACCTCCGGTGCCCTCTGACCTATTTTTCTCCTTTTCAGGGCCTCAAACCACCAGGGACCTCAGGAGCACCACCTCAACAAAAATAGACATCAACAATATATATATATATATATATATATATTATATTCTTCAAATTAGGGCAAATATCATTTTTTTTAATTTCACTTTACATGTAGAATCGTTAAATTTTACACCCTTAGTGTTGAATTACCCTTAATTTCTACCAAGATAAGATATTGGAATACAAATTTCTTAAAATCTTGTATTTTCTTGATTATTTAATACTATCGATGAGAATTAATCCTTAATTTATACAATGAAGGTTAATTAGCAAGGTTTATACCTACATTTTTTTCAATAAACGTGCTTAATGTTAATAAACATAGAAAATATTAGTCATGCTTTTAAATGTTGCTTTTTTTTTTTTTTTTATGATTAGAGATTTAAGTGTTATTTGATAAATTAAAAAATTCAGTATTGAATATAATTTTATTATTTGATAATTGTTAAAGTTAAATTTTAAAATTATTTGTTTCACAATTTTAACCTTATTAACATAACAATTTATTTTATTTCGAATAGTTTTCGAATAATAATTAAAAATGATAATTTAAATATTTCATCTTTTATATTGTAACAAAAAAAGAAGATAATTTAGTTCAAATATATATTTTTTTAAAAATAAAATTGATTTAACATTTTCTACATTAAGTGATAAATAAGTCTACCATTCAACACATTTTTATTGAAAATTTTCTATTAAATAACATTTAATATGCGTTATCGAACACATTGAAAAATTAAAACTGTTGAAATTTTTCAATGCCTTATCAAACACACTCTTAAAAATTCATAGCGTTTGGTATCACTTGCAAGATCACCGTTGTGATTTAATTACCATGGTGATAAGACTATGGAGGTGATTTGATCACTATTGATTTTATATTATCATGTTTGGTATAACATTATAAATCACTGGTGATCTTAAATATTTGGTATTACAAGAAAAAAAAAGATCACTGAGTACAAAATATTCAAAATAACCTTCCAAAAAAGCAAAACTTTTTTTTTCTTAGGGACATTATTCACTTATCTTTTTTTAGTTTTCAGATTTTTGCTTTTAAAAGAATGTTTCTAGATAAAAATACACAAAAACTTATACCATAATAAAGATTGAGTACAAAAATTTTAAGGCAACAAAACTACTGTTATCATCACCTTAAAACACAGAAGTCACAAATTTTTTGCCAAGCTTTGGTCAAGTTTAGAAGTCTACGTCAAGGATTAGCTAACAGTTTTTCACATGTGTTTTTACCCGCTATTATCAAGGCAAATTAGTAATAAAATAATATAGAAGATTACTTTTTCATGATGATAAAACTTTTCCATCCTTTTGGATGGAAATCAAATCACTTCTTAAGACAGTGATCTTATCACCTCAGTGATTTAAGATTACTGCAACATAAGATTTTTAAATTGTTAACAAACAAGATGATATAATTACTGAATGCAGATCCGTCTAGTTTTTTAGATGATCATCCCAAACCAAACATCTCCAAAGTGTCTAAACACTCTTTTTCACCTTTTTTTTTTCTTAAACATTCAAAAATTTTGTTAGAACTATGTGGTATTCATTGGGAACACTATAGTATAATATGAAATTGGTCGGTCCAAATTTTGAATTATATGAACGTTTTAATCATTTGATTGAGAAACTCATGCACAAATTATAGTGTATGGTTATTTGGATGTAAAAAACAGATGCAATATTTGAATTAAAGAGGAAAGGATCCCTTTCGGGTCCCATTTGGATATCCATAGATTTCACGTAGGCCGATTAGGCCGGACAGTAAGGCAGAAATTCTTATATGCCACCTCTAATAATTAATTATAATCACGCTAGAATTTAATGGTTTACTTATAATATATGACTACTTTATCATTTCAAATTTCAAAGAAATATGTTAATTGATTTTTTTTTTATTAAAAAATTTTCAATTAAATTATGCATTATAATGTGGATTCAATGATATGTAATGATATCATAATTAATTAATTAATTTTTATGATTAATTAAATATTTATACATGACCTGATCAATCAAAATTCAAAAGTTTGTAAGTTGACTAATTAGAGTTCAACTATGATGATTTCAAGTCTCTTTAAAGTTTCAATAATCAAGAGCTGAAAAGTTGAAAAATAGAAAAATAGAAAGAAAAAAATGCTGCATTTAGGTTTTAAGAAATTTCAAGAAGTTGTTATTCGATCTTGTGGTGATCCAAGAAACAAAACAAATCATATTTGCTTAAAATCAAATCATCAAGACCCTTGAAGCACACTTTGAAAAAATAAGATCTGAAGACAAATTGAGGAAAAAAAAATATTTGAAGCACAATTTGGGAAAAGAGGACCTAAAGACAGATAGAAAAAAGAAGATTTAAATAATTAAAGTCTTCAGAGTTTTAACAAACAAATCCAAGAACAAAGATCTAAAGATCAAAGTCTAAAGATCTAAAAATTTCTATATTGAGATCAAATTTCAGGATTCTCTAAGTTGGGATCAAATTTTAAGAATCTTTATTTTGGAACAAACTTCAAGAATCTTTACTCTGCAAGAATTCTTAATTTTGGATCAAATTGAAAGATTTTCAAGACTCACACATTTGTGATCAAATTATAAAATTTTCAAGAATCCGTTATGACTAAATTCTAAGAACTCTAAGAAATCTTAAATTTTGGGTTCAAATTAATTCAATTCAAGAACAAGTCATCAAAATCTTTGAAACAAATTTTTGCTGAAAAAAAAAACAAAGAATTTTCTTTATTTTGAACATTTTCAGATATTGTAACTTTCACGTTTAATAAATAAAATTATTATTTATCTTCAAATTTTATTATCTTATTTTCAGACACAAAATTTGTTTCTACACGTCTCCTTCAATTTTTTTTTTTTAAAAAAAAAAAAAAAATTCGTGATACGTTAGGTTAGCTAATTAAATATAACAAAATTGATTGATCACGTAATATCAAAAACATGAAAAATCCACATAAAAAATAGACAAAAATTGAGAGCACAAATCATAAGAGAATCTTCTATTTACTTCATTATTGGTCATCACAATGATCTTTCATAGTTTCTGACCATCCAATTCGTGATAATGCATAAAGTAGACGTGTTTCTCGTTTGCGCCATAGTATATATATAAGGAATATTAATTTATATATAAGGAATATTAATTTATATTGATATAAAATTAATTAATTATATATATTTTTTATAATTTCATATACGATTGATATTTTAACTACTGAAATTAGCAATATAATCTCATTTGTCGTGCATGTAAAGTTTTGAATCTATCCGATATCTATATCATGTCGATCAAGAATATTATCTATTTATATATATATTTAACGGTTGAAATTTTTACAAAAAATAAATAGTTAAACATTTTTTAATTTACTCAAAATTTAACATACATACTCTAAATGAATAGAGTATAAAATACAATAACCAAATTAAACAAATATAAATCATAAAAAATTATAAATATATAAAATTAAATCAATTTTACATTAATATACATTTCTTTCCTATCGTTTGATATGAAATTGCCCTAAGATACTGTCAAAAGGGAAGAGTCATTAATTTTGTAAGTCTACTCCTATTAATTAGTATATCTATAATCTAAAACTAACTATAAAAGGTATCCATTAAGCAATATGATTATTTAATTTGAAATTAAGAGGCATGGTTAAGGGGATAATTAAATTTAGGGATAAATTAAGATTTGGAGGAGATATTTTTTTTGTGGTGAAGAAAGAAAGGAAAGAAAAAAAAAAGTTTCTAGAAAAAAAAAATAGAAAGATTTGTGTATTCGTATCGTGTTTATGTTCATGTTTTTCGTGTCATAATTGTATTCAAGGTATTATATATTTATATAAATTTTAACACGTTTTTAATTTATTTTATTTTATGTAGATTTTGACATGTTCGTGTATTCGTGTCGTATTCATGTTATTTTTCGTGTCGTGTCATGTTTTAATTATTTTTTTCGATGTTGTGTTGATATCGTATAATCATATTGTATCCGAAATTACCAGGTCTAATTGATATTATTCAAATAACTCCAAATTTTGTATCACGTATCACGTATCATCGTGTTTGTGTTCGTATTATTTTTTCTTGTCATAATCGTATTCAATGTATTATATATTTATATAAATTTGACACGTTAATAATTCGTTTTATGTAGATTGACACGTTCTTGTATTCGTTACGTGTTTACGTTATTTTTCGTGTCGTGTCGTGTTTTAATAATTTTTCTCATATTGTGTTGGTATCATATAATCATATTGTGTCCGAAATTGTCAAGTTTAATTGACATTATTCAAATAACTCATAATTTTGTGTTAGATATCGTATAATGATTGAAATTAATGTTTGTCTAGATTGTCTTTATTTTTTCATCTTTATTTTTTTTACTTTTTTATCTTTCAAATTTATAATAAAATATTTTTCAAATCCGATAATATACTCACAACAAAATACGAGTATCTATTTAGTATATATATATATAATAATAATATATGTCCCCACAATAAAAGATTACAAAGTACAATTAATAAATTTGTTGATCTAACCAATTTTTGCATAGACAAGAGACAACTTAATGGTTGTACGTAAGAAGAAACTTGAGAAGTATGGTACCCTCACAATAATTTGGGGCACTCAAAACAGCTCATCGACAGGTATGTGTTGTATATGCATGATTGGCTTTGAAATTTGATGTGACAAATGAACAAAGGGTTTTTTTTTTTTAATTTTATATGAATTTTTTAAATTTAAAATTTAATTTAATTGATTTATATAATTATTTTTAAAAAAAATAACATTTATTAAATTTAAAATAATATATATAATAAATTTTTTTCTCTAAACATACCAAGAATTAATGATGAAGCTGCTAATTAGATGAGATGAGGGAAGAGTTGTGCATGCCTATAAAGTTTTCCTCTCTCCCTCCATGCCTCCATGGTCACATCTTAAAGGGAAAATCTTTTCATTTTTTTGTTGCTTTACACTTATAAAATATCATCCTACTTTGTTAGCATAGATGGGAAGATAGGGATGAGTGATGATAGATGAATGATCATATCCTAATCTAGAGGCTTGTCAAATTGCTTATGATTATATAATTAAATTATTCAATAGGCAATGAGGACTTGAGTTTAATGATTATATATATCCAAGATATTTCTTAATTATCCAAAGATGAATTGCATTTAAATTCATATATTGATAATGGGAGCCTAGACAAAGAATCAAAAGAACAATGCCCATGCCTCACCTAAGAAATCTTTTTGTTACCAATTGGCTTTTTTTTTTTGGGTTCTAAAAGGCCATATTTTAGATTCAAAACTTAAATCATGTGAAATTTAATTACAAGTGAAGATAGCATGGATGTTCTAGACCAATCATATGAACAATGCACACCCATATGCCTTTGTTGTAATTTTGTATTATCGAACGTATTAAGATTAAGATTTGAGATTTAAAAAAAGAAAAAAAAAAGATTAAAAATAAAAGTAAAATGGGTGTACATAAATTGTTGATATAATTTAAGTAGAGAGTTAAGGTTCCGACTCCCTCCATTATTTTTTAATCCATTTTTATCCAATACAACTTTACTCATAATTTACAAGTATGACTTTTACAATCCATGAATGAGTCTACACATGTGAACCGTAATAATGAATGTACTAAAAATATAATGGATAAGATCTCAATCCGAGAATCAGAAATTGAATTTGAATCCTTGATTTTGTTATAAAAAAAATGGTGTGGAGCATGCAATGAGAGGGGTATATGGACCCAAAATGAAATTAATAATTTAACATAAGAGAGAAGAAAGATCCTACCAAATTATTTATATATATGCATTTAGGAAAGGAAAAGATTCTCAAAAACAAGTGATCCAAATTGAATGGAAGATCCCCTCCTTTACTAGCTTGTGAAAAGTCAACTTCATAAAAAAGCTTGGTGCATAGTGGGTTTGCAATATATGAGTTATTTTCATACCACGTGTGTACTTGCATATATATTTAGTGTGGTTTTGGCAGAGGATAGAGATTTAGATAAAAAGTTGTCATGGAAAGGCCAATCCCATCGGGTCCCTATTGCTCAAAAGGTTTTTTCTTTTGAATGCTCTCGTGTCTCTTGCATTTGACTTAATGTGGGTGTACATTAGACCTTATCAAGAGTCGAGTCAGATAATTCGTCCACTTCAAATTGAATCGATTTTGAGTAAAAAATTTTATAATTCGGATCAACCAACTTTAATTATTATTTATTAAATAAAAAATATTTTTATTTAAATATAATATATATATTAATATAAAAATAAAAATAATTTCTTAATAATTTATTAACAATAAAATGAGCTTGCTTATCCAACTTGAAACGAGCTTGGATAAAAAAAATGACCTGCAGTTTAGTCCGACCTATGAGCAAGTCTAACATATATATATATATATATATATATAATATTTCGATTTTATTAGAAATCCTTTAAATTAAGATGGAAATGTTAAATTCTGAATATAGTCTAATTGATATAATATCAATACTCGAACTTTGATTAAATTTGACTCAATTATATAGCATCAATTTAAGAAAAGGACACTCGAGACTTAGCTCAAGCTTAAAACTCAAATAAAATTGAAAAATATCATGTTTTATATGTATATAATCCTTTAAAATTTTGAAAAACTTTAGGTTTATGAGCTTTTCAAGCTGAATATTAAAATAGTCAAATTTAACTTGACTGGTTATTTGAATAGTTCAACTTAAAGCTTAGCTCAACAGTGAATTGAGTATAAGTATTCATCAAGTCGAGTCTTAATAACTTACCCATAGCTTGACTTATTTATACTCTTAATTCTAATGAAGTACGAGTCCATAGATTTTAAATTTTCAATCATTGATATCTCAAATTATCATAATTAAAAAGTTTTAAGTTTGAATTAAAGAATATTTAGTTGAAGGGGATAATTATTTATTTTTATCTTTCAATAAAATTTAATTTTATCAAACAATCTATTTAAATTTAATTTGATTTGATTTTAAAAATTAATAAATTGAACTTGAAATGATCTGAACTCGAATAAATCGAGTATCAAACCCGAAATAACCTGAATCTAAGATAACTCAAACCCGAAATGACTCGAACAAGAAGCTTTCCAAAATGACTCGAACCCAAAATTAACTGGAATTTGAAACGACCCGAACCCAAAATTACCTAAAATTTTTAAAACTCGAATTGACCCGACTTGACCTAAACCGATCCAATCCATACACAACTTAACTCGTCCAATTGACAGGTCTAAATACAAGCATAGGCACCTGGGCTTCTTGCTATATAACATAATAATAAAATATTTCTTATGATATATTTATCAGAAAAACTTAAAATAAAATAAAATAAATTTAAATATTATATTAATAAAAAATTAGATATCATTGATGGGAAAAAATGATCCCCCATAATAAACGAAGAACGGACTTTGACTTTATAAATCAAGAGACACTTTTTCTATCGAGATGTTTTTTTCAAAAGACAAAATCGTGAGGGCAGATTCCGACACCAAAATGTGACAATACCGAATAGCGAGTACAGTCCAACAATGCTTGCATCAATAATGACATCATCTATGAAAATTGTTACGAGCCTCAAACAGTTCACACCCTTGATAATGGAATTAGTGTTAAGGGAAACGATCACACGTCTAATAAACCAAGGATTGGATAGTGAATTTATAAAGTAAGTGCCACCATTCTACTATGAAGATGTTTTTTCTCAAAAGATAAAATCAAAAGAGTAGGCTTCGACTCCCAAAGTGCGACAATATCTCATAATAATGTAGTCCAACAATCTTTGCATCAACAAATATAAGTAATAAATTTTTTATTTTTACATAAGAAATTTAAGATTAATAATTAATATATTGATTCGATTCGTTTCGTATCAACTCAATCATTTAAACAAATTATCAACAAAAAAGTTAATTTTAGTATATTACATAAATAATAAGAATTTAGCTAGGTTTGCATTGTTTAAATTACTAGTATTAGCTAATCATAAATTCATTAAAGTGACAATCCAACTAAAATTCATTAATCCATATTACAGGTCATAATTATAAAAAAGTATAGATCTTTATAATTTAATTGAGTAAAAAGAAAACATTAACAAAGTAACATACTAGCATATTATACCTAGAATACTCAAATAATTTAGCAAAAATCAGTAGTCATAAAAATATTGTACTTTGAATGAATTCCTAAAAAAACCATCATCATAGTCAATTTAAGTTTTACCTATATTTATTTTATAAAATACTATAATTAAAAAAACTACTACATACACTTCTTAAAAATATTTTAAAGGTTAAAAAATATATAGTCGTGCACTTGAACTAGATCTACTCATGGATCGGGTCGGGCCGTGGTCCAATTTTTTTTTCCTTACACAAACTCATTTCAGGCCGGGCTCGAGCCGACCTGAAAGCTTATTTAACTGTTTAAAAAACAGACAAAAACTATTTTTATATTAATTTTTATATATTTTAATTAAATTTAAATAAAAATATTTTTTATTTAATGAATAATAATTCAGGTCGGATCGGGCTAGCTCGAATTATCAAAATCCTTATCCAGGCCCGATCATTGAACAATAAATGAATATTATAATAAAAAAAATAAACGCATATATTTCTTATTCAAAAAATTGAAATTGAAATTCTCATATTAAAAAAAAAAATTATCACATGTTATACTGTCATAAACTAATCAATTCAGAGTTTAACTCAGTTGATTCATACAATTACATTTAAGAGGTGACATCAAACAGGTATGAGATTCAAATCTTAATATTTGCAATACATTCTTTTATTTTCAAATTATGGGAGCATATCACCTACAATAATTGCACTACAATTAACTAATTCGACTTCAGAGTTATGTAGAATCCATTAAATATTACGTGAAATCCACATTTATAAGTGGTGGATCCCTACATAATTCTTGAATGTGATTATTAATTACAGTATTGTAATAAAAAGAATTGCAAGTGAAATGCTTCTTCAAATTACGATTAAAAAAAAAAAACTATTCTAAAAAAAATACAGCCTAATTACATTTTTTTTTTGTTAAATTAATATAATATAATATCCTTTTTCAAAATTCTTTTCACTGATAATTAAATCTTTGAAATGTGATATGAAGTAGTACTCAATTTTCAATATTCTTTTTTATCCATATCTTCTGATCTTCTCCAACACTTTTCTTTTGGAGATGATGCCAGAATATCATCATTCTCACATGTTTCACATTAAAAAAATGTGAACGCAAAATATTTTTTGAAAAAAAAAAAATCTTACCAAATTATAACAGCTGATAAAGTTATCTTAATATGAATGCTAGCGGGTCATATATCTGTATTTTTTTATAATATTCAAATTTAAATTCATAAATTTATTTTAAAATTCGAATTCGTTTATTATTTGCATTAAATTCGAATATTATTATCTGAATCCGAATCTGAATTAAATAACATTATCCGTCGGATATTCGAATCTATTAAATATCTGAATTCAGTAAGTAAAAAAATTAAATTAAAATATAAAATCAAACAAAAATTAATTTTAAATTCAAATAAACGGATAATGGATCTGGATATCCGAATTTGAATCCGCAAAAATGAATTCGGATAGCGGATTCGGATATCCAAGTCCATTATCAGCATAAGTAATGCGAATTCGAATAATGGATATCCGAGGTTTCATATCTGCATCCGGTGCGGATAGTAATTATAATATCCAAATCTGAATTTTATCCGAATCCGTAATATCCGAATCCACAAAAAACAGATCGAATAATTATAAATATCCGAATTTCGCACTATCCATTGTCATCTCTATCTTGAAATCGAACAAATTATCCGATTTTCCTTAAATCCAAATCAAACAAATTGAAAAAACAATAAATCGAAATAATTTGAATTTAAATTAAGTTTTTATCAAAAAAATTAATAATCTAAATTTAAAATAATTCAAATCCGATGATTCAAATTTGAAAAATTCAAATATCAAACTCAAATGTAACAAATTTAAAATGATTTAAATTTTTTCAAACGAAAATTAACCGAGTCCAATAAAATTCAACCTAATCCGACCTCCTCAATTGCCACTTCTAAAAGAAAAACTATTAACTCCTAGTCTCCTAGCAAGGCAAGAAAATATTGTTGAAAAAGATAGGCTAGGGAAGGTTTAGTCAAAAGAAGTTTCATGCTCGCGTGAGCCGACAATTTTATATTAAATCAAAAGATCTTTTAGACATCTTTTTGCGATCTTTCTTTCCTTTTCTTTCCCCCATATATTATAAATAAATATATATAATTTTGTTAATGAATATTTTAAAAATATTTTTTAAAATTACTATTATACCTTTCAAGGATTACGTCAAACTCGAATAAGACTAAACTTAAATAAGATTTTTTTAATTCGAATCGATTCGATATGAATTACTGTTCATCTAATAAAAATTATTTTTTATTTAAATTTAATTATAAAAATATATAAATATTAATATAAAAAAATATTTTTTTAATATTTAGAATTGTAAATCAGGTCTACATGTCGGGCTTGAGTAAGAAGCGACTCGGCTTAGTCCATGGACAGATATAATTACCACATATAATAATATTTTCATTCAATATATTAAAAATAATAAATAAAATTATCAAATACCATATTTAATATAAAATTATTACTATAAATAATATATTAATTAATTTAAAAAATTATTCTAAAAACATTCGTTAAATCTTTTTCTTTTATTTGGGGATAAAACTTTCTACAACTAGATTTTTAGAGTCTTATCCAACACATTTTAAATGATGCCTAAGCCTGAGGAACCTTTCTTCTTATTATAAAGGAATTTTAAAGAAAAAGATAGACCAGAAAAAAGTGACCAATTGTTTTTTATTATAGTGAGTGGTGACCAACTTTATCATAATCAATTTATTGAACTATGTATCATCTTACTGTTCTATCCTCTCTTTTTTTTACTCCAAATTTTTTGGGTTTTCTTTTTTCATCAGTCAACTTGATATTTAATCTGGTAATTTTAAATATAATACGATTATATAACACGAATATGAAATAGAAAAAATAAATTAAACGATACTACATGAATACATATCAAAATCTATATAATACCAATTATTAATATATCAAAATTTGTATAAATGTATAATATTTTAAACACAATTATGACACGTAAAAATAATACAAATACAAACAAAAATAATTGGATTTTGTTACAAGTCTCAGTGAAGCATCTAACTAAAAACTAAACGTTAATAAATGAAAAAGTATGACTTAAAAATAAGATTACAGAAACTCAAAACTTAACAACTCTTTCATGTATTTCACGTATAGTAGTAATTATCACGTGACAAACTCATAAAACGTATAAAACTAACATATGTCGGATAACGTCACTTTAACAAACTCTTTCACGTGCAGTCGTAATTACCAAGTGATGAACTCATAAAACGTATAAGGCAGGAGAGCAGCACAAAACCTAGACTTTAGTAACATGTTAAATATCAAACTTAAAATCAATTGATAATAAGTGAAAAAACTTGGATTGAATATAATATCGTTAAAAATTCAAGACTTAACATGGTATGATGTCCGTACATATGATTAGCAAAAATACTTTCCCTTGCCTCCTTAGGCAGAGCACTGGTTAGCCAGATTGCAGAAAACAATAAAAATCTTTATGGACTCTCCTTTTGACAACTTATTACCATATTTATGTCATTGAACTCAGTGAATTATTGAACTTCATCTATGTTACTCGGACTCGATTGTGAGTGTCAAACACGGGTATATTTATTTTTTTTCAAGATTTTCATGTATTTGAAAGGTCTTTGAAAGATTATATCCCCATACTCATGTCCGGATATGCGTCAAACACGAATTCTTCAAAAAAAAAATTAAGAGTTAGAGCAACATAAAACTTGGTTTGAGTTAAAAAAAAAAAATTCATATATCATTTTTGAAATTCAATCACTTTTGTCTACTTCTAGAAAATACAATGTTTTGCTATGGAAAGATAAGATAAAAAAAAAAAAAAGTGCAAAAGTATCACCTTTTGCTAAACCCCTTGAAGTTGAGGCAGTGGTGCAAAATAATCAATCTTCACCCCCAAACAGTTACTGCATAGTAACATCCATGAATGAGAATTGTGTTAAGAAGCAAATAGTGTGGTGGCATGCTGTTACATCTCAGTACTGATAAATGTATAATACCTTGAATTCAGAAAAACACAGATTTTTTTCGATATAATTACAAGGGGCATTAAACATTGGACTCCAGAAAATTTATCAGATAAACATTTGCTTCTTTGATCATTCACCTAGTGCTATGGTCATGCATCACAAAGCAGGCTGACAAGACAAGACTTCAACTTTAACCACCACTTAGCTGACTAAGATGAGCAAGAAATCAATAATTGCTACATTAAGCCAATGAATTATTCTTTCAAAGCTAAGAAAGTTGAAAGCCAACTGAGTCTTCAAAGTTTCTGTAGCTCCCTGGCATTGGTTTTGCTTGGAGGCTCCATAAACAGCCAGTCTCCACCCTTGCAGAAGAGTATGGAACATAACAAGCAACATGGATACAAGCAAATTATTCATTCTGATAGAAAGATGAACAGAAGACTGTTTAGATCGAACATGCTTTTATGCTTCCTTGCTATGTTACTCGGACTCGGGTGTGAGTGTCGGACAGGGATGTGTCCGACATGGATCTGTTCAATTTTTTCTAAGATTTTCATGTATTTAGAGAGTCCTTGGAGGATCATATCCCCATACCTATGTTCGGATATGCGGCGGACACGGGTACTTCAAGAAGAATAAAGAGTCGGAGAAACATAGCTTCCTTGCGCACTATGGGAGCTCACACAAAAACTTTGATCACCTTGTCTCAAAAGTTCAGAGTGGGCTTAGTTCTTCCAAAATAACTATTATCCTTATCTGATTTGAAGAACAGTATAAGATGATCATTCCCCCTTCATCAGAATCTTGCCTTTTTGGGGCTTGGAGTTCAGAATCAGCAGTCTCACATTGCACTGCAACAAGTTTGAGATTGGAGCAACACATGAAGGACTTCATGTATCAAATAATTGATCTATTCAAGGATCAGTTCTATTGTGGAAGGACATGCAAAATACATATCAAACATGCTTCAGGTTTTACTAGTTTCGATTGATCATATCTACGATCGTTTTGACATTAATTATGTCTGTCTGATAGGAAAAAAGTAATCTCATTTCAGCTCAGTATATTTCTAAAACTATTTAAATGCATGGAAAACCTAGCAACATCAACTACATAATATCAATGATCAAGATTGTAAACTGTTAACCAACTATAGCATTTCTAAGCTCTTGTTTCAGTTACCACATAACTAATTTCTATTTGAATAACTACAGTCAAAAGTTTCATTATTTATGGCAGCAAGATGACAGAAATTGAGGTTCTTCAGTGCAGACAAAAAAGCTCCAATGCCATTGGATCAGTTATCAAATCAGATAGAAATTCAACCAAACCATCGAGAGAGACAGCATGATATAAAATAAGCACAAGTTGCAGACCTTTATATTTTAGGGCTTCAGAAGCAATTATATCCCAACTTTCTGACAAAGAAAAGCAGTTCAGCCACACACATATCTAGCACACATTTATCACATCAATGAATAAATATTGAAAAAAGAGCACATAGTAAAAGTAACTAGGTCACTAGCACATTACAGATTATTAGTGATGCAAAAATAAGAAGTTGATTGAGGTAAAAGAATTTAAGAATTTATTTGATTAATTTTATTTTTAAAGGTTTTGTAGTAATGATGCAGAATATTTTACATTTCTATTACGGTTTAGCTTCTAAGTACCTTTGTTCTATGTTGCTCCGAGTTTTCATTTCGGACATGGGTATGAGGATATGACCCTCCAAAGACAAGAAAAAACTTAGAAAAAATTAAACATACCCGTGTGGAACAAATACCCGTATCCAACACTCACATCCGAATCCGAGTAACATAATCTTTGTTATTTCAGAATCTGGTAGCTTTGAATTAGATTTTGGAATATTGAACTTGAAATTATCCCTTCTTTGGTTTTCTCTCTCTCCCCAATCTCCTCTGTTTCTTCCTTAATTTCCTTCTCATCTTTTTCTTTCTTCCTCTTTCCCCTCCCAGTTCCACATCGATTAGCCAGCACACAAAATGAAACAACAGTGACCGAACAAGACATTCTAAAAAGAAAAACATTAGTTCCAACTTCCAACCCATGCCAACTCTCAAGGAACTGACCGCTTTAGAGTCAAATCCGATCTATCAACAACGCATCATGGTTAGTGCTAAACCGTAATCATAACAGAGCTGAAAGTTCATTAGTGGTACACTCATGGTTGCAATTATGTTCTGTATATATGTCACTAAAAGCTGCAGCAGCTTGGAAAAGCCCTTGAATCTTTGTGACATGAAGGAACCAAAATCTGAAAGTCCCAACTCAATATCATTGTAATCACAATAGTACAGCAGTAAACATACAAGCAATTCAACAACCGAGAAATATCAGTATATCAGTTTAGTAGCTTTGAAAGTCTTTCACACACCTAGTGAAATGAAAGGAACCGAATTCAAGAGCTGCAGAAACAGTGCTAAAGATAGAACAGTAACAGTTAAAAAGATATCCACTAACACTTAGTCAACCTACCAGTCAAGAGCACTATATCAACAATGGGGGGCTACCATTTATCAATAACTTTCTCAACTGCTAAGAAAGCATTTTCTTCGTTTCTTGTAGGAATTATTTTTCTCCTGCCTAACTAATGTATTAAAGCTTCTAGAAAGAAAAATTATGATTGTCGCAATCTAAAAAATAACAAGTTTCATCGCAAGACTTTATATTCGTTAAGCGTGACATTTAAAAAAAAAAACCGAGGAAAAATCGACTTAATTCCTTTAGAAAAATGAAAGTTTTGAAAATGACATTGAAAAAGACATGGAGTCGCCACCAATCTTTTTTAGCTAGGTGTGATTGGGCACCTATTAAAACCGGTTTTATAAAATATTTTAAAATGAATTAAAACATTTTTAAAACCAATTTCAAGTTTGCGTTTTAAAACAGAGAAATCAAAAAAACGGATTTGGGACTCGGTTACGTGTGGGGAAGGATTAGCACCCCTACAATGCCCGAATAAAACGGTACCTTAATAATCATGTGTTATCTCAAGTCTCGGTAAAAAAAAAATGTCGGTTTTAAATTTAGTATTTCAAGTTAATTCCCAATTTAAAGAAAAATAATTCTATTTTTAATTGAAAATGATCCAGAATTTATAAATTCAAAATTTTCAGTTTGGAAAACTTTCCGAATCATTCTTATTTTAAAGAAGATATTCCGTTATTAATGATAATTGATGATATCCTCCCCAGCAAATCCGGCAGAGAACTTATGAATTATTTTAACTCGGGAATATCTTTATTTTATTGAAAATCATTACCTTTTTGAAAACATTTTAAAAGATATGAATATGAATATGTATGACATAAATAAAATGACATAGCAAAGTCTAAATAATATAATGCAACCTAAATAATATGATATAATTTAAATGTCTTAGCATATTCTAAATGAAATGAAATATTCTAAGTTATATGATATATTCTAAATGAAATGAAATGACCTAGGTAACATAGTATATTCTATATGAAATGTAATATCCTAAGTCATATGATATATTCTAAATGAAATAAAATATCCTAAATGACATAATATATCATAAATAAAATGAAATGACCTAGGTAACATAATATATTCTACATAAAATGAAATGACCTATGTAATATAATATATTCTATATGAAATGAAATAATTTAAATGACATGGCAAATATAAATGATATGGCATATAATTCAAATGACATGAAATATAAAATAATATTATCATATAATATGCATGAAAATGAAAATGAAAATAATAATGCATGAACATAGTATATGCGAAATAATATGACAAAAAATAACTAAATACAAAGCATAGGATATCATGAAATATTCAAAACATATAATAAACAATATAACATCAAAAAATATAAATCAAAATAATAACATTACCATAGAAATTATCATAGCAAAAATCACATATTATATAAAATGCATGAATATGAAAAATGCAATGCATGAAAATGTATTGTTTCCTTTAATTAAGGAAATCCGTATATTTAAAAAGATATTCGGCTACCTTAGGAAAATATATCAAATTAAATATTCTAAAATCAAAATACTTTTTGATTGTTTGAAAATAATTTTTTGAAAAGCTTAGATTAAAAATAAAAATTTGGCTAAACCCTTTTTAAATAGCTCTAATTTCCTAAGTTTAAAATCCCGGACTTGACCACCCTTAACCCGAGACTTAAAAAATCATTTTTAGAGTTTAAAAAGGCTTAGAAACTACCCTAAGTCAGTAGCTAAACTTCCTAATCAGCCCCCTCTAAGTAACTTAATCAAAACAGAAAAATAATTTTCCTTCAATTCTGACTCCACTGTCCAGTTTTAAACCATGATTTTTTACCCTATTTTTTAAAAATTCTAAAAAATCTAAAAAAAAAATACTGGAGACTCAGGACATGTAAAACTACACGGAAAAAAATTGGCTTAATTTTTTTATTAAAGATGACTGCCCAGAAAAATCGGAAAAGTACGAGTGCTGGGTGAAAAAACTGTTTTGCCAAAACACATTTTTGCCTTTGATAAAATAATTTAAAAATCAAAGTAAAAATATTTAAGACTCTCTAAATGACTCACAAACAGTAGCTAGAACTTTTAAAAAGTTAGACAAAATTGGCTAAGTAAAAAAAATCACAAAGGTAGAATAATCAATTTGACAACTCTTTAATTTTCCACAAGTATGCTCAAGAGAGCATGACTTTGAAGCATTGATCGGGCTAAATCATAAGTCAAGTGGCATGGACATGAAATGCATGAAAGATACAGCAAATATGATGCATGAAATGCATGAGTTTAAACCTAAATGTCATAAAAAAAATGCATGGCATCAATAAAATGACCTAGACCTAAATGAACTTGCATGTCATTTGATGCAACCTAGGTCTAAAATGCATGGTTATGCATGGCAAAACAAACCAATCCTAACATCTAAAGTATGCATGGCAATAACACAAACACAAGGCATGCTTAAACCAAATACTCAACCAAATGTCATGAAAATGCAAACCTATCAACTAACATAACAAAAATGCACACACAAAGCAAAGAAAGTGAAGTGAAGTGGCCGAATGGCCTCATATTCAAAGTGAGCATGGCATTTTCACAAACACTTGATATACTAACATACTTAACTAAAACATAACACTCAAATCATGCAAATATAAAGTAGAGGTATGAAAACTAACAAGCATTTTCACAAACACATGGATTTCAAAATATAAAACATAAACAAACTTAAACATTTTGAAAACAGAAAATCAAAAATGCAAGAACATGATAATAGACTCATAAATGAAAATAAGCAAGCAACCAAATTAAAACAAGCTTCAAGTATATGTAGTAGAAGAAGATTTAAAGCATCAAGACTTATTTAATATAAAAAATAACATGAAATAACAAAGCAAAACAGCAACAAAAACAAAAAAAAAAGGTCATTCGGCCATGTCAAAGAATAAGGAAAAAAATATTTCAAGAACTTTTTATAAGAAATGATCAATAAGGAACTTAAAGAAGAACAATGAAAACACTTATTTAAAATAAATAAATAAAAACTCACCAAAATAATAATCTTAACAGCAAATCAAGAATGGAAAATCAAAGAAAGTGCAAGAGTATGGTGCTAAAAGCAACCTCTAGAAGCTATCTTTCAAGCTTTTTCTCTTCTAACTTTCTTTTCTTTTCTAAACTTTTCTTTTTGCTTCTCAACAATGGAGAGAAAATCAACCAAAAGCAAGAGAGAATAGAGAATTAGAGTGTCCTGAAAATGAAAGAAAACCCTTCACTTGTATTGGTCGAACCCCCCTCTCTCTAGGCTAGGATGTTGTCATTTTTCCATCAACCAATTTTCATCCAAGGGCTATTGATCCAAGATGTTTAAAACATTAAATTATCACCCTTAGATTAGGCCATCAGCTATCCACAATTACATCTGTTCAAGAATATTAAGTCATTATGTTGACACTCTCCCTCTTCATGCATTGGTCCATATAGCTTATTTGCAAAGGCTTGATCAAAAAATCACTAACTCTTTATTGTTAGCCTCTTGATTAAAAAATCAGAAACCTCCTTTCCATCTATGGGCCTTGGCGGGCCAGCCCTCCTTCTTCCAGCCCATGTTTGATTTTTTAAAAGGCAATAAGAGCCCTTTTCGGTTTCTTGGGTAAAATAACTTTTTTGCCCCCTTAATGCAAATAAATGGAAAACGGACTCCAAATTCAAATTTTCTTTTTTCAATACTTTCAAAATAATAAAAAATTGAATTCTGAAAGTTTTCAAAAAAAATCGAGTCCATTTGCTATTTATTTGGATTTTTTCTTCCAAAATTGCCCTTTTATGCCCCCAATTTTACCATTTTTAAACGAGCTCCAAATCAATATTTTTCTTCACCAATCTCTTCCAAATAATTTAAAAGTTTGATCTGGAATTTTTCATAATTTTTGGAACTCATTGGTATTTTTCGGGATTTATCTGCTTGAATTACTGCATAGGGGACCCGAGATTTGGTCATTTTGCAAACGAACTCCGAATCAAGATTTTATTTCACCAATATCTTCCAAATAATTTTAAAATGAGATTTGCAAATTTTCAGAATTTTTGGAGTTCATTTGCTATTTTTTCGGGATTTATCTTCTTGAATTACTACATAGGAGACTCGTGATTTGGCCATTTTGCAAACGAACTCCGAATCAAGATTTTCTTTCGCCAATCTCTTCCAAATGATTTAAGAATGAGATTTGCAATTTTTCAGAATTTTTGGAGTTCATTTGCTATTTTTCTAAAATTTTCCAATTTTGCCCTTTTGCCTCCAAAACCCGGTTTTGCTCAAAACAAATCCGATTTTCAGATTTTCTTCAAACTAAGCCTTGGGCTATCCTTTTTAATCACTCCTCATCCATTAGGGGCTTTATTCCTACCGAATCGGGCCATTTCTTGTAATTCTTCCCAATTTCACTAAAATCCACCAAAAACTCTAATTCTCGGTTTTCTTCCGGATTGACCTTTTTTCAGTTTTTCTTTCAAGTGGCTTCTCCATTACCCATAGTCAGTGCTTATCTTTCATTTGGAACCTTCAATTTCGACCAATTCGATCGTTTAAGCACTTTTTCCCAAATTTCCTGGATTAGGGTTTCCTTTCTACTGAATCTCCATAACCCAACTTCCAAACTCCATATCTTTCGATGTAGACCTCGGATTATCAAAATTCTTTCGCCATTTTTCAATTGAACTTCAAATCTTGATTTTGAAAGTGGGTTGACTTTTTTAGTAGTTGACTTTTTGGGGTTGACTTTTTTCAAGTTTGATTTTTTATGCTCGCCTTCTTAGACTAAGTCTCGGAGTACCACCTGCAGGATTAAAAAAGTCTTTTTACATTCTGAAACATCAATTTATGAAGAAAACATACATGTTTTAGTGGTCCGCACAAAATTAGATGTCTACAATGATATTAGGCATTAGAATAAAGAGTTTGTTCCAGTTTCCAAAAGCCAAAGGAGAGGAAAGAGAAGGGGTGGGGCATGGAAAACATGAAGCCTTAAAGTTGTTTAAGTTCCATCCTCCCTATCTCGAATCCTTCTTCTTAGAACTCAATAGAAAGCTACCTCAAGATTAAAGTGTTACAGAATTCCTTCCTTCCCTCTCCTTGTTAGCAAGCAAAAGAAGTCTACTTTATCTAAACTCACTCTTTCCATGAATGTTCCCACATTAGTGTCAAAAAAAGCACAACTAACCTCCTACAACAGCTCCACCATGAAATGTTAGGCAAAGAAAAAAAAAAACACAATCTTGAAAATTTGTATTAACAAAAAGTAAAAAAAGTACCCTAGGTATAAAAGAATCTGGTCATTTTCTGAATGTTTGTAAAGTCTAAGGTAGAACTTAAAAGCAAATTAAAAATATGAAAAAATGCTGAAATTTGCATGGGACGATCTAAGGAAAGAGTCAAGATATTTCTAGCATTCAGAATTAAGATAGTCTTGGCTAAGGAAACAGTTCATGCTCTCTATTTTCTTTCACTCTTTTATTCATCTGCCAGTCTTAATCCAGACTGAAAATAACTCCTTCTGTTATGTAATGATTATTTCTCACACAGAATTATTCGCACTTAAGTAAAATCTTCATCGTAGGAAGAGCAGCTATTCAGTTAAAGTGCTAGGTAATACTTCTAGTGGCTCCCCTCAGCATCTGGTCTGGTGGCATGAGAGAAAGAGAAAACATGTTTACATAATCACATTAGGCTCACAAATATATGATAATAACTAAGGTTTAAGCCTATTAATCACAAGAGTTCCTAAGGGCATTAAGCATGGACAAATTCTTTGGATCTCAACTGCTACTACAAATTTAAAAAATTCTCATTTAAATGCTATGGAATGCAATTAAACCTGGGACTCATGCTCCAATTTTTTGTTCCTATGTACAAGGAGGGGCCATTTTCTTATCATCCTAAGTGAGTTTCAAGAGTCAAATCAGAAAACTTGCACTATAAAGAATGAATTTCACATTTAGTAAATGAATGATTACCTTGTACCAAGTTAGCAGCGTGAACTTGCTTAAGAAGGAGAACGGAAACAACAATGAGAATTACGTAACTCCTTGACTGGAATAGAGTACGTATAATTAAGCTTGACTGAAGCAGCTGATTAACTTGACAGCTTCACCTACAACCTAGCTCCCTGATGAAATAGAACAAATTATATGGCCAGCCTGAGGCTGCATTTCTATTTTTCAAAATCACAAAAGAACATGCCAGGAAGATGACTGCATCTCAAAAGATCGATTTCATAAACAATACTCTACATATTTGTGGAGAAACATTAAGATCAAAGATAAGCTAGATAATTGAATTCGGGTTTTTAAACAAAGGAGGCTTCGCATATGGATTTAGATCAAAGTTGAATGTTGAAAATTCGGTATTCATTGATGATTCTTTCCATGACGGAACTATTTGTTGTATAGTTCATGACATGCCTACTAATAGTCTTCAACACTTTGACTGGAGAACAAAATAGAGTTCCTTCTTCAATAACCATCAATTCTTGCATGAGTTTCAAGACAAGAAGAACTGATAAGTATACAGCAGAAGTAGCAAAACATGTCAATCAATATCCTGAGTATGATTAGTTACAGTATCTGGAACGTGTAAATTTACCAGAAAAAATGTTACACCACCAGACAGGGCACTAGTTCTCGTTAAAACTACATCACAATGATAAACACGTAAAGATTGAAAACAAATTTACTTCCAGACTGATTCTCTACTTCTCTGCTGGAAAAGAAAAATTTTTATATATGAAATGCTTTTCAGCTCTATATATCACCAGGAGAAACTTTTAGAATACTCAGAATGCTTTATGCTGAATCAACTATGCTTTTAGGATCAGGTTCAGTATCGCTAACTAGCCATAGAATCTGAAGCCATTATCTTTTCTTGCCACTTTTATAGTTTTTCTTTTATTTCAGCAAGTGTTCCATAAGTTCTATGGCGACCAGAAAAGAGAGATTATTCCAGAATCACTAAAATAGAAACAAAGAACTTTAAGAATACTGCAGGATCAATTTATCAAGTCAAGATTGTGGCTATAACATAAATACCACCCAACAAGCCTTCACAATAGCTGCTATTGAGACAATGAAATCTCCAATTACCCAAATAGCTAAAAAGAAAAGGGTGCATTGACCAGATAGCTGACCTACTGGTGTTAGACCCCAGAATGCATGATATCAAGATCTAATAATACCAAACAAACAATAAACAAGACTAAGCTCTGGTATAAAACCATTACCATACAAGTCAGAAACAGTCCTAAGCAAATTACTTACTAAAGTCCAAGTAAATCTAAAAACCCGATGAGGCATCAGAGCAAGAAAACCAGCAAGGAAGGTAATGAAGTTGCAGTTATGAGGGATCTAGATTTAGGGAGAACAGGGCACAATAAACCATGAGTCTTGCAATCTATCTTTTGTGAATCTTTCCTGAGGAATCTAGCTAGTAGAAAATCAGTCATTTCCAATAGAGAAGATATACTCAAACATAATGATCGAATTCAAGCCAATTTTCCTAGATGAAGCTGAATAGATGACATTCTATTAATTCCCCTCTATTTATGCATCATGGTTAGCATTAGAGCATAGTCATCATGGATACAAAGTACCAAGTTTAATTCCATATTATTTAATAAAACACCATTCCCTGAGACAATGGTCATAATGGTGTGTCACAACCTGCACAAGATTCGTACAGTTACTGCAGCACCTTTGGAAACTGTTGTTAGAATAGCTACATCTGGTGGTCTTAATACTGTAGTAATCACAATAGAACTAAACCTAGAAAAATGTAATAGCCCATGTAAGATCAGGATTTCATCGCATTAGGTCCAGAAACCCATATCCCATGCAAAATGAGAGGGACCAAAGGCAAACACTCAGAGACCATAAAAGAAAAGTGATAGGGAAGACTGTGTGATGTGTGTAAGAGAGAGAGAGAGATTCTCAATCTCTATCCTTATCCATTGTAATTTTGGAATACATTGAACATCTTAATTAATCTAGACAGCTGTATGATGGCAGAGTAACAGATTCCCCAAATTGAATGAGCAAGCAATAGAAATCCTAATTTGTAGAGTTTTTTTTTTTTTAATACTTGCAGGCTTGGAAGCATTATGGATGGAGAATAGACAGAATTCAGTACTTCAGTAAAAGAAAACAAGAAAACATAACAAGAAAAGTGTAGAAATATATGATTTCATTTGAAAGTGGTAGATTCCACCAAAAATTCACATAACAACTTAAACAATATCCAAAGCATTATCAGTGACAACACTAGGAATGTACAAGCTACCATAAAATGCTATACCACTTTACTTTATTACTCCATGAATTGTTCCTTAGGTTACAGCTTTATTTATCCTCTTCAACTTTAGGCACTTATTCATTCTGATGAGCCACATCATAAGTGGCATGAAGACCAACAAGCAGGTAGTATACTATCATTACTGCACTGCAAATGATAAACCTCAAAAATGCCGCAAAACCCAAAGATCCTATGAGAAACAAGTTCATCACAATTGACAAAGATGGCAACCAAGGAACAAGTGGAACTCCCCAGACCTTCGGAACGCGCTGCTTGGAAAGAAATGCCATCCCCAAAGTTCCCAAGAACCATAGCAATCCAGCCACGGTGTACCCAATCCATCCTCTCTCATTAGAATTCCAAAGTGCTGAAACTCCAGTTGAAGAACCAATAATAATGAATAAACACATGAGAAATTTTATCAAACCATTCTTTGGAGTAACATCCTTCACATAATATCGCCTCACAAGCAATGCGACAGCTATTAGCATAAAAATGAAGAGCGTACTGAAAGATAAAACACTCGATAAAACATCTAAACTAGAGAAAAATGCAACAATAGCACTAATCATTGTCACCAGCAGGGTAGCATTTACAGGAGTTCCAGTTTTGGGATGAATCAAAGCAAAAATAGGAGGAATCATATGAGCTCTCGCGATCTGAGTCGTGTATCGAGCTTGGCCAAGAGATCCAACCAACAAGCTTGTAGTCATTCCCTTGAGTGCACATATACTAACCAAATACTTGGCCCATTTCATCCCAATTTGTTCAAAAACAACAGAATATGCAGCATTTACATCAATCTCAATATACTTCACCATCAAGGTCAATGCTAAAGCCATCAAGCAATAAACCACAGTAATTCCAGACATAGAACCAACCAACCCAATTGGTATATCCCTTGAGGGTTTCTTAGTCTCCTCAGCCATATTTGCCACCATATCAAAACCTGTATAAGACCAAAAAACCACAGCAGCCGCCCTGAAAACCCCTTCTATCCCGTATGGGAAAAATGGTTCCAGATTCGAAGCTTTTGCATGAATAAACCCAAAAACTATAACAAAAACAATCACCGCACCACTAACCAAAGAAGCAATCCAATTCAACCAAGATGTCCTCTTAGTTCCACTCATTGCTATCCCATTAGCAACCAAAAGTACCACAACTGCAAGTGGGTCTAAAAGATTAAACCCTTTAGGCAAAGAATCAATCCTAATTCTTAAAAAATCAGAATCACTCTTAATCATACTAGCAAAATAAGATGACCATGATCTTCCTAACCCTGCAGCTCCGACTAAAGCTTCTAAAAGAATATTACCAGCAGCTATAAATGCAATGAAATCACCTAGTTCAACACGAAGATATGAAAATGATCCACCAGCTACAGGAATCTCAGCTGCAAATTCAGTGTAACAAAAAACAGAGAGCAATGCTGAAAGCCCAGATATTGCATAGGATAAAACAATAGCTGGACCTGCATCGACACGAGCTTCTTGACCTGTTATAACAAATATGCCAGAACCAACAACTGAGCCAAAGCTTAGCCAAATAAGGTCCCACCAGGTTAGACATTTTTGCATTGGGTTTTCACTTACTTTTTGAAGGGTTACAAGCTCGTTGGTTGAGGAGGAACGTGCTAAGAGACGGTCAGTGAGACGAGGACAGGTCTGGGAAAGTGCTGTTTTGTAAGATGACATGGTTTGAAATGAGGTTTCTGGGAAAAAGTCTTTTTTGCTCCATCTCCAGTAGCTTCTTGTAGTTGTTGAAGAACTTGGTTTTGCTTCATCCATGGAGATTCAAAGATTCAAAGACCCAAAAAAGAATATTTGACAGAAATAAAAGACAGATTGGTTTGCTAGAATTGACCGAGGAGATCTGGGAACTGGGAAGAATATCATATATGGTAATAAGCAATGTGAAGAAGAGAGTTTGGTAAGGATTGGGATGTGCTGAAATTCGGTAGGAACAATAGATTCACCTATAATTAGGAATCAGGATCGACAACTGGACAAAGATTTCATTCGCTCAAGTCGAACATGGAATCAGGTCAGCTCAGCTGGTTGCTGGTTTGGGTCCAAAGCCCAAAACGCTAGAGTAGATGTGATAATTGGGCGTATAGATCATTTTCATCGATTTTTTTTTGGTAATTCTTGTATTCAGTCGTGTTTGGGTATTTTTTTACGTATTATAATTATGGGACAATTTATATTTTTAGTTATTGAATTTAGTATCAATTTTCATTTAGGTTATAAACTTTTAATTTCATCAAAATACATCACCGAACTTTTATTATTAATAAATTAAGTCACTTATACTAACACCGTTAAATAATTCTAACGAAAAAACTGACTAAGTATGCATACGTGGTTTATTTTTTACAACTCATCAAAATAATATTTTACTAGGCATTTTAAGTAAAAAAAAAAAATTCACCTGGGATTGTGAGAGATGCATGTTCTTTTAGGTTTTGTTTTATATAGGGCATTAGTCGTAGCCATTCAAAAAAATCTGGCTCCGCACTTCGATCCAAGTCTCTACCTCTGCTGTACAGACATCTTCAAATTGAAGTGAGTTCTTGTTCACACTATTCCTCGAATCTCTGTTTTTTTTTTTTTTTGTTTCGGGTTGCTTTCTGGGTTATTTGTTGCACAGTAATTTCTTAGGAGGAGGTTAGTGTCCATGAGTGTGCATCAAAGAAACTTTCATACGATTTTTTTTAGATGAAATTTAGTATTGTTTTATTTCATTTTTGTGATTCAAACTATTAAAAACCATATAAATATTATAAGTAGAAAAATGATCAAGATTCAGGACGCCTCTAAAACATTGAAATAAAGAGAGTACTGCAACAAAGGCCAGTTTGTCCACTAATCTATAAAAAACCATTTTTTCCCTTTTCAACCAATTTAGGTAAAAGAGGGATACATCATATATACAGGTTCAGTTTGCCTTCAATCTACGGTCAGTAATACTTGTACCGCCAAGACATGAATCCTATTCTTTTTCTTCATCAGGATCAGTATCTTGGGCATAATATACAAGATGAGTGGTGACTCCAACATTAGAATGGATCTCAATAGAAAGGGATCTCAATTCTTGATTTGATATAATTTTGGTTTTTGCAAGTCTGTTGATTGTGTATATCTTACATAAGAAAATGAGTGTATTTACTCTTTTATAAAAAATTAAAAAAAAAATTAGGGTGTATTTTTCAATAATAAAAAAAAAAAAATCTTACCTGCCATTTTAAGTAAAAAAATTCCCAACTGACATTGTGAGCCAGAATTTATTTTTAGGGTTTTCTCCAAATTTATATTTGTATCGCCTAATTCAATATATACAATATGCAGTACAGCTTCATAACTGGGTTTATTACTTGCTTACTAAAGTTTCTGATGAATATGTCTTGCCAGTTTGTAATATGATTAAAATTCTCTGCTAATTTTGAAACTAATTAGACAATTGAATTAGACATTTTTTTTCACTTAATTGAATGTGGTTTGTGAGATTGATAGGAAGAATGAAACCAAATTACGAGAGCCGATGGAACCCATGCCTGAATACTGTAAGTATCAAATCATTTTATGGTTTTTTATTAATTAATGTTATTTTAACTTCCCATTGTGCATGGTTTTGTTATTTGGTTTTTTTAGTGCATCCTAATACTTATTTTACAATAGAAATCCATCACAAAGGGAATCTATTTTGCATTGATGGGGAAAAAAAATATGATGATGGCAAAATAAATTACGTTGATTGGTGTAGCCCAACTGATTTGTCATTGGGATATTTAAACGAGTTTGCGCACATGTTAGGCCACAATGGATATATAACATATCATTGGAGGATACCGGGAAACAGTTTAAATGATGGATATATAACATAATGGAAAGAGAAAGACAATGAATATATAACATATCATTTTATGAAGTTTAAATGATGGATATATAACATGTTAGGCCACAATGGATATATAACATATCATTTTATGAAGTGGCTCAAAATGAGAAAGACAATGAAGATGATTATTTTTATGATAGTGAATATGATTTAGATGATGTTGAAGTTAGTAGTAAGATAGATAGTACATCAATCAATAAATGGAAAGAGAAACAATTTGACATGGACATTATTGAAGTTTGAGGCTTGCACTGATAGTGAAACCAATCATGCTCATGGACTAGAGGCATCTGCAGGGAATCACAGTAACTTGAGTGTTGCACTTGATGTGATACATGAGTGTTTTGATCCTAGTAAATTAAGATGTTTACATTGGGAGAGATCTAGTTGAAGATGTGATTTTCAGTAGAGGGTCAAAGCTGAAACGATTTAATTTCAAAGGATTCAATACTGTGATTATGGAGGAAAGTGATGATTTGGTTTCTGTCGCCACTATAAGGGTATATGAGGACATGGTGATTGAAATGCCCCTTGTTGCTACTAGGTTCAAACATCGTCGCCGTGGTATGTGTCGAGTTTAGGTGGATGAACTTGAAAAGAATCTAGTGAAATTCGGACAATCTCAACAAATAAAGCACTCTAACATATCATAGATTAATAGCAATCTCATAGTGAAAAATCGACAAATAAATGCTCTTTAAAGTATACAAAACAATAAAAGAGAAGAAACACAATGCAAACCAAGAAAGCAACCTGAAACAAAAACAGAGATTCCAGGCAATAGTGGGAACAAGAACTCACTTCAATTTGAAGATGTCTGTACAGCAGAGGTGGAGGCTTGGATCGAAGTGCAGTTTCAGACTTTTTTGAATGGTTACGGCTAATGCCCATATATAAATCAAAACTCAAAAGAATATGCATCTAGCATCTATGCCGGACCCGGATAACATGCTTTGTCACAATGAAAGAATTTGTTGCCGCGAATTGGGTTTCAAGTGCCAATAAAACATCCTAACTTTGCAATTTCAACCATAATTTATTAACCCAGAAAAGAAAACCAGATTATTTTACACATATAAACCAATTATCTAAGCATCAATGGAGAATCTCATAAAATAAAATATAAAAAAAACACTAATTTCTCTAATAATTTACTCAAATCGCTTTGAAAAAACTCTAAACAATTTTCTTGGCCTACAAAATCATCCGTTATAAATGAGACCTTCAAAGACAAAAAGGAAGGAGACTAAAAATCTGGCTCATAAGTGGAATTTTTTTTTATTTAAAATGCCAGGTAAGATATTATTTTGATGAGTTGTAAAAAATAAGCTATGTATGCATGTTTAATCAACTTTTCCGTTAGAATTATTTAACGGTGTTAGTATAAGTGACTTAATTTATTAATAATAAAAGTTCGGTGATGTATTTTGATGAAATTAAATGTTTATGACCTAAATGAAAGTTGATACTAAGTTCAATGAATCAAAATGTAAATTACTCTATAATTGTGTTTATATATTTAAATAAATTTTGATACGTTAATAATTCGCTTTATAAGATTTTGACATATTCGTGTATTCGTGTCGTGTTATTTTTATTCTTTCATGTAATGTCATGTTCTGTATCGTATTTTAATTATTTTTTTCATGTCATTAAGTTAAATACTCAAATTATTTTAGTTTGTATTATTTTGAATCCAAATTATCAATTTTTCAATTTATTTTTGAGTTAAACTTATCAAATCGTTTAGATTCTATCATTTCAAATCTGAATTAATTCAAGTCATTTCAAGTTTAAGTTGGATGAATTTGAGTTACTAATTTTTCTGAATCAAATCAAATTATGTCATATTTAGCTTCGAACGGATTGAACAAATTAAAATTCAGATCATGTTTGAATTCAACTACTACCAATAAAGATTATACCATCAAAAAATTTAAATTATATTAGAATCATCCTAAAAAATAATTTGTTAGGCATCCGTGAATATGGTTTAAGATTTGTGCCGTAATTAAATTTGGGCTCGAAACATATTAAGTTTGAAGATTGAAATTATTTTACTAAATTACTTTTTAATTGTTTAATGTTATTTCTTATTTGGTCATGCAAAGGATTATTAACTTACTATAAACTAAATTATGATTTTGTTAAATATATTTTATGAATTATAAAATTTAATGAGACTTAAAATCCATATTTTGGAAATAATTATAATTGGCAGAGCTCCCTTATTGCATTCTTGCTTTAAAACATTGAAAAAAAACATTCAAAGCACTTAAAAGGAATTTAAACTTAACCCAATTAATTTAAGTCAATTTTGACTTAAAAGTTATTAAGAGTCTTCACTTGATTAATTTATATACTGAGAATAAAGGTTGGTGTTCGAGCTCACAGTCTCATTTTTACTAGAGAACCGAAGATTGAAACGAAGCATTAAAGGAATTAAAGCTCTAAAATAAGCTTAGGATAAACCTAGTTTTTACTTTCCACTTCAAATATGACATCGTCAGACTTTTGAATCAAAGAGTACATCTCACTACTCACTTAACGTAGGTATGAAATTATAATCTCTTTTTTTATTTTTAGGTTATGACCGTTGAAAAGAAAGAAAAAAAAACTTACAAGGAAGTTATTTATTAACTCATCTGTATAAAATTTTGATCTTTAGTCATTACATGCTTGAAATTTTCTTGTTTGATATGGTTCAAGAAAGAGAAATGGGAAAACCTTCAGGAGACAGAAAATTGGAAACGAAATTTTTTATCAATCAAATCCTAAAAAACAACCTTAAATTTATGCATATTTATGTTTTAAGGGCATCTGGTCATTCGATGTCTCAATGATGAATAATGACTCAATTATAGCAGAGCTATTTCCTCTTGTTCCAGCTTCCATAGCTTCTCAAATTGCCTTTCGAATTTTAGTCGAATCCCATCTTCACCTACATCAATATCACAAAACTGATTAATTTTAGACATATGTAGAACTGAATAAAACCTAGATCTGATAATATTGGAACATGAAAAAATAATAATTAAAATACAATACAAATACACGAATATGTCAAAATTTATATAACATAAATTATTAACACGTCAAAATTTATACAAATATAAAACAGCTTAAACACGAAAACTACACGAAAAGATAAACGAATACGACATGGATATACGAAGTGCCGGATCTAATAAAACCCAAAGGAGTTCAAAGTTTCATAAAAGAACTGGAAAAAAAAAAAAAAAAAAGGACCAGGTACCTTGAATTAAGGTCTTCATATCAATCTCAGGTGCCATGTTAAAGAAATGAAAGGCAAAGTTATATAATAAATTGTCAGAAGATTTCCAAGGCATGGAATCCCCATCTCTTGAGTATATTTTTGGATAGCCTCCAGATACTGCATCTTCATCATGAATGGCAGCTGAAAAAATTGCGTATGTAAAAGAATATTATCAGTAACATCTTTAACATCACTCAAGTAAATGTCAGCAAAATTTCCATGGATTTTACTTCTTTGGGTACATTTGTGAATAGCCTCTAGATATTCCAGATGATCCATGAAACTGACATTCCAATTACCAAAAGATGGTCCATTTTCTAGCACATCTTGATAATTTCCCAGGTTTTCACTCATTTTATTTGTCAACAAAATCATATGGTTAATATTGGAAGGCAACCAATTTGCTTCCAGTAAATTTCCTGTATGATAAGTAGAGGCGTAAGGCATGAAAAACAAGGTTGGCTTCTCAGCCTGTCGCCGGCAATCTTCATCGACTGATAAAACATTGCATCCTAGTTTTTGTAAGGCAATAATATCAGGTGGAGATAGAACTGGATCAAAAACTTCGATTCTTTTGCTTATCCAGTTGGGGAAGTCTTGCTGTAATAAAAGTGCAACAGCTAATTGATGTTTTGAAGAATTGCTGCTTTCCAAGCTACCTAAAGCATAAATCACCATTGGAAGAAGAACATTATGTGAGTGAGAGCTTCTGACACGACTTAACTGGCTTTGAAATTCCTCACTTTTAATCTGCTTGTATAGTTTAGAGTAAAATTTGGATTCTTGAACTTGTCTTGATATTATCTCCATCTCCAGCAGTATTTTCTTGGACTCAGCTAATTCCGCGTCATAATCAGATGTTTCCATGTCAGAATCAAAACTTTCATCATCCTCATCTGTTGATTCCTTTGCCAGGCTTACAACTTTCGTCCTGGTTTGTTCATTGCATGTCATGGGCATGGGCATGGCTACTACTCGACCATCTATCAAATTGTTAGTAACTGGGGAACTTGCCGCTGTAGAAACGGTAGTTGACATCCGAGCTCGATCGCAGATTCAAAATAAGAAACAAAATATAACCCTGGACTGATTCCCTGATTCAGGCGTTAGTGATTCACTATAAGAAAGAAAATACATATATATATATATATATATAATATCCACACAACACAAAAAAAATAAAAAATACGATACAAATATACGAACGAATTAAAATTTATATAACATGAATTATTGACGTGTTAAAATTTACATATAAATATATAACATCATTATAACATGAAAAAATAATACGAATACACGAATTATCAAATTTAATTTCAGCTAATCGTATATATAGAACATTTTATTTGAGCCGGATTGAATAAATTTACGAAACAATCTAACGTTGTTGTTCTTGATATTAAAATATATAAGATTCAAAACCTTACGGATGGCTGTATAGAGAATTAGAGTCTGCTTCTGGTATAACCAATGGTATAATTGCGTTTCTTTCTTCGGTTTTATAGGGGGAAAAAATTCTATAAACTTGGATTGCAAGAAAAACTTCTAATCTAACTTTGATCAGGATTTGGTTTATTGGGCTGTAATTAAATTTAGGTTTGGCAAAACATAATGAGCTTAGCATGATAATTAGTTAAAGATTGAATCCATTTTACTAAATTACTTTTTAATTGTTTACTATTATGCATAAGTTTTTTATTTTTATTTTTTTACCAAAGACAGAATACACGGTCTTTTTATCAGAATATAGCTAAAAAAATTATTTACCAAAATACCGTTGTTTTCAGATTAATTCTCAAAATCCGCTTGTTTTAAAATTAGCTGGGAAATCGCCATCCCCAAGGCGATTTTCCAGCGTAAAATTTTCAAAAAAATCAAGAGAAATCGTCATGGGGGTGACGATTTCCCTTGGTGTATTTTAAAAAAAAAAATTCAAAATACACCAAGGGAAATCGCCAGGGGGGGTGGCGATTTCCCTTGGTGTATTTTGAATTTTTTTTTTCAATTTAACCAAGGGAAATAGCCATGGGGTGGCGATTTCCCTTGGTGGTATTTTTTATTATTATTATTTTTACTTAAATTTAAAAAAAAAAACCCAAATTTGTTTTTAAAATTTTTATTTTAATTTTAAAAATTGCAAATTAAATAAAAAAAGTATCTTGTTTTTTTTTTAATTTTTTTAAATATATATTAATTTTTTTTAATTTTATAAAAAATAAAATTTAATTTATTATTAAAATTTTATAAAAAATAAAATTTTATTTCTTATTAAAATTTAAAAAATAAAATTTTATTTCTTATTAAATTTTATATAAATAGAAATTTTGATTTCTTATTTAAATTTTATATAAATAAAATTTTTGATTTCTTATTTAAATTTTATATGTGAGATCTGTAACAAACAGGTATAAAAAAAATTATCTTGGTTTGTTTTTATTTTTTTAAAAATATATAAACTAAAATTTTATTATTTTTTAATTTTTTAATTTTATAAAAAATTTAATTTAATTTTTATTGAAATTTTGTAAAAAATAAAATAAAATAAATTTTATTATTTTAATTTAATAAAAAGTAAAATTTTATTTCTTATTAAAATTATAAAAAAAAATATTTCTTATTAAAATTTTATAAAAAAAAAATTATTTCTTATTTAAATTTTATATAAAATACAATTTTATTTTAAAAAATGTATTTCTTTTTTAAATTTTATATAAATTAAAATTTGATTTCTTATTTAAATTTTATATAAACATTAAATTAATTTCTTATTTGAATTTTATATAAAATTAATTTTTTTTATATTTTAATTTAATGCTGTAGAAAATATTGGAATTGGATTCCTTCTGCAATGGATGGGACTAATGATTTAGGGTTAGGGTTTCAGCTGTTTTTCAGTGAATCAAATCCTGTAGAAAGTATTGAAATTGGATTCCTTATGCAACGGATGGGACTATTGACCAGATTAAGGGTTAGGGATAGGTTTCAGCTATTTTTCAGTCAATCAAATGCTGCAGAAAATATTGGAATTGGATTCCTTCTGCAATGGATGGGACTAATGATTTACGGTAAGGGATATGTTTCAGCTATTTTCCAGTCAATCAAATGCTGCAGAAAATATTGGAATTGGATTCCTTCTGCAATGGATGAGACTAATGATTTAGGGTAAGGGATAGGTTTCAGCTATTTTCTAGTCAATCAAATGCTGCAGAAAATATTGGAATTGGATTCCTTCTGCAATGGATGGGACTATTGGTTGGACAGTCCGGTACAAAGGATGAGATTTATCATCAGTTTTTGCATTGAATAAGTTATCAGTTTTTCAGTCAACTAACCCTAGCCAGAAAATAGGAATCAGATTCCATCCTGTACAAAGGATGGGATTTGTCATCCGGTACAACATAATGAACCATTATAAATTCATAATACTGATGAAGGTTTACAATACCCCCTACAGCAGTTTTTCAATCAGATTTTTTCTGAGTGCTAATACCTCATCATTCCCATCCTTCTTTATTTCTTCTTTCTTTTGCCGAGTGAAATTACCTCCACTCTCATCCTTCTTAGTTTCATTACTACACAAGATGAGCAATAGAGTGATCGCATTGGTCTACTATAATGGCCAAATTCATAATACTAACGAAAGTGCTACCTTTGATTGTGAACGTCCTAAAAGTTTTTGTGTTGATGAAGACGTCATATTAGAGGAACTGAAGTTGCAAATTCATACAAAAATTAAAGCTGAAAATAGAAAAAGAGTTTCAGAGATTAAGTATAGGCATCCTTTTTCTATTGGTGAAGGATGTGTCAGATATAGAACATTTTCACTTGAAGATGATGATGATGTTAGATGCATGTTTTATGCTCATGAGACATTTGCAAATGTTGGTGTACTTGAGTTATATGCTGACATAGAGGATGTTCACGATGATTGTGGGCCTTCAAATGTTCGCACTACAGAAAACTTTCCCACAGAAGATGATGATTCTGGGCCGTTTTATGTTCACACTACATACGACGTTCCCACAGAAGAAGTCGTTCCGCTATCTCAAGCTACAACGTTTCATAATTCATTAGTCTCACAAACAATTCCTACTACCCTCGAAGATGAGCCAGCTTGTGTTGATCCTGTTCCGCTACGGAGTCCATGGTGAATATGTTGGTGACTTTAGTGAGCAGGAAAATGATGCTGAATTCGCAAGTGATGACAACAGTGATTCTGACCCAGACGTCATCCCTGCTGAGATCAACACTCATGGAGATCTTCCCCCATATGAGGCTGCATCCAATATGCATACCCTGGATCTGGAGGCAATGCAAGTGCCAGAATTTCCTAAGTATGCTCATACATTAGCTACGCCTCTGACATTTGATCCATCTACAGTTGATCTGTGTGTTGGGTTACAATTTCCAACGAAAGAGGTTGTGCTTTCAGCTATTAAGCACTATAACATCAAAAACTCTGTAGATTACAGAGTAATTGAATCTAAGCGGACCAAATATTATGCCAAATGTCTAATGTATGGGAAAGGGTGCAATTGGAGAATAAGGGCAACTTTTATGAAGAAGAAACATGCATGGGAGATTAGAAAATATGAAGGGCCTCATACTTGCATATCGGGAAGGATTTCACAAGATCATTGCAAGTTAGATTTTAACATGATATGTTCATGCATTCTATCATTGGTCCAAGCAAATCCGGAGATCTCCGTTTCAGTTTTGATCGCTGAGATGCGAATCTAGTATGGATACATTACCTCCTATAAGAAAGCGTGGAAAGCAAAGCAAAAGGCAATTGTTCGAGTTTTTGGCGATTGGGATAGATCGTACAATGAGCTACCTAAATGGTTAGGTGCAATGCAACATTTCGTGCCTGGTACAATTGTGGAATTGTAAACGGTACCTGCATATCACGGTGATCGACTGGTCCAGGGTAAGAGAATATTCCATCGACTCTTTTGGACATTTAAGTCGTGCATTGAAGGGTATCCTATTGTGCAAATAGACGGTACTTTCTTATATGGAAAATACAAAGGAACATTATTGTTAGCTATTGCACAAGATGGCAACCGAAACATACTGCCAATTGCCTTTGCCATTGTGGAGGGTGAGACAAACAGAGGCTTGGTCATTCTTTCTCACTAATTTGCGTAAACATGTGACAAAACAGCCCGGCATATGCTTGATTTCTAATAGACATGAAGCCATCAAAGCCCGGTAGTGGATGGAATACTCCACATGCATATTCAGTGTACTGCATTCGACACATTACAGCTAACTTTATGAAGAAGTTTAACAATAAGAAATTGCGGTGACACATTGTTAACATGGGTATGGAATCGAATCATAGTTATTTTATCTCTTATATTTCCTTTAGTATATAAAATAATACTGAAATTCACAAGTCTTTTGTTTTTAATTTTATTAGGATACGAGTTGAGGCGACCGAATTTTCATTTCATGTATGAGAATCTTCGTGGAGAAAATACAGAGGCGGCTAATTGGCTTGATAGGATCCCCAAGGAGAAGTGGGCTTAATCATATGATCAAGGAAGACTTTATGGCCATATGACAACCAACCTAGCTGAATCTATCAATTCGGTATTGAAGGGAACGCGTCATCTTCCCATTATTGCTTTAGTGCAATCAACATATTATAGGTTGGCTGCACTTTTTGTTAAGATGGGGAACAAGCAAATTGCAATGATAGAGGGAGGGCACACATGCTGTGAAATAGTCACACAGACTATGCAAGAAAATAGCAGAAAAGCTAACTCCCACTTTGTTCGTAATTTTACGCGAGCAAATCAATCTTTTCTGATTGAAGAGTTAGTTGATCCACAAGAGGGTGTTTTTGAAATGAAGTACAAAGTCAAGCTTAGTGACATGTGGTGTGACTGTGGGAAGTTTCAAGCACAAAGGTTCCCTTGTTCACATGTAGTTGGTGCTTGTGCACATATCCATGTAGATTGCATGCAATATGTGGACAATGTCTATAGACTGGAAACTATATTGAATGTTTATAGACATGAGTTCGAAGCAGTTGGAAATGAAGGATATTGGCCTCAATATGATGGTCCAGAAGTGTGTCCTAATCAAGAAATGCGGAGAAATCCACATGGTCGGCTAAAATCAAGTCGTATTCGTAATGAAATGGACCTCAGGGAGAAAGGCCAACCAAAACGTTGTGGATTATGCAGAAATGAAGGTCATAGCCATCGAAAATATCCGCATCAATCTGGCACATCGGGGGAGAGTTCGCATCAATAATAAAGGAATTACATGTTTTTATAACCTGTAATATTTATATATTTTGCCATTAAGAGAAAATGTTATGCAAGTTTTTTTCTACTTATCATGTAATTTGGATTATTATTTTATATAAAATTAAGAAATTTTATAAAAATAGATTGAATAATATATTTTATTACATTTTTATAAATTAAATAACAATATTAACATTTTAGTTAGATATGCTGAATAAAAAAAATTAAAAATAACAATTAATTTCCCAACAAATTTAAAATAAATAACATGAAATGCAGAACATATAAATTTATATATTACAAATTTAGAATACATTATTCTCCTTATATTGATAAAAGTACATTTATTCTAATTATTGCGTGGTGGAGAGCAACAGTGTCGAGTTCTCCTAGTGCGTGGTGGTTGGACCATTCGTTCAACCTCGTCAGTGGCACGTATTCGCGGTCGACCACGACCTCTTACTGTAACTGCCACTGGTTTCGGTTGTATGTCATCCATCATTTCTTCTGTATCAAAAATTTGAAACTCACTGCTGGAGGAGCCAACACCTAGTTCACCCATAAAGGGAACCTGACTACTAGATGGACCCAGAAATGATGTACCATCAAATGCTGACGCAGGGGTTCCAAACTAATACATTGATGTTAGATATGCTGGACTTGGACTTAGGATGGGGAGCTGGTCATCTAACATCGTCATTGACGATGATGGTCGGTAACACTCATCAACGTCATATCCGGGGTGACTGACGGAATAACGATGACTGGATGGTACTCCATGACCCCGTTCAGGTTCAGGATGACTAAATGACATCCTCGGTGCTGTGAACTCCGATGAGGTCGGTTGACGCGTCCGTCCACGTTGTCGGCTAGGTCTAGGAGCTTCCATATCCTGTGTAGGAGGGACTGGAGTTGAAGTTCGTCAGGTAAATGACATACTCCTAACATCCTCATACACCGACGGTGGACAAACAAAAGGCCGACCTTCATTTTTTATACCATCCTATGTAATCATCACATGGGTTGAAATTATTACCAACAATCGGATAACCTGTCGGAATTCGTTGACAACGTATATTCCACCAATGGATCCAATGTTCATGCTTCGCATGCCAGAATTCCTCATGACGGCCAAGCATGTCGATCTTGTGAAGCTTATCAAGGTTCACCGGGGCTTGCGGAATTGGTTGTTACATCCCAAATTGTCGCAACACCTTGTCAGTTTGGTACCACTCTACATATGAAAAGCATATCAATGTTGTGTTTGCTTTCTATATATTACAATTATTGTAGGCATCCGATGGGAGGCATGCCATAATTTCACTTGAGGGATATGGCATCCACAGAAACTGCGAATAATTATTAAAAATTATTAGTTTCATATAGATTAAATACAAAAATACTTGAACGTAACAATCAGAATATTTACCTTATCATATCCTACTCGATCTAGTCGCAATCTTATACTTGCAAGGTCGGTCTGAGTCTCGGTAAAATCTCTACTCCTACTCCTACTCCACCTATTAAAATGCATATAAAATCTTAATAGACCTATAAAAATACAAGTTCGTACAAAATTAATAAAATAGTAAAGATTATTACCTGCCTGCAAGAGGGTATACAGCCGAAACATCCACTCCCGGAGCAAGAAATGGTAGCCGATACCAAACCCATGATTGTAGAAGCACTAAACATCCACTTATGTCATGGCTTTTTGGAACTGTAGCCCGACACAGTTCTCTATACAAAACCGCCAAACACGCAGAACCCCAACTATAATTTTTCGCTTGCTCTAAATCACGTAGTAATGGAAGATACATTAAATGTACCCGACTGCTGGATTTGTCAGGCATTAGTAATCCTCCAATCAAACGGAAAATATATGCTCTAGCAGCATATTGTATCTGTTCTTCAGTTGCGTGTAATGAAAGATTTTGAAAGGATTTCAACCAATTTAGTCTCACCGTTGAGCCAGATACATACTCATCTGGAGGTACCGCGCCCAATAGATTTTGACACTCTTCATTCCAATCTAGCAAGCTTCCGCCTGTAACTGCATCGTCATGGACCGGAAGTCCAAGTTGAAGCGCAACATCTTCTAGAGTTCACCAAATGGAAAATGAAAAGTGTGCATCTCGGGTCTCCATCGTTCGATCAACGCACTGATTAAGTCGGGTTGTATAAAAAATCGTTGAATTTGAGTTGCGTGATAAAATTTGGCTCTTCTTAAGTAGTCGATAATAGATGGATGCGAGTCCTCCAATGTAAATTTCTTTGAACGTAACACGCGACGAGTATCCTATTGATAATTAATTAAATAAAATAAAATAATTATAAAAATTAATATATTATAAAACTATAATAATTAAAAAATTAAAAAATTCTAAAACTATAAAATAACAAAACAATAATAATATAACATTTTAAAATTATTTATATAATATTCAATAATTAAATAATATAAAAAATAAATAACTATAAAATGAAAAAACAATAATAATTAAAAAATTATAAAACTATAATAATAAAAAATAAAATTATATAAAACTATAAAATGAAAAAACAATAATAATTAAAAATTTTAAAAACTATAATAATAAAAAATTAAACAATATAAAAAATAAATGATTATAAAACAATAATAATTAAAAAATGATAAAATTATAATAATTAAAACATTAAAAATATAAAAATATAAAACTATAAAATTACAAAATAATAATAATTAAAAAATTACTAAAAATTGATAATGTAATACAAATAATATTACAACAATTTACTTACCTCTTTAAATATAACCGAGGATATGTGATTTTCTTGCAACCTCAATAGTGATGATGAAGCTATTTTTAAATATTGTTGTAGAAAAAAAAATATTGGTAGAAAAAAATTGATTGTAGAAAGAAGAAAAAAATTAAAATAAGTTGTAAAAAATAAGGAGGGGTTATTTATAGAAGAGTGGTGTGTGTATGTGTGGGGGGAGGGGATTTTGAAGGCAACGGTCAAGTTACCGTTGCCTTCAAAAAATTTTGATTTTTGATTTTCTGATTTTATTATTATTATTTTGTTTCAAAAGGTTATATAATAAAATTTAACTTAAAATTTTTTTAAAAAATTTTCATAAAATTTAAAATTTAAAATAAATAAAAAATTTAAAATTTTGATTTTATTATTATTATTTTGTTTCAAAAGGTTATATAATAAAATTTAACTTAAATTTTTTTTAAAAAATTTTCATAAAATTTAAAATTTAAAATAAATAAAAAATATACCGTTAGACTCTTAAATTTTTTTAAAAAAATTTCAATTTAATTTTTTTATTTAATTTGCAATTTTTAAAATTAAAATACAAATTTTAAAAACAAATTTGTAATTTTTTTTTTAAATTTAAGTAAAAAAATTAAAATATATATATATATACCACCAAGGGAAATAGCCACCCCCCATGGCGATTTCCCTTGGTGTTTTTTGAAAGTTTTGAAAATTTTACGTTGGAAAATTACCATGGGGATGGCGATTTCCTAGCTGATTTTAAAACAAGCGGATTTTGAGAATTAATCTGAAAACAACGGTATTTTGGTAAATAATTTTTTTTAACTATATTCTGATAAAAAAACCTAGAATACACCGCATGTTAAAATTATAAAAATTTTAACAAGTGCGGAATCCTATATAATTAATATTCGCACATCTTAATTTTCTCACCTGGGAATTATTTACTAAATTTTGATTGGTAAAATATTTTTTATGAATTATAAAATTTAATGGGACTTGAAATCCACGTTTTAGAAAATAATTTTAACTAGGTCTTTTTAACCCGTGTTTTGCATGATTAATTTTTCTAGAATCCAAATTTATAATTAAATATATTCATTTTTCTTTCATTTTAATTAAATTCATTGGTAGAAAATATGAAAATTTTGAGAAGTTGATTTGTATATTTTTTTCTTTTTTATTTCAAATCATTAATAAGAAAATATGAAAAACATTAAAATTAATATTCTAACATTTCATATTTCACTTTTTTAATACTAATTTATTAAAAAAATAATTAATACTTACAAATTAATATAATAACTTTTCATATATCCTATTTTTTTTATTTAAATTAATTATTAAAAAAAACCAAGCATGGAATAAGTTGTTTTTTATATATAAAATCAAATAATTAATATATTGAAAAATTAATTAAGGAATATGACATTTTTTAGAAACCATATGGCACTTTATTTTGTTTGCTGAAGCAATAAGCAACTAGCTGAATAGTGAAATAAGTTCCTTGACCTAATTGTATGCACATGAATTATCATTTATTTTGTGTTCCATTAATCAAATCTGTCTTTCGTTTTCAGAGCAAAAACTTGAATTTTTCCATCTCACATGTTAACTTCTTTCCTCCAAACTTCTAATTAACTGACAACGTATAGTATTTATACGCTGACAATACACGAAATATGAACACAAATAACCAATTATTTATCAACATGAAGGTGGAAAAATCAAGCTGTAAAGGCAATCTCAAAAGGCATTGAATTTCCTAGAATGTCCACATATATTTGAACTAGTTCCTAAAATTTTCTTAAGAAAAAACACCCAAAGACATGATTGAAGATTCAAACAATGAAATGAACCAGAAAATTTTGTATCTATAGCAAAAGCAAAAACTCTTGGACCATCCATCCATGGTATAATTCAGTTGTTTCAAGAATGCTGAATAACCTTGAGTTCATGATTTTTCCTATAAAAAAATTGAACCAAATGACAAAAGGAAGTAATAGGTTCAGGGTTGGAGAGGTTCTGTTTTAAGGTATAATCTCCGATTATCTGAACAAGCTATGCTTCGCCCACAATTGCTCCGAAAAGGTTTGGTGCATAACTAATACGAGTAGGGATCGTTTCAGCCTTCTATGATCCTCTCGTAGAAAAGTAAGCTTGCTTCTGCAGCTAAAACATCCTTCTCTGATACACTACATACTTGAGAATCCGAAATGCAGAACCACTTGATTGTAGCAGGCTCGGAGTATTCATCAGAATCTTCCTCATCGGATTTAGTTCTCGTACTTCTGTAAACCGTATAATGCCCACCTCCAGGTCTCCCAAAGTGCTCCACAACCGAAACAAGCCGGTATAGTTTAGTTTCTGAAGGAGGTAACTTGCCAGTCAAACTTACCTGCATCAAGAAATTAGATACACATTAAAGATGGACAGCCATCAGTCCTAAGTCCATTAAAAATCCATGTATGTTATGTCCAAATTATGAATCCCAAATCTAAGGTATAGCATATATTAAGTACATTGGTAAAATAAACTTATTTTCGAAATTTAATCATCAAGAACTTTTTTGTCCTAAGCCATTAAGAAACAGATACTTAGATGCAAGAAATGAGTCATAAGTTTCAACAAACCAGTTTAGAGTGCTAGACCTGGAATCTTTCTCAATTCAAATGCCAATAAATAAATGACAATCAATTATTCAGCATAAGTGCCGTTCGTGACTCACGTGCTGCAAAAGATCTTAGAGAAATTGTTCCCTTGGCACTTCATTCATGCAGCAATACTCAAATTTGATACCAATTTCACAGTTTTTCAATGATGAAAAGAGCAAGAGAAATCAATACTGCTTGCTGAAAACATGCACAATAATAGTAGCAATAATACCAAGTAAGAGGACATAAGGGAAGCTGCTAATTTAGCATCATCCCACAAATGCCAAACTGTGAAAGGTTTGAGAGAACCAAGGCAAGAAGCCTCTACCGCTCCTCTGACACCTTAATACAATTTTCAAGACATGCTTTTAAAGCATTAAAAATTATCCTTTTAGTGAACCAACAAAAATAGTTATTAACATATGTTGCTCAAAATTTCATAACAACCTACATGTGTCCGGATCAGTAATTACTCAACCAACCTTGTCATCATGTTGCTCATGCATGTCTGTGTTGGAGGCCTTCGAACAGCCATCAGTTGGGGACAGCTTAGACTTCTCAGGAAAAGATTCTCCAGGTAAAGTACATTGAAAGTCATTTGCAGCTAATGTTTCAGATGAGACCTTTTCTCCCATTGGTTTACTAATGTGATTGAAAATGGTTTCAAATTGCACATTGATAAGGTTGAGACGAGGACTTGGCTTTTGATTTTGCAGCTTCAGTTGCCCTTTATGGACTCCTTTCCAGTTCTTTATTTCCACCTCAGTAGTCATGAATGGCGACAGGTCTAAAATCAATGGAAAAGAGATATGGCCCTGCATTCATTAAGGCAGGGTTCAATGTTATGACAAAACCATTCTCATATAACTTTCAGCAAAGATACATACAAGCAAGAAATACTTTTCCGAGGAGACAATGCTGTGAGACTTAATGATCAGAATTAACAAGCAGGGAAACTACCTGAAGCTTGATTAGTTCTCTGAACTCATTTATTGAAGCACGTTGTAGATGAAGGCATAGAATCTGCAAGTGTATGATTGAAAAATAAGCGTCCTTGGAGATCAAACAACATATTCATGCAGATAGAGTCTACAAGAATAGAGTCTTCATTATGATCCTCAACAACATATTAACACTTTAAAAGCAAATCGGATTCTGTTGCAAGCAATCGAGACATCAATATTAATACCTTTGGACAACGAGCAATGCTTAGCTGCTTTAGAGTATTGGAAAAGCTATTTGACCAGGGTAGATTTTCAAGACAACGAAAACTTCGACAGTCACAGGAGTCTTCTGCACTGCATCTCTTCAACTTTTCAATCTCCATCTGAGATCAAAGTTGAAATATTATGCTTGTAAGAAGATGCAGCAATTAATTGCATCGATAACCAAGAAACTGAAGAATCAGACTTAGGCAAGCATACTAAGATATTCAGCAGACTAAAACCAACTAACCCAGAGAGAGAGAGAGAGAGAGAGAGAGAGAGAGAGAGAGAGAGAGAGAGAGAGAGACAAGAGCCTGTATTGCTAGTTAAAATCATAACCAGTAGAAGTGTGGATGGTATCAGGATCACATTTTATATAGATAAGTATCATAAGAAGATCGTACATATAAAGATTCTATATTGGAGTTGGTATCCGTCATAGGATCATTTTAGGGTATTTGGATCAGAAGTTTAACAATTATGGTACCAAGGTTATAACATTTTTGCCATCAAGTAGATCGAAAACAAGCTAATGTTTAAATAATAATAATAAAAAAACACTACCTCATTTGCTCCTGCACAAGATAAATACTTTATTGCAGCACTGTGCCAACAATGGCTGCAGTAGTAGTTCTCAATTTTTTCAGCAAGGACAAACTGCCATAAGCAATCCTCCAAGGTACATCCAGCCATCTAGTGTTGCATTGAAGAAATTTGGAATAGAGTTAAAAGGAGGGTCCACAAAGTTATAAAGAAAATTTCCAAGAAGCTACAGGCTTTAACATACATAATTGAAATTATATTAAAGAGCGAAACCTTTGGTTAACATACAATGGTAGAAGTAGAACCACCATAAAGCACCGGAAAAAGGGGCAAGCTGTGAAAAAATTGAAAATCCAAAGAAATCTGCAAAGTTAAATAAAAATATATGAATAAAAAGTATAGGAAATACCAAAAAGAAAGGACAGGTTAGATAAAAATTTCATAAATACTTTTTCAATTCCAAATTCTCAAATGTGGCTATTTCATAAAAATGAATAACAATCACGTATTTAAAAATGTTCAAACATAGCATAGCAATGGTTTTGCTTACATGAACAAAAGCAAAGGAAGATAAATTATTAAGATGCGTCCTACAAGGGAATAAGAACCTGATATGAACAACTCTGACAAGTTAAAATGCTACCAATAATGCCATCAAAAGGTCCAAGATAGTGTTGCTGCCATCTTTTCTGCTCATTCTGATACTCCTTCCTCTGTGGAGTTAGAATCCTACTAGTTTGAGAAGTAAAAACATCAGCCAGAGTACTTTGACTGGGAGGATAGATATCAGAAAATTCTTCTCTTAAAGAAGACAAAAGATGGAGAAATGCTTCAGCTGCATCCTGCATGTAGCACTTATGAGATAAATTACACTCTAGATGGTGTTAAGACTGTATTGTTAAAATACTGAAAACACAACCGCACCTGCTGGCTTGTTAAATCAAAATTTTGAATATAAAGCGCCAATGCACGCATAACTTTATGTGGGCTTAATGCAACTCTCCTTTCTCCAGCCATACCTAATTCTGCAAAATTGGAATATCTATAGCTCATGTTGTGATGACCACGTGAATTCAGTCTCTAAGGAGGTTTACGAGGTCGATTGTGTACACAGCTGAGGTACCGTCTTATATGCATTGGTCATTAGAGAAACAAGAAAACACTTACAGACAACAGTTGAGTGCATTAAAATATCCATGATATAGAAACTATAAAGAAAGCAAAACGGTTCACAAAGTTCTGATATTACCTTCTAAGAGATCAGATAAAGTAATTGTAAGTGGCAAGCTTTCACCCTGTCCCTCAACTAGTTTTGATTCACATTTGTCTAGTATCTTCTGAAGAAAAGACTGAAAATCTGAGCAGCTAGCCAGAGCCTGAAACATTGCAGATTCAAGAACCCGAAATGAACAGCATTTCACCATAATTTTCCTTTAATGAAAAATGAACATCAAGAAAATGTTCAGATTAACAAAAACAAAAAGAACCAAGTCTCAAGATGTAACTAATTTTTTATTTCGTATTTTTGTCTTCTCTTTTTCTTAGCAACCACAAAGACTCTAAACAAAAACAAAAATACCCACTTGCTTAAAGGAACCAAACCTGCAATATTACATTCAAGAAGCAGTTATTGCCAAGATTTTGCAACCCAGGAACCAAGCATAACTTCTCCAAATGTTTCTTTCTCTTTTCCCCCGATTTACCATCTCTTATTACAGCCAATACAAAACCAACAACTCCCACTAAACCAACCACAGATATATGAAACCCAAAAGCAGCAGCCCATCTCATATGCCACAAAGCTCTATAACCATGTTTCCAATTGTGGATTATTGCCCTTATACTTGTGTCTTGTTCCATTTCCATTCTGTTACTGACAAAAAAGCCTACAAGATAATGGTGAAAAAGAAAACAGAAAATAAGCTTGAAGAATAAAAGGATGAAAAACCAAAATTCAAAATTCAAATAGAAACTGCAACATAAACTCCAAGAATAAGATGCTGAGCTATGCCTAATTGAGGAAACATTTTAAGAACAATCACAGGAATTTGAATTCATATACAAAAACATATACATAAAAGAACCCTTAAAATCGTGGATTAATTGCAAATTTGCAAGTTACATCAAGAGCTACAAGAACCTGCAAATTTGAATTTAAGGCCTAAAAAGAAAAGGACGAAGTTAGAAAATAAAATGATTCAACATGAAATGAAAGTTCTCAAAAGATTACATACATAGACATATCCATATATATATATAACTTAAAAACTTGAATCCCTAATAATTAATAGAACGCAAAATCTTGCACAGCTCAACTTCATTGCTCAAATTCAATAATAAACAAACAAATTTGTTTAACCAAGTACAGCTGAACCCCTTTTTTCCTCGACTTCCGTACATGTATTTCACATCTAAGCCTACAGCAAATAACTACTGTAAAATCAAAGTTTCCACAAGAAAACTTTTCAAACACATTTAATCAATATGGATGAGAATTGTACATTTATTAAAAAATATCATCTCAATCAATAAAATTAATAGCAAAGAAAGAAACCCTTTTGCAAGGACTAAAAAAGAAAAAGGAAAAACCCAGTTTTAATCCAAAAGAATTCCATCAAATCAGGCTACTACTCTAATGTCAATAACTAGTGAGTTTAAGTCAAAACCAGCAATCAAACCAATAATAAAGTAGAAGAATTTTTTCATTGGTGAAGCAAAGTTTAAAAAAACAGGAACATAAAAGAGGAAAGAAATTATACCAGTGGTTTATCAATCACCAAGTTGGAAACTTTGGGGCTTTGGGTTTTTGGAAGAAGTTAAAAACAGAGCTTTGAAATAGAGTTTGGGGAAGCGATGAAAACAAAAAAATAATTAAAGAAGAAAAAAGTAAAGCAAAATAAGATGGTTATGGAAGCTTTGGTGATGGCAGCCGAGACAGAAACATTGGGTGAGAATTGCGTTGTTGAGCGGGAAGTAAGACCGTCGTTGAGCAACCAAAGGTAGGTTTGGCTGTCGGGTAAATACTAAAGAAATAATAATGGTAATTTATATAATTTCTTTTTTTTTTTTTTTTTTATGGAAAAGGGTTAAATTTATTGCTTACTAAATTGAGCCTTAATCACTTTATTTTTTGGGTACAATTTTACCACTCTACAATAATTTTTGTGCAAGTTTAGTCACTTCTAAATGAAAAAGAAAGTAAGGTGACTTTAATGTTAAACACTAAGGTGAGAAAGGTGTAAATTTGAGATACATGCTTTTAAGTTATTTAAGTAATCGAGCTTGAATAACTCGACTATTAGAATGAACTGAATTTTGAGTATCTTAATATTCGATTCAAGTAATTTGTAAGTTCAATTGAGTTTTTTATTTATTTAATTAGCATTGAAAAAAATTACAATTTGAATTTGAGTTTGAGGACAAATAATCGAATTTGAAGTTAAAAATGAGAATCGAGCTTTTTTTTTTTACTAGATAAATGAGTCTAATCAAATGAACTCGAGTAATTCGATTTTTATCTCGAATTGAATTCGAATTTTAAAAATAAAACTCAATCGAATTCAAGTTAAATTTCGAATAGCGAATTTTCAAATCGAGCTTGAACTCTAGTTTTTTATTGTTTGAGTTCAACTTGACTCAATTACACCCTAAATGTTATTATTTCAACAACAACAAAAAAAAAAAAAGAAAAAAAGAAGCCAATTGGACGATGAGTTGATATTTTAAAGAAAATAATCTGGCAAATAATTAAGAGAGAAAATTACTGCTAAATAAATAAATAAAAAGAAACAACTGATGAGATAAAAAATTAAACCAATTGTAAAAAAAGCAAACCTTACTAAGAGAAACCCAACCTTGATACCTTGAGTCACCCTCCATTGTTACTGAGTCAATGAACGGGAGAAAGGATGAATGCAGAGTGGGTCGTGACTGGTGATAGAATTTGGGACGAAACATTGAAGACTCCCCAAGGTACGTAGCCAAACTTTGAAGAACACATGATTTTTTTCCCCCTCTTATTTAACGCCTTTAGCATGCAAATGGGATTTTGGCATTTGGAAATGGTTTTGGCTCAAGTATATAATATGGGTTTATGTTTCTATAAGGATTTTCGAGGGTAAAGAAAATAGATAGTAACAAAATGTAATTTTTTATTAAGGAAATAAATCACAGTTAAGCATTTCTAATTCGTGCGCTTTATTGCGAGTTCATCATGGGAAATGGGTAAAAAGGAGAAAATTGAGAACGAAAATGGGAAAAAGGTTGTCAAGGATAATGGAAAAGATGAAGAACATGTTGAAAATAAAGATAAAGGGAAAACTATGGGAAATGAACCGGTTGAAGGTTAAAGTAAAGGTGTTTAATTTATTAAATAAAATTATGATTAATACGTAGTATTTTAATTTTTTTTTAAATCGAATTGAATAGTATCAAAAATCAAATTGATTCGAATTGAATTTCATCGGTTTAGTTCATTGATTTTTAAATTTTTTTTATAGTATTTTAAAGTTCTTTTTATTAATTTAAAAATAAAACATTTATTTTTATATTTATAAAAATAATAATTAATTAAAAAATAAAATTTGATTCGGTTCGTAATTACGATTTTTTAACTTATGAATAAAAACTGAATCAAATATATCTAATTATTATTTGAATCGAATTTAATAAAAATCGAACTAAAATTAAACCGAATATTATGATACAAATCGATTTTTGATTTTCTTGACTTTTTTCCCAATCTTAGGTGAAACTAGTATAGAAGGGTATTATAAGAGCCAATATTGGGATTCCTCCGATGATTACAATATTCAAACAGTGGAATATAGTGATGAATGCGCAGATGATGATGTGAGGGGGCTAAGACTTTGTTTAACATTGTTTTTAGAATAATTTTTTAGATTAAAATTTATTTTTTATTGTAAATATAATACTAAATAGATATAAAAAAATATTTAGTTTTTGCTATTGAAAATAATCATGATTTGAAAAATCAACCCAAAAAATCAAAAAATATAATTTTTGGCCTTTAAAATCTAACTTTTAAATAAAATGATTTTATTATCTTTACATCTCTACACTTTTATTATTTTAAACATATTTTTTTTTGATTTTTTAATTTCTCACAATACTTTTTAAACAACAATGCTAAACACTTAAAAGATTTTAAACTATATCTTTTAATCACACTTTTAAACACATTTTTTTTTTAATCCAATTTTTTTTTAACTCAAGATTTTTTCAACAGTAATATTAAATTAGACCTAAATAGATATAGGGTGTATGAATTCAAATATAATAATTTTTTAAAAACTCATATTTTAAGTACTCATTTATTTTACTCATTACTTTATCTCTCTATTTATAATAATTTTCAAAATTGATAGTAAAGTAATAGTCTAATAGATAAGCTATAGGTAAATATAAAAAATATAAAAAATATGCCTTAATAATTGAATAATTATTAAATGATTTAATAGTTAAGAGTTATTTAAAAAAATGAAAATGAAAAATTATTAGAAAAGATATTGTAACGAAAAAATTATTCTTAATGAAAAATTTTCATTTTTTTCATTAAATAATCATTATTTTTTTAAAATTTTAATTCAAAATAAATTTAAAAAATAAAAAATTTAATTTTAGAAATATTATTTGTATTATTTATTATTTATTTATTTTTAATTAAAAAATAAATAAAAAATAAAAAAGTTTATGTTTTAAAATTAAAAAAATTATTTTTTAATTAAAAAATAAGAGAAATTTTTTTGTATTAAGGATAATTTTACTTTTATAATTTTCTTTCTAATAATTTTATATTTTTATTTTTCAAATAATTTTTATTTATTATATCAATTAATAATTATTATAGCGGAAAAGATATGTTAAGCTATTAACTTTTACCACAGACCAAATGACCTGACTTGAAAAGTAAAAGAAAAAAAAAAAAAACATATCCAAAACTCCCAATTCCACAAATCCAACGGTTGAAAACAAATCAATGTAATTTTTCACCACTCCCCATAACCAGTACAAAGAGTGGACACTACCCTTTGTCCAGTTCATAGCAAATTGTCACGTGCCACGTGTCTAAAGTGATTAAAAGTATATTGCTTTGGGTCTGAGCATACCAGACATAAAAATTTGCCAAAATCTTAAAAAAAATGGAAAAGAAGTGTTTGCAATTTGCATTGTAATAAGAGAGAGAAAGAGAAAAACTGTTGTTGTCTTTAGTCTTAGCGGAATCAGAGAATCCTTTTCAAGCAAAGGAAAAAAAAATGTTTAGAACAAGAAAGAAAAAATTACTGTTTGTTGGTTTTTGGCTTTAGATTTCTTCTCCAGCTTGCTTGAGAGAGACAGGTATGAAAGATTCAAGCTTTACTCAACTTTGCCATCATTTCATTAAGTTGTTATTTCTTTAGTGTTAATTTAGCTTTTTGGGTTTTTGAATCTGAGATTGTAGAAATGTTTGGTTTCATTTGAGTTTGCTGTTTTGTTGAAAAAAAGTTGGGTTTTTTTTTTTTTTTTTGGCAGAAGATTTGCTTGCTGGGCTGTACTTCTAGTTCTAGTTTTGTCCTAGAAAAATGCTGGATTTAGTGGGTGTCTTTTGTTGGCCATTTTGGGTATAGTGTAGATAAAGACCTGAAAATGGAACTAGTACTTAGAAATGGGTTAAATTCTTTTACCAATGGGTGTTTTCAAATGGGAAAAATTTAGTCATTTTCTCTTGGGTTTGTATTCTTTTAAATAATATTTTATCTTGTGTGCTTGATTTAAGTAACTCTAGCTGAAATGCTGGTGCTTTGGGAGATTACAAATTTTTTTCTTTCAATGATTTAGCTTGTTGTGCCTGATTAAAGTAACTATATAGTTCAAATGTTTGGTGCATTAAGGGAGTGAGATTTTTCAGCTAGACGTTTTCCGGAGGGGAAAAAAGGTCGAATAATGATGGTAAACTAATTAATTGGTCCTTTTGTGTTAAAAAGAAACTTACCAATTTCATTCCAAGGCCCTCATAAGATATTGTTAAGATGTTTCCCTCTCCTCCTACTGTGCCCCATTTTCTTTCTTTTTGTTGCTCTCTCTGAAAGCAAAGTATAGAAATTTTAGCAGCTCATGTCATAACTTCTTATGCAGCTATGGATCCTCTGTAAAAATCAGATATTGATAAATGATTGAGAATTTTAAGGAAAAGTTGGGAGGTAAACTAATTTAAGGTGTTTAAGTTCTTCACTGTATTAACACATTGTCTTACAATCACAACTTTAGATATATAAATTTATAAACTAATAAATTAATAGAGAAGTAAAATTTAGAAAGGAGGGATATGAATGTGACTTATCTTCATATGGTCGTAGACTCATAACAAGCAAACTATAGTTGGCTGAAGCATGCTTTAGTTTCTACCATTTTGTACCGGCTGGTGGTGCAGCAATTTTTCTGAACCTGTAAATCAGAGACTATAGCAGCAGTGTCGAGTAAAGTTCCTCTGTGGCATCTTATGAAAGAGAAATCTGATTGTCATGGTTGTGCATCCTTATGTTTGTTGATAGCTCAAACTAGAAATCTTGTCACTCTTCCTGCCAATTTTATTCTGAAATCGATATATATTTGTGGTTGCCTTAAGTTTTATTGTCTTTGCTTTACTAGGTTTATGTTTAAAGTAAGTAAAGATTTGCCCCAACTTTAGTCATCCTCCGAGGACCAACCTTGCTCCCTAATCCTCCCTTTTCCAGCATATAGCTGGGTTTGATTGTGCTGTGGACAGGACGGGTTCAATTCGGATTGGAATTCACATGTCATATTTTCCATCATTAGAACTTGTTGCTGTAGGATGGGTGGATGCTTCGCGGATGTTTAAATCTTGGAAATGTCCTGTCTCTGAGTTTTGTCATATAAAGTTCTTCATTGAAGTTTTTCCATGGGCTGGGTTAGTTTTTCACTGCCAGCCACATGAATGGCAGCATCTCGTTCATTTTAAAAGAACTTGCAAAGGCTTGGTTGTAGTTTTACTTGTATTGTACTTAAAGTCTGGAAAGAAGTAATCTGCTTTTGTGTTTTGATGCAACTTGTTGCTGCAGAATATACAAAGTGGAATGCCAAGCAACTTTCTTTATGATTAAGTGCATATATTGATTATAACTCTGATTGATAGTGCAATTTTTTATATGGCAATCTTATGTCGTGACCTAATGAGTTACGAAATTTTGACAGGGTTAAGTGGCAGAGCATGATTTTCATGTTGTAATTTAAGTTGCTGGTGTCGATGTTGATTTCATTGGACTTATGTAGCTTTTTAAGAATATCTCCTGGGTAGTGAATTTGGGCTCAAATTGGACATGAGAATGCTTGTGGGGACATGCTTGAGGCAAAGGAAGCTGATATACCTGCATTGTTTCTGGTCTTGGTGGTGCTTCCTCTGGTTGCTTACTTTTTACTTGGGAAATGGAGTGAGGCTTCAAAGAAACGAGGGAGGATAAGTTTACTTGCTCAACTTGCTGCTGAAGAAGCTCTTAGAGCAGAAACAATGGCTGCTGCCAGTGTTATTCCACTTGTTCCTTCTTCGAAGAATGGATTACATGTGTGTGCCAGGTGCTTTGCTCCTGCAACAACTCGCTGCTCCAGATGCAAAGCTGTCAGATATTGGTATATTCTATCCCTTAGCAGCTGCAATGTAAATTTCCTTATTACTATACTTCATTTTTGTTGAATGCTCTTCTTGTTCAAGGAAGTAAAATAGGAACTAAATGCTGGATAGCATCATTTTGGAATAAAAGTCCACAGCTAGGCTAGAGTTTCATAAAGGATGAAATATTCTTGTTTATTATCACTCTGCAAACATAAATATGCCTTGCCTCGCGGTTGCCTGTCTTAAATGAATTTTGAATAACTCACTAGTCATTTACATCCTGAACTATAGTCTATAATATTCTTGGGTAGCTTTTCGTGCTTCATGTCTGATGGTGCAGTAAACCCTAGCCGTGGGCTGATTTATTTATTACTGTTTTGCTTGTTGAAAATTTGCGTGAAATTTCTTGTTGGATTCTTTTCATCCCCACATTTATCCTAACTTTCATAAATATTATATTCAGGCTTTCTTTGGAGACTTGCTAGGTTTTCTGCTCTTCCTTAACATTCTCTTTCTTTTTGGCTTAATTACCTCACCCATTGCTAGTGTTCCACATTTCAGTTTAGTCAAGAAGGTTTCATTTCCTTTCATTTTTGTGTAAGGCTGTGATTGTGGTAAAAAATAATCTTATCTTCTCAAAGCCAGTCTTGGAGGTTCTGTGTTGGTCTTTGTCTTTGAATTGGTGACCTTTTAGTCTCAATAAGTTGTCCAAATCCAAATGGTCCTCAAAAGAGGATGTATTTTACAATTTCATGGCACCTCTCGTCCACCTTCTTCGTCCATTAGGGGAGGTGGAGATTCAGGGAAAAGAAGGGAGGGAAGAGTTGGGGAAGGTGACACTGAAGTGTTAAGAAAGTGAACATTAACATAGTAATACTAATACAAGAGACTTCATTCATAATTAGTATGTTTAAAAGTTTCTATAGAAGAGTTATCATATAACCTTCATACATTAAGGCTTTGTATGTATAGAGAAATTACCCTAGGCCTTTCTAAGAGGAGAGTTAATTAATTTAATTTCAAGGTTAAATTAGTCTGAAGTATAGTGAATTAATATATCTGGAAATATAATAAATTAATAACTAAAAAGAATGGCTGAATCTGAATAACAGTAAAAAACAAACTGGCTGTGGCAAAATATTTGTTCCGTCTAAAAGATCTTAAGTAATTTTTGAAGTTACTGAAATTCTATATTTCTTTACAGTAAAATACATTTATTGATTATGACAGGAAACATGTAATTATAGATGTTAGGAGATGTGATAGATTGGCAATGAAAATCTATTGGTGCTAGGAATCACCATCTGTTTGAAATTTTTGGCGTTCAACTCTATGTCATAATTCTTTAATGATAACGTTTCCAATAGAAAGAGTAAATTTATAAATCAAATGTACCCTTCATCTTCCCTGTTTCTTGTTTCATGTAAAATTTTTGTCTAAACTTCTCTACTCTTCTGAAGCCTCAGCTTTTCCATTTCACTATGGGTGTCTATCTCTTCCTTGAAACTTTCAAACACATTATATGGTCTACTTGCTGGATTCTCCAAGTTCACATCAATTTGATCTCTCTTTTTCCACGTCTATCGCCTTTACCTGCATTTTATCCCTTTTCACATGATGTTTATTACTTAAAACTGATGATTTTATGCAGTTCTGGGAGGTGCCAGGTTATACATTGGAGGCAAGTTCATAAGCAAGAATGCCTGCATTTGGAGAGTGCAAGCTCAAGCTCATCTCCTAGTGTTGCCTCATTTGAACAATCTGCGCTACTCAGTGACAACATGAATTCACAGTTCTTTGGGTACATTAATAACCAGGCTGTCATGGAAAAAGCACCTTTAGATAATCTAAATCATTGTCTGATAACCACTGGTGTATTTGCTTATGGGGATTGTTCTACAGTTGATTCCTCTCAAGTCTGTTCACTAGAGAGAAGTACAGAGAAGAGAATTTCTCGTAAATCAAACAGAGAAATGCTAAGAAGAGAGGATATATCGATATTTGATTCTTGTAAGGAAACCTCAAGGACTAGAGCTACAAGTTCGACACCGAATAATATTTCCTCGAAAGAGTCTTTTATAAGGCATAAGGTTCTTATCTTTAAATTTTATGTAGAATGCTTTTACTTTATTTTATCATGTAGTTTCTGATAATTGCATTGAACTATTGCTGCAGTCAAGAACTAGTGGCTTTGTTGTATCAGAAGAAGGAATCTTAAAACAGCAAAATGCCAATGGCTCTAACATGCATATCCATAGACAAAATGCAAGTACTGCCATGCATGAGAGTTATAAGCATCTAAGCCAACGTGGCAACATGTCTGAACCAAAAAGCAACTATGAATTTTGTGGCCCACCATATTCTGCAAAAAGTAGGACTAATGCACATGAAGCTGAAAATACCTTTGTCCTGAGTTCAGAGAATTTAGTCAATGGGGAAAATGCTTTTAGTGGTGAATCAGTAGAATTAGACTGTTCTGGGATGACAGCAGCAAAGGAATGCACAAAAGCCAGAAGTTCATTACATTCCCTAGGACCCAAAATCTCTAAATCACCTAAATTAGCAGTGAAAGTGTCTGGAGAACAATTGTGCCCTGAAATGGAGAGGAAGGGACCTATTCCAGATGAATTGAGTAAACTTTCAACATTTTCTTTTTTGATATTTAAGGCTTGCTTTTTGCAGGTTTTCATATTCTAGAATTTTCATGCAGAAGTTTGTGGAATGACAGGTGCCATACCGGCACCAGGAAGCAATGGGGCTTCTAGCATGGGAATTGTGGAGATGATGGGTTTCAGGAAGTCATCAAAACTTGCCAGGCAGGATTTTTCTGCACTTTGTAGTGATAAACGTAAGAAAATAAAGGTCAGTTTCTTTACATCTATGATTGTTATCTATTGGATCCCTTCTATATTGAGTTAAGTTATTTCATGGGGCTCTTGAATTGTAAATGGAAAACTCTGACTATGACCTGTTATCTTATTGTCTCAGATGCTATTTCCTTATGAAGAATTTGTAAATTTCTTCCAATTTGAAGTCTTTGACTTATCACCAAGGGGCCTTCTAAATTGTGGGAACAGGTATCACTATTGTTACTTTTATTGTCCTACCTTCAGTTATATTTGCTATATAACTTAGGAATATGGTCTTCATGGTAGGAAATGTCTGTAGTCGTATATGCTCCTATAAACTAAAGAAAGAAAATAATACTGAAGATTGACTTCCTGAATGGCTTATTAAGTATAAAATGGAATGAATAGTAACCTCAATACCCTATTGCATCTTATTTTCTTGATTTTACCCACAATTAGTTTAAGTGTATTATACTTCAGCCTGATTGTTAATTGCAAAGCAGTGTATCAACATCAGACCAATCAAAATGTAGTTCATTACTTAAAACTTTGTGACACAATATTTCTAATTGTGATCTGGGAATGCCTTTTTGGATTTTCCAAAGAAGGATGACTTGTTCGTATCTATATAAAAGAAAGCCCCAGGAGCTCATGTTTTATGCACTGATTATCTTTTTTTTTTTTTTGCAGTTGCTATGCCAATGCTGTTCTGCAGTGTTTAACCTGCACAAAGCCTCTCAGCATCTATTTGCTGCATAGATCACATTCAAGAGCCTGTACTTACTTTTTCTTGGTTAACTTGTTTGTTATTTTGTACATAATAATAATGTTACTGTTCAATCACATACATAGCTTACTTTGTATTACATTATAGGTTATGGGAAAGATTGGTGTCTTATGTGTGAGCTTGAACAACATGTGATGTTTTTAAGAGAGAGCGGAGGCCCCTTGTCACCTAGTAGGATCCTTTCCCACATCCGAAGTATTAATTGCCAGATGGGTGATGGAAGTCAAGAAGATGCACATGAGTTCTTGAGGTTTACAGGATTCACTAGCCAACATCCTCCCATACCCTTCTTTTTCCCTCATTTATGTGTCTAGATTTGTCAGTTTTGCTTTAAAATTTGATGCTTTTACTGTAAGAATGAAAATTTCATCCCCTCGCCTCTCTGAAAGTTCAATTGTTGTCTGTTTCAGACTCCTGGTTGCTTCAATGCAATCGATATGCTTGGAGAGATTAGGTGGGGAACACAAGGTTGACCCCAAGTTGCAAGAGACAACATTCATACAACATACTTTTGGAGGGCGCCTTAGGTCAAAGGTGTTTATAGCTTTTTTACTTTATTTAACTTCTATCTTAAGTTCTCACTAAATATTGTTGTTGTGCTCCATTTTACTTTTCCATGATTTGTAATTTTTTTAAACTTTTATGTTGCCTATGTATAATCAATCTCCTTGTAATCAGGTTAAGTGTCTAAGATGTTTTCATGAGTCAGAAAGATACGAAAACATTATGGATCTTACGTTAGAGATATTTGGTTGGGTTGAGTCACTGGAAGATGCACTAACTCAGTTTACAACACCTGAAGATTTGGATGGAGAAAACATGTACAGATGTGGAAGGTATGAAACCTTGTTTTAGTGTGTTATTTTATTATCCTTTATTAGAATTATTAACTAACTTGATTTATACATGTTTAATTTACTGGCTCTGCAAATATTTTTGTCAAAAGGTGTGCTGGTTATGTTCGGGCTAGGAAGCAGTTGTGCATACATGAGGCTCCTAACATCCTGACAATTGTCTTAAAGAGGTTTCAGGTATCACTCTGCTCTACGTTGTACCGTTCTCTGTTAATATCATGTCATAAATGCAACAGCATGCATCAGAACTTGCTCTTTTGGTCTATAGACGATTAGGTTTGAGTTTTGCTTTGGTGGTATACAAGCTGCTTCATAATTAGCAACTTACTCAACTTAAGCAACAAAATAGCAGACAAGTCAGCCTCAACTTTAATGGTTGACATCATATGTATGTCCTGTTGCAAATACATCAAAGCCTAAAATTGGTTAGCTTCTCATTAGGTGCTATACGTATGAAACAATTTGGGGATGATAGGTTTCTCGATCTACCTATCCATCCAGCATTCCTGTTTGTGTATCTGTTGTTGAAGTATTGCCTAATATTGGTTTTTGGGTTGTTCATTATTTGACTTGATTATTTCTTGACGTGGCTGTTGCTTAATCAGGAGGGAAAATATGGGAAAATAAACAAGTGTATCACTTTTCCTGAAATGCTGGATATGGTTCCTTTTATGAGTGGAACGGATGACATCCCTCCACTTTACATGCTTTATGCTGTCGTGGTGCATTTGGATACACTGAATGCATCTTTTTCAGGACATTATGTGTCATATGTAAAAGATCTGCATGGCAACTGGTTCAGGGTAGATGATACTGAGGTAAAGTTATCTCCTCCTTAGGTTCGGTGTAAGGTGATTTGTTATATACCTGAGCATAATGGTTTTACTTATTCAAAAGATCGCTAGTTGAATGCTTCTTCGAAGTACAGCTGCTCAGTGAAAATATTCAATAACTGTTGTTTATTTTTCTTCTCTTATATTTAGAAAAGGTAAAAGTCATAATTCTGTCAACATCTGTTTGAATGTTGATGAACTGTTTTTCCATATGTTATTGGTCAAGTTCTTTTTATTTTCTCATTTCTTTTCTCTTGCAATTGGTATTATGCTTGTATATTTCATGAGCTCCAGTAGCTGATGTAAAGAATTAACATGATTGTTTGCATTTTTAAATATTTGTTAATTCTAACTATTTTCTTTTTTACATTGTCTTTTGCTGCAATGGGATTGAAACAAGGTTTTGGTTCCCTCTTTCACTTGCAGGTACATCCAGTCTCGATGAGCCAAGTGATGTCTGAGGGGGCATACATCTTATTTTACATGAGGTAGACATCTATTATTGCTAGAGTACCCTAGAAATACCGTCTTCCTTTCCCTGTTTTCTCCCTTCCCTTTGTTTCTTTTCTCGGTTTCTATCCCTTGTAATCAGTTAAATTTGGTTGAAATTACCTAGTAATGTTACTTCTTAGCAATCTCTTGCATATTAATCAAGATCAATCTTCTATCTTTCTCCAAGGGAAGAAAATACTAAGATTAGTTATGTGATATTACGTTTACGGTGTTCCATGTTGTCTACGTTTATCATACGTCTTGCTGCAGAATTAAATGTTGAAACACTAGTCACTTTTCTTGCTACAATATTTCTCTGGATGTTTCTTTGTTGTATGAATGTTACTTTTGGCTTCCATATCAATGCTCTCTTCTAGCTCTAAAAGTATGTAATTCCTTCCAAGGTCATGCCCTCGCCCTCAAAGAGCATTCACTGAAGAGAGCATACAGAAGCAAGTTCCCACTAGGCACCTCGCATCGAAAACAGAGAAGCCTTCACGAGCAGCACAAAGTAAATCCAGCAGCCATTCTGTTGGCCCCAAGCTTTTCCAAGATTTGAGGCCAGAAATTGCAACAGGCTGTATCAACGGCATTCTTAGGCAGAGTGCAAATAGTAACATTCATCCTGTGGTGGAAATGTATGCTGAACCTATCAGTGCGGAGTTCTCCGATGCTACATCAAGTGATTGGTCCCTTTTCACAAGCTCAGACGAGGCTTCTTTCACGACGGAGAGTACTAGAGACTCTTTCAGTACTGTGGACTATGCTGATGCAAGCAATGGAGATCCATTCTCAATCTTCAATAACTTGTATACTCCAGAATCCTCCTCTTCCAACACGGTTTCATGTAGAACGTTTTCAACTAGTAGACCTGATACGAGGTATGTTTCGGAGGAGAAGGGTTATGTTTTGGATTCCTACTCATCAGCCCAACCTGTTAATAGAGTTCAAGAGCATTTGAAACAGGTTTGTGGTTCTTTGACTGAATTTTCTTTAGATAGTGACTATGGCATGTTTGTAAAATATGGGAGTAACCCAAAAAATACTCTTGATAGAACTTCTCATTGTGAATTCTAGTTCATGGAAATTCCAACTGATTAAATAGTGACTTAGCTAGGTAGAAGTGTTGCCTCAATTTTTGTTTTCAATGCTTTAAAATACCCAATGAAAGGAATATTTTTTGAAGATTGTATAGTGCAAACATTTCCCTTGGGCTCAGCTGTTTTTTTTTTTTGGTCTTATTTCTTTAGTAGGATTCTCATGTTCCACTTGTTTAGCTCATATGACAAGCTGAAACTGAATTTATGCTAATTTTAAGGAAATTCTCTCTTCTGTTAGGCAATTTTCAATTTCCGAACATTTTTAATCCCTATCTGATGACAGTTTCCCCCCAGGGGGATGGTAATGCATGAACATGGGGATTGTTGAGGAAATTCATATTCTTTTTTTGGTACAAAGGAGGCTGCAGTTTGGCCTCCTAGGGATAGGAGAAGGGATTGCAAATACTAGGATTCGAATTTTAGAACTGTTGGATGCCACCTTTTAATGGTGGCTGCATGAAGTAACTGGATTAAACCTTAGGGTTTGAGGAAATTCATTTTCAAGTTTAAATTCTGTAGCTATGGATTTTTTTTGTTTTGTTTTGGTGGTACTTACTGCATAACTTTTTTTCCCATTGTGAAGAGAAGCAGCAAATGTGAAAGCCATGATTCTTCCTGATCTATAGCTTTTTTTTTTTTTTTTCCTTTCTTTTTTTCCAATTTTTTAATAAGCCCTTGGATTCCATGGAGTAAAAAGAAAAAAAACTAGAACATGTAACTTGTTGAGCAGAGGGATTGGTTACACTGGTACATCGACTGGCCAGCGATTTCAAATGCACTTTTCTTGCTTCTAATGGCAGATTTTTTCTTCATAATTAGCAAACTGGATATAAATTGTAAATCTATCAAGTTTTTCCTTTTATCAACTATTTTCTTACTTTTTATACATCTAGTGATGTGTTATGAATTTCATCCATTAAGCTGAGTGAGTGTCTTGCTGTTAGAGAAGAATCATGAATTTCATATCGGCTGTATATTAGAGTTTGACTGGGTATATAATAAATGTTCACACTATTTTTAATCTATGAGGTATTTTTTGTGGACAAAACCGTGAGGCCCAATGAGTCAAAACGGATAATATCTTGCTGTGTACTAGAGTTTGATTAAGTATATAAATGTTCACACCAACTTCGATTTGTGAGACTTTTGAGCTTGTGACTACAAGCCAAAAAGTTCCCATTGTAGAATTTATTAGTTTTGGATTTCTGCAACTGACAGGTAGAGGGTGTTTTTTTTTTTTTTTTTTTTTTCAAATTCCATCACTAAAGAAGATTTTGCAGAATCAATAACCCCATCCGTTTCGTTTACTTGCTGCACTTTTAATCGTCCTTTGAACTTAAGCTCTAAAAAGGGATCATCACAAGAATTTAAACCTCAGCTAGGAGTGATATTGATTTGTTTAGTTGAGCCCTTTGAGATGCTGGATAGAAACTGGTAATGTCTGTTGTTGGCGAGCTAAGTAATTGAGATGGCAGATAAAGGTTGAGAATCCTGTAAAAAGATAAGGATGTTAGAGGGCATCGGAGTTGTCTTCAGAGTATGCTCGAATGCTTAATTAGTAAGATTCAGAGGATAATTGGTCGGAGGAATTTGGCACGTGTCTGTCATGCCGGGGCTTCTTAATTGTGGCCTTTTGGGTAGGGGTATAATCGAGCTGCGTCGAGGTCAAGCAGAAAGAAGCTCATGCTTGAGCTTGACTTGAAATTCGAGACTTGAAATTCAGCTCGATCGAGTTTTATTTTTAAAACTCGAGCTCGATTCGAGATAAAAATCGAACTGCTTGAGATCGTTCGATTAGGCTCATTTAGATAGTAAAAAATGAGTTCGATTTTCATGCTCGATTTCAAACTCGATTATTTTTGCTCGAGTTCAAGTTTGAGTTCGAATTGAGATTTTCTCAATACTAATTAAAAATAATAAAAATATTTATTAAAAATTAAAAAAATACTCGAGTCAAGCATTATGATACTCGAATTTGGCATAAACAATAGCTCGAGCTCGACTCGACAATGATTGAGCCAAATCCGAGTTTTTTAAATCGAACTCGAGTAGGTTGCGAAAATTAATATCTCATTTACACTTACCTAGTTGTGGGTTGCTTACCTGAGCTTGGGTATAACAGAAACAAATGAAGTTCTCAATTTTGGATCGTTAGTATGAGACAGGAACCAGATTTTATTAATTAAAGCATTCTTAGTTAAAGCTGTCAGAGAAAAAACCACTAGAAAGACTACATATGTTGCATACAAAATCCTTCACCCTCCGTTTCTCATCTCAGACAAAGTTCAGAGATTTAGAATTAGGATTAGCTGAGTTATTTTCCTAGTACTTCAAACTTGAACCGGAAAGAACTCATCTTCCATATAAAAAACATCCAAATAGTTATATTTTTCCAAAAATTTGATTACATTACATGTTTTGAATGAAAAAAATATATGCTGACATGAAATAACTGTTTTATACAAATTTGTTCTCTTATTTTAAAGTCGATACGTACGGTACAATACCAACTACACTGTATTGGATCCCTCGACTGTAAACATAACTCACAAAATTGAAAAATAATTATTGACATATAATCACAATTCCATCTGAAAAATAATCGAGAAAGCAAACTAAAACAATATATATATATGTATTGATAAACTCATAAAATATACATTTTATGCCTTTTTACTTTTAGTTTTTGTTATTTTTTCGATCTTTATGTTGTTTACTTATATTATATTTTTGAATTATAGGTATATTTAGGAGAATGAAGTCAAAAGATGTCAATAATGATTATAAAAAGCTACAAAATCACAATTATAAGATGAAAGAAGACTTGGGAGTCAAAAAGATCAAATTCTTAATGCTAGATGATCAGGCAGATCTGACATCCGGAGCTTGTTGCAAGAAAAATATTATGTTAAAGTCATTATTTGAAGAAACTTCCTTATTGACTTTTGAAGCTGACTTGAATACCTTTCCAACGATAGTTTACACGCCTAAATCGGACAACGGATGGTCATCCAAATTAGCCGACGAAGTGCGAGACAACGCAGTAGTCGCGAAACCGACGTTAGAGAGCAAAATCACCAAGTCAGCCCACTCGATGCCACGCCGCCTACCTTACTGCCTCCAAAACCGGGAAAAAATCCAAACTTGCCTTATTTTGTCTCCTAGCTTCCTTGATCAACAAGAAAGGGTTTTCAAGGTCAAAAAACTTTATAAATACCATCTTTTGAACCACAAACTATTATTATTTTTGGGAGGAAACTCAAAGATCATCATTAATTTTCTTCTTCTTCATTCTTTTATTTTCTTTTTAGTTTTATGTATATATTATCTATGTCTATACTAGGCTAAACTTATTTTTGGTTAGGGTGATTTCAAAGCCCTAGACATGTTTTGTAATTGATTTTGAGATTCTATCTATATTAGTTTTCTATCAAAGTTGTTTATATTCTTCTACAAGAATTGTTCATGATATTGTCTTGATTTGTTTAGGTTGCAAACTAGATATATCTTGATAATTTTCTAATGATAGTTTAAGAATCTTGATCCGTGTAATTGTCTTGATTTCTATTCAATAGTGGCAATTTGTAATTCATGATTCTGTTGGGTTTTCAAGAATTATAAAGTGGAACATAACATAAGTTAAACAATTCATGTTCATGCTTTTGTTGCTTAGATCAACCTATCTTTCTCATCATAAAGCTGCTGTCAAATTAAATTTAGAATATTTGTCCTAGGTTGTTTGATAGTTAGAGATTAAGTAGTGGCGTTCGTCCTGCTTAACGACAAACTAAGGAAGGATTGGGGTAAGATGGGATGTTGTTATCTACGGTTGTTAACTTTGATAGCTAATTGATGTTGATAGATTTTCAATGATGTCTAGTGGTGGAGAATGAAACCTTAACCATACTTCTCTTATATTTGATTTCATCTTATTTATTTGCTTCTTACTTTTCTTATTTATTTTAATTTTAAATTATTTCACAAACCCCATTTTCTTTTATTGTTCTTGAATTTAAGTTTTAAACTAGTAATTTATAAACTAAAAACCAAACTCTGTGGATTCGACCCTTGCATTCTACTTTACTATAATTGATCATATTAATTGCAAAGTTTAATAAAGATACACTTTTTTGAGTGCATCATATCTTGATCCAAAAGATCTTTGGATTTTTGGCATCAATTGAACTCATTTAATCTGTCTTTTTATATCAGTGATAATTGTTTCAATCATTTTTAGGAGTTTTTTAATAAATGTTTTTAGTTTCTCGCTTTTTATCCTTCTGTTTTTTAGATTAATTAATTAGGGTAAAGTGAGCTTAGAGAGTTGATTTGGTGATTGTGAGAATATGATACATGTTTGTTAAAAAATATAATGTGGCATAATTTTAATGGGTGTATAATTGAATGATTCTAATATAATAAGTTAAACTCAATTATTATTTAGTCTTTTATCTTAAATTTTGGGTATTTATTAGAATATTCAATTGAAATTAGTTTTAATATTTTATGCCTCATCTAATTAGACCTATCCAAGGGTCGGGTAGCCCGCCCGACCCTTATTGGATCGGGTTTGGACAAGGTACTTAGTAATCCGGGTCGGTCCGGCCCGACCCGAATTACTATTTATTAAATAAAAAATATTATTTTATTTAAATTTAATTATAAAAAATATATAAATATTAATATAAAAATAATTTTTTAATATTTTAAAATAGTGAAACGGTTCTATACAGGTCGGTCCGGACAAGGCCCGAATAGGCTTGGGCAAGAGAGAAATATATTTTTCGGGTCGCGGCCCGACCCTGTCCAGGCCATGGACAGATCCACATCTAACTAGGACTTTGTAATTCTACTCTTTTTTTTTTTTTTTTAGAGGGTGCAAATACAGGTTTATAGGCATCTATACTAATTATAAATTCTTAACAGAGTTAATGTCAAATAAATAATATAAAAATAAAATAATAATTATAATAATATAAAATTAGGATATTTAAGTTTTTAATTTAAAAAAAATAATTACCCACTAAAAAACCTAGTCACCCTATACATTCCAAACTCTAGTAGAATTTAAACTCTCTCTATATATAAATATAAAGAGTAATAATTTAGGGAGAGAAGTTCTTCAAACTAACAAAGTGTTTATTTGGTATTGATTTCTTAGTTTTTGTAAAGGAAAACCAGAAAAAAAGGCTTGGTTTAGTTTATTATCAATGGCTTCATTGTCATCTTGGTCTGGTCTTCCAACCGACCTCTTGGAGTCGATCTTTGATTGCACAAAAGACCCCATGGACATCCTTAATTGTAGTGCAGTTTGTAAATCATGGCGACTGGTTGTTTTACAGGTATGTCAAAGATTCTTGCCTCTATGCTTGATTCAATGTGGAGGTTTTCGTCTTTTGTTAAATATTTTTACCAAAGAAATATTAAAGTTTCGTCTTCTTGAAGCTGAAAAAAGTAGGGTTATCTGTTCTAACAATGGCTGGATGTTAACAGTGGACCATATTATGTTCCCATCTAAGATATATCTTTCAAATATTTTCTCAAGAACCCAGATCTCTCTTCCAACGATTATGTCTTTAAGATTAAGTTTTGACTCCATTAATGATGATAATTTCACTTTGAAATTATTTCTGTCAAAGAGTCCTTCAAGTTCAGATTGCATTGTTCTTATTGTTCATAATTCATGTAAAAGAGGCGGCTGCTCCATATCCTTCTGCAAACCAGGTGATTCAAAGTGGACTAATTGGGGTTCACGTATTCCTTATTCCTGGAACATATACGATGCCATACTGTATAAAAACAACATCTACGCTTGCATTACAAATCGTACATTTATTGCGATTTTATGTAATTATCAGCTGATGAATTCTGAAGTAAAAGTTGTAAAGCTCCCAATCAAGGAGCCCTTGCAAAAATATTGTTCTGATACTTTCTTGGCGAAGTCAGATTATGATGGTGTTTTCATTGTTGGCTGTAAAAGTAAAGCTCCTGATGGAAAACTATTTCTAGTTTTCGAGTTCAATGTTTCAACAGAAGAATTCAAGGAAGTTAATGATTTGGGTTACTATTCACTCTTTATAAGCTCCAATGGCAGCAGCCATCACATTGTAAAGACTGGAAAATATTCTGCAGCTTCCTTTAAGGGTAACTGCATCTACCACCATGATCATCAGGGCTATGCTATATATGATTTAAAGACCAAGCATGTTGAATATGTGCCTTATGAACCCTTTTCTAAGTACTGGCGTATGAGGAGAAGCTTTAATTGGATCAATCTGTTTAATCTTTGAATAAAGACACATGCGGACATGCCCTTGGGTGGATTTCTGGTTCTTAAGTTGTTTAATGTACTGTGATTATCAGAAATTAATGGATCACTGCAAAAAAAGTTTTTCTTTTGGACTTTCTACCTCTGATCTGTGCTATACTACTCTTTGTATCTACTCTTCCTTCGATTGAATGAAACCCGGCTTTTGTTGCTTTTTTTTTATTGTTAATATCGTGATATTCCGATCGTTATTTTGAGATTTTCACTATAATTGATCGCGATAAACGCGACGCAACTGAAAACGTATTTGCAAATACAATTAGAATACATGCTTCTACATCTGATCATGTCCTTTACTCCAACTTCAGATTTCAAATACAAAGTCGGTTTCCTTTGAAATAAGAAGATGAATTAAAGGCTAACATTATTAAAGAATAAAGATAGCACGAGCATCTGGGAAGGACCTTTAAAATTTCTTAAATTGTACATAAAAAGATATTCTTAAATGCTGATTCACAGTTGGATCAATATTCATCTATTTTAAAAAAAAAAAAAAAAAAAGAATGAAGTGATTTTATTAAGGGGATAAAAAAGTTCCACAAAACGGAAAGTCTTAATACAAAACTCAAGATGCTAAACCAATTCAAAAAGTAATCATCATTAGAGTTTTAAATTGCGGTCGCGGACGTATTTTTTATTGTGTCTTGTTTATCGTAGTTACGAATGTAACAAATGTTATGACAATCAATTGCAATGAATATCAACAATAACGAGAGTTAAATTCGTAAAATAACAACTGTAATGTCACATTACGACCGTTAATCAAAACCCTGATCATCACTCAAAAAAAGAAAACCATACAAAAGAGAGAAAAGAGCATGAAAAGCATAACACATGACCCAAGTGAGGTACCTGACAAAAAAAAAATATCATAATCCTCGACAAGGCTTAAAAGCCATCCAAAGATTGCTATCTTTGTGGCCAAATCATCCACACTGAACAAAAACTCTGAAAAGTAAAGAACTTGCATTGCCGGCCTTAATCAAATGAATATTGATCACTACCCGCAACAAGAGAAAGTTTAAAAAAGCTATCATTTGAATCATAATTAACTACTATCATGAGTTGCCCCCTCCTCCTTTTCCAATTCTATAAGTTTATTGATAATTATTGCATCTTAATTTGCAAAAACTAAGCAAAGAAATTTGTAAATTTCCAAAATTTTGATTGCTTCAGCTTCGTAATCAGAAACTACTTTCATCTTTTATGACTACAGGAGAACTAGGTGTTGTGCGGAACTAAAACGAGATTACTAAAACCGATAAAAAACACACTGAAAAAACACTGATAATTTTACGTGGTTCGGCCAATATGCCTACGTCCACGGGAGGAGGAGCAAAGCTTTGTATTTATCGGAGATGGTGTATTACACGAGATACGTATTACAAGTGCTCTCTATAGCACACACTCAACCGGGAGTGGCTCTCTCTAGAGCTCTCACATCTCTACCGGGAGGGAGCTCTTGGAGCTCACCTTTGGAGCTCTCCAACTCTATCTCACTCACACTCTCTCAACTCACTCATTTTTCTCTCTCACTCTACATGGCCTTTTATAGGCACCATCCATGGTGTGAACACATAGCTAGTGGCAAACAAAGTAGCCACCATCCACCAACTATCTTGGTCTACCATCCACCAACTATGGTTGGTGGTAGCCTCCATTATTGACCTTGGTTGGTGGCTTTGGTGGAAGCTTCCTTGGTTAACTTTGAGCCATATTCAACAATCTCCACCTTGGCGAGAATCCACAGAGAGAATTCACAGATCAGAGCTTCCTCCTTTCTCCTTCAGGTGTCATGTACACCATTACACACATCAGTTTACCTACTGCATTGGCATGATCCATCAATGCACTGAGCCTGAGTCAATTTTTTTTTTGTCTACTTCCCAAGAATTTTCTTAGCTTCTCCAAGATCATCTCGAACTCTGAGCTCAGTTGAGCCTTCAGCCTGTCGATCTCCACCTTGCCTTTTTCAGCAGATAGACAAATGATCCATCTTGAAGTTTTCGGAAATAAACACAGTGATCAAATTGACTGTGTGTGTACTTTTCATCCTGTCATGAAACAGTCCAACCGTTTATACAGCTGTCACGGGATTGTTTCAGACCATACAGTGACCGGTTCAACTTGCTTTTGTAGTCTTTGCGATCGGGGACTCCAAAACTATCTGGTTGAGTCATATAAATTTCCTCCTCTAAGGAACCATGGAGGAATGCAGTTTTTACATCAAGTTGAACTAACTCTAGGTCATACTGTGCTACTAAAGCCAATAAGATCCGAATAGATGCATGCTTAACAACAGGTGAAAATACCTCATTGTAGTCTATTCATTCTTTTTGAGCGTAGCCTTTGGCTACCAGTCTGGCTTTGTATCTGATGCTGTCTTTGCCGGTAGCACTCTCCTTTTTGGCAAAGACCCATTTGCACCCAATTGATCTTTTGAGTGTTGGAAGTGGAACCAACTTCCAAGTCTGATTCTGATGAAGTGATGTCATCTCTTCATCCATCGCCTCCTTCCACTGGGCATGCTCAGGGCTGTTTACAGCTTCTTTGTAATTGATCGGAACATCATCATCAATTACTGGAAGGGCGTATGCCACCATGTCTGTGTACCGAGCAGGTTTCCGAATATGTCTATTCGGTCTACTGGTGGCAACTGATTCAAATTGCTGAAAGGTTTCTGGTGATGACTCCTCCACTTCAGTTAAGGTGTCATCAGATTCTGGTTTAGATTCATCGGAATTTTGACCAGCATCTTCTGATTCAAACTCCACCTGCTTTAGAGAATCTTGGTTCACATTCTCTGGAGTTGACAGTTTCAGCATTACAGATTCGTCAAAGGCAACATCTCGGCTTACGATGACTTTCTTTGACTCAAGGTTCCACAGTCGGAATGCCTTTACTCCTTCACTAAAGCCCATGAAGACAGCTTTCTTGGCTCTAGGATCCAGTTTTGCATCCGTAACTACGAAGCCGATCATAATCAGTGGCAGAATGTCCGGACCACACCTCTATGGGAGTTTTCCCATCAATTACGGTGGAGGGTAGTCTGTTGATAATGTGGGAGGCGTACAATAAAGCCTCCGCCCAAAATGCTTTGCTCAAGCTCGACTGGGATAACATGCAGCGAACTTTATCAACCAAAGTTCGGTTCATCCTTTCTGCAACTCCATTCTGCTGGGGAGTGCCAGGAACAGTGAAGTGTCGAATTATCCCATCATTCTGACAGATTTCCTTCATTGCTAAGAATGCTCCACGTACAACCTTCAGGACTCCATTCTGAATGGTCATCTTGTAACCATTTGAGTCTAAGACCCCCAGTGATATGAGGTTCTTCTCGAGATCAGGGACATACCTTACATCTGTAAGTTGTCTGATTGTACCGTCATGCATTTTTAGTCGGATCGTTCCAATACCTCTAGTGTGACATCGTTGCCCATAAGGACAATTCTTCCATCAAGCTCTTGATAGCTTGAGAAACACTCTCGGTTCGAACACATCTGGTATGAACATCCGGAATCCCTTGATTGGAAGGATGTATCTCCACCTTAAACTGTGAAAGCAGAGTCTTCTTCTCTATCAGTCTTTTGAGCAACTATCACAATCGACCTCTCTTGTCAGGACAACCTTTCCTCTAGTGTCCAACACTAGGCACACTCGTCCCTTGCAGATTGTCGATGATATTTTTCCTAGACAGGATCTTCATCCATCTATCGGTCCTTCGCGGATTAACAGGATTCTTCTCCTAGATAGGATATCTATCGCCTACTAGACTGGACTGGACATGATCTTCACCGTCTACTGGTCCTTCGCGGATTAACAGGATTCTTCTCCTAGATAGGATATCCACCGCCTACTGGACTGGACTGGACAGGATCTTCACCGTCCACTGGTCCTTCGCGGATTAACAGGATTCTTCTCCTAGATAGGATATCCACCGCCTACTGGACTGGACTGGACAGGATCTTCACCGTCCACTGGTCCTTCGCGGATTAACAGGATTCTTCTCCTAGATAGGATATCCACCGCCTACTGGACTGGACTGGACAGGATCTTCACCGTCCACTGGTCCTTCGCGGATTAACAGGATTCTTCTCCTAGATAGGATATCCACCGCCTACTGGACTGGACTAGACATGATCTTCACCGTCTACTGGTCCTTCGCGGATTAACAGGATTCTTCTCCTAGATAGGATATCCACCGCCTACTGGACTGGACTGGACATGATCTTCACCGTCCACTGGTCCTTCGCGGATTAACAAGATTCTTCTCCTAGATAGGATATCCACCGCCTACTGGACTGGACTGGACAGGATCTTCACCTCCTACTGGACGGGATCTTCACTGTCTACTGGTCCTTCGCGGACTCACAGGTCCAGTACTTCACACAGCCACATGCCAAAGTTACGTGGTGCCATCAAATTTCTCCACCTCGAACTTTGCAGTGGTCATCGAGTTCTTTCTGATGTAAGAACTTGATGGTGCGCTGCTGGTTGTTTCAGTTGTCTCTAATGATTCTGCCATGGTAATAAAACAAAATTACCAACTCAGAGTTTTTCCCTTATCTGTATGGAAAAAACGGATGCCGCGGTTGAGTCCGGAATAGTCGAAATAGCCAGGAACGGGTCCAACTGTGTAAATTTTGGACACACGGTGAATATTCTGCGAATATTCAGCTGCAGGTGACTCGAAATGAACTCGGTTTAGCTCAACCGGCTCGGAAAAGTCTCGGAATAGTGTTCTGAAACGGCTCCAAAAATGGCCCGAAAAAGTTGGTCGGAGCTACGGAGGCGCGTGGGGCGCGTGTGGTGGCGCGTGCGGCGGCGCGTGGGCGCGTGCAGGCTGGTGGTGACCGGCGCGTGGGCTTCACGCGCCTTCATCCTCTGGAGCGCATGCGGCGCGTGGGCGAGTGAGGCCCACTCGCGATTCTTCTGGCGGCGCGTGTGGGCGCGTGCGGCCTCCTCTGGTGCTCCGGTTGATTCTGCTGCACTCCTCTCAACGACCTCTTCAACCTGGTATTTTCAAAACACAAATTGGAGCACTTTTGAAAAAACGGACAGAATCGAACAAACTCGGTTTTACGTAAAATTTGGCTCTGATACCAATTTGTTGTGCGGAACTAAAACGAGATTACTAAAACCGATAAAAAACACACTGAAAAAACACTGATAATTTTACATGGTTCGGCCAATATGCCTACGTCCACGGGAGGAGGAGCAAAGCTTTGTATTTATCGGAGATGGTGTATTACACGAGATACGTATTACAAGTGCTCTCTATAGCACACACTCAACCGGGAGTGGCTCTCTCTAGAGCTCTCACATCTCTACCGGGAGGGAGCTCTTGGAGCTCACCTTTGGAGCTCTCCAACTCTATCTCACTCACACTCTCTCAACTCACTCATTTTTCTCTCTCACTCTACATGGCCTTTTATAGGCACCATCCATGGTGTGAACACATAGCTAGTGGCAAACAAAGTAGCCACCATCCACCAACTATCATGGTGGGAACACATAGCTAGTGGCAAACAAAGTAGCCACCATCCACCAACTATCTTGGTCTACCATCCACCAACTATGGTTGGTGGTAGCCTCCATTATTGACCTTGGTTGGTGGCTTTGGTGGAAGCTTCCTTGGTTAACTTTGAGCCATATTCAACACTAGGGACACAAATTTTTGCCTTAATGTGGATCTTTTTCCTACTCCACTTATAATTTTTATGTTTCTTCTTCTTTCCAAGGTTTTGCAACTTATTATTGATGATAGATTCCAAGCACACATCCACAAGCTCATATTCATCAGCACACTTGTCATCATTATCACTATCATATTCAACATTTAAATTCATAGAATTGTAGGAAAAACAATCATTAGTAATCTCTAGTAGCAATTTCTATATTATTTGTCAAAAGTCATATATTGTTTATCTCTTAATGTTATTTATATATCCTATTAAACTCTCCACCTTACAAATTAGATTTTAAGGTCGGGTTTAAGTTTCTTTAACTTGGTATCAAAACTAGGTTCTTTACCCGTTTTATTGGGATGTCTGTTTTAAGCCAATTTCACCAAATATCTGTTGAGAAAGGTGTCAAAAGTCCCTCATTGCTTACCTCTTATATCTGCGTATGATTTATATACTATATTAAACTCTCTGCTTTATAAATTAGTTTTTGAAATCGGATTTAAGTTTCTATAACTCTATGTTCTCAAATAAATGAATCAAAAAATCATGATAACAGTACTCACCTGACACTTCTTTATAATTAGGACCCACATCACAGATCATATTAATTTTTATCTATGCTTCTAGTATGTAGGCTGTAGCAGGGACTTCCCAATTCATTACATGGATCTAAGTCAGTTCAATAACTGCTGCCTTGATCAAGGATAGCATTAGGATCATAGGAAGTCCCATTAAATTTTATAATTCATAAAAAATATTTTACCAATCAAAATTTAGTAAATAACTCACATAAGATTTCACGTTTGTTAAAATTATGGAAATTTTAACATATTCTGTCTATGGCAAAAAAATAACTAAATAACTTACGCATTAAAAAGTAATTTAGTAAATAAATTCAATCTTTAACTTATTACCCTGCTAAGCTCATTATGTTTTGCCAAGCCCAAATTTGATTACAGCCCAAACCGTAAATCAAATCCTAATGAAAGTTGGATTAGAAGTTTTTCTTGCAATCCAAGATTATAAGATTTTTTTTCCCAATAAAAAAGGAAGAAAGAAACGCAATTATACAATTGTTATTATACCAGAAGCAGAGAAAGAAGAGGGCAAAGGATATAGCAGCAGGCAGGTAGTCTCTAATTCTCTATAGTCTATACAACCATCCGTAAGGTATTGAATCTGATATATTTTAATAATATCAAGAACAACAACGTTAGATTGCTTCGCAAATTTATTCTTATTCTCAATCTACCTCGAATGTTTTATATCTTCGCATATTTGTATTGTATTCGTATTACATTCCTACCTATGTTATAATGATGTTATATATTTTATATAAATTTTACCACATTTGTTTATTTGTATCAAGTTTGTGTTATTTTTTCGTGTAGTGTCGCTTTTTAATTAATTTTCACCCATCGTATTCATGGTGTGTCCAAAGTTGTTAAATTTAACTGAAACTAGGGCTATAGGGTTTTTTCAGAGTAGAAAGAAAGACTTGTTTTTTATATATATATTGTTTCCTGTAGTGAATCACTAACGCCTGAATCAGGGAATCAATCGGGGAAACAATCCTGCGTTATATTTTGTTATTTTTCTCAACCTGCGAGCTGGGATGTCAAGTACCGTTTCTGCAGCAGCAAGTTCCCATGTTACGAAGAATTTGATAGATGGTCCAGTTGTAGCCATGGCGTGTAATGAACAAACCAGGACGAAAGTTGTAAGCCTGGCAAAGGAATCAACAGATGAGGATGAAAGTTGTGATTCTGACATGGAATCAACTAATGATGGAGACGAAAGTTGTGATTCTGATTACGACGCAGAAGCTGAGTCCATGAAAATACTGCTGGAGATGGAGATAATATCAAGACAAGTTCAAGAATCCGAATTTTACTCTAAACTATACAATCAGATTAAAAGTGAGGAATTTCAAAGCCAGCTAAGTCGTGTCAGAAGCTCTCACTCACATGATGTTCTTCTTCCAATGGTGATTTATGCTTTAGGTAGCTTGGAAAGTAGCAATTCTTCAAAACATCAATTGGCTGTTGCACTTTTATTACAGCAAGACTTCTCAAACTGGATAAGCAATAAAATACAAGTGTTTGATCCAGTGCTATCTCCAGCTGATGTTATTGCCTTACAACAATTAGGATGCACTGTTTTATCAGTTGATGAGGATTGCCGGAGACAGGTTGAGAGGCCAACCTTGTTTTTCATGCCTTACGCCTCTACTTATCACACAGGAAATTTACTGGAAGCAAACTGGTTGCCTTCAAATATTAACCATGTGATTTTGTTGACAAATAAAATGAGTGAAAACCTGGGAAATTATCAAGATGTGCTAGAAAATGGACAATCTTATGGTAATTGGGGTGTCAGTTTCATGGATGAAATGGAATATCTAGAGGCTATTCACAAATGTATTCAAAGAATCAAAATCCATGGAATTTTTGCTGACATTTACTTGGATGATGTTAAAGATGTTACTGACAATATTCTTTTACATATGCAACTTTTTGATTTGCCATTTATGGAGAAGTTACAGTATCTGGAAGCTATCCAAAAATATACTCAAGAGATGGGGATTCAAAGCCTTGGAAAACCTTCTGACAATTTATTATATAACTTTGCCTTTCATTTCTTTAATATGGCACCTGAGATTGATATGAAGACCTTAATTCAAGGTACTTGGTCTTTTTTTTCTAGTTCTTTTATGAAATTTTGAACTCCTTTGGGTTTTATTAGACATAGCAATTTGTGTATCCGTGTTATATTCGTATATTTTTTCGTATCATAATCGTATTTAAAGTATTTTATATTTGTATAAATTTTGACATGTTAATAATTTATATTATATAGATTTTGACATGTTTGTGTATTCGTGTCGTATCCGTGTTTTATTTTCGTTTTGTGTCGTGTTTTAATTTTTTTTTTTGTGTCGTGTAATTAATCGTGTCGTATCCAATATTATAATATCTAGGTTTTATTCAGTTCCACATTTGTCTAGAATTAATCAGTTTTGTGATGATGTAGGTGAAGATGGGATCCGACTAAAATTCGAAAGGCAATTTGAGAAGTTATGGAAGCTAGAACAAGACCTAATAGCTGCTATAATTGAGTCATTCATCATCGAGGCATCGAATGCCCATATGCCTGAGACAGAAAATTAATTGCTTTGTGGAAGGAAGTTTGATAATTTTCGAGACATCTTTGTTTAATTACTTCGTTATTTAAAGAATGTAGAAATTTTTGAACGTCCAAGATTAAAATGTTTATAAAGTGTCTATATATATATATATATATATATATATGTATATCGATTCCCGACGAAGAAATTTTTTAATTATATAAATGAATTAAAAATTTATAAGATGTTTTATTTTTTAATTATTTTTTTATTTGACATGAATATATTTAATTTTTTTTTATATATTTAAAGAATTATATCGATATTCATATTTGAATGCATATAAAATATTTATAAAAAAAAATTCGAAGAACATATCTAGCAATCTTATTCCTACATTTGATGTTAAAAATCTGCTACATGTGATCTAATTTTTCTTACAGATTTCCCAGTTTTCAGATTAAAAACTAGCAGTAAAAATAACAAGATTACTCCAAAATTTTGTCTTTCATGGACCCAACAATTGATTTAGAAAAGAAATGGCAGTAAAAATTCTTCCACGTGAGGCTTTAAGATGGTTTAAAATCATAGCTAGGCCACAATCTGATAGGGACATGAATCCCTATCCTCTATTTATGGACCTACCATGTTTTATAATCATGCCATATCTATTAATTATTTTGTGGCACAAAATAATTGTATTTTATTTTCCTTTATATTACAAATAATTTGAGGAGAACATAATTTGTATGCTAAAATAGTAACAATTAATTTTATTATTATTATTTTTTTATAATAAAAAAAGTTTCTCATAGGCAAAGTTATTCACCAAGCAGGCTATAGTATAAAAGTAAATTAATGGTAAGATTTTTGGGATATTTTTTCTTTTCCCAAAAAACAAATCCTATAATAAATTTCTAAATATGAATTAAAGTTATTCATCAAAAATACTAAACTCTAAATATATTATTGTTAGAAAAAAGTGGTTCAACTTTTAAGAAACATAACCTTTATCAATTGAACAAAGATTAATTAAATATCACATGATCGAAAAGTATATTTGTCAATCAACTTTACAACAATAATTTATAAAGGAGAAACATGTCATCATTTCTATTAGGATATAAGTACTATATTTTTTTGGCTACAATATCCATTAGAATATTGAAAGCTTTTGCTATTTTTGTGATTTTGAAGTCATTAATTTTATAAAAAAAAATATTTTTAATTAAATTAATAATCAATTACTATTAAATACTTAGCTCAATAATGAGTTTATATTAAGAAAAAATATCTCATCCGTTATTAATGAAATTTTTAAATTTTATAAATCGAATTAATAGAATGACATATATCTTTTAAAAAATAAAAAAAATATGTAACAGTTTTTTAATTCATGTTATGAAATTAAAAAAAAATTATCGTAGTGTATAAAAATAATTTTTTTATTTAAATATTTATATCAATAATAAATATCCATAATATGCATATAAAAAAATCAAATAAAAAAGTTTCCATCCTATAAAATAAAAATAAAAAAGTTGAATTTTTTTCTATGGATAAAAATCTTATACTTTTAATATTGGAAAAAGTTAAAAGAAAAACTCTTTATAATACTACTTTTTGTTGTATACTTTTATATTTGTCCAAATTTAATCTACTTTCACACATAAAAATTATAAAAATAAAAATAAAAATCATTGTCTTGATGATTTTAGTCAAATTCAGATGCAACCCGGTAGCTAGGCAGCTTCTAAATCTGATCCCACCACTCAAAAACCAAAAACCTTAATATCAAAGTAACCATTTTTTTTTTCCTAGTTGATCCATCACCATAACCAGATCCCAATTTCTCAACCAAAACTCCCCCAAAGAAAACAAAAAAAAAAAAGGAGAAAAATGAGTGGTGAAGAGAAAAACATAGCTGTAGTTGTAGATCATCAGCATCATCAATATGGAACTTTCCAAGGAGTAGCTAACTACCCTCCTCCACCGCCTCCTCACCACCAGCATCAGCACCATGGGCCAGCTATTGGATTTCCTCAGCCTGTTCCGCCGCCTGGCCTCCATGAGCCCTCTGCTCCTCCTCCTCAGTATTACCCCCAAGGTTATCAAACCGTTCCAGGTAATCTACTCTACAAAAGAAAAAAGAAAAAAAAACTTTGTTCTTTTGTGATTAGTCAATCAAAGGAAGGATTTTGAGATTTGGGTTTTTGTTGGATGGAAGGATTAACATGTTTTTTAAGATGAAAGATCCAAGTTTTTTATGTTTTAGAAGAAAAAGGTGTTTATATATTAGGAGTTTTATAGCAGAGAAAGAAGAGAAATAAATGCATAGATATATAAGCAGCTTTGCTCTTTTTTTGATGTAATAGAAAGAGTTTCTGATTCTTGAGGATGAGTGAAATTTGTAAAAGCAAGATTTCATGGATTTGGGTTTTTTTATGGATGGAAGAAAAATAGGGTTTTTTAGGGGTTGTGACTTAGGTAGGGGTGGGAAAGATCCAAGTTTTTGCTATTATAGCTGAGATATTTTGCTATAATTTTCATAATAGTTTAAGAAGAATGGAATTAGATTTCAGAGAAAGATGAGAGATAAAAGTATAGATATATTATACAAGTCATTAATCATAAACCAAATCCTTCTAAAATATGTAAAATGCCAGGGCTTATCAGGTATTTTGACTATCAGGTAGAAAAATTACCAATAATGATCTGCAAACAACCTTGAACTTGAAGGAAACACGCATAAAACCTTTCAGGAACTTGTGAAAAACTCTAGATTTGATCAAACTGATCTTGTTGCAAGATCAACATTTCATTTTTAATCATGCAAAACTCGCTTCTATCAAATGTGAGAGGACGTCCCATGTGATGATAAACCTTAGGTTGCTAAAACTCGTGCCAAGAGTTAGAATGTTGTGATTCATGGATATGTATCACTAGATCAGTGTAAGATTGGTATTTTTTGTAATTCAAGTTGGTGTGTACGAGTTTCTTTTCTTGTATATAGTTGTATTGGGAACAATTTTTCAAGAAATGAAATGTTTGTTCTTCAGATTCAACAAAGCCTGCATTATGTTGATGAAAACTTTTTGTTCTAGATCTGCTTTCTCCTTGATACCTTTGATGTCTAGGTTATGCTGTTGCTGAAGGAAGGCCTGTAAGAGAGCGTCGCTTACCGTGCTGTGGCATTGGTCTTGGATGGTGCTTGTAAGTCATACATAGTTTTCTTTGTTTTAAGGGTTTTTAAACTATCATGTCAAACAAATAACAACTTAACGAATATGTTGTTGCACTGTAAATTTTACAAATTATTTTCCTGTATCTCCAATTGTTGTGGGTTAAAGAAAAAAAACTCAACAAAGAAAACAAAAGGACAAAGAGAGAAGGTACAGGTTGGACAAATGGGAAATTAATATCTCTGTACTAGTTGATTGGGGATCTCCTATCCTGTTGGGAGGAAAATTTTATAAGAAAGCTGTGAGGATAGCTACGACTTATAGCATTGAGTTTTGTTGGGGACTATGAAGAAACTTTTTAATAATGAGAATGGTACAGTGGATGTTTGCAATTATAAGAAAATACAGGATAAGAAATGCTATGAAGAGCCGGCATCAATTGGACCTTACTTGAGGATCAGATCTTAGACGGTTTTTTCATTTGCAACTGCAATGATTTGCATATGTTAACTATACCATGTTCACATTCATGCTTGGAAATGGCTAGAATTGGTATAGCCTAATGCAATAAATGTTGGTGAAATGTCACCTTAAATTTCCCGTTTCCATGACACAATGTTGTTAAGCTATGTTACTTGGACTCGGGATGAGTGTCGGATATGGGTAAGTGTCTGACACAAGTATGCTTACTTTTTTCTTAAGTTTTTCCATATATTTGGAGGGCTGGACCTCCATACCCATGTCAAGGAAAATGAAGAATTGGAGTAACAAATGTTAAGGACATTAGCTGCTAGATACCCCAAATATGGAAATCTTTTTAAATGGATTCAATTGACACTTGGATATGTACTCAAAATCTGACTGGTACACAATGCATATAACATGTATTTTTATACAAATCCGCATAATGTTTATTATTATCTTGGTTATTGTTTTCTGAATTCGTAGCTATCATTTAAATAGTTTATGATTCTTGATCTATAAGTATACTTCTTTGAAGGTTTATCATTGGTTTCTTCTTTGGGGCCATCCCCTGGTACATTGGATTGTTTGTTCTACTTTGTTCAAGGATAGATTACCGAGAGAAACCGGGATATATTGCTTGCACAATTGCTGTGAGTATCTTTTCTGTCAGTCTTTTTCAATTTTATGAAAGCCATGGTGCATTGAAATGACTATCAACTGTCATTTTATATATATATATATATATATATATATATTTGAACGGAAAATCATATATTTGGAAAAAAAGATTCGAAACTAAGACATACCATAATTTATAATAGCACTTTAACCAACAAAAACAAATTTTTTTTTTTTAAGTTTATTTGTAATTAATTGGTACTATGCTTTATCTTCTACTTAAATATATTATCTGGTACCAGTTGTTGTGTCTTTTAGGCTATGGTTCATCACCCAAAGATCACATCTACCTTTTTTGCTTTTGTCATGTTCAATTAACTTTTGATTTACCATCTAAAAGATTAGAGAAATGAAATTGAAAGATGAGAAGATTGAGTCTATAATTCTGAGGTAGTGAACAGATGAAAAAAAATCATGTATAGAGTTTGAATTGCAAATGAGGTTCTGAATCATATCAATGTGCACGACTAGGGTTCTGAATCAGGACAGAGGAGTGATATGAATTTAGAAACCTTATACTAGTATGTAACTTTTACAACACTTATTTGACAATGTGATGGAAGGGGAAATTTTGGGGGTAAGATAAGCAGATGAAAGCAACTATGTTTCATTAAGGGCTTTTCCTAGTAAGGAATCTTAAAAATTGCACAGGGCAAAGCTCCTTCTGGTATCAATGTCTCTGTCTATAGGTTGCATGTTTAGAAATTGGATTCCGCATACGTTGCCTTAAGAGGTTTAATAATCACTATAAATGGGTCAACTATTTCGTTATTCAGCACTTTGAATTCCTAGAATCTCATTCAAGATTTCACGAATGCAAGCGGCTAAACTTGCTTTTGTGGAATTCTGTGCTAATATGCTGTCCATCAACAATTTTGTTATCAAGATTACATGTTCTTAGTTGATTTATGGAATCACTTCTCACTCTTTAAATGGGCTACTGCTCAGGAGCAATGTATAGATAGATAGAAACCCTACTTGGCTCACTATCAACAAAGTCTAGTTGAAAAATCCCTTGTTTTCTTCTTTTTCCTTGCTCAAATCTTTTTTCTTTTGTTCCTTTAGTTTTTAGTCATTATCTGATTTTCAGAGATATTCTTCCATGCAGCTTTGCTGCCTTTATTTAACAATATTTCTTCCAAGTAGACTGGTTGTGCTTCTTGTTTAGCTCATGACCATTTCCTTAATTGTCTATTAAATACCAATAGTGAAAAGAAATTTTTTGTCCCCTCTCTTCCTCTAGTGAGGTTCTTAAAAACCAGTTTAATGAGACTGCTGCTTGTGCAGGCCATTCTTGCTACAATTGCTATTATTATTGGTGTAACAAAGGGAGATGATGATTGGTAAGCTCTTGCAAGAGGTGTATAGGTGGGAAAATAATGTATATGCCTTTTTCCTGTAAGCTATCTTTATGACAATTTGCTAGAAGAATTTTTATGAACTATATGATGCATGATGGAACACTAGTGATATTTGTTTATCATCATTGCTCTGACAGCAATGGAGATTGTTAATTTTACTCTATGAGCTTTTACATAGATTTATTAATCTAATAGAAAGTATATATTATGCTAAGTTGTATTGTATGCATCAGGGGCGGATCAAGGGGGGCAGGCAGGGGCTCTTTTGTTATGTTTGGAAATATGAATTTGAAAATTTGGATTTCATTTGTTATATAAATTGTGAAAATGAAATGCATATATTATGTATAAATTAATTAAGATTTAATATGATTATATATTTGCAAGGTATAAAAATATGAATTTCAAATTCACAAATAGTTATAAGTATTTCAAATTCATCATTAAATAGGCATCTAATAAATTCATGAATTTGAAAAATAATCATCAATGTTATATTTACAAATGTTTTATTACACAAGTTTTATTATTTTTGAAATTCAAATTCATCTTTTAAAATTCAAGTTCTTAAATGCAACCCGTAGGTTCTTAACAATTGTGTAATTCAAAAATTCAAGTTCTCAAATTCATCTATACTGAACAAGGAAAACGTAGTTCCGTTGGATACCGTTTGCAGAAGTGTGTTATATCTTGTTTGAATGTTAATTGCCACTGAATTTTGTGGCATCTAATTAGTTAAGTTGTTGAGGCATTTGGCAAAGCAACAAGTAGATGTACTTTCTCATTACATGTGATTTTCATGAAGAATATATTTGCAAAACCATAGGGGGCTTGGACGGGCTTCTTTTAGTAAATTTGATAAAAATATGATAGAAAATCGAGAAATTTTATTTATTTATTTTTTAATTTTTTTTAAGTGATAATATATGAATTTATTATTTTTTAGAATTATATTAAAGATCATATCATTAAAGATCCCTTTAACATCACGTTTACCTCTAGTTCGGTGCGATTGAACCCTTTTTTGAGATTCAATCGCACTAGTTGCCCATTTGGATAACCAGTGGGTGGCATGTTGGAGTCCCTTCCACTGTGCCACACCACCAGTGGACAACTGGACCCTTAAGGGTCAGTTGCTCCCACTGGTGGTATTTTATTTTTCTACTCTTTTTTTTGTTTTTTATTTTAAAAATATTTTTTATTTATTTAAAATAATAAAATTTTTGCATAATTATATTAAAAAATAAATACATAATAAAATTTTATATTAAATATATGATAAATTTTAATATAAAATAATATATATCAACATTATTGAGTGAATAAAATTTTATAATATCAAATTAAATTAAATGATATAAAAGATAATAAAAATTAAATATTAGTTTGTTATGTTTTAATTTGTGTAAATATATTATTTGTAATTATAAACAAATTTTAATATAATGTCCTTAATTGTCATTTTTTTTTTCATTATAATTCATCTCACCGCACAGCTGCTTTTGCATCCAAACACATATCCAACCACTGATTTTAATCTCACCGCTACAGTACTCAATCTCACCGTTACAATAACTAATCTTACCTCCACGGCTATTTTTAATCTCACCGAAATCAATTTAATCGCCAATCCAAATGGACCTTAAATCAAATGCATATTCTTATTAATTATTTATTTAATATTAAAATCGTTTAAAAAATATTTAAAATTTTATTTAAACAAATTAATCGATTGAACCGATTGAATCGAGAATCGAAGGTCACATCGATTTAATTTTCACTCTGATTTTTTTACTTTGCAATTTATCAAAAGAGAGGCAAGTTCAAGTTCAGTTTTTTTCCCCAATAATTTTCAATTATACTCATTATTGTTCACATTTTCAAATATTCCCATAGATTTTTTATTTAGTTATGAGGAATATTATTTGAAAAGTACAGCAGAGAGGATGTAAACTCCATAAGTCAATCTTCTTGTTCGGAGGTTGATGAAGGTCATGATTGTAGGTGTCTTGTTTTTGCTAGGGGAAAGCAGTAATTGGTTAGAACTGATTTATCCAATCGAAATTGATCAAATTTGGTTAATTTAATTTATTCAGTTTTGGTATTAATTGGTTAGATTTATTCGATTAATTCGATCGGTTATCGATTTTTAAAATTAATAATTAAATAGATGAAACTATCAATTTTTAAAATTAATAATCAAATAGATCGAATTAATTGATCATATTAATTTATTTTATATAATATAAATACAACATAATTTATATAATAATTTGAAATTATATATAATATAATATATATGATATAAAATGGTTTATATATAATAATATAAATAATTTATTTTTTAATGGTTAAAACTGATTAAATCAGTCGAACTGACCGACCTAAGTCGGTTTCGATTTTTTCGATTAGTCAATTTAATTCGATCAATTATCAAGTGAAATCGATTAATTCAATTTTCAAACTTAAAAGATCGAACCAACCGAATACTCTTCCCTAGTTTTTGCAAGCTTGTGACAATCGAAACTAATTAAGTATTACAAAACCCGGGATTTAACTTGCAATATTGGACACGAAACAATTACATGAACACGACACAAAAAAATAAATAAAACACGTCACGATAAGATACGATACGAAAAAAATAATACAAACACATGAATTCTCAAAATCTATATAATACGAATTATTAACGTATCAAAATTTATATAAATATAAAATACCTTAAATATGATTATGACATGATAAAATATACGAACACTATATGAATACACGAACTGTCAGATCTAAGCTTCATGTATATTAGCCATTTGCAAGGGTGTTCATGCATGTATTGCAAAGAAATTTGACCTGCATATTATTTTTGTCAAAGTCTTCAAAAGTTCATCAAATGCTCGATGTTGGTAGTTGGTAAATATCATATTTCTATAAAAGCCGTGGAATCTATTTGATCTTAGAACAAGAACTTGTAATCTTTAAATATAAATAATAGTTCTTAAACTTGATTAGAATTTTTTAAAAAATAGAAACCCTAATTCACATTTCGAAAAGGTTTTGGCCATAAATGATATGATGCATATTCAAATCCATTTGAATTAGAAGTCCACGATTCTTAACCCTTTAGTAAGGGTCTAAAGACTAAAGAGTTTGATATATAGTAACAATTTTATTTGCAACAATTATTATATATAATACTGTACACTAATCCTTTATAGTATTTGCCTTTATAGTCTCAAATATTAAAAAAATGTTGGATATTTTGTATTTTTTACTGCATTAAGGTTTATATTGCAATAACTTGTTACAAATTGAACGAATTTTTGCATCAAGATTATTAATTTGTGGAATTTCTATAATGCTTGCTGCAAAATTTTAACTAACTCAAGTACTATTTAAGAACAAATCTTTACAGTACCTATCCGGCCAAAAAAAAAAATACATTGATGGAAGTGTACTCAAAACAATCTATATATCTATTACTTACTATAAAACCTATCCTTAAAATGTATGGGAGAAAAGAATTAAGAATTTTGAATCCTTAGTTGACAACTAAGCATAGGTATTAAGGGGTATGAGGGGTTAGTTTGGGTATTTTTAATTTTTTTTTTTATTAAGAAGGGAAGAAAAAAAAATGGAGAAATTTTTTTGTGTTTGTGTTATTTTTTATATTCAAAATATTATAAATTTATATAATTTTTATACGTTAATAATTCATTTTATGTAGATTTTGACATGTTCAGATATTCGTTCATGTTCATATTATCTTTTGTGTCGTGCTCGTGTTATTTTTTCGTATGTTCAAAGTATTATAAATTTATATAAATTTTTACATATTAATAATTTATTTTATGTGGGTTTTGACACGTTCGTATATTTGTGTTGTGTTCATGTTATTTTCGTGTCGTATCGTATTTTAATTATTTTTTTTATGTGTTCATATCATGTTTCAATTCATTCAAATATTTTGTATAGTTTGTCATGGTGATTCAATTTAGAAAAAATTGTATGTTCATGTCGTGTCTCAATTCATCTCATATTTTGCATAATTTGTTATAATGATTTAATTTTGAGAAAAAATTGTATGTTTGTAGCATGTTCGTGTTTGTGTGTTTAAAGTTTTATAAATTTATATAAATTTTTATACGTTAATAATTCGTTTTATGTAGATTTTGACACATTCATGTATTTTTATCGTGTTCATATTATTTTTCGTGTCGTATTTTAATTACTTTTTCATGTTGTGTTCTAATTATTTTTTTCATGTTGTGTTCGTGTCATATAATCATGTTGTGTTCGAAATTGTCAAGTCTAATTGATACTATTCAAATAACTCCCAAATTTATGTCGCGCGTTGTCATATTCGTGTTATTTTCTTTATTATAATCGTATTGAGGGTATTATATTTATATAAATTTTGACATGTTAATAATTCGTTTTATGTAGATTTTGACACGTTTGTTTCGTGTTTTAATTATTTTTTTCATGTTATGTTCATATCATATAATTATATTGTGTCTGAAATTTTCGGATGTAATTAACCATATTCAAATAACTCTCAATTTTATACCAGATGTTTTATAAGAATAGAAATTATTATATTTATTACTCTTACTTTTTTATCTTTCAAATTTATTACAAAATATTAATTCAAATCCGATAACATTCCGTAATGAAACACAGGCATTATCTGATAGCAGTAATTTTTGTCTAAATATATCCTTTAGAAAAAGAAAAAGAAAAAGTTTACATATTAGCATTTGGATTCATGGATTCTATTCCGATAAAGGAAATAGACAAGGAATCAGGTTTGCTAGCTATATATTGATTTTTTTATTTATTTATTATTTAAGTAGAATTGTTCAATAATTGAATTGTTCGTTCGATTTGATAAGTTCGATATGAATTAAATTAAGTTTGAGATAAGTTTTTTTAATCCGAATTAACCTAATACGACTCGAATTACTACTTAATAAATAAATAAAATTATTTATAATTTTTTTTTAATATTTTAATACTTTTTAAACAAATTTTTTTTTTTAACTTACCAAATCAAACTTTAATCAAGCAAAAAAATTTACTAATTGAACCTACTCAGATTCATGAACATTTCTGTACATAACTTTACCTTTTTTATTTTATTTTTTTAAATAAAAATTGTACCTTAAACAGATAAAAATAAATAAATGCATTTCCTTAGGTGTGATGTAATGTAAGAGACAGGTCAATGAGCATTCGAAGCCAGGTGCTTCCTCTCCCCTTGACACGTTTTTTTTGCATGTCCTTCATTGTAAATGTCGAGAAAAGATACTCTTTCCATATCAAACTTTTCATCACCAAATCTGCAACTATTTCTTCATCCATATATGTATTTTATCAATTTTCTTTCATTAACCCATCTTTTCAAAGAAAGCAAAGAGTGAAAAAAATGGCATTAAATTTGGCTGATCATGGCCCTGATTTGATCAGCAAGCTTCCTGAAACACTCTTGACTGAGATTATATCAAAATTACCAGCTGATGATGCTGTAAGAACAAGTATTTTATCAAGGCGGTGGAATGGCTTATGGAGGTATGTTTCTCGTTTAGATTTTGATCCAAAACGAATGATGAAACCAAGCAAACAGATTCTTTATCAAGAACAAATCATCTCTCAAAGACTTGGAATCAATTCCTTGATGAATAGTGATGTGAAGAAAGAGATTTTTCATGCTGTTATGATGATTAACAAGGTATTGTTTTCTCATAAATGTAACTTGATTAGCTGCAAAATCATTCATTTTCCTGATAGCTGCAAATATGGTCAGCTTGAAAAATGGATTGAATATCTTATATCAGAGAAAAGGGTTCAAGAACTAGCTTTCACTTGTGAAGATTCTCCTAACAATTGTCACCAAAATCTTATGGGAAGATTTAGTGATTTGAAATTGATCAGTTTGCCATCTGGGATTTTCTCATGTACTTGTTTGCATGCACTTGAGTTGATTCATTACAAGCTTGAAACTGATGCCCCTTTTCACCATTGCCGTAACCTAAAAACCTTGAAACTGAAATGGTTGTCTCTTTCAACCGAAACCCTTGATGGAATCATCTTTAATTGTGGTTTTTTGGAACATTTGAGCCTTTGTTTTTGCACTGGGTTCGATCGAGTTCGGGTTGTTAGTGATAAGGTTAAAACTGTGGAGCTGCAGTCTTTGAAAGTGCAAGAAATATACTTATCAACGAAATCCCTGGGGGTTTTGGTGATTGATTCTCTAAAATGTCCAGCCAAAAATTTGTTTATCAATGCCACAAAGCTTAGAGTGTTTCGTGCATATCGCAATTCCAAACTTGAAAATCCAAACAAAATTGTCAGAGATCCAAACGATAAGCCTTTGAAGGTTGCAGAAATCCTAGAGCATTGCAGTGGTCTATTAGTAAGCATTTTCATCACTACTTGTTTTGATTTAACTGAATTACAATGAATTTATGTCATCTCATATATATATATCAAGGATTTAAATAGTGGCTATCACCGATCGTTATTTTGCAGTTTCGAGGTTCGTTTCATTGTCGTCGATATATATCGTAATTAAGTACGATAGTATTCCCACAATTACGATAAATGCGACGTGATCGAACAATTTAAATCCCTGATATATATATATATATATATATATATATATATATATATATATATATATATATTTGGTCATCTGATAAATTGTTTTGGTTGGCCTCAGAGACCTGAAAATGATCAAGGTTATGATCATCCAAAGGATAACTCAAGTTTGTTCGAAAATTTATGGAAGCTATCGATTGATTTGGACTTGAACAATATAAGGGAAGTGTTGATACTTTCTTTCATTTTACGAGTATGCACTCATCTACAGCAACTTGAAATCAATATACAGGTATATGCCATTGCCAATGCACTACAACGATATTGAAAAAATTTGACCTTATTTGGCTGCATTTTTTCTAGGGATTAATGTGAAATTTTCCATTATACTATATATGATACAATATGAATTTTTCATTATACTTCAGTTTTATTGAAATTTTCTATCGTACTTTTAATTTTTCTTGATTTTTTAACAAATTTTTTTTATGAAATATTATGTTAAATCAAATGATAACTTTTATCACTGTACTTTCAATTTTATTGATTTTTGAATAAAAAGTAACAGAATTGGAATATTTCATGAAATATTCTATTAATTTTGATGATTTTTTTAATATAGATTTTGTTATTTTATGTCCAAACATCAACAAAATTAAAAGTACAGTGATAAAGTTCAACAAAATTGAAATACAATGATAATGATAAATTTTACCTTTATTGTTTTTAATAGTATTTTGTGCTCTTTTTTGACACTTTTAGCAACACTTATATAGATTTGGCTGCACCATTTAGAAAATTTTGACAGCATTTTGAATAAAATGTAACTATAAAGGTTGCATACAATATCAATGGCTACACCTTATCCATTGTTGTTAAAGGTGAAAGTGCACCAAAAATTTAAAACTAGCATCACTTTTTAGGTTTTTGCTGCATAAAAATACATGCTACATCAGATAAGTGTAGTTAAAGCTCAAATTTATTGTAATGATGTGAACTTTAGCTTATTCTTGATTATATCTGCTCACAGGCCGAGCTGCGCCCGGAAATTTTTTATTTCTCTTATCCATGCCCTGTCCTGGGTGGGCTCGGGTTGGTCCGCCGACCCGTAATTTATTGTTTAAATAATATTAAAAAATTATTTTATATTAATATTTATATATTTTTATAATAAAATTTAAATTTTTATTATTATATAAACAGTAATTCGGACCGGTCCGAATTGAAATTTTTTTTTTATCTCGGCCCGGCTCAATATAAGTTGGATCGGGCGGGCTACCTGATCCTTTAGCAGGTTTAGTTTTGATCAGAGGGAGCTTTATATCAAACATTGTTGAAAAAAATACATGTTTTCTTCTAGATTAAAGCTTATTAAAATTAAATGAAATGCATTCTAATCTTTGTATATATATGTTTTAGGAAATGCAGTCCAAATTGAATGAAGCAACCTCAGATGATGGCACTCAAAGTTGCTCATTGCCATATCCAGAGTCGATGTTATGGGATAAAAGGGAGCTATGTGATTGTATCACGCATACCCTAACCCGAGTATCGATAAAGGGATTCGAAGGAAAAGAGAGAGAGTTAGAATTTGTTAAGCATCTCATAACAAAAGCTACTGTGATGAAGAGAATCAACATATGCTGCAATGATAAGTGTTCAAGAAAAGGAGCTGAGGCAACATTTAGGTTACTATCATTGCCAAGGTCATCCATTAATGTTTCGATAGACCTAAATCGAGGGCCTGAATTTCAATCGGCTGATGAGGTTGGTGCAAGTTTTGAAAGATGGATTATAACCCTCAAGTAGTTTCTTTTTCTTTTTTTTTTCTTTTTTGCAAATTGTGGGATTTAAATCCCAGATCTTCTGGATGTCACTTTTTAAAGATGGTTATATGAATCAACTGAGCTAAATTTCGGGTTCAATCCAAAGTAGTTTCATGCTAGTTTATTAGTTCTTACTAGGATCAGCAATTTGTATTCCCCATTACAACTTCATAACTACTTTTAGTTAAGTGTAATGTTAGGACATAAGAACATGTTTGAAATTGATGCATTAATGCTATATATATGTCTTATTTCATCAAATATGTGGCTTTCTAGAAAGATTAGAAAAGTTTTCATACATATAATTGACTTGGCTTGCAATCCTCCTTCCCATAGTACTCTCACCTAAATTTGTCTAAGATCATCCGGCCTAAATTTGTCTAAGATCATCCGGCCCGAATTGGATCGGCCTGTGATAGGTTATTTTTAATTCGGATCGGTTTCGTCCATTTAAATTTAATTATATAAATATATAAATAATCTTTTTAATATTTTTAAAAAGTAGAACTTTGGACGAACAAAATTTTTTGCTATCCAAATTTGGTCTGGTCCGGTCATGGACAACACTACTCTCAGCAAGACGATATTTATCCCTTTTTTTTTCTTATGATGTGTACGTATGTTTACTATTTATAGTCGGCTAAAAACGAAAGTTAACTCTCGTTTTGAATTTCATGATTTTTGGTACACAAGTACAACAAATTTTATTGAATAAAGAATTGGAAAACTAGTTGAGAAATTTAATTTAATCAGTATAAAAAGTTTTCATTTTTGTCAATTTCAAATTTGAGATTTACAAATGTTGTGTACTTGTCGAATAATTAGCTTTTGTAGAAAAGAAGAAATTTATTAATAGGGATAGCATCTATTAGATATCTATGATTTTTTTAAATATTCGAATATGAATTTGTTTAATTTATTTAAAATTCGAATTCGTTTATTATCCGTTTATTATACGGATATTACTATTCAAATCTGCATCCGATTTAAAAAGCAATATCTGTCGGATATCCAAATTTACTAAATATCCTAATTAATTAAATCAATTTTTTTTCAAAAAATAAAAATATAAAAATAAACAATAATTAAATATATAAATGGATATTTGAATTCGCTATCCGTATAAATAAAACAGATTCAGGTAACGAATTCGGATATCTGACACTATCCGAACCAAAATCAAAGCGGATTCGGATAACAAATATCCAAGGATTCATATCCGAATTCTTTGCAGATAGTAAATCTAATGTCCGAATTCGAAAAATAAATCGAATAATGTCGAATATCCAATTTTATTATCCATTACAATCCTTATTTATTATTAGTCTTTGAAAATTCAAGTGTAACTATCTTTTTCACTTTATGTATTGTTATTAGTCTACCATACTCAACGGTAAAAAACGCAAATTCAGCTCGGTCATTATCGAGTTTACTCGAGTTGGGGTAGCTCAAGTTATCAAACAAATCGAGCTCGGCCAACCTAATCGAACTTTTTATTTTAAATATATATTTTTATTATTTTAATTAATATTAAAAAAAAGCTCAATTCAAACTCGAACACGAGTACAAATAATCAAGTTTGAAATCGAACATAGAAATTGAGTTCATTTTTTATTAAATAAATGAGCCTAATCGAGCAAGTTCAAGTAATTCGATTTTTTACTCAAATCAAACTCGAACTTTAAAAATAAAATTCGATTGAATTTAAGTCGAATTTTAAATTGTAAATTTCAAATCGAGCTCAAGTTTCTGAGCTCAATTTTGTTGGATTACATCCCTATCACACGCCTACACGCCTCATGTTTTTGACACCACTAGATTCATATCAGCTGTAACATCAACCTTTCCCTTTCCGCAACCAGACTCATCAAACATTTTTTTTTTTCCATGTTTCAAAAACACTTGATCACTTGTATTATGTGAACACTTTTCTCAGTCAAGAAACATGGAAGTTTCCCTATTAATTAAAGCTTTGTTTTCTTTTCTTGTTGTCGGACTTGGGATATTGATGATACGGGTATAGAGAATTTTAAACTGGGTATGACTGAAGCCAAAGAGGCTGAAAAGGTGCTTGAGGCAATAGGCTCTTATTGTTGATTTTTACCACGCAAGTGCACGTATCGTAACAAATAATATAATGAAAAGTAAAGTGTCGATCCCACGAGGAATTGCTACTAAATTTGCTAAGTATTAAAATTAACGCACTCAATTTTATCTAAACAATTAATTAAAGATGGTAATTAAAAACTAGATTAAAAGAAACTAATACTGAAAGCAAGTAAATTAAAAAAAGATGAATTCAATTAATTATAAAAGCCTAGGATTATAACTTCCCTCAACACTTGGCTTGAATCTCTCTCAACCTCTTCACTTGATTAATGACCCTGAGTTGTTAACCTAGAGTTCTATCTTATTTATAAGGATCTTCCGATGGTCTCATAAAAATATCCTTCTTAACCAATTAACTAAACAACTATGATAATTGATTTAAAGAACTCATTAAGTTTAGGCTCTAATAATGGTTACACATGACACGTAAGTGTATTGCTACCCTACATGCAGATCAATTCATCCTAATAAATGAATATGAAACATGTGTCATTCAATCCATGTCTGACACTAAACTCTTTTTTTCAAGTTGTATTTAGGTTACCAAATCAATCTAATTGGTGGCCAGTCAACTACAAGCATTAAGAATAAGATTGAACAAACAACTCAAAAACCATTAAATCAAGCCAGAGAGAGAAAGTAAATTTAAACTACATGTTGAGTTCCATTTAAATCCTAGTAAAAGAAATTTATTTCATGATAATTAAAGAAAACAAATATCCAAGAAGTTTCACCATCATCATCAATACAAGAAAAATAAAGAAGAGAAAAGAGAATAGAGAAAACTAAGGGGTGTCAATTCTTGAGTTTTCAATCTTCAAAAATCTTCTTATCTTCTTGAAAGCTTTTGGTGGTTACTCTCCTCTCAAGAGAATTAGGTTTTTAGAACTCAAATCCCCCTTATTTTAGCCTTAAAGAGTTCTATTTAAATTGTCCAAGGCCCCTGGAGTCTGAAACTTCGCGTGCAAGCAAACCAGGTAAGCATCAGGTTTTTAATTTTTTTTCTTTCGTTTTTCGGTTCTGCGGCGCCAACTTTTTGACTCTCCGGCATCGCGGAGCCCACCTTCTGGTTGGCTGCCTGCTGCTTCTATCGTCTTCTCGAACTTTGTCAGCTGATTTATATGGGCAAATCTTGTCCGATTTTGATGAGTAAACTACCACTGGAAAGGTATGGAAGTTAGCTTCAAAATTCATGCAGTAAGTTTTCTCAAATGAAGACGTTAAGATCATGTTTTCCTAGAACAAGCTCTGGAGGTCGAATCTGCCTGCACTTTGCTTTGCACCGTTTTTCATCGTTTCGCACCATGAAGCTCCTTCTCACTTTGGACCTATAAAACTACATAAATACTAACTAAATAACTATTTTAAACATTAAATGGATAAATATAATTAATCTAAAACTAATCAAATCCAAATAAAAGCATCAAGGAATTAGCTGATTTAAATGCATAAAATGTGACAAAATGACTATATTTTCTAGAGTTATCACACCCCCAAACTTAAGATTTTGCTAGTTCTCGAAAAAACAAAACAAAACACACTAAATAAATAAAGTGACTTAAAACATTACTCAAGATAAATGCACTCAAACAATGGTTTCTTTAATTCTCCTCAAAAGTCACCTCAAAATCTTGATTCAAAGTAGAACATAAACATAATCCAAATCCATGATTCAATTGAATCGTAAACTTCATGCTTGAATGGATTTTCAATGTGTGTGTATAATCTCTTGGCAAATCATTGCATGGAATCTAAATAAGTTTATGCTAATGCAAAATATGAATTAGTACTAGATTCTCATATGTTTACTTTTCATCTCTCTCTCCATTAATGTAGACTAAAACTTCATCAAGGATCAAGTAGGTCTTTATTAAGCTTGTAATGTAAGGCTAGCATCAAGGTAGGATAAAGATATATTTCGGTTTAAGTCACCCATAGACATTTTACATTTTTTTCAGGATTTTTTAGAGCCATAGTCTTTTCCTCAAATTACATTCTCCATTCTTTGAATACACTTCCTTTTTGCTTCAACAATTTTTTTTTTCTGTTCTTCGTTTTCGAAAAACCATAAACTTTTTTTTTTTATAGAGAAATTTCACATCACCATTTCACCCAAATTCGACATAACTCATAATTGTTTCCTGTAATACCATCACATGCCTATGTAGTGAGGGTTAATCATGAGTTTTTTTATTAGGCTAGGCTAAAAGATCTAGCAATCAAAGAAAAGAGATATATCAATTAGGCACAAAAGGGTAGACTAAGGATAATCATATATATAGGTAGGCTCTAAAGGCTCAAACGATCCAAAGATGGCCTAAATCATCTCCTCAACTTAATGTTGTCTAGGATTTCGCCTCGAGCAAGAATCAAACAAACTCTAGGCTCTAGACATAATTGCAATTCACATCAACATAATCAGTCTTTAAATAAGCAATGCAAATCTAAGCAAGAGATCAAGTGCTCAATTTGTGAAAATCACATCCTAACATGAAACTAACAAAAGAATTTAACACAAATTCTTCTCATGCTTATTTTTTCCCAAGAATCAAGATAAATCAATAACTAATTCTCATTATTGGTTAAGGATTCCATCATAATAAGTGCAAAATATCTCAAGTAAAACAAACTTAAAATTAGAAATCACACAAACTAAAATAAATCTAAAGACACACCCCCAAACTTAAAACAAACATTGTCCTCAATGTTTGAAAATAAAAAGAGTAAGAACAAGAAAACTCCCCTATCGATGAAAGCAACGCATGAGAAGCTTTAGTTTTCCTCTTAGACATCATCATGCTTGTCCAAGTGGGGTGAGTAGTCACTACAAAAGAAAACAAAGTAAAAAGAAATTAATAAAAATATCTTAAAAATTAAAATTGAAAAAGAAAAGAAAAAGTTTAGAACTTGGGTTGCCTCCCAAGAAGCGCTTGATTTATAGTCATCTGTTTGACTATCTCATGCCCATTAGCCGACATCTTTCCACTTGAACTATTGCCCCCCTTTTCCTTTGCTTTATTAGGCCTGGCATTCACAGAATTTTGGTGTCCATACATCTTGGAAGTAGAATTTTAAACTGCCTCAAGTGGTTTAGTGAAACAAGTTTCGTTGAATGCTTCTTTGGAATCACTCTTCACCACTTTAACTGCCAAACATTCATCAAATTCATTAGGAAACTTCATAGCCTTTAAAACTTTAAAAGTTACCTCTTGGTCTAGAACCCTTATGGTAAGTTCTCCTTTTTGTACATCAATGAGTGTTCTCCCGGTACCTAGGAATGGTCTCCCAAGAATTATGGATAATTCACTATCCTCCTCCATGTCAAGCACAATAAAATCAGCAGGAAAGAAAAATTTGTCAACCTTGACAAGCACATCTTCAACAATGCCTTTTGGATGTTTGATGGATCTATCGGCTAGTTGTAACATCACTGTAGTGGGTTTTATTTCACCCAAACTAAGTTTGCGATAGATAGAAAGAGGTATTAAATTGATACTCGCCCCCAAATCACATAAAGCTTTACCAAAAAATTTATTACCAATGGCGCATGGAATGGCGAATTTTCCCGGATCTTTGAGTTTGGGTGGGAGTTTCTTTTGAAGGATAGCGCTGCACTCTTCAGTACGTGCAACTGTCTCAATCTCATCCAATTTCCTCTTCTTGGATAATATTTCTTTCATAAACTTGACATATTTAGGCATTTGTTCTAAAACTTCAGCAAAAAGTATATTAATATGGAGCTTTTTAAATACCTCAAGAAACTTCTGAAACTGCTTGTCAAGTTTGTGCTTTTGAAGGCGCTGAGGAAAAGGTGATGTTAGGTAAACTGGAGGTTGCTTTTCTTGAATTTTCTCATTATTCTTCTTGCTACCCACTTTTACTTCTTTTCCACTCCTTAATATGATTGCATTGCATTATTCTTTCCCATGGCTCTTAGGATTGGTCATAGTATCGCTTGGAAAAGATCCGTTTGGGCGATTGTTAATCGCATTAGCAAGCTGGCCCACTTGTGTCTCAAGATTTCTAAGTGACACTATTTGACTTTGAAATAATTCAGCTTGACCTTGAAGTATTGTTTTATGCTCCTGAAGTGATTCTGAATGAGATTATCAGTTCTTTCCATGAATTGCGTAAACATCTCTTCCATTGATGTCTTCTTTTATTGGACAGGAGCCTTGGCTTGTGCTTGAAAACCAGGAGTGACTACTTGCTTAGCTTGTGATGATGACCCTTGATTATTGTTCCAGAAAAAGTTTTGCTGATTTCTCCAACCTGGATTATAGTCGTTGGGATATGAGTTGTTCTGCAGCCTGTTATAGTTTCCCACATATTGAGCAGATTCAGCCTTTGTTGGGCATCTACCACTTGTGTGTCTTTCCCCACAAAATTCACATGTTACAAATGGCTTTGGACTGAATACACACTCATAGTGTCAAATTTCTTGGACAAAGCAACCATCTGTGACGATAAGGCATTGATCTCATCCAACTGATAAACTCATGCACCTCTCTTTGGCAAACTTGTCTCATTAGACCATTGATAATTATTGGAAGCCATCTTCTCCATTTAATCATAAGCCTCATCAATTTCTTTTCTCATGAGAGCCCCACCTACTGCAGCATCGATAGAACTTCTAGTATGACCCATTTACCCATTGTAGAAAGTGTACACCTAAAGCCATTTAGGTAACTCATGATGAGGACATCTTCGGAGCAGATCTTTATATCTTTCCCAGGCTTCATTTAATGATTCTAAGTCATACTGCATAAAAGATGTGATATCATTCCGCATCTTAGCTGTCTTGGCAGGAGAAAAATTTTTGGCAAAAAAATTCTGGACCAAATCATCCCAAGTAGTAATGGAGCCAGCAGGAAGGGAGTGCAACCAACTCTTGGCCTTATCTCAAAGTGAGAAAGGGAAGAGTCTCAGTCTAATGGCATCATCAGTAACGCCATTCTGTTTGAAAAGATCGCAAATCTCCAGGAAATTCACGATGTGAGCATTCGGATCATCATTTAAGCCACCAAACTGAACTGATGTTTGGATCATCTAAATGATGGCTGACTTTATCTCAAAATTATTTGCATGGATGGAAGGCCTCTGAATACTAGTCTGAAATTCTTGCATGAGAGGAACCCCAAACTCTCTCAAAGTCTTTGTATCGTTTGCTTCAGCCATTGTATGAGTGTGAGTTGAAGCTTGTAAATTTTCCCTTTGAGGTCAATGTAAAGTTCTTTCTGGTTCTGGATCAAAATGGAGAAGTTCCAGACTTCGAGCTCTTCGCATACCCCGATTAAAAGTACCTGAAAATAAGAAAGAAAAAGAAAGTTTAAATTAAGATTAAGGTTGCTTGGTATTAATATTAACAAAACTAATAAACAATTCCCGGCAACGGCGCCAAAAACTTCTTGTCGATTTTCACCACGCAAGTGCACTTATCGTAACAAGTAATATAGTGAAAAGTAAAGTGTTGATCCCACGAGGAATTGCTACTAAATTTGATAAGTACCAAAATTAACACACTCAATCTTATCTAAATAATTAATTAAAGATGGTAATTAAAAATTAAATTAAAAGAAACTAATAACGAAAGCAAGTAAATTAAAAAAATATATATTAAATTAATTATAAAAGCCTAGGATTACAACTTCCCTCAACACTTGGCTTGAATCTCTCTCAACCTCTTCACTTGATTAATGACCCTGACTTGTTAACCTAGAGTTCTATCTTATTTATAAGGATCTTCCGATGGTCTCATAAAAATATCCTTCTTAACCAATTAACTAAACAACTATGATAATTGATTTAAAGAAGAACTCATTAAGCTTAGGCTCTAACAATGGTTACACATGACATGTAAGTGTATTCCTACCCTACATGCAGATCAATTCATCCTAATAAATGAATATGAAACATGTGTCATTTAATCCATGTCTAACGCTAAACTCTCTTTTCCAAGTTGTATTTAGGTTACCAAATCAATCTAATTGATGGCCAGTCAACTGGAAGCATTAAGAACAATATTGAACAAACAACTCAAAAACCATTAAATCAAACTAGAGAGAGAAAGTAAATTCAAACTATATGTTAAGTTCCACTAAAATCCTAGTAAAAGAAATTTATTTCATTATAATTAAAGAAAACAAATATCCAAGAAGTTTCATCATCATCATCAATACAAGAAAAATAATAAAAAAAAATAATAGAGAAAACTAAGGGGTGTCAATTCTTGAGTCTTCAATCTTCACAAATCTTCTTATCTTCTTGAAAGCTTTTGGTGGCTACTCTCCTCTCAAGAGAATTAGGGTTTTAGAACTCAAATCCCCCTTATTTTAGCCTTAAAAAGTCTTATTTAAAGTGTCCAAGTCCCCTGGAGTCTGAAACTTCACGTGCAAGCAAACTAGGTAAGCATCAGGTTTTTAATTTTTTTTTCGTGTTTCGGCGCCTCGGCGCCGACCTTCTGGTTGGCCGCCTGCTGCTTCTATCATCTTCTCAAACTTCGTCAGCTGATTTAAATAGACAAATCTTGTTTGATTTTGACGAGTAAACTACCGTTGGAAAGGTATGGAACCAGCTTCAAAAGTCATGAAGGAAGTTTTCTCAAATGAAGACGTTAAGATCATGTTTTCCTAGAAACAAGCTCCAGAGGTCGATTTTGCTTGCACTTTGCTTTGCACCGTTTTTCATCGTTTTGCACCACGAAGCCCCTTCTCTCTTTAGACCTATAAAAACACATAAATACTAACTAAATAACTATTTTGAACATGAAATGGATAAATAGAATTAATCTAAAAACATCTAAAACTAATCAAATCCAAATAAAAGCATCAAGAACTTAACCGATTTAAATGCATAAAAGGTGACAAAATGACTATATTTCCTAGAGTTATCAGGTCTTACAGGAAATTCTTATAGGTTTTTGTTTGGAGACATGAAAGAGAGCTTTGTCACGAGCAACGCAATGTTACAGTCATTATTTTACGATTTTGATTTCTTTTTGTCGTATATATTCATTGTAATTGAGATGTGAATGATTAACGGTCCATAACAGTTAAATTCACGATCATAAATTACATATATATAGATTCAATTTACAACTTGTGAATAACTTTTTTTTTTTTACTTTTATAAATAAAAGATCATAGAATGCCTTAAACTATTTTAAAAATTACTAGATTTTTTTTTTATGATTATAATTATTATGTTTTACAGTAAGTTATGTAAAATGAAAAAAAAATCATAATTGCGATAATCGCAACGACTACAATAACATCCGTTATATCTGTAATTATAATACATGTAATACGATTAAAAATACATCCACAATCGTAATTTAAATCTCTGATCATGAGCAGACAACCAAGAGCCAAACCTATGGCCCTGAGGGATGATATTGCGCAATATGTTGTGTCTTTCTTCATCAAACTGACAACAATTATTATTGACATTGAACAACTCCATGATATCAGTTTGATTTGTTTCTTTCCCCTAATTTATGTAATTTCCTGGGGAAAAATTGATAACTCTATAAAATAGAGTTATTTAATCCTATTTTGTGCTTTTAAAATAGCTAAGTCCTTGTAGTTTAAATTATTAATTTACTATTTTTTAGTTATTTTTATTAATTTCTTATTTAATTTTATTTACTTATTTTATGTTTTATTTTAGTTATTAATTAATGTCTTTTGTAATTTTGTAGAGTCCTAAAGCTAGAAGGAAAAACTCAACTCATATATGAAAAATCCAAGCTGGAAGCAGTTACTTGGCCACTAAGTTTTCCTTCTTTAGGCTTTCAAGGCTCTATAAATAGGAACCCTTAGGCTTCATTTAAAAGCTTCTTAGTCAGTTTTTGTTTTAGTTTTCAAAAGAGGAGAGCAGCCACCACCATCTTGCAAGAAGTCAAGAACAGTTTTGGAGACTAGAAGACTGAAGAACTGACAACCTTTAGTTTTTTCTTCTTCCTTAATCTTCTTTTATTTTCTTGTAATTTGATGTTGGTGAAACTCCTTTGGTTATTGTTTTTAATGTCAAGCATGAACTAAATTTCTTTTCTAGGATTACAGTGGAACTCAACACATAGTTGGGATTATTTTAATCTCTAATTTGATTTAATGATATTTGAGTTGTTTATGCATTCTTGTACTTAATGCTTTTAATTGCTTGATCACCAATTAAACTGATTTGTTAACCTAAATACAACTAGACATAGGGAGTTTAGCGTTAGACATGGATTGTATAACACATGTTTCATATTCATTTATTAGGATGAATTGATCTGCATGTAAGGTAGACATACACTTACGTGTCATGTGTAATCACTTTTAGAGTCTAAACTTAATGAATTTCTCTTAAATTCAATTATTGTAGACATATAGTTAATTAGTTAAGGGAGATATTTTTATAAGATCATCGACAGATGCTTATAAATAGATTAGAACTCTAGATTAACAACTCAAGATCATTAATCAAATTAAGAGGCAAAAGACATCCAAGCGAAGTATTGAGAGAAGTTGTAATACTAGGCTTTTCTCCATTGATTTTAATCCAATTTTTATTTGCTTTTCTTTATTTTATTATTTTTCTTTAATTTAGTTTCAATTCACAAATTTTCAATTAATTATTTGGATAAGATTAAGCTGTTTTAATTTTAGTATTTAACAAATTTAATAATCAATTCCTCGTGGGTACGACACTCTACTTCCACCTTATTACTTGTTTACTTGCTTATTGAAATCTGACAACAAGTTTTTGGCGTCTGATAACTCGTATAATTATATAGTTTTTAGTTATGTTTTATTATTGTTTTGTGTCAAATACGAGTTATTATTGCTTAGTCTACTTGTGTTTATGATCTTTTATATTTTTATGTAATTTGGTGTTTTTCATGAGTTTCTTTGAGTGATTTCAGATTACTAGGTTAAATAAAGAATTCAGGGCAAATCCAGTTCAGTTCTAGTTCCGACACCTTTTGCCATATCAGCTATATATGGAGTTTCACTGAAGCAATAAGGCTGAAATTCTAACCGTGCATAGTTAAGAGGCATATCTATCTTTTTCATGTTTTACACTTCTTGAAACGGAGTCGTTTTCCCTACCGAAATCAACCATCAAGTTGGCTGATGTGCAATGACGTCTGTTCTGCACCGTTTTGGTATTTTGACCATATCTTCCGATCCACATAAGCAAATGATCTGATTCCAACGGCTATGGATTCGTAACTGATAGGGTTATATGTTTCTAGAAGACCATTGTATCAGATCGAGCCTCCAACATTGACAAACTCGACCATAAAGCTGGCTGATCAGAATTGTCATACAATATGACGAAAATTGTTAGAAAAATGCACCCACCTATTATACCTACCTTTGAAATTTGTAAAGCTTGTCTCTTGTCATTTAGCCCTCCAAAATGTGTATAAATAGAGGGCCTTGGATGAGTATTGGGAGGGATGGATACATTGGTAGGATATTAGCCATTGTAATAAAATTCTCTAAGTTTTCTTCTTCTTTCCTTTCTCTAGTTTTCTTTTTCTTTATTTACTTATGCTTCTTACATTTCTTTTCATTTTATTCATATCTAGTATGTGTTGCTAATCATATTGTTGAGGTGATGAGGTGAAGCTTTTGGTAAATGCTAAGGTTAGTCTCTTAAACATGAGCTAAAATAAATCATCATTTAGTATAGATAATATTTTCTTTTGGTTTAAAATCATACTTGCAAAGTAGGGATCTTGATTCATTATTGACAATGAAAATGGCACAGTAAATGCTTGGTTTCATAACCTTGATTTATTGTAGACATATACCTTGGCATAAGGAATGCTTGGACTCTTTTTGTGAGTTTTGAGGACACCAAATGAACATAATATCATATGCTATGGACGTTGGACAATTTGGACTGAATTGATAAACCTTCCGATTGGAACCTCCCTTATGTGTGGATTTCAATTGTGTAATAAAACAAGATTAATCTTAGCATAACACCAAGAGTGGATTCTCTAACCTCAACATCTTTTCTTATTGTTTTTTATATTTTGTTTAATTTCTTTTATGTTATTTTGTTTATTTTGTTCTCTAATATATTTTTTTATCTTGTTTTGTTGTTGATTCCCTAATATCTTGTTTACTTTCTTTTTCTTATATATTTATAAACTTATACTTACTAATACGCTTCCCTGTGGTTCGACCTCGGACACCCGAGAATTTATTACTTGAACATAACCTGCACTTGGGTTTACGACTCTTAATTGAGTCACCATCAAGTTTTTGGCGCCGTTGCCGGGGAAGCAATACTAAGTATATAAGTTTATAAGTATATTTATTTTTATTGGCTGGTTATACCGCCTAATTTGTATATTAACTTTGTTTTATTTTTATTGGCTGGTTATACCGCCTAATCTGTATATTAACTTTGTTTTATGCTTGTTTGGCGACGTGATTTTAGATTTCGTCGTTTAGTTAGATTTTATTGTGAAATTTTTTCAGGTAATCTTTCTAATACAACTCCTACCATGGCTGACAATGAAAGTATTCATGCTGAAGGTGAAAACAGACAAGTACGCACCATGCGTGACTACTTGCAACCAACTCGAAGCTCATCACCCTCTTGTTTTATTTTTCCTCTCAATGCAAACAACTCTCGTTTTAAACCAGGTATGATAGCTTTGCTTCCAAATTTCCATGGGTTAGAATCGGAAAGTGCTTACTCGTTTCTAAAAGACTTCGAAGATGTATGTGTCACCTTTAATGACCAACAATGTACAAATGAAATTGTCAAGCTAAAATTATTTCCTTTTTCTTTAAAAGACAAAGCAAAAATTTGGCTTCATAATTTAAAACCAAGGTCAATTGGCACATGGCAAGAATTACAAACTAAGTTTCTAAAGAAATTTTTCCCAGCACATAAAACTACTGCTTTGAAAAGACAGATTCAAAATTTCAATCAAAATCAAAATGAAGCATTTTTTCAGTGCTGGGAGCGTTTTAAAGATTTGTTAAGTTCTTGTCCACATCATGGTTTTGAAAAATGGCATCTTATTAGTTTCTTTTATGAAAGTTTAACTCCCGAAACTAAACAATTTGTTGAAACAATGTGTAACGGTGAGTTTCTAGAAAAAGAACCTGAAGAAGCCTTTGACTACCTAGACCATTTGGCAGATAACTCTCAAGCCTGGCACACAGATAATTCCTCTGAAAGTTCCAATAGATCTAATCCTGTTTCTAACAGAGGTAAATATCATTTTAGTCAAGAAAATGAGATAAAAGCTAAAGTAGCTAATTTGGCTAGAAAGATTGAAGCCATGGAACTTAGAGAAGTAAAAGAAGTCAAAACGGTTAAAAATGAAGACAGTTGTGGAATTTGTGAAATCATGGGACACCCCACTTCTGAATGTCCAAACATTCCCATTCTTAAAGAAGCGTTGCATGATCAAGTAAATTCCATAAACACATTTAAAAAGCCTTTTGCTTCTTCTTACTCTGAAACGTATAACCCTGAATGGAGAAATCATCCCAACTTCAGTTGGCGGAATAATAATCATGTTCAGGTACCACAATCTCAAAAGCCGGGCAACACTTTTTCCTATCAACCTTCACGTGTACAAACCTTGGAAGAGACATTGCAAGCATTCATGCAAACACAAGCAAATGTGTATAACCAAACTTCACAGGACATCAATGAGATCAAAAACACCTTGTCCACATTGACAGCTTCATTACGCACTCAAGAAAAAGGTAAATTTCCTGCTCAACCTCAGCCTAACCCTTCTACTCAATGTCTTGTTTCTTGCTCCAATGAAACTCAACAGGAAAATGCCAGTTCTATCACAACTCTTCGAAGTGGAAAGGCAATTGACAAAAACATTCCATCAAAAGACCAAGATCCTCCTTCCCCTCCGAAAAGTAATGGTAAGGATGATGGTAAGTCTGAACTTCTTGAAAATTTGGACAAAGAAAAAGGTATGCATCCTGCTCCTTTTCCTCAAAGGTTGCAAACAATAAAGAATTTGAATCAAAATGCAGAAATTTATGAACTTTTCAAACAAGTTAAGATTAAGATTCCTTTATTGGATGCAATCAAACAAGTTCCATCTTATGCTAAATTTTTGAAGGACATGTGCACAGTTAAAAGGAAACATAATGTACAAAAGAAAGCATTTCTGACGGAAAGTGTGAGCTCAATCATTCAGCACCTTACTCCACCAAAATTCAAAGATCCTGGATATCCAACAATCTCATGCATCATTGGAAACACTAGAATAGAACGTGCATTGCTTGATCTTGGTGCTAGTGTTAATCTTTTGCCTTTTTCTGTTTATCAACAGTTAGGTTTAGGTGAACTCAAGGAAACACCTGTTACACTTCAACTAGCTGATCGTTCTGTAAAAATTCCTCGAGGGATAGTTGAAGATGTTTTGGTTCAAATTGATAATTTTTACTTCCCTGTTGATTTTATTGTTTTGGACACACATCCTGTTTCAAATCCAAATGTTCAAATTCCTGTTATATTAGGCCGTCCATTTCTTGCAACTTCTAATGCTCTGATAAATTGCAGGAATGGTATTTTGAACATTTCTTTTGGAAATATGACTTTAGAATTAAATGTGTTCAACATTTGCAAGCAACCTGGTGATGATTCAGAAGTACATGAAGTGGATTTCATTGAAGAACTTGTTCATGAACATCTCACCACTACCACATTCCATGATCCTTTAGAAGCTTATTTAATTGAATGTGAGTTTGATAATGCTTCAGAAATTTCACACACTGATTCTTTGTTAAATTCTTTTCAGGATAAGCATTGTTGGAAACAAAAGTTTGAAGAACTTCCATCACTCACAAATGTCACTGTACCATCAACTATTGAACCACCCAAGCTAGATTTAAAACCATTGCCATCCGAGCTAAAATATTCCTTTTTGGGTGAGAATGAAACTTTTCCAGTCATAATTTCTTCACATCTTGATGAACTACAAGAAGGTAAGTTGTTACAACTTTTGAAGATGCACAAAAATGCATTAGGATGGACCTTAGCTGACATAAAGGGAATAAGCCCATTAATCTGCACACATAATATTTATTTAGAGGAAAATGCTAAACCCTCTAGACAAATGCAACGAAGGCTTAATCCTAATATGAAAGAAGTAGTGAGAAATGAAGTCATTAAACTTTTAGATAATGGAATCATTTATCCTATCTCTGATAGCAAATGGGTAAGTCCTACTCAAGTCGTACCTAAGAAATCTGGAGTTACTGTAGTTAAAAATGAAAACAATGAATTAATTCCAACTAGGACTGTTACTGGTTGGCGCATGTGCATTGACTATAGGAAACTTAACTCAGTGACGAGGAAAGATCATTTCCCTTTGCCTTTCATGGATCAAATCTTAGAAAGAGTTGCAGGGCATGAGTTTTATTGTTTTCTAGATGGATATTCTGGATATAATCAAATTGCCATTGCACTTGAGGACCAAGAGAAAACCACTTTTACATGTCCTTTTGGTACTTTTGCATATCGTAGAATGCCATTTGGATTATGTAACGCCCCTGCCACATTTCAAAGATGCATGCTTAGTATTTTTAGTGACATGATTGAACGTAATCTTGAGATTTTCATGGATAATTTTTCTGTTTCTGGTGATTCATTTGATGATTGCTTAGCCAATTTGAAAAATGTATTGATTAGGTGTGAAGAAAAAAATCTTGTTCTTAATTGGGAAAAATGTCATTTCATGGTCACTAAAGGTATTGTACTAGGTCACATTGTTTCTGCAAAAGGGATTGAGGTAGACAAGTCAAAAATTGAATTGATTGCTAATCTACCCACACCAAAGACAGTAAAGGACATTAGGTCATTCTTGGGACATGCAGGTTTTTATAGAAGATTCATAAAAGATTTTAGCACGATATCTAAACCTCTATGTAATCTTTTAATGAAAGACACTGCATTTGAATGGACTAAAGATTGTGAAGATGCTTTTGAAAAACTCAAAAATATGATCACTACTGCTCCTATTATGAGATCTCCTGATTGGTCTTTACCATTTGAAATAATGTGTGATGCTAGTGACTATGCTGTTGGTGCTGTGTTAGGACAAAGGAAAGATAATAAACCACATGTAATTTACTATGCAAGTAAAACTTTAAATAGAGCCCAAATGAATTATTCCACTACAGAAAAGGAATTACTTGCAGTTGTTTTTGCATTGGATAAATTCAGATCTTACCTTGTTGGATCATCAATTGTTGTCTTTAGTGATCATGCAGCTTTAAAATATCTTCTCTCTAAGAAGGATGCAAAACCTAGGTTGCTGAGGTGGATCCTTTTGCTGCAAGAATTTGACATCACCATTCGAGATAAAAAAGGAGTAGAAAATGTGGTGGCTGATCATTTATCAAGACTTGTTTGTGATGAATCTTTTGGAACCTCACCAATAAATGATACTTTTCCTGATGAACAACTTCTAATTGTCTCCACGACACCTTGGTTTGCTGACATTGCTAATTTTCTTGCTACAGGAAAAATTCATTCTCAATGGAGCCCCCAAGATAAAAGGAAGTTTCTGAATGAGGTAAAGAAGTTCTATTGGGATGACCCTTACTTGTTCAAATATTGTCCTGATCAGATTTTTCGAAGATGCATTCCCGACAATGAGGTAAGTAGTGTAATTAAGTTTTGTCATTCTGAGGCATGTGGTGGTCATTTTTCATCAAAGAAAACTGCTGCAAAAATTTTACAGTGTGGATTTTACTGGCCAACTTTATTCAAAGATGCACATAATTTTTGCAAGTCATGTGAAAGTTGTCAAAAATTAGGTTCCATTTCGAAAAGAAACATGATGCCTTTGAACCCAATTCTTGTAATTGAAATTTTTGACTGTTGGGGTATTGATTTCATGGGACCATTTCCACCATCTTTTGGTTTCTTATACATTTTAGTTGCAATAGATTATGTTTCAAAGTGGATAGAGGCAATTCCATGTCGAAATAATGATCACAAAACAGTGATTAAATTTTTAAAAGAAAATATTTTGAGTCGATTTGGAATTCCTCGATCTATCATAAGTGATGGGGGAACACATTTTTGCAACAAGGTTTTTGAAACATTAATGAAGAAATATGTTATTACACACAAAGTTGCAACCCCTTATCACCCGCAGACAAATGGACAGGTAGAATTAGCAAATAGGGAGATTAAACAAATTTTGGAAAAGACGGTTAATCCAAATCGCAAAGATTGGTCCCTTAGACTTAACGATGCATTATGGGCCTATCGAACAGCTTTTAAAACAGCATTGGGCATGTCTCCTTATAGGCTAGTTTATGGAAAACCTTGTCATTTACCTGTGGAACTTGAGCATAAAGCATATTGGGCCATTAAAATGTTCAACTCAAACCTTGATGACGCTTCTAATTTACGGAAATTACAAATAAATGAACTTGAGGAACTCAGAAATGATGCATATGAGAATTCTAAAATTCATAAAGAAAGAACTAAAGCCTTTCATGACAAGTTAATTTCAAGAAAAATATTTGATGTTGGGCAAAAAGTTCTACTTTATAATTCTAGACTTCACATATTTCCTGGTAAGTTGAGATCAAGATGGACTGGCCCATTTGTGGTTAAGCATGTGTATCATTATGGAGCAGTTGACATTGAGAATCCTCAAAATGGTAACGTATTCAAGGTAAATGGACAAAGACTCAAACTATTTTTGGAAAATCATGTTACTCAAGAAGAGGTTGTTTTTCTTTCTGATCCTTGTTTTGAAAATAACTAGATGTAAATATAATTTTTACTAATCTTCAAAAAAACAAAAAAAAACAAAAAAAAAAAAAAATTGTGTTTTAAGACATTTAGAAGTATTCATTCTGAACAAGGTCTGAGTAAGGGAGACTTGAGACATACCTTGTCAGTTTCATTTTAACCTTTTTATGTTTACTTGTTAATTTTTGTTTAGTATTTTAGGATTATTTAGGTTGCATGAGTTTGTTTTGTTTTGAGTCTTAGTTGTTCCTATTCTTATGTTATTAGTTCTTTTCTCTTACACATGATTCTTTCATTTGGGTTAATAGACTTACATTGAGGACAATGTAAGAATTAAGTGTGGGGGGAATGATTTAGGATTTCTTTTATTTTTGTCTACTATTTTTTTATGAGTCTTTATTATTATTATTATTATTTTTTTTTAGTGTGTTTTAGTTCCTTTTTAATACAATGATGAGATATGAATTGCATAAGTCTAAAACAGATTTATTAGTGAGAAGATTTTCATGAGAATTGAGCTTGATGTCAACCTTTTTATGAGCCAATGTTAATATGATATGTTGATTGAGAAAGAAGCATGTTTAGACTTAATCTGACTTGTATAATCATCCTTGTGAGTTTTTGAGCCTATTATGATTGATGCATTATACAAATCAATCTAATTTCTTTCTTGAGTGCTCTTATGATTACATGATTCTCTAGAACTTGCTTTAAACCGTTTGAGACTATATTGATACATGTGACAACATGAATATGATAGAGGCATTAGGATTACAACCAGAGCCAAACAGCCATCCATTATTAATGTTCTAAGAGAACATCCCCACTAGTGAGCCAATTTGAGCCTACATTAAATATGCTGTTTTATTGGTAACCACAACTTACACCTAGCCTAAATATACTTATATCCTTACCCTTGTTCTAAAGATGGATTATATATTTTGAGACATATTGCAAAAAACAAGGGATATTTTTAGTTGAAAATTTGGGTTAGAAACAAAAGATAAGTGTGGGGGAAGAAAAGAAAAGAAAAAGTCAAGAGAAAAAGAAAGGGATCATTGTTAAATACATTCCCATATTCAAAAAAAAAAAAAAAATCTTCTCTTGAACTTCTAGTTAAAGTAAAGAAAAAGATGTTACAAAGTTGGTTAGAATGAAGCAAAGGCTCAACATGAATATTTAGCCTATGTGACTATGTACTTGTAAAGAGTTTTGAGAAATTTATTTGTATGATCTTATTATGTCTCTAAACTCTATGAACTCTTTGGAACCTTTGTGATATCTTTATCCTTTTGTTCTTTAACCACATTATAACCCTTTGGCCCCATTACAACCTTGAATAAAGACCTCTTGATTTATGAAGTTGTATGATCTAAATAGTGGAGAATAGGTGGACAAGCAAGCATATGGTAGAAGTGTTTTCATGAGATTGATTGAGTGTAAACACTTTACCACTACTTTAAAGAGTGAAAATCATGAGAGTATCCCATGTGAGAGGTTGAGATTAAGTTGAATATGCACTATTTTGATTGAAATATGTTATGTTAATATTGGCTTAACTCATTTATTTACATTCAAGCATGAATTTTTGTGAAATTCTTTGAGCTATTGATTAGTTTATAAGACTTGTTCAAAGATTGTCTCTAATTTATATTGAAAGGATTAGGAGTAAATATTTTTAGTGTATGTAGTTTACTTATATTTTAGTTTTTCAATGTTTGTGGGTATCGTTCTAGCAAACCCTCACGAGACTAAACTCGTCCACTAGGGACACCTAGGGGTTTAAAGGCTTGTGTCACATGCTAAGTGCCACCGTGATTTCCTACGAAAATGGATTAGATTAGATTTTCTTATTTTATTTTTATTGAGTCGTTGCTAGGGACTAGCAACAATCTAAGTGTGGGGGTGTGATAACTCGTATAATTATATAGTTTTTAGTTATGTTTTATTAATGTTTTGTGTCAAATACGAGTTATTATTGCTTAGTCTACTTGTGTTTATGATCTTTTATATTTTTATGTAATTTGGTGTTTTTCATGAGTTTCTTTGAGTGATTTCAGATTACTAGGTTAAATAAAGAATTCAGGGCAAATCCAGTTCAGTTCTAGTTTCGACACCTTTTTCCATATCAGCTATATCTGGAGTTTCACTGAAGCAATAAGGCTGAAATTTTAACCGTGCATAGTTAAGAGGCATATCTATCTTTTTCATGTTTTACACTTCTTGAAACGGAGTCGTTTTCCCTACCGAAATCAACCATCAAGTTGGCTGATGTGCAATGATGTCTGTTCTGCACCGTTTTGGTATTTTGACCATATCTTCCGATCCACATGAGCAAATGATCTGATTCCAACGGCTATGGATTCGTAACTGATAGGGGTATATTTTTCTAGAAGACCATTGTATCAGATCGAGCCTCCAACATTGACAAACTCGACCATAAAGCTGGCTGATCAGAATTGTCATACAATATGACGAAAATTGTTAGAAAAATGCACCCACCTATTATACCTACCTTTGAAATTTGTAAAGCTTGTCTCTTGTCATTTAGCCCTCCAAAATGTGTATAAATAGAGGGCCTTGGATGAGTATTGGGAGGGATGGATACATTGGTAGGATATTAGCCATTGTAATAAAATTCTCTAAGTTTTCTTCTTCTTTCCTTTCTCTAGTTTTCTTTTTCTTTATTTACTTATGCTTCTTACATTTCTTTTCATTTTATTCATATCTAGTATGTGTTGCTAATCATATTGTTGAGGTGATGAGGTGAAGCTTTTGGTAAATGCTAAGGTTAGTCTCTTAAACATGAGCTAAAATAAATCATCATTTAGTATAGATAATATTTTCTTTTGGTTTAAAATTATACTTGCAAAGTAGGGATCTTGATTCATTATTGACAATGAAAATGGCACAGTAAATGCTTGGTTTCATAACCTTGATTTATTGTAGACATATACCTTGGCATAAGGAATGCTTGGACTCTTTTTGTGAGTTTTGAGGACACCAAATGAACATAATATCATATGCTATGGACGTTGGACAATTTGGACTGAATTGATAAACCTTCCGATTGGAACCTCCCTTATGTGTGGATTTCAATTGTGTAATAAAACAAGATTAATCTTAGCATAACACCAAGAGTGGATTCTCTAACCTCAACATCTTTTCTTATTGTTTTTTATATTTTGTTTAATTTCTTTTATGTTATTTTGTTTATTTTGTTCTCTAATATTTTTTTTATCTTGTTTTGTTGTTGATTCCCTAATATCTTGTTTACTTTCTTTTTCTTATATATTTATAAACTTATACTTACTAATACGCTTCCCTGTGGTTCGACCTCGGACACCCGAGAATTTATTACTTGAACATAACCTGCACTTGGGTTTACGACTCTTAATTGAGTCACCATCAGCGTCGTTGCCGGGGAATTGTTTTATTATTTTTGTTAATATTAATATCAAGCATACTTAGTTTTAATTCAAATTTTATTTTTCTTATTCCCAAGTACTTTTGGTTGTTGAATACGGAGATCTAGAAGTTTCGAACTTGTCCCTTTTGATCCAGAACCGGAAAGAACTTTTCATCGACATTGAAGGGATAATTTACAAGTCGCAACTAACAACCATACAATGGCTGAAGCTAATGAGACAAAGACTTTGTGAGAGTATGAGGTTCCTCTCATGCAAGACCTTCAAACTAGCATTTAGAGGCCTGCCATCCAGGCCAATACGTTCGAGATAAAGCCGGCCATCCTTCAGATGAACAATACATCAGTTCAGTTCAGCGGCTTACCGAATGATGATCCTAATGCTCACATCGTAATTTTTTTGGAAGTTTGTGATCTTTTCAAACAAAATGGTGTTACTGATGATGTCATAAGATTGAGACTCTTCCCTTTCTCACTTCGAGATAAGGCCAAGAGTTGGTTGAACAATCTTCCTACTGGCTCCATTACCACTTGGGCTGATCTGGCCCAGAAATTTCTTGCCAAATATTTTTCTCCTGCCAAGACCGCTAAGATGCGGAATGATATTTACATCTTTTATGCAGTATGACTCGGAATCATTATATGAAGCTTCGGAAATGTACAAAGATCTGCTCCGACGATGTCCTCATCATGGGATACCTGTCTGGCTTCAGGTAAACACCTTCTACAATGAGTTATTGGGTCATACTAGAAGTTCTATAGATGCTGCAGCAGGTGGATCACTCATGGGAAAGAATTTGAAGAGGCTTATAATTTAATTGAGGTGATGGCTTCCAATAATTATCAATGGTCCACTGAGAGAATTTTGCCAAAGAAAGCTCCAGGCAGTTATCAATTGAATGAGATCAGTTGCCTTATCGGCACAGATGACTGCTTTGTCCAAGAAAATTGACATTATGAGTGTGCATTCAGTCCAGAGCCCATTAGTAACTTGTGAATTATGTGGAGAAGGACACACCAATGATAGTTGCCCAACCAATCCCGAGTTAATGCAATATGTTGGAAACTATAATAGACAGCAAAAGAATCTTTATTCCAACAATTACAATCTGGGTTGGAGAAATCACCCAAACTTTTCCTGGAATAACAATCAAGGGTCTTTATCCTCTGCTAAACCAGCAAACCCTCATGGTTTTTCATCACAAGCTCGTGCTCCTATTCCAAAAAAGAAGCCATCAATGGAAGAGATGTTTATGCAATTCATGGCAAGAACTGATAATCTCATTCAGAATCACTCAGAATCACTTCAGGAGCATAAAACATCACTTAGAAATCTTGAGACACAAGTGGGCCAGCTTGCTAATGCACTTAACAATCGTCCTAGGGGATCTTTTCCAAGTAATACTGAAACCAATCCTAGGGGAAATGGAAAAGAACATTGCAAAGCCATCACACTTAGGAATGGAAAGGAGTTAGGAAAGGAAAGTAAGAATCAAGAATTGACAACCAAGCCTCTTAAAGAAAAAAATATGATAGAAAAAGAAGTTGAAAATACTGAAGAGGAAAATAAGCAATGTTATCCACCACCACCTTTTCCTCAGCGCCTTCAAAAGAATAAGCTTGACAAGCAGTTCCAGAAATTTCTTGAGGCATTTAAAAAGCTCCAAGTAATATACCTTTTGCTGAAGCTTTGGAACAAATGCCAAAATATGTCAAGTTTATGAAAGACATATTGTCAAAGAAAAGGAAATTGGGTGAATTTGAGACTGTTGCACTTACTGAAGAGTGTAGTGCTATCCTCCAAAAGAAACTTCACCAAAGCTCAAGGATCCGGGAAGTTTCACCATTCCATGCACAATTGGAAATCAGTTCATTGGTAGAGCTTTATGTGATTTAGGAGCAAGCATTAATCTTATGCAGCTATCAATCTATCGAAAACTGGGTTTGGGGGAAGTTAAGCCTACTACAGTCACACTACAATTGGCGGATAGATCTTACACATATCCAAGAGGCATTGTTGAAGATGTATTAGTGAAGGTAGATAAATTTATCTTCCCAGCTGATTTCATTGTATTGGATATGGAGGAGGATCGCGAAATACTAATTATTCTTGGGAGACCTTTCTTAGCTACCGGTAGAACTCAAATCAATGTGCAAAAATGCGAACTTACCATGAGAGTTCAAGATCAAGAGGTAACTTTTAATGTTTTTAAAGCTATGAAATTTCCTAATGAATCTGATAAGTGTTTTGCAGTTAATGTGGTGGATAGTGTTACAACTAAATTTTTTGAAAATAGCTATCCGGTTGATCCACTTGAGGCATGCTTGATAAGTACTTCAGAAAGGGATGATGATGACTTTATAGAATGTGTAAATTTGTTGAATGCTCATCCACGTATTGGAAGATCCATTCATCAATTTGAACCATTGGGACTTAAGACAAGCGAAACATCATCTACCAAGCCATCCATTGAAGAGCCACCATCCCTGGAGCTTAAGCAGTTACCTTCACATTTGCGATATGCTTTTCTTGGTAAAAAATCTGAATTACCTGTTATTATCTCATCTTTTCTTAATGTTGAGCAGAAAAATAAACTCCTTAAAGTACTTCGAGAACACAAGAGGGCATTGGGTTGGTCGATTGTCGATATCAAGGGGATTAATCCTTCAATTTGCATGCATAAAATCCTTCTTGAAGACAATCACAAGGCTACCATAGAGCATCAACGGAGACTTAATCCCATCATGAAAGAAGTGGTAAAAAAGGAGATTATTAAGTGGTTGGATGCAGGCATCATATATCCTATCTCCGACAGTTCATGGGTAAGTCCAGTTCAATGTGTGCCCAAGAAAGGAGGAATGACGGTGGTTGCCAATGCTAATAATGAGCTCATTCCAACTAGAACAGTGACTGGTTGGCGGATTTGCATAGACTATCGAAAACTTAACAAAGCCACTAGGAAAGACCATTTTCCTTTGCCATTCATTGATCAGATGCTAGATAGATTGACTGGTAAGGAGTTTTACTGTTTCTTGGATGGATATTCGGGATACAATCAAATTGCTATAGCTCCTGAAGATCAAGAAAAGACTACCTTCACTTGCCCCTATGGAACTTTTGCTTTTCGGAGAATGCCATTCGGACTTTGCAACGCTTCTGCTGCCTTTCAGAGATGCATGATGGCCATATTCTCTAACATGGTCGAGCAATGTTTAGAGGTATTTATGGATGACTTTTCAGTTTTTGGATATTCTTTTGATGAGTGTCTATATCACCTTGCTAGAGTGCTTAAAAGATGTGAAGAAACAAACTTGGTGTTAAATTGGGAAAAATGCCACTTCATGGTTCAAGAAGGCATTGTTTTAGGACATCAAGTTTCTAGTAGAGGGATAGAAGTAGACAAAGCAAAGATTGAAACAATTGAGAGGCTCTCACCTCCAATCTCTTTCAAAGGTATTCGAAGTTTCCTTGGTCATGCCGAGTTCTATAGGAGGTTCATTAAAAACTTTTCCAAGATCTCAAAGCCACTTTGCAATCTCCTTGAAAAAGATGCCCCTTTCAAGTTTGATGATGCATGTCTAACAGCTTTTAAGATATTGAAAGAGAGACTGGTTTCAGCACCTATTATTATTGTTCCATACTGGAACCTGCCATTCGAGCTCATGTGCGATACTAGTGACTTTGCAATTGGCGCAGTCTTAGGCCAACGAAAAGATAAGGTATTTCATTCTATCTACTATGCAAGCAAAACTTTAACCAATGCTCAGTTGAATTACACCACCACTGAAAAAGAATTACTTGCAGTAGTATTTGCTTTTGATAAATTCCGATCTTATCTTGTGGGCACCAAATTCATTGTCTACACCGATCATTCAGCTATCAAGTACTTGATTGATAAGAAGGATGCAAAATCTCGCTTGATCCGTTGGATACTTTATTTGCAAGAGTTTGATTTAGAGATCCGAGACAGAAAAGGAACAGAAAATCAAGTGGCATATCATTTATCAAGATTGGATAATGGGGCACAAGTTGGCGATGCAATCCAAATCAATGAGACTTTTCCTGATGAGCAACTTTTTCTAGTCATCAACAGGAATCACCATGGTATGCCGACTATGTGAACTATATTGCAAGTAGAATCTTTCCACCTGATTTAAATTCTCAACAAAAGAAGAAGTTCTTGCATGATGTCAAGCATTATTACTGGGATAAACCTTTCTTGTTTAAGCAATGCAATGATCAGATTATTAGAAAGTGTGTACCCAAAGAAGAAGTTGATGATATTTTGCAACATTGTCACTCTTCGGACTATGGAGGATATTTTGGAGGCGAACGGACTGCGGAAAAAGTGCTACAATCAGGTTTTTATTGACCCACTCTCTTTAAAGACGCTCACCAGTTTGTTGCCAGATGTGATAGATGTCAAAGAGTGGGTAACATCTCAAGGAGAAACGAGATGCCTCTAAACAAAATTCTTGAGGTAAAGATTTTTGATGTATGGGGAATTGATTTCATGGGTCCATTTATTTCCTCATACAACAATCTTTACATTCTAGTTGCGGTTGATTATGTATCTAAGTGGGTGAAAGCAACAGCCTTGCAACCAATGATTCCAAGGTGGTATTAAACTTCTTGAAAAAGAATATCTTCACCTGCTTTGGCACTCCAAGAGCAATTATTAGTGATGAGGGGTCTCACTTTTGCAATAAATATTTTGAAGCCCTCCTTGCTAAATATGGAGTCAAGCACAAAATTGCCACCGCCTACCATCCATAAACAAGTGGTCAAGCCGAAGTCTCTAACAGAGAAATCAAGAGGATTTTGGAGAAAACTGTTAGCCCAACTAGAAAAGATTGGTCCAAGAGATTGGATGATGCATTGTGGGCATATAGGACGGCTTATAAAACTCCAATTGGGATGTCTCCTTACAAATTGGTTTTCGGGAAAGCATGACATCTTCCAGTAGAGTTGGAACACAATGCATATTGGGCCATCAAGAAGTTGAATTTTGATCTTCAAGTAGCAGGAGAGAGGTGTCTATTGCAACTTAATGAGATGGATGAATTCCGTCTTCAAGCCTATGAAAATGCTAAATTTACAAGGAAAAGACCAAGAGATGGCATGACAAGAAGATCATTGAGCGACAGTTTGAACCAGGCCAATATGTTTTACTCTATAAATCTCAACTCAAACTATTCCCGAGAAAACTAAGATCTCGATGGTCCGGCCCTTTCAAAATCACAAAAGTATTCCCCTATGGAGCAGTCGAGTTAATCGATGAAAAGCCAATCTCAACTTTAAAGTGAATGGACAACGACTCAAGCATTACTGGGGAGGCGATATTGATCGCCAAACATCCTTCATCACCTTAGCCAATCCAGAATGAGCTCAAGATAGTCAAGCCGACGACTATAAATCAAGCGCTTCTTAGGGGCAACCCAAGTTCTAATCTTTACTCTTTGATTTTTCTTATTTTAATTTTAATTTTAATTTTTTTAATTTTATTTTATTTTTTGATTTCAACTTTATTTTACTAATTTCATTTTAATTTTTTGCAGGTTTTTAAAAAAAATGGCGTCGCGACGCCCTTGGAGGAAGAAACTTGGAGCCGCGGCCCAGCGCCGCGACTCCCTAAAAAAATAAATAAATAGAAACAGAAAGTTGACATCGCGGCGCCGTCAAAAATATTTTGGTCTGTAAATGGGCCCCGTGGCGCCATGAAAATAAAAAAAAATTCTACCTTGGAGGCAGAAACTCGGCACCGCGACGCCTGAAAAAAAAAATGTTAGGGTTTTAAAACCCTAACCCCAACAACCCCTTTCATATTTTTTTTAGCCACTCTTCTCTCTCAAACAACTCAAAACCTCTCTACAATCTCATCTCTCCTTTTCTCCAACAATCTCTCAATCCTTCTTCTTCTCTAACTCTTCATCTCTCTCTACAATCTCATCTATCCTAACTTTTTCCCAATAAAATTACTCATTCTTATACACAACCCATTCACCCACTCTTCCAAACCTTCAAGCAAAGGAATTTCTCACCCAAGTTCTAATTTCTTCAAGTAAATTTTTACTTTTTCTTCATATTTGGTTGATTCTTGGTTGAGATTTGGTGTTGAAGATTGTTTTTGCATTAATTGTGGATTGGGTTGATATTTATTAGTTGTTGTGGGTTGAAATTCAAAATTGGTGGTTATTGTTGATTGGTTTATTTTGAGTATTGTGAAAAATTATGGAAAATTGTGAAAATTGTGGAGAAATATTCAAAATTTTGGAATGGGTTTTGTTGAATTTTATTGAAGATTGAAGCAATTGTTAGTGATTAAATTGGGTTTGGTTTTTGGTGGTGATTTGTCTAGAATTATAAATGGGTTGAGTAGAAAATTTGGTGGGAAAATTTTGGAAGAATTTATTAGTTTGCTTGAGAATACTTGTTGAACTTGGTTGATATTAACGAACTTAGAATTAGTGTCATGGGACTCAAGAATAAATTCAAAGCAAGCACTAGTACTCCGACTTTTGATAGTAGCAAGTTCGTGTCGAAAGCGGCAGTGTTACGGCATACCCAATCTCTCTTACAAAAAAACGCTATTCCGAAGAGGGGGTTGAATCTTGATCCGCGTCATCGTGAGTATCAATAGGTAATTAATTTGCGCAATTGGCATAAATTTTGTGCTCCACCGCAATTCGCCGTGCTACCGATGGTTAGAGAAATTTATGCTAATGCGGTCGAATCAAGTGGTGATACGATTTTTGTCCGAGGATGTCTAGTACCGTTTGATCCCCAGACAATTAATCAATATTATCAGACACCGAATATTGTGGATGATGACTTTAGTCGGAATTTGAATGGCCACATTGATATGACTGTAGTCACAACACATTTATGCCTACAGGGGACTACTTGGAAAATATCCAAAGGGGAGCCTGTATCGTTCAAGGCCAACACACTGGATAAAGAGGTTAAGGTGTGGATGCATTTTCTAGCAGCCAATATGCTTCCATGTAAGCATGTTAACGATGTCACCAAAGATAAAGCAATCTTGCTCTATGCTATTACTACAGGCAAATTGATTGACAGCAGGCAACTTATCTACAGGGCCGTAATGCATAGTGTCAGAATACCATGGGAGGGCCTATGGTTCCCCTCCTTAATCATTCAGCTGTGTGACCAGGCTGGTGTCCGATGGGATAATGGTAAAGAGTTGCTACATCCTAAGGGTCCCATTGATGACACTATTATGTATCGTCTGACCCGAGAAATTGACCATCCCCCATCCGGACCTGGTGCAAGTTCATCCTCAACCTTGGCAGAGCGCATAACCAGACTTGAACTTCAGAATGCGCATCACCTTGCATATCATGCCCATCAAACTAAATGCTTCAAAACTGTTGAGCAACTAATCCATCTTGTTGCTCGTCATATGGGTGCTGACACGACCCACTATCCCACTATGCCACCACCAACAACACCTTTGGCTACCCAGGCAGCGGAAGAAGAAGACGAGAAAGATTAGAGCTCTCCCGGATTTTCTTCATTGACAGGAGAGCTCTCCCGGATTTAAAAGCTTCTTAGTCAGTTTTTGTTTTAATTTTCAAAAGATGAGAGCAGCTACCACCATCTTGCAAGAAGTCAAGAACAGTTTTGGAGACTAGAAGACTGAAGAACTGACAACCTTTAATTTTTTCTTCTTCCTTAATCTTCTTTTATTTTCTTGTAATTTGATGTTGGTGAAACTCCTTTGGTTATTGTTTTTAATGTCAAGCATGAACTAAATTTATTTTCTAGCATTAAAATAGAACTCAACACATAGTTGGGATTATTTTATTCTCTAATTTGATTTAATGATATTTGAATTGTTTATGCATTCTTGTACTTCATGCTTTTAATTGCTTGATCACCAATTAAACTGATTTGTTAACCTAAATACAACTAGACATAGGGAGTTTAGTGTTAGACATGGATTGCATAACACATGTTTATATTCATTTATTAGGATGAATTGATCTGCATGTATGGTAGACATACACTTACGTGTCATGTGTAATCACTTGTCTTTTCTCTTAAATTCAATTATCGTAGACATATAGTTAATTGGTTAAGGGAGATATTTTATAAGACTATCGACAGATGCTTATAAATAGATTAGAACTCTAGATTAACAACTCAAGATCATTAATCAAATTAAGAGATAAAAGACATCCAAACGAAGTGTTGAGGAAAATTATAATCCTAGGCTTTTTTCCATTGATTTTAATCCAATTTTTATTTGCTTTTCTTTATTTTATTATTTTTCTTTAATTTAGTTTTAATTCACAAATTTTCAATTAATTATTTGGATAAGATTAAACTGTTTTAATTTTAATATTTAACAAATTTAATATTCAATTTCTCGTGAGTACGACACTTTACTTCCACCTTATTACTTGTTTGTGATAGCATGCACTTGCGTATTGAAATCTGACAACAAAAATGCAGGCAATAATTCAATTCTATGGATGGGTCCGAGACCAAGGGTGACAATTATGGACCCTGAAGAAATAAAAGAGATATTATTACCAAATTCAATGACTTTCAAAAGCCACATTCCAACTCCTGATCAACTTGCTAGTAAGTGGGCTTGCAAACCTGGATGGAGACAAGTGAGCTAAGCATGGAAAAATTATTAACCCTGCATTTCATCAAAATATATGTTGAAGGTTTTTTTTTTTTAAATAAAAAATTTAGGTAAACGAAAGCTATCTCAATACAAGATCAGGACATGTCACAAATCTCAAAGAATAATGATACTTAAAAATCACGCATCAAATAAAACAGTCAATGAAATTCAAACTCTGGTACTTATCAAAATATTAATGAATACTCAATCAACTGAATCAATCCACGTTGATAAAGATTTTGAATTGTACAAAGGAGGCATGGTAAGTTCTCCATTCCATATATAATTCACATCTGACTCTCTTAAGATTTAAATTTCATATCAATATGTTTGCATGTCCGGATTTTCATTTTTTAAAAAATTTTAGTGTCTTGATAGATACATATATTTGAACATGATATGACAATATGATTCTTTAAATATATGAAAAAACTTTAAGAAAAAGTAATCATACTCGTAACAAACACACATCAGTATCCAATACTTATCCCAAATCCGAACATAAATTGCAAGAGCAGAACTGGTTAATTCTTGGTTTGTTCGAGTGTTGTGATTGGTGATGAAGCCTTCATGGGAAGGCCTAGAAAATGTAGTAATAATGGAGAATCTATCTAGGAATGAAAGCAATGCCTATGACATTCCATATAGGGATGGCAAAACCCGATCCGACCGATGGATTTCGCACCGATCCGCTCCGAATGGAGAGGTTTTTTTTTTGGAGCGGGGTGGAGCGGAGTGGTTTTGGTAAATGCTTTCTCCACTCCGCCCCGCCCCGCCCCGACTTTTGAAATTACTATTTTATCCTTTAAAATATTTTATATTTTTTCTTATATTTTTAATATATATTAGATATATATACTAAAATCATATATATACTAATATTATATATCTATACTTTTAGTATATCTATTATATTAAAGATTTTTATATACTAAAATTATGTTCATGAATAAATTATAATATAACTTTTTACAATATTAAGTTAAAAATAATTAATATAAATTGGGGTGTAGCGGAGTGAAACATCGTGGAGCGGTTATGGATGTAACCGACATCCATGGATGTGAATGTTTCCAACATCCATGTAAGAGTGGGATGGAGGTGGATAAGACAATATCCGCCCCCGTCCTACTCCGTTGTCATCCCTAATTCCATATCATTGAAACCTTGATACTGCTAGAAGATTTTTCTTATATATATATATATATATATATATATATATATATATATGAATTCATCTTTGATACCTATCAATGTAGTGTAGCATGATAAGGCACTTCTTTTTGCAAAAAAAAAAGAGAGAAACCCAACAATCAACAAATTCCCGAACTTTTAAATTCATATTTTAAAAGTTATCAATACAACACAAGAAAATTGTTTTTATTTTCAAAGAAATGAAAATTTTCTCAATGAAATCATTTATACTTAATAATAGATAAAGAAAATAGAAAAAAAAAATAGAAATTTAGGGCAGTTTACCTGAATTTGAACATGAGGAAATTTTTAAAAAAAAAATGCAAAATCCTTGGAGTTGCCCCATAAAACTAAATCTAGGCCTGGTGAAATTGAGCTCTCACGTTTTTTTTATCAAGCAAGAGCTCATTTGGAACGGGCTTGTTTTTTTTTTTTTTTTTTTTTTAAAAAGAAATTGAAAAGAAAAGGATTTTTTTTAACAAAAAAAATTAAATAAATGGGAAAGGAAAATCCTGTAGAATGTATAATTACCTTCCTATGGAAATTTGCATGAAGAAAAATTGCTTGCAGAAATTGAAATTAATAGAAAGGAATTATTTTTGCTTTATGCCCGCAACGGAACAAGAACGCCACTGCTAAAACTACACTTCGCTCTGTTCTCTCAAAGGCAATTTGAGAAACCCTAGAGCTTCCTTCTTTGTTTCTATAAGAAGATTATTAAGGTCGATTTCCACATTCTGCCCTTGAACCCGTTGAAATGTTTTCCTTTTCTTATGTAAGGCAAAATTATTACCTATTCTATATACCAAACTTAAAAAATTTATGTATACATATCGTGTCTCAATTTTTTTATCAATAATACAAATATAAAATGATAAATTATTAAATATGTCAAAATTTTAAATATGAATATAATACGTATAATGTTAATGGTGTCTCTTTTGTTTAAATGTATCTTATCGTGTTTATTCGTATTTATTTTATTATTTTCGTATTTATTAAATATATTATCGTTTTGTTTTTATATTGTGTACTAACTATGAAATTTTTAACTCACAAGTTTATAAATTGAGGTGTATAAGAATATTAATTCTTTTATTAATTAATACATAAAATTTAAGAGAAAAAAAGTTACTCCAAGCTCAAGACATAGCGATTTGCATTGAACTTATCACCATCAAAAGAGATTGCTGCAAAGCATTCAATTCTTACCAACTCCAACAACTTAGCTGGCAAAAAAATAATAATTCATAATCCACTCATATATCAATTTTCTTTTTAAGGTAACCACTTTTGAATCATTTCTGTCATTATTTTTAAAAAAAAAAAATTGATTTTAAAAACTCAATAACTTAAATTCAAATAATTCAAACCCGAAACTCTGAAATGATGACTTGAAATTCTTTACGACTGACCCAACTCATCCACATGGCACCTCAAAGGCTCAAACGTCATTTTCATATATAATTAAGCCTCTTCTTCCAAGCCCAAATTCAAAACATCCAACAAAAAATCAAATTCTAATGATTGAATGTCCTTTAAAACATGGTTAGAAGTTATAGGGAATGTAAAATGTCAAACAGAAGGTATTGATTTCAGTTTAAGAAAAGAAGCAATGAAAAGAATGTCGTATGTCGAATGTTGACCCTTTTATGCTTGTTTCGGATGACCTTTGATATTCATCAATATGCCATAATAAACTATGTTACTCGGACTTGGATTTGATTGTCGGATACGGGTATATTCAAATTTTTTTTCAAGATTTTCATATATTTGGCAAGTCCTTGAAAGATCTTATCTCCATACCCATGTCCGGATATGTGTCGGACACGAATGTCAGATATGGGTACTTAAAAAAAATGAAGAATTGGAGCAACATAGATAATAAATCAGAACCCACCTAACTTGGACCAATACAATAGCATCCAGAAGTAACCAAGTTTTGGCTATTCATGCTTTTACTGAAAAGGGGGTATAACTATGGATCAAGACTATGTAGATTCGCTCGCTAAGGAAGAAAACCACAGTGCGATCTTCATTCAATGGAAATATATGCATATGTTGGGTGTGCAATGAATTTGGAAAGATACATTTAACGAAGGTGTTAATAAGAAAAAAGATGTGCAGACATAAAAGGTCCCAAATCTGATAACAGGTTGAGCTCCGGACTCCTAAGACAGTGCGGACAGGACCCATTTGAAACCTTGGAATAGGACAAAGATGAGACTGAAAAAGGTCGGGGATCAACTTGTACTTGGCGTCTATGTTACTCCGACTCTTCATTTTTCCTGAAGTATCCATATCCGACATCCGTGTGCGACACATATTCGAACATGGATATGAGAATATGATCCTCCAGATATATGAAAAACTAAAAAAAAAAATAAGCATACCTATGTCTGACACATACTCATGTCCGACATTCACCCTCGAATATGATTAACATAACTTGGCAGCAAACAACCATCCTACTCAGTTTTCCATATTCATCCTTCTTCACCCGGTTTTTGACCGTTTCTCTCTTCTTTTCTTTATTTTTCCTCAAGAGTTTACCATAATGGAAGAGTTAGTAACTTTGACCCCACTGAACAAGCTATTTTCAGCAAATTAAGGTTTTCATGTAATCCAACCATTCACTACTCAAAACCCAACACAAAGGGAGAGGGAGACAATCCAATCAACACATGAAGTATAATATCACTATCAAACAAAGAAAGGAATCGAAAATTTCATAAACCAAAGTGTTTGATTGATCCCAAAAAGAACCAAAAACAATAGCCAACATTCAGCACAGCAACTAAATTATATCATCCTACACAACAATCAGCAACATCATTTAAAACTAGCACCAGAAAAGACCATTCTCCTTAATAGATTGGAGTAGAAGTTTTTCCTTCATGCATTTGCCAGTCAGAATGTTATCACAAATCTATATCTTAAAAAGATGGACAGTAAACTATATACCTTGAGTGTATACTCTCATTGACCCAATGATCCGAAGCTGTTAAGTGGCCATACCTAACAAACAAGAGGTTAGAAAAATGCTTTAAGTAATTTGCAAATTTTGACCAATGATAAGAAACATATAAAATAAATAGAAAGACTTGGTAAATTTTGAAACTTAGCAACCATTCGAGCGAGAATTTTAAGTGATGACATGTCAAATGTCCATGTTCATGAATGAAGCAAGTTGATCCAACATAACCCTAACGTATCGAATACATATTCATTCTCTAAACCTCTTCACATGCAAGATTATCAAGCCTTATAAACTATCTGAACTTTATTTTCAATTCTTTCAGCAATTTGATAAAGTTTATAAGTGAAAGGCCTAACATTATGTGAATCAAATAATTGGTTCTTTGGAGACAAGTTAAGTTGTGTCCAAATCTTCTTAAGATACATGAAGCTTAACAGCAACTTTGAAACCAAAGCTACCGAGACAAACCATGTCTTACTATTTTAACATAATCTGATTTACTTGTTTTGAGACATATTAAAACCAAAAGGTTATACTTATATCACGGTCCACCAAACTAGTTCAAGTCTCAACCAAAACTCCTAAATCATTTAAATCCGGTTAAGTTCAAAAATAAGATAGGTGAAACCAATTTAGTCGAGTCAGTTAAGCAGGGTCTCTGCATTTTAAGCATTAAAAATTTCTTCTCCAAAATCACTGAAAAAATGGTTATATGACATACAAGAACTAAAAGTGAATCAAATCGGATTAAGGGCACAAATGTATGATGCTAAAGAAATCATACACTAAACAACTCAATGTTCAACATATGTCCTATATTACCAATTCCAACAAATAAAGATAGAGCAATGCAATATTGGGACAAATCTAAAGGCAATTAGAATTTGCATTACTTACCCTCATAAACACTTTCCCTTCAATAAGCCCATAAGGAAGAGGCCCGAAATGCCGTGAATCACGAGAAACAAACAAGTTATCCCCTTGAATCCAAACATGTCCCTTTGGAACCTATCCATTTAAACCCAAAGTAAAAGAAAAGAAAAATGATCATTCAAGAATCTAATCATTTACTATATGTTTCTGCAAAGTTCCAAGCTTTTAATTTTTTCCCAGTCGACCCAAAGCTCCATTGAATTGTTACTTTTACTACTTTCTTTCTGTTAATTGTTTTTGCTTCATAAAATTACAAATTTTAACATAATTTTTCCTTATCAAAAGAACATGCAATTTGTGTTGGAATATGGCTTGAATATGGCTCAAAGTCACCATAGGTGGCTTAGCACCAATAATGGAGCTACCACTTGCACCACCAATAATGGAAGCTACCACTTGCAAATGGATGGTGGCTATGGTGGCTACCACTTGCAATGTGTTCACACCAAGATAGGTGGTGGATGGTGGCTATGGTGGCTGCCACTTGATGTATGTTCACACCTTGATATTATGGCTATAAATAGTCATGTAGAGTAAGAGAGAAAAAATGAGTTGAGTTGAGTGAGTGTGAGTTAGAGCTAAAGTGTTGAAGCAAATACTCGGTGTTTATAGAGTAATTCGGTATTTTGTTGAGTTGTGAGTTCAGTGCTTGTGTAGCACCTTGAATTCTGTAGTTGTTTGTACTCCATCTCCATTAATACAAAGCTTCAAGCTCCTCCTCCCGTGGACGTAGGCATATTGGCCGAACCACGTAAAATATTTGTGTTTTTTCAGTGTGTTTAAATCGGTTTTAGTAATATCTATTCGCTTCCGCACAACAAATTGGTATCAGAGCCAATTTTTACGTAAAACCGAGTTTGTTCGATTCTGTCCGTTTTTCAAAAATGCTCCAATTTGTGTTTTGAAAATACCAGGTTGAAGAGGTCATCGAGAGGAGTGCAGCAGAATCAACCGGAGATCCACCGGAAGCCGCACGCGCCCCCACGCGCCGCCAGAAGAGGAGCTCACGCGCCCCACGCGCCCACGCGCCGCACGCGCCTCTGGAGGTTGAAGACGCGTGAAACCCACGCGCCGCACGAGCCAGCCAGAGGTTGAAGACGAGTGGGCCTCACGCGCCCCACGCGCCCCACACGCTGGTGAGCCAGTAGCCTCCACGCGCCCACGCGCCGCCGCACGCGCCGCCGTACGCGCCCCACGCGCCGCCGCAGCTCCGACCAACTTTTTCGAGCCATTTTTTGAGCCGTTTCAGAACACTATTCCGAGACTTTTCCGAGCCGGTTGAGCTAAACCGAGTCCATTTCGAGCCACCTGCAGCAGAATATTCACCGTGTGTCCAAAATTTACACAGTTGGACCCGTTCCTGACTATTTCGACTATTCCGGACTCAACCGCGGCATCCGTTTTTCCATACAGGTAACGGAAAAACTCTGAGTTGGTAATTTTGTTTTATTACCATGGCAGAATCATTAGAGACAACTGAAACAACCAGCAGCGCACCATCAAGTTCTTACATCAGAAAGAACTCGATGACCACTGCAAAGTTCGAGGTGGAGAAATTTGATGGCACCACGTAACTTTGGCATGTGGCAGTGCGAAGTACTGGACCTGTGAGTCCGCGAAGGACCTGTAGACAGTGAAGATCTTGTCCAGTAGGAGGTGAAGACCCCGTCCAGTAGACGGTGGAGATCCCGTCCAGTAGACAATGAAGATCCTGTCTAGTAGGAGTTGAAGACCGCTCCAGACCAGTAGACAGTGAAGATCCCGTCCAGTAGGAGGTGAAGATCCTGTCTAGTCCAGTCCAGTCCAGTAGACGGTGAAGATCATGTCCAGATCCCGTCCAGTAGGCGGTGGATATCCTATCCAGGAGAAGAATCCTGTTAATCCGCGAAGGACCGATAGATGGATGAAGATTCCGTCTAAGAAAACTATCATCGACAATCTGCAAGGGACGAGTGTGCCCAGTGTTGGACACTGGATGAAAGACTGTCCAGACAGAGAGGTCGATTGAGGTAAATCCCGCTCAAAGAGGGGATCATCAAGAACACGACTTTCAAGGGACGAGTGTGCTTTTTGCCATGAGAAAGGGCACTGGAGGAATAACTGTCCTAACATGGAGAAGTCGACTGTGAATGTAGCTCAAGAATCTGAGGGAGAGGAAGACTCTGCATTTACGATTTCCACAACAACACACTCTTCAGATCAATGGATTCTGGATTCCGGATGTTCCTACCACATGTGTCCGAACCGGAAGTGGTTCTCAAACTTCAAGGAGTTTGATGAAGGGATTGTCCATATGGGCAATGACAATACTTGTCACACTAGAGGCATCGGAACGATCCGACTAAAAATGCATGACGGTACAATCAGACAACTTACAGACGTAAGGTATGTCCCTGATCTCAAGAAGAACCTCATATCACTGGGGGTCTTAGACTCAAATGGTTACAAGGTGACCATTCAGAATGGAGTCCTGAGAGTTGTACGTGGAGCATTCTTAGCAATGAAGGGTTATATGAAGGGAAATCTGTATCTCCTTGACAGAGAAACCGTGACAGGCAGAGCAGCAGCCTCTCACAGAATGATGGGATAATTCGACACTTCACTGTTCCTGGCACTCCCCAGCAGAATGGAGTTGCAGAAAGGATGAACCGAACTTTGGTTGATAAAGTTCGCTGCATGTTATCCCAGTCGAGCTTGAGCAAAGCATTTTTGGCGGAGGCTTTATTGTACGCCTCCCACATTATCAACAGACTACCCTCCACCGCAATTGATGGGAAAACTCCCATAGAGGTGTGGTCCGGATATTCTGCCACTGATTATGATCGGCTTCGTAGTTACGGATGCAAAACTGGATCCTAGAGCCAAGAAAGCTGTCTTCATGGGCTTTAGTGAAGGAGTAAAGGCATTCCGACTGTGGAACCTTGAGTCAAAGAAAGTCATCGTAAGCCGAGATGTTGCCTTTGACGAATCTGTAATGCTGAAACTGTCAACTCCAGAGAATGTGAACCAAGATTCTCTAAAGCAGGTGGAGTTTGAATCAGAAGATGCTGGTCAAAATTCCGATGAATCTGAACCAGAATCTGATGACACCTTAACTGAAGTGGAGGAGTCATCACCAGAAATCTTTCAGCAACCTGAATCAGTTGCCACCAGTAGACCGAATAGACATATTCGGAAACCTGCTCGGTACACAGACATGGTGGCATACGCCTTTCCAGTAATTGATGATGATGTTCCGATCAATTACAAAGAAGCTGTAAACAGCCCTGAGCATGCCCAGTGGAAGGAGGCGATGGATGAAGAGATGACATCACTTCATCAAAATCAGACTTGGAAGTTGGTTCCACTTCCAACACTCAAAAGATCAATTGGGTGCAAATGGGTCTTTGCCAAAAAGGAGGGTGCTACCGGCAAAGACAGCATCAGATACAAAGCCAGATTGGTAGCCAAAGGTTAGGCTCAAAAAGAAGGAATAGACTACAATGAGGTATTTTCACCTGTTGTTAAGCATGCATCTATTCGGATCTTATTGGCTTTAGTAGCACTTGTATAACCTAGAGATAGTTCAACTTGATGTAAAAACTGCATTCCTCAATGGTTCCTTAGAGGAGGAAATTTATATGACTCAACCAGATGGTTTTGGAGTCCCCGGTCGCAAAGATTACAAAAGCAAGTTGAACTGATCACTGTATGGTCTGAAACAATCCCGTGACAGCTGAACAAACGGTTGGACTGTTTCATGACAGGATGAAAGGTACACACACAGTCAATTTGATCACTGTGTTTATTTCCGGAAACTTCAAGATGGATCATTTGTCTATCTGCTGAAAAAGGCAAGGTGGAGATCAACAGACTGAAGGCTCAACTGAGCTCAGAGTTCGAGATGATCTTGGAGAAGCTAAGAAAATTCTTGGGAAGTAGACAGAAAAATTGACTCAGACTCAATGCATTGATGGATCATGCCAATGCAGTAGGTGTCCTGATATGTGTAATGGTGTATATGACACCTGAAGGAGAAAGGAGGAAGCTCTGATCTGTGAATTCTCTCTGTGGATTCTCGCCAAGGTGGAGATTGTTGGAATATGGCTTGAATATGGCTCAAAGTCACCATAGGTGGCTTAGCACCAATAATGGAGCTACCACTTGCACCACCAATAATGGAAGCTACCACTTGCAAATGGATGGTGGCTATGGTGGCTACCACTTGCAATGTGTTCACACCAAGATAGGTGGTGGATGGTGGCTATGGTGGCTGCCACTTGATGTATGTACACACCTTGATATTATGGCTATAAATAGCCATGTAGAGTAAGAGAGAAAAAATGAGTTGAGTTGAGTGAGTGTGAGTTAGAGCTAAAGTGTTGAAGCAAATACTCTGTGTTTATAGAGTAATTCGGTATTTTGTTGAGTTGTGAGTTCAGTGCTTGTGTAGCACCTTGAATTCTGTAGTTGTTTGTACTCCATCTCTATTAATACAAAGCTTCAAGCTCCTCCTCCCGTGGACGTAGGCATATTGGCCGAACCACGTAAAATATCTGTGTTTTTTCAGTGTGTTTAAATCGGTTTTAGTAATATCTATTCGCTTCCGCACAACAATTTGTTCTTAAAAGAAATTAGAATTTTAATTTTTAATTATGAACAAATATTAGAACTATTTGCTACTAGTTGTAAAATCATAAAAAATAAAATAGCAAAAACAACAATCCAGAGCCTAAATTTTTCATCATTTAGCTATATCTAAGTCAAAAACTTTAATTAAACTACAATATTCAACAATAAAAAAGCTGAAGTTTTTTTTTTTTCAGAATAAAGCAGACCCAATTAAAAGGAAAGGGAGTGTACCACGAGAGAACGAGAGCTGTGGCTCCGAGTTGGGTCTAAGGAGAAGGTAACTTTATCACCTTCCATGGCTACAATGCGCTTAGTTAGGGTCTTTTTAGGGTCGAGCGGCGACCGAACCAGGACCAAATCACCCGAACCCAGTTTGCCTATCCGGTGAGACAAGTGTTCGACAAGTACGACGTCGCCAGTTATGTTTAACGTTGGGAGCATACTAGGACCCAAAACCTGCATAAATTCAATTAATTCATCAAAAAAATGTTTTTAAAAAAAGAGGAAGAGGGAGAGTTTTGATAAAGTTACAGACATGGCTGGAGGAGAGGAGGTAGGCGTCGGTGACGTGTAGCAAGCAGAGGAATTTAACGACGATGGAAGCTCGAGCTATGGCTTCTTTTGCTATGGTTCTCCATTGTCTCATCTTTTTTCTCTCTTTTTGGGGGTTTAACTTTTTTAGGGTTTAAGTTTGTCTTGAAACTGAGAAGTGAGAAACTCAAATCCCCCGCTCGGCGTTGGTTGGGTTTAAGATAGTTCGGTAAATTAATATAACGTCCCCATTTATAATTTATTTACACATATGGCCCAAAAGTTTTGGTTTTCCAACAGTTTAAGAAAAAAATTATTATTATTTCGAGCTGGAAAGTGGAAATTTGGGTGGATTGGTCAAGGTTCATGTTCAATCATTTTGTATTATTTTAAATTTGATTTTTTGAAAGTTAAATCATTTTAAATTTGAATTTTTTCAAATTCAAGTTAAGTTTGAGCTTAAACTAATTAGATCAATTTTAGATTTTATATAAGATGCAATCATTTTAGTATGTTTTTCAAATTCAAATTTAAGTTTCTTTTCAAGTTCAGTTAATTTTGAGTTTAAATTTTGAGAAATTATTTAGTACATTGCCCGTGAAAACTTTTAGCCTCCACGAAATGAAATTTTCATCTATTTATTATAAGAAATTTTGTAATTGTGATTATCTCATGCCAATTTATCATGATAACTCTCACGAAACAAAGTCCATGAGATCAAAACTCGACAATCCCATGGTATATTTTAATGTCAACAAGGTAAAACGGTTTTTCTAAGCTATGTTATTCGGATTTGGATGTGAGTATCGAATATGGATAGGGATGGCAAAACCCGATCCGACCGATGGATTTCGCACCGATCCGCTCCGAATGGAGAGGTTTTTTTTTTTGGAGCGGGGTGGAGCGGAGTGATTTTGGTAAATGCTTGCTCCACTCCGCCCCGCCCCGACTTTTGAAATTACTATTTTATCCTTTAAAATATTTTATATTTTTCCTTATATTTTTAATATATATTAGATATATATGCTAAAATCATATATATACTAATATTTTATATCTATACTTTTAGTATATATGTATTATATATATTATATTAAAGATTTTTATATACTAAAATTATGTTCATGAATAAATTATAATATAATTTTTTACAATATTAAGTTAAAAATAATTAATATAAATTGGGGTGTAATGGAGTGGAGCACCGTGGAGCGGTTATGGATGTAACCGACATCCATGAATGTGGATGTTTCCAACATCCATGCAAGAGTGGGGTGGAGGTGGATAAGGCAATATCCGCCCCCGCCCCGCTCCATTGCCATCCCTAAATATGGACATCTGTCGGACACGAGTATGTTCAATTTTTTCTACGTTTTTTCATGTATTTAAAAGGTTCTTGGAAGGTCATATCTCCATACCTATGTCCGAATATGCGTCGGACACAGGAATCAGATACGAGTACTTCGAGAAAAATGAAAAGTCGGACATAGTTTCTAAGTAACCAACCTTTCCTTCTATAAATAGTAAATGCTATGCAACCTACCATACTTGAACATTCTCCCATGCATTTTAGAACCAAGTTACTTAATCAGTACACAATCTGGAAATGAAAAATTATTAGCTTGGCATTGATGACCTCAAATATTTTATTGTGCATCAATTTAATTTAACAGAGATTTTTTTTTTTTTCTCAGACCAATCTATAATTTGAATAAATTGATGATAGCTAGGAGCTCAAGTCAAAGCTCAATTACCTTGTATGAATATACAACCAGTGACAAGGAACCTGGATTCAGCAGGACTAACCAAGTAATGTGCTAAGAAAGCTTTTCTATAAAGGCTTCAACTTCATGCCTTGTTTTTTATGTCTCAGGCTGTGTGTTTTGGATATATCTAAACTAATCAATCCTTTCAAGATTAAACATCACCATATCTTGAAGAGCTAATCGAAACGTGCTTTGAGGAAGACATTGGAGATTCTTGATTGCAAGATCAGCTTTCTCTTTTGCTAATTCTTGTGCCCTTTCAACTCCCCCGCTTTTCTTTACCAGTTCGATTGCTTCGTCAAGGGAACCGGTCTCACAGAACTCGGATTCAATGATTTCTCTAAGTTTCGGCTCTTTTTCTAGCGCGAAAATTACGGGTGCTGTCAGGTTGCCTTTTGCTAAATCACTACCAGCCGGTTTCCCCAGCTGCTCTGCAGATTGTGTAAAATCCAATATGTCATCAACAACTTGGTATGATAGACCAAGGTTTTTGCCAAATTCATACATTTGCTCTGTAACACTACGATCAGCCCCACTGAAAATAGCAGCTCCTTTGGTACTAGCTGCAATTAAAGACGCTGTTTTGTAGTAACTCTTTAGCAAATACTCCTCGAGTTCGAGCTCACAGTCAAACAAACTAGATGCCTGCTTAATCTCGCCACTCGCAAAATCCTTAATGACCTGCAATGTCATTAATAAGGATACACTTTAGTCTAAGTCAACTGAAATATCAATAGTTTGAGAATGATCTCCATAGCCGGAGCACATTTCGAGTCAAAAACCATATACTCAGGTTTACATCCAAAAGAGACGGTAAATGTTTGGCCTAGGTCATATGTACCTGGCTGATGAGCTTAATGACTTCAAGGTTTTCAAGATTTGCAAGGTACCATGAAGACTGAGCAAACATGAAGTCCCCAGCCAGTACTGCTACTCTCGTACCGTATAGTTGGTGAACAGTTTCTTTTCCTGCAATTAAGTTAACATCAGTTTCAAATCAGGAGTCTCCCAAGTGATGAAAGCCTTGGAGAAAAGGATACTGAGGAAATTTAAGTTCTTCCCATGAGTAAAAGACCTCTATTATTACTATTACCATTACTATTAAAAGTTAAGACCCAGTCAATCCCAATTATTCTCCAAAATGGTAGATGCACTAGTCTATGTTACTCCCGACTCTTCATTTTCCCTGAAGTATTCGTGTCCGACACATATTCGAACAAGTGTATGGGGGCATGATCCTCCAAATATATGGAAAAACTTAGAAAAAATTGAGCACACCCGTGTCAAACGTATACCTGTACCGAGTCCGAGTAACATAGGCACTAGTTCCTCTCCCAAACATGCACTGACAAAAATACTGGCCAGAGTTTTGCCTCTCAATCACCGCCGCAACCACCAAAATTTGCTACCTATATATGGACAATGGTGTACATAGATGCCCCACAGGCACATCTGTAATTGTTGTATCCTGAAATAGAAGGCTTTTCTCTGCCCTTAGACAAGGGTATTGAAGACTCGAAATGTAACCTTGTTTATTAAACCTGACTCTTTAAAAACTAAGAATTAATAAAGAATCTCACACTTGTAAAATACAGAAAAGAAGTATATAATTTTTTTTTTAAACTCAGAATTTTCCATTCTTAAACTTTTCTTTTCCCTTTTTCTGTTCTAGAAGCTGCACACTTCTTGATAAAAGAGATGATCTCTAAGAACTAAAAAATAAGGTAACAAGGCCTGAAGTCTGAACCTTCAACCTATGTTGCTCTGACTCTTCATTTTTCTTGAAGTACTCATGTCCGACGCATATCCAAACATTGGTATGGGGATCTGATCCTCTAAGAACCCTCCAAATACATGGAAATCATGGAAAAATTGAACATACCCGTGTCGGACACTCACACCCGAGTCCGAGTAACATAACCTTCAACAATGATATAGAGTTAGCATAGAGTAACTTTGCACACCAAGATGATCCATCGACTGGAACAATCATTGCGGTGATTACTCCAGTCTATGTAAATAATGTAGTCTATTGTATTGATCATGTGCAGTAAAGAGCAATAACCACAGAATATTTATTTCTTAATTAACTTAAATAGAAGAACTAATATCTCTTCGGATTTGAGATTGCTGCCACTTAACTTGGGAGACTTGAATAGAAGAAAAACACATTGAACACATGAAAAAGATGTTAAATGTATAGGCCAACCTCTTCGCATGTCACTTTCATCTAATACATCATCATGTATCAAGCTTGCAGTATGAATCATCTCGATGATCTCAGCCAAACGTCGATGCTTTGTAGTAAGGTCCCTGGAAAGAAAGCAGTACAAAATGGAGATTAGTCTAATACTATAACTAAAATGTGTTGAATATCTTCGAGAGTTCCGAACGTTACTTCAACCCAACTAACTCTGCTGTAGCTCTTGAAACTAGGAACACCAAGGCTGGCCTCATTCTCTTACCACCGGCACCAAAGATCTGCTCAGCTGCAGACATCAGAACAGGGTTCTCTGCACCAACAATCTAGCAGAGCATCATCATCAGATACATAACTAACATCAAGATCTTGAAAGCTATGTTGCTCCGACTCTTCAGTTTTCTTGAAGTACCAGTGTCCGACGCATATCCGGACATGGGTATGGGGATATGATCCTCCAAGGACTCTCCAAATACATGGAAATCTTGAAAAAAATTGAACATACTCATGTCCGACACATACCCGTGTTCGACACTCACACCCGAGTCCGAGTAACATGGCTTGAAAGAACTAAACAAATCAAAATCATGTTAAAATAGTTGATCCTTCCATGTGAATCGGACAATAATTAAAAGAGATAGGTGATGCTTGGTGAGAAATGAGAATAAAATACAAGGAATGGTTGCAGAAAAAGTAGGTAACAAGGGAGCTTTTATATACATAATCTGTCAAGCAAACTTAAGATTCTAGTTTCCTGTTGAAAATAGAACTTATTAAACACCAGTAAATCTTCCCATTTCCAAAAGAGAATCCTGAATTAACCAGTATTTTGTATTTGGACATATAAACTTGAAGCTATATACACTTATACAATTTGACTTACTAGAAGGAAGCAACATATAGATTACAATTTAATTCATTTGGCCTCAATCGATGAACCAAAACGTGCAAAACCTTATGAACAAGTATATAGCATGAGCAAAATTATTCTAAACATGCAGAAAACCTGATATATGATAGCAGCGCTATAAAGGACACATAAGAATTAAAGTCTCAATATCTTTGCTACCCCAACAATCAAACAGCTACAATGAGAACTTACTGACTGGAGATTTTGATTTAGAGTCTGGAGGTCATCAGCAACCGCTTCAAACAAGTTTGCCAGTGAAATGGGACTTCTAAGCTCTTTCTTCAAATCCAACACTGGTGCAGTACGTTGACCAACTCCTATATTGATGTTAAAGTGGACAAAAACTATAATAACAAAGTATACTAAAAGCAAACACATCCATTACCAACAAAAGAAAGCAATAAACTGTAACTTCTAATAACCTAAACATAAGATGAAATTTGAACTATTCTTTCCTATTAAACATGGCACCAATAAGCAAAGTCTCAAGAGTTTTTATCAGGAATAAAAAAAAAAAAAAAAAAACTAGAAGTAAACCAAAAGAATGACTTCAAGTATATGAATCCCAATAGTAAAAATAAAAGTATAAAACCAATTAAATAGATACAGCCAGATTAAAGATACTATGCCAATTGCCAAAGCAATTTTAAAAAAACTATCAAAAATAAAAGGTGCTAAATTTGATAGAACCAAGTATAAAATGGAATTTGAATAACTTACAAGTTACAACCAAAAAAAATTGAAACTTGAATCATGTGTAGCTATCAAAATATTACCATCAAGCAGAGCCTCAGAAGTTTTTGTGGAGAACACACGACTTCTAGTAATGTTTTGCCTGCAATAAACCATTCTTCTAGCTCCAGAGACTTTACTGCTAAATGTTTTCCCATAATTCTTCAATGAGTGCCTTTCAATTGATGCATTAGAAGAAGAACCAACAGCAACCAAATCAAGCACTCTTATTCCAAAATCAAGGTTATGGCATGTCATTGAAATCATTCTTAATACCAACACCCAGAAAGAAAAAGAAAGAATGAAAAAAAAGCAGCAAAACTGCCGAGTTTCACTCTTTATAACAAAAACCCAGAAATAAAAATTCAATCTTTTTGTCAATTTCCCATAAAACAATCACCGAAATGAAGAGACCAAGCTGAAACAAAAACTGGGTATTCAACAAAAAAACAGTAAAACAACTTCAAAAGAGCTCAAAAGGGTGTCTTCAAATTAAAAAAGCTTCTTTTTCTGTTACAAGAAAAAAAACAATGTACTCCAAAGTTTAGAAGTGTTTTTGGGTGGATGAAAAGATCCCACATAGGACTTTTTGTACTTCGTCCCAAGCTGCTTATCAGTTGAATGAAGAGTTTGAGAGGCTATTGATGTTTTGGACAAAAAGAGATAGAAAGTGAGATTTCTTTTAACACATGTAAGAAAGAAATAGAATAAAATGGGAAAATTACGGAAATGAAAAAGAAGGGCCTTAGGATTTATCTATGGGTCGAAATCAAGAGGCCTGATAGCAATTCGGCAGTTGGTGATCAAAACAAGAGCCATGTAATACTTTCTTTCTCTCTCTTACATTTGAGTGATCAATAGAGATTTGGTTTCCTTAGCTACGTGTGTGATTCTTGTTGGCTATTCTTATTCAATAATTATTTGATGATTTATAATTTTATATCATAAAAAGAAATTGAGAATATTTTATGTTGATGTCCGAATAATTTTGTGTAAGAGCTCAGTTCCATGTATACGTGGATCGGATTTGGGTCATAGAATGGTGTTTAGGTGTTATATTAATATTATATATATCTATACTATTAATAAATAAAAAATCATTGAATTGGTATCAGAAATTAATCGGACATCAATTCAATTGAAAAATTAAACTAAAAATATAATATAAAATACAAGTAAAGATGTTTATGTAATTTATTTTTAAAAAAACTATTTCACATGTGATATCATTTTTTTTGTTTAAAAAAAAATTACCTACATTTTATATTTTTAAATTATTTTTTAACTCATAATTTTTCTTTCTTTTTCATCCACATTGTGGGTATGCAATATCTAATTTATTTAAACTCGGTTTTATTCAATACTCATTCAGATTTGTAAATTGTACAATCCAGTCTGTTCAGATTACATTTTTTTAAAAAATATATATATATTATTGTTATTTAATATTTAAATAATTTTTTTTATCAAGTTTTAAAATAATGATAATTTAACATTATTTTTAGGGATGACAATGGATAGTGCAGATTCAGATATCTGCAATTATCCAATTCGCTTTTTGTAGATTGGGATATTGCGGATTCGGATATCATAATTACTATACGCAACGGACTCGGAGAGGATGCAGATATAAACCCTCAGATATTCATTATCCAAATCCGTATTACTTATAGCGGATTCAGATATCCATTATCCGATTTTTTTAAAATACAGAAAAAATATGCTTATGGAGAGAGTTAACTACTAAAGACTTTACCAAGTGAGCTAATCTTGAATTTTGAAATAACATGCTACTAAAATTAAATTATATCAAGTATAATAAAATATAATAATTAATTAATTATGTTAAATAAGTTTAAAATTTAGAGATGCATGATACTTTTATAAAACAATATTTGATGACTTAATCAGCTTAATTAATTAAACCACTCTAATGACAAGATTTGTTTATTTTATTTTATTTTTTACAAAATGACCTTGTAACAAAGTTATGTACTTATGTTAATTAAAATAAATATAAAATATAATTTTTTTCTAATATGACATAATATTTATATATATGTTTTTAAGTATAAATCTTAAGTATAAATTTTAGAACTTGTTTGTTGTTATTTATGAGTGAATTTAAAATTAAAATTAATTTATATTTGATTTTATATATTTTTTAAAAAAATTTGACTTACTAAATTCAGATTTTTAGCGGATTCGGATATCCGGCGGATAATGTTATTTAATTTGGATTCGGATATTAATATTCGGATTTAATGTGGATAATAAACGGATTCGAATTTTAAAGCAGTTATGCGAATTCGGATTCGGATATTACAAAAAAAGACAGATATCCAACTTGCTGCCATCCCTAATTATTTTTAATGTTTACAATGTAGTATTATATGTATTTATTCTTTATTGATATAAATCATATAATATATATATATATAAATATGTATTATATAATTAAAAAATGGATCGAATCGTGCTAAGCTAGTATCTTTAATGTTGGAGTCAATATTCGACCTATTTTTTATACGAATCTCATTTTTTATCCAAATTTATTTTTCAAATTTTATATTTTTGACCAAACCCTCTAAAAAATCGAGCATACCTTTAAATTTAGACAAATAATCTAACTTTTGGACAGATCTAAACTCAATTCAAAAGTCACATCTACTAGATCAAGTTACTTGAAAATACAATCATTATGTTTTTATTTATTTTTTTGGCTATAATCTTAAGAGTATATAAAGGATTATTGTAACACCCCTATCTCACATTGAAAAATTTTGAGAATCTGTTATGATATATATGTAGAGACTTGAACCCATACTTGTGAGGCGCCTTTTGTGAGACAAAACTATGAAACCTTCGGGTCGAAGCAGACAATACCTCGCAGGTTGGGTGCGGGTCTCCACAAATGGTATCAAAGCAATCATCGGCCAGAATATGAAAGCTAAGTGCTACACCGTGGGAGCTACCTCTAGAATCCTAAGGGAGCTAAGTGTTACACCATGGGAGTCATCTCTAGAATCCTACGAGAGTTAAGTGCTACATGGTAGGAGCCACCTCTAGAATCCTAAGGGAGTTAAGTGCTACACGGTGGGAGCCATCTCTAGAATCTCAACGCCCGGTGTGATCCTGGTTCTGTCTGTTATGTGTTGGGCTTGACGAGGACATCAAACTTTTATGTGTTGGGCTTGACGAGGACATCAAACTTTAATAGGGGGAGTTTGTAACACCCACATCTCACATTGGGAAACTCTGAAAATCCGCTATGATATATATGTAGAGACTTGAACCCATACTTGTGAGACGCCTTTTGTGGGACAAAACCGTGAGACCTTCGAGTCAAAGCGGACAATACCTCGCAGGTTTGATGCGGATCTCCGCAATTACTTCATTAAAACTTGAATTCGAAATATTCAAATTAAAATTTGAAACTTTAATTATTAAAAGTTATTGCATATAAACGTTACAAGTTTTTATTATTATTATTATTATACCATAGATATATTTCTAAAACGACATTGTCAACAAAATTTTCCAAATAGGAAGTGTTAAAAACAAGAATAATTTTTTTTTTTCATATGCCCTTTCACTTGAAAATATGTAAAAAATAGTTAATAATCATGAAACTTACTAATATACTAGAAAAAAAAAACCGTTTCATCGGGTTATTTTTTTAAAAAAATAATTAATTAATATTAATAAATTAATTTTAGTTTATATTTATTAAATAATAATTATTTATTTAAATGTTCCATTTTATAAATTATAATAATATTAATATAATAATATTTTTTAATTATGAAAATTAAATTTATGATAATTGTTTATTTATAAATTAAATAATACAAATGCATTTTCAAATGTTATTTATATGTATTTTTGAAAAATATTTAGACTTTATTGTACAATGTATATTTTTAATTATAGGAGGTAAAAAATAGTAAATGAAAAATAAGAAAATAAAATTGTGTTTTGTATTTTATTCTCTTGTAGGATCGGTTTTCTCACATAGATTAGCAGCAAGTTCGTTTTTTTTTTCTTTTTTAACTTTTTTACCTAGCGGGTCGGGTACGGATCCTAAATCGATCAGCGAATTAACATTCTGACCAATCCCTTTAAATAAATCATTTACAATAAAAATAATTAATAAAATAAAATGATTTATTTACTTCTTCATGAGCGGGTTAGGTCACGGATCATAAATCAACCCGCGAGGTAACGTGTGCATCAACCACTTTAAATATATCATTTAAAATTAAAATAAAATTAAGTAATAAAATAATATTTTTTTTAAAAAAAAAATTCTGAGCGGGTCGGGTACGGATCCTAAATCGACTCGTGAGTCAACTTGCGGACCAACCCCTTCAAATACATCATTTAAAATTAAAATAAAAATAATTAATAAAATAAATTTCTTTTTAAATTTTTTCCCAAGATGGTCCGGTACGATCCCTAAGTTGACACGCGAGTCAACGTACAGATCAATATCTTTAAATATATATTTTAAAAACAAAATAAAAAACTAAAAATAATTAATAAAATATATTTTTTTAATTTTTTTCCGTGCCGATCGAGTACGGATCTTCGATCGACCTACGAGTCAACGTTCGGACCAATCCCTTTAAATAAATCATTTAAAATAAAAATAATTAATGAAATAATTTTTTTTTTTAAATTTGTTTCCCGAGACGGTCGGATATGGATCCTAAATCGACCCGCGAGTCAACATGCAGACCAACCTCTTTAAATATATCATTTAAAAATAAAATAAAATAAAATAAAATAAAAAACTAAAAATAATTAATAATTAATAATATTTTATTTTATATTTTTTTCGAGCGGATCGGGTATGGATCCTAAATCGACCCACGAGTCAATTTATAAACTAACCCCTTTAAATACATCATTTAAAATTAAAATAAAAGCAATTAATAAAATATATATTTTTAATTTTTTTCCAAGACGGTTGGGTATGGATCCTAAATCGACCCACGAGTCAACGTGCTGATCAACCTCTATAAATATATCATTTAAAAATAAAATAAAAAAATAAAAAAAAAATAATTAATAAAATAATTTTTTAATTTTTTCTCCGAGCGGGTCGGGTACAGATCCTAAATCGACCTGCAAGTCAACGTGCATATTAACCTCTTTAAATACATCATTTAAAATTAAAATATACACGAGTCAACGTGCGGATCAATATCTTTAAATACATGATTTAAAAAAAAAAAAAACTTAAAACTAAAATAATTAATAAAATAAATTTACTTTTTATTTATTTTTTAATGGGTCGAGTACGGATCCTAAATCAACCGGCAAATTAACGTGCGGATCAACCTGCTTAAATATATCATTTAAAAATAAAAAACTAAAAAAAAATTGGGACCCATTGTTTTTTTTTTGGTTATAGAGAAAGACAAAATTATCTCTAGTCTAATTCAAAAATACCACTTGAGTCCTTAGGACTCAAAAATAATTATTAGTAGATATAAGAAAATACCAAATATGAATTATCCTATAACAATAGAATGGATAAAAGTTACAAGAAAGTAGACATGTAATTTGTGTATACATGTGGTGTCTTGTGATTTTTTTATTAATTGTGTAAATATGAATACGATAAAAATTATTAAACGTATTAAAATCTTAAACATGAATATATTAAAATATCATGTTTAATCGTTTTTAAATATATTATATTATATTTATTATATTATATTTATTAAACGTATAATTTTTTTATTTTTTTATTTTTTTAGAAATAATCAATCTCAAACAACCTAAAACAAAACATTGAAATTCATCACTTTCTCGTTTTTGACTACAATCACAATAAACGATAAATTTTAATTTAAAAATCCCAAATGACTAACGAGGTTGAAATCTTGTCCATTACCTTTTTAATACACTCGTTATCACTATTCATACATGTAAAATTCGTTCACGAATTGTGGTAGGTTGGTAACCCATTCATTCTTCTTGCATTTTATTACATACTCTTTGGAAATTAGATATATGAAGTTTGGGTTATCTTTTTGGGAGAAGAAAGCCCCAATATGCTAGTGAAAAAGTGTCTTTATATATATATATATATATATATATATATATATATATATATATATATATATCAATTTCCTCATATCAAGATCTGATTTGGATATTGCAAATTCCCTGATTAGTTAAAAAAAAAAATTTCCATATAAAGGCCCTCTAAAGATGAATAAAGAAAGAATCATCAGGAAAAAAAAAAAAAAGCAAAAAAGGGTAATAAGCTGGATTTGCATCTATTTGATTCCCTGTAAAGGTTTCCAAGCTGGGTTGTAAAGATTATATGATAGCATCTTCTCAGCTAACATTAGCTTTCCATGAGAGAATATATATATATATATATATATATATATTTTCACATTTCTTCAACCCATTTAATAGCAGAAGCTAATGTTAATCAACCAGATTAATATTGTGTTACATACTTACATATATCAGATACTCAAACATAAAAGTTATAATAATTTAAGCTACAAGATTTCCTTTTCCAAAGGAAACAATAAAATACAGTTGCTTAAACTTATGTTACTTGAATTTGGGTACGTTTTCGACATGGGTATTTTTAATTTTTTTTTAAGATTTTCATTTATTTGAAGAGTTCTTGAAATATCATATCTCAAATTCATGTTCGAATATATATTGAACACGAATATCAAATACAAATACTTAAAAAAAAAAAAAAAAACGAAAATCAAGCAACATAAGCTTAAACCAGTACTGCAAGACTAGCTACTCATAAAGGCAGTTTGCATAACCTGCACAAACATCAAAACAGCATAGATTTTAGCACTTTTAATATATCACATGACAGTCATTATATTTAATATAAAAAATGCATTTAATGTTAAATATTTTATTGGATTGATTGATTGAATCGATTACGTGGAGAATCGGAGTTTCAACCGGTTGAAACCTCCGATTCGGTTTATTCATTGCCTTAGGGTTTCATTTCACTTAGTTATGATTCTATCTTTTACTGAAATGTGTGACTTACTTGGATCAGTTATGACAATAAGACCAGAGCCTCTGAAATCACAATTCCACTGGTATTTTCCCTTGGCTTGATAGTAAAGATTCATGGCAATGGAAGCATGGTTCATCAGATTATCAGGACTGAAACAAGGACAACCCTTTTGCATAACTCGGCAATCCACTTGAGAGCATGCGAAGTTAATGTTTGCCAGAAGAGTTGCCTGCTCAGATGATGGCTTAGCTACACACCAAGTTTTCTGCATTTCCATTTTAAAACATTTTACAATCAGTAAGAAAAAAAAAAAAAAAGCTATGTTACTCCGATTCTTCATTTTTCTTAAAATATTTGTGTTAGACACATATCTGAACATGAGTATGAGGATATGACTCTTTAAAAATCCTCCGAATATATGTAAAAACTTAAAAAGAGATGAACATATATACCCGTGTCGAACATATACCCGTATCCGACACTCGTATTAGAGTAGCAGTAACATAGAGAAAAAGGCACTTGGTATTAGTTTTGACTTTAGTTTCTGAGTTTACAGGGTCTAAGAACTTGATGTAATTTACCTGTCCATTTACCATCATCAAAGTTCCTCCTAGAAAAATGATAAGAACCCAACCAAAAGAAAGTTGAATGTAATCAGATTCAGATGAATAAAATATTTGCTATTCAAATCCATGAATAAAATGCAAGATCAAAGGAATACCAAAATGTCTTAAAATAAACCAGTTAATGATGCAAATAGCTAGCATTTCCTGTTAAAATAGACTGATTATTAGAAACCCAAGTCAGATTTAAACTAAACCAACAACTTCAGAAACAATTAATTAAAATATTAAAAACCCAGATAGAATTATTCAACAATATTCATTAAAACCATGCAAAGAAAAAGACCCAAAAGAAAATACAGACAAGTGAAACTGTGAAAGTTGAAGAACCCAACATTTTCTACTTGTACTTTGTAATAATATGAGACCTAGTAGCATGATTTAAATTACGGTTACAGCGTTTATCGGGATTACGGATGTAATAAATATTATCACAACTAATTGCGATAAATATTGGCATTGATTATCGACCAGAGAGAAAGCCGAAATCGCAAGGAGAAGAAGATAACTAAACTACCAGAAATGAAGGACAAGAGCAGGAAAAAGAGAGAGAGAGCTGCTACTTTAGCCATTGAAAGCTATACTTAGTATGAAATGAAAGCTATTGGGAACTGAAAATCTGAAAACTAAACGATGAGAGTAGTCGTTTGGGTGTGGTTTGATTGAGGAAAGCAAAGAAAAGCTAAGGCCTTTTAAGGGAGTGAAAGAGTAAAAGAGAAGAAAAATCAGTCTAAAGGCTACATCTGATAATTGATGTATAGGTATCATGTTCATATATATTTTTGTATCATAATCGTATTTAAGTTATTTTATATTTATATAAATGTTGACATGTTAATAATTTATGTTCTATAGATTTTGAAATGTTTGTGTATTTATATGGTGTTCGTGTTTTTTTTCGTATCGTGTTTTAATTATTTTTTTATATCATATTTGTATAATATAATCGTGTCTAATATTATTAAGTTTCTCCATTGAATGAGGATCCGCTAGGGATTTCTTGGAGAAAATAGATTAAGGACAGAAATTGTGAGGGCCAACTGCTTACCTTTCATGGTTTTGCTTTCTAATTGATTCTTTCTTAAATCCATTTTTGATCTGTTTTTCTTGGTGGGATTTTGATTATTGTACTTTTTGAGTAAAAGAAAGATAAATTAAATAGATAAAAATTGATGTATTAATCAAATTTATTGTTTTTGGGAGGAATAACTACCCTATTAATAACCTCCTTTGGATCTATTAATTTTTAACACCGTCTTCTTTTCAGTGGAAAGTGACTTTTTAACCTACAATTATTTTCTATTGATGCAACAATTATTTTACCATATGTAATGTATATAAAGGATAAAATATGTGACATGTAATTTTTTTGGTAATACACTCAGAAATATCCCAATGTTTTTGGATAATTTACATATCGATTAAATGTATTTAAAATTTTATTTTAAAAAAAAACTCTTCAAAAATCAAATTTTATTTGACGAGAAAAAAATAATTTTTCTTTTAACCAATTAAATTTACCTTTGAGGGTTTGACATGTACTGTAATAATATATTAGTATTCAAGTGGATTAAGGTAGATATGATAATCTTTATATTCGTATTATGTTTATTTTTTTTTTGTGTCATATAATATTTAAGGTATTATATAGATTTTGACAAATTAATAATTTATGTTATATAAATTTTAATATGTTCATATATTCATATTATATTTGTATCGTATTTTATGTCATATTTTAATTATTTTTATGACATATTCATATTAATCGCGTTGTGTTTAAAATTATTGAATTTAATTAAGTGAAAATGCAACAATGGAACATTTTGAATTGTAATGGTTTCAAAACACCATCATTTCACCAAAAGCTAAATATAGGGCAGAATATGAGGGCACTGGATGTAGCACATTTTTGACACTAAAAATGAAAACTTAAATTCATTGGATGTTGCATGTGATGTGATGTGTTGGGTTATTGAGTTTAAATTTCATATCGAGTAATTTGGTTAAGTTAAGAGAAATGTCATTCAACGTTGTTTAAATTGGTTAAGTCAAGTAGATGATTCATCCCATATTGAGTAGTTATGTCAAGCCAAAGATGGTGCTCACCTATAAGTAGGAGTTTTGACCTTTGGAAGAGAACAATCACTACCCCTTGTGAGAGGGACTCTACACACTTAATTAAAAATTGTATTGAGACTCTATAGGTAGTGAGTCAAAGTGTGTTGTAAGAAAGTTTGTAGTTTTATCTGTGCAAAAAGTTTGAATTCTTTCTTAGTGAAATATGTTTATCCTCGTGAATGTAGGTTTATCCCTTTGGGATCGATTAAAAAATCGTGAATGTAGGTTTATCCTTTGGGATCGTGAATGTAGATCGAGAAAGGTTGAATCACGTTAAAAACAATGTATTCTCTTTTTTTTTTCTTCCCGAGTGCATATGAATTTTTTTCTTCCCGAGTGCATATGAATATAGGCCAAGAAAAATTGAACCTGTGTTTTCTTTTTCTCTTCTTTCCAAATACATGTGGATGTCAATAAAAAAAATTAAATCACGTTAAAAATATTATATATATATTTTTTCGAATGTATGTTATGGTTAATCCTTCTTGGAGGTAATAACCAGAACTGATGGGCGTCAGATGACTCCTCCTCTGCCTCTGGCATCAATTTTGGCACTTTTGATGCCCAAATTGAATACCCACCGATGCTTCCACATTTGTCAATTCTATGGTGGCCAAAGAGCTTTGTTAATTTCAATGCCAAAAGCAAATGCCATGACAGTCAAGCCCCACTTGTAGAGAGAAATAAAAAAGTGATGAATGTTAATAGGTGTTTATAGAGATCGAATAAAAATGATATATATATATATAATTTAATTATTAATTTATTTTTTTTTATATTTAATATATTATTTTTATCGAATTCAAAATAAAAATAAAAATTATTTATTAATTTTAATTATTTTTAATATTATCTTAATCAGTATCATTAGATATTAATTAATATTTCTCTTATTTAAATTCAATAAAAGTAATATATTAAATATATATATTTTTAAATGATAAATAAATAATTTTTAATTGATGCTTAGGCATCAATTAAACGGATCTCAAAAAGTATAATAATGACTAATTGTAAAAAAAAAATATTAATCAATGTTATTAGACACTTAACAACATTAGTTAAGGTGATATATAAACAAAAAAATATATAATATTTTTTGAATTCAATAAAAATAATATATTAAATATAATTTTTTTTTCTAAAATAATAAATAAATAATTTTTAATCACTATTTATAAACACTGATTAAACAAATCTTTGTAAAAAAAAGAGAAAAATACTGCATAGGAAGAACTACATATCCACTAGACACATGATATCAGTATTTGTAAAGTTATCATTATTTATATGTATGTCTTTCTGAACTGATGGTTGGGCTCTTATTGGTTGTAAAATTCGGTGAACATAATCTAAAAGAATTTATTAGGTTAATGTGTAATTTATCTTTAAATTATATGGTTTTAAAAAATAAAAATTTATGATTAGATATTCGAATTTGCATTCTATTAAGTAGTTTACCTCAATTGTTAATAGAGAAAAAATTGTATGAAACGATTACTTCACGTCAGCATATATCAATTCCATTCAAATCCTGTCACGTAATCAAACTTTTGTAAAAAGTCAAATAGTTGACTTTTTACAAAAGTTTGATTACGTGACAGGATTTGAATGGAATGGATATATGTTGACATAGAGTAACCGTTTCATACAATTTTTTTCATTGTTAATATTGTTAACAAACAAATTAAGGTGATTTCGTTAACCAACATTAAATTGTCATGTGTCAAAAGAATGTAAAGTATGAGAAAAAAATTATTTTTTTATTTTTTAACTTCTTTGAATTAAAAAGAAATTAGAAAAATTTTAAAAGTTAAAAAACAAAAATTCTCTTTAAATTTTTTAAAAAATTTTGAATTATTTTTTTTAAAAGAAAGAATATTTTTCTTTTAAATTTGTTTAATTTTTTATGTGATCGACCAGATTCCCCCCACTCTCTTCTCTCTTTTCGTTTCCCCTTCCCCTTCCCCTCTCTCTCAATTTTTTTTTTTCCCTTCTAAATTGATGGAAGAAAAGAATTTTTTGATGAAAAAGAAAGGACTTTTTATAGTTCTTTGAAAATTTGAAAAAGCATAAACTTTTTTTAGATGAACAAATATTGTTTCTAATACAGCATGTGTTTAATTGTACCTTAATTAGCATTTATGAATCTATGATTAAATATATATTAGATCAACTAGAATATGTATATATTTTTTATTAAAATAATACAAAACTTAAAATAAATTAAAAAAATATTTAAAATTATGAAAAATATAATAAAAATTTCCACTTGTCAAAAAGCTACTTTAATAAATAATTTTCTATCCATGTTAAGATTCAAGATTAGAGGGGATGATCGAATTGTATTTGGATTCAATAAAAAATATTTAAATTTGGATCATTCGAGCTGACATTTTAATTATTCGAGTTCATAGATTTAAGTAATTTCAAATTTAAATAGTTAACTTTTTGAAGTCAAATTAATTTGAATTTAAATTATTTTAATTTTTTTTTCAATCATTTTGAATTTAAATAATTTTTTATTTTTGATTTAAATAAGAAGAATTCGTATCGTTAATTTTTAAAATTAAAATTAAGATTAGATTAAGATTGGATTGCGTTTTGGTGTATTTCTAAGTTAGGATTGATAGTATTCTAAGAAAATCTCAAATCATAATGGTTAAAAACTTGAAATTCTCTTGAGAAAAAAAATATATCAATTGACGGGTTAAAATAAAATAGGGCTGTAAATGAACCGAGCTTGAACGAATAAGTCTTTGCTCGTGTTCGTTTATTTATTTTTGAGCTTGTTCGTGTTTGGTTCGTGTTCGTTAAGGATTTTCAAATTGTGTTCAAGCTCTGTTCGTTTAAAATTGAGTGTGTTCGTGTTCATTCATTTAATGTTCACGAACAAGTTCATTTAATGTTCACGAACAAGTTCGTGAATATTAAATGAACATGTTCATGAACATATAATTGAACATGTTCGCGAACAATAAAAAAAAATGTTCATGAACAATAAATAAACAAACAAATATAAAACAAGTCAATTTTATATTATTATTAAATATAAAATAATTAAATACAAACATAATTAAATTAAATTTATTACTAAATTATTAAATTTAAGTTATTAAATAATATTAATTATATTATAAATAAAATACAAATAATAATAATAATATTAATTATATTATATTATAAACGAACATAAACGAGCCTTAAACAAACTAATAAACGAGTTTGAAACGAACCATAAACGAGCTTGTTCGTGAACATAAACGAACTGAACATACATATGTTCGAACTCGGTTCGTTTAATAAACGAACATTAAAATTGTGTTCATAATCGTTTATCGGTTCGTCGAACGCACTGTCAACTCTAAAACTAAACAAGTAAAAAGCCTCAAAGACAAACTACTCCAAACAGACTTTTTACTACAAAGTTCAGTATCCTTAAACATTTTTCCCTTTTATAGTCCTGGAACTGCAGATTTCAGCTTGCAAAATAACACAAAAAGCTCAAAAGATGGGTGGACTAGGATCCATTTCCACACCAATGTGCATCTCTTCACCATTTCCTTGTAAACTTCTAAATCCCAATCCCAGAAAACTTTCACACCCACTTCTTGCAATTCACAAATCTCGTTCTTTGTCTCTTTCATCTCATTTCTCCCCTCAGAAGAACAAAGTAACTGAAACCCGTTTCACTTTGAAGGCTTCTTCTTCATCTTCTTCAGGTAAATTATCAAAATCTGTTTTTTTTTTTTTTTTTTTTTTTTTTTTTTTTTTTTAAATTATAGCTTATGTTGTTTCTTTTTTTCTTGTCAGTTTTGTGTTAACTGAATGAAAAAGTTCTCAATTTTCTGATTGAAACAAAATGGAGTTGGAGTTTCTTTTCCTTTTATGTGCATCCAAATTGTTTTATTGACAATCATTGCAAGAACAATGTTGGGGCTGATTGATTTTGTTAATAACTTCCTGGCTTGTTTTTTTGGTTTGATATATTTTAGGTAAGCTCAAAATAATGTATATTTCTTGAAACCTTTTGCTGCCATACTCTGTCTCCTTGGTATTGAGGAATGAGGATAATTTCATTCTATGTTGTTTCGACTCTTTATTTTTTTTAAGTATCCGTATCCCACACATATCCGGCCGGATATGGGTACGAGGATATGATCCTTCAAAGACCTTCCAAATACATAAAAATCTTAAAAAAAAATTGAACATACCCATGTTGGACACATAAGCGTATCCGACACTCACACCTATGTCCGAGTAACATAGATTTCATTTGCATAGTGGCCATTGACATCCTGGGATGAAATCATGAAACCAATGATGTTAAGAAAATTAATATCAGTAGGTTTTGTTTAGTTGAAGGTTCTGTCACAATTTTGGAAATTTTGGTAAGGTACAAGGAATTAAGACTGACTAATTAGCATTAAGCAGACTATCAAACTTTTGGATTTCAGCATAAACTAACAATTAGGATAGTCTTAACTTCCTTGTCAGAAAGAGTTGCTTGACAATTTGATAACTTTCAGCCATATTGTGCGTTCTGGTCCTAACAAATTCCAAAAAGTAAAAGGAAAAATTGTCCATAATGTAGATAAGCATTGCAGAAAATTAGCATTTTATTGACAGAATGCAAAATTTGCTTAATCCTGAATTTAAGTCCTGTTTCTATCAGTAGTGCTACTGATAAGTGATAAGATCAACAACTCTTTAATTGCTTAAGCTTTCTTTAATATGTGGATGTTGTCAGGCTGATAAAATTTAAGTAAGTAAATTCCTAAGTCAACTAATGACTAGAATGAACTTATTATGGGTTAAGATGTAATTGTATGGTTTACAAAAGGTAATATTCTGGTTTTCTTGCAATTTGCTAAAGGCTTAACATTATAGGGAATGTTGAAGTTTCCCAGAAATGTTCTTATTTGAGAGTGTTCACTTCCAAAATCCCATAGCACATCGGTCATACTGCATATGTCTTGAGGAAGATGTTCTTAAAATTCGTGCACTAAAGGTTAAATGGGAAGACTGCCATACTCTATGTTGCTCCGACTCTTCATTTCTCTTGAAGTACCCGTGTCCAACACTCGTGTCCGACACATATCTGGACATGGGTATGGATATTCTGGTTTTCTTGCAATTTGCTAAAGGCTTAACATTATAGGGAATGTTGAAGTTTCCCAGAAATGTTCTTATTTGAGAGTGTTCACTTCCAAAATCCCATAGCACATCGGTCATACTGCATATGTCTTGAGGAAGATGTTCTTAAAATTCGTGCACTAAAGGTTAAATGGGAAGACTGCCATACTCTATGTTGCTCCGACTCTTCATTTCTCTTGAAGTACCCGTGTCCAACACTCGTGTCCGACACATATCTGGACATGGGTATGGGGATATGATCCTCCAAGGACCTTCCAAATATGTGGAAAAACTTAGAAAAAAATGAACATACCCATGTCGGACACATACCCGTATCCGACACTCATACTCGAGTCCTAGTAACATAGGCCATAGTTGCTCGATATGGAGAAGATTGATGCAAAATGATAGTAAAGCAATAGTAGTGATAATGAAGTTAACAGGGCTAAATCGAATAGAGGGTATATATAATAGCCATGATGCCATGAATTATCACTTTCTATTCTAATTTTGGAATTAGTTGATATGCTAGTTCGATAAACTATAATGGCTGATTTCTCCATGTTCTCAGGAATATATGACATAGCTGGAAGTATGTGAAAACATTTTAGCATCATTTTCCTTCAAAATAAGATACTAATATTGTTTCTCCTTTTATCAATATGCAGTAGGAACTGCAGATTACACTACGGAACCCACAACCAAAGTGAAATTTCAGACATCCTTAAATTTGCCTGGTTGCTCAAGTTCATTGTCTTTGCTTGGTACAGGTCAGTTGCTAAAGTAACAGAGGGCTAGAATCTATGTTGCTCCGACTCTTCATTGTTCTTGAAGTACCCGTGTCCGACACATATCCGGACATGGATATGGAGATATGATCCTCCAAGGACCCTCCAAATACATGGAAATCTTAGAAAAAAATTGAACATACCCGTGTCGGACATATACCCGTGTCCGACACTCACACCCGAGTCCGAGTAACATAGGCTAGAATATCTATGAATAAGTACTAGTCATTCAAACATAGTACGATTAAGAAAACTAAAGGAGAATCAAACAAGTTAGGGCTTCTCTATATCTTTCATTTAAAACTTATGATCATAGTTAGCAATAATGATCATGTAGCTTTCATTAATATACTTGCAAAGTTCTGGGCTAATGCACTAGGGAGCTTGGAGAACCATTCCAGGAAATTGTTGGTAGTTAAGAGATTGTATACATTTCCTTCTACTGTTTGGCAAGACAAGATTTATGGTACAAGCTTCAGGAGTTTTGATATTGAAATACAAAAGTTTCTTCACTCTCCAGACTATGGGGGAATGAATGGGAAGTTAGACTTCGAAGAAGCATGTAACATACTTGTTTTTATGAATTAGTTTATAGGTTAATATGTAAATTGGTCTCTGAACTATATACTTTTTAGCGACTTGATACCTAAAGAAAAAAAATTCACAATCAAGTACCTAAACTTGTATTCCGTCAGCATATTATCCCAATGGACTAAGGTTGTTACATAAAATGCTGATGTAGCATGGTTGACCAATACTAAGTTGCCACGTGTCAGGTCAAATATTTTTCTAAATGCTAACGTGGCATTGACTTGAAACGTGGCGACTTAGTATTAGTCAACTAAGTTACGTCAGCATTTTATGTAACGACGTTAATCCATTAGGTTAACTTGCTTGACATAAATAAAGTTCAGGTACCTAATTGTGAATTTTTTTCTTTATGTACCAAATCGTTAAAACATTTATAGTTTAGGGGCCAATTTACATATTAACCCTTAGTTTATTGATGATTGTGTACTATGATAAGGATACATGCGATTTCCAATAACCTCCGTTGAATAAACAAACAAAACATTCCTTAAATTTGACAAAGTAATACTCCATTGAGTGCTTTTAATAACCCTTTAATGGAATGCTTTATACAATTGTCTTAGCTGCCTAATGATCTCAGGGTACAGGGAGAAAGTTTTTGCCATCATTGGTGTTAAGGTTTATGCAGCGGGACTATATGTCAATCAATCCATCTTAAGTAAATTGGATGCCTGGAAGGGAAGGTCAGCTGCTCAGATTCAAGATGATATGTCCTTGTTTAAGTCAATTTTTGAGGGTAATAATGATATGTTATATATCTTTTATCATTATAAGTCTTTAATATTTAGATCTTATGTTACTCGGACTCGGGGGTGAGTGTTGGATATGGTATGTGTCCGATACGGGTATGTTCAATTAAATTTTTTTTTTCTTCATATATTTGGAGGATCGTACCCCTATACCCATGTCCGAATATGTGTCGGGCACAGGTGTCAGACACGGATACCTAAAGGAAAATGAAAAGTCGGAGTAACATAGTTTAGATCTATGTTACCTAAATACGCGATGAGTGTCGGATACGGATATGTGTCCGACACGGGTATACTTAATTTTTTTCTAAGTTTTTCCATATATTTGAAGGATCATATTTCCATACTCATGTCCTGAGATGTGTCAGACACAGGTGTCGGACATGGGTACTTTAGGGAAAATGAAGAGTCTGGGTAATAGTAACATAGATTTAGATGGTTATGGAGAGAGGAAAGAGACAATTTAAGGTTGCCAATTAACTTCCTTTAAGTGCAGTTCCTGTGGAGAAATCGTTACAGATTGTCCTGGTGAGAGATGTTGATGGTAAAACATTCTGGGATGCTTTGGATGAAGCCATCTCCCCAAGAATTAAGGCACCAACTCCAGTTGATGAATCTGCTCTGTCCACATTTCGCAGTATTTTCCAAGGACGATCTCTTAATAAAGGAACTTTCATCTTTTTGACTTGGACAGATCCATCCAAAATGCTTGTGAGTGTGACTTAAATAGACATTAAACATTCTTTCTTCACATGGTTACCATCTATGTTACTCGGACACGGGTGTGAGTGTCGGATATAGGTATGTGTTCGACACGGGTATGTTTAACTTTTTCCAAGATTTTCATGTATTTGGAGGGTCATTGGAGGATCATTCCCCATACCATGTCTGGACATGCGCCGGACACGGATACTTCAAGAAAAATGAAGAGTCGGAGCAACATAAGTTACCATGGGATAAAGCATTTTACCCATGATGTTAAGGACTGTCTAGTTTCTCCTCTTTTATTCTTCATCATTTTTGCCTCTACATATTCATTTCGCAGTTTCGACGCTTTCTACCGCCGATATTCACCAAATTGATCACGATAACATTTATTAGATTAGCAATCACAATAAATATCTTTCTCTTTCAGGTTGCTGTCTCATCAGATGGATTGCCAACTAGTATTGATGCTAAAATTGAGTCAGCAAATGTAGGTTCTGCCCTTTTTGATGTATTTTTTGGAGATGCTCCAGTTTCTCCTTCATTGAAAACATCAGTTGCCAGTGGGCTGGCCGCAATTCTCAAGTAAATACATTGAGTTAGTTTCCACAAGTTTTCAACTTTAGACGAATAGCTGAGCTCACTTGTTGTGTCTATCTTTAATGAATAAAGTCAGATCTTGTTTATGTCCACTGAACTTGTAAGCAAACAAACAAACAAATTGTTTATGATTATTGAATCAAAAAGAGAAAAACAGGATGAAAGTGTTGTATGTACAGGAGTTCTGGATGACTAAATTAAGAATCTATGTTACTCCGACTCTTTATTTTTTTTAAGTATCCGTGTCCGACACCTGTGTCCGACGCATATCTAGACATGAGTATGGGGATAATCCTCCAAAAACCTTTCAAATACATGAAAATCTTGAAAAAAATTGAATACATCCGTATCCGACACTCACACTCAAGTTCGAGTAACATAGCTAAAAATAACATTAAGAATCAGTTGCAGATTTCTTTGACTTTATCTGCTCCAGCATCTTATCAACCTCAGCCATTGTAGGCCTCTTGGAGGGATCTGTTTCAAGTCTCATCAATGCTATATTGAATGTATTGTTAATCTCATCCACAGGACAAGAACCTAAGCTACTGTCAAGTACATATTCTTCCCTCCTGTCTTCAGCAACTCCCTTTACCTGTTTAAAATATTAGCAGAATGACTAGTACTATGAATTTTAGGGATGTCAATGGATAGTAAAAAATAAGATATCAGATATTATCTTATCCAATTTTTGTGAATTCAGATATTTTAAATTCGGATATTAGATTTATTATTCAAAACGGATTCAGATAAGAATTCTTGGATATTCAATATCCGCATCCGCTTTGGTGATAGTATCGGATATCTGAATCCTTATATCAGCTTACATATTTGTAAAATATAGAAAACTTTATACTCATAGGAGATTTGAACCTTGGCATGCAAACACTTATTATCAAGAATTCGGATATTTAATGGATAAGGATATCCAACAGATATTTATCGTATAATAAACAGATTCAGATATCATGTAAATTAGTTGAATTTGGATATTTAAAAAATAACAGATATTCAATCTGTTGCCATCTTTTGATGGAAGTCTATAAATCTCTAAATAAATATAGTATCAAGCATTTTTAGATAAATATCCAAGACAAAACTTAAACGTTATGTTAATCTTAACTTTGAGCTAGTAGAGGAAATTTTCGAGGTGATATTCAATCTTAACCAGTTTATTAGATCTTTCAACAGAGGTAGCCAATATCAAGTAGTAATTAGTTATGTATCGGACACCCTGTGTTCTATACATATTCGGATATGGGTATAGGGATATGACCCATCAAGGACCTCCAAATATATAGAAAAACTTTTAAAAAAATGAACATATGTTTGTCGAACACATATCCGTATCCGACACTCACATTCGAATCCGAGTAACATAAATAATTATGTCAAACTAAATGTTGATGAAACTTTACCCATGTAACAAGCTTTGTTCCCTCTTCAAGAAATGCTTCATCCATTGGTTTCTTTCCTGTTAAAAGCTCCAGCAAAACAACTCCAAAGCTATAAACATCGCCCTTTGCTGTTGGTCTTCCTGTATCGAAATATTCTAACAGACGAACAACACCGAGTTTAATCATCTATTTGTGTAACAGAAGAGGAGAAGAAATTACTACAATTTTTGTTCATGGGTTACCCGGGGCTAAATATCCAAAGGTTCCACCCACAAATGTTGAAACATGGGTCTTGTCTGGTTCCATCAATGTGGCAAGTCCGAAATCTGAGACTCGTGCCTCCATGTTCTGATCGAGTAATATATTGCTTGACACTACAAACAAATGGCCATATAGTGACGGTCCAAAAAGCGTTGATAAAACTCCAAAATCCATCGCTAAAAGTCCTAAAACTCTATACCGACGGTCAAAATAACTATTCCGACAAAAAATTAAGCGACGGTAAAACCCTCGTCGGTATAGACCTATACCGACGGAAAGGTGACCGTCGGAATAGAATGTATAACCTATACCGACGGTTTTAGGCGTCACTAATGTTACTACCGTTGGTATAGCCTATGTTGGGATAACCCGTTTTGCTTTTACCTATACCGACGGATTTTGTATCCGTCGGTATAGATACCGCATCTATACCGACGGCTTTTGTATCGTCGGTATAGATACCGTATCTATACCGACGGGTTTTTCAACCGTCGGTATAGATATCGCATCTATACCGACGGATTTTGTAGCCGTAGGTATAGATACCGTATCTATACCGACGGATTTTTGTTTCCGTCGGTATAGATACCATATCTATGCCGACAGATTTTGTTTCCGTCGGTATAGATACGGTGTCTATACCGATAGATTTTGTTTTCGTCGGTATAGACACCATTGATATTATACCGACGGTTTTTTTTCGTCCGTCGGTATAGATTAAAATGTAAAATATACCTATAACGACAGTTTGTCGTAATTTTACTGACGATTTAATCGATCAGTATACTATACATTTTTTGTTGTTATATGAACTGTCAGTATAGAGGTGAGTAAAAATAAATTTTGATATATTTATAATTTAATCCAAGATAAGAAACCCATTATAAGAAAGTACAAAATCCATTATAAGAAATTACAAAATATTTCATAATATTAAAAATAAAATTACAAATAAATTGTCTTAGTTATATAACTTTTACAAGGTAAATAGAAGTCGCAAGCTAAAGTCGTAATACAGTGAAATAAGCAATCCAAATCTCATTCCTATAAAGCAGCATCTGCATAAAATTGACAAATATTAACCAATGTGCAGCAATTAAGTAATGAAGTCAATATAGAAGAATAAAATAATCAAGTAGTTTACCATCTTCATTTTCATTAACTTGATGACTAGAAGTTGAAGACCTTATTATTGGTGACAAATTTGGAGCACTACTAGCATCAGGTACCTAAAAAGTATATGTTCTGTTAATATATATTTATTGAATTAAGCTCAAAAGGTAAGAAATAGAACATGGACAAAATAAGAACAGAACAAAAGAAGAAAAAACAGATATTACAAGATATATAGCAGCAGAGAGCTATGCAGTGAAAACAAAAAACATATTGACGCCAAAACTAAGCTGAGGGAAATGCTCCTCACAAACAAAACTCAAACTTATTCTACAGACAATTGAGAGTTAGATCAAAACATGATGCAATTCATCTGACAGGTCACAGCTAGACAAAAAACTAATAATCTTCTTAAGCATGCAAATTCGTGGTTAACTTTATAGAATTGGAAAGAGTATTATATCACAAAGGCTCTTAACAATAGAAACCTAAGAAGGCACGATGTCATCTAGTGGTTGCCAAATATCCAGGCTGCAAAAATGGTAAGTTGGTACTATGAATGCAGTCAAGCAATGTTCTAGAACTCACTAACACTTATGTTAGTTAGTTCACAAATACGGAAAGTAGGCGCCAGATTGCGAAAACAGGCAGCAACTCATGTATAAGCGAGCGCAAACCCTGACACGATATATGCGAAAATGAACTCAATTTTACATTTTTCAATTGCTAACCGTTATAAGTTTCATAGGTATCTCTCTTAGCACAAACCTGAATTGGAAAATACATTAAAACACAAGCAAACAAACTAAAATAAAAATCTTAAAAAATCCCAAATAATTCTTGTAGAATATTTCCTTTCTCTTCCAATGAACAATGCAAATTCCTAATTTCCCAAACTTATAATAATGAAAAAATAGAAGAAGAATTCTTTTTTTTTTCTTTAACAGAGCAGTTCCATACACTTCAAAAGAAATCCAAAAGGAAAAACAAACTCTTGAGACCAACATATATGCATGTAAACAAGCCATAATTAAGCACATTCCTTAACCCGAGTTGATTGACGAGCATAAAACTGAAAGGGAACTTAAAATATTTAGTTAAAACGTTCCTCGGACTAATTAATACGCTGTACAAATAAACAAAATAAAGAGGAAAAATGAACGATAAAATGTTAAGAAAAAAACAAATACAGAAAAATGTTCAAACTCAGATGAGTTCCAATTTTCAGTAAAGTTAGGGTTGTTGACGACATTCAAAAATCTTTTTTAATAATAATAATGAACACTGAGCTTTAATCCCTAAAAAAATGCTCGGTACATAAGACAAAACAAATAAATTGGGAGACCTTGAACAAAAAAAAAAAAAAAAGCTAGACAAAAGACCTAATTATCTAGTTCAGAATCAGAAGGCAGAAGGACTGAAATTACCTTTATTTTTTTTGGGACACTAACTTATCTAAGATTAAGAACAAATACGAGAACGATACGAGAACGATAGTAAAAAAAAATGGTATGAAAATCATCCCTATACATACAACTTTATCTGCAACCTATTTTTATTTCAAGTTCCACAATCCTACCACAATCAAGCAACATACCTAACCTAGATATTATGTGAAAGATGATCTACATTTCAAATTCCACAATCCTACCACAATGAAGCAGATGAATATATTTGAAAAGATGAATTTATTCTATATTAACGCTGCTTTAGAAATATATTACCTCTCTATTGGCTACGCGAGTAGCAGAAGCCAAAATATCTACGTTCTCGTTAGGAAATTGTCTTTGAAACACTGATAAGACATTACCCAAAGCTGCCTTCAATTCTTCAACCTTGGCCTCTAACAGTTGTTTGTTTACATTTCATATTTGGCAAATAGAGCTTTTTAGTTGTGCTCTCAAGGTAAATGCTAAAGCTTTTCTAATCAGCACGATGTGTTTCAAACTTTTTTTTCAGGGAGACAAAACACATTTTCTTTTATCCATAATAATCATTTTTACTATATTCCATCTATCACTAAGCCCAAGCCCTACAGAATTATTCTATCTCATTAAAGCTTTTTAGCTCTGCTATGAACTTAAAGAACTATTGTCATATTATTTTTAAAGCTTTTTAGCTCTCCTAAGGCATTTTTTTCCTCGTTAAAGCTTTTTAGCTTTGCTAAGGCATTTTTTTCCTCTTCAGGGGAATAGGCTGAATGCTTAGAGAACTATTCTCATATTATTTTTCACTGGACCTGAGCCATTTAGTCTGATCTCACAAACCTTAAAGCAAAGGGGCATAACTGAACACAACAAATGGAAAGGTGCTGTGCCTATGTAATTTAACCTAACTACAGCATAGTATTCAAAAAAAAAAATGTGGCCAAAAAAGCACGATGCCTCATTCAATTTTGCATGTTAAAGCATGATGTTATTACAGCCTAGTCTTTAAAAAGATACATATCATCAAACTTTCATGGAGCCATATTAAGAAAGAAATGGAAAATAATCTTAAGTTTAGTGTCAAATATAATTTTACAATTTTATACAATTTCACAAACTCAATAGCTCTAAAAGTACCTTGTCTCCTTATGCACTAAGAAATGAAGAATAGGACAGCTCAGAACCTCCAACCTACAAGACAACTCAAAACCTCCAACCTGTAAGATACAAAATGAATACAAGGATCAATGAATAGACTTTGAGTGGAAGAAAGAGATCAATATCTTAAAACATTTCTGCTATAAAAGCACCACATGAATAAACGAATTGATCGATCTATTCTCAATGATCCACAAAGGTGATGAATATGATATTAAGTTTCCCTAGCAAGTATGTAAGTATGTTCAAATTCAGGTATAAAGAAAAATCAAGAAGTAAATGGAAAAAAAGAAAGAAAGAAATTCTCAACAAATCAATCACTTGAGCAGTAAGCAAGAAACTCTAGTTTTGTATCAATTAAAGCTACCTATCTGACATTCGAATGCCTTCTTATTTCCTTCCTTTCTCTATTTCATTCAGATAAGCCATGAATTAATTTTAAAATTCCATTGCCCCATTGACCTTCCTTTCTATTATCACAAATATAAACAAAGTTGCATACATTATTTCATATATAAAGTATAAACAAAGTTGCATACATTATCAATAGTAATGAAATATAAGCAAGAAGGATGACACATATGATCATTTTAAAGATTATGCATATTTGCTATGACGGCGACAGGAAACTATTTGGAATTCGCATATGTTTGCAACCATACCCATGAAATGCATACATAACAAATATGAACGAGAATGCAAAGCAGTAATAATAATAATAATAATAATAATAACAATAATAATAAAGCAGAATAGGCAAATGGTATAAACAACAATGAAACTAAAAACATTTTTCACAAGTACAATTTCAGAAATAAGGCATGCCTTTAGGCTTTCTCTTCATGAAATAGAAAGCAATTATATTACTTACTTTCAATTACTGACTTTAAAGAAAGCTAATCATGTCCAGACTTCAAATTACAAGTATAAGAGCCAATTTATTGATAATAAAATTATGGTTCCTATTAGAGAGAATCTGCTCTAATGGTTGCCTTCTTCTGATTTACTAGGTATACACGCTTGCCTAAAAGTTTCCAAGCAAACTGGTTATTTATGTCATATTCATTAAAAGAGAATGACTAATTATTAGACCTTTAACTCGAAAATAGATCATATACACGTGAGAATGAGAGAATATGAAAAACATCCAATCCATTGAGAATAATTGCTCAATGATCTAATAAAAAAAATAATATGAAAAAGAGAATTGAAGAATTAAAAAATTATTAGAAAAGAAATTGCAAAGACTTAAATACTCTTAATAACAACCCTTTTTCATTCTTTTATTATTTATCTCATCTCATCTCTTCTCCCTTTCCCATTCTATCTTCTCTATCTTTTTTTTTTACAAATAAATATTCCTCCAAATTTATTCACAAATAATATTTTTAATATAAAGATTAAAAGAATCCTTAAAATAAAAACGGTAAAGTAGTCAAAAGCAAAAATAAATTTATTTTTTTCATTAAAGGTAAATAAGTCTTTTTCATTTCTTTGTTAAGAATTCTAAAATTTTAAAATTTTTTTCATCAAATTATTTTTACACATTAAATCATTGAACAACAATTCTCCTTTAGAAGACATGTTTTTCAAATTTATCTCGTAAGAATTGCCCTTTGAAGGAGTTATGGATTTAACTCGAAAATATAATGTGATGCAGAGAACTCACCTTGATTTGAATGAGTTATGGATTTGAAGCAGCAAGACAACCAAGGATTTGAAGGAAGAGAGAAGACTAAGGAGATGCCCTAAGCCTGCGTCTGGATGGAGGCTAAAGCAAGAAGAGAAGTAAAGTCAAAATGCTCAGAATGTCGATAGAAGCAAAGTAAAAAACAATCAGTCCGTTTAAAATGCCCTAGGGTTAAAAAAAAAAAATCAGTCTAAGGCCCAAATGAAATGGATTTTTTAGTGCGAAAATGAAAGGATATTTTAGGGGAAGCGTCAGACGGCTGGGTTTGTAAAATAAAGGAGATTGAAATGGGGAAATTAGGGTTGAGTGTCTGATGGGGCAAGAGAATTTGAGAGTGTAACTGTGTAAGCAAATGAAACAAATGAAACCCAACCCTTTCTATGCTCGATCGGTAAGAAAAAACGACGTCGTATAGTCTTAAACAATTGAAATTCCCCGACTTTTACTGACGGAAAAAAATAAAAAAACCGTCGGTAAAAGATAGCCCTATACCAACGGTTTTTCATTAACCGTCAGTATAGATATATCTATAGCAACGGAGATTTTGTGCGTCGGTATATGGTCCGTATATTCTGACGGTGACAAAAATCCGTCGGAATAGACACTTTTTACCTACGGAACGGACCGTCGGTATATATGAGTGTCAGTATAAATCCTAAATTTGCTTGTGGTGTATATACCAACGGTTTTCTACTGACCGTCGGTATAGGTATACCTATAGCAACGGATAATTTGGGCGTCGGTATATGTTATGTATATTTTGACGGTTAAAAGAATCCGTCGGAATAGAAACTTTTTACCTACGGATCGCGACCGTCGGTATAGATGAGTGTCAGTATTTTACCATTTGTTTGTAGTATATACCAACGGTTTTTCATTGACCGTCGGTATAGGTATACCTATAGCAACAGACTAGTGGGGCGTCGGTATATGTTATGTATATTCTGACGGTTAAAAAAATCCGTCGGAATAGATACTTTTTACCGACGGATTTCGACCGTCGGTATAGATAACCGTCAGTATATGGCAATTTGTTTGTAGTGTGACTTGATATCTCTATGGATTATATGAGGGATACAATCATGGTGAAGGTATGCTATTCCTCTTGCAGCACCTAATCCTATTTTATATCTTGTTGGCCAATCCAAAATCTTACTGTCCATTGATTACAAGTTTAATCTATCACCAAATAACACCCTAGAAAAGTGGAATAAAGTTCAAACTTTGATTTTGTGCTTCAGGCATCGACTCTGATCTTCAGCTTCCAACAAAAACCCACTCTCCCGGAAAAAACATTTTGATAGTTTTGAAATGGATTAATATGTAAATTGGCTCCGAAACTATACACCTTTACGATTTCGTACATAAAGAAAAAAAATTTGCAATCAAATATCTGAACTTGTATTCTGCCAACAGATTATCCTAATGGACTAATACCGTTACATAAAATGCTGAAGTAGCATGGTTAACTAATACTAAATCGTCACATACAAGTCAAATATTTTTTCTAAACGCTGACACGTGATGATTTAATATTGGTCAAATAAACTAAGTCAGCATTTTATGTAACAACGTTAGTTCATTGGATTAACTTGCTTGACGGAATTAAAGTTTAATAACCCAATTGTGATATATTTTTTTTAAAAGATGTATAACCATTTTGAAATCTTGACCTCTTTTGTTTGGAAAAAAATAAGAAAGGCTATAGTCCCTCTCAACTTTGACTAATATGGATTCTGAAAACTTGAAGATAAACCTTTGATTTGAAGAAACAATGTGGTGCATACCTTGAAGAAAAGCATCCAAACTTCCATTAGGCATTAGCTCATAAATAAGAAGATTGTAGTGAGGGGTGGTGTAGTATCCATGAAGAGTTACAATGTTGCGGTGCTTGATATCTCCCATTGCTTCCAATTCTCTCTCAAATCCTTTATCTGTATCTGCACTTCCTCTTTTAGCCTTTTCACAGCAAAGCCCATGGTCTCATTTATCATTAATTTGTAAACTGTACCATTCCCTCCAGCACCAATTATGTCTTTGTTGCTTAACTTCAATGTCTTCTTTGAGAACACATCAGATGTTAGAGACTGCAATAATGGAGACCTGAACATCACCATTTTCCCACCTGCATTTATGCATATTCCAGAAAATACCCAAGTTAGTAAAGCATGAGTCGCGGACGCGTTTTCGGTCGAAATTGCTTTTTACTGTCGTAACGTCGAGTTGTTGTCGCTATTTAAATCCTATTTAAATCCATGATGTTATTGCTTTATCAGATGTCAAATTATAGGGGAAAAAGTCAAGGATTTCATCATTTAGAAAGTTCAATACCTGAGAAACCTTCCTCATAAATCATGTTCTTTCTTTTCCATCGCTTATAAAGGAGAATTGTAAGAATTATTCTTGATATGATAGAGGCAATGCAGGATATGGTGATGTAAAATGCTAAACCAAGATCATTTGCCATTTTATTTCTACAAAGCAAGGAGGGGAATTAGCCAACTTGAAAATTGTGGAGATACTTTTGCTTGAAATGCCAATCATTCCAGGCAAAAAGCTATCAAACAGAACAAGAAGAATCAGAAAAAAATACCAATTAGCTACCATTGACAGATTTCTTGAAGCACACACTACTTTGGGAAGCTGACAACTTTGATTTTAAATCCACCATAGATAGCAACTAAGGTGCATTCAAGATCAGCTGCTGGGAACAGAATTTTTTGTTCATGAGAAGGAAAGATAAGAAAAGGGAGAATCAATGGCAATCTAGAAGGAGTTTAAGACTAAAAATTTCGGTTCATCTCTCCAATTTCATCCTTACAAGCAACATCTCCCAATTATTAGGACCTAGCTGGCTACCAACTTTCTAACTAAACTCTTACACAGTAGCTTTCAGTTATTGTTTTCAAAACTCTCTCAACCTATCTTTTCAAACATAAGTTACATAACGAAGAATTGCTAAAAGAAAGAGGAAATCTGAACATGACACATTAAATTTCAATGGAGTTCTGACCCTAACGAAAAGAATCAAGAAAGCAGAAACTTGGAGTTTAGAAACTTGAAACACTCTTCTCATGAAATATCAGTTGGACCCGGAAATGAATGTAAAACGGACAAGGAAAAAGTGAATAGGAAACAGCCAGCATGAAGACAAAAAAAACCCCGACCAAACTCACTTTCTTGTCTGTATGCTTTCTTTGACATTTTAAGTTTTGGTGCATGTCAACTCCTTCACTTCAGGTGGTGTTGGAGACTATTTTCTTGTGAAGTATGAGGGGCCACGTCATATGTATACGTGGCGATTGGTGTTTATATGATGACACGTGTCTAAATCATGCATGCTTCATGTGTTGAGAGAGATTTTTGTCTTACTTTTATGTTGAACCCTTTACTCCAGGGCATCCTTTGTACAAAATTCTAACTAATTATAGTTGATATTATCCGAATTTTTTATTTTTTTAAAATATTTATGTTTGACATTTATGTTCAACACATATTCGAACGTGAATATGTTAGTATGATCTTCTAAATTTTTTTAAAAAATTTAAGTATATCCGTGTCAAAGACATATTCGTATTCATATATGAGTAACATAAATTATAATAAGCTGATGGTTAAAATAAGGGTACTTCGAAATTCTGATACTGAATTCTCATAGTAGTTATTTTTATAAAAAAAAAAACATGTGAAAAAATTTGGATCAATCACACAAATATATACTGGTTTTAGCCAAACTGCCAAGAGAAGCTAAGATATATAAAAAAGAAGTTGAATATGGAAGAATGATTAAGTTTATCATGTGAAAGTTCTATGCTGTCACCATGAATTTTCCACCATCTGTTCTTTACTATTTATGTGGGAGTTGGGAATTTCCTTAAGCCTGTAGGACATTTATCTGTTTTGGATAAATCAAAAGTAAATGTGCAGCTGTGAAGACAAATAGTTGGTCACTTTTTGTTGAATCTTGTGATCCATGAAAATCTCCCTTCACACTGGTGTTCATACAAATGGTAGGTTTGGGATCAAATCTTCTATTCAGAAGAAATTAAATTAGGTCAAATTTAATAAATTTTTGCTGAAACAATGTTTAGTTTCTATAAAAGTTGAAACAAATAGAACCCAAAAACTATAAGTTGAAGACAAGTTTGTAATAAGAAGCTTATAGATACATTATATATATGAATGAAACAAAAGGTAATTTCAATCTCCCAATGCTATTTTTTTTTTGGCCAATATCTCCCAATGCTGTTTAAAGAACTTAAGTTTTCATTTTAGTAAAGCTTCAGGTTGTTGGGATCTAAAAAAACTATTGCACAGAAGAGCAGCCCACAATTAAGTTTGATCCTTTGCATGACAGATACATGATAGACACTTAGCTAGCTCTCAATTTCGTAGCAGCTCCATCACGCTCCAATGATAGGGGACACTTGATTTACATTTGTCAAAATCAAAAATTCTTAACACAGACCACAAGCAAGTATAAATAGACATAGTTAAGGTTGATTCGAGATAAGTAAACTCTGAAACCTATTGAAATTGTGCCAAATTCTTTTTCACTTGATATCTTCTGAAATTTACTGACTTAAGTATAGAAGCATGTCCCAAAAACATAACTCCGGTGTCCTCTGACATCTTTTTTGTTTTCTCAGATCTCCCAACTTTTACCTGACACCTTCAACAACTTAATCAACTCGCCACTGTAGATACCTAATTTTGTCCGGACCACTAAAACATATACGTTTTCTTCCTAAATTGATGTTTCAGCATGCAAAAATATTTTTCTCATCCTGCAGGTGGTACACGGTGACTTGGTTTAAGAAAGCAGACAAGAAAAGTCAAACTTAAAAAAAGTCAACCCCAAAAAGTCAACTACTGAAAAAGTCAATCCACTTTCAAAATCAAGATTTGAAGTTCAATTGAAAAGTGGTGAAAGAATTTTGATAATCCTAGGTCTACATTGAAAGATATGGAGTTCGGAAGTTGGGTTACGGAGAGTCAGTAGAAAGGAAACCCTAATTCGGAAAATTTGGAAAAAAATGCTTAAACGATCAAATTGGTCGGAATTGAAGGTTCCAAATGAAAGATTAGCACTGACTACGGGTAATGGAGAAGCTACTTAGAAGAAAAACTGAAGGAAAAGTCAATTCGAGAGAAAATTGAGAATTCGGGTTTTTGGTGAATTTTGGTGAAATTGGGAAAATTGCAGAAATGACCCATTTCGGTAAGACTAAAGCCCCTAATTGATGAGGAGTGAGTAAACAAGGATAGCCCAAGGCTCAGTTTGAAATAATTCTGAGAAAAGAGCCGATTGGAAGAAAAACGAAAAAAATGTGGAAATTTTCGATACTAAAAAGAGGAAAAATCAAAATGGAAGGGAATTTGATCGTAAAAATTGAGCATTTTCGGACCAAATCCAATTAAATATAGGAAAAAGGCCCAGAAAAAGAAAATCTGAAAATCGGGCTTGTTTTGAGCAAAACCAGGCTTCAGAGGCAAAATGGCAAAATTGAAAAATTTGGGAAAAACACCAAATGAGCTCCAAAAATTTTGAAAATTTGCAGATCTCATTCTTATATCATTTCAGAGAGATTGGAGAAAGAAAATCCAAATTCGAAGTTCGTTTGCAAAATGGCCAAATCTCGGGCCCACTATGCAAAAATTCAAAGGGATAAATCCCAAAAAAATAGCAAATGAGTTCCAAAACTTCTAAAAATTTGCAGATCTCATTCTTAAATTATTTGGAAGAGATTGGAAAAAGAAAATTTGGATTCGGAGCTCGTTTGCAAAATGGCCAAATCTCGGGCCTACTATGTAGAAATTCAAGCAGACAAATCCCGAGAAAATAGCAAATGAGCTCCAAAAATTACCAAAACATTCAGATCACACTTTTAAATTATTTGAAATATATTGGTGAAGAAAAATTGGGATTCGGAGCTCGTTTAAAAATGGCAAAAGTTCGGGTGCACAAAAGGGCATTTTTGGAAGGAAAAATCCAAAAAAATAGCAAATGGACTCATAAAATTTTGAAAACTTTCAGAATTCGATCTTTTATTATTTTGGAAGTATTGAAAAAAGAAAAATTTGAATTTGGAGTCCGTTTGCTATTTATTTAGGTTCGGGGCTCAAAATGGTCATTTTATCGAAGAAACCGAAAGGGGCCAATTTGTAATTAAGAAAAAGATGAAAAATTTTCTATGATAAATCCTCCCTTGGTCAGCTAGCATAGAGGAGAAGAAGGAAACTTGATCAATTTAATTCCTTAGTCACTATCAAGCTCAAAATGCTTCCACTAGTACCTTGCAAATGATCCCCCCTTCATCCAATGGCTTAGGTGCCTTGTAGGAAAGTTGAATACACCATTTAAGGGCTGGGATTAAATGCCAAGATGACATTTTTATTTGTCATGAAAGAACCTTCATCCAATGGCTAAGAATGGAAGAAGAAAGATGAGCACAATGAATCCAAGGGTTGGCATCCATTCGGCCAAGCAAGGGAGTGCATGAGATTGTATCTTTATTTCATCTAAGGGCTGAGGTTATTAGAAGGGCTGAGTACACATCTTAAGGGCTGCTATCTATTGGCAAGAAGACATTTTTATGTTGTCATGAAAGAATCCTAATCTAAGGGCCAAAATTGGAAGAGAAAAAGGGCACAACCTATCCTATGGTTGAGAGGCCATTCGACCAAGGCTAAGAGAGGGGGGGATGAGCAGTTTTTTCACAAGATTGATGGAGGAGGGCAGTAGTTAATTTAGCAAATAAAAGGTTTTTGAAAGAAAAGAAAGAAAGGTTTTAAAAGAGAGCTTGAAGGTAGCCATTTTCTACCTAGATTTAGCATGGGTTTCTTCTTGCTTTCCATGTTGATTTCTTGATTTTTCCTTTTTGTTTTACTACTATATTTCTCATAGAAATAAAAGTTTTAAAATTTTTACTTAAGTTTTCATCTTTTCTTCTTCATAAAAAATGGTTGAAAATAAATTTTTTTACAAGGTTTTTGGTTTGGCCGAATTTGACATGGATGCTTGCCTTGATTTTTCTTATTTTCTTCTTTGCATGTTGTTGTGGGAAACATGATTTTGGAAGGTTTATTTAAGTGTTTAAGGTTCTGATTTTTTACAAAAAATGAAGCAAAAGAGGTTGAGATGGCTACATGATCTTGCTACATATCAAGTGACCATGGTTAGGGGAGAGGCTATGCCCATTTTTATCAACCATGAAGCTCACCTCTATTTTGTTGATTAGCATGGTTTATTTTTTGATTTTTTCAAATGGAAAGGCTACATGATCTTGGCAAGACCAAGTGGTTATGGTTAGGGGAGAGGCTATGCCCATTTTGTACCAACCATGGAGCTTAACTTTCCTAATTTTGTTTATTAGTTTTTTATTGTTATTTTCTTTTCATGTCTATGTTCATTTTGATCATGTTTTTTACATTATTTTTATGCTACATTTGCTTTTATATATATTTTTTTATGAAATGATATTTCCTTGTAGATTTTTGGCCCTTATGTTCTTCTTGATTTTATTTTGCATTTTTTTTTTCATGTATCATACCTTGTATGTTGCCATGTTTGCATCTCATATTTTGTCATGTGACCATTCGGCCACCTCCATTTCCCTTGCTTTGTATGTGCATCTTCATCATGTTAGTTGATAGGGTTGCATTTCCATGCCATGAGTTTGTGTATCTTGCATGCTAGTTGATATATGTTTGTGAAAATGCCATCCTCATTTAGGCTTAGGACCATTCGGCCATGCTATGTAGAAATTACCATGTTTGCATATGTGTTAACTTGCTTAGTATGTTTCCATTTATATTTACATATTTAGATGATGCCATGTGTTTGTTATATTGTCATTGATATGTTCATGAGATATATTAGTCATTATGTTTGCATTATTATCATGTTTTCTACCATGTGTTTATGTTATTTGCTAGCTAGGATTATGCCATATGATTTGAGGACCATTCGGCCAACATGACCCTTTTTGCTTTGAGTGTGTATTTTCATTTTGTTTAGTTGATAGGTTTACATTTCATGTCATAACATTGTGTATTTTGATTTGGTTTGCCATGTTCTTTGTGTTATTGGCTAGATAGGATTGCATCAGATCATTTAGTGGCCATTCGGCCTTTGCATGTGTTTCTTCCTTGTGTGTGCATTTGCATTTTGTTTAGGGACCATTGTTTTGCATTACTATGCCATGAAATTGTGTATGAGTTGCTGTTTGTTCATGCATTAGTATTAGGTTTATTGGTCATTATATGTTCATGACATTTTCATGCATTCTCATGACATTTAAAGTCTAGGCTATCCTTGTATTTGTCATGCATATTCCCATGCATATAAGGTCTTAAATCATGTTGGTATTGCCATACATTGTTATGCTATTTAGGTCTTAGGTCACTTTGTATTGCCATGCATTTTCATGTCACTTTAGGTCTAAGTCTCATTTGCACTATTATGCATCTCATGCATAATTAGGTTAGAATTGCATTTATTGCCATGCAAACTCATACTAGGCATTAGTATGTTATGTATGCCATGCATTTTTCATACCATTTAGGTTTTAAATCATGCATTTCATGCATTCAATTTGCTGTATTTTCATGCATCTCATGTCATGCCACATGATTATTGACTTAGGCCAATCAATGGCTCAAAGTCATGCTCTCTTGAGCATACTTGTGGAAAATTAAAGAGTTGTCAAATTGATTATTCTACTCTTGTGATTTTTTTTACTTAGACAATTTTTGTCCAAGGTTTTTAAATGTTTTAGCTACTGTTTGTAGGTCATTTGGAGAGTCTCCAGCATTTTTACTTTGGTTTTTAAATGATTTTATCAAAGGCAAAGAAATGTGTTTTGCAAAACAGTTTTTCACCCAGTTTTGGAACTTTCCCGATTTTCCTGGAAGTTATCTTTGATGAAAAAATTAAGCCAATTTTTTTTCGTGTAGTTTTACATGTTCTGAGTCTCCAGTATTGTTTTTAAATTTTTCTGAAATTTTAAAAATAGGTTAAAAAAATCATGTTTTAAAACTGGACAGTACAGTCAGATTTGAATTTGAGAGAAAATCATTTTTCTGTTTTGGCTAAGTTACTTAGAGAGAGTTGGTTAGAAACTTTAGCTACTGTCTTAGGGTAGTTTCTAAGCCTTTTTTAAACTTTAAAAATAATTTTATAAACCTCGGATTAAGGGTGGTCAACTCCGAAATTTTAAACTTAGGAAATTATGGCCATTTGGTTAGGGTTTTAATCTTCATTCAAGTTTTTCTTCAAAATTGTTTTCAAACAATCACAAAGTTTTTTTTTAGAAAATTTATTTTGACATATTTTTCTAAGGTAGCCGGATATCTTTTTAGATATACGGATTTCTTTATTTAAAGGAAAAAATACATTTTTATGCATTATATTTTCCATATTCATGCATACTATTTAACATGTGATTTTTGCTATGATATTTTTCATGGTATTATTATTATTTTAATTTACATTTTATGATGTTATATTATTTTCTATATGGTTTTGAATATTTCATGCTATCCTATGCTTTTTATTTTAGTTATTTACTTTTGTCACATTATTTGGCATATATTATGTTCATGTATTTATTATTTTATTTTCATGCATATTCCATGATAGCATTATTTTATGATTCATGTCATTTCATGTCACTTAGATTATATTCCATGTCATTTAGGTTATATTATTTAGAATATGTCATATCATTTAAAATATGCCATATTATTTAAATTTGCCATGTCATCTAAATCATTTCATTTCACTTAGAATATATCATGTTACTTAGGATATTTCATTTCATTTAGAATATGCTATGCCATTTAAATTATATCATACTATTTAGATTGCATTATATTATCTAGACTTTGGTATGTCATTTTATTTATGTCACACATGTTCATATTCATACTTTTTTAAACAAAAGAATTATTTTGAAAAAGATAACGATTTTCAATAAAATAAAATTATTCTCGAGTTAAAATAATTTATGGGTTCTCTACCGGGTTTGCTGGAGAGAATGTCATCAATTATTATTAACAAAGGAATATCTTTCTTTCAAAAAACGAAAATGATTTGGAAAGTTTTCCAAATAAATAAAAATTTCTATATTTTGTCGATTTTGTCAGGGAATATAGAAAAATTTTGAATTAATAAATTTCGGATCATTTTCAATTAAAAATGGAATTATTTTTCTTTAAATTGGGAATTAACTTGAAATACTAAATTAAAAATTGACTTTTTACCGAGACTTGAGATAACACATGATTAATAAGGTACCGTTTTATACGGGCGTTGCGGTGGTGCTAATCCTTTCCCGCACGTAACCGAGTCCCGAACTCGATTCTTCGATTTTCTCTGGTTTATAATGCAGACTTGAAATTGGTTTTAAAAATATTTTAATTAATTTTAAAATATTTTATAAAACCGGTTTTAATAGGTGGCCGATCACACCTAGCTAAAAAAGATTGGTGGCGACTCTATGTCTTTTTCAAGGTCATTTTCAAAACCTTCATTTTTTTAAGAGGAATTAAGTCGACTTTTTCTCGGTTTTTTTTAATGTCACTCTTAACAAAATAATAAAGTCTTGCGATAAGACTTGTGTTGTTATTTTTTTTAGGGTTGCGACAGCTTGGCGACTCCACTGGGGATTATTAGAAAGTCAGGCCTAGAATTAGTCGTGTGTTATCAAAGTCTCGGTTTTGTTGGTTTAATTGGTATTTAATTTTAATTCCCATATTTTTTTTAAATAATAAAGAGAATTTTGAAAATAATAAAATATTTTAAATATGTCCATCTTCATGTGCATTCATACTATTATTGTTCTCTGGTTATCTTGTTGTGTATATTTATATGCTTGCTTAACTGATGCTTTACATTGTTTGATTTTAGTGAGGTATTTAGAATAAGGGGTGTAGAATAGGTGGTGACAGATTTGTTTTGTTCCTCTACACACACTGCACTTGCATAACATGAACTATCTACCCGGGTTCCGTCTTTTTAAGTGGGAGTAAAATAACTACGCCTTCGTGATGATCCTCCGTATGGGCTAGTGAAACACTTCCGGAGTATAAAGTACCTAATGCCTTCGTGATGATCCTCTGTATGGCCATAGGAAAATATTCTCTAACGAATTGGACCTGCTTATATAGGGGTGCCTTACTAGCCTTCACAGGCGACAGTGAGGAACAATTTGGAGCCTTAGAACCGATTCACCCTCATATAGTGAACCTAGGCGACGCCATGCCAGATTTTCGTTAGATGCACCAAAGCTAGGAACACACGGAGGAATGCTTCCTATCTTTTGCTATTTATTTTTACATTCTGAATAAGCATTATAGGTCAGGCAACGATGAACGTACAACGCCTGTAATAAGCTTAATACCCCTCCCCAAAGGCACCGTGATGCCTAAACAAGTAGATACTGTTGGGGCACATGTTCATTAATTTTCTTACTTTGCATTAATTATTCCACTCTTTTATTACTTTACAAGGAATTTCAAAAAAAGAAAAAAGATGATAGAAAAATATTTCCACTTTGAAAAGTAAAAAAATGGAAATAAAAAATAAGGAGAAAATTATGAAAAAATTCTTTTGCAGTGGAGTAATGAGATAAGAATAAAAATCTCCTTTTAGTTTTAGACTTTTGAGAAAATGAAAAAATGTCAAAAAATAGTTGTCAAGAAAATTCAAAAAAACAGAAAGAAGAAAAAAAAATGATGTTAGAATCTTCTTTTCCTTGATCTTTTCATTTGCATTTTTGCATGACATGCAAGCAGTTGTAAATATGAAAATTCATCCTCTCAAACATCTTCTCATTTTGTACATTTCATGCATCAATCATCATCACATTCATGCATATGTGAATAGAGCATGTACATTCATAATTTTATTCTTGATCTCATAATATTGACATCTTTATTTGCATGAAAGGGTTCGAGATATGAGGAAAGAATCGGAGGAACGGTTGGATGCTTTGGAACGCAATCAAGAGGAGTTTGGACATGAAATCTGGGAAGTGAAAGAACAAATCGCCAAATTGATGAAAATGTTTGAGGATATGGGTAAGTGATAACTCGTATAATTATATAGTTTTTAGTTATGTTTTATTATTGTTTTGTGTCAAATACGAGTTATTATTGTTTAGTCTAATTGTGTTTATGATCTTTTATATTTTTATGTATTTTGGTGTTTTTCACAAGTTTCTTTGAGTGATTTCAGATTACTAGAATTAAGGGCAAATCCAGTTCAGTTCCAGTTCCGGCACATTTTGCCATATCAGCTATATCTGGAGTTTCACTGAAGAAATAAGGCTGAAATTTGTAGCCGTGCAAAGCTAAGAGGCATATCTATCTTTTTCATGTTTTATACTTCTTGAAACGGAGTCGTTTTCCCTATTGAAATCGACCATCAAGTTGGCTGATGTGCAATGACGTCTGTGCTGACCTGTTTTCGTATTTTGCCCATATCTGCTTATCCACATCAGCAAATGAGCTGATTCCAATGGCTATGGATCCGTAACTGATACGGGAACCTTTGTCTAGAAGACCATATGATCAGATCAGGCCTCTAATATTGAAGAAATCGACCATCAAGTTGGCTGATGTGCAATGACGTCTGTGCTGACATGTTTTCGTATTTTGCCCATATCTGCTTATCCACATCAGCAAATGAGCTGATTCCAACGGCTATGGATCCGTAACTGATAGGGGAACCTTTTTCTAGAAGACCATGTGATCAGATCAGGCCTCCAACATTGACGAAATCGACCATCAAGTTGGCTGATCAAAATTGTCATACAATATGACGAAAATTGTTAGAAAAATTCACCCACCTATTATACCTACCTTTGAAATTTGTAAAGCTTGTCTCTTGTCATTTAGCCTTCCAAAATGTGTATAAATAGAGGGCCTTGGATGATTGTAGAGGATCATATTGTACATTGGTAGGATATTAGCCATTGTAATAAAATTCTCTAAGTTTTCTTTTTCTTTCTTTTCTCTAGTTTTCTTTTTCTTTAGAAAGAGCAAGAGGTTGGATAATTAATATTCTTCTTCTTCTTCTTTCTTTCTTTTATTTTCTTCTTAGATTCTATTTAATTTTATGTTTATAATGCCTATGCTAGGCTAAACTTCTATTTGGTTAAGGGTGATTTCAAAGCCCTAGACATGTTTTATAATTGATTTTCAGATTCTATCTATCATTAATTTTCTATCAAAGTTGCTTATGTTCTTCTACAAGAATTGTTCATGATGTTGTCTTGATTTGTTTAGGTGTACAACTAGATAGATCTTGATAATTATCTATTGCTAGTTTAGGAGTCTTGATCCGTGTAATTGTCTTGATTTCCTATTCATAAGTGGCAATTTGTGATTAATGATTATGGTCAAGTTTTCAATAATTGCAAAGTGGAACATAACCTAAGTTGAACAATCCGAGCTTATGTGTTTGTTGCTTAGATCAACCTATCTTTCTCATCATAAAGCTGCCATTAAATTGAACTTAGAGAGCTTATTCTAGGTTGTTTGATGGTTAGAGATTAAATAGAGAGCTTGTTCTATTTAACGACAAACTAAGGAAAGATTGGGATAACAGAGCTTGTTGTTATCTACGGTTGTTAACTTTGATAGTTGGTTGATATTGATAGATCTGAAATTGATTCTTAATGATGTCTAGTGGTGGAGAATGAAACCTAAACCATATTTTTCATATTTGATTCTTCTTACTTACTTGTTTTCTTACTTTTAGTTTGCTTATTTTTAAAAGTATATTTATTTTTATTGGCTGGTTATACCGCCTAATTTGTATATTAACTTTGTTTTATTTTTATTGGCTGGTTATACCGCCTAATTTAGTATATATATTTTTATTGGCTGGTTATACCGCCTAATTTAGTATATATATTTTTATTGGCTGGTTATACCGCCTTGCATCTTATTCTTATTATTTACTTTAGTTTAAATCTGGCTTCAAAAACCCCTTTTCTTTTATTGTTCTTGAATTTAAGTTTTAAACTATTAACTTATAAACTAAAACCCAATCCCTGAGGACTCGACCCTTGCTAACTACTATACTTACAATTTATCTTTTTAGTGCAAGGTTAAATAAGATACACTCTTTTGGGTGCATCAAATTTTTGGCGCCGTTGCCGGGGATTGCTTTCTTTAGTTTATTTGTTACTTGGTTTATTCTTATTTTTAGTTCTAATTAGTTTTATTTTCTTGTACATACAAGTTTTTCTTTTCAAATTTAAAAAAAAAAAAAAAGACAATGGAATTGAGCAATCTAACACTTGAAGAGTTGGTGGCATATATGAACATGGAGAATCAACAAGCCAATCTCACCTCCCCAGTTCAACAATTGGCCATGGGAGGATGTCAAGGCCATCAAGTGTTCCAAGACCAACAGTATGATCATTACTCAAACACTTACCATGAGGGATGGTGGGATCATACTAATTATGGCTACTCGAAAAATTACCAAGAAGTAGATCCTTATGCCAATTACACTCATCCATCTAGCTTCAATCAATCATGGTCCCAAGAACCAGATCTTTTTCAACCACCACATATGACTCAAAACTCAGGTACTTCTTTAGAAGATCTTGTCTATTCTCTTGTTACTGATACATTGCAATTTCAACAGGAAACAAGGGCAAGCATCCAGAGTTTGGAAAAGCAAATGATCCAATTGACTAGTAGTATGGTGGGATGGGTAGCACAAAGATCTGAAGAACTCCCTGCCCAAACAATGATTAACCCAAAGGAGAATACTACTATTGTGACCTTGAGGAATGAGGAACAAGATGAGGATGAGACAAAATTAGAGATGAATTCTATTCTTGAGGATAATGAAGCCAATGATCCAAATAAGAGTATTTCAGCACCTGAGGTAACGTTTGAGATTCCAATTTTTACTAATGTTTCTTCTCCACCTTTTCCTAGTAGATTCGCAAAGTTCAAGGAGGATGAACATGAACAAGACACGCTGGAAACCTTAAACAGTTTGTTTGTGGAGGTCATTCAACAAGTATCAAAATATGCTCCATTCCTCGATGACATATGCACCACAAAGGATGATGGAATAATACTTGTAATGGAGAATGCATCCACTGTTGTGCAAAGAAAGCTTCCTCTCAAACGCATAAATTTGGGAAATTTCATGTATGAGCCTGACAAGCCTAAAATGCCAAGAAGGGGTGTTGGTTAGGTTCAAAACACTAAATCAAGTGCTAATTGGGGGAGGCAGCCTAATTAGTGAAAGCATTGCCAAACTGCCATCCTCAGATTTGCTTTCTTTTTCTTTATCTTTTTCTTATGTTTCTTTGCTAATTGTGTTTAGTGTTTCTAAGTTCATTTAGGCTGCATAAGTTTATTTTGTTTATTAGTTCTTTTCACTTACACATGATTCTTTCATTTGGGATTAATAGCATTACATTAATGACAATGTAAGAATTATGTGTGGGGGGAAGAATTTAGGATTTTATTTAGAGTGTTTTCTTTTTGAGTCTTTTTATGTTGTTTTTCTTTCTGATCCTTGTTTTGAAAATAACTAGATGTAAATATAATTTTTTTTTAACCCCGGTTAAATGGCGGATAACGGTACTCCGTGATTATTTAAATCGGTTCCATCAGCTACCCACAAAACTGATATTGTATATAAATTTCTCTTCCAATTTCTCTTTCAATTTTTTTCATTTTTTTTTTCAGGATGGATGATATTCTCACAAGATTGCAGAAACGATTTCCTCCTTTTCCTCGAAATATTTTACTGAAGCTTTACCAAGTTCGACTTGAAAGATTAAGAATGCTTATGCACAAAGGGATTCCTGACGACATACGTTGGATAATTGAAGCCAAGGTACGTGAAGATGAATATCTTCCTGTTTTGCATTTACCAGGTACAGGTAGAAGCACTTTTGCAAAGAAGCGACGAGCAAAGCGCATGAGTTCAAATTGCCACAAATGTGCACGATGGACGTGTAACGGTAAATGTCGTTCTATTGGGATTCCGTCCTCTAATCGAGATGATAAAATTGAATTCATTAAGGATGGACTGAGTAAGGAGAATTTGGATAATATCCAACTTTCTCTTGAGACGCATCCTAGTGGAGACGTACAAAGAGAAATTCTTGATTTATGGCCGCAATTCCAAAGGGAATGGCAACATCTTGGGAATCTGATGTTAAAAGACCCTGTTTGCCAGCTTGTAAGAAAACTGGATGGGAAGCATATCCTCGACTCATAGAAGGCGTTTAAGCCGTTTCTGGACGTAAAACCAGAGGAAGATGCACTCGAAGAAAAAAAAAAGGAAAGTACTTCGTCCCAGCGCATTAAAATTTTTTTTGTCTTTGGAGGTGCTTATCCAGGGAAAAATAACATATTCGCTGATGAAGCCATAAGAGTTGGAGTAATACTTGCCCAACAAAAGATCCAGTTGATTTATGGAGGCGGTAGTACGGGTTTAATGGGAGCAGTCGCTACAGCAGCACACGCCGGAGGAAGTCCAGTTCTAGGAATCGTGCCAAAACTATTCACAAGTTTTTGTGGACCTACCGTGGGTAAGGAAATACAAGTCTGGAGTATCCCTGAACGGATAACAATCATGTACCATTCTGCCGATGCATTCATTGCTTTACCAGGAGGTCTGGGTACATTGGAAGAAATAGCTTGCGTGGCTTCTTGGTCATCTTTGGTCACAAATAAGAAACCCATTGGTTTGCTTAATATTAATGGTTATTTTAGTAATTTGCTTTCATATTTAGATAATGCTGTGCATAATGGATTCATGTTTTCAGAGGCAAGGAGAACCATAATTTCTGCTACAACCATTGAAGATTTACTCAAAAAGCTCCAAGCTTATGAGTGTTTATCTGCTACGGTTGTTTCGCAAACGCTCGGAAAAAGAAAAAGAGATATGGACGAGCAAGGAGTGGATTGCACTTTGTCTTTGTGACATTATCTAACATTTTGCTTGTTGTGTCTCAGTTATAATAAGTGGTTAGCAACCTCTGCAGGTAATATCTCCTAAATTCTACCTTTAAAATTTGACATTGGGGACAATGTCATATTTTAGTAGGGGGTAAGGGACATATTTTGCTAATTTTAAAAAAAAAAAAAAAATTGTTGTGTTTTAAGCCATTTAGAAGTATTCATTCTGAACAAGGTCTGAGTAAGGGAGACTTGAGACATATCTTGTCAGTTTGATTTCTTCTTTTCAAAAAAAAAAAAAAAAAATAGTTTGTTGTGTTTTAAGCAATTTAGAAGTATTCATTCTGAACAAGGTCTGAGTAAGGGAGACTTGAGACACACCTTGTCAGTTTGATTTTAATCTTTTTATGTTTACTTGTTAATTTTTGTTTAGTATTTTAAGATTATTCAGGTTGCATGAGTTTGTTTTGTTTTGAGTCTTAGCTTTTCCTATTCTTATGTTATTAGTTCTTTTCTGTTACACATGATTCTTTCATTTGAGTTAATAGACTTACATTGAGGACAATGTAAGAATTAAGTGTGGGGGGAATGATTTAGGATTTCTTTTATTTTGTCTACTATTTTTTTTTTATGAGTCTTTATTATTATTATTATTTTTTTTTTTGAGTTTTAGTTCCTTTTTAATACAATGATGAGATATGAATTGCATAAGTCTAAAACAGATTTATTAGTGAGAAGATTTTCATGAGAATTGAGCTTGATGTCAACCTTTTTATGAGCCAATGTTAATATGATATGTTGATTGAGAAAGAAGCATGTTTAGACTTAATCTGACTTGTATAATCATCCTTGTGAGTTTTTGAGCCTATAATGATTGATGCATTATACAAATCAATCTAATTTCTTTCTTGAGTGCTCTTATGATTACATGATTCTCTAGAACTTGCTTTAAACCGTTTGAGACTATATTGATACATGTGACAACATGAATATGATAGAGGCATTAGGATTATAACCAGAGCCAAACAGCCATCCCTTATTGATGTTCCAAGAGAACACACCCTTAGTGAACCAATTTGAGCCTACATTGAATAAGCTATCTCTTTGGTAACCATAACTTGTCCCTAACCTAAATATACTTATATCTTTACCTTTGTTCCAAAGATGAATTAGCATGATTTGAGACAAGTTGCAAAGACAAGGGATATTTTTTGGTTAGAAACAAGAAATAAGTGTGGGGGGAAAAGAAAAGAAAAGTCAAGAGAAAAATAAATGGAATACTGGAAAATACATTCCTATGTAAAAAAAATATATATATATATATATGAATCATCTCTTGAATTTGTGGAAAAAGAAAAAGATGTTACAAAGTTGTTTAGAATGAAGAAAATGCCCAACATGAATATCCGGCCTAGGTGACTATGTACTTGTAAAGAGTTTTGAGAAGTTTCTTTGTATGATCTTTTTATATCTCTAAACTTTATGAACCCTTTGGAACCTTTGTGATATCTTTATCCTTTTGTTCTTCAACCACATTACAAACCCCTTGGCCCCATTACAACCTTGATTAAAGACCTCTTGATTCATGAAGTTGTATGATCTAAATAGTGGAGAATAGGTGGACAAGCAAGAATATGGTAGAACTGTTTTCATGAGATTGATTGAGTGTAAACACTTCACCACTACTTTAAAGAGTGAAAATCATGAGGGTATCCCATGTGAGAAGTTGAGATTAAATTTGAACATGCAATATTTTGATTGAGATATGTTATGCTAATATTGGCTTAACTCAAACAATTTACATTCAAGCATGATTTTTTGTGAAATTCTTTAAGCTATTGATTAGTTTATAAGACTTGTTCAAATAATGTCTCTAATTTGTATTGAAAGGATTAGGAGTAAATATTTTTAGTATATGCAGTTTATTTATATTTTAGTTTTTCAATGTTTGTGGGTATCGTTCTAGTAAACCCTCACGAGACTAAACTCGTCCACTAGGGACACCTAGGGGTTTAAAGGCTTGTGTCACATGCTAAGTGCCACCGTGATTTCCTACGAAAATGGATTAGATTAGATTTTCTTATTTTATTTTTATTGAGTCATTGCTAGGGACTAGCAACAATCTAAGTGTGGGGGTGTGATAACTCGTATAATTATATAGTTTTTAGTTATGTTTTATTATTGTTTTGTGTCAAATACGAGTTATTATTGTTTAGTCTAATTGTGTTTATGATCTTTTATATTTTTATGTATTTTGGTGTTTTTCACAAGTTTCTTTGAGTGATTTCAGATTACTAGAATTAAGGGCAAATCCAGTTCAGTTCCAGTTCCGACACATTTTGCCATATCAGCTATATCTGGCGTTTCACTGAAGCAATAAGGCTGAAATTTGTAGCCGTGCAAAGCTAAGAGGCATATCTATCTTTTTCATGTTTTATACTTCTTGAAACGGAGTCGTTTTCCCTATTGAAATCGACCATCAAGTTGGCTGATGTGCAATGACGTCTGTGCTGACCTGTTTTCGTATTTTGCCCATATCTGCTTATCCACATCAGCAAATGAGCTGATTCCAATGGCTATGGATCCGTAACTGATACGGGAACCTTTGTCTAGAAGACCATATGATCCGATCAGGCCTCTAATATTGACGAAATCGACCATCAAGTTGGCTGATGTGCAATGACGTCTGTGCTGACATGTTTTCGTATTTTGCCCATATCTGCTTATCCACATCAGAAAATGAGCTGATTCCAACGGCTATGGATCCGTAACTGATAGGGGAACCTTTTTCTAGAAGACCATGTGATCAGATCAGGCCTCCAACATTGACGAAATCGACCATCAAGTTGGCTGATCAAAATTGTCATACAATATGACGAAAATTGTTAGAAAAATTCACCCACCTATTATACCTACCTTTGAAATTTGTAAAGCTTGTCTCTTGTCATTTAGCCTTCCAAAATGTGTATAAATAGAGGGCCTTGGATGATTGTAGAGGATCATATTGTACATTGGTAGGATATTAGCCATTGTAATAAAATTCTCTAAGTTTTCTTTTTCTTTCTTTTCTCTAGTTTTCTTTTTCTTTAGAAAGAGCAAGAGGTTGGATAATTAATATTCTTCTTCTTCTTCTTTCTTTCTTTTATTTTCTTCTTAGATTCTATTTAATTTTATGTTTATAATGCCTATGCTAGGCTAAACTTCTATTTGGTTAAGGGTGATTTCAAAGCCCTAGACATGTTTTATAATTGATTTTCAGATTCTATCTATCATTAATTTTCTATCAAAGTTGCTTATGTTCTTCTACAAGAATTGTTCATGATGTTGTCTTGATTTGTTTAGGTGTACAACTAGATAGATCTTGATAATTATCTATTGCTAGTTTAGGAGTCTTGATCCGTGTAATTGTCTTGATTTCCTATTCATAAGTGGCAATTTGTGATTAATGATTATGGTCAAGTTTTCAATAATTGCAAAGTGGAACATAACCTAAGTTGAACAATCCGAGCTTATGTGTTTGTTGCTTAGATCAACCTATCTTTCTCATCATAAAGCTGCCATTAAATTGAACTTAGAGAGCTTATTCTAGGTTGTTTGATGGTTAGAGATTAAATAGAGAGCTTGTTCTATTTAACGACAAACTAAGGAAAGATTGGGATAACAGAGCTTGTTGTTATCTACGGTTGTTAACTTTGATAGTTGGTTGATATTGATAGATCTGAAATTGATTCTTAATGATGTCTAGTGGTGGAGAATGAAACCTAAACCATATTTTTCATATTTGATTCTTCTTACTTACTTGTTTTCTTACTTTTAGTTTGCTTATTTTTAAAAGTATATTTATTTTTATTGGCTGGTTATACCGCCTAATTTGTATATTAACTTTGTTTTATTTTTATTGGCTGGTTATACCGCCTAATTTAGTATATATATTTTTATTGGCTGGTTATACCGCCTAATTTAGTATATATATTTTTATTGGCTGGTTATACCGCCTTGCATCTTATTCTTATTATTTACTTTAGTTTAAATCTGGCTTCAAAAACCCCTTTTCTTTTATTGTTCTTGAATTTAAGTTTTAAACTATTAACTTATAAACTAAAACCCAATCCCTGAGGACTCGACCCTTGCTAACTACTATACTTACAATTTATCTTTTTAGTGCAAGGTTAAATAAGATACACTCTTTTGGGTGCATCAGTAAGAGTAAGGGGGAATTTTCTCAGGGTTCTTTATCATTTTTGGATCAACCAAAACCTTCAGGTCCAGAACATACAATCCTTGCTAGATCCTGCGCTTGTCAATGTTACAAAGGTTGCAACCCTGATGAAATTATGGACAAAATCGTGAAAATGATTAAACCAGAGAGCCTGATACCGAAGACAAAAATCTCGGATCATGTACCATACCTGCAAATCGCTCTAAGTCCAAACCAGTATCCCCACCCTACTATGGCTCAATTGTCCACTGGGATGACCAATACGGGATTTCTGGGTCCCATTCCATCACCACCAATTGGCAGTTCATATTTTTGCCCTCATCAATCACCTTATCTAGCATCTAGGATAGGAACCTCAAGCTATGTACAACCTCCAAAGGCCTCATATCCAAATCCATACCCTTGCCTTATTATTCCGCCATCTCCCTAAGTAAACACTCCGGTTCGAACCTTAGTGCCACCGTCAAGTGCCCCAATTCCTGGGCCCTGTGTGACTATGAAACAACCCCGAGATAAAATCCAAAGACATTTTGATCCCATCTAATCAGCTATCAAGAGCTTTTCCCTATATTGGTCTGAAATCACCTGGTTGCCTATGTGCCGTTGAAACCCCTGTCACCACCATACCCTAAGTGGTATAATCCGAATGAAAGATGTGATTATCACTGCGGAACTGTTGGGCATAGCATTGAGCACTGCAATGCACTCAAGAACAAAGTACAGTCTCTTATAGATGCCAAGTGGTTGGATCGAACGACACTGATTGATAGAGGACTGGGAAAGGGTAATTAGGATTAGGAGATTTACGGCAATGATGTAGAAAGACTTCGGTCTGATATGATGAAGTAGGATTTCACTTTTTTCAGTAGCCGACTCTTATAGCCTTAGGATGCTAGGAAAAATAAAGTGCTTGTAAAGACAGTTCTAATCACTGCTCAAATTTTGTAAACATGGTTTATACCTTGTGAACATTGATATGGGAATGAATTGGTTATGTTTCAAATTTATGTGATGTTGATGATTAAGTTCCTCCGATTCTTATTTCCTCCGTGATATCTTCCCCTTTTGTATTTTGGCATCCAATCAATTATTTGTTATACCATACATTTCATTCATACAGGCATCTTGGTGGCATCAGGTTGCATTCATGACATACATAGTCAGCATGATTTCTCTGTATATGTTCATTTGTCTATTCTTTACATGCATCATATTGATATCGTGTTGCACTCATAAGGTCATTTATTGAAAAATGCATCTGGAACATACATAGTCATTTATGGCATATATCCATGCATTGATTTTATTATTTTTTGCTTGCATCATGTTAGCATCATTGCTTTTATTACATACATGGTCAACATGTTTCCACTGTATATGTCTATGCATCATTTTTTTGCATCAAATGACATTCATTGGCTCATTCATCATGTCACACATTTGGAAGAATAAAACGGAAATTGGCTTGGCTTTAAGAATCTTTGAAAGAATTTTCATTTCAAATCAGAGGTATAAGAAGAACTGAGTACCTTTTTTTTTAATACAGGCTAGTACTATGGAGAATGAACAAGTTACCCTATTGGAAAGAACAGAAAAGGCACAAGAAGAATCGCAAGAACAGTTTGCAAAATCTGAAGCAGAATCTAGAGATCAGATGGCTAAACTGATGGAACTGATGTCCGCAATCATGAAAAAGGGATACACTGAAACCTTAGTCACCAGAGAAGGATTAGAGGCACAAAAGGGTCAGATTGAAGTCATGATGTTGGATGGCCAGAATACAGTTAATCCTAGCAACATCCTGAACTTAGATGATCCAGCTGAACAGGAAAAGTTGAAAATGGTTGAGTCTAATGGGGCTGAGTCGGCAGATTCCCAAAGGAAGTATCAGCTGTTAGAGGAAAGGATTCGAGCTGTTGAAGGTGGAGATGAAGTAAGTGTAGGAGAGCTTATTTTGATCCTTGATCTAGTTATTCGGCCAAAATTCAAGGTTCCATACTTTGAAAAGTATGATGGACTTAAAAACCCCAAAACACACTCTGCATATTGTAGTAGGATGGTGGGGCATGCGCATGATGAGAAATTGCTTATCTACGTTTTTCAATACAGCCTAACAAGAGGGGCATCTAATTGGTATTGTCAGTTGAAAAAAGGCCAAGTGAATACATGGAGAGACTTAGCCTGGGCTATCTTGAAACAATACGAGCACATGTTGAAAGTGGCTCCAGATCGATCGACACTCCAGAACATGAAAAAGAGCCCCAATGAGAATTACAAAGAATATGCTAGTAGATGGAAAGATGTGGCCGTACAAGTTCAACCACCTCTTACAGATAGAGAAATGAATGCTTTGTTTGTGGATACCCTCCCGCATCCATACTATGAAAAGTTGATCGGCAATGTCTTTTCAGAATTTGCAGATATACTGTTCGCAGTGGGTAGGATTGAGGATGGGATAAAGAAAAGGAAAATTATTGATACTAATGCCGTAATGTTTTTCAAAAAGAAAAATGATGTTGCTAAAAGGGTTTGTTCAAGTTGTAAATGCTAAAGGTAGAAATAAAAGAGGGTTCAGTGCAGTGCAAGATGATCATTTTGGTGGTTATTTACATCCCCGATCCTATGTTGACCATTGAATCCAGCACGGTCATCATCATGTTTCAAAGCCTTTCACATCACCTCAGAATTTCATCATGCCAAATGATCTGGAGTTTAGTTCAGTCCGTTCTCAGAGAAGTAAGAAAAAAAAAGGCAAAGGTTTACCATTCAATTTCGATGACCTATACAGAACTTCTTCCATTGCTTATCCAAAGCCAAATGATCTCCGTGGTACCTACAAAGCCCAGGAAGTCTCTTTACCCGAAATGGTATGATCCTAATACCACATTCGAGTACCACAACGGGGTTAAAGGGCATTCCACGGAGAACTGCACTGCATTCAAAGACAAAGTTCAGGCTGTAATAGATGTAAACCCGACAAAGTTTAAAGAGCTCATGGATGCTTATCAAGGATGACGGGGGTAGGGATCATGTGTTCTCAGGGAAGCATGCCAGTCAAGGGTAATCCTTAACCTTGTTTTAAGCTTTGTATTTACTTTCAATTTGTTTAAATGAATGAACTTTAAATTGCAAGCATCATACATCATATCTCATTTGAAGTTTTGAATATTCTTCTTAAGTCTTGTTTATATGATTTGTGAAAGAAAAAACAAAAAAGGCTGAAAATAAAAGTCCATATAGATAATATTCCATTTTGAAAATAAAAGGATATTCCTTTGAATAGTGAAATGAGTTTCGAAAGAATGGGTGATCATCATGGGGGATGGATTCCTAGGAAACACGTTGAATAAATACCACTCAAAAGCCACAAAGAATAACCTTTATCAAGGCCATGAGTAATGAAAATTTGAAAAATTCTTTCGTGGATTTCTTGAAAGTCAAGCAAACATGACAATCTTCCAAAAGATCTAGATTAGGTGGTTTTATACGTGTTAAAGTTATGCCATGTTACAACTTATAGCAAAAACTCAAAGATTCAAAACCTTCGAATCCCTTTGAAAGAATTCAAATGCCAAGTCTCTAAGCCTTTTCCCAAACCCTGATTTATGAGCTCATGAACCAAAGATGAACCGGAACACCTTTCTTTTCTCTCCCATGTGTTGGAAACACTTTGAAGAAATTGAAACCCAAACAAGTTCATTTAATGAGAAGCTCAAAGATATGAGATGTTCCTTCACAGCAACATTCTCGCGAACCAAAAGATCTTCACTTCAATGGTAAATCAAAATGAGGCATCATTTGTGGCTGAAAATGAATCATGCATGAATTTTTGGGGCATGCAACAAAAAAAAAATCAAGAAAAAAAAAGAAAAAATATTGTGACATCATGAATGTGAGAATTCGAATGATTTCAAATGCAAAATGAAATTCTGATTATATATTCCCCCTGAGGATTGCTTTTCAAGGAGAATATTCATACTTGATATAAGAAATGACCATCTTTCATATCCTTTTCACAAAGAGAAATTATCCATAGTCACCCCTTTTGAACTTAAGGAATTCTTTTTCTTTGAACCCTGATCAAGGATCACTCTCCAAATTGGGGAGTAAATACGAGGAAAGATTTTCTCAAAAAATCATGGTGAAATAAGTCTCGACTGGGAGAAAGAAACAAAGCAAATTGAGCTCCCAAACAAGTACGGGCTCACTCTATCAAAGTGGAGATACAAAAAAAAAAGAAGGGAAAAGAAAAAAAAGAAAAAGATAGGAAAGAAACACACAAAAAAAATATGTGAAAGAATGGCAAATTGAAAGCTAAGAACAAAAAAAACGAAGAGAAGAAAAACTCAAAAGAAGGAAAGAGAAGTCCAGAAGGGACAAATATTTAAAAGGGAATTCGCCTCAGGAAATGATCCTTGATCTGATTACCCTCAAACATATTTTGAGCCTACTTATCCCTTCTTTTTGAACCCCGAACCTTGGCCTACGTTACGTGTTTTAAAATAAGTCCATTTTGATCAAGTGTGGATCTTTAACTTGAAAAGTTTCTCCTCAGATTTTATCCCATCTCATTGAATTATCATTTCATTGTGGAAGAATTTAGAATTCTCAAATACATGGTGAAACAATAAGAAAAAAGAGAAACAACGAAGCTCTAGGGTGAAAACCCAAAAACGGGTAGTTTAGAGCAGAATAAGAAGAAATTCTAATGTCACACATTGATATTGCCAAAACCATCAGTTTGAGGAATACAAGGAACATCAAGGAACTCTTAGACATACCAAAAGGACAGCCTTTTCTTTGGAATTGATTTTGAAAGTTAAACCTTTTTTCCTTCCAACACTGAACCTATCATGGCTAAGGTTAACATTTATCAAAATGCCACATTTAGAGATTGGAGGATTGATGAGATCTAATTAAAACATTTTCCAAGAAAAAAAAGTTTGGTTTTAAGGAATTCATGTTTTGAGAAAACTTACTCATGAACCGAGACAAAAGGACATTCACCTTCTCCTCTTTGTCAAGATAAAAAGCTTTCCTAGACAATCTGGACCTTATTACATCAGCCCATTGACCTTGTTGCATTAAACCGTTCAAATCGCTCGAAAAGTGAAGCTGATTTCCCATCTCGCTTAGGAATGTCTCTAATGGTGATCACCAATTTCTGAAAGACTTCAATTTCACATGTTTTGGAAGAAATAAAATTGAAATGACTTAGGAAGAACAAACTAAAATTGAGGTGTGGATATGCTCTAGGTTCATTTTATTCAGCGGCATGAAATTTTGAGTTTGAATGAAGTTTAACTCTTTGTTTTGGTTCTGACCAGATAACTGAAAAGAAGGAATCTACTAGGGTAAGGACAAGTCGGAAATACGAAACCATGCGATTTCTTCCAACAAGATGGATTGGAAAATATAGACAAGGGGCAGGAATCACTCCCTCCAACAGGAATCCTCGTCAGGACACGAGGAAAAAGGGTAGATGATCAATTGTCTTAACATTCTCTTAATGTGAAATGGTGTCATAAGCATTCATGCATCATGTAATGAACATGTGCATCTGCATTTTTGCAAGTTACATTGGTTTTATACATTTGATCATTACATTCACCAAGTATTGAAAAGACACAAAGAAAAAGAAGATAGGTTTCCTAAAAATGGTTAAGCCCGGTAAATTTGGCATTTTAGATTTGGTTAAGCCCAATGTAGCTGGCATAAAAGGTGATTAAGCCCAGTTCAAGTTGGCATTTTAGTTAGTTAATCCCAATGTAAGCTGGCACAACAAAAAGGATTAAGCCCAGTAAAGTTGGCATGTTAGAGGTGATTAAGCCCAGTGAGGTTGGCACGTTAGATGTGATTAAGCCCGACGTAGCTGGCATAAAAGGAATTAAGCCCAGTAAAGTTGGCATGTTAGAGGTGATTAAGCCTGACATAGCTGGCATAAAAGGGATTAAGCCTAGTAAAGTTGGTATGTTATAGGTGATTAAGCCTGACGAAGCTGGCACAGTAAGGGTGTAAGCCCAGTGGAAGTTGGCGCGTTAGATGTGGTTGAGCCCAATATAGCTGGCATAAAAGGTGATTAACCCAGTGAAGTTGGCACGTTAGATGTGGTTGAGCCCAATATAGCTGGCATAAAAAGTGATTAAGCCCAGTGAGGTTGGCACATTAGATGTGGTTGAGCCCAATATAGCTGGCATAAAAGGTGATTAAGCCCAGTGAGGTTGGCACGTTAGATGTGGTATAGCTAGCATAAAAGGTGATTAAGCCCAGTTAAGTTGGCACGTTAGATGTGAGTAAGCCCGATGTAGCTGGCACAAAATGGTTAAGCCCAATAAAGTTGGCATTTTAGATTTGGTTAAGCCCAATGTAGCTGGCACAAAAATGGTTAAGCCCAGTAAAATTGGCATTTTAGATTTGATCAAGCCCAATATAGCTGGCACAAAATGATTAAGCCCTGTGAAGTTGGCACGTTATATGTGATTAAGCCCGATTAGGGATTGCAAAACCTGATCCGACCGATGGATTTCGCACCGATCCGCTCCGAATGGAGAGGTTTTTTTTTGGAGCGGAGCGGTTTTGGTAAATGCTTGCTCCACTCCGCCCCGCCCCGACTTTTGAAATTACTATTTTATCCTTTAAAATATTTTATATTTTTTCTTATATTTTTAATATATATTAGATATATATATACTAAAATCATATATTTACTAATATTTTATATCTATACTTTTAGTATAAATGTATTCATATATTATATTAAAGATTTTTATATACTAAAATTATGTTCATGAATAAATTATAATATAATTTTTTACAATATTAAGTTAAAAATAATTAATATAAATTGGGGTGTAGCGGAGTGGAGCACCGTGGAGCGGTTATGGATGTAACCGACATCCATGGATGTGGATGTTTTCAACATCCATGCAAGAGTGGTGTAGAGGTGGATAAGTGAATATCCGCCCCCGCCCCGCTCCATTGCCATCCCTAAGCCCGATGAAGCTGGCACAAAATGATTAAGCCCAGTGAAGTTGGCATTTTAGATTGGTTCCACCTAAGTTATCACTTTGCAAATCGAACTTATTCTGCTTCCAAAATGAGTCGAGGTATTTTCCTTTTGTTTTAAAATCGAACTCGTTTTGCTTTTCTAATGAATCGAATCCCAAGATTTATCGTAGAAATATTTTGTTTTAAAATCGAACTCGTTTCCTTAAGACGGGTCGAGCCTTGATTAGTCAGGGAACACAATTTAAGGACAAAATCTTCAATTTACAGTTTTTATACAAAAAAAATGAAAAAAATGAAAAAATTTAAAAAATGATGAAAAAGAAAAAATGGAAGAAAGAAAACTCCCTTTCCCTTTTCTTCACATGTGACTTCACTAACCGGACAAAATTAGTGTTTGTTCATCTTTGCCTGATTCTTGATTCTCAGCAATAACCAAAGAGGGGCAGCTGTAGACACCTAATTTTGTCCGGACCACTAAAACAGGTATGTTTTCTTCCTAAATTGATGTTTCAGAATGCAAAATTTTTTTTTATCATCCCGCAGGTGGTACTCTCTGACTTGGTTTAAGAAAGCAGATAGAAAAAGTAAAACTTGAAAAAAGTCAACCCCGAAAAAGTCAACCCCAAACAGTCAACTACTAAAAAAGTCAACCCACATTCAAAATCAAGATTTGAAGTTCAATTGAAAAATGGTGAAAGAATTTTGATAATCCCAGGTCTACATTGAAATATATGGAGTTCGAAAGTTGGGTTACGGAGAGTCAGTAGAAAAGAAGCCCTAATTCGAGAAGTTTGGGAAAAAGTGCTTAAACGATCAAATTGGTCGGAATTGAAGGTTCCAAATGAAAGATAAGCACTGACTACGGGTAATGGAGAAGCTACTTAGAAGAAAAACTGAAGGAAAAGTCAATTCGGAAGAAAACCGAGAATTCAGATTTTTGGTGAAATTGGGAAAATTGCAGAAATGACCCGTTTCGGTAAGACTAAAGCCCTTAATTGATGAGGAGTGAGTAAACAAGGATAACCCAAGGCTCAGTTTGAAGTAATTTCGAGAAAAGAGCCGATTGGAGGAAAAACGAAAAAAACAGGAAATTCTGATACTGAAAAGAGGAAAAATCAAAATGGAAAGGAATTTGATCGTAAAAATTAGGTATTTTTGGACCAACTCCAATTCAATATAGGAAAAAGGCCTAGGAAAAGAAAATATGAAAATCGGACTTGTTTTGAGCAAAATCGGGCTTCGGAGGCAAAAGAGCAAAACTAGAAAATTCGGGAAAAATACCAAAAAAGCTCCAAAAATTCTGAAAATTTGCAGATCTCATTCTTAAATCATTTAAGAGAGATTACCAAAAGAAAATTTAGATTCGAAGTTCTTTTGCAAATTGACCAAATCCTAGGCCCACTATGCAGAAATTCAAAAGGATAAATCCCGAAAAAATAGCAAATGAGTTCTAAAAATTTTGAAAATTTGCAGATCTCATTATTAAATTATTTGGAAGAGATTGGTGAAGTAAAATCTGGATTCGGAGCTTGTTTGCAAAATGGCCAAATCCCGAGCCCACTATACAGAAATTCAAGTAGATAAATCCTGAAAAAATAGAAAATGAGCTCCAAAAATTTCCAAAACATTCAGATCACACTTTTAAATTATTTGGAAGAGATTGGTGAAGACAAATCTGGATTCGGAGCTCGTTTAAAAATGGTGAATGTTCGGGTGCACAAAAGGGCATTTTTGGAAGGAAAAATCCAAAAAATAGCAAATGGATTCGAAAAATTTTGAAAACTTTTAGAATTCAATGTTTTATTATCTTGGAAGTATTGAAAAAATAAAATTTGAATTTGGAGTCCGTTTGCTATTTATCTAGGTTTGGGGGTCAAAATGGTCATTTTATCGAAGAAACCGAAAGGGGCCAATTTGTAATTAAGAAAATATGAAAGATGAAAGATTTGCTGAGATAAATCCTCCCTTTTTCAGCCAGCATAGAGGAGAAGAAGGAAGCTTGATCAATTTAATTTCTTAGTCACTATCAAGCTCAAAATGCTTCCACTAGTACCTTGCAAATGGTCCCCACTTCATCCAATGGCTTAGGTACCTTGTAGGAAAGTTGAATACACCATTTAAGGGCTGGGATTAAATGCCAAGATGAAATTTTTATTTGTCATGAAAGAATCTTCATCCAATGGCCAAGAATGGAAGAAGAAAGATGAGCACAATGAATCCAAGGGTTGGCATCCATTCGGCCAAGCAAGGAGTGCATAGGATTGTATCCTTTTTTCATCTAAGGGCTGAGGTTATTAGAAGGGCTGAGTAAACATCTTAAGTGCTGATATCTATTGGCAAGAAGACATTTTTATGTTGTCATGAAAGAATCCTTATCTAAGGGCCAAAATTGGAGGAGAAAAAAGGCACAACCTATCCTATGTTTGAGAGGCCATTCGGCCAAGGCTAAGAGAGGGGGACTGAGTAGTTTTTGCACAAGGTTGATGGAGGAGGGAAGTAGCTAATTTAGCAAAAAAAAGGTTTTTGAAAGAAAGGAAAGAAAAGTTTTCAAAGAGAACTTGAAGGTAGCCATTTTCTACCTAGCTCTAGCATGGTTTTCTTCATGCTTTCCATGTTGATTTCTTGATTTTTCCATTTTGTTTTCCTACTACATTTGTCATAGAAATAAAATTTTTAAAATGTTTACTTAAGTTTTCATCTTTTCTTCTTCATCAAAAATGGTTAAAAACAAAATTTTTTTTTACAAGGTTTTTGGTTTGGCCGAATTTGACATGGATGCTTGCCTTGATTTTTCTTCTTTTCTTCTTTGCATGTTGTTGTGGGAAACATGATTTTGGAAGGTTTATTTAAGTGTTTAAGGTTCTGATTTTTTCACAAAAAATGAAGCAAAAGATGTTGAAATGGCTACATGATCTTCATACATATCAAGTGACCATGGTTAGGGGAGAGGCTATGCCCATTTTTACCAACCATAAAGCTCACCTCCATTTTGTTGATTAGCATGGTTTAATTTTTTGATTTTTTCAAATAGAAAGGCTTCATGATCTTGGCAAGACCAAGTGAATATGGTTAGGGGAGAGGCTATGCCCATTTTGTACCAACCATGGAGCTTAACTTTCCTTGTTTTCTTTATTAGTTTTTTCTTGTTATTATCTTTGCATGTCTATGTTCATTTTGATCATGTTCTTTACATTATTTTTATGCTACATTTTCTTTTATATATATATATATATATTTTTTTTTTGAAATGATATTTCCTTGTAGATTTTTGGCCCTTATGTTCTTCTTGATTTTATTTTGCTTTTTTTTTTTTCATGTATCATACCTTGTATGTTGCCATGTTTGCATCTCACATTTTGTCATGTGATCATTCGGCCACCTCCATTTCCCTTGCTTTGTATGTGCATTTTCATCATGTTAGTTGATAGGATTGCATTTTCATGCCATGAGTTTGTTTATATTGCATGTTAGTATGATATATGTTTGTGAAAATGCCATCCTCATTTAGGCTTAGGACCATTCGGCTATGCTATGTAGAAATTACCATGTTTACATATGTGTTAACTTGCTTAGTATGTTTCCATTTATATTTACATATTTAGATGATGCCACGTGTTTGTTATATTGTCATTGATATGTTCATGAGATATATTAGTCATTATGTTTACATTATTATCATGTTTGCTACCATGTGTTTGTGTTATTTGCTAGCTAGGATTATGCCATATGATTTGAGGACCATTCGGCCAACATGACCCTTTTTGCTTTGAGTGTGTATTTTCATTTTGTTTAGTTGATAGATTTGCATTTCATGTCATAACATTGTGTATTTTTATTTGTTTTCCCATGTTTTTTGTGTTATTGGCTAGATAGGATTGCATCAGATCATTTAGTGGCCATTCGGCCTTTGCATGTGTTTCTTCCTTGTGTGTGCATTTGCATTTTGTTTAGGGACCATTGCTTTGGATTACTATGCCATGAAATTGTGTATGAGTTGTTGTTTGTTCATGCATTAGTATTAGGTTTATTGGTCATTATATGTTCATGACATTTTCATGCATTCTCATGACATTTAAAGTCTAAGCTATCCTTGTATTTGTCATGTATATTCCCATGCATATAAGGTCTTAAATCATGTTGGTATTGCCATACATTGTTATGCTATTTAGGTCTTAGGTCACTTTGTTTACCATGCATTTTCATGTCACTTTAGGTCTAAGTCTCATTTGCACTATTATGCATCTCATGCATAATTAGGTTAGAATTGCATTTATTGCCATGCAAACTCATGCTAGGCATTAGTATGTTATGTATGCCATGCATTTTTCATACCATTTGGGTTCTAAATCATGCATTCAATTTTCTGTATTTTCATGCATCTCATGTCATGCCACATGATTATTGATTTAGGCCAATCAATGGCTCAAAGTCATGCTCTCTTGAGCATACTTGTGGAAAATTAAAAAGTTGTCAAATTGATTATTCTACCTTTGTGATTTTTTTTACTTAGCCAATTTTTGTCCAAGGTTTTTAAATGTTTTAGCTACTGTTTTTAGGTCATTAGGAGAGTCTCCAACATTTTTACTTTGATTTTTAAATAATTTTATCAAAGGCAAAGAAATGTGTTTTTGCAAAATAGTTTTTCACCTAGTTTTGGAACTTTCTCGATTTTCTTGGGAAGTTATCTTTGATCAGAAAATTAAGCCAATTTTTTTCCTTGTAGTTTTACATGTTCTTAGTCTCCAGTATTGTTTTTAGATTTTTCTGAAATTTAAAAAATATGTTAAAAAATCATGTTTTAAAACTGGACATTAGAGTCAGATTTGAATTTGAGGGAAAATCATTTTTCTATTTTGGCTAAGTTACTTAGAGGGAATTTGTTAGAAACTTTAGCTACTGTCTTAGGGTAGTTTCTAAGCCTTTTTTAAACTTTAAAAATAATTTTATAAACCTCGGGTTAAGTGTGGTCAAGTTCGGGATTTTAAACTTAGGAAATTAGGGTCATTTTTTAAAGAGCTTGGTTAGGGTTTTAATCTTCATTCAAGTTTTTCTTCAAAATTGTTTTCAAACAATCACAAAGTTTTTTTTTTTATAGAAAATTTGATTTGACATATTTTCTTAAGGTAGCCAGATATCTTTTTAGATATACGGATTTCTTTATTTAAAGGAAAAAAAAACATTTTCATGCATTGCATTTTTCATATTCATGCATACTATTTAACATGTGATTTTTGCTATGATATTTTTCATAGTATTATTATTATTATTATTTTAAGTTACATTTTATGATGTTATATTATTTGCTATATGATTTTGAATATTTCATGCTATCCTATGCTTTTTATTTTAGTTATTTATTTTTGACACATTATTTGGCATATACTATGTTCATTCATTTATTATTTTATTTTCATGCATATTCCATGATAGCATTATTTTATGATTCATGTCACTTAGATTCCCATGTCATTTAGGTTATATTATTTAGAATATGTCATATCATTTAAATTTGTCATGTCTTCTAAATCATTTCATTTCACTTAGAATATATAATGTTACTAAGGATATTTCATTTCATTTAGAATATGCTATGCCATTTAAACTATATCATACCATTTAGGTTGCATTACATTATCTAGACTTTGCTATGTCATTTTATTTATGTCATATTCATATTTTTTTAAACAAAAAAAATGTTTTGAAAAAGATAATATTTTCAATAAAATAAAGATATTCTCGAGTTAAAATAATTCATTGGTTCTTTACCGGATTTGCTGGAGAGAATGTCATCAATTATTATTAACAAAGGAATATCTTTCTTTCAAAAAACGAGAATGATTCGGAAGGTTTTCCAAATAAATAAAAAAATTATATTTTGTCGATTTTGTCGGGGAATATAGGAAAATTTTGAATTAATAAATTCCGGATCATTTTCAATTAGAAATGGAATTATTTTTCTTTAAATTGGGAATTAACTTGAAATACTAAATTAAAAATCAACTTTTTACCGAGACTTGAGATAACACATGATTAATAAGGTACCATTTTATATGGGCGTTGCGGGGTGCTAATCCTTCCCCGCATGTAACTGAGTCCCGAACTCGATTCTTCGATTTTCTCTGGTTTATAGTGCAGACTTGAAATTGGTTTTAAAAATATTTTAATTAATTTAAAAATATTTTATAAAACCGATTTTAATAGGTGGCCGATCACAAAATAATAAAGTCTTGCGATGAGACTTGTGTTGTTATTTTTTTTAGGGTTGCGACAGCCCCCCAAAAAATCAGCACAGGTCAAACAAGCTTATCAAAATTCCATCAAGCTTGGAATCTTCAATTCATGGAATTGGATCACTTTCATTTTCCTTTGGCTTATTATCATCAAGATATTGCTAATACAGATAAGAAGCAAAACCCTAAATAGTCAACAACATGGCCACTACTTTTTTGCCATCCATTTTTTCATGATAAAACAGCACAACAACCACATGAACATATGGCAAAGAAAGCATACTAACAAAATTGGAGAAGAGAGAAGATACTAAAAAGATTAATCCCACAACTCCAATTATACAAATCTGCTAAGCTAATGCTGCTCCAACCAAACTCAAGACATAAACCACCCTCCCCTCTTTAAATGTCTCTATTTTATTTTAATAAGGGATTTAAATTATGGTTGCAGAAGCATTTTTGGTTGCATCATCTTTTATCGCGATTGTGGACGTAATGGATGCTATCGCGATCAACTGAAATGAATATCGACAGCGAAAAGAATTGAAATCGTAAAATAACAATCGTAACATCACGTTACAGTCATTATTTAAATCCCTCAATCTCAGAATTTAACTTCTTCCATTCTGAACTTGAAAACAATACCAACTGTCACGGGCTCGGAACTTTAGCCTTACGAATCGTCCGGCCTTAGTTGGAAGTCATTTCCTAGAATGCCTAAGTCAACCTGTTAACACTCAAGAAAGGCACTGGTAACTAAAAGTTACTAGGACTAAGCAGAAAAGCAGAACAAGAGAGAGTAGAGAAGAATGCTCTTGTATATTACTCAAATGAGTTGATTCTACACAAACAAAAGTAGAAACCAATGAAGTGTAGATTTGCATTTCAAATACAACAACAAATGTTTCCTTCTTCAGTATTTTTTTGAAGGAAAATTGTGCAAGAGAAAGCAATAAACCGTAGGCTGCTAAAGCACCAACTATGCTTAAGAGACCAATGACATTTTCTTTCTTCCCTCAGGTATCTTTATCTTCTTTACTTTCGGAAGAATCAGGATGAACTGCAACCAATGAAGCTGATATTGTTAGAAGGATTACCCACTTTTTGGAATTGCTTACAAAGGAAAATATGGCGTATAAATACCAACTGGCTTGCACAAATGAGAGAATATGTTGAAATAGGAATAAACCAAAGGCCTAATGAATATAAGAAGTTGTCTATAGCTAGCTATGTTACCCGGATTCGGAAGTGAGTGTCAAATATGAGTATGTGTCTGAAACGACTATATTAAATTTTTTAAAGTTTTTTCATATATTTGAAGGATCATACCTTCATATATACGGTTAAAGTAATTAGATAGTCCTTGTACGATAGTCAAAATTGTACTTTAGTCCTTATACTATAAAAGTGAGTAATTTAATCCTTGTATGTTTGAAATTGGTGCAAAAAAGTAAAATTGATAACTGTGTTAATGGAAAGCCGTCTAAATGCTAACGTGGACATATGAAACTGATAGAATAGTGATGTGTCAATTTTTTTTCTCAGGTAAAATTTAGAAACTGACATACTAGATGACTTGGAAAAAAATATTGACATGTTTTTATAGGTAAGGAAGAGATTTGGGGTAAAAAAAGTTATGTTTTTCTAAATTTCACCTGAGTAAATTTTTTTGACAATCATCATTTTTTTCAAGTCATTTTTTCTATCAGTTTCATATGTCCACATCAGCATTTAGACGGTTTCCCATTAACACCGTTACTAATTTTACTTCTTTGCACCAATTTGAAACGTACAAGGATTAAATTACTCACTTATATAGTACATGGACTAAAATATACTTTTAACTATAGTACAAGGACTACCTAAATACTTTAACCACCTTCATACCCATGTCCGAATACTCTCGTTGTCTTGACCTCTATTTTGGTTTCTTTGAATTTCATTGAGTTGTTGGGTGGTTTGTCTTAGAGCTTGCTGCTGGTTGGCTAACTGTGTTTAAAGAGCTTGTATTGAGCCAACAACATTTGGTTGCATTGTTGCATAAAATCAAAGAATGGTGAGGGTGGTGGATAATATGGAGGATTTGGTAACAAAGGAAGTACTGGATTAGTCAGATGTGCAATCGAAGACGTTGTGGGTAAAACTGGATTGGCAGGCGATACAAATGATGCCGCTATCAATTGGGTTGTATCTGGGATGGAAATGATAGGTGCTAGGGTTATTTTCGTGTTTGCCATGGCACTAGACTGAGTGTTAACTGCTAAAGCCATGGAGGTTGTTGTGTTTAGGGGTAAGGTGGGATTGCTAGGGTAGCTGTGTTTAGGGGGTTGTAGTTGTTGAATGTACCAAGATTGGTGGGGTGGAGTACATTGGGGGAACCATATTAGAAGGCTATAATAATAATTACTTTGGTAAGGAGGTTGTTGGCACGAGTACCAAGGATTTAGGAGAAAAGGTTGGGCTTGATAGCCATAATTGGATGTCATCTATTGCATGGGCAGAGAAAATGCTGGTTGGGTATATTAGAGCTGGGCAAGGTGGAGGTACTGGTATGTTTAACGTTGGATTGGTGGTAGGGACTATAGAAGTGGTTGGAGTAGAAAATGATGCTGTTGAGGTCACTGTTTGGGGTTGGGGTAGAAATATGGCTGTCGGTTTCCACAAATGACACCAAATTGTTGATGTTTTTCAGTGGCGAGCTAAGTTGACAAGTGATGTGGCTGATGCGAGCTGGAAATCTTGTCAAGGTGGAAAGAAGTCAGAGGGCACCGCGGTTTGTCTCCGAAGAGTGTTCTGATGTTTAAATCAGTAACAGTCAAGGAAAAGCTGAAGGAAAGTAATTTGGTAGAGCTTTTATGGGTTTTAATTTGCTTACCTTAGACCAATCTTAACTGAGGTTATTTATACCTGTGTTGAAAGCTCCAAAGACTATCAAGTGTCCTTCGTTATTGTAGCTCGACGAAACCACTAAAAAACTAGAAGCACTTCCACATGTTTGCCTGCTGAAAGTCTGACTTAGCCATGGACTATTCATTTGGGATTGGGCCTAACAAGTGCCCCTCATTAACACTACATGAATATTTAAACTCACCCGAACATGAAGGTATCGACCCCATATTACTTGTTCTCCTTCAGAATTTATCGGTTAAAGTACTTAAATAGATAGAGGATTGAGACAAGGCTGTCCCCTTTCCCCCTTATTGTTTAATCTGGTTGCTGAAGTTTTGAGCTTATTTCTTAATAAGGCTACTTCAACCGGCCTTTTCAGGGGTATGACTATTGATCCGGGGTCTCTGTCTATATCTCATCTTCAGTTTGCGGATGACACAATCATCTTCTGTGAGCCTGTGGTGGAGCAGGTTAGGAATGTTAAAAGAATTCTAAAGTGCTTTCAGTTGTTATCTGGCCTCAAAGTTAATTTGAAAAAGAGCAGTCTTTTTGGAGTTGGGGTGGAGCAAAGTGTCATTGATCGGTGGGCTTCGGATATCCGCTGTCTGAGCAGTCGTCTCCCATCCCTTTATCTCGGTCTTCCCTTGGGGCACGGAGCGAACTCTATCTCACTGTGGAGTCCTATCATCGATAATTTCAACAAGAGGCTTGCCGGCTGGAAAGGCAATCTACTCTCCATTGGGGGCAGATTGACTCTTATTAAATCGGTGTTGTCTTCTCTGCCCATTTATTATATGTCCCTACTTCAAATCCCTCGTACCATATCTGATGAGCTGGATAGAATGGTCAGAAGATTCCTTTGGGGTGGTTCTTTCGTCGGTGAAGAAGATGCATATGGTTAATTGGAAGTTTGTCTGTAATACCAAGGAATTTGGAGGACTCGGTCTAGTTGATTTAAGGCTTAAGAACAGAGCGCTGCTCAATAAATGGATCTGGAGATTTGGGAATGAGCGTTCCTCTTTATGGAGATCAGTCATTGTCAAGAAATATGAGTCATCGGTGGGCAATCTGCTTCCTTCATGCAGCCGGTATCGGAAAATGTCCCCAACCTGGAAAAATATTATTCGACCCCTTATGCCTTCAAATCATTTTCACCCTTTTTTGTATGTTGGGTTGTGTTTTCTTCCAGGTGATGGCAGCTCCATAAATTTTTGGCAGGATGAATGGATCGAAGGCGTAATCCTTAAAGAGCAGTTTCCAAGAGTCTTTGCGGTAGCTGTTTCTAAAAGCGGGAAAGTAGCGGATTTTGGCAAATGGCAGAATAATCAATGGCACTGGGAGGTTAACCTCCGAAGAAGATTGTTTGATTGGGAGCTGCAGCAGTGGGAATCCCTGTTGGATCTGCTGGGAAAACAAGTGCTCTTCAGAAACTCCTCTGACTCAGTTGTTTGGAAGCACACCCATAGTGGCGTTTATTCGTCTAACTCTTTCTGCCATTCTGTGTTGAGTGAGTCCTCGTCAAAATGGGAACATTGGAAATTTATATGGGCCGGTTATGCGCCTCCGAAGGTGGAAATCTTTTGCTGGCTAGTTTTGAGAGGTAGCGTAGCTACCAAAGTTGAACTCAGCAAGAGAGGTCTTATTGTTAATGGTTCGACTCTGTGTCCACTATGCAATCTGATGCCTGAAACTATTGAGCATCTGTTTTTTACATGCAGAGTCTCATGGTTTGTGTGGGCCCATTGCTGTCTTTCTTGGGGCTTATCTTGGTCCACGCCAAGGAGTGCCGTGGGTTTTTTTCTTGCGTGGCAGCATGCATTCCCAGCGAATCATTGCAGCAAATTGTGGAGAATGATTTTTTTGTTGCACTATGGTCTATTTGGTTGCACAGGAATGATATTGTTTTTAATAGAAAAAATGTTGCTGTTTGGCAGTTACTGGACTCTATTAGACTCAGACTCGCTTTGTGGTCCAAGGCTAAGTGGCCTTGTGAGGAAGGGCTGTTTTCGCAGTTCAAGTGGTCACCTGCTATTTGTCGATTGAAGAGGGAAATGAAAGTTGGCATTGATATGACTTGGAATAAGCCACCTGCCGGCTGCCTTAAGTTCAACGTCGATGGTTCGGCGTGTGGTAATCCTGGTCCTGCGGGGATTGGCGGTATTATGCGCGACAATCAAGGTATGGTGAAAGCAGTTTTTTCTAAATCTATCGGTTCTGCTAAGGCATATGAGGCTGAATTAAGGGCCGTCAAAGAAGCCTTTCTCATTTTTGGTGCTTCGTCTTGGGCGCTATCGCATAAACTTATAATTGAATGTGATTGCCAAATGGTTGTTGCTTGGGTTAAGAATCCGAGTAGAGCCCCATGGAGGATTTCGCGAAGTATAAGGGCTATAGAGCTTGTACGAACTGCGGTTCAGAACTGGGAAATTGTTCATATTTTGAGGGAGGCTAATGGTGAGGCTGATAAGCTAGCCAAATCTGGTGTAAACAGGGTGTCAGATTTGTTGTTTTATAGTCCTTAGTTTTGTCTGCAGCATGCGGTTTTCTGGTTTGTAAAAAGGACATCTTCTTAATTGCAATAAATCATGCTTTTCAAAAAAAAAAAATACTTAAATAGTTATTGTATTATACTCAAAAGTATATTTTAGTTCATGTATTATAGAAGTGAGTAATTTAATCCTTGTACGTTTGAATTTAATACAAAGAAGTAAAATTAGTAACAGTGTTAATGGAAAACCGTTTAAATGCTGACATGGATATGTGAAACTGACAGAAAAGATGACTTGAAGAAAAAAAAAATATGACGTGTCAAATTTTTTTACTCCAGTAAAATTTAGAAAAACATAATTTTTTTATCCAAATCCATCCCTTACCTGTAAAAATATATCATCATTTTTTTTCGAAGTCATCTATTCTGTCAGTTTCTAAATTTCACCTTAGTAAAAAAATTTGACACGTCATCATTTTTTTTTTCAAATCATCTATTATGTCAGTTTCATATGTCCACGTTAGCATTTAGACGATTTTCCATTAACACTGTTACCAATTTTACTTATTTGTACCAATTTCAAACGTATAAAAATTAAATTATTTACTTTTATAGTACAGAAACTAAAATACACTTTTGACTGTAATCGAATCTATCTCAAGCATATTGCGAACTGAGCGTCCGATCGTGACCGCTATATTCACTATATGCCCTCCTTTAAACACACGATAAAACTGACAACTCCAATTTGAAAAGGATAACCATAAGAAAAGCCCGAAATCTTGTAACAAAACAAGACAAGCTCACACTAGAGAAAACCTAAGAGAGACTCAAAATGCTTGTTGATTTGTTTCTTTTAAAGAGAAAAGGAAAATTTTCTAATTTTAAGGTCGGGGCTTATATATACATGTTTTTGTCAGTTGCGTATGTTGAATATGAATACTTATTATTTATTTATTTTAAATGATAATTATATATTAAATATATAGTTGTATGTATTATAAATATTTAAATTAAAATCCATATGATGGCCAAAAAATATTTGAATTTAATAAAATACATATTAATAGGTAAAATTTTGTGTCAGATGGATAATATATCAAATTAACATAAAATTTACTAATTTTAAATAATAATTAAATATCGAATAAATAATTACAAACTTTTGCAGTGATCCATTAACTTCTGATAATCATAGTACATTAAACAACTTAAGAACCAGAAATCCACCTAAGGGCATGTGTCTTTATTCAAAGAGTAAATCACTTTAGACATCCAGATTGATCCAATTAAAGCTTCTACTCGTTCTCCTATACCCAGGAATGGATTCACAAGGCACATGTTCAACATACTTGGTCTTTAAATCATATACAGCATAGTCCTGAAAATTATGGTGTGTAAAGAAGTAGATGCAATTACCCTTAAAAGAAGCTTCAGATTTTCCAGTCTTTACAAGGTGATGGCTGCCATTGGAGCTTATAAAGAGTGAATAGCCACCCAAATCATTAACTTCCTTGAATTCTTCTGTTGAAACATTGAACTCGAAAAGTAGAAATAGTTTGCCATCAGGAGCTATACTTTTACAGCCAACAATGAAAACACCATCATAATCTGACATTACCAAGAAAGTATCATATTCATATTTGTGCAAGGGCTCCTTGATTGGGAGCTTTACAACTTTTACTTCAGGATTCAGCTGATAATTACATAAAATAGCAATAAATGTATGATTTGTAATGCAAGCGTAGATGTTATTTTTATACAGGATGGCGTCATTGATGTTCCAGGAATAAGGAAAACGAGAACCCCAATTGGTCCACTTTGAGTCGCCTGGTTTGCAGAAGGATATCGAGCAGCCGCCTCTTTTACTTGAATTATGAACAAGAAGAACAATGCAATCTGAACTTGAAGGACTCCTTGACAGAAATAATTTCCACTCAATGGAGTCAAAACGTAATCTTAAAGACATAATCGTTGGAAGAAAAATCTGGGTTCTTGAGAAAATATTTGAAAGATGCATCTTAGATGAGAACCTAATATCGTCCACTATTAACAGCCAGCCATTGTTAGAACAGCAAACCCTACTTCTTTCTGCTTCAGGAAGACGAAGCTTTAGAATTTGTTTGGTAAAAGTATTTGACAAAAGACGAGTACAATTTTGATCTTGAATCAAGCATAGAGGCGAGAATCTTTGACATACCTGTAAAACAAACAGTCGCCATGATTTACAAACTGCACTAAAAAGAAGAATGTCTATGGGGTCTTTTGTGCAATCAAAGATTAACACCAGGAGTTCGGGTGGAAAATCAGACCAAGATGACAATGAAGCCATTGATAATAACTAAACCAAGCCTTTGTTCTATTTTATAGGTCTCCAACTATATATGTAGCCTTTTTTTCTGGTTTTCCTTTACAAAACCTAGAAATCCATACCAAATAAGCACTTTGTTAGTTTGAAGAACTTCTCTCGATCCCTAAATTATTACTCTTTATATTTTTATATATTGAGAGTTTAAATTCTACTAGAATTTGGAATGTATAAGGTGATTAGTTTTTTTTAGTGGGTAATTATTATTTTTTTTTAAAATTAAAAACTTAAGTATTTTAATTTATATTATTATATATTATTATAATTCTAACCTGTCTTTTATGTAATTTATTTGAGACTAGAATTTGACACACCACCGTGGGTGAAAATATATATATTTTCTTAAAAAAATTATAGATAATTTTATAGGTGGGTAATTTTTGAGATAGTTGGTAGTTTTTTGGCTTAGTGATAGGTTTTTTTTTTAAGAATAAATGTATTTTTAAAAATATATATGTATATGAAATTTGAAAAGACACTACAAGAGGACGTTAAATTAGCGAGGAATCATTATTGACTGAAATTTTTCGTCGATAAATCAAATTTCGACGACGGAAATTAAAACATTACCGACGAAATTTCGTCGGTAATGTTTTTTCGTATTACCGACGGATTATTTGATAATTACCAACGATAATATTATATTACCGACGGAGCATTTCAGTCGATGATATCCGTCGGTAAAACTTTGGCGCGAATGGCCTAGATTCCCGCCGAAATATCACCGACGAAATTACCACAATTATCGACGAAAATTCCGTCGGTAATAAAAGAGCACGGATTTTTATATTTGGTAATAAATTCTAATTTATTACTAGATTAATTAAAATAATAATAATAAAATTGAACGATCGAAAACTATTACCGACGGATATTCCGTCGGTAATATTCAAAATCCATCGGTGATATATTTTCCGTCGGTAATACATTACCAACGTAACATTTAAATCACCGACGGATTTTGTATATCACCGGCCGAATATCCGTTAGTAATAATACTTCACGGAATCTTATGCGCAATAAATGCAAATTTCAAATCTGAACGTTCAAAACGTTTTATCCGTCGATAATACTCAAATTCCATCGGTGAAAGATTTTCAGTCGGTGATAATTCACCAACGGACTAGGAATTTACCGACGAAAATTTCGTCGATAATACATTATCACCGACAGATGTAATTTGAATTCCCGCCCAAAGTTTTACCGACGAAATTTTCGTCGGTGATAATCCAATTTCATCGGTGATAGTCTCGGGCATAAATAGACCCCGAGATTTCTTCTTCCTCATTTTCTTTCTTTCTCTGATTCTCTCTTTCCCCCTGTCGTCCGACTGTCCCCCATCGTCGATCGTCCCCTGCTGTCCGTCCGGCCGTCCCCTGCCGTCCGATTGTGCCCACCGTCTGACCATCCGCGCGTCCAACTGTCTGACCAATAGAATTCAGGTTTGATTAAAGTCTCTACAATTTTTGTATATTTATTTAAATATTGTTATTAATAAAATAATTGTTATATTTTAATTAATAAAATAATTATTATAATGTTGATAATTGTGTTGATAAATGTGTTGATAATTTTAGATAATTATGTTGATAAATGTATTAATAATTGTTGATAATTGTGTTGATAAATGTGTTGATATTTTTGATAAATGTATTGATATTGTGTTGATAAATGTGTTGATATTGTTGATAATTGTGTTGATATTGTTATATTGTTTTGATAATTTTAGATAATTGTGTTGATAATTGTGTTGATAATTATGTTGATATTGTGTTGATAAATGTGTTGATATTGTTGATAATTGTGTTATTCTGTTTATTTATTAATAAATTTAATATTTATTAATAAATTTAATATTTTTTATTTTACAGATAAAATGCGATGAACAGGGCGCAAAACTACTGGAATGAAGAAACAGAGTTCTATGTGGGATGTATTTCGACCATTTGGAGGATCATCCTTGGGGCATGGTACACCAGAGTTGCCACATGCGTCTTCTCTCTCCTTACGGCCTCCACTGAGACAGTTGTAGCCTTATTCGGCTCCATCTACACATACTCCATCGCCCCTGCATCCTTCTGCACTACCTACGTCTATAGTGGATCCGTCCAAATTGCCTCCCTCTACAGTGGCACCATCCACATCGACTCTCGCTCCACTGCCACAGTCGACACTTACTCCGACGACTCAGGCAGCTCCCGCGTTACAGGCGTCTACGTCACCGCTGGACGAAATTTCACAGTATTTACTTAATGAGCTAGCACCAATGTATTTCACGAATGAAGGCACGAGGCAGCAGACAGAGGTACCTGCATCACATGCTACACCGTCTACCGGTACTGCCACTGAGCAGAGGAAACGAGGTAGAGGTCGGACGAAAGGATTACAGACACCGAGTAATCCGGATGACAGGTTTCTACTGTCAATTCTGCAAAACGCGTAAGTTAATAATATTTCGATAATTTAATTATTTGAGTAAAATGAATTATTGTCCACTAACACATATCCTTGATTTTAGGACTTTCACGGATGACCATTGCCTCCATCATCAGACAACACTATAACAAACCATGGCCTACTTGGTCGAAAATACCTGTTGACGTGAAACTGTCTATGTGGACTATATTTGAGGTATGATTTGTTTAAAAGTCAAATTATAATTTAAATATTGTTTAATACTATATATTAATTCATAATGTCTTATTGTAGAGAAAATGCCAGTGGCCTCCCGAGCAGACACCATTGGTTAGGAAATTATGGGAGACCACGTGCAAGGATCGATTCAAGGACATGATGAATTTTGAGAGGGACAATGACATGTCTTTCTTTCAAATGAATCGAATAGAAGACTGCAAGGGTTACAGGTGTGATTGAATAGCAGTCGATATTTGGGATCAACTAATTGATAGCGTTTGAAGTACCGACGCTTGGAAAAATAGGTCCCAAAAGGCTTCGACTAATAGGAACACAGAGAAAGATGGCAGCATTACAAAGCACACTGGTGGATCAGTTCCTTTTCTAGTTACCGGTGAAAGGATGGTAAGATTAAATTTTGTTTTGCAATTTATTGTTTCAAAGTTTTATCGACTTAACTCAAAATTTTTATTGGTTTAACATAATTTTTCTCTTTTTTTAATTTGTAGTCACAAGAGTTGTAGCGCAACGTGACTTTCCTGGAGCTGTTTAACAAAACCCATAAATGTGCAAAGGGCCAGGATGATTACGTAGACAACAAGTCTAAAGCTGTAACTGAAAGTATTTCACTTTATCAATATTTTATATATTACATTAATTGATTATACCATATCTTTGTGTTTATGTACGTGTTCATTACAATCTCACATATTAATTGTTTATTTATTTAAATATTTGTGATTGTAGGAAAATTATACTGCTTCGTTGCAGCAAAAATATAGGGACGAACGTCTTCATATCCTGATTTCGACCCTCAGTCTTGGTCTAATGCTATTGGGGGCATTGAGACTACACGGACACATGTTTATAGGTTTGGAACAAGACCGAAGAGAGGGCAAATTTTTGATCTATCCGACAGTCACCAAAGTTCAGATGCAGCCAGTTACGCTCCATGTGGTCCTAGTACTACACAGCAGCCGACAGCAGCGCCGTCTGAGGACTATCATGCATTGAGGTCCGATGTCTCGCAAATCCAGACCTCAATCGTGAGACTTGAGAATATCGTGATGAGTTGGAATACGATAATCACACCTTTATTGCAACCACAGATAGCAGTTGCATTAGGCGGGATCGAAACTCAGGTTGCCAGACTCAGTGCTGCCTTAGACATGGGTGTTGGATCGAGTACTGTTGGAGTTGGTGCTGGATCGAGTGCTACCGGAGTTGGTGCTGCTGGAGGAATGGCTGCTGGACACGGATTGAGTGCTGTCGGTGCCGGAGTCGATGCTGTCGGAGTTGATGCCGAAGTCAGAAGCATGGGTGCTGTCGGAGGATTGAGTGTTGCCGGAGGCAATGCCGAGGTAGACAGTGAAGTCGATAACAGCAGTACCTCGTGATGAGTTTTTTTTATTTATTTATTATATTCCAGAGATACATTTGAATATTTTTTTATTTATATTTTTACGAATTTCATTTTATTTTTATGGTGTAATTATATATAATTTTCATTTTATTTCTAAATTTTTTTAATAATTTATTATTTTTATTTTCCAAATAATTAATTATCGACGGATAAATCCGTCGGTAATTCACATTTACCGACGGAATATTTCATCGGTAATTCAATATTACCGACCAAATTCATCTGTCGATAAATTAATAACCAACGAAACTATTCCGTCTGTGATATAATAATATCGACGAAAACTTCCATCGGTAATATTCTGTCGGTAAAGTCAAACAATATCGACAAATTTTTCTTCACCGACTGAATTAGTATCACCGACGGATATTTTCGACGAAAGTTTTCGTCGGTAAAACGCATCACCGACGGAAAACAGATGTTTTTCGACGGATTATTCTGTCGATAAAAGTCTGTCCTCTTGTAGTAAGATAAAAATATCCTCTTTTATTTTTTATATTATAATGATCTTTGACTTATTTTGTAATTTCATCAACCGAATCGAGTTGGTGTCACTTGATTCGTGACACCAGTTCGGCCATCCTATTATATTAGTTTTAGATTTTAGATTATAAATATAAAATTATAGATTAAAAATTAAAAATATATATAAGATGATGATGATATTGATCAACTTATACACATTGATTGCTATTATTGTTCTACATAATATTATTTGATCGGAAGTTTCCACTTATTTTCAATGATAGTGAATGACATAACTTAATTCATGGGTAATATTATTTTACTCCCAAACATTATACATATATATATATTTGATTTATTTTAAAATCAAATTTCAAAGAAGTTGTTGGAAGTTTGTTTTTTCGATGACAAGACATATCTTTTTCTTTCAATTAATCAAAACAAAAAGATTTGTTAACTGTATTTGAAAACTAATTTAATTAGTTTATGTAATAATTTTAAAAATATAATATTTCATAAATTTAAAATTCGAATTTTAAATCTGTATACATATCTTTCGTATAAAAATTTCCTGTTGACTTTGGGTATTTATAATTCAAACAACTTCTGCCCACTGTTTTTCTTTTTAGTCTAATCAAATGCTTCGAATCTACTGGTTGTTTCTTTCTTTCATTCATTTCCCTTTTCTTTTGCCATCGGAGAATATTTAAGCATCGGTTCTTCTTTACTAGTACAATTCTGGATTTATATATAGAAAACCAGAAGACAGTCAGGGAAGGTACATCATCTTCAACACTAGCTAATTATATTTATCTTCTTTAACTCAAGCTTCATTTACCTATTCTATCTTATTATCTGATTCAAAATTTTTTTACAAGTTTTTTACCAGATCAAATCGCTTTTCTGTTTACTTTGTTTTTCTTGGTCTCTGGTTAAGCCCCTTTGCTCTTGGAAATGAAATGAAGAACAAATTCGGATAATCAGTCTCTTGGTTGCCCCTGTTTTACATTTGTATATAATATCGCAGGTAAGCTTTTGTTTCAATACAAGATCAAGACCGTCACGGCGGATTTCAACTCAACGCTTCTTCAAAATAATCTGACTTTATTTTTGTTGTCAACTTAGGTATTATGGATTTAGGGGGAATTTCAAATTAGGGCAATCAAGAAAAAATTATTTGAGTAGATATGTTTATAAATATAAAAAGAAATCAACTTACACTGGTGTAAAATTAATTCAGTTTTGTACGTTTTCATAATTTTTTATATGATTAATATTTTTACACCAGTGTAAGTTGGATCACTCTTATATAGTTCGTCTTTGATACATGAAATATTTTAACTCCACAAGCAGGATTAAGAGAGGGCCATATGTCTTATTTTTTTTAAATTAATTTTTTTATTTATTTATTTTAAATATACGTTTCTTCTTGCAAATCTTGTTTGTGAAATCTAAAAACCCTAATAACGATAGATGAGATAATTTCTTTCTCTATATTATATATAATCTTGGATAATTATTAACTAGGAAACCTCAATTATCTTTTTAATCAAAAATCATTTAGCAATTTTCAATTTAGAGAAAAAGGAACATATGTAGGAGATTTCTCTTCAAATTGAAAATATAAATAAGAATAGAAATAAGTAATAATGAATACAATTTGTTATTGAAGATAAATTGGTTAAGAAATTTTTTAGTTTAAGCAGTAACTTTTAAAAAAAAAAAATCAAACTTTTGTAACCTATGTTGTTCTGACTTTTCATTTTTCTTGAAGTACCCGTGTGCGACATCCGTGTGCGATACCCGTGTCCGACGCATATTCGGATATGGATATGGGGATATGATCCCCCAAGGACCCTCCAAATACATGGAAAAACTTAGAATAATCGAACATACCTGTGTCGGACACATACCCGTGTCCAACACTCACATCCGAGTCCTAGTAACATAGTTTGTAACTAACAATGTATCCAATATAAAAAAATAAGTGTGACTAATGCGTGTAGTTATTGGTATTCATTGCAGGGTATTTGCTCAATTATGGAACTTGTAGGGCCAATTTTTGATGTGCTAAAGTGCTTAGGAGATCCAACTTGCAGATACATAGACCATCACAGAAAACTTGAAGAAAGGGTGAACGATCTTCAAACAAGAGTGGACCATCTAAATACTCTAAAGAGAGATATAGAATTGAGAATAACAGCAGAGCTTCGATGGGGAAAAATTTTAAGGGAGGAAGTAGAGAAGTGGCTTCTAGATATGCAAAATGTGAATGATAAAATACGGGTCATTAATCAAAGAGTGCAAAATGTGTCTTGTTTTTCACGTGCACGCCTAGGAAAACTTGTTGCCCAAACAGTTCTGCAAGTGGAGAAAATTATTGAACGAGGTAGCTTCACTGATGCTCTAGTAATTGATAAACCATCCGATGCTGGAGTGGCTTTTCAATTGGGACATTTAGAAGGTGAAACCATCGTGAAGGCAGAAATTTGGAATTATTTGATGGGTGATCAAGTTGGAATGGTTGGAGTTTGTGGAATGGGCGGAATTGGGAAAACTACGATCATGAAGCACATATACAATCAGCTTTTGAAGGAGAGTAAAGCTCTGTTCGGTAAAGTGATTTGGGTCACTGTTTCAAAGGAACTCAACATCACCAAATTACAGCAAGACATTGCAAATGCTATGAATATTGTAGCTCTTCCGGAACCTGAACAAGAACGTGTAGCAGTATTAATGGATGAATTTGGAAAAAGAAGACATGTATTGATATTAGATGATGTTTGGAAAAAGTTCTCTCTCTTGGAAGTAGGGATCCCTAAACCAACATCGAGCAGTGGGAGTAAACTGGTATTAACTAGTAGATTGATTGAGGTTTGCAGGTCTATGGACTGTAAGATAGTCAAAGTGAAGGCACTTTCAAATAAGGAGTCCATGAATTTATTCTTGGAGCATGTTGGACGTGAGGTTCTAGAGGTTCCATCTTTAAAAGAAATTTTGGCCCATATTGTTCAAGAGTGTGACGGGTTACCGCTTGCCATTACCGTAATAGCTGGGAGTATGAGGGGAATATATGATGTTCGTGAATGGAGGAATGCATTAAGAGAGTTACGTGAACATGTAAGAAGTGTGAAAGGAGGAGATGACGAAATATACGAGCGATTAAAGTTCAGTTATGATCGTTTGGGAGATTCAAAACTCCAAAATTGTTTCCTCTATTGTTCATTATATCCGGAAGACTATATAATTCCAAGGATGGAATTAATTGAATACTGGATAGATGAGGGATTTCTTGGAACTGGGAGTCGACAACAATTGTATGATATGGGTCATACTGTATTAAATAGGCTGGAAAACAATTGTTTGCTGGAAAAGGATGGTGATAGAGATAATGTGAAGATGCACGATGTAATGAGAGATACAGCTTTGTATATCAAAGATCGAAGTCATTTTTTGGTAAAAGCTGGCATGGGATTAGAAGAATTACCAAGCAACGAAGAGTGGACAGAAGATCTTGAAAAAGTTTCATTGATGAAGAATTCCATGTCAGAATTTCCTCCTGACTTGTCACCCAATTGTGAGAATCTTTCAACCTTGTTGTTGCAAAACAATATCTCCTTACAAAGGATCCCAGAATCGTTCTTTCTGCATATGCCTACACTCTGCATTCTCGATCTTTCTTATACCAATATTGAGGAACTGCCCAATTCTGTGTCAAACTTGGAGAAGCTCAAGTCATTGGTGCTTTTTGGATGTTACAATTTGAGATATGTGCCTTCGTTAGAAAAGCTCAAGGCACTGAGAAAGTTGGACCTCTGTAATACAGCTATGGAAAAGGTGCCTAATGGATTGGAAATGTTAGCAAATCTGACATATCTTAATTTATTTACAGAAAGCTTAAAGGAGCTGCCAATTGCAATTCTACCGAAGCTTTCTTGTCTGCAATATTTGGTATTCTACGTTGAATCAAGTACTCTGAAAACTAATGGACTGGGAGCTGCAGCCAGATTAACAAAGCTGGAGAAATTTGAAGGGAGATTTAACGAGTTAATAGACTTTAATACGTACTGCAAGTCTATACAAGTTCAAAGGCTTACTTCTTACTTGCTTGTCATGGCACCACTTGAAGCTAAGTTTGACATCAAACCACATCAACTGAAACGCTCCTTAGTCGCTTGCATTTTGAAGCTCAACCGGAATGAAGAACGCGACCGCATAAGAGCAGTAAAAATCGTGGCGACCGTTAAAGGTAATCATAAAATTTTCACTTAGATTAATTCTATAATCAATATCTATAATATATATCAATATCGATACTATATATATATATATATATATATATATATATATATATATATATATATATATATATATAAACTTTAAAAATGCAAATAATGAACAACGTATATACCTTTGACAACCAATTGCGACCAAATAAACCGAGACAATTGCCAATGATTAACCTACGTACATTCTCATTAAATTTTTTAATCTACATTCTCATTAAAATTAGTTTATAATCTTGGGACCTTTTCCTTCGTTTAGTGACTTTAGAGATATTTAAGTACGTATGATTTAAATTTTTTAGTGATATAATTAGTTTTAAGTTTGTGCGATGCACACGATATACAATTATATATAAAAATTTCAGTTGTAATATCATTGATAAACTTTATATAAAATTTTTAGCAAAAAAAAAAAAAATTATATAATAATAAAAATGTAATATAAAATAAATCATAAAAATCAATACGTAGCTATAATAAAATTTTAAAAAGATGCTTTTAATTTATATAATGTCCCATCCAATAATGATACTTAAACAAAATATAATGTCTTTGATTACAAACAATTAAAATTTATTCCACTTAAAGCAGTAATTTAAAAAAAAAAAAAAAAGAAAAGCTAATATTAGTTGATCATGCAAACTATGAAAAACCATAAAAGCATATATATAAACCATTTAGTTAATTGCATTGAAAGCAAAGAAGTGTTTTGAGATTCGATACTCAAATGCTTTCAGAATAAAGACAATTGCAAGATTTTTCCTATTAAAAACCTTGATTTGAAAATTTAAAATTAGAAAACAAATGAACATTAATTATTATATATTGGAATGGCTGTCAAACATTGTAAAATGAACTATACTTATTAAATTTAAATGTTATGTTATTACCTTAAATCAAAATGTATCAAGAAAACATAATTGAAAAATTGGTTCATAGTAATAGTTAAACAAAATTTAGTTTATTTTTGTTATTTTGAAAGGAAAAAAAAAATGGAACAATTTTTTGGCAAGTGAATTAGGTTGTATATATCCTATTCCATAACATCAAGAAAAGCAAACTAAAATTTTAGCTTTCTTTATTCCATATATAATGAGTTGCCTCAATTATATATTTGATTGGATGTCAATTTTCTTACACTAAATTAGTGAAAACATGTGATTAGTATTATGCACTCACTAGAACCAAATCAGTCCTCATTAACTCACCTTAACTAACCTAGCTATTAATTATTAATTTTTTTTTGATAAATTAACCAGGTTTAATTAAAGATATTTTTAATGGGGATTGATTTGATGCTGCTGATTGCATAGTATTTGTCACTTGCTTTTAAAAAATTATGATGTGGTATAAAGGTGTATAAAAACTCATTTTTTAAAACATTTTAATATAACTAATTTTTGTGTTTATTTTTAAATAATAACTATATATTGAATATATAATTTCAATGTTTTATAAATATTTAAATTAAAATGAATACAATGGTCAAAAAAATATTTGAAATTAATAAAATACATATTAACATGTAAAATTTGTTTCTGATCCATAATATATTATATTAATATAAAGTTTATCACTTTTAAGTAATAATTATATATCGAATATATAGTTGTATATTGTATAAATAATTGAAATTAATAAGTGTGTTAACATGTAAAATTTGTTCCATATATTAACATAAAGTTTATTACTCTTAATGTTAATATAAAATTAAAACTTGAAAAAAATAATTTAACGTAAATTTTAGCTCACTTTTATTTATCGAATAAATTTATTTAATGAAAGTCTTTCAATAGAAGTAGCATTCTTATTTATAAATTAGATAAATCTTATTAATATTTAAAATAATAAAATCTAAAAATGGTAATTTAAAAATATAATGAACAATCTAGTATGTTTTCGTCAGTTAAAAAGATTTTCATATCGATGCTTATATATATTATGAATTTAAATTCGAGATAAAAAGAAATTGATAAATTGAGAAGTGATCAATTCATGTTAGTGCAAAACTAATTTAGTTTACATAATAGTACTCATCGTGCACGTAAAGTTTCAAATTGATGCGATAATATTATTTTTTTATATATATTTAACAGTTAAATTTTTTTATAATAAAAGTATAGTTAGATATTTTTGATTTACTCGATATTTGGCGTGCATGATTTACATGGATAGAGTATGAAATACAACGATCGAATTTAATCAAATATTAATCGTATAAAAAATTATTAAAGCATATAAAACGAAATTAATTTTACATTAATGTAACAGCACATAAAACTAAATTTGTAAGGCCAAAATTGTTAATTTTAAAATTTAATTATTTACGATTTTGAAGTTTGTACTTTTATATATAACGAAGTGATACACAATAATAATTGCCATATCAAAAATTAAGTTTAATTATTTGAGCATAAATTTAACTGTACGTCATTATTGATTGGTGAAGGTACCAAATCTGTGGACATGAAAAAAACTGGGGAATTGACAGTGGCTGGTTATATGGAACCTACCAAAATTGTAAAGAAATTGGCAAAGAAAGGTGTCGAGGCTGTCCAGTTGAAGCTTCCAAGTCTTCAGCCCGAGAAAGAAGTGGTTTTAAATGGGTGCCATATAGGAAGAGAAGATCCTGTAGCGCTCCCAAGCAACCTTGGATGTCTGAGAATTTTTAAGTGCCACAATTTGAGAAGCTTAAGCGACATTTCATTCTTCCAACAAACAAATGAGTTGAAGTCCTGTTCAATTCATGCTTGTAGAGAGATGGAATCCGTGCTTGACTTATCATCGTCATCATCTTCACCCTGCACCCCATTTCAGAACCTTGAGTTATTGAGGCTTGAAAATTTGGATAACCTGCATATGCTTGTTAAAGTAGGAGGAGAAGCATGTGTTGTTTCTATATCGAGCTCACTCATGCCTCTGCCAGCAGGCATCTTTTCCCATCTTAAATCATTTCACATTGAAGGATGCTCAAACATGAAGCAGCTCTTTCCATTTGAGTTGGGACATGACCTCCAAAACCTGGAGAACCTGGTCGTTGGTAATTGTGGACAAATGGAGGAAATAATAGCATCAGAAGAAGAGGATGTAAAGCACAAGGGAAAAGGAACACATTCACCCTCGATGTTCACTCTTCCCAAATTAAGGGAGTTGGTATTGATCAACTTACCAGAGCTAAAGAGTATCTGTAGTTTAAATAGGGTAATCACATGCGACTCTCTTCGGTGTATTAAAATAGTGGAATGTCCGAATCTAAAAAGGATGCCTCTATATCTTCCTCTTTTCCAAGACACTGTCCAACCACATTCACATCCTTTTGAAAGAATTATCATACATCCAAAGGAATGGTGGAAATCAGTAGAGTGGGACCATCCAAGTGCTAAGAATGTTCTGCTACCTTGGTTGCAATACGGGAAGCCGTTCAAAGCAAATTTTTGATCAAGTTAAAACAGTGAGTTTTCTACTTTGTTTCTTTCTTTTTCTGCAAATGTTTGAAGATTGGCAGAATAGCTAGAAACCAAAGCATTCAGCAAATAAAGATTACAAATGTTCAAAATAAATTTAGATCAATTTGCTAAAACCTTCAAACCAAGACCCCAACTTTAACAGAAGCAGAGGTTTTCATTCATTAATTTGTTTCAATTGTCTCGTTTGTTTCTTTGTTTCATCCCAACCTTAGGATTGCCCAAGTAATCTTAAATTCTTATTACTCTGATGAGCTTAATGATTAGAATGAATGGAAGCAAGGCTATGCCCCCTTTTCTTCTTTGTAACTGCAGGCTTTAAATTGGTTTACATATTTTCTCCAATCATTTTTTAGCTTCTAATTCATATACATTTTGAATATTCTTTTATTAGTTTGTTATGTTAATATTTTTCATGTTTGCTCAGATCAATGTTGCTAACGTTGTCTCTAATGCTCTCTTTTGCTCTTTTTTTCCCCCCTTTTGTGGGTTTTTATAAGCAAAGCTGCTGGCAATCAAATCTTGGAGAAACAAATAAACCAAACTCATCACTGTGATGTAGTACTTCATCGGATGAATCGTTCTGTTGTGGTTTTATATCTGTAATAAACTTCATAATTTGGTTTTAGTCTGGTTGGACGGTTGATGTTGTAATTCAACTTTGTACTTAATTATCTTATTAGTTGTGTCGTTTGGCTATTTTATTGGTTGCATTTTCGGATCCTATAAATTAAAGTTAATCCAAGTTGTTGCTGGTCACTTATATTTTTTTTGGATGAACTATTTGTTGTAGCTTGTTACTAACCAAAATGTAATTCGATTAAAAAGTATGGATGCTTTCTATAAAAGCATTTATAATCTGTTTGTCTTTTGGAGAACCTAAGAAGATAGGAAAATATCAGAGGCTTTAGAGTTATGTTTACGGGACGTACTCTGATACTTAAGTCAGTACGTTTTAGAGAATATCAAATGAAAAGTGAATTTGATAGAAGTACGTTTTAGAGAATATCAAATGAAAAGTGAATTTGATAGAATTTCAGTAAGTTTCAGTGTTTACTACCTCGAATTAACCTTTATTATGATTATTTATACTTGTTTGTAAATTGTGTTGGAAGCTTCAAATCTCGACAAATATAAACCAGGTGTCATTTATTACTGGAACTTGCTCGGATAGCTTGGAGTCTTAAGAGTTTGTTGTTGTCAGTTTTAACCACGCAAGTGTACGTTATCGCAAACAAGTAATAAAGTAAAAGTAGAGTGTCGATTTCACGAGAAATTGTTATTAATTTCGTTAAATATTAAAATTAAAACAGCTTAATCTTATCCAAATAATTAATTAAAGTTTGTGGCTTCAAACTAAATTAAAGAAAATAATAAACAAAGAAAACAAATTAAAATTGGATTTAAATCAATGGAGAAAAGCTTAGGATTACAATTTTTCTCAACACTTCGTATGAACTTCTCTTACCCTCTTAACTTGATTAATGACAATGAGTTGTTAACATAGAGTTTTAACCTATTTATAAGTATATTCCGATAGTCTTATAAAAATATCCCTCTTAACCAATTAACTATATTCCTATGAAAATTAGATTAAAGATGAACTCATTAAGTTTAGACTCTAAAATTGGTTACACATGACACGTAAGTGTATTCCTACCATACATGCAACTCAATTCATCCCTAACACTAAACTCCCTTTTCCAAGTTGTATTTAGGTTAACAAATCAATTTAATTGGTGATCAAGCAAATAAAAACATTAAGCACAAGATTGAATAAACAACATCAAATATCATTAATTCAAGAAACAGAGTAAAATAATCCAAACTACATGTTGAGTTCCATTGCAATCTTAGAAAGAAAAATTTAGTTCATGCTCAACATTGAAAACAATAAACAATGGAGTTTCACCATCATAAAATTACAAGAGAATAAAAGAAAATTAAGGGAAAGAGAAAACTAAGGGTTGTCAAATTTTCAATCTTCTATTCTCCAAAACCACTCTTAGCTCTTTGCAAAATTGTAGTGGCTGCTCTCCTTTCCAGAAAATTAAAGCTAAGAGCTAAGATAGTAAAAACTAAAGTCCTAAAGGTTCCTATTTGTGGTCAAGTAACTGCTTCCAGCTTGGACTTTCCATATATGAGCTGATTCTCTCCTTCTTGATTTAGGATTCTACAAAAATATAAAAGATATTAATTTAGTAACTATATTAATCATAAAATAAATAAATAAAAATAATGGACAAACAACTAAAAATAATTAATTAATAGTTTAAACTACAAGGACTTAGCTAATTTAAAAGCACAAAATATGGTAAAATAACTTTATTTTATAGAGTTATTACACCCCCAAACTTAAGATTTTGCTAGTCCTCGAGCAAAACAAAACAAAACAAAACAAAATAAAACTAATCAAAACATAAAACTGGAGATGAGTGCACTTAACTAATAATTTCCTTAATTGTCTTCAAAAGTTATCTCAAAATCCCAACTCAAAGTAGGACACAAACATAATCCAACTTTATGATTCAATTCATTCGTATGCCTCGTACTTGAATGGATTTTAGTGTGTGTGTGAATAATATCTTTACAAATCATTACATGCAATCTAAATAAGTTTATGCTAATGTAAAATACGAATTAGTACTAGATTCTCATATGTTTGCTTTTCATCTCTCTCTCCACTAATTAGACTAACACTTCATCAAGGATCAAGTAGGTCTTTATTAAGCTTCTAATGTAAGGCTAGGGTCAAGGTATGATAAAGGTGATATTTCGGTTTAATTCACCCATAGACACTTTTCATTTTTTTTCCAGGATTTTCAAAGAGCCATAGTCTTTACCTCAAGTTACATTCTCCATTCTTTGAATGCATCTCCTTTTTCTTCACCACTTTATTCTCTCTTTTTTCCCGGTTATTTTTTTCGAAGAACCATAATCTTTTTTTTTTTTGGAATATATGAATCCTAAACATAAACATAGACAATAAACTAAAAAGACACACAACTTAATAAGTAATAATAAACTAAAAGATAAGAAAACAGATAAACCCCCCCAAACTTGAACACAACATTGTCCCAATGTTGAAAAAAATAAAAGAGTAAGAATAAAAAAACTCCTCTGTCATTAAAGAAAATGCGGGAAAGCTCTTAATCATCATCTTCCTCATCATGGGCATCAAATTGTGTTGGTGGTTGTGCATAGTGAGAAACAGGGTCATGTTAGCACCCATATGACTACCAAAGAAATGGAACATTTGCTCAACGGCTTTGAAGCATTCAGTGTGATAGGCAGTGTGAGCTTCAAGTCGTGCCATGCGTTCCATCATGGTCAATTCTTGCAGTGGAATTGGTCTAATTGGTGGGACTGATGATGAACTAGCACCGGGTTCTGATGGGGGATCTTCCATCCCTTGGATCAAACGACGGATAATTGTCCCATCAATGGGACCCTTATGATGTAGCAATTCTTCACCATTGCCTCATCGGACGCCAGCTTGGCCACACAATCTAGTGATTAAGGATGGAAATCAAAGGCCCTCATTTGGTGATCCAACACTATGCATAGCGGCCCGGTAGATGAGTTGGCTAGTGTCAATCGATTTGCCCGTGGTGAGAGCATAGAGCAAGATTGCTTCATCCTTGGTGACATCACTAATATGCTTACATGGAAGCATATTGGCTGCTAAAAAATAAAACCAAACCTTAATCTCCCAATCCAGCGTATTGGCCTTGAACGAAACGAGTTCACCTTTAGAAGTTTTCCAAGCAGTCCCATTGGGGCATAGATGTGCTGTTACGACATTCATGTCAATATTCCCATCCAGATAGCTAGTATAATCATCATTCTCGATCTCTGGTGTTTGGTAAAAGACATTAATGATCTGGGAATCAAATGACACTTGACACCCTCAAACAAAGATCCTATTACCGGCTTGTTCAAAAGCATTAGCATAAAATTCCCGAACTACAGGTAATACTGCAAATTGCGGTTGAGCACAAAAGAGTTGCCAATGTCGTGAAGTAATCATTCTTTGAAAATCAATATAATGGGATGGATCAATAGTAAAATCCCTCTCCGGAATAGGGCTCTTCTATAGGAGAGATTAGTTATGCCGTAGAACTGCCACCTCGGATACAAATTTTTTTCTATCAAAAGTAGTACTAGTGCTAGTTTTGCTCTTTTTCTTTGGTGCCATAACACTATTCCTAATTTCAGCAATTCACCACAAGAATAACAGCAATTGTCTTCAACCAATCTTCCACTTTTAAGACCAAAAGCAAAAATTCTTTCAACCAACTAAACAACCACAATTTTCAATGGAAACCCAACAATTTTCTCAATAATTTTGTTAATATTCAACAAGCACTAAACCCAAACATACAATCATTATCAACGTCTACCCACTAATCTCCAATCTTCAAATAACCCTTCAATTTTTAACAATGCTCAAGAACAACCCACTTCACAACAATTAATAATCAACAATCAAGACTATTAGAGGCAGTGACAAGCTTCAACACCTAAGTTTTCTCAAAATCAACCAATAACTCAAAAATCATGAACAACTTTTAAGAAAAATTGAACACTTAATTGAAGAACTTGAAGTTAGAAAAGAGAGAATCTCTAAAGGTGTGAGAGAATCCTTGCTTGAAGATGATTGTGTGGTGAAATAGTGAGAGAAAGAGGAGAAGAAGGTGATTTATGGAGATGGGTTAGTGTAGAAAACTAAGAGAGGTGGTGGGTTTGGGTTGGAGGGGAAGATAGATGGGAGAGATAATAGTTGAGAGAGATGAGAGGATTTGTTTTTTTAGAGAGAAGAGTGGCTGGTAAAAAGAATTGGGGTTATATGGGTAGTTAGGGTTTCGACAACCCTTAAAAAAATTGGACCCTACCTGGCACCGCGACGCCAAGGTCTCGACAGACTGAAAAAAAAAACCTCCGTGTTCAGGCGCCGCGGCGCCGAGCCCTCGAATGTTTTTAGGGAAAAATTTTCCCTTTTAGGCGTCGCGGCGCTGGGTCGATGGCACCGTGGCGCCATTGCCTCAAAAGGTTTTTATGTTTTCTGGGGCGCCGCGGTGCCCACTACTCGACTTTTTTTTTATCCTGGCGCCGCGGCGTAAAGCAATTTTTTTTTTTAAATTTTTTTATTTAACCTGCAAAACATAGAGAGAAAAAAATTATTAGAAAAAAAATTTTAATTAAAAAAAAATCAAAGAGTAAAAATTAAAAAGCTTGGGTTGCCTTCTAAGAAGCGCTTGATTTATAGTCATCGGCTTGACTTTCTCGATCTCATTTTGGCTTGGCTAAAATGATTAAGGATTTTTGGCGTTCAAAATCGCCTCCCCAGTAATGCTTGAGCTGTTGGCCATTCACTTTGAATATTCGATTGGAACTCTCTTCAACTACCTGAACTGCTCCATACGGGAATACTTTAGTGACTTTGAAAGGTCCGGACCATCGAGACTTGAGTTTTCCCTGAAATAGCTTTAGACGAGAGTTGTAGAGTAAAACATATTGGCCTGGTTCAAAGTGTCGCTCAATGATCTTCTTATCATGCCAACTCTTGGTCTTTTCTTTGTAAAGCTTGGCATTTTCATAGGCTTGAAGATGGATTTCATCCATCTCATTGAGTTGCAATAAGTGCCTCTCTCCTGCTGCATGAAGATCGAAATTCAATTTCTTGATAGCCCAATATGCATTATGTTCCAATTCCACCGGAAGATTACATATTTTCCCGAAAACCAATTTGTATGGAGATATCCCAATCAGGGTTTTATAAGCCGTTCTATATGCCCACAATGCATCATCCAATCTCTTGGACCAATCTTTTCTAGTTGGGCTAACAGTCTTTTCCAAGATCCTCCTGATTTCTCTATTTGACACTTTAGCTTTGCCACTTGTTTATGGATGGTAGGCAGTGGCGATCTTGTGTTTGACCCCATATTTAGCAATGAGGGATTTAAAGTGTTTGTTGCAAAAGTGAAACTCCTCATCACTAATAATTGCTCTTGGAGTTCCAAAACAAGTAAAGATGTTATTTTTCAAGAAGTTTAGTACCACCTTGGAATCATTGGTCGGCAAGGTTATTGTTTTCACCCACTTAGATAAATAATCAACTGCAACTAAATGTAAAAATTGTTGTAGGAGGAAATAAAGGGACCCATAGAATCAATGCCCTATACATCAAAGATTTCGACCTCTAGGATGTTGAGAGGCATCTCGTTTCTCCTTGAGATGTTGCCTACTCTTTGACATCTATCACATCTTGTAACAAATTGGAGAGCATCTTTAAAGAGAGTTGGTCAATAAAAACTTATTGGAGCACTTTTGCCGCAGTTCGTTCTCCTCCAAAGTGCCCTCCATAATTCGAAAAGTGACAATGTTGCAAAATATTTTCAACTTCTTCCTTGGGCACACACTTTCTAAGAATCTGATCAGTGCATTGCTTAAACAAGAAAGGTTCATCCCAGTAATAGTACTTCACATCATGCAAGAACTTCTTCTTTTGTTGAGAACTTAAATCAGGTGGAAAGATTCTACTCACAATATAGTTCACATAGTCGACATACCATGGTGATTCCTGTTGATTTCATTGAAAGAGTTGCTCATTAGGAAAAGTCTCATTTATTTGAATTGTATCGCCAACTTGTGCCCCATTATCCAATCTTGATAGATGGTCTGCCACTTGATTTTCTGTTTCCTTTCTATCTCGGATCTCTAAATCAAATTATTGCAAAAGAAGTATCCAACGGATCAAGCGTGGTTTTGCATTCTTATTTTCAATCAAGTACTTGATGGTTGAATGATCGACGTAGACAATGACCTTAGTGCCCACAAGATAGGATCTAAATTTATCAAAGCAAATACTACAGGAAGCAACTCCTTTTCAGTGGTAGTGTAATTCAACTGAGCATTAGTCAAAGTCATGCTTGCATAGTAGATAGAGTGGAATGTCTTCTCTTTTCGTTGGCCTAGGACTGCACCAACTGGCAAGTCACTTGTATCACACATGAGTTCTAATGGAAGACTCCAATCCAGTACAATAATTATGGGTGCAGAAACCAATCTGTTTTTCAATTCCACAAAAGTCGATAGACATGCATCATCAAACTGGAATGGTACTTTTTTTCAAGAAGATTGTAAAGTGGCTTAGAGATCTTGGAAAAATCTTTAATAAATCTCCTATAGAATCCGGCATGAACAAGAAAACTTCAAATGCCCTTGACGAAGATTGGGGGTTGGAGCTTTTCGATAGTTTCAATTTTTGCTTTTTCCACTTCAATCCCCATACTAGAAACTTGATATCCTAAAACAATACCTTCTTGAACCATGAAGTGGCATTTTTCCCAATTTAACACCAAGATTGTTTTTTTACATCTTTTAAGCACTGTAGCTAGGTGATGTAGACAATCATCAAAAGAATCTCCAAACACTGAAAAATCATCCATAAAAACCTCTGAACATTGCTCTACCATGTCGAAGAATATGGCCATCATACATCTCTGAAAAGTCACAGGAGCGTTACAAAGTCCGAATGACATTCTCCGAAAAGCAAAGGTCCCATAGGGGCATGTAAAGGTAATTTTTTCTTGATCTTCAGGGGCTATAGCTAATTGACTGTATCCCGAATATCCATCCAAGAAACAATAAAATTCTTTACTAGCTAATCTGGCTAACATCTGATCAATGAATGGCAAAGGAAAGTGATCCTTTCTAGTGGCTTTGTTGAGCTTGCGATAATCCATGCATATTTGCCAGCCAGTCACCGTTCTAGTTGGAATGAGCTCATTATTAGCATTGGCAACCACTGTCACCCCTTCTTTCTTTGGCACACATTGGACTGGGCTTACCCAATTACTGTCCGAAATAGGATAGACAATTCCTGCGTCCAACCATTTGATGATTTCTTTTTTAACCACTTCTTTCATGATGGGATTAAGTCGACGTTGATGCTCTATGGTTGCCTTGTGATTGTATTCAAGAAAGATTTTGTGCATGCAAATTGAAGGACTAATCCCTTTTATATCAGCAGTTGACCATCCCAATGCCCTCTTATGTTCCCTAAGCACCCTAAGGAATTTACCTTCCTGCTCAACATTAAGAGAAGATGAGATAATAACAGTTAATTTAGATTTTTCACCAAGAAAAGCATGCCGCAAATGTGAAGGTAGCGGCTTAAGCTCCAGGGATGGTGGCTTGATAACTCGTATAATTATATAGTTTTTAGTTATGTTTTATTATTGTTTTGTGTCAAATACGAGTTATTACTGCTTAGTCTAATTGTGTTTATGATATTTTATATTTTTATGTAATTTGGTGTTTTTCACGAGTTTCTTTGAGTGATTTCAGATTACTAGGTTAAATCAACAATTAAGGGCAAATCCAGTTCAGTTCCAGTTCCGACACCTTTTGCCATATCAGCTATATCTGGAGTTTCACTGAAGAAATAAGGCTGAATCTTTTACAGTGCAAAGTTAAGAGGCATATATATCTTTTTCATGTTTTACACTTCTTGAAACGGAGTCGTTTTCCCTAGCGAAATCAACCATCAAGTTGGCTGATGTGCAATGACGTCTGTGCTGACCTGTTTTGGTATTTTGACCATATCTTCCGATCCACATGAGAAAATGATCTGATTCCAACGGCTATGGATCCGTAACTGATAGAGGTATATTTTTCTAGAAGACCATTTGATCAGATCGAGCTTCCAACATTGACAAAAGTGACCATCAAGCTGGCTGATCAGAATTGTCATACAATATGACGAAAATTGTTAGAAAAATGCACCCACCTATTATACCTACCTTTGAAATTTATAAAGCTTGTCTCTTGTCATTTAGCTCTCCAAAATGTGTATAAATAGAGGGCCTTGGATGAGCATTATTGATACATTGGTAGGATATTAGCCATTGTAATAAAATTCTCTAAGTTTTCTTTTTCTTTCCTTTCTCTAGTTTTCTTTTTTTATTTACTTATGCTTCTTACATTTCTTTTCATTTTATTCATATCTAGTATGTGTTGCTAATCATATTGTTGAGGTGATGAGGTGAAGCTTTTGGTAAATGCTAAGGTTAGTCTCTTAAACATGAGCTAAAATGAATCATCATTTAGTATAGATAATATTTTCTTTTGGTTTAAAATCATACTTGCAAAGTAGGGATCTTGATTCATTATTGACAATGAAAATGGCACAGTAAATGCTTGGTTTCATAACCTTGATTTGTTGTAGACATATACCTTGGCATAAGGAATGCTTGGACTCTTTTTGTGAGTTTTGAGGACACCAAATGAACATAATATTATATGCTATGGACGTTGGACAATTTGGACTGAATTGCTAAACCTTCCGATTGGAACCTCCCTTATGTGTGGATTTCAATTGTGTAATAAAACAAGATTAATCTTAGCATAACACCAAGAGTGGATTCTCTAACCTCAACATCTTTTCTTATTGTTTTTTTTTTTTTTTTTATATCTTGTTTAATTTCTTTTATGTTATTTTGTTTATTTTGTTCTCTAATATCTTGTTTATCTTATTTTGTTGTTGATTCCCTAATATCTTGTTTACTTTATTTTTCTTATAAACGTATACTTACTAATACGCTTCCCTGTGGTTCGACCTCGGACACCCGAAAATTTATTACTTGAACATAACCTGCACTTGGGTTTATGATAACTCGTATAATTATATAGTTTTTAGTTATGTTTTATTATTGTTTTGTGTCAAATACGAGTTATTATTGTTTAGTCTAATTGTGTTTATGATCTTTATGTATTTTGGTGTTTTTCACAAGTTTCTTTGAGTGATTTCAGATTACTAGAATTAAGGGTAAATCCAGTTCAGTTCCAGTTCCGACACCTTTTGCCATATCAGCTATATCTCGAGTTTCACTGAAGCAATAAGGCTGCAATTTGTAGCCGTGCAAAGCTAAGAGGCATATTTATCTTTTTCATGTTTTACACTTCTTGAAACGGAGTCGTTTTCCCTAGCGAAATCGACCATGAAGTTGGCTGATGTGCAATGACGTCTGTGCTGACCTGTTTTCGTATTTTGCCCATATCTTCTTATCCACATCAGAAAATGAGCTGATTTCAACGGCTATGGATCAGTAACTGATAGGGTAACATTTTTATAGAAGACCATGTGATCAGATAAGGCCTGAAAAATTGACAAAATCGACCATCAAGTTGGCTGATCAAAATCGTCATGTATGACGAAAATTGTTAGAAAATGCACCCACCTATTATACCTACCTTTGAAATTTGTAAAGCTTGTCTCTTGTCATTTAGCCCTCCAAAATATGTATAAATAGAGGGCCTTGGATGATTGTAAGGGATGATATTGGAGATTGGTAGGATATTAGCCATTTTAACAAAATTCTCTAAGTTTTCTTCTTCTTTCTTTTCTCTAGTTTTCCTTTTCTTTAGAAAGAGCAAGAGGTTGGATAATTAATATTCTTCTTCTTCTTCTTCTTTCTTTCTTTTATTTTCTTCTTAGATTCTATTTAATTTTATGTTTATAATGCCTATGCTAGGCTAAACTTCTATTTGGTTAAGGGTGATTTCAAAGCCCTAGACATGTTTTGTGATTGATTTTCAGATTCTATCTATCATTAATTTTCTATCAAAGTTGCTTATGTTCTTCTACAAGAATTGTTCATGATGTTGTCTTGATTTATTTAGGTGTACAACTAGATAGATCTTGATAATTATCTATTGCTAGTTTAGGAGTCTTGATCCGTGTAATTGTCTTGATTTCCTATTCATAAGTGGCAATTTGTGATTAATGATTATGGTCAAGTTTTCAATAATTGCAAAGTGGAACATAACTTAAGTTGAACAATCCGAGCTTATGTGTTTGTTGCTTAGATCAACCTATCTTTCTCATCATAAAGCTGCCATTAAATTGAATTTAGAGAGCTTATTCTAGGTTGTTTAATGGTTAGAGATTAAATAGAGAGCTTGTTCTATTTAACGACAAACTAAGGAAAGATTGGGGTAACAGAGCTTGTTGTTATCTACGGTTGTTAACTTTGATAGTTGGTTGATATTGATAGATCTGAAATTGATTCTTAATGATGTCTAGTGGTGGAGAATGAAACCTTAACCATATTTTTCATATTTGATTCTTCTTACTTACTTGTTTTCTTACTTTTCTAGTTTGCTTATTTTTAAAAGTATATTTATTTTTATTGGCTGGTTATACCGCCTAATTTGTATATTAACTTTGTTTTATTTTTATTGGCTGGTTATACCGCCTAATTTAGTATATATATTTTTATTGGCTGGTTATACCGCCTAATTTAGTATATATATTTTTATTGGCTGGTTATACCGCCTTGCATCTTATTCTTATTATTTACTTTAGTTTAAATCTGATTTCAAAAACCCCTTTTCTTTTATTGTTCTTGAATTTAAGTTTTAAACTATCAACTTATAAACTAAAACCCAATCCCTGAGGACTCGACCCTTGCTAACTACTATACTTACAATTGATCTTTTTAGTGCAAGGTTAAATAAGATACACTCTTTTGGGTGCATCAAATTTTTGGCGCCGTTGCCGGGGATTGCTTTCTTTAGTTTATTAGTTTATTGGTTTATTCTTATTTTCTGTTCTAATTATTTACTTTCTTATTTTTTTTTTATTAGTGAATGTTCCAAGCTCCCGAAGAAGACTTACGACTTAGGAAAATTCGGGAATTTATAACTTCTCACCAACAACCAATCGAGGAGTTGATCCAAAACATCCAAGAGGAGCAAGGAGAGATGGCAGCAGCTGACAACCGAACTCTCAAGGAGCTAGCCGCTCCGGACTTGGGTCAACAACCATTATGCATTGAATATGCTAATCTTGAGGTAGCTTTTGAATTAAAATCTGGTTTGATTCATCTTCTCCCAACTTTTCATGGTCTTGCAGGAGAGGATCCAAATAAGCACCTCAAGGAATTCCATGTAGTTTGCTCAAGCATGAGACCAACAGGGGTCACGGAAGAGCAAGTTAAGTTGAGAGCCTTCCCATTCTCTCTAGCTGATTCAGCAAAGGAATGGCTCTACTATCTACCATCCGGGACCATCACTACATGGAATGATTTGAAGAAAGCATTCTTGGAAAGGTATTTCCCAGCATCTAAGGCTGCCAACATTAGGAAAGAGATATGTGGGATTCGGCAATACAACGGAGAGTCCTTATATGAATATTGGGAGAGGTTCAAGAAACTTTGTGCATCATGTCCACACCATCAAATAAGTGAACAACTTCTCATCCAATACTTCTATGAAGGTCTCATGCCCATGGAGAGAAGTATGATAGATGCCGCTAGTGGGGGAGCTCTAGTTGATAAGACTCCCAGGGCTGCTAGAACATTAATCTCCAACATGGCAGCCAATTCTCAACAGTTCTCAATGAGACAAGATCCACCACCACAACCCAAGAGAGTTAATGAGGTAAGTATATCATCCCTTGAACAAAAATTTGATAAACTGACTTCTCTTGTTCAACAATTGGCTGTAGGTAAAATACAACAAATAAAGGCTTGTGGCATATGTTCAAACATAGGGCACCAAACTGATATGTGTCCAACACTTCAAGAGGATACCAATGAACATGTGAATGCCATGGGTGGATTTCAGAACCAATCAAGGAAATATGATCCCTACTCAAACACTTACAATCCAGGATGGAGGGATCATCCAAACTTCAATTATGGAGGGAACCAATCACAAACTATTCCTCCACCATTTGACCACAGGCCACCGGGTTTTCAGCAAAGAGTGCAACAACCATACCAAACCCGACAACAACTGCCACCCACCCAAAATTCAGGTACTTCTCTTGAAGATCTTGTTAAAGCTTTTTCCACTAATACAATTCAATTTCAACAGGAAACAAAGACAAGTATTCGAAATTTGGAGACTCAACTAGGGCAATTGGCAACAACCATGAGTCAAATGCAAGCAAGGGATTCTGGGAAATTACCTTCCCAAACCATAGTGAATCCAAGAGAGAATGCCAATGCTATAAATTTAAGAAGTGGGAAACAGCTAGAGACACCACAAAATGATAGTGCTCAAGGGGAGAACAATACCATGGCATCCTCTTCACATCCCAACGAGCCACTAAAAAAGGTAATTCCTAAACCATCCTTTCCTTCTTATATAACTCCTCCACCTTTTCCTAGCAGGTTAGCAAAGTCCAAGAAGGAAGAGCAAGAGAAGGAAATTTTGGAAACCTTCCGGAAAGTAGAGGTGAACATTCCTTTACTAGATGCTATCAAGCAAGTGCCAAGATATGCCAAGTTCCTAAAAGAGTTGTGCACATCTAAACGGAAGTTGAAATGGAATGAAAAGGTAAGTGTGGGGGAGAATGTGTCAGCTGTTCTTCAAAAGAAACTCCCACCTAAATGCAAGGATCCAGGTATGTTTACCATTCCTTGTAAGATAGGCAACACCAGGTTTGAGCGTGCTATGCTAGATCTAGGGGCATCTATTAATGTCATGCCATATTCAATTTATGCTTCATTGAATCTAGGACCATTAGAGGAAACCGGTGTTATAATACAACTTGCTGACCGTTCTAACACTTATCCAAGAGGAGTTGTAGAAGACGTTCTTGTACAGGTTAATGAATTGGTTTTTCCCGCTGACTTTTATGTTATTGAGATGGAAGATGAGATGTCTTCTAATCCCACACCTATTCTATTAGGGAGACCATTCTTGAAAACAGCAAGAACTAAAATAGATGTACATGAAGGCACTTTAACTATGGAATTTGATGGTGAAATAATTCGCTTTAACATTTTTGAGGCCATGAGATATCCTAGTGATGTGCATTCTGTTTTTAATATTGATATAATTGACTCACTAGTGCAGCAAGCTTATGAGCTAGATGGTGAAGATAGTGTAGAAATAGTCATTAGCAACCATCTCGGAATGGGGAATGCTAAACTAGCCTTGAGTGACCAGGTGGAAGGGGCACTAGAATCTTTACACTCGCTGCCACCTAAAGATGCAAGGTTTGATGTTTCATTTATTGATTTTCCTTTAACTAATGAGAAACTTCTACCTTCCATTTTGCAGGCACCAACTTTAGAGTTGAAACCACTACCGAACCACTTGAAATATGTGTTCCTAGGTAAAAAGGACACACTACCGATCATCATTGCCAAAGAGCTCACACTTTTGCAAGAAGAGCGACTTATCCGGGTGCTTAGAGAGCATAAAACAGCAATTGGTTGGACAATTGCCGATATCAAGGGAATAAGCCCATCCATGTGCATGCACCGGATTTTGTTAGAGGAAGGGTCCAAACCAACAAGAGAAGCACAAAGAAGATTGAACCCTCCTATGATGGAGGTTGTGAAAAAGGAGATACTGAAGCTCCTAGATGTTGGAGTGATCTATCCTATCTCGGATAGCAAATGGGTGAGCCCGGTCCAAGTGGTTCCAAAGAAATCAGGTGTAACGGTGGTAACAAATAATGAGAATGAACTTGTTCCTACTAGGATTCAAACAGGATGGCGAGTTTGTATTGATTATCGTAAACTTAATTCCACAACTCGCAAAGACCACTTTCCTTTACCTTTTATTGATCAAATGCTTGAAAGGTTAGCTGGCCATTCTCATTATTGTTTTCTTGATGGTTTTTCAGGTTATAATCAGATAGCCATTGCTCCGGAGGACCAAGAGAAAACAACATTCACATGTCCATTTGGTACTTTTGCATACCGGCGTATGCCATTTGGTCTTTGTAATGCACCAGCTACATTCCAAAGGTGTATGGTTAGCATATTTTCAGATTATGTAGAGAACATCATAGAAGTGTTTATGGATGATTTTAGTGTCTATGGTGATTCTTTTGATAGATGTCTAGAGAACCTTACACTTGTACTTGAAAGATGCATGGAAACTAACCTTGTTTTGAATTGGGAAAAATGTCACTTTATGGTAGAACAAGGAATAGTTTTGGGCCATGTTATTTCTTCTAGAGGGATGGAGGTTGATAAATCTAAAATAGATATTATGCATTCTTTACCACCTCCCACAAATGTGAGAGAGGTTCGTTCTTTTCTTGGACATGCAGGTTTCTATAGGAGATTTATCAAAGACTTCTCAAAGATCACATTACCTCTTTGCAAGCTACTACAAAAAGATGTGGTTTTCCACTTTGATGATAAATGCAAAGAGGCGTTTGAAACATTGAAGGGACTCTTGACATCAGCTCCTATCATCCAACCACCAGATTGGAATGTACCTTTTGAAATCATGTGTGACGCTAGTGACTATGCTATTGGAGCTGTTTTGGGCCAACGGGTTGGCAAAGCCTCACATGCCATTTATTATGCCTCACGAACTCTTAATGATGCTCAATTGAACTATTCCACTACTGAAAAAGAACTTTTGGCTGTTGTATTTGCTTGAGAAAAATTCCGATCTTATTTAATTGGTACTAAAGTAATTGTATTTTCTGACCATGCAGCCCTTAGGTACTTACTCACTAAGAAGGAGGCCAAACCAAGGTTGATCAGATGGATACTTCTCTTACAAGAGTTTGATTTGGAGATAAAAGATAAGAGAGGTAGTGACAACTTGGTTGCGGACCATCTTAGCCGTTTAGTTCATGAAGAGGATGCACTACCCTTGAATGAGAACTTTCCGGATGAGCAACTTCTTTTTATAAGTACAACAACTCCTTGGTATGCTGATATTGTTAATTACTTAGTTACCAAGAAGTTGCCACAAGAGTTGACACAAGCTCAAAGAAATAAGATCAAGAGTGATGCCAAATACTACATATGGGATGATCCTTACCTTTGGAAGCATTGCTCCGATCAGATTATAAGAAGGTGTGTACTCGAAACTGAATTTCAATCTATTCTCACCTTTTGTCACTCTTATGCATGTGGAGGACACTTTGGATCCAAAAGAACAGCCATGAAAGTTCTTGATTCTGGATTTTATTGGCCTACCATATTCAAAGATGCATACCTCTTTTGCAAGTCATGTGATCGTTGCCAAAGAACAGGTAACTTAGGTGCTAGAAATCAAATGCCTCAAACTCCAATACTTATTGTTGAAATTTTTGATGTATGGGGCATGGATTTCATGGGACCTTTTCCTCCTTCTTTTGGTAATCTTTATATTTTACTTGCCGTTGATTATGTTTCAAAGTGGGTGGAAGCAAAATCCACTAGGACTAATGACTCTAAAGTTGTTTCAGATTTTGTCAAGACTAACATCTTGGCTAGGTTTGGAACGCCAAAGGCCATAATCAGCGATAGAGGTACTCACTTTTGCAATAGGACTATGGAAGCACTTTTGAGGAAGTATAACATCACACACAAGGTCTCCACCTCATATCATCCTCAAACTAGTGGGCAAGCTAAAGTGTCAAACCGAGAAGTTAAGTCCATCCTTGAAAAGACAGTTAATCCAAATAGGAAGGATTGGAGTTCACGACTTGATGATGCACTTTGGGCTTATAGGACAGCATATAAGACACCCATTGGTATGTCTCCTTATCGACTTGTTTATGGTAAGCCCTGTCATCTTCCGGTTGAATTGGAACATAAATCATATTGGGCTATCAAACAATGCAACATGGAGATGGATGGGATAGGAAAGAAAAGAAAACTTGACCTACAAGAATTAGAGGAGATAAGGAATGATGCCTATCAGAATTCTAGGATTTACAAGGAAAAGACTAAGGCATTCCATGACAAGATGATATCAAGAAAAGAATTTGTTGTTGGACAAAAAGTTCTTCTCTTCCATTCACGCCTTAAGTTATATCCAGGTAAGTTACGTTCTCGTTGGGTTGGACCTTTTGTTATTACTAATGTATTTACTCATGGTGCAGTTGAAATCCAAAGCCCGAAAACAGATAAGGCATTCAAAGTGAATGGTCATAGATTGAAGCCTTACTATGAGAACTTTCCAATACAAGATGTGGAGGAGTTTCCACTTTTTGAGCCAAAGTATGTTGAATAATAATGGCATGGGTCTAAGTCAGGCTGAGGACAATAAACCAAGCGCTTCTTGGAGAGGCAACCCAAAAGGATGGAGAGCATCTATTATATCAGATTTGCATATTCCTTACTCTCCATCATTCTATCTTTTATTTGTTTTTCTTTTCTTTTGTTTAATAGTTCTTTTCTCTTACATATAATTCTTGCATTGGGGGATAATAGCATTACATTGAGGACAATGTAAAAATTATGTGTGGGGGGAAGAATTTAGGATTTTATTTAGAGTGTTTTGTTTTTGAGTCTTTTTATGTTGTTTTTCTTTCTGATCCTTGTTTTGAAAATAACTAGATGTAAATATAATTTTTTTTAACCCCGGTTAAATGGCGGATAACGGTACTCCGTGATTATTTAAATAGGTTCCATCAGCTACCCACAAAACTGATATTGTATATAAATTTCTCTTACAATTTCTCTTTCAATTTTTTTCATTTTTTTTTCAGGATGGATGATATTCTCACAAGATTGCAGAAACGATTTCCTCCTTTTCCTCGAAATATTTTACTGAAGCTTTACCAAGTTCGACTTGAAAGATTAAGAATGCTTATGCACAAAGGGATTCCTGACGACATACGTTGGATAATTGAAGCCAAGGTACGTGAAGATGAATATCTTCCTGTTTTGCATTTACCAGGTACAGGTAGAAGCACTTTTGCAAAGAAGCGACGAGCAAAGCGCATGAGTTCAAATTGCCACAAATGTGCACGATGGACGTGTAACGGTAAATGTCGTTCTATTGGGATTCCGTCCTCTAATCGAGATGATAAAATTGAATTCATTAAGGATGGACTGAGTAAGGAGAATTTGGGTAATATCCAACTTTCTCTTGAGACGCATCCTAGTGGAGACGTACAAAGAGAAATTCTTGATTTATGACCGCAATTCCAAAGGGAATGGCAACATCTTGGGAATCTGATGTCAAAAGACCCTGTTTGCCAGCTTGTAAGAAAACTGGATGGGAAGCATATCCTCGACTCATAGAAGGCGTTTAAGCCGTTTCTGGACGTAAAACCAGAGGAAGATGTGAGCCACAATCACAACTACAATAAATGACTTCTCAGCTTTTGGTTTGATTTGCAATAACTTTATTTTGGTTTAATTTACGTGTTGTTCGATTTGTGTAACTATTCTCGTTTTTTTTTATTTGTCTTTTACGGTTGATTTTTTCTTCTCTTTTTGATTTTCTTCCTGAAATCACGCAAAAATCTTTTGTTAGGTTAACCTTTTCTTCTGACAGGTCAGATACACTTTCGGCGACATTATTACTCTTGTCTGATTCACTACTGAGTCCTCTATATATTACACCATGTACTCATTCTCTTTCAGGCACTCGAAAAAAAAAATGGAAAGTACTTCATCCCAGCGCATTAAAAAAATTTGTGTCTTTGGAGGTGCTTATCCAGGAAAAAATAACATATTCGCTGATGAAGCCATAAGAGTTGGAGTAATACTTGCCCAACAAAAGATCCACTTGATTTATGGAGGCGGTAGTACGGGTTTAATGGGAGCAGTCGCTACAGCAGCACATGCCGGAGGAAGTCCAGTTCTAGGAATCGTGCCAAAACTATTCACAAGTTTTTGTGGACCTACCGTGGGTAAGGAAATACAAGTCTGGAGTGTCCCTGAACGGATAACAATCATGTACCATTCTGCCGATGCATTCATTGCTTTACCAGGAGGTCTGGGTACATTGGAAGAAATAGCTTGCGTGGCTTCTTGGTCATCTTTGGTCACAAATAAGAAACCCATTGGTTTGCTTAATATTAATGGTTATTTTAGTAATTTGCTTTTATATTTAGATAATGCTGTGGATAATGGATTCATGTTTTCAGAGGCAAGGAGAACCATAATTTCTGCTACAACCATTGAAGATTTACTTAAAAAGCTCCAAGCTTATGAGTGTTTATCTGCTACGGTTGTTTCGCAAACGCTCGGAAAAAGAAAAAGAGATATGGACGAGCAAGGAGTGGATTGCACTTTGTCTTTGTGACATTATCTAACATTTTGCTTGTTGTGTCTCAGTTATAATAAGTGGTTAGCAACCTCTGCAGGTAATATCTCCTAAATTCTACCTTTAAAATTTGACATTGGGGACAATGTCATATTTTAGTAGGGGGTAAGGGACATATTTTGCTAATTTAAAGAAAAAAAAAAAAACAATTAAGAAGTATTCATTCTGAACAAATTCTGAGTAAGGGAGACTTGAGACATACCTTGTCAGTTTGATTTCTTCTTTTCAAAAAAAAAAAAAAGAGTTTGTTGTGTTTTAAGCAATTTAGAAGTATTCATTCTGAACAAGGTCTGAGTAAGGGAGACTTGAGACATACCTTGTCAGTTTGATTTTAATCTTTTTATGTTTACTTGTTAATTTTTGTTTAGTATTTTAGGATTATTCAGGTTGCATGAGTTTGTTTTATTTTGAGTCTTAGCTTTTCCTATTCTTATGTTATTAGTTCTTTTCTCTTACACATGATTCTTTCTTTTGAGTTAATAGACTTACATTGAGGACAATGTAAGAATTAAGTGTGGAGGGAATGATTTAGGATTTCTTTTATTTTGTCTACTATTTTTTTTATGAGTATTTATTATTATTATTATTTTTTTTTTTTTGAGTTTTAGTTCCTTTTTAATACAATGATGAGATATGAATTGCATAAGTCTAAAACAGATTTATTAGTGAGAAGATTTTCATGAGAATTGAGCTTGATGTCAACCTTTTTATGAGCCAATGTTAATATGATATGTTGATTGAGAAAGAAGCATGTTTAGACTTAATCTGACTTGTATAATCATCCTTGTGAGTTTTTGAGCCTATAATGATTGATGCATTATACAAATCAATCTAATTTCTTTCTTGAGTGCTCTTATGATTACATGATTCTCTAGAACTTGCTTTAAACCGTTTGAGACTATATTGATACATGTGACAACATGAATATGATAGAGGCATTAGGATTTTTAGCCAGGGCCAAACAGCCATCCCTTATTGATGTTCTAAGAGAACACACCCTTAGTGAACCAATTTGAGCCTACATTGAATAAGCTATCTCTTTGGTAACCATAACTTGTCCCTAACCTAAATATACTTATATCTTTACCTTTGTTCCAAAGATGAATTAGCATGTTTTGAGACAAGTTGCAAAGACAAGGGATATTTTTAGTTAAAAATTTGGGTTAGAAACAAGAAATAAGTGTGGGGGGAAAAGAAAAGAAAAGTCAAGAGAAAAAGAAATGGAATACTGGCAAATACATTCCTATGTAAAAAAAAAAAAAATATGAATCATCTCTTGAATTTGTGGAAAAAGAAAAAGATGTTACAAAGTCGTTTAGAATGAAGAAAAGGCCCAACATGAATATCCGGCCTAGGTGACTATGTACTTGTAAAGAGTTTTGAGAAGTTTCTTTGTATGATCTTTTTATATCTCTAAACCTTATGAACTCTTTGGAACCTTTGTGATATCTTTATCCTTTTGTTCTTCAACCACATTACAAACCCCTTGGCCCCATTACAACCTTGATTAAAGACCTCTTGATTCATGAAGTTGTATGATCTAAATAGTGGAGAATAGGTGGACAAGCAAGAATATGGTAGAACTGTTTTCATGAGATTGATTGAGTGTAAACACTTCACCACTACTTTAAAGAGTGAAAATCATGAGGGTATCCCACGTGAGAAGTTGAGATTAAATTTGAACATGCAATATTTTGATTGAGATATGTTATGCTAATATTGGCTTAACTCAAACAATTTACATTCAAGCATGATTTTTTGTGAAATTCTTTAAGCTATTGATTAGTTTATAAGACTTGTTCAAATATTGTCTCTAATTTGTATTGAAAGGATTAGGAGTAAATATTTTTAGTATATGCAGTTTATTTATATTTTAGTTTTTCAATGTTTGTGGGTATCGTTCTAGTAAACCCTCACGAGACTAAACTCGTCCACTAGGGACACCTAGGGGTTTAAAGGCTTGTGTCACATGCTAAGTGCCACCGTGATTTCCTACGAAAGTGGATTAGATTAGATTTTCTTATTTTATTTTTATTGAGTCGTTGCTAGGGACTAGCAACAATCTAAGTGTGGGGGTGTGATAACTCGTATAATTATATAGTTTTTAGTTATGTTTTATTATTGTTTTGTGTCAAATACGAGTTATTATTGTTTAGTCTAATTGTGTTTATGATCTTTATGTATTTTGGTGTTTTTCACAAGTTTCTTTGAGTGATTTCAGATTACTAGAATTAAGGGTAAATCCAGTTCAGTTCCAGTTCCGACACCTTTTGCCATATCAGCTATATCTCGAGTTTCACTGAAGAACTAAGGCTGCAATTTGTAGCCGTGCAAAGCTAAGAGGCATATTTATCTTTTTCATGTTTTACACTTCTTGAAACGGAGTCGTTTTCCCTAGCGAAATCGACCATGAAGTTGGCTGATGTGCAATGACGTCTGTGCTGACCTATTTTCGTATTTTGCCCATATCTTCTTATCCACATCAGCAAATGAGCTGATTTCAACGGCTATGGATCAGTAACTGATAGGGTAACAGTTTTATAGAAGACCATGTGATCAGATAAGGCCTGAAAAATTGACAAAATCGACCATCAAGTTGGCTGATCAAAATCGTGATGTATGACGAAAATTGTTAGAAAATGCACCCACCTATTATACCTACCTTTGAAATTTGTAAAGCTTGTCTCTTGTCATTTAGCCCTCCAAAATGTGTATAAATAGAGGGCCTTGGATGATTGTAAGGGATGATATTGGAGATTGGTAGGATATTAGCCATTTTAACAAAATTCTCTAAGTTTTCTTCTTCTTTCTTTTATCTAGTTTTCCTTTTCTTTAGAAAGAGCAAGAGGTTGGATAATTAATATTCTTCTTCTTCTTCTTTCTTTCTTTTATTTTCTTCTTAGATTCTATTTAATTTTATGTTTATAATGCCTATGCTAGGCTAAACTTCTATTTGGTTAAGGGTGATTTCAAAGCCCTAGACATGTTTTGTGATTGATTTTCAGATTCTATCTATCATTAATTTTCTATCAAAGTTGCTTATGTTCTTCTACAAGAATTGTTCATGATGTTGTCTTGATTTATTTAGGTGTACAACTAGATAGATCTTGATAATTATCTATTGCTAGTTTAGGAGTCTTGATCCGTGTAATTGTCTTGATTTCCTATTCATAAGTGGCAATTTGTGATTAATGATTATGGTCAAGTTTTCAATAATTGCAAAGTGGAACATAACCTAAGTTGAACAATCCGAGCTTATGTGTTTGTTGCTTAGATCAACCTATCTTTCTCATCATAAAGCTGCCATTAAATTGAATTTAGAGAGCTTATTCTAGGTTGTTTAATGGTTAGAGATTAAATAGAGAGCTTGTTCTATTTAACGACAAACTAAGGAAAGATTGGGGTAACAGAGCTTGTTGTTATCTACGGTTGTTAACTTTGATAGTTGGTTGATATTGATAGATCTGAAATTGATTCTTAATGATGTCTAGTGGTGGAGAATGAAACCTTAACCATATTTTTCATATTTGATTCTTCTTACTTACTTGTTTTCTTACTTTTCTAGTTTGCTTATTTTTAAAAGTATATTTATTTTTATTGGCTGGTTATACCGCCTAATTTGTATATTAACTTTGTTTTATTTTTATTGGCTGGTTATACCGCCTAATTTAGTATATATATTTTTATTGGCTGGTTATACCGCCTAATTTAGTATATATATTTTTATTGGCTGGTTATACCGCCTTGCATCTTATTCTTATTATTTACTTTAGTTTAAATCTGATTTCAAAAACCCCTTTTCTTTTATTGTTCTTGAATTTAAGTTTTAAACTATCAACTTATAAACTAAAACCCAATCCCTGAGGACTCGACCCTTGCTAACTACTATACTTACAATTGATCTTTTTAGTGCAAGGTTAAATAAGATACACTCTTTTGGGTGCATCAGTTTACGACTCTTAATTGAGTCACCATCAAGTTTTTGGCGCCGTTGCTGGGGAAGCAATACTAAGTATATAAGTTTATAAGTATATTTATTTTTATTGGCTGGTTATACCGCCTAATGTTCTATATATTTATATTTATATTGTAAAGTTTATATTTATATAAGTATATTATTTGTATATTAACTTTGTTTTATTTTTATTGGCTGGTTATACCGCCTAATCTGTATATTAACTTTGTTTTATGCTTGTTTGGCGACGTGATTTTAGATCTCGTCCTTTAGTTAGATTTTATTGTGAAACTTTTTCAGGTAATCTTTCTAATACAACTCCTACCATGGCTGACAATGAAAGTGTTCATGCTGAAGGTGAGAACAGACAAGTACGCACCATGCGTGACTACTTGCAACCAACTCGAAGCTCATCACCCTCTTGTTTTATTTTTCCTCTCAATGCAAACAACTTTCGTTTTAAACCAGGTATGATAGCTTTGCTTCCAAATTTCCATGGGTTAGAATCGGAAAGTGTTTACTCGTTTCTAAAAGACTTCGAAGATGTATATGTCACCTTTAATGACCAACAATGTACAAATGAAATTGTCAAGCTAAAATTATTTCCTTTTTCTTTAAAAGATAAAGCAAAAATTTGGCTTCATAATTTAAAACCAAGGTCAATTGGCACATGGCAAGAATTACAAACTGAGTTTCTAAAGAAAATTTTCTCAGCATATAAAACTACTGCTTTGAAAAGACAGATTCAAAATTTCAATCAAAATCAAAATGAAGCATTTTTTCAGTGCTGGGAGCATTTTAAAGATTTGTTAAGTTCTTGTCCACATCATGGTTTTGAAAAATGGCGTCTTATTAGTTTCTTTTATGAAAGTTTAACTCCCGAAACTAAACAATTTGTTGAAACAATGTGTAACGGTGAGTTTCTAGAAAAAGAACCTGAAGAAGCCTTTGACTACCTAGACCATTTGGCAGATAACTCTCAAGCCTGGCACACAGATAATTCCTCTGAAAGTTCCAATAGATCTAATCTTGTTTCTAATAGAGGTAAATATCATTTTAGTCAAGAAGATGAGATAAAAGCTAAAGTAGCTAATTTGGCTAGAAAGATTGAAGCCATGGAACTTAGAGAAGTAAAAGAAGTCAAAACAATTAAAAATGAAGAAAGTTGTGGAATTTGTGAAATCATGGGACACCCCACTTCTGAATGTCCAAACATTCCCATTCTTAAAGAAGCGTTGCATGATCAAGTAAATTCCATAAACACATTTAAAAAGCCTTTTCCTTCTCCTTACTCTGAAACGTATAACCCTGAATGGAGAAATCATCCCAACTTCAGTTGGCGGAATAATAATCATGTTCAGGTGCCACAATCTCAAAAGCCGGGCAACACTTTTTCCTATCAACCTTCACGTGTACAAACCTTGGAAGAGACATTGCAAGCATTCATGCAAACACAAGCAAATGTGAATAACCAAACTTCACAGGACATCAATGAGATCAAAAACACCTTGTCCACATTGACAGCTTCATTACGCACTCAAGAAAAAGGTAAGTTTCCTGCTCAACCTCAGCCTAACCCTTCTACTCAATGTCTTGTTTCTTGCTCCAATGAAACTCAACAGGAAAATGCCAGTTCTATCACAACTCTTCGAAGTGGAAAGGCAATTGACAAAAACATTCTATCAAAAGACCAAGATCCTCCTTCCCCTCCGAAAAGTAATGGTAAGGATGATGGTAAGTCTGAACTTCTTGAAAATTTGGACAAAGAAAAGGGTATGCATCCTACTCCTTTTCCTCAAAGGTTGCAAACAATAAAGAATTTGAATCAAAATGCAGAAATTTATGAACTTTTCAAACAAGTTAAGATTAACATTCCTTTATTGGATGCTAAATTTTTGAAGGACATGTGCACAGTTAAAAGGAAACATAATGTACAAAAGAAAGCATTTCTGACGGAAAGTGTAAGCTCAATCATTCAGCACCTTACTCCACCAAAATTCAAAGATCCTGGATGTCCAACAATCTCATGCATCATTGGAAACACTAGAATAGAACGTGCATTGCTTGATCTTGGTGCTAGTGTTAATCTTTTGCCTTTTTCTGTTTATCAACAGTTAGGTTTAGGTGAACTCAAGGAAACACCTGTTACACTTCAACTAGCTGATCGTTCTGTAAAAATTCCTCGAGGGATAGTTGAAGATGTTTTGGTTCAAATTGATAATTTTTACTTCCCTGTTGATTTTATTGTTTTGGACACACATCCTGTTTCAAATCCAAATGTTCAAATTCCTGTTATATTAGGCCGTCCATTTCTTGCAACTTCTAATGCTCTGATAAATTGCAGGAATGGTAATTTGAACATTTCTTTTGGAAATATGACTTTAGAATTAAATGTGTTCAACATTTGCAAGCAACCTGGTGATGATTCAGAAGTACATGAAGTGGATTTCATTGAAGAACTTGTTCATGAACATCTCACCACTACCACATTCCATGATCCTTTAGAAGCTTATTTAATTGAATGTGAGTTTGATAATGCTTCAGAAATTTCACACACTGATTCTTTGTTAAATTTTTTTCAGGTTAAGCATTGTTGGAAACAAAAGTTTGAGGAACTCAGAAATGATGCATATGAGAATTCTAAAATTCATAAAGAAAGAACTAAAGCCTTTCATGACAAGTTAATTTCAAGAAAAACATTTGATGTTGGGCAAAAAGTTCTACTTTATAATTATAGACTTCACATATTTCCTGGTAAGTTGAGATCAAGATGGACTGGCCCATTTGTGGTTAAGCATGTGTATCATTATGGAGCAGTTGACATTGAGAATCTTCAAAATGGTAACGTATTCAAGGTAAATGGACAAAGACTCAAACTCTTTTTGGAAAATCATGTTACTCAAGAAGAGGTTGTTTTTCTTTCTGATCCTTGTTTTGAAAATAACTAGATGTAAATATAATTTTTACTAATCTTCAACAAAAAAAATACATTTTTTTTAACCCCGGTTAAATGGCGGATAACGGTACTCCGTGATTATTTAAGTCGGTCCCATTAGCTACCCACAAAACTGATATTGTATATAAATTTCTCTTTCAATTTCTCTTTCATTTTTTTTAGGATGGATGATATTCTCACAAGATTGCAGAAACGATTTCCTCCTTTTCCTCGAAATATTTTACTGAAGCTTTACCAAGTTCGATTTGAAAGATTAAGAATGCTTATGCACAAAGGGATTCCTGAAGACATACGTTGGATAATTGAAGCCAAGGTATGTGAAGATGAATATCTTCCTGTTTTGCATTTACCAGGTACAGGTAGAAGCACTTTTGCAAAGAAGCGACGAGCAAAACGCATGAGTTCAAATTGCCACAAATGTGCACGATGGACGTGTAACGGTAAATGTCGTTCTATTGGGATTCCGTCCTCTAATCGAGATGATAAAATTGAATTCATTAAGGATGGACTGAGTAAGGAGAATTTGGGTAATATCCAACTTTCTCTTGAGACGCATCCTAGTGGAGACGTACAAAGAGAAATTCTTGATTTATGGCCGCAATTCCAAAGGGAATGGCAACATCTTGGGAATCTGATGTTAAAAGACCCTGTTTGCCAGCTTGTAAGAAAACTGGATGGGAAGCATATCCTCGACTCATAGAAGGCGTTTAAGCCGTTTCTGGACGTAAAACCAGAGGAAGATGTGAGCCACAATCACAACTTCAATAAATGACTTCTAAGCTTTTGGTTTGATTTGCAATAACTTCATTTCGGTTTAATTTACGTGTTGTTCGATTTGTGTAATTATTCTCGTTTTTTTTTTTGCATTGGTCTTTTACGGTTGATTTTTCTTCTCTTTTTGATTTTCTTCCTGAAATCACGCAAAAATCTTTTGTTAGGTTAACATTTTCTTCTGACAGGTCAAATACACTTTCGGCGACATTATTACTCTTGTCTGATTCACTACTCAGTCCTCTATATATTACACCATGTACTCATTCTCTTTCAGGCACTCGAAAAAAAAAAGAAAAAAAATGGAAAGTACTTCGTCCCAGCGCATTGAAAAAATTTGTGTCTTTGGAGGTGCTTATCCAGGGAAAAATAAAATATTCGCTGATGAAGCCATAAGAGTTGGAGTAATACTTGCCCAACAAAAGATCCAGTTGATTTATGGAGGCGGTAGTACGGGTTTAATGGGAGCAGTCGCTACAGCAGCACACGCCGGAGGAAGTCCAGTTCTAGGAATCGTGCCAAAACTATTCACAAATTTTTGTGGACCACTCGTGGGTAAGGAAATACAAGTCTGGAGTATCCCTGAACGGATGACAATCATGTACCATTCTGCCGTTGCATTCATTGCTTTACCAGGAGGTCTGGGTACATTGGAAGAAATAGCTTACGTGGCTTCTTGGTCATCTTTGGTCACAAATAAGAAACCCATTGGTTTGCTTAATATTAATGGTTATTTTAGTAATTTGCTTTCATATTTAGATAATGCTGTGGATAATGGATTCATGTTTTCAGAGGCAAGGAGAACCATAATTTCTGCTACAACCATTGAAGATTTACTCAAAAAGCTCCAAGCTTATGAGTATTTATCTGCTACGGTTGTTTCGCAAACGCTCGGAAAAAGAAAAAGAGATATGGACGAGCAAGGAGTGGATTGCACTTTGTCTTTGTGACATTATCTAACATTTTGTTTGTTGTGTCTCAGTTATAATAAGTGGTTAGCAACCTCTGCAGGTAATATCTCCTAAATTCTACCTTTAGTAGGGGGTAAGGGACATATTTTGCTAATTTTAAAAAAAAAAAAAAAATTGATGTGTTTTAAGCCGTTTAGAAGTATTCATTCTGAACAAGGTCTGAGTAAGGGAGACTTGAGACATACCTTGTCAGTTTGATTTCTTCTTTCAAAAAAAAAAAAAAATTTTGTTGTGTTTTAAGCAATTTAGAAGTATTCATTCTGAACAAGGTCTGAGTAAGGGAGACTTGAGACATACCTTGTCAGTTTGATTTTAATCTTTTTATGTTTACTTGTTAATTTTTGTTTAGTATTTTAGGATTATTTAGGTTGCATGAGTTTGTTTTGTTTTGAGTCTTAGTTATTCCTATTCTTATGTTATTAGTTATTTTCTCTTACACATGATTCTTTCATTTGGGTTAATAGACTTACATTGAGGACAATGTAAGAATTAAGTGTGGGGGGAACGATTTAGGATTTCTTTTATTTTTGTCTACTATTTTTTTTATGAGTCTTTATTATTATTATTATTATTTTAGTGTGTTTTAGTTCCTTTTTAATACAATGATGAGATATGAATTGCATAAGTCTAAAACAGATTTATTAGTGAGAAGATTTTCATGAGAATTGAGCTTGATGTCAACCTTTTTATGAGCCAATGTTAATATTTTATGTTGATTGAGAAAGAAGCATGTTTAGACTTAATCTGACTTGTATAATCATCCTTGTGAGTTTCTGAGCCTATAATGATTGATGCATTATACAAATCAATCTAATTTCTTTCTTGAGTGCTCTTATGATTACATGATCCTCTAGAACTTGCTTTAAACCGTTTGAGACTATATTGATACATGTGACAACATGAATATGATAGAGGCATTAGGATTATAACCATAGCCAAACAGCCATCCATTATTAATGTTCTAAGAGAACATCCCCACTAGTGAGCCAATTTGAGCCTACATTAAATATGCTGTTTTATTGGTAACCACAACTTACACCTAGCCTAAATATACTTATATCCTTACCCTTGTTCTAAAGATGGATTATATATTTTGAGACATATTACAAAAAAACAAGGGATATTTTTAGTTGAAAATTTGGGTTAGAAACAAAAGATAAGTGTGGGGAAAGAAAAGAAAAGAAAAAGTCAAGAGAAAAAGAAATGGATCATTGTTAAATACATTCCCATATTCACAAAAAAAAAATCTTCTCTTGAACTTCTAGTTAAAGTAAAGAAAAAGATGTTACAAAGTTGGTTAGAATGAAGCAAAGGCTCAACATGAATATTTAGCCTATGTGACTATGTACTTGTAAAGAGTTTTGAGAAATTTATTTGTATGATCTTATTATGTCTCTAAACTCTATGAACTCTTTGGAACCTTTGTGATATCTTTATCCTTTTGTTCTTTAACCACATTATAACCCTTTGGCCCCATTACAACCTTGAATAAAGACCTCTTGATTTATGAAGTTGTATGATCTAAATAGTGGAGAATAGGTGGACAAGCAAGCATATGGTAGAAGTGTTTTCATGAGATTGATTGAGTGTAAACACTTTACCACTACTTTAAAGAGTGAAAATCATGAGAGTATCCCATGTGAGAGGTTGAGATTAAGTTGAATATGCACTATTTTGATTGAAATATGTTATGTTAATATTGGCTTAACTCATTTATTTACATTCAAGCATGAATTTTTGTGAAATTCTTTGAGCTATTGATTAGTTTATAAGACTTGTTCAAAGATTGTCTCTAATTTATATTGAAAGGATTAGGAGTAAATATTTTTAGTGTATGTAGTTTACTTATATTTTAGTTTTTCAATGTTTGTGGGTATCGTTCTAGCAAACCCTCACGAGACTAAACTCGTCCACTAGGGACACCTAGGGGTTTAAAGGCTTGTGTCATATGCTAAGTGCCACCGTGATTTCCTACGAAAATGGATTAGATTAGATTTTCTTATTTTATTTTTATTGAGTCGTTGCTAGGGACTAGCAACAATCTAAGTGTGGGGGTGTGATAACTGGTATAATTATATAGTTTTTAGTTATGTTTTATTATTGTTTTGTGTCAAATACGAGTTATTATTGCTTAGTCTAATTGTGTTTATGATATTTTATATTTTTATGTAATTTGGTGTTTTTCACGAGTTTCTTTGAGTGATTTCAGATTACTAGGTTAAATCAACAATTAAGGGCAAATCCAGTTCAGTTCCAGTTCCGACACCTTTTTCCATATCAGCTATATCTGGAGTTTCACTGAAGCAATAAGGCTGAATTTTTTACAGTGCAAAGTTAAGAGGCATATCTATCTTTTTCATGTTTTACACTTCTTGAAACGGAGTCGTTTTCCCTAGCGAAATCAACCATCAAGTTGGCTGATGTGCAATGACGTCTGTGCTGACCTGTTTTGGTATTTTGACCATATCTTCCGATCCACATGAGCAAATGATCTGATTCCAATGGCTATGGATCCGTAACGGATAGGGGTATATTTTTCTAGAAGACCATTTGATCAGATCGAGCTTCCAACATTGACAAAATTGACCATCAAGCTGGCTGATCAGAATTGTCATACAATATGACGAAAATTGTTAGAAAAATGCACCCACCTATTATACCTACCTTTGAAGTTTATAAAGCTTGTCTCTTGTCATTTAGCTCTCCAAAATGTGTATAAATAGAGGGCCTTGGATGAGCATTATTGATACATTGGTAGGATATTAGCCATTGTAATAAAATTCTCTAAGTTTTCTTTTTCTTTCCTTTCTCTAGTTTTCTTTTTTTATTTACTTATGCTTCTTACATTTCTTTTCATTTTATTCATATCTAGTATGTGTTGCTAATCATATTGTTGAGGTGATGAGGTGAAGCTTTTGGTAAATGCTAAGGTTAGTCTCTTAAACATGAGCTAAAATGAATCATCATTTAGTATAGATAATATTTTCTTTTGGTTTAAAATCATACTTGCAAAGTAGGGATCTTGATTCATTATTGACAATGAAAATGGCACAGTAAATGCTTGGTTTCATAACCTTGATTTGTTGTAGACATATACCTTGGCATAAGGAATGCTTGGACTCTTTTTGTGAGTTTTGAGGACACCAAATGAACATAATATCATATGCTATGGACGTTGGACAATTTGGACTGAATTGCTAAACCTTTCGATTGGAACCTCCCTTATGTGTGGATTTCAATTGTGTAATAAAACAAGATTAATCTTAGCATAACACCAAGAGTGGATTCTCTAACCTCAACATCTTTTCTTATTGTTTTTTTTATATCTTGTTTAATTTCTTTTATGTTATTTTGTTTATTTTGTTCTCTAATATCTTGTTTATCTTATTTTGTTGTTGATTCCCTAATATCTTGTTTACTTTCTTTTCCTTATAAACTTATACTTACTAATACGCTTCCCTGTGGTTCGACCTCGGACACCCGAGAATTTAGATTTTTCACCAAGAAAAGCATGCCGCAAATGTGAAGGTAGCGGCTTAAGCTCCAGGGATGGTGGCTCTCTAATGGAAGGCTTGGTGGATGATGTTACACTTGTCGTAAGTCCCAGAGGTTCAAACTAAGGGATGGATCTTCCAATACGTGGTGGAGCATTCAACAAGTTCAAAACATTCTCTAAATTCATTGTCGTCGCTTTCTGAAGTAGTCATCAAAGTTGCCTCAAGGGGATCAACAAGATAACTGTTTTTGAAAACCTTAGTTGTAGCACTATCCACCACATTAACTACGAAACACTCATCAGATTCATTAGGAAATTTCATAGCTCTAAAAACATTAAAAGTTACCTCTTGATCTTGAACTCTCATGGTAAGTTCGCCTATTTGCACATTGATAAGAGTTCTATCGGTAGCTAAGAAAGGTCTCCCAAGAATAATTAGTATTTCACAATCTTCCTCCATGTCAAGTACAATGAAATCTACCGGGAAGATAAATTTCTCCACCTTCACTAATACATCTTTAAGGATGCCTCTTGGATATGTGTAAAATCTATCCGCCAATAGTAGTGTAACTATTGTAAGCTTAACTTGCCCCAAACCCAGTCTCCGATATATTGATAAAGGCATAAGATTGGTGCTTGCTTCCAAATCACATAAGGCTCTACCAATGAACTGATTTCCAATTGTGCATGGAATGGTGAAGCTTCCCGGATCTTTGAGCTTTGGTGGAAGTTTCTTTTGGAGTACAGCACTGGATTCTTCAATAAGTGCAACAGTCTCAAATTCACCCAATTTCCTTTTTGTGGACAATATGTCTTTCATAAACTTGACATAGCTTGGCATTTGTTCCAAAACTTCAGCAAAAGGTATATTAATATGAAGCTTTTTAAATACCTCAAGAAATTTATGGAATTTCTTATCAAGCTTGTTCTTTTAAAGGCGCTGTGGAAAGGGTGGTAGTGGATAACATTGCTTATTTTCTTCTTGAACCTTTTCAATTTCTTTTTCCTCCATAACGTTTTCTTCAAGAGGCTTGGGTGGCAATTCTGGCTTATTGCTTTCCTCTTCTATATCCCTTCCATTTCTAAGTGTGATGGCTTTGCAATGCTTTCTTCCCTCTCTTTTAGGATTGGTCTCAGTATCACTTAGAAAAGATCCCCTAGGACGATTGTTAATTGCATTAGCAAGCTGGCCCATTTGCGTCTCAAGATTTCTAAGTGACGTTATTTGACTTTAAAGTAATTCTGAATGACTTTGAAGTAATGTTGAATGATTCTGATTGGTCACTGCTTGACTTGCCATGAATTGCATAAACATCTCTTCCATTGATGGCTTCTTGTCTGGAATAGGAGCTTGGGCTTGTGGTGGAAACAAAGGAGGAAGTGCTTGCTTAGCTGTAGATGAAGGTCTTTAATTGTTATTCCAAGAAAAGTTTGGGTGATTTCTCCAACCTGGATTATAATTGTTGGAATAAGGATTGTTTTGCTATCTATTATAGTTTCCTACATATTGAATTGATTCGGCATTGATTGGGCATCTATCACTGATATGTCCTTCCCTACAGAATTCACATGTTACAAACGGGCTTTGGATTGTTTGTGCACTTAAGGTTTCAACTTTCTTGGATAATGCTTCTAATTGTGTTGTTATGGTGGTAAATGCATCCAAGTCATGAATCCCTGCAGCTCTCTTTGGCACAAATCTTTCAGATGGCCATTGATAATTATTAGATGTCATCTCCTCAAGCAAGTCATATGCCTCATCAATAGCTTTTCCCATTAACGCTCCACCTACAGTGACATCAATAGTAGTTCTAATTGGTCCCAACAACCCATTATAGAAGGTTTGCACCTGAAGCCATTTAGGTAACCCATGGTGAGGACATCTTCGAAGTAAATTGGTTCACCCAAAAGAGTGTATCTTATTTAACCTTGCACTAAAAAGATCAATTGTAAGTATAATGATTAGCAAGGGTCGAGTCCTCAGGGATTGGGTTTTAATCTATGAGTTATTAGTTTATAACTTACGTTCAAAGAAAACAATAAAAGAAAAGGGGTTTTTGAAGCCAGATTTAAACTAAAGTAAATAATAAGAATAAGATGCAAGACGGTATAACCAGCCAATAAAAATATATAAAGTTAATATACAAATTAGGCGGTATAACCAGCCAATAAAAATAAAACAAAGTTAATATACAAATTAGGCGGTATAACCAGCCAATAAAAATAAATATACTTTTAAAAATAAGCAAACTAGAAAAGTAAGAAAACAAGTAAGTAAGAAGAATCAAATATGAAAAATATGGTTAAGGTTTCATTCTCCACCACTAGACATCATTAAGAATCAATTTCAGATCTATCAATATCAACCAACTATCAAAGTTAACAACCGTAGATAACAACAAGCTCTGTTATCCCAATCTTTCCTTAGTTTGTCGTTAAATAGAACAAGCTCTCTATTTAATCTCTAACCATTAAACAACCTAGAATAAGCTCTCTAAATTCAATTTAATGGCAGCTTTATGATGAGAAAGATAGGTTGATCTAAGCAACAAACACATAGGCTCGGATTGTTCAACTTAGGTTATGTTCCACTTTGCAATTATTGAAAACTTGACCATAATCATTAATCACAAATTGCCACTTATGAATAGGAAATCAAGACAATTACACGGATCAAGACTCCTAAACTAGCAATAGATAATTATCAAGATCTATCTAGTTGTACACCTAAATAAATCAAGACAACATCATGAACAATTCTTGTAGAAGAACATAAGCAACTTTGATAGAAAATTAATGATAGATAGAATCTGAAAATCAATCACAAAACATGTCTAGGGCTTTGAAATCACCCTTAACCAAATAGAAGTTTAGCCTAGCATAGGAATTGTAAACATAAACATAAAATTAAAGAGAATCTAAGAGGGAAATAAAAGAAAGAAAGAAGAAGAAGAAAATAAAGAAAAAGAAAACTAGAGAAAAGAAAGAAGAAGAAAACTTAGAGAATTTTATTACAATGGCTAATATCCTACCAATGTACAATGTCTTACAATCATCCAAGGCCCTCTATTTATACACATTTTGGAGGGCTAAATGACAAGAGACAAGCTTTACAAATTTCAAAGGTAGGTATAATAGGTGGGTGCATTTTTCTAACAATTTTCGTCATATTGTATGACAATTTTGATCAGCCAACTTCATGGTCAATTTTGTCAATATTGGAAGCTTGATCGGATCACATGGTCTTCTAGAAAAATGTTCCCCTATCAGTTAGTGATCCATAGCCGTTGGAATCAGCTCATTTGCTGATGTGGATCAGAAGATATGGTCACAATACCAAAACTGGTCAGCACAGACGTCATTGCACATCAGCCAACTTGATGGTCGATTTCGCTAGGGAAAACTACTCCGTTTCAAGAAGTGTAAAACATGAAAAAGATAGATATGCCTCTTAACTTTGCACGGTCAAAATTTCAGCCTTATTGCTTCAGTGAAACTCCAGATATAGCTGATATGGCAAAAGGTGTCGGAACTGGAACTGAACTGGATTTGCCCTTAATTGTTGATTTAACCTAGTAATATGAAATCACTCAAAGAAACTCGTGAAAAACACCAAATTACATAAAAATATAAAAAATCATAAACACAATTAGACTAAGTAATAATAACTCGTATTTGACACAAAACAATAATAAAACATAACTAAAAACTATATAATTATACGAGTTATCACACCCCCACACTTAGATTGTTGCTAGTCCCTAGCAACGACTCAATAAAAATAAAATAAGAAAATCTAATCTAATCCATTTTCGTAGGAAATCACGGTGGCACTTAGCATGTGACACAAGCCTTTAAACCCCTAGGTGTCCCTAGTGGACGAGTTTAGTCTCGTGAGGGTTTACTAGGACGATACCCACAAACATTGAAGACATAAGAAAAACTAAAAATAATAATTATAACTAATCCTTCCAATATAAATTAGAGATAATCATTGGACAAGTCTTAAAAACTAAACAATAGCTTAAAGAAATTCACAAAAAATCTTGCTTGAATGTAAATTGTTTGAGTTAAGCCAATATTAACATAACATATTTCAATCAAAATAGTGCATATTCAAACTTAATCTCAACTTCTCACATGGGATACTCTCTTGATTTTCACTCTTTAAAGTAGTGGTAAAGTGTTTACACTCAATCAATCTCATGAAAACACTTCTACCATATGCTTGCTTGTCCACCTATTCTCCACTATTTAGATCATACAACTTCATAAATCAAGAGGTCTTTATTCAAGGTTGTAATGGGGCCAAAGGGTTATAATGTGGTTAAAGAACAAAAGGATAAAGATATCACAAAGATTCCAAAGAGTTCATAGAGTTTAGAGACATAATAAGATCATAAAAATAAAACTTCTCAAAACTCTTATAAAGCACATAATAACATAGGCTAAATATTCATGTTGAGCCTTTGCATCATTCTAACCAACTTTGTAACATCTTTTTCTTTACTTTAACTAGAAGTTCAAGAGAAGATTTTTTTTATTTATTTTTAATATGGGAATGTATTTAACAATGATCCCTTTCTTTTTCTCTTGACTTTTTCTTTTCTTTTCTTCCCCCACACTTATCTTTTGTTTCTAACCCAAATTTTCAACTAAAAATATCCCTTGTTTTTTTGCAATATGTCTCAAAATATATAATCCATCTTTAGAACAAGGGTAAGGATATAAGTATATTTAGGCTAGGTGTAAGTTGTGGTTACCAAATAAATAGCTTATTCAATGTAGGCTCAAATTGGCTCACTAGGGGTGTGTTCTCTTGGAACATCAATAAGGGATGGCTGTTTGGCCCTGGCTAAAAATCCTAATGCCTCTATCATATTCATGTTGTCACATGCATCAATATAGTCTCAACAAGGTCTAAAGCACGATCTAGAGAATCATGTAATCATAAGAGCACTCAAGAAAGAAATTAGATTGATTTGTATAATGCATCAATCATTATAGGCTCAAAAACTCACAAGGATGATTATACAAGTCAGATTAAGTCTAAACATGCTTCTTTCTCAATCAACATATCATATTAACATTGGCTCCTAAAAAAATTGATATCAAGTTCAATTCTCATGAAAATCTTCTCACTAATAAATCTGTTTTAGACTTATGCAATTCATATCTCATCATTGTATTAAAAAGGAACTAAAACATACTAAAAAATAATAATAATAATAATAAAGACTCATAAAAAAAATAGTAGACAAAAATAAAAGAAATCCTAAATCATTACCCCCACACTTAATTCTTACATTGTCCTCAATGTAAGTCTATTAACCCAAATGAAAGAATCATGTGTAAGAGAAAATAACTAATAACATAAGAATAGGAACAACTAAGACTCAAAACAAAACAAACTCATGCAACCTAAATAATCCTAAAATACTAAACAAAAATTAACAAGTAAACATAAAAAGATTAAAATCAAACTGACAAGGTATGTCTCAAGTCTCCCTTACTCAGACCTTGTTCAGAATGAATACTTCTAAATTGCTTAAAACACAACAAACTCTTTTTTTTTTTTTTTTTGAAAAGAAGAAATCAAACTGACAAGGTATGTCTCAAGTCTCTCTTACTCAGACCTTGTTCAGAATGAATACTTCTAAATGGCTTAAAACACAACAAATTTTTTTTTTTTTAGTTAGCAAAATATGTCCCTTACCCCCTACTAAAATATGACATTGTCCCCAATGTCAAATTTTAAAGGTAGAATTTAGGAGATATTACCTGCAGAGGTTGCTAACCACTTATTATAACTGAGACACAACAAACAAAATGTTAGATAATGTCACAAAGACAAAGTGCAATCCACTACTTGCTCGTCCATATCTCTTTTTCTTTTTCCGAGCGTTTGCGAAACAACCGTAGCAGATAAATACTCATAAGCTTGGAGCTTTTTGAGTAAATCTTCAATGGTTGTAGCAGAAATTATGGTTCTCCTTGCCTCTGAAAACATGAATCCATTTTCCACAGCATTATCTAAATATGAAAGCAAATTACTAAAATAACCATTAATATTAAGCAAACCAATGGGTTTCTTATTTGTGACCAAAGATGACCAAGAAGCCACGCAAGCTATTTCTTCCAATGTACCCAGACCTCCTGGTAAAGCAATGAATGCATCGGCAGAATGGTACATGATTGTCATCCGTTCAGGGATACTCCAGACTTGTATTTCCTTACCCAAGGTAGGTCCACAAAAATCTGTGAATAGTTTTGGCACGATTCCTAGAACTGGACTTCCTCCGGCGTGTGCTGCTGTAGCGACTGCTCCCATTAAACCCGTACTACCGCCTCCATAAATCAACTGGATCTTTTGTTGGGCAAGTATTACTCCAACTCTTATGGCTTCATCAGCGAATATTTTATTTTTCCCTGGATAAGCACCTCCAAAGACACAAATTTTTTTTAATGCGCTGGGACGAAGTACTTTCCATTTTTTTTCGAGTGCCTGAAAGAGAATGAGTACATGGTGTAATATATAGAGGACTGAGTAGTGAATCAGACAAGAGTAATAATGTCGCCGAAAGTGTATCTGACCTGTCAAAAGAAAATGTTAACCTAACAAAAGATTTTTACGTGATTTCAGGAAGAAAATCAAAAAGAGAAGAAAAATCAACCGTAAAAGACAAATAAAAAAAACGAGAATAATTACACAAATCGAACAACACGTAAATTAAACCAAAATAAAGTTATTGCAAATCAAACCAAAAGCTGAGAAGTCATTTATTGTAGTTGTGATTGTGGCTCACATCTTCCTCTGGTTTTACGTCCAGAAACGGCTTAAACGCCTTCTATGAGTCGAGGATATGCTTCCCATCCAGTTTTCTTACAAGCTGGCAAACAGGGTCTTTTAACATCAGATTCCCAAGATGTTGCCATTCCCTTTGGAATTGCGGCCATAAATCAAGAATTTCTCTTTGTACGTCTCCACTAGGATGCGTCTCAAGAGAAAGTTGGATATTACCCAAATTCTCCTTACTCAGTCCATCCTTAATGAATTCAATTTTATCATCTCGATTAGAGGACGGAATCCCAATAGAACGACATTTACCATTACACGTCCATCGTGCACATTTGTGGCAATTTGAACTCATGCGCTTTGCTCGTCGCTTCTTTGCAAAAGTGCTTTTACCTGTACCTGGTAAATGCAAAACAGGAAGATATTCATCTTCACGTACATTGGCTTCAATTATCCAACGTATGTCTTCAGGAATCCCTTTGTGCATAAGCATTCTTAATCTTTCAAATCGAACTTGGTAAAGCTTCAGTAAAATATTTCGAGGAAAAGGAGGAAATCGTTTCTGCAATCTTGTGAGAATATCATCCATCCTGAAAAAAAAGAAAAAAAATGAAAGAGAAATTTATATACAATATCAGTTTTGTGGGTAGCTGATGGAACCGACTTAAATAATCACGGAGTACCGTTATCCGCCATTTAACCGGGGTTAAAAAAAATAAAAATTATATTTACATCTAGTTATTTTCAAAACAAGGATCAGAAAGAAAAACAACATAAAAAGACTCAAAAATAAAATCCTAAATTCTTCCCCCACACATAATTTTTACATTGTCCTCAATATAATGCTATTATCCCCCAATGCAAGAATTATATGTAATAGAAAAGAACTATTAAACAAAAGAAAAGAAAAACAATAAAAGATAGAATGATGGAGATTAAGGAATATGCAAATCTGATATAATAGATGCTCTCCATCCTTTTGGGTTGCCTCCCAAGAAGCGCTTGGTTTAAGTTGTCCAACCTAACCAACACCCCTTCTTGGCTGTTTAGGATTTGCAAGATCATACAAGAAACTTCCCGAATTTGTGCGTTTTGTAGGGCGGTTTCTTTGCACAATAGTGGATGCATTCTCGATTACAAGTATTATTCCATCATCCTTTGTGGTGCATAGCTCATCGAGGAATGGAGCATATTTTGATACTTGTTGAATGGCATCCACAAACAAGTTGTTTAAGGTTTCCGGCATGTGTTGTTCATGTTCTTCCTCCTTGAACTTTGCAAATCTACTAGGAAAAAGTGGAGAAGAAACATTAGCAAAAAGTGGAACCTTAAACGTTACCTCAGGTTCCGAAGTACTCTCTTTCGGAATTGAAGCTTCATTATTTTCAAGAATAGAATTCATCTCTAATTTTGTCTCATCCTCATCTTGTTCCTCATTTCTCAAGGTCACAATAGTAGCATTCTCCTTTGGGTTAATCATCGTTTGGGCTGGGAGTTCTTCAGATCTTTGTGCTACCCATCCCACCATACTACTAGTCAATTGGATCATTTGCTTTTCCAAACTCTGGATGCTTGCCCTTGTTTCCTGTTGAAATTGCAAAGTATCAGTAACAAGAGAATAGACAAGATCTTCTAAAGAAGTACCTGAGTTTTGAGTCATATGTGGTGGTTGAAAAAGATATGGTTCTTGGGACCATGATTGATTGAAGCTAGATGGATGAGTGTAATTGGCATAAGGATCTACTTCTTGGTAATTTTTCGAGTAGCCATAATTACTATGATCCCACCATCCCTCATGGTAAGTGTTTGAGTAATGATCATACTGCTGGTCTTGGAACACTTGATGGCCTTGACATCCTCCAATGGCAAATTGTTGAACTGGGAAGGTGAGATTGGCTTGTTGATTCTCCATGTTCATGTATGCCACCAACTCTTCAAGTGTTAGATTGCTCAATTCCATCGTTTTTTTTTTCTTTTATTTTTTATTTTTTATTTTTTTTCAAAATTTGATAAGAAAAACCCGTATGTACAAGAAAATAAAACTCATTAGAACTGAAAATAAGAATAAACCAAGTAACAAATAAACTAAAGAAAACAATCCCCGGCAACAGCGCCAAAAATTTGGTGCACCCAAAAGAGTGTATCTTATTTAACCTTGCACTAAAAAGATCAATTGTAAGTATAATGATTAGCAAGGGTCGAGTCCTCAGGGATTGGGTTTTAATCTATGAGTTATTAGTTTATAACTTACGTTCAAAGAAAACAATAAAAGAAAAGGGGTTTTTGAAGCCAGATTTAAACTAAAGTAAATAATAAGAATAAGATGCAAGGCGGTATAACCAGCCAATAAAAATATATAAAGTTAATATACAAATTAGGCGGTATAACCAGCCAATAAAAATAAAACAAAGTTAATATACAAATTAGGCGGTATAACCAGCCAATAAAAATAAATATACTTTTAAAAATAAGCAAACTAGAAAAGTAAGAAAACAAGTAAGTAAGAAGAATCAAATATGAAAAATATGGTTAAGGTTTCATTCTCCACCACTAGACATCATTAAGAATCAATTTCAGATCTATCAATATCAACCAACTATCAAAGTTAACAACCGTAGATAACAACAAGCTCTGTTATCCCAATCTTTCCTTAGTTTGTCGTTAAATAGAACAAGCTCTCTATTTAATCTCTAACCATTAAACAACCTAGAATAAGCTCTCTAAATTCAATTTAATGGCAGCTTTATGATGAGAAAGATAGGTTGATCTAAGCAACAAACACATAAGCTCGGATTGTTCAACTTAGGTTATGTTCCACTTTGCAATTATTGAAAACTTGACCATAATCATTAATCACAAATTGCCACTTATGAATAGGAAATCAAGACAATTACACGGATCAAGACTCCTAAACTAGCAATAGATAATTATCAAGATCTATCTAGTTGTACACCTAAATAAATCAAGACAACATCATGAACAATTCTTGTAGAAGAACATAAGCAACTTTGATAGAAAATTAATGATAGATAGAATCTGAAAATCAATCACAAAACATGTCTAGGGCTTTGAAATCACCCTTAACCAAATAGAAGTTTAGCCTAGCATAGGCATTGTAAACATAAACATAAAATTAAAGAGAATCTAAGAGGGAAATAAAAGAAAGAAAGAAGAAGAAGAAAATAAAGAAAAAGAAAACTAGAGAAAAGAAAGAAGAAGAAAACTTAGAGAATTTTATTACAATGGCTAATATCCTACCAATGTACAATGTCTTACAATCATCCAAGGCCCTCTATTTATACATATTTTGGAGGGCTAAATGACAAGAGACAAGCTTTACAAATTTCAAAGGTAGGTATAATAGGTGGGTGCATTTTTCTAACAATTTTCGTCATATTGTATGACAATTTTGATCAGCCAACTTGATGGTCAATTTTGTCAATATTGGAGGCTTGATCTGATCACATGGTCCTCTAGAAAAATGTTCCCCTATCAGTTAGTGATTCATAGCCGTTGGAATCAGCTCATTTGCTGATGTGGATCAGAAGATATGGTCAAAATACCAAAACTGGTCAGCACAGATGTCATTGCACATCAGCCAACTTGATGGTCGATGTCGCTAGGGAAAACGACTCCGTTTCAAGAAGTGTAAAACATGAAAAAGATAGATATGCCTCTTAACTTTGTACGGTCAAAATTTCAGCCTTATTGCTTCAGTGAAACTCCAGATATAGCTGATATGGCAAAAGGTGTCGGAACTGGAACTGAACTGGATTTGCCCTTAATTGTTGATTTAACCTAGTAATATGAAATGACTCAAAGAAACTCGTGAAAAACACCAAATTACATAAAAATATAAAAAATCATAAACACAATTAGACTAAGTAATAATAACTCGTATTTGACACAAAACAATAATAAAACATAACTAAAAACTATATAATTATACGAGTTATCATAAATCCTTGAATCTCTCTCAAGCTTCATATAGGGATTCAGAATCAAATTGCACAAAGGATGTGATATCATTACGCATCTTTGCAGTCTTGGCCAGAGGAAAGTATTTAGCTAGAAACTTTTGAGCCAAGTCATCCCATGTAGTAATAGAGCCAGCTAGGAGTGAATTTAACCAAGTCTTGGCTTTATCTCGAAGTGAGAAAGGGAAGAGTCTCACTCTGATGGCATCATCTGGAACTCCATTATGCTTAAAAGTATCGCAAATTTCTAGGAAATTCCCGATGTGAGTATTCATATCATCATTAGGCAATCCTCCAAACTGTACTGAGTGTTGAATCATTTGTATGATGGATGGCTTGATCTTAAAAGTATTGGCTTGAATAGCAGGTTTTTGAATGCTTGTATGCAGTCCTTGCACAAGAGGGACAGCAAAATCGCACAAGGTTTTTGTATCGTTTTCTTCAGCCATTGTATGGTTGTTAGTTGAAGCTTGTAAATTCTCCCTTCGATGTCGATGAAAAGTTCATTCTGGTTCTGGATCAAAAAAGACAAGTTCCAAATTTCTAACTCTTTGCATACAACGACCAAAAGAACCTGAAAATAAGAAAAAGAAAGTTTGAATTAAGACTAAGAATGCTTGGTATTAATATTAACAAAAATAATAAAACAATTCCCCGGCAACGGCGCCAAAAATTTGTTGTCAGTTTTAACCACGCAAGTGCACGTTATCGCAAACAAGTAATAAAGTGAAAGTAGAGTGTCGATTCCACAAGAAATTGTTACTAATTTCGTTAAATACTAAAATTGAAACAGCTTAATCTTATCAAAACGATTAATTAAAGTTTGTGACTTAAAACTAAATTAAAGAAAATAATAAACAAAGAAAACAAATTAAAATTGGATTTAAATCAATGGAGAAAAGCCTAGTATTACAATTTTCCTCAACACTTCGTATGAACCACTCTTACCTTCTTAACTTGATTAATGCAATGAGTTGTTAACTTAGAGTTCTAACCTATTTATAAGTATCTTCCGATGGTCTTATAAAAATATCCCACTTAACCAATTAACTATATTTATATGAAAATTGGATTAAAGAGGAACTCATTAAGCTTAGACTCTAAAATTGGTTACGCATGACACGTAAGCGTATTCCTACCCTACATGCAACTCAATTCATCCTAATAAATGAATATGAAACATGTGTTATGCAATCCATGTCTAACACTAAACTCCCTTTTCCATGTTGTATTTAGGTTAGCAAATCAATTTAATTGGTGATTAAGCAATTAAAAGCATTAAGCATAAGATTGAATAAACAACATCAAATATCATTAATTCAAGAAAAATAGTAAAATAATTCAAACTACATGTTGAGTTCCATCGCAATCTTAGAAAGAAAAATTTAGTTCATGCTCAACATTGAAAACAATAAACAAGGGAGTTTCACCATCATAAAATTACAAGAGAATAAAAGAAGATTAAGGGAAAGAGAAAACTAATGGTTGTCAGATCTTCATTCTTCTATTTTCCAAATTGTGGTAGTTTCTCCCCTCTTCAGAAAATTAAACCTAAGAGTTAAGATGGTAAAAACTAAAGTCCTAAGGTTCTTATTTATGGAGCTCTTAAAAGCCTGAAAAAGGAAAATTTTGTCCCCAAGTAACTGCTTTCAGCTTGGACTTTCCATATATGAGCTAATTCTCTTCTTCTTACTTTAGGACTCTACAAAAATATAAAAGATATTAAATTAATAACTATATTAATCATAAAATAAATAAATAAAAATAATGTAAAACCAACTAAAAATAATTAATTAATAGTTTAAACTACAAGGACTTAGCTAATTTAAAAGCACAAAATATGGTAAAATAATTCTATTTCATAAAATTATCACTTGCTAAATATCTGCTATATGTCCATCATGTAAGAAACTTTGTTTTGACTATTGGCTGTTATCCTGGACCTTAGTCTTTTTGAGTCTAACAGAATAAATTGAATTTTTTGATCAATTGATCAATAAATGCAATTGCCATTATTTACGCAGTAAAGAGTGATCATGAAGTAGACATTAAGCATTTTTTCAAGCAACAAAAGGAACTGGCATGACATTGACCTAATAGATGCCAAGTTTTCTTTCCTTAGGTTTTTATTTTTATTTTTTTTTGCATGTGTTGATTTTAGATTCAGTGCATGCTTCTTAAATTTAACGCTTGTTTGCTGAATATAATCTGAAAAAAACTTGCATCTAAGTGCTAGTTTAATATTGCGATTGAAAAAAATTTTAATTGAAAAAAATATATTTAAAAAGTGAAATAAAAAAAAACGTGGTTTAAGAATTTTTTAATTGTTGATGTTTTTTAGTAAGTCTTTGTTTTGTCCTAGTCTTTAGGAGTTTGTTGTCCTAGTCTGTAGGAGTCTGTTGGTAGTGGAGTAGTGGTGAGTTGTTTTACAGCAAGGCTACTTTATTGTTGAAGTAGTGGTTTGTTGTTAGCAGATAAGTAATGGTTTGTTATTTACCAAGTCTTTAGCTTTTTTGCATTTAGTGGGTCCTATTTTTATGCAATCATTCGTTAGTTTTTGCTCTATATAATGAGCAGTGATTGTAAGTTCCAGTAGCAAGCAATAAACTTTATTTTTCTTCCATTTTTATATATAAGCATACATATATACTGTAACAGTGGTATTAGAGCCTTGGTGAGTGAAAAGTGAGTACTGGTGAGTGAAAAAAATGATAATGTAACTTCTTCAAATCTGTTTGGTTGCAGGTTATGCAGTCATATCAGTTGCAAGTACGAAGTTGTAGTTGAAACAATGTGCTCGAATGGGCTGTGCAGAAGCTCAAAGGTAGATCATTGCTTATAACTATTCTCAAGCTTGCTTAGAATGCAACCATTTACCACTGGAAAGAAAAGAATAGAAGTATACATGGAAGTCCAGGCAAGTCTTCATTACAGGTTTTTGAAATCATTAAAGAGGAGATCAGATTCAAGTTGGTAGGCTTAAAAAACTTAGAACTTGATAATATAAATGCTAACCTTTGTACTGATTGGGGCTTAAGCAACTCTATTTTTCTTTCATTGATGTAAAGCTAGCTGAATAGCTAGTTATTCAGTTTTGATGTAGCCGAAATATTCTTTGCTTCTTGGATAAATAAATTGACACTTATTAAAAAAAAAAAAAGTGAGTGCAGCGGCAGTGAATCAATGGCGTCTGAAGCAACATTTGTACAACCAGTTATTCCTCACTTTGATGGACATTATGATCACTAAAGCATGCTGATAGAGAATTTCTTGAGGTCCAAAGAGTATTTGCAGGTGGTTGATTCTAGGGTTGTAGAACCAGTTGAAGGTATGGTGTTGTCAGAGACACAGAAGACAGAGTTAGAAGGATTGAATTAAAGGATTTGAAGGCAAATAACTACCTTTTCCAAGCAATTGATCGATCAATCTTAGAGACCATTCTCAGCAAAGAAACTTCCAAGCAGATTTGGGATTCTATGAAAAGGAAATATCAAGGCAACTCCTTCAAACACTTCGCACGGAGTTTGAAACATTTCGCACGAAGTTGGGAGAGTCCGTTTTTTATTTTTTCTCACGAACAATGGTAATTATCAACAAGATGCGTGTGCATGGAGAAAAGATAGAAGACGTGACTGTGACTGAGAAGATTCTTCGATCAATGACACCAAAATTTAATTACGTTGTTTGTACAACTGAGGAATCAAAAGATCTTGGTATTCTTTTGATTGATGAATTGCAGGGCTCTTTGTTGGTTCATGAACAAAAAACGGCTCAGCAAGAAAAAGAAGAGCTAGCATTGCAAGCCTCCACCAATAATCAGCCTTCGACATCAAATAGAGCAGATCGAGGAAGAGGAAGAGGCAGAGGCAGAGGCAGAAGAAACAATGATCGTAGAAACCAGCAACAAGAAATATCAAGGATCGACAAAAACTAGAAGGCAACTCATTCAAACATTTCGCACGGAGTTTGAAACATTTCGCATGAAGTCGGGAGAGTCCGTTTCTTATTTTTTCTCACGAACAATGGCAATTATCAACAAGATGCGTGTGCATAGAGAAAAGATAGAAGACGTGACTGTGATTGAGAAGATTCTTCGATTAATGACACCAAAATTTAATTATGTTGTTTGCACAATTGAGGAATCAAAAGATCTTGATGTTCTTTCGATTGATGAATTGCAGGGCTCTTTGTTGGTTCATGAACAAAAAATGGCTCAACAAGAAAAAGAAGAGCTAGCATTGCAAGCCTCCACCAACAATCAACCTTCGACACCAAATAAAACAGATTGAGAAAGAAGAAGAGGCGGAGGCAGAAGAAACAATGATCGTAGAAACCAGTAACAAAAATTCGAAGATAATCAACTTCATGATTCTTAAGGCAAAAGAAGAGGTTGTGGTGGTCACCATTCAACTGCTTATAGACCAAAGTCAACAGTAAAATCAAACGTGGAATGCTTCAGATGTCACAGATTTGGCCATTATAAGTCAGAATGCATAACTAATATGTCTAAAGGGCGTACTGAAGAATCTCACTTTGCAGAGAAGGAAGAAGAAGTATCTCTTCAGATGGTGTGTCATGCAAAGGAGAAAACCCATCAAAATATGTAGTACTTGGATACTGGCTGTAGCAATCACATGAGTGGAGACAAGTATGCATTCTCTCATTTGGATGAATCACATCGCGATACAGTGAAGCTCGGGGACAATTCTAAAGTCTCTGTTATGGGAAAAAGAATAGTGACAATCCAAACTAATGAAAGCTCCACTCAGACTATCTCTGATGTCCTCTTTGTTCCAGAGTTAAAGATCAATCTACTTAGTGTAGGACAGCTGCAAAGGGGTACGAGATCTCTATCAAAGATGGGGTATGCCAAATTCAAGATGAAAAATTAGGCTTGATTGCTCAAGTCAAAATGACGGTGAATCGGATGTTTCCGCTTTATCTCCACACTACTCATTCATGCTTCTTAGCAAGGCTGAAAGAGATAGCTTGGCTTTGGCATTTTCGATATGGTCATCTTAACTTTGGTGGTTTGAAAACTCTACAGCAAAAGAAAATGGTAGCAGATCTTCCATAATTTGACAGTCCTTCAGATGTATGCGAAGATTGTATTATTAGTATACAACACCGAAATTCCTTTCCCAAAGGAAATTCATGGAGAGCAAAGAAAGTATTGGAGCTGGTGCATTCTGATCTTTGCAGGCCATTAAATCCATCTTCTAATAAGGGTAAAAGATATATAATTACCTTCATTGATGATTATAGTCGAAAAGTTGGGTCTATTTTTTGCAGGAAAAATCTGAAGCTTTTGTGGCCTTTAAAAACTTTAAACCGCTTATTGAGAAAGAAGTTGGAAGCCCAATAAAAGTTCTTCTCACCGACCATGGTGGAGAATACAACTCACATGAATTTGCAAATTTTTATGAGTTCCATGGAACCAAAAGGCAACTTACAGCAGCGTACACACCTCAACAAAATGGAGTATGCGAGAGGAAAAATCACACTATTTTGAATATGGTGAAAAGTCTTTTGACGAGGAGTGGCATTCCAAAAACTTTCTAGTCTGAAGCAGTTAATTGGAGCATTCATATATTAAACAGAAGTCCCACTTTTGCTGTTCAAAATATGACATTGGAGGAAGCTTGGAATAGACGAAGACCCGCTGTAGATCATTTTTAGAATTTTTGGGTGTATTGCTTACGCCCATATTCCAGATGAAAAGATAAAAAACTAGAAGACAAGGGAGAAAAATGCATTTTTCTTGGTGTTAGTGATCAGTCAAAAGTCTATAAGCTTTACAATCCCAGCATCAAGAAAATTGTCATCAGTAGCGATGTTTTTGATGAAGATCGAATCTGGTCATGGAGCGAGAATAGTGTTGAACAGCATACTCTAGCCATAGGTTTGGTTGATTATGATGATGAAGAAAAACAGCAGTTTATGGAGAATGAACAAGAGCCAGCAGCCACATCAAATGTTCCCTAAAACACTCAAAGCATTCCTATAGTTACAGCTAATGATGTACAACGACCACAACGTGCCAGAAAAAGACCCTCATGGATGACCGATTATGAGGTAACCGGGGTTGATCAATCTGATAACCCACTTACACACTTTGCTCTTTTTCAATTTGTGACCCTACAGTTTTTAAAGATGCTGTCAAAGAAATGAAATGGTGGAAGGCTATGGATGATGAAATTGCTGCCATAGATAGGAATAACACTTGGGAGTTGACTGATCTTCCAAAAAGGCACAAGACAATCGGGGTCAAGTGGGTTTACAAGACAAAATTGAAGGAAAATGGCAAAGTGGACAAATACAAGGCGCGTTTGGTAGCTAAAGGCTATAAGCAAGAGTTTGGTGTAGACTACAAAGAAGTATTTGCTCATGTGGCAAGGCATGATACAATCAGATGATCGCATTGGCATGTCAAAAAGAAAAATGCTGCTTCTTTTTAAAAAAATAATAAAACCTGTTGCTGTCTCCTGTAGCTTTTATCTTTTTCTTTCTTCAAAATTCCGAATAATATTTTCTTTTCATGATCTTATGACAGTTTATACTGACCAAATCAAATTTAAATCTTGTTAAACATTGTTTTTAGCATAATTTTTAAGATTAAAAGTTATTTTTATCAAAAATATAATATTTAATAAATAAAAAAATTAAATTTTTTTATTAAAATCATGGTTTGAAAAGTCAAATTAAAAAACTAAAAAATATAGTTTTGAAGCTTTAAAAGCTGGCTTTTGAATAAAATAATTTTATTATCCTCACATCTTTACATTTTTATTATTTTAAATATATCTTTTTTTGACATTTTAATTTCTTACAATATTTTTTCACAGTAATGCTAAACGCTTAAAAATTTTTAAACAAGAATTTTTCATCACACTTTTTTCAACTCAAACTTTTTTTAATAGCAATACTAAACGAACCCTTAATCATTCTAGAAGATGATAATTAAATTTAATTTTTGTATAATATTTTACTTTTATTCATGATTTTTAAATTTTAATTTTTATATCATCACAATATTTTTTTTTTAAAAATGAAATTTATTTATTTTTATTTACTTTGTTAAAACATGCTAAAATTTACCTCACCATTACATAGACGTTCCAAATATCCACGCGACAAATAAGACGAGCCATTAGATTTTTAGATTTTTAGATTAAAATTCATGTCATGTGATTTATTTCATCCAACTCTTAATAGTAGTTTATGAAATGGATAAATTTAAAAGAGGTAATTATAATTTTACTCTTAAAATATAAATATTTTTTATATCAGTTCTAAAACTTTTATTTGTAAATTTCAATCTTAAAAGTTATCAATGTGTTAAAAAAAAAAAAATCTTTTGATCGCTTTTCGAATGGAAAAACTAACTGAAAGTTTATATAAAAAAATTTATGTAGCATATAATGAATCACATGTGAAGTTTAAGTGGTATTTTATTAATTTATAAAATATTAAAAAAATTATTTGCTAAAAAAACAGTTTCAAATAAAAAATAAAAAAACTTTACTTCTTTTCATTAAAGGTCGTTGATTTAGTGAGAAAGAGATAAACTGTTGGTTTAATGAGAGAAAAGAAAAGTAAAAAAATAAAATAGTGATTTTTTTAATCTTGTATAAAGAGGCTGTTTTTTTAAAATAATTTTTTATTTTTTTTATAAATTATTGAAATGACATATACGTGTGCTCATTATATGTCAGCTAAATTTTGTTAGTATTTTTGTTTGAACAATAATTGAAAGATTAATTTTTAACACATTAATAATTTTTATGATTGAATGTATAAGTCTAAAAAATTTTGGATTGAAATGAAAAAAACTTATAGTTTAAGACTAAAATTATAATTATCTCGATTTAGAATATATTTAAAAAATGTGCATTTAAAAATTGAATTTTAAAAATTATAAATAAAAATAAAATATTATACAATGATTGATATATCGTTTATATTATACCGATTCTTTGTTTTAATTTAACATATCCATATTCTACACCATCTGAAATAGTTCATTGTTTATACCAGATTTGTCAATTGGGCTGGTCGGTTCAATTTAGGTCTTAAACTTTTGGATCATTTCGAGTTCTGATCATTTTAGGTTCGAGTCGTTTTGAATTTGGATCATTTCAGGTGCGGATTATTTCATGTTCATGTCATTTCGAATTTTGATCATTTCCAGGGTCAAGTTGGATCGGGTTCGGGTTAACTTTTTTGGTCAAATCAAATTGAATCAAATTTGGATTCAGATTAATTGATTAAATTTTTTGAATTCGGATCAGAATTGAGAGGTATAATTTATACGATATGATAATTTTTTTATTCTCAAAATTAACGTAAAAAGTTTCAAAATCTTAGCCTATCTAGACCTGCTAATGGATCGGGTACCCGCTTGTCCCGACAAGTCTGATACATTTTGAGTTGGATCTGAGCAGGAGTTTTACGATTTGAGCCAGCCCGACTAGAATCACTGTTCATCAATTACAAAATTATTTTTATTTAAATTTAATTATAAAAATAAAAAATAAATTTATTATTATTATTATAAATAATAAACTGAACCAATCCAAATCTGTCCAAAACCAAATCTAAATAAAAAAAAAAAAATTGAATCGCAGCACAACCAATGAGCGGTACCACATACAATAACGTAGAATGAGGACCGCTTCTGGTTTTATTTAACACATTGGTCATCTTCTTTATTTTTGTTATCATCATGAATATATTTTATGCTATCATCATGAATATATTTTTCACCATTTGTTCTTTACTATTTATGTGGGAGTTGGGAATTTCCTTAAGCCTATAGACATCTATCTGTTTTGGATAATTCAAATGTAAATGTACAGCTGTGAAGACAAATAGTAAGTCATTTTTTGTTGAATCTCGTGATCCATGAAAATCTCCCTTCACACTGGTGTTCATACAAATGGTAGGTTTGGTATCAAATCTTGTATTCAGAAAAAGTTAAATTAGGTCAAATTAAATAAATTTTTGCTGAAACAATGTTTTTTTTTTTTTTTTGGGTCAAATCTGAAACAATGTTTAGTTTCTGTAAAAGTTGAAAAAAATAGAATCTGAAACAAAAGGTAATTTCAATCTCCCAATGCTGTTTAAAAAAACTTTAGTTTTCACTTTAGTAAAGGTTGTTGGCATGGACGAAGCAAAAAATATTCTTAAGGGTGACCGAAATATATATATATATATATATATATAAATTGTTATAAAATAGATTTGTACAAAAGTTAGGTTATTCGTATGTTCGATGGCCTGACCGGAATACGTTTTCAAATTTTAGACCAGACTCGGATTTATTTTTTAATTTAAAAATATTTTATTTAATTTTAATTATAAAATATATTTAAAAATAAAAAATAAAAAATAATTTTTTAATATTAAAAAAGGGCATTAGGGTGGGGAAGTGATTCTTGTTGACACAGGACAAGAACCAGTGGTGGAACAAGGAGGAAATGAGGATGGATTGGAGATTTCAATGAATGCTCTAACTGGTTATTCAGGGCACGGCACCTTGAGGATTGCAGGCAGTATCAAAGGCAAGCCTATTAATATCCTAGTGGATAGTGGTAGCACACATAGTTTTATCACTCCTAGGTGGGCTAAGGAAGGGGTAGAACTGATACATACAAACCCTCTTTCAATCACAGTAGCAAATGGAGAAAAATTGTACAGTACTGCTAAGTGTAAGGAACTGGAATGGGTGATGCAGAACCATACCTTCAGTCATGACTTGAGAGTTCTGGCAATGGGAGGCAGTGACATGGTTCTTGGAGTGGACTGGATGAAGAAGTTTAGTCCCCTCACCTTTGATTTTAATGACTTGTCCTTGTCATTTCAGAAAGGGGGAAACAGGTTACCATCAAAGGAGGGCAATTTGGTTCTAAACTGAAAGTCATCTCAGGTGACAAGTTACAAAAGCTAGTTGAGAAAGATTCAGAAGTAATGGGAGAAATGTACATGCTAAGCATTGAGTATGAGGAGCTGGAAACCCCAACAGAATTGCAAGAACTGCTGAATAGATATTCAGACATCTTTGCTGAACCAAAGGGATTACCTCCCCTGAGGTCACATGATCATCAAATTCCCCTTAAAACTGGTTCTGAACCAGTCAACCTAAGGCCTTACAGGTTCCCTCATCTACAGAAAACAAAAATTGAAAGGCAGATTCAAGATATGTTAACTTCTTCAGTCATACAAACAAGCAGAAGTCCCTTTGCCTCTCCATGCCTCCTAGTGAAAAAGAAGGATGGAAGTTGGAGGCTATGTGTGGATTACAGACAACTCAATGCTTTAACAGTGAAAGACAAGTTTCCAATTCCAGTTGTGGAAGACCTATTGGATGAACTTAGTGGTGCACAGATCTTCTCTAAAATTGACTTGAGGTCAGGGTATTGGCAGATCAGAGTTCAAACTGAAGATATCCCAAAAACAGCCTTCAGAACACATCATGGGCATTTTGAATTCAAAGTGATGCCTTTTGGCCTCACCAATGCCCCTGCAACATTCCAGGCCTTAATGAATGATGTGTTTTCCAAACAACTAAGGAGGTATGTGCTTGTGTTTTTTGATGATATCCTTGTATATAGCCATAATCTTAAGGAACATTTGATACATTTACAAACTGTTCTAGAGATTTTAAGACTTAACCAGTTGTTTGCAAAGAAAAACAAATGTTTCTTTGGACAAAGACAGGTAGAATACCTTGGTCACATCATATCAGCTGAAGGTGTGGCAACAGATTCTTCAAAGGTAGAGGCTATGAAGCACTGGAAACTGCCTAAAACCCTAGTCTGTTAGCATATTGTAATTAGGACCTATGAAAATGTAACAGCTGGCCATTGTTGTTAGCATGAGCACAATGATGCTATATGTATGAAAATGCTGTACCGAGGTCATTATGAATGAAAATATTAAGTTCTTTCCTTCTCTGAATTCTCTCTTCTTCACTCTCTTTTCTCTTCTCTATTGCTATCTTCTTATTATTCATGTCTTTACATAACATTAACAAAGCTGGAGAAATTTGAAGGGAGATTTAATGAGTTAATAGACTTTAATACGTACTGCAAGTCTATACAAGTTCAAAGGCTTACTTCTTACTTGCTTGTCATGGCACCACTTGAAGCCAAGTTTGACATCAAACCACATTAACTGAAACGCTCCATTGTTACTTGCAATTTGAAGCTCAACCGGAATGAAGAACGCGACCGCATAAGAGCAGTAAAAATCGTGGCGTCCGTTAAAGGTAATCATGAAATTTTCACTTAGATTAATTCTATAATCAATATCTATAATATATATCAATATCGATACTATATATATATATATATATATATATATACTTTAAAAATGCAAATAATGAACAACGTATATACCTTTGACAACCAATTGCGACCAAATAAACCGAGACAATTGCCAATGATTAACCTACGTACATTCTCATTAAATTTTTTAATCTACATTCTCATTAAAATTAGTTTATAATCTTGGGACCTTTTCCTTCGTTTAGTGACTTTAGAGATATTTAAGTACTTATGATTTAAATTTTTTAGTGATATAATTAGTTTTAAGTTTGTGGGATGCACACTATATACAATTATATATAAAAATTTCAATTGTAATATCATTGATAAACTTTATATAAAATTTTTAGCAAAAACAAAAAAATTATATAATAATAAAAATGTAATATAAAATAAATCATAAAAATCAATACGTAGCTATAATAAAATTTTAAAAAGATGCTTTTAATTTGTATAATGTCCCATCCAATAATGATACTTAAACAAAATATAATGTCTTTGATTACAAACAATTAAAATTTATTCCACTTAAAGCAGTAATTTATAAAAAATAAGAAAAGCTAATATTAGTTGATCATGCAAACTATTTAAGCTTTTGCTAAAAAATGCAAAATTGAAAAACCATAAAAGCATATATATAAACCCTTTAGTTAATTGCATTGAAAGCAAAGAAGTGTTTTGAGATTCGATACTCAAATGCTTTCAAAATAAAGACAATTGCAAGATTTTTCCTATTAAAAACCTTGAAATGAAAATTTAAAATTAGAAAACAAATGAACCTTAATTATTATATATTGGAATGGCTGTCAAACATTGTAAAATGAACTATAATTATTAAATTTAAATGTTATGTTATTACCTTAAATCATACAATTTGGAAAAGAGAGTTTAGTGTTAGGGATGAATTAAGTTGCATGTAGGGTAGGAATACACTTACGTGTCATGTGTAACCAATTTTAGAGTCTAAACTTAATGAGTTCCTCTTTAATCCAATTTTCATAGGAATATAGTTAATTGGTTAAGAAAGATATTTTTATAAGACTATCGAAATATACTTATAAATAGGTTAAAACTCTATTTTAACAACTCATTGTCATTAATCAAGTTAAGAGGGTAAGAGAAGTTCATACGAAGTGTTGAGAAAAATTGTAATCCTAGGCTTTTCTCCATTGATTTAAATCCAATTTTAATTTGTTTTCTTTGTTTATTATTTTCTTTAATTTAGTTTTAAGCCACAAACTTTAATTAATTATTTGGATAAGATTAAACTGTTTTAATTTTAATATTTAATAAAATTAATAATAATTTCTCGTGAGATCGACACTCTACTTTCACTTTATTATTTGTTTGCGATAACGTACACTTGCGTGGTTAAAACTGACAACAGCAAGCTCTCAGACTCCAAGCTATCCTAACAAGTTCCAATAATAAATGACACCTAATTTATATTTGTCGAGATTTGAAGCTTCCAACACAATTTACAAACAAATATAAATAATCATAATAATGATTAATTCGAAAATTTATTGAAATTCTAAATTCACTTTTCATATGATATTCTATGAAACTTACTAATTTAAGTATCAGAGTGTCCCGTAAACATAACTCTAATGCCTCTGATATTTTCCTATCTTCTCAGGTTCTCCAAAAGACAAACAGATTATAAATGCTTTTATAGAAAGCATCCATACATCTTTCATCGAATTACATTTTGGTTAGTAACAAGCAACAACAACTAATTCATCCCAAAAAAACAAAAGTGACCAGCAACAACTTGGATTGACTTTTTAATTTATAGGATCCGAAAATGCAACCAATAAAATAGCCAAACGACACAACTAATAAGATAATTAAGTACAAAGTTGAATTACAACATCAACCGTCCAACCAGATTAAAACCAAATTATGAAGTTTATTACAGATATAAAACCACAACAGAACGATTCATCCGATGAAGTACTACAAAACCAAATTAATGAATGAAAATCTCTGCTTCTGTTAAAGTTGGGGTCTTGGTTTGAAGGTTTTAGCAAATTGATCTAAATTTATTTTTAACATTTGTAATCTTTATTTGCTGAATGCTTTGGTTTCTAGCTATTCTGCCAATCTTCAAACATTTGCAGAAAAAGAAAGAAACAAAGTAGAAAACTCACTGTTTTAACTTGATCAGGAATTTGCTTTGAACGGCTTCCCGTATTGCAACCAAGGTAGCAGAACATTCTTAGCACTTGGATTGGTCCCACTCTACTGATTTCCACCAATCCTTTGGATGTATGATAATTCTTTCAAAAGGATGTGAATGTGGTTGGACAGTGTCTTGGAAAAGAGGAAGATATAGAGGCATCCTTTTTAGATTCGGACATTCCACTATTTTAATACACCGAAGAGAGTCGCATGTCATTACCCTATTTATACTCGTTAGCTCTGGTAAGTTGATCAATACCAACTCCCTTAATTTGGGAAGAGTGAACATCGAGGGGGAATGTGTTCCTTTTCCCTTGTGCTTTTCATCCTCTTCTTCTGATGCTATTATTTCCTCCATTTGTCCACAATTACCAACGACCAGGTTCTCCAGGTTTTGGAGCTCATGTCCCAACTCAAATGGAAAGAGCTGCTTCATGTTTGAGCATCCTTCAATGTGAAATGATTTAAGATGGGAAAAGATGCCTGCTGGCAGAGGCATGAGTGAGCTCGATATAGAAACAACACATGCTTCTCCTCCTACTTTAACAAGCATATGCAGGTTATCCAAATTTTCAAGCCTCAATAACTCAAGGTTCTGAAATGGGGTGCAGGGTGAAGATGATGACGATGATAAGTCAAGCACGGATTCCATCTCTCTACAAGCATGAATTGAACAGGACTTCAACTCATTTGTTTGTTGGAAGAAGGAAATGTCGCTTAAGCTTCTCAAATTGTGGCACTCAAAAATTCTCAGACATCCAAGGTTGCTTGGGAGCGCTACAGGATCTTCTCTTCCTATATGGCACCCATTAGAACCACTTCTTTCTCGGGCTGAAGACTTGGAAGCTTCAACTGGACAGCCTCGACACCTTTCTTTGCCAATTTCTTTACAATTTTGGTAGGTTCCATATAACCAGCCACTGTCAATTCCCCAGTTTTTTTCATGTCCACAGATTTCGTACCTTCACCAATCAATAATGACGTACAGTTAAATTTATGCTCAAATAATTAAACTTAATTTTTGATATGGCAATTATTATTGTGTATCACTTCGTTATATATAAAAGTACAAACTTCAAAATAGTAAATAATTAAATTTTAAAATAACAACTTTGGCCTTACAAATTTAGCTTTATTTGCTGTTACATTAATGTAAAATTAATTTGTTTTATATGTTTTCATAATTTTTTATACGATTAATATTTGATTAAATTTGATCGTTGTATTTCATATTCTATCCATGTAAATCATGCACGCCAAATATCGAGTAAATTAAAAAAAGTCTAACTATACTTTTATTATAAAAAATTTTAACTGTTAAATATATATAAAAAAATAATATTATCGCATCGATTTAAAACTTTACGTGTACGATGAGTATTATTATGTAAACTAAATTAGTTTTGCACTAATATGAATTGATCACTTCTCAATTTATCATTTTCTTTTTATCTCGAATTTAAATTCATAATATATATAAGCATCGATATGAAAATCTTTTTAACTGACGAAAACAGACTAGATTGTTCATTATATTTTTAAATTATCATTTTTAAATTTTATTATTTTAAATATTAATAAGATTTATCTAATTTATAAATAAGAATGCTACTTCTATTGAAAGACTTTCATTAAAAAAATTTATTCGATAAATAAAAGTGAGCTAAAATTTACGTTAAATTATTTTTTTCAAGTTTTACTTTTATATTAACATTAAAAGTAATAAACTTTATGTTAATATATAGAACAAATTTTACATGTTAACACACTTATTAATTTCAATTATTTATACAATATACAACTATATATTCGATATATAATTATTATTTAAAAGTGATAAACTTTATATTAATATAATATATTATGGATCTGAAACAAATTCTACATGTTAATATGTATTTTATTAATTTCAAATATTTTTTTGACCATTGTATTCATTTTAATTTAAATATTTATAAAACATTGAAATTATATATTCAATATATAGTTATTATTTAAAAATAAACACAAAATTTAGTTATATTAAAATGTTTAAAAAATGAGTTTTTATACACCTTTATACCACATCATAATTTTTTAAAAGCAAGTGACAAATACTATGCAATCAGCAGCATCAAATCAATCCCCATTACAAGTATCTTTAATTAAACCTAGTTAATTTATCAAGAAAAAATTAATAATTAATAGCTAGGTTAGTTAAGGTGAGTTAATGAGGACTGATTTGGTTCTAGTGAGTGCATAATACTAATCACATGTTTTCACTAATTTAGTGTAAGAAAATTAATTGACATCCAATCATATATATAATTGAGGCAACTCATTATATATGGAATAAAGAAAGCTAAAATTTTAGTTTGCTTTTCTTGATGTTATGGAATAGGATATATACAACCTAATTCACTTGCCAAAACATGGTTCCATTTTTTTTCTGTCAAATTAACAAAAATAAACTAAATTTTGTTTAACTATTACTATGAACCAATTTTTCAATTATGTTTTCTTGCCATATGAAAAAATAACTAAGAACACAACATGACCCGAAAAAATAACACGAATACAACACGAATACACGAGTGTTTCAAAATCTATATAATACGAATTATTAACGTATCAAATTTTATATAAATGTAAAATATCTTAAACACGATTATAACATAACAAAATATATAAATACGATACGGATACACAAATTATCATATTTACATCAGACAAACAGGAACAAATTACGACTAATAATTAAAAAGTACTTGTCTACTAAATACATCTTGATATATATGCAGGATCCGGGCACTAATAAACATGTGGAGAGACATTGGCTTTGAGAGATTTGAGGGTCAAAGTTTTTAAAAGTTTCTTATATTAGTGTAAATTAATTTTTTTATTATAAAATTGAATAATTTAGTTATTATTTTTTTAAAATTAAAATAAAAAGATAAAATTATTAACTTATGTAACGTGAATTGTTTAAAAAGCTGATGTAACATTTTTAACCTTTGTTTAGTTCATGATGTGGATGCCAATGTTGAAATGGCATCAATAAAATATATTATTTTAAGATGATATGGACAAAATAAATAATATATTTTCAACATTTGATGTGACATTTTCAACAACTTGATTACTTATTTTGTCCACATCATTTTAAAATAATATATTTTATTGATGTCACGTCCGTATTTGACATTCACATCATCAACTAAACACATATTAAATGTCACGTCAATTTTTTTTAACGATTCATGTTATATCACTTAATAATTTTACTTTTTTCTTCAATTTTAAAAGAATAAGGATTAAATTATCTAATTTTATAATAAAAAGATTAATTTATATTAATAATATAATATAAAGACCTTTCAAGTATTTTGACCGAGATTTGGATGTTGAAATATACATTAGTATTGATGAAATAGCCGAATGGACTTTTACTAATTTTGCACATAATCATACCCAAACAATATAGATGGTAATTCAACCCTAAAAAAATAAAATTGGCAAAGGAATTTTTAAAATAAAAAAAAAAAAGAAATCGAAATTTCTTCTACTCTCTCCCTTTTATATATACTAGATTATAGCACACCCATTATGTGGGTAAATAAGAAAAAAGTGAGTAAAAAATATGCGAGTAGTTTGTATGGGTAGTTTTTAGAAAAAAAATGATAAAAATTATTTAAAAATTAAAAATATATCATACCCTTGTTATATTATTTGATAGAATAATTTATCTGGTTTTTTATATAATAATTTATCTTATTTTTTTGTACTTTCTTTAACTGAGTTAGTGTCACTTGACTGATTACATTAACTTAATCACTCTATGTAGATCAAAATTTGATTAATGTTCAAATTGTATACTTAAAGTGCAAAATTATTCTCCAAACCTTTTGAATTTCATAATGTTTAAAAAAAAACAAGACACGTTACAAATTAAAAGGTATCCTTAAGTAATGACCATAAAGCTCTAATAAATATATATAATTTTCTATTATGAAGAAGCGTGAAGCATGAATTTGAAAAGAAAAAGAAAACCATAATAATTACAGAAATATATCACCTATAATAATTATATTAAAATTAATCAATTATATAAATTTATCAAAATATTATATAAAGTCACATTTATACATGATACATTTTTATATAATTTTTATTATAATTAAATAATTATAATAATGTAATAAAAAAATTAGAAATCATTTTAACAAGTATATACTTATTAATTTTTGTTTTTAAAGTTATCAACTTTAAGGATGATGGTGATTGAGATAAAATAATTCACCATAGCTTAGCAACAAAACGACAATCACAAAAGGTTATAACCAACATAGAAAATTTGCAAATTTGACAATTGACATGACCCTTCACAAAATTATTTCTACTACTTTGACCTACAATGCATCAATCTTTTTTATAAAAAAAAAAAAAAGAAACTTTATAATCCTGCAAAGTTTTTTCTTTTTTCTACCCTATTAATTATTATGCAATGTGTGTGGGAGCTGAGCTCGTACTGATTGCTACATTAGCAATGATATCGATTTTTTAAATACATTTTTTTAATTCAATTTTTTAATTTAAATTTTTTTCGATAGCAATGTTAAACTAGTTCAATTGTAAAAGTCAAATTTTTTTATCCGTTTGGCATTGCGCTTGCTGTGAAACACATTTTTTTATCTCAAAAATTGTGCCAACTGCAATATTAAACGAGGTCTAACTCAAAACTATCAATAGATAGTATTAGTAGATGTGTCCATTGGTTGGGATGGGTCGTGTTCGAGTCGGGCTTATTCAAGTCCTATTCAATCTAAATATGGGCCTCAATTTTACTCAAATCCGCTCGTTTAAACCTGGCCATATTATTATTATTTTTTAAAATATTATTTTTTATTTAATCTTTAATAAATTTATTTTTTTCTTTTATTAAATTTAAAATCTGAATAACTTAACAATTTTTTTAAATATTTATAGTATAATATTATATATTTATTTTTCATATGATATAAATTACATAATATTTAAAAATAAAAATAATTTATATTATATTATAGAATTGAAAAACAGATCAGGTCGAGCTCGGGTCTTGAATGTTGGAGCAAGGCTCGGATCATTTTTTTAAACGGGTCTAATTTTTTGGTCAAAACTTATTTTTCGAACTTAATATTTTTATTCAAACCTCCTAAATATCGAATGAGTTTTCGGGTTTTGACAAATAATCTGACCCTTGATCAGATCTAAAGTTAGGTACCATGAAGATAGACCCCGCCTCTACCACAATTAAATGTTCTTATCAAAAATATCAAGTAGAGGGTACCAAGGGTATAATACAACTCAGGTCCCCGTAGATTCTAAAAAGGGCAAGTGAAATATGATATTAAATTCCTAGTACTAAAGAGTAATTAGCCACAACCAAGCACACCAAATTTTAGAAAGAAAAAAAAAAAAAAAAAATCTTTGTTTTGTATCTTGTTTTTTATTAAAAGTCTCATTGGATCGAGCTATCGACTTAACTCAAATTAGGCTCATTTGATTCAATTAGATTATTTTATTTAATTTTAAAATAATAATAAAATTAATATGTAAATGAGCAAGTTGAAACGAATTAGAGTTTGGCTTTTAAAAGTGAGGCTCAATAACTAATATATATGAGAAGAGATTCACTTATATTAGTGTAAAATTAAATTAGTTTTATATACTTTTATAAATTTTTTATTTGATTTATATTTGTTTAATCCGACCGTCGTATTTCATATTTTATTTACGTAGATCATCCACGTCAAGTTTTGAATAAATTAAAAATGTCTAACTATTTATTAATATAAATGGGTCAAACCTATCGGACCTCTCCTTTTAAAAGCTAAGTTTGATCCAATTTGATTTGCCCATCTAACTATTATTAATATTAAAATAATATGATATTATTTTATATTAATATTTAATTTCTTTAAATATATTTAAAAATTAAAAATAATAGTTTTTTTTATAATAAAAGTATTAATAAATAATTTTAATGTGAAGCAAAATGTAAATCAATAATTATTATATCAAATAATTAATCTAATTTAATTTATTTAATTTTAATAAATGATTCGTGTTTACTTAAATTATTTTAAGTTAAACCAGTAAAAAGAGTTTTAATGGAGTTGAGAATTTTTTTTTCTAACTTAGAAATTTTATTTATAACACACAAGGTTACCATTTTATTTCAATTTCTCATAATTCAAAAATTCACTTATATAAAGTGCTTTGTGTTGTGCACTTTTTTTTTTCAACAAAAAAGAAAGTGACATATTAAATATTCAAAAAGAACGTATTATAATTTTATCTCTCAATGGTTTACATATTTTTTTGGCCATAATAGTTTAAATATTTTATAAGTATATTTATATCATATATTTTTATTTTTACAAATTCCTAACATAAAATACCAAGACAAAAATAGTTTCATCAGATGACAAAAAAATTAATAACATGAGAGACAACTCAAGGGCTAACAAGCTGAGCCCATTTATAATAGTTATTAATCAGTTATTATTATGTCATCAATAAATTATTACAATGTTATTCATCATTTAATAATTATTTAAAAAACTTTGCTAATAATTTTATTTTCAAATAAAAACACGTTATTTTATAATTTAACTAGTTTGTGATCCGTGCGATACACGTATTAGTTTTACTTATATGTGTATGAAAACATAAATTAATCTTACGTAACCATTTACATATTCAAGATATATATAAAATTAACTTTGAAATAGTTAAATTGCAAAATCTTTATTTATTAAGTAAAGCTTGCTATAATTAGCTTTAGAGAAAATAATATTTTATGACTTATTATCTTTGTGCACGATTCTCTTTCTCACTTTCTTGCACAATTGATAGAAACAAAATTGATTGATAATAAATATGATTAAGCTTAGTAATTAAATAAATACACAATTGATAGAAACATAATTGTATTTAAAAAGAATTGAATTTATTGATGGATATTAAATTAAAAATATGAATGAAGTTAGTTTACATATGAGTATTGATTACTTCTTGTCATTCATTTTCTCGGTTAACAAACCAAAATATGATCTTAAAGATCTTTAAGATTACATGATTCTGTTATTGCAATTCCATTTATTGTCTTAATTAGATATATTAATCATCGACAGTGATCATTTGAATTATAATTTTAATTTGAAGTTATGATTGTTTTAATTTTATGTTCTAATTATGAATGATTGATGGATTCTTCACTTTTTAATCGTTCACTTATTTTTTGGTGTTTTCATAAGTGATATTATAGCTGAATTCTATAAATATTTTTCAAAGTTTGAAAATAATTTTAGTTAAATATATAATTTACTATAATATTTACCTCTTTATAAGTTATTTAATTAAATTTATTAGAAATATGTTTCAATTAGGTTTGAATTTACAATCCATTGCTATAATTTAGTTATTATTTATTGTATCTTAATTCTTTTTTCAAAAACATTTATATACCAATAATTAAATGTAATGGTATTTTAATTGGCAATTTATTACTTTAATCTAATTATTATTTTTTTAATTTTTTTATATACATTTCATTTTACTTTTAAATAAATAGAATCTAATACAGGACGACTTATAAGAAATTAATTTTATTTCAATTTATGATTTATTATATTTTATTTATAATTTAATTGCATTTTATATCATTACATGTGTATTAAAGTATTTTGAATTTCATAAAAATTAAAATGTTATGATAAAGTAAAATTTGAACATTAAAACTACCAAATTCTCCAAATTTGGTCTACTTACATTTCAGGTAATTCATTTGCTCCATGTGGTGATATAAATGATCTAAGTTTTAAAAAAAAAAAAAAAATTGATGAGAGGTAATTGAGAGATTAAAAATGTATGAATGTCAACACCCATAAAATATATATTTTATAAAATATCTTATAAACATATATCACTAACATATATATTATTTGAAAATATGCGCTTGTTGAATCCAGAGAACGAATTTAGACATGTTTTAGTGATGAATATTGATTAGATTGCTTACCAAAGATGATTGAAACATAAAATATGCATGTAGCAGCATGTATATTTCTCACCAAATTTGTTTATCAATTTTTTTAATAGTTGAGTTTATTTCGGATTAAACTCTGATTACTAAAATTAAAATTTTAATATTTTATCAAATGGCTGCAAAAAAAAAAAAAAAAAAGATGATGATTTGACTACCCTGAGCAATCCATTAGTGTTTATTAATTTAGCGGGGGAAAATGTTCATGAGAATAAAAATGAAAGCAGTCTCACGATAGAAGTAGTAATATTTAGGATTTATATTTGATGTATTATGTAAAAGTGAATATATATTTTATACTTTGTTAGTGAATGATAGAGTGTTCATTATTAATGAGAAAATTTCATTATAAATTTAAAAGCACTTGATAATAAATATTTATAACTTAGAAGATGTCGATTATAAAAAAAATAATAATAATAATAACATAACATTTATATTTTCAAAATTTTTTAAATGTACTCAATAATAAAATGATAATTTCTAATTCTATTGACAATATATAAAAACAATGTATCAAACCCGTGCGTTGCACGGAATTTTTTATTATATTTTATATTTTTTTAATTTTTTAATTTTTTTAATATTTTAATATTCTTTTTTAATATATTATAAAAATTAGTATGAATTACCAAAAAAATAATAATAATTTAATTTATTTTTATTTTCTCTTATTTTCTTATCATTTTCTTAATTCAACATAATAATCTATAAAAAACATATAATTTCATATTAATATTTTCATTAGTAAATAAATCAAGATAAATTTGAATGATATTTAAGTTAAATGGTAGTTTCATAATTTGCATACTTTTGAAAATTAATTTTATAATTTTATGTGGCCATTATCATATCACTTTACACCAACCTCTAATTAATATATGCTGTAGCAAAAAATCTTCTTCATTAACTACTGAAGTGTGCTCCCAAGCTGATTATTTCTATAACCTAAGGGGGAAATTATTTACGATAAAAATCCAAGTGTGAATTGGATTGTCAAAACACGCTCACATGACTTCAAATATTCTAAAATATATATTAACCCATTTGACATTGGATATGTTTATAGCTTAAAATGATAATTTTTATTTTTACTTTAAAAAGAATCCCATTTGACATTGGATATGTTATAACTTAAAATGATAAGTGTTATTTTTATTTTAAAAAAATTAAATTATTAAATAGTTTGTAAATTGATGAATATAAAACTGATATGTTTATATGATTTAAATTTTAAAGAAATTATTTTTTGAGCATTTATTGTAAAAAATATTAATATAATAAAATTACAAACTATATTCCCATTAATCCCAAGTTACTGGAAAAACCAACTTAAAAATATTAATCCGGATTGAAAATGGCATCCTTTACATTCTTTGGGAGGCTTCAAGAGGTTAGGAAACCTTAACAAAAAATATAAGATATTGAAGCAAAAGTTTCCATCTTTGTCGAAAATATTCAAGGGTGAACTTTCCTAAAACCTGAAACATGCATCCCAGAAATAACAAAAAAAAGATACAAAAAAAAAATTAAATATACCAAAAAAACGTATTGAAGTGCTAAACATCTTTTACGTATAATATATCTATACAAATTAAATATAAGATACAATAAAAGTATACCTTCAAATGCTTTTAAATACTGCTCTACTCTGATAATTGAAAACTGAGGATATTTATGAAAAACACACAAAAAAAGAAACAATGAAATTAATTAGGAATTGTGAAAAAAAAAAATTGGAAATGAATAATAAAAAATTGACATAACTTAATTAAACTATAATCTTAATCAAAACACTAAAAAAAATATACTTCAAGATATGTTGAGACTTGAAAGCTACGATCTTGAACAAAACACTAAAATATAATCTTTACCGAAATAAAAAAAGAAAAACGAAAAGATTTAAGTTGAGAAACTAAAAAAGGGTGGAATTCATTTCTTAACGTCCGTATATATTTACGATAAGTTAATAGATAAGAGTTAAAGTTTAATAAATTTGGTAAAATTTTAAATTTAAGATAAATATTTTAATAGTTTTTAAATACTATATGATAAGTTAATAGATAGCATTTTTGAAATAGTTAAGTTGTAATAAATTAATAGATACGATTATGTTTAATTACTTATCTTCTAATATTCAGAAATTTAAAATTATGTAAAATTATTTATCTTCCAATATTCACATATTCACATCAATAACAAACTATCATGTATATAGATATTTAAAATCATGTAAAATTCTGTTGACAACTAATTTCGTAACTTATGAATTTATTTAAAAAATTTCAATTTCCAGATAGATTTCAATCTTAAATTTAAATAATTTATTAAATTGATTTATCTAATTATTAATATACAATAAATACTATCCTATGTGTCATTAAAAAGAGTTGTCCATCTAGACGTTCACGTCAGCAAACACTTACCCAATTAGCGTGTACGTACCTTGTTATATTATATATATATATATATATATATGAGTTAACCTGCAAATATCACATAATTTCAAAACTTAATTCTGTGAACAAGACAAAGTATTGCGAAAATTTTAATGACTAAACTTGTAATTTATCCTAAAATTTGAACTTAATATTTCAAAATTAAAAATTTTACAACTCTAACCATTTGATTATCTTGGAGGATTAGCGAATACAGATAGTCTTAACAATTTCTCATAACAATATTAGAACATAACATTAAATTCTAAAATTAGTGAACGATCAAGAATAATATGTAGGTTTACATTTTTTTTAAAAAAATTAAGTACCTTGAAGACTAATTTCTTTTTTTTTTTTTGAAAAGCATGATTTATTGCAAAAAGATGTCCTTATTACAAACCAGAAAAACAGCATGCTGCAAAACAAAACTAAGGACTATAAAACAACAAATCTGACACCCTATTGACACCAGATTTGGCTAGCTTATCAGCCTCACCATTAGCCTCCCTCAAAATATGAACAATTTCCCAGTTTTGAACCGCAGTTCGAACAAACTCTAGAGATCTTATAATTCTCAAAATCCGCCATGGGGCTCTACTCGGATTCCTAACCCAAGCAACAACCATCTGGCAATCACATTCAATTATAAGTTTATGCGATAGCACCCAAGACGAAGCAGCAAAAATGAGGAAGGCTTCTTTGACAGCCCTTAATTCAGCCTCAAATGCCTTAGCAGAACCAATAGATTTAGAAAAAACTGCTTTCACCATACCTTGATTGTCGCGCAAAATACCGCCAATCCCCGCAGGACCTGGGTTACCACGCGCCGAACCATCGACGTTGAACTTAAGACAGCCGGCAGGTGGCTTACTCCAAGTCACATCAACACCAACTTTCATTTCCCTCTTCAATCGACAAATAGCAGGTGACCACTTGGACTGCGAAAGCAGCCCTTCCTCACAAGGCCATTTAGCCTTGGACCATAAAGCGAGTCTAAGTCTAATAGAGTCCAGTAGCTGCCAAACAGCAACATTTTTCCTGTTAAAAACAATATCATTCCTGTGCAACCAAATAGACCAAAGTGCAACAAAAAAACACATTCTCCATAATTTGCTGCAATGATTTGCTGGGAACGCATGCTGCCACGCAAGAAAAAAACCCACGGCACTCCTTGGCGTGGACCAAGATATACCCCAAGAAAGACAACAATGAGCCCACACAAACCATGATACTCTGCATGTAAAAAACAGATGCTATGTAGTTTCAGGCATCAAATTGCATAGTGGACACAGAATCAGACCATTAACAATAAGACCTCTCTTGCTGAGTTCAACTTTGGTAGCAACGCTGCCTCTCAAAACTTGCCAGCAAAAGATTTCCACTTTCGGAGGTGCATAACCGGCCCATATAAATTTCCAATGATCCCATTTAAGTGAGGACTCACTCAACACAGAATGGCAGAAAGAATTAGACGAGTAAACGCCACTGTAGGTGTGCTTCCAAACAACTGAATCGAAAGAGTTTCTGCAGAGTACTTGATTTCCCAGCAGATCCAACAGGGATTCCCACTGCTGAAGCTCCCAATCGAACAATCTTCTTCGGAGGTTAACCTCCCAATGCCATTGATTATTAAGCCATTTGCCAAAATCCGCTACTTTCCCGCTTTTAGAAACAGCTACCGCAAAGACTCTTGGAAACTGCTCTTTAAGGATAACGCCTTCGATCCATTCATCCTGCCAAAAATTAATGGAGCTGCCATCACCTGGAAGAAAACACAACCCAGCAGACAAAAAAGGATGAAAATGATTTGAAGGCATAAGGGGTCGAATAATGTTTCTCCAAGTTGGGGACATTTTCCGATACCAGCTGCATGAGGGAAGCAAATTTCCCACCGATGACTCATATTTCCCGGCTATGACTGATCTCCATAAAGAGAAACGCTCATTCCCAAATCTCCAGATCCATTTATTGAGCATCGCTCTGTTCTTAAGCCTTAAATCAACTAAACCGAGTCCTCCAAATTCCTTGGTATTACAGACAAACTTCCAATTAACCATATGCATCTTCTTCACCGACGAAGAACCACCCCAAAGGAATCTTCTGACCATTCTATCCAGCTCATCAGATACAGTACGAGGAATTTGAAGTAGAGACATATAATAAATGGGCAGTGAAGACAACACCGATTTAATAAGAGTCAATCTGCCCCCAATGGAGAGTAAATTACCTTTCCAGCCGGCAAGCCTCTTGTTGAATTTCTCAATGATAGGACTCCACAGTGAGATAGAGTTCGCTCCGTGCCCCAATGGGAGACCAAGATAAAGGGAGGGGAGACGACTGCTCAGACAACGGATATTCGAAGCCCACCGATCAGTGACACTTTGCTCCACCCCAACTCCAAAAAGACTGCTCTTTTTGAAATTAACTTTGAGGCCTGATAACAACTGAAAGCACTTTAGAATTCTTTTAACATTCCTAACCTGCTCCTCCAAAGGCTCATAGAAGATAATTGTGTCATCCGCAAACTGAAGATGAGATATGGACACAGACCCCTGATCAATAACCATACCCCTGAAAAGGCCAATGGAAGTAGCCTTATTAAGGAATAAGCTCAACACATCAGCAACCAGATTAAACAGTAAGGGGGAGAGGGGACAGCCTTGTCTCAACCCTCTGCTCATTCTGAACTGTTCCGTAGGCACCCCATTAACTAGGACTGATAATGAAGCTGAAGATAAACACGAATGAATCCAAGACCTCCACTTATCCCCAAAGCCCATTCTACCCATAACAAAATCAAGAAAGGACCAATCCACACAATCATAGGCTTTTTCGAAATCTACCTTAAATATCATACCACCCTCTCCATTAGTCTTCATAGAATGGATAACCTCATTGGCAATTAAGGAGCAGTCCAGAATTTGACGCCCCGGGATGAACGCGAACTGGTTTTGCCCAACAATTTCCCCCACCGATTGCCTCAGGCGATTGGCAAGAACTTTGGCTAGAATTTTATAAACACTGCCCACCAAGCTGATAGGACGGTAATCACTAATGGAGCACGGAGAGTCACATTTAGGTATAAGAGAAATAAAAGACGCATTTAAACAGTTATCAATACAACCAGTGCTATGGAAATTATTCATGAACGACATAACCTCACCCTTCACCGTGACCCAGAAGGACTTAAAGAAATTCAGATTAAAACCATCCGGCCCCGGAGCTTTGTTGCCATCGCAGCCTTGGATGACACCCCAAACCTCTTCCTCTGACAAAGGTCGCTCAAGATTAGACGAACTTTGCGCTGATAATGACTTAAAACTGCACTTGAGATCTTTGAGCCTGGCTACCTTTGTAGAGTTGAAACGATTTTTGAAATACGACCCAATGGCCTTCTTGAGAACCCTAGGTTCATCGAACACCTTCCCATCAATCAACAAATTCCCAATGTGGTTCTTACGACTCCTAGCTGTGGCGACAATATGGAAAAATTTAGTGTTCCTATCACCCTCTTGTGCCCATTTTAATCTCGATTTCTGGAGCCAAGTTTGTTCTTCAATACGATACATTGACCATAAATCAGCCTTCTTATTCCATAACTCTTCTCGCAGCTGGTTTCCCACCTGCCCCTGTTGTACACTCTGTTCGAGGCCAGCAATCTCCTTTTCAAGTTCCACGATCTTGTAGAAATCGGCCTTATGGTGCCTAACAGACCAGTCTTTAATGGCTGGTTTGAGATTTTTCAACTTGAACCATAAACCCCAACCCGAAGGCCGAGAATAACCTGTAGAATTCCAAGCATTCTGGATAATAGAATGAAAGCTCCTATCTTCCAACCAGTTGTTGAAGAACCGGAAAGGTTTAGGCCCCCAATTGATGCTCTCTTCAACAATCAACACTGGATTATGATCGGAAAGAGAACGGGGAAGAGCCTTTTGTTTGATTGAAGGCCATAAAGCAACCAGACCAGGCGATAAAAAGAACCTATCCAATCTGCTGAAAGACGGAACGACCCTATTACTGGTCCAAGTGTATTTATCTCCTGACATCGGCAGATCCATGAGTTCAACTTGATTAATAAAGTTTGAAAATAGTAACATAGGAGTAGTGCTAAACACTGATCCGATTTTCTCATCAGGGCTTCTAACCACATTGAAATCACCCCCTAGACACCAAAGACAGTCATAGCCCTGTAACACACCCACAAGCTCATCCCAAAAGGCAGCTCTTTCACCATCCTCATTTGGAGCATAGATATTCACGAACCCACATCTTATATTGTTCGCCTTTAACGAGCCAATCAGAAGAATGAAATGAGGTGAAATAATTTTCGACTCAATTAAGAAGAAGTCCTTCCGCCAGAAGATAATGAGACCCCCAGCGGAACCCGCCGACGCCGAGAATTCCATCTCAACAGGGGAGCATCCCCAGACCTTTCTAATAAACTTTGAATCAATAGACTGAAGCTTTGATTCCTGAATAAAAACCATCTCTGGCCTCCAATTCAAAACCAAGTTCCTCAAGGCCATAACCTTGATACTACCTCCCAGTCCCCTAACATTCCAAGAAATAATCTTCATTAATAAAAGAAACACACCTGATAAAACCAAAAACACAGTGGAATGTTACTCCTTTGCCTCACGATCTTCCTTTTCCAGTTGAGCAAAACCATCGATGATATCCTGCTTCTCCCCTTGGAATTCGATCCCCAGCTCAGTACTGACTAGCCATGTCGCCTCAGCCTCCTTCAAGATATTCTTATTCCTTGATCTGATGTCACTATCCGAAACAGATAGTTCAAGGTGGTTTAGGTCCTCGCAACTAACATTATCGCAGATCACTCTCAGCTGTTTCCTAATTTGCCTCCTCTTCCTCACTGCAGAAATGGTGGACTTCCTCGGCACTGGAACCTTTCTCTTCTTACAGTTCTTCTTCAATTTTTTGGAACCCTCATTCTTCCTAAGTTTCCTGCTCGATCTCAGTCGCTTCATAGGAGCAGAAGCCATAGGGCACACAATGGAAGGGCTTAACTCTCGGACCAACAGAGTAGGGGAGGAGCTATTGACAGGGCCCAATAAATCCAACCCATTAGACTCCACAGGTTGAAAGCCCACTCCCACTTCAACAGATGACCCAACAGCCCCATTATGGCCCCCATTCACAAGAGCCCCACCATCCCATTCCCAATCATGGAGAGAGTCGGCGACACGCGAACCACATACTGAGCCTTCGCTGATACCTTCATTAACTGGGGACACAGGGCAGACAACATGCGCCAACCCGCCCACCAAACTGCCAGATTGCACAGGAATCGAAAAAGCTTTGCTTACCTCATCAATGTTTTTGCGCCGTACGGAGGGAGCCGTGCACTGAATCGCCATGCATCTGAGAATGCCCTCTGACACCGGAACTTTACCCCTGATCTCTTCGGTAACTACCTTGTTAGGAGAGGAGCCTGGTGATTCATGCGGCAATGGGACAGAAAATGAGCCATCTCGAGCTCTCATATTAGCTACACCCGTAGGGACCTCAAGAACTGAAACTGAGATTTTAAAAGATTTATCCCTCACCGTGACTAACACAGAGGACGGAATACTCAGCTTGCTATCAACCAAGATTAACATACACGCAACGTCGAATCTCTTCCTATTTGTTGTGTTATCATCAAGTCTGATGAAAGAACCCCATCTGTTACCCAAAGAACTGAAAAACCCTTCATGCCAAACCTGTAGCGGCACATCAAACAAGTTTACCCAGACAGCAATCTCTTTGTTGGGGACGGCATCATTCCACGGTTCAATGGTCTCAAACCAGGGGGCTAAACATTCGCTTCTATCGTTGAGGACAAGATCCATATGATCTGCACTTTCGAAAATAACAAGAACCGAGACACCCCCCATCGGACATACCTGACAGTGGATACCTTCTAAAACCATGGCCTCTTGAACCGATTCGATATAAGCTTCCTTCATCAATCTTCCTTTAGCACTCCTTGATAACCACTCCATTTCAGCCTTAGGAATTTGCAGATTGAAACTGCACTCACTCTCGGACAATTTGACCCGATTCATATGAGGACTAATTTCTTTAATGTATTGTAATAATCAAAGTTTAAAGCTGATATTGATATTTTTGAAATTTCAAGTGGGTTTTAGTACATACATGTAGACGTTACTTTATGAATAATTCGAATATAGTAATAAATTATTATTTTGTTTTAAAAAATTATCTTAGGAATAGTGATTTTTAATTCTAAAAAATTTAAGTAATGAATTTATGATATAAATTATTTGATATACTACTGAAATGAAATGTTAAGTAGGTTTTCTTATTAAATTCTTTAAAAATATATGATTTATAAGTAATTTACATTGAAAAAAGTAAAAAAGAAAAGAATAAATGGTAAAAATATAAAATTAAATTAATTAAATAAAAAAATGAAATTGAATGAATTTATTGATTGCAATTGGTAATTTAGTTATTTTCCCCTTTTTTTAGGCCTATATTGAAATTAATTTATTAAATAAATTAGATTTTATTTGTTTTCTTCTTAACTTTTATTTTGCCAAAGAATAGAGTATGATTTTAGTTCGTTGTTTTGTCTTAGTTTAGGGATAAAAAAAAGCTACAAATGTTGAGATTCGAATTATAAGAATGATTGCATAAATCAACCGAGTTAAATTCTGAATTCATCGAGAACTCAATTTGAATCTGGATAATTTGATTTTTATTCCATTGTAACACCAGATAATTAATTAGGACTTTTATTTCCAATTAAAACATCAAGATAAAGAGATAAGCCTTTATTTTTGAAAGACCAGACCTAGCTAGTAGAAGTCTGACTCTGCTACAGTTGCATTATCTCAAAGAGTCCAACAACAGCCATAGGCCATAGCAATGGCAATGGCAATGGCAATTCATTTATAGAATTCCATTACCCCTACTTCCTTGAAAATATAGCAATTGAGCTCAAACCTTGAAAACCCAGCAGCTTTACATAAGGATTTGAACTCTTTCAGGGTTCTTTCCTTACCCCCATGCATAAACATGTTAATATCAGCGTGGGAAACATGCTTGGCACTGCTGCTTGATTCTGGTTCCTCAGGCATTACTAAATCTATTATGATGAGCTTCCCATTCTTTGGCAATACATCATAGCAATTCTTAAGAAGTATCGAACATCGTTCATCACTCCAATTATGAACTACACTCTGCATATTTATATTAATTTAGACACGAAATAAATGTATATAAAAAATTTAATTTACTTGCACAATGATTTGCAAGGTTAAAAAAACCAGATCGAAATCGAACCGGTCAGATTTTCGGATTTCAGTCCAACCAGTTGAATCGGCCAATTTGATAAATCTCTTTTTTTTTTTTTAATATTTAAACACTAAATTATACTAAATAAATATTAAATAATATTAATAATTAATAAAATATGCATTCGGCTTAATAATATTTAGTCTTTAATATAATACTAAGAGATTAAAGGTTCAAATCTTATTAATTACAATAAAATTTTGAAAAAAAAAAAAAATACATTTAAAATCGGTTTTTTACCGGTTTGATGAAAATTCGGTTTTAATAACCTTTCGGATCGGACGAGCTACTGATTCTCGATTCAACCGGTCCGATTTTTTAATCACTGATTTGTAAATTAGTATTCAAATTTTGTCATTTTATTATTGGAACTGACCTTCATCATAATAGAATCAGCTTTTGGAATGCTTAAAAACATGTCTCCTCCAACATGCTGAATTCCTGCAAATTATAATAATCAAGTTGGAAAATTCATTTGTCATCAAGAAATTTCAGAGAAAAATTAAGGTAATGATAAGATAGGGCAATATTTTACCAGGATAAGATGGTGCATCTTGGACAGTAGAAGGTAAGTCAAAGTTTATGCCTTTAATGGAAGGGTACTTAGAAATAATCATGTTAAGAGTAGCACCGGTTCTACCTCCAACATCAACCAAAGATGTTAGTCCCTCAAACCCTTTGTATATCTGCACGAGTTTCTTCACCGTATATTTGGACATATCACTCAAAGTCCCGAGGAATCCTTCCTTAAACGTTGGATCCAGGCTAATGTACTGGTAAAATGGCATCCCATGAACTTTCTCGAACAAATTTCCCCCTTCAAGAATGAAATCTTTCAAGTATAACCTGTGCATGCAGCAGAAGAAAAGTGAAAATTTAAAAAAAAATAAAAAAAAAAAAACTTTAAATCTTTACTAGTACTATATTTCAGCCAAAAATACTGGAAGGAATTTATCAATTATAGAATACTACTACTGTGTAATATTTAGCAGAAACTTAGATGCTCACCAGGGTTCCATTAATCCTTTATTAGGCGGAAATGGGCTCAAGATACGGCCATCTTCGCCGCGAACAAAGGGTTTCGCAGCCGGAGCAAGTCCATAGAGTTTTTCCACCTTACCATCTTCTTCTTCTTCATCAATGGTGCGTGAGGAGCAGGTAAGTAGAGAGTAGCAAGCAAGGAGTCTCAGCATGCGATCAAGAAAGGAAGCTGCATCTGGGTTCTTGGTGTGGAGCTGAGCAGCAATATCAGATGCAGAGATATGAGCTCCAGCAAGGCCTGCTTCAGCAATGATATCGAACAGTCCAAGCTCAATGGAAGCATTCAGGACATGGATGAAGTTGCCAGAGCTGTGTAAACTCCAGGCATATGCAACTTCTTCATCAAGATCTTCATACATGGAGGAAAAACTAAGCATCTGTTAAAAAAATTTAATGGAGAAAAGAAAATGTAGACTTAATTTGAGGCGGATAAAAACGGTTTTTTTACCTTAATATAGTTGATTTTTTTTTTTTATCGAAATACCGTTGTTTTTAAATTATTTTTTAAAATTTATTTTTTTAATCAGTTGAGAAATAGCCATGGTCCATGACAATTTTTCAACGGTAAATTTTATTATTATTTTTTTAAACTGAGTTAAGAAATCGTCATGGGCCATGACGATTTCCCAACTAAAATTTTAAATTTTTTTAATTTTTTACATTAGAAAATCGCCACCCACTGTGACGATTTCTCAAGATGAAGAATTCACCTTTTTTTTTCTTTTTTCTTTTTGTACTTTTAATTATTAAATAATAAATTTTAAATAAAAATTATATAATTTATAATTTTAAAAAATAAAGATTTAATAATTTTTATATATAATTTTTATCCCATGGTGATATAGGTGTCCATGGGCCGGCCGAGGTCGGGTCGGGTTCTGGTCGGGCCCATCTATGGTATCAACACCACATTTGCTTGCCCAAGCCACGGTGGCGATTTCCAAACCTTTATTTAGTTTTTTTAATTTTATAAAATAATAAAATTTAAATAAAAATTATATAATTTTTAATTTTAAAAAGTAAAATTTAAAAAACAAAAAAATAATAATAATTTACCAAAATTTTAAAAATTATATTAGAAATTAGACTTGTTCATAGGCCGGGTCGCGACCCGGAATTTTTTCTTCTGCCCAAGCCCATTTCGAGTCGGGCCGATCCGAAAGCCCATTTAAATAATAACAAATTTAAAAATTATATAAATAAAATCTGGGTTTAACGAGCCGGACTTACTACCATGTAAACCTGTCTAAATGCCTGCCCATATTTGGAAGGGCTTGAACAAAAAATATTAGGCCCGAAAAATGGGCTTGGGCAAAAAAATTAGAGCTGTTTAAAATATATGTCGGGCATTGGCTCCAACATTCAAGGCTCGAGCCCGGCCCGACCCCTTTTCTAATTAAATAATATATTATTTATATTTATATATATATAATATGCAATTTATGTCATATAAATTAAATATATATAATATTATAGTGTAAATATTAAAAAATATGTTAAGTTGTCTATGTTTAACAACTTAATAAAAGAAAAAAAAATATAAAATTATTAAAGATTAAATGATAAATATATATTATTTAAAAAATAGAAAAAAATAATATGGGCGGGTCTAAACGGGCTTGGACAAAATTTGAGGCCCATATTTCGGGTCGGGCCAGGCTTTGGGCAAACAAATGTGGTGTTGAAATCATACATGACCAGACCTATATTTTAAAAGAATAAAATATATATATTAAAATAATAATAAAAGAATTAAAAGAAAAGAAAAAAAAAAGAGAAGAAGAAAAAACAAAATTTATAATTAAAAAAAAAAAGTACTTTGGGAAATCGCCACTGTAAGGTAAGAAATCAAAAAAATTTTAAAAATTAAGTTGGGAAATCACCATGACCCATGGCGATTTCCCACTTAATTTAAAAAAAAAAAAAAAATTACCATTGAAAAATCGTCATGGCCCATGATGATTTTTCAACTGGTTAAAAAAGAGCGGATTTTGAAAAATAATTTTAAACCATCATATTTCGGTAAAAAAAAAAAGCAGCAATATTAGGATTAAAAAAAAACCTTAAAAAAAATACTTTTTCAAAGGTTTGAAGCAGAATAGTGAAGTTAGCATAATAGAAAAGCCACTTTTTTATAGATAATGTAAAGTTACATTTGTTATTAACTTTGATATAAGTTGTGTTTTTACACAATAATTTTTCAGGTAATTGTTGATAAGTATTGTTTTTTTATTACAATTATTCAATGCAACTGGTCACAAATTAATATAATTTTCGGTTTAATTAATTAACATTTAGTTATTTCGGTTTAATTAATTAACATTTAATATTGTAAACTATTAACAGTATCAAAATAATTAGATTATTTTAATAAATAAAAAAAAAAAATCTTAGAACCTTGAACTTTTGGTGGTCGGAGTGAGTTAATGCATGAAAGGGTTTTATATCTGCTATATCACAATATATTATCTGCTGGCGTTTGGATAGGATAGGATAGGATAGGATAGGGTACGCAATTTTAGACAAGATATATTTAAATAAAAGGAAAAAAATAATTATAATATAATATAATATAAAAAAATAATATTAATATGATATAAATATATGAATATATTAAAATTTATATAAAATAAATAATTAATATATTAAAATTTATATAAAAATATAATATTTTAAATACGATTATAATAAAAAAAATATACATAATACACAAATTGTCAATTATAAAGAAAGGCTTGTTAACAGTTGAATATGAAGCCATTTTTTTTTTTTTGTTGTCCATGGTATTCTCAAGATTCGGTCAGAACTAATTTTTTGAGATATTATCGAATACCAAGACGAAAATCTTTCCAAGAAATTTTTTTTTGTACTCACAAAAACTAAAATTCGAAATCAATTACTTACTTAAGGAACCAAAATTTCTTTCAGTAAAGCCAACCTTTGTTGGTAAATATTTTTTTTTTTTTTTTTTTGAAAAGCATGATTTATTGCAATTAAGAAGATGTCCTTTTTACAAACCAGAAAACAGCATGCTGTAGACAAAACTAAGGACTATAAAACAACAAATCTGACACCCTGTTTACACCAGATTTGGCTAGCTTATCAGCTTCACCATTAGCCTCCCTCAAAATATGAACAATTTCCCAGTTCTGAACCGCAGTTCGTACAAACTCTATAGCCCTTATACTTCGCGAAATCCGCCATGGGGCTCTACTCGGATTCTTAACCCAAGCAACAATCATCTGGCAATCACATTCAATTATAAGTTTATGCGATAGCGCCCAAGACGAAGCACCAAAAATGAGGAAGGCTTCTTTGACAGCCCTTAATTCAGCCTCATATGCCTTAGCAAAGCCGATAGATTTAGAAAAAACTGCTTTCACCATACCTTGATTGTCGCGCATAATACCGCCAATCCCCGCAGGACCGGGATTACCACGCGCCGAACCATCGACGTTGAACTTAAGGCAGCCGGCAGGTGGCTTATTCCAAGTCATGTCAATGCCAACTTTCATTTCCCTCTTCAATCGACAAATAGCAGGTGACCACTTGAACTGCGAAAACAGCCCTTCCTCAGAAGGCCACTTAGCCTTGGACCACAAAGCGAGTCTGAGTCTAATAGAGTCCAGTAACTGCCAAACAGCAACATTTTTCCTATTAAAGACAATATCATTCCTGTGCAACCAAATAGACCATAGTGCAACAAAAAAAATCATTCTCCACAATTTGCTGCAATGATTCGCTGGGAATGCATGCTGCCACGCAAGAAAAAAACCCACGGCACTCCTTGGCGTGGACCAAGATATGCCCCAAGAAAGACAACAATGGGCCCACACAAACCATGAGACTCTGCATGTGAAAAACAGATGCTCAATAGTTTCAGGCATCAGATTGCATAGTGGACACAACGTCGAACCATTAACAATAAGACCTCTCTTGCTGAGTTCAACTTTGGTAGCTACGCTTCCTCTCAAAACTAGCCAGCAAAAGATTTCCACCTTCGGAGGCGCATAACCGGCCCATATAAATTTCCAATGATCCCATTTTGACGAGGACTCACTCAACACAGAATGGCAAAAAGAGTTAGACGAATAAACGCCACTATGGGTGTGCTTCCAAACAACTGAGTCAAAGGAGTTTCTGAAGAGCACTTGTTTTCCCAGCAGATCCAACAGGGATTCCCACTGCTGAAGCTCCCAATCAAACAATCTTCTTCGGAGGTTAACCTCCCAGTGCCATTGATTATTCTGCCATTTGCCAAAATCCGCTACTTTCCCGTTTTTAGAAACAGCAACCGCAAAAACTCTTGGAAACTGCTCTTTAAGGATAACGCCTTCGATCCATTCATCCTGCCAAAAATTTATGGAGCTGCCATCACCTGGAAGAAAACACAACCCAGCATACAAAAAAGGATGAAAATGATTTGAAGGCATAAGGGGTCGAATAATGTTTTTCCAGGTTGGGGACATTTTCCGATACCGACTGCATGAAGGAAGCAGATTACCCACCGATGACTCATATTTCTCGGCAATGACTGATCTCCATAAAGAGGAACGCTCATTTCCAAATCTCCAGATCCATTTATTGAGCAGCGCTCTATTCTTAAGCCTTAAATCAACTAGACCGAGTCCTCTAAATTCCTTGGTATTACAGACAGACTTCCAATTAACCATATGCATCTTCTTCACCGACGAAGAACCACCCCAAAGGAATCTTCTGACCATTCTATCCAGCTCATCAGATACGGTACGAGGGATTTGAAGTAGGGACATAAAATAAATGGGCAGAGAAGACAACACCGATTTGTTGGTAAATATGAAGCCACCTTATTAAGTTTAAAATCTACCGCTCTCACACATGCCACATCAACACATTATTAATTAGTTTTAATTTAACATCGATCAAATATAAATATAATTTAAATACGATATAAAATATAATATATTTAATAAATATAAAAATAAAAATAATATAATTAATATAATATAATATTTTAATACATATAATTTATTTATATTTAAAATTTTAGCACATTATTAAATTTATATTTACATAATTAATAAAAAATACGAAGCAAGACATATCAAATCAAATGTCAATTCTTTCACTTGTCAAAAAGAAAAATGCTGCTTCTTTTTTAAAAAATAATAAAACCTGTTGCTGTCTCCTGTAGCTTTTATCTTTTTCTTTCTTCAAAATTCCGAATAATATTTTCTTTTCATGATCTTATGACAGTTTATACTGACCAAATCAAATTTAAATCTTGTTAAATATTGTTTTTAGCATAATTTTTAAGATTAAAAGTTATTTTTATCAAAAATATAATATTTAATAAATAAAAAAATTAAATTTTTTTTATTAAAATCATGATTTGAAAATTCAAATTAAAAAACTAAAAAATATAGTTTTGAAGCTTTAAAAGCTGGCTTTTGAATAAAATAATTTTATTATCCTCACATCTCTACATTTTTATTATTTAAATATATCTTTTTTTGACATTTTAATTTCTTACAATATTTTTTCACAGTAATGCTAAACGCTTAAAAATTTTTAAACCAGATTTTTTCATCACACTTTTTTCAACTCAAACTTTTTTTAATAGCAATACTAAACGAACCCTTAATCATTCTAGAAGATGATAATTAAATTTAATTTTTGTATAATATTTAACTTTTATTCATGATTTTTAAATTTTAATTTTTATATCATCACAATTTTTTTTTTAAATGAAATTTATTTATTTTTATTTACTTTGTTAAAACATGCTAAAATTTACCTCACCATTACATAGACGTTCCAAATATCCACGCGACAAATAAGACGAGCCATTAGATTTTTAGATTTTTAGATTAAAATTCATGTCATGTGATTTATTTCATCCAACTCTTAATAGTAGTTTATGAAATGGATAAATTTAAAAGAGGTAATTATAATTTTACTCTTAAAATATAAATATTTTTTATATCAGTTCTAAAACTTTTATTTGTAAATTTCAATCTTAAAAGTTATCAATGTTTTAAAAAAAAAAAAATCTTTTGATCGCTTTTCGAATGGAAAAACTAACTGAAAGTTTATATAAAAAAATTTATGTAGCATATAATGAATCACATGTGAAGTTTAAGTGGTATTTTATTAATTTATAAAATATTAAAAAAATTATTTGCTTTAAAAAAACAGTTTCAAATAAAAAATAAAAAAACTTTACTTCTTTTCATTAAAGGTCGTTGATTTAGTGAGAAAGAGAGAAACTGTTGGTTTAATGAGAGAAAAGAAAAGTAAAAAAATAAAATAGTGATTTTTTTAATCTTGTATAAAGAGGCTGTTTTTTTAAAATAATTTTTTATTTTTTTTATAAATTATTGAAATGACATATACGTGTGCTCATTATATGTCAGCTAAATTTTTGTTAGTATTTTTGTTTGAACAATAATTGAAAGATTAATTTTTAACACATTAATAATTTTTATGATTGAATGTATAAGTCTAAAAAATTTTGGATTGAAATGAAAAAAACTTATAGTTTAAGACTAAAATTATAATTATCTCGATTTAGAATATATTTAAAAAATGTGCATTTAAAAATTGAATTTTAAAAATTATAAATAAAAATAAAATATTATACAATGATTGATATATCGTTTATATTATACCGATTCTTTGTTTTAATTTAACATATCCATATTCTACACCATCTGAAATAGTTCATTGTTTATACCAGATTTGTCAATTGGGCTGGTCGGTTCAATTTAGGTCTTAAACTTTTGGATCATTTCGAGTTCTGATCATTTTAGGTTCGAGTCGTTTTGAATTTGGATCATTTCAGGTGCGGATTATTTCATGTTCATGTCATTTCGAATTTTGATCATTTCCAGGGTCAAGTTGGATCGGGTTCGGGTTAACTTTTTTGGTCAAATCAAATTGAATCAAATTTGGATTCAGATTAATTGATTAAATTTTTTGAATTCGGATCAGAATTGAGAGGTATAATTTATACGATATGATAATTTTTTTATTCTCAAAATTAACGTAAAAAGTTTCAAAATCTTAGCCTATCTAGACCTGCTAATGGATCGGGTACCCACTTGTCCCGACAAGTCTGATACATTTTGAGTTGGATCTGAGCAGGAGTTTTACGATTTGAGCCAGCCCGACTAGAATCACTGTTCATCAATTACAAAATTATTTTTATTTAAATTTAATTATAAAAATAAAAAATAAATTTATTATTATTATTATAAATAATAAACTGAACCAATCCAAATCTGTCCAAAACCAAATCTAAATAATTAAAAAAAAAATTGAATCGCAGCACAACCAATGAGCGGTACCACATACAATAACGTAGAATGAGGACCGCTTCTGGTTTTATTTAACACATTGGTCATCTTCTTTATTTTTGTTATCATCATGAATATATTTTATGCTATCATCATGAATATATTTTTCACCATTTGTTCTTTACTATTTATGTGGGAGTTGGGAATTTCCTTAAGCCTATAGACATCTATCTGTTTTGGATAATTCAAATGTAAATGTACAGCTGTGAAGACAAATAGTAAGTCATTTTTTGTTGAATCTCGTGATCCATGAAAATCTCCCTTCACACTGGTGTTCATACAAATGGTAGGTTTGGTATCAAATCTTGTATTCAGAAAAAGTTAAATTAGGTCAAATTAAATAAATTTTTGCTGAAACAATGTTTTTTTTTTTTTTTTTGGGTCAAATCTGAAACAATGTTTAGTTTCTGTAAAAGTTGAAAAAAATAGAATCTGAAACAAAAGGTAATTTCAATCTCCCAATGCTGTTTAAAAAAACTTTAGTTTTCACTTTAGTAAAGGTTGTTGGCATGGACGAAGCAAAAAATATTCTTAAGGGTGACCGAAATATATATATATATATATATATATATATATATATATATAAATTGTTATAAAATAGATTTGTACAAAAGTTAGGTTATTCGTATGTTCGATGGCCTGACCGGAATACGTTTTTAAATTTTAGACCAGACTCGGATTTATTTTTTAATTTAAAAATATTTTATTTAATTTTAATTATAAAATATATTTAAAAATAAAAAATAAAAAATAATTTTTTAATATTAAAAAAGGGCATTAGGGTGGGGAAGTGATTCTTGTTGACACAGGACAAGAACCAGTGGTGGAACAAGGAGGAAATGAGGATGGATTGGAGATTTCAATGAATGCTCTAACTGGTTATTCAGGGCACAGCACCTTGAGGATTGCAGGCAGTATCAAAGGCAAGCCTATTAATATCCTAGTGGATAGTGGTAGCACACATAGTTTTATCACTCCTAGGTGGGCTAAGGAAGGGGTAGAACTGATACATACAAACCCTCTTTCAATCACAGTAGCAAATGGAGAAAAATTGTACAGTACTGCTAAGTGTAAGGAACTGGAATGGGTGATGCAGAACCATACCTTCAGTCATGACTTGAGAGTTCTGGCAATGGGAGGCAGTGACATGGTTCTTGGAGTGGACTGGATGAAGAAGTTTAGTCCCCTCACCTTTGATTTTAATGACTTGTCCTTGTCATTTCAGAAAGGGGGAAACAGGTTACCATCAAAGGAGGGCAATTTGGTTCTAAACTGAAAGTCATCTCAGGTGACAAGTTACAAAAGCTAGTTGAGAAAGATTCAGAAGTAATGGGAGAAATGTACATGCTAAGCATTGAGTATGAGGAGCTGGAAACCCCAACAGAATTGCAAGAACTGCTGAATAGATATTCAGACATCTTTGCTGAACCAAAGGGATTACCTCCCCTGAGGTCACATGATCATCAAATTCCCCTTAAAACTGGTTCTGAACCAGTCAACCTAAGGCCTTACAGGTTCCCTCATCTACAGAAAACAAAAATTGAAAGGCAGATTCAAGATATGTTAACTTCTTCAGTCATACAAACAAGCAGAAGTCCCTTTGCCTCTCCATGCCTCCTAGTGAAAAAGAAGGATGGAAGTTGGAGGCTATGTGTGGATTACAGACAACTCAATGCTTTAACAGTGAAAGACAAGTTTCCAATTCCAGTTGTGGAAGACCTATTGGATGAACTTAGTGGTGCACAGATCTTCTCTAAAATTGACTTGAGGTCAGGGTATTGGCAGATCAGAGTTCAAACTGAAGATATCCCAAAAACAGCCTTCAGAACACATCATGGGCATTTTGAATTCAAAGTGATGCCTTTTGGCCTCACCAATGCCCCTGCAACATTCCAGGCCTTAATGAATGATGTGTTTTCCAAACAACTAAGGAGGTATGTGCTTGTGTTTTTTGATGATATCCTTGTATATAGCCATAATCTTAAGGAACATTTGATACATTTACAAACTGTTCTAGAGATTTTAAGACTTAACCAGTTGTTTGCAAAGAAAAACAAATGTTTCTTTGGACAAAGACAGGTAGAATACCTTGGTCACATCATATCAGCTGAAGGTGTGGCAACAGATTCTTCAAAGGTAGAGGCTATGAAGCACTGGAAACTGCCTAAAACCCTAGTCTGTTAGCATATTGTAATTAGGACCTATGAAAATGTAACAGCTGGCCATTGTTGTTAGCATGAGCACAATGATGCTATATGTATGAAAATGCTGTACCGAGGTCATTATGAATGAAAATATTAAGTTCTTTCCTTCTCTGAATTCTCTCTTCTTCACTCTCTTTTCTCTTCTCTATTGCTATCTTCTTATTATTCATGTCATTACATAACATTAACAAAGCTGGAGAAATTTGAAGGGAGATTTAATGAGTTAATAGACTTTAATACGTACTGCAAGTCTATACAAGTTCAAAGGCTTACTTCTTACTTGCTTGTCATGGCACCACTTGAAGCCAAGTTTGACATCAAACCACATTAACTGAAACGCTCCATTGTTACTTGCAATTTGAAGCTCAACCGGAATGAAGAACGCGACCGCATAAGAGCAGTAAAAATCGTGGCGTCCGTTAAAGGTAATCATGAAATTTTCACTTAGATTAATTCTATAATCAATATCTATAATATATATCAATATCGATACTATATATATATATATATATATATATATATATATACTTTAAAAATGCAAATAATGAACAACGTATATACCTTTGACAACCAATTGCGACCAAATAAACCGAGACAATTGCCAATGATTAACCTACGTACATTCTCATTAAATTTTTTAATCTACATTCTCATTAAAATTAGTTTATAATCTTGGGACCTTTTCCTTCGTTTAGTGACTTTAGAGATATTTAAGTACTTATGATTTAAATTTTTTAGTGATATAATTAGTTTTAAGTTTGTGGGATGCACACTATATACAATTATATATAAAAATTTCAATTGTAATATCATTGATAAACTTTATATAAAATTTTTAGCAAAAACAAAAAAATTATATAATAATAAAAATGTAATATAAAATAAATCATAAAAATCAATACGTAGCTATAATAAAATTTTAAAAAGATGCTTTTAATTTGTATAATGTCCCATCCAATAATGATACTTAAACAAAATATAATGTCTTTGATTACAAACAATTAAAATTTATTCCACTTAAAGCAGTAATTTATAAAAAATAAGAAAAGCTAATATTAGTTGATCATGCAAACTATTTAAGCTTTTGCTAAAAAATGCAAAATTGAAAAACCATAAAAGCATATATATAAACCCTTTAGTTAATTGCATTGAAAGCAAAGAAGTGTTTTGAGATTCGATACTCAAATGCTTTCAAAATAAAGACAATTGCAAGATTTTTCCTATTAAAAACCTTGAAATGAAAATTTAAAATTAGAAAACAAATGAACCTTAATTATTATATATTGGAATGGCTGTCAAACATTGTAAAATGAACTATAATTATTAAATTTAAATGTTATGTTATTACCTTAAATCATACAATTTGGAAAAGAGAGTTTAGTGTTAGGGATGAATTAAGTTGCATGTAGGGTAGGAATACACTTACGTGTCATGTGTAACCAATTTTAGAGTCTAAACTTAATGAGTTCCTCTTTAATCCAATTTTCATAGGAATATAGTTAATTGGTTAAGAAAGATATTTTTATAAGACTATCGAAATATACTTATAAATAGGTTAAAACTCTATTTTAACAACTCATTGTCATTAATCAAGTTAAGAGGGTAAGAGAAGTTCATACGAAGTGTTGAGAAAAATTGTAATCCTAGGCTTTTCTCCATTGATTTAAATCCAATTTTAATTTGTTTTCTTTGTTTATTATTTTCTTTAATTTAGTTTTAAGCCACAAACTTTAATTAATTATTTGGATAAGATTAAACTGTTTTAATTTTAATATTTAATAAAATTAATAATAATTTCTCGTGAGATCGACACTCTACTTTCACTTTATTATTTGTTTGCGATAACGTACACTTGCGTGGTTAAAACTGACAACAGCAAGCTCTCAGACTCCAAGCTATCCTAACAAGTTCCAATAATAAATGACACCTAATTTATATTTGTCGAGATTTGAAGCTTCCAACACAATTTACAAACAAATATAAATAATCATAATAATGATTAATTCGAAAATTTATTGAAATTCTAAATTCACTTTTCATATGATATTCTATGAAACTTACTAATTTAAGTATCAGAGTGTCCCGTAAACATAACTCTAATGCCTCTGATATTTTCCTATCTTCTCAGGTTCTCCAAAAGACAAACAGATTATAAATGCTTTTATAGAAAGCATCCATACATCTTTCATCGAATTACATTTTGGTTAGTAACAAGCAACAACAACTAATTCATCCCAAAAAAACAAAAGTGACCAGCAACAACTTGGATTGACTTTTTAATTTATAGGATCCGAAAATGCAACCAATAAAATAGCCAAACGACACAACTAATAAGATAATTAAGTACAAAGTTGAATTACAACATCAACCGTCCAACCAGATTAAAACCAAATTATGAAGTTTATTACAGATATAAAACCACAACAGAACGATTCATCCGATGAAGTACTACAAAACCAAATTAATGAATGAAAATCTCTGCTTCTGTTAAAGTTGGGGTCTTGGTTTGAAGGTTTTAGCAAATTGATCTAAATTTATTTTTAACATTTGTAATCTTTATTTGCTGAATGCTTTGGTTTCTAGCTATTCTGCCAATCTTCAAACATTTGCAGAAAAAGAAAGAAACAAAGTAGAAAACTCACTGTTTTAACTTGATCAGGAATTTGCTTTGAACGGCTTCCCGTATTGCAACCAAGGTAGCAGAACATTCTTAGCACTTGGATTGGTCCCACTCTACTGATTTCCACCAATCCTTTGGATGTATGATAATTCTTTCAAAAGGATGTGAATGTGGTTGGACAGTGTCTTGGAAAAGAGGAAGATATAGAGGCATCCTTTTTAGATTCGGACATTCCACTATTTTAATACACCGAAGAGAGTCGCATGTCATTACCCTATTTATACTCGTTAGCTCTGGTAAGTTGATCAATACCAACTCCCTTAATTTGGGAAGAGTGAACATCGAGGGGGAATGTGTTCCTTTTCCCTTGTGCTTTTCATCCTCTTCTTCTGATGCTATTATTTCCTCCATTTGTCCACAATTACCAACGACCAGGTTCTCCAGGTTTTGGAGCTCATGTCCCAACTCAAATGGAAAGAGCTGCTTCATGTTTGAGCATCCTTCAATGTGAAATGATTTAAGATGGGAAAAGATGCCTGCTGGCAGAGGCATGAGTGAGCTCGATATAGAAACAACACATGCTTCTCCTCCTACTTTAACAAGCATATGCAGGTTATCCAAATTTTCAAGCCTCAATAACTCAAGGTTCTGAAATGGGGTGCAGGGTGAAGATGATGACGATGATAAGTCAAGCACGGATTCCATCTCTCTACAAGCATGAATTGAACAGGACTTCAACTCATTTGTTTGTTGGAAGAAGGAAATGTCGCTTAAGCTTCTCAAATTGTGGCACTCAAAAATTCTCAGACATCCAAGGTTGCTTGGGAGCGCTACAGGATCTTCTCTTCCTATATGGCACCCATTAGAACCACTTCTTTCTCGGGCTGAAGACTTGGAAGCTTCAACTGGACAGCCTCGACACCTTTCTTTGCCAATTTCTTTACAATTTTGGTAGGTTCCATATAACCAGCCACTGTCAATTCCCCAGTTTTTTTCATGTCCACAGATTTCGTACCTTCACCAATCAATAATGACGTACAGTTAAATTTATGCTCAAATAATTAAACTTAATTTTTGATATGGCAATTATTATTGTGTATCACTTCGTTATATATAAAAGTACAAACTTCAAAATAGTAAATAATTAAATTTTAAAATAACAACTTTGGCCTTACAAATTTAGCTTTATTTGCTGTTACATTAATGTAAAATTAATTTGTTTTATATGTTTTCATAATTTTTTATACGATTAATATTTGATTAAATTTGATCGTTGTATTTCATATTCTATCCATGTAAATCATGCACGCCAAATATCGAGTAAATTAAAAAAAGTCTAACTATACTTTTATTATAAAAAATTTTAACTGTTAAATATATATAAAAAAATAATATTATCGCATCGATTTAAAACTTTACGTGTACGATGAGTATTATTATGTAAACTAAATTAGTTTTGCACTAATATGAATTGATCACTTCTCAATTTATCATTTTCTTTTTATCTCGAATTTAAATTCATAATATATATAAGCATCGATATGAAAATCTTTTTAACTGACGAAAACAGACTAGATTGTTCATTATATTTTTTAAATTATCATTTTTAAATTTTATTATTTTAAATATTAATAAGATTTATCTAATTTATAAATAAGAATGCTACTTCTATTGAAACACTTTCATTAAAAAAATTTATTCGATAAATAAAAGTGAGCTAAAATTTACGTTAAATTATTTTTTTCAAGTTTTACTTTTATATTAACATTAAAAGTAATAAACTTTATGTTAATATATAGAACAAATTTTACATGTTAACACACTTATTAATTTCAATTATTTATACAATATACAACTATATATTCGATATATAATTATTATTTAAAAGTGATAAACTTTATATTAATATAATATATTATGGATCTGAAACAAATTCTACATGTTAATATGTATTTTATTAATTTCAAATATTTTTTTGACCATTGTATTCATTTTAATTTAAATATTTATAAAACATTGAAATTATATATTCAATATATAGTTATTATTTAAAAATAAACACAAAATTTAGTTATATTAAAATGTTTAAAAAATGAGTTTTTATACACCTTTATACCACATCATAATTTTTTAAAAGCAAGTGACAAATACTATGCAATCAGCAGCATCAAATCAATCCCCATTACAAGTATCTTTAATTAAACCTAGTTAATTTATCAAGAAAAAATTAATAATTAATAGCTAGGTTAGTTAAGGTGAGTTAATGAGGACTGATTTGGTTCTAGTGAGTGCATAATACTAATCACATGTTTTCACTAATTTAGTGTAAGAAAATTAATTGACATCCAATCATATATATAATTGAGGCAACTCATTATATATGGAATAAAGAAAGCTAAAATTTTAGTTTGCTTTTCTTGATGTTATGGAATAGGATATATACAACCTAATTCACTTGCCAAAACATGGTTCCATTTTTTTTCTGTCAAATTAACAAAAATAAACTAAATTTTGTTTAACTATTACTATGAACCAATTTTTCAATTATGTTTTCTTGCCAATTGAAAAAATAACTAAGAACACAACATGACCCGAAAAAATAACACGAATACAACACGAATACACGAGTGTTTCAAAATCTATATAATACGAATTATTAACGTATCAAATTTTATATAAATGTAAAATATCTTAAACACGATTATAACATAACAAAATATATAAATACGATACGGATACACAAATTATCATATTTACATCAGACAAACAGGAACAAATTACGACTAATAATTAAAAAGTACTTGTCTACTAAATACATCTTGATATATATGCAGGATCCGGGCACTAATAAACATGTGGAGAGACATTGGCTTTGAGAGATTTGAGGGTCAAAGTTTTTAAAAGTTTCTTATATTAGTGTAAATTAATTTTTTTATTATAAAATTGAATAATTTAATTATTATTTTTTTAAAATTAAAATAAAAAGATAAAATTATTAACTTATGTAACGTGAATTGTTTAAAAAGCTGATGTAACATTTTTAACCTTTGTTTAGTTCATGATGTGGATGCCAATGTTGAAATGGCATCAATAAAATATATTATTTTAAGATGATATGGACAAAATAAATAATATATTTTCAACATTTGATGTGACATTTTCAACAACTTGATTACTTATTTTGTCCACATCATTTTAAAATAATATATTTTATTGATGTCACGTCCGTATTTGACATTCACATCATCAACTAAACACATATTAAATGTCACGTCAATTTTTTTTAACGATTCATGTTATATCAATTAATAATTTTACTTTTTTCTTCAATTTTAAAAGAATAAGGATTAAATTATCTAATTTTATAATAAAAAGATTATATTATATTAATAATATAATATAAAGACCTTTCAAGTATTTTGACCGAGATTTGGATGTTGAAATATACATTAGTATTGATGAAATAGCCGAATGGACTTTTACTAATTTTGCACATAATCATACCCAAACAATATAGATGGTAATTCAACCCTAAAAAAATAAAATTGGCAAAGGAATTTTTAAAATAAAAAAAAAAAAATCGAAATTTCTTCTACTCTCTCCCTTTTATATATACTAGATTATAGCACACCCATTATGTGGGTAAATAAGAAAAAAGTGAGTAAAAAATATGCGAGTAGTTTGTATGGGTAGTTTTTAGAAAAAAAAATGATAAAAATTATTTAAAAATTAAAAATATATCATACCCTTGTTATATTATTTGATAAAATAATTTATCTGGTTTTTTATATAATAATTTATCTTATTTTTTTGTACTTTCTTTAACTGAGTTAGTGTCACTTGACTGATTACATTAACTTAATCACTCTATGTAGATCAAAATTTGATTAATGTTCAAATTGTATACTTAAAGTGCAAAATTATTCTCCAAACCTTTTGAATTTCATAATGTTTAAAAAAAAACAAGACACGTTACAAATTAAAAGGTATCCTTAAGTAATGACCATAAAGCTCTAATAAATATATATAATTTTCTATTATGAAGAAGCGTGAAGCATGAATTTGAAAAGAAAAAGAAAACCATAATAATTACAGAAATATATCACCTATAATAATTATATTAAAATTAATCAATTATATAAATTTATCAAAATATTATATAAAGTCACATTTATACATGATACATTTTTATATAATTTTTATTATAATTAAATAATTATAATAATGTAATAAAAAAATTAGAAATCATTTTAACAAGTATATACTTATTAATTTTTGTTTTTAAAGTTATCAACTTTAAGGATGATGGTGATTGAGATAAAATAATTCACCATAGCTTAGCAACAAAACGACAATCACAAAACGTTATAACCAACATAGAAAATTTGCAAATTTGACAATTGACATGACCCTTCACAAAATTATTTCTACTACTTTGACCTACAATGCATCAATCTTTTTTATAAAAAAAAAAAAAGAAACTTTATAATCCTGCAAAGTTTTTTCTTTTTTCTACCCTATTAATTATTATGCAATGTGTGTGGGAGCTGAGCTCGTACTGATTGCTACATTAGCAATGATATCGATTTTTTAAATACATTTTTTTAATTCAATTTTTTAATTTAAATTTTTTTCGATAGCAATGTTAAACTAGTTCAATTGTAAAAGTCAAAATTTTTTATCCGTTTGGCATTGCGCTTGCTGTGAAACACATTTTTTTATCTCAAAAATTGTGCCAACTGCAATATTAAACGAGGTCTAACTCAAAACTATCAATAGATAGTATTAGTAGATGTGTCCATTGGTTGGGATGGGTCGTGTTCGAGTCGGGCTTATTCAAGTCCTATTCAATCTAAATATGGGCCTCAATTTTACTCAAATCCGCTCGTTTAAACCTGGCCATATTATTATTATTTTTTAAAATATTATTTTTTATTTAATCTTTAATAAATTTATTTTTTCTTTTATTAAATTTAAAATCTGAATAACTTAACAATTTTTTTTAAATATTTATAGTATAATATTATATATTTATTTTTCATATGATATAAATTACATAATATTTAAAAATAAAAATAATTTATATTATATTATAGAATTGAAAAACAGATCAGGTCGAGCTCGGGTCTTGAATGTTGGAGCAAGGCTCGGATCATTTTTTTAAACGGGTCTAATTTTTTGGTCAAAACTTATTTTTCGAACTTTATATTTTTATTCAAACCTCCTAAATATCGAATGAGTTTTCGGGTTTTGACAAATAATCTGACCCTTGATCAGATCTAAAGTTAGGTACCATGAAGATAGTGTTGTGCGGAAGCGAATTGATATTACTAAAACCGATTTAAACACACTGAAAAAACACCGATATTTTACGTGGTTCGGCAACTGTGCCTACATCCACGGGAGGAGGAGCTTGAAGCTTTGTATTAATGGAGTTTAGAGTACAAACATACACCGAATTCAAGGTGCTACACAAGCACTGAACTCACAACTCAACACAATACCGAATTACTCTATAAACACAGAGTATTTGCTTCAACAATTTAGCTCTAACACATACTCAACTCTTCTCAACTCACTCATCTCTACATGGCTATTTATAGCCAAAATATCAAGGTGTGAACATGCATCAAGTGGCAGCCACCATAGCCACCATCCACCACCTATCTTGGTGTGAACACATTGCAAGTGGTAGCCACCATAGCCACCATCCATTTGCAAGTGGTAGCTTCCATTATTGGTGGTGCAAGTGGTGCAAGTGGTAGCTCCATTAATGGTGCTAAGCCACCTATGTGACTTTGAGCCATATTTTGAGCCATATTCCAACAATCTCCACCTTGGCGAGAATCCACAGAGAGAATTCACAGATCAGAGCTTCCTCCTTTCTCCTTCAAATGTACACACCATTACTCACATATCAGGGCACCTACTGCATTGGCATGATTCATCAATGCACTGAGCCTGAGTCAATTTTTCTGTCTACTTCCCAGGAATTTTCTTAGCTTCTCCAAGATCATCTCGAACTCTGAGCTCAGTTGAGCCTTCAGCCTGTCGATCTCCACCTTGCCTTTTTCAGCAGATAGACAAATGATCCATCTTGAAGTTTCCGGAAATAAACACAGTGATCAAATTGACTGTGTGTGTACTTTTCATCCTGTCATGAAACAGTCCAACCGTTTGTTCAGCTGTCACGGGATTGTTTCAGACCATACAGTGATCAGTTCAACTTGCTTTTGTAATCTCTGCGACCGGGGACTCCAGAACCATCTGGTTGAGTCATACAAATTTCCTCCTCTACGGAACCATGGAGGAATGCAGTTTTTACATCAAGTTGAACTTTCTCTAGGTTATACAGTGCTACTAAAGCCAATAAGATCCGAATAGATGCATGCTTAACAACAGGTGAAAATACCTCATTGTAGTCTATTCCTTCTTTTTGAGCCTAACCTTTGGCTACCAATCTGGCTTTGTATCTGATGCTGTCTTTGCCGGTAGCACCCTCCTTTTTGGCAAAGACCTATTTGCACCCAATTGATATCTTGAGTGTTGGAAGTGGAACCAACTTCCAATTCTGATCGCCTCCTTCCACTGGGCATGCACAGGGCTGTTTACAGCTTCTTTGTAATTGATCAGAACATCATCATCAATTACTGGAAGGGCGTATGTCACCACGTCTGTGTATCGAGCAGGTTTCCGAATATGTCTATTCGGTCTACTGGTGACAACTGATTCAAGTTGCTGAAATATTTCCGGTGATGACTCCTCCACTTCAGTTTAAGGTGTCATCAGATTCTGGTTCAGATTCATCTGAATTTTGACCAGCATCTTCTGATTCAAAACTCCACCTGCTTTAGAGAATCTTGGTTCACATTCTCTGGAGTTGACAGTTTCAGCATTACAGATTCGTCAAAGGCAACATCTCGGCTTACGATGACTTTCTTTGACTCAAGGTTCCACAATCGGACTGCTTTTACTCCTTCACTAAAGCCCATGAAGACAGCTTTCTTGGCTCTAGGATCCAGTTTTGCATCCGTTACTACGAAGCCGATCATATTCAATGGCAGAATATCCGGACTACACCTCTATGGGAGTCTTCCCATCAATTGCGGTGGAGGTTAGTCTGTTGATAATGTGGGAGGCGAACAATAAAGCCTCCGCCCAAAATGCTTTGCTCAAGCTCGACTGGGATAACATGCAGCGAACTTTATCAACCAAAGTTCGGTTCATCCTTTCTGCAACTCCATTCTGCTGGGGAGTACCAGGAACTGTGAAGTTTCGGATTATCCCATCATTCTGTGAGAGGCTGCTGTTCTGCCTGTCACGGTTTCTCTGTCAAGGAGATACAGATTTCCCTTCATATAACCCTTCATTGCTAAGAATGCTCCACGTACAACTCTCAGGACTCCATTCTGAATGGTCACCTTGTAACCATTTGAGTCTAAGACCCCCAGTGATATGAGGTTCTTCTTGAGATCAGGGACATACCTTACGTCTGTAAGTTGTCTGATTGTACCGTCATGCATTTTCAGTCGGATCGTTCCGATGCCTCTAGTGTGACAAGTATTGTCATTGCCCATATGGACAATCCCTCCATCAAACTCTTTGAAGTTTGAGAACCACTTCCGGTTCGGACACATATGGTAGGAACATCCGGAATCCAGAATCCATTGATCTGAAGAGTGTGTTGTTGTGGAAATTGTAAATGCAGAGTCTTCCTCTCCCTCAGATTCTTGAGCTACACTCACAATCGACCTCTCCATGTTGGGACAGTTTCTCCTCCAATGCCCTTTCTCATGGCAAAAGGCACACTCGTCCCTCGAGAGTCGTGTTCTCGATGATCCCCTCTTTGAGCGGGATCTCAATCGACCTCTCTGTCTGGACAGTCTTTCTTCCAGTGTCCAACACTGGGCACACTCGTCCCTTGCAGATTGTCGATGATACTTTTCTTAGACGTGATCTTCATTCATCTATCGGTCCTTCGCGGATTAACAGGATTCTTCTCCTAGATAGGATATCCACCGCCTACTAGACGGGATCTGGACATGATCTTCACCGTCTACTGGACTGGACTGGACTGGACAGGATCTTCACCTCCTACTGGATGGGATCTCCACCGTTTACTGGTCTGGACGGGGTCTTCACCTCTTACTGGACGGGATCTCCACTGTCTACTGGTCCTTCGCGGACTCACAGGTCCAGTACTTCGCACTGCCACATGCCAAAGTTACGTGGTTCCATCAAATTTCTCCACCTCGAACTTTGCAGTGGTCATCGAGTTCTTTCTGATATAAGAACTTGATCGTGCGCTGCTGGTTGTTTCATGTGTTTCTAATGATTCTGCCATGGTAATAAAACAAAATTACCAACAAAGTGTTTTTCCGGTACCTGTATGGAAAAAACGGATGCCGCGGTTGAGTCCGGAATAGTCGAAATAGCCAGGAACGGGTCCAACTGTGTAACTTTTGGACACACAGTGAATATTCTGCGAATATTCTGCTTCAGGTGGCTCGAAATGGACTCGGTTTAGCTCAACCGGCTCGGAAAAGTCTCGGAATAGTGTTATGAAACGGCTCAAAAAAATAGCCCGAAAAAGTTGGTCGGAGCTGCGGCGGCGCGTGGGGCAGCCACCATAGCCACCATAGCCACCATCCACCACCTATCTTGGTGTGAACACATTGCAAGGTGTGAACATGCATCAAGTGGCAGCCACCATAGCCACCATAGCCACCATCCATTTGCAAGTGGTAGCTTCCATTATTGGTGGTGCAAGTGGTGCAAGTGGTAGCTCCATTAATGGTGCTAAGCCACCTATGTGACTTTGAGCCATATTTTGAGCCATATTCCAACAGATAGACCCCGCCTCTACCACAATTAAATGTTCTTATCAAAAATATCAAGTAGAGGGTACCAAGGGTATAATACAACTCAGGTCCCCGTAGATTCTAAAAAGGGCAAGTGAAATATGATATTAAATTCCTAGTACTAAAGAGTAATTAGCCACAACCAAGCACACCAAATTTTAGAAAGAAAAAAAAAAAAAATCTTTGTTTTGTATCTTGTTTTTTATTAAAAGTCTCATTGGATCGAGCTATCGACTTAACTCAAATTAGGCTCATTTGATTCAATTAGATTATTTTATTTAATTTTAAAATAATAATAAAATTAATATGTAAATGAGCAAGTTGAAACGAATTAGAGTTTGGCTTTTAAAAGTGAGGCTCAATAACTAATATATATGAGAAGAGATTCATTTATATTAGTGTAAAATTAAATTAGTTTTATATACTTTTATAAATTTTTTATTTGATTTATATTTGTTTAATCCGACCGTCGTATTTCATATTTTATTTACTTAGATCATCCACGTCAAGTTTTGAATAAATTAAAAATGTCTAACTATTTATTAATATAAATGGGTCAAACCTATCGGACCTCTCCTTTTAAAAGCTAAGTTTGATCCAATTTGATTTGCCCATCTAACTATTATTAATATTAAAATAATATGATATTATTTTATATTAATATTTAATTTCTTTAAATATATTTAAAAATTAAAAATAATAGTTTTTTTTTATAATAAAAGTATTAATAAATAATTTTAATGTGAAGCAAAATGTAAATCAATAATTATTATATCAAATAATTAATCTAATTTAATTTATTTAATTTTAATAAATGATTCGTGTTTACTTAAATTATTTTAAGTTAAACCAGTAAAAAGAGTTTTAATGGAGTTGAGAATTTTTTTTTCTAACTTAGAAATTTTATTTATAACACACAAGGTTACCATTTTATTTCAATTTCTCATAATTCAAAAATTCACTTATATAAAGTGCTTTGTGTTGTGCACTTTTTTTTTTCAACAAAAAAGAAAGTGACATATTAAATATTCAAAAAGAACGTATTATAATTTTATCTCTCAATGGTTTACATATTTTTTTGGCCATAATAGTTTAAATATTTTATAAGTATATTTATATCATATATTTTTATTTTTACAAATTCCTAACATAAAATACCAAGACAAAAATAGTTTCATCAGATGACAAAAAAATTAATAACATGAGAGACAACTCAAGGGCTAACAAGCTGAGCCCATTTATAATAGTTATTAATCAGTTATTATTATGTCATCAATAAATTATTACAATGTTATTCATCATTTAATAATTATTTAAAAAACTTTGCTAATAATTTTATTTTCAAATAAAAACACGTTATTTTATAATTTAACTAGTTTGTGATCCGTGCGATACACGGATTAGTTTTACTTATATGTGTATGAAAACATAAATTAATCTTACGTAACCATTTACATATTCAAGATATATATAAAATTAACTTTGAAATAGTTAAATTGCAAAATCTTTATTTATTAAGTAAAGCTTGCTATAATTAGCTTTAGAGAAAATAATATTTTATGACTTATTATCTTTGTGCACGATTCTCTTTCTCACTTTCTTGCACAATTGATAGAAACAAAATTGATTGATAATAAATATGATTAAGCTTAGTAATTAAATAAATACACAATTGATAGAAACATAATTGTATTTAAAAAGAATTGAATTTATTGATGGATATTAAATTAAAAATATGAATGAAGTTAGTTTACATATGAGTATTAATTACTTCTTGTCATTCATTTTCTCGGTTAACAAACCAAAATATGATCTTAAAGATCTTTAAGATTACATGATTCTGTTATTGCAATTCCATTTATTGTCTTAATTAGATATATTAATCATCGACAGTGATCATTTGAATTATAATTTTAATTTGAAGTTATGATTGTTTTAATTTTATGTTCTAATTATGAATGATTGATGGATTCTTCACTTTTTAATCGTTCACTTATTTTTTGGTGTTTTCATAAGTGATATTATAGCTGAATTCTACAAATATTTTTCAAAGTTTGAAAATAATTTTAGTTAAATATATAATTTACTATAATATTTACCTCTTTATAAGTTATTTAATTAAATTTATTAGAAATATGTTTCAATTAGGTTTGAATTTACAATCCATTGCTATAATTTAGTTATTATTTATTGTATCTTAATTCTTTTTTCAAAAACATTTATATACCAATAATTAAATGTAATGGTATTTTAATTGGCAATTTATTACTTTAATCTAATTATTATTTTTTTAATTTTTTTATATACATTTCATTTTACTTTTAAATAAATAGAATCTAATACAGGACGACTTATAAGAAATTAATTTTATTTCAATTTATGATTTATTATATTTTATTTATAATTTAATTGCATTTTATATCATTACATGTGTATTAAAGTATTTTGAATTTCATAAAAATTAAAATGTTATGATAAAGTAAAATTTGAACATTAAAACTCCAAATTCTCCAAATTTGGTGTACTTACATTTCAGGTAATTCATTTGCTCCATGTGGTGATATAAATGATCTAAGTTTAAAAAAAAAAAAAATTGATGAGAGGTAATTGAGAGATTAAAAATGTATGAATGTCAACACCCATAAAATATATATTTTATAAAATATCTTATAAACATATATCACTAACATATATATTATTTGAAAATATGCGCTTGCTGAATCCAGAGAACGAATTTAGACATGTTTTAGTGATGAATATTGATTAGATTGCTTACCAAAGATGATTGAAACAAAATATGCATGTAGCAGCATGTATATTTCTCACCAAATTTGTTTATCAATTTTTTTAATAGTTGAGTTTATTTCGGATTAAACTCTGATTACTAAAATTAAAATTTTAATATTTTATCAAATGGCTGCAAAAAAAAAAAAAGATGATGATTTGACTACCCTGAGCAATCCATTAGTGTTTATTAATTTAGCGGGGGAAAATGTTCATGAGAATAAAAATGAAAGCAGTCTCACGATAGAAGTAGTAATATTTAGGATTTATATTTGATGTATTCTGTAAAAGTGAATATATATTTTATACTTTGTTAGTGAATGATAGAGTGTTCATTATTAATGAGAAAATTTCATTATAAATTTAAAAGCACTTGATAATAAATATTTATAACTTAGAAGATGTCGATTATAAAAAAAATAATAATAATAATAACATAACATTTATATTTTCAAAATTTTTTAAATGTACTCAATAATAAAATGATAATTTCTCATTCTATTGACAATATATAAAAACAATGTATCAAACCCGTGCGTTGCACGGAATTTTTTATTATATTTTATATTTTTTTAATTTTTTAATATTTTTTAATATTTTTATATTCTTTTTTAATATATTATAAAAATTAGTATGAATTACCAAAAAAATAATAATAATTTAATTTATTTTTATTTTCTCTTATTTTCTTATCATTTTCTTAATTCAACATAATAATCTATAAAAAAACATATAATTTCATATTAATATTTTCATTAGTAAATAAATCAAGATAAATTTGAATGATATTTAAGTTAAATGGTAGTTTCATAATTTGCATACTTTTGAAAATTAATTTTATAATTTTATGTGGCCATTTTGGGTCACGGTGAAGGGTGAGGTTATGTCGTTCATGAATAATTTCCATAGCACTGGTTGTATTGATAACTGTTTAAATGCGTCTTTTATTTCTCTTATACCTAAATGTGATTCTCCGTGCTCCATTAGTGATTACCGTCCTATCAGCTTGGTGGGTAGTGTTTATAAAATTCTAGCCAAAGTTTTTGCCAATCGCCTGAGGCAATCGGTGGGGGAAATTGTTGGGCAAAACCAGTTTGCGTTCATCCCGGGGCGTCAAATTCTAGACTGCTCCTTAATTGCCAATGAGGTTATTCATTCTATGAAGACTAATGGAGAGGGTGGTATGATGTTTAAGGTAGATTTCGAAAAAGCCTATGATTGTGTGGATTGGTCATTTCTTGATTTTGTTATGGGTAGAATGGGCTTTGGGGATAAGTGGAGGACTTGGATTCAATCGTGTCTATCTTCAGCTTCATTATCAGTCCTAGTTAATGGGGTGCCAACGGAACAATTCAGGATGAGCAGAGGGTTGAGACAAGGTTGTCCCCTCTCCCCCTTATTGTTTAATCTGGTTGCTGAAGTTTTGAGCTTACTTCTTAATAAGGCTACTTCCATCGGCCTTTTCAGGGGTATGGTTATTGATCAGGAGTCTGTGTCCATATCTCATCTTCAGTTTGCGGATGACACAATTATTTTCTGTGAGCCTTTGGTGGAGCAGGTTAGGAATGTTAAAAGAATTCTAAAGTGCTTTCAGTTGTTATCAGGCCTCAAAGTTAATTTCAAAAAGAGCAGTCTTTTTGGAGTTGGGGTGGAGCAAAGTGTCACTGATCGGTGGGCTTCGGATATCCGTTGTCTGAGCAGTCGTCTCCCCTCCCTTTATCTCGGTCTCCCCTTGGGGCACGGAGCGAACTCTATCTCACTGTGGAGTCCTATCATTGAGAAATTCAACAAGAGGCTTGCCGGCTGGAAAGGTATATTACTCTCCATTGGGGGCAGATTGACTCTTATTAAATCGGTGTTGTCTTCTCTGCCCATTTATTATATGTCCCTACTTCAAATCCCTCGTACTGTATCTGATGAGCTGGATAGAATGGTCAGAAGATTCCTTTGGGGTGGTTCTTCGTCGGTGAAGAAGATGCATATGGTTAATTGGAAGTCTGTCTGTAATACCAAGGAATTTGGAGGACTCGGTCTAGTTGATTTAAGGCTTAAGAACAGAGCGCTGCTCAATAAATGGATCTGGAGATTTGGGAATGAGCGTTTCTCTTTATGGAGATCAGTCATAGTCAGAAAATATGAGTCATCGGTGGGAAATCTGCTTCCTTCATGCAGCTGGTATCGGAAAATGTCCCCAACCTGGAAAAACATTATTCGACCCCTTATGCCTTCAAATCATTTTCATCCTTTTTTGTCTGCTGGATTGTGTTTTCTTCCAGGTGATGGCAGCTCCATTAATTTTTGGCAGGATGAATGGATCGAAGGCGTTATCCTTAAAGACCAGTTTCCAAGAGTCTTTGCGGTAGCTGTTTCTAAAAGCGGGAAAGTAGCGGATTTTGGAAAATGGCTTAATAATCAATGGCATTGGGAGGTTAACCTCCGAAGAAGATTGTTCGATTGGGAGCTTCAGCAGTGGGAATCCCTGTTGGATCTGCTGGGCAAACAAATGCTCTTCAGAAACTCCTTCGATTCAGTTGTTTGGAAGCACACCTATAGTGGCGTTTACTCGTCTAATTCTTTCTGCCATTCTGTGTTGAGTGAGTCCTCACTAAAATGGGATCATTGGAAATTTATATGGGCCGGTTATGCGCCTCCGAAGGTGGAAATCCTTTGCTGGCAAGTTTTGAGAGGCAGCGTTGCTACCAAAGTTGAACTCAGCAAGAGAGGACTTATTGTTAATGGTTCGATTCTGTGTCCACTATGCAATCTGATGCCTGAAACTACAGAGCATCTGTTTTTTACATGCAGAGTCTCATGGTTTGTGTGGGCTCATTGCTGTCTTTCTTGGGGTATTTCTTGGTCCACGCCAAGGAGTGCCGTGGGTTTTTTTCTTGCGTGGCAGCATGGTTTCCCAGCGAATTATTGCAGCAAATTGTGGAGAATGTTATTTTTTGTTGCACTTTGGTCTATTTGGTTGCACAGGAATGATATTGTGTTTAATAGGAAAAATGTTGCTGTTTGGCAGTTACTGGACTCTATTAGACTAAGACTCGCTTTATGGTCCAAGGCTAAATGGCCTTGTGAGGAAGGGCTGCTTTCGCAGTTCAAGTGGTCACCTGCTATTTGTCGATTGAAGAGGGAAATGGAAGTTGGTGTTGATGTGACTTGGAGTAAGCCACCTGCCGGCTGCCTTAAGTTCAACGTCGATGGTTCGGCGCGTGGTAACCCCGGTCCTGCGGGGATTGGCGGTATTTTGCGCGACAATCAAGGTATGGTGAAAGCAGTTTTTTCTAAATCTATCGGTTCTGCTAAGGCATTTGAGGCTGAATTAAGGGCCGTCAAAGAAGCCTTCCTCATTTTTGGTGCTTCGTCTTGGGTGCTATCGCATAAACTTATAATTGAATGTGATTGCCAGATGGTTGTTGCTTGGGTTAGGAATCCGAGTAGAGCCCCATGGCGGATTTCGAGAATTATAAGATCTCTAGAGTTTGTTCGAACTGCGGTTCAAAACTGGGAAATTGTTCATATTTTGAGGGAGGCTAATGGTGAGGCTGATAAGCTAGCCAAATCTGGTGTTAATAGGGTGTCAGATTTGTTGTTTTATAGTCCCTAGTTTTGTTTGCAGCATGCTGTTTTCTGATTTGTAAAAAGGACATCTTTTTTTGCAATAAATCATGCTTTTCAAAAAAAAAAAATCATATCACTTTACACCAACCTCTAATTAATATATGCTGTAGCAAAAAATCTTCTTCATTAACTACTGAAGTGTGCTCCCAAGCTGATTATTTCTATAACCTAAGGGGGAAATTATTCACGATAAAAATCCAAGTGTGAATTGGATTGTCAAAACACGCTCACATGACTTCAAATATTCTAAAATATATATTAACCCATTTGACATTGGATATGTTTATAGCTTAAAATGATAATTTTTATTTTTACTTTAAAAAGAATCCCATTTGACATTGGATATGTTATAACTTAAAATGATAAGTGTTATTTTTATTTAAAAAAATTAAATTATTAAATAGTTTGTAAATTGATGAATATAAAACTGATATGTTTATATGATTTAAATTTTAAAGAAATTATTTTTTGAGCATTTATTGTAAAAAATATTAATATAATAAAATTACAAACTATATTCCCATTAATCCCAAGTTACTGGAAAAACCAACTTAAAAATATTAATCCGGATTGAAAATGGCATCCTTTACATTCTTTGGGAGGCTTCAAGAGGTTAGGAAACCTTAACAAAAAATATAAGATATTGAAGCAAAAGTTTCCATCTTGGTCGAAAATATTCAAGGGTGAACTTTCCTAAAACCTGAAACATGCATCCCAGAAATAACAAAAAAAAGATACAAAAAAAAATTTAAATATACCAAAAAAACGTATTGAAGTGCTAAACATCTTTTACGTATAATATATCTATACAAATTAAATATAAGATACAATAAAAGTATACCTTCAAATGCTTTTAAATACTGCTCTACTCTGATAATTGAAAACTGAGGATATTTATGAAAAACACACAAAAAAAGAAACAATGAAATTAATTAGGAATTGTGAAAAAAAAAATTGGAAATGAATAATAAAAAATTGACATAACTTAATTAAACTATAATCTTAATCAAAACACTAAAAAAAATATACTTCAAGATATGTTGAGACTTGAAAGCTACGATCTTGAACAAAACACTAAAATATAATCTTTACCGAAATAAAAAAAGAAAAACGAAAAGATTTAAGTTGAGAAACTAAAAAAGGGTGGAATTCATTTCTTAACGTCCGTATATATTTACGATAAGTTAATAGATAAGAGTTAAAGTTTAATAAATTTGGTAAAATTTTAAATTTAAGATAAATATTTTAATAGTTTTTAAATACTATATGATAAGTTAATAGATAGCATTTTTGAAATAGTTAAGTTGTAATAAATTAATAGATACGATTATGTTTAATTACTTATCTTCTAATATTCAGAAATTTAAAATTATGTAAAATTATTTATCTTCCAATATTCACATATTCACATCAATAACAAACTATCATGTATATAGATATTTAAAATCATGTAAAATTCTGTTGACAACTAATTTCGTAACTTATGAATTTATTTAAAAAATTTCAATTTCCAGATAGATTTCAATCTTAAATTTAAATAATTTATTAAATTGATTTATCTAATTATTAATATACAATAAATACTATCATATGTGTCATTAAAAAGAGTTGTCCATCTAGACGTTCACGTCAGCAAACACTTACCCAATTAGCGTGTACGTACCTTGTTATATTATATATATATATATATATATATATATATATATATGAGTTAACCTGCAAATATCACATAATTTCAAAACTTAATTCTGTGAACAAGACAAAGTATTGCGAAAATTTTAATGACTAAACTTGTAATTTATCCTAAAATTTGAACTTAATATTTCAAAATTAAAAATTTTACAACTCTAACCATTTGATTATCTTGGAGGATTAGCGAATACAGATAGTCTTAACAATTTCTCATAACAATATTAGAACATAACATTAAATTCTAAAATTAGTGAACGATCAAGAATAATATGTCGGTTTACATTTTTTTTAAAAAAATTAAGTACCTTGAAGACTAATTTCTTTAATGTATTGTAATAATCAAAGTTTAAAGCTGATATTGATATTTTTGAAATTTCAAGTGGGTTTTAGTACATACATGTAGACGTTACTTTATGAATAATTCGAATATAGTAATAAATTATTATTTTGTTTTAAAAAATTATCTTAGGAATAGTGATTTTTAATTCTAAAAAATTTAAGTAATGAATTTATGATATAAATTATTTGATATACTACTGAAATGAAATGTTAAGTAGGTTTTCTTATTAAATTCTTTAAAAATATATGATTTATAAGTAATTTACATTGAAAAAAGTAAAAAAGAAAAGAATAAATGGTAAAAATATAAAATTAAATTAATTAAATAAAAAAATGAAATTGAATGAATTTATTGATTGCAATTGGTAATTTAGTTATTTTCCCCTTTTTTTAGGCCTATATTGAAATTAATTTATTAAATAAATTAGATTTTATTTGTTTTCTTCTTAACTTTTATTTTGCCAAAGAATAGAGTATGATTTTAGTTCGTTGTTTTGTCTTAGTTTAGGGATAAAAAAAAGAGCTGCAAATGTTGAGATTCGAATTATAAGAATGATTGCATAAATCAACCGAGTTAAATTCTGAATTCATCGAGAACTCAATTTGAATCTGGATAATTTGATTTTTATTCCATTGTAACACCAGATAATTAATTAGGACTTTTATTTCCAATTAAAACATCAAGATAAAGAGATAAGCCTTTATTTTTGAAAGACCAGACCTAGCTAGTAGAAGTCTGACTCTGCTACAGTTGCATTATCTCAAAGAGTCCAACAACAGCCATAGGCCATAGCAATGGCAATGGCAATTCATTTATAGAATTCCATTACCCCTACTTCCTTGAAAATATAGCAATTGAGCTCAAACCTTGAAAACCCAGCAGCTTTACATAAGGATTTGAACTCTTTCAGGGTTCTTTCCTTACCCCCATGCATAAACATGTTAATATCAGCGTGGGAAACATGCTTGGCACTGCTGCTTGATTCTGGTTCCTCAGGCATTACTAAATCTATTATGATGAGCTTCCCATTCTTTGGCAATACATCATAGCAATTCTTAAGAAGTATCGAACATCGTTCATCACTCCAATTATGAACTACACTCTGCATATTTATATTAATTTAGACACGAAATAAATGTATATAAAAAATTTAATTTACTTGCACAATGATTTGCAAGGTTAAAAAAACCAGATCGAAATCGAACCGGTCAGATTTTCGGATTTCAGTCCAACCAGTTGAATCGGCCAATTTGATAAATCTCTTTTTTTTTTTTTTTAATATTTAAACACTAAATTATACTAAATAAATATTAAATAATATTAATAATTAATAAAATATGCATTCGGCTTAATAATATTTAGTCTTTAATATAATACTAAGAGATTAAAGGTTCAAATCTTATTAATTACAATAAAATTTTGAAAAAAAAAAATACATTTAAAATCGGTTTTTTACCGGTTTGATGAAAATTCGGTTTTAATAACCTTTCGGATCGGACGAGCTACTGATTCTCGATTCAACCGGTCCGATTTTTTAATCACTGATTTGTAAATTAGTATTCAAATTTTGTCATTTTATTATTGGAACTGACCTTCATCATAATAGAATCAGCTTTTGGAATGCTTAAAAACATGTCTCCTCCAACATGCTGAATTCCTGCAAATTATAATAATCAAGTTGGAAAATTCATTTGTCATCAAGAAATTTCAGAGAAAAATTAAGGTAATGATAAGATAGGGCAATATTTTACCAGGATAAGATGGTGCATCTTGGACAGTAGAAGGTAAGTCAAAGTTTATGCCTTTAATGGAAGGGTACTTAGAAATAATCATGTTAAGAGTAGCACCGGTTCTACCTCCAACATCAACCAAAGATGTTAGTCCCTCAAACCCTTTGTATATCTGCACGAGTTTCTTCACCGTATATTTGGACATATCACTCAAAGTCCCGAGGAATCCTTCCTTAAACGTTGGATCCAGGCTAATGTACTGGTAAAATGGCATCCCATGAACTTTCTCGAACAAATTTCCCCCTTCAAGAATGAAATCTTTCAAGTATAACCTGTGCATGCAGCAGAAGAAAAGTGAAAATTTAAAAAAAAAAAAAAAAAAAAAAAACTTTAAATCTTTACTAGTACTATATTTCAGCCAAAAATACTGGAAGGAATTTATCAATTATAGAATACTACTACTGTGTAATATTTAGCAGAAACTTAGATGCTCACCAGGGTTCCATTAATCCTTTATTAGGCGGAAATGGGCTCAAGATACGGCCATCTTCGCCGCGAACAAAGGGTTTCGCAGCCGGAGCAAGTCCATAGAGTTTTTCCACCTTACCATCTTCTTCTTCTTCATCAATGGTGCGTGAGGAGCAGGTAAGTAGAGAGTAGCAAGCAAGGAGTCTCAGCATGCGATCAAGAAAGGAAGCTGCATCTGGGTTCTTGGTGTGGAGCTGAGCAGCAATATCAGATGCAGAGATATGAGCTCCAGCAAGGCCTGCTTCAGCAATGATATCGAACAGTCCAAGCTCAATGGAAGCATTCAGGACATGGATGAAGTTGCCAGAGCTGTGTAAACTCCAGGCATATGCAACTTCTTCATCAAGATCTTCAGACATGGAGGAAAAACTAAGCATCTGTTAAAAAAATTTAATGGAGAAAAGAAAATGTAGACTTAATTTGAGGCGGATAAAAACGGTTTTTTTACCTTAATATAGTTGATTTTTTGTTTTTTATCGAAATACCGTTGTTTTTAAATTATTTTTTAAAATTTATTTTTTAATTAGTTGAGAAATAGCCATGGTCCATGACAATTTTTCAACGGTAAATTTTATTATTATTTTTTTAAACTGAGTTAAGAAATCGTCATGGGCCATGACGATTTCACAACTAAAATTTTAAATTTTTTTTAATTTTTTACATTAGAAAATCACCACCCACTGTGACGATTTCTCAAGATGAAAAATTCACCTTCTTTTTTTTGTACTTTTAATTATTAAATAATAAATTTTAAATAAAAATTATATAATTTATAATTTTAAAAAATAAAGATTTAATAATTTTTATATATAATTTTTATCCCATGGTGATATAGGTGTCCATGGGCCGGCCGAGGTCGGGTCGGGTTCTGGTCGGGCCCATCTATGGTATCAACACCACATTTGCTTGCCCAAGCCACGGTGGCGATTTCCAAACCTTTATTTAGTTTTTTTAATTTTATAAAATAATAAAATTTAAATAAAAATTATATAATTTTTAATTTTAAAAAGTAAAATTTAAAAAACAAAAAAATAATAATAATTTACCAAAATTTTAAAAATTATATTAGAAATTAGACTTGTTCATAGGCCGGGCCGCGACCCGGAATTTTTTCTTCTGCCCAAGCCCATTTCGAGTCGGGCCGATCCGAAAGCCCATTTAAATAATAACAAATTTAAAAATTATATAAATAAAATCTGGGTTTAACGAGCCGGACTTACTACCATGTAAACCTGTCTAAATGCCTGCCCATATTTGGAAGGGCTTGAACAAAAAATATTAGGCCCGAAAAATGGGCTTGGGCAAAAAAATTAGAGCTGTTTAAAATATATGTCGGGCATTGGCTCCAACATTCAAGGCTCGAGCCCGGCCCGACCCCTTTTCTAATTAAATAATATATTATTTATATTTATATATATATAATATGCAATTTATGTCATATAAATTAAATATATATAATATTATAGTGTAAATATTAAAAAATATGTTAAGTTGTCTATGTTTAACAACTTAATAAAAGAAAAAAAAATATAAAATTATTAAAGATTAAATGATAAATATATATTATTTAAAAAATAGAAAAAAATAATATGGGCGGGTCTAAACGGGCTTGGACAAAATTTGAGGCCCATATTTCGGGTCGGGCCAGGCTTTGGGCAAACAAATGTGGTGTTGAAATCATACATGACCAGACCTATATTTTAAAAGAATAAAATATATATATTAAAATAATAATAAAAGAATTAAAAGAATAGAAAAAAAAAGAGAAGAAGAAAAAACAAAATTTATAATTAAAAAAAAAAAATACTTTGGGAAATCGCCACTGTAAGGTAAGAAATCAAAAAAATTTTAAAAATTAAGTTGTGAAATCACCATGACCCATGGCGATTTCCCACTTAATTTTAAAAAAAAAAAAAAAATTACCGTTGAAAAATCGCCATGGCCCATGATGATTTTTCAACTGGTTAAAAAAGAGCGAATTTTAAAAAATAATTTTAAACCATCATATTTCGGTAAAAAAAAAAAAGCAGCAATATTAGGATTAAAAAAAAAAAACCTTAAAAAAAATACTTTTTCAAAGGTTTGAAGCAGAATAGTGAAGTTAGCATAATAGAAAAGCCTCTTTTTTATAGATAATATAAAGTTACATTTGTTATTAACTTTGACATAAGTTGTGATTTTACACAATAATTTTTCAGGTAATTGTTGATAAGTATTGTTTTTTTATTACAATTATTCAATGCAACTGGTCACAAATTAATATAATTTTCGGTTTAATTAATTAACATTTAATTATTTCGGTTTAATTAATTAACATTTAATATTGTAAACTATTAACAGTATCAAAATAATTAGATTATTTTAATTAAAAAAAAAAAATCTTAGAACCTTGAACTTTTGGTGGTCGGAGTGAGTTAATGCATGAAAGGGTTTTATATCTGCTATATCACAATATATTATCTGCTGGCGTTTGGATAGGATAGGATAGGATAGGGTACGCAATTTTAGACAAGATATATTTAAATAAAAGGAAAAAAATAATTATAATATAATATAATATAAAAAAATAATATGAATATGATATAAATATATGAATATATTAAAATTTATATAAAATAAATAATTAATATATTAAAATTTATATAAAAATATAATATTTTAAATACGATTATAATAAAAAAAATACACATAATACACAAATTGTCAATTATAAAGAAAGGCTTGTTAACAGTTGAATATGAAGCCATTTTTTTTTTTTTTGTTGTCCATGGTATTCTCAAAATTCGGTCAAAACTAATTTTTTGAGATATTATCGAATACCAAGACGAAAATCTTTCCAAGAAATTTTTTTTTGTACTCACAAAAACTAAAATTCGAAATCAATTACTTACTTAAGGAACCAAAATTTCTTTCAGTAAAGCCAACCTTTGTTGGTAAATATGAAGCCACCTTATTAAGTTTAAAATCTACCGCTCTCACACATGCCACATCAACACATTATTAATTAGTTTTAATTTAACATCGATCAAATATAAATATAATTTAAATACGATATAAAATATAATATATTTAATAAATATAAAAATAAAAATAATATAATTAATATAATATTTTAATACATATAATTTATTTATATTTAAAATTTTAGCACATTATTAAATTTATATTTACATAATTAATAAAAAATACGAAGCAAGACATGTCAAATCAAATGTCAATTCTTTCACTTGTCAAAAAGAAAAATGCTGCTTCTTTTAAAAAATAATAATAAAACCTGTTGCTGTCTCCTGTAGCTTTTACTTTTTCTTTCTTCAAAATTCCGAATAATATTTTCTTTTCATGATGTTATGACAGTTTATACTAACCAAATCAAATTTAAATCTTGTTAAGCATTGTTTTTAGCATAATTTTTAAGATTAAAAGTTATTTTTATCAAAAATATAATATTTAATAAATAAAAAAATTAAAATTTTTTTTTATTAAAATCATGGTTTGAAAAGTCAAACTAAAAAACTAAAAAATATAGTTTTGAAACTTTAAAAGCTGGCTTTTGAATAAAATAATTTTATTATCCTCACATCTCTATATTTTTATTATTTTAAATATATCTTCTTTTGACATTTTAATTTCTTACAATAATTTTTCGCAGTAATGCTAAACGCTTAAAAAATTTTAAACCATAATTTTTTATCACACTTTTTAAACACACTTTTTTCAACTCAAACTTTTTTTAATAGCAATACTAAACGAACCCTTAATCATTCTAGAAGATGATAATTAAATTTAATTATTGTATAATATTTTACTTTTATTCATGATTTTTAAATTTTAATTTTTATATCATCACAATTTTTTTTTAAAAATGAAATTTATTTATTTTTATTTACTTTGTTAAAACATGCTAAAATTTACCTCACCATTACATAGACGTTCCAAATATCCACGCGACAAATAAGACGAGCCATTAGATTTTTAGATTAAAATTCATGTCATGTGATTTATTTCATCCAACTCTTAATAGTAGTTTATGAAATGGATAAATTTAAAAGAGGTAATTATAATTTTACTCTTAAAATATAAATATTTTTTATATCAGTTCTAAAACTTTATAGACTAAGTCTGGGAGTACCACCTCCAGATTTAAAAGAGGTAATTATAATTTTACTCTTAAAATATAAATATTTTTTATATCAGTTCTAAAACTTTTATTTGTAAATTTCAATCTTAAAAGTTATCAATGTGTTAAAAAAAAAATCTTTTGATCGCTTTTCGAATGGAAAAACTAACTGAAAGTTTATATAAAAAAATTTATGTAGCATATAATGAATCACATGTGAAGTTTAAGTGGTATTTTATTAATTTATAAAATATTAAAAAAATTATTTGCTTTAAAAAAATAGTTTCAAATAAAAAATAAAAAAACTTTACTTCTTTTCATTAAAGGTCGTTGATTTAGTGAGAAAGAGAGAAACTGTTGGTTTAATGAGAGAAAAGAAAAGTAAAAAATTAAAATAGTGATTTTTTTAATCTTGTATAAAGAGGCTGTTTTTTTAAAATAATTTTTTATTTTTTTTTATAAATTATTGAAATGACATATACGTGTGCTCATTATATGTCAGCTAAATTTTTGTTAGTATTTTTGTTTGAACAATATTTGAAAGATTAATTTTTAACACATTAATAATTTTTATGATTGAATGTATAAGTCTAAAAAAATTTGGATTGAAATGAAAAAAACTTATAGTTTAAGACTAAAATTATAATTATCTCGATTTAGAATATATTTAAAAAATGTGCATTTAAAAATTGAATTTTAAAAATTATAAATAAAAATAAAATATTATACAATGATTGATATATCGTTTATATTATACCGATTCTTTGTTTTAATTTAACATATCCATATTCTACACCATCTGAGTTCATTGTTTATACCAGATTTGTCAATTGGGCTAGTCGGTTCAATTTAGGTCTTAAACTTTTGGATCATTTCGAGTTCTGATCATTTTAGGTTCGAGTCGTTTTGAATTTGGATCATTTCAGGTGCGGATTATTTCAGGTTCATGTCATTTCGAATTTTGATCATTTCCAGGGTCGAGTTGGATCGGGTTCGGGTTAACTTTTTTGGTCAAATCAAATTGAATCAAATTTGGATTCAGATTAATTGATTAAATTTTTTGAATTCGGATCAGAATTGAGAGGTATAATTTATACGATATGATAATTTTTTTATTCTCAAAATTAACATAAAAAGTTTCAAAATCTTAGCCTATCTAGACCTGCTAATGGATCGGGTACCCGCTCGTCCCGACAAGTCTGATACATTTTGAGTTGGATCTGAGCAGGAGTTTTTACGATTTGAGCCAGCCGGACTAGAATCACTGTTCATCAATTACAAAATTATTTTTATTTAAATTTAATTATAAAAATAAAAAATAAATTTATTATTATTATTATAAATAATAAACTGAACCAATCCAAATCTGTCCAAAACCAAATCTGAATAAAAAAAAAATTTTGAATCGCAGCACAACCAATGAACGGGTACCACATACAATAACGTAGAATGAGGACCGCTTCTGGTTTTATTTAACACATTGGTCATCTTCTTTATTTTTGTTATCATCATGAATATATTTTATGCTATCATCATGAATATATTTTTCACCATTTGTTCTTTACTATTTATATGGGAGTTGGGAATTTCCTTAAGCCTATAGACATCTATCTGTTTTGGATAATTCAAATGTAAATGTACAGCTGTGAAGACAAATAGTAAGTCATTTTTTGTTGAATCTCGTGATCCATGAAAATCTCCCTTCACACTGGTGTTCATACAAATGGTAGGTTTGGTATCAAATCTTGTATTCAGAAAAAGTTAAATTAGGTCAAATTAAATAAATTTTTGCTGAAACAATGTTTTTTTTTTTTTTGGTTCAAATCTGAAACAATGTTTAGTTTCTGTAAAAGTTGAAAAAAATAGAATCTGAAACAAAAGGTAATTTCAATCTCCCAATGCTGTTTAAAAAACTGTAGGTTTCACTTTAGTAAAGGTTGTTGGCATGGACGAAGCAAAAAATATTTGGGTGACCGAAATATATATATATATATATATATATAAATTGTTATAAAATAGATTTGTACAAAAGTTAGGTTATTCGTATGTTCGATGGCCTGACCGAAATACGTTTTTAAATTTTAGACCAGACTCGGATTTATTTTTTAATTTAAAAATATTTTATTTAATTTTAATTATAAAATATATTTAAAAATAAAAAATAATTTTTTAATATTAAAAAAGGGCATCAAAGGCCAGACGGATTGGACTGAGCTAGGCTAGGCAAGCAAAATTTTTTGCTATTCGAGTTTGGTCTGACAATAGTTCTATTATAAAAACATTAGATATAAATATTATATATAATATTAAAATTACAAACAATATATAAAAATCTTATAATAAAATAAAATAAAATTTTCAATTTTCAATTTTCAAATATTATAAATCTTGTTGCATATGTAAAAATTTAATAAGAATTGAAGTTTCGATGTCAAATAATTTATAATCTAATTCAAATATGCATAAAATTATTTAATATTATAAAAGAAAAATATAAGATTACATACATTTAAAAAAAGTAAAATAAGTAAATACAATTTGTATTAAATATTGTAATAGTTTAACTTTTTTTATTTATTTTTCGTTATGAGCATAGAACAAAAAATATTAACACAATAATTAACGTAAATGTATCTATTTGATTGATTGAAAAGGTAGAAAGAATTAAGTTAATAATAATGAATGATGTATAAATTAAAAATGTTATCAAATTTATCATATCAAACTACAAAATTTTACAAGAGACCAAATTGAAATTTTACAAGAGACAAAATGTTACCAAATACTTTTCGATTTTTTTATCTTAATATAGCCCAAAAAAATTTTAATTCTCAAAATACCGCTACTTTTTTTTAAGTACCAAATTTCGTTTTTTCTTTAACCGATTTCCCAACAGTAAATTTTTTTTCTTTTTTTAAACTAAGTTGGAAAATCACCATGAGCCATAACGGTTTCCCAACTAAAAATTTAAAAAAATTAAATTTCAACACTGAAAAATCGCCACCCACGATGGCGATTTCCTAAGAGTGAAGAACTCACATTTTTTTTTAATTATTATATAATAAAATTTAAATAAAAATTATATAATCTATAATTTTAAAATATAATTTTTATATATAATTTTTATCCCATGGTGGTAAGTCCTGCCCGGTAAACCCGGATCGTATTTATATAATTTTTAAAATTGTTATTATTTAAATTTTACCATTTTTTAATTTTTTAATTTTTTAAAATTATAAACTATATAATTTTTATTTTCGAGCTTGTGCAAAAAAAATAAAAAAAATTTAAGCCTTAGCCCGGCCCGGTAAAATATGAATTTTTATAAATGATGAATTTATTTCCTTCTTAAAATATGATTTTTTTTTTATAAATTATCAAGGGAAATCGCCATGGCTTACGGGGCCGAGCTGAGGCCTGAAATTTTTTTATTTCCTTTGCCCAAACCCGAAAATACAAATTATATAATTTATAACTTTTAAAAAATTAAAAATTAATAAATTTTAAATTTTAAATAATAACAATTTTTAAATTTATATAAATACGATCCGGGTTTACCAGGCCGGGCTTACCACCATGGGATAAAAATTATATAATTTTTTTTTTAAATTATAAATTATATAATTATTATTTAATAATTAAAAAAAAAAGGTGAATTCTTCACCTTAGGAAATCGCCATGGCTCATGACGATTTCCCAACTTAGTTTTAAAAAAGAATTAAAATTTACCGTTATAAAATCGTCATGGGCCATGGTGATTTCCTAACTATTTAAAAAAAAAACGGATTTTGGTACTTAAAAAATAGTAGCGGTATTTTGATAATTAAATTTTTTTTAGCTATATTAAGTAAAAAAAAAAAAAAAACCAATACTTTTCACAAAGACTTGAAAAATTCAGGGGGGCCCAAAGCCCTTGCTTGCCCCGGCGCCCCGGCTACGCCCCTAGTTGTTGGGCTCAAAAAGATTAAGGCTCAGGAACCAAGTTTAATCTCTGATAGATATATTAATCCCTGATAGATGTATGGCGAATATCTAACGAGCTTTCAATCTTCTAGCAGTCCCATCAAACTTTAGTGATAAGGGATACCCGGTTTACATTGTGAAGACTTGAAACTCTTAATACAGATCACAAGCATGTATAAAAAGTCATAATTAAAGCTGATCCGAAATAAATAAACCTTGAAACTTATTAAAATTCTATCAAATTTTCTTTCCACCTGGTATCCTCCGATACCTATTGACTTAAGTATCAGAGCACATCCCAAGAACATAATTGTTTTCTCAAGTCTCTCAATTTTTACTTGTCACCTTCAACAGCTTAATCAACTCGTCACCAAAAGACATCGACACAAGTCAAACAAGCTTATCAGCAATTCCTTCAAGCTTGGAATCTTCAATTCATGGAATTGGATCAATTTCATCTTCCTCTGGCTTATTATCATCAAGATATTGTTGATAGAGATAAGAAGCAAAATCCCAAATAGTCAACAACATGGCCACTACTTTGATGCCATCCATTTTTCATGATAAAATAGCACAACAACCACAAGAACAAATGGCAAAGAAAGCATACTAACAACATTGGAGAAGAGAGAAGATACCAAAAAGATTAGCCCACAGCTCCAACTGAACAAATCTACCAAGCTAAAGCTGCTCCAACCAAATTCAGGACATATCACCTTCCTCTTTTTAAATGTCTCCATTTTATTTTATTTATTTTATTTTAATAAGGAATTTAAATTATGGATGCAATCATTGTCAATTAAGATGAATATCGACGGCGAATAAAATGATACACAAAATAATGTATCTATTAAATCTTTATACTAAATTATGATAGTTATTGAGTATAGTAGTAAGTAAGGGTCGAATCCACAGAGATTGTTCTCAATTTATATGTTATTGATTATAATCTAATGTGACTAAACACCTAAACTAAACTTTTGGGGGGTTTGTTTATGGAGATATAAAGAAAATAAAAAAAAAAAACTTAAAAGATAAATTAAGATTTAAAGAAACAGAAATTTAAATATAACAAATAACAATAATGATGAAAAGTATGGTTAAGGAATCATTCGTCACCGTTAAATATGAAATATAACCAATAATCAGAATTATCTTTCACTCTCTCTTTAATAACTCTAAGACGATACACAAACTCGATTGTCTCGAATCTTTCCTTACTTTATCATTGAGAAAAGGAACAAGCGTTTTTACCTAATCTCTTTCCAATGAACAACCTATAAGCTCTCTAAATTTAATTCAATGAAGCATTCAAATTAAAAAGATAGATTATATCAAGCAATAAACACACAAGAGGGGTTTATTTAACTTGACCCATACTCTACATTGTATCGAACGAATATATCCCATAATCATTGATAACAATTTGCTACTTATGTTTAGAAATCTTGACAATTACGAATCAAAATACTAAACTAGCAATCAAATCACTAAAATATCACCTAGTTGCGGACCTAAATAAACAAGATAGCAATTTATGACATGCAATCAGTAGAAAATAACAAATTCAAAAGAAAGTTGAAAGACAATCTAAAAAAAAAAAACCTAGCTAGTACAAGTCTAACTCTCCTATAGGTGCATTATCTCAAAGAGTCCAACAACAGGCAGACCTGTTAATATTGGACACGACACGACATTGAAAAAATAACTAAAATATGCACAAATAAAAAACACGACATTACACGAAAAAATAACACGAATACGACACGAATACACGAATGTCTCAAAATCTATATAATACGAATTATTAACATATCACAATTTATATAAATATAAAATACATTAAACATGATTATGACAAAACAAAATACACGAACACGACACGGATACACGAATTGTCAGATCAACAGCCATAGGCATAACAATGGCAACTCATTTATAGAATTCCATTACCCATACTTCCTTGGAAATATAGCAACTGAGCTCAAACCTTGAAAACCCAGCAGCTTTACTTAAGGATTTGAAATCTTTCAGGGTTCTTTCCTTACCCCATGCATAAACATGCTAATATCAACGTGGGAAACATGCTTGGCACTGCTGCTTGATTCTGGTTCCTCAAGCATTACTAAATCTATTATGATGAGCTTCCCATTTTTGGCATTACATCATAGCAATTCTTAAGAAGTATCTAACATCGTTCATCGCTCCAATTATGAACTACACTCTGCATATTTATATTAATTTAGACACAAAATAAATGTATATAAAAAATTAATTTACTTGTATAATGATTTGCAAGGTTAAAAAAACTGGATCAGAAGTCGAACCGGTCAGACCTCCGATTTTCAGTCCAACCGGTTGGATCGGCCGATTTGATAAATCTTTTTTTTATTATTTAAACACTAAATTATATTAAATAAATATTAAATATAGTTAATAATAAATAAAAATATGCATTTGACTTAATGGTGTCGTCTTTAATATAATACTAAGAGATTAAAGGTTTAAATCTCATTAATTACAATAAAATTTTGAAAAAAAATAAAAAATACATTTAAAATTGGTTTTTTATCGGTTTGATGAAAATTCGGTTCTAATAACCCTTCGGACCGGACAAGCCACCGTTCTCGGTTCAATTGGTCTAATTTTTTAATCACTGATTGATTTGTAATTTAGTATTCAAATTTGTCATTTTATTATTGGAATTAACTGACCTTCATCATAATAGAATCAACTTTTGGAATGCTTAAAAACATGTCTCTTCCATCATGCTGAATTCATGCAAATTATAATGATCAAGTTGGAAAATTCATTTGTCATGAAGAAATTTCAGAGAAAAATTAAGGTAAAGGTAAGAGCAATATTTTACCAGGATAAGATGGTGCATCTTGGACAGTAGCAGGTAAGTCATAATTTATGCCTTTAATGGAAGGGTAGTTAGAAATAAACATGTTAAGATTAGCACCGATTCTACCTCCAACATCAACCAAAGATGTTAGTCCCTCAAACCCTTTGTATATCTGCAGGACTTTCTTCATCATAAATTTGGACATATCACTCAAAGTCCTGAAGAATCCTTCCTTAAACGTTGGATCCTACAGGCTAATGTACTGGTAAAATGGCATCCTATGAACTCTTTCGAACAAATTTCCCCTTCAAGAATGAAATCTTTCAAGTATAACCTGTGCATGCATACAGCAGAAGAAGAAAAGTGAAAATTTTCAAACAAACTTTAAATCTTTACTAGTACTATATTTCAGCCAAAAATACTGGAAGGAATTTGTTGATGTCTTTTTGTGTCGAAGTGGTGCTCCTGTTGATCCTGGTGGTCGGAGGCTCTGAGAAGAAGGAAAATAAGTCAGAGGGCATCGGAGGCTAAGCTTCGGAACATGCTTCGATGCTTAAGTCAGTGTTTGGAGGAGGAAGAAGAGGTTTGAGAAGGAGAGAGTAGTGTTAGAGAAGAGAGAGAGAGAGAGCTTAACTAAGAATAGCCCTGAGGAGGGCTAAATATAGAGAAAGTTGGGTGACCTGGTGGTCTCCCTGCTGGTTCCACGTGCCCGACTCTAATAGGTCGGCGGATGTAAGTAGCCTCAGAGGGCCTTGTCGAGGAGACGGCCGCATTTAATGTCCGTCGTTTGCAGACTATGGAATTAGATGCCTCGCATTTCCCCAGGTGGGCACCGAGGTGACTGGAGATGTGACCTCTGGGGAAAAGGGAGGCCTCTGTTCTCAGTGGATGCTGGGCTCGCCTGGTTGGGCTGGTCTATTGGGCCTGTGCCTGGTAGACTGGGCCCGTGCTTGGTGGATCGAGTAGGTTCAACAATTACCGTCCAGGCGAGGTGGAGGTTATAAAGTGACCAATGGCGAGCCTATTGATAGTCGATACCTCGTGTTGTAAGGATTGTCCTACAGTGGCTAGGAGTCAGGGGGCTTGCTTTTCATTTTTTGGGTTTTCTGGCTGTGTAAATGGCGATCTTCCTTGCTGTTGTCCTTTGGTTGGTATAACACGATGTTTGACGCGTCTATCATTTAATGACAGCCTTAAAAGCTGAGTGTGTCATTCGAGAGACGGACACGTATCCACCATCGTGTGGTGCAATGGGCGGTCAGCAAGTTGTCCTCTCGACTATAAATAGGGGTCTCCGGTTTGGTTTCTTTCCTTTTTTTGATTTTTGCTGTCGAGGTACTATCGTTTTTGCTGCCGAACATGTCCAATGCTCCGATCTGCTTATGTCGTTCTCTGTTTTGCTGGTGTTTTGCTCCTTTTTGCTGGTTCGCTGCTCCGATGGGGTTTTGCTGAGTTTGCATAGGTATTTTCGATGCTTGTCCTTGCTTTGTGTTTTGATTTTTGTTGTGTATGGTTGTTTGTGGGATGGGTTCGAGTGACAGTGATGGCTCCGACGCGTTGAAGAGGATGGAGGGTCTATCCTATGCCGGTGGTCGGAGCATTGACGAGGTGTTGGATGATCTGGATTGTGATTTTGAGGAAAGGGCCAGGGTGGCTGCTGGTGGTGGGGCTGAAACGAGTGGTGGGGGTGGGGTTGTTGGTGGTGGTGCCTCGGAGGTAGACCAAATATCTTTTGAGGAAAGTGAGGGGGTTTCTGGGGATGATGGCGCACAGTGGAATGATGACATCCGTTGTACCATGAGCGCCGAGCAGGTTGGCGCATGATGCTGACCTGTGGTATTTTCATCCCCAATTATCGTTATGAATTTTACGTGCCTGCCCCGGGTCGACGTCCTAGTCAAATTAAGAAATGTGGGAGGGACGTGATCTTCTTCGAGCACATGTTCAAAGGGGGATTCCACCTTCCTTTGAACCTTTTCTTCGCCACTTGCCTTGAGGGGTATGGTATTGCTGCTGCTCAGCTGACAGGGTCTTCTTGGCTTGTTATGGTGGCATACTTCCTCGATTGTAAGAAGAAAGCCGTGGAGCCTCTGTACGCCGTTTTTCGCAACTTATACCATTAGAAGGTAAAAAGGACAAGTTCTTCTACCTTAGTTCCACCCATCGGGTGGTCGTAGAGAATGCTCCCTGCAATAATAATATCAGAATGTCATAGTTTTTTGCTATGGAGTTGAAGTTGGACGAAAATTAGGGCTTCCCGGTGAAGTGGTGTGAGCCCCCAAAAGATCCGCAGAAAATGTCTGGGCCATGGACGATCTGAAGAAAGATCAGTTCGACTACTATATGTCAAATAGGATCGACTGGAAGACCGCCGTGATGAACTATCTTATTTACAGGCACTGTTTGGAGAATATCAGTCCAAACAGGGTGGCGGCCAAGTTTGCTGATCTAGTCCCTCCTCCTAAAGGTAAAGAGTGGCCTGTGGGTGGTACTGATTATTACGCGGAGATTTTGAAAGGTATCATCGAGCCTGAGAAGAAGAAAAAAAAGAGTAAAAAGACGGGCACCTCTCTACGGCGTGGGGCTGTTCCTTCGGGAAAGGCAAGTGTTGCCTCTCTTGAAGAGGTGGGCGGCATCGATGAAGATAATGGCCTTGAGGCGTCTAGCCATACGCTTGCTTTGGTGCCTTGGGTTCTTGAGCCTACCCTTCTTGCTTCAACCCCCGCTGTGATAGAACTGCCCTCGTCTACTAATCAAATCAAATTTAATCATTCTAGAAGATATGTTTAGCATTACTCTGAAAAAATGTTGTGGAAAATTGAAATGTCAAAAAAAGATATGTTTAAAATAATATAAGTGTAGAGATGTGAGGATAAAAAGTCATTTTATCCAAAATTTATATTTTTTGGCTTTTTGGTTTTTTAAATCATGGTTTCAATATCAAAAGCTAATTTTTTTTTATCTGTTTAGCATTGCTTTTGCGGTGAAAAACAGCTTTTGACCTCAAAAGCTGTACCAGAAGCATTGCTAAACAAGGCCTTAAAAGTTTTTAAATCACAGTTGTTGCAACTATTTTTAGCCCAGGTCGGATCCGAACCCGACCCGGGCCATCTGCAGGCCCAATGCCAGGGCCCCCAAACCAGGCCCAATGCCAGGGTCCCGAACCAACCCCACCAAGGCAGCCAGGCCACCAGGCTTGCTGCCTGGCCCAATAGGGCCTGCTACCTAGCAGGCCCATTCCCATTAGGCCCACCAAATCAGACCCAATCCCATCCTCCAAACCCTAGCAGCCTCCAACCCTAAGAAAACCTAGCCCTGGCAGCCACCCTCCCCCAGACAGCCATCCCCCTGCCTCAGCCACCCAAATCCACCACCACACGCCACCACCCTAGTCCCCAACCCCTTAGCCCTGCAAAATCGGACCCCCATACACGCCACCCACCAAAACAAGATTCCCAAAAACCCCAATCCCCTAACCCTAACACACACCATTCCTTTTCGGGACTAAACCCAAGCCCCACGCCACTATGGACCATTTCCCGAAACCCCTACTCCACCCACCAAGCAGCAACCCCGTCCCTAAAATCCGAAAGCCCGGATCCCAAATCCTGGGATTTTGAAACCAAAACCCTTCAAAAAGAAGGAGATCCGAACAAACAAAAAGGGGGGAGGAGAGCAGCAAAAAAAAAGACATCATCAGAGCAAAAAAAAATATTCGGAAGCCACAAAAAAAAAACAACAGCCCCGAAATAAAAAAGCCATAAACACAAAAAAAGAAAGACCAAAAACCTAACAACCAAAACCATACAAACACCCAACAACCAAAAACAAAAAACAAAGTTTTTTTATTATTATTATTTTTTAGGGCCAGATCTACTCAGATCTAGCCCGATTCGGAGAAAATCGATGGGAGATTCGTATCGAGGGGGCCACCATGAGCACGACGACCGACGACCGGTGCAACGGTCCGATGGCCGATTTTTGAGAAATTCTAGAGAGGGGGAGGAGAATTTGAAGAAAGGGGAGAAAGAAGAGAGAGAGAGAGGAATCAGGAAAGTGAGAAAAAAATAAAAAACAAAGGGCTTAAATAGGGTGCCAAAACAGCATTGTTTTGGCAGAGTGAGGATCCGCGCCTGGACCCGGATTCGACCCGGGATCCGCGCATCTGAACCGTGGGCAGAGAAAAAAAAAGGTATTTTTCGGGTTGGTCCAGAATCGACCCAAGCCCCGACTCAGGCCCAGAAGGTCTGGCCTGTCCCGCATACGCAGCAGGCCTCCTGCCTGGGCCCAACAGCCCATTGCACTGTTCTTGGGCCAAGCAAAAAAAAGAAAAAAAAAAGAAAAAAAGAAGAATAAGAAAAAAAAATAAGGAAAAAAAAAAAGAAAAGAAAAGAAAGCAAAAAAACAAAGATAAGCAAAAAACTCGGGCCCGAGCCCATCAAATTCAGATCCAAAAAAATCCGTCAAGCCTGGAGGTAAGATTTGTTTTTATTAGTTTTTTTTTTTATTTTTTTATTGTTTATTACTAATTTAATTACCAAAGCATATTTTAGTACATTTCCTTATTTTTGCATTTTTTTTTATTTTAAATATTGTAATATATCTTAATATATTTTATTACTTTTATGTATTGTGTATATTAATGTCATAACATGTTTTAATATATTTTGCCATCTTTGTTATTTAAAAATATGGTAGTATATTTTAATAATATATTATATTATTAGCATTTTAATATCATAATACGTTTTAATGTATTTTGTTATTTTAAATATGGTAGTATATATTATTACAATATATTATATTATTAGTGTTTTAATGTCATAACATGTTTTAATACATTTTGTTATTAATGTGTATTAGTTATCTTTAATATTGTAGTATTTTAATATATTATATTATTTGTGTCTCAATGTTGTAGCATGATTTAATACATTTCATTTTTTGTATTTATTACGTATTTCAAATATCACATCCTATTTTAATATATTACATCATCGACATCCATCATTTATTTAAATATGTTAGAATATTATGGTGTCGTAAATATGAATTTGATGTAGGAAGTTTAAGGTGTTACAATGAGTAATTTGTTTTTAAGTGAATATAAGAACAAAATGAACGCGGATGACCGACGACGGAATTCGAAGGATGTCACAGTAGTGATTCCTAAGATATCTTGAGGTGAGAGAATTTCGTTAAATATCACCACGAGTGGTGGGAGTATTTAGCGATATGCTCAATACAAAAATTCATTTCAAAAATGAAAATAATCAAAATAAAAAGTGAATAAAGAATGAATATTTATGCGCTTGATATTTTGCCATGTTCATGTTAAATACTACGCTTCGTATTTAATCATGAAATTATATATTTAATCATATGTCTTATATGTTTAACCGTGTGCATTACATGTTTAAATATTCACATCATACGTATTTAAATAAAAAATGGTTGTAAATTGCCGACTATGGAATTTGAAGGATATCACAGTTGTGATTCCTAAGATATCTTAAGGTGAGAGGATCTCGTTGAATACCACCAAGAGTGTTGGGAATATTTAATGAGTATTTTCGATAATAAATTTACGATCCACTTTTATTTTCAAAAAATAAAAACGATTCAAAAAGAGAATAAACATGTTTTGAAAAAATAAAAATGAAAAATAAAAATAAAAATAAAAATAAAAATAAAAATAGAAAGAGAAAGAGAATTATTTTTAAATATTGATGTCAAGTCCATTAAATCGAGATTTAAGATAACACGTGATTAAATGGTACCATTTTCTGAACGGGCGTTGCGGGGGTGCTAATCCTTCCCACCACGTAACCGACTTCCGAAGCCGATTTTGTTTTCTCTCTGGTTCAAAGTACGGACTTCGAAATTAGTTTTTAAAAAATGTTTTAATTAATTTTAAAATATTTCACTAGAATTGATTTTAATAGGTGGCCAATCACACCTAACAAAAAGGATTGGTGGCGACTCCATTTTGTTTTTAAAATCGTCTTAGCGATCGAAAAACCGTTATGACAGCTTGGCGACTCCACTGGGGACTTTTGAGAGTCGAGCCATAAATTAACATGTGTTATCTTAAAATCTCGATTTAGTGGATTTAATCGGTCTTTAATTTTAATTCTCTTATTCTTAATTTTCTCTATCTATTAATTCGGTTGTTTATTTATTATTATCATTCCTTTTATCTTTGTTTTGCTTGCATTTATGCCTTGATATTTGTTAATTCTTTATTCTCCTTTTTTTATTATATTCTTTATTTATTTATTTATATATATTATTGATTCTAATAATTATGGGATGTTTAGAATAAAGAGTCGTAAACAAATAGTCGAAGGTTTGTTTGTTCCTTCTCACACACGAACACGTGCATTTCATACATAAGCTCTATACCCGAGCTATATCCCTTTAGGAAAAAGTAAAGTACCTACGCTCTCGTGGGGTAATAACCTCCGCATGGGCTAGGCGAAACGCTTTTAGAGAGAGAAAGTACCTACGCTCTCGAGAGATAATAATCTCCGCATGGGCTAGCGAAAAATCTCTCGTTTGAATTGAACCCTTTCCTTTGGAAGCCTATAATGGGTAAGGATCGGGGTGCCTTGCTAGCCTTTGCAAGCAACAGCGAGGACCAATTTGAAGACCTTTAGATTACGAATCCGAACCTCATGTTAGAATGCCGTGAGAAACCCACCCTAAGTAGAGCCTCTCCTACTCGATATCTAAAAATTCACCCAAAATTAGGACACATGAAGGAAAGCCTCTTACCTTTCACTGCTTTTGTTTACTTTCGAACCACGAAGTGGGTAGTGACATGAACGGCCCAAATGCCCACATTGGTTCATTTCGCGACCCTTAGGGTGAACGAACACCCGAGCTAGATCCTTCGTATGCAAGGACCGAATTTTTTCCCAAAATAATTTTTTCTCAAAATATTTGTTATTTTATGTAATTAAATAATGTCGAACCTCTTTATTCGTTTATTTATTTGATTTTTGAATTCTTTCATGTGAATATACTAACGAATTTTTTTCTTATGTTGTTCTACATAACTTACATTGGCATCATATTAGCATTCCACGTCGAGGTATTGTTCTCAAAAGTATCTTTCAGCAAGTTAATTTCTCATGGAACCCACCGAGCGTCAGATTACCTCGTCGTCTGTAAGCGTCATGTGTGAATCGCTTGTAGATGTGCAAGAATGGGCAAGAAATGTGCAACAGAAATAGTGGGATTGTTTGATTGAAGGTTATGTCTTGAGTCTACCAGAAAGGATAAACTTGGAACTTACACAGAATAACTTGACTGAGTTGGCCGATATTTGGGAACAAATGACTTGGGAAAAGAAGAAGATTTTTTTTGAAAATTATGGCCAGATTGCTTCGCTCATCCAAATGGTAATTGAGGAGTCAATGATCAGAGCGGCCATCCAGTTTTGGGACCCTTCTTATAGGTGTTTTGCTTTTAATGAATAGGATTTGACACCGACCATAGAGGAGTACTAAATTCTTGTCGGGTTAGAACTTCTTTTCCTAGATAAGGTGTACGTCAGAAAGCCAAAGTTGGGCTTCCGTAAAAAGTTGAAAAAGCTCATCGGGGTAGAAGTTGGAGACCCAGATCTGAAACAAAAAGAGAAACATGTCTGCACCCCTTGGGATTTTTTTTCGAAAATTTATTGAGGGTCACAACTGACGAAAGAATCGATTTATTATGATACTTGAAAATCAGGAACCAACGAATTACTTTTTGAAGTTCAGGACCAAGATAATTTGTGTCCAAAAATTTGAAGACCTTAGATGTAATTTACTCAGATGATAAGTCATAACTTTATAGTAATCACATCCAATATCCAAAAAAAACGAGTACAAGTGTTCAGAGTCAACTCGAGTATACCAAGCCTCGGTTTTAAAAGTCAAGTTTGAATTCGATCCAACTTATTCATTTACATATTAATTAATAAAATAATATTTTATTTTAATATTTTATTATATTAAAATAAAATAATCTAATTGAATAAGATGAATTTAATTTGAATCAAATCAAATCATGCAACGTACAAAAGAACGATTTTTTTTTCTTCCTAATATTTGGTGTGGTTGGTTTGGTTGTGGCTAATTAGTAATTACTCTTACTACTAGGAATCTAAGATCATATTTCACTTGCCTTTTTTAGAATCTATATGGGGATCGAAGTTGTATTAGTACCCTATTAGTAGAGGTGCTCATGATCGGGTCAGGTTCGGGTCGGATTTAAATATGATATCAATATTATATATATTTATTTAAATTTGATTCGGCTTGAAATATTGATCTCAAATTCTATCCAAACCCGTTCATATTTGTAAATGGTAGTCTAAGCCCATTTAAGCCCGTCTATATTTTTTTTCTAAAAAAATTTACACAAATATTTTTTTATTATTTAATTTTTTAGTAATTTTATCTCTCTTTTTTTTCTTGTATTAAGTTTTAAAACATAGATAACTTAGCATATTTTTAAATGTTTACACAATAATATTATATATATTTATTTTTTATATTATATAAATTACATAATATATAAAATATAAAAATAATATATTATATAAATGAAAAATGGGCCAGACCGAGCCGGATTCGGGCCTTGATTGTTGGAGCTAAGGCCTGGTTCATTTTTTAAATAGGCCTTATTTTTTGTCCAAGCCCATATTTCAAGCTTAATATTTTTGTTTAAACCCTTTAAATATGGGCGAACCTTTGGGCTTAAACGGATAACTCAACCTTTGAGTAGATATACTTATTAGTACCCTACTACCGATTCACAGTTTTGAGTTAGTCCTTTTCGTGAAAGCCCTAGGTTTTGGATCAAAAAATTTTGAAAAAAGAATATGTATTTATTTGGATCCATTTATATACTGTTGTTGAATAATATATTTAACTCAATTGGTTCATGTAATTATTTTTAAAAGGTGACATCCAGTAAATTTAAAATTCGAATCTCAATCTTTATAATCTTTTCTCCTATCTCCAGAATGTGATCTCTTTTGTAAATATATATATATATATATATATATATATATATATATATATATATATATAGAAAGAGAGAGAGTAAGGATCCACTTACAGTAGTGTAAAACTATAAAAAATTCAACGATCGATTTGTTAAAATGTAAATCGTATAAAAAATTATAAAAAAATATGTAAAATTAATTTAATTTTACACTAATGTAAAATCAATGAATATGCATGGCTTCATAGCAGAAAACACGATTTTTGGCAAGATTGAATTAAGGGAAAGAAATTGTGAAAGTTATGGTTATTAAAAAAAATTGAAACATTAGGAAATTCAAAAAGTTTGGATAATAATTTTGCACTTTACGTATACAATTTGAACTTTAATCAGTTTTTGATGTATATATTGTATACATAAATTTTGTATCTGAAAATAAGACAGAAAAAATTTAAAATTAAATAATAATTTTATTTATCAGACGTGAAAATTATAATTTTTGGTAATTCTTAAAGATACATTTTTCGGAAATTCTTTAAAATAAAGAAAATCCACTGCTCCTTATTTTCAAAGAGAAATTCGATTCAAGAGTCTTTGGACTACTTGATCTTGAGCTAACGAAATCCGCTTTAAGGGTCTTTGGATGACTTGGTCTTGAATTAGATTTGTTTCAAGATTCTTGGAGACTTGATCTTGAATTAATTTGTTTTAAAGGTCTTTAAGACTTGTTCTTGAAATTTGCTTCAAGGTTCTTTGAGACTTGATCTTGAATTGAATAAATTTGGATCCAAAATTTAGGATTTTTTGGAATCTTGGAATTTGGTCTCAAAATTTAGAGATTTTTGGAATTATTCAAATTTGGTCTCAATTTAATAATTTTTGGAATTCTTGAAATTGGTCCCAATTTAGGGATTCTTAAATTTTTAGATCTTTCTTCTTGGACTTGATTAATGAAATTCTGGAGATTTTGTTCTTTACATTTTTTTTCCCAAATTATTTTCAAGTTTTTTTCGCTTCAAAAGTTTTGATAAATTGATCTTGAACACGTAGGACTTACTCCAAAGGTCTTCGAGACTGTAATAAAAATTTATTTATTTTATAAATAATAAGGTATAACACATAAATATAAAAGGTTAAAGGGTTAATGATGAATGGCTTACTGCATTTTCAAATTCTGAAGTACAGTTCATGGCTCTTAGTATCTCAGATCACAATGTTGCTATGATTGCTTTGCAGGTCAGGGATAGCTCTCTTCAAAGCCCTTCAAGTTCTTTAACTTTTGGACAGATCATGAAGAGTTCCACAATTTGGTTAAGAAGGTATGGAAGATTGAAGTTACTGGCTCTCCTATGGGCAGATTGTATAAAAAGCTTAAACTCTTGAAAGTTGATCTTAAGAAGCTTAACAGGACATCTTATAGCCAGTTATCAAACATAGCTCAAGAGAAGTTTTTAGAGCCTCAGGGGGTCCAGACTACTATATTAGGAGGAGCTCATAATCAAATTCTGCTGGAACAAGAAATAAAGCTATAGAAGAATACATTGCTTTGACTCCAGCTGAGGAATCATTTTTCAAGCAGAAATCAAGAATCCAATGGCTCAGATTGGAGGACCAAAATACTAGTTACTTTCACAAAGTCTCTGCTGCTAGAAGATCATACAACACAATAAAGGTGTTGCATGACTCTCAGGGGAGGAAGTTGGAGACCTTTGAAGACATTCAATAGGAGGCTATCCAGTATTATCAAGGCTTGTTAGGAACTCCTGATGTTGCGGTGCTAGGTTGTTCAGTTGATGAGCTACAACAAACTTTGAAGAAGAACATTACACCAAGACAACAAATGTCCCTTGCTAAGGACATTACCCCTGAAGAAGTAAAGAATTTCCTATTCGCTTTGAAGAAAGATAAAGCACCAGGGCCAGATGGGTATAATGCTCATTTCTTTAAAATGACACGGAGCATTGTAGGAGATGACTTTACTGAAGCAGTCTTATATTTCTTTAGAACTGGCTCTTTCCAAAGGCTGTCAATTCTGCAGCTATCACTTTAGTTCCTAAGATACCTAATCCTGCCAAGATGACAGATTTCAGGCCTATCTCTTGCTGCAATACAGTGTATAAATGTATTGCCAAGATCTTGACAAATAGTTTAAAGCTTTGCTTACCTACTCTGATAAATGCAAATCAAAATGCTTTTGTGGAATAGAGGAATATTGCTGATAGTATTCTGTTGGTGCAAGAACTGGTAAAAGGTTACCATACAAAAAGGGTCTCCCCTAGAATGACTATTATGATTGATTTGATGAAAGCTTTTGACTCAGTTGATTGGCATTTTCTCTTTAATATTATGGAAGCTATGAAATTCCCTGCCAGATTCTTGAGGTGGCTAAGAGCATGTGTCACAACTCCACATTTCTCAATGGTGATCAATGGAGGTTTGATAGGTTATTTTGCTGGGGGAAAGGGCATAAGGCAAGGTGATCCATTGTCTCCCTACTTGTTTTTTATTGTAATGGATGTGTTATCTACTATGCTGAACAATGCTGCTGCGAAAAGACATATTGGGTATCATCCCAATTGTAAGAAAGTGCAGCTCAATCATTTTTGCTTTGCTGATGATCTCATGGTGTTTACGGATGGGGCCAAAGAGTTTATTCTGAATCTGCACTCTATCTTCCAAAAGTTTTATACAATGTTTGGCTTGCAGTTAAATAATGCAAAGTCTGAAAATTTTCAAGCAAATATCGATCCTTTGGTGCTTCAGGTGATTCAACAAAAGGGTAACCTGCCTATTAAGTACTTGGGAATCCCCCTTATCTCTGGGAGACTCACAACAAAGCACTGTGATCCTTTAATTCAGAAGATATCTAGGAGAATCAACAACTGGTCATCAAAAAGGTTGTCTTATGCTGAGAGATTACAACTTATTTAGTCTTTCTTATTCAGTTTGCATAATTTTTGGTGCTCGATGTTCATTCTTCCAGTGAAGGTGATCCAAAAAATTGATCAGATGTGTTCAGATTTCCTATGGAAGGGAAAGGAAGCTAATGCCAAAGGAGCTAAAGTAAGCTGGGATATTGTTTGTAATCCAAAGAAAGAATGAGGGCTTGGTTTGAAGAACCTAAAGGTATGGAATATTGCTTGCATTTTAAAGCATATATGGGCATTGTTTAGTGCTTCTGGTTCAATTTGGGTAGCTTGGGTTAAAGCTTATCCCTTGAGGAGGGCTAGTTTTTGGCAGGCTAAATTACCTCATATATGCAGCTGGAGCTAGAGGCGAATCCTCAGGCTAAGAGACACTGCACGTAACTTGATTACCATACCCAACAATGCATATGGAAGAGCTAGATGGAATGTTTCAAAATCTAGAGATTTCTCTATCAAAGACACATGGGAATATTTGAGGATAAAAAAAGGTCGAGTTCCTTGGTATCACCTGGTTTGGTTTCCTCTAAATGTTCCAAAATTCTCATTTATAGCTTGGTTGGCTATCCTTGACAAGTTGAGCACCTTCACTAAGATTAGAAGTTGGGGTGTCCAATTGCAAACTACACAATGTCTACTATGCCAAGAGGAGGAGGAGAGCAGGGACCATTTATTTTTTGCTTGCCGTTATACTGCTCGGATTTGGCAAAAGGTGCTAAACTTATTCTCTACTACTAGGGTGTTTGCTTATTGGTCTAATGATCTCCAATGGGTAGTACAAAATTTTAGGGTAGGTCTTTCAAGTCTACACTCTTTCGGTTCACATGGACAACCTCCATATACTATATCTGATGGGAGAGAAACTCAAGGAAACATTCACAGAGGCAGAGGACTCCAAAAGACTTGTTTCAGTTAATAACAACGGATGTAAGAGCTCGTTTTTGTACAGTTTTAAACAATAGTGTAAATGTTGTAAATAATTCTCTTTGTAGGAAGTGGGGTATTAGCCAACAATGTTAAAATGTAAGGCTTTACCTTAATCACATCTTGTAGCAGGTTCTCTGCTTTCTTTTGGATTTTGAAATAAAACTTCAATTATCCACACAAAAAAAAAAAATTTGCCACTATATTTTACTTTGATTGATATTTGCCATTATACTTTTAGGATTAATAATAAATTTACCATTATACTTTAACTCAATATTGAATTTTGTCACTTTATTTTTGTTTGATTGAATTTTGCCACTAAATTTTGATTTTTGATTGATTTTTGTCACTCAACTTTAATTTTGAATGATTTGAAGACAAAATTTAATAAAAAAAAATATTCTTTCAAATATTTTATTTTAATAATTAACAATAATAAATTAATTATTAAAAATTAAAAAAAAATAATATAGAATTTTTATTTTATAAAAAAAAAAAACTAAACTTAATTTTTTTCACTTTTTTTTTTTGTCTTTCTTTTATAAAATAAAAATTCTATGTTATTTTTTTTAATTTTTAATAAATTAATTTATTGTTTTTAATTATTAAAATAAAATATTTGAAGGAATATTTTTTATTAAAATTTATCTTCAAATCATCAAAAATCAAAGTTGAGTAGCAAAATTCAATCAAAATCAAAATTTAATTGTAAAATTCAATCAAATAAAAGTAGAGTGACAAATTTATCCTTAATCTCAAACTACAATGACAAATATCAATTACAATAAAGTATAGTGGCAAATTTCAATATCCATCTATAGTATGATAGGAAATTTGCACTTTAACCCAAATATAAATAAAAATAACATTTTTAAATTAATTTATTTATTAAGAGTAGAGTTGACATTATTGGACACGATACGAGCACAACACGAAAAAAATAACTAAAACACAACACAATACAAAAAAAATAACTAAAACACAACACGACAAGGAAAAAGAACACGAACACGACACGAATACATGAATATGTCAAAATCTATATAATACAAATTATTTACACATCAAAATTTATACAAATATAAATCACCTTATATACGATTATGATATGAAAAAATACGTGAATACACGAATTATGAGATTTAATTAAGAGAACCAACCAAAACTTTAAAAATCAATAAAATAGTAAAACTGAAAGAGTTGTATGTCAAAAAGTTGTCTTATTTTATCTCACTCTAGTATAGATATGATAATTTGTGTATACATATTGTATTTCATATAATTTTATCAGTTATATAAATATAAACACAATATAATTATTAAATATATCAAAATCTTAAATACGAATACGATATGTGTATTAAACGTATCATATTAATTATGTTTAAACATATCATATCATATTTATTAAACTGTTTTCGTATTTATTAAATATATCGTATTTTTATATCGTATATAAAATTATCATATCTACTTCACGGCATGCTTACCCTTTCTCATCCAATAAAAATTATAAGAAAACATATTTAACAATAAGAATCGGTAGAGAGAGAAATAACAAGAGAAAAGAAAGTCAAAGAAACAAATAAAGGAGTTGGACCACATTCTTCACTCTTTCAAGGTTTCAAGATATTCAAGTGAGTAATTGCTTCTCTTTTTTTTTTTTTTTCATAGTTTGTAAAATAGAGTATTAATTTACTATTTAAATTCTTTTTGTTGATAAAATAATTTGGTTTATGATTTATATTTATATTATAAATGAATTAAGATCGATTTTTTTTTTTTACTATTTATTAAAATTGAATGAACTAATTTATTTTTTAAAATTATTTGTCAATTATAAAATTATTTAATTTAATTAAAATTTAAAATATTTAATAAAATATGCATGTTGATCTCTCATTACATTTGAATATGTTTCCTTATTTGTTTAAAAAATTATTTTTTCTATTATTTATAATGAAACAAAATTTAAAATACTTTAAAACTATGAAACCTCATAAATAAAAAAACCATTGTTATGCGTTATCTTTATGTAAAGAGTAGACAAAGCAATTTTTATTGCACTTGAGTTAATTTATACCTTTTATTTATAATATTACACATTAATTTGTCCCCACTAAACATAATTCTTGAATTCATCCCTGAATGTGGAAATTGTGTTATAGAAATAATTTTTTTGGTAGGAAAGAAATAAAAATTATTTATATTAGAGTTCGTTTTTAATTAATCGACAGTAAAATCTTTTAATTTCATATACAGAGTTAAAAAGACTATCACATATTTTATTTATTTTTTAAATTATTTTATTTATTTTTTAAAATATAATTTAAGAGCGATATGTCAATCTGTTAATTTGTTTTTAAAAATTCAATTGATGATGGATACGAAATAATTTTTTATTTTATTATAATATGCAAGTTGCAAATATTTCTTTTGCCTTCAAATTTGGGCTTTAGGCCATCTAAAACCAAATGCTAATAAATGGGCCAATAAGCTTTAAAATCCTACTCTTCCAAACCCAGCCGGTGGCTTATCCTTCCAAATCCCACATTCTTTTTCTCTGTTATTCTCTGGAGGAAAGCCACAGCCACCCAGGTCAGCCTTTCTCAGGTTTTAATTGTTTCATATCCAAAGAACGGCATTGTTAATTACATAAAGCTACAAATTTATTTTATTTTTTGCTTTTTTACCTTGAAATAGAACAGTTTTATGGCTTCAAGGACTTTCCTTTGCTTCCACCATGGAAAACTCTTCCTTCCCTTTACTACCACCAAGTTTATTCCTTATTCTAAAAGACACTAAGAATTTCAGCTTTTCTTCCATAAGCTGCAGCCTTAACACTCCTCCGCCAACTCTTGAACCAAAATCTCAACTGTGTAGTCCCCAAAATGTTGTTAAAATACTTGAAGAAAGAGGATTGCTTGAATCCATAACCAATGAAAATCTCCGGTTGGCTTGTTCAGACCAAACTGCTGGTCCTCTCAAAGTTTACTGTGGTTTTGACCCAACAGCTGAGAGTTTACATTTGGGAAACCTTTTGGGGCTCATTGTACTTTCTTGGTTCCAAAAATGTGGCCATAAAACTGTTGCCTTGATTGGTGGAGCTACTGGTAGAATTGGTGACCCTTCTGGAAAAAGCCAAGAAAGACCTGAACTTGATTTGAAAACATTGGAAAGAAAACATTGTTGGGATTATAGATACAATAAATAAGATTCTTAGTAAAAATGCAAATTTGGGTTCTCAAAAAAGCTCAAACTTTGTGATTTTAAACAATTATGATTGGTGGAAAGAGGTTAGGTTACTTGATTTTCTTAAACAAGTTGGTCGATATGCAAGGGTAGGGAGTATGATGAGTAAGGAGAGTGTTAAGAAGAGGTTGGAATCAGAACAAGGAATGAGCTATACTGAGTTTATTATCAGTTGTTGCAACGTTATGACTTTTTATACCTTTTTAAGAATGAAGGTGTTAGTGTACAAATTGGTGGGAGTGATCAATGGGGTGATATTACTGCTGGGACTGAATTGATAAGGAAAATTTTACAAGCTGAAGGTGCTTATGGCTTGACATTTCCTCTTTTGTTGAAGAGTGATGGCACCAAGTTTGGAAAATCCGAAGATGGTGCGATTTGGCTTTCGCTATCTATGTTGTCTCCATATAAGTTTTACCAGTATTTCTTCTCTGTTCCAGATGCAGATGTGGTGAGGTTTCTCAAAATTCTTACATTCTTGAACATGGAAGAGATAAATGAGTTGGAGAGTGCAATGACAAGACCAGGCTATGTGTCGAATACAGCCCAGCGGAGGCTTGCTGAGGAAATTACTCGTTTTGTTCATGGTGAAGATGGGTTTTGAATGAGGCTCTTAAGGCAACTGAAGCATTGAGACCTGGATCAGAAACAAAATTGGATTGGAAAACTATTGAAGGGATTGCTGAGGATGTTCCTTCTTGCTCCTTACAATGAAGTGTTGAATCTTTCAATTGTTGATCTTTCAGTCTCTTCTTGTTTGTTTGAGAGCAAATCAGCTGCTCGTCGTCTATTGAAGCAAGGAGGCCTTTACTTGAACAACAATAGAGTGGATAATGAAAGTAAAAGAATAGAGGCTGAAGACATTGTGGATGGCAAAGTTCTTCTTTTATCCGCAGGCAAGAAGAACAAGGTGGTTGTAAGAATTTCTTGATTGCTTTATTAGAAACTGTTTTGCAACATTCTTGTATGCTAAATGAAGTTTTGGATTTAACTATTTAAGTATATGAACAAAAGAAAGTTAATATTTTGCTCATTAATTATTATAGTGGTTGCAAAAGTTTTTATTGTTAGCCTTTAGACATGGTCTTTTTTCTTATATATTGTTTCTCTTCTTTGTCTTGTTTAAAATCTGTATCCTTTGAATTATATAGGTAAACAAGACATAAACATCATAACAACATTCATATTTTGATTTTCTGAGGAAGGAAGGACCATTTTGTGTAAAGTGCATTGATTGATAGGGAGCTATGAAGCACGGACACGCAATGGGTACAACGATACAATAATTTTTTAAAAATGAGAACACGAATACAACAAGACACGATAATAAAAAATATATTATATATTATGTAAAAATATTCAACATAAACATAATTATTGATATTTTTCATTAATATAGAATAAATATTTTAACAAAAGTTTCTTATTATTACACAATATATCATACACAACCCAATTTCCAAGATTAATTTATATTCTCTTAACCATGCTATATTCTCATGGTATCGAGGTAAGATTTGCCTTGGAGCTCACGGGCAAATAAGCCCTTGAAGTATTCTTCAACCATTAATGTTTTAAACAATGGTGGTTTTTGTGGTGAAATCAAGCTTGGAGCTGGACCTACTTCACCATCATACCTGGGGTTGTAGAATGTAGCAATTGAGAGTCTCTCTCTTTCGGAATTCACCGTTGCACGATGCTCGATGCTCCGATAAGCTCCATTTGTCACCATCTGTCCACAATATATATGATAATCAAAACAATGGTGCATGAGCCTGTTCAAGTGATTCAATTCAAGTTATACACTCCAGCATTTAGGTCAATAATTGATGCTTGTTTTCCTAGGTTAGACCTGCTTATGAGTCGAGTCAATTCGCGATTTGGAAGTTTTCTTCTTTTTTTATTCAAGTTCGGCTCTGAGAGGGTACGAATTGATCTGTCGACTCGTTTTACTTTTTAAATAATATTAAAATATTATTTTTTTATATTAGTTTTTATAATTAAATTTAAATAAAAATAATTTTTAAACAGATAATTGATGCATGTTTTCCTAGGTCGATTTAGATCTCGTAATATCGAACACGACACGATTACACGATATGAAAAATTAATTAAAACACGAGACGACACGAATACATCAACATGTCAAAATCTATATAACACAAATTATTAACACATCAAAACTTATAAAAATGCAAAACACCTTAAACACGATTATGACACAAGACAATACACGAATTGCCAGGTCTAAGTCGGCTCGAATAGATTTGGTAATTCGCGTATCCATGTCGTATTGGTGTTATTTTTCTGTGTTATAATCGTGTTTAAGGTATTATATATTTATATAAATTTTGATACGTTAATAATTTATGTTATATAGATTTTAACACATTCATCTATTCGTGTTATTCTTTTACGCCGTGTCGTGTTTTAGTTTTTTTTTTTTTCGTGTCGTGTTCAATAGTATCAGATCTATCCCTATAAAAGAAGAAAAAAATTAACAAAACTAAGGATGTCTTTGTGAGATTTTGTTCCTAATGTTTTTAACAAATAAACTTAATGCTTCTATAAAGTGTATATAAAGTGTATTGATGAAGATTAATTACCTCTAAAACGTCTCCAACATTGACAATGAAGGCATTTGATAGGGGCTTAACAGGAATCCACTTCCCATGATTCTTGATTTGGAGACCTTCAACTTGATTGAGCTGAAGCAAGATAGTGAGACCAACAGCATCAGAATGAGGTCTAAGACCAATGGCTTGGTCTGGTTGAGGACATGGAGGGTAATAGTTGATCCTAAATGATTGCATTCCTCCTTCAAAGAATTCAGCCATTTCCTCAACTTTCATATTAATGGCTTCTGCCATCTTTGTTAGTAGTGTCATGGCTAGAGTTTTCATCTCCAATGAGTAAAAATTCAATGCATCTCTACATTATAAAAAAAAAAAAAAAAAAAAAATCAAATCAAATCAAATATTTTCATTTTCATGTAGAAAGCAGTTACATTATGATTGGTAGGAAAAAAGAAGAAAAAATAAAAGGAGGATAGAATTAGATCTGTTCAAGGATCGGATAGTTTGTCCGATCCAATAGATCCGATTCATATTGGATCGGATCTGGGTAGAGCTTTTTTTTTATTCGGACCGATCCGTCCGAAGCACTATTTATATAATAATAAAAAAATTTATATTTAATTATAAAAATATTAATATAAAAATTTTAAATAGTAAATCGAGCCGACGAATCGAACCTGGATAAGAAAATTAGAAAAGTTTTAGGTCGCGATCCGATCTAGATAGAATGGAATGGAATGGAAGGAAAATAATATTTCTTTTCCTTCATTTGATAGGAAAAAAAAATATGAGAAAGAAAAATGAATGAACCCAGGGTTTAGTCCGTTGGTTTATGTAATCATTTTTAAGAGGTGATATTCAGTAAGTCTAGATTTTGAATTTCAATATTTACAATCCTTTCCCCTATTTTAAGACTACATTCTCTTTTGTATCAAAAGAAAAATGAATGAATTTGCAATTTTTTCTCCGATTCTTTAATCTCTTTTGTTCTTATATTTTTCATCTTTTATACTAAAAACCAAAAAAAAAAAACAACTTTCTTTCCTCATTTTCATTTTTCCATTTCACACTTTTTTTTTTCTTACCTCTATTTATTTTCCTTCTTACCAAACATAAGATTAAAGAGAAGAGTGAGAGAATTAGTGAGGACCTCAAAGGAAGAGGGAGGTTGGGGAATAAATGGGGTTTTCTGAGATGGAGAGGGAGGCTGATCATGAAGAAGAGGTCACCCCAATCAAGCTTTTGCTCCTCAGATACTACAAAGGATTGTCCAAATCCTTCTATTTCTTCTTCATTTTGCCAAAACTTTTTCTTCTCTTCCATTGGGAGGTTGAAGAAGTCCTCAATTCCAGTCTTTGTTTTCTCCATTAAAGAAGAGCTCACTCCATGATTTACCAACTATATATACAAAGCAATTTAGTATACCTTTTTTTGCTAAGTTATAAAAGAAAAAAAATGATTTCGAAATACATAATAGTAAGTAGATATGAGAATATTAAATACGATATGAGAAAAATAATTAAAATACGACACAATAAAAAAAACACGACACTAATATACGAATATATCAAATTTTATATAATACAAATTATTAACACGTCAACATATATACAAATATAAAACACTTTAAATACGATTATGACACATAAAAATATACGAACACAATACGGATACACGAATTATCAGGTCTAATAGTAAGCATAATTTAATATATTTTTTTAAAAAAATCTTTATTTTTATCTCTACAATGGGTACATATTAGTATTACCTGCAAATATACTGGTACAATGTCACAAACAAATGAATCATCCAAATTCATATTAACTTATACTATATATTAATATTAGCTAGCATGATAGAATTATCAAGTACAGTTTTGACTGAAAATAACTTGTAAGAAATGAATGGAAAAAGAAAATAAAATTATCAAGTAAAAGTTTTTAAATTTGGCCAAAAAGAAAAAGTACAATTTTTTGAAAGAAAATAACATTCAAGGCTTTTAAGTAATTAAAGAGATACATACTTATCAATATCATTAGAGCGGTTCATGGGTCGAGTCAAACTCGAATAGCAAAAAATTTTGCTTTTCTAATGCTCATTTAGATGAAAAGCTAGTTTTATTGTTTAAAAATATTAAAAAATTATTTTATATTAATATTTATATAATTTTATAATTAAATTCAAATAAAATATTTTTTATTGATTAAATAATAATCCAAATTGTGTGAAACCAATCTGAATTGTAAAAATCCTATCCCAAATCTGATATAATTTAGATAGAATCTATTGAATAATCCAAGCCTTAAACAGATTTAGTTATCATTTAAGCAAATATATAGTTGAAAGACAATATATATTATATCAAAACACCAAAAACAATATGTGGAAGAGGTGAATTGGATAAAAAGGACAATAGAAAAGATTGTGAAAAAAAGGAAAACAATACTAAATTGTACACCACTTCTAAAGTTCTACTTGGACATATAATTTTTGTTTTCTGTAAAACATTAATGGAATTGCTATAAAAGATTTGAAAATAGAATACCCTACTTAAATATAGGCTAACCTTAATTTAAATTAAACATGTTAAAGAATCAAATTATCTGTCTGGTCATATCAGACCGGATTTGGATATGGATTTTTTTAATTCGAGTCGACTCTACTCGACCTGAATTATTTGTATTAATAAAAAATAAAATTTTAAATTATAAAATATATAAAAATAAAAATAAGTTTTTAAACAATGAAACGAATTTTCAAATCAACCCGAACTTGAATAAAAGATTTTAAAAAAAATTCAAATCGCTACTCAGACTCGACTCATAAACATCTCTAGTCCAAATATACTTGATATTGATTAAAAATGTATCTTTCAGAAATAAGCAACAGCAAAATAGCTAAAAAAATTCTATTAATATTTATGCATATTATATATAAATACTGATGATTTTTTTAAAATAATATAATACTAGAAAAAAAAAATCGCGTTACGCTGCGGGTGAAACGATTCGTTTTTTATTTTTTAATAGTAATTGCACCAATGTTATGAACACATAAATTAATAACGTATAAAATTAATTATTAACATGAAAATTTTAATATGAATTTATAATATTTTGGGAAATATAAAAAAAAAATAACACGAACACGTTGTGAAAACACAAAATTTTCTCTAAATTGAATCACACTGATAAATTATGCAAAATATGTCATGAATTGAGACACGATACGAACACACAATTTTTTAAAAAAAAATTAAATCACAATGACAAACTATGTAAAATATGAGATGATTGAGGCATGACACAAACACAACATAAAAAAATAATTAAAACACAACACAAAAAATAACATGAACACGACAAGAATACACGAACGTGTAAAAATTTATATAAATTATTAAAGTGTAAAAATTTATATAAAGCTTAATACTTTAAAAACACACAAAAAATGACACGAACACGAGCACAAATTTATCTAAATTGAATAATTATGACAAATTATATAATATATGTCATGAATTGAGACATGACATAAACACAACATAGGAAAAAATTTAAAACACAATACGAAAATAACATGAACACGACACAAGAATACGAACGTGTGAAAATATAGATAAAACGTATTATTAACGTGTAAATTTTTTTATAAATTTATAATAGTTTATATAAATTATTGGGTAAAACTAATTATTAACGTGTAAATATTTATATAAAGTTAATAGACTTTAAAAAAAATACGAAAACGTTACGAACACAATTTTTTTTATTAATGAATAACTATAATAAATTATGAAAAATATGTCATAAATTGAGACACGGCATACAAATTTTTCTCTAAATTTAATCACAATGATAAATTACGTAAAATATAAGATGAATTAAGACACGACACGAACATAAAAATTGAAAAAATAATTAAAACACAACAAGAAAAATAACATGAACACTAAACAAATATACGAACGTGTAAAAATATACATAAAATGAATTATTAATGTGTAAAATTTATATAAATTTATAATATTTTTGAAAAACAAAAAAAAATGAACACGAACACGTCGTGAACACAAATAAGAAATATTATTAAAACACAACACGAAAAATAATACAAACATGATACAAATACACAAACGTTTAAAAATATATATAAAATAAATTATTAACGTGTAAAAAGTTATATCAATTTATAATATTTTAAACATACGAAAAAACACAAACACAAATTTTTCTGTTTTTCTATCTTCTTTTTACCGTCAACAATCCAAAAAAATAATAAGAGACCCACTAAAAAAAAGTCACGTGGCCACTCATGGAGTGGGCGGCTGCACAAAATTTGTGCAAAAAATCCAAAATTTATATTATGGATATTGATTACTCTTTCGGCAAACCAGATTCATGATTAAAGTATTAAACCGCCCTGTGGTGGAGACACAAATAATTTTTAAAAAAAATTGGAAAATTAAATATAAAAAGCTTATAAAGAAGCCATGACGAGGACATTATTTCTGAAATAAACCATTTTAACACTGGGTTGTAATTAAAAAAGAGTAAAGCTGCGGTGGAACTATTCAAACTTAATTCGTGAGTAGGATCAGACTAGATTCACTTAGCAAAAAAAAAAAAAATTGTTTGTTTAACTTCAAACGATTCATTGGATTTAAAAGTATGTTTCACTATTTAAAAATTTATTAAAATTTTAAAAAATTAAAAAATTATTTTTATAATTAAATTTAAATAAAAATATTTTTATTGATTAAATAATAATCAGGATCGGATTAATCTTGATTACAAATATTCTATCCAAGCTTAGTTCGAATTTGATCGAATTTGTCAAATAAAATAGATAGCTCGATTTGTCGGATAGAACGGATAACCGGATTTTTAGACAAGTCTACTTGTAACTTTTTTCAACTAATCAAAAAGTAGATTAAAATTTAAAAGTTATTTGTTGGCTCCTTAATTACTTCCATTCCTATAAACATTTTGGGTTAACAACATGACTCAATCATGAATTACTATTAATTTGTTAAAAATACATTTATTGACATGCATATATTTAAGTTCACAAAAATTATGTTATTGGGTAAGAGAGTAGAGATATGAAGAACATATACATACATGGAAGAACCCCCATTGTTTGCAAGCAAAATGGAGCTTGGCTAGTTCAGAATCCATGGTTTCTTCAGAAAGCAAGCTCTTGAGGTCGATAACTGGGATATCCAACGTAGAATTGGTGGTTTGAAGATGAAGGTCGTCAGAATAGAGGTACCTTGGAGGAATGGAAGTCATGGTATCTTTAGCCAACTCTTGAACACAAGGCACAATCAGAGAACTCCCTAACACCACCTTTGATTCCATGTTTATGAATGAATCTTCTTTTTTTAATTGTTCAACCTGATGATCTTCAGCTTTTTAGAACAAAAAAATTTGCAGAGATTAATGAAGAAGATGCTGATCAATATAATGTTATATATTTCAAAGTCATGGAGCCTCCACCAATGGATGGATGCAGAAGAAAATATAAAATAAGTACTGTGAGAGAGACCCTTTACCTGACACACCCTTATGTTTGATTACATGTGTGTGCCAATTCATATATTATGAGTAAATAAATACTATTTAAATCTGATTGATATTTGCTTCTTAAATAGGATAATATCATTAATGACCCTGTAGTATATATTTTTTTCAATTTGATGCCTAACTACTTACTTCAAAAATGTTTAATGTGATACTTACACTATCAAAATCGTATATCATGTGGTACTTGAGTTTAACTAGAGATTATGACATGGCACATACCAATCAAATGATGACACGTGGTATTAATTTTTTTAAAATATAAACAAATTTTCAATTTTTAAAAAAATTAATATATGAATTTTTTTTTAATTAAAAAAATTTCTTTCTTTTTTTTCTTTCCTTTCTCACCCCTCCCCTCTCAGTCTTCCCCATTCCGACCTGGTTGAGGTCGTTTTCGGCCAATCATCGATCGGGTCTGACCAATAAAGGCCAAATCCTACGCTGGTAGACCAGATCGACCTTAAACCAGTTAAGGAATGGCCTGAAACAGGACCGATCTGGCGAGAGTTTCAGCCTGGTTTCAAGTTGATCCGGCCTACCGACACTAGGTCCGGCCTCCCTTGGCCAGACCCGATCGATCGCTGGCCGAAAACGACCTCAACCAGGCCGGAAGATGGGAGATTAAGAGAGAAAGGGGGAGAGAGAAAGAAAAAATATATATATTTTTATTTTTCAAAAAAATATATTATTTCTTATTTTTAAAATTAAAATAATTATTTTTTAATGTTAATACACATGACATCGTTGTGTGGTGCTACATTTTAAGTCATCATTGGATACATAAGCCACGTCACTTAAAATTTAAGTGTATTACTAAGAGCTATGTTGCTTGAACTCGGATACGAATGTCGGGTGCTAGTATATGTCTAGATGCCTTACTTATCAATTGTCTTGAATTTAAGATAAAAAGATACGGCACAAAAGAATCCGAGAAAAGAATATGAATATATACATAATAAGAATCCGAGAAAAGAATATGAATATATACATAATAAGAATCCGAGAAAAGAATATGAATATATACATAATACTCGTTTTATATATACTTAAATATAATATATACATATATAAATTTAATTAAATGGAGTATTGGTTTGATTATAATTATGATATGTGAATAAATCATATTAAATATTTTTAAATAATACATAATACATTAATATTTTATATAAATAAGATTCTTTTTATTTTTTATAAAAAAAAAAAAGTTGAAAACGTTTTATTTATCAATTTTAATTTTAATTATTATCAATTTTAAATAATTTTAACCCATCAATTATAGAAAAACCTAAAATATAAAATATAACTCAAAATATAATAATTTATCATTTGAATTGGGTTTATACATTCAATTGGACCCATACTTTTTAAGTCCATCAAACAATTAAAATGTAAGAGAGGCCTCATTTGTTTACTTTTTCACCTTCAACATCATTTATTCTCCTCTTTTTTTTTTTTTTCCTGAACTTTCATCTGCTTCTTTTCTTCTTCCTCTCTGTTCTGATCGTGCTGCTGCTTCTTTTCTTCTTTGAACTTTCATCACCGTTGCCGTTGCCGCTTTTCTGAACCTTCTTCTCCTTCTTCAGCCAGCCACAAGAGATCTTATCCGACAAATCTGACACAGATCCCATACCCGTGTCAGTGTCAACTCATGTCGACACAAGTGTGGCGTCAAAATTGACGAATCCGAGCAACAGAAACTAACAGATACTATAATAACATACAGAATAAAACTTTAAATATAAAAATAGACATTTTTAAAATAAAAGTATCATTTTAAAAATTTTCATAAACTTCAGAGATCATTTGTGACATTATCACTTCTTAAATACATTCATTAGCAAAATTTAGATGATTTGATCTAATCATTTGAATATTAGTCATACTCCGAATGAGGAAGACTTATTGCTTAAGGAGGAACTCGTTAGCCTCTTGTATTGCCTTCTAGTAATCTAGCAAGGACCTCTATTGAGGTAAAATTTTCATCCCATAAGAAAGAGATTGAAGCAGTTTTAATTTAAGTAACCAACTGTTTCTACAAATGCTGGAATGAGGATTTGTTTTTATTCCCTATGTTGCTGCAACTCTACCTGAACTAGCCTAGGTGTCTTTTATCTACAAATGCTGGAAGGCAAGGACATGCATAACATGTTCTGAAATTCTCTGTTTCTTTTATGTTTTCCAACTTTTGTATTTATTCCCTATGTTTCGATTTAAGTACCCACATAGTTCTCATACTATAGTGAAAAAAATAATTTAATCTCTGTATTATAAAAGTGAGTAATTTAATCCCTGTACAATTGAAATAGGTGCAAATAAGTAAAATTGATAACGATGTTAATGAAAAACCGTTAAAATGCTGATGTGGACTCGTAAAATCTAACAGAATTAATGACTTGGAATAAAATATGACTTAAAATATATCTAAATCTGTTAGATTTTACGAGTTCACGTCAGCATTTTAACGGTTTTTCATTAAAACCGTTATCAATTTTACTTATTTGCACATATTTCAATTGTACAGGAACTAAATTACTCACTTTTATAATACAGGGACTGATTTACTTTTTTCACTACAGTACAGGGACTATGTGGGTACTTAAACCCTATGTTTATGTAACTCTTCTTGAAATACCCTAGTGTTATATTTGGAAACATAAATTTGAAAATTTGGATTTAGGTTTTATTTGCTATATAAATTGTGAAAATGAAATGCATATATTATGTATAAATTAGTTAAGATTCAATATGATTATATATTTGAAAAGTATAAAGACATGAATTTCAAATTCACAAATAGCTATAGGTATTTCAAATTCATCACTAAACAGGCATCTAACAAATCCATGGATTTGAAAAATAATCATCAATGTTATATTTACATGTGTTTTATTACACAAGTTACACTATTTTTGAAATCCAAGTTTCCAAACTCAACCTAAGTGTCTTTTATCTAGAAATGCATAATACAGCTAGAATTCATCATGCATTACAAAAAATAAGATAGCTTAACCTCGGGAGGGTTTCATATATTTAACCATGAACAGGTTTGTTTAGAAAACTATAATTATTAATTTGGGGGATGCAAAGCCCTATTCACAATCTTCATTCAAATAAAAGTCCAGCTAGCTATAATGATTATTATTTTAGGCTATTTGTCATTAAAAAAGCTACACAAGGAGGGTCACTATCTACATTGCCTTCTATGATCAACCAAACCAGTCTTGCTACTAGAGGATGAATCTTTCAAAAATAAAAAAACAAATATAAATAGCTTCTAGGACCTTTGAATGATACACAAAACAATGAAATGTATACTGTGTTAGCTAACGTACCTCATGGAACTCAGACATCATTGAATAATTGCTGAAGCAGAAAATTTGCAGGGTACAAATTTGTAAACCTGAAATGGAAATATTGAAAAGTCAAATTAGTACATAAATAGCTCAGATAAGGTACTACAAATGCGTAAGCATAAACAGTTAAAAGTTTAAAAATGAACTAATTGTTGTGTGCGGAGATGGGATAAGATAAAAAGAAAAGGGGGGGGGGAGAAAGAGATGATAACCATCAGGATAGGTAGCACCACATTTTATTTCCTTAAGCCACTAATCCAATGTAAAAATGAACAGTTAAAATTTAGAATATTTGACTGAATACTACCAATGAAAACCAGAAAGCAGTGATAGCTGATAAATCAATAACATATAAGATATAACATAATTGCATATAACTATGCCTGGCAAGGAAGAAATAACAAGTGATAGAATATAAAGACTATGAAATATCAGGCTCAGATGCCAGAACAGCTGCCACAGGTTAACGCAATTTTTATTACATGTTATAGTTGACACTTCCAGATCAGAGAAATTTATGGCACTACATCCAAAAAGACAGAGCAAAATGATATATGCTCTTTCAGAAAAGAATTGCATATGCCCTTTGATTTACTTGAGAAGAAAAAAAAAATCTAGAAAAATAAAACAATTTTCATGCCAAAGAAGTGTAAGTTCCGAATCCAGGAAGGAAACTAGTCTTATCATAAAAAAAATTAAAAGACATTCTAATTTAATGTATAGCCTTAGCTTTTTCTACAATTATTAAACTATGTAAGATGGCAGACACTTCTAGCCATTTGGATTTCTTCATAATAACCCAGCTATATAACACCAAGACTCAAGCTGGAAATACATCTTTACTTTCCTACACGGTATTACCTATCCTAACTGCTCTCTAATTCTACATGATGCATAACAACTTAATTCCTTGACTCTTCACCACAAATCCCTTGATCACCCCCCCCCCTCCCAGCTCCCCCTCAAGTTGTCTCCCCAATTATGTTTCCAGCATTCTTTGCTTCTGAGACCAAATGTGTGACGGTCTAATAAAACTCACATTAAAGAAGCAGAAACCAAGCCTGCTACATATTTACATAACAAAGTAACAAACTAAATGAACTGAATCATCATCCACACGCTAATAGCTATCGGTTCAGAAAAATGTTACAAAGAGGCAATACACAGCATAAGATGTATTCCAAATAGCTGCAATAGAACAAGTAATGAAACCATAAGCACAGCTCACACTGACACATCATACTTTCTCAGCATTAAAGTCTCAAATATATAATAACATAGGAATGTCACAAGGCACTACCCAACCATGGATTGCAACACCATACAAATTTTTACTAACAAGAACGTTTGGCAAACTAAGAGTCTAAATGAGCAAAAAGAATGAAAATCTTTGTAAAAGCACAACCAACAATAGATAACAAAAAATGAAAAGGCAATTTTCTCATAAATTTACATCACTTACTTGACCAGAAAACTCATCCTGCATCATCATTGTTGATGATGTCTTGGCAATGCGTCGCATAAGTCATGCAATGAATAAGCTTCTTCCAGCACTTAGTCGCTGTCTTTCCAAATTGAACAAGACATGGATGGAATCCCTTAAAGAAATTTAAGAGTTTCTCTTGACCCCACTTTCACACAATAAAGGCATTGAGAAGGTATTTCCAACCCATGACAAACTCCTCTATTCTCAATAATTTGCTCCACTTTTTAACCGATTGCATTTCAGCAACTTAACAGTCCCCACAGCAACTAAGACAATGAGTTACAAAAGGTAACATGACAACGGACTCCCACTTCAGATGAGTAATCCGCTAAAATCCATCTCATCGTAGTACACTAGTAGTAGTAGTATCATGAGAGAGAGAGAGAGAGAGGGGGGAAGTAGAACAGAATAGATTCTTCCCAAGACCACAGAGTCCAGCAAGCTCTTAAAACCAAGCAATAGCTAACAAATTATCCGAAGACCAATCAGGGCCAAATTAAAATTCAAATATGACTACTTGAGAAAGAAACAGACCGGTACTGAAGCAACAAAAGTCAAAGCTAGCCAAGTACTTGTCTTAGATTCATTGCTCTAAGACCCAAAAGGGCAATACAAAGCTAAAGGAAAAAAGAAAATGAACTAACTAGTAAAAAGAAAATTAGTTAGTGAGGAACATTTATTTGACAACTAGGCACTTTGATGTTCACCCATGGAAATGTGAGTACATAAATTATGGAGAAAAATTAATATTGATAAATGATATATACACACAAATACCAGCGATTTGATTTTAAAGGTGAAGAAGAGAAGAAGCAGCTGCAACACTAGTGGAAGTACCAACGCTTCCATGAAGGCAACCAAGGTAGTTAAATCCAGATGTGATGTTAAATCAAGAGGGAAGCCATTAAGATTATGAACAGAATCAGTTCAAGAAACTTGAGATACTATAGGATAGAGAATATAGAATCCACTGCTATAGAGATAAGTTTATAGTCTTAAGAAATTCTGAAGCACATACCCTTCACTCATAAAATGGCATAGTCCTATCTGAACACTGACATACAGTCTACAGATTTCAAAGTCCCAGATAGTTTATAAGGTACATAATATGAGCTGAATTACTTCATTACCTGATTTATTGCCAGATCATACTTAAATGCTGTTACTCAATCCAAGAACCCTATATTTCCAGTCCTATCCCATGTGACTAAGTTTGAGGCAAGTGGGTTCTTTTGTTAGCCTTGTGAAAACAGAATCTTATCCTAGAGCTGGATCCTGGTTCCATAGGTAAGATATTAAAAACTAAGGTACAAATATCAGCAGCAAATTTATACAGAATTCCACATAGTTTAAATAAGGGTTGGTATACTCCGCTGAGTTGTTGCTTTCAACTTCACCGTTAGACAAAGAACAGGAAGTAGGACTAGCTAGGATGTTTCTCATATGTCCTAGACTTACAAAAGAACGAAAATACAAACTAAGAAAAATGTTACTTATTTATTATAAAAAGAGCAGTTACTTTTTCTTTACACTTGGGCTGCAGTGTTCATACAGCTTCATGCAAATTCTAGAGAACAAAATTCCTGAATTTTTCATTATAACTAGGGAGAAAAACATGGTATAGGCTGTACAACCAGATAGTTGATATAACCAAACTACCAGATGACAAGGGAAGCCAATCAGGCAAAATTGTTACAAATACAACAGTGGTCCAAGCATTGGAGGCCAGACGGTAGCCACCATGGTAAAGTATGATCCTACTCTCCTTCCAAAATCTCTGATAAAGGTGGCAATAATATCAAAAAAATGGTCACAAACCCTGATGAAGTGCTCTAGTATCCTAGGTGGCGGACTTGTAAAATAAAACTAAAAGAGGCCACTGGAAACCAGATAAAACTAGCAAGAATGCTACTTGCTCTGACATTTATAGGGAACGCCAGGTATCAGCTACTTGTTCTCATTTGTATCGTAGAATTTATGCCGGCACGTATAATTCTCCCTATTCAATCTACCAATGGATAAATTTTGTCCAATTAACGCTGTCTACATCACACCCCTCAGTTGTTCCTATAGGTGACATCACATATAAATCTATGTAAGATGAACTTAGGAAAGGCATATGATCTGCCAACAGTAAAGAGCATATCTGATGTTGAAATTGTTTACTCGACAGCCCCCCCCCCCCCGGATGATCCCATGAAATTATAGATGAAATCAAATAAATTGAGAATCATAAAATATGAAAGTAAAAATTTGGCAAAGAAAAGTGCATATTGTGAATTGGGAGTGACAATGTGCTTCTTCTCAGCGCAAATCTTAAATTTTAGCACCATTCTTACATACAACTGGGAATCTAGAGTTTATGCATATAGATCCTATTGCACAATCTTGCAAAAGGTCTTAAGGCTAGTTTCTGGGACAAATGGACAAGATGCAACAAACCTTGCAATAACATCTTAAGCAGGAAAAAGTTGCTAGAATACTCTTCTATTATCTTATTATCAGTTAGACTGAAATATTATACAAAACTAAGCTATGTTGTTCCAACTCTTCATTTTTGTTGAAGTACCTGTGTCCGACACCCGTGTCCGACACATATCTGGACATGAGTATGGGGATATGATCCTCCAAGATCCCTCCAAATACATGGAAAACTTAAAATAAAAATAAAAAAAAAAAAAAAAAAAAAAAATTGAACATACCGGTGTCGGACACGTACCCGTATCCGACACTCACACCCGAGTCCGAGTAACATAGAAACTAAGCTCCAAATTAGAGAACGATTCTAAGTACTTCTACCTAACACCAAAAAACTAAGTAGAAACAATATAGGAAGACCCAGAAATATAATCATACTCAGACTGGAATTCTTGGACCAACACCAGAGGCATGTCTGGCATACAAAGAATTTATTTAACTCCCCTTGACTTAGAAAAACTTTAGAGAACCTAAATTAACTGAATCAATGGCACAGAAACCAAGGAAAACATCAAAACAGATTCAATGTTATCTAGAAAAAGAATGGAAAATCATTTAATAAGCTCCAAATCGATTCTTCATTTTTTTTCCTCAATCCTTTTTTTCTGCATTAGAGCATGCATTACCTTATGTTTACAGTAAATAGGCTAAGGACCTCATGGCAGAAAGCAATGATGATTACTCTTCAAAATACAGTTAAAAGGAAACTAAAACCCCTTGCCTATTTGCACAATCTATTATGTAACCTTTTAGGAACTCTATGAGAACTTAATGGAGCAAAAGTGCATGAGCATAGCAAAGCTGCAAACTAAGGCGGAAAACCAATGGAAAGACAACTCCCAAATGAACCACAAAGAAGGTCAGCATAGATGTAAAAATAATCTTAAATGGAAGAGACCCATGAGAAACAGAACAAATTAGAAAGGCTGGCTAAATTTGATCAATATGTTGCTAAATCGTGCCAGAGAGAGGACAGCAAGTGGCTTTTCTGCAAATAAACAGCAGAAGTACAATCGAGCAACCCCATATTATGAAGAGGAAGAAGCAACAGCAGCAGCATATGTGCTTGGATCACAGAATTTAATGATTCATATTCTTCAAAACCAAACATCTCGCCTCAAAAAGGCATGGCAAGGTCTGATCTTTCTCCACATAATGAATGGTGAAATTCAAAATTCATAAAAATATCTACGAAAAGCAAAGTATCAAATTGAAATGCTTTATCATAAATGAACTGCGAAAATATTGCACCAGATAATATCAAGCAGACAACAGCATACTGCAATTTCAAGCTAATATAAAGTATAAACTGTCAATTTTTTTGCGTACAATTCCAGAACACCTATCATGATATGATACTTCATATCCAAGCCTAGAGAACTAATAAGTTGCCCAGAAGTACCAGATGAATTATCTTAGCATGATTTGAAAAATCACACTAGCGATGTCCTTGAGTTCTTTGCATGTCATATGCACCCCAGGAACCAGCAACAGGTCCATACTGAGGATAACCATCCACACCACCCTGAACCTGAAATACAAGGAGAAAAAAAAAATAACCAATCATTCTTTTAAGAAAATAATCCATATACACACAACTAGTAAATGCAGCTCACATGCAAGTCCAAATAAAATTAAGCCCACAGACGCCAAAAACTGTTTAGCATGTAGATAAAACAGCATAACTTCAGGATTCATGCCATAGTTGACAGGATAAGTGTTTCCAGTATATCCAGCTTCAGGGTTTCCATAATTTGCATTATAACCAGCTACTGCTGAAAATTTTGGAAAAAGAAAATAGTATTCATAAACAGGGGAAAAACACTGTTAGTCTGTTACATAAACAGAAAAATCAAGTTCCATGCCAGTACATCAAGCCTCACAAGCTTAAAGGATCATCACTACTCAAATAATAAGACACACTGGGTGAACTAATCAAACAACTACCTAGACCCTATGTTAAATAAGATGTCATGGAGCTTCGACCAGTAACAATTAGCATTCAAAAGATCAAAAGAAAAGGCAGATTGAGTGATTAGCTCAAACTTCTGAAAACTGATTTGTGTACTTTCTATGCTCTCCAGCATTCACAGCACATATAGCCTCAAGCCAAATTGAAAACCAACCCAACCTCTACATAAAAACTTAACTTGCAACCAAGGATCATATCATAAAAATAGAAAACTGAAAAGAACAGTACATGAAACTCAAACAGCAATATGAAGAAAAAGCCATGGAAATAATCAAATAAAGTCCTTTATGCTGGAAAAAAGAAAATAGAAATATCTCAATGAAAGGCCTACATACCAGGATTACCACCAGTACCACCGGTGGCACGAGTTCTCTTCTCTGCATTAGCGATCTCTGCACGAAGTTTTTCCAACTCCCGGGCCATTGAGATCAATTTCTTCTCCATCACCTGACCATGTTCATAATTCTCCGTATATCCTTTCTTCTCATACTCAATGGCAGCTCTAAAGGTCAAGAAAGACATAAAAAATAATCAGTAAACCGAACTCCACACAACAAATTAACAAAAGCACATAAATGATCCAAACATAAACTTCTATTTCATTCATACAACTATTGTTCATTCTCACAAGTAGTCTCCTATAAAAGAATTTGCAAAAAGAAAAAAGCAAATTGTCACCTTGCACGTTGCACGTTGCAGTTCCTGTTTCACATTTTCAATCTCTGCCTTCAATGCAGGAGCCTGTTGCAATTCGCCCGCAAATCTAGCCAAATCTTGATTCATAACCTGAACCTGACCCGTAAGATCCTGCCTCACAGCATTAAGCTGCTTAATATCAGCATTAACCTTAACAAGCTCAGCTCGCATAGTCTCCACCCCACGAAGATCAACCTCCAATTGAACCGACTTCTCATACACCTTCCTCATCTGAACATCCTTCTCCACCCTCAACGAATCTGCATAATGAGCCATCCGCTGTAACTCATGCTGACCAGCCTCCAATTCCTGCTTTAACGCAACATGAGTCGCTGCCAGCCTCTGATTATCAGCCAGGAGACCTTGAATTTCTTGCAGTTGAGCAGCAAAACGCTCCTTAATGATTGCCGGGTGAAGAGGGAGGCCTCTAGGACCCAACCTGAATTGGGATTCTCTTAATTCATCAAGTAAAGCCAGGTGCGGTGGCATTGGTCCAAGGCCTTTAGCATATGGGGGTTCATTTACTGCAGGCATTAGTCCGGCATAAGGCGGCCCTTTCATTGGAAGAGGCGGTGGCCCACGATTTCTTGCAGACATAACTAACTATCCTTCTTTGAAAACCAATTTAAAAGAGTTGCAATTGATAAACCTAATGAAATAATGAATAAATTTTGAAACTTAATAATCAAATTAAGGAAACTTAAAAGCAGGCAAATTCCACAATGTTAAAGTAAATTGCAATTCTAAGTTCTAACACCTGAGCCTAACGGGCTGTTTCGTTACCTAGAAAATTAAGAAGAAAAATTTCTATATATATGGAAATATAATTAAAATTTCAATATAAACCCTAAAGCTGGCTATTTGGTGAGAAGAAAAATTCAGCGAAAAGCGAGAGAATCACTTTCTCTGGAACCAAACAGTGGGCATTCTCCTTTGCAGGAAATTTAATTTATCAGGTAGATTAATAATAACAATAAATCCAAAAAAATCATAAAAATACAAAATTTCTTACCTTTGAAATTTTAATAATTCTCGAGGAATTGATTTGAGAGAGAGACGGGGAAGTCGAGAGATTTTTTTTTTTTTTCTTTTTTATCCTTGAAAACCCCTGAGAATGAAATATTATTACTTTAGATATGGAAAAAAATGATAATCTCTATATAAATTAAAACTGAGTCCTGGGATCCAAGGGGTGTTTTTTAAGTTCCAAGTGTTATTTTGGTCCATTATCTGAGGAAGGGTAAACATGTCATTTTATGAAAAGTTTAAATGAAAGGAAAAAAATAAAAAAAGAGGCAGAAACGAGAGGGAGAAGGAGAAGAGGGGAAGGGAAGGGAAGGTGAGGGTGAGAGCAATCGGGACGTGACGGAGGAAGAGAGAGGAGTGTTACAGGCCTAGTCTAATGGTCCTTTTATAGGGCCCATAGGGAGTCATTTTGGTATTTTAGTAGTATTAAATAGATTGTTCTATTTCACTAGAATGTCAGCGTGAGCAGGTATGAGGTGAGCCCATGATCTAAGGAGATTCGGTTATATAGTGATCAAATATTTTTTAACTATTATTGTTTTAATTTTTATAATTTATTATTTTAATAAAAAATTAAATACAGATTTTGTTAATTTTTTTATTTTTGTGTATTAAAAAATTATAAATATTTTTTTATTGATTTTTTTTTAATTATAAAAATTGATTTATCATTTTGTAGTTTTAAAATTAAACAAAAATGTTTATATGACTTATTAATTTTTTTTTGTTTTTAATTTTTTTTTAAATATCTTTTTGAAAAAAAAAATATGATTTGAAAATAATTTTAAATTTTGATCTATTTTTTAAAATAAAAAATATTAAAAATAAAAGAAAAAAATTAATAAAGAAAAATGCTAAATCTTTTATTTGTTGTTTTTTTTTTAATTCACTTTTTTCATTGATTTTTTAAAATTTAAAATAATTTAATAAAATTATTCATGTATATATTTTTAAAAAATAAATAATTCCCGCAGCATCGCGGGAAAAATTCTAGTTGAATTGGAAATTCAAACCAACAATGTTTTTGGGTAAACTTGATTTTGACACACTCATTATCTAAGTGAATAAAATAAATTTTTTTAAAAAGAAAGTTATTTAATAGGTCGATAATTTGGGAAAAAACAAATTAAAATAGAAGAGAAAGTTACAAAAACAAAAATGTGATAGTAATTTTTTTAAGAGTGAGTAGTTTTTTAAAAAAAACATGTTTTTTTATAAAAATAAAAAATATATATAAATATCCTTCTAATTATTTTTTTGTTTTTTTATTTTTATGTAATTTCATCAACTAAATTGGTGTCACTTGACTCGTGACACCAACTCAGCCATTTTCTTTATATATAGTATAGATAATATAGAGACACCTATTATTTCATCATATTTCGATAAGGCTCCATTATAGTTTTCAAAACTAAGAATGACAAAACACGATTCGTCCAATGGATTCTGCATCTGCTCATTTCGAATAGAGAGTTTTTTTTTTTTTTTGAAAAATAAGGACGGGAGTAAATGTTTGCTCCACTTCGTGTGCCTTTTAAAAATATTATTTTACCTTTTAAAATATTTTATATGTCTCTTTATATTTTTAATATATATATACACTAATATTTCATATATATACTTTTAGTATATATATAAATATATATATATATATATTATACATAAGGATGGTAATGGAGCGAGGCGGAGTTGAAGATTGCCTTATCCACTTTTGTCTCATTCTTGCATGGATGTTGGAAACCTCCACCTCCATAGATGTCGGTTACATTCATAATTACTTCACGGTGCTCCACTCCGTTACATCCCAATTTTTATTAATTATTTCTTAACTTAATATTGTAAAAAATTATATTATAATTTATTCATTAACATAATTTTAGTATATAAATGTTTTTAATATACATATATACACTAAAAGTATATATATATATATTTATATAAAATATTAGTATATATATCTAATATATGTACTAAAAATATAAGGAAAAATATAAAATATTTAAGGGGTAAGATAGTAATTTCAAAAGTCGGGACGGGGCGTGGCATGGTGGAGCGGAGCAAGCATTTACCAAAATCACCCCGCCCCTGCTTTTAAAAAAAAAAACTCTCCATTCATAGCGGATCGATGCGATATCCATTTATCGAATCGGGTTTTACCATTCCTAATTATACAATACTAAAAATATGTTTATAAATAAATTATAATATATTTTTATAATATTAAATTAAAAAATTAATAAAAAAGTGGGATGGAGCGGCGTGAAATGATTATGGATGTAATCGACATCCATGAAAGCAGAGATTTTCAATATTCATGCAAGAACGAAGCAAAGGTAGATAAGGTAATCCCCGCTCCTACCCCGCTCCATTATCTTCCCTATTCGAAACATACAATTTACTCCAATTTATTTTCAACGAGAGAATCCTAATGAGAGTAGTCGATATCGTACCAGTACCGGCCGTATCGGTCGATACGTACCGATTTTAAGGTAAAACGAAACGATACTAATATCGTACCATTTCGGTTTTTATATTAGTTTGTATCGGTTGTACCGGTCAATATCGGTCCGTACCAGTTGATACAAGATTTTGAGTTTTTTATTTTTAAAAAAATCACTTATTTGATTTTTTAAACCAATTTCTAATTTTTTTCATCTTGATAATTAAATTAGGTTATTTAACTTAATTAATAATAATTTATTATATATTTTTAAATATTTTATATTTATTTATTTGATGTTTAAAAATTTATATTTGCATATAAACATAAACATAAATATAATAATATGAATATAATGGACGTATATTTACATGTTATATAATATATATTTTATTAAAAAAATCTAAAAATAGGCTATAAATATATATATATATATAAAATATTTAAAAAAATATCGATAAATTTAAAATGATATATCAAAATATATTGATACTGATACATATTAATATTAAAACAAAATCGATATGTTCATCAATACGGTAATGAATACTTTGATCCTAATTCCTACACGGCTTTGTGCTTTCTTAGGGACACTTTTTTTAATTTGACCTCTAGTTTAGGTAATTTCCTTGGAAGCCACATATATTTTATTTTATTTTCACATAACTCTTTTTCTTTGTAAAAGAAAAAAAATCATATAACAAATTAGGCCCTTTTATTGAATTTCAAACTATTATTTTGTATTTATATCTTTAGTTGCCCAAATCTCGGCCCGTCCGGTTGGACTTTTTTAAATCTTAATTATTTTGTCCGCATGTTACGGAGTGTCCTAATTTTTTAGAAAAAAATCTCTAAATTATTTAAGTTCACAGTTCAAAAAGGAAAAATATTTATATGCATACGAGCACATGTGAACCTAGTTAAAGACAAATTTTTTTCGCAGCATTCATGGACCAATTTTACTTCTTTTGATGAAAAATATGTTTAATAGGCTTATAAAAAAAAAAAAAAAAAAAAAAAAGGAAGCATTTGAAAGAAAGAGTGAAACCAACATGTCAAGGGTATGAAAGAAGATAACATGTGATTATTATTGCCATGAAGAAAGCTACTACAAACTAGGATGTCCAAAAAGATCAAATTTTGTAAAAATAGTTGTTTGTTCTTTTTTTAATTAAAAGTACTTTATTCTTTGCAATTATATATTATGAAATGTGCTATTATTATATTAATTCTTTTAACTGTGTTACAGGCCACTAGTGAGAGTTTAAAGCCAATAGAAAATACTGAATAATTTCTTATGCTTTTATTTACAAGTGATTTTAACATGTACTATCAAAAAGTTTTATTATATAATTAATATGTCATATATATATATATATATTAGCATCTTGAATAAACGGATATATATATATATATATAATACTAAAGTATTATATATATATATGTAATACTAAAGTATTATATATTTATATAAATTTTGATATGTTAATAATTCATATTTTATAAATTTTGACACATTCGTGTTGAGTTCGTATTATTTTTCATATCGTGTTTAAATTATTTTTCTTGTGTAGTATAATTCGTATTCAAAATTACCAAATTTACAAAACATAACATTGGTTATCTTTCGCATGAGAAATCCGCTACAGTTGTGCGAACAACACTAAAGGACTTGCTCTAATTTTCTTTTGTAAACTAGTTGTAATTAACAAGAAGTCAAGAACAAGAATCCAAGATTTAGCCTAGTTGATTCATACAATCATTTTTAAAAAGTAACATTCAATAAATTTAGAGTTCAAATTTCAGTCTTAATATATATTTTTTTATTTCCAAACTATGACCTCTGTAAAAAAAAAAAAAAGTTAAAAACAAGCTTTTAGGAATGTTATTGAGCTTTTCTCTAATCATGTACAAGTTGTTCCTTTAGGTCTTGCATTTCATGTTTATAAATATTTAAAAAGTTATTTCATCTTTAGATAGTTATTCAGTCATCTCTGATTCAAATCATTCAAATTTGATAATTATTGGATTTAAATCTTTTGGGTACAAATTGTTAATTTTTAAAATTAAATCAATTAGAATTCAAATTATTTCGAATTCAAATCGTTTCATGATTTGAGTTGTACCGATTCAAGTCGCTTCAAGTCTGAGTTGACAAATTGTTGACTTTTTCTGATCAAATTCGATTAGATTGGATTCAGGTTCAACTCAACTTTACCAGCTCCACTTAATATCCAATAATATAAGGTCTAGTTCCTAATAGACCAAAAAAGCCACAATTTTATAAACTTATTAGCTTCTCTAGTTACAGTTGCAAGCAACTCCAGAGACCAATGACATCCTGTTTATGATTACCAAAACCAGTGTTTAGGAGCACTTGGATCGATCTTTTTTAAACCAAGACGATAAATCCATCTATTGTTACCATGTAGCAGCATCCATATCTTTAAAGATTTTCAGGATGTCTTACCCTAGCTTATGTTATTCGGATTCGAAAGTGAATGTCGAATATAGATATGTATCCAACATAGATATGTTCAATTTTTTTAAAAAGTTTTTCCATATATTTGGAGGATCGTTCCCCCATACCCATATCCAAATATGTGTCGGACACGAATACTTCAAAGAAAATGAAAAGTCGGAATAGCAACTGAATATTTTTACTGCAGCAGTTACTTCTGGCAATATCCAATCTTCCACTAAGACTTTAATTTCTAAGCTCTAACTACCAAGTAATTTTTAATAGGACTATCCGAAACAAAGACTACGCTAAAGATCAACATGATTGCCCAGAATTCCTTCTATCTTAATCTATGTTATCCGGATTTTTCATTTTTTTTTAAAATATACGTGTCCAACATATACTCAGACATATGTATGAAAGTATGATATTTCAAATATATGAAAAAAAAAAAAAAAAAAACCTCAGCATAACTATCTCGAACACATTCTCGTATCTGTGTTCGTATCCAATACTCGTCCGAGTCTAGGTAACATAAATCTTAACCAATGACCGTCCAATAGCCAAAAGTGTTAAAAGTCCATTCAATTTATCTAATCTAGCTGAACTTTGAAGAGACAAGTATTGGCCTTGACATTCTAATTTTTTTTCATACATTTTTTTAGGTTTCATCAACGGAAAAACTTAAATAGAATAATTTCATTTATTCAGAACTAATGGGAATCCTTATCAGTTCAACTTTCAAGAAATCTACAACTCAAAGAAATCTACAACTCATAAATCAAAACATCTCAAACTTTGTAGCTCTGCATGAACTTCTCTCAAGTCTTATCACAACATAAAAGACGCAGCAAATGAACACAAAAAAAAATGAAAACAAATCAGTAACTGGAAGCCAAAAGGGGAATTTAAAACAATAGAGCCATGTGTTTACTGAGGTTAAATAACCTATGTTGTTCTGACTCTTCATTTTCTTCATTTTTCTTGAAGTAAATGTGTTCTATGCATTTTCGGACATGAGTACCCTCTTAATACATGAAAAAACTTAGAAAAACGGAACATACTCGAGTCCGACACTAACACTCGAGTCCGAGTAACATAATAAATAACAGCAAGCGAAAACTGACATAGCACCAAAACAATTATGCGATGCATACATGTCTTACAACCTCAAGTTTATTCTGTCATCCATACCATATAGTAAGTAGAAATTTTGAACAATTTTTCATAAGCAAGTTCAATTCGGAACTTATATGATGACAGGACAGCCATATGCTGAAAGGATCACCATACTTAAGAGAGTCATATGCAGTTAAGTGTGCACAAATTTAGCAATTTATATGACTATTAGCTTGAAGCATTTGGCCATATTTTAATTGTGCTGAAAAGTAGCAGCGAGCAAAGATAGTAGCAATCTGTTCCAGTCAATCTCAAATCGAAATCACTTTTTTGTTCACTCATGTATGTAGATCTATGTTGCTCCTACTCTTCATTTTTTTTAAGTACCCGTGTCCGACGCATATCCGGAAATGGGTATGGGGATATGATCCTTCAAATACATTGAAAAACTTAGAAAAAATTGAGTACACCCGTGTCAGACACATACCTGTATCCGACACTCACATTCGAATCTGAGTAACATAGATGCAGACAAGCCTAGATACAGTCTGTTATAAATGAAAGTGCCAAAACACACATTTATTTAGACAAAGAATCGGAACATGTTTGGAACGATGCACTGAATGAAATAATACATCGAGATTTTCATCACTATACACCTCAAAATCAAAACTTTCAATCTGCACATCATTGAAAAATACTCTCATCATAGAAACAAAACACATAAGCAATTACCTTCTATGTTGGTACGACTCTTCATTTTTCTTGAAATATCCGTATCCGATACCCGTGTCCGATGCATATCCGGACATGAATATGGATTATGATCCTCCAAGGACCCTCCAAATACATAAAAATCTTAGAAAAAATTAAACATACCCATGTCGGATACATACCCGTATCCGAAACTCACACCCGAATCCGAGTAACATAGGTTACCTTACTAGAGAAAGCAATAGTTAAACATGTGACACTATGAGAGGTTCTCGGGAATCTTCCATAGATTTTCTTTTATAGTAGAAGTACAACGCCAGTTGTACAATCCCCAAAATAGTTCCTATTCCATTTGGAACCTGAAAAATAAAGAGGCAATATTAACAGATAAATAGGTAACTTTTATATAGAAAACAAGAACTTGTCAGCAATGTTAGAGGGAAGCTTACATAAATAAAGGCATCGAAGTTAAAGATGCCATATAAGAAGAAAGAGGTGCTCATCAAGAAAGTAGAGAGGGAGATATAGAATGGCATGAATTCAACACTCTTTGTTCGAATTACTAAATTCTGAGAACAAAGATCAAGTTAGGCAGCATGTCATTAAAATTTAAGCAATTTTAGAAAACAATCCAATGCAGAGAAATATATATATATTAGCTATGTTACTCCGACTCTTCATTTTCCCTGAAGTATCCGTGTGACCGTGTCTGAAACCCATGTCCGACACATATGCGGACAAGGGTATGAGGGTATGATCCTCCAAATATATGAAAAAACTTAGAAAAAATTTGAGCATACCCGTATCCGACACTCACCCCTGAGTCCGAGTAACATAGTATATTAGTGCTTTTGGACTAACTCACAATTATAAACAACGGGGAAGCAAACATTGATATCAGAGAAGCACAACTCAACAACCCAATAAAGATCCACCGCGCTTGTCTGTCAACTATATGCAAGCTCCCAGCAATTACGATCGCAAGAAGGCCAAAAACTGCCAGTAACAATCCAAGCATCCTAATCTGCCATCAACATAATGAATATGAATGACAGTGCAGAAAAACAAATACACAGATTGTTCTCAAGAAAGAAATTAACCATAACAACAAATGCACATAAGTTTGAAAGAATAAGTTAACCTTTTTCTCTTTATCAGCATATATGATGAAGAGGATAATGTAGGCCATCTGAAAAACTGCACCAATTGAATTGACCGTCATAACTGGTACATTATCATAAGATATTAAGGGCGTGCCATACCACGTGCAGATCAAGCAGTTCAAGAGAGCATATACGTAAGGCAATCCTGAAAAATGCTCCGTTGAGCCGTTTCTGATTATTCTACTAAATGTGGGTCTGAAAAGTTAAAAGGAAAAGCAATAACAAAAGTAATCAGAGGATAAGATATAACAATCTAATTCATTTTTTTTTGGTACAAAGGAGGCCGCAGCTTAGGGATAAGGGAAGGGGTATGCTGGGATTCGAACCCCTGACCACTGCATGAACCAGCTGAGCTAAGCTCTGGGTTCACAATCTAATTCATTTTAATAACAAATTAAAATACTTGGAAGTAGAACATACATGGGTGATACAAACAGGCCAAAAGCAAAGATGTTCCCTGCAAAAAACAAGGATCAAGATCAGATTGAAGTTGTTTTATATGATTTTTCCAATCAGAACTTGTATATAAAGCAAACAGCTCCTAATTTATAGTATGTAATTATACTATATTCCTTCAACAAACTGAATACAGAGAATTACATAATCACATTTACAATTACGAAGGACTGAGAAAGCTTAGATTTACTATCAAGAACCGAAAGGCATATCACCTCAATAACTATCATTGGTGCACGTAAAGCATCCTTATCAGAGGCGGTAATACCATTCTGCTATGTTACTCAAACTCGGGTGTGAGTGTCGGAAACGGGTATGTTTAATTTTTTTTTAAGATTTCTTTGTATTTGGAGGGTCCTTGGAGGATCATATCCCCATACCCATGTCCGGATATGCGTCAGACATGAGTGTCGGACACGGGTACTTCAAGAAAAATGAAGAGTCGGAGCAACATAGCCATTCTGAACCAAGAGACTTATGGTGGAACAACAACAAACTGTCACAGGTGCAAGCAATGTTTTGTGCCGGAGAGCCTCTAAAACCTCATCATAGCAGACATAGCTCAAGTTTTAACTCTATATATTAAGCTACAAAACATTTTCGAATAAAGGAAAAAGCTACAAACAATAGATATCAATCTTTGAAGCGCTTTCATAATCTATGATTATAACAACTTTCCCTAAACAAAAGGAACAATACTTTCATATGCTAATGAAGATTATATAAAACCAAATATAACTCATGTTTTCTGCTTCAAGAACTCAACTTTTAGCATCCTTCAGAATAATGTTTTCAATTTGCCAATAGGCGGAAACTCAAACAACAAGAAGGGAATGCCTGCCAGGGTGTTCTAAACATTGACCAAGTAACAATTGTTGTCCCATTCTTTAGTTAGAAAATATCGCTTTCTAAATTTTTAGCTGAGAGTTATGTTACTCGGACTCGGGGTGAGTGTCGGATACGGGTATGCGTCCGACACGGATATGCTCAATTTTTTCTATGTTTTCCATACATTTGGAGGATCGCACCCTCATACCCATTTCCGAATATGTGCCAGATACAGATACTTCAGTAAAAATGAAGAGTCTGAGAGGTTCTGCACTCTGCAGTAGTAAACTAAGCTAGAATCTAATGAATTCCTGCTCTAAATGAAGAAACATGAAAAACTTTCAAATGGAAACAGGATTCTTTGATGGAAAGACAATGCAAATTAATTTAAAACTTTGAAAGTTGTAACAAATTGAAAATGACAACCAAGAAATATATATTTTCTCAACTCCCTATTACTCCCTAATTTCCAGAAATAAAGTACAAGTTTCTCAAAATGAACTTACACCCAACAAAGAAGTGACACTTTTTGGACCCAAAAAAGAAGCAGCCCTTGTAAGAATAAATCCTGTATCTTTAAGAAGAAAAAATTATTAGATTTTGAACACTTTCAACAACAAAATCAAGCTTTTCTCCAAATTTTAACAAAAGCAAATTCCAAGTAAGGTTCATGATCACCCTTAACCTCAAAAAAATAAAGAATGGACTAATGGGTGTTTTTTAATTCAATCAAAAAATGAGAAAAATAAAAACAAAAATTGCAATAAAATCAGTCTCTCTAACAAAAAAATGCACATGAAATTCAATTTACAGGAAATAGCAAAGAAGAAAACAAATAACAAAGAATCAGATTAAAGAAAAAGAAGAAAAAGAGAAGATTATATTACCAGCGATGCCAGCTGCATCTCTGCAAACAGTGAAGGTATCGGATGGAATAGAATAAAACATCAAAACAAAGAAATTCTCTTACAGACAAAAAGTTGAAAAAAAGGTAACAGAAAAACAGACCAAAACTAAATGTTTATCTCAGAAAAACAAGCTCCCTCTTCACCCACTTTCTCAGACAATTTTCTTTCTCTCTCGAATCTTGTCTCTCTTTTTTTCTCGTTCGAGTTTCTTGTGTCAACATTGCCCACGTTTTAGTAAAAATATATGAAAAAAAGAGTCTCCACAAATTTCAATTTTCATGTCACTATCATTAATAGGGGTTGTAAACGAGACACTTGTGCTCGCAAGCTACTCGAGTTCGACTCGAAAAAAACTCGAATTCGATTCGGTCATTATCGAGCCGAGCTCGAGTTCGAGCAGCTCAAGCTATCGAGCGAGCCGAGTTCGAGTATCTTAATACCCGATTCGAGCAGCTCGCGAGCCTAATCGAGCTTTTTTATTTATTTATAATATTTATATTATTAATTTATTATTTTACCCTTAATATATATATACATACTTAAAAACTCTTAATTTGAGCTCGAGCTCGAGTATATAAACGAACCTAATCGAGTCGAGCTCGAATAGTTCGATTTTATCTCGAGCCGAGCTCGAGCTTAAAAAATGATACTCGAATCGAGCTTCGAACCTCGAGTTTCGAATCGAGCTCGAGCTCGAGCTTCTCAGTATTCGAGCTCGACTCGGCTCGATTACAGCCCTAATCATTAATCAATAATGAAAAAGATTTTGTTTTTTTGTCTTTGCCATCTTTAATCAACTTTCTCATTTGCAGTAAGTTGTAATCAATGAAAATTTGTTATATTGTTAATCCATGTTTATTAATAATGAATCAGTCTCCATTATCAACAAAAAATCTAGAAAAAAGAAAATTCCAATCCGCAATATATATATATATATATATATATATATGATAATTTTAAAAAGTATTTTAAAATATTCATTAACAAAATCTAAAATTAAAAGAGAACGTAATATTGAAAAATCATTTTAAAACAAAAGTAAAATTAGGGACGAAGAAAGTATTGAAGTTGTACTGTCTACATACACTAGTTAAAATTATAATTTAAAAATATTTTCACATTAAATGTATAAATATTTACCAAGATAATTTTAAAATTTGTGGTTATAAATATCCATTATTGAAAGTTTTAAGTAATGAATTTTTATAATTAGAGTTTAAAATTTAATTTTGAATATATGGAATTCAAAATTTTGAAATATGAAATAAATCGAATAAATTTTAGGGAATTGAAAAGAATTATCTTTTCATTATGTAACTTAATATTGTAAAAAATAAACTTCATATTGACAAACAATTATTTTAATAATAAATAATATAATAGTTTATTTTTTATACAACACTGAATTTTTTTTTATTTTCATAAATAAATTAAAAAATTATCATATATTTTATTTGTTTAATTATTTGTTTAATTTTTTATTATATCTTAAAAATATGTATCTTATTAATCTTGCAAGTAAAATTTAATAATTTCTCTATAGATAAATGTAAACATTTCTCATAATATAATAGTATTTCATTTTCAAGACTTTTTTTAAATTTATTTGGCATGTGCTTTTCTAAATAAAGGATTTTTTTGAGGTGGAAACTAGAGAAAATTCCACTTTCAGACAAAGGGGTGATGAGCTGGCAGGTGCATCTATCTGTCTACAAAAGTTATTTTTATCAGAATATAACTAAATTTTTTTTTTATCAAAATATCATTATTTTCAGATTAATTCTTAAAATTCACTTGTTTTAAAATTAGTTGAGAAATCGACATTCCCATGACGATTTTTCAACGTAAAATTTTCAAAAATTTCAAAAAGCACCAAAAAAAAATCTTCATAGGGATAGCGATTTCCCTTGACGTATTTTTTTACTTAAATTAAAAAAAATTGAAAATTTGTTTTTAAAATTTGTATTTTAATTTTAAAATTGTAAATTAAATTAAAAAAATTAAATTAAAATTTTTTAAAAAAATTTAAAAGTCCAATGGTATATTTCTTATTTAAATTTTATGAAACTTTTTTTTTAAATTTTTTAATTAAATTTTACTATATAACCTTTTAAAACAAAGAAATAATAATAAAATACAAAAAAAAAAAAAAATCAAAATTTTTTGAAGGCAATGGTAACTTGACCGTTGCCTTCAAAATCTCCTCCCTCCCCATACACACACCACTCTTCTATAAATAACCCCCCTCATTTTCTACAATTTATTTTTATTTTCTTTCTTCTTTCTACAATAATTTTTTTTTTCTACCAACAATTTTTTTTTCTACAACAATATTTAAAAATGGTTTCATCATCACTATTGAGGTTGTAAGAAAATCACATATCGGAGGTTATATTTAAAGAGGTAAGTAAATTGTTGTAATATTATTTGTATTACATTATCAATTTTTAGTAATTATTATTATTTTGTAAATTTATAGTTTTATAATTTTATATTTTTAATGTTTTAATTATTATAGTTTTATCATTTATTAATTAGTATTGTTTTTTCATTTTATAGTTTTATAATTAATTATTTTTTATATTGTTTAATTTTTTATTATTATAGTTTTTTAATTTTTTAATTATTATTGTTTTTTCATTTTATAGTTTTATATAATTTTAATTTTTATATTATATTAATTTTTATTATTATAGTTTTATAATTTTTTAATTATTATTGTTTTTTCATTTTATAGTTATTTATTTTTTATATTATTTAATTATTTAATAATTATATAAATAATTTTAAAATTTTATATTATTATTATTTTGTTATTTTATAGTTTTATAGTTTTAGAAAGTTTTAATTTTTATATTGTTTAATTTTTTAATTATTATAGTTTTATAATATATTAATTTTTATTATTATTTAATTTAATTTAATTAATTATCAATAAGATACTCGTCGCATGTTACGTTCGAGGAAATTTACATTGGAGGACTCGCATCCATCTATTATCGACCACTTAAGAAGAGCCGGATTTTATCACGCAACTCAAATTCGACGATTTTTGATACAACCCGACTTAATCAGTGCGTTGATCGAACGATGGAGACTCGAGACGCACACTTTTCATTTTCCATTTGGTGAATGCACGGTAACTCTAGAAGATGTTGCGCTTCAACTTAGACTTCCGATCCATGGCGATGCAGTTACAGGCGGAAGCTTGCTAGATTGGAATGAAGAGTGTCAAAAATTTTTGGGCTCGGTACCTCCAGATGAGTATGTATCTGGCTCAACGGTGAGACTAAATTGGTTGAAATCCTTTCAAAATCTTCCATTACACGCAACTGAAGAACAGATACAATATGCTGCTATAGCATATATTTTAAGTTTGATTGGAGGATTACTGATGCCTGACAAATCGAGCAGTCGGGTACATTTAATGTATCTTCCATTACTACGTGATTTAGAGCATGCGGCAAATTATAGTTGGAGTTCTGCGTGTTTGACGGTTTTGTATAGAGAATTGTGCCGGGCTACAGTTCCAAAAAGCCATGACATAGGTGGATGTTTAGTGCTTCTACAATCATGGGCTTGGTATCGGCAGTCATTTCTTGCTTCGCGCGTGGATGTTTCGGCTGTATACCCCCTTGCAAGCAGGTAATAATCTTTACTATTTTATTAATTTTGTACGAACTTGTATTTTTATAGGTCTATTAAGATTTTATATGCATTTTAACAGGTGGAGTAGGAGTTGGAGTAGAGATTTTACCGAGACTCCGACCGACCTTGCAAGTATAAGATTGCGACTAGATCGAGTAAGATATGATAAGGTAAATATTTCGATTGTTACATTCAAGTATTTTTGTATTTAATCCATATGAAACTAAAAATTTGTAATGATTATTCACAGTTTCTGTGGATGCCATATTCCTCAAGTGAAATTATGGCATGCCTCCCATCGGATGCCTACAATAATTGTAATATATGGAAAGCAAACACAGCATTGATATGCTTTTCATATGTAGAGTGGCACCAAACTGACAGGGTGTTGCGACAATTTGGGATGCAACAACCAATTCCACAAGCCCCGGTGAACCTTGATAAGCTTCACAAGATCGACATGCGTGGTCGTCATGAGGAATTCTGGCCTGCGAAGCATGAACATTGGATCCATTGGTGGAATATACGTTGTCAACGAATTCTGACAGGTTATCGATTGTTGGTAATAATTTCAACCCATCTGATGATTACATAGGATGGTATAAAAATGAAGGTCAGCCTTTTGTTTGTCCACCGTCGGTGTATGAGGATGTTAGGAGTATGCCATTTACCGGACGAACTTCAACTCCAGTCCCTCCTACACAGGATATGGAAGCTCCTAGACCTAGCCGACAACGTGGGCGGACGCGTCAACCGGCCTTATCGGAGTTCACAGCACCGAGGATGTCATTTAGTCATCCTGAACCTGAACGGGATCATGGAGTACCATCCAGTCATCGTTATTCCATCAGTCACCCCGGATATGACGTTGATGAGTGTTACTGACCATAACCGCCAATGACGAGGTTAGATGACCAGCTCCCCATCCTAAGTCCAAGTTCAGCATATCTAACATCAATGTATCAGTTTGAAACCCCTGCATCAGCATTTGATGGTATCATTTCTGGGTCCATCTAGTAGTCAGGTTTCCTTTATGGGTGAACTAGGTGTTGGCTCCTCCAGCAGTGGGTTTCAAAATACAGAAGAAATGACGGATGACATACAACCGGAACCAGTGGCGGTTACAGCAGGAGGTCGTGGTCGACCGCGAATACGTGCTACTGACGAGGTTGAACGACGGGTCCAACCACCACGCACTAAGAGAGCTCGACACTGTTGCTCTACACCACGCAATAATTAGAATAAATATACTTTTATAAATATAACGAGAATAATGTATTTTAAATTTGTAATATATAAATGGGATAATGTCATGAATAGCCCCTGAAGTTTATCAAATTTATCAATGTGGTACCTGTACTTTAAAAATGTTCAATGTGATACCTGTACTATCAAACCGTGAATCAATGTGGTACTTTGACTTAACACCGTTAAATATAGATGATGATGTGACATTGACCAATCAGGTGATGACACGTGGCAGCACCTGATTTTTTAGAAATTAATATCTGAATATAAATAAAAAAAATTTAAAAAATAAAAAAATATTTAAAAATAAAAGTTATTTTAAAAATTAATATCTAATCTTTTAAAAAACTTTAAAAAATTATATTAAAATAATAATAATATTTTTAAAAATTAAAAATTATTTTTTAAATTCAAAATTTTAAAAAATAACAAAATTAAAATATTTAACTAAAATTATTTTTAAATTATAAAATATTTTAAAATTAAATATTAAATAATTTATAATATCTAAAATTTTTAAAAATATATTTTTTAAAAAATTATTTTTAAAAATTACAAAAATTAAATTATGAAATTATTTTAATTCTTGTAAAAAATATTTATTAAAAAATTAAAAAAATTAAATATGAAATTATTTTAATTATTTTTAAATTTTTAAATTTTTAAAATTTTAAAATTTTTTAAATTTTTTAAATTTTTTTTAAAAAAACTTTTAATTTTTTTTTAAGTTAATACACGTGGCATCATTATATGGTGCCACGTGTCATCATTATATTTTTAAAATAATATTATTTTTATTTTAAAAATTAAAATAATAATTTTTTAGTTAGTACACGTGGCATCGTTATATGGTGTCACGTGTCAAGTTTTCATTGGATACAAAAGCCACGTCATCAATTTTTAACGGTGTTACTGACAGGTAGAGGTGGTCATGGGCCGGGCCGCGGCTCGGTTTTTTTTTTTTTCCTCTGCCCAGGCCCGGCCCTGGGTAGCCCAAGCTCGCCCGTTTAGGCCCGAAACACTGTTCATTGGAATAAAAAAATAATTTTTTTATTTTTTTTATAATTAAAATTAAATAAAATAATATTATTATAATAAAAATCACTGTTCCGGGCCGGGCCGGCCCGGAACATAAAATATCCTGCCCAGGCCCGGCCCGTATTGGGTCGGGCCGGGCGGGCTGCCCGGCCCATGAGCAGGTCTACTGACAGGTACTACAATAGCACACAGAGTGTAAACTTTAAGTACTAAAATAGACATTTTTAAAGTAGAGGTACTACATTGACAAATTTGATAAACTTCAGGGGTCATTCATGACATTATCTCTATATAAATTTATATGTTTTGCATTTTATGTTATTTATTTTAATTTTTTTGGAAATTAATTGTTATTTTTAATTCTTTTATTCAGCATATCTAACTAAAATGTTCATATTTTTATTTAATTTATAAAAATGTAATAAAATATATTATTCAATATATTTTTATAAAATTTATTAATTTTATATAAAATAATAATCCAAATTACATGATAAGTAGAAAAAAACTTGCATAACATTTTCCCTTAATGGCAAAATATGTAAATATTACAGGTTATGAAAACATGTAATTCCTTTATTGTTGATGCGAACTCTCCCCCGATGTGCCAGATTGATGCGGACATTTTTGACGATTATGACCTTCATTTCTGCATAATCCACAACGTTTTGGTTGGCCTTTCTCCCTGAGGTCCATTTCATTACGAATACGACTTGATTTTGGCTGACCATGTGGATTTCTCCGTATTTCTTGATTGGGACACACTTTTGGACCATCATATTGAGGCCAATAACCTTTATTTCTAACTGCTTCGAACTCATGTCAATAAACATTCAATATAGTTTTCAGTCTATAGACATTGTCCACATATTGCATGCAATCAACATGGACATGTGCACAAGCAGCAACTACATGTGAACAAGGGAACCTTTGCGCTTGAAACTTCCCACAGTCACACCACATGTCACTAAGCTTGACTTTGTACTTCATTGCAGAAACACCCTCTTGTGGATCAACTAACTCTTCAATCAGAAAAGATTGATTTGCTCGCGTAAAATTAAGAACAAAGTGGGAGTTAGCTTTCCTGCGATTTTCTTGCATAGTTTGTGCGACTATTTCACAGTATGTGTGCCATCCTCCCTCCATCATTGCAATTTGCTTGTTCCCATCTTAACAAAAAGTGCAGCCAACCTATAATATGTTAATTGCACTAAAGCAGTAATGGGAAGATGACGCGTTCCCTTCAACACCGAATTGATAGATTCAGCTAGATTGGTTGTCATATGACCATAACATCTTCCTTGATCATATGATTGGGCCCACTTCTCTTTGGGGATCCTATCAAGCCAATTAGCCGCCTCTGCATTTTCTCCCCGAAAATTCTCATACATGAAATGAAAATTCGGTTGCCTTAACTCGTATCCTAATAAAATTAAAAACAAAAGACTTGTGAATTTCAGTATTATTTTATATATTAAAGGAAATATAAGAGATAAAATAACTATGATTCGATTCCATACCCATGTTAACAATGTGTCGACGCAATTCCTTATTGTTAAACTTCTTCATAAAGTTAGCTGCAATGTGTCGAATGCAGTACACTGAATATGCATGTGGAGGATTCCATCCCCTACCATCGCGTCTAATCTCAGCTTTGATGGCTTCACATCGATCAGACATCAAGCATATGCCAGGCTGTTTTGTCACATGTCTACGCAAATTAGTGAGAAAGAATGACCAAGCCTTTGTTGTCTCACCCTCTACAATGGCAAAGGCAATTGGCAGTATGTTTCGGTTGCCATCTTGTGCAATAGCTAACAATAATGTTCCTTTGTATTTTCCATATAAGAAAGTATCGTCTATTTGCACAATAGGTTTACAATAAGGATACCCTTCAATGCACGACTTAAATGTCCAAAATAGTCGATGGAATATTCTCTTACCCTGGACCAGTCGATCATCGTGATATGTAGGTACTGTTTGTAATTCCACAATTGTACCAGGCACGAAATGTTGCATTGCACCTAACCATTTAGGTAGCTCATTGTACGATCTATCCCAATCGCCAAAAACTCGAACAATTGCCTTTTGCTTTGCTTTCCACGCTTTCTTATAGAAGGTGATGTATCCATATCGGATTCGCATCTCAGCGATCAAAACTGAAACGGAGATCTCCGAATTTGCTTGGACCAATGACAGAATGCATGAACAGATCATGTTAGAATCTAACTTGCAATGATCTTGTGAAATCCTCCCCGATGGGCAAGTATGAGGCCCTTCATATTTTCTAATCTCTCATGCCTATTTCTTCTTCATAAAAATTGCCCTTATTCTCCAATTGCACTATTTCCCATACATTAGACATCTGACATAATATTTGGTCCGCTCAGATTCAATTACTCTGTAATCTATAGAGTTTTTGATGTTATAGTGCTTAATAGCTGAAAGCACAGTCTCTTTCGTTGGAAATTGTAACCCTACATACAGATCAACTATAAATGGATCAAAAGTTAGAGGCGTAGCTAATGTATGAGCATACTCAGGAAATTTTGGCACTTGCATTGCCTCCAGATCCAGGGTATGCATATGGGATGCAGCCTCATATGGGGGAAGATCTCCATGAGTGTTGATCTCAGCAGGGACGATGTCTGGGTTAGAATCACTGTTGTCATCACTTGCGAATTCAACATCCTCTTCTTACTCACTAAAGTCACCAACATATTCACCATGGACTCCACGTGGTGAAACAGGATCAACACCAACTGGCTCATCTTCGAGGGTAGTAGGAATTGTTTGTGAGACTAATGAATTATGAAACGTTGTAGCTTGAGATAGCGGAACGACTTTTGCTGTGGGAACGTCATATGTAGTGTGAACATAGAACGACCCAGAACCATCATCTTCAGTGGGAAAGTTTTCTGTAGTACGAACATTTGAAGGCCTACAATCATTGTGAACATCCTCTATGTCAGCATATAACTCAAGTACACCAACATTTGCAAATGTCTCATGAGCATAAAACATGCATCTGACATCATCATCATCTTCAAGTGGAAATGTTCTATATTAGACACATCATTCACCAATAGAAAGAGGATGCCTATACTTAATCTCTGAAAGCTTTTTTCTATTTCCAGCTTTAATTTTTGTATGAATGTGCAGCTTCAGTTCTTCTAATGTGACGTCTTCATCAACACTAAAACTTTTAGGACGTTCACAATCAAAGGTAGCACCTTCGTCAGTATTATGAATTTGGCCATTATAGTAAACCAATGCGATCACTCTATTGCTCATGTTGTGTAGTAATGAAACTAAGAAAGATGAGAATGGAGGTATTATCACTCGGCAAAAGAAAAAAGAAATATAGAAGGATGAGAATGAGGAGGTATTAGCACTCAGAAAAAATCTGATTGAGAAACTGCTGTAGGTGGTATTGTAAACCTTCATCAGTATTATGAATTTATAATGGTTCATTATGTTGTACCGGATGACAATCCCATCCTTTGTACAGGATGGAATCTGATTCCTATTTTTTGGCTAGGATTAATTGACTGAAAAACTGATAACTCATTCAATGCAAAAACTGATGATAAATCCCATCCTTTATACCGGACTGTCTAATAGTCCCATCCATTGCAGAAGGAATCCAATTCCAATATTTTCTGCAGCATTTGATTGACTGAAAAATAGCTGAAACCTATCACTTACCCTAAATCATTAGTCCCATCCATTGCAGAAGGAATCCAATTCCAATATTTTCTGTAGCATTTGATTGACTGGAAAATAGCTCAAACCTATCCCTTACCCTAAATCATTAGTCCCATCCATTGCAGAAGGAATCCAATTCCAATATTTTCTGCAGCATTTGATTGACTGGAAAATAGCTAAAACCTATCCCTAACCCTAAATTATTAGTCTCATCCATTGCAGAAGGAATCCAATTCCAATATTTTCTGCAGTATTTGATTGACTGGAAAATAGTTGAAATCTATCCCTAACCCTAAATCATTAGTCTCATCCATTGTAGAAGGAATTCAATTTCAATATTTTCTGTAGCATTATATTGACTGAAAAATAGCTGAAACCCTAACCCTAAATCTGGTCAATACTCCCATCCATTGCATAAGAATCCAATTCCAATATTTTATGCAGGATTTGATTCACTGAAAAATAGCTGAAACCCTAACCCTAACCCTAAATCATTAGTCTCATCCATTGCAGAAGAAATCCAATTCCAATATTTTCTACAGCATAAAATTAAAATAATATTTTTTTTTAATTTTATATAAAATTCAAAGAAGAAATTAATTTAATTTTATATAAAATTCTAATAAGAAATTAATTTAATTTTTATATAAAATTTAAATAACAAATCAAATTTTAATTTATATAAAATTTCAATAAGAATTCAAATTTTAATTTATATAAAATTTTAAATAAGAAATACAATTTTTTTAAATAAAATTGTATTTTATATAAAATTTAAATAAGAAATATTTTTTTTTATAATTTTAATAAGAAATAAAATTTTACTTTTTATAAAATTAAAATAATAAATTTTATTTTATTTTATTTTTTATAAAATAAAAAAATTACATTTTTTATAAAATTAAAACATTAAATAAATTATAAAATTTTAGTATATATATTTTTAAAAAAATAAAAACAATCGAAGATAATTTTTTTTTATACCTGTTTGTTGCAGATCTCACATATAAAATTTAAATAAAAAATTAAAATTTTTATTTATATAAAATTTAAATAAGAAATAAAATTTTTTATATAAAAATTTAATAAGAAATATAATTTTCTTTTTTAAATTTTAATAAGAAATAAAATTTTAATACTAAATAAAATTTTATTTTTTATAAAATTATACAATTTTTAATATATATTTTAAAAAAATAAAAAACAAACTAAGATAAATTTTTTTTATTTAATTTGTAATTTTTAAAATTAAAATACAAATTTTAAAAACAAATTTGCAAATTTTTTTTAAAATTTAAGTAAAAAAATTATATAAAAAAAAAACCACCAAGGGAAACCGCCACCGCCCATGGCGATATCCCTTGGTGAAATTGAAAAAAATTTCAAAAAACACCGAAAGAAATCACCATGGGGGTTGACGATTTCCCTTGGTGTATTTTGAAATTTTTTTAAAATACACCAAGGGAAATCTCCACCCCTCATGGCGATTTTTCTTGGTGTTTTTTGAAAATTTTACGTTGGAAAATCTCCAATGGGGGATGACGATTTCCTAGCTAATTTTAAAACAAGAGAATTTTAAAAATTAATCTGAAAATAATAATATTTTGATAAATAATTTTTTTTAATTATATTATGATAAAAAGACAGTCTACAAAACTTCAAGTTTATTCCATCAAGTTGTCAATCTATCCACTCAACTTAGCACTATATCATTAAGTTGAGTCACTCATCGACTATACATACTTTCTAAAATAAAGGTTAAAATAAGAAAAATTAAATTAAATTTTTATAATTTTATTTAAATAAGAGTGTGTTTGATAAAACATTAAAAATTTTCAATATATTGAAAAAATAAAACTTTTAATATTTAATTTTACTTAATAAAAAATTTTCAATAAAAAATTATTGAATGAGATAAATAGGTTGAGAGCTATTAATAATTTGACGAATAAAATATTAAGTCAATTTTATTTTTAAATAAATTACATATGAACTAAATTATCTCTTTTTTTTTTTGTTACAAAAGATCAGATATTTAAATTATCATTTTTAATTTTTATCAAGAACTTTTTTAAAAAATATAAAATATTATGTTAATAAGATTAAAATTATGAAATAAATATTTTTTTCAAAATTCAAGATTTACAGTTATCAAACAATACAATTATATCCAGTATTTAATTTTTAGTAAAAACAGTTTTTATAATACAAATTCAGTACTTATAAATTCAGTACTAAAAATTTAACACTTAATTTTTCAGTTTATCAAACAATACCTAAGACTAAGTTTATATATTTTTATTATACCAAAATAAAATTTTAATCTTTAATTTACATCTAAATATGTCATTAGCCTTTAATTTATATCTAAATAAGTTTTTAACTTTTAATTTATACATAAATCCTTAACATAAATCAATATTTCAATTGAATTAAAAATTTATTTAAATAGAAATCAAATAATAAAATTTATTTGAGTACAATAAAAATATTTGATTTACTTTTAAAAAATAAAATAATTCAAAAACTTTTTTAATATTTTAGCCTACAATAACGTTGTCTGCGTTTTAACAACTAAAAAACAAAAAATCATGATTTTGATGTTCGCAATACATCCAAAGTAACCCATTTTTTGAGAGAGAAAATTATGAGTACAATAGAAGATGAGAAAGAGAGGTTCGATTGTCGGTGGGAGAGAAGACCCGAGCCGACAGGTTTGAATTCGACTTTGCAGGCCAAATCCGACCATGCCAGCACAAAATAGTCTATCAAAACGTATAAATCTACTATCTATAAATTTTGAATTGCGAGGAACACAAGAAGTATTTTCAAAGTTTTAAGGGTTATTTTCAGCTGTCTCTTTTTTCTTGACTACGTCTTTTGATTTGGGCTCCTCATTGTGGGCTTTGCAGGTTTTGGATCACATTTAGTTTTTTGCTTTGGTTTTGGCCCGGTTTCTCCTTCTTTGTATGTTTGGTTGAGCTTTTAATTTTGCTGTTTGAAATTTTGGGTTTTTTATTTTATTCTGTTACTTCCCAAGTTGTTCACTTCGTGTTTTGGGTTTTATCAGTTGAGGCAGTTAGAGGGTATGGTGAGACAGAGTACTTTTTCAGACGAATTAGGTGCAATATGGATCAGAGTATGGTTTATGAGATGGCCTTTGTCAAGTTTTGTCTATTTGCTTTTCTATTTTTCTCCAATTAGTCTGTTTTTTGTTGCTTCATTTTGTTGTTTTTGCTTTGTGTTAGCCATTCATATTTTTTTTCAGGTCATTGTTTGTTGTTATTACCCAAGTTTATTCGTTTTTCTTTCGTAAATGTTTTTTTGCCTCTTTTTGCTTTGTTTGTCGTAGAATTTTTCTGAGTTTTAAACTGTCATTGCTTGGAGGTGATTCCTTTTTGTTTATGTTTTGTTCTCTGGTTTGAAAATTTTGTTGTTTTCTTCAAATTGTTTGCGGATTTATTCTAAAATTATGTTTTCTCTAATTCTTTTAGTTTTTTTTTTTTTTCTCTTAATGATTCAGTTGATATTTGTTGTATCTCATGACTTATGTAATCTAATCATGCTGGTAAAACCTGAAATTTTACCAATAAAAATTTTGTTAATTCTTTTTCGAGTTTTATTTAATGTTATGTTTTGAATTTTTTTTGTTATTTTTTTTTATATCATGAGTTACTCAATATATATATATATATATATATATATATATATATTTTTATCTGTTTTGCAAGATTGTGCAAAACAATTTTCCTGTTTGTTTCACATGTGTTGTTCATATGAGATACGTATGTATATATATATATTTTTAATCTTTTCTTAGAATTTCTTATATGTTTGCAGCTTATAATGTTGTTGTAACCTTAACTTGATGCTATTGTAACATTAACTTTTCATATGAGATACATATGTATCTTTTTATCTTTTCTTATAATTTTTTATAATAAAAAAATCTTTGTCAATTTAATGCTCCAATGATGAAATATATTGAATACTACATGTATTATTTTTTTTAATCTATTTTATTAATGCAGCTCATATGTATCTTTAAATATTTTCTTATAATTTGTTATATGAATACAACTTCCTTTCTCAATTTTCTAACTATTTGAATTTATTACAGAAATAAAACAGCATAACTGCAACAACGTGCGGATATGCCACTAGTTTTCTGACTAAATTAGAGTTTTATTAATGTATTAACCATCAAGTTAATTGTATTTATTTGTTATATTTAATATATATTTATAACAAATTGTGCATTTAAATCATAATTAATAATTATAATTGAATCAATTAAATTGAAAATAAAAAATACAATCCATTTAATCTCTTATCCGATTATTACAACCTTGATATTAATATTCGTGAATAATATCAAACTAAAACTTTTGTCGAAGTTCAAGCCGGCCTAAATACTGAGCTGGCTTGCAGGCTTGGGCTAACCGCCTAGCCCATAGACATATCTGGAGTCTGGTGGTTGCCCCACTTTTCCAACTGAGATTTCCCTTTTTTTTTTTTTTTTTTTTTTTTTTTTTCTTTTTTGACAAGTAAAATTTCCAAATTTTTCCAGTTCTCTCCAACAAAGCTTTCTTCTGTAAAAACATGGCAAGAAGAAAACTTTTATTGCTGTTTAAGCCCTTTGATGTCTACCAAGTTACACAATCAAATCCCATCTCTCGCTTCACCAATCCTCGGGTAATATAAAAAGCAACATTCATTTCACTCTCTCAAGATTTCTGCTGCTTTCTTTTTTATTTTACATTAGCATTCATGGTGTTTGATGAAATGTCAAATAACATATTAGATTTATTTTATGGGTTTTTTTTTTTTTTTTAAATGTTTGAGAAGTTTCCCTTATTGGGTTTACCTTTTTGTTTTGCTTGCATTCATTTTCTCTCTTTTTTGGCTTCTTTTGAGGCATAGCCTTCTTGATAATGTTTAAGATGTTTTTGTTTGATAAAACGGCTAAACTTGAGTTTTTTTCAATGCTTTGCTTGCTAATAATATGTTTATGAGAAGGAATTAGGTCATATGTTAATTGCTTGCTTCAGTTCTTTTGAAAGATAAAAGCTTTTATTCCCTGGAGAACTGTTTTGATAGGCAGAAGATTTATAGAGTTTATTGAATGTGGGTTGTTCTGCTTTGTGCATTTTATAGTTGGCAATTTATTATCAAGTATATTTGTAATGTGTTTTAGTTTGCCGGTAATGTTGTTAGCCTATCAAGCATTTTTCAACACAACAACTAGTTTGTGTTAAAATTATTCAAGCCATATGCAAAAGATCAGGTGGCTTGCTTTCATTTGAACTAGGTAAAAAAGAAGGAAGAAGAACTAACCTAAGTAAATATGTGGTTCCAATTAATTTCAACTAACCTAAGTATATACCAACTCTTTCTAGAACTCCTTTCCAATAGTATAACGGGCTTCTAAACTCATCAGGCCTTTTAAACTTCGCTTTGTCAATACTTATGATTTTACATAAAGAATGTAATGTAGAATTTAAATAATTTTACTTGTTGTAGGATACATTCATGTTCCATCTATAATAATGAATATATATGTCATGTGTGTACATTGTACATTGTACATTATCATGACACATACACACACAGCATGTCATGTTGTATCTGATTTAGGTTGACACAATTTTTGTTAGATCTTATGCTCCTGTGGCTGACCAAATGAACTTCATGACTTGGATTTCCTTTGCACTTCCCCCCACCCAAAAAAAAAAAGAAGGAAGAAGAACTCCCATCTACATAGACTTTGTTCATCCATGAATGTGACCTCCCACTGTTAAGGTATTATTGAGACAGAATAAAAAAGAAAGCTTTTCAGAACTTGCTATAATCATTGTTCTGTTTACTTCTCTCTCTTTCCATCCTCCCACACTAGAATGGAATTCTTATTATTTGCACCTACCTTTTTCTCTTTGTATTGTCACAGGTTTTCCATTATCTTGATAATAGGCGTAAGGTGCACAAGGAAGCCATAAACTTGTGTCAGAAAATTTTACAGCAGAAGTCAGTTGATTGGGAACCCATATTTCGTAACAGTTTATCACAACCGATTCATAATGTGGATTTGGTTGTTACAGTTGGCGGTGATGGCACTCTTTTGCATGCCAGCCATTTCATGGATGACTCAATTCCAGTACTAGGAGTAAATTCTGATCCTACACAAGCTGAAGAAGTTAGTTCATTTCTCTAGCCAAGCTTTCAATCTGCTTTCTGTATAGCAATTTTGAAATTCTTTTGATGCTCTGAACCGTTTCTTGATATTGATACATCTCAGTTGGGCATGCCAATTATTCATTTTTTCTTTTGTGTAGGTTGAAGAATTCAGTAATGAATTTGATGCTACTAGAAGCACCGGCTATTTATGTGCAGCAACAGTAAAAAATTTCGAACAAGTGAGTATATATATATATATATATATATATGTAGGGTAAAAGAAGGAAATTAACATATTTAGAGGTAGTTTGCATAAAAGGAATTCTGTAGTGATTTTGTTGTGAGATATCACATATCTGTTTATGTCTGCAACGGAGTAAATTTTATGCTTGTTTAGGTTTGAGAATAAGATTTTTACTTGCAACTTGATGTTTTAAGAAGTTAAAGGCGACCTTAGGTAAAAGCTAGAGAATCTGATCTTACATGCCTATGCTGAATTTGAGCTTTACCATTTTCCCATGTAAAGCATGTCTACTAGAGTTCCCTTGTGTTTTTAGTATGATTTATTTTCACTGGAGTTCAACAGCTTGGTTCTTTTATATATTATAAAAATCACATAAGGCATACTGTTCTTTTCTACATAGAAGTATAGAAGCTTCTTGATGATATTTGACATTTCTTTCAGGTACTGGACAGCTTTCTAGAGGGTCAGACAGTTCCTTCTAAGTTGTCAAGAATATCAGTATCTGTAAATTCAGAAGTTCTGTCTACATATGCGCTTAATGACATTCTGATTGCACATCCATGTCCTGCAACAGTTTCTCGGTTTTCATTCAAGTAAGGAATTTTCGTGGATAAGTCAGTAACCAGTTATACATAATGTTACAAGATTAGTAAATCTTCATTTTCCATATTTGCAGAATTAAAAGGGATTACCAGACATGTTCGCCATTAGTGAACTGCCGATCAAGTGGTATTAGAGTCTCAACTGCTGCAGGATCAACAGCTGCTATGCTCTCAGCAGGAGGATTTGCAATGCCTATTTTGTCTGGGGATCTCCAATATATGGTAAGAGAGCCTATTTCGCCTGGAGCAGCCATTTCTGGCTTAATGCATGGTTTAATCAGGTCAGATCAGTCCATGGATGCTGCATGGTTTTCTAAAGAGGGTTTGATATATATTGATGGCTCTCATGTTTTCTATAATATCCAAAATGGGGATACCATAGAAATATCTTCTAAGGCCCCAGTTTTGCAAGTTGTCTTGCCTCCACATTTGTCATCATAAAACTCATGTACAGAGCTGGCAAATGCTCATCCAAAAGACATCAACAGTTTTGAACCATGACTAATTTTTCGCTCTTGTAAATACAGAAGGGACACAGAGAGAACAATCTTTCATTTTCTCCATAGATAATTCAAATCTTTGATTCTTTGAAAGCAAAAATTTCGCTTCAAATGACAATCATATGTTAACATGTGGGTTGAGTTAAAGACCTCATGTGGATACCATGGTTAGTGCATAATTAATATTTATAGGCTGAACTGGCAGCATTTGGCCCTTTCTGTGAGATATTTTGGAGGTAGCATGATGTTGATCTTTGTAGTATCTGTCTAAGAGTCCATATTATGCAAATATAAAGATATACTTTGAATACTTTTTTTTTTTTTTTTACTTTCTTTCTTCCCCTTTCTGCCTTGTGGATATTAAACATTGGCAACATGTAAGTCTAGCTTTAAAGGAAGAGAACAACATAAACTACCAAACCCTGCAAAACGGGGGTTATGTTTATGTACCTGACTTAAAAGCCTCTTCACGTGAGTTACCACACATTGCCATGTGAGTTTAACTCTTAAGTCATAAAACTTTTGTTTCTGCATTTTTCGGGTCAGTTTTTTTCCAGTTTGTAAGATTCTCCTTTCAATTGCAAAATTATTTGATCTTTGATTCCATTGTATCCAACATTCTTGAGGAAATTCAGTGATAATCTGATCTCCCTTAAGAATACTTCATAATCATAATTCATAAGGTCTTCATCCTCAAGATCAAGTTGATGGAACAATGGTTTAGTTTAGGTTTATCCTAACTGATAATATATTCTTTTACAACTTAAAGAGGGTCAATTTCCATTTATTGAATTTCTATCTTGTATCCAGATGTACCCAAAAAATTGTTTGGATAGAATCAGAGATTTAGTTTAGTTGGTTCATGCAATCATCTTAAGAGGTGGAATTCAGCAAGTCTGAGGTTCGAATCTCAACATTTGTAACTCCTTCTTCTATTCTCATTCTCATGCTGTGGTCTTCTTTGTTAAAAAAAAATGTTGGGATAGTAAGAACTGAAAGCTGAGAAAGAGATGCATTTACCAATTGTAACATAAATTATATGAGAAGATATTTTAGGGCAATTACCCTTTTTTGTTTTGCTTTTTTGGCAACTGGCTGGCCTCCTACTTATGATTTTTGGAATATCTTTGTCTCATCTTGTGGTTGTCACTAAACAAGCACAAAATCAAATTCTTGTCATCAAGCTAAACAGAAAAGTCTCTTTGCCAAAGCAGAGGTAGAGGCTTCTCCTGTCGGGAACAAGACTAGTAAAAGGCGACAAATCTATGATCCACACGCAAATCTCAAGCAGTCAAAGCAAACACTTCAAACCCCCAACCACAAAAAAAAAAAAAAAAAATACTATAAATAAGTTAGACATTAGATGTGACAAAGAACTCCCAAACGAGGGTTAAAGTATTTAAACAGTATAGTTAAAAGTGTATTTTAATTCATATGTTATAGAATTGAGTAATTTAATTTTTATACATTTAAAATTTGTGTAAAGAAGTAAAATTAATAACAATATTAATGGAAAATTGTCTAAATACTGACATGGACATGTGAAATTGACAAAAAAAGATGATTTGAAAAAAAATGATGTGTCAAATTTTTTTACTGAAGTGAAATTTAGAAAAAAAAAATCATTTTTTTACCCAAATCCCTTCCTTATCCGTAAAAACATATCATTTTTTTAAAGTCATCTATTCTGTCGGTTTTTAAATTTCACCTGAGAAAAAAAATTAACACGTCATAATTTTTTTTTACAAGTAATTTATTTTGTCAGTTTCACGTGTCCACATCAGCATTTAGACGGTTTTTTATTAACACTGTTACCAATTTTATTCTTTGCACCAATTTTAAACGTACAAAGATTAAATTACTCAGTTTTATAGTACAGAGATTAAAATGCACTTTTGATTATAGTACAATAACTACCTAAATATTTTAACCCCAAACGACTGGCCAAAGTAAACTCCACTTAGAAAACTTGGAAAGCTTTTTGCATGCAAACGGGGACCTCGTTAATTGAATGTTACTTGGAGATATTTTGCATATGGATAATAATGGATGGTTTAAAAAAAAAAAAATTATACAAAAGAGATCGTAGTCTGATAATAGAATAAAGGGTTATAAATATTGGGATTCGAACTCTAAACTTACTGAATGTCACTTTTTAAAGATGATTGCATGAACTAATTGAATCAAGTCTCGAGTTCATGGATGGTTTAATTTCTCAAACTAACAATGAATGAATTCTGGCATTAGTAAACTATCATGTTAGTTGTTACCATATGAATGGCATCTCAATCTGCCATTATCTTTGATAGAAAGTAAGGAAAGGAGAAAATTGGTCCATTCTAGTCTAGAAAAAAATCATTAAGATTTCTAGAAAAACGTATAAAAAGTTCAATGCTTCCTCTTCAACATGGTATAAGAAAACAGTATCGCAACTAGCCACACATTTCATCATAACTCCACAATTTGCCAAATAAAAATCTTATTATTCATCAACTACAACAGTTCCTTGAGATAGACCTTCATATAAATGCTGCAGTGATGGCCAGACTCGTTTTCGCAGGCTCCGATTAAGGATTGAAAGTGGCAATCATGAAAAGATGAATGTTACTTTTCGATGTTATATATTCACATACCTTTAAAAATTTGGCAATGACAATGGGGTACCAATATTTTCTTTTTCCATATCCATAGTACCACTAGGGTGTAATTGAGCCGAGCTGAATTCAAGTAGTAAGAAGCTCGAGTTTCGACTCGATTCAAAACTCGAGGCCCGAAACTTTGTTCAAGTTCAATCGAATTTAATTTTTAAAGTTCGAACTCGATTCGAGATAAAAATCGAAGTATTCGAGCTTGCTCGCTCGATTAAACTTGTTTACCTAGTAAAAATAAGCTCGATTTTCATACTCGATTATTTGTGTTAAGACTTCAAATTAAGATTTTTTTCAGTACTGATTAAAAATAAAAAAACTCGATTAATCTCGCGAGCTACTCGAGTTGAGCATTAGGATGCTTAAACTCGGCTCGCTCGATAACTCGAGTTGCTCGGTTCGAAAATGACGGAACCGAATTTAAGTTTTTTCCTAGTCAAACCCAAGTAACTTGCGAACACAAATATCTCATTTACACCATAGGAACCACACAACATTTATACATACATTATTTGCAAGAGTTAGAGCATGGTTTAATTGACTTCACGATAATATTCCCTCTTTTACTGTCAAACAAAATGCTAATTACAGAAGGTGAAGTTTTCTTTAACCCTACATTTCCATCAAATTCTACATCTATTTTGACATCGACAGCTGCTTCATCCACACAAAGTTATCATGCAAGTCAGCAAAGAAAAAAAAAAGTAACAGTGCAATTTGTCTAATTTGTGATTCTGACATGCAATTAGCAGTTGTTTTAGTTCATGACTTCAGAGCCTACAATCTGGAACATCAGGATTTTGTTAAAATTCAGCAAATAAGCAACAAAGTAAATTGAGCATACCCATGTTTTTTTGCTTACGTAAACAGGTGAGTGCGGTTACGAGAGAGCTGAGGCCGTTTGATAGGAGAGATTATCAGGTTCCTCAAAGTCATTGAAGGATTAGCAGCAGCAGTTCCAAAAGCAGGGTGAGAACCAGACCTTCTATTCCCAACATCAACCGGAATGGCTGCTTGTTTTGCTGGTGAGCCACTGGATATGTCAAAAGGACCAGAGTTTAAACTATTCTGTCTTGCTGGCCATACATCTTCTCGATGCCCTGGAGTTCCGGGAGAAAAAATTGACCAATCTGCAACGAATAAGTTAACTGGCTAGAGAAATATTTAAGCAAAAATGACTTACTACACACTGGAATCAAATCATGATTGCAGGAAACAAGGAATAATATAACTGTTTAAAGGCTTTTAGTGCATTTTTTTCAGTTGGTTGAATGATACTATTTTAGTATCTGAAACAAGGTAGGCACCTTCACTTCACTATCCTTTGATTATTATTATAAGAAAATAACAAAAGAAAATGATTACCCTTTTGAATAGGATCTCTGCTATCCATCATGTTAGCTGCTGGATTTGAGAATAAATCAGGCTCATTCCTAGCATAGAAATTGTTTGCAGGTTGGATGGCTGACCGTTTCATTGACTCGTAGTCACTCCTCAATTGATCATACATTTCATCAAGCTTTCTCTTCTGTCTGGTATTTTGGATATATGATAGCAGGGTTCAAGAAGTATAAAATAAACTTCGGCAAAAATAATTAACGAGTTCAAAGAAGATAATGTAGACTGGCCTTGATTTCTCAGAAAACTTTTCTTGGAGCTCTTGCTTATCCTTTGACAAACTCTCGATTTCCTGTTCCATCATCTGACACCTCTTGGCCATTTTCTGATATGCAGTAAGCACCTGCTCCAGTTTCTCTGAGAACTTTTCCTGCATTGCCTCGCATTTCTGCCGGCACTGAGCTACAATTCTGTTCATCTTGTACTGCATTTCTAATTCCTTTTGCCCATTGTAAAACATCACACTTCTGTATGCACTCTTCATCACTAAATTCATTAAGGAAATGCCTGTCTGAAAGGTTTTTTTTCATTGATCAGAATCCATTCTCTCTTATTTACAAACACTCAGAACATTACAAATGACTACTGAAATCCTCTTCTTATTTTATTTTGGCAGCTCTCTACTGTCTGATACAGTGAGGTTTCAGAAAAAAAAGAGCATATAATTGGAAAATCACATGATCCAGATTATAAAGGATACATATCTGTGGAGACACACCAGCCATTGCCATCTGCAGTAAAACGCATCATGTCAGTGAGAAAAAAAAACAATTAGACAAATAATAAAGCAACACCACCACTGAAGGCAAAGAAAAACTAGATCATGGTGTAGATTTAACTAGCGGATGTTTTAATCAGTATAAACAAGCTGTATACAACAATCTAAGTGAAGCATTTGCTTACATTTATCCATTCATCATTTGGGTTGATATCCACAGGTTTCATAAGACTGAGAATCAAAATTCCCAGATTAAATGAGCAGAATTGAAATTAATAAGATACAACGTACAAGTAAACAAAAGTAAAAGCTATGCAGAACAATCCTAACCCTGGTGCTTGATAACAATTTAACAACAACAGGTCATTTGTCACCTATATATATTCGGTAAGCAGTCTACAAACTAGTGAAAAGAGGAAAGAAAATTCAAGCAGACCATTATTACCAAATAAGCAATAACTAATATTTTTCATTTACAAACTGGTTTATATTCAAATATAATAAACTTTCAGTTTCTTTTTTATTTTTCATTTTGTAATTGTGCTACTCTATTACCTTAGCTTAGAAGCATTACAAAGACCAAGATCCACCAGATAAAACACTTACCTCTTAGAGAGAACTTGATCACAAATGGGACATGCTGCATCGTTGCTAAGGATCTTGCTTGCATCTTCCGTGCCTATTTACAATGTCAAGGAATATTTTGCAATGCATTAACTGTTTTTTAATCTTAAACAATGGAAAGGAAAAGATATAAAATGTATTAAACTGTGATGGCAGAATAATGAAATGCATCCGGATACACAAGAGGTGACCACAGGTAGTGGAAATGGCTCGCCCTTCTAATTCACGCCAGCATGCATTGCATCTCATTTCAATTGATTGTATTTGTCTTCAATTATAAACTGTATGTGCACATCACAAGCAATCATAAGGGCAAGTTTCAAGCCAATGACTGCTACAGCTTGTTATTCATGAATCAAAAGGAACAAAGCTTTGGCCCCTATAAGTTAGACTTCATGGTGTTAATCAATATTCAATAGAATCCAATGCTCCCTTTGCGTTTTATTTTAGCTTCTTACTTGTTTGCTTCCTAAAATGTAATAAAATGGGTGAATGAAAAATCAGAAGTGATTCGAAAATAAATAAAAAAAAACAACTCATTGTACAAAAGCAAAACCATGATTTTTCTTGTTCAAATTTTTTTTTCATTTTCATTTTAAATTCTTCCAAATTTTGTTTGGATAAGCACCAGAAACTGAATTATTATAGAAACTTGAAAATTTTAGGGAAAATTTAATTCATAAATTATTCATAATCAGGTTTTGATAATTAATCATCAGATTTAGGGGAAAAATAAAAAACCCTAAAAATTCACGGAATTTAAATTAATCAGGAAAATTGAAATTTATTTTAATCCGAATTCTGATATTACTACGAGGCTCAATCAGATCAACGGACGTCGTAGTTTCATGAGGTTCCAAATATGGAAAAACGAAAATCTGTAGTTCGAGATTTCCAAAGTTTTCTTTTTCGTCTTCCAAACTTTTCTTAGCAACCAAACAGAGTACTAATTACCGTTTTATCCGCAAGTTGACCTGCAATTCCTTCCAAAACTGCAGATTCTTTAGCGAATTGATCAAACCTCAGTTAAAACCCTAGAAATTCACAGAATAATATATTATAAAATAAGAAAATTTAAAAAAAAATGGGTAAAAAAGAGATGAAAACGGGGGATAAAAGAAGAAATCGAGAACGGAAAAAAAAGTGTTGAGATCGAAGCAATTTTTGTTTTACCTTCAAATTTCCTGAAGATTTATCGGAGGAAAGCTCTGAGGACTGAGATGAAGATATCAGTTTGGCGCGAAATTTTCTTTTTAAATGCTTGAGTTTTGAGCATTTGAAAAGTTCGTTATCGGTTATGTCTAGCTTGTTATGAAATAACATAAATAGGATCATATATAGATAATAAAAATATAAAATTGGAGCTGATAAGGGCATAATAGTAAAAGTATAATATTATTCTTTAACTTTTTATATGATTTATATATATTGAGTTCGTCTAAATTCGTAAAGTATTTTAAAGGTCTTAAAAAACTTAGGAGGAATTAAGATCCATGTCAGACCTCTTAAATTCGTTATTGGATATGAGATCATTTTTATTTAGATAATTAATACTTAACAATTTTAAAATTTTGACTAAAAGTAAATCAACATGTAAACCTTTAGTTAAATACATAAAATTTTGATCATATATTATATTTGTACTTGTTAATTACGGATTATGATACAGTCCATTATTTTTTCATATATTCATCACTATCATTCACATCTGTAAAACCAATTCGTTAATTGTAAAAATCATACTTATGAATTGTGATTAAAACTATATTAAAAAATAATTAACTGAAAAATAATGAAAAAAAAATCAGACCTGTTAATTACATAAAAGACAACAAATTTTAGCCAAATTTTTTTATTTTATTGTTTTTCAACCAAAGGTTAGTTGAACATTAATTTAACCATTTAATTTACAATTTTAAAGCATACTTTTGTTAATTTATTATTCAATTTATTTCTGCTTGTGAACATAAAAATTAACATTTAACATCCTCAAAAGAAAACATAAATTAAATATGCAACAACCAATTATTTTGCAAAACTGATATACCATAATCTAACTACTTTCTATCTCCAAATCTTCAACAAAAGTTGTTTAGGAAATGAAAGAGAGACAAGATTAGGGTTGTTAAGCAACATAAAATTAAATGTCAACATTTGTATCGACTAAAATCGTCATCCAATTTTGAAAGAAAATAAAAGCCGACAACAATTCATCCAATAAAACTAAAAACAAAGGTTCTCATTTCTTTGAGGGAGGTCTATATTAATTTATGCAATTTTTCTTGGGCCCATATTTCATTGTCACCAAAGTTCATGAAACACGAATATTTCGCAACGACAAACGTTCATTGTTCAAAGAATCGGACAAGTCAGGTTTGGAAGATAATATTTTAGACTTGAGAATCAAAATTATTATTTAATTAATAAATTTTTTTATTTATATTTAATTATAAAAATATATAATAATTATTTTTAAATATTTTAAATAATAAAATAAGCCTTTTGAAATCAATGAGTCGAATCAGATTTTGAACAAACAATTTTATGATATGAACCTAATTCAATTTGGTTCGATCATGAATAACTCTATCTTTAAAAGAGCCTGTGCCATCAGTCGCCCATAATTCAATGATATTTATTATACTTTAATGAAGATTTTTTTTTTTGTATAATTATAATTTAATGAAGATCATTTTGATAGTTTTACTCTCTTTTTTATTTTACTGTTTATTTTTAGTTATTTCTCTAAAATTGATATAAAATAAAATTATAAGCATTTGTTAAAATAAAAATATATATTTTAAATATAAGTTTAATATAATTGTTTTATATAAAATATAATATATTTTATTAGATTTTTTTCTCCATCAATTTTATATTAATTATGTGTAGTTTTAATATAATTTTACATTAAATTTATTTAATTATATGTTGATTTATTATGAAAAATATTGTTTGCTTTTGTAATAAAAATTTTGTTAACGAATGTTCTGAGAACACTTTTTAAAATTAATTAACTTATTATTTATAATAATATTTTTATATTAAGGGAAATGTTAATAGATGTTTAGTGACATTGATTAATGTGATATATATAGAAAAAAATGTAATTAATGTATATTTTTTTTTAAATTCAATAAAAACAATTTATTAAATGTAATTTTTTTTAAATTGATAATTAAATAATTATTATCTTATTCCTATAGGCATTAGTTAAATGGACGCTTATATGATAATTTTAAAAAGTGTTTTAGAAACACTCTTAGCAAATTTTTTTTAATAATAATTCCTATTTTTTTAATTTATGAAAAATTCCTTTTTGATTAACAAAAAAAAAGTTCTTTACCATTGTTCCTTTTGTTTTTTAAAACATTCAATTTGTTTGGATAAAAGAGTAACAAAAATAGTAAATAGTAAGACTTTTTTTTTTGTTTACGGGTCGGAACCCGACACAGCTAGAGAGGGGATCTGGTCTACCCATGTCAAAGTCACAATCAGAAATCTGCAACGTGTACATTTCTCAAATCATAACCTCAAAAAAATATCCCAACCAAACAACCAAACCCAAATAGAAAAAGGAATCAGTTGTCTTTGCTCGCTACTCTTTTTCTCCCTCATGCCTTAAACCATAAATAAACCTCGGTATTTCTTTAAAAAAAAAAAAAAAAATCTGAAAAATTGCAAATTGTTAGAGAGAAAGAGAGATGAGGATACAGTGCAACGTGTGCGAGGGAGCGGAGGCGAAGGTGTTGTGTTGCGCGGACGAGGCGGCGCTGTGTTGGGCGTGCGACGAGAAAGTCCACGCTGCTAACAAGTTGGCGAGCAAGCACCAGCGTGTCCCGCTCTCTTCTTCTTATTCTCAGATGCCTAAATGTGACATTTGTCAGGTACTTGAACTTCTCAAAGAAAAAAAAAATTAAAACTTTAAAAAAAAAATTATATTTGTTTTAAAGGTCAGATTTTTTTTAAGTTAAAGATAAGGTGGAATTTGGATTTAATTTGAAATTTTGAGTAGTGTTGGTTTAATGAACAAGGAAAATTAGGGGAAGAAAAAGAGTTTGTGTTAGAGAAATGAGAAATTAAATTAGGGGAAGCCTTTTGGTAGTATATATTTGAAGATCTTCACTTTGATCAAATTCTATGAACAAAGTGAGTGCAAAATTTTGATTTTTAAGGTTCTATTTTGGTTGTTGCTTTTATTTTTATTTTTAATTTCTATTTTATTTTTACTGTTTTTACTTCCTTAAAATCAGCAAAAAAACTTAAGCAAATAGTGAAAAACAAAATTGTAATTGATTAAAAATGGTGAATGCCTAATTTGTAATGTTTAGTGCATGTAAAGCTAAAATTTTGTATTTAATTTTAATTCTTCAAAATTTTTTTTTTGTTGCCTTTTGCTTCTAGCGAAGCAAAGGGCAAGTAGTGAAAGCAACAATAGAAAAAAGGCTAAGAGTAATTCACACGCAAAACATGTTTTACATGGCTAAAGTGTGAAGGCGAGGCTTGGAATTCTTGGTTATGTTTTTATCATGGTCCTAAAACTGAACATTGCTATTGCTATTGCTGGAGTCTATTCTGTTGCTGGGTTGGAAATTATTGCCCCAAAATTCTCACCTTGTCGTGTACCACAATTATTGCGGTAGCCAGCTGCTTAATCAAAACAGAAACCTGTTCACCGGTCATTTTGTTTGACCTAATAGTGGTCTTGGCTGTTTTTGCTTCCTTATCTATTAGAACTTGTGCCACTACAAGTCATTTTCTTATGTTGTCTAATGGTGCTTCCAGAATTTTTGAGAGTTACCATGGACAGTATTCTCATTTCTAACTGAGGAAGCTTGTAACCGTCTTCTTTAGGGAAAAGAAGTAACTGAGCTTCATTTTCAGGAGTTACCTATTGATTCAGAAGAAGCAGCCTTTAACATGGTTGTAGGAAAGAGAATGTGATGATGACTTATGCAAAACTTGGTGCATTTTAATTCAATTCAATTGCCAATGTAGTTCATTGAAAGTTAGTATCTCTGTAACCAAGATGTAGGAGGATGGGGAGAAAGATGCTGTTCTTAGAATTGCTGTATTTTTTTATGGAAAATGATATAGTACGTGATTTATGTTCCAAAATAATATATTGTTTCAACCATATCTGTGTTAGTGCATAGCTTCAATCATGTCATTAATTCAGTTAGGTGGTTGGCAAAGAAATAATGGCTGAAGTGTTAACTCATTTGTTTTTTGAAACTTTCTAAACATGTGCATAAATATTTTGGTACAATGGTAGCTCATAGTTAAATTCTATTTAGTAACGGCTAAAATGTCTTTTGCAAGAAAGCTTTTCTAAGTTATGCCATGTCAAACATCTAGAATCTAGCTCTAGCATTTTGCTTGTGCCTTTGATGAAGGATTTCTTGGCTTGTTCACAGTTTGCCAAACTTATGGTCTCAACCTTTATGTGTCACTGTTGCAGATCTTTTTCTATTCTTCTATACATCTTTTATACAACTTGCTGCTGTTTATACTTTATAGTACGTGACTTGTACTAGCTGTCTGATAATGTACCAAGTTAATATCGTTGGGCAATTTATAACATCAATTTTTTGTTGGCTTGTGCAAAGTTGGATAGAAAGTTAAGAAAGAGAGAGCGGAAACTACTCCTTCTATCCTGCCATGTTGATACATTCTTATTATAAGTTCTCAAAATATGATCATATCTGCTATTCTGTGGAGGGTGGAGTTTCAAACTACTTGATTTGTGGCTTAATTGTCATCTCTTCGTTTGTTGCTTCTGGAATAAGTATTCCATATTACAATCAATTAATATTAACAAAATCAACCTTCTTTGACAGGAAACATCTGGGTTTTTCTTTTGTTTGCAAGATCGAGCTTTACTCTGCCGAAAATGTGATGTTGCTATACATACAGCAAATCCTTGTGTGTCTAGTCATCAAAGATTTCTGCTTACTGGAGTAAAAGTTGGTCTTGAAACAACAACTGACCCTGGTGCATCTTCTTCCAATGTCAAGTCACCTTCTCCTGAAAAGACCTCAGAAACTAAATCTAATTCTACATCTGGAAGGGGGGCTCCTATGGCATTTCCTGGTGGATACAGTGAGATTCTACCATCAAATGTTGGAGTTGGGAACAGTGTGCCTACAAAAGTGTCATATGCCGGGGGTTCTACAGCTGGAAGCATTCAATCATGGCAAATGGATGATTTATTTGGGCTAACTGACTTTAATCAAAGCTATGGTTACATGGATAACGGGTCATCTAAGGTATGTTTATAATTGTGGTTTTTGTACTACGTTTAATTTTGTTCTCATGTAGAGTGGAGGCCATCCATCTTCTTAACACTCTAACATCTTTCTACTGATCATTTGTGTTTTTCTGAAAATGTACAAAGTTCCTTTTACTAGGGTGCTAATCAAATAATCCTACATTAGGCAGTCATCTAAACTGGGGGGTAGATCTTCTCTCTCTCACAGACACGCACATACAGAGAGACATGAGCGAGTGAAAGCATGCATGCACGTGCACACCTGCGTAGCTGCCTTTTTCATGTGTGTGCATGCATAAATGCAGCTTTTGTAGTGTCATGTCTGAACCCAAAAAAGAAAATACAAAGAGGCTTCATTCACTTGGAAGGCAAATGAACCAAGCAGGACCTCAAGCTCATGATGGCTGCTCAAGATTTCCACTTGGCTAAATGACCTTGTAACCAGTTTTGAGACAGCTACAAATGCAGGTTGCTTCAGCATAGAATAGAATTGTAGGTTGGATTAGCTTAATTCAGCTAGTGTGGTCTGACGTTGCCATGGTAAAATCAGTTGGTACATGGCACCAAAAAAGAGCTAAGCTTTAATCTATTGGTCACGCACTCAACCATTCTACTCTGTGCTTCAATTGTGAAGTTAACTAGTTTTGACTTGACCTGTTAGGTTTGACATGTGCATTTAATGTTCTTAGTTCTTAGTAGTTTGCATCTTTAGATACGGATAAGTCTATGTAACTTGATCAATGATGTACTGAGAATTTCGTAGTTTGTATTTGGTACTATTAAGTTGTGGCATGAAGCCATGGTCTGAGAGAGGAGAGACTCTTGCTGGAGAGATTGCAGGGTGCCTGCCATTCTCAGCAAAGACACACTTCTTTCTTGTTCTCTGTCCTTCCTCAGTCCCATATACATAAACTGAAAAATTTAGCAACTATTGACCCAGAAGTCACCAAACTTAGTGCTAGTGGAGGCTTTAATGTTCTTGGCAGAACATACAGAAGAAGAAAATTTAAAGTTGAATGAAAATAAAGGACTATATTTGGTCATATTATACTAATTTTGTTAGCTCAGCTTGTAAATTAAGCTATAAAGTGTGGTCAATGTCTTCTATGGTCAATGTCTTCTATTGTTCTATTAGTACTATATATCTTTTAAAAGGTCTGCCTAATGCAGCTAAGAATTCTGAATCACTGGATTCTGGCAGGCTGATAGTGGTAAGCGTGGAGACTCTGATAGCTCACCAATCTGGCGATCTGCTGAGGATGAGATAGATGATGATGAGTGCTTGGGTCAGGTACCAGAGTACTCTTGGGCTGTACCACAAGTACCTTCACCTCCTACAGCATCAGGGCTGTATTGGCCAAAAGATTTTCATAATCAATCTGATGGCGTGGTTTCTGTTCCTGACATATGCTGCTCGATTGTGAAAAAACCTTTCCATTCGCAGCATACTGGCTCCATTCCAAAACGCCGGCGACAAATTTAGAATCATCTGCTAAAGTTCAACGCACAAGTTAGTCTTCCCACTCCCACGGTTTCAGATCCACCTTCTCAGGTATGCTTTTAGCCTATTATTATGTAGGTATCCGTCCTTCTAAGTGCATTTTGTGGCATTAAGCTACTTGCTTCCAGTTTGGGGGCTATGCCACTTTCTTCTATGTAGATCCTTCTCATTTTGCAGTTGCTATTTGGGTTGATAACGTAAAACCAAAACAGAAAAGGTGTACTAGAAAAAGCTTGTTAATCTTAGTAGTTAGTGCTGCTTTTGTATTTCTTCATGATTGACAATATAACCTGATCAACTTAATTTATATCTATGGTTCTAGATTCAAACAGCCAGACAATAAATTTTAGTGGTTTGACTTTGAGTTTTCCATTATTTTTTATGATCTTGGCTAAAAGCAGTGAGAGCTGTTTAGTGTTTCTAATTGAAGTTTTCGATGGTATCTCTATCTCAACACAGGGAATAAGAAGTGACTGCAACAAAAATACACGAATTGCCAGGTTAATTTAATCCAAATTAAATTTTGAAACTCATGTAATTATCCTTTTTAAGTTGAGACAAATCGATAAATCTATGAGAAATCTATTTCAATTGGATATATAGTAGAGTAAAAAAAATGGGACACCAAAAGAATTGATTGCCGAACCGTACGAGGTAGGAAACTTTCAAGTACGGTTCTAAGGAAAGGAATTGACCCGCCTATTCCGACCGGGGAGAACAGGCCAGATCATGTGTATTGGCCCAAGAATAGTGCCTCATGACTTCTGTTTGCATAAAATGAAAATCAACCATATTCCTATACTTAAAATGGACTTAAGATACAGGTAAAGTTTAACTATTAATATGCCTCTGGAATCCCCAAATAGGACTGAATGGGGTTCCAATATACTTACACCGGCCATTTAAGTCAAAGATATAGAAAACACGATTAAGAGGTATAATCTAGCTCAGCAGACTTGTTCAATCTACCAAAAAGATACTAATTATAGAAGTAATTTAGTATTTAATCATCTAAATGAAAATATTATCAAGGAAACAATGTCACAAGGCAGTAAAATCTACTCACAGCTTTGGCATTAAAGATGGGTTTTATAGTTTGCTCGTTATCATGTTCAGCTGGCAGGTCCGATCCAATTAGGAGGAAGGCGATCAGATGACACGGGAGGCATGTGACAGACATTGATGTCAATGGGATGTGAGTGGTATTTAATATCCAAGTCGTTGAAAATCTTAACCATCTCTTCGACCAAGAGAGCCCTTCTTGCCCATCTCTCTCCCATGTCTTGGTGATTCATTCTATGTGTGAGCCATATTGCTATCCTTACTCTGTTCAACTCTTCAAGTTCCTTAAATATAATCATTGGAGCTGGGTACCAGTGGTCACTCTTGTGCTCAATGTAACTGCAGTAAGAAATCATCCATTCAATCAGACATGCTCGGTGTATACATGCGATTCGCTAATACATTTCATAGATGCAGCAAGCAAGCTTACCAAGATGTACCTATGTTGCTCCGACTCCTCATTTTTTTTAAGTACTCGTGTCCGACACCCGTGTCCGATGCATATGCAGACATGGGTATGAGGATATGACTCTCCAAGGACTCTCATTTAAAAAAAAATTGAACATACCCGTATCCGACACACAAACTCGGATCCGAGTAACATAGAGATGTACTATTACATTCCCCTTATACTCATCCACATAAAAATAAACTTACCAAAAAACTGCAAAGAAAGACGATTAACTCAAAGAGGCCAGGTCTTTATCGATTAAGATCCTTAAGTGCATTTCATTTCAAGGTATTCCAAATAATCTATCTATTGTATATCTTAGATGCCTTAAAAATCCAAGAGCATTCCATTTTAAAAATATCAGATCATCAATGTGCTATTGCCATGATAAAAAAACTATAAAATGCCATACATTAACAACAAAGACTCTTGTAAATGAAAGCAAAGCAGGGAAAAACAACTGTATCTTTTTTGACCCACCTCAATATCCTTTGCTTCATCTGACCAATCTTTTCTGCAGGAGTATTCACATGGATACAGAATTCAACTGCATCTCCCATATCCGGGCTACGATAGTAGTTATTGATGGCCTTAGTAGCCAGGACGCTGTTCGGGATTATGATCTTCTGGTTGTCATATCTTAGGAAAACAGTAGTCATGATGTTCATTTCCTCCACTACCATCTGAAATTCATTGAATATGACTTTTGAGACCCCATGAATTTAAAAACCAATTTTATAAAGAGATTTTGTATGATCATAAAGATAAACCATATGCTTATATAAGTACCTGAACTCCATCAATTTCACACCTGTCACCCACATCAAATGGGTGCATAACGAATAAGAATATAATAGATTCAAATACTGTCTTGCAGGTGTTTCCAAATATGAATGCGACTAGAAGCAATTGAGAGCTGATAAAAACAAGAACTTTGCTGGTGGCAATTCCAAGTATGAGAAGCCAAAGAACCACTATGATGATGCCAATCAGAATGTTCAACATCCGATGAAGTCTGTTCACAGCTGTTTTGGTATCATTCAGTGACAAGGCAAGTGCCCTTCGTTCTCTAAAAGCATTGACCTGAGAGATTGAAGTACAACACATTAATGCATGCATACAAAGCAAATCTTAAACTTGTACATGCAACTTATATTTTAGTGATTGTGTTCATGAAGTAGGAAAGAAAAAAGGGGGGGACAGTGCCTTGCTTTAGCCTGTAATAACAAATACTAACAAATGCTTTTAAAATAGAAGGTTTTCTTTTCCTTGGATTTATATGCGATAAACCAGCACAGTAAGTTCTAGTTTTGCAAAAAGAATCAGTTTAATCTATTGAGATTGCACTGCGTTTTAAACAGCAATACGATACCAACATTCAACCAATTAAAAACTCAATACAGATACCACATAATATAGTTTCCCACACATCATATTATCTTCTTACCTTTACCATACTAAGTTTTCTAACAATTTGTTGTTACTACAGGGATAAATATGCGACCACAGTCTAACATTTAATTACCTATTTGAAGAGAACTTAAACTTCAATATGAAAAGCATCTACTATGGAAGGTTTGGACCTAATCAGATATTTTACGAGTTGTTTAAAATATAACATTGTGCATACGCCGTCAACAGATTATATACGCAAAAGAGAATATATTACAAGTAAATCATATTGCAAGGCATGGGTAGCCAATTCTTACCACACAATACTTGAGGGCCTTCTTGCTAATTCTCCGGCTTTCAGATGCTCCTTCAAAGAGACTGATAGTCTTCAAAGCCTCATCTTCCCGCAGAAAACGTTCAATGTCCTCCAAGTAGATGTACCTGAGAACAATTAATTATTAGCAATAAGACAAAGGAAAAAAACTCCTTGGAGTATGTTTCATAAGAACTAAAGTCAGATACTTATTATTAGATTACCATCAAACCTGCAACTCATCAGTCAAACTAAACAACTGAAATATAATATACATACACACACATTATATATATATATATATTGGCAGTAATTCTTGTTCACCATGATTCACTTGGTCATTCCTTGGGTTTATGATCCTTCTTGCTCTATTTTCAACATTATTAAGTAGGGAATCATATGCTTTTGCCTCAAAGTATGGTAAAATGGAGGAACATGGAGAAGCAAGGAGGTTTTGATGAAAATGGAAGTTGATTTTCACTGTTTGAATAAGTACTCATGTCATCAAAATGATTTGGAAGCATGCATTCTTAATGGTGTCCTTGCTTTCTTTTAACACTGCCTTTTCTTTTGTTGGGGGTTGCAATATGTATTGGATGGAACCATAAGCCTTCATGCTTCACTCAACTTTTGAAAACCACAAAAATACTGGATTTCCCTTGAAAGTTCCTGCCTAAACTAGCAGCCTCATTTAACAGCAAAGTTCACCCTTTATATCGTCTAAACATGAGTGTAACAAAAATGATGCAATTGTAACAAAAGCTTCAAACAAGAAACAATAAATTAGCTAATAAAGAAAAATGAAATTTAAAATTGTCTGACAGTATTTTTAAGGCACAGATACACACATAATATAGCATAGCAATAGGACTGATGGACATACTTGGATCCCGGCTTAGCAACATTCTGGAAGATTTTCCTTGCTGCAACTTTTGCCTCACATTCACTTCTAATCTGTGTTGCAGACTCATCTTCATGAGTTGAATCTTGTATCTGCTCATCTAAAGTGGAAAGAGCTCCATGGCGAATAATATTCATCAACCTTTTCATATTCCAAGCAGAGACATTGTTAGGATTCAATTTATGCAAATGCTCAATTGTTATCCCCTTACCATCCTTCTCTCCCTTCTCAGAAGCAAGCACACGTGAAACCATAGGGCTTTTTCCTCGAGGGCTTTTCTGGATCCGTCCACTCCCTATCCGCTTCCCATAATGAGGTGATGAAAGGGTGGACGTCTTGAGGCCAGGAGGAATTGTAGCACCAGCTTTCTGTAGGTTCATAACTTCATTTGCAATTCTCTCCTCCTCCTCCTCCTCCTCGGCCCTTTGAATCTCGATCAAAGGTGGACCAGAAAGAGTCTCAATTACATATTGATTGAACAATGAATCCTGGATTCTATCAAAATAAGTACTCACATGGAAAGAAGATGCCAGTACCTTCACCAAGAGGGTCTTCAATAGCCACAATATCATTCCCACCACAAGACAAATCAAAATTTTAGTCACAAATCTAAAGAATACACTCTTAGTCTCCCTCTGGACCTTCTTATCAAACAAGTAATGCCAAGCAATCAAAACCAACCCCAGCCACAAACAATTCTGAACAGCTTTCCTCACTCCATAAACAAAATACAATACCCTTTTCCTCAAAAGAAAATTCCTCTCTATAAGAAACACAATTATCCTTATAATCCACCCTGCAACCAATCTACCACATATTAAAACCAAAATCGAAACTTCCCATTTCCACAACATAAGATCCCACAAACGTTTCCTTCTTAAATAAGGAATTGTAAGACTACAAACTAAAGCAGCAATAATTAAAATCAAACTTAACCATTCAAGCAAAACAAAAACACTTAACTTTTGTTTCTTATACTCCTCAGGCAAATCCTCTTCAAGCAATGGATCATCCTCTTCTTCCTCCATAGTTTTAACAAGAAACCCCGATATCATCACCTGTCCTGACTTCCCAACTCCGGCTTTCGCGGACTTTGGCTCCCCCCTTTCCGGTGTAGGAGGGTCCATAAACCTGGATTTTGTCTTGGTTGCTAACAAACTTGACTGCCTTTGAAGAGAACGACCTTCACTTCTTTTAAAAGAAGAATTTGAACTACACCTTACAACCCCATCACTCTCCCTAGAGTTCCTACTCTCTTCTTTCCCTGTTGATACTGACCCTTTACTTTGTCTTCTTCTTACAGGGTTGTTTTCAAAGAACACTCTGGGAAGAGTAGCTGCTGAAGGTGAAGGTGATTCAGCAACTGTAGGTGTAGGCAATAAACTGCCGTGATGAGGTGGCTCTTGCTGAAGTTCATCCATCTCCAAATCCATATCCAATGAAATCTCGCCTGAAGCTTTTTGTTTATGCAAAAACTGACCAGTCAGCTTTGATGGTAGATCTTCCATGGCGGTTTGTTTGCTTTGCATGAAATCAAAACCTTCACTTTCCCTATTACTAATACTACCACTACTGCCAGTAACATTCATGTTCACATTCTCTTTTTTCCAATTGCTGTTGATTTTCTCACTGTCTTTCCAAAAATCATGGCTTAACTCACTCCAAACCTTACCTCCACCGCTGGCGGTGGCTGCAGCAGCAGGAGCTGAAACATCATTGCTTCTGTCATGAATCTTCAAGATGAGTTCTTTCCTGTCAGCCGAATCAACGGCCATGATTTTGCTGATCTTAAACCAATACAGCCAGACAAAGAAACATATAATGTGAAAAAAAAAAAAATGGCTTTGGAAGAATGTGAGTGATGAAGATAGTTTGAGTAAGAAAGGGTAACAAACAGAGAGAACTTTTTCGATGGAAACACATGTGCGAACAGCATTAAATAGAACAAACAGTTATCAGTTTAACCCTTAGGTTAATATGTAAATTAGCATCTATTATCCGTTTTGTCTGTTTGTTATTTGAATTTTTTTTTTTTTTACTTTGTTACTCAAATTTTTATTCCGTCAATCACATTGATCCTTTGTTCTAACACCGTTAGTTAATAGCTGACTAGACAAAAAAAATCCAATCAGAGTCTGACATGTGACAAAACTGCCACATCATTACTGTCACGTTATCATATAAGAAAAAACAATTCAAAAAAATTCAAAAAAAAATTCAAAAAAATTAATAAAAAATTTAAAAAATCAAAATTAAAAATATGAAAATCTCATTTTTTTTAAAAATTAAAAAATAAAAAACCAAAATTCAAAATAAATTATGAATTATAAAAATTGAAAACTTTATATATATATATATATATTTAAAAATCTGTAAAAAAAATTAAAAATTAAAAATAAAAAATAAGAAAAAAATTTGAATATTTTTAATAAAAATGAAAAAAAATAAAAAAAAGGTTTCTATTTTTAAATTTTAAATTTCTTTTTTTTTAATTTCAAATTTTCATATATTTTTTTAATTTGAAATTTCTATATTTAAAAAAATTATTTTTTATTTTTCTTTTTAATTTTAAATTTTTTAGATTTATCTTTTGATTTTTTATAATTTTTTTTTATAATTTTATAATTTCTAATTTTTAAAAAAAAATTAAAATTTTGATTTTTTAAAAAAAAAAAATCATTTTTTATTTGATTTTTATAATGTTTTTATTTTTTTTGAATTTAAAAAAAAATGTGTTTTTCAAATTTTTTTTAATTTTTTTAATTTTTTTTTTGAATTTTTTAGATTTATCTTTTGAATTTTTATAATTTTTTTTTTATAATTTATAATTTCTTTTAAAAATTAAAATTTTTATTTAAAAAAAAATCAGTTTGTTATTTTGATTTTTATATATTTTTTTTTGTATTTTTTGGGATTTTTTTTGGATTTTTGGATTTTTTTTCTTATATGATGACGTGGCACTAATGATGTTGCAATTTTTGCCACGTGTCAGCCTGCGATTGGTTGTTTTTTGCCTAATCAGCCATTGGCTAACGGTGTTAGTCAATGGACTAATGTGATTGATAGAATGAAAGTTGAAGTACCAACTAACAAAAAAAATTCTTACCAAACAGACAAAACGTCTAAAGTATAGAGACTAATTTACATATTAAATCTTTAACAAAATTACATAAAAGGATGATAAATTTTTTTTTATCTATATTATAAAATATTATATATAAAATATGTAAAATAAAAGGATTGATCTTATTTATTTAATTATGTAAAATATGTTATAATTTTACTTTTATATTTATTATATAAATATTTATATATAAAAGAAGATAAAATTATGAATTTATTGAAATTTGAACTTTGAGTTTGAGAATTTTGAGTTGCATGAAAAAAAATATTTTATGTATTGAGTAATAACTTGAACAAAATTAAAAAATTATATTAATAAAAATTATTCATTATTTCAAATTTTATTCAAAATATTTTTTAATAAATTATCTGATGAATTTTATTCAATATTTTAATAAAGATTACCATTCAAAATTTTAATTGATTTAATAATAAAAATTTATTATATTGAAAAGTTTATTATATTCAAATATATTGTTAATAAAATAATTATTTTAAGTATTTCAATGGATGATTATTTTTTATTATAAAATAAAGAGTAATTTATTAGTTATTACATTAATGATGTATACTTATTAGAGGAAAGAATAAAAAAAAATAAAATCATCTAGATACATTTAAAATCATTCCTGAAAAGGCTGAGGAAGTAGTGGAGCAGCTCTCCACAATCCACATCCCATCTGAAACTTATCTTAGGTGACTCATTGCTAAGTTGATCATTATTGCTTTTAGAGCTTCACGGTTCCTGAAGTGCAAAACTTGGAAACAATTTCAACTTCTTTAAGTACAGTTCTTAGCTACTAAATAAGTAAGTACTATATAATCCATTATCAAATTATGACTGTTAAGTGTGAAGACAACTTTAAGTACCTTTCTGCCAATATTTGCTCACTTGTTTGGGATCTTGACTTTCATCCTCATACTCATTTGGTTGTTGCATTATCGTGGCGGTATCAAATTTAATTCTTATCATCTTTCTCGTAACTAATGTATTTTTTTATTTATTAATTTTATATGAGTTAAATTGTAAGTAAGTTTGCTTAAATTTTAAAAATAATGAAATATGATAGGCTTGTAATTCTATCTTTATCTTCTCTTCAAATTTATAAATGAAGAGTTGTTGTAAAATAAATCACTTAAAAAAGATATAATAATAATAAAAAAACACTTAAAAAGTCATATAGATCAAATTGATAATGTTAGATTTTTTTTTTTTTTTTTAATTTTTGAGATTTGATGAGATAAGATATAATTTTCTAAGATAATTATTTTTACTTAAATGGATAATTTATAAATTGATATTAAATTTTAAATCTTGAAATTTAATGATTGGATAATTATATCTATACTTGGCTTATGTGTCATCAAGAGAGGATATCTACGTAAACTTCTATGTCAGCAATATTTGCCATGTAAGCATGTACCCTATTATATTATATATATATATGATTATTATATTTGTGATTAGACCTATTAATGAGTTAATCAGTTGTCAGATCTAATTTTAATTAAATTTTTAAATATAAAATATTTTAAATATATAACTTTTAAAGATGACTAGATTTTAAAAATATTAATAGAGTCTAGTGCAATTCGATTCATAGACATTTCTAGATTGTTGATGTCTAAATCAAAATGTTTTTTTTTTTTTTTTTAATATTTTATGTTTGTTAAGAGTTAATACTGAATATATTGTTCACCATATTTTTTTTTCTTTTTATATGCTCGAGAGCTCATTAAAACTCTAAAAAGTCCAGAACTTTTTGTCCTTCTCAGATTTTTTTCGTTTTATAAATATTGACTTCTATAGTTTTTATATCAGGCTGACAAAAAATTAAATGACAATAAAAATTCACTTGAGGTCTACAAAAAATTAATTGAAAATTAATTTATTTATTTTTCAAAATAAGGAAAGACAATTTTGGACTCCACTTGATTTTTATTTTTTTTTCTTAAATCAACTAATTTATTGCATAATATAGTCTGTCATACAACCCAACTTCAAAAAGAGTAGGACACTCAAAAACAATAAATAAAAGGGTATCCGTATAGACACCAAACCCAATCTAAAAATCAAGCAAAACGACTTCTCTGAAAATACAGCTACCTACAAAGACAGAACCACCAATAGATCATATAACACAATTATATCCGCAACAAAACACTGTACAAATCAAACAACAAAGATATTATCACCATCAATCGATGAAATTTTCTAGATGCTCCACTAAGGCCTTAGTTAAGGCATCTGCCATCCCATTCGTTTGATATATTATTATATTTATAAATAATAATAATTTTATTATTATTAACTAAGATTTAACTGAGTATTGAGCTTAACTGGATATATTTAATTATTTTTATTAATTTTATTAAAAAAGTATATTTAGAATTATAAAAATATTAATATTCAACTAGTTTTATATTTTAAATAATACTTTTGAAATATTAAAAATATTTAATATTAATATACACATATTTTTTAATATTTTATATGTTACTATTATTTAAAAAAATTAATATTAATATTGTATATATTATATTAATATTTGAATACTAAATCTCATTATTAATAATATATCCATTTTTTAAGATAATTTTAATATAATTTAAATTATTTTTAAAATATCATATTCATTTTTTAAATATTTTTTTGGTCATAATACATAATTAATAAATAAACTTTAATTATTAACTTTTTTTATAATTTTTTTATGTTTTCAAGTACCCAGCAGAATTTGTATGTGGTTGTGATTATTTTTTAAAAGTAAAGCTAGAATTTAAAGTAGATTTTCTTACTTCTCATCATTGTAGTAAATACCAAAAATGATACAAACTTTTTTCTTGGAGGTGGTGGAAAGATGAGAAGAAGGTGGTGTTTGGTTCCTATGAAAGTGGAAGAAAATGTTTGTTGTTGACGCTTGTAATGATGGTGTGAGGGAGTGGAAAAGATTAGAAATTTTTAAAAGCTTTGAAGGGAGAGAAAAAAAAAAGAAGGAGATAGGGCTAGTTTTGAAAAAAAGTTTGGGTTAAAAAAATGGGGTGAAAAAATATAGTTTAAATTTGTTTAAGTGTTTGATGTTATTGTGAAAAATTAATGTGAGAAATTTAAATGTTAAAAAAAGATATGTTTAAAATAACTAGTCATTGTGTCACATTCGTTGCACGTGATATTATACGTTAATTATTTTGTATTTATTAAATAATATATATTTAACAAACCAAATGAAAAAAAAAATCATAAGCATTTATCTATTTTACAAAATCAAAACTCCCAAACTTTTTTCACACTTTATGTGTTGAATAGATTAAAATCAAAAGTTGTTGTAATATATATAATCACATGAGATTTAGTTATTTAAGATCCATTTGGATGGGCGGTTAGATTAACTCCGGTGTAATTAAAAACAACGGTGATGGTTAGATTAGTTACTGTATCGGTGAGATTAAAATCAATGGTGAGATATGTGTTTGGATACAAAAGCAGTGGTGGCAGTGAAGTTAATTGTATTGAGAAGAGAAAATGACCATTAAAGGCATTAGATTAAAATTTATATGTAATGAAATTTATAGCATATTTGAAAATTTAATAAATTATTAAAAATTATTAAAATTATTTAAATATCAAATAATACTTTTGTAAATAAATATTTGAAAAATATTTTCATATATGTTTTAATGTTATTTAACATTTAACATCTTAAAAATTATATTTATTAATTATTTAAGGGTATAATTATAAAAAAAAATAATCATAAATACAATACACATGTAAAATTAAAATCACATAATATCATGGATAAAATATGAATAAAAAATATTTAATGGGGATAAAAAAGTCCAATTGAGGGATCGGTGGTCGACTGGACCTCTTTTCCCCCATATAACATCAGTGCGATTGAACATGAAAAAGATGCTAATCTCGTCGGACTGATGTTTTAGTGGGTTTCATATGAACCCTTAGTAAATTCTAACTTTACAATTATTGTTTGAAAAAATTTAACTAAAAGTTATACGCATAATTTAATTGTTATAAGCATTATCTTAAATGTTCTAATAATTACTTTTTTTCTAAAAAAAAATTCTATCATGATATTAAAAATTTCAATGATAAATTTTATTAATATTTATAATACAAAATTGTAAATAAGAATGGGATAAATCTATTACTATTTATATTATAAAAACCTTATTTATTTATAAAAAATTATAGATTGAGTGTAGACACTTAATTTTGTCCGGGCCCCCTAAACGAGGTAAGTTCTTCCTTCATCTTCCCGGAATGCAAAGAATCTCCCCTCATTTCACAGATGGGTCTCCACGACTTTGATTCAGAAGTCAACACGAAAAATTCAACCCAAAAAAGTCAACCAAAAAAAGTCAACTCTAAAAAAGTCAACTTTTAGAGAAATCAAGATTTGAAAGTGAATTGAATAATGGTGAAGAAATCTTGATAATCAGAGATCTATAATTGAAGATAAAGAGGTGGAAAGACAAATTGCAAAATTCAGTGTAGGAGAAAAGCGTGAATTTTCGAATTTGGAGAAAAGTATGTAAATGATCACATTGGATGAAATTAAAGCCTCTACTTGAAGGATAATCAATAAATAGAGGTACCCTAAGGTCCAATTTCACAGGAAGAAGTCGGTTGGAAGAAGAAGTGGACAAAGTTGAAAATTGCCACTTTGTAGAAAAATAAGAAATTTTGCAAATTTGGGGAAAGTATATAAACGATCAAATTGGACGAAATTGAAGGTTTAATGGAATATGATCAATAAAGGCTAAATGCTCAATTTAGGACTAAACCTATTACCGGTTGAGTGAATCAAGATTAAACCTTTGATTTGAGTCTATTAAGGATACAACCTTTTTGAATTGTGACAATTAAGGACTTTTAACATCCTACACATGCATTTGAATTGCACGCTCCAAAACAGTGAGTGGTTTTTAGAAATAATGCTTACATGGATTTGTTTTTTGCATATCTGGTAATTAAAAAAATAAAACATAATAATCCAAAAAAACATAAAAATTGAAAAAAGAAAAAAAACATAAAATCTCAAAATGCATGGATTTTATTTTGCAACTAGAAAAAACAAAAAGAAAGTTGCTTATTCTTATTAAGAAACATAAAAATAAAAAAAATAAAAAAAGAACATAAAATCCCTTCAATCCTCCGTCTTCTGATTTGGGTTTAGGGTAAAACCATTGTTCTTCAACTTGGAATTTAATTTTTTTTTTCTTCAGTTTTTATCTCTCGCCACCGGTTTCTTTCTTACCATTAAAAAAAAATTCAATTCTTATTCTCTAAACCTATCCTTTGAACATCCAACCTTCTTACCATTCTCGCTCCAATAGCTTGCCCTCAAGGCAACACCCCTTTGCTTCACAAATTGATGAGAACCTGAGCCGATTGAAGGCATTAGAAGCGGCTTCTACATCATCATCAATAGGTCATAAACTAAATGACCTTCAAGATTTGCATGAATGTGTTGATTTGTTGCTTCAATTGCCCCTCACTCAACAGGCTCTAGCCCAAGAGCAGCATTGAAAATTGGTTGAAAAACTATTGGATGGATCTTATATGCTCTTGGATGTATGTAGCACCGCTAAGGATGCTTTGTTGCAGACCATCTTTGAGGGCACTCAAGAACTTCAATCAATTTTGTGCAAAAGACGAGGAGCTGAAATGGGTCTTGTAAATGAGGTTAGGAAATACTTAGCCTTTAGGAAGGCAATAAAGAAGGCTATCTGCAAGGCCTTAAAGAATTTGAAGCAAATGGAAACTAAATTTAACACCACTTCTTTCAACAAGGATGGTGACCATGGAGATGTGATCAACATCTTACGAGAAGTGGAAGCAGTTACCATAAGCGGCTCGAATCCTTATTGTCCTTTATTTCAGGGCCGATTTTGAGAATGGTTAGAAGGTTTAGATTCAGAAATAGGGTTTTCGATTTTGAGTTTTTAATGGAAATGGAAATGAAAACGGGAATGGTTTTAGATTGAAATAAGGGGTTTTTCAATTAGGGATTTAGGATATAAGTTATTTCAGAATTTTTTTTTTAGGCTAAATAAAATTAATGTTTAAAGTTACTGGATTTTTTTTTCTTCTGATATTTAGATTACCACATGTACAAAATAATTACATGTCAACATTTATGGCTGATAAATTAGGCGCGTTGCATTCAAACGCATGTATAGGATGTCAAAAGTCCTTAATTGTCACAATTAGAAAAGGTTGCATCCTTAATAGACTCAAATCAAAAGTTTAACCCTGATTCATTCAACCGGTAATAGGTTTAGTCCTAAATTGAGCATTTAGTCTATCAATAAATAAGGATATTGGAAAGTCCAATTTGAAGTGGAATTGAAAGAAGAATCGATCTGAGAGAAAAAGGAAAATAAAGATTTAATGCATAAATAGGGAATTCTGCAAATTTGGGGAAAACTATAGAGATGGTCCGATCGGTAAAATTGAAGCCCCTAGTTGGTGAATGATAAATACATAAAGATACCCCAAGTTCCAATTTGAAGTGAATCCAAAGGAAGAGCCGATTAGAGGCGAAACTGGAAAATTGAAAAAATTTCTAATTTTGAAGAAAAAGGGAAAAATTAAATCGAAAAGGAATTCGAATGTAAAAATTGGGCAAAATCGGTCCAACTCCAATTCAATATATGACAAAGGCAATGGAAATAGAAAATCCGGAAGATTGGCCCGTTTTGAGTAAAACTAAGGTTTCAAGGGTTAAAGGATAATTTTGAAAAATCCAAAAAAAAAAAAGAATCCGAGATCGAAAAATTGTGAAACTTTTCAGAATTAAGTTTTAGGATGAAAATAAGGAAATGAGAAGAAAAAAACCCAAAATTGGAACCGAAACGCAAATATGCTAAATTCGGGAGACTAATCCACAATTTTAAAGAAAAATCTGAGAAATATAGAAAATGAGCTCAAAAAATTATGAAAACTTTTAGAAATGAGTTTTATATTGATGGGATGGATTGGAGAAGAAAAATCCAAAACCGGAGCTCAAAATGAAAATAGGCAAAATTCGGGGGACTAATCCGCAATTTTAGAGAAAAAATATGGGAAAAATGAAAAACGAGCTCTAAAAATTGTGAAAAATTCCATAATTGAGTTTTATATTGAATGGGATAGATTGAAGAAAAAAATCCAAAATCAGAGCTCAAATGAAAATAGGCAAAGTTCGGGAGGACTAATTCGTAATTTTAGAGAAAAATCTGGGAAAATGGAAAACTAGCTGTAAAAATTATGAAAACCTCCAGAAATAAGTTTTATATTGGATGAGATGGATTGAAAAAGAAAAATCCAAAATTGGGATCCATTTTTAAATAAATTAAGTTTGAGGGCCAAAATGCAATTTTACCAAAAAACCGAAAAAGACCATTTTGCAAATGAAAAAAGAGGAATGCCTTGGAATTTTCCAGGTCATTTTCAGCCAGCTCATGGAGAGGGAAGAGAGAGGATTGATCATCTTAATCCAATGGCTAAGATTGAGTAGAAAGATGACGTTTTAAAGAGAGGACAAGATTCTCCACTACTTGCTTACATGGCATTTTTGGCCAATGGGAGGCCTCTTAATTGCAAAGCCATGTGAAGGTCATGTGAAGACTATATGATGATGCCAAGTGGAATAAAAATGCCACCTAGGAAGATATTTTGGTAGTAAGCCATATGATCATGACAAATGGCTTAGATATTTTGTAGAGATAGGAGACAAGAACAATTGAGGTGGCATTGTTGGCCAATGAGAGGATAGGAGATCCTTAATTTAAGGAAAACATCATGCAAAAAAGGGACAATAATTGGCCATGTGGCAAATATGTTGGGAGAGCATGCACAAAGCATGACTAAAGGCTAAAAGATGAGCAAAGTTTTCTCTACACAAACAAGAGTCATTCGGCCAAGCATAAGGGGGGAGAGTTTATTTTTTTATTTTTCACATGCTATTCACTAGATTTTGAAGAAAAGGAAGAGCAACAAAAAAAAAAATCTCTCAAGGAAAAAATAAAAAGAGAGAAAGAAGGAGAAAGGAGGGAGAGTTTGAGAGCTTGATTGGAAAAAGCTTTGCTAGGTAACATTCTCTTCTCTTCTCTTCTTTTCATTTATTTATTTTTTTTAAATTTCATGATCTCTTTTTCTTCTTTTCTATGTGATTATTAAATCTCTTTATTTGAATAAAATATTTTCAAAATAAATTTCTTAAAGGTTTTCTTCTATTCTCTACAAAATATCAAAGTTGGCAAAACGTTTCCTACACATTTTCTCGTTTGGCCGAAACTTTGCTTCCTTTATTATGCTTGCCTTTTGCTTTATTTTCTTGCTTGCATGTTGGTTGTGGGTTTCACCATCGTGGTAGGATATACTTTCTCCTTTGTTTTATTTAAAAAAAAATGAAATAAAAGGTTTGAGAAGCTTGAGGATCTTGATTTTTATCAAGTGATTTTGGTTAGGTGGGACTATGTCCAAGAAACCAACCATTGAGCTAACCTTCATTTTCGTTGCTTGTTTATATTTTTTTAGCTCATGTTTGATCATTTTTATATGTTTGTATTGTTGGAAAATCATGCATTCATATCATTCTCAACTTGATTTTTGGCTAAAACCAATTAGTGGTCTATAGCCAAAAGTCTCTTGTGCAAACTAGTTGGAAAGTTGATGATTTATAAATTGGATAGTTTGATTTGGGCAATATTCTTCCTAGGTATTTTTGGTCCAAATTTAAAATTGATTTTTAATCATATAATTCATCATGTTTTAAGTCAAAACTAATTTTTTCAGAATTTTTAAAATTTTTTCAAGGGTAAAAAAATGGTTTTTCGATAGAGCAGTCTTTAACTAGTATTTTGTTTTTAGGAAATATTCTTCCTAGGTATTTTTTGGTCCGAATTTAAAGCTGCTTTTTCCTTATATATTTCATCATGTTTTAAGTCAAAACTAAATTTTCCAAATTTTTTAGAATTTTTCTTAAAGGGTAAAAAAATGGTTTTCGGTAGAGCAGTTTTTAGCTAGTATTCTGTTTTTGAGACCACTTTGGCCTAGGTATTTTTGGTCCGATTTTATGACTGATTTTTCCTAATAAAAAACATCATGTCTCAAGTCAAAACTAATTTTTCAAGAATTTTTATAAATTTGTTCAAGGGTAAAAAAAGTAGTTTTCTAAAAACTGGTTTTTGGACTCAAAATGAGTTTTTTTTTCTAAACTAGCAAATTTTTGATTTTATTTGTAAAAAAGAGGGGCTGGTTGGAGTCATTAGCTACTGTTTTAGGATGTTTTCTATGTTATCTCAAGGATAAAAATTGGTTTTACAAAGATTGGGTCATGGGTAGTTAATCCGGGTTTCAAAATTTGCAATTTTCTTAATCCGAGCCCAAAATCATTCAACTTAGAGATCCAATTTAAGTTTCTTTCAAAGGTAGTCGAACACCTTTTTTAGGTGTACGGATGTTCTTACTTCAAGGGAGAAACACATTTTCATGCATTGCATATTTTAAAATGTTTTTATTTAATTTAGTGTAAAAACGTATTTTTCGGTTTTCTAAATATTTGGCGAGAATTAGTTCCTAATCTTTGCTGGGTTTGCCGGGGAGGTTAGGAAATTATCCAACACATGTGTTTATAGAATCGAAAGGTATGCTTTTCGTTTTACTCGAAATCATGTAAATGTCATATGAAACAATTATTTTCCAAGCTTTGCCGGGTTTGTCGGGAGTACGGTAATGTTTTTCGATATATGCCATTTATGTGATTCCTCACATGAAAAATCAATTTCAAAATGATGATGTATGCATATTCCATGATCATGCATATTCCATGATATTTACATTTGTCATCTTAATTATGCAAATTATATGTTTATGAATATTCCATGTTGATGTCATTTTATATTCATGTTGCTAGTGTGATCATGATGTGATTATAAATATTCTAGGATGATGTCATTTTGTGATTGTTGCCTATATGATCTTTTGTCATGATTTGTTTTGCTATGCCATAATAAGATTTTGCCATGTCAAAGCATGCCATGTCATTAATTCATATGCCATGCCATGTCATTTATTCTTTTGGCCATGTCATTTAGATTTTGCCATGTCAAGCATGCCATGTCATTAATTCTTTTGCCATGTCATAATAGGATTTGCCATGTCAAGCATGTCATGTCATTCATTCTTTTGGCCATGTCATTTAGATTTTTCCATGTCAAGCATGCCATGTCATTAATTCTTTTGCCATGTCATAATAGGATTTTCTATGTCGAGTGATAAGCTCATAAAATATACATTTTATGCCTTTCTACCTTTAGTTTTTGTCATGTTTTCGATCTTTATCTTGTTTACTTATATTATGTTTTTGAATTTTAGGTATAATAAGGAGAATGAAGTCAAAATATGTCAATAATGATGGTAAAGAACTTACAAAATCATAATCACAAGATGGAAGAAGACTCGGGAGTCAAAAAGATCAATTTCTAGTTGCAAAGCAAGAAGGCAGATTTGACCTCCGGAGATTGTTTCAAGGAAAACATGATGTTAAATTCATTATTTGAAGAAACTTCCTTCTTGACTTTTGAATCTAACTTGAATACCTTTCCAACGGTAGTTTACATGCTCAAATCGGATAATAAATGATCATCTAAATCAGCCGACAAAGTGCGAGAAGATGCAACACTCAAGAAACCAAAGTCAAAGAGCTTGGCAAGCAAAAAACCAACAAGACAACAAGGTTGGCACTGCGGCGCTGACCCTACTGACTCCAAAATCGAGAAATTCACAAAAATCTAAAAATTTCCAAAAATTGCACTCTTTTGCCTCCTAGCTTTCTTGACCAGCAAGAAAGAGTTTTCAAGGCTTTAAAGCTCTATAATACCATCTTTTAAGCCACCAACTAGGACATGCTTTTGATCATTTATCAATCTTCTTCTTCTTATTCTTCTTCAATCTCTTAGTTTTATTTTAGTTTTCTAATTAGTTTTCTCTAATATTCATGTTTATGTTAACTATGCCTATGCCTATGCTAGGCTAAACTTCTCTTTGGTTAAAGGTGTCAAAGCCCTAGACATGTTATGTAATTAATTTTCAGATTCTATCATATATTAGTTTTCTATCAAAGTTGTTTATGTTATTCTACAAGAATTGTTCATGATTGTTGTCTTGATTTGTTTAGGTCGCGAACTAGATATATCTTGATAATTGTCTAATGCTAGTTTAAAAAACTTGATATGTAGCTTGTCTTGATTTCTTATTCAATAGTAGCAATTTGTAATTCATGATTATGTTGGGTTTTCAGGAATTATGAACATAATATAAGTTGAATAAATCCATGTTTGTGTGTTTATTGCTTAGATCAATCTATCTCATCTTAAGGTTGCTATCACTTTGAATCTATAGATGTTTATCTTAGGTTATTTGATAGTTATAGATTAAGTAGTGGCGTTTGTCCTGCATAACGACGAACTAAGGAAGGATTGGGGTAACACGGGATGTTGTTATCTACGGTTGTTAACTTTGATAGCTAATTGATGTTGATAGATCTGAATTTGATTCTTAATGATGTCTAGTGGTGGAGAATGAACCTTTAGCCATATTTCTTTTATATTTGATTTTATCTTATTTATTTGATTCTTACCTTTCTTGTTTATTTTAGTTTTAAAATTATTTCAAAAACCTCATTTTCTTTTATTGTTCTTGAATTTAAGTTTTAAACTAGTAATTTATAAACTAAAAACTAATCTTTGTGGATTCGACCCTTGCATGCTACTTTACTATAATTGACCATATTAAGTGCAAGGTTTGATAAAGATACACTCTTTTGGGAAGTTTTTGGCGCCGTTGTCGGGGATTGCTTTATTTAGCCATATTTATTAGTTATTTGGTTTATTCTTATTTTCTATTTTAATTAGTTTATTTTCTTGTTTTTTTTTCTTCAGTGAATGTCCCAATCTCTCAAAGAAGAAGAGCCTCACTTAGGACTTAGGAGAATTTGGGAATTCATAGCTTTCCACCATAGAACAAACGAAAAGTTGATCCAAACCATCCAAGAGGAACAAAGAGAGATGGCTGCTGACAACCAAACTCTCAAGGAGCTAGCCACTCCGGATTTGGATCAACAATCATTATGCATTGAATATGCTAATCTTGAGGTAGCTTTTGAATTAAAATCTGGTTTGATTCATCTTCTCCCAACTTTTCATGGTTTTGCAGGAGAAGATCCAAATAAGCACCTCAAAGAATTTCATGTAGTTTGCTCAAGTATGAGACCAATCGGGGTCACGGAAGAACAAATTAAGTTGAGAGCTTGTAAGACCCTCGTAAGACAGAGACCGACTCGGGTCTCTTTAAATGATTCATAGACGGTGGATCAAGTTTATGTATGCTTGTAGACAAAGCACACTACCATCTGGTCTTATTGTTATATTAATAATTTTTAGAGTCAGGATTCGCAATCGGGACAACGTAAAGCCTGTAAAATTTGGTATTTTAACTTCACATAGTGTTAAAATGTGATATATTACTGATCAGGATTATGGAAAAATCTAATCGGCATAAAAAAAAGGTAAAATATGAACCAGGGGTATTTTGGTCATTTTACCCAAAATTTTTATTTTTGGTTCGAATATGGTACAAATAGACTCTGTGATCATAGAGGATCTCAATATGATGCTTAGATTGAAAATTTGACATTTCTTTAAAACTAAAAAATTAAGTGAAAATCAGGTACGCCCTTAATTAGCTTAAAAGAGTGAAAAACTGGAACTGATTGCGGGAAGATCCAGAAAAGGTTTTTAAGTGAATAAATAGATTCATATAGACATAAAATGATGTTAGAATGTTATTGGTGAAATCAAAATGAGAATCGGAGCTAAAATCGAAAAAGTCAAAATATTGATCCTTAAACGGCCCGGGGCTCGGATTTGATGCTCGGGATATCAAAAAATTACAAAAACTTGCTTACTAGTGTAAAATTATATTTTAAACATATCCATGTCAAAAAAAGTGAAAAATGAGCTTCCGAGCGTAAAAATTTCATGTGGGCCTGCTTAGGCACTAAAAGATAAAAAATAGGCTATAGGCTTATTACTTGACATGTGCTTGGAAAATGGCCATAAAATGCATGCCATAAACCCATGTTCAGCCGTGAGACCCATTCTCCTTAGGCATTAAGGGTTTGTTTCATCTTCAACCTTGAGAAACCTAACCAAGTGAAGAAAACTCCATAACCAAAAGCTTGTAAGCTTGATCTCTTGATTTCTACTCATCACCAAGCCAAAAAAATATATATTTTCACTATCTAGAAGGTAAGGATCACTTATTTGGTGTTAGTTTTTCAAGAAACCAAGTGAAACTATGTGTTTCTCTTTATGACCATTTCTTCCTTAGGTGGTTTCCAACATAGTCATCACCTTAAACCACTACCATGGGTAGTCCTAAATCAACCTCTACATCTATTATTTGGGGTTGGTTGATTGAAAAAGTGGATTGGAGATGGAAATCCAAGCTTGGCCGAATGCACCATGGTGGCCAACTGATAACTCTAAGAAATATAGTTATTTTTCCACCCTTTATGCTTTTGAATCGGCTAAGTCCTTGAGGATTTTATTAGAATTTGATTAGTTTTAGATGTTTTTATATTTATTTTAATTATCCATTTTATGTTTAAAAATAGTTATTTAGTTGTTATTTATGTGTTTTTATAGGTCCAAGGTGTTCTGGAGCTTCGATGTGCAAAACGACAAAAATCTGTGCATTCCAATGAGTAGGCAGATTCGACCTCTGAAGCTTCTTTCAAGAAAAACTCGGTCTTAAAGACTTCATTTGAGAAAAATCCCTTCTTGATTTTTGAATTGACTTCCATACCTTTCCAACGGTATAAGGCGCGTCAAAATTGGACAAGATTTGCCCAGTCAAAACAGCTTACGAAGATCAAGAAGGCAATCGAATTCGGAGACCAGGCAGAGAGTTGGGGCCTCGGCCTAGGGCCCCGACGTCGGGGAGGTAGAAAGTTTGCACCGCGGCTCCAGGACGTGGCACCGACTCATGAACAGTAATCGCAGAAAAAAATAAAAAAAGGCAAAAAAAGCCTATACTTACCTGTCTGCTTGGGCACGAAGTTTGGGACTCCAGAAGGCCTTGGACAATTTAAATAGGACTCTTTTAGGTCAGAATAAAGGAAGATTAGACACCTAGAAACCTAATTCTCTCTCAAGAAGATAGTAGCCATCAACTTCTCTCAAGAAGATTGAAGATTGAAGACTCAAGAACTGACAACTCTTAATTTCTTCTTTTCTCTTTTATCTTCTTTATCTTTCTTGTATTGTTGATGATGGTGAAACTATTTTATTATTTGTTTTCATTAGTTATCATGAACTAATTTTCTTTTACTAGGATTTCAATGGAACTCAACACATAGTTTGAATTTACTTTCTCTCTCTAGCTTGATTTAATGGTTTGTTGAATTGTTTGTTCAATCTTGTTCTTAATGCTTCTAGTTGATTGACTACCAATTAGATTGATTTGTTAACCTAAATATAACTTGGAAAATGGAGTTTAGTGTTAGACATGGATTGAATGACACATGTTTCATATTCATTTATTAGGATGAATTGGTCTGCAGGTAGGGTAGGAATACACTTACTTGTCATGTGTAACCATTGTTAGAGCCTAAGCTTAATGAGTTCTTCTTTAATTCAATTACCATAGGAATATAGTTAATTGGTTAAGAAGAATATTTTTATGAGACCATCGGAAGATCCTTATAAATAAGATAGAACTCTTGGTTAACAACTCAGGATCATTAATCAAGTGAAGAGGTAGAGAGAGATTCACGCGAAGTGTTGAGGGAAGTTGTAATCCTAGGCTTTTATAATTAATTGAAATCATCATTTTTAATTTACTTGCTTTTAATATTAGTTTCTTTTAATTTAATTTTTGATTATCATCTTCAATTAGTTGTTTAGATAAGATTAAGTTGTGTTAATTTTAGTACTTAGCAAATTTAATAGCAATTCCTCGTAGGTTCGACACTTTACTTTTCATTATATTACTTGTCAACGATACGTGCACTTGCATAGTGAAATATGACAACAAGTTTTTGGCGCCGTTGCCGGGGAATTTTTTATTATTTTTGTTAATATTAATACCAAGCAACCTTAGTCTTAATTTAAACTTTGTTTTTCTTTCTTATTTTCAGGTACAATGGCGGAAGCTAACGAAACAAAGACTTTGCGAGAGTATGGGGTTCCTATCATGCAAGACCTTCAAACTAGCATTCAGAGGCCTGCCATTCAGGCCAATACGTTCGAGATAAAGCCCGCCATCCTTCAGATGATCAATACATCAGTTCAGTTCAGCGATTTACCGAACGATGATCCGAATTCTCACATCGTGAGTTTCCTGGAGGTTTGCGATCTTTTCAAACAAAATGGTGTTAGTGATGATGCCATTAGATTGAGACTCTTTCCTTTCTCACTTCGCGATAAGGCCAAGAGTTGGTTGAATTCTCTTCCTGCTGGCTCCATTACTACTTGGGCTGATCTAGCCCAGAATTTTCTGGCCAAATATTTTTCTCTTGCCAAGACAGCTAAGATGCAGAATAATATCATATCTTTTATGCAGTATGACTCGGAATCATTATATGAAGCTTGGGAAAGGTACAAAAATCTGCTTCAACGATGTCCTCATCATGGGATACCTGACTGGCTTCAGGTAAACACCTTATACAATGGGTTAATGGGTCATACTAGAAGTTCTATAGATGCTGCAGCAGGTGGATCACTCATGGGGAAAGAAATTGATGAGGCTTATGATTTAATTGAGGTGATGGCATCCAATAATTATCAATGGTCCACTGAGCGAATTTTGCCAAAGAAAGCTCCTAGTGTTTATCAGTTGGATGAGATTAGTGCTTTATCAGCACAAATGGCTGCTTTGTCCCAGAAATTTGACACTATGAGTGTGCATTTAGTCCAAAGCCCATCTGTAACATGTGAATATTGTGGGGAAGGACACAACAGTGATAGATGCCTAACCAAGGCTGAATTTACTCAATATGTGGGAAACTATAATAGGCAGCAGAACAACCCATATCCAAACGACTATAATCCAGGTTGGAGAAATCAGCAAAACTTTTCTTGGAACAATCAAGGGCCATCACACAAGCTAAGCAAGTAATCCCTCCTGGTTTTCAAGCACAAGCCGAGGATCCTATCTAAGAAAAGAAGACATCATTGGAAGATATGTTTACAAAGTTCATTGCTAGTCAAGAAGCGACAAATCAGACTCATGCAGCGACACTTAGAAATCTTGAGACACAAGTGGGCTAGCTTGCTAATGCACTTAACAATCGTCCTAGGGGATCTTTTCCAAGTGATACTGAAACCAATCCTAGGGGAGATGGGAAAGAGCAATGCAATACCATTACATTAAGGAGTGGGAAAGAAGTAGAATGGGTAGCCAGAAGCATAATGAGAAAATTGAAGAGAAGACATCTCGAGGTTACCCACCACCACCTTTTCCTCAACGTCTTCAAAGAAAAACGCCAGAATTGCCACCCAAGCCTCTTGAAGTGAAAAATTTGGGGGAAAAGAAATTGAAAAGGCTCAAGAAGAAGAGAAGAAGCCTCCAAGTCTATCTACCAATACCCTTTCCTTAGCGTCTTCAAAAGAATAAGCTTGACAAGCAGTTTCAGAAGTTTCTTGAGGTATTCAAAAAGCTCCATGTTAATATAACTTTTGCTGAAGCTTTAGAAAAAATGCCTAAGTATGTCAAGTTTATGAAAGAAATTTTGTCTAAGAAGAGGAAATTAGATGAGATTGAGACAGTTACATTTACTGAAGAGTGCAACGCTATTCTTCAAAAGAAACTCCCACCCAAACTCAAAGATCCGGGAAGCTTCGCCATTGGTGATAAATTTTTTGGTAAAGCTTTATGTGATTTGGGGGCGAGTATCAATTTAATGCCTCTTTCTATCTATCGCAAGCATGGTTTGGGGGAAATAAAGCCCACTACAGTGATGTTGCAACTAGCTAATAGATCCGCCAAACATCCAAGAGGCATGGTTGAAGATGTGCTAGTCAAGGTTGACAAATTCTTCTTTCCTGCTGATTTCATTGTGCTTGACATGGAGGAGGATAGTGAAATACCCATAATTCTTGGGAGACCATTCTTAGCCACCGGTAGAACTCTCATTGATGTGCAAAAAGGAGAACTTACCATGAGAGTTTTAGACTAACAGGTAACTTTTAAAGTTTTTAATGCTATGAAGTTTCCTAACGAATTTGATGAATGTTTCACAGTTAAAGTGATGAACAGTGATTCCAAAAAAGCATTCAATGAAAGTTGTTCCACCACACCACTTAAGGCAATTTCACATTCTACTTCAAAGATGCATGGAAGCCACAATTTTGTGAATGTAAGGCCTCATAAAGCAAATAAAAAGGGAGGGCAATGGTTCAAGTGGAAGGATGCCGGCTAAGAGGCATGAGATAGTCAAGCCGATGACTATAAATCAAGTGCTTCTTGGGAGGCAACCCAAGTTCTAAACTTTTTACTTTTTCTTTATCTTTTAATTTTTAGAGTATTTTTAGTTTTATTAATTTATTTTTACTTTATTTTCTTTTGTAGTGACTACTCACCCAACTTGGACAAGCATGATGCAGTCTAAGAAGAAAACTAAAGCTTCTCCTGCGTTGCTTGCATCGATAGGGGAGTTTTCTTGTTCTTACTCTTTTTATTTCTAAACATTGAGGATAATGTTTGTTTTAAGTTTGGGGGTGTGTCTTTTTAGATTTATTTTAGTTTGTGTGATTGTCTAATTTTATTATTAGGAGTCTAAAAAAAATACATATTCTTTTTTGTTTTTGCTTGAGATATATTGCACTTATTATGATGAGTTCCTTATCCAATGATGAGAATTAGTTATTGATTTATCTTGATTCTTGGGAAAACATAAGCATGAGAAGAGTTTGTGTTAAATTCTTTTGTTAGTTTCATGTTAGGATGTGATTTTCAACAAATTGAGCACTTGATCTCTTGCTTAGAATTGCATAGCTTATTTAAAGACTGATTATGTTGATGTGAATTGCAATTATGCTAGAACCTAGAATTTGTTTGATTCTCTCTCAAGGCGAAATCCTAGACAACACTAAGTTGAGGAAGTGATTTAGGCCATCTTTGGATCGTTTGAGCCTTTCACGCTTACCTTTATATATGATTATCCTTAGTCTACCTCTTTGTGCCTATTGATATATCTATTTTATTTGATTGCCATATTTTAGCCTAGCCAAATAAGAAAAAACCATGATTAACCCTCACTACATAGGCATGTGATGATATTACAGGAAACAATTATGAGCCATGTTGAATTTGGGTGAATTGGTAGCAAATCAAGAATGGAAAATCAAAGAATGTGCAAGAGTATGGTGCTTAAAGCAACCTCTAGAAGCTATCTTTCAAGCTTTTTCTCTTATAACTTTCTTTTCTTTTCTAAACTTTTATTTTTGCCTTTCAACAATGGAGAGAAAAATCAGCCAAAACCAAGAGAGAATAGAGAGTGAATAGCTGAAAAATGAAAGAGAGAGTATTCCCCTTGTAGTGGCCGAATGGCTCTCCCTAGGCCAGGATGTTGTCATCTTTTCTTCAACCAATTTTCATCCAAAGGCTATTGATCCAAGATGTTTAAAAAATGAAATTATCACCCTTAGATTAGGCCATCAGCTATCCACAATTACAGCTGTTCAAGAATCTTAAGCCATTATGTTGACACTCTCCCTCTTCATGCATTGGTCAATGTGGCTTATTTGTAAAGGCTTGATAAAAAAATAATTAACTTACTCTTCATTGTTGGACTTTTGATTAAAAATAAAAAAATGTCTACCTATCCTTAGGCCTTGGCCGGCCGACCCCTTTTCTTCCAGCCCATGTTTCATTTTTTTAAAAGGCAAGAAAAGCCCTTTTCGATTTCTTGGGTAAAATGATCTTTTTGCCTCCCAAACATAAATAAATGGAAAACGGACTCCAAATTCAAATTTTATTTTTTTCAAAATAATAAAAAATTAAGTTCTGGAAGTTTTCAAATTTTTTCGAGTCAATTTGCTATTTATTTGGGGTTTTTCTTCCAAAATTACCCTTTTATGCTCCCAAACTTTATCATTTTATAAACGAGCTCCAAATCCAGATTTTTCTTCACCAATATCTTCCAAATAATTTAAAAGTGTGATCTGGAAGTTTTCATAATTTTTGGAACTCATTTGGTATTTTTTCGGGATTTATCTGCTTGAATTACTGCATAGGGGGCCTGGGATTTGGCCATTTTGCAAACGAACTCCGAATCCAGATTTTCTTTCGCCAATCTCTTCCAAATAATTTAAAAATGAGATTTACAAATTTTCAGAAATTTTGGAGTTCATTTGCTATTTTTTCGGGATTTATATTTTTGAATTTCTGCATAGGGGACCCGGGATTTGGCCGTTTTGCAAATGAACTTCGAATCAAGATTTTCTTTCGTCAATCTTTCGAAATGATTTAAGAATGAGATCTGCAATTTTTCAGAAATTTTGAAGTTTATTTGCTATTTTCCCATATTTTCCAATTTTGCCTTTTTGCCTCTGAAACCCGGTTTTGCTCAAAACAAGTTCGATTTTCAGATTTTCTTCAAACTGAGCTTTGGGCTATCCTTTTTAATCACTCCTCATCCATTAGGGGCTTTAGTCTTACCGAATCGGGCCATTTCTGTAATTCTTCCCAATTTCATCAAAATCCACCAAAAATCCTAATTCTCGATTTTCTTTCGGATTGATTTTTCTTTCAGTTTTTCTTTCAAGTCTCTTCTCCATTACCTGTAGTCAGTGATTATCTTTCATTTGGAACCTTCAATTTCGACCAATTCGATCGTTTAAGCACTTTTTCCTAAATTTCTCGGATTAGAGTTTCCTTTCTACTGAATATCCATAACCCAACTTTCAAACTCCATATCTTTCGATGTAGACCTCGGATTATCAAAATTATTTTGCCATTTTTCAATTGAACTTCAAATCTTGATTTTGAAAGTGGGTTGACTTTTTCAGTAGTTGACTTTTTGAGGTTGACTTTTTCAAGTTTGACTTTTTATGCTCGCTTTCTTAGACTAAGTCCCGGAGTACCACCAGAAGATAAAAAGAAGTCTTTTTACATTCTGAAACATCAATTTAGGAAGAAAACATACCTGTTTTATTGGTCTAAACAAAATTAGGTGTCTACAGCTACCCTTCTTTGGCTATTGCTGAGAATCAGAAATCAGACAAAGATAAGCAAATACTAATTTTGTCCGGTTAGTGAAATCACATGTGAAGGGAAGGGAAATGGGTTTCTTTTTTCATTTTTCATTTTTTTTTTGAAAAAAAAGATGTAAATGGAAGATATTGTCCTTAAATTGAATTCCCTGGCTAATTAAGGCTCGACCTGTCTTAAGGAAACGAGTTCGATTTGCAAGAGAAGAAAAGACCTCGGCGATGGTCTCGAGGGCTTAACCTGTCTTGTGCTAAGCTGTGTTTAAAATTCTGGGTATCTCCTCCAGAAGCTTCGGCTATTACCACCAAAGACTTGCTCAAGCAAATGTAAAACTCTAGATATCTCCACCAGAGGCTTTGGCTCTTACCACCAAAGACTTGTTCAAGCAAATGTAAAACTCTAGATATCTCCACCAGAGGCTTTGGTTATCACCACCAAAGATTTGTTCAAGCAAATGTAAAAACTCTAGAAACTTATGCCTGGAGGTCTTAAAAATGGTGCTCGGAGGTCTTAAGAATGGTGCTCGGAGGTCTTAAGAATGGTGCCCGAAGGCTTTACTCGTGATTTGAAAATACCTTGACGACGGTCTCAAGGCTCGACTCATTTGATAAACAGAATGAATTCGATTTAAAACAAAAAGGAAATACCTCGACGGTGGTCTCAAGGCTCGACTCATTTGATAAAACAGAATGCATTCGATTTAAAACAAAAGGAAATACCTCAATGGTGGTCTTAAGGCTCGACTCATTTGATAAAACAGAATGAATTCGATTTAAAACAAAAAGAAATACCTCGATGGTGGTCTCAAGGCTCGACTCATTTGATAAAACAGAATGAGTTCGATTTAAACAAAAGAAAATACCTTGACGGTGCTCTCAAGGCTCGACTCATTTGATAAAACAGAATGAATTCGATTTAAAACAAAAGGAAATACCTCGACGGTGGTCTCAAGGCTCGACTCATTTGATAAAACAGAATGAATTCGATTTAAAACAAAAGGAAATACTAAGAATGATTCTGGGTTTGGTTCATTTGGAAAAAATAAATTTAACTTGAAAATGAAAGAAACATATCTCGACAGCAGTCTCGAGGCTCGACTTATTTGAGAAGCAAAATGAGTTCGATTTGAAAAAGAAACGTTCCTCGGCGGTGATCTTGGGGCTCAACTCATTTGAAAAACAGAACGAGTTCACTTTGGGGAAGTCCAAGTTTTCCTAATTTCTGCAATGTTATCTAAATACAATGATGAGAATGACATGCTTTGCAAATGCTTTTATGTTTCCTAAGAATGAATGCAATCAAATGATTGTGTCATGATTTCTACTCCATGGTTTCTTTGAGGTTCACAGATTATCCGACTTCATGACGGAGTCTTCAATTGTTCATTGATGCCCCACTCAAGGAATCCTTCACTCAAGATAAATTGTCAAACAGTCTCAGTTTCTGACTTTCGCTGAAATTCATAGATTTTCTGACTTTGTGATGGAGTCTCCAACACGTTCACTGTTTTGTTTTCTTGGTGAACTTTCCAAACCTTTCCCAAGATTTAAATTTATTCCTTAGTAATACTCTGAAATCCTTTTATTTAAAGATTTTTTATTACTAATCATCATTCAATTTAATAACAATCATAATGCATCTAAAAAATGTATGAAAGAAAATATGAATCAAGCAAAAATTGTCATGAAAAGGATAACAAGAATTTATTGCAAGAAATGTTTTAAAATAGTAAAAATAAATATCAAGGAATATCTGAAATTTATTGCAAGGAATATCAAGAAACAAATGTAAAGTTATAGGTTGTAGATGCCCCGGATGCGGAATATCTTGGACCCCTCCTTTTCAAACCATCTGAAATTTCTCTTGAACAAGCAATTTACTTGGGTAACCTCTCGGTTTCCGTAGTTACATCAGACTGAATTGTTCCCCTTTTCTTTTGATTTTCAAATACTTTCTCCCTCTTTACATGGAGCATTGATTCAAACTTTTAATCAGTACCTGAGCCGCCCTTTGCGGGTTTTCAACTCAAGTGTCCTCCATTCGGTATTAAGTTGCCCTTTGCGGGTTTTCGGCTTAAACCTCTCCTTTTACATTCGTTTTTCATTTTTTTTTGTATTCTATCATGCATCTGAGAATTCTAAATGCTTCCAAGGTAAAAATATCAATTCAAAAGATGAGATGAATTCTGAGAATAACCTTTCAAAAAAAAATATCCATGCTTGATCAAAATGGGCTTTTAAAGCACGTAATGTAGGCCAAGGTTCAGGTGTCGCAACCTAAAAAAATAACGAGTCTCATCGCAAGACTTTATTATTCGTTAAGCGTGACATTAAAAAACCGAGGAAAAGTCGACTTAATTCCTCTAGAAAAATGAAGGTTTTGAAAATGACCTTAAAAAAGACATGGAGTCACCACCAATCGTTTTTAGCTAGGTGTGATCGGCCACCTATTAAAACCGGTTTTATAAAATATTTTAAAAATTAATTAAAATATTTTAATAACCAATTTCAAGTCTGCGTTTTAAACCAGAGAAATCAAAGAAGCGGGTTCGGGAGTCGGTTACGTGTGGGGAAGGATTAGCACCCCCACAACGCCCGTATAAATCGGTACCTTATTAATCGTGTATTATCTCAAGTCTCAGTAAAGATTGGTTTTAAATTTAGTATTTCAAGTTAATTCCCAATTTAAAGAAAAATAATTTCATTTTTTTTATTGAAAATGATCCGGAATTTATAAATTCAAAATTTTCCTATATTCCCCAACAAACGTGGCAAAATATAGAAATTTTTATTAGTTTTGGAAAACTTTCCGAATCATTCTCTTTTTTTGAAAGAAAGATATTCCTTTATTAATGATAATTGATGATATTCCCTCCAGCAAACCCGGTAGAGAACTCATGAATTATTTTAACTCGGAAATATCTTTATATTTTTTATTGAAAACCATTATCTTTTTTTGAAAACATTTAAAAGAAATGAATATGTATATGCATGACATAAATAAAATGACATAGCAAAATCTAAATAATATGATGCAACCTAAATGACATGGCAAACATGAATGATATGGCATATAAATTAAATGAGATGGAATATGAAATAGTGCTACCATATAATATGCATAAAAATAAAAATGGAAATAATAATGCATGAACATAGTATATGCTAAATAATATGACCAAAAAAAATAACTAAATAAAAGCATAGGATATCATGAAACATTCCAAATCATATAATAAACCATATAACATCAAAAATATAAATAAAAATAATAACAATATCATAGAAATTATTATAACAAGAATCACATATTATATAAAATGCATGAATATAAAAATGCAATGCATGAAATGTATTTTTTCCTTTAATTAAAGAAATCCGTGTATCTAAAAAGATATCCGGCTACCTTAGGAAAATATGTCAAATTAAATATTCTAAAACCGAAATACTTTGTGATTGTTTGAAAACAATTTTGAAAAGCTTGAATTAACAATAAAAACTAGGCTAAATTTTTTTAAAATGGCTCTAATTTCCTAAGTTTTAAAAAATCCGGACTTGACTCTCCTTAACCCGGGACTTGAAAAACCATTTTTAGAGTTTAAAAAGGCTTAGAAATTACCCTAAGTCAGTAGCTAACCCTCCTAATCAGCCCACTCTATGTGAATTAACCAAAACAGAAAATTGGTTTTTCTTTAAATTCAATTCTGACTCCACTGTCCAGTTTTAATCCACGATTTTTTACCCAATTTTTAAAACTTCCAAAAATTCTAAAAAAAATACTGGAGACTCAGGACATGTAAAACTACACGAAAACAAATCGTCTTAATTTTCTGATAAAAGATGAATTCCCAGAAAAATCATAGATGTACGAGTTTTTGGAGGAGAAAAAAAAAACTGCTTTGTTTTTCTTTAAATTCAATTCTGACTCCACTGTCCAGTTTTAATCCATGATTTTTTACCCTATTTTTAAAAATTCCAAAAATTCTAAAACAAATACTGGAGACTCAGGACATGTAAAACTACACGAAAACAAATCGGCTTAATTTTCTGATCAAAGATGAATTCCCAGAAAAATCATAGATGTATGAGTTTTTGGAGGAAAAAAAACTGCTTTGTTTTTCTTTAAATTCAATCCTGACTCCACTGTCCAGTTTTAATCCATGATTTTTTACCCTATTTTTAAAAATTCCAAAAATTCTGAAAAACTTATAGGAGACTCAAGACATGTAAAACTACACGAGAAAAAATTGGCTTAATTTTTTGATCAAAGATGAATTCCCAGAAAAATCGGAGATGTACGAGTTTTAGGTGAAAAAAAAAAACTGCTTTGCCAACACATTTTTTTTTGTCTTTGATAAAATCATTTAAAAATAAAAATATTTGAAACTCATAAAACGACTTGAAAGCAGTAGCTAAGACTTTTTGAAAGTTAGATAAAAATTGGCTAAGTAAAAAAATCACAAAGGTAGAATAATCAATTTGACAAACTTAATTTTCCACAAGTGTGCTCAAGAGAGCATGACTTTGAACCATTAATTGGCTCAAGTCATTATTCAAGTGGCATGAACATGAAATGCATGAAACAATGCAGCAAACATAATGCATGAAATGCATGGATCTAAACCTAAATGTAAGGAAAATGCATGACATAAATAATATGGCCTAGACCTAACATGAACTTGCATGGCATTTAATGTAACCTAGACCTAAGACATGCATGACATTTTCACAAACACAAGGCATGCTTAATTCAAAAATCCAACCAAATATCATGCAAATGCAAAAACCTAACAACTAGCATGACAAAAAATGCAACATACAATGCAAAACACATGGAGTAGCCAAAGGGCCTCAAGCTCCAACAAGCATGGCATTTTCACAAACACTTGGCATACTAGCATGAAAAACTAAGTCATAACACTTAAATCATGCAAAAATCACACAAGCATTTTCACAAACACTTAATATACTAGATCTAAAACATGCTCAATTAGGATATAAAACAAGAATCATGCAAAGAATCACACAAGCATTTTCACAAACACCTAATATGCTAGATCTAAAACATGCTCAAATTTAAACAACATGAAAACAGAAAATTAAAATGCAAAAAAACATGATATCTAAGACATAAATGGCAACAAACAAAGCAACCAAATTAAAATATAACTCAAGAACATGAAATAACATAACATTTAAAACATCAAAAAAAAAAAGAAAATAGCATAAACAATATGGTAAAATGAATCAGCACAACAACTTAAAATAAATAATGTAGGCCATTTGGCCATGGTGAGTTTATTGTAAAAACAAAATGTAAATAAAATATACTTAAGAAAGGAAATGAAGGAAGAACAAAAAAACATTATTCTAAAATGAAAACTCACCAAGTAGAGATTAAAATAGCAAAAAAGAAGAATAGAAAATGAAAGTGCAAGAGTTGGTGCTCAAGAGCAACCTCAAGAAGCTAATATTTCAAGCTTTTCTCTTCAAACTTTCCTTTTTTTTCTAAACTTTTCTTTTTTTGCTCTCAACCAAGAAGATAAAAACTAAGAAAAACTAAGAGAAATCAGCCAAAATGGAAAAGAAAAAACCAAAATGTGCCTCCCTAGGGTTGGCCTTAATGATGCTTATATAGCCTTAAAGATGTTGTCATTTTTGTGTAACCTATTTTCCATCAAATGGCCAATAATTCAAGATGAAAAGTCATGAAATTACCACCCTTAGATTAGCATCTCAGCCCTCTCTATGCAAAAATAATGTTGACATCTTTCTTAACCTATGTGGTTTAATCACCATGGTTTGATCAAAGAGAATGGTTAACTAACTCTTGATTTTTAACCACTTGATTGAAAAAAGAAAAAAAAAAATTAGAAGCTTCCTCCTTTCTTTGGGCTCGGGCATGCCAGCACTTCTCTTTTCCAGCCCAACTCTGATTTTTTGAAGGGCCAAAAAAAGCCCTTTTCGGTTGCTTAGGTGAAATGACCATTTTGCCCCCCGGATGCAAGTAAATATCAAACGGACTCCAAATTCAAATTTTCTTTTTTTAATACTTCCAAAATAATAAAATATTGAGTTCTGGAAGTTTTCAAAATTATCCGAGTCCGTTTGCTATTTATTTGGATTTTTTCTTCCCAAAAATGCCCTTTTATGCCCCTACATTTTACCATTTTTTAAACGAGCTCCAAATCAAGATTTTTCTTCACCAATCTCTTCAAAATAATTAAAAAGTTTGATCTGGAAGTTTTCATAATTTTTGGAGCTCATTTGGTATTTTTTTAGGGATTTATCGGCTTGAATTACTGCATAGGAGGCCCGAGATTTGGCCATTTTGCAAACGAACTCGGAATCAAGATTTTCTTTCGCCAATCTCTTCCAAATAATTTAAAAATGAGATTTGCCAAATTTCAGAATTTTTGGAGTCCATTTGCTATTTTTCCGGGATTTTCCTTTTTGAATTACTGCATAAGAAGCCCGGTTTTGCTCAAAACAAATCCGATTTTCAAATTTTCTTCAATCTGAGCCTTGGGCCATCCTTTTTAACCATTCTTCATCCATTGGGGGCTTTGGTCTTACCAAGTCGGGCCATTTCTGTGATTCTTCCCGATTTCACCGAAATCCACTAAAAACCCTAATTCTCGGTTTTCTCTCGGATTGACTTTTCTTTCGGTTTTTCTTGCAAGTGACTTCTCCATTACCCGTAGTCAGTGCTTATCTTTCATTTGGAACCTTCAATTTCGACCAGTTTGATCGTTTAAGCACTTTTCCCCAAATTTCTCGGATTAGGGTTTCTTTTCTACTGAATCTCCAAATCCCAACTTCCGAACTCCATATCTTTCAATGTAGAACTCGGATTATCAAAATTCTTTCGCCATTTTTCAATTGAACTTAAAATCTTGATTTTGAAAGTGGTTTGACTTTTTTAGTAGTTGACTTTTTGGGGTTGACTTTTTCGGGGTTGACTTTTTTTCGGGGTTGACTTTTTTCAAGTATGACTTTTTATGCTCGCCCTTTTAAAATAAGTCTCGGAGTACCACCTGCAGGATGAAAACAGTCTTTTTATACTCGGAAACATCAATATGGGAAGAAAACATACCTGTTTAGTGGTCCGGACAAAATTAGGTGTCTACAGCTGCCCCTCTTTGGCTATTGCTGAGAATCAGGAATCAGGCAAAGATAAACCAACACTAATTTTGTACGGTCAGTGATATCACATGTGAAAGAAAGGGAAAGTGGTTTTCTTTTTCATTCTTCTATCATTTTTTCATTTTCCAATTTTTTTTTGATTTTTTTGATAATAAGCTGTAAATTGAAGATTTGTCCTTAAATTGAATTCCTTGACTAATCTAGGCTCGATCCGTCTTAAGAAAACGAATTCGATTTTCAAAAGAAAAATGGTGCCCGGGGGTCTTTAAAACTAGCGAAAATATATTGACGACAGTCTCAGGGTTCGACTCATTTGATAAAACAGAATGAATTCGATTTAAAACAAAAGGAAATACCTCGACGGTGATCTCAAGGCTCGACTCATTTGATAAAACAGAATGAATTCGATTTAAAACAAAAGGAAATACCTCGACTATGGTCTCAAGGCTCGACTCATTTGACGAAATAGAATGAATTCGATTTAAAACAAAAGGAAATACCTCGACGATGGTCTCAAGGCTCGACTCATTTGACGAAACAGAATGAATTTGATTTAAAACAAAAAGAACTACCTCGACGATAGTCTCAAGGCTCGACTCATTTGACGAAACAGAATGAATTCGATTTAAAACAAAAAGAACTACCTCGACGATGGTCTCAAGGCTCGACTCATTTGATAAAACAGAATGGGCTCGATTTAAAACAAAAAGAACTACCTCGACGATGGTCTCAAGGCTCGACTCATTTGATAAAACAGAATGAATTCGATTTAAAACAAAAGGAAATACCTCGACGATGGTCTCAAGGCTCGACTCATTTGACGAAACAGAATGAATTCGATTTAAAACAAAAGAACTACCTCGACGATGGTCTCAAGGCTCGACTCATTTGACGAAACAGAATGAATTTGATTTAAAACAAAAAGAACTACCTCGACGATGGTCTCAAGGCTCGACTCATTTGATAAAACAGAATGGATTCGATTTAAAACAAAAGGAAATACCTCGACGGTGATCTCAAGGCTCGACTCATTTGATAAAACAGAATGAATTCGATTTAAAACAAAAGGAAATACCTCGACTATGGTCTCAAGGCTCGACTCATTTGACGAAACAGAATGAATTCGATTTAAAACAAAAGGAAATACCTCGACTATGGTCTCAAGGCTCGACTCATTTGACGAAACAGAATGAATTCAATTTAAAACAAAAGGAAATACCTCGACGATGGTCTCAAGGCTCGACTCATTTGACGAAACAGAATGAATTCGATTTAAAACAAAAAAAACTACCTCGACGATAGTCTCAAGGCTCGACTCATTTGATAAAACAGAATGAATTCGATTTAAAACAAAAAGAACTACCTCGACGATGGTCTCAAGGCTCGACTCATTTGATAAAACAGAATGAATTCGATTTAAAGCAAAAGAAAATACCTTGATGGCAATCTCAAACTCTGAATCTTTTGAGAAACAAAACGAGTTTCTCCTTGGGGAAGTCCAAGCTTGCCTGATATCTGCACTGTTAACTAAATGCAATAATGAGAATGCTATGCTTTTGCAAATGCTTGTATGCTTCCTAATAAATGCAATCAAATGATTATGCCATAATTTCTAATCCATGGTTTCTTTGAGGTTCACAGATTATATGACTTCAGGACAGAGTCTTCAACTGTTCATTGATGCCCCACTTGAGGGATCCTTCACTCAAGATATCTTGTCAAATAATCTCAGCTTCTGTCTCTCGCTGAAGTTCACAGATTTTCTGACTACGCGACGGAGTCTCCACCACATTCACTGTTTTCTTTTCTTGGTGAACTTTCCAAACCTTCCCAAGATTTAAAATCTATTCCTTAATAATACTTTGAAATCCCATCATTCAATTTAATAACAACCATAATGCATCTTAAAAGTATATGAAAACGAATATGAATCAATCAAAAATTGTCATGAAAAGGATGACAAGAATTTATTGCAAGACATGTTTTAAAATGGTAAAAATAAATGTCCAGGATATAAGAAACAAATATAAGGTTATAGGCTGTAGATGCCCCGGATGCGGAATATCTTGGACCCCTCTTTTTTCAAACCATCTGAAATTTCTTTTGAACGAGCAATTCACTTGGGTAATCTCTTAACTTCTGTAGTTACATCAGACTGCATTGTTCCCCTTTTCTCTGACTGTTAGATGCTTTCTTCCCCATTACATGGAGCATTGATTAAAACTTTGATTAGTACTTGAGCCGCCTTTTACAGGTTTTCAACTCAAGTTTCCTCCGTTCGGTATTAAGTCGCCCTTTGGGGTTTTCGGCTTAAACCTCTCCCTTTTTTTTTTTGCCATGCATTTGAGAATTCTAAATGCTTCCACAGTAAAAATATCAATTCAAAAGATGGGATGGATTCTGAGAATAACCTTTCAAATTAAATATCCATGCTTGATCAAAATGAGCTTTCAAAGCATGTAATGTAGGCCAAGGTTTAGTTTTAGAAAGGAAGGATAAATAGGCCCAAAATGTGTTTAAGGGTGATTGGATCAAGGATCACTTCATGAGGAGAACTCATTCTGGAAACATCTGTCCCTTTTTTTTTTTTCGATGGCTTTCTTTTTGCCATGATTTTTTTATTATCTTTCCTCGCATTTGCCCTCCAGTGTAGAGGGTGATCCTTGATCAAGGTTCAAAGAAAGAAATAATTCTTAAGGCTCAAAGGGGTGACTAAGGATAATTTCTTCTTAGTGGAAGGAATATGAAAAACGGCCATTCATCATATCAAGCATAAATATTTTCTTTGAAAAGCAATTCTCAGGGGAAATAGGTATATAGAATTTCTATTTTTACACTTGGAATCATTCGAATTTTCATGTGCACAGCATCACACAATTTTTTTTTTCAAGCATAATACTTCTTCAATTCATCAGCATTTACGGGATGTCTAAAATCATCTCCGTCCATCCGAGTTAGAATCAATGCTCCTCCAGAAAAAGCTCTCTTTACCACATAAGGTCCTTCCCAATTTGGAGCCCATTTTCCTCTTGGATCCTTCACTATAGGGAGAATTTTCCTCAATACCAACTCCCCCTCTCGGAACTGTCTGGGACGAACTTTCTTGTTGTGGGCTCGAATCATCCTTCTCTGATACAACTGCCCGTGACAAATTGCTTTCAATCTTTTCTCCTCGATGAGATTCAACTGTTCATAACGAGCTTTAACCCATTCTGCTTCCTCTAGGCCAACTTCCATCAAAACCCGAAGTGAAGGGATCTCAACTTCAATAGGTAGCACTGCTTCCATCCCGTATACCAAAGAAAATGGTGTTGCCCCTGTAGATGTGCGGACCGAAGTACGATATGCATGAAGAGCAAAAGGCAGGATCTCATGCCAATCTTTGTACACATTGGTCATCTTCTCAACGATCCTCTTGATGTTCTTATTAGCTGCTTCTACTGCGCCGTTCATCTTCGGACGGTAAGGTGCCGAATTATGATGTGTGATCTTGAATTGAGTACACACTTCTCTCATCATCTTGTTGTTCAAATTGAGAGCATTATCCGAAATAATTCTTGCTGGCAACCCATAACTGCATATGATTTCTTTCTTGACGAATCTGCATACCACCGACTTCGTTACATTTGCATAAGACGTAGCTTCTACCCACTTTGTGAAATAATCTATGGCCACCAAGATGAAACGATGTCCATTTGAAGCTTTTGGGGTAATAGGCCCGATCATATCCATTCCCCACATTGAAAAAGGCCATGTTGCAGTCATGACATGTAAAGGTGATGGCGACACATGAATCTTATCTGCATAAATCTGGCATTTATGACACTTCCGGGAATAACTGATACAATCACCTTCCATGGTCAGCCAATAGTACCCTGCCCTCATAATCTGTTTAGCAAGCATGTGACCATTACCGTGGGTGCCACACATCCCTTCATGGACCTCTTCTATGATTCTTCGAGCTTCGGCAGACCCGACACACCTCAACAAGACTTGATCTTTCCCTTTCTTGTAGAGAATCTCGCCATCTAGAACAAAACCCATTGCTAACCTTCTTAGAGTCCTCTTGTCATTCTCTGTCGCTTGTTTTGGATACTGTTGACTCTTGATGTACTGCAAGATGTCGTTATACCAAGGGAGACCATCTGCTTCTTCTTCGATACTCAAGCAGTGGGCAGGAGACTCGTATATGCTCATCTTGATCGACACAACTTCTGCCCCTTCATTCACTTTAAACATCGATGACAAAGTAGCCAGAGCATCCGCCATTTTATTTTCTTCTCGAGGAAAGTAATTGAAATTCACTTCTTCGAACTCCTCTAATAAACTCAGTATGAGTTCTCGGTATCGGATTAGCTTTGTATCTCGGGTTTCCCATTCTCCTCGTAACTGGTAAATTACCAAGGCTGAGTCTCCATAGACTTCCAATACTTTGATCTTTCTGTCCACCGCGGCACGAAGGCCCATAGTACATGCTTCATACTCAGCAGTATTATTTGTACAATCAAAATCCAATCTAGCAGTGAAAGGATAACAGTCTTCTTCTGGGGATATAAGCACTGCCCCGATTCCATGCCCCATGGCATTAGATGCGCCATCGAAGTACATTTTCCACACTTTCTTCTTTAGGGGAATCTCATCTGCTTGCGACACATACATCAAATCCTCATCTGGGAAGTCAAAGTTCAATGGCTCATAATCTTCCACTGCCCGACTTGCTAAGAATTCCGCCACTGCACTGCCCTTGATAGCTTTTTGACTTACATATACAATGTCGTACTCTGACAATAAAACCTGCCATCTTGCCGTCCTCCCTGACAGAGAAGGTGCTTCCAACATGTACTTGATTGGATCTAGTTTGGCAATCAACCATGTGGTGTGGTACAACATATACTGTCTGAGTCTTCGAGCTGTCCAAGCTAAGGCGCAGCATAACTTTTCTACCGAAGAATATTTCAACTCATAATCTGTGAACTTCTTGCTGAGATAGTAAACTGCCTGTTCTTTCTTTCCCGTTTCATCAAGCTGCCCCAAAACACAACCCATGGAACTTTCAAATACTGATAAATACAGTATCATTGGTTTATCCGGGATCGGTGGCATTAATACTGGTGGGTTTGATAAATAATGCTTAACCTTTTCAAAAGCAATCTGACACCCTTCATCCCATTCTCCTGGATCACGCTTTCGAAGTAACTTAAATATTGGATCACATTTGTCGGTCAACTGTGAAATAAACCGAGCAATGTAATTCAATCTCCCTAGAAAGCCTCTTACTTCCTTTTGAGTGCGAGGTGGTGGCAAATTCTGAATGGCATTCACTTTATCTGGGTCAATCTCAATTCCTCTTTTGCTGACAATAAAACCCAACAACTTCCCCGAGGTGACTCCAAAAGTGCATTTTGCCGGATTTAGCTTGAGTCTAAATTTCCTTAATCGTTCAAAGAGCTTCTTAAGATTCGCAATATGCTCCTCTTCTCCTTGTGACTTTGCGATCATATCATCAACGTAGACCTCAATTCCCTTATGCATCATATCATGAAACAAGGTCACCATGGCTCTCTGGTATGTTGCCCCAACATTCTTCAATCCAAATGGCATTACTTTGTAGCAGAAAGTGCCCCACATTGTAACAAATGTGGTTTTCTCCATATCTTCCGGTGCCATCTTGATTTGATTGTATCCTGAGAATCCGTCCATAAAAGAAAATAGAGAACTCTTCGCTGTATTATCCACCAGAGTATCAATATGGGGCAAAGGGAAATTATCTTTAGGGCTGGCCTTGTTCAAATCTCGATAATCAACACACATCCGCACCTTGCCATCCTTCTTCGGTACTGGAACAATATTTGCCACCCATTCCGGATATTTTGCCACCTCTAGGAATCCAGCATCAAATTGTTTCTTCACTTCCTCTTTTATCTTTAACAGCATATCAGGCATCATTCTTCTCAACTTTTGCTGAATTGGCTTGCACTCTGGCCTTAAAGGGAGCCTATGAACCACAATATCCGGATCTAACCCTGGCATATCTTGGTATGACCAGGCAAATACATCCACATGCTCCTGGAGCAAAGCTATCAATTCACTTTTTATTAATGGTGACAATGAAGTTCCAATTCTGATTTCTTTTATCTCTTCATCATTTCCCAAATTTATTGTTTCCAATAATTCCTTATGAGGAAGTACTTGCTTCTCCTCTTGTTCTATTTTTCTCAATAAATCCGGAGGTAGACCATAATCCTCAGTATCTTCATTAGCCTCAAAATCACCCGTGCAAATGGGTCTTTCAAAATCAATTTCAGAATTACTGACAGGAGGGTCCTCATATTCCACATCCGTACACCTGTAAATAGGTGGAGAAAAACAATATAGGAAAATATATATATAGAAAACAAAATGAATAACAAAAATGAAAGAATATGGACACATCAATATGGATAATGCATTGTGCTTGTTATTTATTGAATGAAAATGCTTGAAAAGCCCATTACAAAAAAAACTTAATATCTCTGGGTAAAGATAATTAAGATTGCTTTTTTAAAAAGTATTACTTTGGAATAGACTTAAAGACTATGGGCAACTCAGTCGCACTCCAATTGGTTAGTCTATATCCTGGTGGACAAGGTCGCACCATCCAGCTAGCACTTTTTCTTTCAATTCTGTCTTTCCCAGTCATGCAGATCTCCACATCATTCATCTGTTCATCACCATTCACCTGGAATTTCTTGAAGGCTTTCTCTATCATCACAAGTACATCATCAGAATTCTTTTCTCCGAACAGAGAACCGGCTGAGCGGAAGTTGTGAAGGATAGGTGGGAATGTCATAGGCTCCCACTCAATATCCATACCCGCAAAACGGGCCATCCTCCTTTGTCGATTCTTTTCAACCTGTCTTCTTTTCTCATGGGCCTTTGGAAGATATCCTAAGCCAAATCGGTCCTTTTTTCCTTTTACCTCTATGGCTCGAGCCATCCCCTGAAGATATTTCCCGAGACCCTTTCCTGCCCTGCAGCCTTTTCCTACGGTGGTTTTTACTCCCAACCTTGTGTTCTTGGACAGCTTTGGTTTTGGAATTTTTTGTCCTTCAGCGACAAAAACTGCATTTACAAATTCCAAAGACCGGAAAGAACACTCCACGGCCTCTTCATTCGGCTCCACATAAGGAGATTCAGTGGATGCGGAGGCTATTATGTCTTCCTCTCCTGATACCGTAATCAACCGGCCCTCCATCACAAATTTTAGTTTCTGGTGAAGAGACGAGGGTACAGCCCCAGCTGAATGTATCCATGGCCTTCCCAACAAACAGTTATAAGATGGATTGATATCCATAACCTGGAAGTTCACTGTATATGTGCATGGGCCTATTTCCAAAGGAACTTCAATGGTTCCCATAACCTCCCTTCTGGTTCCGTCAAAAGCTCTGACCACCGTGCAACTTGGTATCATATAGGATAAATCCACTGGTAACTTGGATAAGGTTGCTAAAGGCATCACATTTAGTGAAGAACCGTTGTCCAGAAGGACCCTCGGTAATATGTGCCCCTTACAAGTAGTGGTTATATGGAGAGCTTTTGTTGATCCAATACCATTGGGTGGTATTTCCTCATAGCTGAAGAATATGAAGTCATCAGCTGCGATGTTTCCCACCAACCTATCCAGCTTTTCCACTGATATATTATTGGCCACGTACGCTTGATTTAATACTCTCAATAAAGCCTTTTTGTGTGGTTCTGAATTTAAAAGCAAAGATAAGATTGAAATCCTAGCTGGTTGACGTTGCAGTTGTTCAACCACGCTATATTCACTATGCTTTATAAATTTCAAGAACTCACAAGCTTCTTTTTCACATACTGGCTCTTTGATTCTATTAACCGGGGCTGATCCCCTCTCTGTTTCCTCTGGCAAATCCATCTCAATGTGGATTGGCTCGACGACCTTCTTCCCTTTGTCAATTCCTCTGTCTTTCCCTGCTACCCCTTGTTCAACAGCCTCCGGAGCATAACACCTCCCACTTCGGGTTAAATGCCCCACACCTGTAATATCCTGTTGGCCTGAAGACCCGGGCATAACCATACTGCAGTCATATTTCCATGGTGTAGCCTTGTTTTCCTTGTATGGAAAGGAAACAGGTAAATCAATGATTAATTTGGGCGCATTTTCTTCCATGGCTGGCACAACTTTTTCCTCCGGTTCATCATAGTAGATGATTAGGGGTCTTCCTATCCCATAGCCACTTGTATTTTCAATGACTTCTATTTCCCCTTTATCTCTTCATAGAATTGGGCTACCCCACTATCCATCATTCTTTGGACTTTAACCCGGAAGTCCCCACAGTTCTGTATGTCATGGCCTTCACTCTTATGGAACGGGCACCAATCATGCACCCCTCCTGCACATATCTTCAAATCTTCCGTACCTTCTACCAATTCTGCCTTGACCATTTCAACCCATACTGTCATCATTGGAGTCTTAACCTCCTCAATATTCCTTTTTAATTTTCTGTCCCCTCCGGTCAATATTGCATTTACTTGATTCCCAGCATGATTGGGCAACGGATTTCCAGCTACGTTCGGCCCATTTTTTGATCCAAACTTCACTACCCCTGAATTAATCAAGCTTTGGACTTTCCTTTTGAAGGCTAGGAAATCTTCAATTGAATGTCCTTGGATTCCCGCATGGTATGCACAGTTGGTGTTTGCATTGTACCATCTTGGATATGGAGGTGTCAAAGGTTTTAGGTACACAGGTGCAACAAGTTGACCCTGCAATAGTTTTGGATATAGATCACCGTAAGTAGTGGGAATCGGATCAAATTGGGTTCTTTGATCGTTCCTTGGTGAACGTTGGTCATTACGCACAGGCCCTTGTGTGTTAGGAACAGTATTTCTAGGAAGGGTGATTTGAGGGGATATGCCAGTTGGGAATGGCTGTTGTGGTATATTGGTGTAAGGGAACGGGTTTTGGGTAAGGTGGTTGATATTAGGGTAATAAGGATTATACCCCGGGCATGGTGTGTATGGTGTAGGAGGTGCATAAGGTGTGGTAGGGGTATAAGGCCTCGGTGGTGTGTATGGTGTTGGAGGTGTGTAAGGATATTGGTTGAAGCTTACTGCATAGGTTTCCTCATTTTTCTTTGTAGGAAAAGCTCTTTTTGGGGTAGCAGACTCACCCCCTTCCATCTTTCCACTCTTAATGGCTGACTCAATCATTTCTCCAGATATTACCATATCCGCAAAATCTTTGGTAGCATTTCCCACCAATCTGTCATAATAAGGTGCCTTCAATGTGTTGATGAAAAGCACCGTGGTTTCTTTGTTGGTTAAAGGGGGTTGCACTTGTGTTGCCAGGTTCCTCCACCTCTGTGAATACTCCTTGAAGGTCTCATTGGACCTCTTTTCCATGTTCTGTAATGACAGCCTGTCTGGTACCATATCAGAAACGTGCTTATAATACTCCATAAAAGCCCTGGCCAGATCCGTCCATGAACGAATCTTGGTACGACTGAGTTGGTTGTACCATCGGGTGGCTGACCCTGTTAAGCTGTCCTGGAAGCAATGAATAAGCAATTTTTCATTATCCTCGTGCCCTGTCATCCTTCTACAGTACATAGTCAGATGGGCGGATGGGTTGGTGGTCCCATTATACTTTTCAAAATCTGGTACTTTGAACTTTGGTGGAATTAATAGATCATGTACCAGGCTCATCTCTTTGGCATCTAGGCTGCCAAACAACTCTGCTCCTTCCACTGCTCTTAGCCTTTCTTCCAACAACTGATATTTCTTCTCAGATTCAGCAGTTTCGACCCTCTTCAGTTCGGTCATTTTGGCCTTTTCCTTCTCTGCCATTTCTTCGAAGTCTGGAACCTCAACCTCAATTGGATCAGCTCTGATGTTACCCCTTTTTGGACCGAAATTCTGTGGTTCGGCCGCCGGCTGGATGTAGATGTAGGATGCTGCCCCAGTTGGAATTTCATTTCCCATAGGTTGGGATGCCTGGCCATTTCTCTGTACCACTTCTGGTCTATCCTCCTGATTTACTGCCCCCATTCCAGCAGCTGAATTCTCTCCAGGCCACTTCTGCTTCATCATATTGCTCATCATCTCCATGAGCTTTGTCATCTGTTCTCGTGTCTCTTCTTGAGACTTAGTCAACTGTTCTTGTAGTTCTTTCTGGATTCTTTCCGTTCTCTCAATTCTGGCAAGCTGGTCATTTTCCATGGCTTTTGTTCGAGACCGAGTATTGTAAGAGTGTTGGAAATCTGGTTCTTTCTGAGTGCGACCAATTGTACCTTTATATTTAAAAAAAACCATGGATTAGAAATTATTGACACAATTTTTTATTTTATAAAAAATGAATAAATGAATGAATGAATATGAACAAAGTGAGTATTGGCCCCGGGATAATTCCAACCAAACGGTCTTTCATTGATTTCCTAGAACAAAAGATCATGATAATCTGTCTCTCCTAAAAACTATTACAAGATACTAGTCCTATAATAACTCCCTCGGATCCTGGACCTTCTTCAATGTCCTCCTTTAACTGCCTTGCTCTTCCATCTGATCCCTACTTGTTCACGGCCCTTAGACGTGTTAGCAGAAGCATCACCCTGTAAACTCTCCCTAGCTTGCTTCTCAAGTTGATTTGCTCGGGCTTCCTCGTGTTTCGCCTTTTCTACCCAATAATTCTTCTCCTTTTTGAGGTTTTTGACTTCTTGTTCTCATTCCCCGGAAGTCTTGAGAGTCCCCTCAAACCTGAGCTCAAAGCGATACCTCTTGTTCTCCAAATGTAACTCTCGAAGGTCGTCCTTGACGGTGTCCCTTTCTCTCTTAATCTGTTTCTTCTCTTTTTCCAGAGCTGATTCCATATTTTTCATGTCTCCAAGCTCTTTTTGCAGTCGGGCAATTTCTTTACTCATCCGGGCCTTTTCTTTTTCAAATTCCGCTCTTGTAATTTCTAACTCTGATGGCATTTCCCTCGGTGGCGAATTTATGAACTGGATCTCCTCCCCATCTGATGTCAATAGTCTATCATTAACCCTTAACTTCCTCCATACCAAATAATCAGGTGTGACGGTGTCGACATATCTGGCCACTTTTATCCGTTGAGTTTTCTTCCATGCTTCGATCGCTGCCCGCACTTTTCCAGAATATCCATCTTCCCCATAAGTGAACTCTGATGATCCTAAATTATGAGTCATGGGTGTGAATTGCCGAGACTCAACCTGTCTTTGCACCAACAGGGGCGCATAACTCACAGACCCCCAAATTCCAAGCAGTGGAACTCCCGGGTTGTCCCCACATTTGTACATAATCGGCACAGGAACCATCCATGGAGCTCTCCAAGTCACCATCTCCCCTTTTAGATTTCGGAACATGTTGACCCATTTCTCTTCATTCCCTTCCTTAGGCCAATCATTTTGAAGGAATTCCCTAATCGGAACTAAAGACTTCATGTATGGTTTGAAGGAAACATTTTCTATCTTCCAAAAGTGACTTTGAATCCAAATATAAAGGAGTTGTACACACCCCTTGATCCTCCCGTGTCCGGCCCTTTTACAAAAATTCAAGGATCGGATAGTTTCAGCTATGATGGCCGGAGATGGGTTGATCTTTTGTTCCAACTTTTCAAAGAAATCAAAAACGGCTATATCCACATGACCCAATATCTTCGGGAATATGATTAATGATAACTCGTATAATTATATAGTTTTTAGTTATGTTTTATTATTGTTTTGTGTCAAATACGAGTTATTATTGTTTAGTCTAATTGTGTTTATGATCTTTTATATTTTTATGTAATTTGGTGTTTTTCACAAGTTTCTTTGAGTGATTTCAGATTACTAGAATTAAGGGCAAATCCAGTTCAGTTCCAGTTCCGACACCTTTTTCCATATCAGCTATATCTCGAGTTTCACTGAAGCAATAAGGCTGAAATTTGTAGCCGTGCAAAGATAAGAGGCATATCTATCTTTTTCAGGTTTTACACTTCTTGAAACGGAGTCGTTTTCCCTAGCGAAATCGACCATCAAGTTGGCTGATGTGCAATGACGTCTGTGCTGACCTGTTTTCGTATTTTGCCCATATCTTCTTATCCACATCAGCAAATGAGCTGATTCCAACGGCTATGGATCCGTAACTGATAGGGGTATATTTTTCTAGAAGACAATTTTATCAGATCGAGCCTCCAACATTGACAAAATCGACCATCAAGCTGGCTGATCAGAATTGTCATACAATATGACGAAAATTGTTAGAAAAATGCACCCACCTATTATACCTACCTTTGAAATTTGTAAAGCTTGTCTCTTGTCATTTAGCCCTCCAAAATGTGTATAAATAGAGGGCCTTGGATGAGTATTGGGATACATTATACATTGGTAGGATATTAGCCATTGTAATAAAATTCTCTAAGTTTTCTTCTTCTTTCCTTTCTCTAGTTTTTTTTTTTTACTTATGCTTCTTACATTTCTTTTCATTTCATTCATATCTAGTATGTGTTGCTAATCATATTGTTGAGGTGATGAGGTGAAGCTCTTGGTAAATGCTAAGGTTAGTCCCTTAAACATGAGCTAAAATGAATCATCATTTATAAACACTAGTATAGATAATATTTTCTTTTGGTTTAAAATCATACTTGCAAAGTAGAGATCTTGATTCATTATTGACAATGAAAATGGCACAGTAAATGCTTGGTTTCATAACCTTGATTTGTTGTAGACATATACCTTGGCATAAGGAATGCTTGGACTCTTTTTATGAGTTTTGAGGACACCAAATGAACATAATATCATATGCTATGGACGTTGGACAATTTGGACTGAATTGCTAAACCTTCCGATTGGAACCTCCTTTATGTGTGGATTTCAATTGTGTAATAAAACAAGATTAATCTTAGCATAACACCAAGAGTGGATTCTCTAACCTCAACATCTTTTCTTATTGTTTTTTATATTTTGTTTAATTTCTTTTATGTTATTTTATTTATTTTGTTCTCTAATATCTTGTTTATTTTGTTTTGTTGTTGATTCCCTAATATCTTGTTTACTTTCTTTTTCTTATATATTTATAAACTTATACTTACTAATACGCTTCCCTGTGGTTCGACCTCGGACACCCGAGAATTTATTACTTGAACATAACCTGCACTTGGGTTTATAACTCTTAATTGAGTCTCCATCAAGTTTTTGGCGCCGTTGCCGGGGAGGCAATACTAAGTATATAAGTTTATAAGTATATTTATTTTTATTGGCTGGTTATACCGCCTATATTTATTTTTATTGGCTGGTTATACCACCTAATTTTCTATATATTTATATTTATATTGTATATTAACTTTGTTTTATTTTTATTGGCTGGTTATACCGCCTAATCTGTATATTAACTTTGTTTTATGCTTGTTTGGCGACGTGATTTTAGATCTCGTCGTTTAGTTAGATTTTATTGTGAAACTTTTTCAGGTAATCTTTCTAATACAACTCCTACCATGGCTGACAATGAAAGTGTTCATGCTGAAGATGAGAACAGACAAGTACGCACCATGCGTGACTACTTGCAACCAACTCGAAGCTCATCACCCTCTTGTTTTATTTTTCCTCTCAATGCAAACAACTTTCGTTTTAAACCAGGTATGATAGCTTTGCTTCCAAATTTCCATGGGTTAGAATCGGAAAGTGCTTACTCGTTTCTAAAAGACATCGAAGATGTATGTGTCACCTTTAATGACCAACAATGTACAAATGAAATTGTCAAGCTAAAATTATTTCCTTTTTCTTTAAAAGATAAAGCAAAAATTTGGCTTCATAATTTAAAACCAAGGTCAATTGGCACATGGCAAGAATTACAAACTGAGTTTCTAAAGAAATTTTTCCCAGCACATAAAACTACTGCTTTGAAAAGACAGATTCAAAATTTCAATCAAAATCAAAATGAAGCATTTTTTCAGTGTTGGGAGCGTTTTAAAGATTTGTTAAGTTCTTGTCCACATCATGGTTTTGAAAAATGGCGTCTTATTAGTTTCTTTTATGAAAGTTTAACTCCCGAAACTAAACAATTTGTTGAAACAATGTGTAACGGTGAGTTTCTAGAAAAAGAACCTGAAGAAGCCTTTGACTACCTAGACCATTTAGCAGATAACTCTCAAGCCTGGCACACAGATAATTCCTCTGAAAGTTCCAATAGATCTAATCTTGTTTCTAACAGAGGAAAATATCATTTTAGTCAAGAAGATGAGATAAAAGCTAAAGTAACTAATTTGGCTAGAAAGATTGAAGCCATGGAACTTAGAGAAGTAAAAGAAGTCAAAACGGTTAAAAATGAAAAAAGTTGTGGAATTTGTGAAATCATGGGACACCCCACTTCTGAATGTCCAAACATTCCCATTCTTAAAGAAGCGTTGCATGATCAAGTAAATTCCATAAACACATTTAAAAAGCCTTTTCCTTCTCCTTACTCTGAAACGTATAACCCTGAATGGAGAAATCATCCCAACTTCAGTTGGCGGAATAATAATCATGTTCAGGTACCACAATCTCAAAAGCCGGGCAACACTTTTTCCTATCAACCTTCACGTGTACAAACCTTGGAAGAGACATTGCAAGCATTCATGCAAACACAAGCAAATGTGAATAACCAAACTTCACAGGACATCAATGAGATCAAAAACACCTTGTCCACATTGACAGCTTCATTACGCACTCAAGAAAAAGGTAAGTTTCCTGCTCAACCTCAGCCTAACCCTTCTACTCAATGTCTTGTTTCTTGCTCCAATGAAACTCAACAGGAAAATGCCAGTTCTATCACAACTCTTCGAAGTGGAAAGGCAATTGACAAAAACATTCCATCAAAAGACCAAGATCCTCCTTCCCCTCCGAAAAGTAATGGTAAAGATGATGGTAAGTCTGAACTTCTTGAAAATTTGGACAAAGAAAAAGGTATGCATCCTGCTCCTTTTCCTCAAAGGTTGCAAACAATAAAGAATTTGAATCAAAATGCAGAAATTTATGAACTTTTCAAACAAGTTAAGATTAACATTCCTTTATTGGATGCAATCAAACAAGTTCCATCTTATGCTAAATTTTTGAAGGACATGTGCACAGTTAAAAGGAAACATAATGTACAAAAAAAAGCATTTCTAACGGAAAGTGTGAGCTCAATCATTCAGCATCTTACTCCACCAAAATTCAAAGATCCTGGATGTCCAACAATCTCATGCATCATTGGAAACACTAGAATAGAACGTGCATTGCTTGATCTTGGTGCTAGTGTTAATCTTTTGCCTTTTTCTGTTTATCAACAGTTAGGTTTAGGTGAACTCAAGGAAACACCTGTTACACTTCAACTAGCTGATCGTTCTGTAAAAATTCCTCGAGGGATAGTTGAAGATGTTTTGGTTCAAATTGATAATTTTTACTTCCCTGTTGATTTTATTGTGTTGGACACACATCCTGTTTCAAATCCAAATGTTCAAATTCCTGTTATATTAGGCCGTCCATTTCTTGCAACTTCTAATGCTCTGATAAATTGCAGGAATGGTATTTTGAATATTTCTTTTGGAAATATGACTTTAGAATTAAATGTGTTCAACATTTGCAAGCAACCTGGTGATGATTCAGAAGTACATGAAGTGGATTTCATTGAAGAACTTGTTCATGAACATCTCACCACTACCACATTCCATGATCCTTTAGAAGCTTATTTAATTGAATGTGAGTTTGATAATGCTTTAGAAATTTCACACACTGATTCTTTGTTAAATTCTTTTCAGGTTAAGCTTTGTTGGAAACAAAAGTTTGAGGAACTCAGAAATGATGCATATGAGAATCCTAAAATTCATAAAGAAAGAACTAAAGCCTTTCATGACAAGTTAATTTCAAGAAAAACATTTGATGTTGGGCAAAAAGTTCTACTTTATAATTCTAGACTTCACATATTTCCTGGTAAGTTGAGATCAAGATGGACTGGCCCATTTGTGGTTAAGCATGTGTATCATTATGGAGCAGTTGACATTGAGAATCCTCAAAATGGTAACGTATTCAAGGTAAATGGACAAAGACTCAAACTCTTTTTGGAAAATCATGTTACTCAAGAAGAGGTTGTTTTTCTTTCTGATCCTTGTTTTGAAAATAACTAGATGTAAATATAATTTTTACTAATCTTCAAAAAAAAAAAAAATACATTTTTTTTAACCCCGGTTAAATGGCGGATAACGGTACTCCGTGATTATTTAAGTCGGTTCCATCAGCTACCCACAAAACTGATATTGTATATAAATTTCTCTTTCAATTTCTCTTTCATTTTTTTTTTCAGGATGGATGATATTCTCACAAGATTGCAGAAACGATTTCCTCCTTTTCCTCGAAATATTTTACTGAAGCTTTACCAAGTTCGATTTGAAAGATTAAGAATGCTTATGCACAAAGGGATTCCTGAAGACATACGTTGGATAATTGAAGCCAAGGTACGTGAAGATGAATATCTTCCTGTTTTGCATTTACCAGGTACAGGTAGAAGCACTTTTGCAAGATAGCGACGAGCAAAGCGCATGAGTTCAAATTGCCACAAATGTGCACGATGGATGTGTAACGGTAAATGTCGTTCTATTGGGATTCCGTCCTCTAATCGAGATGATAAAATTGAATTCATTAAGGATGGACTGAGTAAGGAGAATTTGGGTAATATCCAACTTTCTCTTGAGACGCATCCTAGTGGAGACGTACAAAGAGAAATTCTTGATTTATGGCCGCAATTCCAAAGGGAATGGCAACATATTGGGAATCTGATGTTAAAAGACCCTGTTTGCCAGCTTGTAAGAAAACTGGATGGGAAGCATATCCTCGACTCATAGAAGGCTTTTAAGCCGTTTCTGGACGTAAAACCAGAGGAAGATGTGATCCACAATCACAACTACAATAAATGACTTCTCAACTTTTGGTTTGATTTGCAATAACTTCATTTCGGTTTAATTTACGTGTTGTTAGATTTGTGTAATTATTCTCGTTTTTGTTTTTTTTTTTGCATTGGTCTTTTACGGTTGATTTTTCTTATCGTTTTGATTTTCTTCCTGAAATCACGCAAAAATCTTTTATTAGGTTAACATTTTCTTCTGACAGGTCAAATACACTTTCGGCGACATTATTACTCTTGTCTGATTCATTACTCAGTCCTCTATATATTACACCATGTACACATTCTCTTTCAGGCACTTGAAAAAAAAAATGGAAAGTACTTCGTCCCAGCGCATTAAAAAAATTTGTGTCTTTGGAGGTGCTTATCCAGGGAAAAATAACATATTCGCTGATGAAGCCATAAGAGTTGGAGTAATACTTGCCCAACAAAAGATCCAGTTGATTTATGGAGGCGGTAGTACGGGTCTAATGGGAGCAGTCGCTACAGCAGCACACGCCGGAGGAAGTCCAGTTCTAGGAATCGTCCCAAAACTATTCACAGGTTTTTGTGGACCTACCGTGGGTAAAGAAATACAAGTCTGGAGTATCCCTGAACGGATGACAATCATGTACCATTCTGCCGATGCATTCATTGCTTTACCAAGAGGTCTGGGTACATTGGAAGAAATAGCTTGCGTGGCTTCTTGGTCATCTTTGGTCACAAATAAGAAACCCATTGGTTTGCTTAATATTAATGGTTATTTTAGTAATTTGCTTTCATATTTAGATAATGCTGTGGATAATGGATTCATGTTTTCAGAGGCAAGGAGAACCATAATTTCTGCTACAACCATTGAAGATTTACTCAAAAAGCTACAAGCTTATGAGTGTTTATCTGCTACGGTTGTTTCGCAAACGCTCGGAAAAAGAAAAAGAGATATGGACGAGCAAGGAGTGGATTGCACTTTGTCTTTGTGACATTATCTAACATTTTGCTTGTTGTGTTTCAGTTATAATAAGTGGTTAGCAACCTCTGCAGTTAATATCTCCTAAATTCTACCTTTAAAATTTGACATTGGGGACAATGTCATATTTTAGTAGGGGGTAAGGGACATATTTTGCTATAAAAAAAAATTGTTGTGTTTTAAGACATTTAGAAGTATTCATTCTGAACAAGGTCTGAGTAAGGGAGACTTGAGACATACCTTGTCAGTTTGATTTAATCTTCTTCTTCAAAAAAAAAAAAAAAAAAAAGCATGTTTAGACTTAGTGTGTTTTTTAGTTACTTTCAATACTATAATGAGATATGAATTGCATAAGTCTAAAACAGATTTATTAGTGAGAAGATTTTCATGAGAATTGAGCTTGATATCAACCTTTTTATGAGCCAATGTTAATATGATATGTTGATTGAGAAAGAAGCATGTTTAGACTTAATCTGACTTGTATAATCATCCTTGTGAGTTTTTGAGCCTATAATGATTGATGCATTATACAAATCAATCTAATTTCTTTCTTGAGTGCTCTTATGATTACATGATTCTCTAGAACTTGCTTTAAACCGTTTGATACTATATTGATACATGTGACAACATGAATATGATAGAGGCATTAGGATTATAACCAGAGCCAAACAGCCATCCCTTATTAATGTTCTAAGAGAACATCCCCACTAGTGAGCCAATTTGAGCCTACATTAAATATGCTGTTTTATTGGTAACCACAACTTACACCTAGCCTAAATATACTTATATCCTTACCCTTGTTCTAAAGATGGATTATATATTTTGAGACATATTGCAAAAAAACAAGGGATATTTTTAGTTGAAAATTTGGGTTAGAAACAAAAGATAAGTGTGGGGGAAGAAAAGAAAAGAAAAAGTCAAGAGAAAAAGAAAGGTATCATTGTTAAATACATTCCCGTATTCAAAAAAAAAAAAAAAATCTTCTCTTGAACTTCTAGTTAAAGTAAAGAAAAAGATGTTACAAAGTTGGTTAGAATGAAGCAAAGGCTCAACATGAATATTTAGCCTATGTGAATATGTACTTGTAAAGAGTTCTGAGAAATTTATTTGTATGATCTTATTATGTCTCTAAACTCTATGAACTCTTTGGAACCTTTGTGATATCTTTATCCTTTTGTTCTTTAACCACATTATAACCCTTTGGCCCCATTACAACCTTGAATAAAGACCTATTGATTTATGAAGTTGTATGATCTAAATAGCGGAGAATAGGTGGACAAGCAAGCATATGGTAGAAGTGTTTTCATGAGATTGATTGAGTGTAAACACTTTACCACTACTTTAAAGAGTGAAAATCATGAGAGTATCCCATGTGAGAGGTTGAGATTAAGTTGAATATGCACTATTTTGATTGAAATATGTTATGTTAATATTGGCTTAACTCATTTATTTACATTCAAGCATGAATTTTTGTGAAATTCTTTGAGCTATTGATTAGTTTATAAGACTTGTTCAAAGATTGTCTCTAATTTATATTGAAAGGATTAGGAGTAAATATTTTTAGTGTATGTAGTTTACTTATATTTTAGTTTTTCAATGTTTGTGGGTATCGTTCTAGCAAACCCTCACGAGACTAAACTCGTCCACTAGGGACACCTAGAGGTTTAAAGGCTTGTGTCACATGCTAAGTGCCACCGTGATTTCCTACGAAAATGGATTAGATTAGATTTTCTTATTTTATTTTTATTGAGTCGTTGCTAGGGACTAGCAACAATCTAAGTGTGGGGGTGTGATAACTCGTATAATTATATAGTTTTTAGTTATGTTTTATTATTGTTTTGTGTCAAATACGAGTTATTATTGTTTAGTCTAATTGTGTTTATGATCTTTTATATTTTTATGTAATTTGGTGTTTTTCACAAGTTTCTTTGAGTGATTTCAGATTACTAGAATTAAGGGCAAATCCAGTTCAGTTCCAGTTCCGACACCTTTTTCCATATCAGCTATATCTCGAGTTTCACTGAAGCAATAAGGCTGAAATTTGTAGCCGTGCAAAGCTAAGAGGCATATCTATCTTTTTCATGTTTTACACTTCTTGAAACGGAGTCTTTTTCCCTATCGAAATCGACCATCAAGTTGGCTGATGTGCAATGACGTCTGTGCTGACCTGTTTTCGTATTTTGCCCATATATTCTTATCCACATCAGCCAATGAGCTGATTCCAATGGCTATGGATCCGTAACTGATAGGGGTATATTTTTCTAGAAGACAATTTTATCAGATCGAGCCTCCAACATTGACAAAATCGACCATCAAGCTGGCTGATCAGAATTGTCATACAATATGACGAAAATTGTTAGAAAAATGCACCCACCTATTATACCTACCTTTGAAATTTGTAAAGCTTGTCTCTTGTCATTTAGCCCTCCAAAATGTGTATAAATAGAGGGCCTTGGATGAGTATTGGGATACATTATACATTGGTAGGATATTAGCCATTGTAATAAAATTCTCTAAGTTTTCTTCTTCTTTCCTTTCTCTAGTTTTTTTTTTTTTACTTATGCTTCTTACATTTCTTTTCATTTCATTCATATCTAGTATGTGTTGCTAATCATATTGTTGAGGTGATGAGGTGAAGCTCTTGGTAAATGCTAAGGTTAGTCCCTTAAACATGAGCTAAAATGAATCATCATTTATAAACACTAGTATAGATAATATTTTCTTTTGGTTTAAAATCATACTTGCAAAGTAGAGATCTTGATTCATTATTGACAATGAAAATGGCACAGTAAATGCTTGGTTTCATAACCTTGATTTGTTGTAGACATATACCTTGGCATAAGGAATGCTTGGACTCTTTTTATGAGTTTTGCGGACACCAAATGAACATAATATCATATGCTATGGACGTTGGACAATTTGGACTGAATTGCTAAACCTTCCGATTGGAACCTCCTTTATGTGTGGATTTCAATTGTGTAATAAAACAAGATTAATCTTAGCATAACACCAAGAGTGGATTCTCTAACCTCAACATCTTTTCTTATTGTTTTTTATATTTTGTTTAATTTCTTTTATGTTATTTTATTTATTTTGTTCTCTAATATCTTGTTTATTTTGTTTTGTTGTTGATTCCCTAATATCTTGTTTACTTTCTTTTTCTTATATATTTATAAACTTATACTTACTAATACGCTTCCCTGTGGTTCGACCTCGGACACCCGAGAATTTATTACTTGAACATAACCTGCACTTGGGTTTATAACTCTTAATTGAGTCTCCATCAATTAACCCGTAGATAGCTAGAGCGAAGATGTCCCTGGCTTTTGCTTTGTCAGAACAACCCAATATCAACAGTCGGAGAGTTTCCCACGGAATGCACCCATTTTTCTTCTTCGTGTCTACATGACTCTCAACCCATGTTGTATCCATTCCCGTGATCCTAGCCACTTTCTTCTTAAGACCTGAAGGTTTCATTTCCTTCAAATATATCCGATCAGGATCAGGACATTCAATACGTAACAGTGTCGAGTATTCTTCGATCAGTGGTGTCATATCCTCCTCGTTAAAAGTGAAACATCTATAAGCAGGATTCCAGAACTGTACCATAGCCTGAATCAACCCACTATTGACCTGAATCGAAATTAAGAGTGCTATGTCTCCATACTTCTGAGTGAAGGCTTCTTTCTCTGATACATTCCACTGGTTCCAAATGTCGGCTAACCCTCGGAGATTATTCTGTCTAGGATCCACTTTGACCCTTTCCGGCAATATTGACACATAACCCTTCTTGAGGCAATCTCCATCCTCTCTCTGATTTTTTTCTGACTGTGCCCTGGCTACTGCATGATCTTCTATCACTGAAATAACCTGGTCCTCCATGAAAGTCCTTTGGGTTGATAACTATCCCGAGGCCAATAAACTTCAAGTGTACGATGATGTCTATGATGCATGCCAAAGAAAAGAAACAGAAAGAAATAGATTAGTAAGGAAATGAATTCACAAATATAACATAAATAACAACATGCTTAAAAAAAATGTCCCAAAATTTCAACAGAGCTACGGCATTACAACGCCTTTGGGACAAAATAATAAAAAATACGAGTGGTATGATGTTCGTTCATCATCACCCAATTTGTATCTAACATATAGAAAGATGGTAAAAGGTTGGAAATGTTCCTCCATGTGTCTTAAACTTCGGGTATCTAACAGAAATCCGGCATGGCTTCGCCTAGGTTTACTATATGAAGGTGAATTGGTTCTAAGGCTTCGAATTGTTCCTCACTGTCGCCGGTGAAGGCTAGTAAGGCACCCCGATAAAAGCGGGTTCAATTTGTTAGAGTATATTTTCCTATGCCCGTACGGAGGATTATCACGAAGGCATTAGGTACTTTATACTCCGAAAGTGTTTCACTAGCCCATACGGAGGATCATCACGAAGGCGTAGTTACTTTACTCCCACTTAAAAGGACGGAACCCGGGTAGAGGATTCATGTTATGCAAATGCACATGTAGTGTGTGTGGAGGAACAAAACAAACTTGTCACCACCTATTCTACAACCCTTATTCTAAATACCCCACTAAACTTAAACAATGTAAAGCATCATTCAAACAAACATATAAATATACGCAACAAAATTAACAGGGAACAACTAATAATATGAATGCACATGAATATGGACATATTAAAACATTTTTTTATTTTCAAAATTCTCTTTTTTTTTTTATTTTCAAAGAAATATGGGAATAAAAATTAAACACCAATTAAACCAACAAAACCGAGACTTTGATAACACACGACTAACTCTAAGCCTGACTCTCTAAAATTCCCCAGTGGAGTCGCCAAGCTGTCGCAACCTAAAAAAATAACGAGTCTCATCGCAAGACTTTATTATTCGTTAAGCGTGACATTAAAAAACCGAGGAAAAGTCGACTTAATTCCTCTAGAAAAATGAAGGTTTTGAAAATGACCTTAAAAAAGACATGGAGTCACCACCAATCTTTTTTAGCTAGGTGTGATCGGCCACCTATTAAAACCGGTTTTATAAAATATTTTAAAAATTAATTAAAATATTTTAAAAACCAATTTCAAGTCTGCGTTTTAAACCAGAGAAATCAAAGAAGCGGGTTCGGGAGTCGGTTACGTGTGGGGAAGGATTAGCACCCCCACAACGCCCGTATAAATCGGTACCTTATTAATCGTGTATTATCTCAAGTCTCGGTAAAGATTGGTTTTAAATTTAGTATTTCAAGTTAATTCCCAATTTAAAGAAAAATAATTTCATTTTTTTTATTGAAAATGATCCGGAATTTATAAATTCAAAATTTTCCTATATTCCCCAACAAACGTGGCAAAATATAGAAATTTTTATTAGTTTTGGAAAACTTTCCGAATCATTCTCTTTTTTTGAAAGAAAGATATTCCTTTATTAATGATAATTGATGATAGTCCCTCCAGCAAACCCGGTAGAGAACTCATGAATTATTTTAATTCGGGAATATCTTTATATTTTTTTATTGAAAACCATTATCTATTTTTGAAAACATTTAAAAGAAATGAATATGTATATGCATGACATAAATAAAATGACATAGCAAAATCTAAATAATATGATGCAACCTAAATGACATGGCAAACATGAATGATATGGCATATAAATTAAATGAGATGGAATATGAAATAGTGCTACCATATAATATGCATAAAAATAAAAATGGAAATAATAATGCATGAACATAGTATATGCTAAATAATATGACAAAAAAAATAACTAAATAAAAGCATAGGATATCATGAAACATTCCAAATCATATAATAAACCATATAACATCAAAAATATAAATCAAAATAATAACAATATCATAGAAATTATTATAACAAGAATCACATATTATATAAAATGCATGAATATAAAAATGCAATGCATGAAATGTATTTTTTCCTTTAATTAAAGAAATCCGTGTATCTAAAAAGATATCCGGCTACCTTAGGAAAATATGTCAAATTAAATATTCTAAAACCGAAATACTTTGTGATTGTTTGAAAACAATTTTGAAAAGCTTGAATTAACAATAAAAACTGGGCTAATTTTTTTTAAAATGGCTCTAATTTCCTAAGTTTTAAAAAATCCGGACTTGACTCTCCTTAACCCGGGACTTGAAAAACCATTTTTAGAGTTTAAAAAGGCTTAGAAATTACCCTAAGTCAGTAGCTAACCCTCCTAATCAGCCCACTCTATGTGAATTAACCAAAACAGAAAATTGGTTTTTCTTTAAATTTAATTCTGAGTCCACTGTCCAGTTTTAATCCACGATTTTTTACCCAATTTTTAAAACTTCCAAAAATTCTAAAAAAAAATACTGGAGACTCAGGACATGTAAAACTACACGAAAACAAATCGGCTTAATTTTCTGATCAAAGATGAATTCCCAGAAAAATCATAGATGTACGAGTTTTTGGAGGAGAAAAAAAAACTGCTTTGTTTTTCTTTAAATTCAATTCTGACTCCACTGTCCAGTTTTAATCCATGATTTTTTACCCTATTTTTAAAATTCCAAAAATTCTAAAAAAACATACTGGAGATTCAGGACATGTAAAACTACACGAAAACAAATCGGCTTAATTTTCTGATCAAAGATGAATTCCCAGAAAAATCATAGATGTACGAGTTTTTGGAGGAAAAAAAACTGCTTTGTTTTTCTTTAAATTCAATCCTGACTCCACTGTCCAGTTTTAATCCATGATTTTTTACCCTATTTTTAAAAATTCCAAAAATTCTGAAAAAATTATTAGAGACTCAAGACATGTAAAACTACACGAGAAAAAATTGGCTTAATTTTTTGATCAAAGATGAATTCCCAGAAAAATCGGAGATGTACGAGTTTTAGGTGAAAAAAAAAACTGCTTTGCCAACACATTTTTTTTTTGTCTTTGATAAAATCATTTAAAAATAAAAATAAAAATATTTGAAACTCATAAAACAACTTGAAAGCAGTAGCTAAGACTTATTGAAAGTTAGATAAAAATTGGCTAAGTAAAAAAATCACAAAGGTAGAATAATCAATTTGACAAACTTAATTTTCCACAAGTGTGCTCAAGAGAGCATGACTTTCAACCATTAATTGGCTCAAGTCATTATTCAAGTGGCATGAACATGAAATGCATGAAACAATGCAGCAAACATAATGCATGAAATGCATGGATCTAAACCTATATGTAAGGAAAATGCATGACATAAATAATATGGCCTAGACCTAACATGAACTTGCATGGCATTTAATGTAACCTAGACCTAAGACATGCATGGCATTTTCACAAACACAAGGCATGCTTAATTCAAAAATCCAACCAAATATCATGCAAATGCAAAAACCTAACAACTAGCATGACAAAAAATGCAACACACAATGCAAAACACATGGAGTAGCCAAAGGGCCTCAAGCTCCAACAAGCATGGCATTTTCACAAACACTTGGCATACTAGCATGAAAAACTAAGTCATAACACTTAAATCATGCAAAAATCACACAAGCATTTTCACAAACACTTAATATACTAGATCTAAAACATGCTCAATTAGGATATAAAACAAGAATCATGCAAAGAATCACACAAGCATTTTCACAAACACCTAATATGCTAGATCTAAAACATGCTCAAATTTAAACAACATGAAAACAGAAAATTAAAATGCAAAAAAACATGATATCTAAGACATAAATGGCAACAAACAAAGCAACCAAATTAAAATATAACTCAAGAACATGAAATAACATAACATTTAAAACATCAAAAAAAAGAAAATAGCATAAACAATATGGTAAAATGAATCAACACAACAACTTAAAATAAATAATGTAGGCCATTTCGCCATGGTGAGTTTATTGTAAAAACAAAATGTAAATAAAATATACTTAAGAAAGGAAATGAAGGAAGAAAAAAAAAACATTATTCTAAAATGAAAACTCACCAAGTAGAGATTAAAATAGCAAAAAACAAGAATAGAAAATGAAAGTGCAAGAGTTGGTGCTCAAGAGCAACCTCAAGAAGCTAATATTTCAAGCTTTTCTCTTCAAACTTTCCTTTTTTTTCTAAACTTTTCTTTTTTTGCTCTCAACCAATAAGATAAAAACTAAGAAAAACAAAGAGAAATCAGCCAAAATGGAAAAGAAAAAACCAAAATGTGCCTCCCTAGGGTTGGCCTTAATGATGCTTATATAGCCTCAAAGATGTTGTCATTTTTGTGTAACCTATTTTCCATCAAATGGCCAATAATTCAAGATGAAAAGTCATGAAATTACCACCCTTAGATTAGCATCTCAGCCCTCTCTATGCAAAAATAATGTTGACATCTTTCTTAACCTATGTGGTTTAATCACCATGGTTTGATCAAAGAGAATGATTAACTAACTCTTGATTTTTAACCACTTGATTGAAAAAAGAAAAAAAAAATTAGAAGCTTCCTCCTTTCTTTGGGCTTGGGCATGCCAGCACTTCTCTTTTCCAGCCCAACTCTTATTTTTTGAAGGGCCAAAAAAAGCCCTTTTCGGTTGCTTGGGTGAAATGACGATTTTGCCCCCCGGATGCAAGTAAATATCAAACGGACTCCAAATTCAATTTTTCTTTTTTTTAATACTTCCAAAATAATAAAATATTGAGTTCTGGAAGTTTTCAAAATTATCCGAGTCCGTTTGCTATTTATTTGGATTTTTTCTTCCCAAAAATGCCCTTTTATGCCCCTACATTTTACCATTTTTTAATCGAGCTCCAAATCAAGATTTTTCTTCACCAATCTCTTCAAAATAATTAAAAAGTGTGATCTGGAAGTTTTCATAATTTTTGGAGCTCATTTGGTATTTTTTTAGGGATTTATCGGCTTGAATTACTGCATAGGAGGCCCGGGATTTGGCCATTTTGCAAACGAACTCGGAATCAAGATTTTCTTTCGCCAATCTCTTCCAAATAATTTAAAAATGAGATTTTCCAAATTTCAGAATTTTTGGAGTCCATTTGCTATTTTTCCGGGATTTTCCTTTTTGAATTACTGCATAAGAAGCCCGGTTTTGCTCAAAACAAATCCGATTTTCAGATTTTCTTCAATCTGAGCCTTGGGCCATCCTTTTTAACCATTCTTCATCCATTGGGGGCTTTGGTCTTACCAAGTCGAGCCATTTCTGTGATTCTTCCCGATTTCACCGAAATCCACTAAAAACCCTAATTCTCGGTTTTCTCCCGGATTGACTTTTCTTTCGGTTTTTCTTGCAAGTGACTTCTCCATTATCCGTAGTCAGTGCTTATCTTTCATTTGGAACCTTCAATTTCGACCAGTTTGATCGTTTAAGCACTTTTCCCCAAATTTCTCGGATTAGGGTTTCTTTTCTACTGAATCTCCAAATCTCAACTTCGAACTCCATATCTTTCAATGTAGAACTCGGATTATCAAAATTCTTTCGCCATTTTTCAATTGAACTTAAAATCTTGATTTTGAAAGTGGGTTGACTTTTTCAGTAGTTGACTTTTTGGGGTTGACTTTTTTCGGGGTTGACTTTTTTCGGGGTTGACTTTTTTCAAGTATGACTTTTTGTGCTCGCCCTCTTAAAATAAGTCTCGGAGTACCACCTGCAAGATGAAAACAGTCTTTTTATACTCGAAAACATCAATATGGGAAGAAAACATACCTGTTTAGTGGTCCGGACAAAATTAGGTGTCTACATCATGTTTAGATAGAAAGGATAAAATAGGCCCAAAATGTGTTTAAGAGTGATTGAATCAAGGATCATTTCTTGAGGAAAACTCATTCTTTAAACATTTGTCCCTTTTTTAGACTTTCTTTTCTTCTTTTTTTTGCTTTGTTGGCTTTCATTCGTCACATTTTTCGATGGCTTTCTTTTTGCCATGATTTTTTGATTATTTTTCCTCGCATTTGCCCTCCAGTGTAGAGGGTGATCCTTGATCAAGGTTTAAAGAAAGAAATAATTCCTAAGGCTTAAAGGGGTGACTAAAGATAATTTCTTCTTAGTGAAAGGAATATGAAAGATGGCCATTCATCATATCAAGCATGAATATTCTCATTAAAAAGCAATCCACAGGGGAGATAGATATATAGAATTTCCATTTTTACACTTGGAACATTCGAATTTCCATGTGCACAGCATCAAACTTTTTTTTTAAGCATAATACTTCTTCAGTTCATCAGCATTCACGGGATTTCTGAAATCTTCTCCGTCCATCCGAGTTAAAATCAATGCTCCTCCAGAAAAAGCTCTTTTTACCACATAGGGTCCTTCCCAATTCGAAGCCCACTTTCCTCGTGGGTCCTTCACTATAGGGAGAATTTTCCTCAGTACCAACTCCCCCTCTCGGAATTGTCTAGGACGAACTTTCTTGTTGTGGGCTCGAATCATCCTTTTCTGATACAACTGCCCATGACAAATTGCTTTCAATCTTTTCTCCTCGATGAGATTCAACTGTTCATAATGAGCTCTAACCCATTCTGCTTCCTCTAGGCCAACTTCCATCAAAACCAGAAGTGAAGGGATCTCAACTTCAATAGGTAGCACTGCTTCCATCCCGTATACCAAAGAAAACGGCGTTGCCCCTGTAGATGTACGGATCTAAGTACGATATGCATGAAGAGCAAAAGGCAAGATCTCATGCCAATCTTTGTACACATTAGTCATCTTCTCAACAATCTTCTTGATGTTCTTGTTAGCTGCTTCTACTGCCCCATTCATCTTCGGACGATAAGGTGCCAAATTAAGATGTGTGATCTTGAACTGAGTACACATTTCTCTCATCATCTTATTGTTCAAATTGAGAGCATTATTCGAAATAATTCTTGCTGGCAACCTGTAACGGCATATGATTTCTTTCTTAACAAATCTACATACCACCGGCTTTGTTACATTCGCATAGGAAGCAGCTTCTACCCACTTTGTGAAATAATCTATGGCCACCAAGATGAAACGATGTCCATTTGAAGCTTTCGAGGTAATAGGCCCGATCATATCCATTCCCTACATTGAAATGGGCCATGGTGCAGTCATGACATGTAATGGCGATGGCGGCACATGAATCTTATCTGCATATATTTGGCATTTATGGAACTTCCGGGAATAACTGATACAATCTCCTTCCATTGTCCACCAATAATACCCTGTCCTCATAATCTACTTAGCAAGCATGTGACCATTAGCATGAGTGCCACATATCCCTTCATGGACCTCTTTTATAATTTTTGAGCTTCGGCAGATCCGACACATCTCAATAAGACTTGGTCTTTTCCTTTCTTATAGAGAATCTCACTGTCTAGAACAAAACCTATTGCTAGCCTTCTCAGAGTCCTCTTGTCATTTTCTATTGCTTGTTCTGGATACTGTTGACTCTTGATGTACTGCAAGATGTCGTTATACCAAGGGAGTGCATTTGCTTATTCTTCAATACTCAGACAGTGGGCAGGAGACTCATATATACTCATCTTTATTAGCACCACTTCAACCCCTTCATTCACTTTAAACATTGATGACAAAGTAGCCAGAGCATCTGCCATTAGATTTTCTTCTCGAGGAAAGTAATTGAAATTCACTTCTTCAAATTCCTCCAATAAACTCAGTATGAGTTCTCGGTATCGGATTAGCTTTGTATCTCAGGTTTCCTATTCTCCTCGTAGCTGGTATATCACTAAGGCCGAGTCTCCAAAAACTTCCAATACTTTGATATTTTTGTCCACTGCAGCACGAAGACCCATAGTACGCGTTTCATACTCGGCAGTATTGTTTGTACAATCAAAATCCAATCTAGCAGTAAAGAGATAATAATCTTCTTCTGGGGATATGAGGACTGCATCGATTCCGTGCCCTATGGCATTAGATGCGCCATCAAAGTACATTTTCCATACTTTCTTCTTCAGGGGAATCTCACCTGCTTGTGAAACATACATCAATTCTTCATCCGGGAAGTCAAAGTTCAACAGCTCATAATCTTTCATTGCTCCACTTGCTAAGAATTCAGCCACTGCACTGCCCTTGATAGCTTTTTGACTTACATATACAATGTCGTACTCTGACAATAAAACCTGCCATCTTGCTGTCCTCCCTGACAAAGAAGGTGCTTCCAACATGTACTTGATTGGATCTAGCTTGGCAATCAACCACGTTGTGTGGTACAACATGTACTGTTTGAGTCTTCAAGCAGTCCAAGCTAAGGTACAGCACAACTTTTCTACCGACGAATTTTTCAACTCATAATCTGTAAACTTCTTGCTGAGGTAATAAACTACATGTTCTTTCTTTCCAGTCTTATCAAGCTGCCCCAAAACACAACCCATGAATCTCTCAAATACTGATAAATACAGTATCATTGGTTTATCCAGAACAGGTGGCATTAATACTGGTGGGTTGGATAGATAATGTTTAACCTTTTCAAATGCAATCTGACAACCTTCATCCCATTCTCCCGGATCACGTTTTCGAAGTAACTTAAATATTGGATCACATTTGTCAGTTAACTGAGAAATAAACCGAGCAATGTAATTCGATCTCCCCAGAAAGCCTCTTACTTCCTTTTGAGTACGAGTGGCAATTTCCCCGAGATGACTCCAAAAGTGCATTTTGTCGGATTTAGCTTGAGTCTAAACTTCTTTAGTAGTTCGAAAAGCTTTTTAAGATTCGCAATATGCTCTTCTTCTCCTTGTGACTTTGCGATCATATCATCAACATAGATCTCAATTCCCTTATGCATCATATCATGAAACAAGGTCACCATGGCTCTCTGATATGTTGCCCCAGCATTCTTCAACCCAAATGGGCATTACCTTGTAGCAGAAGGTTCCCCACATTGTAACAAATATGGTTTTCTTCATATCTTTTGGTGCCATCTTAATCTGATTATATCCTGAGAATCCGTCCATGAAAGAAAATAAAGAACACGTTGTCGTATTATCCACCAGAGTATCAATATGGGGCAAAGGGAAATTATCTTTAGGGCTGGCCTTGTTCAAATATTGGTAATCAATGCACATCTGCACCTTGCCATCCTTATTTGGTACTGGAACAATATTTTCCACCTATTCTGGATATTTTGCCACCTCTAAGAATCCAGCATCAAATTGCTTCTCCACTTTTTCTTTTATCTTTAACAGCATGATCGGCCTCATTCTTCTCAACTTTTGCTGAATTGGTTTGCATTCTGGCCTTAAAGGGAGCTTATGAACCACAATACTCGAATCCAACCCTGGCATGTCTTGGTAAGACCATGAAAATACATCCACATATTCTTGGAGCAAGGCTATCAATTCACCCTTTATTGATGATGACAATGAAGTTCCGATTTTGACTTCCTTTATCTTTCACCATTTCCCAGATTTATCATTTTTAATAATTCCTTATAAGGAAGTACTTGTTTATCCTTTTATTCTATTTTCCTTAATAGATCCGGAGGAAGACCATAATCCTCAGTATCTTCGTTAGCCTCAAAATCACCCGTGCAAATGGGTCTTTCAAAATCAATTTCAGAATTACTGACAGGAAGGTCCTCATATTCCACATCCGTATACCTGTAAATAGGTGGAGAAGAAACAATATAGGAACATATATATAATGAAAACAAAATAAATAGCAAAAATGAAAGAATATGGACACATCAATATGAATAAAATGCATTGTGCTTGTTATTTATTGAATGAAAATGTTTAAACAAAAAGCCCATTACAGAAAAAAAACTCTTAATATCTCTGGGTAAAGATAATTAAGATTGTCTTTTAAAGTATTACGTTGGAATAGACTTAAAAACTATGGGCAACTCAGTCACACTCCAATTGGTTAGTCTATATCCTGGTGGACAAGGTCGCACCATCCAGTTCACATCATCACTTTCCATCCCTTCTTTCCCAGTCATGCAAATTACCATATCTTGAATCTGCCCCTCTTTATTCACATGGAATTTTTCAAAAGCTTGCTCGATCATTATGAGTACATCTTCTGAATTTTTTTCTCCGAATAGAAAACCAGCAGAGCGAAAGTTGTGAAGGATTGGTGGGAAAGTCATGGGTTCCTATTCAATATCCATACCCGCGAGACGGGCCATCCTCCTTTGTCGGTTCCTTTCAACTTGTTTTCTCTTCTCATGGGCCTTCGAAAGATACCCTAAGCCAAATCGATCTTTCTTTCCCATTGCTTCCATTGCTCGGGCCATCCCTTGAAGATATTTCCCAAGACTTTTTCCAGCCCTGCAGCTTTTTCCCACTGTGATTCTTACTCCTAGCCTTGTGTTCTTGGACAATCTTGGTTTTGGAATTTTTTGTCCTTCAGCGACGAAAACTGCATTTACGAATTTCAAAAACCGAAAAGAACATTCTACAACATCTTCATTGGGTTCAACATAAGGAGATTCAGTAGATGCAGAGGCTATTATGTTTTCTTCTCCTAATACAGTGACCAAACGATCTTCCATCACAAATTTCAGCTTTTGGTGGAGAGATGAGGGTACAGCCCCTGGTGAATGTATCCACGGCCTTCCCAACAAGCAATTATAGGATTGATTAATATCCATGACTTGAAAGTTTATCATATAGGTGCATGGGCCTATCTCCAGAGGAACCTAAATAGTTCTCATTACCTCTCTCCTGGTACCATCGAAAGTCCTGACTACTGTGCAACTCGGTAACATATAAGATATATCAACTGGCAACTTAGACAGGGTTGCCAAGGGCATTACATTTAATGAAGAACCATTATCCAAAAGCATCCTTGGTAGTATATGCCCCTTGCAGGTGGTTGTTATGTGAAAATCCTTTGTGGACCTGATAACTCGTATAATTATATAGTTTTTAGTTATGTTTTATTATTGTTTTGTGTCAAATACGAGTTATTATTGTTTAGTCTAATTGTGTTTATGATCTTTTATATTTTTATGTAATTTGGTGTTTTTCACAAGTTTCTTTGAGTGATTTCAGATTACTAGAATTAAGGGCAAATCCAGTTCAGTTCCAGTTCCGACACATTTTGCCATATCAGCTATATCTGGAGTTTCACTGAAGCAATAAGGCTGAAATTTGTAGCCGTGCAAAGCTAAGAGGCATATCTATCTTTTTCATGTTTTATACTTCTTGAAACGGAGTCGTTTTCCCTAGCGAAATCGACCATCAAGTTGGCTGATGTGCAATGACGTCTGTGCTGACCTGTTTTCGTATTTTGCCCATATCTGCTTATCCAAATCAGCAAATGAGCTGATTCCAATGGCTATGGATCCGTAACTGATACGGGAACCGTTTTCTAGAAGACCATATGATCAGATCAGGCCTCTAATATTGACGAAATCGACCATCAAGTTGGCTGATGTGAAATGACGTCTGTGCTGACATGTTTTCGTATTTTGCCCATATCTGCTTATCCACATCAGCAAATGAGCTGATTCCAACGGCTATGGATCCGTAACTGATAGGGGAACCTTTTTCTAGAAGACCATGTGATCAGATCAGGCCTCCAACATTGACGAAATCGACCATCAAGTTGGCTGATCAAAATTGTCATACAATATGACGAAAATTGTTAGAAAAATTCACCCACCTATTATACCTACCTTTGAAATTTGTAAAGCTTGTCTCTTGTCATTTAGCCTTCCAAAATGTGTATAAATAGAGGGCCTTGGATGATTGTAGAGGAGCATATTGTACATAGGTAGGATATTAGCCATTTTAATAAAATTCTCTAAGTTTTCTTCTTCTTTCTTTTCTCTAGTTTTCTTTCTTTTCTCTAGTTTTCTTTTTCTTTAGAGATAGCAAGAGGTTGGATAATTAATATTCTTCCTCTTCTTCTTTCTTTCTTTTATTTTCTTCTTAGATTTTCTTTAATTTTATGTTTATGTTTATAATGCCTATGCTAGGCTAAACTTCTATTTGGTTAAGGGTGATTTCAAAGCCCTAGACATGTTTTGTGATTGATTTTCAGATTCTATCTATCATTAATTTTCTATCAAAGTTGCTTATGTTCTTCTACAAGAATTGTTCATGATGTTGTCTAGATTTATTTAGGTGTACAACTAGATAGATCTTGATAATTATCTATTGCTAGTTTAGGAGTCTTGATCCGTGTAATTGTCTTGATTTCCTATTCATAAGTGGCAATTTGTGATTAATGATTATGGTCAAGTTTTCAATAATTGCAAAGTGGAACATAACCTAAGTTGAACAATCCGAGCTTATGTGTTTGTTGCTTAGATCAACCTATCTTTCTCATCATAAAGCTGCCATTAAATTGAATTTAGAGAGCTTATTCTAGGTTGTTTAATGGTTAGAGATTAAATAGAGAGCTTGTTCTATTTAACGACAAACTAAGGAAAGATTGGGGTAACAGAGCTTGTTGTTATCTACGGTTGTTAACTTTGATAGTTGGTTGATATTGATAGATCTGAAATTGATTCTTAATGATGTCTAGTGGTGGAGAATGAAACCTTAACCATATTTTTCATATTTGATTCTTCTTACTTATTTGTTTTCTTACTTTTAGTTTGCTTATTTTTTATATTTATTTTTATTGGCTGGTTATACCGCCTAATTTGTATATTAACTTTGTTTTATTTTTATTGGCTGGTTATACCGCCTAATTTAGTATATATATTTTTATTGGCTGGTTATACCGCCTAATTTAGTATATATATTTTTATTGGCTGGTTATACCGCCTTGCATCTTATTCTTATTATTTACTTTAGTTTAAATCTGGCTTCAAAAACCCCTTTTCTTTTATTGTTCTTGAATTTAAGTTTTAAACTATTAACTTATAAACTAAAACCCAATCCCTGAGGACTCGACCCTTGCTAACTACTATACTTACAATTTATCTTTTTAGTGCAAGGTTAAATAAGATACACTCTTTTGGGTGCATCAAATTTTTGGCGCCGTTGCCGGGGATTGTTTTCTTTAGTTTATTTGTTACTTGGTTTATTCTTATTTTCAGTTCTAATTAGTTCTATTTTCTTGTACATACAAGTTTTTCTTATCAAATTTTGAAAAAAAAAAAAAAAAGAAACGATGGAATTGAGCAATCTAACACTTGAAGAGTTGGTGGCATACATGAACATGGAAAATCAACAAGCCAATCTCACCTACCCAGTTCAACAATTGGCCATGGGAGGATGTCAAGGCCTTCAAGTGTTCCAAGACCAACAGTATGATCATTACTCAAACACTTACCATGAGGGATGGTGGGATCATACTAATTATGGCTACTCAGAAAATTACCAAGAAGTAGATCCTTATGCCAATTACACTCATCCATCTAGCTTCAATCAATCATGGTCTCAAGAACCAGATCTTCTTCAACCACCACATATGACTCAAAACTCAGGTACTTCTTTAGAAGATCTTGTCGATTCTCTTGTTACTAATACTTTGCAATTTCAACAGGAAACAAGGGCAAGTATCCAGAGTTTGGAAAGGCAAATGAGCCTATTGGCTAGTAGTATGGTGGTATGGGTAGCACAAAGATCTGAAGAACTCCCAGCCCAAACGATGGTTAACCCAAAGGAGAATGCTACTCTTGTGACCTTGAAGAATGAGGAACAAGATGAGGATGAAACAAAATTAGAGATGGATTCTATTCTTGATGATAATGAAGCCAAAGATCCAAATAAGAGTATTTCGGCACCTGAGGTAACGTTTAAGGTTTCACTTTTTACTAATGTTTCTTCTCCACCTTTTCCTAGTAGATTTGCAAAGTTCAAGGAGGAAGAACATGAACAACACATGTCGGAAACCTTAAACAACTTGTTTGTGGAGGTCATTCAACAAGTATCAAAATATGCTCCATTCCTCGATGACATATGCACCACAAAGGATGATGGAATAATACTTGTAATGGAGAATGCATCCACTGTTGTGCAAAGAAAGCTTCCTCTCAAACGCATAAATTTGGGAAATTTCATGTATGAGCCTGACAAGCCTAAAAAGCCAAGAAGGGGTGTTGGTTAGGTTCAAAACACTAACTCAAGTGTTAATTGGGAAGGCAACCCAATTAAAGAAGAAATTGCCAACCTTCCATATTTAGATTTGCTTTCTCTTTCTTTTCCTTTTTCTTTTATTATTTTTATTTTTATTGTTTTTATTTTTATTTTTTATGTTTACTTGTTAATTTTTGTTTAGTATTTTAGAATTATTTAGGTTGCATGAGTTTGTTTTGTTTTGTTTTGAGTCTAGTTATTCCTATTCTTATGTTATTAGTTCTTTTCTCTTACACATGATTCTTTCATTTGGGTTAATAGACTTACATTGAGGACAATGTAAGAATTAAGTGTGGGGGGAATGATTTAGGATTTCTTTTATTTTTGTCTACTATTTTTTTTATATGAGTCTTTATTATTATTATTATTTTTTTTTTGTGTGTTTTAGTTCCTTTTTAATACAATGATGAGATATGAATTGCATAAGTCTAAAACATATTTATTAGTGAGAAGATTTTCATGAGAATTGAGCTTGATGTCAACCTTTTTATGAGCCAATGTTAATATGATATGTTGATTGAGAAAGAAGCATGTTTAGACTTAATCTGACTTGTATAATCATTCTTGTGAGTTTTTGAGCCTATAATGATTGATGCATTATACAAATCAATCTAATTTCTTTCTTGAGTGCTCTTATGATTACATGATTCTCTAGAACTTGCTTTAAACCGTTTGAGACTATATTGATGCATGTGACAACATGAATATGATAGAGGCATTAGGATTTTTAGCCAGGGCCAAACAACCATCCCTTATTGATGTTCCAAGAGAACACACCCTTAGTGAACCAATTTGAGCCTACATTGAATAAGCTATCTCTTTGGTAACCATAACTTGTCCCTAACCTAAATATACTTATATCTTTACCTTTGTTCCAAAGATGAATTAGCATGATTTGAGACAAGTTGCAAAGACAAGGGATATTTTTTTTGGTTAGAAACAAGAAATAAGTGTGGGGGGAAAAGAAAAGAAAAGTCAAGAGAAAAAGAAATGGAATACTGGCAAATACATTCCTATATAAAAAAAAAATGAATCATCTCTTGAATTTGTGGAAAAAGAAAAAGATGTTACAAAGTTGTTTAGAATGAAGAAAAGGCCCAACATGAACATCCGGCCTAGGTGACTATGTACTTGTAAAGAGTTTTGAGAAGTTTCTTTGTATAATCTTTTTATGTCTCTAAACTTTATGAACTCTTTGGAACCTTTGTGATATCTTTATCCTTTTGTTCTTCAACCACATTACAAACCCCTTGGCCCCATTACAACCTTGATTAAAGACCTCTTGATTTATGAAGTTGCATGATCTTTTAGTGGAGAATAGGTGGACAAGCAAGCATATGGTAGAAGTGTTTTCATGAGATTGATTGAGTGTAAACACTTTACCACTACTTTAAAGAGTGAAAATCAAGAGAGTATCCCATGTGAGAAGTTGAGATTAAATTTGAACATGCACTATTTTGATTGAGATATGTTATGCTAATATTGGCTTAACTCAAACAATTTACATTCAAGCATGATTTTTTGTGAAATTTTTTAAGCTATTGATTAGTTTATAAGACTTGTTCAAATATTGTCTCTAATTTGTATTGAAAGGATTAGGAGTAAATATTTCTAGTATATGTAGTTTATTTATATGAAGTTTATTTATATTTTAATTTTTCAATGTTTGTGGGTATCGTTCTAGTAAACCCTCACGAGACTAAACTCGTCCACTAGGGACACCTAGGGGTTTAAAGGCTTGTGTCACATGCTAAGTGCCACCGTGATTTCCTACGAAAGTGGATTAGATTAGATTTTCTTATTTTATTTTTATTGAGTCGTTGCTAGGGACTAGCAACAATCTAAGTGTGGGGGTGTGATAACTCGTATAATTATATAGTTTTTAGTTATGTTTTATTATTGTTTTGTGTCAAATACGAGTTATTATTGTTTAGTCTAATTGTGTTTATGATCTTTTATATTTTTATGTAATTTGGTGTTTTTCACAAGTTTCTTTGAGTGATTTCAGATTACTAGAATTAAGGGCAAATCCAGTTCAGTTCCAGTTCCGACACATTTTGCCATATCAGCTATATCTGGAGTTTCACTGAAGCAATAAGGCTGAAATTTGTAGCCGTGCAAAGCTAAGAGGCATATCTATCTTTTTCATGTTTTATACTTCTTGAAACGGAGTCGTTTTCCCTAGCGAAATCGACCATCAAGTTGGCTGATGTGCAATGACGTCTGTGCTGACCTGTTTTCGTATTTTGCCCATATCTGCTTATCCAAATCAGCAAATGAGCTGATTCCAATGGCTATGGATCCGTAACTGATACGGGAACCTTTTTCTAGAAGACCATATGATCAGATCAGGCCTCTAATATTGACGAAATCGACCATCAAGTTGGCTGATGTGAAATGACGTCTGTGCTGACATGTTTTCGTATTTTGCCCATATCTGCTTATCCACATCAGCAAATGAGCTGATTCCAACGGCTATGGATCCGTAACTGATAGGGGAACCTTTTTCTAGAAGACCATGTGATCAGATCAGGCCTCCAACATTGACGAAATCGACCATCAAGTTGGCTGATCAAAATTGTCATACAATATGACGAAAATTGTTAGAAAAATTCACCCACCTATTATACCTACCTTTGAAATTTGTAAAGCTTGTCTCTTGTCATTTAGCCTTCCAAAATGTGTATAAATAGAGGGCCTTGGATGATTGTAGAGGAGCATATTGTACATAGGTAGGATATTAGCCATTTTAATAAAATTCTCTAAGTTTTCTTCTTCTTTCTTTTCTCTAGTTTTCTTTCTTTTCTCTAGTTTTCTTTTTCTTTAGAGAGAGCAAGAGGTTGGATAATTAATATTCTTCCTCTTCTTCTTTCTTTCTTTTATTTTCTTCTTAGATTTTCTTTAATTTTATGTTTATGTTTATAATGCCTATGCTAGGCTAAACTTCTATTTGGTTAAGGGTGATTTCAAAGCCCTAGACATGTTTTGTGATTGATTTTCAGATTCTATCTATCATTAATTTTCTATCAAAGTTGCTTATGTTCTTCTACAAGAATTGTTCATGATGTTGTCTAGATTTATTTAGGTGTACAACTAGATAGATCTTGATAATTATCTATTGCTAGTTTAGGAGTCTTGATCCGTGTAATTGTCTTGATTTCCTATTCATAAGTGGCAATTTGTGATTAATGATTATGGTCAAGTTTTCAATAATTGCAAAGTGGAACATAACCTAAGTTGAACAATCCGAGCTTATGTGTTTGTTGCTTAGATCAACCTATCTTTCTCATCATAAAGCTGCCATTAAATTGAATTTAGAGAGCTTATTCTAGGTTGTTTAATGGTTAGAGATTAAATAGAGAGCTTGTTCTATTTAACGACAAACTAAGGAAAGATTGGGGTAACAGAGCTTGTTGTTATCTACGGTTGTTAACTTTGATAGTTGGTTGATATTGATAGATCTGAAATTGATTCTTAATGATGTCTAGTGGTGGAGAATGAAACCTTAACCATATTTTTCATATTTGATTCTTCTTACTTATTTGTTTTCTTACTTTTAGTTTGCTTATTTTTTATATTTATTTTTATTGGCTGGTTATACCGCCTAATTTGTATATTAACTTTGTTTTATTTTTATTGGCTGGTTATACCGCCTAATTTAGTATATATATTTTTATTGGCTGGTTATACCGCCTAATTTAGTATATATATTTTTATTGGCTGGTTATACCGCCTTGCATCTTATTCTTATTATTTACTTTAGTTTAAATCTGGCTTCAAAAACCCCTTTTCTTTTATTGTTCTTGAATTTAAGTTTTAAACTATTAACTTATAAACTAAAACCCAATCCCTGAGGACTCGACCCTTGCTAACTACTATACTTACAATTTATCTTTTTAGTGCAAGGTTAAATAAGATACACTCTTTTGGGTGCATCAGGACCCAATACCATTGGGTGGTATTTCATCATAACTGAAAAATATATGGTCGTCTGCCGCAATGTTTCCCACCAGCCTGTCTAACTTTTCTACTGATATGTTGTTAGCCACATATGCCTGATTTAACACTCTCAATAGGGCATTTTTGTATGGCTCCGAGTTTAATAGCAAAGATAAGATGGAGATTCTTGGTGGCTGATGCTGCAATTGCTCAACCACACTATACTCACTATGTTTTATGAACTTTAAAAACTCACAGGCCTCTTTCTCGTTTAAGTGCCCCATACCTTCCACTTCGTGTTAGGTGCCCCACACCTGTAATATCTTTTTGACTTGAAGACCCGAGCATAACCATGTTGCAGTCATATTTCCATGGTGTAGTTTTGTTTTCCTTGTATGAAAAGGAAGAAGGCAAATCTATGAATAGCTTGGGAGCAATTTTCTCAACAATCGGAGTAGTCTTCTTTGGTTCATCATAATATATGATCAAAGGTCTTCCTATTCCATAGCCAGCCGCATTCTCAATAATTTCTACTTCCTCCTCTGTCTCCTCGTAAAACTGGGCCTCTCCATCATCCGTCATCTTTTGAACTTTAGCCAGAAAGTCCCCGCAGTCTTGTATGATATGACCTGAACATTTATGGAATGGGCACCAATTATGCACCCTCTTTGCAACCATGTTTAAACTGTCTGCATCCCCCACCATTCCTGCCTTAATCATCTCGACCTATACTGTTAATATTAGAGTCTTGACTTCCCTGACATCCCTTTTTAACCTTCTGACTTCCCCTGTCAATACTGTATTTACCCAATTCTCAACATGATCGGGTAATGGGTTTCCCACTACATTCGGCCCATTCTTTGACCCAAACTTCACAACTCCGGTATTGATTAAACTTTGGACTTTATTTGTGAAGGCAATGCAATCCTTCGTTGAATGCCCCTAAATTCCTGCATGATATGCGTAGTTGGTATTTGCATTGTACCACCTTGGGTATGGTGGGGTCAAAGGTATAAGATATACAAGCGCGACAAGTTGGCCTTGTAGTAGTTTAGGATATAGCTCACCATAGGTGGTAGGAATGGGATCAAACTGGGGTTTTTGATTATTCCTTGGTGAACGATAGTCATTGCGCGTGGGACCTTGAGTGTTTGGGACAGTGTTTCGAGGAGGGTTATCTGTGGGGATATACTAGATGGAAATGACTGTTGTGGTATATTGGTATAAGGGAATGGATTTTTAGTAAGGTGGTTCATATTTGGGTAGTAAGGATTATACCCCGGGTAAGGTGTGTAAGGTGTCGGAGGTGCGTAAGATGTAGTAGGAGTATAAAGCATGGGAGCTGTGTATGGTGTAGGAGGTGTATCGGGGTATTGATTGAAACTGACTGCATGTGTCTCATCCTCTTTCTTTGCAGGAAAAACTCTTTTCGGGGTATCAGACTCACCCTCACCCTCTTCCTTTTTTCCGTTCTTAATAGCAGACTCTATCATCTCCCCAGATATCACCATATCTGCAAAGTCCTAAGTGGCACTTCCCACCAATTTATCATAATAAGGTGCTTTCAGGGTATTGATGAAAAGCACTGTAGTTTTCTTATTGGTTAAAGGGGTTGCACTTGTATAGCCAGGTCTGTCTATCTCTGAGAATATTCTTTAAAGCTTTCAGTAGCTTTCTTTTCCATGTTTTGGAGAGTTAGACGGTTAGGCACCATGTCTGTCACATGCTTGTATTGTTCCATGAAAGCTTTAGCTAGATCCATCCAGGAACGGATCTTAGTATGGGTAAGATGGTTATACCACCGAGTTGCGGACCCTATCAAGCTATCTCGAAAATAGTGGATGAGTAATTTTTCATCTTCATCATGTCCGGTCATCTTTCGGTAATACATGGTCAGATGCGCTGAAGGGTTGGTAGTTCCGTTATATTTTTCAAAGTCTGGTACTTTGAACTTTGGAGGGATCACCAGATCGTGCACTAAACTCATCTCTTTGGCATCTAGACTGTCAAATAGCTTCGCTCTTTCAACTGCCCTCAATCTTTCCTCTAGCAGCTGATATTTTTTCTGGGATTCTGCCATTTCAACCCTCTTCAGTTCAGTCATCTTTGCCCTTTCCTTTTCGGCTATTTCTTCAAAGTCTGGAACTTCCACATCAATTGGATCAACCCTAATATTACCCCTTGTAGGACCAAAATTCTGTGCTTCGGCCGCTAGTTGGATGTAAATATAGGATGCTTCCCCAGTCAGAAGTTCATTTCCCACAGGCTGGGATATCTGGCCATTCTTCTGTACCACCTCTGGTCGATCTTCCTGGTTTACTGCCCCCATTCTGGTAACTGAATTTTCTCCTGGCCACTTCTGCCTTATCATGGTACTCATCATCTCCATGAGTTTGGTCATTTGTTCCCGTGACTCCTCCTGAGACTTAGCCAACTATTCCTGCAGTTCTTTTTGAATTCTTTCCATCCTTTCATTCTAGCAAGCTGATCATTCTCCATAGCTCTTGCTTGAGATCGAGTATTGTAGGGGTGTCGAAAGTCTGATTCTTTCTAAGTGCGACCAATTGTACCTTTAGTTTTAAAAACCATGGATTAGAAATTATTGACACATTTTTTATTTTATTTTATAAAAATGAATGAATGAATAAATGACTAAATGTTAATGAATGAACAAATAAGTAAATGACTAAGTGTATGAACATGAATGACTAATTATAAAGAATAAATGAATGGACAAATAAATAAATGACTAAGTGTTTGAACAATTTATAAGGAATAAATGAATGAATGATTATAAATATAAGTCAATGAACAAACAAAATATATAAAGGAAAGAACAAATGAATGATGAATTCATTTAAAAGTATTGGTCCCGGGATAATTCCAACCAAACGGTCTTTCATTGATTTCCTGAAACTAAATACATCAAAGAAAAAAGATCACTGCTTAAAACAATCTGATAATCTATCTATCCTAATTTAAAAATGCTATTACAAAACACCGGTCCTTTAGTAACTCCCTCGGATCTTGTACCTTTTTCACTGTCCTCTTTTGATTGCCTTGCTCTTCGATCTGACCCCTACTTGTTCACGGCACTTTGACATGTCAGTAGAAGCATCGCTGTGTAAGCTTTCCTTAGCTTGTTTCTCCAATTGATTGGCTCAGGCTTCCTTATTCTTTACTCTCTCTATCCAATAGTTCTTCTCCTTCTTGAGGTTTTTGACTTCTTGCTCTCATTCCCCGAAAGTCTTGAGAGTCCCCTCGAATCTAAGCTCGAAGCAGTACCTCTTGTTCTCCAAGTGTAATTCCTGAATATCGCTTTTAGCAGTGTCCCTTTCTCTCTTGATCTTTTCTTTTTCTCTTTCTCGAGCTGATTCCCTATTTTTCATATCCTCAAGCTCTTCTTGCAATCGGGCAATTTCCTTGCTCATTTGGGTCTTTTTCCTTTTCGAATTCTGCCCTTGCAATTTCTAACTCCGATGGTGCTTCCTTGGGTGGCGAACTCAAGAGCTAAACTTCTTCCCCATCTGATGTCAACAACCTATCATTAACCCTTAATTCTCTCCATATCAGGTAATCAAGTGTGACGATGTCAGCATATCTAGCTACCTCTACCCGATGAGTTTTCTTCCATGCTACTACAATCTCACGTACCTTTCTCGAATATCCATTTTCTCCATAAGAAAATTCTGAATTACTAAGGTCATGGGTCATATGAGTAAATTGACGGGATTTCGATTGTCTTAGTACCAGTAGTGGTGTAGCTCACTCCTCCCCATACTCCCAATAATGGAACAGAAGCTTTATCTCCGCACTTGTACAATATCGGCATAGGAGCTATCCATGGAGCTCTCCAAATTATCATCTCAGCCCTGATATTCCGGAATATGTTGATCCATTGTTCCTTAGTCCTATTTTCAAGCCAATCTCTCTTAAGAAATTCACCAATTAGTGCAAAAGACTTCCAATACGAGCGAAGAGGGAAATTCTCCTGTTTACAAAAATGGCTCTGAACCCATATGTAAAGGAGCTGTATAAAACCTCTAAAATGCCCTTTTCCTTCCTGTCTACAGAAATTCAGGGATCAGATTGTTTCTGCTATAATTTCCAGGGCTGGGTTTATCCTCTGCTCAAGCCTCTCAAAAAATCAAATATCGCCACATCCACATACCCTAATGTCTTTGGGAAGATAACTAAACCATAGATAGCCAAAGCAAAAATATCCTATCCGTCTCCTTACTTGAATGGCTATGGATTAAGTTCTGTAAAATATCCCATGATATACAGTAGCTTACCCCTTTCCGGACAACATGGCTTTCGACCCAATTTCTTTCCACTCCCAGAATTTTAGATACCTTTTTCTTGAAACCCGGCGTCTTTGTATCCTTCAAATAAATACGGTCTGGAATAACGTTCTCAATATGCAGCAAGGTCGAATATTCCTCTATGGTTGGAGTCATATCCTCTCGGTTGAAGGTAAAACACCGATAAACAGGATTCCAGAATTGCACCACAGCCCGGATCACCTCACCACTAACCTTAACCTGAACTAACAGTGCTATGTCCCCATAAGTCTGAGTGAAGGTTTCTTTTTCTGATATGTTCCATTGATTCCATATATCCATCAATTCCCGGAGATCATTTTGCCTGATAGTAAGATCAACCTTGGCTGGCAATGCTGACGCATATCCCATATTCAAACAATCCCTATTATCCTGTTGACCTTTCTCGGACTGTTTCCTAACCTCTAAATGCTTCTTGACTACTAAGACATTCTGACCCTCCATGAAAGCCCTTTTGGTTGAAGATTGTCTCGAGACCAATAACTTTCCATGTGCAAAAAAATGATGACAAGAATGCAAAAAAGCAAACAAAAAAAAGAATTAGTAATGGGAATAAATTCGAATAATACAAAAAACATATAATTCAAAACAGTAATTATCCCTGAGGATGCCAACAAAATTTCGACATTATAACACCCTTGGGACGAAATACCAACACTTATTACGGGTATTGTGATGTACGTTCATCATTGTCCGATTTTCAAAAATAAATTTATTCGGAAAGTAGAATAGAAGGTAAAAAGATTAGAAATATTCCTCCATGTGTTCTTAACTTCGGGATATCTAATTGGAACTCCGGCATGGTTTCACCTAGGTTTACTATATGAAGGTGAATTAGTTCTAAAAGCCCCGAATTGTTCCTCACTGTCGCCGGTAAAGGCTAGTAAGACACCCCGATAAAAGCGGGTTCAATTCGTTAGAGTCTATTTCCCTAGCCCATGCGGACTGTTAATCACGAAGACTTAGGTAATTTAGTACTCCGGAAGTGTTTCACTAGCCCATGCGGATTGTTAATCACGAAGGCTTAGTTACTTTGCTCCCACCTAAAAGGACGAAACCCGGGTATAGGATTCATGATATGCAAATGCACATGTAGTGTGTGAGGAGAAATAACAAACCTTTCACCACCTATTCTACATCTCTTATTCCAAATGCCCCAACAAGATTAAACAACATAAACCATCAATTAATCAATACATGAATATATGCACCAAAATAACCAGAGAACAATTATAATATGTATACACATGAATATGGACATATTTAAAAATATTTTATTATTTTTGAAACTATCCTTATTTTTTTAAAAAAAAATGTGGGAATTAAAATTAATTACCAATTAAACCAAAAAAACCGAGACTTTGATAACACACGACTAATTTTAGGCCTGACTCTCTAATATTTCCCCAGTGGAGTCGCCAAGCTATCGCAACCTAAAAAATAACAAGTCTCATCGCAAGACTTTATTATTCGTTAAGCGTGACATTAAAAAAATGGAGGAAAAGTAGGCTTAATTCCTCTTGAAAAATGAAGGTTTTGAAAATGACCTTGAAAAAAACATGGAGTCGCCACCAATCTTTTTTAGCTAGGTGTGATCGGCCACCTATTAAAATCGGTTTTATAAAATATTTTAAAATTAATTAAAACATTTTTAAAACCAATTTCAAGTTTGCGTTTTAAACCAGAGAAATAAAAAAAGCGGGTTCGGGACTCGGTTACGTGTAAGGAAGGATTAGCACCCCCACAACGCCCTATAAAACGGTACCTTATTAATCACGTGTTATCTCAAGGCTCGGTAAAAATTTCGGTTTTAAATTTAGTATTTCAAGTTAATTACCAATTTAAAGAAAAATAATTCCATTTTTAATTGAAAATGATCCGAAATTTATAATTTCAAAATTTTCCTATATTCCCCAACAAATGTGGCAAAATATAAATTTTTTTATTTGTTTGGAAAACTTTTCCAATCATTCTTATTTTAAAGAAGATATTCCGTTATTAATGATAATTCATGATATCCTCCCCAGCAAAACCCGACAGAGAACTCATGAATTATTTTAACTCGGGAATATCTTTATTTTATTGAAAATCATTACCTTTTTCAAAATATTTTTAAAAAAATATGAATATGTATGATATAAATAAAATGACATAGCAAGTCTAAATAATATAATGCAACCTAAATGGTATGACATAATTTAAATGTCTTAGCATATTCTAAATGAAATGAAATATCCTAAATTATATGATATATTCTAAATGAAATGAAATGACTTAGGTAACATGATATATTTTATATGAAATGTAATATCCTAAGTCATATGATATATTCTAAATGAAATAAAATATCCTAAGTGGCATAATATATTCTAAATGAAATGAAATAATTTAAATGACATGGCAAATATAAATGATATGGCATATAATCTAAATGACATGAAACATAAAATAATACTATCATATAATATGCATGGAAATAAAAATAAAAATAATAATGCATGAACATAGTATATGCTAAATAATATGACAAAAATAACTAAATAAAAAGCATAGGATATCATGAAATATTCAAAACCATATAACAAATAATATAATATCAAAAATTTAAATCAAAGATAATAACACCATCATGAAAATTAAACATAGCAAAAATTACATATTATATAATATGCATGAATATGGAAAATGCAATGCATGAGAATGTATTTTTTTCCTTTAATTAAGGAAATCCGTATATCTAAAAGAGATATCCGGCTACCTTAGGAAAATATATCAAATTAGATATTCTAAAACCAAAATACCTTGTGATTGTTTGAAAACAATTTTGAAAAGCTTAGATTAAAAATAAAAACTTAGCTAAACCCTTTTTAAATGGCTCTAATTTCCTAAGTTTAAAATCCCGGATTTGACCACCCTTAACCTTTAGACTTAAAAAAATCATTTTTAGAGTTTAAAAAAGCTTAGAAACTATCCTACATTAGTAGTTAAACTTCCTAATCAACCCTCTCTAAGTAACTTAACCAAAACAGAAAAATGATGTTCATTCAAATTCAATTCTGCCTCCACTATCTAGTTTAAGCACGGTTTTTTACCCTATTTTTAAAAATTCAAAACAATCTAAAAAAAATACTGGAGACTCACGACACATAAAATTACACGGGAAAAAATCTGCTTAATTTTTTGATTAAAGATGACTGCCCAGAAAATCGGGAAAGTACAAGTATTGGGTGAAAAAACTGTTTTGCCAAAACACATTCTTTTGCCTTTGATAAAATCATTTAAAAATCAAAATAAAAATATTAGCGACTCTCTAAATGACTCACAAACAGTAACTAACACTTTTGAAAAGTTAGGCAAAAAATTGGAAGTAAAAAAAATCATAAAGGTAGAATAATCAATTTGACAACTCTGTAATTTTCCACAAGTATGCTCAAGTGAGCATGACTTTGAGCCATTGATTGGCCTAAGTCATAAGTCAAGTGGCAAGGACATGAAATGCATGAAAAAAATAGCAAATATGATGCATGAAATGCATGATTTAAAACCTAAATGACATGAAAAATGCATGGCATCAATAAAATGACCTAGACCTAAATGAACTTGCATGGCATTTAATGCAACCTAGGTCTAAAATGCATGAATATGCATGGCAAAACAAACCAATCTTAAACCTAAAATATGCATGGCAATAACACAAACACATGGCATGTTTAAACAAAATACTCAACAAAATATCATGAAAATGCAAACCTATCAACTAACATAACAAAAATGCACACACAAAGCATACAATATAAGGGTGGCCAAATAGTCCCATGCTTAAAATGAGCATGGCATTTTCACAAACACATGATATACTAACATGCTTAGCTAAAGAATAACACTCAAATCATACAAATATAAAGTAAAGGCATGAAAACCAATAGGCATTTTCACAAACACAAATAAAACATAAACATTTTGAAAACAGAAAATCAAAAATGCAAGACAAGTAAAATAAACATGATAACAAGATAATAGACTAAAAAAATAGAAACAAGCAAGCAACCAAATTAAAACAAGCTTCATATTTATTTATTAGAAGAAGATTTAAAGAATCAAAACTTGTTAAACATCAAGAATAACATGAAATAAAGAATGCAAACCCTAAACCCAAAAATCAGACCATTCGACCACCCTTATAATAAGAGAAAAAAAATATTTCAAAGCTTCTTTCCAAGAAAGTATGAAGAAGAACTTGAAGAAGAATATTAAAACACTTATTTTAAAAGAAAAATCAAAAGAAACTCACCAAAATAGTAATCAAAACAGCAAATCAAGAATGGAAAATCAAAGAAAGTGCAAGAGTATGGTGCTTAAAGCAACCTCTAGAAGCCATCTTTCAAGCATTTCCTATTCTAACTTTCTTTTCTTTTCTAAACTTTTCTTTTTGCCTTTCAACAATGGAGAGAAAAATCAGCCAAAACCAAGAGAGAATAGAGAGTGAATAGCTGAAAAATGAAAGAGAGAGTGTTCCCCTTGTAGTGGCCGAATGGCCCTCCCTAGGCTAGGATGTTATCTTTTCTTCAACTAATTTTCATCCAAAGGCTATTGATCCAAGATGTTTAAAAAATGAAATTATCACCCTTAGATTAGGCCATCAGCTATCCACAATTACAGCTGTTCAAGAATCTTAAGCCATTATGTTGACACTCTCCCTCTTCATGTATTGGTCCATGTGGCTTATTTGCAAAGGCTTGATACAAAAATAACTAACTTACTCTTCATTGTTGGCCTTTTGATTAAAAATCAGAAAATGTCTACCCATTCTTGGGCCTTGGTCGGCCAACCCCTTTTCTTCCAGTCCATGTTTCATTTTTTTAAAAGGTAAGAAAAGCCCTTTTCGGTTTCTTGGGTAAAATAACCTTTTTGCCCCCCCGAACATAAATGGCAAACAGACTCCAAATTCAATTTTTCTTTTTTCAATATTTTCAAAATAATAAAAAATTGAAATCTGGAAGTTTTCAAAATTTTCTGAGTCCATTTGCTTTTATTTGGATTTTTTTCTTCCAAAATTACCTTTTTATGCTCCCAAACTTTACCATTTTTTAAACGAGCTCCAAATCCAGATTTTTCTTCACCAATCTCTTCAAAATAATTTAAAAGTGTGATCTGGAAGTTTTCAAAATTTTTGGAACTCATTTGGTATTTTTCGGGATTTATCTTTTTGAATTTCTGCATAGGGGACCCGGGATTTGGCCATTTTGCAAACGAACTCCGAATCAAGATTTTCTTTCGTAAATCTCTTCGAAATGATTTAAGAATGAGATCTACAATTTTTCAAACTTTTTGGAGATCATTTTCTATTTTTTCCATATTTTTCAATTTTTTCTTTTTGCCTCCGAAACCCGATTTTGCTCAAAACAAGTTCGATTTTCAGATTTTCTTCAAACTGAGCTTTGGGCTATCCTTTTTAATCACTCCTCATCCATTAGGGGCTTTAGTCTTATCGATTCGGGCCATTTTTGTAATTCTTCCCTATTTCATCAAAATCCACCAAAAACCCTAATTCTCGATTTTCTTCCGGATTTACTTTTCTTTCAGTTTTTTTTCTTTTCAAGTGGCTTCTCCATTACCCGTAGTCAGTGCTTATCTTTCATTTGGAACCTTCAATTTCGACCAATTCGATCGTTTAAGCACTTTTTTTTTCCAAATTTCCCAGATTATGGTTTCTTTTTTATTGAATCTCCATAACCCAACTTCCGAACTCCATATCTTTCGATGTAGACCTCGGATTATCAAAATTTTTTCACCATTTTTCAATTGAACTTCAAATCTTGATTTTGAAAGTGGGTTGACTGTTTCAGTAGTTGACTTTTTAGGGTTGACTTTTTGAGGTTGACTTTTTCAAGTTTGACTTTTTATGCTCGCCTTCTTAGACTAAGTCCTGGAGTACCACCTGCAGGATAAAAAAAAAGTCTTTTTACATTCTGAAACATCAATTTAGAAAGAAAATATACATGTTTTAGTGATCCGAACAAAATTAGGTGTCTAAAAATATTATAGTAACACTTTTATGCCAAATTGAATTTGAGCCTAAAATTCTAAAATTCGAGTCGGATCATACCTATGAGCTTTGGCAAGAGTTAAAAATGGATAACATTTTAAGAAAAAGAAGGATCGCCCTTATTTTCCATCTTACAACCCTCATTTTCCTTTCGCCTTTCCCATCATTCACCCAATTTAAACTTATTATTAAAAGAAGCAAGAGGGAAATTCCCACTTCATAAAACATTATATATACAACAACATGAACTTTTCACAATTATACATTAGACCCAATAAAAACTTTAAGGCTTTACATGGTAGGGTGAAAGAAAAATTGAAAAGATGAAAAATTGGAGGAAAAGAAAAGTGGAAAGATAGAAAACATATATATTTTTTCATTAGTGTGCTTGGTAGTTGGTAGAAAAGATGGAAAAGTGAAAAGAAAAAGTCATTTTCTTTCCACTCATTGCTTGGTAGAGTTGAAAAATGAAAATTATATTATTTTACCATTATACCCTTAAGACAAAAAGATAAAATTTAAAAAATGATGGATAATCTTGTAAATATACACACTTAACTCACATTTCTCTAATTTTCTCTCTCCTTGTCATTCCAATTTGGAATTATTTGTTATTGTGCATTAGGGTAAAAAATAATCGTCTTTCTTATTTTCTTCCCTCTCATTTTTTTTCCGTATCAAGCATACTCAAAATTCATTTTCTTTTCACTTTTTCACAATCCTCTTTCCATCTTTCCATTTTTCACTCTACCAAGTACACTAAATGTTTTGTACTTGAATCAATTACAATTTTACACTTTAGGATGTATACTAATGTTGGAAACAAGTGCATGAGGTTAAGGGGAAATTTATATAACCCCAAATTTGTACTTTTTTTTTTTACAACAATCATTTTCTTTTACAAATGAGTCGCAACTTAGGGATAAGAGAAAGGTTGCAGATGCTGGGATTCGTCGAACCTCAAATTTGTTGGATGCCACCTCTAAAAATAATTATATGGATCAACTAAATTAAACCTGGGTTCTACAACAATCATTTTCCTAAAGGACTAAATAGCAAGTCCAAGTTTTAGATTTGAATATCCTAACTAAATATTACTAATGATTAATTCCAAATGTTGGGTATGCCCACTTCAGATAAGTAGTTTTGATCTGAACTTCCTTCTCCAAAGCTTGGTAATTCCTTCACATTAAGGTAAGTATCCAGCTTTGTAAGATGATTCAGCACAGCATTTTGTTGAGTATTTTTGAGTCAAGTCCCAATCCCACATAGCTTGCTTATGTTAAGCCAAGGGGGCTTTCACCTTATAAGTAGAGAGCTTAGGCTTTGGTTGAACTCACCCACCACCCTTGTGAGAGATAGTCTATACTCTTGTATTAGGATTATCCGGTGGTGAGTCATAGTGTTTAATTTGAGGGTTTGTAGCTTAATCCATTCAAAAGCTACTTGTAAGAGGGTTTGTAGCTTAATCCATTCAAAAGCTACTTCTATGAGGGTTTATAGTTTTATCCGTGCAAAAGCTACTTGTTGTAGTGATGTTATCCTTATGGGATCGTGGATGTAGGCCAAGAAGGGTCGAACCACGTAAAAAAATATTGTGTCTTTTTCTTTTCTTATTCGAATGCTTGTTGTGGGTGAATGCTTGCTTTTGGGTAACCAGGTTTTATTTTTCCCAACACATTTATCACCTTTTTGTCACAAGGGAAAGAGTCTAAACAAGCAACATTCATTGGTATTTGTCCAACAGCTGTTTGGGTTTTGGTTGCTATGTTTGATTCCATGTGGGTAATGTCAGAGAAAATTGAGTAACTGGTGTGGTTTTGGGACAAAATGGAGAAACAGGGCACTTGCTCATCATACTGATCATCTAATTTTGGTTGATTTTGGTAAAAAATAATGTAAGAATCCATCAATGGTGGAAGAGGTGAAGAGCCTGTGTCATCATAACAGCTTCCCATGGTACTAGGTTTAGCAGTAATTTCTTTGTTTTTGTGAAGCACTCGACATAAAACCCAATCTTCCTACATGTTTACAAAACGAGATATATATATATATATATACATATATATATATAAAGAAATTTGTATCATCAAATTTAAACAATAATTTCATGTAAATATAATAACAAAACTTAGATGAAATTCTTTTAATTCAAATTCAACCCAAAACAAAAGTTGTCTCAAAAAATAAAAACTATATTTGAAGTTCAATAGTAAAATTTGAAATAGAAAAATGGTATATAGTGATAATTTTTTTTGGTATAAAAGAAGTCATAGTTTGAAAATAAAAAAGAGAATGCAGATGTTGACATTCAAATTTTAGATTTATTGATTGTCAATTTTTGAAAATGATTACATGAATCAACTGAGTTAAACTCAATTTCATATAATTGCAAATTTAATATATATAAGTAATTTTCTAATAAATTTACTCATGCACTAGTTATTTTATTTGGAAGTCGAAACACAAGGGCAAGGTTTTTTTTTTTTTTTTTTAACAATATAAAAACTGCCGAAAAGACAAAATCAAATTAAAGAGTAGGCTAGAGATCTTACTTTGACATATTCCTATGATCAATAGTTTTATATTGCAACATGCCCCAAGATTCATGCAGAAACTTAAGGACTTAAAAAAAACGACTTGAAAATCAGAAAATGATTTTTTCATTGTAAATTTTACCAAAACATTTTTCTTTGAACAGTGATATATATATATATATATATATCTTATTCAAAGGATTGGGTTTGATTTTTATCAATTATTTATTAATAAATTCATCATTATTATTTATATGTATTGGATTCATCCATGAATTATGAAAAATTATACTTGTAAATGATGATTAAAATTATATTAAAAATTAAGTGATAGAAAAATAATAAAAGGTAAGATATCTGCTTATTTTACCTTGAGAGTAGAAAGCTTAGGAGGGGAGAGGGGTACTTTTGAAGCCTGAATTCATGCATGACCCAATCAGTTTTTGTTCCTTTGGGAGCCCTACCTTGGTAGAACACCAAGGTTTTCCTCATCCCAACAAGGGTACCTTTGCTAAGGACAGCCTTGTCTTTCCCAGTGGCCTTCCAATACCCAGAGGCTGTTACCCTATTTGTTCTCAATCCTGTTGCATATTTTCGATCTCTTTGACTGTAAAAATACCATTCTTTGCCTCCCATACATTTTCCAATATATATATATATATATATATATATATATATATATAGTTAGTTAGTTAGTTAGTTAGTTAGTTAGCTTATATATATGAAACAAAGTCAATGTAGAAAATTTAGCTTATTATATTTAATATAAGCTTATTATATATATATATATATATATATATATATATATATATATATATATATACACATTCATGATTCACATGGATAGAAATTGAATATGTATCAAAACTCTTGACTTCATATTTTGAATTCAAAGTGTAGTCTAGTTGGTTCATGCAGGCACTCTTAAAAGATGACATCCAACAAGTTTGAATTTCAAACCCCAATATCTATAATCTTTTTTCATATCCTCAAATTACGACCTCTTTTATATCATATTTTGATCTTTATATGCAATATATAATACTTATTCATCACTTCTCTGATGAAGCTTTTTTTTGTTTAATTAATTTCACCCAAATGGCTAATGTTGAAGTTGTAAATATCATAGAAGATATCAAGTTTGAATTTTATTTGGTTCTACACTTCTACCTAAAAATGGAAAAAAAAAAATAAATAAAAAATTTAGTCATAATTAGAGGTGCTCATGGCCGGGTAACGACTCGATTTTTTTTGAGATCCTTTATCCAAGCCCGATCGAAAGCCCGTTTCACTGTTTAAAAAAATATTAAAATATTTTTATATTTTATAATTAAATTTTTTTTAATTAATAAACAGTAATTCGTCAAGCCAAATCGATCCGAATTAAAAAAAAATGTTTAAACCCAATCCAATACGAATCAAATTTGTCAAACTGAACGAATAATTCGATTCTTAAACAGGTTTAATCATAATTCTTTTTGGTCAAGTTAGAAAAATAATACCCAAAAAAGAAAGTAATTATCCAAAACCTAATAATTCTCTTTTCCTAGTAATGATTTATCCATGATAATATATTAATATATTTTAATGGAACAGTTGTGATCATTAGTTAATGACAATGATATTTATGATATTTCCTTTTCATTTACCTTTCAATTGGATTATTTAAAACAATTTTCTTGGTATGTATTTTTTTAGGTTAATTGAAATTTAAATATGTTTTAAAGTATAATACGTGTACCAAATCCAAATCCAAATCCAAAATAAAACAAAATGATGGTGATGTTGAAATAATTGCCAAGGCTAACTGGGGTCGTAAACGTGGCAGTTCAAATTTATAATTATCAAATAATTTTGCAGTTGAGAGGTCAATTTCTGTCTCTTAATGGAGAATTATTGAAGATAATTAATAATGGTAATTTGCCTAAAGACAAAAGGGTTGCTTTGCTTACACGTGTGGTATGTTTGAATTGAAATGAAGAGTTTTGAATATTTAGAAAAAAAAATTGAAAATTAATTTCAACCATTATAGTTTTTTTTCTTTATTTTTAAAATAAAATAATATTAATTTGAAAAAAAGGGATTTTAAATAGTTGATGAGATTGATATGGGTTAAAATCCCTAATTATATTATTCTGTTTATTATTATCTAATACAATTTTAGTTATTATTTATAATTATGATTTTTAAAATTTATAGATAACTTATATATATAATATATATATATAGGTGAACGGTATTGATAAATATATTAAAAAAATAAAAAATTAATGAAAGGGAATCCAATGCCATTATGCAGGTCTAATTGGATTTGGTGAACAAAGGAAGTTCCAATTCCTTATAGTAATAAAGGGAGACGAGATGCCTTCAACTAGAATGAAAATTGAGTACTAGGGATTTAATGGATTTTTTTTAAAAAATCAAATATTTTGATATTTTGTCTTATAGTGAGGTTAAGAAAATAATTTTGTAAGTTGATTTGAAAAAAGAGAAGAAGAAGCAAACAGAAGGGTGGGAGAGAAAGAGATGGGAGGAGAAGAGAGAAGAAGAGAGGGGTGGGTGAGGGAGGCCGGTGGTGACTTACCGGCAGATGGCTGGTGAGAGAGGGAGAAAATAGAGAGAGTAAGGGAGGAAGGAGAGAAAATCTCACTAGCGGAGAAAGAGAGAGGAGGAGATCGACCGGAGCTAGCTAGCTGCCTCGACCTGCTGACGATGGCGCAGGCAGCCGACTGGTTGGAGAAGAAGAAGAAGAAGAAAAAAATTAAGAAAAATGTTTTTATTTATTATTTATTTTTAGTTTTGTTAATTTATTATTTTCATAAAAAAGTCATAAATTACATGATAGAAAAAAGAAAAAAAAAGAGTAGAAGAAAAAAATGGAAAAAATAGAAAAAAGAATAAGAAATAAATTATTATTATTTTTTTTATTATTGTGTTTATTTTATTAAAATTTTCAATAAATTATAATTTATAATAATTTCACTAAAAATTAAAAAATTCATATTTAGTGAAAGTTATTACTTGATTTTAGATTTTTATGTATGAAAAAAATATAGATATTTTTCATCATTTTTTTCTCTTATCTTTTTTTAAAATATATTTTTTAAAAAAAATTATGATTTAAAAATAATTCTAAAATTTGATCTATTTAAAAAAAAATTGAATAAAAATATTAAAAATAAAAGAAAAGAGAGAAAAAAATTAATAAAGTAAAAAATGCTAAATCTTATTTTTTTTATTTATTCACTTTTTCTTTCATTGATTTTTTTAAAAAATAATTTTAATTTAAAATAATTTAATAAAATTATTCATATATATATATATATATATTTAAAAATATATATTTCTCGCAGTATCGTGCGGATAAATTTTTAATTTTTATTAGTTTTGAGTTTTTCATTGTTATTATCTCAATCACTATCATAGCTTTTGGTTGGGACAATGCCAAGGTTGTCAATTTCATTAAAAAGCTGCAGAATATGAAATTCTTGGATAACATTTTTCAAATAATAATAATTTCAAGATTCAAAAATCTTTCAAAACAGTTCAATATGAATTGGATATATATTTCAGCCAACAGTTTTGTATATAGATATGTTTAAGGGTCGAGTTATTCGTCCGACCTAATAAATCTGGCCCGTATTGGATCGAACTTAAATAATTATTTTTTCATTCGAGTCGACCTAATCCGAATTACTATTTATTAATATTTTTTAATTTAAATTTAATTATAAAATATATAAAAATAAAAATAATTTTTTAATATTTTTTAAATAATGATTCAGACTTAAATATACCAATTGTAGATATTCATTATTGAGCATACAAAACTGTTGGCTGAAATATATGCATACCAATTGTACATATTCATTATTTGTCTCCTAGTAGACTTGTTCAAGGATCGAGCAACTCATCTGACTCGTACTGGACCGGGTCTGGATAGAATATTTTGTGATCCAGGTAGGCTCGGTCCGGCCTGACCTGAATCACTGTTTAACTATTAAAATATTATTATTTTATTTATCAAAAAGATTCATAAACCAACAAATCAATTAGACATTTAAACCCGTCTTTTTTTTCCTAAAAAAAAAAAAAAGAAAAAAGCATTCGTACTCTCATAACTCAAGTCAAATAACTCTCAAAATCCTCAAAATAAAAAAAAAAAAAACATTAGGCATTCTTTTATTGAGTGGTCTCTAATCCCTTTTTTGTTTGTCTTGCTTAGAATCTATTTCGATTCTTCATTTTCATCTAGTTGTTGAGAAAATTGAAAAGGGTATTTCTTTATTCTAGGATCTTTTATCTTTGCCTTGAATCATTGGGTTTAGATATTATTTCGGCGATATTTAATCATTTCAAAAATGACAGCAACATGCTAATTATAAAAATATTTTTTTTTTATTTTTTAAATAGGATGAACAGTGATCACGGGCGAGCCTGGGCAAAGATGTTTAAAAATTTTCAGGTCTCGGCCCAGTCTGACCCGGCCCATGAGCACCTCTTCATAATACTACCATTTTTAATGTATATATATATATATATATATATATATTTCAAGCATGTAGTAAAAGAAGGATATGAAAATAAATTTGGTATCAAAAGGATGAAATTTAGGGTTCAAAGTACAGCAATTATCTTAGTAAATTAAGCATGTTGTCAATTTTTTAATTAGAAATCATATGCAAATAATTATAGTTTAGTTTACAATAGTATATCCTACACCAACAAAATTATATAAGGTGAGTAAAATTACACTCATAAAATTATCAAACTACACCAAAATCTTAATACTATAGTTCTTTACTTAATAATAGAAGTGCTTATGGGTAGGGCCGAAATCTTAAATTTTCTATTTTTTTTATCTGGACCTGACTCGTTAGCTCGTTTTATTATTTAAATAATATTAAAAAATAATTTTTATATACTTTTATAATTCAATTTAAATAAATTTTTTTATTATTTAAACCATGATTCGGGCTAATAGAAAAGAAAGAAAATTAAAATTAGGATTAATTACTTGAGAAAAGCCTAGGATTACAATTTCACTCAACATTTCATATGAACTTTTCCTACCCTCTTTGACTTAATTAATGATCTTGAGTTGTTAACCTAGAGTTCTAATCTATTTATAAGGATTTTCCGATGGTCTTATAAAAATATCCCTTTTAATCAATTAACTATATTCCTATGATAATTGAATTAAAGAAGAACTCATTAAGGTTAGACTCTAAAATTGATTACACATGACATGTAAGTGTATTCCTACCCTATATGCAGATCAATTCATCCTAATAAATGAATATGAAACATGTGTTATTCAATCCATGTCTAACACTAAACTCCCTTTTCCAAGTTGTATCTAGGTTACCAAATCATTCTAATTGGTACCTAAGCAATTAGAAGCATTAAGCATAAGATTGAATAAACAACATCAAATATCATTAAATCAAGCAAGAAAATAAAATAATCCAAGCTGCATGTTGAGTTCCATTGAAATCCTAGAAAAATAAATTAGTTCATAAAAAATAATAAAAATATAAAACAAAAGAGTTTCACCATCATCAATATTATAAGAAAGATAAAGAAGAGTAAAGGAAAAGAGAAAACTAAGGTTTGTTAGGTGTTCAGTATTCAATCCTCCAAAATCTCTCTTAGCTCCTTGCAAATCTTTGGTGGCTACTCTCCTCTTAATAAAATTAGGTTTATAGGTCTTGATTCCCCTTTATTTGAGCCTTAAAAGATCCTATTTATAGAGCTTTAGACCCCTGGAGTCAGAAACTTCACGTGCAAGCAACATGAGAGTTATTTTTCATCTTTATATTTTTTTCAGCATCTGCACGGGTGCCGCGGCGCCAACTTTCTGCCTTCTCTGAATTCTGTCATTTTCGTGAACTTCGTCAGCTGATTTGGATGGGCAAATCTTGTCCAATTTGGACGAGTAAACTACATTTGGAAAGATATGGAGATCAACTTCAAAAGTCAAGAGGAAGTTTTCTTGATTAAAGACTTTAAGATTATGTTTTTCTTACAACAAGCTCCTGACGTAAAATCTGCCTATACGTTGCTTTGCACCAATTTTCATCTTTTCGCACCGCGAAGCTCCTTCTCACTTTGGACCTATAAAAATACAAAAATACTAATTTAATAACTAATTTAAACATGAAATAAATAAATAAAAATAATATAAAAATAATTAATTCCAAATAAAAATCTCAAGGACTTAGCCGATTTGAATGCACAAAATGTGATAAAATAACTATATTTCGTAGAGTAATCATACCCCCAAACTTAAAATTTTGCTAGCCCTCGAGAAAAATAAAACATACAAACTAAGTAAAATGAATCAAAACACAACTCAAGATAAATGTACTTAAATAATGATTCCCTTAATTGTCCTCCAAAGTTATCTCAAAATTTCGACTCAAAGTAGAACACAAACATAATCCAACTTTATGATTCAATTCAATCATATGCCTCATGCTTGAATGGTCTTTCAGTGTGTGTGTGAATAATCTCTTTACAAATCATTACATGCAATCTAAATAAGTTTATACCAATGCAAAATATGAATTAGTGCTAAATTCTCATGTGTTTGCTTTTCATCTCTCTCTCCACTAATGTAGACTAACACTTCGTCAAGGATCAAGTAGGTCTTTATTAAGCTTTTAATGAAAGGCTAGGGTCAAGGTATGATAAAGGATATATTTCGAGTTTTAGTCACCCATAGACACTTTTCATTTTTTTCAAGATTTTTGGAGAGCCATAGTCTTTTCCTTAAATTACATACTTCATTCTTTGAATGCATTTTTTTCCCTTTTAACTCACCACTTTATTCCTTTGTTCTTTTCTTTTCTCTTTTTTTTTTTTTTTTTTTTTTTTTTTCGGTTCTTCATTTTCGAAGAACCATAATCTTTTTTTTTAAGAGAAATTTTCATTCATTGAATACCACCATTCCTTCAAAATTAGACATGGCTCATAATTATTTCCTGTAATATTACACACATTCTTATGTAGCGACGGTTAATCATGGTTTTTCTTATTTGGCTAGGCTAAAAGATGTGGCAATCAAAGAAAATAGATATATCAATTAGGCACAAAGAGGTATGCTAAGTATAATCATATATATAGGTAGTCTAGAAAGGCTCAAACGACCCAAAGATGGCCTAAATCACTTCCTCAACTTAGTGTTGTCTAGGATTTTGCCTCGAGAGAGAATCAAACAAATTCTAGGCTATAGACATAATTGCAATTCACATCAACATAATCAGTCTTTAAATAAGCAATGCAAATCTAAGCAAGAGATCAAGTTCTCAATTAGTGAAAATCACATCCTAACATTAAGACTAACGAAAGAATTTAACATAAAATCAACTCATGCTTATGTTGTTCCCAAAAGTCAAGACAAATCATGTAACAACCGAGGTTACGTATAATCATGTAAAGTTAAATCCCAAAAATTTTAAGGACAACTTGGAAATTGGTAAGAAGTTATAAGTGAAGGAAATAAAAGAAGAAAGGATCAAATTGAGCAAATTAAAAAGTTTAGGGGCTTAATGGTTATTTATAAAAAGTTGAAGGACCAATGTGCAATTATACCAAAAATTTAAAAATATCTCTTAAGATTATTTTATCTCTTGAAAACTCTAGACAATTTATTCCTCTCCCAAGTAGCAACGGCTCTTCTATCCTCCCTCTCTATCAAAATTCTCTTCAAACAACTCCACCAAAATCTCAACAACAATTACATCCAAGGTTAGTTTCTTGATAAATTCTTCCTTTTCTTTAGATATTCTACTTGAGCATGCTAAGATCTTAGCTCCATAAACATGTTAAGGTCTGAAATCCATCTATTAAGTATGAGTTTTACTCATCTTTGGTAAGAATTAAAAGGATTTGAAAGCATGAACAAGAAAATGGGAAGAAAAAGCAAAACAGGGGAAGTTGAGCATCCTTGCTGTTCGGATTTTCTGAGTTCGGAAAAGCTGGGTTTGTATTTTTTTGATATTTTTCCTAGAAACTATACTTCAATATGAGAATTGTGGTTTTTGAATCACCCAAAACTGATAAGCGGTTAAAAAGATAAAATTCAGTGAAGTTGGCTGTTCTGTGTTAACCCCTGTTTCGGCATGGTTTCGAGATTTATCAAATTTGATCAAGATTTTGTTCTAATTGTCTAAGTTAGTTATTTTCTTCATAAATTAGACTTATTTTTTTGAAATAAACCAATTGGAATCACTTCAAAATTCCTTACCAAACTCAAGTTATGATTTTCTAATCTAGCTTGATAGTAAGGAATTTATTGCTTAAGATAAATATAGTACTAAATGATAGTTATGGATTATGAAAATCTCTAAGGCATGGAGTACTAGAAAGGAATTTGATAAGGACATGAATATGGAGTTGAATTATGGAGAAAATGATTATGGAAATGATATTAAAAATTAAGGATATGTTGTTTTGAGTATGAGAAATTAGTATTGACTATGGGGTAGATTAATGGGACTTAAGTTGCATTCATAATTGTGTAATGCTTTGAGCATGTATAGATACTAATTATTTTTAATCTCTAGGCCATGTAGATCCGACGTCACTTGTGGATCCCGAAGTTTCAGATCGAGGTGTACAGTGAGATCATCTCAATGATTGTGAGTAGACACAACTATAGTTATTTGAAATTTCTTTAATTATAATTATATATATATTTTTAGCATGATATTTGTTTTACGTATTAAAGGTATATACGATATATAATCATATGAATTGATTTGTTATTAGAGTACATTTATTTCAAGAAATATTATATCGAGTAAGTTGGTTGATTTATGAAATATGATTATACATAGAATTTGACGTACATGGTTTTGGCTCCACCTGACTTAATGTATGAGATTATACCCTTGATCGGAATAGGGAGCTGCGTGCTACGCCTTTGTGGCGGGAGCCACCTCAAGAGTCCCAATTCCGTGATATTAGACTGGGTATGGGAGCTGCATGCTATGGTGGGAGCCACCTCCAGAGTCCCTATCCCTTTATATTAGCCTTTTGGGGGCACATCATAACAACACATATGCCTTTGGGGCATCCTATGGTGGTATTGGCCTTTGGGGCCGGCTACTAGTATGCCTACATGGATATTGCCTGGTTATTTCATGGATGTATTCTTATGCATGACAGTAAGTTGGAGCCCAACTATACGTAACTTTATTTACTTTACAGATTTTATACATTGATTTAATATTATAATATTGTTATACATTTGGAAACTTCGCTACATCTTTGAATTACTCATTATGGTTTTACTATTATTTATTTTGAAAATGTCAATTATGCTTTACAAGTTACCATTATGGTTTTCACACGATTTAAATGTTGTCTACTAATTGAGATATTCATATATCTCACCTCTTTTTATTTCTCCTTTTCAGGACACAGTTAGGTGCCGGGATTGCTGCCTTCCTCTACTCCCCGCTTCAAAAGTATATTGACGTCGTGGGCATCATATCTAAATTTCTAGAGGATTTGATCTCTTGATGTTTTTATCTAGTAAACCTTGCTGAGATAGGTTCACTTCTGGAGATATTATATATATTTGAAGATATGAGATGATAGATCGATATATTTTGACTTGAGCATAAATTGATCATGGATAATTTTTGAATATGCATGGATATATGTGATAATAGTATTGAGAAATATTGCTGGTTGAGGATATGAATTGAGTGTTATTTGCAGGAGGGTTATAGTTGAGATAGAAAGGAAACTCTGTCGAATTTTAGGTGGATTATTCGGACAGGGTGTTTCAAATCAATAACTAATTCTCATCATTGGATAAAGATTTCATCATAATAAGTGCATCATATCTCAAAAAAAAAAAAATTTATAGACTCCTCCTAACGCATAAATATATATAAAAAAAACACTACAAGAGGACGTTAAATTAGCGATGGATAAATTACCGACGGAAATATTCAGTCGGTAAATCAATTTTTCAGCGACGGAAAGTAAAACATTACCGACAAAATTCCGTGGGTAATGTTTTTCCGTATTACCGACGGATTATTTGATAATTACTGACGGAAGTAATATATTACCGACGGAGTATTATCGATCGAATAATTCCGTCGATAAAATATTGGCACGAATGGCCTAGGTTCTCGTCAAAATATCATCGATGAAATTATCACAATTACCGATGAAAATTTCATCGGTAATAAAAGAGCACGGATTTTTATATTTGGTAATAAATTTTTATTTATTACCAAATTAATTAAAAATTAATAATAAAATTGAACGGTCAAAAACTATTACTGACGGAATATCCGTCGGTAATATTCAAATTCTGTCGGGGATATATTTTCAGTCGGTAATACATTACCAACGGAACATTTATATCACCAACGAAATTTGAATATTACCGACGGATATTCCGTCGGTAATACTATTTCATGAAATCTTATGCGCAATAAATGCAAATTTCAAATCTGAACATTCAAAAAGTTTTATCGACGAAATATCCGTCGATAATAGTTAGATTCCGTCGGTAAAAGATATTCAGTCGGTGATAATTCACCGATGGATGAGGAATTTACTGACGAAATTTCCGTCGGTAATACATTATCACCAACGAAAGTAATTTGAATTCCCGCCCAAAGTTTTACCGATGTAATTTTCGTCGGTGAAAATCCAATTCCATCGATGATAGTCTCGGGCATAAATAGACCACAAGATTTCTTCTTCCTCATTTTCTTTCTTTCTCTGATTCTCTCTTTCCCACACCATCCAGCCGTCCCCCGCCAATCGACCATCCCTTGTCGTCCGTCTGACCGTCCCCCGCCGTCCGACCGTGCCTGTCGTTCGACCATCCGCGCGTCCAGCTATCCGACAATCCGTGTCAGCCCAGAATTCAGGTTTGATTAAAGTCTACAAGATTTTTGTATATTTAATTAAATATTTTAATTAATAAAATAATTGTTATATAATTATATAAATTGTGTAATTGTGTTGATAAATTTAGGTGTGTTGATTACAATGTGACATCAATTTTAGATGTGTTGATAATTGTGTTGATAATTTTAGATGTGTTGATAATTATATAAATTGATGTTTAATTAATTTGTGACATCAATTCAATAAGTCATTTTATACAAAATTGGTAAATTTGTGACATCAATTCAATAAGTAATTGGTAAATTTTTTCAAGGTAAACATTTTATAAAAAATTAAAAATACATCAATAAATAATTATATAAATTTTATTTATTATATTGATTGAATAAAAAACATTAGATAACTTTTCAATTAAAAAAAATTAAAAAGTAAACTAAAAAATAAAAAATGAGAGAGTTAACAAAAATAAATAAAAAATTAAGTAAATAATAAATTAATATAAAAAGAGTAAAAATGAAGGGAAAAAATGACAATTGCTTAACTACATTAGGTGCTATAGTATTCAAAGTGAAACATAGCAAAAAAATAATAGATATTACATTAAATTGTATAATGTGTTATTGTGATTATTTATCGTTATTGTTCATTATAATTGTTTTTTTATTGTGTTATTCTGTTTATTTATAATAAATTTAATATTAATTTATTAATGAATTTAATATTTTTCATTTTACAGATAAAATGCGAGGAACATGGCGTAAAACTACTGGAAAGAAGAAACAGAGTTCTATGTGGGATGCATATCGACCATATGGAGGATCGTCCTCAAGGCATGGTACACCAGAGTTGCCACCTGTTTCTTCTCCCTCCTTATGGCCTCCACCGAGACAGTTGCAGCCTTATTCGGCTCCATCGCCACATACTCCATCTGCAGTACCTCCATCGCCCCTGCATCCCTCTTCACTGCCTCCGTCTATAGTGGATCCGTCCAGATTGCCTCCTTCTACAGTGGCATAGTCCATATCGACTCCCGCTCCATTGCCACAGCCGACACTTGCTCCGACGACTCAGACAGCTCCCATGTTACAGGCGTCTACGTCACCGCTCGATGAAATTTCACAGTATTTACTTAATGAGCCATCACCGACGTATTTCATGGATGATGGCACGGGGCAGCAGACAGAGGTACCTGCATCACATCCTACACCATCTACCGGTACTGCCACTGAGCAGAGGAAACGACGTAAAGGTCGGACGAAAAGATTACCGACATCGCGTAATCCGGATGACAGGTTTCGTCTGTCAATTCTTCAAAACACGTAAGTTAATAATATTTCGATAATTTAATTATTTGAGTAAGACAAATTATTGTCCACTAACACGTATCCTTGATTTTAGGACTTTCAAGGAGAGTTGTGTAAAATCGATCATTGCCTCCATCATCAGACAACACTATAACAGACCATGGCCTACTTGGTCGAAGATACCTATTGACGTGAAACTGTCTATGTGGACTATATTTGAGGTATGATTTGGTTAAAAGTCAAATTATTATTTAATTATGTTTAATACTATATATTAATTCATAATGTCTTATTGTAGAGAAAATGCCAGTGGCCTCCTGAGCAGACACCATTTGTTAGGAAATTATGGGAGTCCACGTGCAAGGATCGATTCAAGGACATGATGAATTTTGAGAGGGACAATGCCATGTCCTTCTTTCAAACGAATCGAATAGAAGACTGCAAGGGTTACAGGTATGAATAGATAACAGTCGATATTTGGGATCAACTAATTGATAGCGTCTGGAGTACCGACACTTGGAAAAATAGGTCCCAAAAGGCTTCGAGTAATAGGAACACAGAGAAAGATGGCGGCATTACAAAGCACACTGGTGTATCAGTTCCTTTTCTAGTTATCGGTGAAAGGATGGTAAGATTAATTTTTGTTTTGCAATTTATTGTTTCAAAGTTTAATCGACTTAACTCAAAATTTTTATTGGTTTAACATAGTTTTCTCTCTTCTTTTAATTTGTAGTCACAAGAGTAGCAGCGCAACGTAACTTTCCTGGAGCTGTTTAACAAAAGTCATAAACGTGCAAAGGGTCAGGGTGATTACGTAGACAACAGGTCTAAAGCTGTAACTGTAAGTATTTAACTTTATCAATATTTTATATATTACATTAATTGATTATACCAGATCTTTGTGTTTATATATGTGTTGATTATAATGTCACATATTAATTGTTTATATATTTAAATATTTGTGATTGTAGGAAAATTATACTGCTTCATTGCAGCAAAAATATGGGGATTATACGTCTTCATATCCTGACTTCGACCTTTAGTCCTGGTCTAATGCTATTGGGGGCATTGAGACTACGGGGAAGCATGTTTATGGGTTTGGAACGACCGAAGAGAGGGAAAATTTTTGATCCACCCAGCAGTCACCAAAGTTCAGATGCAGCCAGTTACGCTCCATGTGGTCCTAGTACTACACAGCAGCCGACAACAGCGCCGTCTGAGGACTATCATGCATTGAGGTCCGATGTCTCGCAAATACAGACCTCAATCGTGAGACTTGAGAATATCGTGATGAGCTGGAATACGATAATCACACCTTTACTGCAGTCATAGATAATAGCTGCATTAGTGGAAAAAAAAGGAGAAAAAAGAGTTATGGTTCTTCGAAAAAAAAATTGAATAAATTGGTGAAGCAAAAAGGAAGTTTTTGATCTCCATTGTCAATGGTTCGTTGTCGACATGACTTTTATAATGATATGATTACCTATATCAAAATTATTTTATTATTTTTGTTATCTATATCAAAATATCTTAAAATAATAATACTCAAATAAGAATTCAAACTATATAAAAAAAATAAGAAATAAGCATTCAATATTTTTATTTTATGGAATTAAAATTATATTTTAACTTTTATTTTATTGTAATTATACCCTTTAAATTTAAAATTTTGATGAATAAATCCAATTGTCAAAAATATGTAAATGCATTACTTGAAGCATTTGATATCCAGTTCGTCCAAATAAATTTAAGTAAGTTGTTGTTGTAGACTACATCAATCAATAAAAAAATTTTAACTGAAATATGAAAATTTTCATAACGTTAAGATTCTAATTATAATGAAAGTTAATAATTTTGATTCCATGCAATCAAATATATAACCAAAAAAAAAATATGAAAGTAAATTGCACAATGTTGGTGATTAAATTGTTATAAAACTATGTCGACGGTCATATGTTCACAATGGAGACAAAAACATTAATAATTTCATAAATATTGTGATCAAATTGTAAACTTTTAAAAGTTAGGTGACCTAAATAGAAATTTTCAAAAAATTAAGTGATCAAAAGTGTAATTATTTTTTTTAATTTTAATTTTTTTTAAAAAAAATTCATAATGACACGTGGAAAATGCCATGTGGCAATGCAACGTGGCATCTGACATATGATGTGGAATTGCCACATCATTCGGTCGTTAGTTTCTAACGGCTGGGTGACCAAAAAAATAATTTTTATAACGTAAGTGATTAAATTGAAAATTTTCATAATTGAGTGACCAAACTAAAAAACCTCTAATAGTTGGGTGACTATCCGTGTAATTAACCCTTTGTAAATTGGATAGTTTGATTTGGGCAATATTCTTCCTAGGTATTTTTGGTCCGAATTTAAAGCTGATTTTTTCTCATATAGTTCATCATGTTTTAAGTCAAAACTAATTTTTCCAGAATTTTTCTTCAAGGGTAAGAAAATAGTTTTCTGTAGAGTAGTCTTTAACTAGTATTCTGTTTTTGGGAAATATTCTTCCTAGGTATTTTTGGTTCGAATTTAAAGCTGATTTTTCTTCATATAGTTTATCATGTTTTAAGTCAAAACTAAGTTTTCCAGAATTTTTAGAATTTTTCTTCAAGGGTAAAAAAAATTGTTTTCAGTAGAGCAGTCTTTAGCTAGTATTCTGTTTTTGAGACCACTTTGGCCTATGTATTTTTGGTCTGATTTTAAGACTGATTTTTCCTCATAAATACCATAATGTTTCAAGTCAAAACTATTTTTTTTAGAATTTTTAGAATTTTTCTTCAAAGGTAAAAAAAATAGTTTTCTAAAAATTGGTTTTTGGAGTCAAAATGAGTTTTTTCTAAACTAGCAAAATTTTGATTTTTTATTTGAAAAAAGAGGGGCTGGTTGGAGTCATTAGCTACTGTTTTAGGATGTTTTCTATGTTATCTCAAGGATAAAAATTGGTTTTACAAAGATCGGGCCATTGGTAGTTAATCCGGGTTTCAAAATTTGCATTTTGCTTAATCTGAGCCAACAATCATTCAACATAGAGATCCAATTTAAGTTTCTTTCAAAGGTAGTCGAACACCTTTTTTAGGTGTACGGATGTTCTTACTTCAAGGGAGAAACACATTTTCATGCATTGCCTATTTTAAAATGTTTTTATTTAATTTAATGTAAAAACGTATTTTTCGGTTTCCTAAATATTTGGCGAGAATTATTTCCTATTGCCGGGTTTGCAGGGGAGATTAGGAAATTATTCAATGCACGTGTTTATGGAATCGAAAGGTATGCTTTTCATTTTACTTGAAATCACACTACAAGAGGACATCGATTTACCGACGGATAATTACCGACGACATTCCGTTGGTAATGTTTTTGGGAAATACCGACGGATTTTTTGAGCATTACCAACAAAAAACGTGTATTACCAACGGATTTTCAACGACCGAATAATTCCGTCAGTAATTTCCTTCGGTAATACTTTGGCGAGAACGACTTAGCTTCCCGCCAAAGTATTACCGATAAATTACTTGTATTACCGACGGAATTATCCATCAGTAAAAACTCTTCACGGATTCTCACACAGTAAATGAAAATTTAAAACTAAATGGTCAGAAACTATTACCGACGGATTATCCGTCGGTAATAGCTGTAATCCGTCGGTAAAACACAATTCTCTCAGCAAAACATCACTGAAGGAATTGGATAATACCGACGAATTTACTTGTATTACCGACGAAATTATCCATGGGTAAAAACTCTTCATGGATTCTCACACACAATAAATGAAAATTTAAAACTAAACGGTCATAAACTATTAACGAAGGATTTTCTGTCGATAATAGCCATAATCCTAAAAATATGTGTTATTCTGCTTGTAAAATCTAATACTTATAAAATCTAATAATTTTACTCATTAAAATTATTAAAAAAAATAATTTTAATTGCTTAAAAAAGATTGAGGCTAAAAGAAGGGGAAAAAATTAAGGAATTTAGATTTGGATTTTAAAATTTTAGATTTTAAATATTTGATTTTCAAAGCCATGAATTTAAAATTTTTTGTTTGGGAGAATAAAAAATTTTAAATTCAAAATTTTGAATAAATTCAAATTCATTATTTGGATAGTTAAAATTTGGATTTAAATAAAAATTAATTTGTTTACTTTTATAACATATAAAAAAATTAAACCAAAGCCAGATAATACGCACATACCATGAATCTGCATTCCAATCCCAGGAACATTCAAAATCCCACAAGCTTTGAAATTTGTTAAAAAAAGTAAACACATGAAAATACCATTTGACAGAAAAGCGACAATGTTGCTTTGGCATTATTATTTTGTATATGGTCACATGACCGCTGTCCAAGAAACCACATTTCTTTCAATCATTCTATCAAACACAAGGCAAGCCCTGTCCATTTCACCACATTTAGCATACATATCTATAAGATCATTGATCAACATCAAGTCAAAACCAAATCCCATTTAGCATACATATCTATAAGATCATTGATCGGGCAATGATTTCTTTGAACAACATCTTAAGAGATTGGCTAATCTCTGCCTCTTACTTGGGAAACAACAATTGGGTCATTGATTACCCTGCAAAACTACGTTTCCATTCAAGTCCTCTATTAAGTGAAAAACATTCTGAATCCATGTTGCGAAATTGCTTGAACTTAGCGGAATTGAAGAAAATTGATGCCCACATTTCGAATAAAATATCACCTACGAAATTCCATTATTATCGATGGACAAAATTTGAATCATCCGCCAAAAGAATTATCGACGGAAATTCCGTCGGTAATAATGGAATTCCATCGGTAAAAGTCTCGGGCATATATAAATGCCCGAGACTCCTTCTTTTCTCCTCCTTTTTCTCTCTTTCCCTTTTCTTTCTTTTGCTTTTCTCTCTTCCTCGATTCCGAAACCGTTCACCCTGCTTAGTCCTCCTGCCGTCACTGTCCAACCGCGCCACCACCGACCTCCGCCGTTGCCGTCATTGGTCCCTCTCTTCTCTCTATCTCTTCTTTCTCTCTTAATCCCGAAATTAACATAATTTTTTTTTTTCAAATTTAGCTTTTAAATATCTCATTCTCCATCAACACTATTTATTTGTAAGTATTTTTACTATTTATTTTTTTGTTAATTTTTGAAAATGAATTAATTGTTATTGTGGAATGTTGTTTGTTATTGTTTTTTGTGATTAAATGAATTATGAGTTATTATTTTTTAATATATTTGTTACTGTATTGGTTATTGTTATTATTTTTGTGATTAAATGAATTATGAGTTATTATTTGTTAATATATTTGTTAATGTATTTGTTAGTATATTTGTTATTATTTTTGAGTTATTATTTGTTACTATATTTGTTAATGTATTTTTTAGGATATTTGTTATTGTTATTATTTTTGTGATTAAATGAATTATGATCAGTAGAATATATATAATAATATATATATATATATATCTCTGACATAAATTGCTTTATATAATATATATATATATGATCAATAGAAATCTTTAATATGATTAGCTATAGTATTGTGTTTATAAAAATCTTAAATATAGAAATCTTAAATATAATATATATATTTGTATAGGCTTAGATAATGGAGCACGATAAATCTTAGATGTATAGGAGGTTGGACGAGTTTCAATATATTAGTAATGAGTATTTGAATGGAGTTGAAGGATTCTTATGTTCTGCATATGTTTATAGCGAGCACGTAAAGGATGATAGAATTAGATACCCTTCTGTGAAGTGTTAGAATAATTTGCAGAATATATGATGTGCGTAAACACTTGTATTATAGAGGGTTTAAGGAGAATTACTGTATTTGGGATGCACATGGTGAAAGTCATCAAGGTCAGTCATCAAGGATGCGTAATGATGAAGTCGAGACGAGAAGTGACGTTGAAAGAGATAATCCTTATGCTAGAATAGTTATGGATGCTCTAAACCCGAATCATGGTGTTAGTGGTAATTAAAATGTTGATGAGACAATGGTTCAAGATGATCAACTGAATTTAAGTTCAAGAAACCTGTATTCAAAGCAGATGAACCGTGGTGGTCAGGATGTACAAAACACACAACTTTATATGTTGTGTCACAACTGTTAAATGTGAAGTCTGAATTTAACATGAGTGAATCGTGTTTCAAATTTAATGATTATGATAAAAAGGATGTTGCCAGAAAGTAATAATTTACCTGATAATTTTTACCAAATGAAGAAAAAGATGGCCAAATTTGAACTTCACTATCAAAAGATACATGCATGCAACAATAAATGCATGTTGTTTTATAACGCCTCGGTTCACTTAGAATTTTGTTCCGTATGTGGCCATCCTCATTATAAACCAAGCAAATCAAGTGTTAGAAAGTCGAAGAGAATTCCTTATAAGATTCTCCGTTATTTGCCATTGATTCCGAGACTTCAAAGATTATATATGTCAATGGTAACAGCTGAGAATATGACATGGCATGCGCATAACCTAAGGGATGATGGAGTGTTGAGTCATCCTGTTGATGGTAAAGTATGGCAAAACTTCAATCGTAGGCATCCATCTTTCGCAGTGGAATCTCGAAATGTTAGATTGGGTTTGTGTGTAGATGGGTTTTGTCCGTTTACTCATGGAGCGAAACCATACTCTTGTTGGCCGGTAATGCTCTGCGTATATAATTTACCACCATGGATGTGTATGAAGCAACCATACTTAATTCATAATATGGTAATCTTGGTCCGAATAGTCCATTACAGAATATTGATGTTTTTCTCATACCATTGATAAATAAGTTGAAATTATTATGGAATCATGGTGTTCCGAGTTATGATGGGTATAAGAAACAAAATTTTATATTAAAAGCTGCATTGTTATGGACGATTAATGACTTCCCTGCTTACGACATGTTATCAGGATGGAGCACACACGGACAATTGGCTTGTCCTTATTGTATGGAATAAGTTAAGTCATTCAGATTGCATTTGTAGACACCTAATTTTGTTCGGACCACTAAAACAGGTATGTTTTCTTCCTAAATTGATGTTTCAGAATGTAAAAAGACTTTTTTCATCCTACAGGTGGCACTCCGAGACTTAGTCTAAGAAGGTGAGCATAAAAAGTCAAACTTGAAAAAATCAACCCTGGAAAGTCAACCCTAAAAAGTCAACTACTAAAAAAGTCAACCCACTTTCAAAATCAAGATTTGAAGTTTAATTGAAAAATGGCGAAAGAATTTTGATAATCCGAGGTCTACATCAAAAGATATGGAGTTCGGAAGTTGGGCTACGGAGATTCAGTAGAAAGGAAATCCTAGTTCAAGAAATTTGGGGTTAAGTGCTTAAACAATCAAATTGGTCAAATTGAAGGTTCCAAATGAAAGATGAGCACTGACTACGGGTAATGGAGAAGCTACTTGAAAGAAAAACTTAAAGAAAAGTCAATTCGGAAGAAAACCGAGAATTAGGGTTTTTGGTGGATTTTCGTGAAATTTGGATATCCCAGGGCTCAGTTTGAAGGAAATCTAAAAATCAGACTTGTTTTGAGCAAAACCGAGTCTCGGAGACAAAAGGGCAAAATTAGAAAATTTAGGAAAAACAGCAAATGAACTCCAAAAATTCTGAAAATTTGCAGATCTCATTCTTAAATTATTTGGAAGAGATTGGCGAAAGAAAATCCGGATTCGGAGTTCGTTTGCAAAATGGCTAAATCCCGGGTCCCCTATGCAAAAATTCAAGAAGATAAATCCCAAAAAAATAGCAAATGAACTCCAAAAATTTTAAAAATTTGCAGATCTCATTCTTAAATTATTTGGAAGATATTGGCTAAAGAAAATCTAGATTCAAAGTTCGTTTGCAAAATGGCCAAATCCCGAGCCCACTATGCAGTAATTCAAGCAGATAAATCCCGAAAAAAATGCCAAATGAGTTCCAAAAATTATGAAAACTTCCAGATCATACTTTTAAATTATTTGGAATATATTTTTGAAGAAAAACCTAGATTTGGAGCTCGTTTAAAAAATGGTAAAGTTTGGGAGCACAAAAAGGCAATTTTGGAAGAAAAAATCCAAATAAATAGCAAATGGCCCCGAAAGTTTTTGAAAACCTCCAGAATCCAATTTTTTATTATTTTGAAAGTATTGAAAAAAGAAAATTTGAATTTGGAGTCCGTTTGCTATTTATTTATGCTCGGGGGGCAAAAATGTCATTTTACCAAAAAATTTGAAAAGGGCTTTTCTGGCCTTTTAAAAAAATGAAGCATGGGCTGCAAGATAAGGGGTCAGCCGGCCAAGGCCCAATGGTGGACAAATATTTTTTGATTTTTAATCAGAAGGCCAACAATGAAGAGGAAGATAGTTATTTGTTTTTGATCAAGCCTTTGTAATTAAGCCACATTGACCAATGCATGAAGAGGGAGAATGTCAACGTAATGGCTTAAGATTCTTGAATAGCTGTAATTGTGGATAGCTGATTACCTAATCTAAGGGTGATAATTTCACATTTTAAACATCTTGGATCAATAGCCTTTGGATCAAAATTGGTTGAAAAAAATGACAACATCCTAGCATTTAGAAGGCCATTCGGCCATTACAAGGGGATGGGTCTCTCTCTTTCAATTTCAGCTATTCACTCTCTTGTTTTATAGATTTTCTCCCCATTTTTGAAAGGCAAAAAGAAACGTTAAGAAAAGAAAAGAAAGTTAGAAGAGAAAAAGCTTGCAATATAGCTTCTAGAGGTTGCTTTAAGCACCATACTCTTGCATTTTGCTTGATTTTCTATTCTTGATTTGCTATTTTGATAACTATTTTGGTGAGTTTCTTTTGATTTTTCTTTTTAAAATAAGTGTTTTTAATATTCTTCTTTAAGTTCCTTCTTGATTCTTTCTTGTAAAAAGCTTTTGAAATTTTTTTCACTTATTTTTGAGTTGGCCGAATGGCCTATTGTTTTTGGTAGTTGCTGTTTTGCTTCTTTATTTCATGATTCTAGTGATGTTTAACAAGTTTGGATGCTCAAAATCTTCTTCAAATACATAAACATGAAGCTTGTTTTGATTTGGTTGCTTGCTTGTTTCCATTTTTGAGTCTATTATCTTGTTATCATATTTATTTTACTTGTCTTGCTTTTTTGATTTTCTATTTTCAAAATGTTTAAGTTTGTTTATGTTTTACATTTTGTTAATCCATGTGTTTGTGAAAATGCCTATTGGTTTTCATGCCTTCACTTTATATTTGCATGATTTGAGTATTATTCATTAGCTATGCATGTTAGTATATCATGTGTTTGTGGACATGCCATGCTCATTTTAAAGTATGAGACCATTCGGCCACCCCTCTCTTTTAAGCTTTGTGTGTGCATTTTTGTTATGCTAGTTGATAAATTTGCATTTTCATGATATTTGGTTGTGCATTTTGTTTAAGCATGCTATATGTTTGTGTTATTGCCATGAATTCTTTAGGTTTAGGATTGGTTTGCTTTGCCATGCATATTCATGCATTTTAGACCTAAGTTGCATTAAATGCCATGCAAGTTCATTTAGGTCTAAGTCATATTCTCTATGCCATGCATTTTTCATGTCATTTAGGTCTTAAATCATGCATTTCATGCATCATATTTGCTGTATTTTCAAGCATTTCATGTCATTGCCACTTGATTTATGACTTAGACCAATCAATGGTTCAAAGTCATGCTCATTTTGAGCATACTTGTGGAAAATTAAAGAGTTGTCAAATTGAGTATTCTACCTTTGTGATTTTTTTTACTTAGCCAATTTTTGCCTAACTTTTCAAAAGTGTTAGCTACTGTTTGTGAGTCTTTAGGAGAGTCTCTAACATTTTTACTTTGATTTTTAAATGATTTTATGAAAGGCAAAAAAATGTGTTTTGGCAAAACAGTTTTTTCACCCAAAACTCGTACTTTCCCAATTTTTTTGAGCAGTCATCTTTAATCAAAACATTAAGCCAATTTTTTCCCATGTACTTTTACATCTCTTTAGTCTCTAGTAATCTTTTAGAGTTTTTTTTGAATTTTTAAAAATAGAGTAAAAAATCGTGCTTTAAAACTGGACAGTAGAGGCAGAATTGAATTTGAAGGAAAATCATTTTTCTGTTTTGTTAAGTTACTTAGAGCGGGCTGATTAGGAAGTTTAGCTACTGAATTAGGATAGTTTCTAAGCCTTTTTAAACTTTAAAAATGATTTTTTAAATCTCGGGTTAAGGGTGGTCAAGTCCGGGATTTTAAACTTAGGAAATTAGAGCTATTTAATAAGGGTTTAGCTAGGCTTTTATTTTTTAAATCTAAGTTTTCCAAAATTGTTTTCAAACAATCACAAAGTATTTTTATTTTTAGAAAATTTAATTTGATATATTTTCCTAAGGTAGCCAAATATCTTTTTAGATAAACGGATTTTCTTAATTAAAGGAAAAAAATATATTCTCATGCATTGCATTTTCTATATTCATGCATACTATATAATATGTGATTTTTGCTATGATAATTTCCATGGTGTTGTTATTATTTATTATTTATATTTTGATGTTATGTTGTTTATTATATGGTTTTGAATATTTCATGATATCCTATGTTTTTTATTTAGTTATTAATTTTTGTCACATTATTTAGCATATACTATGTTCATGCATTATTATTTTTATTTTCATGCATATTATATGATAGCATTATTTTATGTTTCATCATTTAGATTATACGCCATATCGTTTATATTTGCCATGTCATTTAAATCATTTTATTTCATTTAGAATATATCATGTGACTTAGGATATTTCATTTCATATAGAATATATTATGTTACCTAGGTCATTTCATTTGATTTAGAATATATTATGTCACTTAGGATATTTTATTTCATTTAGAATATATCATATGACTTAGGATATTACATTTCATATAGAATATATCATGTTACCCAGGTCATTTCATTTCATTTAGAATATATCATATAACTTAGAATATTTCATTTCATTTAGAATATGCTAAGACATTTAAATTATATCATACCATTTAGGTTGCATTATACTATCTAGACTTTGCTATGTCATTTTATTTATGTCACACATATTCTTATTCATATATATTTTTTAAATGTTTTGAAAAAAGATAATGATTTTCAATAAAATAAAGATATTCCCAGGTTAAAATAATTCCTGAGTTCTCTGTCGGGTTTGCTGGGGAGGATATCATCAATTATCATTAATAACAGAATATCTTCTTTAAAACGAGAATGGTTCGGAAAATTTTCCAAAATAATAAAAATTTCTATATTTTGCCACGCTTGTTGGGAAATATAGAAAAATTTTGAAATAATAAATTCTGGATCATTTTCAATAAAAAAAATGGAATTATTTTTCTTTAAATTGGGAATTAACTTGAAATACCAAATTAAAAATCGATTTTTTACTGAGACTTGAGATAAGACAAGATTAATAAGGTACCGTTTTATACGGGCGTTGTGGGATGCTAATCCTTCCCCACACGTAACCGAGTTCCAGACCCGCTTCTTTGATTTCTCTGGTTTAAAACGTAGACTTGAAATTGGTTTTAAAAAAATGTTTTAACTAATTTTAAAATGTTTTATAAAATCGGTTTTAATAGGTGGCCGATCACACCTAGCCAAAAAAGATTGTGGCGACTCCATGTCTTTTTCAAGGTTATTTTCAAACCCTTCGTTTTTCTAGAGGAATTAAATAAACTTTTTCTCCGTTTTTTTTTATGTCACGCTTAACGAATAATAAAGTCCTGCGATGAGACTTGTTATTTTTTAGGTTGCGACAGCTTAGCGACTCTGCTAGGGACATATAGAGAGTCATACCTAGAATTAGTCGTGTGTTATCAAAGTCTTGATTTTGTTGGTTTAATTGGTATTTAATTTTAATTCCCATATTTAAAAAAAATAAAGGAGAATTTTGAAAATAATAAAATGCTCTTAAATATGTCCATATTCATGTGCATACATATTATAATTGTTCTCTGATTATTTTGGTGCATATATTCATTTTTTGATTAATTGATGATTTATGTTGTTTAATTTTATCGGGACATTTAGAATAAGGATTGTAAGGATAGTTGATGAAAGGTTTGTTGTTCTTCCTCACACACTACATGTGCATTTGCATAACATGAGCCCTATACCTGGGTTCCGTCCCTTTAAGTGGAAATAAAGTAGCTACACTCCCGTGATTAACAATCCGCATGGGTTAGCAAAATATTTTCGGAGTATAAATTACCTAAGCTTTTGTGATTAACAATCCGCATGGGCTAGGGAAATATACTCTAACGAATTAAAACCGCTTTTATCGGGGTGCCTTACTAGTCTTCACCGGCGACAGTGAGGAACAATTCGGGACCTTTTAGAACTTCGTTCACCCACATATAGTGAACCATAGAGCCAACATAGGTGAAGCCCTGCCGAATTTTTGATAGATATACCGAAGATAGGAACACATGGAGGGACATTTCTAAACCTTTTGTTACCTATTTTACACTCTGAATTTACACTCTGAATAAGAGTTGTAGATCGGGCAATGATGAACGTTTATCGCCCGTAATAAATGTGATAGTCCACCCCAAAAGCTTTGTGATGCCTAAATGGTTGGATACTGTTGGGGCAAATTTTCATCAACTTTTTGAACTTGAAAATATCAAAACATTATTTTTCAAACATTTTTGCATTTTGCACATTTCATGCATGTGTGAATAGAGCATGTACATTCACGATTGTATTTTTGATCTCATTCTTTGCAACAAACAGTTGGTAATAATCTCATTTGATGATTTCATAAACTTGTAGTGTCACATGAATATTTACATATTGTACCATAGTAGGATTCACTATCCCAAAATTCTTTCGAAAATAATATGTTTGGTTTCATAGAGAAAACATGTTTCAAAAAAATCATAGATTAAATTTGGAGGCAAATCTTGCATAATGAGATTTTTGAATAATCAAGATTTAGGTCCCACCATTTTCGTGTAATCATTGATTTCTTTGTATATACCTGCGCATCAATTTATTCATTTTTGTAAATGCATCATGTTTGACATTAGATTGCATCCATGGCATACATAGTCATCATAATTTCTCTGAATATGTTCATACATTAATCATCAGTATATTCATGCACATAAGAATAGAGCATGTACCTTCATAATTGTATTTTTAATCTCATGACATTTTCATTTGCATGAAAGGGGTTCGAGATATGAGGAATGAATCAGAAGAACGATTGGGTGCTTTGGAATGCAATCAAGAGGAGTTTGGACATGAAATGCGGGAGGTGAAAGAACAACTCGCCAAATTGCTAAAAATGTTTGAGGATATGGGTAAGGGTAGGAGGAAACTTTCTCAGGACTCTTCATCGTCTTCAGATCAACCAAAACCATTAGGTCCAGAGCATACAATCCTTGCTGGATCCTGCACTTGTCAATGCCACAAAGGTTGCAATCCTGATGAAATTATGGACAAGATCATGAAAATGATTAAACCCGAGAGCCTGATACCAAGGATGAAAACCTCATATCCCAAACAGTCCCTGCAATTGGTCCTAGGTCCAAACCAGTATCCTCACCCTACTATGGCCCAATTGCCCACTGGGAGGATCACTGCGGGACCTTTTAATCCCACTCCATCACCACCAACTAGCAGTTCATACTATTTCCCTCATCAATCACCTTATCAAGCATCCGGTATAGGAACCTCGAATTATGTACAACCTCTAAGGGTCCCGAGTCCAAATCCGTACCCTTGCCTTGTTATTCCGCCATCTCCCTATGTAAACACTCCGGTTCGGACCTTAGTACCGCTACCAAGTGCCCCAACTCCTAGGCCATGTGCGACTAAGAAACAACCGAAAAACAAGACTCAAGAGCAGTATGATCCCATTTCAATCAGCTACCAGGAGCTTCTCCCTATACTGATCCAAAATCACATGGTTGCCTGTGTCCTGCTGAAACCCTTGTTACCACCGTATCCCAGGTGGTATAATCCAAATGCAAGATGTGATTATCACTATGGAATTGTTGGCCATAGCATTGAAGACTGTATAGCCTTCAAAAAGAAAGTGCAATCTCTTATAGAGATCAAGTGGATCGATCCAACAACACTGATTGATAGAGGGTTAGAAAAGTGTAATTAGGATTGGGAGATTTACGGCAATGATGTAGAAAAACTTCTATCTAATATGATGTAGTAGGATTTCACTTTTTTAGTAGCCGACTCTTATAGCCTTAGGATGCTAGGAAGAATAAAGTTCTTGTAAAGACAGTTTTAACCACTGCTCAAATTTTGTAAAACATGGTTTATACCATTGTGAACGTTGATATGAGAATGAATTGATTATGCTTCAAATTTATGAGATGTTGATGATTAAGTTCCTCTGATTCTTATTTCCTCCGTGATATCTTCCCTTCTGCATTTTGCACCCGATCAATTATTTGTCATACCATACATTCATACATACATCATGTTAGCATTAGGTCGCATTCATGACACACATGGTCAACATGATTTTCTTTGTATATACTCTGTATCAATCATTCATTGTTTACATGCATCATAATTGACATCGTGTTGCATTCATAATATATACGATCATTCATTGAGAAATACGCTGAAATATACATGATCATTCATTACATATATCCATGCGTTGATCTATTTATTCTTTGCTTGCAGCATGTTAGCATCGTGATTGCATTTATTACGTATATAGTCAGCATGTTTCCACTGTACATGTCCATACATCATATTGTTTAGGCTTCACGTGCATCAAATTGCATTCATGAGTCCTTCATTTGGGGGGAATAAAACAGAGGTTGGCTTGGCTTTAAGAGTCTTTGAAAGAATTTCTATTTCAAATCAGAGGTATAAGAAGAAATTAGTACCCTTTTAATTTTGGCTAGAACTATGGAGAATGAACAAGTTGCCTGAATGGAAAGGGCATATGAAGAATTACGAGAATAGCTAGCAAAGTCTTAAGCAGAATCTAAGGATCAAATGACTAAATTGATGGAGCTGATGTCCGCCGTAATCAAGGGAAAGGGATACACTGAAAACTTGGCCGCTAGAGAAGGGTTAGAGGCACAATAGGGTCAGAGTGAGTTCATGATGATAAATGGCCAGAATACAGTTAATCCCAGCAACATTCTGAATTTAGATGATCCAGCTAAACAAGCAAAATTGAAGATGGTTGAGTCGAACGAGGCTGAGTTATCAGATTCCCATAGGAAATATCAGTTGCTAGATGAAAGGCTCCGGGCAGTAGAAAATACAAACATATTCGGGAGTGTGGATGCGAAAAAATGATGCTTGGTCCTCAATTTAGTCATTCCTCCTAATTTCAAGGTCCCTGACTTTGTCAAATATGACGAGACGATCGATCTATCAACCCACATCACCATTTCTGCCGAAAGATGGAAAGTCACATAGATAATGATAAGCTTTTGATTCACTGCTTTCAGGATAGCCTCAGCGGGTCCGCAATTAGGTGGTATATTCAGTTGAGCAAGAATCAGATTCGCTCTTGGAATGATTTGGCCAGGGCTTTTCTAAACCAGTACAAGCATCTGATCGACATGACACTTGACCGTCTCACCTAGCAAAATATGGAGAAAAAGGTTACTGAGAGCTTTAAAGAGTATGCTCAGAGGTAGAGGAACATGGCCATCCAAGTACAATCGTCCTTAACTTAGAAGGAAACCACTATCCTTTTTGTGAATATCCTACAGGCCCCATACTACGATAGACTTGTTGGCAACACCACGAAGAATTTTTCGGATATGGTAATCTCCAGGGAAATGATTGAAAATGCTATCAAGGCTGGGAAACTCGAAGGAGGTAAAACATTTAATGCAGAGAGAAACAGGACGCCTAAAAAGAAAGAGGAAGATGTCCAAGCCATGGGAGACTTTGTGCCGTATATTTCGGCTATTTCATACCAACCACCCTGTCCTTCTATGAACTATGTACCCCAGGGTTCATACCTATACCCAATGGCCTCTCAGAATCCAGTAAATTATCAACCTTTTGTCAGTCAGAGGAAATCGAAAAATATCCGAAAAAGATATCAGTTTGAGCTACTCCCCATGTCTTACTCTGAACTATTGCCCCAGCTGGTCGAAGAGCAACTCCTCACTAAAGTTCCAGTAGAGCCTATCCAACCCCCATATCTGAGCTGGTATGACAAGAATGCATATTGTGATTATCATTCTGGGATTCGGGGACATTCAACGAAAAATTACCTATGTCTGAAACAGAAGGTTCAATCACTCATAAATAGAGGACAGTTAGTTGTTGGAAGAAACAAAGGTCAGACAGCGTAGAGAATCTACTGAATGGGAATGATGAGACCATTGTGGATGTCATAATAGGAGAAGTAGATGGAAAGGTCAAAAAGAGTAATGAGGAATAGCCAGTTTGAATTAGGGAGAACATGTCAAGGGGTTTTTTTATGCATGTAGTTTCATACCTCATGATGAAAACACTTGTCTTATAGTGACATTCATATGAATTAAATGAATTTTGAATTTTATATGCTTTGTGTTTGTTGTGTTTTAACAATAATTTGAATTTGTAAAAAAAAAAAAAAAAAAAACAAGCATTAAAGAAGTTTTAATAATGGACGATCTTGAGAATATTGATGATCATTATTAGAAATGACCCAATACCCTCCTCCCTCTCTTTTGGACTTCTCTATATCTAAACTCCTTGAATCGAGAACACTTGAAAGACCTAATGCTTCAAGGAATATGAATGATTGAACTTCATAAAAAAAAATTTGTCATCACAGAATAAGCAAAGTTGTAAATCCTAGTCTAGGCTATGAACAAAGGAACGAACTTTTTGAATTTTTTTTCGAATTTCTTGAAATTAAAACAAATGAAACTTTCTTTCAAGAATCTAGATTTTGGTAATTTGATGTATGTCAAGATTGTGCTAAAACCATTCATGACCTTTACCAATAACCACAAAACACTAATTGCCCAAACATCACTTTATGATTGACACCCTGGGTACAATGATTAAACTAGATTATCCTATGTCCCAGAGAAAACCCGTTTTTGGGTCGTATTTTCCTTGTCCTTTCAAAGAACTCATATTTGAAACTCAGCCTTTTTAAAATAGACCTAGACTTGCTATGTTCCTCGTTGATACGAATTCCCATGGTTAATCAAACTAGGGCATCATATGTGGAAATAATGGTTATATGGTGAAAAAATGGACTAACGCATGAATCATTAGGGCATGTGACAAAAAAAAGAAAAAAAATTTTGTGATATCATGCATATGAGAATTCGGATGATTCCAAAGTGCAAAATGAAATTCTGAATATCTATTTCCCTTGGGGATTGCTTTTCAATGTGAATATTCGTGCTTGACATGAGAAATGGTCATCTTTCATGTCCTTGTCAACAAAAAAAAAATCCATAGTCACCATTTCTGAGCCGAAAGAATTCTTTCTTCTTTAAACCCTGATCAAGGATTACCCTCTACACTGGAGGGCAAATGCGATGAAGGATCACTAAGAAATGAGTCCTAGCTTAAAGACAGATGCAAAGAAAATGGAGCCTCGAATAAATACGAGTTCACTCTGTCGAAGAAAAAGAAAAAGAAAAATGGCAAAATGAAAGCCAAGAAAAAATGTGAAAGAGTATGGCAAATGAAAGCCAAAAGCAAAGAAGAAAAAGAGCAAAAGTCAAAAAAGGAATGAAAAGTCCAAAAAGGAATAAATGTTTCAAAGAGAATCCTCCTCAAGAAATGATCATTGATCTGATTACCCTCAAACATTTATTTTAGGCCTATTTATCCTTTCTTTCTAAACCCTGAGTCGCCTACATTACGTGCTTTAAAAGTCCATTTGTGATCAAGCATGAATATTCAACTTGAAGGGTTTTTTCCTCAAATTTAATCCCATCTCATCGAATTATCATTTCACTAAGGAAGAATTTAGAATCCTCAAATGCAAGGTAAAACAATGAAAAAAAGAAAAAAAGGAAATTGGAGAGAATGGGACTCCAGGGCAAAAATCCAAAAACTGGCGGTCTAGGGTAAAATGGGAATTTTTGATGCCATCTATGATAGTGCCGATACCACAAAAGAGAAGATCATCTTAAAAAACTGGTCATCGAGGAACATCTAGGAATTCCTGAACCTCCCAAAGTGTCAACTCTCATTCGGATGATTGATTTCAAAAACTGAAACTCTTTTTCTCCAAAATCAACTTTCCAGTTTAAACATCCCAGCCAATCTTTACACTTGTCAAAATACCTTGTTATGGAAACTAAAAGAATGCTGAATTTGTTTGGTTCTCAATGAATTCATGATTTATAAAACCTGTTCCATTTTGTAAGCCTAGAAGAGACATATATTTTTTGTTGTGAAGTTTTCCTGGAAAAACCGAAATCATGTTGTACCAAGCCTTGTCAATTCAAGTTGAAAATCCCAAATTGACACTTAGGAAAATTTCTAATAGTGATCATCAGTCTTCAAAAGATTTGTTCATTACACACTGTGGGGTTAAAATTTTTTGACTCAGAAGTTTTCATTAAATAAGCAAAATTGGTTTTCATAAAGGGAAAATAAAAAATATTTTTGAAATACCCATTTTTTTTATGTTGACATGAGATAAGGGTTTTTTTAATCCAAAGGTATGGAATTACTAGGGATAACCTTGACTTCCAAATATGAGAAGAAGAAATAAAACTCAGCAAGCAGATTTCTGTTGATAGAGTTTGAGAACTGTTGGGGAAAAAAGAATAGCAAAAGATTGAAAAAGGAGTTGAAGATATACTTTAATTTGAAGAGGAAAAATGAATGGGAAAGGCTAAGCCAAAGTCTAGAAAAACGATTGGGGGCATTTGCATCATTCATAAACACTCATCTCTCTATTAAGCTTTGCATCTGCACCGTGTCAACAAGCATTTGTATCATTCATGGATATTTGCATTTGCACTATTCCATAAGTATCTGCATTCTACCTTTACAAGTACATCATTCATAAATATTTGCATTCACATCATCTCAAGCCAGTGCATCATTTCTAGGATCATCGCATCTTCATTGTAGCTGCAATTACACCATTCATGAACCACTTACATGAACATGATTTGTAGGGACATCTGCATCTGCATTTAGAAGCATTTGCATCAATCCAAGACATCTGTATCATTTCAAGAAGCATTTGTATCAATCCAAGACATTTGCATTTACACCATCAAGCATTTACATTCTCTCTCAAATCCTTCAGGATTATTTCCAGGTCATTTCAATTTCTGGTTTCATCCAGATTTTTTGCTGGTTTCACCCATGTTTTTCAATTTTTGGTTTCATACAGATCTTTTTCAAATTTTTGGTTTCACCCACGCTTTTCAAATTTTGGTTCCAACCAGATCATTTTCAAATTTCTGGTTTCACCCATGCCTTTTTAATCTCTGGTTTCATCCAGATGTTTTTCTGGTTTCACCCATGTTTTTCAATTTATGGTTTCATCCAGATCATTTTCAAATTTTTGCTTTCACCCATGCTTTTCAAATTTTGGTTCCATCCAGATCATTTTCAAATTTCTGGTTTCACCCATGCCTTTTTAATCTCTGGTTTCATCCAGATCTTTTTCAGTTTTTGGTTTCACCTATGCTTTTTCAATTTTTGGTTTCATCCAAATCTTTTTCTGGTTTCACCCATGTTTTTCAATTTCTGGTTTCATCCAGATCTTTTTCTGGTTTCACCTATGTTTTTCAATTTCTGGTTTCATCCAAATCTTTTTCTGGTTTCTGGTTTCTGGTTTCACCCATGTTTTTCAATTTTTGGTTTCATCCAAATCTTTTTTTGGTTTCATCCATGCTTTTCAATTTCTGGTTTCATCCAGATCTTTTTCTGGTTTCAGCCATGTTTTTCAATTTCTGGTTTCATCCAGATTTTTTTCAAATTTCTGGTTTCACCCTTGTTTTTCAATTTTTGGTTTCATCCAGATCTTTTTCTGGTTTCACCCAAGATTTTCAAATTCTGGTTTCATCCAGATCATTTTTCAAATTTTTGGTTTCACCCATGCTTTTCAATTTCTGGCTTCATCCAAATCTTTTTCAAATTTCTGGTTTCACCCATGCTTTTCAATTTCTGATTTCATCCTGATCTTTTTTAAATTTTTGGTTTTACCCATGTCATTTCAATCCCTGGTTTCATCCAGATCTTTTTCAATTTTCAGTTTCACCTATGCCAGTAAGGTTAGCACAAGACAGGATAAGACCCCGAGACCATCGTCGAGGTCTTTTCTTCTTTTACAAATCGAACCTGTTTCCTTAAGACGGGTCGAGCCTTGATTAGTCAGGGAACTCAATTTAAGGATAAAATCTTCTATTTAGAGTTTTTTTCAACAAAAAAAATTGAAAATGAAAATGAAAACTCCTTTTCTATTCCTTCACATGTGATTTCACTAACCGGACAAAATTAGTATGTGTTTATCTTTGCTTGATTCTTGATTCTCAGCAATAGCCAAAGAGAGGCAGTTATAGACACCTAATTTTGTCCGGACCACTAAAACATGTATGTTTTCTTCCTAAATTGATGTTTCAGAATGTAAAAAGACTTTTTTCATCCTGCAGGTGGTACTCCGAGACTTAGTCTAAGAAGGCGAGCATAAAAAGTCAAACATGAAAAAGTCAACCTCAAAAAGTCAACTACTAAAAAAGTCAGCACACTTTCAAAATCAAGATTTGAAGTTCAATTGAAAAATGGCCAAAGAATTTTGATAATCCGAGGCCTACATCAAAAGATATGGAGTTCGGAAGTTGGGTTACGGAGATTCAGTAGAAAGGAAATCCTAGTTCGGAAAATTTGGGAAAAAGTGCTTAAATGATCAAATTGGTCAACTTGAAGGTTCCAAATGAAATATGAGCACTGACTACGGGTAATGGAGAAGCTACTTGAAAGAAAAACTTAAAGAAAAGTCAATTCGGAAGAAAATCGAGAATTAGGGTTTTTAGTGGATTTTCGTGAAATTTGGAAGAATTACAAAAATGGTCCGATTCGTTAAGAATAAAGCCCCTAATTGATGAGGAGTGATTAAACAAGGATATCTCAGGGCTCAGTTTGAAGAAAATCTAAAAATAGACTTGTTTTGAGCAAAACTGGGTTTCGGAGGCAAAAAGGCAAAATTGGAAAATTTGGAAAAAAAATAGCAAATGAACTCCAAAAATTCTAAAAATTTGCAGATCTCTTTCTTAAATTATTTGGAAGAGATTGGAGAAAGAAAATCTGGATTCGGAGTTCGTTTGCAAAATAGCCAAATCCCGGGTCCCCTATGAAGAAATTCAAGAAGATAAATCCGAAAAAATAGTAAATGAACTCCAAAAATTTTAAAAATTTGCAGATCTCATTCTTAAATTATTTGGAGGAGATTGGCTAAAGAAAATCTAGATTCAGTGTTCGTTTGCAAAATTGCCAAATCCCGAGCCTACTATGCAGTAATTCAAGCAGATAAATATAAAAAAATGCCAAATGAGTTCCAAAAATTATGAAAACTTCCAGATCATACTTTTAAATTATTTGGAAGAGATTGGTGATGAAAAATATGGATTTGGAGTTCGTTTAAAAAATGGTAAAGTTTGGGAGCACAAAAGGGCGATTTTGAAAGAAAAAATCCAAATAAATAGCAAATGGGTTCGAAAAATTTTTAAAACCTCCAGAATTCAAATTTTTACTATTTTGAAAGTATTGAATAAGTAAAATTTGAATTTGGAGTCTGTTTGCTATTTATTTATGTTCAGGGGGCAAAAAGGTTTTACCCAAGAAACCGAAAAGTGCTTTCTTACCTTTTAAAAAATGAAGCATAGGCTGGAAGATAAGGGGTCAGCCGGCCAAGGCCCAATGGTGGGCAAATATTTTTTGATTTTTAATCAAAAGGCCAACAATGAAGAGGCAGGTAGTTATTTTTTTGATCAAGCCTTTGTAATTAAGCCACATGGACCAATGCATGATGAGGGGGATTGTCAACATAATGGCTTAAGATTCTTGAACAGCTGTAATTCTGGATAGCTAATTACCTAATCTAAGGGTGATAATTTCACATTTTAAACATCTTGGATCAATAGCCTTTGGATCAAAATTGGTTGAAAAAAAATGAAAACATCCTAGCATTTAGAAGGCCATTCGGCCACTACAAGGGGAGGGGTCTCTCTCTTTCATTTTCAGCTATTCGCTATCTTGTTTGGTGGATTTTCTCTCCATTTTTGAAAGATAAAAAGAAAATTTTAGAAAAGAAAATAAAGTTAGAAGAGGAAAAACTTGCAATATAGCTTCTAGAGGTTGCTTTAAGCACCATACTCTTGCACTTTCCTTGATTTTCTATTCTTGATTTGCTGTTTTGATTACTATTTTGGTGAGTTTCTTTTGATTTTTCTTTTTAAAATAAGTTTTTTTAATATTCTTCTTTAAGTTCCTTCTTGATTCTTTCTTGTAAAAAGCTTTTGAATTTTTTTTCTCTTATTTTTTAGTTGGCCGAATGGCCTATTGTTTTTGGTAGTTGCTGTTTTGCTTCTTTATTTCATGATTCTAGTGATGTTTAACAAGTTTGGATCCTCAAAATCTTCTTCAAATACATAAACATGAAGCTTGTTTTGATTTGGTTGCTTGCTTATTTCCATTTTTGAGTCTGTTATCTTGTTATCATGTTTATTTTACTTGTCTTGCATTTTTGATTTTTCTGTTTTCAAAATGTTAAAGTTTGTTTATGTTTTACATTTTGTTAATCCATGTGTTTGTGAAAATGCCTATTGGTTTTCATGCCTTTACTTTATATTTGCATGATTTGAGTATTATTCTTTAGCTATGCATGTTAGTATATCATGTGTTTGTGAAAATGCCATGCTCATTTTAAAGTATGAGACCATTCGGCCACCCCTCTCTTTTAAGCTTTGTGTGTGCATTTTTGTTATGCTAGGTTATAGGTTTGCATTTTCATGATATTTGGTTGTGTATTTTGTTTAAGCATGTTATATGTTTGTGTTATTGCCATGCATTCTTTAGGTTTAGGATTGGTTTGTTTTGCCTTGCATATTCATGCATTTTAGGACCTAAGTTGCATTAAATGCCATGCAAGTTCATTTAGGTCTAAGTCATATTCTCTATGCCATGCATTTTTCATGTCATTTAGGTCTTAAATCATGCATTTCATGCATCATATTTTCTGTATTTTCATGCATTTCATGTCATTGCCACTTGATTTATAACTTAAACCAATCAATGGTTCAAAGTCATGCTCATTTTGAGCATACTTGTGGAAAATTAAAGAGTTGTCAAATTGATTATTATACCTTTGTGATTTTTTTTTTTTTACTTAGCCAATTTTTGCCTAACTTTTCAAAAGTATTAGCTACTGTTTGTGAGTCTTTAGGAGGGTCTCTAACATTTTTACTTTGATTTTTAAATGATTTTATCAAAGGCAAAAAAATGTGTTTTGGCAAAACAGTTTTTTCACCCAGACTTTCTCGATTTTTATAGGTATCCATCTTTAATCAGAAAATTAAGCTGATTTTTTTGTGTGTACTTTTACATGTCTTGAGTCTCCAATAAATGTTTTAGATGTTTTTGAATTTTTAAAAATAGGGTAAAAAATCGTGCTTTAAAACTAGACAGTAGAGGCAAAATTGAATTTGAAGGAAAATCATTTTTCTATTTTGGTTAAGTTACTTAGAGGGGGCTGATTAGGAAGTTTAGCTACTGACTTAGGTTAGTTTTTAAGCCTTTTTAAACTCTAAAAATGATTTTTTAAATCTCGGGTTAAGGGTGGTCAAGTCCGAGATTTTAAACTTAGGAAATCAGAGCCATTTAAAAAGTGTTTAGCTAGGCTTTTATTTTTTAAATCTAAGTTTTCCAAAATTGTTTTCAAAACAATCGCAATGTATTTTGATTTTTAGAAAATTTAATTTGATATATTTTCCTAAGGTAGCCGGATATCTTTTTAGATATACGGATTTTCTTAATTAAAGGAAAAAATACATTCTCATGCATTGCATTTTCCATATTCATGCATACTATATAATATGTGATTTTTGCTATGATAATTTCCATGGTGTTGTTATTATTTATTATTTATATTTTGATGTTATGTTGTTTATTATATGGTTTTGAATATTTCATGATATCCTATGCTTTTTATTTAGTTATTTATTTTTGTCACATTGTTTAGCATATACTATGTTCATGCATTATTATTTTTATTTTCATGCATATTATATGATAGCATTATTTTATGTTTCATGTCATTTATATTATATGCCATATCATTTATATTTGCCATGTCATTTAAATCATTTTATTCCATTTAGAATATATCATGTGACTTAGGATATTTCATTTCATATAGAATATATTATGTTACCTACGTTATTTCATTTCATTTAGAATATATTATGTCACTTAGGATATTTGATTTTATTTAGAATATATCATATGACTTAGGATATTACATTGCATATAGAATATATCATGTTACTTAGGTCATTTCATTTCATTTAGAATATATCATATAACTTAGGATATTTCATTTCATTTAGAAAATGCTAAGACATTTAAATTATATCATACCATTTAGGTTGCATTATATTATCTAGACTTTGCTATGTCATTTTATTTATGTCACACATATTCATATTCATATTTTTTTAAATTGTTTTGAAAAAGGTAATGATTTTCAATAAAATAAAGATATTCCCGAGTTAAAATAATTCATGAGTTCTCTGCCGGGTTTGCTGAGGAGGATATCATCAATTATCATTAATAACAGAATATCTTCTTAAAAATGAGAATGGTTCAAAAATATTTCCAAAAAATAAAAATTTCTATATTTTGCCACGCTTGTTGGGAAATATAGGAAAATTTTGTATTAATAAATTTCAGATCATTTTAAATAAAAAATGGAATTATTTTTCTTTAAATTAAGAATTAACTTGAAATTCCAAATTAAAAATCGAATTTTTACCAAGACTTGAGATAACACACGATTAATAAGGTACCATTTTATATGGGCGTTGTGGGGGTGCTAATCTTTCCCCACACGTAACCGAGTCTCGAACCCACTTCTTTGATTTCTTTGGTTTAAAACGCAGACTTGAAATTGGTTTTAAAAAAAAGTTTTAACTAATTTTAAAATGTTTTATAGAACAGGTTTTAATAGGTGGCCGATCACACCTAGCCAAAAAAGATTGGTGGCGACTCCATGCCTTTTACAAGGTTATTTTCAAAACCTTCATTTTTCTAGAGGAATTAAGTCGACTTTTCCTCGGGTTTTTTTATGTCACGCTTAACGAATAATAAGTCTTGCGATGAGACTTGTTATTTTTTAGGTTGCGACAGCATTATGGCAAGAAACCATGTTTTTTTTTTATTGTCATCGGCAGTTCTTGCCTTTAAATCATCGTTTTAGAAGACAAAGAGATAAATTTTGTCGAAGAATAGAGCATGATTCTCCAATTGAGCGATTATCCAGTGAGGCAATTTTGGAAAGGATAGATTGTATTCCGAATATCACATTTGGGAGTAAATTATGTGAACAGAAGTTGATTGGATTTGGAGAATATCACAATTGGACGAAAAAGAATAATTTTTGGGAGTTACCTTATTGGCATTAAAATCTCATTTGGCACAATTTGGATGTGATGCATATTGAGAAAAATGTGTTTGATAACATGTTCAACACAATAATAGATGTCAAGGGAAAAACAAAAGACAATATAAAGGCTAGAATGGATTTAGCGTTGCTTTGCAAATAGTCTGAATTAGAATTGGTGGAAAGCAATGGAAAAACGTACAAGCCTAAAGCCAGTTACACATTAAACAGAGAAGATCAAAAAAGAGTTTGTGCATGGGTAAAAGAATTACAACTTCCCGAAGGATTTGTCTCGAATATGGCCGTTGTGCAAATGTGGTTGATAGGAGGTTTTATGGCATGAAAACTCATGATTGTCATATTTTTATGCAGCGGTTGCTTCCAATTGCGTTTCGAGATTTGGTACCTAACACTATTTGGTATGCAATTACGGAGCTATCTCATTTTTTCAGAAACCTATGCTCTACAGAAATTCATGTGGACTAGATGGAGTTCTTGGAAACCAATATTGTTGAGACCATTTACAAGTTGAAAAAAATATTTCCTCCAACATTTTTTGATTCAATGGAATATTTGCCTATTCCCCTACCTTATGAGGCAAAAGTTGGTGGACCGGTCCATTATCGATGATGTATCCATTTGAAACATAATTAATATATAAAGGATGTACGTTTTATTAATTACTATATTGAATTAAACATTTGCTAATTTATTATTCGTTTATGATTTTTAGATTTTTACATCATCTAAAGAGAAAAGTGAAAATCTCGCATGTGTTGAAGGGTCAATAGTTGAGGCGTATATAATGGAAGAAATTTCATCATTCTGCGCCTTATATTTTGAACCAAATGTTGAAACAATATTTGCTCGGGTGCCCCAAAATGATGATGGAGGAGATGTTGATCCGATGGGACGACTCTCAATTTTCACACATGAAGGGATATCTTTTGGTCCAGAAAAAACAAAGGTTCGTTACTTAGAGCACGATAAGTACGATGCAGCTGAATTATATGTATTAATGAATTGCGAGGAAGTCATACCTTATATTGAGTAAGAGATTCACCGTTGCGTAATTATATATTTAGACATTACGTTATATAATAAATATAGTGAACTCATTATGTATCCATTCATTTTTATGGTGTTTGATGAGATAGTGAAAATCGATGCACCGAACATTAGTGATGGTGAGTTGGAGAAAGTCCGTGCAGCTAGATTTACAAAATGGTTTAAAGACTATGTAAGTTCCAGTCATTATTGTATAGTCCGCTAATGAGTTATGAAATTTGATATTGATTGTCATATTGTTTTCCGTTATTGTTCATAGGTTCAGCAAGGTTCAATTCAACATAACTCTCGTATAGTTGAGTCGTATGGGTTGGTTTTATTCTGGATATTTCGTTAATGGTTTCAAGTTCAATACATTAGAAGATTATGGACAAAATCGAAAACAATGAATAGCAGTGTATGGGTTAAAGGCGATTGTTATAACGATTCTTCGCATGACTTTTATGGAATGTTGTTAGATATTGTGGAGTTAGAATATTTTGGTGTGAGAAATCGGGTTGTACTTTTCAAATGTCGATGGTTTGATACGGATAAAGGAATTCGGGTAGATCCTCATAATGGGCTTATTGAAATAAAGTACAAGTCAATACTTGCTAGTAATAAACCTATTATTTTAGCTCATCAATGTCAACAAGTGTATTACAGTTCTTATCCATCAAATAGAAGAGAACGTCAAGATTGGTGGGCTGTGTTCAAAACAAAGGCTAGGAGTAGATTTGATATTGTATCTCGTGCAGGAGAAATAATTGATCTAAACGAAGGGGTTTATCAACAAATGGATATGCCTACTCCCACCATTGTAACATATTCAGAAGAATTGGACAATCCTCGACTTTTGGTTAATGGTGATTTCGAAGAAGTAAACATTAATGTTCAGAGAACAAATGAAGAAAAAATGATGAGGAAGAAGAAGATGAAGATGTAGGAGATTATGATGACAGCGATGACAATGATGCTGATGAGAACGACGAAAATGATGATGATTAGAAAGTTAATATTATTTATTCATTTTGTAATTGCATGATCTGTCAAATAATATATTCTATATATGTATGCTTCTTAATATATATTTAGTAATAAATTTCATATTTTTCATTTTACAGATAAAATGAGAGGGGGGAGCAAAAGTAGTGCAAAAAAGTCACGGAGTTCAGTGTGGGATGCTTTCAAAGCATCTGAAGGATCGTCCCCGAGGCCTTCTACACCACAGTTGTCGTTTGGGTCGACTCTCTCCCTACGGCCTTCATCGACACAATTGCAGCCTTATTCGGCTCCATCGCCACAGAACCCATTTGCAATACCTCTATCGCCCCTGGATCCCTCTGCACTGGCTCCCTCTACAGTGGCTCCATACTCAGTGCCTACCTCTGTTGTACGTCAGTCCACATCGACTCCCACTCCACTACCACGGCCGAAACTTACTCGGGTGACTCAGGCGGATCCCGCATTACCATCGTCTACCCCACCGCTGGATGACATTGCGCATTATTTCGTCAATAAGCCAGCACCGACGTATTTAGCAGATAATGGCACTGGATAGTAGTCAGAGGTACCTGCATCACATCCTTCGCCATCTATCAGTACTGCCACTGAGCAGAGAAAACGAGATAGAGGTCTAACAAAAGGATTACTGACACCGAGTAATAGGGATGACAGGTTTCGACTGTCACTTGTTGCAAACACGTAAGTTTATTACATTACGATAATTCCATTATTTAAGTAAGAAATAAATTATTGTTCACTAACACGTTTCGTTTCTTTTAGAACTTTCAAGGAGAGTTGTGTAAAATCGACCATTGCCTCGGTGATCAGACAACACTATAACAGATTGTGGTCGACTTGGTAAAAGATACCTGCTGACGTGAAACTATCTATGTGGACTATATTTGAGGTATGATTTGATTTAGAGTCATATTATAATTTAATTATGTTTAAGACTGTCATATTAATTCATAATATCTCATTGTAGGGAAAATGCCAGTGGTCTCCCGAGCAAACACCAGTAGTTAGGAAATTATGGGAGGCCACATGCAAGGATAGATTTAAGGACATGATGAATTTTGAGAGGGATAATGCCATGGCCTTCTTTTAAGATGAATCGAATAGAAGACTGCAAGGGTTACAAGTGTGATTGGATAGCAGTCGATATTTGGGATCAACTTATTGACAGCGTCTGGAGTACTGATGCTTGGAAAAATATATCCCAAAAGGCCAAGGGTAATAGGAACACGGAGAAAGATGGAAGCATTACGAAGCACACTGGTTGATCAGTTCCTTTTCTAGTTACAGGGGAAATGATGGTAAAATTTCTTTTCTTTTTTTTTTAATTTATTGTTTAAAAGTTTTATACTATAAACTATGTGAATATTTTCTTTTATTAACATAATTTTCAAAAATTCTTTTAATCTGTAGTCACAAGAGTTGCAGCGCAACGTGAGTTTCCTGGAGCTGTTTAACAAAACCCATAAACGTGCAAAGGGTCTAGGTGATTACGTAGACAACAAGTCTAAAGCTGATACTGTAAGTATTTAACTATATCAATACTTTATATATTACAATAATTTATTATATTACTGAATTGTTTATGTACGTGGTCATTACAATTTCATATATTAATTGTTTATATATTCAATATTTGTGATTGTAGGAAAACTATACTGCCTCGTTACAACAAAAATATAGGGACGATACACCTTCATATCCCGATTTCGACCCTCAGTCGTGGTCTAATGCTATTGGGGGCATTGAGACTACGCGGATGCACATTTATGGGTTTGGAGCAAGACCGAAGAATCGATAAATTTTCGATATGCCCGACAGTCAACAAAGTTCAGATACAGCCAGTTACACTCCATGTGGCCCTAGTACTACACAGCAACCGCCAGCAGCACCGTTTGAGGACCAGCATAATGCATTGAGGTCTTATGTCTCGCAAATCGAGACATCAATCGTTAGAATTGAGAATCTCATCACCAGTATACTGCAGTCACAGCAAGCAACTAGAGCTGGATTAGGTGGGATCGAAACAAGTGCTATCGGAGTCGGTGCTGGACTAAATGCTGCCGGAGTCGGTGTTGTCGGAGGTAGTGGTGCGGGAGTAGGTGCAGAGCTTGGCATGGGTGCTGGACTAAGTGCTGTCGGAGGTGGAGTTGGAGGCATGGATGCTGGATTGACTGCTGTTGGAGGTGGTGTCGGAGGCAGGGATGCCAAAGGCAATGCTGAGGTTGACAATGAAGCTGATGACAGTAGTACCGAGAGATAACAGCATATGTTTTGTATTCGAGAGTTACATTTGAATATTATTTTTATTAATAATATTGTAATTTATTAAATTATTTTTTTATTAATAATTTTACGAATTTTAGTTTATTTTTATTAAAATATAATATTATTTTATAATTTATTTTTTAGTATTTATTATATAATTTATGTTTTTAAAATATATATTATAGATTTTTTTTTTTTTTGGAAAATAAACAATTACCGACAGACAATTCCGTCGGTCAATTGGACTTTTACCAATGAAAATTTCGTCGGTAAAACATTACCGACAAAATTTTTGGACTAACATTTCTGTCGGTAATTGTTTCACCGTCGGTAATACTCCGTCGGTAATTCTTTATTACCGACGGAAATATTTTCACCGACGGAAGTAGTATCACCGATGAAATTTTACGTTGGTAATACCCTTTACCTACGAAAGTTGGACTTTTATCGACGAAAAATTTCGTCGGTAAAAGTTCGTTCTCTTGTAGTGTCATGTAAATGGATCAAAGTACCTAGGAAATCCATGTACTATACCATCTAATGCAAATTAATCCCTCTACTATAAAACTGAGTAATTTAGTCCCTGTACTTTTAAAATTGAAGTAAAAAGGTAAAATCACTAACTAGTGTAACAAAAACTGTTAAAAAAACTAACGTGGAATTTAACCTTGTGTTTATTTGATGATGTGGCACCAACAAAATATATTATTTTAAGCTGACGCGGACAAAATAACAAACTAAGTTGGTAAAAGATAATTTGATATGCCATTTTTGACAACTTAGTTTGTTATTTTGTCCATGTCAGCTTAAAATAATATATTTTATTGGTGCCACGTCAGTATTTGACATCCACGTCATCAAATAAACAAAAGATTAAATGCCACATCAGTTTTTTTAATAGTTTCTGTTACACTAGTCAATGACTTTATCTTTTTTGCTTCAATTTTAAAAGTACAGCGACTAAATCACTCAGATTTATAGTAGAGGGACTAATTTGCACTAGATGGTATAGTACAGGGACTTCCTAGATACTTTGACCCATGTAAATGTCATATGAAAGAATTATTTTCCAAGCTTTGTCGGGTTTGCCGGGGAGTACGGTAATATTTTTTGACATATGCCATTTATGTGATTCCTCACATGAAAAATTAATTTCAGAATGATGATGTGTGCATATTCCATGATATCTACATTTGTCATCTTAGTTAAGCAAATTCTATGTTTATGAATATTCCATGTTGATGTCATTTTATATTCATGTTGCTAGTGTGATCATGATGTGATTATAAATATTCTAGGATGATGTCATTTTATGATTGTTGCCTATATGATCTCTTTCTTTGCCATGTCATGATTTGTTTTGCTATGCCATAATAAGATTTTGCCATGTCAAGCATGCCATGTCATTCATTCTTTTGCCATGTCATAATAGAATTTACCATGTCAAGCATGCATGTCATTCATTCTTTTGGCCATGTCATTTAGATTTAGCCATGTCAAGCATTATATGTCATTAATTCTTTTGCCATGTCATAATAAATGTTTGCAATGCCATGATAATTGTACATGTTGTTTAAATTGCATTTGTATCTTAGTATTGATTTGCACATTCATGACCATTTTATTTTTATTATGATTTAAAATGTATGAAAAATGATTAATGATTTTTTATAAAACAAGGTTATTCCCGAGTTAAAATAATTCATGAGTTCTCTGCTGGGTCTTCCGGGAATGATATCATTAATTATCATTAACGACGGAATATCTTTTTTTCTTTTTTTTTTTTAAAACAAGGATGATTCGAAGAATTTTCAAAACAAAGGAAAAATTCCATGTTTTGCCGAGTTTGTCCAAAAATATGAAAAATTTTATGTTAATAAATTCTAGATCATTCTAAAATAATATAATTATTTTTAATAGGGGATTAATTTTAAATGCTGAACCTAAAATCGACTTTTACCGAGACTCGAGATAACACACAATTAATAAGGTACCGTTTTATACGGGTGTTGTGGGGGTGCTAATCCTTCCCCACACGTAACCGACTCCCGAACCCGCACTTGTTTTCTCTGGTTCAAAGCGCAGACTTCAAAATTGGTTTTAAAAAATATTTTACAAAAATCGGTTTTAATAGGTGACCGATCACACCTAGTTAAAAAAGATTGGTGGCGACTCCATTTCTTTTCCGAGGTTTTTTTCAAACCTCAATCTTTATTTAAGAGAAATTAAGTCGTCTTTTTCACTGTTTTCCCACACTTATTATTATTATTTCAAACGTCGCTTAACGGGTCGCGAGATTCCGTTACGACATTGAGCACAAAGTTATATATTACATAAATAATCAAAATTTGCATTAACATTTAAAATTATATTAATATAATTTTTTTATTTTTTAAGGCTAATGAAAATTATAATTTTGAAAAAAAAAAATCAATGTAAATTTTAACTTGTTTGTTATTTATTATCAAATAAATCCATTTAATTAAAGTCTAAAATTAGAATTCTAATTTATAAATTGGATAAATCTTATTAATAATAAACAAAATTCATAAATAAGAATGGAATAAATCTTATTAATATTTATAATATAATATAATATAAAAAAAAATATTATAAAAAATTATTTATTTACGAAAAAATTATATATTGAGCATAAAGTTACATATTACATAAATAATTAAAATTTGCATGGACATTTAAAATTATATTAATATTAATATTTTATTTTTAAGTTTAATGAAAAATTATAATTTTGAAGATAAAGTAATTGATTGTAAATTTTAACTCTTTTTTATTTATTATCAAATAAATCTATTTAACTAAAGACTTTCAATGAATTGGAATTCTTATTTATAAATTAGATAAATTTTATTAATAATAAAATATATTTAAAATGAAAAATTAATAATATAATAAAAAATAATGGGTATTTTCGTCAGTTTAAAAAATTCTCCACATTCATTTTTTATATATATTATAAAGATTATAGATAAAATTTTAGAGATGTGATGATAATAAAGTCATTTTATTCAAAAGTCAGCTTCTAAAACTCAAAAGTTCCATTTTCTTTGACTTTCTGGTTTGGATTGTCAAACCATGATTTCAGCTGTAAAAATCAAATTTTTTTATCCATTTAACATTACATTTATGATAAAACATAATTTTTTACCTTAAAAGTTGTCCAAAATGGAGCCTTTTTTAAAAGATGAAGAACATAACATGTGACATAGACACAGAGGACAGAAACAAAGGTTTTGGTTGCATGGTCTGATTTCTTACTTCATATAGCTATAATAGGTTCGAAGGTTTAAAAGTATTCACTCAATTTACCATAATCTTTTTTTTTATCTATAATTACTGTATTGCCATTAAATTTTAATTAAAATCTCAACAAAGGAACATACAGTATAGAACTATCTAGACTTTGTTCTTTTTTAATTTATCTTGAGAATGTATTTTTTTACATCAATTTTTGACATTGATAATGGTGGATTCTTCCTAGCATTTTTGGTACAACAATCTTAATGTACTTAATAAAAGGTTACCGATAGTTTAATTAATTTATGTAATTATTTTAAAAAAATAATATTTAATAAATTTAGAATTTGAATTTCAGTATTTACAATTTCATCTTTATATCCTAAGTTACAACCTCTTTTGAACAAAAAAAAAAAAATTTATCAAATTCAAAATTTAATCCAAATGCATGTAATAACGTTTAAAATATGACATTCAACATGTTTAAATTCGAATCTCAACATTTATAATCTTTTTTTTATCTCCGAACTAAACCATCTTTGTAAAAAAATAAAAAAAAATGTTACCAATTATTGAATGTAATAATAATGTCCATGTAACATTTTGTTCATTTATTTCAACAATTTAGTCCAAGTGTTTTATTGTTTTTCTTTATTAGTCAACTAACTACTTTGACATAGGCTAAAATACTAAAAAAGCCCTTAAACTATGACATTTTCTTAAATAAGCCCTTATATTTTTATTGTACTTAAATAAGCCTTTATCATTTGATTTGCACTTAAATAAGCCTTTATTTCAAATGAAAGGTTGATTTATGTTAAACCTGTTCATGGGTCGGGCAGCCCGTCCGACCCGGTAGGCCTGACCAACATTGGACCGGGACTGGGTATGCTTTTTGGTAATCCGGATCTGCCCGACCTGGCCCAGATCAGTGTTCATATATTAAAAAATTAATTTTTTATTTAAATTAAATTATAAAAATTAATATAAAATGATTTTTTAACTTTTTATTATTTTTTTGAATAGTGATTCGAGCCGGGCCTGAGTAACGTAGAAAAAATAATTCGACCTGCAGCCCGGTCCATGAACAAGTCTAATTTATGTTAAGGGTTTATTTATGTATAAATTAAAGGTTAGGGGCTTATTTGGGTACATGTTAAAGGTTAAGAGCTTAGTTGGGTACAAATTAAAGATTAAGAGCTTATTTGAGTGTAATAAAAGTATAAGGACTTATATAAATAAAGTAGTAAAGTTCAAGGACTTTTTTATTATTTTAACCTATGACATATATATTGTGTCATATAATTGTGTTTCTTTTTTTATGAAAAGAAAAAATAACTCACACATACACATACAAACAACAATTGTCTGTCGTATAATTGCGTTTATTACTTCATAGTAACAAGTTAATTTGATGAACAAAAAAAAAAATACAAGTTAATTTGTAAACAAGTAAGGTAAATTTATGCAAGTAAATGAGATTTTGTTTTAACTTATGATTATGAACACAATTTGTTTGCACCCAAAATATATGGGTCAGTTCAGGTGAGACACATGACAAATGATGATGACTAGGCAAGGGAGAATGATGGGGCATTTAGACAACTAATTAATGTTTCACATGTGGTAAAATGGGCACACGTCAGCCACTAAGATTTTGGTTGAATGTAGGATCGTAAATAAATCGAGCTTGAACGAATAAATTTTTATTCTTGTTCATTTGTTTATTTTGGAGTCTGTTCGTATTTAGTTCGTATTCGTTAAAAATTTTAAAATTATGTTTAAGCTTTGTTCGTTTAAAATTAGGTATGTTCAAGTTCGGTTCGTTTAACTTAAATGAACTTGTTCGCTAACATTAAACGAACATGTTCATGAACATATAATCGAACAATGTTCACGAAAAATAAAAAACTATTCATAAACCATAAACAAACAAATCTAAACAAATAAACATGTTTCTTAATTATATATATAAAATAATAAAACATAAATATCATTAATTACATTATAAATAAAATAAAATAAAAGACAAATAATAATATTAATATTAATTATATTATAATCGAATTATAAACGAGTTTTAAACGAGTTTTAAACAATCAATTAAACGAGTTTTAAACAATCAATTAAACGAGTTTTAAACGATTCATATACGAGTTTGTTCGTGAATATAAATGAATTGAACATATCTTGTTCGAGTTCAGTTCATTTAATATACAAGCCTTAAAATTTTGTTCACAATCAGTTATTTAGCTTGATAAACAAACAGAAATCAAACTGTTTACAAACCGTTCGTCGAATACTCTATTCATTTACAGCCTTAATTGAAAGGTTCATTAAATGATGTGGCATTATCGGCGTCAAAGTCAACCATTTGATGCTTAGTTGGACAATGGGAGGACTATACTTGGCAGAAATCGTTAAGAGGGCATGGGAAGATAACATTACAACTTTTGGTATATATGAAAAAGTGTTGATTAAAATTTTGAGAAAATTACATTGTCACGTTTGGTTCATTAAACACTTTAATAAAACTGTGATGATAATTTTCAAAATTGCCTTTATCAAGTAAATTTTTAGATTTTATAAATAATATTATAATTTTATTTTCACAGATATATATATTATTAATCATTACATTTGAATTAAAACTTCTTTTTAGTAAGCTATGTTCTTAGTTGTGCATGATTTAAACAAAAATATTAATTTATTTCTTTTACACTTATACGATTATAATTTGAGTTTTTAATCAATTTTTTAATTGAGATATTTTAATTTTAAATTTATTAGTGATTAAAATACCAAAAAAAAAAAAGACTTTCTACAAATTTTGAATGAAGTAATTTTTGTTTTTCAAAATTCAATTAATAAAATAAAATTGAAAGTTTATGTAATTAATTAATTTAAAAATAAAAATAAAATTTAATTATGTTGGCCTTCTTCCTTCTAATATTCAAGAGTTGTTAACTAATTACTAATTAATATGACTTATTATTATTTTGATAAAGATTGAAAGAGCAATTTTGAATCGGAATTTTATTTTATCATGGACATCACATTACCATGAATCATAGGAATGTCTTTTCCTCTAAAAGGTTTGGTAAAGTTACCTTCCAATGTTGTGAAAAAGTTAAAATAAAATTGCCATGCAAAAGTTACATTTCCGAAAATTACCATGCCAAATACGAGAATCTGTTTTCCACCAATTAAAATCCCAAGAATGAGAGCACATTTCCACGTACAAACGCCCCCCTAAGTAAGAAACGATTGGCAAGCTAATCACATTAAGCTTAGCATGAAGTCAGCCAGCCATTGCTCGAGCCAAAATCAATGGAGGAATTGAAGTTGCCAAACAAATAAAGAATACTCCTCAACTCTCAACACACAAAAAGCAGCATTTAGTTCAATCTTCAAAGCTCCACCAACTTAATTGTTCTTTCCAAATTCTCTTCAATCTGTTTCGTGTTTGTTATAACTCTCTGTGAGCAAATTTTCTTATAAACAAGTCCTTAACTTGTCCGATTTGGTGAATTGTAAGCTATTAAGCATTTAATCGATCAATAATTGTTTCTTAGTAATTTTTTTCATTGAGTTTGTGTAACATTTATCGTGGCTGAAAGGTTTATCATCAATAAGCTTTCTCTTTTCTTTTCTTTTCTTTTCTATTCTATTCTTTTCTTTTCTTTATTTTGTTTTGTTTTGTTTAGTTTAAGTTTAAGTTTAACTTTTTAGCAATCTGTTTGCAGCTTTTAAAGAAATCTATAAGTTTGATCATCTTTGAAGAGCTATAATAGCTTGATCGATTTTTTATAAGGTGTCCTTTGATCCAGTTTTTAATCGATTAATTTGCTTCAAAATTCAAATGATGAAGGTCACTGAGACCGTACTTTAACTTTATTAATTTATGTTCAAATTAATTGACACGCCAAATTGAATTAGTGCGATAAAAAATAAGATAAATTTGAAAAACATCCTATCAAAACTTTAATAATGGTTAAATGGTTTAACAAAGAAGAATTATTTGAAAAATAAAAATAAAAATTTTAAAAATTGTTAAGAAAAAAATTGTAAAAACAAAATTATCCTTAATGAAAAAATATTTTCTTTTCCTTTTTGTCTTATTTTTAATTTTCTTTTTGAATTAAATTTTTTTTTTCTGAAAATATTTTTTTTAATTTTAACAAAAATAAATATTTATATTTTTTAATTTAAAAATTTTAAAAAGTAATAAAATAATAAAAATAATATTTTTGAAATTAAATTTTTTATTTTTTAAAATTTTTAAAATTTTTAAAAATAAATATTTTATTTTTTAGATTTAGATTTATTTTTAATTTAATTTATTTACTTTTTAATTAAAAAATTAAATTAAAAAATAAGAGAAAGAAAAGTTTTTTCATCAAAGGTAATTTTATCTTAACAATTTTTAATTTTGTCATTTCTTTTTTCAAATAATTCTTCCTCATTAGACCATTTAACAATTATTGTATTATGCATAGTATGTTTTTCAAATTTATCCTACAAATATATTCAACACAATCAACAATTTAAAGTTTGCTCCTCTTTACTTTTCCATTTTTATAGGAAAAAAGATTTTATTTATTTGTTGACAAATATCAACGGATTCGTCAATGAGAAGAAAAAATAAATCAAAATCAAATATATTGTATCCAAGTGTGTTTTACTCCATTTTTGTTGAAAATACACTAATTAATTAGATTAAATAATATATTTATAAAATCAAATAAGTAGTTTAAAATATATACTTTTACAATCCTTTTACTTGTTAAATATATGTATTGAGATTAACATATAAAATCAAATTTTATAAATTTATAAATCCCAAAATGTCCCAATTTTTCTAAGAAAACATTAATTCAGTTATCTTTTGATTTGACAAAAGATTCAGTTGTATGATTTAGTTAAGACCTGACCATTTGTGAACATGTATCGTATTTTATGTTTTTTTTCATATCAATTGTATAAATATAAACATAATTTAAATTATTAAATATATCAAAATTTTAAATACGAATACGATACGTGTATTAAATGTATATATTAATTAAATTTAAATATGTTATATCGTATTTATTAAATATATTATATTTTTATGTCATATCCAAAATTATCAAATTTAGTTCAACATTCAAATCGAATTAGTTAAAATGAAAAAGAAAGAAATTTATTGTTGTAAGGTTATAATGTCCATTAGAATAAAATGAATAATAAAATAGAAAACCTTCTAGTCCCCCATTGAATAAAACTATGCGTTTTACTTCAACAAGACTTCCGAATCATCAAAACTCAAAAAGGCAAAGAAAAAATAAATGTAAACGCACAAATTAAGGAACCCGCGGGTATCACAGTCCAACTGTATGACAGCCCGCATAATATAACGACGAAATTAAGGGCCGAATCTCTGACGTGGCGTTATATTAGTGGGCTTTTTTATTACAATATAGCAAAAAACAAATTATGAAATTACCGTTATTTTTTGATTATTTCTCAAAATACGGATCTTTTTTTTTCAGCTGGGAAATCGCCATCCCTATGGCGATTTCCCAACGTGTTTTTTTGCAAATTTGCAAAAAAATACCAAGGGAAATCACCACCCCCATGGCGATTTCCCTTGGTAATTTTAGCAAAATTTGCTAAAACCATGAAGGGAAATCGCCATGGGGGGTGGCGATTTCCCTTCATGTATATTTTTTTTTTTAATTAATAAACAAAAATTATATTAAAACAAAATTTTATTTTAATTTGATAAATTTATTTTTAAAAATTATAAATTAAATTAAAATATTTTTTTTATAATTTAAAAAAATTTAAAAATTCGTAAAATATATTTTAGGTTTTTTTATAATTTAATATTTTGAATTTTTTTTTAAATTTTAAATTTGAAATGAAAAAAAACAAATTAGAAAAAAAAAAAAAAATTTCAAAGGGGGCAACGGTCATATGACCGTTGCCCCCATCCCCCCTCCCCCCCCCCCACGTCCCACCCTCCATAAATACCCCCCTCCTCTCCTTCAAATTTTCATTCCTCTCATTCAAATTTTCATTTTCTTTCAAAATTTTTTCATTAATCTACCAAAAAAAATTTCTTTTTACAAATTTTTTTTTTCTACAACAATATTTTGAAATGGCTTCACTATTGAGGTTACAAGAAAATCACATCTCGGAGGTTATATTTAACGAGGTAAGTAAATTGTTATATTATTATTGTTTTTTATATTATTATTATTTTTTATATTATTATTGTTTTTTATATTATTATTGTTTTTTATATTATTATATTATTATTGTTTTTTATATTATTATTATTTTTTATATTATTATTGTGTTATATTATATTATATTATTATTGTTTATATTATATTATATTATTATTGTTTTTTATATTATTATTGTTTTTATTATATTATATTATTATTGTTTTATATATTATTATTGTTTTATATTATATTATATTATTATTGTTTTATATTATATTATTATTGTTTTTTATATTATTATTGTTTTATATTATATTATATTATATTATTATTGTTTTATATTATATTATTATTGTTTTTTATATTATTATTGTTTTATATTATATTATTATAGTTTTTTATATTATTATAGTTTTATATTATATTATATTATTATTCTTTATATTATATTATATTATATTATATTTTTATTTTTTTTTATATTATATTATTATTGTTTTTTTATACGAAATTATTGTTTTATATTATATTATTATTGTTTATATTATATTATATTATATTATTATTGTTTTATATTATATTATATTATATTATTATTGTTTATATTATATTATATTATATTATTATTGTTTTATATTATATTATATTATTATTGTTTATATTATATTATATTATATTATATTATATTATTATTTTGTTATTTTATAGTTTTATTTATTACTTTTTAATTGTTATAGTTTTATAATATATTAATTGTTATTATTATAACAGGAAACTCGTCGCGTATTACGTTCGAGGAAATTTACATTGGAGGACCCGCATCCTTATATTATCGACCACTTAAGAAGAGCCGGATTTTATCACGCAAGTCAAATTCGACGACTTGTGATACAACCCGATTTAATTTCTGCGTTGGTCGAACGATGGAGACCCGAGACGCACACTTTTCATTTTCCATGTGGTGAATGCACGGTCAGTCTCGAAGATGTTGCGCTGCAACTTGGACTTCCGATCCATGGCGATGCAGTTACAGGCGGAAGCCTGCTAGATTGGAATGAACTGTGTGAAGATCTATTGGGTGAGGTACCTCCAGAAGACGTCGTATCTGGCTCAACGGTGAGACTGACTTGGTTGAAAACGTTTCAAAATCTGCCATTACATGCAACCGAACAACAAATACAATATGCTGCTAGAGCATATATTTTACGTTTGATTGGAGGATTACTGATGCCTGACAAATCGAGCAGTCGGGTACATTTAATGTATCTTCCATTGCTACGTGATTTAGAGGAAGCAGCAAATTATAGTTGGGGTTCTGCGTGTTTGGCAGTTTTGTATAGAGAACTTTGCCGAGCTACAGTTCCAAAAAACCATGACATAGGTGGATGTCTAGTGCTTCTACAATCATGGGCTTGGTATCGGCTACCATTTCTTGCTCCGCGCGTGGATATTTCGGCTGTATACCCCCTTGCAAGCAGGTAATAATCTTTACTATTTTATTAATTTTGTACGAAATTGTATTTTTATAGGTCATTAAGATATTATATGCATTTTAATAGGTGGAGTAGGAGTACGGGTAGAGATTTTACAGAGACTCCGAGCGATCTTGCAAGTATAAGACTACGACTAGATCGACTAGGATATGATAAGGTAAATATTTCGATTGTTACATTGAAGTTTTTTTTTTATTTAATCCATATGAAACTAATAATTTGTAATAATTATTCGCAGTTTCTGTGGATGCCATATTCCTCGAGTGAAATTATGGCATGCCTCCCATCGGATGCCTACAATAATTTCAATATATGGAAAGCAAACACAGCATTGATATGCTTTTCATATGTAGAGTGGCACCAAACTGACCGGGTGTTGCGACAATTTGGGATGCAACAACCAATTCCTGCAGCCCCGATGAACCTTGATAAGCTTCACAAGGTCGACATGCGTGGTCGTAATGATGAATTCTGGCCTGCGAAGCATGAACATTGGATCCAATGGTGGAACATACGTTTTCAACGAATTCCGACAGGTTACCCGATTGTTGGTAATAATTTCAACCCATCTGCTGATTACATAAGATGGTATAGAAATGAAGGTCGGCCTTTCGTTTGTCCACCGTCGATGCACGAGGATGTTAGGAGTATGCCATTTACCGGACAAACTTCAGCTCCAGTCCCTCCTACACAGGATATGGATGCTCCTAGACCTCGCCGACAACGTGGGCGAAGGCGTCAACCGACCTCATCGGAGTTCACAGCACCGAGGATGTCATTTGATCATCCTGAACCTGAACGGGATCATTGATAACTCGTATAATTATATAGTTCTTAGTTATGTTTTATTATTGTTTTGTGTCAAATACGAGTTATTATTGCTTAGTCTAATTGTGTTTATGATATTTTATATTTTTATGTAATTTGGTGTTTTTCACGAGTTTCTTTGAGTGATTTCAGATTACTAGGTTAAATCAAGAATTAAGGGCAAATCCAATTCAGTTCCAGTTCCGACACCTTTTTCCATATCAGCTATATCTGGAGTTTCACTGAAGCATTAAGGCTGAAATTTTTACAGTGCATAGTTAAGAGGCATATCTATCTTTTTCATGTTTTACACTTCTTGAAACGGAGTCGTTTTCCCTAGCGAAATCGACCATCAAGTTGGCTGATGTGCAATGACGTCTGTGCTGACCTGTTTTGGTATTTTGACTATATCTTCCGATCCACATGAGCAAATGATCTGATTCCAACGGCTATGGATCCGTAACTGATAGGGGTATATTTTTCTAGAAGACCATTTGATCAGATAGAGCCTCCAACATTGACAAAATCGACCATCAAGCTGGCTGATCAGAATTGTCATACAATATGACGAAAATTGTTAGAAAAATGCACCCACCTATTATACCTACCTTTGAAATTTATAAAGCTTGTCTCTTGTCATTTAGCTCTCCAAAATGTTATAAATAGAGGGCCTTGGATGATTGTAAGAGTATCATTATACATTGGTAGGATATTAGCCATTGTAATAAAATTCTCTAAGTTTTCTTCTTCTTTCCTTTCTCTAGTTTTCTTTTTCTTTATTTACTTATGTTTCTTACATTTCTTTTCATTTTATTCATATCTAGTATGTGTTGCTAATCATATTGTTGAGGTGATGAGGTGAAGCTTTTGGTAAATGCTAAGGTTAGTCTCTTAAACATGAGCTAAAATGAATCATCATTTATAAATACTAGTATAGATAATATTTTCTTTTGGTTTAAAATCGTACTTACAAAGTAGGGATCTTGATTCATTATTGACAAGGAAAATGGCACAGTAAATGCTTGGTTTCATAACCTTGATTTGTTGTAGACATATACCTTGGCATAAGGAATGCTTGGACTCTTTTTATGAGTTTTGAGGACACCAAATGAACATAATATCATATGCTATGGACGTTGGACAATTTGGACTGAATTGCTAAACCTTCCGATTGGAATCTCCCTTATGTGTGAATTTCAATTGTGTAATAAAACAAGATTAATCTTAGCATAACACCAAGAGTGGATTCTCTAACCTCAACATCTTTTCTTATTATTTTTTTTTTATCTTGTTTAATTTCTTTTATATTTTGTTTATTTTGTTCTCTAATATCTTGTTTATCTTATTTTGTTGTTGATTCCCTAATATCTTGTTTACTTTCTTTGTCTTATATATTTATAAACTTATACTTACTAATACGCTTCCCTGTGGTTCGACCTCGGACACCCGAGAATTTATTACTTGAACATAACCTGCACTTGGGTTTACAACTCTTAATTGAGTCTCCATCAAGTTTTTGGCGCCGTTGCCGGGGAGGCAATACTAAGTATATAAGTATATTTATTTTTATTTTTATTGGCTGGTTATACCGCCTAATTTTCTATATATTTATATTTATATTGTATATTAACTTTATTTTAGTTTTATTGGCTGGTTATACCGCCTAATCTGTATATTAACTTTGTTTTATGCTTTTTAGATCTCGTCGTTTAGTTAGATTTTATTGTGAAACTTTTTCAGGTAATCTTTCTAATACAACTCCTACCATGGCTGACAATGAAAGTGTTCATGCTGAAGATGAGAACAAACAAGTACGCACCATGCGTGACTACTTGCAACCAACTCGAAGCTCATCACCCTCTTGTTTTATTTTTCCTCTCAATGCAAACAACTTTCGTTTTAAACCAGGTATGATAGCTTTGCTTCCAAATTTCCATGGGTTAGAATCGGAAAGTGCTTACTCGTTTCTAAAAGACTTCGAAGATGTATGTGTCACCTTTAATGACCAACAATGTACAAATGAAATTGTCAAGCTAAAATTATTTGCTTTTTCTTTAAAAGATAAAGCAAAAATTTGGCTTCATAATTTAAAACCAAGGTCAATTGGCACATGGCAAGAATTACAAACTGAGTTTCTAAAGAAAATTTTCCCAGCACATAAAACTACTGCTTTGAAAAGACATATTCAAAATTTCAATCAAAATCAAAATAAAGCATTTTTTCAGTGCTGGGAGCGTTTTAAAGATTTGTTAAGTTCTTGTCCACATCATGGTTTTGAAAAATGGCGTCTTATTAGTTTCTTTTATGAAAGTTTAACTCCCGAAACTAAACAGTTTGTTGAAACAATGTGTAACGGTGAGTTTCTAGAAAAAGAACCTGAAGAAGCCTTTGACTACCTAGACCATTTGGCAGATAACTCTCAAGCCTGGCACACAGATAATTCCTCTGAAAGTTCCAATAGATCTAATCTTGTTTCTAACAGAGGTAAATATCATTTTAGTCAAGAAGATGAGATAAAAGCTAAAGTAGCTAATTTGGCTAGAAAGATTGAAGCCATGGAACTTAGAGAAGTAAAAGAAGTCAAAACGGTTAAAAATGAAGAAAGTTGTGGAATTTGTGAAATCACGGGACACCCCACTTCTGAATGTCCAAACATTCCCATTCTTAAAGAAGCGTTGCATGATCAAGTAAATTCCATAAACACATTTAAAAAGCCTTTTCCTTCTCCTTACTCTGAAACGTATAACCCTGAATGGAGAAATCATCCCAACTTCAGTTGGCGGAATAATAATCATGTTCAGGTACCACAATCTCAAAAGCCGGGCAACACTTTTTCCTATCAACCTTCACGTGTACAAACCTTGGAAGAGACATTGCAAGCATTCATGCAAACACAAGCAAATGTGAATAACCAAACTTCACAGGACATCAATGAGATCAAAAACACCTTGTCCACATTGACAGCTTCATTACGCACTCAAGAAAAAGGTAAGTTTCCTGCTCAACCTCAGCCTAACCCTTCCACTCAATGTCTTGTTTCTTGCTCCAATGAAACTCAACAGGAAAATGCCAGTTCTATCACAACTCTTCGAAGTGGAAAGGCAATTGACAAAAACATTCCATCAAAAGACCAAGATCCTCCTTCCCCTCCGAAAAGTAATGGTAAGGATAATGGTAAGTCTGAACTTCTTGAAAATTGGACAAAAAAAAGGGTATGCATCCTGCTCCTTTTCCTCAAAGGTTGCAAACAATAAAGAATTTGAATCAAAATGCAGAAATTTATGACCTTTTCAAACAAGTTAAGATTAACATTCCTTTATTGGACGCAATCAAACAAGTTCCATCTTATGCTAAATTTTTGAAGGACATGTGCACAGTTAAAAGGAAACATAATGTACAAAAGAAAGCATTTCTGACGGAAAGTGTGAGCTCAATCATTCAGCACCTTACTCCACCAAAATTCAAAGATCCTGGATGTCCAACAATCTCATGCATCATTGGAAACACTAGAATAGAACGTGCATTGCTTGATCTTGGTGCTAGTGTTAATCTTTTGCCTTTTTCTGTTTATCAACAGTTAGGTTTAGGTGAACTCAAGGAAACACCTGTTACACTTCAACTAGCTGATCGTTTTGTAAAAATTCCTCGAGGGATAGTTGAAGATGTTTTGGTTCAAATTGATAATTTTTACTTCCCTGTTGATTTTATTGTTTTGGACACACATCCTGTTTCAAATCCAAATGTTCAAATTCCTGTTATATTAGGCCGTCCATTTCTTGCAACTTCTAATGCTTTGATAAATTGCAGGAATGGTATTTTGAACATTTCTTTTGGAAATATGACTTTAGAATTAAATGTGTTCAACATTTGCAAGCAACCTGGTGATGATTCAGAAGTACATGAAGTGGATTTCATTGAAGAACTTGTTCATGAACATCTCACCACTACCACATTCCATGATCCTTTAGAAGATTATTTAATTGAATGTGAGTTTGATAATGCTTCAGAAATTTCACACACTGATTCTTTGTTAAATTCTTTTCAGGATAAGCATCGTTGGAAACAAAAGTTTGAGGAACTCCCATCACTCACAAATGTCACTGTACCATCAACTATTGAACCGCCCAAGCTGGATTTAAAACCATTGCCATCCGAGCTAAAATATTCCTTTTTGGGTGAGAATGAAACTTTTCCAGTCATAATTTCTTCACATCTTGATGAACTACAAGAAGGAAAAATTCCTTCTCAATGGAGCCCCCAAGATAAAAGGAAGTTTCTGAATGAGGTAAAGAAGTTCTACTGGGATGACCCTTACTTGTTCAAATATTGTCCTGATCAAATTTTTCGAAGATGCATTCCCGACAATGAGGTAAGTAGTGTAATTAAGTTTTTCATTCCGAGGCATGTGGTGGTCATTTTTCATCAAAGAAAACTGCTGCAAAAATTTTACAGTGTGGATTTTACTGGCCAACTTTATTCAAAGATGCATATGAGAATTCTAAAATTCATAAAGAAAGAACTAAAGCCTTTCATGACAAGTTAATTTCAAGAAAAACATTTGATGTTGGGCAAAAAGTTCTACTTTATAATTCTAGACTTCACATATTTCCTGGTAAGTTGAGATCAAGATGGACTGGCCCATTTGTGGTTAAGCATGTGTATCATTATGGAGCAGTTGACATTGAGAATCCTCAAAATGGTAACGTATTCAAGGTAAATGGACAAAGACTCAAACTCTTTTTGGAAAATCATGTTACTCAAGAAGAGGTTGTTTTTCTTTCTGATCCTTGTTTTGAAAATAACTAGATGTAAATATAATTTTTACTAATTTCCAAAAAAAAAAATAATAATAATAATAATAATACATTTTTTTTAACCCCGGTTAAATGGCAGATAACGGTACTCCGTGATTATTTAAGTCGGTTCCATCAGCTACCCACAAAACTGATATTGTATATAAATTTCTCTTTCAATTTCTTTTTCATTTTTTTTCAAGATGGATGATATTCTCACAAGATTGCAGAAACGATTTCCTCCTTTTCCTCGAAATATTTTACTGAAGCTTTACCAAGTTCGATTTGAAAGATTAAGAATGCTTATGCACAAAGGGATTCCTGAAGACATACGTTGGATAATTGAAGCCAAGGTACATGAAGATGAATATCTTCCTGTTTTGCATTTACCAGGTACAGGTAGAAGCACTTTTGCAAAGAAGCGACGAGCAAAGCGCATGAGTTCAAATTGCCACAAATGTGCACGATGGACGTGTAACGGTAAATGTCGTTCTATTGGGATTCCGTCCTCTAATCGAGATGATAAAATTGAATTCATTAAGGATGGACTGAGTAAGGAGAATTTGGGTAATATCCAACTTTCTCTTGAGACGCATCCTAGTGGAGACGTACAAAGAGAAATTCTTGATTTATGGCCGCATTTCCAAAGGGAATGGCAACATCTTGGGAATCTGATGTTAAAAGACCCTGTTTGCCAGCTTGTAAGAAAACTGGATGGGAAGCATATCCTCGACTCATAGAAGGCGTTTAAGCCGTTTCTGGACGTAAAACCAGAGGACGATGTGAGCCACAATCACAACTACAATAAATGACTTCTCAACTTTTGGTTTGATTTGCAATAACTTCATTTCGGTTTAATTTACGTGTTGTTAGATTTGTGTAATTATTCTCGTTTTTTTTTTTTTTGCATTGGTCTTTTACGGTTGATTTTTCTTCTCTTTTTGATTTTCTTCCTGAAATCACGCAAAAAATCTTTTGTTAGGTTAACATTTTCTTCTGACAGGTCAAATACACTTTCGGCGACATTATTACTCTTGTCTGATTCACTACTCAGTCCTCTATATATTACACCATGTACTCATTCTCTTTCAGGCACTTGAAAAAAAAATGGAAAGTACTCCGTCCCAGCGCATTAAAAAAATTTGTGTCTTTGGAGGTGCTTGATAACTCGTATAATTATGTAGTTTTTAATTATGTTTTATTATTGTTTTGTGTCAAATACGAGTTATTATTTCTTAGTCTACTTGTGTTTATGATCTTTTATATTTTTATGTAATTTGGTGTTTTTCATGAGTTTCTTTGAGTGATTTCAGATTACTAGGTTAAATCAAGAATTAAGGGCAAATCCAGTTCAGTTCCAGTTCCGACACCTTTTGCCATATCAGCTATATCTGGAGTTTCACTGAAGCAATAAGGCTGAAATTTTAACCGTGCATAGTTAAGATGCATATCTATCTTTTTCATGTTTTACACTTCTTGAAACGGAGTCGTTTTCCCTACCGAAATCAACCATCAAGTTGGCTGATGTGCAATGACGTCTGTTCTGCACCGTTTTGGTATTTTGACTATATCTTCCGATCCACATGCGAAAATGATCTGATTCCAACGGCTATGGATCAGTAACTGATAGGGGCATATTTTGCTAGAAGACCATTTGATCAGATCGAGCCTCCAACATTGACAAACTCGACCATCAAGCTGGCTGATCAGAATTGTCATACAACATGACGAAAATTGTTAGAAAAATGCACCCACCTATTATACCTAGCTTTGAAATTTGTAAAGCTTGTCTCTTGTCATTTAGCCCTCCAAAATGTGTATAAATAGAGGGCCTTGGATGAGTATTGGAAGACATTATACATTGGTAGGATATTAGCCATTGTAATAAAATTCTCTAAGTTTTCTTCTTCTTTCCTTTCTCTAGTTTTTTTTTTTTACTTATGCTTCTTGCATTTCTTTTCATTTCATTCATATCTAGTATGTGTTGCTAATCATATTGTTGAGGTGATGAGGTGAAGCTCTTGGTAAATGCTAAGGTTAGTCTCTTAAACATGAGCTAAAATGAATCATCATTTATAAACACTAGTATAGATAATATTTTCTTTTGGTTTAAAATCATACTTGCAAAGTAGAGATCTTGATTCATTATTGACAATGAAAATGGCACAGTAAATGCTTGGTTTCATAACCTTGATTTGTTGTAGACATATACCTTGGCATAAGGAATGCTTGGACTCTTTTTATGAGTTTTGAGGACACCAAATGAACATAATATCATATGCTATGGACGTTGGACTGAATTGCTAAACCTTCCGATTGGAACCTCCCTTATGTGTGGATTTCAATTGTGTAATAAAGCAAGATTAATCTTAGCATAACACCAAGAGTGGATTCTCTAACCTCAACATCATTTCTTATTGTTTTTTATATCTTGTTTAATTGCTTTTATGTTATTTTGTTTATTTTGTTCTCTAATATCTTGTTTACTTTCTTTGTTATTGATTCCCTAATATCTTGTTTATTTTCTTTTTCATATATATTTATAAACTTATACTTACTAGTACGCTTCCCTGTGGTTCGACCTCGGACACCCGAGAATTTATTACTTGAACATAACCTGCACTTGGGTTTACAACTCTTAATTGAGTCTCCATCAAGTTTTTGGCGCCGTTGCCGGGGAAGCAATACTAAGTATATAAGTTTATAAGTATATTTATTTTTATTTTTATTGGCTGGTTATACCGTCTAATTTTCTATATATTTATATTTATATTGTATATTAACTTTGTTTTATTTTTATTGGCTGGTTATACCGCCTAATATGTATATTAACTTTGTTTTATGCTTGTTTGGCGACGTGATTTTAGATCTCGTCGTTTAGTTAGATTTTATTGTGAAACTTTTTCAGGTAATCTTTCTAATACAACTCCTACCATGGCTGACAATGAAAGTGTTCATGCTGAAGATGAGAACAGACAAGTACGCACCATGCGTGACTACTTGCAACCAACTCGAAGCTCATCACCCTCTTGTTTTATTTTTCCTCTCAATGCAAACAACTTTCGTTTTAAACCAGGTATGATAGCTTTGCTTCCAAATTTCTATGGGTTGGAATCGGAAAGTGCTTACTCGTTTCTAAAAGACTTCGAAGATGTATGTGTCACCTTTAATGACCAACAATGTACAAATGAAATTGTCAAGCTAAAATTATTTCCTTTTTCTTTAAAAGATAAAGCAAAAATTTGGCTTCATAATTTAAAACCAAGGTCAATTGGCACATGGCAAGAATTACAAACTGAGTTTCTAAAGAAATTTTTCCCAGCACATAAAACTACTGCTTTGAAAAGACAGATTCAAAATTTCAATCAAAATCAAAATGAAGCATTTTTTCAGTGCTGGGATCGTTTTAAAGATTTGTTAAGTTCTTGTCCACATCATGGTTTTGAAAAATGGCGTCTTATTAGTTTCTTTTATGAAAGTTTAACTCCCGAAACTAAACAATTTGTTGAAACAATGTGTAACGGTGAGTTTCTAGAAAAAGAACCTGAAGAAGCCTTTGACTACTTAGACCATTTGGCAGATAACTCTCAAGCCTGGCACACAGATAATTCCTCTGAAAGTTCCAATAGATCTAATGTTGTTTCTAACAGAGGAAAATATCATTTTAGTCAAGAAGATGAGATAAAAGCTAAAGTAGCTAATTTGGCTAGAAAGATTGAAGCCATGGAACTTAGAGAAGTAAAAGAAGTCAAAACGGTTAAAAATGAAGAAAGTTGTGGAATTTGTGAAATCATGGGACACCCCACTTCTGAATGTCCAAACATTCCCATTCTTAAAGAAGCGTTGCATGATCAAGTAAATTCCATAAACACATTTAAAAAGCCTTTTCCTTCTCCTTACTCTGAAACGTATAACCCTGAATGGAGAAATCATCCCAACTTCAGTTGGCGGAATAATAATCATGTTCAGGTACCACAATCTCAAAAGCCGGGCAACACTTTTTCCTATCAACCTTCATGTGTACAAACCTTGGAAGAGACATTGCAAGCATTCATGCAAACACAAGCAAATATGAATAACCAAACTTCACAGGACATCAATGAGATCAAAAACACCTTGTCCACATTGACAGCTTCATTACGCACTCAAGAAAAAGGTAAGTTTCCTGCTCAACCTCAACCTAACCCTTCTACTCAATGTTTTGTTTCTTGCTCCAATGAAACTCAACAGGAAAATGCCAGTTCTATCACAACTCTTCGAAGTGGAAAGGCAATTGACAAAAACATTCCATCAAAAGACCAAGATCCTCCTTCCCCTCCGAAAAGTAATGGTAAGGATGATGGTAAGTCTGAACTTCTTGAAAATTTGAACAAAGAAAAAGGTATGCATCCTGCTCATTTTCCTCAAAGGTTGCAAACAATAAAGAATTTGAATCAAAATGCAGAAATTTATGAACTTTTCAAACAAGTTAAGATTAACATTCCTTTATTGGATGCAATCAAACAAGTTCCATCTTATGCTAAATTTTTGAAGGACATGTGCACAGTTAAAAGGAAACATAATGTACAAAAGAAAGCATTTCTGACGGAAAGTGTGAGCTCAATCATTCAGCACCTTACTCCACCAAAATTCAAAGATCCTGGATGTCCAACAATCTCATGCATCATTGGAAACACTAGAATAGAACATGCATTGCTTGATCTTGGTGCTAGTGTTAATCTTTTGCCTTTTTCTGTTTATCAACAGTTAGGTTTAGGTGAACTCAAGGAAACACCTGTTACACTTCAACTAGCTGATCGTTCTGTAAAAATTCCTCGGGGGATAGTTGAAGATGTTTTGGTTCAAATTGATAATTTTTACTTCCCTGTTGATTTTATTGTTTTGGACACACATCCTGTTTCAAATCCAAATGTTCAAATTCCTGTTATATTAGGCCGTCCATTTCTTGCAACTTCTAATGCTCTGATAAATTGCAGGAATGGTAATTTGAACATTTCTTTTGGAAATATGACTTTAGAATTAAATGTGTTCAACACTTGCAAGCAACCTGGTGATGATTCAGAAGTACATGAAGTGGATTTCATTGAAGAACTTGTTCATGAACATCTCACCACTACCACATTCCATGATCCTTTAGAAGCTTATTTAATTGAATGTGAGTTTGATAATGCTTCAGAAATTTCACACACTGATTCTTTGTTAAATTCTTTTCAGGTTAAGCATTGTTGGAAACAAAAACTTGAGGAACTCAGAAATGATGCATATGAGAATTCTAAAATTCATAAAGAAAGAACTAAAGCCTTTCATGACAAGTTAATTTCAAGAAAAACATTTGATGTTGGGCAAAAAGTTCTACTTTATAATTCTAGACTTCACATATTTCCTGGTAAGTTGAGATCAAGATGGACTGGCCCATTTGTGGTTAAGCATGTGTATCATTATGGAGCAGTTGACATTGAGAATCCTCAAAATGGTAACGTATTCAAGGTAAATGGACAAAGACTCAAACTCTTTTTGGAAAATCATGTTACTCAAGAAGAGGTTGTTTTTCTTTCTGATCCTTGTTTTGAAAATAACTAGATGTAAATATAATTTTTACTAATCTTCAAAAAAAAAACAAAAAAAAAAATTTGTTGTGTTTTAAGACATTTAGAAGTATTCATTCTGAACAAGGTCTGAGTAAGGGAGACTTGAGACATACCTTGTCAGTTTGATTTTAACCTTTTTATGTTTACTTGTTAATTTTTGTTTAGTATTTTAGGATTATTTAGGTTGCATCAGTTTGTTTTGTTTTGAATCTTAGTTGTTCCTATTCTTATGTTATTAGTTCTTTTCTCTTACACATGATTCTTTCATTTGGGTTAATAGACTTACATTGAGGACAATGTAAGAATTAAGTGTGGGGGGAATGATTTAGGATTTCTTTTATTTTTGTCTACTATTTTTTTATGAGTCTTTATTATTATTATTATTTTTTTTTAGTGTGTTTTAGTTCCTTTTTAATACAATGATGAGATATGAATTGCATAAGTCTAAAACAGATTTATTAGTGAGAAGATTTTCATGAGAATTGAGCTTGATGTCAACCTTTTTATGAGCCAATGTTAATATGATATGTTGATTGAGAAAGAAGCATGTTTAGACTTAATCTGACTTGTATAATCATCCTTGTGAGTTTTTGAGCCTATAATGATTGATGCATTATACAAATCAATCTAATTTCTTTCTTGAGTGCTCTTATGATTACATGATTCTCTAGAACTTGCTTTAAACCGTTTGAGACTATATTGATACATGTGACAACATGAATATGATAGAGGCATTAGGATTATAACCAGAGCCAAACAGCCATCCATTATTAATGTTCTAAGAGAACATCCCCACTAGTGAACCAATTTGAGCCTACATTAAATATGCTATTTTATTGGTAACCACAACTTACACCTAGCCTAAATATACTTATATCCTTACCCTTGTTCTAAAGATGGATTTTTTGAGACATATTGCAAAAAAAAGGGATATTTTTAGTTGAAAATTTGGGTTAGAAACAAAAGATAAGTGTGGGGAAAGAAAAGAAAAGAAAAAGTCAAGAGAAAAAGAAAGGGATCATTGTCAAATACATTCCCATATTAAAAAAAAAAAAAAAAAGAATCTTCTCTTGAACTTCTAGAAAAAGATGTTACAAAGTTGGTTAGAATGAAGCAAAGGCTCAACATGAATATTTAGCCTATGTTATTATGTGCTTTATAAGAGTTTTGAGAAGTTTTATTTGTATGATCTTATTATGTCTCTAAACTCTATGAACTCTTTGGAACCTTTGTGATATCTTTATCCTTTTGTTCTTTAACCACATTATAACCCTTTGGCCCCATTACAACCTTGAAAAAAGACCTCTTGATTTATGAAGTTGTATGATCTAAATAGTGGAGAATAGGTGGACAAGCAAGCATATGGTAGAACTGTTTTCATGAGATTGATTGAGTGTAAACACTTTACCACCACTTTAAAGAGTGAAAATCATGAGAGTATAGTGAGAAGTTGAGATTAAGTTGAATATGCACTATTTTGATTGAAATATGTTATGTTAATATTGGCTTAACTCATTTATTTACATTCAAGCATGAATTTTTGTGAAATTCTTTGAGCTATTGATTAGTTTTTAAGACTTGTCCAGTGATTATCTCTAATTTATATTGGAAGGATTAGTTATAATTATTATTTTTAGTTTTTCTTATGTCTTCAATGTTTGTGGGTATCGTCCTAGTAAACCCTCACGAGACTAAACTCGTCCACTAGGGACACCTAGGGGTTTAAAGGCTTGTGTCACATGCTAAGTGCCACCGTGATTTCCTACGAAAATGGATTAGATTAGATTTTCTTATTTTATTTTTATTGAGTCGTTGCTAGGGACTAGCAACAATCTAAGTGTGGGGGTGTGATAACTCGTATAATTATGTAGTTTTTAATTATGTTTTATTATTGTTTTGTGTCAAATACGAGTTATTATTGCTTAGTCTACTTGTGTTTATGATCTTTTATATTTTTATGTAATTTGGTGTTTTTCATGAGTTTCTTTGAGTGATTTCAGATTACTAGGTTAAATCAAGAATTAAGGGCAAATCCAGTTCAGTTCCAGTTCCGACACCTTTTGCCATATCAGCTATATCTGGAGTTTCACTGAAGCAATAAGGCTGAAATTTTAACCGTGCATAGTTAAGATGCATATCTATCTTTTTCATGTTTTACACTTCTTGAAACGGAGTCGTTTTCCCTACCGAAATCAACCATCAAGTTGGCTGATGTGCAATGACGTCTGTTCTGCACCGTTTTGGTATTTTGACTATATCTTCCGATCCACATGCGAAAATGATCTGATTCCAACGGCTATGGATCAGTAACTGATAGGGGCATATTTTGCTAGAAGACCATTTGATCAGATCGAGCCTCCAACATTGACAAACTCGACCATCAAGCTGGCTGATCAGAATTGTCATACAACATGACGAAAATTGTTAGAAAAATGCACCCACCTATTATACCTAGCTTTGAAATTTGTAAAGCTTGTCTCTTGTCATTTAGCCCTCCAAAATGTGTATAAATAGAGGGCCTTGGATGAGTATTGGAAGACATTATACATTGGTAGGATATTAGCCATTGTAATAAAATTCTCTAAGTTTTCTTCTTCTTTCCTTTCTCTAGTTTTTTTTTTTTTACTTATGCTTCTTGCATTTCTTTTCATTTCATTCATATCTAGTATGTGTTGCTAATCATATTGTTGAGGTGATGAGGTGAAGCTCTTGGTAAATGCTAAGGTTAGTCTCTTAAACATGAGCTAAAATGAATCATCATTTATAAACACTAGTATAGATAATATTTTCTTTTGGTTTAAAATCATACTTGCAAAGTAGAGATCTTGATTCATTATTGACAATGAAAATGGCACAGTAAATGCTTGGTTTCATAACCTTGATTTGTTGTAGACATATACCTTGGCATAAGGAATGCTTGGACTCTTTTTATGAGTTTTGAGGACACCAAATGAACATAATATCATATGCTATGGACGTTGGACTGAATTGCTAAACCTTCCGATTGGAACCTCCCTTATGTGTGGATTTCAATTGTGTAATAAAGCAAGATTAATCTTAGCATAACACCAAGAGTGGATTCTCTAACCTCAACATCATTTCTTATTGTTTTTTATATCTTGTTTAATTGCTTTTATGTTATTTTGTTTATTTTGTTCTCTAATATCTTGTTTACTTTCTTTGTTATTGATTCCCTAATATCTTGTTTATTTTCTTTTTCATATATATTTATAAACTTATACTTACTAGTACGCTTCCCTGTGGTTCGACCTCGGACACCCGAGAATTTATTACTTGAACATAACCTGCACTTGGGTTTACAACTCTTAATTGAGTCTCCATCAGTGCTTATCCAGGAAAAAATAACATATTCGCTGATGAAGCCATAAGAGTTGGAGTAATACTTGCCCAACAAAAGATCCAGTTGATTTATGGAGGCGGTAGTACGGGTTTAATGGGAGCAGTCGCTACAGCAGCACACGCCGGAGGAAGTCCAGTTCTAGGAATCGTGCCAAAACTATTCACAGGTTTTTGTGGACCTACCTTGGGTACGGAAATACAAGTCTGGAGTATCCATGAACGGATAACAATCATGTACCATTCTGCCGATGCATTCATTGCTTTACCAGGAGGTCTGGGTACATTGGAAGAAATAGCTTGCGTGGCTTCTTGGTCATCTTTGGTCACAAATAAGAAACCCATTGGTTTGCTTAATATTAATGGTTATTTTAGTAATTTGCTTTCATATTTAGATAATGCTGTGGAAAATGGATTCATGTTTTCAGAGGCAAGGAGAACCATAATTTCTGCTACAACCATTGAAGATTTACTCAAAAAGCTCCAAGCTTATGAGTATTTATCTGCTACGGTTGTTTCGCAAACGCTCGGAAAAAGAAAAAGAGATATGGACGAGCAAGGAGTGGATTGCACTCTGTCTTTGTGACATTATCTAACATTTTGTTTGTTGTGTCTCAGTTATAATAAGTGGTTAGCAACCTCTGCAGGTAATATCTCCTAAATTCTACCTTTAGTAAGGGGTAAGGGACATATTTTGCTAATTTAAAAAAAAAAAAAAAAATTTGATGTGTTTTAAGCCATTTAGAAGTATTCATTCTGAACAAGGTCTGAGTAAGGGAGACTTGAGACATACCTTGTCAGTTTGATTTTAATCTTTTTATGTTTACTTGTTAATTTTTGTTTAGTATTTTAGGATTAATTAGGTTGCATGAGTTTGTTTTGTTTTGAGTCTTAGTTATTCCTATTCTTATGTTATTAGTTCTTTTCTCTTACACATGATTCTTTCATTTGGGTTAATAGACTTACATTGAGGACAATGTAAGAATTAAGTGTGGGGGGAACGATTTAGGATTTCTTTTATTTTTGTCTACTATTTTTTTTTATGAGTCTTTATTATTATTATTATTATTTTAATGTGTTCTAGTTCCTTTTTAATACAATGATGAGATATGAATTGCATAAGTCTAAAACAGATTTATTAGTGAGAAGATTTTCATGAGAATTGAGCTTGATGTCAACCTTTTTATGAGCCAATGTTAATATGATATGTTGATTGAGAAAGAAGCATGTTTAGACTTAATCTGACTTGTATAATCATCCTTGTGAGTTTTTGAGCCTATAATGATTGATGCATTATACAAATCAATCTAATTTCTTTCTTGAGTGCTCTTATGATTACATGATTCTCTAGAACTTGCTTTAAACCGTTTGAGACTATATTGATACATGTGACAACATGAATATGATAGAGGCATTAGGATTATAACCAGAGCCAAACAGCCATCCATTATTAATGTTCTAAGAGAACATCCCCACTAGTGAGCCAATTTGAGCCTACATTAAATATGCTATTTTATTGGTAACCAGAACTTACACCTAGCCTAAATATACTTATATCCTTACCCTTGTTCTAAAGATGGATTATATATTTTGAGACATATTGCAAAAACAAGGGATACTTTTTGAAAATTTGGGTTAGAACGAAAGATAAGTGTGGGAGAGGAGAGAGGCAAAAGTCAAGAGAAAAAGAAAGGGATCATTGTCAAATACATTCCCATATTAAAAAAAAAAAAAAAAAATCTTCTCTTGAACTTCTAGTTAAAGTAAAGAAAAAGATGTTACAAAGTTGGTTAGAATGAAGCAAAGGCTCAACATGAATATTTAGCCTATCTTATTATGTGCTTTATAAGAGTTTTGAGAAGTTTTATTCGTATGATCTTATTATGTCTCTAAACTCTATGAACTCTTTGGAACCTTTGTGATATCTTTATCCTTTTGTTCTTTAACCACATTATAACCCTTTGGCCCCATTACAACCTTGGAAAAAGACCTCTTGATTTATGAAGTTGTATGATCTAAATAGTGGAGAATAGGTGGACAAGCAAGCATATGGTAGAACTGTTTTCATGAGATTGATTGAGTGTAAACACTTTACCACTACTTTAAAGAGTGAAAATCATGAGAGTATAGTGAGAAGTTGAGATTAAGTTGAATATGCACTATTTTGATTTAAATATGTTATGTTAATATTGGCTTAACTCATTTATTTACATTCAAGCATGAATTTTTGTGAAATTCTTTGAGCTATTGATTAGTTTATAAGACTTGTTCAAAGATTGTCTCTAATTTATATTGAAAGGATTAGGAGTAAATATTTTTAGTGTATGTAGTTTACTTATATTTTAGTTTTTCAATGTTTGTGGGTATCGTTCTAGCAAACCCTCACGAGACTAAACTCGTCCACTAGGGACACCTAGGGGTTTAAAGGCTTGTGTCACATGCTAAGTGCCACCGTGATTTCCAACGAAAATGGATTAGATTAGATTTTCTTATTTTATTTTTATTGAGTCGTTGCTAGGGACTAGCAACAATCTAAGTGTGGGGGTGTGATAACTCGTATAATTATATAGTTCTTAGTTATGTTTTATTATTGTTTTGTGTCAAATACGAGTTATTATTGCTTAGTCTAATTGTGTTTATGATATTTTATATTTTTATGTAATTTGGTGTTTTTCACGAGTTTCTTTGAGTGATTTCAGATTACTAGGTTAAATCAAGAATTAAGGGCAAATCCAATTCAGTTCCAGTTCCGACACCTTTTGCCATATCAGCTATATCTGGAGTTTCACTGAAGCATTAAGGCTGAAATTTTTACAGTGCATAGTTAAGAGGCATATCTATCTTTTTCATGTTTTGCACTTCTTGAAACGGAGTCGTTTTCCCTAGCGAAATCGACCATCAAGTTGGCTGATGTGCAATGACGTCTGTGCTGACCTGTTTTGGTATTTTGACCATATCTTCCGATCCACATGAGCAAATGATCTGATTCCAACGGATATGGATCCGTAACTGATAGGGGTATATTTTTCTAGAAGACCATTTGATCAGATCGAGCCTCCAACATTGACAAAATCGACCATCAAGCTGGCTGATCAGAATTGTCATACAATATGACGAAAATTGTTAGAAAAATGCACCCACCTATTATATCTACCTTTGAAATTTATAAAGCTTGTCTCTTGTCATTTAGCTCTCCAAAATGTGTATAATAGAGGGCCTTGGATGATTGTAAGAGTATCATTATACATTGGTAGGATATTAGCCATTGTAATAAAATTCTCTAAGTTTTCTTCTTCTTTCCTTTCTCTAGTTTTCTTTTTCTTTATTTACTTATGTTTCTTACATTTCTTTTCATTTTATTCATATCTAGTATGTGTTGCTAATCATATTGTTGAGGTGATGAGGTGAAGCTTTTGGTAAATGCTAAGGTTAGTCTCTTAAACATGAGCTAAAATGAATCATCATTTATAAACACTAGTATAGATAATATTTTCTTTTGGTTTAAAATCGTACTTACAAAGTAGGGATCTTGATTCATTATTGACAAGGAAAATGGCACAGTAAATGCTTGGTTTCATAACCTTGATTTGTTGTAGACATATACCTTGGCATAAGGAATGCTTGGACTCTTTTTATGAGTTTTGAGGACACCAAATGAACATAATATCATATGCTATGGACGTTGGACAATTTGGACTGAATTGCTAAACCTTCCGATTGGAATCTCCCTTATGTGTGAATTTCAATTGTGTAATAAAACAAGATTAATCTTAGCATAACACCAAGAGTGGATTCTCTAACCTCAACATCTTTTCTTATTGTTTTTTTTTATCTTGTTTAATTTCTTTTATATTTTGTTTATTTTGTTCTCTAATATCTTGTTTATCTTATTTTGTTGTTGATTCCCTAATATCTTGTTTACTTTCTTTGTCTTATATATTTATAAACTTATACTTACTAATACGCTTCCCTGTGGTTCGACCTCGGACACCCGAGAATTTATTACTTGAACATAACCTGCACTTGGGTTTACAACTCTTAATTGAGTCTCCATCAATCATGGAGTACCATCCAGCCATCGTTATTCCGTAAGTCACCCCGGATATGACGTTGATGAGTGTTACCGACCATCACCGCCAAGAACGAGGTTAGATGACCAGCTCCCCGTCCTAAGTCCAAGTTCAGCATATTTAACATCCATGTATCAGTTTGGAACCCCTTCGTCAGCATTTGATGTTACATCATTTATGGGTGCATCTAGTAGTCAGGTTCCCGTTATGGGTGAACTAGGTGTTGGCTCATCCAGCAGTGGGTTTCAAATTTTTGATACGGATGAAACGACTGATGACATACAACCGGAACCAGTGGCGGTTATAGCAAGAGGTCGTGGTGGACCGCGAATACGTGCCACTGACGAGGTTGAACGACGGGTGCAACCACCACGCACTAGAAGAACTCGACACTGTTGCTCTACACCACGCAATAATTAGAATAATTGTAATGTGTTTTAAATTTCTAATATAAATTTATATGTTTTGCATTTCATGTAATTTGTTCGGAAATTAATTGTTATATTTTATTTTAATTTATATCTTAATGTTGTTATTTAATTTTAATATAATAATCCAAATTACATGATAAGTTGCTTTTCTTTTTTTCATTTTAATTTAATTTTCTTTTTAAATTTTAATAAGAAAAAAAATTTAATCAGAAATTAAATTAAAATTTTTTTATCAATAATCCAGTTTTAAACTGTAACAATCTATATTATTATTAAAAACAATGATTAAATTGATGTCACGAGTTAATCGAATACCAACTCAAAAAAACTAATCAAATTAAAAAAATTATTTTACGATACCAACTTAAAAATAACTTCTTTATTTAAAAAAGTGACTCGATAAATTTCTTTAAAAAAAAATTTATTTACATTTTACATCATTAAATTATTTTTGATATAAATTAAATTTTCTTTTTTATAATATTACAAAATTATAAAAAATAAAATTTTTGATATAAAAATTTAATAAAAAATATAATCTTCTTTTTAAATTTTAATAAGAAATATATTTTTATTTTTTATAAAATTGTAATAATAAATTAAATTACATTTTTAATATATATTTTAAAAAAATAAATAACCAAACCTATAAAAAAAATATTTTAATTTAATTTATAATTTTTAAAAATAAATTTATCAAATTAAAATAAAATTTTGTTTTAATATAATTTTTGTTTATTAATTAAAAAAATATATATATACATGAAGGGAAATCGCCACCCCCCATGGCGATTTCCCTTCATGGTTTTAGCAAATTTTGCTAAAATTACCAAGGGAAATCGCCATGGGGGGTGGCGATTTCCCTTGGTATTTTTTTGCAAATTTGCAAAAAACACCAAGGGAAATCGCCATCCCCCATGGCGATTTCCCTTGGTGTTTTTTACAATTTTGCAAAAAAACACGCTGGGAAATCGCCATGGGGGATGGCGATTTCCCAGCTGAAAAAAAAAAGATCCGTATTTTGGGAAATAATCAAAAAGCAACGGTAATTTCATAAATTTTTTTTTTGGCTATATTGTAATAAAAAAGCCTATATTAGTGACATATTTCTTCTCTGAAAAAAAAATGTAACGACAAAATTAAGAGTCGAATCTCTTACGTGGCGTTATATTAGTGGCTCTGACATTCCTAGGTGTGGTGGGGCGGAAGAAAAGTGCCAAAGAAAAACATGATGATTGATTACATTGAAGAAGGGACGAACAACCTAAGTAGGGAGTATATTCGTTCAAGGTCGGATTATCTGTTCAAATTTGAAAGTTTTTTCATATTTAAAAAGATTTGGATAAAAATATTAAGTTCGAAATATGAATTTAGGCAAAAAAAATAAGGCTCATTTTGAAAATGAGTCAGGTCTTGACTCCAACAATCAAAACCCGAACCCGACCCGATCCGATCCGTTTTTCATTTATATAATATAATATTTTTATATTTTATATATTATTGATACACTCAAAAAGTGAATCTTATTTAACCTCGCACTTAAAAAGAATCAATTGTAGAGTATAGTGATTAACAAGGGTCGAGTTTTCAGGGATTGGGTTTAGTTTATAAGTTAATAGTTTAAAACTTAAATTCAAGAACAATAAAAGAAAATGAGTTTTTGAAATCAAATTTAAACTAAAGTAAACAATAAGAATGAGAAAACAAGTAATTAAGAAGAGTCAACTATGAAAAATATGGTTAAGGTTTCATTCTCCACCACTAGACATTATTAAGAATCAATTTCATATCTATCAACATCAATTAGCTATCAAAGTTAACAACCGTAGATAACAATAAGCTCTGTTACTCCAATCTTTCCTTAGTTTGTTGTTAAATAAACAAACTCTCTATTTAATCTCTAACTATCAAACAACCTAGAATAAGCTCTCTAAGTTCAATTTAATAGCAGCTTTATGATGAGAAAGATAGGTTGATCTAAGCAACAAACACATAAGCTCGGATTGTTCAACTTAGGTTATATTCCACTTTGCAATTATTGAAAGCTTGACCATAATCATTAATCACAAATTGCCACTTATGAATAAGAAATCAAGACAATTACACGGATCAAGACTCCTAAACTAGCAATATATAATTATCAAGATCTATTTAGTTGTACACCTAAACAAATCAAAACATCATCATGAACAATTTTAATAGAAGAACATAAGCAACTTTAATAGAAAACAATGATAGATAGATTCTGAAAATTAATTACATAACATGTCTAGGGCTTTGAAATCACCCTTAACCAAATAGAAGTTTAGCCTAGCATAGGCTTTATTATCATAAACATAAAATTAAAGAGAATCTAAGAAGAAAATAAAAAAAAATAAAGAAGAAGAAGAATATTAATTATTCAGCCCCTTGCTCTCTCAAAAATAAAAAATAAAAACAAAGAAGAAATCAAAATTTTGTAGCTTGGAGAAGTGTGATTTTCGTTTGCCCCCTTATTCTCTAATTATATGCAATAGCTAGGGCATCAAACAAGTGAATTTCAACTCTCTCCCTTCAGTAAATGCTGACTTGCGGCTAAAGTTAAGGAAAGGTGGCTGACTTTTGTGTTTTTAAGGAAAGAAGAAATATTTGGCAGCCAAGGTTTTAATAAAGTAGGAAAGTCTAAGTCAAAGCACTCTTTAATAAGGAGAGATTACAAACTTGCAACAAAAGTAAGTGTAAGGAAGGAAAGTCTTGGCTGATTTAATTCTTCTACATTGACTAGGATTAGCTTTAAGGAAAGATTCTTGCAATTAATGCAATTAATGCAAGTTTGACAAAGTTGACAACCAATAATACTAGGAGATGCCGCCACTTCCTATTTAACTAAGAAAAACATGTAATCAGCTAGGATATTTAAAGGAAGAATTAGGGCAACCCATAATAGTACAAAAGGAAGGTGGTGGTTGACATTCTTCATGGTGGAATAAAAGCTTCCGCTAGGGTTTTTTTGAACTTGAAAGTAGGTTTTTCAACTAGGGTTTTTAGGGAATGAGATGTAGGCAACCGTATCTAGTCTTCTTGAAGTGTCCCTTGTGCTTGAAGATTCATTTCTTGTCCAAATTCACTCTTTTCAACTCCATAGCAATTCTTATCTTCCAAAACACCTACAAAAACACAAAACCATAGTAAATTATCAAGGATTTCAAGGAACTAAGCATAAAATATAAGGAATTGATATATGAAAATACATGAATTTAAGCACTTATCAAATTCTCCCACACTTAGTATTTTGCTAGTCCTCGAGCAAAATTAAATAGAGACAAAGAAAAAAAACCTAATCTAGTTCACTTTCAATACAACTTATAGACAATCGTTGAACAAGTCTTATAAACTAATCAATAGCTTAGAGAGTTTCACAAAAAATCATGCTTGATAGTAAAGGGTTTGAGCTAAGCTAACATTAACATAACATTTCTCAATCAAAATAGTGCATGTTCAAACTTAATCTTAACTTCTCACATGGGATACTCTCATGATTTTCACTCTTTAAAGTAGTGGTAAAATGTTTACACTCAATCAATCTCATGAAAACAGTTCTACCATATGCTTGCTTATCCACCTATTCTCCACTACTTAGATCATGCAACTTCATGAATCAAGAGGTCTTTATTCAAGGTTGTAATGGGGCCGAGGGGTAATAATATGGCTAAAGAATAAAAGGTAAAGGATATTACAAAAGTTCCAAAGGTTTTATAGAGTTTAGAGACATAATAAGATTCATACAAAGAAACTTCTCAAAACTCTTTACAAGTATATACTCACATAAGCCGAATATTTATGTTGGGCGTTTCTTCATTCTAAACAATTTTGTAACATTTTTTATTTTTCCACAAGTTCAAGAGATGATTCATAATTCTTTGTTTTTTTTTTTCATTTTCTCTTGACTTTTGACTTTTGCCTTTCTGCTCCCCCACACTTATTTCTTGTTTCTAACCTAAATTTTCAATAGATCTTCCTTGTCTTTGCAATATGTCTCAAAACATGCTAATTCATCTTTAGAACAAGGGTAATGATATAAATAAGTATATTTAGGTTAGGGACAAGATGTGGTTACCAAAGAAATAGCTTATTCAATGTATGCTCAAATTGGTTCACTAAGGGGGATGTTCTCTTGGAACATCAATAACGGATGGTTGTTTGGCCTTGGTTATAATCCTAATGCCTCTATCATATTCATGTTATCACATGCATCAATATAGTCTCAACAAGGTTTAAAGCAAGTTCTAGAGAATCATGTAATCAAAAGAGCACTCAAGAAAGAAATTAGATTGATATGTATAATGCATCAATCATATAGGCTCAAGAACTCACAAGGATGATTATATAAGTCAGATTTAAGCCTTAACATGCTTCTTTCTCAATCAACATATCATATTAACAATAGCTTATGAAAAAAATGATATCAAGCTCAATTCTCATGAAAATCTTCTCACTAATAAATCAGTTTTAGACCTAATGCAATTCATATCTCATCATAGTATTCAAATTAACTAAAACACACTAAAAACAAACTAAAAAGACTCAAAACAAAACAAAATAAAATAACTAAACTCAAAACAAAACAAAACAAAATAAAATAACTAATGGAAATCCTAAATTCTTCCCCCCACACTTAATTCTTACATTGTCCTCAATGTAATTCTATTATCCCTATATATAAGAATCATGTGTAAAAGAAAAAAAAATAATTAACAAAATAACTAAGACTCAAAACAAAATAAACTTATGCAGCCTAAATGAACTTAAAAACACTAAACACAATTAACAAAGAAACATAAGAAAAAGATAAAGAAAAGAGAGCAAATCTGAGGATGGTAGTTTGGCAATGCTTTCAATAATTGGTATGCTTCCCAATTAGCACTTGATTGATTGTTTTCAACCTAGCCAATACCCTTTCTTTGCTTTTTAGGATCTTTTGGCTTAGATATGAAACTTCTCGGATTTTTGTGTTTTGGAGGAAGTTTTCTTTGCAAAACAGCCAATGCATTCTCCCCTACACTTATTATTTCATCATTCTTGGTGGGGTATAGCTCTTTGAGGAATTGTGCATATCCTGGTACTTGTCTAATGGCATCCACAAGCAAGTTGTTTAAGGTTTCCAGAATTTGTTGTTCATGTTCCTCCTTCTTGGACTTTGCAAATCTGCTAGGAAAAGGTGGAGAAGAAACATTAGTAGAAATAAGAACCTTAAGAGTTACCTGAGGTGTCAGAGTACTCTCAATTTGAATGGTGGCTTCATTATCCTCGAGAAGTGAATCTATCTTTGGTTTTGTCTCATCCTCGTCTTGTTCCTTGTTCCTCATTCCTCAAGTTCACAATAGTAGCATTCTCTTTTGGGTTAATCTCCGTTCGGGAAAAGGAGTGCTTGAGATCTTTGTGCTACTAATTCCACCATACTACTAGCCAATAGGCTCATTTGCGTTTCCAAAATCTGGATACTTGCCTTTGTTTCCTGTTGAAATTGCAAAGTATTAGTAACAAGAGAATTGACAAGTTCTTCTAAAGAATTACCTAATTTTGAGTCATATGTGGTGACTGAAAAAGATCTGGTTCTTGAAACCATGATTGATTGAAGCTGGATGGACGAGTGTAATTGGCATAAGGATCTACTTCTTGATAATATCCCGAGTAGCCATAATTAGTATGATCCTACAATCCCTCATGGTAAGTGTTTGAGTAATGATCATACTGTTGGTCTTGGAACCCTTGATGGCTTTGGTATCCTCCCACATCATAGGCTGGTTCAAAATTATCTTTTTGGTAGTATGGGCACCAACTGGTTGGATGAACCATCATGAAGCACACTTCATACTGCCGTGATTGTTGAACATTACCCATGGCCAATTGTTAAACTGTGGAGGTGAGATTGGCTCGTTGGTTCTCCATGTTCATGTATGCCACCAACTCTTCAAGTGTTAGATTGCTCAATTCCATCGTGTTTTGCTCAAAATTTGAAAAGAAAAACATGTATGTACAAGAAAAATAAAATTAATTACAACTGAAAATAAGAATAAACCAAGTAACAAATGAACTAAAGAAAGCAATCCCCGGCAACAGCGCCAAAAACTTGATACACTCAAAAGAGTGTATCTTATTTAACCTTGCACTTAAAAAGAATCAATTGTAGAGTATAGTGATTAGCAAGGGTCGAGTCCTCAGGGATTGGGTTTAGTTGATAAGTTAATAGTTTAAAATTAAATTCAAGAACAATAAAAGAAAAAGGGTTTTTGAAATCAGATTTAAACTAAACAATAAGAATGAGAAAACAAGTAATTTAGAAGAATCAAATATGAAAAATATGGTTAAGGTTTCATTCTCCACCACTAGACATCATTAAGAATCAATTTCATATCTATCAACATCAATTAGCTATCAAAGTTAACAACCATAGATAACAACAAGCTCTGTTACCCCAATCTTTTCTTAGTGCGTCATTAAATAGAACAAGCTCTCTATTTAATCTCTAACTATCAAACAACCTAGAATAAGCTTTTTAAGTTCAATTTAATAGTAGCTTTATGATGAGAAAGATAGATTGATCTAAGCAACAAACATATAAGCTCGGATTGTTCAACTTAGGTTATGTTCCACTTTGCAATTATCGAAAACTTGACCATAATCATTAATTACAAATTGCCACTTATGAATAGGAAATCAAGACAATTACACGGATCAGGACTCCTAAGCTAGCAATAGATAATTATCAAGATCTATCTAGTTGTACACCTAAACAAATCAAAACATCATCATGAACAATTTTAATGGAAGAACATAAGCAACTTTGATAGAAAAAAATGATAGATAGATTCTGAAAATTAATTACATAACATGTCTAGGGCTTTGAAATCACCCTTAACCAAATAGAAGTTTAGCCTAGCATAGGCTTTATTATCATAAACATAAAATTAAAGAGAATCTAAGAAGAAAATAAAAGAAAGAAAGAAGAAGAAGAAGAATATTAATTATCCAGCTTCTTGCTCTCTCAAAAATAAAAAATAAAAAAACAAAGAAGAAATCAGAACTTTGTAGCTTGGAGAAGTGTGATTTCATTTGCCCCCTTATTCTCTATTTATAGGTAATAGCTAGGGCATCAAACAAGTGAATTCCAGCTCTCTCCCTTCAATAAATGCTGACTTGCGGTTAAAGTTAAGGAAAGGTGGCTGACTTTTGTGTTTTTAAGGAAAGAAGGAATACTTGGCAGTCAAGGTTTTAATAAAGTAGGAAAGTCTTAGTCAAAGCACTCTTTAATGAGGAGAGATTACAGACTTGCAACCAAAGTAAGTGTAAGGAAGGAAAGTCTTGGCTGATTTAATTCTCCTATTTTGACTAGGATTAGCTTTAATGAAAAACTCTTGTAATTAATGCAATTAATGCAAGTTTGACAAAGTTGACAGCCAATAATACTAGGAGATGCCGCCAGTTCCTATTTAACTAAGAAAAACATGTAATCAGCTAGGGTATTTAAATGAAGAATTAGGGCAACCATAATAGTACAAAAGGAAGGTGGTGGTTGACATTCTTCATGGTGGATTAAAAGTTTCCGCTAGGGTTCTTTTGAGCTTGAAAGTAGGTTTTTCAACTAGGGTTTTTAGGGAATGAGATGTAGGCAACCGCGTCTAGTCTTCTTGAAGCATCCCTTGTGCTTGAAGCTTCATTTCTTGTCCAAATTCACTCTTTTCAACTCCATAACAATTCTTATATTCCAAAACACCTACAAAACACAAAATCATAGTAAATTGTCAAGGATTTCAAGGAACTAAACATAAAATATAAGGAATTGATATATGAAAATGCATGAATTTAAGCACTTATCAATTATATAATTTATATCATATAAAAATAAATATCTAAGAACAAATTACAAGAGTTCTGTTGGAACGGCTAATTGTTAATAAACCACATCCATGGGGTCTCCTCATTACCTTCATTGAGCTCATAAAGAATCCGAGATACACGATCATTTATAAGATGTGCATCTGAGATTGAAAAGCTCTTTGAATTCATTGCAAGATCATGTGGGGTCAGAAACCTGTGGACGAGAGTATGGTTCTTCTGGTTGGGTATCCGACAATGCACACTAATGTCATGTTATGCAATGTAATGGGACTGTAATTATCGACACAAAAAAAAAAAAAAGGACTGTAATTTTAAAATCTCCATTTTCTAATCTGTACTAGAATTAAGTCTCCGTTTTGCTGGGTATTTTTAAAAATTTTAATGATTTTTTAATTAATTAATAATAATTAATTAATTTTGAATTATATTTTATTAAATAGTTATATTTTATTTAAATTGTAATAATATTAATATAATTATATTTTGTTAATTATGAAAATTAAATTTAATCTTTCCACGGTTTCGGATCCACCTTCTCAGGTATAATTTTAGCCAAGGACGGAGGGAGGGGGCAGCAGGGGCCTCGACCCCTTAAATTCTTTTAAGTTTTTTTAAACAAAGGTAAAATTATATTTAGCTCTGTAAATTTGTTTGGCCCTTTAATTTGGCCCCTTCTTAAAAAAAATTAGTTTTTTAAAATAAAGTAAAATTATGTTTGGCTCCTACAAATTTTATTTGACCCTTCAATTTGGCCTTTCATTTGTAGAATTTGTTTGATATAATAAATTAAATAACATTTTTAGTTTAAACCTCATTCATTAGTATTAGCTTAATTATCTCTATTTACCTTTTCAATCAATTAAATAGATATATTTACATTAATTATTTTGTTTAATATTTTTCATTCTATACTCATAATGGAAAAATAAATAAAAAAAGTTAAACAACTACAGTCTACAATATCTAATACGAATTGTGCATTTAACTTATTTTGCTTTTTCTAAATATATGTAATCTTATGATTTCTTTTACAATATGAAATATTTTTATGCATATTTTAATTAAATAATAAATTTTTTTGAGACTTTATTTTTTATTAATTTTTTTTTTCATATGAACATGAATTATAATATTTAAAAATTAAAAAAAATCATTCTAAGAAATTTATATATTGTTAGAAAATATCATATATAATATTTAAATTTAATATTTTTATACTAGAGTTGTCCATGGACTGGATCGAGTTAAGCTCACATAACAAAAAAATTTACTTGTCAGGCCCGGTTTCTAACCGATGAATAACTCTATCCTTGGACAAATTTATTTCATACACGATTTTTATTTTTATTTTAAATCTTTATATGTATATTGCATCCTTCATCATCAATATTTTTAATTTAGTCCTTGATTTTAGCGTATTATTATGTAAGTATCCATCCTTCTAAGTACCGTTTGTGGCATTAAACTACTTAGCTTCCAGTTTGGGCTATGCCACTTTCTTCTATGTAGATCCTTCTCATTCTGCAGTTGCTATTTGGGTTGATAACGTAAAACCAAAACAGAAAAGGTGTACTAGAAAAAGCTTGTTTGTTAACAGCTTGTATTTCTTCATGATTGACAATATAACCTGATCAACTTAATTGATATCTATGTTCTAGATTCAAACAGCCAGTCAATAAAGTTTAGTGGTTTGAGTTTTCCATTATTTTTTTATGATCTTGGCTAAAAGCAGTGAGAGCTCTTTAGCTCCATTTAGATAGGAGGTGAGATTGATTTCGGTGAGATTAAAAACAGTAATGAAGATGAGATTAATTACTGTAGCAATGAGATTGGGTATTGTAGCGGTGAGATTAAAATCAATGGTGGGATATGTGTTTGGATACAAAAGCAGCGGTAGCGGTGAGATAAAATGTAGTGTAGTGAAAATAAATAATGACCATTACGGACATTAGATTAAAATTTGTATATAATAAAAATTTTAAATTATTTAATACTTATGAAATTAATAAATATTAAATTATATTTATTTCAAATAATAGCTTTATTAATAGATAACTAAAAATTATAAAAATAATAATATATCAAATAATAATTTTGAATTTATTTTTTTATTATTTATTTTTTAATTAACTCATATTAATTATATAATAATAAAATTTATATATTTATACATTTATTATTATAATAAAATGTAAAATTATTTAACATTAAAAATACAAATAAAATAGTAATAAAAGAAAAAAAAATAAGGACATTTTAGGAATCCCTCCCACCGGTGGGAGGGATTACCTTCCACTGGACCTAAACGGTCCAGTGGAAATATTGGTAATCCAAACAAGTATATCAGTGCGGTTGGGGCCAAAAAGTGCCCCAATCGCACTAAAACGATGGTCTGTTTGATTTCAAAGGGACCCTTAATGTTTCTAATTGAAGTTTTCGATGGTATCTCTATCTCAACATAGGGCAAGGTTGAAAAAGCCGGACCGAAGGTCAAACCGGTGTTACCTCGTGTTCTCGGTTCAATCTGTTCAACCGATTGAATCGATTGGACTGGTTGGACACTTTAAATAAGATTTTTAAATATTTTAAAAATATTTTTAATAGTAAATATAGTAAATAATAAATAAAAATAAACTTTTTGCTTAGTAATATGGTCTTTAGTATAATTCCAAAAGCTTATAGGTTCAAATCTCATCACTTACAAAAAATACTTTTGAAAAAGATAATTAAAAAAAAAAAACTAAAAAACGGTTTTTTCGTTTTTTTCCGGTTTTTTACAAGTTGAACCGATTTTTGACCGGTTCGATTAAATTCGATTTTATTACACCCGTCGGACCGGATAGGCCACTGATTCTTGGTTCAACCGATCCGACCGGCCGATTCGGTCTAGTTTTTTATTCATTGACACAGGGAATAAGAAGTGACTACTATATGTTCATATTCGTGTCATGGAACGGAATATAAGCGTTTGAAACTCATGTCATTAACCTCTTTTAGTAAACCCGAGACAAATCGATAGATCTATGAGAAATCTCTTTCAATTGGATATATAGTAAGGTCAAAAAAATAGGACACCAAAAGAATTGACTGTCAAACAGTATAAGGTAGGAAACTCTCAAGTATGGTTCTAAAGAAAGGAATTGACCCGCCTATTCTGACTGAGGAGAACAGGCCAGATCATGCGTCTTGGCTCAAGAATAGTGCCTCATGACTTCTGTTTGCATAAAATGAAAAATCAACAATTTCTTCCTATGTTACTTGAACTCTTCATTTATCCTGAAGTACTCGTGTCCGACATCCATGTCCGACACATATTCGGACAAAGATATGTGAGTATGATCCTCCAAATACAGAAAAAAATTTAGAAAAAATTGAGGATACCTGTATCGAACACGTACCCGTATCCGATACTCGTCCCCGAGTCCGAGTAACATAGATTTCCTATACTTAAAATGGACTTAAGATACAGGTAAAGTTTCACTATTAATATGCCTCTGCAATCCCCAAATAGGACTGAATGGGATTCCAATATACTTACACCGGCCATTTAAGTCAAAGATATAGAAAACACGATTAAGAGGTATAATCTAGCTCATCAGACTTGTTCAATCTACCAAAAAGATACTAATTATAGAAGTAATTTAGTATCTAATCAACTAAATGAAAATATTATCAAGGAAACAATGTCACAAGGCAGTAAAATCTACTCATAGCTTTGACATTAAAGATGGGTTTTATAGTTTGCTTGTTATCGTGTTCAGCTGCCAGGTCCAGTCCAATTAGGAGGAAGGCGATCAGATGACACGGGAGGCATGCTACAGACATTGATGTTGATGGGATATAAGCGGTATTTAATATCCAAGTCGTTGAAAATCTTAACCATCTCTTCGACCAAGAGAGCCCTTCTTGCCCACCTCTCTCCCATGTCTTGATGATTCATTCTATGTGTGAGCCATATTGCTATCCTTACTCTGTTCAACTCTTCAAGTTCCTTAAATATAATCATTGGAGCTGGGTACCAGTGGTCACTCTTGTGCTCAATGTAACTGCAGTAAGAAATCATCCATTCAATCAGACATGCTCGGTGTATACATGCGATTCGCTAATACATTTCATAGATGCAGCAAGCAAGCATACAAAGATGTACTATCACATACAAAAACAAGCATACATTCCCCTCATGTTCATCCACATAAAAATAAACTTACCAAAATACTGCAAAGATCGACGATTTACTCAAAGAGGCCAGGTCTTTATCAATTAAGATCCTCAAATGCATTTCATTTCAAGGTATTCCAAATAATCTATCTATTGCATATCTTAGATGCCTCAAAAATATACAATAAAGCTATCATTAGAAACAAAGTGTCCAATCCCTGAAAAAACCTTTAGCGAACAAAGGCTATGTTGCTCCGACTCTTCATTTTTCTTGAAGTACCTATGTCCGACACATATTTGGATATGGGCATGGAGATATGACCCTCCAAATACATGGGCAATTTTTTTAAAAAAAAAATTAAAACATACTCGTGTCTGACACATACCCATATAGCTGTATCCGATACTCATACCTGAGTCCGAGTAACATAGAACAAAGGCACTATTAAAATTATTCCAAGAGCATTTTATTTTAAAAATATCACATCATCAATGTGCTATTGCCATTATCAGAAAACAATAAAATGCGATACATTAACAACAAAGACTCTTGTCAATGAAAGCAAAGCAGGAAAAAACAATTGTATCTTTTTTCTACCCACCTCAATATCCTTTGCTTCATCAGACCAATCTTTTCTGCAGGAGTTTTCACATGGATACAGAATTCAACTGCATCTCCCATATCAGGGCTACGATAGTAGTTATTGATGGCCTTAGTAGCGAGTACACTGTTCGGGATGATGATCTTCTGGTTGTCATATCTTAGGAAAACAGTAGTCAAGATGTTCATTTCCTCCACTACCATCTGAAATTCATTGAATATGACTTTTGAGACCCCATGAATTTTCAAAAACAATTTTATAAACAGAACTTGTATGATCATAAAGATAAAAGAAGAAAAAAAAACAAAGCCGTATGCTTATGTAAGTACCTGAACTCCATCAATTTCACACCTGTCACCCACATCAAATGGGTGTATAACGAATAAGAATATAATAGCTTCAAATACTGTCTTGCAGGTGTTTCCAAATACAAAAGCGACTAGAAGCAATTGAGAGCTGATAAAAACAAGAACTTTGCTGGTGGCAATTCCAAGTATGAGAAGCCAAATAACCACTATGATGATGCCAACCAGAACGTCCACCATCCGATGAAGTCTGTTCACAGCTGTTTTGGTATCGTTCAGTGTCAAGGCAAGTGCCCTTCGTTCTCTAAAAGCATTGACCTAAGAGATTGAAGTACAACACATTATTGCATGCATACAAAGCAAATCTTAAACTTGTACATGCAACTTCTATTTTAGTGATTGTATTCATGCAGGGGAAAGAAAAAAAGGGGGGGGGGGGGGGGACAGTGCCTTGCCTTAGCCTGTAATAACAAATAATAACAAATGGTTTTGAAATAGAAGGCTTTCTTTTCCTCGGATTTAAATGCGAAAAAGCCAGCACAGTAAGTTCTAGTTTCTCAAAAAGAATCAGTTAATCTATTGAGATTGCAATACATTCTAAACATCAATTGTTTCCAACATTCAACCAATTAAAAACTCAAAACAGTTACCACATATTTTAGTTTACCACGCATCATATTATCTTCTTACCTTTACCATACTAAGTTTTCACTTTTGTTGTTACTACAGGGATAAATATGTGACCACAATCAAACATTTGATTAGCTATTTAAAGAGTACTTAACTTCAATCTGAAATGCATCTACTAGGGAACGTTTGGACCTAATCAGATGTTTTACAAGTTGTTTAAAATATAACATTGTGCATATGCCGTCAACAGATTATATACGCAAAAGAGAATATATTAGAAGTAAATCATATTGCAAGGCATGGGTAGCCAATTCTTACCACCCAATTCTTGAGGGCCTTCTTGCTAATTCTCCGGCTTTCAGATGCTCCTTCAAAGAGACTGATAGTCTTCAAAGCCTCATCTTCTTGCAGAAAAAGTTCAATGTCCTCCAAGTAGATGAACCTGAGAACAATTAATTATTAGCAATAAGACAAAGAAAAAAAAAAAAAAAAACTCCTTGGAGTATGTTTCATAAGAACTAAAGTCAGATACTTATTATCATATTACCATCAAACCTGCAACTCATCAGTCAAACTAAACATCAGAATTATAGTATACATACACATACACACACATTATATATATATATATATAGTACTTCTTTCACCGTGATTCACTTGGTCATTCCTTGGGTTTATGATCCTTCTTGCTCTATTTTCAACATTATTAAGTAGGGAATCACATGTTTTTGCCTCAAAGTATGGTAAAATGGAGGAACATGGAGATGCAAGGAGGTTTTGATGAAAATGGAAGTTGATTTCCACTGTTTGAATAAGTACTCATGCCATCAAAATGATTTGGAAGCATGCATTCTTAATGGTGTCCTTGCTTTCTTTTAACACTGCCTTTTCTTTTGTTGGAGGTGGGGGGTTGCAATATGTATTGGATGGAACCATAAGCTTTCATGCTTCACTCAACTTTTAAAAACCACAAAAATACTGGATTTCCCTGGAAAGTTCCTGCCTAAACTAACAGCCTCATTTAACGGCAAAGTTCACCCTTTATATCGTCTAAACACGAGTGTAACAAAAATGATGCAATTGTAACAAAAGCTTCAAACGAGAAACAATCAATCAGCTAATAAAGAAAAAATGAAATTTAAAATTGTCTGACAGTATTTTTAAGGCACAGATACACACATAATATAGCATAGCAATAGGACTGATGGACATACTTGGATCCTGGCTTAGCAACATTCTGGAAGATTTTCCTTGCTGCAACTTTTGCCTCACATTCACTTCTAATCTGTGTTGCAGACTCATCTTCATGAGTTGAATCTTGTATCTGCTCATCTAAAGTGGAAAGAGCTCCATGGAGAATAATATTCATCAACCTTTTCATATTCCAAGCAGAGACATTGTTAGGATTCAATTTATGCAAATGCTCAATTGTTATCCCCTTATCATCCTTCTCTCCCTTCTCAGAAGAAAGCACACGTGAAACCATAGGGCTTTTTCCTCGAGGACTTTTCTGGATCCGTCCACTCCCTATCCGCTTCCCATAATGAGGTGATGACAGGGTGGACGGCTTGAGGCCAGGAGGAATTGTAGCACCAGCTTTCTGTAGGTTCATAACTTCATTTGCAATTCTCTCCTCCTCCTCCTCGGCCCTTTGAATCTCGATCAAAGGTGGACCAGAAAGAGTCTCAATTACATATTGATTGAACAATGAATCCTGGATTCTATCAAAATAAGTACTCACATGGAAAGAAGATGCCAGTACCTTTACCAAGAGGGTCTTCACTAGCCACAACATCACACCCACCAGAAGACAAACCAAAACTTTAGTCACAAACCTAAGGATTTCACTCTTAGTCTCCCTCTGAACCTTCTTATTAAACAAGTAATGCCAAGCAATCAAAACCAACCCCAGCCACAAACAATTCTGAACAGCTTTCCTCACTCCATAAACAAAATACAATACCCTTTTCCTTAAAAGAAAATTCCTCTCTATAAAAAACACAATTATCCTTATAATCCACCCTGATACCAATCTACCACATATTAAAACCAAAACAAAAACTTCCCATTTCCAGAACATAAGATCCCACAAACGTTTCTTTCTTAAATAAGGAATTGCAAGACTACAAAGTAAAGCAGCAATAATTAAAATCAAACTTAACCATTCAAGCAAAACCAAAACACTTAACTTATCTTTCTTATACTCATCAGGCAAATCCTCTTCAAGCAATGGATCATCCTCTTCTTCCTCCCTACTTTTACCAAGAAATCCAGATCTCATTACCTGTCCTGATTTCCCAACTCCGGCTTTCGCGGACTTTGGCTCCCCCCTTTCCGGTGTAGGAGGGTCCATCAACCTGGATTTTGTCTTGGTTGCTAACAAACTTGACTTCCTTTGGAAAGAACCACCTTCACTTCTTTTAAAAGAAGAATTTGAACTACACTTTACAACCCCATCACTCTGCCTAGAGTCCCTACTCTCTTCTTTCCCTGTCAATGCTGACCCTTTACTTTGTCTTCTTCTTACAGGGTTGTTTTCCAAGGACACTCTGGGAAGAGAAGGTGCTGAAGGTGAAGGTGATTCAGCAACTTTAGGTGTAGGCAATAAACTGCCGTGATGAGGTGGCTCTTGTTGAAGTTCATCCATCTCCAAATCCATATCCAATGAAATCTCGCCTGAAGCTTTTTGTTTATGCAAAAACTGACCAATCAGCTTTGATGGTGGATCTTCCATGGCGGCTTGTTTCCTTTGCATGAAATCAAAACCTTCACTTTCCCTATTACTAATACTACCACTACTGCCAGTAACATTCATGTTCACATTCTCTTTTTTCCAGTTGCTGTTGATTTTCTCACTGTCTTTCCAAAAATCATAGCTTGACTCACTCCAAATCTTACCTCCACCGCTGGCGGTGGCTGCAGCAACAGGAGCCGAAATACTACCATCATTGCTTCTGTCGTCAATCTTCAAGATGAGTTCTTTCCTGTCAACCGAATCAACGGCCATGATTTTGCTGATCTTAAACCAATACAACCAGACAAAGAATCATATAATGTTAACAAAAAAAAAATGGGTTTGGAAGAATGTGAGTGATGAAGATAGTTTGAGTAAAAAAGATGCGAACTTTTTTCTTGGGGTGGTGGAAAGATGAGAAGAAGGTGGTGTTTGGTTCCTATGAAAGTGCAAGAAAATATACTTTTACCCCTTTTTTCCCTTGTTGTTGACGCGTGTAATGAGCGTCTGAGGGAGTGGAAAATATTATAACTTTTTAAAAGCTTTGAGCAGAGAGAGAGAAAGAAAGAGAGTTATTTGAAAGAGGAAGAATAGAACAGGTGGCAATTATGGCATAGACACAGACAGAGGACAGAAACAAAGATTTTGGTTGCATGGTCTGATTTCGTACTTTATCTAGCTATAATAGGTTCAATAGGTCTAAAAGTAGGATTTTAACAAATGTTTGAAGAATATTTTTTAAATTTATTAAATATAATAATATTTTTAATTATTATATTAAAAATAATAAATAAAATTATTAATTTTTATATTTAATATAATATTATTATTATAAATAATATATTAACTAACCTTAAAAAATAACTTAAAAATATTCGTTAACAAAACCCGTATTCACTCAATTTACCCTAATTTTTTTTATCTATAATAATTACTGTATTGCCACTAAATTTTAATTTAAATCTCAACAAAGAAACGTACAGTATAGAAGTAGAACCATCAAGAGCTATTTTTTTTTTTTGGGTAATGTATTCTTTTTTACAACAACTTTTGGGATTTGTGATTCGGTTAATGAATCAAATCGAATTTAATTAAAAATAATTTTTTTTTTAATTGTTAACCGAATCGAATAGTGTAAATGATGAATTAATCGAGCTGAAATTATTTCGATTAATTCAATCGATTTTCGATTAATCGAAATAAATATCCAATTTATTTTACAATTTATTTTTAATACATGATTTTATATCCAACCAAAATGCCAAAACAAACTAATTGTACTACATCCATAATAATATATCTAACCAACAAAAATCTAAATGCAAATCATAATAAAACTATAATAAAATCCAAATATCAAACATACTAAAACAACTAAGAAAGTATAAAAATATTAGGTTTAGTGTATTTCGGTTAATATGGTCAATTTGGTTAATTTCGCTTAACCGAAAACCGAAAATTTTCAAAATCTTAAACCGATAACCAAACCGAAATTTGTTTGGTTAACCGATTAACCAAACCGAATTAAATTTCGTCGATTAATTCGGTTAAAAACGAATAATGAATACCCCTATTGGTAATGGTAGATTCTTCTAACATTTTTGGTACAACAATTATAATGTACTTAATATAAGGTTACCAGTGAAATAAAATTCATTTTAGTTACTTCATGTAATATTTTTTTTTAAAATAATATTTAATAAATTTGATATTTAAATCTCAATATTTATAATTTTATTTTTATATCTTAAATTACGATCTTTTTGTAAAAAAAAAATGGTTACCGAATTCAAAAATTAGTCCAATTGATTCATGCAATCATATTTAAAATATGGAATTCAACACATTTAAATTCGAATCTTAATATTTACTATTTATTTTTTTATCTTCAAACTGCATCATCTTTGTAAAAAAAAAAAAAGAATGTTACCAGAATGTAACAATAATGTCCATGTAACATTTTGTTCATTTATTTCAATAATTTAGTCAAGTGTTTTTCTTTATTAGTATCAAAAGAAAAAATAACTCACACAAACACCTACAAAACAACAATTGTCTGTCTTATAATTTTGTTTATTACTTCATAGTAACAAGTTAATTTGTAAAACTACTACTTTAAATTTATGCAAATGAGAATTTGTTTTAACTTATGATTATGAACACAATCTGTTTGCACCCAAAATATATGGGTCAATCCAGGTGAGACCCATGACAGATAATGGTGAGTCTAGGCAGGGAAAATGATGAGGCATTTAGACAATCAATTAATGTTTAAGTTTAATTTCTATCAAGTTGTTTTTAATTAAAAATAGATTATTATATTTTCAATTTCTTCTTTTTTTGATTTATGCAATTTGTTTGCAGCTTTTAAAGAAATTAATAAATTTGATCATCTTTCAAGAGCTGTAATCATTTGATCAATTTTTTTTAAGGTGCTCTTTGATCCAATTTTCAATCGGCTGTTTTGCTTCAAAGATAAACATCATCGATATCATACTTTAAACTTTACTAATTTATGTACAAAATTAATTGACATACCTGATCAAATTAATGCCCTCACAATCAACAATTTAAAGTTTGCTCTTTTTTACTTTTCTATTTGTATATAAAAAAATAAAAAATAAAAAGACATTTTTTTATGTTTATTTGTTGACAAGTATCAATGGATTCATCAATGTAAAGGAAAAAAAGAAAAAATCAAAATCAAATATATTGTATCCAAGTGTTCTTCCAATTTCTCTAAGAAAACATTAATTCAATTTTCTTTTGATTTGACAAAAGATTCAATTATATGATATAGTTGAACATTCAAATAAAATTTGTTATAATGAAAAAGAAAGAAAATTATTATTGTAAGTGTATTAATGTTCATTAGAATAAAATTAATAATAAAATACAAAATCTTAGTCCCCCTTGAATAAAACTTGTGAAAAAAATGCGTTTTACTTCAATTAAATCTGATAATTTATATATTTGTATAGTGTTCGTGTATTTTTATATATTATAATTGTGTTTAAAATATTATATAAAATTTGATACGTTAATAATTTATTTTATATAAATTTTGACACGTTCATATATTGTATTATGTTCGTATCAATTTTTTTATATGATGTTTTTATTATTTTTTTTATATTATATTTATCTCGTATAATAATATTGTGTTCAAATTATCGACCTTTAACTCTTCAACAAAACCTCCAAATCATCAAAACTCAAAAAGGCAAAGAAAAAAAATGTAAACGCATAAATTAAGGGACCCGCGGGTGTCACAGTCCAACTGCATGACAGCCAATCCTCACCCCGCGTAAATTCAAAGCATACCGTTATACTCTGAAGTCTGATCACTGAGCTAACATAACGACGAAATATGGGCCGAATCTCTTACGTGGCGTTATATTGGTGGCTGTGACATTCCCAGCCGGGTGTCGCTTGTCGGAAGAAATGTGCCAAAGAAAACAAATATATAATGATTACATTGAATAAGGGACGAAAAACATAAGTAGAGAGTAACGGGTAGACCTCATCAAGAATTAAACTATTCATATGGTTCGACATGTTTGATTTAGTCTAGCTTATATTAATTCATATTTGAACAAAAATTTTATTAATTTAAAATTTAGATCAATCCGATCTAAATTATTGTTTATTAATAAAAATATTTTTTATTTAAATTTAATTATAAATATTAATATAAAATAATTTTTAAATATTTTAATATTATTATAAATAATGATATGGATTTTCGGATCGATCCGAATCTAGGTAATGAAATAAAAAATTTTGGATTATGATCCGGTCATGAACAGATCTAGTTATGGACAAGGGAATGTCTTTTCCTTTTTTTTTTTTTTAATATGTTGTTTTAGAAAATAGATTTTAAGTACGAGATGATTTTAAATAGATATAATAATTCGTTTACGTGAATTATGCTTTATATTTTTTTATGTTAATTGTATAGATGTAAATGTAAAATAAATTATTAAATGTCACAAAATTTTAAACACAAATACTGTATACATATTAAACATGTTGCATTGATCGTGTTAATCATGTTTAAACATTTTTTATCCTATTACTGCATTATTTTTATATTTACTAAACGGATTATATTTATTTAAAATTTTGATATCGTATTTAAAATTTTGATATCGTATTTATGTCAAATAATTTACTATGCCTTTTTGGATTTTACGCGCTTTATCGTATTTGTTTGGATCGTAGAGAGAATAAAAAGGTACACCGAGTTTTCATTTATTTTTTATAAATAAATTCATGGTTAGAGACTAAAATGCTAAATAAATCCCTTAAATCATCTGAAATCCATTCATGCAGAAGATGTCAATTGGCTAATAGTTGTTAATTAAGGTTACATGATGCATGTGATATCTATAACTATAATACATGAGGAAGAAAAGAAAGAAAAAAAAAAAAAGAGAAAGAAAAGAAAAGAAAGAAAAAAAAAATTATGTGTTCTTATTCGTGTTATTTTTTGTGTGTTCAAAGTATTATAAATTTATATAATTTTTTATACGTTAATAATTCGTTTTATGTATATTTTGATCCGTTCATGTATTCATGTTGTGTTCATTTTTTTCGTGTTGTGCTTTAGTTATTTTTTCTATGTTGTGTTCGTATCATATCTCAATTCATATCATATTTTGCATTATTTTTCATTGTGATTCAATTTAAAAAAAAATTGTGTGTTCTTGTTGTGTCTCAATTCATGACATATTTTGCATAATTTATCATAGTGGTTCAATAGAGAAAAATTTGTGTGTTCGTGACGTATTCATGTTCATGTTATTTTTTATTGTTTAAAGTATTATAAAGTATTATATAAATTTTTACAGTTAATAATTCGTTTTATGTATATTTTAACACGTTCTGTATTCGTGTCGTGTTCATGTTATTTTTCGTGTTGACACAGTAACTCACAGATCGATCGATTTAATTATTTTTAGTTTTTTTACTTTTAAGGTTTTGTTTTTATTTTATTTTATTTTTAAATGATGTATTTAAAGGAGTTGATCTGCACGTTGACTCGCCGATCGATTTAGGATTTGTACTCGACCCGGACGGAAAAAAGTTAAAAAAGAAATTTATTTTATTTTATTATTTTATTTTATTTTATTTTTAAATGATGTATTTAAAGGGGTTGTTCCGCACATTGATTCTCGCATCGATTTAAAATACGTACCCTACTCGTTCGAAAAAAATTAAATCAAAATTTTATTTTATTAATTATTTTTAGTTTTATGCTTTTTATTTTTATTTTATTTTTAAATGATGTATTTAAAGAGGTTGGTCTACAGGTTGACTCACGAGTCGATTTAAGATCCGTACCCTATCCGCTCGAGAAAAAAAAAAGTTAAAATAAGAAATTTATTTTATTAATTGTTTTTATTTTTTATTTTATTAATTATTTTATTTTTAAATGATACATTTAAAGGGGTTAGTTCTCACTTAGACTCGTAGGTCTATTTAGGATCCGTATTCGATCTACAAAGAAAAAAGTAAAAAATATATATATTTTATTAATTAGTTTTTAATTTTATTTTTAAATAATGTATTTAAAGGGATTAGTCTGCACATTCACTCGTAGGTCGATTTAATATATGTACCTGACTCGCTCGGGAAAAAAGTTAAAAAATAAATTTATTTTTTAATTATTTTAATTTTAAATGATATATTTAAATGAGTTGGTCGACACATTGACTCGCGGGTCGATTTAGGATCGATACCCGACCCGCTCGGGAAAAAAAGTAAAACAAAAAACAAACTTGCTACTAACTTATTTGAGAAAATCGATCCTACGAGAGAATAAAATACAAACCACAATTTTATTTTCTTATTTATTATTTTCACCTCCTATAAATAAAAATATATATTATACAATAAGGTCAAAATATTTTTTTAAAATATATAAATAAAATTTAAAAAACATGTGTATTACGTAATTTATATATAAACAATTGTCATAAATTTAATTTTCATAATTAATAAAATATAATTATATTAATAATATTACAATTTAAAAATAAAAAAGTATTATTTAATAAAATACAATTTAAAATTTATTTTTTATTATTAATTGATTTTAAAAAATTATAAAAAAATTAAAAGTATCCCAACTAAAGCGGGGACTTAATTCTAGTTTTGCATGAAAAATCAATTCATATATAAAGGGTATTTAACTATTTATAGGTAAAAAATTTTGATTTTATTTATTTGATTGTGAATCCAATTCATATTCGGAATGGACTTCAAGTATTTTTATAATATTAAAAGATATATTAATTTTTTATGTTTTAAAATTTATTAAAATAAAAGTAAAAATACTAAAAATTATATAAAAATATCATTTTTTAAAATTAGTTGGGCAGGCTTGTACCGGCTTGAACTGTAGAAGTTATTAATGTTAAATATTAGAACTGATAATAAGCAATATATATTGGAAGAAAAGAAATTTATATTTGAATTGAAAGATAACTGGCTTTAAATAGACTTACACCACAACCACCTCTCAGAAACGTGAGCTAGAGAACAATATCAAAACAAACCTAAAAAGGAGGAACAACATTCCTACAGACTCGATTAACCTAAAAACCATGATTCCTAGTTAATAGGACTTATTAACAGAAAGAAAACAAATAAAACAAATACCAACTATCTTTAACACTCTCCCTTAAACTGAATGCTCATAAGCTATCAGTTTATTTCTTCAATAGAACACATGCCAAGTAATGCCCTCAACTTCATGGAAGATTCAGCCTTCAAGGGTTTAGTTAGAATGTCTGTAATTTGCTCATCACTTCTGTAATGGACTAGTTCCACAGCTCCCTCTTTAGTGAGATCACGAAGAAAATGAAATCTCACATCAATGTGTTTGCTTCTTCCATGCAAGACTGGATTTTTTGACAATTTGATAGTTGAGCTATTGCCACTAAATAGCATAATTAGACCTTGTTGGTATACTTCACCTCCTCCAGAATTCTTCTTAGCCAAACACCTTGACAAGCACATGATGCAGCAGCTATAAACTCTGCTTCAGTTGTAGATAAAGTGATAACAGGTTGCTTCCTTGAAGACCATGAAACTGCAGCTCCACTTAAGAGAAAGACATACCCAGATGTGCTCTTACGGTCATCCAAATCCCCAGCATAATCACTGTCACTAAAACCAACAAACTCCTTTATTTCACTCTTCTTATAGAACAGACTATAGTGAATAGTACCTTTCAAATAGCGAAGTATCTTTCTGGCAGCTTGATGATGGAGTTCAGTTGGTGTTTCCATAAACCTGCTAATGAGGCTGACAGCATACATTAAATCTGGTCGAATGGATGACATATACATCAGACTTCCAACCATTTGCTTGTAATAGGTCCTGTCAATCTTCACTCCTTCAACATCCCGAGTAAGTTTAGTTCTAGGGACTATAGGAACTTGAACTGGATTACAATCATCCATTCTGAACCTTTCCAAGACCTCTTGAGCATATTTCTTTTGACAAATAAAGATGCCACCTGCAGATTGAGTCACTTCTATGCTAAGAAGTATTTCATCTTTCCTAAATCAGTCATCTCAAATTCTTTCATCATACATTGCTTAAACTCTCTAAACAGGCATTCATCATTTCCAGTAAATATTAAATCATCCACATATAAGCACACAATCAGAAGGTTACCTTTTCCTCCAGTTTTGATGTAGAGTGTGTGCTCATAAGGACACTTGTGAAAACCAACCTTGTTGAAGTAGGTGTCAATCCGACTGTACCAAGCTCATGGAGCTTGTTTCAGTCCATAAAGAGCCCTTTTCAGCTTATAGACCATATGCTTGCTTCCCTTCTTTACATAGCCTGGTGGTTGTTCCACAAAAACTTGCTCTACAAGCTCTCCATGTAAAAACGCAGATTTGACATCAAGTTGAAAAACGGTCCACTCATTCATGGCAGCTAATGAGATAACCATTCTTATTATGTCATGCCTTGCTACTAGTGTAAATACTTCAGAATAATCAACTCCATACTCTTGAGTGTATCCTTTAGCCACTAAATGATCTTTGAACTTGTCAACTTCCCCTTTTTCATTCAACTTTGTTTTGTAAATCCATGTTACTTCCACTGTTTTTCTCCTTCTGGTAGTTCCACTAACTTCCATGTGTTATTTATTTCAATAGCTTCAATTTCTGCATCCATAGCCTTTCTCCATTTTGAACTTTTAATTGCCTCATCAAATGCAATAGGATCACTTCCTGCAAATAAGGCAAAGTGAGCCAATGTGTCTTCATTTGAAAGCTCTTCACCACTGGTATAATCATCCATCCAAACTGGTCTTCTCCTTGGACGTTGCATATTCTGCAGTGAAGTTTCAGCTGCCTCATTCACACTATCAGATCCAGATTCATTTGATTCTTCCCCATCACTATGTGCATCTTCTTCAATTTCAGCTTTTTCATTGCCCTCGAGTTCAAAAGCCACTAAATTTCTCTTAACTTTGCCTTCCCAATTCCAGCTGCTGTTTTCATCAAACACCACATCTCTAGAAATGCAAATCTTCTTTGTTATAGGATTGTAAAGAAGGTAAGCCTTAGATTCTTCACTCACACCAAGTAGTACTTATTTCTCTCCCTTAGCATCAAGTTTCATTCTCTTTGGATTAGGAATATGCACATAAGCCAAGCAGCCAAATACTCTGAAGTGATCAACAGCTAGTTGGTGACCAGACCAAGCTTCCTCTGGTGTCATATTACTCACAGAAAATATTAGACTTCGATTGAGAACATTCACACTCCAATTAACTGCCTCAGGCCAGAAAGTCTTTGGCATGTTCTTGTTTGCTAGCAGACTTATCACCATATTCATAATGGTTTTGTTTCTCCTCTCTGATACACCATTCTGATGTGGTGTGTACGCTGCAGTCAGCTGTCTCTTGATTCTATTGCTTTCACACACATTTACAAACTCATTAGATGTGTATTCTCCCCCACGATATGTTCGAAGGCATTGAATATTCTTTCCTGTCTTATTCTCAACTCTTGCTTTGAATCTCTTAAACACTTCAATAGCTTCAGATTTTTCTTTTAGGAAGTACACCCATGTCTTTCTACTAAAGTCATCAGTGAAGGTTATAAAGTACCTTTTGTTGCTGTCGGAGGTTGGATTCATAAGACCGCATATGTCTGAGTGCACTAGTTGTAGAACCTGCCTAGCTCTCCAAGTACTCTTTTTAGGAAACGATTCTCTATGCTGCTTTGCAATCACACATTCTTCACATACATGAGATGGAGCTTCGATTTGAGGAAGCCGTTTCATCATCTTTTTCTGCTGCAAAGTTCTGAGTCCATTGAAGTTTAAGTGCCCAAACCTGTAGTGCCACAACCATGAGGAATCTTGAATAGATGATTTGAGATAGGTTTGATCTTCAGAAGTTTCTGCTTTTAGTTGAAACATCTGATTTCCAGACATCTTAACAACAGCAACTAATCCCTCTTTTGGATCATGAATTTGACAGTTTCCTTTCTAAATCACAATTGCACAACCTGTTTCTTGCAATTGTCCTAAGCTGATCAGATTGCTTTTAAGTTCTGGTACATAAAACACATCACCTATATTCTGCATCTTCTTGTTCATCATCACTTTAACACTTCCTTTTCTCATAACACTCATGCTAGAGTCGTTTCCAAGCTTGACATTTTCTCAGAAGTTTTCATTTAAACCACAAAAAAATGCTTTTGTTACCTGTCATGTGATTACTGCATCCAGAATCAAGGTACCACATCTCTCTATTTCCAGCTAGCTTGTTCTCCATGTAAGCCATCAACAATACTTATTCTTCTTTTGTTTCAGCAAAGTTTGCCTTCTCTTCTGTTTTATCAGGGCATTCCCATTGAAAGTGGCTAGTTTTATGACAATTGTAGCATTCAATGGATGCCTTGTCAAAGCTTCCTCCTCCAGTGCCACGACCACGTCCCCTTCCTCTGAAGCTTCCACGGCCTCTACCTCTTCCAAAGGAATTTCCAGCATGAGTCATGTCGCAACCCTAAAAAAAATAACGAGTCTCATCGCAAGACTTTATTATTCGTTAGGCGTGACATTAAAAAAAACCGAGGAAAAGTCGACTTAATTCCTCTAAAAAAAATGAAGGTTTTGAAAATGACCTTAAAAAAAGACATGGAGTCGCCACCAATCTTTTTTAGCTAGGTGTGATCGGCCACCTATTAAAACCGGCTTTATAAAATATTTTAAAAATTAATTAAAATATTTTAAAAACCAATTTCAAGTCTGCGTTTTAAACCAGAGAAATCAAAGAAGCGGGTTCGGGAGTCGGTTACGTGTAGGGAAGGATTAGCACCCCCACAACGCCCGTATAAATCGGTACCTTATTAATCGTGTGTTATCTCAAGTCTCGGTAAAAAGTTGGTTTTAAATTTAGTATTTCAAGTTAATTCCCAATTTAAAGAAAAATAATTCAATTTTTATTTGAAAATGATTCGGAATTTATAAATTCAAAATTTTCCTATATTCCCCAACAAACGTGGCAAAATATAGAAATTTTTATTAGTTTTGGAAAACTTTCCGAATCATTCTCTTTTTTTGAAAGAAAGATATTCATTTATTAATAATAATTGATGATATTCCCTCCAGCAAACCCGGTAGAGAACTCATGAATTATTTTAACTCGGGAATATCTTTATTTTTATTGAAAATCATTATCTTTTTTGAAAACATTTAAAAGAAATGAATATGTATAGGCATGACATAAATAAAATGACATAGCAAAATCTAAATAATATAATGCAACCTAAATGTCATGACACATAGAAATTATTATGGCAAGAATCACATATTATATAAAATGCATGAATATAAAAATGCAATGCATGAGATGTATTTTTTCCTTTAATTAAGGAAATCCGTATATCTAAAAAGATATCCGGCTACCTTAGGAAAATATGTCAAATTAAATATTCTAAAACCAAAATACTTTGTGATTGTTTGAAAACAATTTTGAAAAGCTTGAATTAAAAATAAAAACTGGGCTAAAAATTTTTAAATGGCTCTAATTTCCTAAGTTTAAAAAATCCGGACTTGACTACCCTTAACCCGGGATTTGAAAAACCATTTTTAGAGTTTAAAAGGCTTAGAAATCACCCTAAGTCAGTAGCTAACCCTCCTAATCAGCCCACTCTAAGTACATTAACCAAAACAGAAAATTGGTTTTTCTTTAAATTCAATTATGACTCCACTGTCCAGTTTTAATCCACGATTTTTTACCCAATTTTTAAAACTTCCAAAAATTCTAAAAAAAATACTGGAGACTCAGGACATGTAAAACTACACGAAAACAAATCGGCTTAATTTTCTGATCAAAGATGAATTCCCAGAAAAATCAGAGATGTACGAGTTTTTGGAGGAAAAAAAAAAACTGCTTTGCCAACACATTTTTGCTTTTGATAAAATCATTTAAAAACCAAAGTAAAAATATTTGAAACTCATAAAATGACTTGAAAGCAGTAGCTAGGACTCTTTGAAAGTTAGATAAAAATTGGCTAAATAAAAAAATCACAAAAGTAGAATAATCAATTTGACAAACTTAATTTTCCACAAGTGTGCTCAAGAGAGCATGACTTTGAACCATTAATTGGCTCAAGTCATTATTCAAGTGGCATGAACATGAAATGCATGAAACAATGCAGCAAACATAAAACATGAAATGCATGGATTTAAACCTAAATATCATGAAAAAAATATATGGCATTCATAAAATAACCTAGACCTAAATGAACTTGCATAAGATGACATGGCATGTGAATGAAATCGACATGGCAAACAAGATGACATGGCATAATGGATGACATAAAATGACATGTCATGTGACATGACTTAAAATGACTCGGAGTTTATTAATACCAAAATCTTTTCATGTTCCTCGGCAGACCTGACAAAACATAGAAAGTTTTATTTATTTCAAAAAAATATTTCGAATCATTTCATTTTAGAAAAGGGTATTCCTTCGTTAATAATTAATGATAATCTCTCCGGCAGACCCAGCAGAGAAAACCATGAATTATTGAACTCGAGAATATTGCCTTATTTATTAAAATGTTATGAATATGCAAAATGACATTAAGGCATGCACCATAATAGACCATGTCCAAAGCAAGCAACATTATCCGTATAAGAGTAAGTAAATTATCAAACACCAAATATACACCATAATATACTATGTCCAAAGCAAGCACAATAATCATATAAAAAAAATAAAATAAAAGATAAAATAAAATAAAAGAATACTACCTTGTGCTTGTCCCCTTTGTAAAAACCCACTTCCTATTTTCCCATTCAAAATTCTCTTCTTCTTTCTTGTTTGGTTTCCCGAGGCTACAAAATTGCTCATCCCAGTTTTAGCTAAAATTTCCAATCTCTTTTATCTAAAAGCTTTACACTTGGCTCCTTTCTCTAAACAACTTTTCCATGAATATTAGTAATGCACCTAAAACAAATGCATCAGACTCAATTGGCATACTTGCTATAAATTTTTGCCTTGATTTGATTTTTATCAATATATGCATGAACCCACTTTCCCAAGATTACTACAAGCATTCAAAACGGCAACTACAGTAACACTGTCAGGCCTAAGACCTATCATTTGCATGTCATGAAAAACATAAAATGCTTCTTTAAATTGGCCTAGTTCATCTAAATCAGATATCATGGAATTCCAAGAAACCATATTTTTAACAACATTTTATCAAATAACTGACGAGCTGAGTCCATATCGCCACACTTCATATACATATCAACCAATGCATTGCCAACAAAAACATCTGAATAAGTATCATGAATTTGAGTACCTAACTCGAGTTGAAACATATCCACCAGCTTTGTCAGACCCAAGCTTAACCAATCCAAAATTAGAAATTTGACATGAAAACTTTTGTCCAAAAGGATATTACTACTCTTAAAATCTCTGTGAATCAATGGAGGGCTAATATGTTACTACTTTTAGACATTCAATCTCTACTTTCTCAATTCTATTCAAAATCGGTATGCTCAAATCACTTTTGCATGTGCTACTAAGCTGTTCTTTCGGGAAAATTTCCTGGTTTTCTCTTGGTGCAGGATAACACAAAAGTTGGGAGAGTTCTACAATGTGGGAAAAAATTTATTTTTTTATAGGAATTGGATTGTGATTGGGTTAAGGAAATAATGGTACATAATTAAGCACATTTTGTCTTACGGTTTCACCAGTACTAAGCAAGAAAAAAATGGATATTGGGCTAAAGAAAATCAATATACATGTAGCAGTCGATTTTAGACTTGGATGAGGACTTTGTTTCGAATATAGCAATAATAACTAAAAGCCACTAAAAACTAAGAAACAGCCACAGAAGCAAGTACTACAATGGCAACCAATGCAATGCTACTGGATTAATCCCTCTATCACACAAAACAATTTTACCTCTCACAAAGTCAGGATCTAAAGAACCTTCCAAACACAAAGAAGAAGAATACCCATCACCAAACCAACGGGTACATCCGATTCGGAGACAAACCTGGCTCGTTATACACACTGACTCCAGGCACAACTTTCCCATTTCCAAGCTTAAACAATTGGAAAATCCCTATCAATCATCCCAGCACCAATCGCAACCACCCAAGTTGTCACGTTAGTAACAGACAAACCTCTAGCTTTTTCAGATCATAACTAAAATCTAACTTAATAAATGCAATTTTGATGGTTCGAATAAATGGTTGTGTCATGTCTTAATGAAATGAGGGATGAATACGACAAAATGCACTAGCAAACTATCAAAATCAAATGATTTAGACCTTTCACCAGTAATTAAATTTCTAAAACACAAAACCATAGTGACTGCTGGAGCCTTCGCGCATCACAGAAGCCACATTTGAATGGCATCGGCTGCAAGTAAGTAGAAAAAAAAATTTGCATATGATCAATTATTAGCATAAACATTCCTGAAAGATTCTCTCCGAAGCCCAACGCTGTTGACGGTTTTGAGGCCTAAAAAATGAGGAGAGCACGTGGTTTGCAGGTGATGGACTTGTTCAGAGATGACAGCGATGATGTGGGGAAGAGTTTGGAGCTTGAGGGCTTTAGTCGAAGAAAGCTTAGCTTAGAAGCCATGAAAAACGTTGTCGTAGAAGTGAAGAACTTGGTGGTAGTTGAAGGGGAGAGAACAGAGGAAAGGGAGGACTCGTACCAGTGCTTGTTAGTGGTTAAAATGGAAGGCTTGACATCGTTTTGGACTCTAACGGTGAAGGTTTTCCGATCCTCCCAAAAAAAAAAAAAAAATTTGATTTCATTAGGCTCCCTCCATCCTCCCCCAAAAAAATCGGGACCGCTCTTGTTCCCAAAGAACAAAAGCTTTCCTTCTTCTTTCCTTTAACTCTCAGCTCCATCAAAAACGAAACCAAGCTTTTTTCTTAGCCGTCATCCCCTCTCCCCTTTTTTTCTCAAAATCGGCCTCCCTTTTTCTTTGCTCAAGTGATCCATTTATAACTCAATTCTTAACCTAAAAAAAAAATAGGTAATGTCTAAATTGCCCTTTTTTATTCTTTCAAGTTTCTCTTTTTTTTTTTTTTTCAAATATTTTCAATTAAAAAAATATATATATATTTTAAAAATCTAATAATGCTCAAGATTAAACATTTTTACCTCGGATTTAAATTGAATTTTAAAATTGGTAATTTTACGGTCCGATTTTATTTGAACAATTAAAGCTAAAAAAGATATATATAATTTAGAACAGTCTTAAAAATCTAAAATCGCGACCGTGACTTTTACAAAAATATTAAACCCGAGAGGGGACAAACCAAAATTGGTTTTAAAAGGCCCGGACAAAATTAGGTGTCTACAGCTGCCCCTCTTTGGCTATTGCTGAGAATCAGGAATCAGGCAAAGATAAAATAGACAACAATTTTGTCCGGTCTGTGGAATCACATGTGAAGGAAAGGAAAGGGGTTTTCTTTTTCATTTCTTCATTCCTTTTTTTTCATTTTTCATTTTTCATTTTTTTCATTTTTTTTTCATTTTGTTTTTCATTTTGTTTTTCATTTTTTTCATTTTTCTATTTTTTTATTTATTTTTTTTTTAAAAAAACAATAAATTAAAGATTTTATCCTTAAATTGAATTCCCTGCCTAAACAAGGCTCGATTCGTCTTAAGGAAACGAATTCGATTTTCAAAAGAAAAATTTATGCCCGAAGGTCTTTAAAATTGGTGCCTGGAGGTCTTAAAGTGGTGCCCGGAGGTCTTTAGAATGGTGAAAATACATTGACGACAGTCTCAGGGTTCGACTCATTTGATAAAACAGAATCAATTTTGATTTAAAACAAAAGGAAATACCTCGACGATGGTCTCAAGGCTCGACTCATTTGACGGAACAGAATGAATTCGATTTAAAACAAAAGGAAATACCTCGACGGTGGTCTCAAGGCTCGACTCATTTGATAAAACAGAATGAATTCGACTTAAAACAAAAGGAAATACCTCGACGGTGGTCTCGAGGCTCGACTCATTTGATAAAACAGAATGAATTCGATTTAAAACAAAAGGAAATACCTCGACGGTGGTATCAAGGCTCGACTCATTTGATAAAACAGAATGAATTCGATTTAAAACAAAATGAAATACCTCGACGGTGGTCTCGAGGCTCGACTCATTTGATAAAACAGAATGAATTCGATTTAAAACAAAACAAAATACCTCGACAGTGGTCTCAAGGCTCGACTCATTTGATAAAACAGAATGAATTCGATTTAAAACAAAAGGAAATACCTCGATGGTGGTCTCGAGGCTCGACTCATTTGATAAAACAGAATGAATTCGATTTAAAAAAAAAAGGAAATACCTCGACGGTGGTCTCGAGGCTCGACTCATTTGACGGAACAGAATGAATTCGATTTAAAACAAAAGGAAATACCTCGACGGTGGTCTCGAGGCTCGACTCATTTGATAAAACATAATGAATTCGATTTAAAACAAAAGGAAATACCTCGACGGCGGTCTCGAGGCTCGACTCATTTGACGGAACAAAATGAATTCGATTTAAAACAAAAGGAAATACCTCGACGGTGGTCTCAAGGCTCGACTCATTTGATAAAACAGAATGAATTCGATTTAAAACAAAAGGAAATACCTCGACGGTGGTCTCAAGGCTCGACTCATTTGATAAAACAGAATGAATTCGATTTAAAACAAAAGGAAATACCTCGACGGTGGTCTCGAGGCTCGACTCATTTGACGGAACAAAATGAATTCGATTTAAAACAAAAGGAAATACCTCGACGGTGGTCTCGAGGCTCGACTCATTTGACGGAACAAAATGAATTCGATTTAAAACAAAAGGAAATACCTCGACGGTGGTCTCAAGGCTCGACTCATTTGACGGAACAAAATGAATTCGATTTAAAACAAAAGGAAATACCTCGACGGTGGTCTCAAGGCTCGACTCATTTGATAAAACAGAATGAATTCGATTTAAAAACAAAAGGAAATACCTCAACGATGGTCTCGAGGCTCGACTCATTTGATAAAACAGAATGAATTCGATTTAAAACAACAGGAAATACCTTGACGGCGGTCTCAAGGCTCGACTCATTTGATGAAACAGAATGAATTCGATTTAAAACAAAAGGAAATACCTCGACGGTGGTCTCGAGGCTCGACTCATTTGACGGAACAGAATGAATTCGATTTAAAACAAAAGGAAATACCTCGACGGTGGTCTCGAAGCTCGACTCATTTGACGGAACAGAATGAATTCGATTTAAAACAAAAGGAAATACCTCGACGGTGGTCTCGAAGCTCGACTCATTTGATAAAACAGAATGAATTCGATTTAAAACAACAGGAAATACCTTGACGGCGGTCTCAAGGCTCGACTCATTTGATGAAACAGAATGAATTCGATTTAAAACAAAAGGAAATACCTCGACGGTGGTCTCGAGGCTCGACTCATTTGACAGAACAGAATGAATTCGATTTAAAACAAAAGGAAATACCTCGACGGTGGTCTCGAAGCTCGACTCATTTGACGGAACAGAATGAATTCGATTTAAAACAAAAGGAAATACCTCGACGGTGGTCTCGAAGCTCGACTCATTTGACGGAACAAAATGAATTCGATTTAAAACAAAAGGAAATACCTCGACGGTGGTCTCAAGGCTCGACTCATTTGATAAAAGAGAATGAATTCGATTTAAAACAAAAGGAAATACCTCGACGGTGGTCTCAAGGCTCGACTCATTTGATAAAACAGAATGAATTCGATTTAAAACAACAGGAAATACCTTGACGGCGGTCTCAAGGCTCGACTCATTTGATGAAACAGAATGAATTCGATTTAAAACAAAAGGAAATACCTTGACGGCGGTCTCAAGGCTCGACTCGTCTTAAGAAAATGAATTCGACTTGCAAGAAAGGAAATGACCTCGACGATGGTCTCGGGGCCTTAACCTGTCTTGTTCTCAGCTGTGTTTAAAATTTTGGGTATCTCCTCCAGAAGAAGATTTCTCATTTTTCAAAATTATAAAACCCTGGATATCTCCACCAGAGGCTTCAGCTATCACCACCAAAGTCTTGTTCACTTTTAAAACTGTAAAATTCTGGATATCCCCACCAGAAGCTTTGAGAAATGATGCAGATGCGCATGTCTTTTAACAAGGTGCTCATGCTTCATGGTGCAAATGTAAATGCTTGGATTGATGTGAATGTTTCTTAGTGCAAATGCAAATGGCCTGGATTTATGCCTATGTTTCATGATGCGGATGCCTCTACTAATTGTGTTCATGCAACTGGTTTATGAATGGTATGACTACAATTACCACACAATAATGAAAATGCAATGATTCTAGAAATGATGCAATTGCTTGAGATGACACAAATGCAAATTCCATGAAGAATGTAAATATAAAATGCAGATGCTTATGGAATAATGCCAATGCAAATACCCATGAATGATGCAAATGCTTGCCGACACTATGCAGATGCAAAAGCTCGATAAAGAGATGAGTGCTCATGAGTGATGCAAATGCCCCCAGTTGTTTTTCTAGACTTTGGCTTAGCCTTTCAAATTCATTTTTCCTCTTCAAATCAGAGTATATCTTCAATTCATTTTGGCTATTCTCTTTACCCCAACAGTTTTCAAACTTTCATCAACAGAGATCTGAACCGGGTTCTATTTCTTCTTCTCATATCTGGAAGTCAGGACCTATTCTGGTAATTCTATACCTTTGAGTTAGAAAAATCCTTGTCTCATGTCAACATCAAAATAGGTATTTCAAAAATCTCTTTATTTGTTTTCGCATTTTGAAAACTTCTGAACAAAAAATATTAACCCCACAATGTGTAATGTACAAATCTTTTGAAAACTGACGATCATTGTTAGAAATTTATCTAAGTATCAATCTGGGTTTTTTTTAACTGGGATTGGCAAGGCTTGGTATAACAAGATTCTGTCTTTTCCAGGAAAATTTCATGACAAAAATGTATATCCCTTCTAGGCTCACAAATGGAACAGGTTTTATAAATCATGAATTCATTGAGAACCAACAAATTCAACATTCTTTTAGTTTCCATATCAAGGCATTTTGACAAGCGTCAAGATTGGCCGGGATGTTTAGACCGGAAAGTTTAATCTTGGAGAAAAAAAAAGTTTCAGTTTTTGAAGACAATCCTTTGAATGAGAGTTGGCAATTCGGGGGTTCAAGAATTCCTAGATGTTCCTCGATGACCACTCCTTTAATAAGATCTTTTCTTTTGGGGTATCGGCACTATCATAGATGGCATCGAAAATTTCCAAATTTACTCTAGACCACCCGTTTTTGGGTTTTCACCCTAAAGTCCCATTCTTTTCAATTTTTCTTATTTTATTTTTTTTTTGTTTTTTTGTTTTTGTTCTACCATACACTTGAGAATTACAAATTCTTCCTTAGTGAAATGATAATTCGATGAAATGGGATAAAATCTGAGGAAAAACCTTTCAGATTAAATATTCATGCTTGATCAAAATGGACTTTTAAAGCATATAATGTAGGCCATGGCTCAGGGTTCAGAAAGAAAGGATAAATAGGCCCAAAATATGTGTTTGAGGGTAATCAGATCAAGGATCAATTCTTGAGGAGGATTCTCTTTGAAGCATTTGTCCCTTCTTGGACATTTCTTTCCTTTTGACTTTGCTCTTTTTCTTCCTTGCTCTTGGCTTTCAATTTGCCATGTCTTTCACACACATTTTCTTTTTCATTGTGTTTTTCTTTTGTTTTTCTTGGCTTTTATTTCACCATCTTTTTCTTTGACAGAGTGAGCCCGTACTTATTCAGGGATCCATTTGCTTTGTGTCTGTCCTTGAGCTATCACTCATTTCTCAATGATCTTTGAAAAGATCTTTCCTCGCATTTGCCCCCCAGTGTAGAGGGTAATCCTTGATCAGGGTTCAAAGAAGAAAGAATTCTTTTGGCTCAAAAGGGGTGACTATGGATAATTTCTTTTTGTGTGAAAGGGATATGAAAGATGGCCATTTCTCATGTCAAGCACAAATATTCACATTGAAAAGCAATCCCCAGGGGAAATAGATATTCAGAATTTCATTTTGCACTTTGGAATCATCCGAATTCTCATATGCATGATATCACAAATTTTTGTTTTTTTTGTTTTTTTTCGTTGCATGCCCCCAATGATTCATGCATTAGCCCATCCTTGTTTACTATGTATCCATCATTTCCACATATGATGCCCCAATTTGATTAACCATGCGAATTTGTATCAACGAGGAACATAGCAAGTTTAGGTCTATTTTGAAAAGGCTGAGTTTCCAATCTGAATTCTTTGAAGAGATAAGGAAAATATGACCCAAAAACGGGGTTTCTCTGGGAAATGGGGTAATCTGGTTTAGTCATTGTGCCCCAAGGTGTCAATCATGAAGTGATGTCTGGGCAATTAGTGTTTTGTGGTCATTGGGAAAGGTCATGAATGGTTTTAGCACAATCTTGACACACACCAAATTATCAAAATCTGGATTCTTGAAAGAATGTCTCATTTGTTTGATTTTCAAGGAATTTGAAAATTTTCAAAAAGTTCGTTCCTTTGCTCATAGCATAGACTAAGATCTACGTCTTTGCTTATTCTGTGATGACAATGGTTTTATGAAGTCAAATCATTCATATTCCTTGAAGCATTAGGTCTTTCAAGTGGTCTTGGTTCAAAAGATTTAGGCTTAGGAAAGCCTAAAAGAGAGGGCTGAAAGTATTGGGTCATTTCTAACAATGATCATCAATATTCTCAAGATTGTTCATTATTTCATGTGAAAACCACTTATTTATTGTTTACCACAAATTTTCTCAAAGTTTCATTTGTTTTTGCAAATTCAAATTTATTACTAAAATAAAATGAACACAAAATATTTAAATTCAAAATTTATTTATTTAGATGTCAACATGAGACAAGCGCTTCCATCATCAAAGTGTATAGAAATATATGCATCAAAATGCTCCTATTGACATGCTTTCAAAGATAACAATTCTTCTCCTCAAAATTCTTCAAGAGGAAATCAATCTATGGTAAAACAGATTTCCAATGTTCGATAAGCTCTGGAATCAAAATGCCATCATGGACAAGACCTTCAATTCTTTCCTTCATTTGCATTTTTAGTCGAGTGCCCAATTGCCCCAATATGATACTTGCACTTGCTGTTGGGGGTCATATCTTTTAGCTGACGAAGAAAACTCTTTAAAGCTAAGCCAATTTCTATTTCATCTTATTAATGTGTTTCATGATGAATGAGCTATGAATGTCATGAGTGCAATTTGATGCATGTGAAGGATAAACAAAGTTATGTGTGGTCATATACAGTGGAAACATGTTGACCATGTATGTTATAAATGCAACACGATGCCAACATGATGCATTTAAAGAATAAGAAAAATCAATGCATGGATATATGCAATGAATGACCATGTATGTTCCAAATGCATTTCCCAATGAATGATCATATACACTATGAATGCCACACAATGTCAATTATGATGCATGTGAAGAATAAATGACTGACACAGATTATATACAAAGAAAATCATGCTGACCGTGTATGTCATGAATGCAACCTGATGCCAATATGACAAATTAATCTATGAGCATATCATGATGACTGTGTATGCCATGAATACACCCTGATGCTAACATGATGCATGTAAAAAAATAAGCAAATTAATGCATGGATATATACAATGAATGACCATGTATGTTCCAAATGCATTTCCCAATGAATGATCATATACACTATGAATGTCACACAATGTCAATTATGATGCATGTGAAGAATAAATGACTGACACAGATTATATACAAAGAAAATCATGCTGACCGTGTATGTCATGAATGCAACCTGATGCCAATATGACAAATTAATGTATGAGCATATTATGATGACTGTGTATGCCATGAATACACCCTGATGCTAACATGATGCATGTAAAAAAATAAGCAAATTAATGCATGGATATATACAATGAATGACCATGTATGTTCCAAATGCATTTCCCAATGAATGATCATATACACTATGAATGCCACACAATGTCAATTATGATGCATGTGAAGAATAAATGACTGACACAGATTATATACAAAGAAAATCATGCTGACCGTGTATGTCATGAATGCAACCTGATGCCAATATGACAAATTAATGCATGAGCATATCTTGATGACTATGTATGCCATGAATGCACCCTGATGCTAACATGATGCATGTAAAGAAAGAATAAATTGATATATGGATATATACAGAAAAATCATGCTGACTATGAATGCATGAATGCAACTTGATGCCAACATGATGCATGTAAAGAATTCATAAATTTACACCAGGGTATATACAAAGAATGACCCTCTATATCACAAATGTATTTTACAATGAATAACCATGCATGTTAGGACTATAACATGATGTCAAAATGATATATGCAAAAAATAAATGAATTAACACAAAGGTATATACAAAGAAATCAATGATTACATGAAATTGGTGGGACCTAAATCTTGATTATTCAACAATCTCATTATGCAAGATTTGCCTCCACATTTACGATTTTTTTTTTTGAAACATGTTTTTTTTTTTGTTTTTTTGTTTTTTTATTTATGAAAAACCAATCATATTATTTTCAAAAGAATTTCAGGGTGGATCCCACTATGGTACCATATGCAAATGTTCATGTGATACTACCGGTTTTATGAAATCATCAAATGAAATTACCAACTGTCTATTGCAAAGAATGAGATCAATAATACAACCAAAAATGTACATGCTCCATTCACACATGCATGAAATGTGCAACATGCAAAAATGCTTGAAAAAGGATTTTTCTTTATTTTTTTTTTTTTTTAACAGTTAATGAACACCTGCCCCAGCAATATCTGCTTATTTAGGCATCACGATGCCTTCGAGGTGGAGTATCACATTTATTACGGGCGATGTACGTACCTCGTTGCCCGATCTACCACACTTATTCGGAGTGAAAAATAGGTAACAAAAGGTTTAGAAATGTCCCTCCATGTGTTCCTATTTTTGGTACATCTAACGGAAATCCGGCATGGCTTCACCTAGGTTCACTATATGAGGGTGAATCGGTTCTAAGGCCCCGAATTGTTCCTCACTGTCGCCGGTGAAGGCTAGTAAGGCACCCCGATAAAAGCGGGTTCAATTCGTTAGAGTATATTTTCCTATGCCCGTACGGAGGATTATCACGAAGGCATTAGGTACTTTATACTCCAGAAGTGTTTCACTAGCCCATACGGAGGATCAATCACGAAGGCGTAGTTACTTTACTTCCACTTAAAAGGACGGAATCCGGGTAGAGGATTCATGTTATGCAAATGCACATGTAGTGTGTGTGGAGGAATATCAAACCTTTCACTACCTATTCTACAAACCTTATTCTAAATGCCCTAGCAATTAAAACATTCAAGAATAGTGTAACGCATTAACCGACAAGCAATTATAATATACAACCTTAAATAACTAGAGAACAAAAATAAAATGCATGCACATGAGTATGAACATATTTAAAAAGATTTTATTATTTTCAAAATTCTCCTTATTAAAAAAAATGTGGGAATTAAAATTAAATACCAATTAAACCAACAAAACCGAGACTTTGATAACACACGACTAATTCTAGGCCTGACTCTCTAATAGTCCCCAGCGGAGTCGCCAAGCTGTCGCAACCCTAAAAAAAATAACGAGTCTCATCGCAAGACTTTATTATTCGTTAGGCGTGACATTAAAAAAAACCGAGGAAAAGTCGACTTAATTCCTCTAAAAAAAATGAAGGTTTTGAAAATGACCTTAAAAAAAGACATGGAGTCGCCACCAATCTTTTTTAGCTAGGTGTGATCGGCCACCTATTAAAACCGGCTTTATAAAATATTTTAAAAATTAATTAAAATATTTTAAAAACCAATTTCAAGTCTGCGTTTTAAACCAGAGAAATCAAAGAAGCGGGTTCGGGAGTCGGTTACGTGTAGGGAAGGATTAGCACCCCCACAACGCCCGTATAAATCGGTACCTTATTAATCGTGTGTTATCTCAAGTCTCGGTAAAAAGTTGGTTTTAAATTTAGTATTTCAAGTTAATTCCCAATTTAAAGAAAAATAATTCAATTTTTATTTGAAAATGATTCAGAATTTATAAATTCAAAATTTTCCTATATTCCCCAACAAACGTGGCAAAATATAGAAATTTTTATTAGTTTTGGAAAACTTTCCGAATCATTCTCTTTTTTTGAAAGAAAGATATTCATTTATTAATAATAATTGATGATATTCCCTCCAGCAAACCCGGTAGAGAACTCATGAATTATTTTAACTCGGGAATATCTTTATTTTTATTGAAAATCATTATCTTTTTTGAAAACATTTAAAAGAAATGAATATGTATAGGCATGACATAAATAAAATGACATAGCAAAATCTAAATAATATAATGCAACCTAAATGTCATGACACATAGAAATTATTATGGCAAGAATCACATATTATATAAAATGCATGAATATAAAAATGCAATGCATGAGATGTATTTTTTCCTTTAATTAAGGAAATCCGTATATCTAAAAAGATATCCGGCTACCTTAGGAAAATATGTCAAATTAAATATTCTAAAACCAAAATACTTTGTGATTGTTTGAAAACAATTTTGAAAAGCTTGAATTAAAAATAAAAACTGGGCTAAAAATTTTTAAATGGCTCTAATTTCCTAAGTTTAAAAAATCCGGACTTGACTACCCTTAACCCGGGATTTGAAAAACCATTTTTAGAGTTTAAAAGGCTTAGAAATCACCCTAAGTCAGTAGCTAACCCTCCTAATCAGCCCACTCTAAGTACATTAACCAAAACAGAAAATTGGTTTTTCTTTAAATTCAATTCTGACTCCACTGTCCAGTTTTAATCCACGATTTTTTACCCAATTTTTAAAACTTCCAAAAATTCTAAAAAAAATACTGGAGACTCAGGACATGTAAAACTACACGAAAACAAATCGGCTTAATTTTCTGATCAAAGATGAATTCCCAGAAAAATCAGAGATGTACGAGTTTTTGGAGGAAAAAAAAAAACTGCTTTGCCAACACATTTTTGCTTTTGATAAAATCATTTAAAAACCAAAGTAAAAATATTTGAAACTCATAAAATGACTTGAAAGCAGTAGCTAGGAGTCTTTGAAAGTTAGATAAAAATTGGCTAAATAAAAAAATCACAAAAGTAGAATAATCAATTTGACAAACTTAATTTTCCACAAGTGTGCTCAAGAGAGCATGACTTTGAACCATTAATTGGCTCAAGTCATTATTCAAGTGGCATGAACATGAAATGCATGAAACAATGCAGCAAACATAAAACATGAAATGCATGGATTTAAACCTAAATATCATGAAAAAAATATATGGCATTCATAAAATAACCTAGACCTAAATGAACTTGCATAAGATGACATGGCATGTGAATGAAATCGACATGGCAAACAAGATGACATGGCATAATGGATGACATAAAATGACATGTCATGTGACATGACTTAAAATGACTCGGAGTTTATTAATACCAAAATCTTTTCATGTTCCTCGGCAGACCCGACAAAACATAGAAAGTTTTATTTATTTCAAAAAAATATTTCGAATCATTTCATTTTAGAAAAGGGTATTCCTTCGTTAATAATTAATGATAATCTCTCCGGCAGACCCAGCAGAGAAAACCATGAATTATTGAACTCGAGAATATTGCCTTATTTATTAAAATGTTATGAATATGCAAAATGACATTAAGGCATGCACCATAATAGACCATGTCCAAAGCAAGCAACATTATCCGTATAAGAGTAAGTAAATTATCAAACACCAAATATACACCATAATATACTATGTCCAAAGCAAGCACAATAATCATATAAAAAAAATAAAATAAAAGATAAAATAAAATAAAAGAATACTACCTTGTGCTTGTCCCCTTTGTAAAAACCCACTTCCTATTTTCCCATTCAAAATTCTCTTCTTCTTTCTTGTTTGGTTTCCCGAGGCTACAAAATTGCTCATCCCAGTTTTAGCTAAAATTTCCAATCTCTTTTATCTAAAAGCTTTACACTTGGCTCCTTTCTCTAAACAACTTTTCCATGAATATTAGTAATGCACCTAAAACAAATGCATCAGACTCAATTGGCATACTTGCTATAAATTTTTGCCTTGATTTGATTTTTATCAATATATGCATGAACCCACTTTCCCAAGATTACTACAAGCATTCAAAACGGCAACTACAGTAACACTGTCAGGCCTAAGACCTATCATTTGCATGTCATGAAAAACATAAAATGCTTCTTTAAATTGGCCTAGTTCATCTAAATCAGATATCATGGAATTCCAAGAAACCATATTTTTAACAACATTTTATCAAATAACTGACGAGCTGAGTCCATATCGCCACACTTCATATACATATCAACCAATGCATTGCCAACAAAAACATCTGAATAAGTATCATGAATTTGAGTACCTAACTCGAGTTGAAACATATCCACCAGCTTTGTCAGACCCAAGCTTAACCAATCCAAAATTAGAAATTTGACATGAAAACTTTTGTCCAAAAGGATATTACTACTCTTAAAATCTCTGTGAATCAATGGAGGGCTAATATGTTACTACTTTTAGACATTCAATCTCTACTTTCTCAATTCTATTCAAAATCGGTATGCTCAAATCACTTTTGCATGTGCTACTAAGCTGTTCTTTCGGGAAAATTTCCTGGTTTTCTCTTGGTGCAGGATAACACAAAAGTTGGGAGAGTTCTACAATGTGGGAAAAAATTTATTTTTTTATAGGAATTGGATTGTGATTGGGTTAAGGAAATAATGGTACATAATTAAGCACATTTTGTCTTACGGTTTCACCAGTACTAAGCAAGAAAAAAATGGATATTGGGCTAAAGAAAATCAATATACATGTAGCAGTCGATTTTAGACTTGGATGAGGACTTTGTTTCGAATATAGCAATAATAACTAAAAGCCACTAAAAACTAAGAAACAGCCACAGAAGCAAGTACTACAATGGCAACCAATGCAATGCTACTGGATTAATCCCTCTATCACACAAAACAATTTTACCTCTCACAAAGTCAGGATCTAAAGAACCTTCCAAACACAAAGAAGAAGAATACCCATCACCAAACCAACGGGTACATCCGATTCGGAGACAAACCTGGCTCGTTATACACACTGACTCCAGGCACAACTTTCCCATTTCCAAGCTTAAACAATTGGAAAATCCCTATCAATCATCCCAGCACCAATCGTAACCACCCAAGTTGTCACGTTAGTAACAGACAAACCTCTAGCTTTTTCAGATCATAACTAAAATCTAACTTAATAAATGCAATTTTGATGGTTCGAATAAATGGTTGTGTCATGTCTTAATGAAATGAGGGATGAATACGACAAAATGCACTAGCAAACTATCAAAATCAAATGATTTAGACCTTTCACCAGTAATTAAATTTCTAAAACACAAAACCATAGTGACTGCTGGAGCCTTCGCGCATCACAGAAGCCACATTTGAATGGCATCGGCTGCAAGTAAGTAGAAAAAAAATATTTGCATATGATCAATTATTAGCATAAACATTCCTGAAAGATTCTCTCCGAAGCCCAACGCTGTTGACGGTTTTGAGGCCTAAAAAATGAGGAGAGCACGTGGTTTGCAGGTGATGGACTTGTTCAGAGATGACAGCGATGATGTGGGGAAGAGTTTGGAGCTTGAGGGCTTTAGTCGAAGAAAGCTTAGCTTAGAAGCCATGAAAAACGTTGTCGTAGAAGTGAAGAACTTGGTGGTAGTTGAAGGGGAGAGAACAGAGGAAAGGGAGGACTCGTACCAGTGCTTGTTAGTGGTTAAAATGGAAGGCTTGACATCGTTTTGGACTCTAACGGTGAAGGTTTTCCGATCCTCCCAAAAAAAAAAAAAAAAAAAAATTGATTTCATTAGGCTCCCTCCATCCTCCCCCAAAAAAATCGGGACCGCTCTTGTTCCCAAAGAACAAAAGCTTTCCTTCTTCTTTCCTTTAACTCTCAGCTCCATCAAAAACGAAACCAAGCTTTTTTCTTAGCCGTCATCCCCTCTCCCCTTTTTTTCTCAAAATCGGCCTCCCTTTTTCTTTGCTCAAGTGATCCATTTATAACTCAATTCTTAACCTAAAAAAAAAATAGGTAATGTCTAAATTGCCCTTTTTTATTCTTTCAAGTTTCTCTTTTTGTTTTTTTTCAAATATTTTCAATTAAAAAAATATATATATATTTTAAAAATTTAATAATGCTCAAGATTAAACATTTTTACCTCGGATTTAAATTGAATTTTAAAATTGGTAATTTTACGGTCCGATTTTATTTGAACAATTAAAGCTAAAAAAGATATATATAATTTAGAACAGTCTTAAAAATCTAAAATCGCGACCGTGACTTTTACAAAAATATTAAACCCGAGAGGGGACAAACCAAAATTGGTTTTAAAAGGCCCGGACAAAATTAGGTGTCTACAAGTCACTTTAAGAGTTTGCTCTTCTTCAATGTGTTTAGACATGCACTGTTCATGCACTAAAAGTGAACTTTGCAGCTCATCTACTGATATAATGTCAATGTCATTAGATTCTTCTATTGAACATACCACATAATCAAACTTAGAAGTCATAGAGTGTAGGATCTTCTCTATGACTGTCACATCTTCTAGCTTCTCCCCATGCATACTCATCCGATTTGAAATAGTCAATGTCCTTGCAAAGTACTTATCAACAGATTCTCCAGCTTTCATGTGCAGAATTTCAAACTCTTTACGAAGAGCTTGCAACTGAGCACGTTTGACTCCATTGGTGCCTTGATACTTCTTCTTTAGGAAGTCCCATATGTCTTTAGCAGTTTCCTTCTTGAGAAGGGTCTCAAGAACAATCATTGAAAATATTATTTGTTTTCCATGTATTTTGAAAAATCATTGAAAATGACCATGAGTATGCAAAAATGCTGCTAAGATAAAAATTAAATGGGCATGCGCATTTATCATGACATGACAAACATTTAATTATGACATGGTAAAAGAAATTATGACATGCATAAGGATAAATGTTGTGGCATGAAAATGATGTGGCAAACGAATGACATGGCATAAGAATGAATGTCATGTGCATGAAATCGACATGGCAAACAAAATGACATGGAATATGAATGACATGGCATAAGGATGAATATCATATGAATGAAATCGACATGGCAAACAAAATGACATGGCATGAACATGAATGTCATGAGAATGAAATTGTCATGACATGCAAAAATGACATGGTATATGAATGACATAACATAAAAATGAATGTCATATGGATGAATGACATGACATGTAAATGACATAGTATGTGAATGACATTGCATATAGATGACAATGACATAATAAATGACATGGCATATGAATGACCTGGCATGCGAATGACATGGCCTAATCTAGATGACATGACATGTGAATGAATGACATGGCATAATCTAGATGGCATGGCATGTGAATGACATGGCATAATGAATGACATGGAAAAATGAATGACATGGCATGTGAATGAATGATATGGCATATGAATGAAATGACATGGCATATGGATGACATGGCATATGAATGACATGGCATATGAATGACATGGTATAATGAATGACATGGCATAATGAATGACATAGCATAGTGAATGACATGGTATAATGACATGGCATACTGAATGACATGGCATGTGAATGACATGGCATGTGAATAACATGGCATATGAATGACATGGCATATGAATGACACGGCATATGAATGACATGGCATAATGAATAACATGCCATGTGAATGACATGGCATATGAATGACATGGCAAAATGAATGACATGGCATGTAAATGACATGGCATACGAATGACATGGCATAATGAATGACATGACATAATGAATGACATGGCATGTGATTGACATCGCATATGAATGACATGGCAAAATGAATGACATGGTGTGTGAATGACATGGCATATGAATGACATGGCAAAATGAATGACATGGCGTGTGAATGACATGGCATATGAATGACATGGCATAATGAATGACATGTGAATGACATGGCATATGAATGACATGGCATGTGAATGATTCCCGGCAAACCCGGCAAAGCTTGAAAAATAATTCTTTCATATGATATTCACATGGTTCTGAGTAAAATGAAAACCATACGTTTCGGTTCAATAAACATGTGCGTTGAATAATTTCCTAACCTCCCCGGCAAACCCGAAAAATATTAGAAACTAACTCTCGCCAAATGTATAATAAACCGAAAAATACGTTTTTATGACAAGTTAAGTAAAAACATTTTTAAAATGCAATGCATGGAAATGTATTTCTTCCTTGAAGTAAAGACATCCGTATACCTAAAAAGGTATCCAACTACCTTAGGAAGATATTTAAATCAAATTTTCAAAAATCAAAATACTTTATGTTTGGATTTAAAGAAAATCGAAACTTTTGAGATGAAAAGTTAGGCTTGGCCGAACCCCCATCTTTAAAAGCTATATTTTTCCTAGTTTTGAAATCTGGGTTCACCGCCCTTGGCCCGACTTTTATAAAATCAAATTTTAAAGTTTAAATAACTTGGAAAATAACCCTAGATAGTACCAAATGTCCCAAATGATCCCCCTCTTAATATCTTAACCAAAACAAAAAAAGTATTTCTTTTTTGAAAACAAATCTGACCTTCACTGTCAGTTTTGAAAAACTATTTTTTTGCCCTTCTTAAAAATTTCAGAAAAATATGAAAAAATTATGGTAGACCTATAACATGTCGATCTCTATGGTAAAAAATCATCTTAATTTTTGGAGGATGGATACTATGATGGATTTTTACCCAAAATCAAGACAGTGAGTTAAAAAACTGCTTTGTCAAAATCCATTAGGCAGTTTTGAAAATCTATTTTTTTGACCTCCTAACATATTTCAAAAAATTCTGAAAAACTTAAGGTAGACCTAGGACATGTTTATCTCTATGGAAAAAAATCATCTTAATTTTTGGAGCATGGATACTACGAATGATTTTTACCAAAAATCAAGACAGTGAGCTAAAAACTGTTTTGCCAAAATCCATTTTTAAACCTTTGATAGAAAAATCCAAAAATCACAAAATAAATACTAGAGGCTCCTTAAAGGGTCTAAAACCTATGGTTAAAAAATATTTAAATTTGGACAAGGAATGCATGGTGAGAAAAATCAGAAAATACAACTTGCACAACATTTCATTTTTCCACAAGCATGCTCATGAGAGCTTGGCTTTGAGCCATTGGTTTGCTTAAGTCAAAAATCAAGTGGGGATGAGATGAATGCATGAACATGAAGCAACAAATAGGGGGATCTATCCTACCATAAATCAATCAAGAGTTAAGAACATGAACACAACTAACCAAGCAAACCACATCAAGCAAGAACATGTAAGAAAAAAATTGACAAACTTGGTTATTTGATAGAACATGAAGAAATCTTTTGGAACTTGTTTTGAAAAACAATTTTATTTCATGAAATAAAATAAAATGAAAATGATAAAGGAATAACAAAATCATATGAACAAAGCATGGAGGAGAGCATGAAAGAAAATAGCTACCTTGCTTTAGCTTTCCAAATCAAAGAGTAGTAAGAAAATGCGTTATTTTTTCTTTTTTTTTCCTCCCTTTTCTCTCTTGAATAAGCTACTGCCCATTTTCAAAATTTGACCTCCTCCCTTTTTTTTTTATGGCAGGCTACCCTTGGTGTAAATGTGAGTGTGCTCTCATTTCTTTCCTCCCCTCTAAGCCCTTGGATCAAATGTCCTCCTCTTTTCTCCATCAATCTAAGCCATTAGATCAAGATATTTTCATGACAATAAAAATGCTATCTTGCAATTTGATCTTGTCCATTAAGGGATGTACTCATCATTTTACAAAGCACCTAAGCCATTGGATGAGCAAGGAAATTTGCAAGACAATGAAAATGCTATCTTGCAACTTGATTGTGGCCATTGGATGAATTTAATCAAATCTCACCCTTCATTCATGAGCTGACCAGCCAACAGCCTGGAATATCCCAGCAATTCCTTCATCTTTAATATTTTTTTTAATTGCAAATTGACCATTTTCGATTTCTTCGGTAAAATTATCCTTTTAGCCCCCGAACTTAATTTTATTGCAAACGGACCCAAATTCGGGTTTTCTTTCTCCAATCCATCCAAATAAATATAATATTGAGATCCAGAGATTTTCAAAATTTTTCGAGCTCGTTTCCTATTTTTTCCGGAATTTTCTCTTGGATTTTCCGGTTTGTGGCACCCAAAATTCACCATTTTCATTTGAACTCCGATTTTGGATTTTTCTTCACCAAATTTCTTCCAAAAAATATAAAACTCAGATCTCAAAGTTTTCAGAATTTTTGGAGCTCGTTTGCTATTTTTCCCGGAATTATGTTCTTGAATATTGGCTTAGTGCACTTAAACTTTGTCATTTTTCAAATGAGCTCCGATTCTAGATTTTTCTTTACCAATCTCTTCCAAAAATTATAAAACTCAGATTTGGAAGTTTTCATAATTTTCCGAGCTCGTTTGCTATTTTTCTCGAAATTATCTTTTGGAATTTCGGGTTAGTGCATCCGAACTTTGCCATTTTCAAATGAGCTTCGATTCCGGATTTTTCTTCACCAATCTCTTCCAAAAATTATGAAACTCAGATCTAGAAGTTTTCATAATTTTTTGAGCTCGTTTGCTATTTTTTCCGAAATTATCTTTTGGAATTTCGGGTTAGTGCACCCGAACTTTGCCATTTTTCAAATGAGCTCATATTCTGGATTTTTTCTTCACCAATCTCTTCCAAAAATTATGAAACTCAGATCTGGAAGTTTTCATACTTTTCTGAGCTAGTTTGCTATTTTTCCCGGAATTATCTTTTGGAATTTCGGTTTAGTGCACCCGAACTTTGCCATTTTTCAAATGAGCTTCGATTCCGGATTTTTCTTCACCAATGCCTTCCAAAAATTATGAAACTAAGATCTTGAAGTTTTCATAATTTTCTGAGCTCGTTTGCTATTTTTTTCGAAATTTTCTTTGGGATTTTCCGAGAATGCCCTTCAACCTCCGAGTCCTTAATTTTACTCAAAACGGGTCCGATTTTCGGATTTTATTTTTCCACTTCTTTTGTCCTATATTGAATTTGAGTTGGTCCAAAAATACCCAATTTTTACGATCAAATTCCCCTCCGATTTAGTTTTTCCATTTCAAACTCGGGAATTTTCTCGTTTTTTCGATTTTGCTCTTGTCGACTCTTTCTCGGGATCCATTCAAACTGGGCCTTGGGCTATTTTTCTTTATTGATCCTTTATCAACTGGGAGCTTCAATTTCACCGAATTAGGCCATCTTTGCAGTTTTTTCCAAATTTGTCGGATTAGGTCTTACCCTACACAGAATTTTTGTAACCCATCTTCCGAACTCCATATCTTTCGTTGTAGACCTCGGATTATCAAAATTCTTTCACCATTGTTCAATTCAACTTCAAATCTTGATTTTGACTCAGGGTTGACTTTTTTAATGGTTGACTTTTTTAGAGTTGACTTTTTCAGAGTTGGCTTTTCATGCTGAACTCCGAATCACAAGTCTTGGAGGACTATTTGCAAGGTTGGCATATGAATGGCATGGCATAAGGATGAATATCATGTTAATGAAATCGACATGGCAAACAAAATGACATGGCATGAACATGAACATGAATGACATGGCATGAACATGAATGTCATGTGAATGAAATCGTCATAACATGCAAAAATGACATGGTATACGAATGACATGGCATAAAAATGAATGTCATGGGGATGAATGACATGGCATGTAAATGACATAGTCTGTGAATGACATTGCATATAGACGACAATGACATAATGAATGACATGGCACAAATGAATGACCTGGCATGCGAATGACATTACCTAATCGAGATGATATGACATGTGAATGAATGACATGGCATAATCTAGATGACATGGCATGTGAATGACATGGCATATGAATGACATGGCATAATGAATGACATGGCATGTGAATGAATGATATGGCATATGAATGAAATGACATAATGAATGACATGGCATATAGATGACATGGCATATGAATGACATGGCATACGAACAACATGGCATATGAATGACATGGTATAATGAATGACATAACATAATGAATGACATGGCATGGCATAATGAATAACATGGCATGTGAATAACATGGTATAAATGACATAATGAATGAAATAATGAATGACATGGCATTATAAATGACATGGCATAATGAATGACATGGCATATGAATGACATGGCATAATGAATGACATGGCATATGAATGAAATGGCATAATGAATGTCATGGCATAATGAATGACATGGCATAATGAATGACATGGCATATGAATGACATGGCATAATGAATGACATGGCATATGAATGACATGGCATAATGAATGACATGGCATATGAATGGCATGGAAAAATGAATGACATGGCATGTGAATGACATGGCATGTGAAGGACATGGCATACGAATGAAATGGCATAATGAATGACATGGCATGTGAATGACATGGCATATGAATGACATGGCAAAATGAATGAAATGCATGGCATGTGAATGACATGACATGTGAATGACATGGCATGTGAATAAAATGGCATAATGAATGAGATGGCATGTGAATGACATGGCATATGAATGACATGGCATGTGAATGACGTGGCATATGAATGATATGGCAAAATCAACAAAATAAAATATTCATAATCACATCATTATCACATGCACACATCATTATTTGAAATGAATTATTCATGAGGAATCATATAAATAGCATATGTCGAAGATATTACCGTGCCTCCCGGCAAACCCGGCAAAGCTTGGAAAATAATTCTTTCATATAATATTCACATGGTTCCTAGTGAAACAAAAACCATACGTTTCAATTCAATATACACGTGCGTTGAATAATTTCCTAACCTCCCCGGCAAACCCGAAAAAATATTAGGAACTAACTCTCTCCAAATGTTTAATAAACCGAAAAATACTTTTTTATGAAAAGTTAAGTAAAACCATTTTTAAAATGCAATGCGTGAAAATATATTTTTTCCTTGAAGTAAGGACATCTGTATACCTAAAAAGGTATCCGACTACCTTAGGAAGATACTTAAATCGGATTTTCAAAAATCAAAATAATTTAGGTTTGGATTTAAAGAAAATCGGAACTTTTGAGATGAAAAGTTAGCCTTGGTCGACCCCCTCTTTAAAAGCTCTATTTTTCCTAGTTTTGAAATCCGAGTTGATCGACCTTGACCCGACTTTTATAAAATCAAATTTTATAGTTGAAATGACTTGGAAAATAACCCTAGACAGTACCTAATGTCCCAAATCATCCTCCTCTTAATATCTTAACCATAACAGAAAATTATTTCTTTCTTGAAAACAAATCTGACCTTCACTGGTAATTTTGAAAAACTATTTTTTCCCTTCTAAAGAATTTCAGAAAAATCTTAAAAAATTATGGTAGACCCAAAACATGTCTACCTCTATGGGAAAAAATCAAATTAATTTTTAGAGCTTGGATACTATGACCAATTTTTACCCAAAATCAAGATAGTGAGTTAAAAAACTGCTTTGTCAACATCTATTAGGCAGTTTTGAAAACCTATTTTTTTGACCTCCTAAAATACTTCAAAAACTTCTGAAAAAATTAAGGTAGACCTAGGACATGTTTACCTCTATGGGAAAAAATCAGCTTAATTTTTGGAGCATGGATACTATGACTGATTTTTACCCAAAATCAAGACAGTGAGCTAAAACCTGTTTTGCCAAAATCCATTTTTAAAGCTTTGATATAAAAATCCAAAAATCACAAAAAATATACTAGAGTCTCCTTAAAGGGTCTACAACCTGTGGTTAAAAAATCTTTAAATTTGGACAAGGAATGCATGGTGAGAAAAATCAGAAAATCCAACTTGCACAACATTTCATTTTTCCACAAGCATGCTCATGAGAGCTTGGCTTTGAGCCATTGGTTGGCTTAAGTCAAAAATCAAGTGGGGATGAGATGAATGCATGAAGATGAAGCAACAAATAGGGGGATCTATCCTACCACAAATCAATAAAGAGTTAAGAACATGAACACAACCAATCAAGCAAACCACATCAAGCAACAACACGTAAGAAAAAATTTGACAAACTTGGTTATTTGATAGAACATGAAGAAATCTTTTGGAACTTGTTTTGAAAAACCATTTTATTTCATGAAATAAAATAAAATGAAAATGATAAAGGAATAACAAAATCATATCAACAAAGCATGGAGGAGAGCATGAAAAAAAATAGCTACCTTGCTTTAGCTTTCCAAATCAAAGAGTAGTAAGAAAATGCATTCTTTTTTTCTTCTTTTTTCTCCCTTTTCTCTCTTTAATAAGCTACTGCCCATTTTCAAAATCTGACCTCCCCTTTTTGTTGATGGCCGGCTGCCCTTGGTGTAAATGTGAGTGTGCTCTCCTTTCTTTCCTCCCCTCTAAGCCCTTGGATCAAATGTCCTCCTCTTTTCTCCATCAATCTAAGCCATTAGATCAAGATATTTTCATGACAATAAAAATGCTATCTTGCAATTTGATCTTGTCCATTAAGGGATGTACTCATCTTTTTACAAAGCACCTAGGCCATTGGATGAGCAAGGACATTTGCAAAAAAATAGAAATGCTATCTTGCAACTTGATTGTGGCCATTGGATGAATTTAATCAAATCTCACCCTTCATTCATGAGCTGACTAGCCAAGGGCCTGGAATATCCCACCAATTCCTTCATCTTACATATTTTTTAATTGCAAATTGACAATTTTCGATTTTTTTCGATAAAATTACCCTTTTAGCCCTAATACTTAATTTTATTTCAAACGGACCCCAAATCCGGTTTTTCTTTCTCCAATCCATCCAAATAAATATAATACTGAGATCTATATATTTTCAAAATTTTTCGAGCTCGTTTCCTATTTTTCCTGAAATTTTCTCTTGGATTTTTCGGTTAGTGGCACCCAAAATTTACCTTTTTCATTTGAACTCCGATTCTGGATTTTTCTTCACCAATCTCTTCCAAAAAATATAAAACTCAGATCTGAAAGTTTTCAAAATTTTTGGATCTCGTTTACTATTTTTCCCGGAATTATCTTCTTGAATTTCGGTTTAATGCACCTGAACTTTGCTAATTTTCAAATTCAGCTCCGATTCCAGATTTTTCTTCACCGATCTCTTCCAAAAATTATGAAACTCGGATCTGGAAGTTTTCATAATTTTCTGAGCTCATTTGCTATTTTTCTCAAAATTATCTTTTGGAATTTCAGGTCAGTGCACCCGAACTTTGCCATTTTTCAAATGAGCTCTGATTCTGGATTTTTCTTCACCAATCTCTTCCAAAAATTATGAAACTCGAATCTGGAAGTTTTCATAATTTTTCGAGCTCGTTTGCTATTTTTTTGGAATTATCTTTTGGAATTTCGAGTTAGTGCACCCGAATTTTGCCATTTTTCAAATGAGCTCCCATTCCAGATTTTCTTCACCAATGCCTTCCAAAAATTATGAAACTCAGATCTGGAAGTTTTCATAATTTTCCAAGCTCATTTGCTATTTTTCCATAATTTTCTTTGGGATTTTTAAAGAATGCCCTTCAACCTCCGAATCCTCGATTTTACTCAAAACGGGTTCGATTCCGGATTTTATTTTCCACTTCCTTTGTCCTATATTGAATTTGAGTTGGTCCAAAAGCGCCCAAATTTTATAATGAAATTCCCCTTCGATTTAGTTTTCCCCTTTTCAAACTCGGATTTTTTTTTTGTTTTTTCGTTTTTGCTCTAATCGGCTCTTCCTCGGGATCCATTTAAGATTGGGCCTTGGGCTATTTTTCTTTATTCATCCTTTATCAACTGGGGGCTTCAATTTCACCAATTGGGCCATCTTTGTACTTTTCCCCAAATTTGCCGGATTAGGTCTTCCTCTACACTGAATTTTTGCAACCCATCTTCCGAACTCCATATCTTTCGTTGTAGACCTCGGATTCTCAAAATTCTTTCACCATTGTTCAATTCAACTTCAAATCTTGATTTTGACTTAGGTTGACATTTTTAGTGGTTTACTTTTAGAGGTTGATTTTTTTATGGAGTTGACTTTTTTGGAGTTGACTTTTCATGCTGAACTCCGAATCACAAGTCTTGGAGGACCATCTGCAAGATGAGAAGATATTTTCTGTATTCTGAAAAAGTACAAGAAAGAATTTACCTGGTTTAGGCGACCCGGATAAAATTAAGTGTCTAAACGTGTATTTGTGTCGTATTCATGTTATTTTTTATGTCATGTTGTGTTTTAATTATTTTTTTCATGTTATGTTTGTATCATATAATTATCTTGTATCTGAAATTATTGGATGTTATTGATCATATTCAAATAACTCTCAATTTTATACCATATGTTGTATAAGAATAAGAATTATTATGTTTCTAAATTATTATCTTAACTACTCTTACTTTTTTATCTTTCAAATTTATTACAAAATATTAATATTACAAAATATTAATTTATTACAAATTATTATCAAAATATCTTTTTATTAACACATTCATATATTTGTATCATGCTCATTTTATTTTTCGTATTGTGTCGTGTTTTAATTATTTTATCATGTTATATTTGTATCGTATAATTATGTTTTATCCAAAATTACTGGATCTAATTGACCATATCAAATAACTCTCAATTTTATGTCAGGTGCCGTATAATAATAGAAGTTATTGTTTTTCTAAATTATCTTCACTTCTCTTGCTTTTTTATCTTTCAAATTTATTATAAAATATCAATTTAAATTCGATAACATACCCGTAGCGAAGCGCGGGACTTTTCTAGTAATGAATTTAAAATTATCTAGATTTTATTTTTATTTTTATTTTTAATAAAAATAAAAATAAAATATTTAAATACTTTTAAAAATATATTTTATTTTATTTTATTTTTTTAATATTTCAGTAACTTTCGCAACTAAATTGACAAACTCGTGTCACCAATCCGTATTCAATAAAAAGTTTTATAAATAATATACACAAAAGACAATGGTTTTTTTTTTTTATCTTAATATAGCTGATTTTTTTTTTTTAATTCTCAAAATACACTTGTTTTCAAATTAAATATCAAAATCCACTTTTTTTTAAACCAGTTGGGAAATCGCCATGACCCATGGGGATTTCCCAACGGTATTTTTTTTTTTTAACTAAGTTGGGAAATCGCCACCCATGGTGGTGATTTCCCAGTGTAAAAATTGAAATTTTTTTTTAAGTTTTAATTGGAAAATCGCCATGGCCCATGGCGATTTTCCAACGGGTTATAGTAAAAGTGAATTTTGATACTTAATTTGAAAACAACGGTATTTTGATAATTAAAAAAAAATAGCTATATTATGATAAAAAAAACAAAAGACAATGGTGGTAAATTTGTCTTCTTTTTACCCTTTATAAAATTTGTAATGGGAAAATAGTAAATTTTATTATTAAGTTATTAACATTTTTTTAGACTCAATTACAATTTGATTTTCATAAACTATAACTTGATTTCCTTTGACTAGTTTTAAATTTAATTGTAAGAAAGTAATAATCTTTATCACGCTTGACTTTTACTTTCTTAAATAACAAGTTTATCATTTAAGTTAAATAAATAAAATAAGCATGATGACATGGATTACAATATTGGTAAGTTAAAAATTATGATTTTATCTATTTATTTATCTGATTGTTAATCCAGTTCACATTTGGAATGGACTTCAAGTGTTTTTATACTACTTGGATAGAAATAAACTTTCATGTTAAATTTAATTGTCAAACTGTTTAAATAAAGGTAAATATAATAGTATAATAGTATAAATATTAAAAGATATATTAACTTTGTATGTTTTAAAATTTAATAAAATAAAAAGTTAAATACTAAAGATTAAATAAAAATATCATTTTTTAAAATTACTTGGGCAAGTTTGTATGGGTTTGAACTGTAGAATTTATTAACCAGAGTAAGTCTGGATAGAATTCAAGACTTGAATTGTCAAGTTTAGACAAATATATAAGATGTTGATAGCATGTGTCATAATGTGCAAATCTGAATACTCGACCGCTAAACACAAGAATGAGTCACAACTACTTTCATTAGGTTTGATTAGTCAGTTATATAAATCTATCATTTTTAAAATAATCATAAGCTCGACTAAGGCCTTTGAAAAGAATAGGTTCTGGTTTACGTTTCAAAACTAAGTTCGGTAATTTGATTACGTGTGAGAAAAGATTAGTACTCCAAAACTCATTGTGATACCAGATCTTTATGACCCCAAGGAAATATCTGACTTTAAAAAGAACCCTCTTAAGCCTTTCGAGGATCTTTCGACAAAGGAGAAACTCAAATTCATAGAAAAAAAGACAGTAACTAATTATTCCTACTTGAATTGGTCTTAATTAAATAATTTTTATTTACTTTTAATTAAAATTATATTATTATTCAAGTATTTAGATATGAAAAAAAATTAGGTTTCTTTCCACTATTATAGAGAATTAAGAAATTTCTAAAAATTGTCTCATCTCAACCGTATTCAAGAGAACTCACTCTTTCTCCTCAAAAGATTATATCGTCGGATTTTATTTGGACTTTTAAGGAATGATTTAAATTTCAATATTTTTTAAACTTTATAGAAGGGTTTAGATAAATTTTGATATGTATATTTGTAATAAAATTATAGCAGATCTTAAAATTTATTTTTTAAAATTGTCTTTATTTGTATTTTTATAATAAATTTCAACTTTTGAATATTGAAAATTTTCTCAAACTTTTCACCATTTTGAAGATTTTTTTTTTAAGAAAAACTTCTCACCTACAAACTTTTAAAGATTTTTTTAAAGAAAAACTTCTCACCTACAAACTTTTAAAAATTGCCTATTTGTGTTCCTCTTAAAATTTTATTATCGGAAAATATATTAATCTATTATAATTATTATTGTTTTTTGAGAAAAAAAGTAATATATATTCCTAATTAAATTTCAATTATTTTGGACAAGCAATAAATAAGTAATCAATTTATAAAAATAAATATATAACATATTAAATAATTAAATGAATAATATGTTACACAAATAATGAAATAGTTAAATAAATGAAATAATAAATAAAATAAAAATAAATAAACCATATAAACAAAATTAATACGACAAATAAAAAAGATAAAAAAATAAATCATATAAAACCAAAATAAAATACAGATAAAATACAAATAAATAAAAAGGGACAAATAGGATAGACCAACTTGCGGGGACACACACATATCGATGCACAGGTCTACACAACCTAACCTATATATACAAGAAAAAAAAAAGTTAGGGTAAATATGAAAAACATGCCGTTCAAAGGCACAAAACCTGTTAGATGGTACAATAGTAAAAAATAATTTGTATATGGGAAATAAAAAAATGTAAAATTGTGAAGAAGGAAATTGTGAAGACAAATATACCCCTTAATGAACAAATAATTTAAAAAAGATCATTTTCTTCCTCCCTCACCTTTCTTCTCTCCCTCACTAGAAATTGATGGTGTCGTCTCTCCATCAGTTTCACCAACCTTCGCCATGGCCGGTCTCCTCCATTTTGCCTTTGTCTCTCAACACTTTACGTCTCCAAGCTCATTTCCTTCACAATCACCTCTATAAGTTTTTTTTTTTTTTTCCTTTCGTTTATATTTTTTATTTTGTGTGAATCTTTTTTTTTAAGTCAAACCAAACAATTTTGTTTTATGGTTTTGTTAAACTTTGAGTTTTTAATGGTGGGTTTTAATTTTAGTAGTGTTGTTCCTAGGATCTATGAGTGAATTTTATGTAAAAATCAGTGTTTATAATTGTGTCTTGTTACTGTATAGAGCTGTAACTTTTAGGTGGAATATATTTGTAGGAATTTCTACTTGTTATTTTGGTGATTAGCTGTGATTTTGGTGGATTATAAGAAGGGTTGAAAGTTATTTTGTTTGAAGAAGCTTTTATGTCGTGTATGCATGGTGTTTGTTAAAATGCCTCTTAGAACTCTCTTTTTAGATGCTTTTTCAACAGTTCTAGCCATTGTCATTTCAACATTACATATGCAGGGATATAATTGGATTAATTTTGTTAAAATTTTCGTACTTGTTCTCTTTTGTGATTGAAGATGTAACAAACTTGAGTTCTTTCTAGAGTGAAAGTTATTTGTCTTCTGTAAACAGATTGCATGGGTTTTGTACTAACATTTTCTTATGGAAATGTCTAGGTGGACATGTTAAGACATTGATGTTTGCTCATATGAGTCCGGAAGAAGACTCTATTGGAGAAAGAATTAGCAAACGATTAGTACTTTGAAATTTGCTCAAAGAGTTTCAACAATGGAACTTGGTGCTACTCGTTTGAATAAAGAGAGCAGTAAGGTTATGCAACTCAAAGAGCAGGTAAACATATCCATTCAAACTTTGCTTGATGCCATTGGAAAATACGTCATGCCAGGTTGTCTTCTCTTACTAAGAGTATATGATAGATTGTGAAAATTTAACTGTGAATATATTTGAAGCAATTAACAAGAAACGTGCTTTTAAAAGCTTTAAAAGGAATAACTTGAAAAGAATAATTATGTATCATCGATTTATGTACATTTTATGCCATTAATTAAAATTTCTAGAATCTAAATGCAATCTTGTCCAGATATTACAATCTATAAAACGTGAATCTATGCATCTGAATGATTTCATTTATGACAAGATTTGCTAATTTTAGATTTGTACTTATGGAGGACATGTGCCTATATATGTATATGTATACCAATTAACAATTTGCATATACTTATTACTCTTACTATTTTGTATTAAATCATTATAATTGTAATATTTAGGTTATATTAAAAAATGGGAATACATAAGAGCTTAACTGATTGTTATTTAGGGAGAATTTGTCACTGATATGAAAATGTACATATATTTTTGTTGAATATTCATATAGTTATGCTATATATACATATAAGTGTGAAGTAATGAAGATCAGTATCTTTCTATGTATCTTTGTAACCACATTATTGGTAGTGTACGCAAATGTGAAAGGTCGCCTATTGTAAATTGTGCCTTAGAGACCGGTCATTTTCTGCTAAAATTTGCAAGAACACGAGTGCTTGGTTGAAAGACCCCTCAATAACTTAAAGCAGAGTATGGTTGAATTCCCAAAGCCCAAAAAGGTTTGTGTATAAAAATAAAAGGATAATGTCTATTATCTGTTCAAATTTCTAGCTTTTAGTAAAGATAATTTGTTCAAATTTCTGTTAAAAGGTTTAATCCCTTTTTAGCTAAAATTTGTAGAAACAAGAGTGCCTTTCTCAATTACTTTTTAGTTATTACAGATTGTCAAGGATAATGTGAATTCAAATAATGTTTGTTTCTATTACTAAGATTGAGACACAAAAGGTATTTTATAAGATATTTTAAGGTTTGTACAAATAGTTTAGTTGAATGTACATATAGCTATATTATATGTACATATAAGTTTTACTTATAAAATATGAATCATCATACTTTTGCTTCATTTGTCATTTTAAGGAGGGGAAACATGTAAAAGCTTAAATAATTGGGTTTTAGGGTAGAAATTATTAGTATATAAAAAAGTAATATAGTTTGAAAGAATGTACGCATAGTTATGCTATATGTACATATAAGTGGGCTTAAAGGTTTGATCCCTTTTTAGCTAAAATTTGCAGGAACATGAGTGCTCTCTCAATTGTCTGTGCTTGCAATTGACTTATTTATTTTACATATGAGAGAGCTCATTTTTACTAACTTAATTTTCACTAATACATTAATTTGATATCTCTGCACAATGGTATCGTAAGCTTTCATGTGTCTGATAACAAGATTAATTAGGTAATTATAATACTTAGGTAATTTTAGGATTTGGAAACACATAAGAGCATAATAGATTGGGATTTAAAAAAAATTATCACTGATATAAAAATGTACATATGCTTTTGCTGAATGTACATATAGTTATGCTATACGTACATACTGTTATAGTTCTATGTACATATAAGTGGACTTATTTTCTTGAAGCATTTCCTAGTAAAGCTATTATTTTAGAGTAATTTTAAATGATTCCGAGATTACATGGAAGAATTATGGTTAGGATTTTGGGTCTCTCTATAATAAGAGTACTAAAAGTTATATATTTATAACTCTTATTATTTTGTATGAAGCATTATAATTGTAATACCTAGGTAAATTTAAGAAGCCGGGACACATAAGAGTTTAATTGATTGAGATTTAGGTAGAATTTGTCATTGTTATGAAAATGTACATATCTTTTGCTAAAATGTGCATATAGTTATGCTATATGTACATATTGTTATACTTCTATGTACATATGAGCCATGAAAAATATTGATTTGTGTTTTCTTTGCTTTTCTTTGCATCCTACAATGATGGTTTGCTCTCTTTATGTTTCAAATACATCTATGATTTTGATAAAATATACATATAATTATACTTCTTCATGTAAAATCTTTATAGTAAAATGTACATATAATTATACTTCTTCATGTACACATATTATTTTTTTCTTATAATTCATTTACATGTTATTTTTCAATCTTTTTTGGGTTTTCTCAATTCATTTTTGGTAATGTATGTTAATGGTTACTAATGTATGTTAATGGATACTTTAGACTATTAATGTATGTTAATGGTAGCTGTCGCAACCTAAAAAAATAACAAGTCTCATCGCGAGACTAAATATTCATTAAACGTGACGTTGAAAAATAGAGGAAAAGACGATTTAATAAAATTAGGGTTTGAAAACAACCTTAAAAAAAGGCATGGAGTCGCCACCAATCTTTTTTTGCTAGGCGTGATCGGCAACCTATTAAAACCGATTCTGTAAAATATTTTAAAATTAATTAAAACATTTTTAAAACCAATTTCAAGTTTGCGTTTAAACCAGAGAAAATCAAAGAAAGCGGGTTCGGGACTCGGTTACGTGCGGGGAAGGATTAGCACCCCCACAACACCCGTATAAAACGGTACCTTATTAATCGTGTGTTATCTCAAGTCTCGATAAAAAGTCGGTTTTAAATTTAGTATTTCAAATTAATTCCCAATTTAAAGAAACATATTTCAATTTTTAATTGAAAATGATCCAGAATTTATTAATTCAAAATTTTCCTATATTCCCCAACAAACATGGCAAAATATAGAAATTTTTTATTACTTTGGAAAATTTTCAGAATCATTCCCGTTTTAAAGAAGATATTCCGTTATTAATGATAATTGATGATATCCTCCCCGGCAAACCTGGCAGAGAACTCATGAATTATTTTAACTCGGGAATATCTTTATTTTATTGAAAATCATTATCTTTTTCAAAACATTTAAAAAATATGAACATGAATATATATGACATAGTAAATATGATATAACAAAGTCTAGTTAATATAATGCAACCTAAATGACATGATATGATTTAAATGACATAGTATATTCTACATGAAATGAAATATCCTAAGTGTCATGATATATTCTAAATGAAATGAAATATCCTAAGTGACATAATATATTCTATATGAAATGACATAACCTAAACAACATGGTATATTCTAAATGAAATAATATGATTTAAATGAAATGATAAATTTAAATGATGTGGCCTATTTAAATGACATGGCATATTCTAAATAATATAATCTAAATGAAATGGAATATAATCTAAGTGACATGAAATAATATGAAACATAAAATAATGTTATCATAGAATATGCATGAAAATAAAAATAATAATGCATGAATATAATATATGCTAAATGATGTGACAAAAATAAATGACTAAATAAAAAGCATAGGATAGCATGAAATATTCAAAATCATATAACAAACAATATAACATCATAAAATGTAAATCAAAATAATCATAATACCATAAAAAATATCATAGCAAAAATCACATATTAAATAAAATGCATGAACATGGAAAATGCAATGCATGAAAATGTATTTTTGTTCCTTTAAATAAAGAAATCCGTATATCTAAAAAGATATTCGGCTACCTTAGGAAAATATATCAAATTAAATTTTCTAAATTCAAAATACTTTGTGATTTATTTGAAAACAATTTTGAAAAAAAAAAACTTGAATGAAGATTAAAACCCTAACCAAACCTTTTAAAAATGGCTCTAATTTCCTAAGTTTAAAATTCCGGACTTGACCACCCTTGACCCAAACTCTATAAAACCATTTTTTAAGTTCAAAAAGGCCTAGAAACCACCTCAAGATAGTAGCTAAATTTCCTAATCAGCCCCTCTAAGTAACTTAGCCAAAACAGAAAAATGATTTTCCTTCAAATTCAAATCTGACTCTACTGTCCAGTTTTAAAACACGATTTTTTAACTTATTTTTAAAATTTCAAAAAAATCTAAAAAAATTATTGAAGACTCATAACATGTAAATATACACGAAAAAAATTGGCTTAATTTTCTGATCAAAGATAACTTCCCAGATAAATCGGGAAGTTCGAAAACTGGGTGAAAACTGTTTTGCCAAAACACATTTTTTTTTGCCTTTGTTAAAATCATTCAAAAATAAAAGTAAAAATATTGGAGACTCTCCTAAAGACCTAAAAACAGTAGCTAAAACTTCTAAAAACTTGGACTAAAATTGGGTAAGTAAAAAAAATCACAAAGGTAGAATAATCAATTTGACAACTCTTTAATTTTCCACAAGTATGCTCAAGTGAGCATGACTTTAAGCCATTGATTGGCCTAAGTCATAAATCATGTGGCATGACATGAAATGCATGAAAATACAGCAAATTTAATGCATGAAATGCATGATTTAAAACCTAAATGACATGAAAAATGCATGGCATGAATAATATGGCCTAGACCTATCATGAACTTGCATGGCAATAAATGCAACCTAGGTCTAAAATGCATGGAATGCATGGCAATACAAGCAAAACCTAGACCTAAAGAATGCATGGCAATAACACAAACACATAACATTCTAAACCAAAATACACAAAAATATAGCATGGAAATGCAAACAAGTCAACAAGCAAGATGAAAATGCACATGCAAAGCAAAGAAAGGGAGGGTAGTCGAATGGATTCTAGGCTTAAAGGGGCATGGCATTTTCACAAACACATGGCACACTAAATCAAAAAACATAAAATCATAGGAAGGAAATCCAAATGATAACTCGTATAATTATATAGTTTTTAGTTATGTTTTATTATTGTTTTGTGTCAAATACGAGTTATTATTGCTTAGTCTAGTTGTGTTTATGATCTTTTATATTTTTATGTAATTTGGTGTTTTTCACGAGTTTTTTGAGTGATTTCAGATTACTAGGTTAAATCAAGAATTAAGGGCAAATCCAGTTCAGTTCCAGTTCCGACACCTTTTGCCATATCAGCTATATCTGGAGTTTCACTGAAGCATTAAGGCTGAAATTTTTACAGTGCAAAGTTAAGAGGCATATCTATCTTTTTCATGCTTTACACTTGTTGAAACGGAGTCGTTTTCCCTAGCAAAATGTGGTATCAAGTTGGGTGATGTGCAATGCCGTCTGTTCTGACCAGTTTTGGTATTTTGATCATATCTTCTGATCCACATGATACAATGAGCTGATTCCAACGGCTATGGATCATAAACTGATAGGGGAATATTTTTCTAGAAGACCATTTGATCCGATCAAGCTTCTAACATTGACAAAATCAACCATCAAGCTGGCTGATCAGAATTGTCATACAATATGACGAAAATTGTTAGAAAAATGCACCCACCTATTATACCTACCTTTGAAATTTATAAAGCTTGTCTCTTGTCATTTAGCTCTCCAAAATGTGTATAAATAGAGGGCCTTGGATGAGAGGATTGTACATTGGTAGGATATTAGCCATTGTAATAAAATTCTCTAAGTTTTCTTCTTCTTTCCTTTCTCTAGTTTTTTTTTTATTTACTTATGCTTCTTACATTTTTTTTCATTTTATTCATATCTAGTATGTGTTGCTAATCATATTGTTGAGGTGATGAGGTGAAGCTTTTGGTAAATGCTAAGGTTAGTCTCTTAAACATGAGCTAAAATGAATCATCATTTATAAACACTAGTATAGATAATATTTTCTTTTGGTTTAAAATCATACTTGCAAAGTAGGGATCTTGATTCATTATTGACAATGAAAATGGCACAGTAAATGTTTGGTTTCATAACCTTGATTTGTTGTAGACATATACCTTGGCATAAGGAATGCTTGGACTCTTTTTATGAGTTTTGAGGACACCAAATGGACATAATATCATATGCTATGGACGTTGGACAATTTGGACTGAATTGCTAAACCTTCCGATTGGAATCTCCCTTATGTGTGAATTTCAATTGTGTAATAAAACAAGATTAATCTTAGCATAACACCAATAGTGGATTCTCTAACCTCAACATCTTTTCTTATTGTTTTTTTTATATCTTGTTTAATTTCTTTTATGTTATTTTGTTTATTTTATTCTCTAATATCTTGTTTATTTTGTTTTGTTGTTGATTTCCTAATATCTTGTTTATTTTCTTTTTCTTATATATTTATAAACTTATACTTACTAATACGCTTCCCTGTGGTTCGACCTCGGACACCCGAGAATTTATTACTTGAACATAACCTGCACTTGGGTTTACAACTCTTAATTGAGTCTCCATCAAGTTTTTGGTGCCGTTGCCGGGGAGGCAATACTAAGTATATAAGTTTATAAGTATATTTATTTTTATTGGCTGGTTATACCGCCTAATTTTCTATATATTTATATTTATATTGTAAAGTTTATATTTATATAAATATATTATCTGTATATTAACTTTGTTTTATGCTTGTTTGGCGACGTGATTTTAGATCTCGTCGTTTAGTTAGATTTTATTGTGAAACTTTTCCAGGTAATCTTTCTAATACAACTCCTACCATGGCTTACAATGAAAGTGTTCATGCTGAAGATAAGAACAGACAAGTACGCACCATGCGTGACTACTTGCAACCAACTCGAAGCTCATCACCCTCTTGTTTTATTTTTCCTCTCAATGCAAACAACTTTCGTTTTTTAACCAGGTATGATAGCTTTGCTTCCAAATTTCCATGGGTTAGAATCGGAAAGTGCTTACTCGTTTTTAAAAGACTTCGAAGATGTATGTGTCACCTTTAATGACCAACAATGTACAAATGAAATTGTCAAGCTAAAATCATTTCCTTTTTCTTTAAAAGATAAAGCAAAAATTTGGCTTCATAATTTAAAACCAAGGTCAATTGGCACATGGCAAGAATTACAAACTGAGTTTCTAAAGAATTTTTTCCCAGCACATAAAACTACTGCTTTGAAAAGACAGATTCAAAATTTCAATCAAACTCAAAATGAAGCATTTTTTCAGTGCTGGGAGCGTTTTAAAGATTTGTTAAGTTCTTGTCCACATCATGGTTTTGAAAAATGGCGTCTTATTAGTTTCTTTTATGAAAGTTTAACTCTCAAAACTAAACAATTTGTTGAAACAATGTGTAACGGTGAGTTTCTAGAAAAAGAACCTGAAGAAGCCTTTGACTACCTAGACCATTTGACAGATAACTCTCAAGCCTGGCACACAGATAATTCCTCTGAAAGTTCCAATAGATCTAATCTTGTTTCTAACAGAGGTAAATATCATTTTAGTCAAGAAGATGAGATAAAAGCTAAAGTAGCTAATTTGGCTAGAAAGATTGAAGCCATGGAACTTAGAGAAGTAAAAGAAGTCAAAACGGTTAAAAATGAAGAAAGTTGTGGAATTTGTGAAATCATGGGACACCCCACTTCTGAATGTCCAAACATTCCCATTCTTAAAGAAGCGTTGCATGATCAAGTAAATTCCATAAACACATTTAAAAAGCCTTTTCCTTCTCCTTACTCTGAAACGTATAACCCTGAATGGAGAAATCATCCCAACTTCAGTTGGCGGAATAATAATCATGTTCAGGTACCACAATCTCAAAAGCCGGGCAACACTTTTTCCTATCAACCTTCACGTGTACAAACCTTGGAAGAGACATTGCAAGCATTCATGCAAACACAAGCAAATGTGAATAACCAAACTTCACAGGACATCAATGAGATCAAAAACACCTTGTCCACATTGACAGCTTCATTACGCACTCAAGAAAAAGGGAAGTTTCCTGCTCAACCTCAGCCTAACCCTTCTACTCAATGTCTTGTTTCTTGCTCCAATGAAACTCAACAGGAAAATGCCAGTTCTATCACAACTCTTCGAAGTGGAAAGGCAATTGACAAAAACATTCCATCAAAAGACCAAGATCCTCCTTCCCCTCCGAAAAGTAATGGTAAGGATGATGGTAAGTCTGAACTTCTTGAAAATTTGGACAAAGGAAAAGGTATGCATCCTGCTCCTTTTCCTCAAAGGTTGCAAACAATAAAGAATTTGAATCAAAATGCATAAATTTATGAACTTTTCAAACAAGTTAAGATTAACATTCCTTTATTGGATGCAATCAAACAAGTTCCATCTTATGCTAAATTTTTGAAGGACATGTGCACAGTTAAAAGGAAACATAATGTACAAAAGAAAGCATTTCTGACGGAAAGTGTGAGCTCAATCATTCAGCACCTTACTCCACCAAAATTCAAAGATCCTGGATGTCCAACAATCTCATGCATCATTGGAAACACTAGAATAGAACGTGCATTGCTTGATCTTGGTGTTAGTGTTAATCTTTTGCCTTTTTCTGTTTATCAACAGTTAGGTTTAGGTGAACTCAAGGAAACACCTGTTACACTTCAACTAGCTGATCGTTCTGTAAAAATTCCTCGAGGGATAGTTGAAGATGTTTTGGTTCAAATTGATAATTTTTACTTCCCTGTTGATTTTATTGTTTTGGACACACATCCTGTTTCAAATCCAAATGTTCAAATTCCTGTTATATTAGGCCGTCCATTTCTTGCAACTTCTAATGCTCTGATAAATTGCAGGAATGATATTTTGAACATTTCTTTTGGAAATATGACTTTAGAATTAAATGTGTTCAACATTTGCAAGCAACCTGGTGATGATTCAGAAGTACATGAAGTGGATTTCATTGAAGAACTTGTTCATGAACATCTCACCACTACCACATTCCATGATCCTTTAGAAGCTTATTTAATTGAATGTGAGTTTGATAATGCTTCAGAAATTTCACACACTGATTCTTTGTTAAATTCTTTTCAGGATAAGCATTGTTGGAAACAAAAGTTTGAGGAACTTCCATCACTCACAAATGTCACTGTACCATCAACTATTGAACCACCTAAGCTGGATTTAAAACCATTGCCATCCGAGCTAAAATATTCCTTTTTGGGTGAGAATGAAACTTTTCCAGTCATAATTTCTTGACATCTTGATGAACTACAAGAAGGTACAGGTAGAAGCACTTTTGCAAAGAAGCGACGAGCAAAGTGATGGAGACTCAATTAAGAGTTGTAAACCCAAGTGCAGGTTATGTTCAAGTAATAAATTCTCGGGTGTCCGAGGTCGAACCACAGGGAAGCGTACTAGTAAGTATAAGTTTATAAATATATAAGAAAAATAAAGTAAACAAGATATTAGGGAATCAACAACAAAACAAGATAAACAAGATATTAGAGAACAAAATAAACAAAATTAAATTATAGAAATTAAACAAGATATAAAAGACAATAAGAAAAGATGTTGAGGTTAGAGAATCCACTCTTGGTGTTATGCTAAGATTAATCTTGTTTTATTACACAATTGAAATCCACACATAAGGGAGGTTCCAATCTGAAGGGTTTAGCAATTCAGTCCAAATTGTCCAACGTCCATAGCATATGATATTATGTTCATTTGGTGTCCTCAAAATTCATAAAAAGAGTCCAAGCATTCCTTATGCCAAGGTATATGTCTACAACAAATCAAGGTTATGAAACCAAGCATTTATTGTGCCATTTTCATTGTCAATAATGAATCAAGATCCCTACTTTGCAAGTATGATTTTAAACCAAAAGAAAATATTATCTATACTAGTGTTTATAAATGATAATTCATTTTAGCTCATGTTTAAGAGACTAACCTTAGCATTTACCAAGAGCTTCACCTCATCACCTCAACAATATGATTAGCAACACATACTAGATATGAATAAAATGAAAAGAAATGTAAGAAGCATAAGTAAATATAGAAAAAGAAAACTTAGAGAATTTTATTACAATGGCTAATATCCTCCCAATGTATAATGTTCCTCATCCAAGGCCCTCTATTTATACACATTTTGGAGAGCTAAATGACAAGAGACAAGCTTTATAAATTTCAAAGGTAGGTATAATAGGTGGGTGCATTTTTCTAACAATTTTCGTCATATTGTATGACAATTCTGATCAGCCAGCTTGATGGTCGATTTTGTCAATGTTGGAGGCTCGATCTGATCAAATGGTCTTCTAGAAAAATATACCCCTATCAGTTACGGATCCATAGCCGTTGGAATCAGATCATTTTCTCATGTGGATCGGAAGATATGGTCAAAATACCAAAACGGTGCAGAACAGACGTCATTGCACATCAGCCAACTTGATGGTTGATTTCGGTAGGGAAAACGACTCCGTTTCAAGAAGTGTAAAACATGAAAAAGATAGATATGCCTCTTAACTTTGCACTGTCAAAATTTCAGCCTTAATGCTTCGGTGAAACGCCAGATATAGCTGATATGGCAAAAGGTGTCGGAACTGGAACTGAATTGGATTTGCCCTTAATTCTTTATTTAACCTAGTAATCTGAAATCACTCAAAGAAACTCATGAAAAACACCAAATTACATAAAAATATAAAATATCATAAACACAAGTATACTAAGCAATAATAACTCGTATTTGACACAAAACAATAATAAAACATAACTAAAAACTATATAATTATACGAGTTATCACACCCCCACACTTAGATTGTTGCTAGTCCCTAGCAACGACTCAATAAAAATAAAATAAGAAAATCTAATCTAATCCATTTTCGTAGGAAATCACGGTGGCACTTAGCATGTGACACAAGCCTTTAAACCCCTAGGTGTCCCTAGTGGACGAGTTTAGTCTCGTGAGGGTTTGCTAGAACGATACCCACAAACATTGAAAAACTAAAATATAAGTAAACTACATACACTAAAAATATTTACTCCTAATCCTTTCAATATAAATTAGAGACAATCTTTGAACAAGTCTTATAAACTAATCAATAGCTCAAAGAATTTCACAAAAATTCATGCTTGAATGTAAATAAATGAGTTAAGCCAATATTAACATAACATATTTCAATCAAAATAGTGCATATTCAACTTAATCTCAACTTCTCACTATACTCTCATGATTTTCACTCTTTAAAGTAGTGGTAAAGTGTTTACACTCAATCAATCTCATGAAAACAGTTCTACCATATTCTTGCTTGTCCACCTATTCTCCACTATTTAGATCATACAACTTCATAAATCAAGAGGTCTTTTTTCAAGGTTGTAATGGGGCCAAAGGGTTATAATGTGGTTAAAGAACAAAAGGATAAAGATATCACAAAGGTTCCAAAGAGTTCATAGAGTTTAGAGACATAATAAGATCATACGAATAAAACTTCTCAAAACTCTTATAAAGCACATAATAACATAGGCTAAATATTCATGTTGAGCCTTTGCTTCCTTCTAACCAACTTTGTAACATCTTTTTCTTTACTTTAACTAGAAGTTCAAGAGAAATTTTTTTTTTTTTAAATATGGGAATGTATTTGACAATGATCCCTTTCTTTTTCTCTTGACTTTTGCCTCTCTCCTCCCCCACACTTATCTTTCGTTCTAACCCAAATTTTCAAAAAGTATCCCTTGTTTTTGCAATATGTCTCAAAATATATAATCCATCTTTAGAACAAGGGTAAGGATATAAGTATATTTAGGCTAGGTGTAAGTTCTGGTTACCAATAAAATAGCATATTTAATGTAGGCTCAAATTGGCTCACTAGTGGGGATGTTCTCTTAGAACATTAATAATGGATGGCTGTTTGGCTCTGGTTATAATCCTAATGCCTCTATCATATTCATGTTGTCACATGTATCAATATAGTCTCAAACGGTTTAAAGCAAGTTCTAGAGAATCATGTAATCATAAGAGCACTCAAGAAAGAAATTAGATTGATTTGTATAATGCATCAATCATTATAGGCTCAAAAACTCACAAGGATGATTATACAAGTCAGATTAAGTCTAAACATGCTTCTTTCTCAATCAACATATCATATTAACATTGGCTCATAAAAAGGTTGACATCAAGCTCAATTCTCATGAAAATCTTCTCACTAATAAATCTGTTTTAGACTTATGCAATTCATATCTCATCATTGTATTAAAAAGGAACTAGAACACATTAAAAAAATAATAATAATAATAAAGACTCATAAAAAAAAATAGTAGACAAAAATAAAAGAAATCCTAAATCGTTCCCCCCACACTTAATTCTTACATTGTCCTCAATGTAAGTCTATTAACCCAAATGAAAGAATCATGTGTAAGAGAAAAGAACTAATAACATAAGAATAGGAATAACTAAGACTCAAAACAAAACAAACTCATGCAACCTAATTAATCCTAAAATACTAAACAAAAATTAACAAGTAAACATAAAAAGATTAAAATCAAACTGACAAGGTATGTCTCAAGTCTCCCTTACTCAGACCTTGTTCAGAATGAATACTTCTAAATTGCTTAAAACACAACAAACTTTTTTTTTTTTTTTTTGAAAGAAGAAATCAAACTGACAAGGTATGTTTCAAGTCTCCCTTACTCAGACCTTGTTCAGAATGAATACTTCTAAATGGCTTAAAACACATCAATTTTTTTTTTTAAAATTAGCAAAATATGTCCCTTACCCCCTACTAAAGGTAGAATTTAGGAGATATTACCTGCAGAGGTTGCTAACCACTTATTATAACTGAGACACAACAAACAAAATGTTAGATAATGTCACAAAGATAGAGTGCAATCCACTTCTTGCTCGTCCATCTCTCTTTTTCTTTTTCAGAGCGTTTGCGAAACAACCGTAGCAGATAAATACTCATAAGCTTGGAGCTTTTTGAGTAAATCTTCAATGGTTGTAGCAGAAATTATGGTTCTCCTTGCCTCTGAAAACATGAATCCATTATCCACAGCATTATCTAAATATGAAAGCAAATTACTAAAATAACCATTAATATTAAGCAAACCAATGGGTTTCTTATTTGTGACCAAAGATGACCAAGAAGCCACGCAAGCTATTTCTTCCAATGTACCAAGACCTCCTGGTAAAGCAATGAATGCATCGGCAGAATGGTACATGATTGTCATCCGTTCAGGGATACTCCAGACTTGTATTTCCTTACCCACGGTAGGTCCACAAAAACCTGTGAATAGTTTTGGCACGATTCCTAGAACTGGACTTCCTCCGGCGTGTGCTGCTGTAGCGACTGCTCCCATTAAACCCGTACTACCGCCTCCATAAATCAACTGGATCTTTTGTTGGGCAAGTATTACTCCAACTCTTATGGCTTCATCAGCGAATATTTTATTTTTCCCTGGATAAGCACCTCCAAAGACACAAATTTTTTCAATGCGCTGGGACGAAGTACTTTCCATTTTTTTTTTCAAGTGCCTGAAGGAGAATGAGTACATGGTGTAATATATAGAGGACTGAGTAATGAATCAGACAAGAGTAATAATGTCGCCCAAAGTGTATTTGACCTATCAGAAGAAAATGTTAACCTAACAAAAGATTTTTGCGTGATTTCAGGAAGAAAATCAAAAAGAGAAGAAAAAATCAACCGTAAAAGACAAATAAAAAAAAACGAGAATAATTACACAAATCGAACAACACGTAAATTAAACCGAAATGAAGTTATTGCAAATCAAACCAAAAGCTGAGAAGTCATTTATTGTAGTTGTGATTGTGGCTCACATCTTCCTCTGGTTTTACGTCCAGAAACGGCTTAAACGCCTTCTATGAGTCGAGGATATGCTTCCCATCCAGTTTTCTTACAAGCTGGCAAACAGGGTCTTTTAACATCAGATTCCCAAGATGTTGCCATTCCCTTTGGAATTGCGGCCATAAATCAAGAATTTCTCTTTGTACGTCTCCACTAGGATGCGTCTCAAGAGAAAGTTGGATATTACCCAAATTCTCCTTACTCAGTCCATCCTTAATGAATTCAATTTTATCATCTCGATTAGAGGACGGAATCCCAATAGAATGACATTTACCGTTACATGTCCATCGTGCACATTTGTGGCAATTTGAACTCATGCGCTTTGCTCGTCGCTTCTTTGCAAAAGTGCTTCTACCTGTACCTGGTAAATGCAAAACAGGAAGATATTCATCTTCACGTACCTTGGCTTCAATTATCCAACGTATGTCTTCAGGAATCCCTTTGTGCATAAGCATTCTTAATCTTTCAAATCGAACTTGGTAAAGCTTCAGTAAAATATTCCGAGGAAAAGGAGGAAATCGTTTCTGCAATCTTGTGAGAATATCATCCATCTTGAAAAAAAATGAAAAAGAAATTGAAAGAGAAATTTATATACAATATCAGTTTTGTGGGTAGCTGATGGAACCGACTTAAATAATCACGGAGTACCGTTATCCGCCATTTAACCGGGGTTAAAAAAAATGTATTATTATTATTATTTTTTTTTTTGGAAATTAGTAAAAATTATATTTACATCTAGTTATTTTCAAAACAAGGATTAGAAAGAAAAACAACCTCTTCTTGAGTAACATGATTTTCCAAAAAGAGTTTGAGTCTTTGTCCATTTACCTTGAATACGTTACCATTTTGAGGATTCTCAATGTCAACTGCTCCATAATGATACACATGCTTAACCACAAATGGGCCAGTCCATCTTGATCTCAACTTACCAGGAAATATGTGAAGTCTAGAATTATAAAGTAGAACTTTTTGCCTAACATCAAATGTTTTTCTTGAAATTAACTTGTCATGAAAGGCTTTAGTTCTTTCTTTATGAATTTTAGAATTCTCATATGAATCTTTGAATAAAGTTGGCCAGTAAAATCCACACTGTAAAATTTTTGCAGCAGTTTTCTTTGATGAAAAATGACCACCACATGCCTCGGAATGACAAAACTTAATTACACTACTTACCTCATTGTCGGGAATGCATCTTCGAAAAATTTGATCAGGACAATATTTGAACAAGTAAGGGTCATCCCAGTAGAACTTCTTTACCTCATTCAGAAACTTCCTTTTATCTTGGGGGCTCCATTGAGAAGGAATTTTTCCCAAAAAGGAATATTTTAGCTCGGATGGCAATGGTTTTAAATCCAGCTTGGGCGGTTCAATAGTTGATGGTAGAGTGACATTTGTGAGTGATGGGAGTTCCTCAAACTTTTGTTTCCAACGATGCTTATCTTCTGAATCATCACTAGGTTGCTTGCAAATGTTGAACACATTTAATTCTAAAGTCATATTTCCAAAAGAAATGTTCAAAATACCATTCCTGCAATTTATCAGAGCATTAGAAGTTGCAAGAAATGGACGGCCTAATATAACAGGAATTTGAACATTTGGATTTGAAACAGGATGTGTGTCCAAAACAATAAAATCAACAGGGAAGTAAAAATTTTCAATTTGAACCAAAACATCTTCAACTATCCCTCGAGGAATTTTTACAGAACGATCAGCTAGTTGAAGTGTAACAGGTGTTTCCTTAAGTTCACCTAAACCTAACTGTTGATAAACAGAAAAAGGCAAAAGATTAACACTAGCACCAAGATCAAGCAATGCACGTTCTATTCTAGTGTTTCCAATGATGCATGAGATTGTTGGACATCCAGGATCTTTGAATTTTGGTGGAGTAAGGTGCTGAATGATTGAGCTCACACTTTCCGTCAGAAATGCTTTCTTTTGTACATTATGTTTCCTTTTAACTGTGCACATGTCCTTCAAAAATTTAGCATAAGATGGAACTTGTTTGATTGCATCCAATAAAGGAATGTTAATCTTAACTTGTTTGAAAAGTTCATAAATTTCTGCATTTTGATTCAAATTCTTTATTGTTTGCAACCTTTGAGGAAAAGGAGCAGGATGCATACCTTTTTCTTTCTCCAAATTTTCAAGAAGTTCAGACTTACCATCATCCTTACCATTAGTTTTCGGAGGGGAAGGAGGATCTTGGTCTTTTGATGAAATGTTTTTGTCAATTGCCTTTCCACTTCGAAGAGTTGTGATAGAACTGGCATTTTCCTGTTGAGTTTCATTGGAGCAAGAAACAAGACATTGAGTAGAAGGGTTAGGCTGAGGTTGAGCAGGAAACTTCCCTTTTTCTTGAGTGCGTAATGAAGCTGTCAATGTGGACAAGGTGTTTTTGATCTCATTGATGTCCTGTGAAGTTTGGTTATTCACATTTGCTTGTGTTTGCATGAATGCTTGCAATGTCTCTTCCAAGGTTTGTACACGTGAAGGTTGATAGGAAAAAGTGTTGCCCGGCTTTTGAGATTGTGGTACCTGAACATGATTATTATTCCGCCAACTGAAGTTGGGATGATTTCTCCATTCAGGGTTATACGTTTCAGAGTAAGGAGAAGGAAAAGGCTTTTTAAATGTGTTTATGGAATTTACTTGATCATGCAACGCTTCTTTAAGAATGGGAATGTTTGGACATTCAGAAGTGGGGTGTCCCATGATTTCACAAATTCCACAACTTTCTTCATTTTTAACCGTTTTGACTTCTTTTACTTCTCTAAGTTCCATGGCTTCAATCTTTCTAGCCAAATTAGCTACTTTAGCTTTTATCTCATCTTCTTGACTAAAATGATATTTACCTCTGTTAGAAACAAGATTAGATCTATTGGAACTTTCAGAGGAATTATCTGTGTGCCAAGCTTGAGAGTTATCTGCCAAATGGTCTAGGTAGTCAAAGGCTTCTTCAGGTTTTTTTTCTAGAAACTCACCGTTACACATTGTTTCAACAAATTGTTTAGTTTCGGGAGTTAAACTTTCATAAAAGAAACTAATAAGACGCCATTTTTCAAAACCATGATGTGGACAAGAACTTAACAAATCTTTAAAACGCTCCCAGCACTGAAAAAATGCTTCATTTTGATTTTGATTGAAATTTTGAATCTGTCTTTTCAAAGCAGTAGTTTTATGTGCTGGGAAAAATTTCTTTAGAAACTCAGTTTGTAATTCTTGCCATGTGCCAATTGACCTTGGTTTTAAATTATGAAGCCAAATTTTTGCTTTATCTTTTAAAGAAAAAGGAAATAATTTTAGCTTGACAATTTCATTTGTACATTGTCGGTCATTAAAGGTGACACATACATCTTCGAAGTTTTTTAGAAACGAGTAAGCACTTTCCGATTCTAACCCATGGAAATTTGGAAGCAAAGCTATCATACCTGGTTTAAAACGAAAGTTGTTTGCATTGAGAGGAAAAATAAAACAAGAGGGTGATGAGCTTCGAGTTGGTTGCAAGTAGTCACGCATGGTGCGTACTTGTCTGTTCTCATCTTCAGCATGAACACTTTCATTGTCAGCCATGGTAGGAGTTGTATTAGAAAGATTACCTGAAAAAGTTTCACAATAAAATCTAACTAAACGACGAGATCTAAAATCACGTCGCCAAACAAGCATAAAACAAAGTTAATATACAGATTAGGCGGTATAACCAGCCAATAAAAATAAAACAAAGTTAATATACAATATAAATATAAATATATAGAAAATTAGGCGGTATAACCAGCCAATATAAATAAATATACTTATAAACTTATATACTTAGTATTGCCTCCCCGGCAACGGCGCCAAAAACTTGATGGAGACTCAATTAAGAGTTGTAAACCCAAGTGCAGGTTATGTTCAAGTAATAAATTCTCGGGTGTCCGAGGTCGAACCACAGGGAAGCGTACTAGTAAGTATAAGTTTATAAATATATAAGAAAAATAAAGTAAACAAGATATTAGGGAATCAACAACAAAACAAGATAAACAAGATATTAGAGAACAAAATAAACAAAATAAAATTATAGAAATTAAACAAGATATAAAAGACAATAAGAAAAGATGTTGAGGTTAGAGAATCCACTCTTGGTGTTATGCTAAGATTAATCTTGTTTTATTACACAATTGAAATCCACACATAAGGGAGGTTCCAATCGGAAGGTTTAGCAATTCAGTCCAAATTGTCCAACATCCATAGCATATGATATTATGTTCATTTGGTGTCCTCAAAACTCATAAAAAGAGTCCAAGCATTCCTTATGCCAAGGTATATGTCTACAACAAATCAAGGTTATGAAACCAAGCATTTATTGTGCCATTTTCATTGTCAATAATGAATCAAGATCCCTACTTTGCAAGTATGATTTTAAACCAAAAGAAAATATTATCTATACTAGTGTTTATAAATGATAATTCATTTTAGCTCATGTTTAAGAGACTAACCTTAGCATTTACCAAGAGCTTCACCTCATCACCTCAACAATATGATTAGCAACACATACTAGATATGAATAAAATGAAAAGAAATGTAAGAAGCATAAGTAAATATAGAAAAAGAAAACTTAGAGAATTTTATTACAATGGCTAATATCCTCCCAATGTATAATGTTCCTCATCCAAGGCCCTCTATTTATACACATTTTGGAGAGCTAAATGACAAGAGACAAGCTTTATAAATTTCAAAGGTAGGTATAATAGGTGGGTGCATTTTTCTAACAATTTTCGTCATATTGTATGACAATTCTGATCAGCCAGCTTGATGGTCGATTTTGTCAATGTTGGAGGCTCGATCTGATCAAATGGTCTTCTAGAAAAATATACCCCTATCAGTTACGGATCCATAGCCGTTAGAATCAGATCATTTTCTCATGTGGATCGGAAGATATGGTCAAAATACCAAAACGGTGCAGAACAGACGTCATTGCACATCAGCCAACTTGATGGTTGATTTCGGTAGGGAAAACGACTCCGTTTCAAGAAATGTAAAACATGAAAAAGATAGATATGCCTCTTAACTTTGCACTGTCAAAATTTCAGCCTTAATGCTTCGGTGAAACTCCAGATATAGCTGATATGGAAAAAGGTGTCGGAACTGGAACTGAATTGGATTTGCCCTTAATTCTTTATTTAACCTAGTAATCTGAAATCACTCAAAGAAACTCATGAAAAACACCAAATTACATAAAAATATAAAATATCATAAACACAAGTAGACTAAGCAATAATAACTCGTATTTGACACAAAACAATAATAAAACATAACTAAAAACTATATAATTATACGAGTTATCACAAAGCGCATGAGTTCAAATTGCCACAAATATGCACGATGGACGTGTAACGGTAAATGTCGTTCTATTGGGATTCCGTCCTCTAATCGAGATGATAAAATTGAATTCATTAAGGATGGACTGAGTAAGGAGAATTTGGGTAATATCCAACTTTCTCTTGAGACGCATCCTAGTGGAGACGTACAAAGAGAAATTCTTGATTTATGGCCGCAATTCCAAAGGGAATGGCAACATCTTGGGAATCTGATGTTAAAAGACCCTGTTTGCCAGCTTGTAAGAAAACTGGATGGGAAGCATATCCTCGACTCATAGAAGGCGTTTAAGCTGTTTCTGGACGTAAAACCAGAGGAAGATGTGAGCCACAATCACAACTACAATAAATGACTTCTCAGCTTTTGGTTTGATTTGCAATAACTTCATTTCGGTTTAATTTACGTGTTGTTCGATTTGTGTAATTATTCTCGTTTTTTTTTTTTTTTTGCATTGGTCTTTTACGGTTGATTTTTCTTCTCTTTTTGATTTTCTTCCTGAAATCACGCAAAAATCTTTTGTTAGGTTAACATTTTCTTCTGACAGGTCAAATACACTTTCGGCGACATTATTACTCTTGTCTGATTCACTACTCAGTCCTCTATATATTACACCATGTACTCATTCTCTTTCAGGCACTCAAAAAAAATGGAAAGTACTTCGTCCCAGCGCATTGAAAAAATTTGTGTCTTTGGAGGTGCTTATCCAGGGAAAAATAAAATATTAGCTGATGAAGCCATAAGAGTTGGAGTAATACTTGCCCAACAAAAGATCCAGTTGATTTATGGAGGCGGTAGTACGGGTTTAATAGGAGCAGTCGCTACAGCAGCACACGCCGGAGGAAGTCCAGTTCTAGGAATCGTGCCAAAACTATTCACAGGTTTTTGTGGACCTACCTTGGGTAAGGAAATACAAGTCTGGAGTATCCCTGAACGGATGACAATCATGTACCATTCTGCCGATGCATTCATTGCTTTACCAGGAGGTCTGGGTACATTGGAAGAAATAACTTGCGTGGCTTCTTGGTCATCTTTGGTCACAAATAAGAAACCCATTGGTTTGCTTAATATTAATGGTTATTTTAGTAATTTGCTTTCATATTTAGATAATGCTGTGGAAAATGGATTCATGTTTTCAAAGGCAAGGAGAACCATAATTTCTGCTACAATCATTGAAGATTTACTCAAAAAGCTCCAAGCTTATGAGTATTTACCTGCTACGGTTGTTTCGCAAACGCTCGGAAAAAGAAAAAGAGATATAGACAAGCAAGGAGTGGATTGTACTTTGTCTTTGTGACATTATGTAACATTTTGTTTGTTGTGTCTCAGTTATAATAAGTGGTTAGCAACCTCTGCAGGTAATATCTCCTAAATTCTACCTTTAAAATTTGACATTGGGGACAATGTCATATTTTAGTAGGGGGTAAGGGACATATTTTGCTAATTTGTAAAAAAAAAAAAAAAAAAAAAAAAATTATTGTGTTTTAAGCCATTTACAAGTATTCATTTTGAACAAGGTCTGAGTAAGGGAGACTTGAGACATACCTTGTCAGTTTGATTTAATCTTTTCAACAAAAAAAAAACTATCTGGTCCGTTTATTATCTGCATGTGTTTTACTACTTTCGTGTATGTATTTTTTGTTTTTTGTTTTTTGAGTATTAGTATAATCTTGGCAAGCATGTGGATAAAGCAATAGAGTTACAAAGGCTTTGATTAAGTTATCTAGGTTATTTTCAATTTGGTTTTCTGAAAATTGAATATTTTTGATGATCAAATGTCTTTGAGATTGTTTTTGGCAGATCGGTTCGATTTTTGTTGGAATGTGAATTCATGGTGAGCCTTTGGAAAGCCACGGAAAACTGGGAAGATATAGTAAGTTTACTTTTTCTCTTCATTCCACATGCAGATTTAGGTCACCACATAGATGCTTGCATCTATACATGATCTGATCTTAGAACAAAGTCACTATCCAGAAAGCCCCTTATCTTTGCCCCCTTATATTAGGAGCCCATAGGTTGTAAACCTTCGGGTTGGATCCCTAGATATGAACTCCAGAAATTATGCCAAAGTGAACGGATACGATTCCGACCCCCATTCCCTCTTTATACTTTTATGATAATATTTGTGATCATTGGGTTTGGGATTGTGTGTTTCCTTCTTGTTTATTTTGTTATCTTTTGAAATCTGAAAAAAAAAATGGGAATAATGCAAAAGAGGGTAGTTAGAATGAGTGACTGTTTTTAGAGTCGTGAACTTCGAACTTATTGATGCCAAAACAATGTTGTGATGAGTTGAGAAAAAGATGCTGAAAAAAAGAGCTGATGAAAATCTGTCTTGTTTGATCAATTGAATGAAAAGAAAGAAAAAGAAAGTATGGAATCCAATGTGATTTCTGAAAAAAAAAAAAAAAAAAAACAAGAATGATGATTATGAATAGATGTGATTGTGCATAAAAGATGTCCCAATGAGGGCACAAATCAAAAGAAAATCACTTGTGCTTAAAAAAAATCAGAATTCAAGATTCGAGGTTCTTCATTATAGAGAGGTTTTTACTTTTCTATTTTCTTTGGATCGAGTCTTTTCTTGCTTTTTATTTTCTTTTCAAAATATTAATGTTGAACATAGGACTAAGGATGAGTGAGAATGGAAATATTTTGAGAGGATTGATCACATTATTATTATATTTCTTGAGCTTAACTTGTGATAAACCTCAGATTATGTTTGAACATTCCACCCCTCACTTGTCCATAAGCCTCAGATTCATCTCTGTACCGATCAGATTTGTCAAGTTCACTTGTGAACTGCGGTGACAAGGATCTTAGCATGTGTACTTATGAAGCTATAGTTTGCCTAGTCCTCCATGGCTAGCTAAAGTCTCGCCAAGAAGGAAGTTCCTCAATCGTACGGTAATGCCTTCAATTTTAATCTCATTGACCCTTTACTCGAACTTAATATGCCAATGATACTTAATTAGATGCCTTGCCAATTCTTACGCTTGATCTTGCTTGTTTGTTTGAGATCCCTTTAACTTGTTTTCCTGTTTATTTTTATTTTTTTTCTAGGATTGAGTCGTTGCTAGGGACTAGCAACAATCTAAGTGTGGGGGTGTGATAACTCGTATAATTATATAGTTTTTGGTTATGTTTTATTATTGTTTTGTGTCAAATACGAGTTATTATTGCTTAATCTAATTGTGTTTATGATCTTTTATATTTTTATGTAATTTTGTGTTTTTCACGAGTTTCTTTGAGTGATTTCAGATTACTATGTTAAATCAAGAATTAAGGGCAAATCCAGTTCAGTTCTAGTTCCGACACCTTTTGCCATATCAGCTATATCTGGAGTTTCACTGAAGCATTAAGGCTGAAATTTTTACAGTGCAAAGTTAAGAGGCGTATCTATCTTTTTCATGCTTTACACTTGTTGAAACGGAGTCGTTTTCCCTAGCGAAATGTGGTATCAAGTTGGCTGATGTGCAATGCCGTCTGTTCTGACCAGTTTTGGTATTTTGATCATATCTTCTGATCCACATGATACAATGAGCTGATTCCAATGGCTATGGATCACAAACTGATAGGGGAATATTTTTCTAGAAGACCATTTGATCCGATCAAGCCTCCAACATTGACAAAATCAACCATCAAGCTGGCTGATCAGAATTGTCATACAATATGACGAAAATTGTTAGAAAAATGCACCCACCTATTATACCTACCTTTGAAATTTATAAAGCTTGTCTCTTGTCATTTAGCTCTCCAAAATGTGTATAAATAGAGGGCCTTGGATGAGAGGATTGTACATTGGTAGGATATTAGCCATTGTAATAAAATTCTCTAAGTTTTCTTCTTCTTTCCTTTCTCTAGTTTTCTTTTTTTTTATTTACTTATGCTTCTTACATTTCTTTTCATTTTATTCATATCTAGTATGTGTTGCTAATCATATTGTTGAGGTGATGAGGTGAAGCTTTTGGTAAATGCTAAGGTTAGTCTCTTAAACATGAGCTAAAATAAATCATCATTTATAAACACTAGTATAGATAATATTTTCTTTTGGTTTAAAATCATACTTGCAAAGTAGGGATCTTGATTCATTATTGACAATGAAAATGGCACAGTAAATGTTTGGTTTCATAACCTTGATTTGTTGTAGACATATACCTTGGAATAAGGAATGCTTTGACTCTTTTTATGAGTTTTGAGGACACCAAATGAACATAATATCATATGCTATGGACGTTGGACAATTTGGACTGAATTGCTAAACCTTCCGATTGGAATCTCCCTTATGTGTGAATTTCAATTGTGTAATAAAACAAGATTAATCTTAGCATAACACCAAGAGTGGATTCTCTAACCTCAACATCTTTTCTTATTGTTTTTTTTTTTATATCTTGTTTAATTTCTTTTATGTTATTTTGTTTATTTTGTTCTCTAATATCTTGTTTATTTTGTTTTGTTGTTGATTTCCTAATATCTTGTTTATTTTCTTTTTCTTATATATTTATAAACTTATACTTACTAATACGCTTCCCTGTGGTTCGACCTCGGACACCCGAGAATTTATTACTTGAACATAACCTGCACTTGGGTTTACAACTCTTAATTGAGTCTCCATCACCAAACCTATCAACTAACATGATGAAAATGCACATACAAAGCATACAAAATGAAAAAACCGATTGGTCCTAAGCTCAAAATGGTCATGGCATTTTCACAAACACATGGCACACTAAATCAAAACACATAAAATCATAGCAAAGAAATGCAAACCTATCAACTAGCATGATGAAAATGCACATAGAAAGCATACAAAATGAAGAAGTCGAATGGTCCTAAGCTCAAAATGGTCATGGCATTTTCACAAACACATGAAATACTAAAATGCAAGACTAAAAAGAAACATGCTAAAACATGCAAATATGAAATAAAGGCATGAACACAACTAGACATTTTTACAAACACATAGAATAGTAAAATGAAAATCATGAACAAACTTAAACATTTGGAAAACAAAAAATTAAAAAATGTAAACAAGGAAAGTAAACATGAATACAAGTTGATAAAATCAAAAATGAAGATAGGTAAACAACAAAATTAAAACAAGCTTCATATATTTGTTATTTGAAGAAGATATGAGACATCAAAAACATGTTAGACACCACTAACAACATGAAATACAAAGCAAACAACAACCATTTAAAAAAAATAAGGCCATTCGGCCACTCCTAGAGCATGGAAAAAAAAATTGTTTTTCAAAGTTTTGAAGAAAGTATCAAAGAAGACTTGAATAAGAAGCTTAAAAACACTTATTTCAAAATAAAAATCAAAAGAAACTCACCAAAATATCAATGAAAACAGAAAATCAAGAATGGAAATGCAAGGAAAGTGCAAGAGTATGGTGCTTTTAGCTATCTCTAAAAGTTAAATTGCAAGCTTTTCCTCTTCTTTCTTTCTTTGCCTTTCTAAACTTTGTTTTTTTTTTGCTTTTCAAAAATGGAGAGAAATCAGTCAAGCAAGAGTGAAAGAATGAATGAGAGACCCCCCTTTTAGTGTGGCCGGTTGGCATGTAGAATTCTCTAGGACGTTTTAGAATTTTTTCTAACCAAATTTAATCTAATGGTCTTCAATCCAAGATCCTTTCTGTGTAGAATTCTCACCATTAGATTAGAATAATCAGCCCTTGAATTATGATGTCATGAAGAGGGTGTCATAAATATGATGCCATAAATATGGCATTATTCCTCTCTATGTGTCATAATTTCAAAGGCTTAATCACAAAAAATAACTACCTTCCTCTTCACCCTTGGCCCTTTGATGAAAAATCAGAAAATATCCACTCTTCTTTGGGCCTTGGTTGGCTGCCTCTTCACCTTCCCAGCTCATACGTCATTTTTTTAATTGCAAGAAAGGCCTTTTTCGGTTTCTTCGGTGAAATGACATTTTTGACCCCCAAACCAAATTAAATAGCAAACGAACTCCAAATTCAAATTTTATTTTTTCAATACTTCCAAAATTATAAAAAAAAATAATTAAATTGTGGAAGTTTTCAAAATATTTCGAGCCCATTTGCTATTTCTTTGGATTTTTTCTTCCAAAATTGCCCTTTTATGCATCCAAACTTTTACCTTTTTTAAACGAGCTCCAAATCCATATTTTTCTTCACCAATCTCTTCCAAATAATTTAAAATTGAGATCTGCAAATTTTCAGAATTTTTGGAACTCATTTGCTATTTGTTCGGGATTTATCATCTTGAATTTCAACTTAGTGGGCCCGAAATTTGATATTTTGCAAGCGAGCTCCGAATCCATATTTTCATTCGCCAATCTCTTCCAAATTATTTAAGAATGGGATCTGCAAATTTTCATAATTTTTGGAGCTCATTTGCTATTTTTCTCGAATTTTCCAAGTTTGCACTTTTGTCTCTACAGCCCGATTTTGCTCAAAACAAGTCCGATTTCCAGATTTTTTTTTTCTATGCCTTTTTCATTTATTGAATTGGATTTGGTTTGAAAACGCCCAATTTTTACAATCAAATTCCCTTCTGTTTTGATTTTTCCTCTTTTCAGTATCGAAAATTTCCTCGTCTTTTCGTTTTTCCTTCAATCGGCTCTTTTCTCAGAATTTTTTCAAACTGAGCCTTAGGTTATCCTTGTTTACTCATTCCTCATCAATTAGGGGCTTTAGTTTTAACGAATCAGGCCATTTCTTTAATTTTCCCAATTTTACCAAAATCCACTAAAATTCCTAATTCTCGACTTTCTTTTGAATTACTTTTCCTATAGTTTTTCTTCCAAGTAGCTTTTCCATTAATCATAGTCAGTGCTTATCTTTTATTTGGAACCTTCAATTCCGGCCAATTTGATCGTTTAAGCATTTTTCCACAAATTTTCTGAACTAGGATTTTCTTTCTACTGAATCTTCGTAACCAACTTCTGAACTCCATATCTTTCAATGTAGGCCTTGGATTATCAAAATTCTTTCATCATTTTTCAATTGAACTTCAAATATTGATTTTGAACATGGGTTGACTTTTTCAGTAGTTGACTTTTTGAGGTTGACTTTTCCGAGGTTGACTTTTTCAAGTTTGACTTTTTATGTCTGCTTTCTTAAACTAAGTCAAGGAATACCACCTACAGGATGAGAAAAAGTCTTTTTGCATTCTGAAACATCAATTTAGGAAGGAAACATACCTGTTTTAGTGGTCCGGACAAAATTAGGTGTCTACAGTTTCACTGTTATGAAAATGTACATTTTTTTTTCTAAAATGTAAATATAGTTATGCTATATGTACATATTATTATACTTCTATGTACATATGAGCAATGAAGAGCATTGCTTTGTGTTTTATTTGCTTTTCTTTGCATCTTGCAATGATGGTTATGCTGATTGCTTTATGTTTCTCCCTCCAGATTGCATGCACCTCATCTATTTGAAAGCATTGGGTGAATGTCGACTCCTCAAATGGAGTTGAGGACCTATGAGCAAAGGCAAGGAGACCCGTATTTGCTATCATTGCTCCATTTTCAATGCAGTACCTATCATCAGTTGCAAACAATCTTCCACCTCGTTCAGAACACATTGTCCTTATCATCTCTTGCAAGCGCTTATTGCAACCCACACCACCAACTATGAAAACATCTTTCATGTCACATTGAGCCATCATTCATTCTATAATCTCCACAAGCATTGGAAAATAGAGTTTCCTGCAATGTATTACGATATAAGTAGAAAATAACCAGAACAAAAACAATAGCAGACAACATATTATTGCTAATACATTAGAATGGCACATTATTCCTGTGGAGTATTACAATATAAGTTGAATTTAAGACAATATAAAAATGTATATATTGTTTTGCCTACATGTAAATGCAGCAATGCTATATGTACATACTGTTTTGTGTCCATGTACATAAAAATGGACTTTTTTTTATTAAAATTTCTTACTCAAATTGTTATTTTATACTACTTTTAAATGATTTGGGGATTAATTTATTGGGATTTATGGTTGAATTGAGGACAATATAAAAATGTACATATTGTTTTGCCTACATGTACATGCAGCAATGCTATATGTACATACTGTTTTGTAGCCATGTATATATAAGTGGACTTTTTTTATTAAAATATTTCTTACTCAAATTGTTATTTTATACTACTTTTAAATGATTTGGGGATTAATTTATTGGGATTTAGAGTTGAATTTAGGACAATATAAAAATGTACATATTGTTTTGCCTACATGTAAATACAGCAATGCTATATGTACATACCGTTTTGTGGACATGTACATATAAGTGGACTTTTTTTATTAAAATATTTCTTACTCAAATTGTTATTTTATACTATTTTTAAATGATTTGGGGATTAATTTAGGATAATATAAAAATGTGCATATTGTTTTGCCTACATGTACGTGCAGAAATGCTATATGTACATACTATTTTGTGACCATGTAAATATAAGTGGACTTTGATATTTGATATTTTCCAGTTAGTATTCTTTTTATATTTTGCAAAAATAACATTAAACTATCAAAAAGCAAAAAAAAACTTAATATAATATTTGATAGCTCAATCTTGCAGAGCTAAATTACAAGGTTTTTTTTTATTAACATAAATGGTAGCCAATTGAGCCATCTAATCAAGGAGCAAAAAAATAAACTAAATAACAACCAAGTAATTGAAAGCATTGGACTATAACAAATCCAACTAATACCATAAACACAGAATTGAATAATTGAAATTTCATTTCATTCATTCCAAACATAGGATGTTCTAGACAACACAGAAAATTAGAAAGTACAATAGTCCTAAGTTCCTACCAACATCAACATTTTCCTACAACCAGAGTACACAAAGGAAGCTACATACACGAGAAATAAGAAGCAAAGACTAGACTAAGCAATAGTTACACCAGCCAAAAGCTTCTGAAGTTCCTCATCATTCCTCACAACAACAAAAAAACATGCCTTGGTGATGCACCCAAAAGAGTGTATCTTATTTAACCTTGCACTAAAAAGATAAATTGTAAGTATAGTAGTTAGCAAGGGTCGAGTCCTCAGGGATTGGGTTTTAGTTTATAAGTTAATAGTTTAAAACTTAAATTCAAGAACAATAAAAGAAAAGGGGTTTTTGAAGCCAGATTTAAACTAAAGTAAATAATAAGAATAAGATGCAAGGCGGTATAACCAGCCAATAAAAATATATATACTAAAATAGGCGGTATAACCAGCCAATAAAAATATATATACTAAATTAGGCGGTATAACCAGCCAATAAAAATAAAACAAAGTTAATATACAAATTAGGCGGTATAACCAGCCAATAAAAATAAATATAAAAAATAAGCAAACTAAAAGTAAGAAAACAAGTAAGAAGAATCAAATATGAAAAATATGGTTAAGGTTTCATTCTCCACCACTAGACATCATTAAGAATCAATTTCAGATCTATCAATATCAACCAACTATCAAAGTTAACAACCGTAGATAACAACAAGCTCTGTTACCCCAATCTTTCCTTAGTTTGTCGTTAAATAGAACAAGCTCTCTATTTAATCTCTAACCATTAAACAACCTAGAATAAGCTCTCTAAATTCAATTTAATGGCAGCTTTATGATGAGAAAGATAGGTTGATCTAAGCAACAAACACATAAGCTCGGATTGTTCAACTTAGGTTATGTTCCACTTTGCAATTATTGAAAACTTGACCATAATCATTAATCACAAATTGCCACTTATGAATAGGAAATCAAGACAATTACACGGATCAAGACTCCTAAACTAACAATAGATAATTATCAAGATCTATCTAGTTGTACACCTAAATAAATCTAGACAACATCATGAACAATTCTTGTAGAAGAACATAAGCAACTTTGATAGAAAATTAATGATAGATAGAATCTGAAAATCAATCACAAAACATGTCTAGGGCTTTGAAATCACCCTTAACCAAATAGAAGTTTAGCCTAGCATAGGCATTATAAACATAAACATAAAATTAAAGAAAATCTAAGAAGAAAATAAAAGAAAGAAAGAAGAAGAGGAAGAATATTAATTATCCAACCTCTTGCTCTCTCTAAAGAAAAAGAAAACTAGAGAAAAGAAAGAAGAAGAAAACTTAGAGAATTTTATTAAAATGGCTAATATCCTACCTATGTACAATATGATCCTCTACAATCATCCAAGGCCCTCTATTTATACACATTTTGGAGGGCTAAATGACAAGAGACAAGCTTTACAAATTTCAAAGGTAGGTATATGACGATTTTGATCAGCCAACTTGATGGTCGATTTCGTCAATATTGGAGGCCTGATCTGATCCCATGGTCTTCTAGAAAAAGGTTCCCCTATCAGTTACGGAACCATAGCCGTTGGAATCAGCTCATTTGCTGATGTGGTTAAGCAGATATGGGCAAAATACGAAAACATGTCAGCACAGACGTCATTGCACATCAGCCACCTTGATGGTCGATTTCTTCAATATTGGAGGCCTGATCGGATCACATGGTCTTCTAGAAAAAGGTTCCCCTATCAGTTACGGAACCATAGCCATTGGAATCAGCTCATTTGCTCTTAGCTTTGCATGGCTACAAATTTCAGCCTTATTGCTTCAGTGAAACTCGAGATATAGCTGATATGGCAAAAGGTGTCGGAACTGGAACTGAACTGGATTTGCCCTTAATTCTAGTAATCTGGAATCACTCAAAGAAACTTGTGAAAAACACCAAAATACATAAAAATATAAAAGATAATAAACACAATGAGACTAAACAATAATAACTCGTATTTGACACAAAACAATAATAAAACATAACTAAAAACTATATAATTATACGAGTTATCACACCCCCACACTTAGATTGTTGCTAGTCCCTAGCAACGACTCAATAAAAATAAAATAAGAAAATCTAATCTAATCCATTTTCGTAGGAACTCACGGTGGCACTTAGCATGTGACACAAGCCTTTAAACCCCTAGGTGTCCCTAGTGGACGAGTTTAGTCTCGTGAGGGTTTACTAGAACGATACCCACAAACATTGAAAAATTAAAATATAAATAAACTACATATAAATAAACTACATATACTAAAAATATTTACTCCTAATCCTTTCAATACAAATTAGAGACAATATTTGAACAAGTCTTATAAACTAATCAATAGCTTAAAAAATTTCACAAAAAATCATGCTTGAATGTAAATTGTTTGAGTTAAGCCAATATTAGCATAACATATCTCAATCAAAATAGTGCATGTTCAAATTTAATCTCAACTTCTCACATGGGATACTCTCTTGATTTTCACTCTTTAAAGTAGTGGTAAAGTGTTTACACTCAATCAATCTCATGAAAACACTTCTACCATATGCTTGCTTGTCCACCTATTCTCCACTAAAAGATCATGCAACTTCATAAATCAAGAGGTCTTTAATCAAGGTTGTAATGGGGCCAAGGGGTTTGTAATGTGGTTGAAGAACAAAAGGATAAAGATATCACAAAGGTTCCAAAGAGTTCATAAAGTTTAGAGACATAAAAAGATTATACAAAGAAACTTCTCAAAACTCTTTACAAGTACATAGTCACCTAGGCCGGATATTCATGTTGGGCCTTTTCTTCATTCTAAACAACTTTGTAACATCTTTTTCTTTTTCCACAAATTCAAGAGATGATTCATTTTTTTTTATATAGGAATGTATTTGCCAGTATTCCATTTCTTTTTCTCTTGACTTTTCTTTTCTTTTCCCCCCACACTTATTTCTTGTTTCTAACCAAAAAATATCCCTTGTCTTTGCAACTTGTCTCAAATCATGCTAATTCATCTTTGGAACAAAGGTAAAGATATAAGTATATTTAGGTTAGGGACAAGTTATGGTTACCAAAGAGATAGCTTATTCAATGTAGGCTCAAATTGGTTCACTAAGGGTGTGTTCTCTTGGAACATCAATAAGGGATGGTTGTTTGGCCCTGGCTAAAAATCCTAATGCCTCTATCATATTCATGTTGTCACATGCATCAATATAGTCTCAAACGGTTTAAAGCAAGTTCTAGAGAATCATGTAATCATAAGAGCACTCAAGAAAGAAATTAGATTGATTTGTATAATGCATCAATCATTTTAGGCTCAAAAACTCACAAGAATGATTATACAAGTCAGATTAAGTCTAAACATGCTTCTTTCTCAATCAACATATCATATTAACATTGGCTCATAAAAAGGTTGACATCAAGCTCAATTCTCATGAAAATCTTCTCACTAATAAATATGTTTTAGACTTATGCAATTCATATCTCATGATTGTATTAAAAAGGAACTAAAACACACTAAAAAATAATAATAATAATAATAAAGACTCATAAAAAAAAAATAATAGACAAAAATAAAAGAAATCCTAAATCATTCCCCCCACACTTAATTCTTACATTGTCCTCAATGTAAGTCTATTAACCCAAATGAAAGAATCATGTGTAAGAGAAAAGAACTAATAACATAAGAATAGGAATAACTAGACTCAAAACAAAACAAACTCATGCAACCTAAATAATCTTAAAATACTAAACAAAAATTAACAAGTAAACGTAAAAAGATTAAAATCAAACTGACAAGGTATGTCTCAAGTCTCCCTTACTCAGACCTTGTTCAGAATGAATACTTCTAAATTGCTTAAAACACAACAAACTCTTTTTTTTTTTTTTTTTTGAAAAGAAGAAATCAAACTGACAAGGTATGTCTCAAGTCTCCCTTACTCAGACCTTGTTCAGAATGAATACTTCTAAATTGCTTAAAACACAACAAACTTTTTTTTTTTTTTAAGAAGGTAAAATTTAGGAGATATTACCTGTAGAGGTTGCTAACCACTTATTATAACTGAGACACAACAAACAAAATGTTAGATAATGTCACAAAGACAAAGTGCAATCCACTCCTTGCTCGTCCATATCTCTTTTTCTTTTTCCGAGCGTTTGCGAAACAACCGTAGCAGATAAATACTCATAAGCTTGGAGCTTTTTGAGTAAATCTTCAATGGTTGTAGCAGAAATTATGGTTCTCCTTGCCTCTGAAAACATGAATCCATTATCCACAGCATTATCTAAATATGAAAGCAAATTACTAAAATAACCATTAATATTAAGCAAACCAATGGGTTTCTTATTTGTGACCAAAGATGACCAAGAAGCCACGCAAGCTATTTCTTCCAATGTACCCAGACCTCCTGGTAAAGTAATGAATGCATCGGCAGAATGGTACATGATTGTTATCCGTTCAGGGATACTCCAGACTTGTATTTCCTTACCCACGGTAGGTCCACAAAAACTTGTGAATAGTTTTGGCACGATTCCTAGAACTGGACTTCCTCCGGCGTGTGCTGCTGTAGCGACTGCTCCCATTAAACCCGTACTACCGCCTCCATAAATCAACTGGATCTTTTGTTGGGCAAGTATTACTCCAACTCTTATGGCTTCATCAGCAAATATGTTATTTTTCCCTGGATAAGCACCTCCAAAGACACAAATTTTTTTAATGCGCTGGGATGAAGTACTTTCCATTTTTTTTTTCTTCGAGTGCCTGAAAGAGAATGAGTACATGGTGTAATATATAGAGGACTGAGTAGTGAATCAGACAAGAGTAATAATGTCGCCGAAAGTGTATCTGACCTGTCAGAAGAAAATGTTAACCTAACAAAAGATTTTTGCGTGATTTCAGGAAGAAAATCAAAAAGAGAAGAAAAAATCAACCGTAAAAGACAAATAAAAAAAAACGAGAATAATTACACAAATCGAACAACACGTAAATTAAACCGAAATGAAGTTATTGCAAATCAAACCAAAAGCTGAGAAGTCATTTATTGTAGTTGTGATTGTGGCTCACATCTTCCTCTGGTTTTACGTCCAGAAACGGCTTAAACGCCTTCTATGAGTCGAGGATATGCTTCCCATCCAGTTTTCTTACAAGCTGGCAAACAGGGTCTTTTAACATCAGATTCCCAAGATGTTGCCATTCCCTTTGGAATTGCGGCCATAAATCAAGAATTTCTCTTTGTACGTCTCCACTAGGATGCGTCTCAAGAGAAAGTTGGATATTACCCAAATTCTCCTTACTCAGTCCATCCTTAATGAATTCAATTTTATCATCTCGATTAGAGGACGGAATCCCAATAGAACGACATTTACCGTTACACGTCCATCGTGCACATTTGTGGCAATTTGAACTCATGCGCTTTGCTCGTCGCTTCTTTGCAAAAGTGCTTCTACCTGTACCTGGTAAATGCAAAACAGGAAGATATTCATCTTCACGTACCTTGGCTTCAATTATCCAACGTATGTCGTCAGGAATCCCTTTGTGCATAAGCATTCTTAATCTTTCAAGTCGAACTTGGTAAAGCTTCAGTAAAATATTTCGAGGAAAAGGAGGAAATCGTTTCTGCAATCTTGTGAGAATATCATCCATCCTGGAAAAAAAAATGAAAAAAATTGAAAGAGAAATTGGAAGAGAAATTTATAGACAATATCAGTTTTGTGGGTAGCTGATGGAACCGATTTAAATAATCACGGAGTACCGTTATCCGCATTTAACCGGGGTAAAAAATTAAAAATTATTTTCAAAACAAGGATCAGAAAGAAAAACAACATAAAAAGACTCAAAAACAAAACACTCTAAATAAAATCCTAAATTCTTCCCCCCACACATAATTCTTACATTGTCATTAATGTAATGCTATTATCCCCCAATGCAAGAATTATATGTAAGAGAAAAGAACTATTAAACAAAAGAAACTTATGCAGCCTAAATGAATTTAAAAGCAGTAAACACAATTAACAAAGAAACATAAGAAATAAAAATAATAAAAATAATAAAAGAAAAAGGAAAAGAAAGAGAAAGAGAAAGCAAATCTGAATATGGAAGGTTGGCAATTTCATCTTTAATTGGGCTGCCTTCCCAATTAACACTTGAGTTAGTGTTTTGAATCTAACCAACACCCCTTCTTGGCTTTTTAGGCTTGTCAGGCTCATACATGAAATTTCCCAAATTTATGCGTTTGAGAGGTAGCTTTCTTTGCACAACAGTGGATGCATTCTCCATTACAAGTATTATTTCATCATCCTTGGTGGTGCATATCTCATCGAGGAATGGTGCATCTTTTGGTACTTGTTGAATGACATCCACAAACAAACTGTTTAAGGTTTCCAGCGTGTCTTGTTCATGTTCATCCTCCTTGAACTTTGCGAATCTACTAGGAAAAGGTGGAGAAGAAACATTAGTAAAAATTGGAATCTCAAACGTTACCTCAGGTGCCGAAATACTCTTATTTGGATCATTGGCTTCATTATCCTCAAGAATAGAATTTATCTCTAATTTTGTCTCATCCTCATCTTGTTCCTCATTCCTCAAGGTCACAATAGTAGTATTCTCCTTTGGGTTAATCATTGTTTGGGCAGGGAGTTCTTCAGATCTTTGTGCTACCCATCCCACCATACTACTAGTCAATTGGATCATTTGCTTTTCCAAACTCTGGATGCTTGCCCTTGTTTCCTGTTGAAATTGCAATGTATCAGTAACAAGAGAATAAACAAGATCTTCTAAAGAAGTACCTGAGTTTTGAGTCATATGTGGTGGTTGAAAAAGATCTGGTTCTTGGGACCATGATTGATTGAAGCTAGATGGATGAGTGTAATTGGCATAAGGATCTACTTCTTGGTAATTTTTTGAGTAGCCATAATTAGTATGATCCCACCATCCCTCATGGTAAGTGTTTGAGTAATGATCATACTGTTGGTCTTGGAACACTTGATGGCCTTGACATCCTCCCATGGCAAATTGTTGAACTGGGAAGGTGAGATTGGCTTGTTGATTCTCCATGTTCATGTATGCCACCAACTCTTCAAGTGTTAGATTGCTCAATTCCATCGTTTTTTTTATTTTTTTTTTATTTTTTTTTTCAAAATTTGATAAGAAAAACCCATATGTACAAGAAAACAAAACTCATTAGAACTGAAAATAAGAATAAACCAAGTAACAAATAAACTAAAGAAAACAATCCCCGGCAACGGCGCCAAAAATTTGATGCACCCAAAAGAGTGTATCTTATTTAACCTTGCACTAAAAAGATAAATTGTAAGTATAGTAGTTAGCAAGGGTCGAGTCCTCAGGGATTGGGTTTTAGTTTATAAGTTAATAGTTTAAAACTTAAATTCAAGAACAATAAAAGAAAAGGGGTTTTTGAAGCCAGATTTAAACTAAAGTAAATAATAAGAATAAGATGCAAGGCGGTATAACCAGCCAATAAAAATATATATACTAAAATAGGCGGTATAACCAGCCAATAAAAATATATATACTAAATTAGGCGGTATAACCAGCCAATAAAAATAAAACAAAGTTAATATACAAATTAGGCGGTATAACCAGCCAATAAAAATAAATATAAAAAATAAGCAAACTAAAAGTAAGAAAACAAGTAAGAAGAATCAAATATGAAAAATATGGTTAAGGTTTCATTCTCCACCACTAGACATCATTAAGAATCAATTTCAGATCTATCAATATCAACCAACTATCAAAGTTAACAACCGTAGATAACAACAAGCTCTGTTACCCCAATCTTTCCTTAGTTTGTCGTTAAATAGAACAAGCTCTCTATTTAATCTCTAACCATTAAACAACCTAGAATAAGCTCTCTAAATTCAATTTAATGGCAGCTTTATGATGAGAAAGATAGGTTGATCTAAGCAACAAACACATAAGCTCGGATTGTTCAACTTAGGTTATGTTCCACTTTGCAATTATTGAAAACTTGACCATAATCATTAATCACAAATTGCCACTTATGAATAGGAAATCAAGACAATTACACGGATCAAGACTCCTAAACTAGCAATAGATAATTATCAAGATCTATCTAGTTGTACACCTAAATAAATCTAGACAACATCATGAACAATTCTTGTAGAAGAACATAAGCAACTTTGATAGAAAATTAATGATAGATAGAATCTGAAAATCAATCACAAAACATGTCTAGGGCTTTGAAATCACCCTTAACCAAATAGAAGTTTAGCCTAGCATAGGCATTATAAACATAAACATAAAATTAAAGAAAATCTAAGAAGAAAATAAAAGAAAGAAAGAAGAAGAGGAAGAATATTAATTATCCAACCTCTTGCTCTCTCTAAAGAAAAAGAAAACTAGAGAAAAGAAAGAAGAAGAAAACTTAGAGAATTTTATTAAAATGGCTAATATCCTACCTATGTACAATATGATCCTCTACAATCATCCAAGGCCCTCTATTTATACACATTTTGGAGGGCTAAATGACAAGAGACAAGCTTTACAAATTTCAAAGGTAGGTATATGACGATTTTGATCAGCCAACTTGATGGTCGATTTCGTCAATATTGGAGGCCTGATCTGATCCCATGGTCTTCTAGAAAAAGGTTCCCCTATCAGTTACGGAACCATAGCCGTTGGAATCAGCTCATTTGCTGATGTGGTTAAGCAGATATGGGCAAAATACGAAAACATGTCAGCACAGACGTCATTGCACATCAGCCACCTTGATGGTCGATTTCTTCAATATTGGAGGCCTGATCGGATCACATGGTCTTCTAGAAAAAGGTTCCCCTATCAGTTACGGAACCATAGCCGTTGGAATCAGCTCATTTGCTCTTAGCTTTGCATGGCTACAAATTTCAGCCTTATTGCTTCAGTGAAACTCGAGATATAGCTGATATGGCAAAAGGTGTCGGAACTGGAACTGAACTGGATTTGCCCTTAATTCTAGTAATCTGGAATCACTCAAAGAAACTTGTGAAAAACACCAAAATACATAAAAATATAAAAGATAATAAACACAATGAGACTAAACAATAATAACTCGTATTTGACACAAAACAATAATAAAACATAACTAAAAACTATATAATTATACGAGTTATCACTTGGAATGATCCTATTCTTCTTGTTGTCTCTTGCAGCATTACCAGCCAACTCCAGAACCTTAAATAACACATAAACAAACTTAGCAACATACTTCAAGGTTTTTAAACGTAGCAAAAAATTAGTGTTTTCGAAGTTTCATTCAATTTGTGTTTTGAAGTCCGGATTCTTGTATTCCTTTCCTTAAAATGACCAATTTAGCAAAAATATAACAATTCATACAAAATAATAAGTGTAGTAAAATTCATGTATCAATTCATACAAATGAGTAAAAGTAGTAAATTATAGTACTTTTATTCCCTAAAGCTAAACCCTTAACCATAATACCTTCGTCTAATCGTTTTTGCCTTTTAAAACGACTAAAAACTAACAAAATTGATAAGAAATGCTTCAACAAAATAAGTCCACTTATATGTACATATAGCATAACTGTATATACATATAGCAAAACTGTATGTACATTTTTATATCTGTGAGAAATGTTTCAACAAAATAAGCCCACTTATATATACATATAGCACAACTGTATGTACATTCAGCAAAACTATATGTACATTTTTATATCTATGAGAAATTCTACCCTAAACCTAAAAATATCAAATTGGATTATGGTGCCATCTGTTGGTTTCCCATTTCTTCACCAGATATCTAAAGAAGCTATGTGAAAGTGAATGAAACTAGCAAATGAAATGGTAGGAAGTGAATGTTAGAAGAGGCAATAATTATTTGTTTAAGTATGTTTTTCTCTTCATATTTTCCTTGTACACTAATTTGATAGCAATATATACATATAAGAATTATATTATGAAAGAAAATATGTACCTAAAATACTTTTGGAAAATATGTACCTAAGCCAATATGTACATCAGAAATAGCAACCGAAAATGTGAATATATCCTAGTCTTATTATAGAGAGACCCAAAATCCTTACCATAATTCTTCCCTGCAATTTCGGAATCATTTAAAATTACTCTAATATAATAGCTTTACTAAGAAATTATTCAAGAAAATAAGTCCACTTATATGTACATAGAACAACAATAGTATGTACCTTCAGCAAAACAATAAGTACATTTTCATATCAGTGATAATTTTTTTTTAAATCCCAATCTATTATGCTCTTATGTGTTTCCAAATCCTAAATTACCTAAGTATTATAATTACCTAATTAATCTTGTTATCAAACACATGAAAGCTTATGATACCATTGTGCAGAGATATCAAATTAATGTATTAGTGCAAATTAAGTTAGTAAAAATGAGCTCTCTCATATGTAAAATAAAGAAGTCAATTGCAAGCATAGACAATTGAGAGAGCACTCATGTTCCTGCAAATTTATCCCTTTTAAATAATCCTAAGCTCGACTAAAGCATCTTGAAAAGATCTAGTTCTAGTATACGTTTCAAAACTAGATTCGGTAGTTCGATTTCTCATGAGAAAGAATTAGCACTCCCAAATGCATGTGATACTAGATCTTGATGACCCCAAGAAAATATCTGACTTTAAAAAGAACCCTTTTGAGCCTTTCGAGGATCTTTTGCCAAAAGGGAAACTTGAGTTCATAAAAGAAATGACAATAACTAATTAATCCTATATTATCTTAAATTGATCTTAATTAAATAATTTTTATTTACTTTTAATTAAAATTTTATTATTATTCAAGTATTTAGATATGGAAAAAAAATAGGTTTTTTTTCACCATTCTTAAGAAATTTCTAAAAATTGTCTCATCTCAAGAGTATTCAAGAAAACTCATTCTTTCTCCTGTAAAGATTATGTCGTCGGGTTTTATTTGGACTTTTATGGAAGGATTTAAATTTCAATATTTTTTAAAATTTATAGAAGGGGTTTAGATAAAGTTTGATATGTATATTTTTAATAAAATTATAGCAAAGCTTATTTTTTTTAAAAAATTGTCTTTATTTGTGTTTTTATAATAAATATTGACTTTTAACTTTGAAAATTTACTCAAACTTTTCACCATTTTGAAGAATTTTTTTTTTTTTTGAAAAAAACTTCTCACCTACAAATTTTTACAAAATTTGCCTATTTGTATATTATAATTATTATTTTTTGAGAGAAAAGTAATATAATATTCTTAATTAAATTTCAATTGCTTTAGACAACTAATAAATAAGTAATCAATTTATAAAAATGAATATACAACATATTAAATAATTAAATAAATAATATGTTACACAAATAATGGAATAGTTAAATAAATGAAATAATGAATAAAAAGAAAATTAAAATGAAAATTAAAATTAAATAATGTAAATGAATAAATAAAATAAAAATAGAATCATATAAAACCAAAAAGAAGATAAAATACAAATAAATAAAATACAAATAAATAAGAAAAACAAGATAAATTGGACCAGTTTAAAGGTGAGAGTTAAACTCAAAATATCCCCCCAAAATAAATTCTTTTGATCCTATCAACCCCTTCTCTTTGTTTTCCAAAACAGATTTTCCAAAAACAAACACAAGAGCCTAGACCTAAATAAAGTCGAAACAATTAAACTGTTAAAATTTCTCCAAAAATCTTTTTTTGCTATCTGTGTGTTGACTTACTATCTTTGTTTTCTCCAATTGTTTCTCAACTGTGTGTTTTTTGTTGCTCCGGTAATGTGTATTTATTGAGGAAAAATTATTTGAGTCCTAAATTGTTTTGTTTTGATTTTTTTTTAATCAAATTCTATCTGTAAAATTTGAAAAGAAGTCCTTTAATCTTAATTTCAAAGCTCGTCAGTCCTAATTTCAAATTGAAAAGGAGTATTTCCTTTGTTGATTGTTTATGATTTTTCTATTTCTTTTTCGATTTTCATTTTCAAGTTTGTCTTTTTAAGAATTTTTCTAGAATTTCAAAATAAAAAAAAAAAGGAAAAAAAAAAAGACAAAGATTGAAAGAATAGAAAAATTAATTTGGACTAACCGCCCCTAATGGGTTCCAAGGCTCAAAAATATAATTTCAAACCCAAATAAAATATAATTCAAGTCCAAAAATTAATTTGAAACAAAAAAATAGTTACAAGCCCAAAATTTTAATTCATTAAAATCTAAATTAACAATAAAAAACTCATAATTTATTAAAATTAAAAAAAAAAATCAATCAAGGACCTATATTCATACTAACACTGGTCTTATAGAAGATCTGATTACAAATCCCAAAACCATTTTCTAATTAAACTATATTTGATTTAGATATTTTAAAATAAATTAATTTATCAATCAAACACGTTTTAATTACACCATTAAGACCCCTGTAAAATTGGATAATTATAGTTTTTTAGGCCTTATTCATTCCATGGGCGCATCTAAAAATTTGTCAAACATGCACTATAGAGAATTTTATAATTAGCACCAATTTCTTTAAGTAACTTTGAATATATTATATTGGAAAATATGTCTTTTTGTTGCCTAAAAAGTATTATTTGATCTTAGCCAACAAATTGGTAATTAAAATAAAAAAATGTATAATTATTTCCTAAGCTTTTAAATCATGTATCTATATCTATATACATATCTATACTATTATTAAAATGAATGGCTGAGTTGGTGTCACGAGTTAACCGGACACCAACTCAATTAGAAAAATGTCAAAAAAACCAAATTGAAAATATAATATAAAATGTAATTAAGGCTGTTTATGTAATTTACTTTAAATAAACTACGTCATTTGTTACATCATCATATAACTTCCTTATTTATATAAAAAAAAAAAAAAAACTACCCACATCAGATAGCTTCCTTTAAAAAAAGAACTACCCACCTCTTATATCATTAAGTTATTTATTTAAAAATATTTTTTAACTCGCACATTTTTTTTCTTTTTCACCCATATTGTGGGTGTGCAATATCTAGTAGTAAATAAGAATATACATATTCACATAACTTGACTTATCTATACTATATATAAAGGAGTGGCTGAGTTGGTGTCACTGAGTCAAGTGACACCAATTCAGTCACGAAAAATACCAAAAAATCATTAAATGTTAAAAAATAAAAAAATAAAATAAGGATATATATATATGTCTTTTAATATTTTACAAAAAGATTATTTATTTACTTCTAAAAAAACTACCCATTTACAAAAATTATCCACTTATAAAAACCTTTTTTTTTTACATTGAATTTTTTAAAAACATAATTTATTATATTTTTAAAAATATAATTTTTACTCACATTGTGAGTGTGTAGAATTTTAGTTAATATAATGGGAGTGACTAAGTTGGTTAGGCACCAACTCAGTCAATTAAATTACTTAAAAACTTATTTAAAATAATAATATTAGGGGTAATTACATATTTAAAAAAAAAAATACTCACATATATCTAAAAAATTACCCACTCTTCTTTTATAAACTACCATATTTATCATAAATTACTCAATTTTTTTCACTTTTTTTTTTCTTTTGTTCAATTTTTTTTTCCATCAACATAATAGGTGTACATGTTTCTAGTTAATATGATGGGAGTGGTTGAGTTGGTGTCACGAGTCAAGTGACACCAACTCAGTTGATGAAATTATAAAATAAATCAAATATAATTATAACACAAAAAATAGAATAGAGATATTTTTATCTTTTTAAATTTCAAATGCATATATTTTAAAATATATATATCTACTCTTTAAAACAATACTCATTTTCTAAAAAACTACCCACCTATAAAATTATTTATATTTTATACTTATAAATTTTTTTTTAAAAATTATTTTTTCGCCCGAGTGTGCCAAATTCTAGTATATAAAAAATGATAAGTCGTTGGGACGCCAAGAAATAAGCTAAAGACAAAAGAGATGATTTCAGAACAACGGCGTTTGCCAGCCACACTAAGGGCTAACTAAATACCTTGCGTTTTAAAATGTGGCTTTAAATTTTTATTATTATTACGTGTTGTTAATATTTTATTTTGGTTTTCTTTATTTACGTTAAGTGCTTGAATTCTGAATTTCTCGTTATTTTAATCCAAACTCTAACACCTAGTGACACAATCAACCTATATAGATGTGACGTTTAAATAATATCATCTCGTATGTATTAGACTTATCCAAAGATCGGATTGACTGGCTCGGTCCATATTGAATCGGCCTGGATAGGGATTTTTCTAGTTTGAGCCAACTTAACCCGATCCAACCCGAATTACTCTTTATTAATAAATAAATTATTTTATTCAAATTTAAATTTAAAATTAATTTAATAATAAAAATATATAAATATTAATATAAAATAATATTTTAATATTTTTTAAATAGTGAAACGAGCTTTCAAGTCGAGTTTAGGTAAGAGATATACAATTTTTTTGAGCCGCGACCCAACTCAACCCGACTCACGAACATGTCCTATATGGAATCGTTAATATTTTTTTTTCTAATTCCAATTAAAATGCATTTTTTCCATTTGGAAGATAAATATCCGTTCGAGATTGATCAATTGTTGGATACCACGTGACATTGACATTGAATTTTTTCGAAAAAATATTTACATTTGCATTCATGAAACGATGCTACATAAGCAAACTATACTAATTTGTTTTTTCTTTTCATTTTAGATACTAATTTGTATATTCCACAATAATTTTGGGTACTAAATGTGTGATGTTTTCATTCAATAATCGTGATAAATAAAAACAATGTATTTAATATATTGTGTAATAACAATATTATTAAAGTATTTAGTTATTACAATTTTTATTCTTATTTGTATTACATTTTAATTAATTTTTTTGAAAGATAATATTTAAAAGAAAAAAAAAGATTTGAGCTGCAAAATCTACATGAATCTTTGACAATGGTTCTTTTCACAATTATTACACTAATCATATCATTTTTTTTTATCTTTTTACTCAACTAATTCAAATGACACAAAATTTTTGTGCATAAACTACTCATCATTCCATTAACATTTTTTTTACTTATATAAATCCTTTTATACTTTAATCAATTTCATAGAAGCTACCCAAAAAAAAAAAAAAAAGTTATCTTTTAAACTCAACTTGGTTTTTTTTTTATCATCATGGCATCCAACGCAGTTGAAAATGTTTCTAGAAATGACTATGATGGTATTTGCAACATTTGCAATTATACTTGCAAAAATTTAGCTAGTGTCATTCGTCACCAAAAAAAACTTCACAAAGAAGAGACGAATTTCAAGTGTGATCTTTGCAATCGTGGTTTTCCAAACAAGGAAGCAAGAAATGAGCATCGTAAAAATGGCCATTGAGGCTAATTATATCCAAATATGCCTATCAAACTAGTAACTTGGTAAAGCATGTGGCTATCTCTACTTAGGATTAAGATGTTAATTTATTATATATTTAATTTCTAGTTTTAATATGTAGTTGTTTACTTTCTCCTACTAAATTATGGCTATTTAAGCTAATTATATCCAAATATGCCCGTCAAGCTAGCTACTTGGTAAAGCATGTGGCTATCTCAATCTAGGATTAGGATTAAAATATTACTTTGCTATATATTTAATATGTAGTTGTTTACTTTCTCTTATTAAATTATGTTTTAGATACATTATGTTTTAGATACATGTTTATGTAATGCATTATATTGATGGGCATTATTAATTATATATTTATGTTGTTTTATGGCTTTATTCTTATACTTTATTTTATGATTTTTTTTTTTTGTTTTACGTTTTTTTAATTATTATGAAAAGTGGAATCCAATTGAAATTTAGGTTCTACCAAGAAAGGAGATAAAAATAAAGATAAATCATTTTAAATTTGTAAATATTCAATTCTTCTAACCCAATTTTGAAATAAAATCAATTGAAAATTTCAAGAAATAGTTTAATATTATATAAGAGAATTTTATAATAATGGAGTAAAATTTAAAAATGACAAATACGTGAACATCTTAAATATTGTAAAGATAATGATAACAATCTGACTAAAAGTTAAAAGATAAACCAAGAAAGAGGTAATCTTAATTATACGAAATTAAGATGACAGCATTAACTAAATTGAATCGATGGGCAGGATCCAAATGTAAGGAGGGAGGTCCTTATGTGAAGATTTGAATTGGTAATATTTTCCAAAGCTTCCATCTTTCAAATGGAAAGTACCAATATCTCGAGGACCAAGTGGCTCATATGGATCAATATCAAAATAATCATCCGTGAAATAAATAGAATTAGGCTGGCCTTCAGGAAAGTCTAAAGCTGAAACAGCTAAGGTCCCATTATCACCCACAAACACTATATCCCCATCCATACTCTTTACCTCTTTCTTCTCTAACAATTCACCATTTTCATCATCCAAAACCAGCTTGAAAACCCTGAATTTCTCTGTAAAATGAGCAGGAAAATGGACCTCATCTGAATCCAGATCCAGATACTTATGAATAGAGTATAAATTCCCCATAGATGATTTAACAAGATATACTCGATCAGAAAAGGCTCTTCGATCTTCAGGCATGAGTATATTCAATCTTGGTGACTTCGAACTTTCATCATCTTCAACACCATTAACATCGAATGACACAAAATTGTTGTAGCGTCCTATAACATAAACCAAACTTCTATAAAAAATAACATCAGTGAAAAGCGTTTGATCCTTGTCGATATATATCCAATCTTTCTGCCAGGATTTGTAGAAGGCTAATCTGCAATAAACGCTATAGATTACAACGACAACGTAACTATTCGGATGCAACAAAGGGTCATCTGATAACACAACCTTTCGGATTTTATATTGGTGGTCTATACTATCTAAGTTTGCGACTTCAAGCCGAGGGAGATCGATGCTAATGGCGTCCTTAAAAGGGTTTGAAAGAGTTATGATCAAGTTCTTGTCGACTGTGGCTAACCAACCATAACAGGAACCACAACATCTCCAAGTATAAGACTTGGGAAATTCAATGCTGGAGACTTTTGCTTTGGCTTGTAGGCTATATAATTTTCGCTTTGTCTTGCTTTTTTTGGTTGGAATCAACAACATCGGAACTAGATTTGTCGATGATCGCCTTTTGATGTCGAGAAAAGTATTGAACACTGAATGCCAATGCCTACTGACTGCACCAAATTGAACCAGGTTGATCGGGGTATCTATTTTGTCAAGAACCGAAAAGAGACAGAGTTCTGGCAGATGTTCCCAATCTGGTTCAGAATTTCCCATATGTTTTCCTAGAAAAACAGTCGAAGAATATAAGGAATTCTTTATGAAACAATCTGGAAAAGTTGATAATGATAATAAAAACCACTTAATTAATTGAAGAAAAAGAAATATAAAAGAGGGTTACGGAGCTTTGTTTTTGGAACATAAAGTTGAAGTTATTTATACGTACAGAATTTAGGCTTTTATTATTATTTTTATAGTGATTCCAATTCCAATTAGGAATGGATTTCAAGTGTTTTTATACCACTTGGATTAGGATATAAACAAACTTCAAGTTTTAGAAGGTCTCTTATATTCGAATTCCTTCCCAAATATGAACGCATCATTACGAAAGAAAATGAGAAATCTAAACTCTTAACAAATCCAATCATATGAGAGAAAAAGAGAAACATGGATGCCACAGTCTAAATGTGAATTTTGCCCAACCATAGACACAAGATCAAAAAAACCGGATCGGAAGTCGAATCAATCAGATTTCAGATTCCCGATTCAACCGGTTCAACTTGTTGGACCGGCCGGTTTAATATATATTTTTTATATTTAAATATTAAGTTTAATGTTAAATAAATATTAAATATAGTTAATAATTAAAAAAATGCATTTAGTTTAATGATATGGTCTTTATTATAGAACTAAGAAGTTAAAAATTTAAATATTAATTGTAAATAAAATTAAAAAAAATAAAAAAATAAAAAATCGATTGAACTAATTTTATACCGGTTCGATTAAATCCAATTTTATTATACCCATCGGATCGAACAGGTCACCGATTCAACCGATTCGACTGGCCGATCCGATTCGATCTTTTAGTCAATGCATAGACGCTTCTTTCGTCTTAGTGCGACATATTTCTTATCTTGAATGTTGACATTATTTAGTTAGCAATACATTTAATGTCTCTTCAAATTCTTTAGTTATAAATATATTATATTCGTGTCATATTTCGTATCTTATTTAAAATTATCAAATTTAATTTACACTCATTTTATGATGAAATAATAGTTAATTTATTATTAAGATAAAAAATTTAAAAGTTACATTTATCTAGTTATGAAAAAGGAACGAGAAAAGCGAAAGTTATAAATGAAAATAATAGACATCATCTATAACATAATTAAAAGCAATCTTCAATTAATGTTTGCAATTGGGGAAATTGATTCAAATTGGCTTGCCACACGGCAAGCCAAGTTTTTCTTTTTCTAAAGGAAAAAAAGAAAAGGAAAAAAAAAAGAGAAAGAGAAAAGTTTTGTACGTTCGTGTCGTATTCGCATTATTTTTTATGTTCTTTTTTTTTTTTTTTTGTGGTCAAAGTATTATATTTTTATATAAATTTTTATATATTAATAATTTATTTTATATAAATTTTTACACTTTCGTATATTTATGTTGTATTCATGTTATTTTTGTGTCGTGTCGTATTTTAATTTTTTTTATGTGTTCGTGTCGTGTTTCAATTGATCCAAATATTTTGCATAATTTGACATGGTGATCCAATTAAGAGAAAATTTTGTGTGTCCATGTCGTGTCTCAATTCATCCCATATTTTATATAATTTGTTATAATGATTCAATTTTGTGTGTTCGTGTTATTTTATTGTGTGTTTAAAATATTATAAATTTATAATAATTTTTACACGTTAATAATTTGTTTTATGTCAATTTTGACACGTTCGTGTATTTGTGTCGTGTTCATGTTATTTTTTGTGTCGTGTTTCAATTACTTTTTTCATGTTGTGTTCGAGTCGTATAATCATGTTGTGTCCGAAATTGCCGAGTCTAATTGACATTATTCAAATAACTCACAAATTTGTGTCACGAGTCATTATGTTTGTGTTATTTTTCCTATTATAATCGTATTCAAGGTATTATATATTTATATAAAATTTGACACGTTAATAATTTGTTTTATGTAGATTTGACACGTTCGTGTTTTCGCAACTTAAAAAATAACATGTCTCATCGCGAGACATTACTCGTTAAGTGTGACATTGGGAAAACAGAGGAAAAGGCAACTAAATTCCTCTTGAAATAAAATTAGGGTTTGAAAATAATCTCGAAAAAGAAATGGAGGCGCCACCAATCTTTTTTGGCTAGGTGTGATCGGCCACCTATTAAAACTGATTTTGTAAAATATTTTAAAAATAATTAAAACATTTTTTTTAAAAACCCAATTTCAAAGTCTACGCTTTTAAATCAGAGAAATCAAAGAAGCGGGTTCGAGAGTCGATAACGTGCAGGGAAAGATTAGCACCCCCACAACGCCCGTATAAAATGGTACCTTATTAATCGTGTGTTATCTCGAGTCTCGGTGAAAATTGGTTTTGAAATTGGCATTTTAAAATAATTTCCATTTTTAAGAAAAATAATCTCATTTCTAGTTGAAAATGATTCGGAATTTATTAACTCAAAATTTTCCTATATTCCCCGGTAAACCTGGTGAAACATAGAAATTTTTATTTACTTAGAAAATCTCCAAATCTCTCTTGCTTTTGAAAGAAAGATATTCTGTTTTAATTATAATTGATGATATCCTCCCCGACAACCCGGCAAAGAACCCATGAATTATTTTAACTCGGGAAAAATCTTGATTTATGAAAATATTATTTGTTTTCCATGTATTTTGAAAAATCATTGAAAATGACCATGAGTATGCAAAAATGCTGCTAAGATAAAAATTAAATGGGCATGTGCATTTATCATGACATGACAAACATTTAATTATGATATGGTAAAAGAAATTATGACATGCATGAGGATAAATGTTGTGGCATGAAAATGATGTGGCAAACGAATGACATGGCATATAAATGACATGGCATAAGAATGAATGTCATGTGCATGAAATCGACATGGCATAAGGATGAATATCATATGAATGAAATCGACATGGAAAACTAAATGACATGGCATGAACATGAATGTCATGAGAATGAAATTGTCATGACATGCAAAAATGACATGGTATATGAATGACATAACATAAAAATGAATGTCATGTGGATGAATGACATGGCATGTAAATGACATAGTATGTGAATGACATTGCATATAGATGACAATGACATAATAAATGACATGGCATATGAATGACCTGGCATGCGAATGACATGGCCTAATCTAGATGACATGACATGTGAATGAATGACATGGCATAATCTAGATGCCATGGCCTGTGAATGACATGGCATATGAATGACATGGCATAATGAATGACATGGCATGTGAATGAATGATATGGCATATGAATGAAATGACATGGCATATGGATGACATGGCATATGAATGACATGGCATATGAATGACATGGCATATGAATGACATGGTATAATGAATGACATGACATAATGAATGACATGGCATAATGAATGACATGGCATAGTGAATGACATGGTATAATGACATGGCATACTGAATGACATGGCATGTGAATGACATGGCATGTGAATAATATGGCATATGAATGACATGTCATGTGAATGACATGGCATGGCATGTGAATGACATGGCATATGAATGACACGGCATATGAATGACATGGCATAATGAATAACATGCCATGTGAACGACATGGCATATGAATGACATGGCAAAATGAATGACATGGCATGTAAATGACATGGCATACGAATGACATGGCATAATGAATGACATGACATAATGAATGACATGGCATGTGATTGACATCGCATATGAATGACATGGCAAAATGAATGATATGGCGTTGTGAATGACATGGCATATGAATGACATGGCAAAATGAATGACTTGGCGTGTGAATGACATGGCATATGAATGAAATGGCATAATGAATGACATGGCATTATGAATGACATGGCATATGAATGACATGGCATGTAAATGATTCCCGGCAAACCCGGCAAAGCTTGAAAAATAATTCTTTCATATGATATTCACATGGTTCTGAGTAAAACGAAAACCATACGTTCCGATTCAATAAACACGTGCGTTGAATAATTTCCTAACCTCCCCGGCAAACCCGAAAAAGATTAGGAACTAACTCTCGCCAAATGTTTAATAAACCGAAAAATACGTTTTTATGACAAATTAAGTAAAAACATTTTTAAAATGCAATGCATGGAAATGTATTTCTTCCTTGAAGTAAAGACATCCGTATACCTAAAAAGGTATCCAACTCCCTTAGGAAGATACTTAAATCGGATTTTCAAAAATCAAAATACTTTATGTTTGGATTTAAAGAAAATCGAAACTTTTGAGATGAAAAGTTAGCCTTGGCCGAACCCCCCTCTTTAAAAGCTATATTTTTTCTAGTTTTGAAATCTGGGTTGACCGCCCTTGACCCGACTTTTATAAAATCAAATTTTATAGTTTAAATAACTTGGAAAATAACCCTAGACAGTACCAAATGTCCCAAATGATCCCCCTCTTAAGATCTTAACCAAAACAAAAAAATTATTTATTTTTTGAAAACAAATCTGACCTTCACTGTCAGTTTTGAAAAACTATTTTTTTGCCCTTCTTAAAAATTTCAGAAAAATATGAAAAAATTATGGTAGACCTATAACATGTCGACCTCTATGGTGAAAAATCATCTTAATTTTTGGAGGATGGATACTATGACGGATTTTTACCCAAAATCAAGACAGTGAGTTAAAAAACTGCTTTGTCAAAATCCATTAGGCAGTTTTGAAAATCTATTTTTTTGACCTCCTAACAAATTTCAAAAAATTCTAAAAACTTAGGGTAGACCTAGGACATGTTTATCTCTATGGGAAAAAATCATCTTAATTTTTGGAGCATGGATACTATGAATGATTTTTACCAAAAATCAAGACAGTGAGCTAAAAACTGTTTTGCAAAAATCCATTTTTAAACCTTTGATAGAAAAATCCAAAAATCACAAAAAAAAAATACTAGAGGCTCCTTAAAGGGTCTACAACCAGTGGTTAAAAACTATTTAAATTTGGACAAGGAATGCATGGTGAAAAAAATCAGAAAATACAACTTGCACAACATTTCATTTTTCCACAAGCATGCTCATGAGAGCTTGGCTTTGAGCCATTGGTTTGCTTAAGTCAAAAATTAAGTGGGGATGAGATGAATGCATGAACATGAAGAAACAAATAGGGGGATCTATCCTACCATAAATCAATCAAGAGTTAAGAACATGAACACAAACAACCAAGCAAACCACATCAAGCAAGAACATGTAAGAAAAAATTTGACAAACTTGGTATTTTAATTATTTTTTTCATGTTATGCTTGTATCATATAATTATCTTGTATCTGAAATTACGGGATGTAATTGATCATATTCAAATAACTCTCAATTTTATACCTTATGTTGTATAAGAGTAAGAATTATTATTTTTCTAAATCATTATCTTAACTACTCTTACTTTTTTATCTTTCAAAGTTATTACAAAATATTAATTCAAAATATTAATATTACAAAATATTAATACAAAATATTAATTTATTACAAATTATTATCAAAATATCTTTTTATTAACACATTCATATATTTGTATCATGCTCATTTTATTTTTCGTGTTGTGTCGTGTTTTAATTATTTTATCATGTTATATTTGTATCGTATAATTATGTTTTATCCAAAATTACTGGATCTAATTGACCATATCAAATAACTCTCAATTTTATGTCAGGTGCCATATAAATATAGAAGTTATTATTTTTCTAAATCATCTTCACTTCTCTTGTTTTTTTTATCTTTCAAATTTATTACAAAATATCAATTTAAATTCGATAACATACCCGCAGCGAAGCGCGGGATTTTTCTAGTAATGAATTTAAAATTATCTAGATTTTATTTTTATTTTTAATAAAAATAAAAGATTTAAATACTTTTAAAAATATATATTTATTTTTTTTAATATTTCAGTAACTTTCGCAACTAAATTGTCAAACTCGTGTCATCAATCCATATTCAATAAAAAATTTTATAAATAATATACACAAAAGACAATGGTTTTTTTTTTTATCTTAATATAGCTGATTTTTTTTTTTAATTCTCAAAATACACTTGTTTTCAAATTAAATATCAAAATCCACTTTTTTTGAACCAGTTGAGAAATCGCCATGGCCCATGGGGATTTCCCAAACGGTAATTTTTTTTTTTTAAACTAAGTTGGGAAATCGCCACCCATGGTGGCGATTTTCCAGTGTAAAAATTGAATTTTTTTTTTTAAGTTTTAATTGGAAAATCGTCATGGCCCATGGCGATTTCTCAACGGGTTATAATAAAAGTGAATTTTGATACTTAATTTGAAAACAACGGTATTTTGATAATTAAAAAAAATAGCTATATTATGTTAAAAAAACCAAAGACAATGGTGGTAAATTTGTCTTCTTTTTACCCTTTATAAAATTTGTAATGAGAAAATAGTAAATTTTATTATTAAGTTATTAACATTTTTTTAGACTCAATTACAATTTGATTTTCATAAACTATAACTTGATTTCCTTTTACTAGTTTTAAATTTAATTGTAAGAAAGTAATAATCTTTATCACGCTCGACTTTTACTTTCTTAAATAACAAGTTTATCATTTAAGTTAAATAAATAAAATAAGCATGATGACATGGATTACAATATTGGTAAGTTAAAAATTATGATTTTTTCTATTTATTTATTTGATTGTTAATCCAGTTCACATTTGGAATGGACTTCAAGTGTTTTTATACTACTTGGATAGAAATAAACTTTCATGTTAAATTTAATTGTCAAACTGTTTAAATAAAGGTAAATATAATAGAAGAATATAATAGTATAAATATTAAAAGATATATTAACTTTGTATGTTTTAAAATTTAATAAAATAAAAAGTAAAAATACTAAAGATTATATAAAAATATCATTTTTTAAAATTACTTGGGCAAGTTTGTATAGGTTTGAACTGTAGAATTTATTAACCAGAGTAAGTCTGGATAGAATTCAAGACTTGAATTGTCAAGTTTAGACAAATATATAAGGTGTTGATAGCATGTGTCATAATGTGCAAATCTGAATACTCGACCGCTAAACACAAGAATGAGTCACAACTACTTTCATCAGGTTTGATTAGTCAGTTATATAAATCAATCATTTTTAAAATAATCATAAGCTCGACTAAGGCCCTTGAAAAGAATAGGTTCTAGTTTACGTTTCAAAACTAAGTTCGGTAATTCGATTACGTGTGAGAAAAGATTAGTACTCCAAAACTCATTGTGATACCAGATCTTTATGACCCCAAGGAAATATCTGACTTTAAAAAGAACCCTCTTAAGCCTTTCGAGGATCTTTCGACAAAGGAGAAACTCGAATTCATAGAAAAAAAGACAGTAACTAATTATTCCTACTTGAATTGGTCTTAATTAAATAATTTTTATTTACTTTTAATTAAAATTTTATTATTATTCAAGTATTTAGATATTAAAACAAAATTAGGTTTCTTTCCACTATTATAGAGAATTAAGAAATTTCTAAAAATTGTCTCATCTCAACTATATTCAAGAGAACTCACTCTTTCTCCTCAAAAGATTATATCGTCGGATTTTATTTGGACTTTTAAGAAATGATTTAAATTTCAATATTTTTTAAATTTTATAGAAGGGTTTAGATAAATTTTGATATGTATATTTTTAATAAAATTATAGTAGATCTTAAAATTTGTTTTTTAAAATTGTCTTTATTTGTATTTTTATAATAAATTTCAACTTTTTAATATTGAAAATTTTCTCAAACTTTTCACCATTTTGAAGATTTTTTTAAGAAAAACTTCTCAACAACAAATTTTTAAAAAATTGCCTATTTGTGTTCCTCTTAAAATTTTATTATCGGAAAATATATTAATCTATTATAATTATTATTGTTTTTTGAGAAAAAAGTAATATAATATTCCTAATTACATTTCAATTATTCTGGACAAGCAATAAATAAGTAATCAATTTATAAAAATAAATATATAACATATTAAATAATTAAATGAATAATATATTACACAAATAATGAAATAGTTAAATAAATGAAATAATAAATAAAATAAAAATAAATAAACCATATAAACAAAATTAATACGACAAATAAAAAGATAAAAAAATAAATCATATAAAACCAAAATAAAATACAGATAAAATACAAATAAAAAAAAGGGACAAATAGGATAGGCCAACTTGCGGGGACACACACATATCGATGCACAGATCTACACAACCTAACCTATATATAAAAGAAAAAAAAAAGTTAGGGTAAATATGAAAAACATGCCGTTCAAAGGCACAAAACCTGTTAGATGGTACAATAGTAAAAAATAATTTGTATATGGGAAATAAGAAAATGTAAAATTGTGAAGACAAATATACCCCTTAATGAACAAATAATTTAAAAAAGATCCTTTTCTTCCTCCCTCACCTTTCTTCTCTCCCTCACTAGAAATTGATGGTGTCGTCTCTCCATCAGTTTCACCAACCTTCGCCATGGCCGGTCTCCTCCATTTTGCCTTTGTCTCTCAACACTTTACTTCTCCAAGCTCCTCCCTTCACAATCACCTCTATAAGTTTTTTTTTTTTCCTTTCGATTATATTTTTTATTTTGTGTGAATATTTTGTTTAAGTCAAACCAAACAATTTTGTTTTATGGGTTTGTTAAACTTTGAGTTTTTAATGGTGGGTTTTAATTTTGGTAGTGTTGTTCCTAGGATCTATGAGTGAATTTTATGTAAAAATCAGTGTTTATAATTGTGTCTTGTTACTGTATAGAGCTGTAACTTTTAGATGGAATATATTTGTAGGAATTTCTACTTGTTATTTTGGTGATTAGCTGTGATTTTGGTGGATTATAAGAAGGGTTGAAAGTTATTTTGTTTGAAGAAGCTTTTATGTTGTGTATGCATGGTGTTTGTTAAAATGCCTCTTAGAACTCTTTTTTTAGATGCTTTTTCAATAGTTCTAGTCATTGTCATTTCAACATTACATATGCAGGGATATAATTGGATTAATTTTGTTAAAATTTTCGTACTTGTTCTCTTTTGTGATTGAAGATGTAACAAACTTGAGTTCTTTCTAGAGTGAATGTTATTTGTCTTCTGTAAACAGATTGCATGGGTTTTGTACTAACATTTTCTTATGGAAATGTCTAGGTGGACATGTTAAGACATTGATGTTTGCTCATATGAGTCCGGAAGGAGACTCTATTGGAGAAAGAATTAGCAAACAATTTGTACTTTGAAATTTGCTCAAAGAGTTTCAACAATGGAACTTGGTGCTACTCGTTTGAATAAAGAGAGCAGTAAGGTTATGCAACTCAAAGAGCAGGTAAACATATCCATTCAAACTTTGCTTGATGCCATTGGAAAATACGTCATGCCAGGTTGTCTTCTCTTACTAAGAGTATATGATAGATTGTGAAAATTTAACTGTGAATATATTTGAAGCAATTAACAAGAAACGTGCTTTTAAAAGCTTTAAAAGGAATAACTTGAAAAGAATAATTATGTATCATCGATTTATGTACATTTTATGCCATTAATTAAAATTTCTAGAATCTAAATGCAAGGAACAAGCTATTCCTTCTCTTGTCCAGATATTACAATCTATAAAACATGAATCTATGCATCTGAATGATTTCATTTATGACAAGATTTGCTAATTTTAGATTTGTACTTATGGAGGACATGTGCCTATATATGTATATGTATACCAATTAACAATTAGCATATACTTATTACTCTTACTATTTTGTATTAAATCATTATAATTGTAATATTTAGGTTATTTTAAAAAATGGGAATACATAAGAGCTTAATTGATTGCTATTTAGGGAGAATTTGTCACTGATATGAAAATGTACATATACTTTTGTTGAATATTCATATAGTTATGCTATATATACATATAAGTGTGAAGTAATGAAGATCGGTATCTTCCTATGTATCTTTGTAACCACATTATTGGTAGTGTATGCAAATGTGAAAGGTCGCCTATTGTAAATTGTGCCTTAGAGACCGGTCCTTTTCTGCTAAAATTTGCAAGAACACGAGTGCTTGGTTGAAGGACCCCTCAATAACTTGAAGCAGAGTATGGTTGAATTCCCAAAGCCCAAAAAGGTTTGTGTATAAAAATAAAAGGATAGTGTCTATTATCTGTTCAAATTTCTAGCTTTTTAGTAAAGATAATTTGTTCAAATTTTTGTTAAAAGGTTTAATCCCTTTTTAGCTAAAACTTGTAGGAACATGAGTGCCTCTCTCAATTACTTTTTAGTTATTATAGATTGTGAAGGATAATGTGAATTCAAATAATGTTTGTTTCTGTTACTAAGATTGAGACACAAAAGGTATTTTATAAGATATTTTAAGGTATGTACAAATAGTTTAGACAAATAGTTTAGTTGAATGTACATATAGCTATATTATATGTACATATAAGTTTTACTTATAAAATATGAATCATCATACTTTTGCTTCATTTGTCATTTTAAGGAGGGGAAACATGTAAAAGCTTAAATCATTGGGTTTTAGGGTAGAAATTATTAGTATATAAAAAAGTACATATAGTTTGAAAGAATGTACGTATAGTTATGCTATATGTACATATAAGTGGGTTTAAAGGTTTGATCCCTTTTTAGCTAAAATTTGCAGGAACATGAGTGCTCTCTCAATTGTCTATGCTTGCAATTGACTTCTTTATTTTACATATGAGAGAGCTCATTTTTACTAACTTAATTTTCACTAATACATTAATTTGATATCTCTGCACAATGGTATCATAAGCTTTCATGTGTCTGATAACAAGATTAATTAGGTAATTATAATACTTAGGTAATTTTAGGATTTGGAAACACATAAGAGCATAATAGATTGGGATTTAAAAAAAATTATTACTGATATAAAAATGTACATATGCTTTTGCTGAATGTACATATAGTTATGCTATATGTACATACTGTTATAGTTATATGTACATATAAGTGGACTTATTTTCTTGAAGCATTTCTTAGTAAAGCTATTATTTTAGAGTAATTTTAAATGATTCCGAGATTACAGGGAAGAATTATGGTTAGGATTTTGGGTCTCTCTATAATAAGAGTACTAAAAGTTATATATTTATATCTCTTATTATTTTGTATGAAGCATTATAATTGTAATACCTAGGTAATTTTAAGAAGCGGGAACACATAAGAGTTTAATTGATTGAGATTTAGGTAGAATTTGTCATTGTTATGAAAATGTACATATCTTTTGCTAAAACGTGCATATAGTTATGCTATATGTACATATTGTTATACTTCTATGTACATATGAGCCATGAAAAACATTGATTTGTGTTTTCTTTGCTTTTCTTTGCATCCTACAATGATGGTTTGCTCTCTTTATGTTTCAAATACATCTATGATTTTGATAAAATATACATATATTTATACTTCTTCATGTAAAATCTTTATAGTAAAATGTACATATAATTATACTTCTTCATGTACACATATTATTTTTTTCTTATAATTCATTTACATGTTATTTTTCAATCTTTTTTGGATGTTCTCAATTCATGTTTGGTAATGTATGTTAATGGTTACTAATGTATGTTAATGGATACTTTAGACTACTAATGTATGTTAATGGTAGCTGTCGCAACCTAAAAAAATAACAAGTCTCATTGCGAGATTTATATTCATTAAACGTGACATTGAAAAATAGAGGAAAAGACAATTTAATAAAATTAGGGTTTGAAAACAACCTTAAAAAAAAAGGCATGGAGTCGCCCCCAATCTTTTTTTGCTAGGTGTGTTCGGCAACCTATTAAAACCGGTTCTGTAAAATATTTTAAAATTAATTAAAACGTTTTTAAAACCAATTTCAAGTTTGCGTTTTAAACCAGAGAAAATCAAAGATCGGTTACGTGCGGGGAAGGATTAGCACCCCCACAACACCCGTATAAAACGGTACCTTATTAATCGTGTGTTATCTAAAGTCTCGATAAAAAGTCGGTTTTAAATTTGGTATTTCAAATTAATTCCCAATTTAAAGAAAAATATTTCCATTTTTAATTGAAAATGATCCAGAATTTATTAATTCAAAATTTTCCTATATTCCCCAACAAACGTGGCAAAATATAGAAATTTTTTATTACTTTGGAAAATTTTCAGAATCATTCCCGTTTTAAAGAAGATATTCCGTTATTAATGACAATTGATGATATCCTCCCCAGCAAACCTGGCCGAGAACTCATGAATTATTTTAACTCGGGAATATTTTTATTTTATTGAAAATCATTATCTTTTTTAAAACATTTAAAAAATATGAACATGAATATATATGACATAGTAAAGATGATATAACAAAGTCTAGTTAATATAATGCAGCCTAAATGACATGATATGATTTAAATGACATAGTATATTCTACATGAAATGAAATATCCTAAGTGTCATGATATATTCTAAATGAAATGAAATATCCTAAGTGACATAATATATTCAATATGAAATGACATAACCTAAACAACATGGTATATTCTAAATTAAATAATATGATTTAAATGAAATGATAAATTTAAATGATGTGGCCTATTTTAAATGACATGGCATATTCTAAATAAAATAATATAAATGAAATAGAATATAATCTAAGTGACATGAAATAATATGTAACATAAAATAATGTTATCATGGAATATGTATGAAAATAAAAATAATAATGCATGAATATAATATATGCTAAATGATGTGACAAAAATAAATGACTAAATAAAAAGCATAGGATAGCATGAAATATTCAAAACCATATAACAAACAATATAACATCATAAAATGTAAATCAAAATAATCATAATACCATAAAAAATATCATAGCAAAAATCACATATTAAATAAAATGCATGAACATGAAAAATGCAATGCATGAAAATGTATTGTTTTTCCTTTAAATAAAGAAATCCGTATATCTAAAAAGATATTCGGATACCTTAGGAAAATATATCAAATTAAATTTTCTAAATTCAAAATACTTTTTAATTTATTTGAAAACAATTTTGAAAAAAAAAATACTTCAATGAAGATTAAAACCCTAACCAAACCCTTTGAAAATGGCTCTAATTTCCTAAGTTTAAAATCCCGGACTTGACCACCCTTGACCCAAACTCTATAAAATAATTTTTTAAGTTTAAAGTGGCCTAGAAACCACCTCAAGATAGTAGCTAAATTTCCTAATCAGCCCCCTCTAAGTAACTTAGCCAAAACAGAAAAATGATTTTCCTTCAAATTCAAATCTGACTCTACTGTCCAGTTTTAAAACACGATTTTTTAACTTATTTTTAAAATTTCAAACAAATCTAAAAAAATTACTGGAGACTCATAACATGTAAAAATACACGATAAAAAATTGGCTTAATTTTCTGATCAAATATAACTTCCCAGAGAAATCGGGAAGTTCGAAAACTGGGTGAAAACTGTTTTGCCAAAACACATTTTTTTTCCTTTGTTAAAATCATTAAAAATAAAAGTAAAAATATTGGAGACTCTCCTAAAGACCTAAAAACAGTAGCTAAAACTTCTAAAAACTTGGACTAAAATTGGCTAAGTAAAAAAAATCACAAAGGTAGAATAATCAATTTGACAACTCTTTAATTTTCCACAAGTATGCTCAAGTGAGCATGACTTTAAGCCATTGATTGTCTTAAGTCATAATTCATGTGGCATGACATGAAATGCATGAAAATACAGCAAATTTAATGCATAAAATGCATGATTTAAAACTTAAATGACATGAAAAATGCATGGCATGAATAATATGGCCTAGACCTATCATGAACTTGCATGGCAATAAATGCAACCTAGGTCTAAAATGCATGGAATGCTTGGCTATACAAGCAAAACCTAGACCTAAAGAATGCATGGCAATAACACAAACACATAACATTCTAAACCAAAATACACAAAAATATAGCATGGAAATGCAAACAAGTCAACAAGCAAGATGAAAATGCACATGCAAAGCTAAGAAATGGAGGGTAGTCGAATGGATTCTAGGCTTAAAGGGGCATGGCATTTTCACAAACACATGGCACACTAAATCAAAACACATAAAATAATAGGAAGGAAATCCAAACCTATCAACTAACATGATGAAAATGCACATACAAAGCATACAAAATGAAAAAACCGATTTTTCCTATGCTCAAAATGGTCATGGCATTTTCACAAACACATGGCACACTAAATCAAAACACATAAAATCGTAGCAAAGAAATGCAAACCTATCAACTAGCATGATGAAAATGCACATAGAAAGCATACAAAATGAAGAAGTCGAATGGTCCTAAGCTCAAAATGGTTATGGCATTTTCACAAACACATGAAATACTAAAATGCAAGACTAAAAAGAAACATGCTAAAACATGCAAATATGAAATAAAGGCATGAACACAACTAGACATTTTCACAAACACATAGAATAGTAAAATGCAAATCATGAACAAACTTAAACATTTGGAAAACAAAAAATTAAAAAATGTAAACAAGGAAAGGAAACATGAATACAAGTTGATAAAATCAAAAATGAAGATAGGTAAACAACAAAATTAAAACAAGCTTCATATATTTGTTATTTGAAGAAGATATGAGACATCAAAAACATGTTAGACACCACTAGCAACATGAAATAAAAAGCAAACAACAACCATTTAAAAAAAATAAGGCCATTCGGCCACTCCTATAACATGGAAAAAATTTGTTTTTCAAAGTTTTTCAAGAAAGTATCAAAGAAGACTTGAATAAGAAGCTTAAAAACACTTATTTCAAAATAAAAATCAAAAGAAACTCACCAAAATATCAATGAAAACAGAAAATCAAGAATGGAAATGCAAGGAAAGTGCAAGAGTATGGTGCTTTTAGCTACCTCTAAAAGCTATATTGCAAGTTTTTCCTCTTCTTTCTTTCTTTGCTTTTCTAAATTTTTTCTTTTTTGCTTTTCAAAAATGGAGAGAAATCAGTCAAGCAAGAGTGAAAGAATGAATGAGAGACCCCCCCTTTAGTGTGGCCAGTTGGCATGTAGAATTCTCTATGAGGTTTTAGAATTTTTTCTAACCAAATTTAATCTAATGATCTTCAATCCAAGATGCTTTCTATGTAGAATTCTCACCATTAGATTAGAATAACCAGTCCTTGAATTATGATGTCATGAAGATGGTGTCATAAATATGATGTCATAAATATGGCATTATTCCTCTCTATTTGTCATAATTCAAAGGCTTGATCACAAAAAATAACTACCTTCCTCTTCACCCTTGTCCCTTTGATGAAAAATCAGAAAATATCCACTCTCCTTTGGGCCTTGGCTGGCTGCCTCTTCACCTTCCCAGCCCATACTTCATTTTTTTAATTGCAAGAAAGGCCTTTTTCGGTTTCTTCGGTGAAATGACATTTTTGACCCCCAAACCAAATTAAATAGCAAACGGACTCCAAATTCAAATTTTCTTTTTTCAATACTTCAAAAATGATAAAAAATAATAATAATAAATTTTGAAAGTTTTCAAAAAATTTCGAGCCCATTTGCTATTTCTTTGGATTTTTTCTTCCAAAATTGCCCTTTTGTGCACCCAAACTTTTACCTTTTTTAAACGAGCTCCAAATCCAGATTTTTCTTCACCAATCTCTTCCAAATAATTTAAAATTGAGATCTGCAAATTTTCAGAATTTTTGGAACTCATTTGCTATTTTTTCGGGATTTATCATCTTGAATTTCAATTTAGTGGGCCCGAAATTTGATATTTTGCAAACGAGCTCCGAATCCATATTTTCATTCGCCAATATCTTCCAAATTATTTAAGAATGGGATCTGCAAATTTTCATAATTTTTGGAGCTCATTTGCTTTTTTTCTCGAATTTTCCAAGTTTGCCCTTTTGTCTCCATAGCCCGATTTTGCTCAAAACAAGTCCGATTTCCAGATTTTCTTTTTCTATTCCTTTTTCATATATTGAATTGGAGTTGGTCCAAATACGCCCAATTTTTACAATCAAATTCCCTTCTGTTTTGATTTTTTCTCTTTTCAGTATTGAAAATTTCCTCGTCTTTTCGTTTTTCCTTCAATCGGCTCTTTTCTTAGAATTTTTTCAAACTGAGCCTTAGGTTATCCTTGTTTACTCATTCCTCATCAATTAGGGGCTTTAGTTTTAACGAATCAGGCCAATTCTGTAATTTTCCCAATTTCACCAAAATCCACTAAAAATCCTATTTCTCGGCTTTCTTTCGAATTGACTTTTCCTTTAGTTTTTCTTCCAAGTAGCTTTTCCATTACCCGTACTCAGTGCTTATCTTTCATTTGGAACCTTCAATTCTGACCAATTTGATCGTTTAAGCATTTTTCCCCAAATTTTCCGAACTAGGATTTTCTTTCTACTGAATCTTCGTAACCTAACTTCTGAACTCCATATCTTTCAATGTAGGCCTTGGATTATCAAAATTCTTTCATCATTTTTCAATTGAACTTCAAATATTGATTTTGAACATGGGTTGACTTTTTCAGTAGTTGACTTTTTGAGGTTGACTTTTTCAAGGTTGACTTTTTCAAGTTTGACTTTTTATGTCTGCTTTCTTAAACTAAGTCAAAGAGTACCACCTACAGGATGAGAGAAAATCTTTTTGCATTCTGAAACATCAATTTAGGAAGAAAACGTACCTGTTTTAGTGGTCCGGACAAAATTAGGTGTCTACAGTTTCACTGTTATGAAAATGTATATATTTGTTTCTAAAATGTAAATATAGTTATGCTATATGTACATATTGTTATACTTCTATGTACATATGAGCAATGAAGAGCATTCATTTGTGTTTTATTTGCTTTTCTTTGCATCTTGCAATGATGGTTATGCTGATTGCTCTATGTTTCTCCCTCCAGATTGCATGCACCTCATCTGTTTGAAAGCATTGGGTGAATATCGACTCCTCAAATAGAGTTGAGGACCTATGAGCAAAGGCAAGGAGACCCGTATTTGCTATCATTGCTCCATTTTCAATGCAGTACCTATCATCAGTTGCAAACAATCTTCCACCTCGTTCAGAACACATTGTCCTCATCATCTCTTGCAAGCGCTTATTGCAACCCACACCACCAACTATGAAAACATCTTTCATGTCACATTGAGCCATCATTCATTCTGTAATCTCCACAAGCATTGGAAAATAGAGTTTCCTGCAATGTATTACGATATAAGTAGAAAATAACCAGAACAAAAACAATAGCAGACAACATATTATTGCTAATACATTAGAATGGCATATTATTCCTGCGGAGTATTACAATATAAGTTGAATTTAGGACAATATAAAAATGTATATATTGTTTTGCCTACATGTAAATGCAGCAATGCTATATGTACATACTGTTTTGTGTCCATGTACATAAAAATGGACTTTTTTTATTAAAATTTCTTACTCAAATTGTTATTTTATACTACTTTTAAATGATTTGGGGATTAATTTATTGGGATTTATGGTTGAATTGAGGACAATATAAAAATGTACATATTGTTTTGCCTACATGTACATGCAGCAATGCTATATGTACATATCGTTTTGTAGCCATGTACATATAAGTGGACTTTTTTTATTAAAATATTTCTTACTCAAATTGTTATTTTATACTACTTTTAAATGATTTGGGGATTAATTTATTGGGATTTAGGGTTGAATTTAGGACAATATAAAAATGTACATATTATTTTGCCTACATGTACATGCAGCAATGCTATATGTACATACTGTTTTTGTAACAACCGAGGTTACGTATAATCATGTAAAGTTAAATCCCGAAAATTTTTAAGGACAAACTTGGAAATTTGTAAGAAGTTATAAGTGAAGGAAATAAAAGAAGAAAGGATCAAAATGAACATATTAAAAAAGTTTAGGGGCTAAATGGTTATTTATAAAAAGTTGAGGGACTAATATGCAATTATCCCAAAAACAAAACAAAATATCACTTATCTTCATCTTTCTCTCCCGAAAACACTAGAATTCTGCTTCTCTTCTTCAAGCAGCCGGCCTCCCACTCTATCCCTCTCTCTCTCAAAATTTTCTTCAAGTATTCCACCATAATCTCAACAAAAATTACATCCAAGGTTAGTTTCTTGATAAATTCTTCATTTTCTTTAGATATTCTATTTGAGCATGCTAAGATCTTTACACCATATACATGTTAAGGTCTGAAATCCATCTATTAATTATGAATTTTACTCATTTTTGGTAAGAATTAAAAGGATTTGAAAGCATGAACAAGAAAATGGGAAGAAAAAGCAAAACAGGGGAAACTGAGCATGCTTGCTGTTCGGATTTTCTGGGTTCGGCACATTAGGGTTTGTATTTTTTTGATATTTCTCCTAGAAACTAGACTTCAATATGAGAATTTTGGTTTTTGAATCACCCAAAACCGATAAGCGGTTAAAAAGATAAAATTCAGTGAAGTTGGCTGTTCTATGTTGATCCCTGTTTCAGCATGGTTTCGGGATTTATCAAATTTGATCAAAATTTTGTTCTAGTTGTATAAGTTAGTTATTTTATTCATAAATTAGATATATTGGTTGAAATAAAACAATTGGGATCACTTCCAAATTCCTTACCAAACTCAAGTTATGATTTTTTAATCTAACTTGATATTAAGGAATTTATTGCTTAAGAGAAATATAGTACTATTGATGGTTATGGATTATGAAAATCTCTAAGGCATGGAATACTAGAAAGGAATTTGATAAGGACATGAATATGGAGTTGAATATTTGGAGAAAATGATTATGGAAATGATATTAAAAATTTGGGATATGTTGTTTTGAGTATGAGGAATTAGTAATGACCTTGAGGGAAGATTATGAGACTTAAGTTGCATTCAAAATTGTGTAATGCTTTGAGCATGTATAGATACTAATTATTGTTAATCTCTAGGCCACGTAGATCCGACGTCACCTATGGATCCCGAAGTTTCAGGTCGAGGTGTACAGTGAGATCATCTCAAGGATTGTGAGTAGATGACAACTATAGTTATTTGAAATTTCTTTAATTATAATTATATATATATATATATTTTTAACATAATATTTATTTTATGTATTAAAGGTATATACGATATTTAATCATATGAATTGATTTGTTATTAAAGTATTTTTATTTCAAGAAATATTATATCGAGTAAGTTGGTTGATTTATGAAATATGATTTTACATAGAATTTGACGTACATGGTTTTGGCTCCACCTGACTTAATGTATGAGATTATTTCCTTGACCGGAATACGGGAGCTGCGTGCTACGCCTCTATGGCGGGAGCCACCTCCAGAGTCCCCATTCCGTGATATTAGACCGGAATACGGGAGCTGCGTGCTACGCCTTTGTGGCAGGAGCCACCTCCAGAGTCCCTATTCCGTGATATTAGACTGGGGTATGGGAGCTGCGTGCTACGCCTTTGTGGTGGGAGCCACCTCCAGAGTCCCTATCCCGTTATATTTGCCTTTTGGGGGCACATCATAGCGACACATATGCCTTTGGGGCGTCCTATGGTGGTATTGGCCTTTGGGGCCGGCTACTAGTATGCCTACATGGATATTGCTTGGTTATTTCATGGATGTACTCTTATGCAGGACAAAAAGTTGGAGCCCAATTATACGGAACTTGATTTACTTTACAGATTTTATTCATTGATTTAATATTATAATATTGTTATACATTTGAAAACTTTGCTACGTCTTTGAATTACTCATTATGATTTTATTATTATTTATTTTGAAAATGTCTATTATGTTTTAAAGGATTATAATCATAGTTTTCAAATGTTTTAAAAGTTGTTTACTCACTGAGATATTCATATATCTCACCATTTCATATTCTCATTTTCAGGTGATAGTTAGGTGTTGGGATTGCAACCTTCCTCTATTCTCTGCTTCAAATAGTATTGTGACGTGGTGGGCATCATAGTAAAAATTTATTGAAGTCTTGATCTTTTGATGTTTTTATCTAGTAAACCTTGCTGAGATAGGTTTACTTTTGGATATATTGTATATATTTGAAGATATGAGACAATAGATCAATATGTTTTGATTTGAGCATAAATTGATCATGGAAATTTTTTTGAATATATATGGATATATGTGATAATAGTATTGAGGAATATTGCTGGTTGAGGATATGAATTGAGTGTTATTTGCAGGAGGATTATCGTTGAGATAGAAAGAAAACTCTGCCGGATTTTAGGTAGATTATCCGGACAGGGTGTTACAATTTGGTATCAGAGCAAGGTTATAGGTCCTGTAGACTTAGGAACTGTTTGTTGAAGTATTAAAATATTGTCACCTGTGCAGAAAATCAGACACGATGCCACCACGTCGAAGAGGAAGGCCTAGAATCAATCCCCTACCCCAAAATAGGGATAGGAATAGAAATGTGAATATTGATGAGCAAATTGGAGAACAAGCTTCAGTTGCTTGTTCATCTTCAGTTGATGCACCCTCAGCAGCACCTCCAGCAGCTGATCATAATTTAGCTGAGGCAGTTGCGGCCTTGGCAAGAGTAATTCCCGCTTTGACTGCCCCTGCTGAAAAGGGGATAGTTGATTACTGTAAAGATTTGAAGAATATGGGTTGCAAGATTTTCACGGGGTCTTTGGAATCAGATTTAGCCTAGTCATGGCTACAAAAATTTGAGACTACTTCCATTACTCTTCAGATTCCCGAGTCTATGAGGTTACCATGTGCGGTGCAATTTTTGGAGGATCATGCACACACATGGTGGAAAACTACAGTGCAAAGGTATGCTGGACGTCCTGCCATAACCTGGGCAGATTTTCGAAAAGAGTTTGAAGAAAAATACTATTCTCGGGCCTTGCGGGAAAAGAAATGGACTGAGTTTATGAATTTAAAACAGGGTGGTATATCAGTAGTAGAGTATGAGCAAAAATTCAGTGAACTATCAGAATTTGCTCCATCGATAGTAGCAAACAATGCAGTAATAGATTGTTTTTTCCAAAACTGTGACTTTTAAGAAGTCGGGAGACTTAGAGTTTACCTTTCAAGGAGAAATGAAAGTTTTACCTTCTTGCCTTATCTCCAAGATGGCAGCCAATAGATACTTGCAGAAAGGGTATTCAGATACCTTGCTTATGTGATTAACCAGGATATACATGAGGCAAAGTTGGAAACTATATCTGTGGTCAAAGAGTTTCCTGAGATCTTTTAAAAAAAAAAATTGGTTGGTTTACCCCCTGACAGGGAATTGGAGTTTACTGTCGACTTAATCCCTGGCAGTGCTCCTATTTCTTAGGCACCCTAAAGAATGGCACCTTCGGAGCTAAAGGAATTGAAAGTGTAGTTGCAAGACCTAGTTGACAGAGGTTTCATTCGGCCTAGTACTTCACCATGGGGAGCACGGGTTTCATTTGTAAAGAAAAAAGATGGATCTTTACGATTGTGTATCGACTATAGACAATTGAACAAGGTCACCATTAAGAATAAGTATCCTTTGCCAAGGATTGATGACTTGTTTGATCAGTTGCAAGGTGCAAGTGTGTTCTCCAAAATAGACCTAAGATCGGGTTATCATCAATTGAAGATTAAAGAATATAATATTCCAAAGACTGCTTTTAGAACTCGATATGGTCATTATGAATTCTTAGTTATGCCTTTTCGGCTAACTAATGCACCTGCAGTCTTTATGGATTTGATGAATAGGGTGTTTCGGCCCTACTTAGATAAGTTTGTTATTGTTTTCATCAATGACATCCTAGTTTATTCCAGGAATAAGGATGATCATGTAAGCCATTTGAGAACGGTGTTGCAGACTATGCGTGAAAAGCAACTTTATGCTAAATTTTCCAAGTGTGAAATCTATGAAAGGGATTTTTGTAGATCCACAAAAGATAGAAACTTAGTTGCTTGGGAAAGACCCACTAATGTCACAGAAATTAGGAGCTCTCTTTTATTGGCAGGGTACTATCGAAGATTCGTGGAAGGATTTTCCATGATTGCCTCTCCTTTGTCAAAATTAACAAGGAAGCATGCTAAGTTTGAGTGGACTGATGAATGTGAGCAAGCTTTCCAAGAGCTCAAACGTAGATTGACCACAGCACCAGTTCTTACACTACCATCAGGGAATGGAAGCTTTGTGGTATACAGTGATGCCTCGAGGCGAGGTTTGGGTTGCGTTTTGATGCAACATGGGAAGGTGATAGCTTATGCTTCTCGACAACTGAAACAGCATGAGCAAAACTATCCCACTCATGATTTAGAGTTAGCGGCAGTGGTGTTTGCACTGAAAATTTGGAGGCATTATTTATTTGGAGAAAAATGTACAATCTACACTGATCATAAGAGTCTGAAATATCTGATGGATCAGAAAGAATTAAATTTGAGGCAAAGGAGATGGTTGGAATTGATAAAAGATTATGACTGTGTAATTGACTACCACCCAGGAAAGGCCAATGTAGTGGCCGATGCTCTTAGTAGAAAGTCTTCTAGTTCTCTTGCTCATATCCGAGCAATTCAGAAACCCTTACAAAATGAGTTGAAGTCTTTACCTTTAGAATTGATGATTGATGAGAATAATCTTCTGATAGCCCACTTGAAGGTTAAACCGATTCATATTGATTGGATACGTGAAGCACAAAATAATGACCCTATGCTGGTAAAGTTAAAGCAAGAAGTAAGGGATGGTGTGAGGACTGACTATCAATTAAAGGATGATGATGTACTGATAATGAGAAATAGGCTTTGTGTGCCTCAGGATGAAGAACTCCGGAAGGTGATTTTGGAGGAAGCTCATAATGCACCATATGCGTTACATCCCGGTAGCGTGAAGATGTATCGAACCTTAAGAGAACATTATTGGTGGCAAGGTATGAAACGAGACATAGCTGAGTTTGTTTCTAGATGCTTGGTATGCCAACAAATTAAAGCCAAGCATCAAAAACCTTCTGGAAATTGAACCCTCTACCTATTCCTCAATGGAAGTGGGAAGATATTGCTATGGATTTCGTTTCGGGATTACCAAGAACACAGTCTGATTATGATAGCATTTGGGTGATTATTGATCGTTTGACAAAATCAGCTCACTTTTTGCCAGTCAAGAAGACTTTTTCCATGGAAAGATTGGCTAAACTTTATGTGAATGAAATTGTTAGGTTACATGGTGCCCCAGTATCGATTGTATCTGATCGAGACCCCCGATTCACATCTCGATTTTGGCCAAGTTTGCAGAATGCTATGGGCACTAAACTCAAGTTCAGTACTGCTTTTCATCCTCAGACAGATAGGCAATCTGAACGGACAATTCAAATTTTGGAAGATAAGCTCAGATCTTGTATTATGGAATTCAAAGGAAATTGGGATGAACACTTGCCTCTAGCAGAGTTTGCGTATAACAATAGTTATCAGTCCAGCATCAACATGGCTCCGTTTGAAGCTTTGTATGGAAGGAAGTGCAGAACTCCGGTGTGTTGGGATGATACAGATGAAAGGAAATTACTAGGTCCAGAAATTGTTATGATGACTGCAAACAAAGTTAAGGTAATTCGAAAAAAAAGATAAAAATAGCTCAAGATTGACAAAAGAGCTATGCAGATAATCGGAGAAAAGATTTAGAGTTTGAAGTTGGTGATATGATATTTTTGAAAGTGACTCCTTGGAAGAGAGTAATCCGGTTTGGAAGACGAGGAAAGTTGGGTCCTCGATATATAGGGCCGTATGAGTTCATTGAACGGATTGGCCCAGTTGCTTATAGATTGTCCTTACCAGAAGAATTGTCATGAATTCATAATGTGTTCCATGTTTCTATGCTCCGAAAGTACATTTTCGATTCTTCACATATATTGAAGGACTTACCTATGGAAATTGAGGAAAATTTAACTTATGAAGAGCAGCCGGTTGAGATTTTGGATAGAAAGGACCAAGTTCTAAGGACTAAGACTATTCCATTAGTGAAAGTTCTTTGGAGGAATCATTCATATGAAGAATCTATATGGGAAAGGGACGAAGATATGCGGACTCAATATTCTCACTTGTTCAATCAAGTTGGTAAGTAAATTTCGAGGACGAAATTTTTCTAAGGGGGGTAAGTTGTAACAACCGAGGTTACGTATAATCATGTAAAGTTAAATCCCGAAAATTTTTAAGGACAAACTTGGAAATTTGTAAGAAGTTATAAGTGAAGGAAATAAAAGAAGAAAGGATCAAAATGAACATATTAAAAAAGTTTAGGGGCTAAATGGTTATTTATAAAAAGTTGAGGGACTAATATGCAATTATCCCAAAAACAAAACAAAATATCACTTATCTTCATCTTTCTCTCCCGAAAACACTAGAATTCTGCTTCTCTTCTTCAAGCAGCCGGCCTCCCACTCTATCCCTCTCTCTCTCAAAATTTTCTTCAAGTATTCCACCATAATCTCAACAAAAATTACATCCAAGGTTAGTTTCTTGATAAATTCTTCATTTTCTTTAGATATTCTATTTGAGCATGCTAAGATCTTTACACCATATACATGTTAAGGTCTGAAATCCATCTATTAAGTATGAATTTTACTCATTTTTGGTAAGAATTAAAAGGATTTGAAAGCATGAACAAGAAAATGGGAAGAAAAAGCAAAACAGGGGAAACTGAGCATGCTTGCTGTTCGGATTTTCTGGGTTCGGCACATTAGGGTTTGTATTTGTTTGATATTTTTCCTAGAAACTAGACTTCAATATGAGAATTTTGGTTTTTGAATCACCCAAAACCGATGAGCGGTTAAAAAGATAAAATTCGGTGAAGTTGGCTGTTCTATGTTGATCCCTGTTTCAGCATGGTTTCGGGATTTATCAAATTTGATCAAAATTTTGTTCTAGTTGTATAAGTTAGTTATTTTATTCATAAATTAGATATATTGGTTGAAATAAAACAATTGGGATCACTTCCAAATTCCTTACCAAACTCAAGTTATGATTTTTTAATCTAACTTGATATTAAGGAATTTATTGCTTAAGAGAAATATAGTACTATTGATGGTTATGGATTATGAAAATCTCTAAGGCATGGAATACTAGAAAGGAATTTGATAAGGACATGAATATGGAGTTGAATATTTGGAGAAAATGATTATGGAAATGATATTAAAAATTTGGGATATGTTGTTTTGAGTATGAGGAATTAGTATTGACCTTGAGGGAAGATTATGAGACTTAAGTTGCATTCAAAATTGTGTAATGCTTTGAGCATGTATAGATACTAATTATTGTTAATCTCTAGGCCACGTAGATCCGACGTCACCTATGGATCCCGAAGTTTCAGGTCGAGGTGTACAGTGAGATCATCTCAAGGATTGTGAGTAGATGACAACTATAGTTATTTGAAATTTCTTTAATTATAATTATATATATATATATTTTTAACATAATATTTATTTTACGTATTAAAGGTATATACGATATTTAATCATATGAATTGATTTGTTATTAAAGTATTTTTATTTCAAGAAATATTATATCGAGTAAGTTGGTTGATTTATGAAATATGATTTTACATAGAATTTGACGTACATGGTTTTGGCTCCACCTGACTTAATGTATGAGATTATTTCCTTGACCGGAATACAGGAGCTGCGTGCTACGCCTCTATGGCGGGAGCCACCTCCAGAGTCCCCATTCCGTGATATTAGACCGGAATACGGGAGCTGCGTGCTACGCCTTTGTGGCGGGAGCCACCTCCAGAGTCCCAATTCCGTGATATTAGACTGGGGTATGGGAGCTGCGTGCTACGCCTTTGTGGTGGGAGCCACCTCCAGAGTCCCTATCCCGTTATATTTGCCTTTTGGGGGCACATCATAGCGACACATATGCCTTTGGGGCGTCCTATGGTGGTATTGGCCTTTGGGGCCGGCTACTAGTATGCCTACATGGATATTGCTTGGTTATTTCATGGATGTACTCTTATGCAGGACAGAAAGTTGGAGCCCAATTATACGGAACTTGATTTACTTTACAGATTTTATTCATTGATTTAATATTATAATATTGTTATACATTTGAAAACTTTGCTACGTCTTTGAATTACTCATTATGATTTTATTATTATTTATTTTGAAAATGTCTATTATGTTTTAAAGGATTATAATCATAGTTTTCAAATGTTTTAAAAGTTGTTTACTCACTGAGATATTCATATATCTCACCATTTCATATTCTCATTTTCAGGTGATAGTTAGGTGTTGGGATTGCAACCTTCCTCTATTCTCTGCTTCAAATAGTATTGACGTGGTGGGCATCATAGTAAAAATTTATTGAAGTCTTGATCTTTTGATGTTTTTATCTAGTAAACCTTGCTGAGATAGGTTTACTTTTGGATATATTGTATATATTTGAAGATATGAGACAATAGATCAATATGTTTTGATTTGAGCATAAATTGATCATGGAAATTTTTTTGAATATATATGGATATATGTGATAATAGTATTGAGGAATATTGCTGGTTGAGGATATGAATTGAGTGTTATTTGCAGGAGGATTATCGTTGAGATAGAAAGGAAACTCTGCCGGATTTTAGGTAGATTATCCGGACAGGGTGTTACAGTTTTGTGGCCATGTACATATAAGTGGACTTTTTTTATTAAAATATTTCTTACTCAAATTGTTATTTTATACTACTTTTAAATGATTTGGGGATTAATTTATTGGGATTTATGGTTGAATTTAGGATAATATAAAAATATGCATATTGTTTTGCCTACATGTACATGCAGAAATGCTATATGTACATACTGTTTTGTGACCATGTAAATATAAGTGGACTTTGATATTTGATATTTTCCAGTTAGTATTCTTTTTATATTTTGCAAAAATAACATTAAACTATCAAAAAGCAAAAAAAACCTTAATATAATATTTGATAGCTCAATCTTGCAGAGCTAAATTACAAGGTTTTTTTTTTTTTTTTATCATAAATGGTAGCCAATTGAGCCATCTAATCAAGGAGCAAAAAAATAAACTGAATAACAACCACGTAATTGAAAGCATTGGACTATAACAAATCCAACTAATACCATAAACACAGAATTGAATAATTGAAATTTCATTTCATTCATTCCAGACATAGGATGTTCTAGACAACACAGAAAATTAGAAAGTACAATAGTCCTAAGTTCCTACCAACATCAACATTTTCCTACAACCAGAGTACGCAAAGGAAGCTACATACACGAGAAATAAGAAGCAAAGACTAGACTAAGCAATAGTCACACCAGCCAAAAGCTTCTCAAGTTCCTCATCATTCCTCACAACAAACAAAACATGCCTTGGAATGATCCTATTCTTCTTGTTGTCTCTTGCAGCATTACCAGCCAACTCCAGAACCTTAAATAATAACACATAAACAAACTTAGCAACACACTTCAAGGTTTTTAAACGTAGCAAAAAATTAATGTTTTCGGAGTTTCATTCAATTTGTGTTTTGAAGTCCGAATTCTTGTATTCCTTTCCTTAAAATGACCAATTTAGCAAAAATATAACAATTCATACAAAATAATAAGTGTAGTAAAATTCATGTATCAATTCGTACAAAATGAGTAAAAGTAGTAAATTATAGTACTTTTATTCCCTAAAGCTAAACCCTTAACCATAATATCTTCGTCTAATCGTTTTTGCCTTTTAAAACGACTAAAAACTAACAAAATTGATAAGAAATGCTTCAACAAAATAAGTCCACTTATATGTACATATAGCATAACTGTATATACATATAGCAAAACTGTATGTACATATAGAAAAACTGTATGTACATTTTTATATCTGTGAGAAATGTTTCAACAAAATAAGCCCACTTATATATACATATAGCACAACTGTATGTACATTCAGCAAAACAATATGTACATTTTTATATCTATGAGAAATTCTACCCTAAACCTAAAGATATCAAATTGGATTATGGTATATCAAGTTGGTTTCCCATTTCTTCATCAAATAGCTAAAGAAGCTATGTGAAAGTGAATGAAACTAGCAAATGAAATGGTAGGAAGTGAATGTTAGAAGAGGCAATAGTTATTTGTTTAAGTATGTTTTTCTCTTCATATTTTCCTTGTACACTAATTTGATAGCAATATATACATATAAGAATTATATTATGAAAGAAAATATGTACCTAAAATACTTTTAGAAAATATGTACCTAAGCCAATATGTACATCAGAAATAGCAACCGAAAATGTGAATATATCCTAGTCTTATTATAGAGAGACCCAAAATCCTAACCATAATTCTTCCCTGTAATCTCGGAATCATTTAAAATTACTCTAAAATAATAGCTTTACTAAGAAATGCTTCAAGAAAATAAGTCCACTTATATGTACATAGAACTATAACAGTATGTACGTATAGCATAACTATATGTACATTCAGCAAAAGAATAAGTACATTTTCATATCAGTGATAATTTTTTTTTAAATCCCAATCTATTATGCTCTTATGTGTTTCCAAATCCTAAATTACCTAAGTATTATAATTACCTAATTAATCTTGTTATCAGACACATGAAAGCTTATGATACCATTGTGCAGAGATATCAAATTAATGTATTAGTGAAAATTAAGTTAGTAAAAATGAGCTCTCTCATATGTAAAATAAAGAAGTCAATTGCAAGCATAGACAATTGAGAGAGCACTCATGTTCCTGCAAATTTATCCCTTTTAAATAATCCTAAGCTCGACTACAGCATCTTGAAAAGAACTGGTTCTAGTATACGTTTCAAAACTAGATTCGGTAGTTCGATTTCGTATGAAAAAGAATTAGCACTCCCAAATGCATGTGATACTAGATCTTGATGACCCCAAGAAAATATCTGACTTTAAAAAGAACCCTTTTGAGCCTTTCGAGGATATTTCGGCAAAAGGGAAACTTGAGTTCATAAAAGAAATGACAATAACTAATTAATCCTATATTATCTTAAATTGATCTTAATTAAATAATTTTTATTCACTTTTAATTAAAATTTTATTATTATTCAAGTATTTAGATATGGAGAAAAAGAAATAGGTTTTTTTCACCATTCTTAAGAAATTTCTAAAAATTGTCTCATCTCAAGAGTATTTAAGAAAAGTCATTCTTTCTCCTGAAAAGATTATGCCGTCGGGTTTTATTTGGACTTTTATGGAAGGATTTAAATTTCAATATCTTTTAAAATTTATAGAAGGGGTTTAGATAAAGTTTGATATGTATATTTTTAATAAAATTATAGCAAAGCTTAATTTTTTTTAAAAAAAATTGTCTTTATTTGTGTTTTTATAATAAATATTGACTTTTAACTTTGAAAATTTACTCAAACTTTTCACGATTTTGAAGATTTTTTATTTTTTTTTTGAAAAAACTTCTCACCTACAAATTTTTACAAAAATACAAATAAATAAGTAATCAATTTATAAAAATGAATATACAACATATTAAATAATTAAATAAATAATATGTTACACAAATAATGGAATAGTTAAATAAATGAAATAATGAATAAAAAGAAAATTAAAATTAAATAATGTAAATGAATAAATAAAATAAAAATAGAATCATATAAAACCAAAAAGAAGATAAAATACAAATAAATAAAATAAAAATAAATAAGAAAAACAAGATAAATTGGACCAGTTTAAAGGTGAGAGTTAAACTCAAAATATCCCCCCAAAATAAATTCTTTTGATCCTATCAACCCCTTCTCTTTGTTTTCCAAAACAGATTTTCCAAAAACAAACACAAGAGCCTAGACCTAAATAAAGTCGAAACAATTAAACTGTTAAAATTTCTCCAAAAATCTTTTTTTTTTGCTATCTGTGTGTTGACTTACTATCTTTGTTTTCTCCAATTGTTTCTCAACTGTGTGTTTTTTGTTGCTCCGGTAATGTGTATTTATTGAGGAAAAATTATTTGAGTCCTAAATTGTTTTGTTTTGATTTTTTTTTAATCAAATTCTATCTGTAAAATTTGAAAAGAAGTCCTTTAATCTTAATTTCAAAGCTCGTCAGTCCTAATTTCAAATTGAAAAGGAGTATTTCCTTTGTTGATTGTTTATGATTTTTCTATTTCTTTTTCGATTTTCATTTTCAAGTTTGTCTTTTTAAGAATTTTTCTAGAATTTCAAAATAAAAAAATAAAGGAAAAAAAAAAGACAAAGATTGAAAGAATAGAAAAATTAATTTGGACTAACCGCCCCTAATGGGTTCCAAGGCTCAAAAATATAATTTCAAACCCAAATAAAATATAATTCAAGTCCAAAAATTAATTTGAAACAAAAAAATAGTTACAAGCCCAAAATTTGAATTCATTAAAATCTAAATTAACAATAAAAAACTCATAATTTCTTAAAATTAAAAAACAAATCAATCAAGGACCTATATTCATACTAACACTGGTCTTATAAAAGATCTGATTACAAATCCCAAACCATTTTCTAATTAAACTATATTTGATTTAGATATTTTAAAATAAATTAATTTATCAATCAAACACGTTTTAATTACACCATTAAGACCCCTGTAAAATTGGATAATTATAGTTTTTTAGGCCTTATTTATTCCATGGGCGCATCTAAAAATTTGTCAAACATGCACTATAGAGAATTTCTTAAAATTAAAAAAAAAAAAAAATCAATCAAGGACCTATATTCATACTAACACTGGTCTTATAAAAGATCTGATTACAAATCCCAAAACCATTTTCTAATTAAACTATATTTGATTTAGATATTTTAAAATAAATTAATTTATCAATCAAACACGTTTTAATTACACCATTAAGACCCCTGTAAAATTGGATAATTATAGTTTTTTAGGCCTTATTCATTCGATGGGCGCATCTAAAAATTTGTCAAACATGCACTATAGAGAATTTCTTAAAATTAAAAAAAAAAAAAAATCAATCAAGGACCTATATTCATACTAACACTGGTCTTATAAAAGATCTGATTACAAATCCCAAAACCATTTTCTAATTAAACTATATTTGATTTAGATATTTTAAAATAAATTAATTTATCAATCAAACACGTTTTAATTACACCATTAATACCCCTGTAAAATTGGATAATTATAGTTTTTTAGGCCTTATTCATTCCATGGGCGCATCTAAAAATTTGTCAAACATGCACTATAGAGAATTTTATAATTAGCACCAATTTCTTTAAGTAACTTTGAATATATTATATTGGAAAATATGTCTTTTTGTTGCCTAAAAAGTATTATTTGATCTTAGCCAACAAATTGGTAATTAAAATAAAAAAATGTATAATTATTTCCTAAGCTTTTAAATCATGTATCTATATCTATATCCATATCTATACTATTATTAAAATGAATGGCTGAGTTGGTGTCACGAGTTAATCGGACACCAACTCAATTAGAAAAATGTCAAAAAAACTAAATTGAAAATATAATATAAAATGTAATTAAGGCTGTTTATGTAATTTACTTTAAATAAACTACATCATTTGTTGCATCATCATATAACTTCCTTATTTATAAAAACAAAAAAAACAAAAAACTACCCACATCAGATAACTTCCTTTAAAAAAAGAACTACCCACCTCTTATATCATTAAGTTATTTATTTAAAAGTATTTTTTAACTCACAAATTTTTTTTTTTTCACCCATATTGTGGGTGTGCAATATCTAGTAGTAAATAAGAATATACATATTCACATAACTTGACTTATCTATACTATATATAAAGGAGTGGCTGAGTTGGTGTCACTAGGTCAAGTGACACCAATTCAGTCACGAAAAATACCAAAAAATCATTAAATATTAAAAAATAAAAAATAAAATAAGGATATATATATATGTCTTTTAATATTTTACAAAAAGATTATTTATTTACTTCTAAAAAAACTACCCATTTACAAAAATTATCCACTTATAAAAACTATTTTTTTTACATTGAATTTTTTAAAAACATAATTTATTATATTTTTAAAAATATAATTTTTACTCACATTGTGAGTGTGTAGAAATTTAGTTAGTAGAATGGGAGTGACTGAGTTGGTTAGGCACCAACTGAGTCAATTAAATTACTTAAAAACTTATTTAAAGTAATAATATTAGGGGTAATTACATACTTTTTTTTATAAAAAAAAAACTACTCACATTTATCTAAAAAATTACCCACTCTTCTTTTATAAACTACCATATTTATCATAAATTACTCAATTTTTTTCTCTTCAAAAACATTTTTTTCACAATTTTTTTTCTTTTATTCAATATTTTTTTCCATCAACATAATAGGTGTACATGTTTCTAGTTAATATGATGGGAGTGGTTGAGTTGGTGTCATGAGTCAAGTGACACCAACTCAGTTGATGAAATTACAAAATAAATCAAATATAATTATAACACAAAAAATAGAATAGAGATATTTTTATCTTTTTAATATTCAAATGCATATATTTTTAAAAATATATATATATCTATTCTTTAAAACAATACTCATTTTCTAAAAAACTATCCACCTATAAAATTATTTATATTTTATACTTATAAATTTTTAAAAAAAAAATTATTCTTTCGCCCGAGTGTGCCAAATTCTAGTATATAAAAAATGATAAGTCGTTGGGACGCCAAGAAATAAGCTAAAGACAAAAGAGATGATTTGAGAACAACGGCGTTTGCCAGCCACACTAAGGGCTAGTTTAACATTACTGTTGGAAAAAGCTTGAGTTGAAAAAAACTCGAGTTGAAAAAAATGTGTTTATAAAGTGTGGTGAAAAAGTGTGGTTTAAAAACTTTTAAGTGTTTAGCATTGCTGTGAAAAAGTGTTGTAGAAAATTGAAATGTCCAAAAAAGATATATTTAAAATAATAAAAGTGTAGAGATGTGAGGATAATAAAGTCATTTTATCCAAAAGCCAACTTTTAAAACCCAAAAAAGCTATATTTTTTGGTTTTTCGGTTTGGCTTTTCAAACCATGATTTCAACAGCAGAAGCCAATTTTTTTTATCTATTTAGCATTGCGTTTGCGGTGAAAAGTAGCTTTTGACCTCAAAAGCTGTGTCAGAAGCAATGCTAAACGAGACCTAACTAGATACCTTGCGTTTTAAAACGTGGCTTTAAATTTTTATTATTATTACGTGTTGTTAATATTTTATTTTGGTTTTCTTTATTTACGTTAAGTGCTTGAATTCTGAATTTCTCGTTATTTTAATCCAAACTCTAACACCTAGTGACACAATCAACCTATATAGATGTGACGTTTAAATAATATCATCTCGTATGTATTAGACTTATCCAAAGATTGAATTAACTGGACTATACTGAATCGGCCTGGATAGGGATTTTTCTAGTTCGAGCCAACTTAACCCGATCCAACCCGAATTACTCTTTATTAATAAATAAATTATTTTATTCAAATTTAAATTTAATAATAAAAATATATAAATATTAATATAAAATAATATTTTAATATTTTTTAAATAGTGAAATGAGCTTTCAAGTCAAGTTTGGCTAAGAGATATAAAAAAAATTTGAGTCGCGACCCAACTCAACCCGACTCACGAACATGTCCTATATGGAATCGTTAATATTTTTTTTTCTAATTCCAATCAAAATGCATTTTTTCCATTTGAAAGATAAATATCCGTTCGAGATTGATCAATTGTTGGATACCACGTGGCATTGACATTGAATTTTTTCGAAAAAATATTTACATTTGCATTCATGAAACGATGCTACATAAGCAAACTAAATCAATTAGAGTTTGGATTCATATGATACACTATTTCAAAGTTGAGATGAAAAGTGCACTAATTTCTTTTTTCTTTTCATTTTAGATACTAATTTGTATATTCCACAATAATTTTGGGTACTAAATGTGTGATGTTTTCATTCAGTAATCGTGATAATTAAAAACAATGTATTTAATATATTGTGTAATAACAATATTATTAAAGTATTTAGTTATTACAATTTTTATTCTTATTTGTATTACATTTTAATTAATTTTTTTGAAATATAATATTTAAAAGAAAAAAAAAAGATTTGAGCTGCAAAACTTACATGAATCTTTGACAATGGTTCTTTTCACAATTATTACCCTAACCATATCATTTTTTTTTTTTTATCTTTTTACTCAACTAATTCAAATGACACATAAAATTTTTGTGCAAATACTACTCATCATTCCATTAACATTTTTTTTTACTTATATAAATCCTTTTATACTTTCATCAACTTCATAGAAGCTAGCCAATAAAAAAAAAAAAGTTATCTTCTAAACTCAACTTAATTTTTTATCATCATGGCTTCCAACGCTTCTGAAAATATTTTTCAAAATGATTATAATGGTATTTGCAACATTTGTAATTATATTTTCAAAAATTTAGCTAGTGTCATTCGTCACCAAAAAAAATCTCACAAAAAAGAAACGAATTTCAAGTATAATCTTTGCAATCGTGGTTTTCCAAATAAGAAAGCAAAAAATGAGCATCGTAAGAATGACCATTGAATCTAATTATATCCAAATATGCCCGTCAAGCTAGCTACTTGGTAAAGCATGTGGCTATCTTTATCTAGGATTAGGATTAAGATGTTACTTTGCTATATATTTAATATGTAGTTGTTTACTTTCCCTTATTAAATTATGTTTTAGATACATGTTTATGTAATACATTATATTGATGGGTATTATTAATTATATATTTCCCTTATTAAATTATGTTTTAGATACATGTTTATGTAATGCATTATATTGATGGGCATTATTAATTATATATTTATGTTGTTTTATGGCTTTTATTCTTATACTTTATTTTATGATTTTTTTTTGTTTTACGTTTTTTTAATTATTATGAAAAGTGGAATCCAATTGAAATTTAGGTTCTACCAAGAAAGGAGATAAAAATAAACATAAATCATTTTAAATTTGTAAATATTCAATTCTTCTAACCCAATTTTGAAATAAAACCAATTGAAAATTTCAATAAATAGTTTAATATTATATAAGAGAACTTTATAATAATGGAGTAAAATTTAAAAATGACAAATACGTGAACATCTTGATTATTGTAAAGATAATGATAACAATCTGACTAAAAGTTAAAAGATAAACCAAGAAAGAGGTAATCTTAATTATACGAAATTAAGATGACAGCATTAACTAAATTGAATCGGTGGCAGGATCCAAATGTAAGGAGGGAGGTCCTTATGTGAAGATTTGAATTGGTAATATTTTCCAAAGCTTCCATCTTTCAAATGGAAAATACCAATATCTCGAGGACCAAGTGGCTCATATGGATCAATATCAAAATAATCATCCGTGAAATAAATAGAATTAGGCTGGCCTTCAGGAAAGTCTAAAGCTGAAACAGCTAAGGTCCCATTATCACCCACAAACACTATATCCCCATCCATACTCTTTACCTCTTTCTTCTCTAACAATTCACCATTTTCATCATCCAAAACCAGCTTGAAAACCCTGAATTTCTCTGTAAAATGAGCAGGAAAATGGACCTCATCTGAATCCAGATCCAGATACTTATGAATAGAGTATAAATTCCCCATAGATGATTTAACAAGATATACTCGATCAGAAAAGGCTCTTCGATCTTCAGGCATGAGTATATTCAATCTTGGTGACTTCGAACTTTCATCATCTTCAACACCATTAACATCGAATGACACAAAATTGTTGTAGCGTCCTATAACATAAACCAAACTTCTACAAAAAATAACATCAGTGAAAAGCGTTTGATCCTTGTCGATATACATCCAATCTTTCTGCCAGGATTTGTAGAAGGCTAATCTGCAATAAACGCTATAGATTACAACGACAACGTAACTATTCGGATGCAGCAAAGGGTCATCTGATAACACAACCTTTCGGATTTTATATTGGTGGTCTATACTATCTAAGTTTGCGACTTCAAGCCGAGGGAGATCGATGTTAATGGCGTCCTTAAAAGGGTTTGAAAGAGTTATGATCAAGTTCTTGTCGACTGTGGCTAACCAACCATAACAGGAACCACAACATCTCCAAGTATAAGACTTGGGAAATTCAATGCTGGAGACTTTTGCTTTGGCTTGTAGGCTATATAATTTTCGCTTTGTCTTGCTCTTTTTGGTTGGAATCAACAACATCGGAACTAGATTTGTCGATGATCGCCTTTTGATGTCGAGAAAAGTATTGAACACTGAATGCCAATGCCTACTGACTGCACCAAATTGAACGATCGGGGTATCTATTTTGTCAAGAACCGAAAAGAGACAGAGTTCTGGCAGATGTTCCCAATCTGGTTCAGAATTTCCCATATGTTTTCCTAGAAAAACAGTCAAAGAATATAAGGAATTCTTTATGAAACAATCTGGAAAAGTTGATAATGATAATAAAAACCACTTAATTAATTGAAGAAAAAGAAATATAAAAGAGGGTTACGGAGCTTTGTTTTTGGAACATAAAGCTGAAGTTATTTATACGTACAGAATTTAGGCTTTTATTATTTTTTTTTATAGTGATTCCAATTCCAATTAGGAATGGATTTCAAGTGCTTTTATACCACTTGGATTAGGATATAAACAAACTTCAAGTTTTAGAAGGTCTCTTATATTCGAATTCCTTCCCAAATATGAACGCATCATTACGAAAGAAAATGAGAAATCTAAACTCTTAACAAATCCAATCATATGAGAGAAAAAGAGAAACATGGATGCCACAGTCTAAATGTGAATTTTGCCCAACCATAGACACAAGATCAAAAAAACCGGATCGGAAGTCGAATCAATCAGATTTCAAATTCCCGATTCAACCGGTTCAACTTGTTGGACCGGCCGGTTTAATATATATTTTTTACATTTAAATATTAAGTTTAATGTTAAATAATTATTAAATATAGTTAATAATTAAAAAATGCATTTAGTTTAATGACATGGTCTTTATTATAGAACTAAGAAGTTAAAGGTTTAAATATTAATTATAAATAAAATTTTGAAAAAAAAAATCATTGAACTAATTTTATACCGGTTCGATTAAATCCAATTTTATTATACCCATCGGATCGAACAGGCCACCGATTCGACTAGCCGATCCCATTCGGTCTTTTAGTCAATGCATAGACGCTTCTTTCGTCTTAGTGCGACATATTTCTTATCTTGAATGTTGACATTATTTAGTTAGCAATACATTTAATGTCTCTTCAAATTCTTTAGTTATAAGTATATTATATTCGTGTCATATTTCGTATCTTATTTAAAATTATCAGATTTAATTTACACTCATTTTATGATGAAATAATAGTTAATTTATTATTTTTAGATAAAAAATTTAAAAGTTACATTTATCTAGTTATGAAAAAGGAACGAGAAAAGCGAAAGTTATAAATGAAAATAATAGACATCATCTATAACATAATTAAAAGCAATCTTCAATTAATGTTTGCAATTGGGGAAATTGCTTCAAATTGGCTTGCCACACGGCAAGCCAAGTTTTTTTTTTTTTTTTCTGAAGGAAAAAAAGAAAAGGAAAAAAAAAAAAAGAGAAAGAGAAAGTTTTGTACGTTCGTGTCGTATTCGCATTTTTTTTTATGTCCGTTTTTTTGTGTGTTCAAAGTATTATATTATTATATAAATTTTTATATATTAATAATTTATTTTATATAAATTTTTACACTTTCGTATATTTATGTTGTATTTATGTTATTTTTGTGTCGTGTCGTATTTTAATTTTTTTTATGTGTTCGTGTCGTGTTTCAATTAATCCAAATATTTTGCATAATTTGACATGGTGATCCAATTAAGAAAAAATTTTGTGTGTCCATGTCGTGTCTCAATTCATCCCATATTTTATATAATTTGTTATAATGATTCAATTTTGTGTGTTCGTGTTATTTTATTGTGTGTTTAAAATGTTATAAATTTATAATAATTTTTACACGTTAATAATTCGTTTTATGAATGACATGGCATGTAAATGACATAGTATGTGAATGACATTGCATATAGATGACAATGACATAATAAATGACATGGCATATGAATGACCTGGCATGCGAATGACATGGCCTAATCTAGATGACATGACATGTGAATGAATGACATGGCATAATCTAGATGGCATGGCATGTGAATGACATGGCATATGACTGACAAGGCATGTGAATGAATGATATGGCATATGAATGAAATGACATGGCATATGAATGACATGGCATATGAACGACATGGCATATGAACGACATGGCATATGAATGACATGGTATAATGAATGACATGACATAATGAATGACACGGCATAATGAATGACATGGCATAGTGAATGACATGGTATAATGACATGGCATACTGAATGACATGGCATGTGAATAAGATGGCATATGAATGACATGTCATGTGAATGACATGGCATAATGAATGACATGGCATGGCATGTTAATGACATGGCATATGAATGTCATGGCATAATGAATGACATGGCATATGAATGACACGGCATATGAATGACATGGCATAATGAATAACATGCCATGTGAATGACATGGCAAAATGAATGACATGGCATGTAAATGACATGGCATACGAATGACATGGCATAATGAATGACATGACATAATGAATGACATGGCATGTGATTGACATCGCATATGAATGACATGGCAAAATGAATGACATGGCGTGTGAATGACATGGCATATGAATGACATGGCAAAATGAATGACATGGCGTGTGAATGGCATGGCATATGAATGACATGGCATAATGAATGACATGGCATGTGAATGACATGGCATATGAATGACATGGCAAAATGAATGACATGGCATGTGAATGATTCCCGGCAAACCCGGCAAAGCTTGAAAAATAATTCTTTCATATGATATTCACATGGTTCTGAGTAAAACGAAACCATACGTTTCGATTCAATAAACACGTGCGTTGAGTAATTTCCTAACCTCCCCGGAAAACCCGGAAAAGATTAGGAACTAACTCTCGCCAAATGTTTAATAAACCGAAAAATACGTTTTTATGACAAATTAAGTAAAAACATTTTTAAAATGCAATGCATGGAAATGTATTTCTTCCTTGAATTAAAGACATCCGTATACCTAAAAAGGTATCCAACTCCCTTAGGAAGATACTTAAATCGGATTTTCAAAAATCAAAATACTTTATGTTTGGATTTAAAGAAAATCGAAACTTTTGAGATGAAAAGTTAGCCTTGGCCGAACCCCCCTCTTTAAAAGCTATATTTTTCCTAGTTTTGAAATCTGGGTTGACCGCCCTTGACCCGACTTTTATAAAATCAAATTTTATAGTTTAAATAACTTGGAAAATAACCCTAGACAGTACCAAATGTCCCAAATGATCCCCCTCTTAATATCTTAACCAAAACAAAACAAAAAAATTATTTCTTTTTTGAAAACAAATCTGACCTTCACTGTCAGTTTTGAAAAACTATTTTTTTGTCCCTCTTAAAAATTTCAGAAAAATATGAAAAAATTATGGTAGACCTATAACATGTCTACCTCTATGGTAAAAAATCATCTTAATTTTTGGAGGATGGATACTATGACGGATTTTTACCCAAAATCAAGACAGTGAGTTAAAAACCTGCTTTGTCAAAATCCATTAGGCAGTTTTGAAAATCTATTTTTTTGACCTCCTAAAAAATTTCAAAAAATTCTAAAAAACTTAGGGTAGACCTAGGACATGTTTATCTCTATGGGAAAAAATCATCTTAATTTTTGGAGCATGGATACTATGAATGATTTTTACCAAAAATCAAGACAGTGAGCTAAAAACTGTTTTGCTAAAATCCATTTTTAAACCTTTGATAGAAAAATCCAAAAATCACAAAAAAAAAAAATACTAGAGGCTCCTTAAAGGGTCTACAACCTGTGGTTAAAAACTATTTAAATTTGGACAAGGAATGCATGGTGAGAAAAATCAGAAAATACAACTTGCACAACATTTCATTTTTCCACAAGCATGCTCATGAGAGCTTGGTTTTGAGCCATTGGTTTGCTTAAGTCAAAAATCAAGTGGGGATGAGATGAATGCATGAACATGAAGCAACAAATAGGGGGATCTATCCTACCATAAATCAATCAAGAGTTAAGAACATGAACACAACCAACCAAGCAAACCACATCAAGCAAGAACATGTAAGAAAAAATATAACAAACTTGGTTATTTGATAGAACATGAAGAAATCTTTTGGAACTTGTTTTGAAAAACAATTTTATTTCATGAAATAAAATAAAATGAAAATGATAAAGGAATAACAAAATCATATGAACAAAGCATGGAGGAGAGCATGAAAAAAAATAGCTACCTTGCTTTAGCTTTCCAAATCAAAGAGTAGTAAGAAAATGCCTTCTTTTTTCTTTTCTTTTTTCCTCCATTTTCTCTCTTGAATAAGCTACTGCCCATTTTCAAAATCTGACCTCCTCCCCTTTTTTTTGATGGCCGGCTACCCTTGGTGTAAATGTGAGTGTGCTCTCCTTTCTTTCCTCCCCTCTAAGCCCTTGGATCAAATGTCTTCCTCTTTTCTCCATCAATCTAAGCCATTAGATCAAGATATTTTCATGACAATAAAAATGCTATCTTGCAATTTGATCTTGGCCATTAAGGGATGTACTCATCTTTTTACAAAGCACCTAGGCCATTGGATGAGCAAGGACATTTGCAAGACAATAAAAATGCTATCTTGCAACTTGATTGTGACCATTGGATGAATTTAATCAAATCTCACCCTTCATTCATGAGCTGACCAGCCAACGGCCTGGAATATCCCAGCAATTCCTTCATCTTTCATATTTTTTAATTGCAAATTGACCATTTTCGATTTCTTCGATAAAATTACCCTTTTAGCCCCCGAACTTAATTTTATTGCAAACGACCCAAATTCGTTTTTTCTTTTTCCAATCCATCCAAATAAATATAATATTGAAATCTAGAGATTTTCAAAATTTTTCGAGCTCGTTTCCTATTTTTCCCGAAATTTTCTCTTGGATTTTCCGGTTTGTGGCACCCAAAATTCACCATTTTCATTTGAACTCCGATTTTGGATTTTTCTTCACCAAATATCTTCCAAAAAATATAAAACTCAGATCTCAAAGTTTTCAGAATTTTTGGAGCTCGTTTGCTATTTTTCCCGGAATTTTGTTCTTGAATATTGGCTTAGTGCACTTAAACTTTGCCATTTTTCAAATGAGCGATTCCAGATTTTTTTTTACCAATCTCTTCGAAAAATTATAAAACTCAGATTTGGAAGTTTTCATAATTTTTCGAGCTCGTTTGCTATTTTTCCCGGAATTATCTTTTAGAATTTCGGGTTAGTGCATCCGAACTTTGCCATTTTCAAATGAGCTCCGATTCCGGATTTTTCTTTACCAATCTCTTCCAAAAATTATGAAACTCAGATCTAGAAGTTTTCATAATTGTTCGAGCTCGTTTGCTATTTTTCCCAAAATTATCTTTTGGAATTTCGGGTTAGTGCACCAGAACTTTGCCATTTTTCAAATGAGCTTCGATTCTGGATTTTTCTTCACCAATCTCTTCCAAAAATTATGAAACTCAGATCTGGAAGTTTTCATAATTTTCTGAGCTCGTTTCCTATTTTTCCCGGAATTATCTTTTGAAATTTTGGTTTAGTGCACCCGAACTTTGTCATTTTTCAAATGAGCTTCGATTTCGGATTTTTCTTCACCAATGCCTTCCAAAAATTATGAAACTCAGGTCTTGAAGTTTTAATAATTTTCGAGCTCGTTTGCTATTTTTTCCGAAATTTTCTTTGGGATTTTTCGAGAATGCCCTTCAACCTCCGAATTCTTAATTTTACTCAAAACGGGTCCGATTTTCGGATTTTCTTTTTCCATTTTTTTGTCCTATATTGAATTTGAGTTGGTCCAAAAATGCCCAATTTTTACGATCAAATTCCCCTTCGATTTAGTTTTCCCATTTTCAAACTCGAGAATTTTCTCATTTTCTCGATTTTGCTCTTGTCGGCTCTTCCTCGGGATCCATTCAGACTGGGCCTTGGGATATTTTTCTTTATTGATCCTTTATCAACCGAGAGATTCAATTTCACCGAATTGGGTCATCTTTGCAGTTTTCCCCAAATTTGTCAGATTAGGTCTTACCCTACACAGAAGTTTCGCAACCCATCTTCCGAACTCCATATCTTTCGTTGTAGACCTCGGATTATCAAAATTCTTTCACCATTGTTCAATTCAACTTCAAATCTTGATTTTGAATCAGGGTTGACTTTTTCAATAGTTGACTTTTTTAGAGTTGACTTTTTCAGAGTTGGCTTTTCATGCTGAACTCCTAATCACAAGTCTTGGAGGACTATCTACAAGGTTGGCATATGAATGACATGGCATAAGGATGAATATCATGTGAATGAAATCGACATGGCAAACAAAATGACATGGCATGAACATGAACATGAACATGAACATGAATGACATGGCATGGCATGAACATGAATGTCATGTGAATGAAATCGTCATAACATGCAAAAATGACATGGTATATGAATGACATGGCATATAAATGAATGTCATAGGGATGAATGACATGGCATGTAAATGACATAGTCTGTGAATGACATTGCTTATAGACGACAACGACATAATGAATGACATGGCATATGAATGACATGGCACAAATGAATGACTTGACATGCGAATGACATGGCCTAATCTAGATGACATGACATGTGAATGAATGACATGGCATAATCTAGATGACATGGCATGTGAATGACATGGCATATGAATGACATGGCATAATGAATGACATGGCATGTGAATGAATGATATGGCATATGAATGAAATGACATAATGAATGACATGGCATATGGATGACATGGCATATGAATGACATGGCATACGAACAACATGGCATATGAATGACATGGTATAATGAATGACATAACATAATGAATGACATGGCATGGCATGGCATGGCATAATGAATAACATGGCATAATGAATGACATGGCATGTGAATAACATGGTATAATGACATGACATAATGAATGACATGGCATGGAATATGAATGACATGGCATGATGAATGACATGGCATAATGAATGACATGGCATTATGAATGACATGGCATAATGAATGACATGGCATAACGAATGACATGGCATGTGAATGACATGGCATATGAATGTCATGGCATAATGAATGACATGGCATAATGAATGAAATGGCATATGAATGATATGGCATATGAATGGCATGGCAAAATGAATGACATGGCATGTGAATGACATGGCATGTGAAGGACATGGCATACGAATGAAATGGCATAATGAATGACATGGCATATGAATGACATGGAAAAATGAATGACATGGCATGTGAATGACATGACATATGACTGACATGGCATGTGAATGACATGACATGTGAATGATATGGCATGTGAATAAAATGGCATAATGAATGACATGGCATAATGAATGACATGGCATGTGAATGACATGGCATATGAATGACATGGCATGTGAATGACATGGCATGTGAATGACGTGGCATATGAATGATATGGCAAAATAAAATAAAATATTCATAATCACATCATGATCACCCGCACACATCATTATTTGAAATGAATTATTCATGAGGAATCATATAAATAGCATATGTCGGAAGATATTACCGTGCCTCTCGGCAAAGCTTGGAAAATAATTCTTTCATATGATATTCACATGGTTCCGAGTGAAATGAAAATCATACGTTTCTATTCAATAAACACGTGCGTTGAATAATTTCCTAACCTCCCCGGCAAACCCGGAAAAGATTAGGAACTAACTCTCGCCAAATGTTTAATAAACCGAAAAATACTTTTTTATGACAAGTAAAAACATTTTTAAAATACAATGCGTGAAAATGTATTTCTTCCTTGAAGTAAGGACATCCGTATACCTAAAAAGGTATCCGACTACCTTAGCATAATACTTAAATCGGATTTTCAAAAAGCAAAATAATTTAGGTTTGGATTTAAAGAAAATCGGAACTTTTGAGATGAAAAGTTAGCCTTGGCCGACCCCCTCTTTAAAAGCTCTATTTTTCCTAGTTTTGAAATCCGAGTTGACCGACCTTGACCCGACTTTTATAAAATCAAATTTTATATTTGAAATGACTTGGAAAATAACCCTAGACAGTACCTAATGTCCCAAATCATCCTCCTCTTAATATCTTAACCATAACAGAAAATTATTTCTTTCTTGAAAACAAATCTGACCTTCACTGGCAATTTTGAAAAACTATTTTTTTCCCTTCTAAAGAATTTCAAAAAAAATATTAAAAAATTATGATAGACCAAGAACATGTCTACCTCTATGGGAAAAAATCATATTAATTTTTGGAGATTGGATACTATGATCGATTTTTACCCAAAATCAAGATAGTGAGTTAAAAAACTGCTTTGTCAACATCTATTAGGCAGTTTTGAAAACCTATTTTTTTTACTCCTAAAATACTACAAAAACTTCTAAAAACATTAAGGTAGACCTAGGACATGTTTACCTCTATGGGAAAAAATTAGCTTAATTTTTGGAGCGTGGATACTATGACTGATTTTTACCCAAAATCAAGACAGTGAGCTAAAAACTGTTTGCCAAAATCCATTTTTAAACCTTTGATATAAAAATCCAAAAATCACAACAAATATACTAGAGGCTCCTTAAAGGGTGTACAACCTATGGTTAAAAAATCTTTAAATTTGGACAAGGAATGCATGGTGAGAAAAATCAGAAAATGCAACTTGCACAACATCTCATTTTTTCATAAGCATGCTCATGAGAGCTTGGTTTTGAGCCATTGGTTGGCTTAAGTCAAAAATCAAGTGGGGATGAGATGAATGCATGAAGATGAAGCAACAAATAGGGGGATATATCCTACCACAAATCAATCAAGAGTTAAGAACATGAACACAACCAATCAAGCAAACCACATCAAGCAACAACATGTAAGAAAAAATTTGACAAACTTGGTTATTTGATAGAACATGAAGAAATCTTTTGGAACTTGTTTTGAAAAACAATTTCATTTCATGAAATAAAATGAAATGAAATGAAAATGAAAATGAAAATGAAAATGATAAAGGAATAACAAAATCATATCAACAAAGCATGGAGGTGAGCATGAAAAAAAATAGCTACCTTGCTTTAGCTTTCCAAATCAAAGAGTAGTAAGAAAATGCATTCTTTTCTTCTTTTTTTTTCTCCCTTTTCTCTCTTGAATAAGCTACTGCCCATTTTCAAAATCTGACCTCCCCTTTTTTTGATGGACGGATGCCCTTGGTGTAAATGTGAGTGTGCTCTCCTTTCTTTCCTCCCCTCTAAACCCTTGGATCAAATGTCCTCCTCTTTTCTCCATCAATCTAAGCCATTAGATCAAGATATTTTCATGACAATAAAAATGTTATCTTGGAATTTGATCTTGGCCATTGAGGGATGTACTCATCTTTTTACAAAGCACCTAGGCCATTGGATGAGCAAGGACATTTGCAAAACAATAGAAATGCTATCTTGCAACTTGATTGTGGCCATTGGATGAATTTAATCAAATCTCACCGTTCATTCATGAGCTGACCAGCCAAGGGCCTGGAATATCCCAGCAATTCCTTCATCTTTCATATTATTTCATTGCAAATTGACCCTTTTCGATTTTTTTGGTAAAATTACCCTTTTAGCCCTTGAACTTAATTTTATTGCAAACGGACCCCAAATCCGATTTTTCTTTCTCCAATCCATCCAAATAAATATAATATTGAGATCTATATATTTTCAAAATTTTTCGAGCTCGTGTCCTATTTTTCCTGAAATTTTCTCTTGGATTTTTCGGATAGTGGCACCCAAAATTTACCTTTTTCATTTGAACTCCGATTCTGGATTTTTCTTCACCAATCTCTTCCAAAAAATATGAAACTCAGATCTGAAAGTTTTCAGAATTTTTGTAGCTCGTTTACTATTTTTCCCGGATTTATCTTCTTGAATTTCGGCTTAATGCACCTGAACTTTGCTATTTTTTAAATTGAGCTCCGATTCCAGATTTTTCTCCACCGATCTCTTCCAAAAATTATGAAACTCGGATCTGAAAGTTTTCATAATTTTTTGAGCTCGTTTGCTATTTTTCCCGAAATTATCTTTTGGAATTTCGGGTCAGTGCACCCGAACTTTGCCATTTTTCAAATGAGCTTTGATTCTGGATTTTTCTTCACCAATCTCTTCCAAAAATTATGAAACTCGGATCTAAAAGTTTTCATAATTTTTCGAGCTCGCTTGCTATTTTTTCCGGAATTATCTTTTGGAATTTCGAGTTAGTGCACCCGAATTTTGCCATTTTTCAAATGAGCTCCGATTCCAGATTTTCTTCACCAATGCCTTGCAAAAATTATGAAACTCAGATCTGGAAGTTTTCATAATTTTTCGAGCTCGTTTTCTATTTTTCCATAATTTTCTTTGGGATTTTCCGAGAATCCCCTTCAACCTCCGAATCCACGATTTTACTCAAAACGGGTCCGATTCCGGATTTTATTTTCCACTTCCTTTGTCCTATATTGAATTTGAGTTGGTCCGAAAGCGCCCAATTTTTATAATGAAATTCCCCTCCGATTTAGTTTTCCCCTTTTCAAACTCGGGAATTGTTTTGTTTTTTCGTTTTTGCTCTAATCGGCTCTTCCTCAGGATCCATTTAAGACTGGGCCTTGGGCTATTTTTCTTTATTCATCCTTTATCAACTGGGGGCTTCAATTTCACCGAATTGGGCCATCTTTGCAGTTTTCCCCAAATTTGCTGGATTAGGTCTTCCCCTACACTGAATTTTCGCAACCCATCATCCGAACTCCATATCTTTCATTGTAGACCTCGGATTCTCAAAATTCTTTCACCATTGTTCAATTCAACTTCAAATCTTGATTTTGACTTAGGTTGACATTTTTAGTGGTTTACTTTTTGAGGTTGACTTTTTCGGAGTTGACTTTTCATGCTGAACTCCGAATCACAAGTCTTGGAGGACCATCTGCAAGATGAGAAGATATTTTCTGCATTCTGAAAAAGTACAAGGAATAATTTACCTGGTTTAGGCGACCCGGATAAAATTAGGTGTCTACACGTGTATTTGTGTCGTATTCATGTTATTTTTTATGTCATGTCGTGTTTTAATTATTTTTTTCATGTTATGTTTGTATCATATAATTATCTTGTATCTGAAATTACGGGATGTAATTGATCATATTCAAATGACTCTCAATTTTATACCTTATGTTGTATAAGAATAAGAATTATTATTTTTCTAAATTATTATTTTAACTACTCTTACTTTTTTATCTTTCAAAGTTATTACAAAATATTAATTCAAAATATTAATACAAAATATTAATTTATTACAAATTATTATCAAAATATCTTTTTATTAACACATTCATATATTTGTATCATGCTCATTTTATTTTTCGTGTTGTGTCGTATTTTAATTATTTTATCATGTTATATTTGTATCGTATAATTATGTTTTATCCAAAATTACTGGATCTAATTGACCATATCAAATAACTCTCAATTTTATATCAGGTGCCGTATAATAATAGAAGTTATTATTTTTCTAAATCATCTTCACTTCTCTTGCATTTTATCTTTCAAATTTATTACAAAATATCAATTTAAATTCGATAACATACCCGCAGGGAAGCGCGGGATTTTTCTAATAATGAATTTAAAATTATCTAGATTTTATTTTTATTTTTTTTAATATTTCTGTAACTTTCGCAACTAAATTGACAAACTCGTGTCACCAATCCATATTCAATAAAAAGTTTTATAAATAATATACACAAAAGACAATGGTTTTTTTTTTATCTTAATATAGCCGTTTTTTTTTTTTAATTCTCAAAATACACTTGTTTTCAAATTAAGTATCCAAATCCACTTTTTTTGAACCAGTTGAGAAATCGCCATGGCCCATGGGGATTTCCCAACGGTAAATTTTTTTTAAACTAAGTTGGGAAATCGCCACCCATGGTGGCGATTTCCCAGTGTAAAAATTGAATTTTTTTTTAAGTTTTAATTGGAAAATCGCCATGGCCCATGTCGATTTCCCAACGGGTTATAATAAAAGTGAATTTTGATACTTAATTTGAAAACAACGGTATTTTGATAATTAAAAAAAATAGCTATATTATGATAAAAAAACCAAAGACAATGGTGGTAAATTTGTCTTCTTTTTACCCTTTATAAAATTTGTAACGAGAAAATAGTAAATTTTATTATTAAGTTATTAACATTTTTTTAGACTCAATTACAATTTGATTTTCATAAACTATAACTTGATTTCCTTTGACTAGTTTTAAATTTAATTGTAAGAAAGTAATAATCTTTATCACGCTCGACTTTTACTTTCTTAAATAACAAGTTTATCATTTAAGTTAAATAAATAAAATAAGCATGATGACATGGATTACAATATTGGTAAGTTAAAAATTATAATATTGAGATCTATATATTTTCAAAATTTTTCGAGCTCGTGTCCTATTTTTCCTGAAATTTTCTCTTGGATTTTTCGGATAGTGGCACCCAAAATTTACCTTTTTCATTTGAACTCCGATTCTGGATTTTTCTTCACCAATCTCTTCCAAAAAATATGAAACTCAGATCTGAAAGTTTTCAGAATTTTTGTAGCTCGTTTACTATTTTTCCCGGATTTATCTTCTTGAATTTCGGCTTAATGCACCTGAACTTTGCTATTTTTTAAATTGAGCTCCGATTCCAGATTTTTCTCCACCGATCTCTTCCAAAAATTATGAAACTCGGATCTGAAAGTTTTCATAATTTTTTGAGCTCGTTTGCTATTTTTCCCGAAATTATCTTTTGGAATTTCGGGTCAGTGCACCCGAACTTTGCCATTTTTCAAATGAGCTTTGATTCTGGATTTTTCTTCACCAATCTCTTCCAAAAATTATGAAACTCGGATCTAAAAGTTTTCATAATTTTTCGAGCTCGCTTGCTATTTTTTCCGGAATTATCTTTTGGAATTTCGAGTTAGTGCACCCGAATTTTGCCATTTTTCAAATGAGCTCCGATTCCAGATTTTCTTCACCAATGCCTTGCAAAAATTATGAAACTCAGATCTGGAAGTTTTCATAATTTTTCGAGCTCGTTTTCTATTTTTCCATAATTTTCTTTGGGATTTTCCGAGAATCCCCTTCAACCTCCGAATCCACGATTTTACTCAAAACGGGTCCGATTCCGGATTTTATTTTCCACTTCCTTTGTCCTATATTGAATTTGAGTTGGTCCGAAAGCGCCCAATTTTTATAATGAAATTCCCCTCCGATTTAGTTTTCCCCTTTTCAAACTCGGGAATTGTTTTGTTTTTTCGTTTTTGCTCTAATCGGCTCTTCCTCAGGATCCATTTAAGACTGGGCCTTGGGCTATTTTTCTTTATTCATCCTTTATCAACTGGGGGCTTCAATTTCACCGAATTGGGCCATCTTTGCAGTTTTCCCCAAATTTGCTGGATTAGGTCTTCCCCTACACTGAATTTTCGCAACCCATCATCCGAACTCCATATCTTTCATTGTAGACCTCGGATTCTCAAAATTCTTTCACCATTGTTCAATTCAACTTCAAATCTTGATTTTGACTTAGGTTGACATTTTTAGTGGTTTACTTTTTGAGGTTGACTTTTTCGGAGTTGACTTTTCATGCTGAACTCCGAATCACAAGTCTTGGAGGACCATCTGCAAGATGAGAAGATATTTTCTGCATTCTGAAAAAGTACAAGGAATAATTTACCTGGTTTAGGCGACCCGGATAAAATTAGGTGTCTACACGTGTATTTGTGTCGTATTCATGTTATTTTTTATGTCATGTCGTGTTTTAATTATTTTTTTCATGTTATGTTTGTATCATATAATTATCTTGTATCTGAAATTACGGGATGTAATTGATCATATTCAAATGACTCTCAATTTTATACCTTATGTTGTATAAGAATAAGAATTATTATTTTTCTAAATTATTATTTTAACTACTCTTACTTTTTTATCTTTCAAAGTTATTACAAAATATTAATTCAAAATATTAATACAAAATATTAATTTATTACAAATTATTATCAAAATATCTTTTTATTAACACATTCATATATTTGTATCATGCTCATTTTATTTTTCGTGTTGTGTCGTATTTTAATTATTTTATCATGTTATATTTGTATCGTATAATTATGTTTTATCCAAAATTACTGGATCTAATTGACCATATCAAATAACTCTCAATTTTATATCAGGTGCCGTATAATAATAGAAGTTATTATTTTTCTAAATCATCTTCACTTCTCTTGCATTTTATCTTTCAAATTTATTACAAAATATCAATTTAAATTCGATAACATACCCGCAGGGAAGCGCGGGATTTTTCTAATAATGAATTTAAAATTATCTAGATTTTATTTTTATTTTTTTTAATATTTCTGTAACTTTCGCAACTAAATTGACAAACTCGTGTCACCAATCCATATTCAATAAAAAGTTTTATAAATAATATACACAAAAGACAATGGTTTTTTTTTTATCTTAATATAGCCGTTTTTTTTTTTTAATTCTCAAAATACACTTGTTTTCAAATTAAGTATCCAAATCCACTTTTTTTGAACCAGTTGAGAAATCGCCATGGCCCATGGGGATTTCCCAACGGTAAATTTTTTTTAAACTAAGTTGGGAAATCGCCACCATGGGTGGCGATTTCCCAGTGTAAAAATTGAATTTTTTTTTAAGTTTTAATTGGAAAATCGCCATGGCCCATGTCGATTTCCCAACGGGTTATAATAAAAGTGAATTTTGATACTTAATTTGAAAACAACGGTATTTTGATAATTAAAAAAAATAGCTATATTATGATAAAAAAACCAAAGACAATGGTGGTAAATTTGTCTTCTTTTTACCCTTTATAAAATTTGTAACGAGAAAATAGTAAATTTTATTATTAAGTTATTAACATTTTTTTAGACTCAATTACAATTTGATTTTCATAAACTATAACTTGATTTCCTTTGACTAGTTTTAAATTTAATTGTAAGAAAGTAATAATCTTTATCACGCTCGACTTTTACTTTCTTAAATAACAAGTTTATCATTTAAGTTAAATAAATAAAATAAGCATGATGACATGGATTACAATATTGGTAAGTTAAAAATTATGATTTTTCTATTTATTTATTTGATTGTTAATCCAGTTCACATTTGGAATGGACTTCAAGTGTTTTTATACTACTTGGATAGAAATAAACTTTCATGTTAAATTTAATTGTCAAACTGTTTAAATAAAGGTAAATATAATAGAAGAATATAATAGTATAAATATTAAAAGATATATTAACTTTGTATGTTTTAAAATTTAATAAAATAAAAAGTAAAAATACTAAAGATTATATAAAAATATCATTTTTTAAAATTACTTGGGCAAGTTTGTATGGGTTTGAACTGTAGAATTTATTAACCAGAGTAAGTCGCGATAGAATTCAAGACTTGAATTGTCAAGTTTAGACAAATATATAAGGTGTTGATAGCATGTGTCATAATGTGCAAATCTGAATACTCGACCGCTAAACACAAGAATGAGTCACAACTACTTTCATTAGGTTTGATTAGTCAGTTATATAAATCAATCATTTTTAAAATAATCATAAGCTCGACTAAGGTCCTTGAAAAGAATAGGTTCTGGTTTACGTTTCAAAACTAAGTTCGGTAATTCGATTACGTGTGAGAAAAGATTAGTACTCCAAAACTCATTGTGATACCAGATCTTTATGACCCCAAGGAAATATCTGACTTTAAAAAGAACCCTCTTAAGCCTTTCGAGGATCTTTCGACAAAGGACAAACTCGAATTCATAGAAAAAAAGACAGTAACTAATTATTCCTACTTGAATTGGTCTTAATTAAATAATTTTTATTTACTTTTAATTAAAATTTTATTATTATTCAAGTATTTAGATATTAAAAAAAATATTAGGTTTCTTTCCACTATTATAGAGAATTAAGAAATTTCTAAAAATTGTCTCATCTCAACCGTATTCAAAAGAACTCACTCTTTCTCCTCAAAAGATTATATCGTCGGATTTTATTTGGACTTTTAAGAAATTATTTAAATTTCAATATTTTTTAAATTTTATAGAAGGGTTTGGATAAATTTTGATATGTATATTTTTAATAAAATTATAGCAGATCTTAAAATTTGTTTTTTAAAATTGTCTTTATTTTTATTTTTATAATAAATTTCAACTTTTTAATATTGAAAATTTTCTCAAACTTTTCACCATTTTGAAGATTTTTTTAAGAAAAACTTCTCACCTACAAATTTTTAAAAAAATTGCCTATTTTTGTTCTTCTTAAAATTTTATTATCAGAAAATATATTAATCTATTATAATTATTATTGTTTTTTGAGAAAAAAGTAATATAATATTCCTAATTAAATTTCAATTATTCTGGACAAGCAATAAATATGTAATCAATTTATAAAAATAAATATATAACATATTAAATAATTAAATGAATAATATGTTACACAAATAATGAAATAATTAAATAAATGAAATAATAAATAAAATAATTTAAATGAATAAATAAAATAAAAATAAATAAACCATATAAACAAAATTAATACGACAAATAAAAAAGATAAAAAAATAAATCATATGAAACCAAAATAAAATACAGATAAAATACAAAAAAAAGGGACAAATAGGATAGGCCAACTTGCGGGGACACACACATATCGATGCACAGATCTACACAACCTAACCTATATATAAAAGAAAAAAAAAAGTTAGGGTAAATATGAAAAACATGCCGTTCAAAGGCACAAAACCTGTTAGATGGTACAATAGTAAAAAATAATTTGTATATGGGAAATAAGAAAATGTAAAATTGTGAAGAAGGAAATAGTGAAGACAAATATATCCCTTAATGAACAAATAATTTAAAAAAGATCCTTTTCTTCCTCCCTCACCTTTCTTCTCTCCCTCACTAGAAATTGATGGTGTCGTCTCTCCATCAGTTTCACCAACCTTCGCCATGGCCGGTCTCCTCCATTTTGCCTTTGTCTCTCAACACTTTACGTCTCCAAGCTCCTCTCCTTCACAATCACCTCTATAAGTTTTTTTTTTTCCTTTCATTTATATTTTTTATTTTGTGTGAATATATTTTTTAAGTCAAACCAAACAATTTTGATTTATGGGTTTGTTAAACTTTGAGTTTTTAATGGTGGGTTTTAATTTTGGTAGTGTTGTTCCTAGGATCTATGAGTGAATTTTATGTAGAAATCAGTGTTTATAATTGTGTCTTGTTACTGTATAGAGCTGTAACTTTTAGGTGGAATATATTTGTAGGAATTTCTACTTGTTATTTTGGTGATTAGCTGTGATTTTGGTGGATTATAAGAAGGGTTGAAAGTTATTTTGTTTGAAGAAGCTTTTATGTCATGTATGCATAGTGTTTGTTAAAATGCCTCTTAGAACTCTCTTTTTAGATGCTTTTTCAACAGTTCTAGTCATTGTCATTTCAACATTACATATGCTGGGATATAATTGGATTAATTTTGTTAAAATTTTCGTACTTGTTCTCTTTTGTGATTGAAGATGTATCAAACTTGAGTTCTTTCTAGAGTGAAAGTTATTTGTCTTCTGTAAACAGATTGCATGGATTTTGTACTAACATTTTCTTATGGAAATGTCTAGGTGGACATGTTAAGACATTGATGTTTGCTCATATGAGTCCGGAAGGAGACTCTATTGGAGAAAGAATTAGCATACAATTAGTACTTTGAAATTTGCTCAAAGAGTTTCAACAATGGAACTTGGTGCTACTCGTTTGAATAAAAAGAGCAGTAAGGTTATGCAACTCAAAGAGCAGGTAAACATATCCATTCAAACTTTGCTTGATGCCATTGGAAAATACGTCATGCCAGGTTGTCTTCTCTTACTAAGAGTATATGATAGATTGTGAAAATTTAACTGTGAATATATTTGAAGCAATTAACAAGAAACGTGCTTTTAAAAGCTTTAAAAGGAATAACTTGAAAAGAATAATTATGTATCATCGATTTATGTACATTTTATGCCATTAATTAAAATTTCTAGAATCTAAATGCAAGGAACAAGCTATTCCTTCTCTTGTCCTAATATTACAATCTATAAAACATGAATCTATGCATCTGAATGATTTCATTTATGACAAGATTTGCTAATTTTAGATTTGTACTTATGGAGGACATGTGCCTATATATGTATATGTATACCAATTAACAATTAGCATATACTTATTACTCTTACTATTTTGTATTAAATCATTATAATTGTAATATTTAGGTTATTTTAAAAAATGGGAATACATAAGAGCTTAATTGATTGCTATTTAGGGAGAATTTGTCACTGATATGAAAATGTATATATACTTTTGTTGAATATTCACATAGTTATGCTATATATACATATAAGTGTGAAGTAATGAAGACCGGTATCTTCCTATGTATCTTTGTAACCACATTATTGGTAGTGTATGCAAATGTTAAAGGTCGCCTATTGTAAATTGTGCCTTAGAGACCGGTCTTTTTCTGCTAAAATTTGCAAGAACACGAGTGCTTGGTTGAAGGACCCCTCAATAACTTGAAGCAGAGTATGGTTGAATTCCCAAAGCCCAAAAAGGTTTGTGTATAAAAATAAAAGGATAATGTCTGTTATCTGTTCAAATTTCTAGCTTTTTAGTAAAGATAATTTGTTCAAATTTCTGTTAAAAGGTTTAATCCCTTTTTAGCTAAAATTTGTAGGAACATGAGTGCCTCTCTCAATTACTTTTTAGTTATTACAGATTGTCAAGGATAATGTGAATTCAAATAATGTTTGTTTCTGTTACTAAGATTGAGACACAAAAGGTATTTTATAAGATATTTTAAGGTATGTACAAATAGTTTAGTTGAATGTACATATAGCTATATTATATGTACATATAAGTTTTACTTATAAAATATGAATCATCATACTTTTGCTTCATTTGTCATTTTAAGGAGGGGAAACATGTAAAAGCTTAAATCATTGGGTTTTAGGGTAGAAATTATTAGTATATAAAAAAGTACATATAGTTTGAAAGAATGTACGTATAGTTATGCTATATGTACATATAAGTGGGTTTAAAGGTTTGATCCCTTTTTAGCTAAAATTTGCAGGAACATGAGTGCTCTCTCAATTGTCTATGCTTGCAATTGACTTCTTTATTTTACATATGAGAGAGCTCATTTTTACTAACTTAATTTTCACTAATACATTAATTTGATATCTCTGCACAATGGTATCATAAGCTTTCATGTGTCTGATAACAAGATTAATTAGGTCATTATAATACTTAGGTAATTTTAGGATTTGGAAACACATAAGAGCATAATAGATTGGGATTTAAAAAAAATTATCACTGATATAAAAATGTACATATGCTTTTGCTGAATGTACATATAGTTATGCTATATGTACATACTGTTATAGTTCTATGTACATATAAGTGGACTTATTTTCTTGAAGCATTTCTTAGTAAAGCTATTATTTTAAAGTAATTTTAAATGATTCCGAGATTACAGGGAAGAATTATGGTTAGGATTTTGGGTCTCTCTATAATAAGAGTACTAAAAGTTATATATTTATAACTCTTATTATTTTGTATGAAGCATTATAATTGTAATACCTAGGTAATTTTAAGAAACGGGAACACATAAGAGTTTAATTGATTGAGATTTAGGTAGAATTTGTCATTGTTATGAAAATGTACATATCTTTTGCTAAAATGTGCATATAGTTATGCTATATGTACATATTGTTATACTTCTATGTACATATGAGCCATGAAAAACATTGATTTGTGTTTTCTTTGCTTTTCTTTGCATCCTATAATGATGGTTTGCTCTCTTTATGTTTCAAATACATCTATGATTTTGATAAAATATACATATATTTATACTTCTTCATGTAAAAGCTTTATAGTAAAATGTACATATAATTATACTTCTTCATGTACACATATTATTTTTTTCTTATAATTCATTTACATGTTATTTTTCAATCTTTTTTGGGTGTTCTCAATTCATCTTTGGTAATGTATGTTAATGGTTACTAATATATGTTAATGGATACTTTAGACTACTAATGTATGTTAATGGTAGCTATCGCAACCTAAAAAAATAACAAGTCTCATCGCGAAATTTATATTAGACTACTAATGTATGTTAATGGTAGCTGTCGCAACCTAAAAAAATAACAAGTCTCATCGCGAGACTTTATATTCATTAAACGTGACGTTGAAAAATAGAGGAAAATACGATTTAATAAAATTAGGGTTTGAAAACAACCTAAAAAAAAAAGGCATGGAGTCGCCACCAATCTTTTTTTGCTAGATGTGATCGGCAACCTATTAAAACCGATTCTAAAAATATTTTTAAATTAATTAAAATATTTTTAAAACCAATTTCAAGTTTGCGTTTTAAACCAGGGAAAATCAAAGAAAGCGGGTTCGGGACTCAGTTACGTGCAGGAAAGGATTAACAACCCCACAACACCCGTATAAAACAGTACCTTATTAATCGTGTGTTATCTCAAGTCTCGATAAAAAGTCGGTTTTAAATTTAGTATTTCAAATTAATTCCCAATTTAAAGAAAAATATTTCCATTTTTAATTGAAAATGATCTAGAATTTATTAATTCAAAATTTTCCTATATTCCCCAACAAACGTGGCAAAATATAGAAATTTTTTATTACTTTGGAAAATTTTCAGAATCATTCCCGTTTTAAAGAACATATTCCATTATTAATGATAATTGATTATATCCTCCCCAGCAAACCTGGCAGAGAACTCATGAATTATTTTAACTCGGGAATATCTTTATTTTACTGAAAATCATTATCTTTTTCAAAACATTTAAAAAATATGAACATGAATATATATGACATAGTAAATATGATATAACAAAGTCTAGTTAATATAATGCAACCTAAATGACATGATATGATTTAAATGACATGGTATATTCTACATGAAATGAAATATCCTAAGTGTCATGATATATTCTAAATGAAATGAAATATCCTAAGTGACATAATATATTCTATATGAAATGACATAACCTAAACAACATGGTATATTCTAAATGAAATAATATGATTTAAATGAAATGATAAATTTAAATGATGTGGCCTATTTAAATGACATGGCATATTCTAAATAATATAATCTAAATGAAATGGAATATAATCTAAGTGACATGAAATAATATGAAACATAAAATAATGTTATCATAGAATATGCATGAAAATAAAAATAATAATGCATGAATATAATATATGCTAAATGATGTGACAAAAATAAATGACTAAATAAAAAGCATAGGATAGCATGAAATATTCAAAATCATATAACAAACAATATAACATCATAAAATGTAAATCAAAATAATCATAATACCATAAAAAATATCATAGCAAAAATCACATATTAAATAAAATGCATGAACATGGAAAATGCAATGCATGAAAATGTATTTTTGTTCCTTTAAATAAAGAAATCCGTATATCTAAAAAGATATTCGGCTACCTTAGGAAAATATATCAAATTAAATTTTCTAAATTCAAAATACTTTGTGATTTATTTGAAAACAATTTTGAAAAAAAAAAAACTTGAATGAAGATTAAAACCCTAACCAAACCTTTTAAAAATGGCTCTAATTTCCTAAGTTTAAAATTCCGGACTTTACCACCCTTGACCCAAACTCTATAAAATCATTTTTTAAGTTCAAAAAGGCCTAGAAACCACCTCAAGATAGTAGCTAAATTTCCTAATCAGCCCCCTCTAAGTAACTTAGCCAAAACAGAAAAATGATTTTCCTTCAAATTCAAATCTGACTCTACTATCCAGTTTTAAAACACGATTTTTTAACTTATTTTTAAAATTTCAAAAAAATCTAAAAAAAATTATTGAAGACTCATAACATGTAAATATACACGAAAAAAATTGGCTTAATTTTCTGATCAAAGATAACTTCCCAGATAAATCGGGAAGTTCGAAAACTGGGTGAAAACTGTTTTGCCAAAACACATTTTTTTTCCTTTGTTAAAATCATTCAAAAATAAAAGTAAAAATATTGGAGACTCTCCTAAAGACCTAAAAACAGTAGCTAAAACTTCTAAAAACTTGGACTAAAATTGGCTAAGTAAAAAAAATCACAAAGGTAGAATAATCAATTTGACAACTCTTTAATTTTCCACAAGTATGCTCAAGTGAGCATGACTTTAAGCCATTGATTGGCCTAAGTCATAAATCATGTGGCATGACATGAAATGCATGAAAATACAGCAAATTTAATGCATGAAATGCATGATTTAAAACCTAAATGACATGAAAAATGCATGGCATTTTTAATATGGCCTAGACCTATCATGAACTTGCATGGCAATAAATGCAACCTAGGTCTAAAATGCATGGAATGCATGGCAATACAAGCAAAACCTAGACATAAAGAATGAATGGAAATAACACAAACACATAACATTCTAAACCAAAATACACAAAAATATAGCATGGAAATGCAAACAAGTCAACAAGCAAGATGAAAATGCACATGCAAAGCAAAGAAATGGAGGGTAGTCGAATGGATTCTAGGCTTAAAGGGGCATGGCATTTTCACAAACACATGGCACACTAAATCAAAACACATAAAATAATAGGAAGGAAATCCAAACCTATCAACTAACATGATGAAAATGCACATACAAAGCATACAAAATGAAAAAACCGATTGGTCCTAAGCTCAAAATGGTCATGGCATTTTCACAAACACATGGCACACTAAATCAAAACACATAAAATCATAGCAAAGAAATGCAAACCTATCAACTAGCATGATGAAAATGCACATACAAAGCATACAAAATGAAGAAGTCGAATGGTCCTAAGCTCAAAATGGTCATGGCATTTTCACAAACACATGAAATACTAAAATGCAAGACTAAAAAGAAACATGCTAAAACTTGCAAATATGAAATAAAGGCATGAACACAACTAGACATTTTCACAAACACATAGAATAGTAAAATGCAAATCATGAACAAACTTAAACATTTGGTTAAACAAAAAATTAAAAAATGTAAACAAGGAAAGTAAACATGAATACAAGTTGATAAAATCAAAAATGAAGATAGGTAAACAACAAAATTAAAACAAGCTTCATATATTTGTTATTTGAAGAAGATATGAGACATCAAAAACATGTTAGACACCACTAACAACATGAAATAAAAAGCAAACAACAACCATTTAAAAAAAATAAGGTCATTCGGCCACTCCTAGAACATGGAAAAAAATTTGTTTTTCAAAGTTTTTCAAGAAAGTATCAAAGAAGACTTGAATAAGAAACTTAAAAACACTTATTTCAAAATAAAAATCAAAAGACACTCACCAAAATATCAATGAAAATAGAAAATCAAGAATGGAAATGCAAGGAAAGTGCAAGAGTATGGTGCTTTTAGCTACCTCTAAAAGCTATATTGCAAGCTTTTCCTCTTCTTTCTTTCTTTGCCTTTCTAAACTTTTTTTTTTTTTGCTTTTCAAAAATGGAGAGAAATCAGTCAAGCAAGAGTGAAAAAATGAAAGACAGACCCCCCCTTTAGTGTGGTCGGTTGGCATGTAGAATTCTCTAGGAGGTTCTAGAATTTTTTCTAACCAAATTTAATCTAATGGTCTTCAATCCAAGATGCTTTCTATGTAGAATTCTCACCATTAGATTAGAATAATCAGCCCTTGAATTATGATGTCATGAAGATGTGTCATAAATATGATGTCATAAATATGGCATTATTCCTCTCTATGTGTCATAATTTCAAAGGCTTGATCACAAAAAATAACTACCTTCCTCTTCACCCTTGGCCCTTTGATGAAAAATCAGAAAATATCCACTCTCCTTTGGGCCTTGACTGGCTGCCTCTTCACCTTCCCAGCCCATACTTCATTTTTTTAATTGCAAGAAAGGCCTTTTTCGGTTTCTTCGATGAAATGACATTTTTGACCACCATATCAAATTAAATAGCAAACGGACTCCAAATTAAAATTTTATTTTTTTAATACTTCCAAAATGATAAAAAAAAAAATTCTGGAACTTTTCAAAAAAATTCGAGCCCATTTTCTATTTTTTTGGATTTTTTCTTCCAAAATTGCCATTTCATGCACCCAAACTTTTACCTTTTTTAACCGAGCTCCGTATCCCGATTTTTCTTCACCAATCTCTTCCAAATAATTTAAAATTGAGATCTGCAAATTTTCAGAATTTTTGGAACTCATTTGCTATTTTTTCGGGATTTATCATCTCGAATTTCAACTTAGTGGGCCCGAAAATTGATATTTTGCAAATGAGCTCCGAATCCATATTTTCACTCTTCCAAATTATTTAAGAATGGGATCTGCAAATTTTTATAATTTTTGGAGCTCATTTGCTATTTTTCTTCAATTTTCCAAGTTTGCCCTTTTGTCTTCACTGCCCGGTTTTGCTCAAAACAAGTCCGATTTCCAGATTTTCTTTTTCCGTGCCTTTTTCATATATTGAATTGGAGTTGGTCCGAAAATGCCCAATTTTTACAATCAAATTCCCTTCTGTTTTGATTTTTCCTCTTTTTAGTATCGAAAATTTCCTCGTCTTTCCGTTTTTCCTTCAATCGGCTCTTTTCTCAGAATTTTTTCAAACTGAGCCTTATGTTATCCTTGTTTACTCATTCCTCATCAATTAGGGGCTTTAGTTTTAACGAATCAGGCTATTTCTGTAATTTTCCCAATTTCACCAAAATCCACCAAAAATCCTAATTCTCGGCTTTCTTTCGAATTGACTTTTCCTTCAGTTTTTCTTCCAAGTAGCTTTTTCATTACCCGTAGTCAGTGCTTATCTTTCATTTGGAACCTTCAATTCCGACCAATTTGATCGTTTAAGCATTTTTCCCCAAATTTTCCTAACTAGGATTTTCTTTCTACTGAATCTTCGCTGAACTCCATATCTTTCAATGTAGACCTTGGATTATCAAAATTCTTTCATCATTTTTCAATTGAACTTCAAATATTGATTTTGAACGTGGGTTGACTTTTTCAGTAGTTGACTTTTTGAGATTGACTTTTCTGATGTTGACTTTTTCAAGTTTGACTTTTTATGTCTGCTTTCTTAAACTAAGTCAAGGAGTACCACCTACAGGATGAGAAAAAGTTTTTTTGCATTCTGAAACATCAATTTAGGAAGGAAACATACCTGTTTTAGTTGTCCGGACAAAATTAAGTGTCTACAGTTTCACTGTTATGAAAATGTACATATTTGTTTCTAAAATGTAAATATAGTTATGCTATATGTACATATTGTTATACTTCTATGTACATATGAGCAATGAAGAGCATTCATTTGTGTTTTATTTGCTTTTCTTTGCATCTTGCAATGATGGTTATGCTGATTACTCTCTGTTTCTCCCTCCAGATTGCATGCACCTCATCTGTTTGAAATCATTGGGTGAATGTCGACTCCTCAAATGGAGTTGAGGACCTATGAGCAAAGGCAAGGAGACCTGTATTTTCTATCATTGCTCCATTTTCAATGCAGTACCTATCATCAGTTGCAAACAATTTTCCACCTCGTTCAGAACACATTGTCCTCATCATCTCTTGCAAGCGCTTATTGCAACCCACACCACCAACTATGAAAACATCTTTCATGTCACATTGAGCCATCATTCATTCTGTAATCTCCACAAACATTGGAAAATAGAGTTTCCTGCAATGTATTACGATATAAGTAGAAAATAACCAGAACAAAAACAATAGCAGACAACATATTATTGCTAATACATTAGAATGGCATATTATTCTTGTGGAGTATTACAATATAAGTTGAATTTAGGACAATATAAAAATGTATATATTGTTTTGCCTACATGTAAATGCAGCAATGCTATATGTACATACTGTTTTGTGTCCATGTACATAAAAGTGGACTTTTTTTATTAAAATTTCTTACTCAAATTGTTATTTTATACTACTTTTAAATGATTTGGGGATTAATTTATTGGGATTTATGGTTGAATTGAGGACAATATAAAAATGTACATATTGTTTTGCCTACATGTACATGCAGCAATGCTATATGTACATACTGTTTTGTGGCCATATACATATAAGCTCAAATTTTTATTTTATACTACTTTTAAATGATTTGGGGATTAATTTATTGGGATTTAGGGTTGAATTTAGGATAATATAAAAATGTGCATATTGTTTTGCCTACATGTACATGCAGAAATGCTATATGTACATACTGTTTTGTGACCATGTAAATATAAGTGGACTTTGATATTTGATATTTTCCAGTTAGTATTCTTTTTATATTTTGTAAAATAACATTAAACTATCAAAAAGCAAAAAAACCTTAATATAATATTTGATAGCTTAATCTTGCAGAGCTAAATGACAAGGTTTTTTTTATCATAAATGGTAGCCAATTGAGCCATCTAATCAAGGAGCAAAAAAATAAACTGAATAACAACCAAGTAATTGAAAGCATTGGACTATAACAAATCCAACTAATACCATAAACACAGAATTGAATAATTGAAATTTCATTTCATTCATTCCAAACATAGGATGTTCTAGACAACACAGAAAATTAGAAAGTACAATAGTCCTAAGTTCCTACCAACATCAACATTTTCCTACAACCAGAGTACACAAAGAAAGCTACATACACGAGAAATAAGAAGTAAAGACCAGACTAAGCAATAGTCACACCAGCCAAAAGCTTCTCAAGTTCCTCATCATTCCTCACAACAACAACAACAAAAAAAAAAAACATGCCTTGGAATGATCCTATTATTCTTGTTGTCTCTTGCAGCATTACCAGCCAACTCCAAAACCTTAAATAACACAGAAAGAAACTTAGCAACATACTTCAAGGTTTTTAAACGTAGCAAAAAATTAGTGTTTTCGGAGTTTCATTCAATTTGTGTTTTGAAGTCCGGGTTCTTGTATTCCTTTCCCTAAAATGACCAATTTAGCAAAAATATAACAATTCATACAAAATAATAAGTGTAGTAAAATTCATATATCAATTCATACAAAATGAGTAAAAGTAGTAAATTATAGTACTTTTATTCCCTAAAGCTAAACCCTTAACCATAATACCTTCGTCTAATCATTTTTGCCTTTTAAAACGACTAAAAACTAACAAAATTGATAAGAAATGCTTCAACAAAATAAGTCCACTTATATGTACATATAGCATAACTGTATATACATATAGCAAAACTGTATGTACATATAGAAAAACTGTATGTACATTTTTATATCTGTGAGAAATGTTTCAACAAAATAAGCCCACTTATATATACATATAGCACAACTGTATGTACATTCAGCAAAAAAAATGTACATTTTTATATCTATGAGAAATTCTACCCTAAACCTAAAGATATCAAATTGGATTATGGTATATCAAGTTGGTTTCCCATTTCTTCACCAGATAGCTAAAGAAGCTATGTGAAAGTGAATGAAACTAGCAAATGAAATGGTAGGAAGTGAATGTTAGAAGAGGCAATAGTTATTTGTTTAAGTATGTTTTTCTCTTCATATTTTCCTTGTACACTAATTTGATAGCAATATATACATATAAGAATTATATTATGAAAGAAAATATGTACCTAAAATACTTTTAGAAAATATGTACCTAAGCCAATATGTACATCAGAAATAGCAACCGAAAATGTGAATATATCCTAGTCTTATTATAGAGAGACCCAAAATCCTTACCATAATTCTTCTCTGTAATTTCGGAATCATTTAAAATTACTCTAATATAATAGCTTTACTAAGAAATTATTCAAGAAAATAAGCACTTATATGTCATAGAACAATAACAGTATGTACATATAGCATAACTATATGTACATTTAGCAAAAGAATAAGTACATTTTCATATCAGTGATAATTTTTTTTAAATCCCAATCTATTATGCTCTTATGTGTTTCCAAATCCTAAATTACCTAAGTATTATAATTACCTAATTAATCTTGTTATCAGACACATGAAAGCTTATGATACCATTGTGCAGAGATATCAAATTAATTTATTAGTGAAAATTAAGTTAGTAAAAATGAGCTCTCTCATATGTAAAATAAAGAAGTCAATTGCAAGCATAGACAATTGAGAGAGCACTCATGTTCCTGCAAATTTATCCCTTTTAAATAATCCTAAGCTCGACTACAGCATCTTGAAAAGAACTGGTTCTAGTATACGTTTCAAAACTAGATTCGGTAGTTCGATTTCGTATGAAAAAGAATTAGCACTCCCAAATGCATGTGATACTAGATCTTGATGACCCCAAGAAAATATCTGACTTTAAAAAAAACCCTTTTGAGCCTTTTGAGGATATTTCGGCAAAAGGGAAACTTGAGTTCATAAAAGAAATGACAATAACTAATTAATCCTATATTATCTTAAATTGATCTTAATTAAATAATTTTTATTTACTTTTAATTAAAATTTTATTATTATTCAAGTATTTAGATATGGAGAAAAAGAAATAGGTTTTTTTCACCATTCTTAAGAAATTTCTAAAAATTGTCTCATCTTAAGAGTATTCAAGAAAAGTCATTCTTTCTCCTGAAAAGATTATGTCGTCGGGTTTTATTTGGACTTTTATGGAAGGATTTAAATTTCAATATTTTTTAAAATTTATAGAAGGGGTTTAGATATTTTTAATAAAATTATAGCAAAGCTTAATTTTTTTTTAAAAAATTGTTTTTATTTGTGTTTTTATAATAAATATTGACTTTTAACTTTGAAAATTTACTCAAACTTTTCACGATTTTGAAGAATTTTTTTTTTTTTTGAAAAAAACTTCTCACCTACAAAATTTTACAAAAATTGCCTATTTGTATATTATAATTATTATTTTTTGAGAGAAAAGTAATCTAATATTCTTAATTAAATTTCAATTGTTTTAGACAACTAATAAATAAGTAATCAATTTATAAAAATGAATATACAACATATTAAATAATTAAATAAATAATATGTTACACAAATAATGGAATAGTTAAATAAATGAAATAATGAATAAAAAGAAAAATAAAAATAAAATAATTTAAATGAATAAATAAAATAAAAATAAAATAAAATCATATAAAACCAAAAAAAATAAAATACAAATAAATAAAATAAAAATAAATAAGAAAAACAAGACAAATAGAACCAATTTAAAGGTGAGCGTTAATCGATTTAAACCGATTTAACCGATCGAATGCCCCTGGACAGGCCAACCTACGTCACGCACGTATGTCGATGCACAAATCTACACAACCTAACTTGTGTTAGAATAAAAGCAAAAAATAAATATATAACTCATTTTTACCTTTCTGTTCTCTCTATGTTCTCTCTTCATCAGCCATCAAAACAGTTGCCATCACCGTCGTGCTCCCTAGATTTCGAAGTCGAGCTATTCAAATCCCAAAGATCTGATTTTAGCAAAAAAATCAATCAAGGACCTATATTCATACTAACACTGGTCTTATAAAAGATCTGATTACAAATCCCAAAACCATTTTCTAATTAAACTATATTTGATTTAGATATTTTAAAATAAATTAATTTATCAATCAAACACGTTTTAATTACACCATTAAGACCCCTGTAAAATTGGATAATTATAGTTTTTTAGGCCTTATTCATTCCATGGGCGCATCTAAAAATTTGTCAAACATGCACTATAGAGAATTTCTTAAAATTAAAATAAAAAAAAAAATCAATCAAGGACCTATATTCATACTAACACTGGTCTTATAAAAGATCTGATTACAAATCCCAAAACCATTTTCTAATTAAACTATATTTGATTTAGATATTTTAAAATAAATTAATTTATCAATCAAACACGTTTTAATTACACCATTAAGACCCCTGTAAAATTGGATAATTATAGTTTTTTAGGCCTTATTCATTCCATGGGCGCATCTAAAAATTTGTCAAACATGCACTATAGAGAATTTCTTAAAATTAAAAAAAAAAAAAATCAATCAAGGACCTATATTCATACTAACACTGGTCTTATAAAAGATCTGATTACAAATCCCAAAACCATTTTCTAATTAAACTATATTTGATTTAGATATTTTAAAATAAATTAATTTATCAATCAAACACGTTTTAATTACACCATTAATACCCCTGTAAAATTGGATAATTATAGTTTTTTAGGCCTTATTCATTCCATGGGCGCATCTAAAAATTTGTCAAACATGCACTATAGAGAATTTTATAATTAGCACCATTTTCTTTAAGTAACTTTGAATATATTATATTGGAAAATATGTCTTTTTGTTGCCTAAAAAGTATTATTTGATCTTAGCCAACAAATTGGTAATTAAAATAAAAAAATGTATAATTATTTCCTAAGCTTTTAAATCATGTATCTATATCTATATCCATATCTATACTATTATTAAAATGAATGGTTGAGTTGGTGTCACGAGTTAATCGGACACCAACTCAATTAGAAAAATGTCAAAAAAACCAAATTGAAAATATAATATAAAATGTAATTAAGGTTGTTTATGTAATTTACTTTAAATAAACTACGTCATTTGTTGCATCATCATATAACTTCCTTATTTATAAAAAAAAAAAAAAAACTACCCACATCAGATAACTTCCTTTAAAAAAAAGAACTACCCACCTCTTATATCATTAAGTTATTTATTTAAAAATATTTTTTAACTCACAAATTTTTTTTCTTTTTCACCCATATTGTGGGTGTGCAATATCTAGTAGTAAATAAGAATATACATATTCACATAACTTGACTTATCTATACTATATATAAAGGAGTGGCTGAGTTGGGTGTCACTGAGTCAAGTGACACCAATTCAGTCATGAAAAATACCAAAAAATCATTAAATGTTAAAAATAAAAAATAAAATAAGGATATATATATATATATGTCTTTTAATATTTTACAAAAAGATTATTTATTTACTTCTAAAAAAAACTACCCATTTACAAAAATTATCCACTTATAAAAACTATTTTTTTTACATTGAATTTTTTAAAAACATAATTTATTATATTTTTAAAAAATATAATTTTTACTCACATTGTGAGTGTGTAGAAATTTAGTTAATATAATGGCAGTGATTGAGTTGGTGCATTACTTAAAAACTTATTTAAAGTAACAATATTAGGGGTAATTACATACTTTTTAAAAAAAAAAAAAAAACTACTCACATTTATCTAAAAAATTACCCACTCTTCTTTTATAAACTACTATATTTATCATAAATTACTCAATTTTTTTCTCTTAAAAAACATTTTTTTCACATTTTTTTTCTTTTATTCAATATTTTTTTTCCATCAACATAATAGGTGTACATGTTTCTAGTTAATATGATGGGAGTGGTTGAGTTGGTGTCATGAGTCAAGTGACACCAACTCAGTTGATGAAATTACAAAATAAATCAAATATAATTATAACACAAAAAATAGAATAGAGATATTTTTATCTTTTTAAATTTCAAATGCATATATTTTTAAATATATATATATATATTCTTTAAAACAATACTCATTTTCTAAAAAACTATCCACCTATAAAATTATTTATATTTTATACTTTTAAATTTTTAAAATAAATTATTTTTCACCCAAGTGTGCCAAATTCTAGTATATAAAAAATGATAAGTCGTTGGGACGCCAAGAAATAAGCTAAAGACAAAAGAGATGATTTGAGAACAACGGCATTTGCCGGCCACACTAAGGGCTAGTTTAACATTACTGTTGGAAAAAGCTTGAGTTGAAAAAAACTCGAGTTGAAAAAAGTGTGGTGAAAAAGTATGGTTTAAAAACTTTTAAAGTGTGGTTGAAAAAGTGTGGTGAAAAAGCATTGCTGTGAAAAAGTGTTGTAGAAAATTGAAATGTCAAAAAAAGATATATTTAAAATAATAAAAGTGTAGAGATGTGAGGATAATAAAGTCATTTTATCCAAAAGCCAACTTTTAAAATCCAAAAGCTATATTTTTTGGCTTTTTGGTTTGGCTTTTCAAACCATGATTTCAACAGCAGAAGCCAAATTTTTTTATCTGTTTAGCATTGCGTTTGCGGTGAAAAGTAGCTTTTGACCTCAAAAGCTGTGTTAGAAACAATGCTAAACGAGACCTAACTAGATACCTTGCGTTTTAAAATGTGGCTTTAAATTTTTATTATTATTACGTGTTGTTAATATTTTATTTTGGTTTTCTTTATTTACGTTAAGTGCTTGAATTCTGAATTTCTCGTTATTTTAATCCAAACTCTAACACCTAGTGACACAACCAACCTATATAGATGTGACGTTTAAATAATATCATCTCGTATGTATTAGACTTATCCAAAGATCGAATTGATTGGCTCGGTCCATACTGAATCGGCCTGGATAGGGATTTTTCTAGTTCGAGCCAACTTAACCCGATCCAACCCGAATTACTCTTTATTAATAAATAAATTATTTTATTCAAATTTAAATTTAATAATAAAAATATATAAATATTAATATAAAATAATATTTTAATATTATTTAAATAGTGAAATGAGCTTTCAAGTCAAGTTTGGCTAAGAGATATAAAAAAAATTTGAGCCGCGACCCAACTCAACCCGACTCACGAACATGTCCTATATGGAATCGTTAATATTTTTTTCTAATTCCAATTAAAATGCATTTTTTCCATTTGAAAGATAAATATCCGTTCGAGATTGATCAATTGTTGGATACCACGTGGCATTGACATTGAATTTTTTCGAAAAAATATTTACATTTGCATTCATGAAACGATGCTACATAAGCAAACTAAATCAATTAGAGTTTGGATTCATATGATACACTAATTCAAAGTTGAGATGAAAAGTGCACTAATTTGTATATTCCACAATAATTTTGGGTACTAAATGTGTGATGTTTTCATTCAATAATCGTGATAAATAAAAACAATGTATTTAATATATTGTGTAATAACAATATTATTAAAGTATTTAGTTATTACAATTTTTATTCTTATTTGTATTACATTTTAATTAACTTTTTTGAAAGATTATATTTAAAAGAAAAAAAAAAAGATTTGAGCTGCAAAACCTACATGAATCTTTGACAATGGTTCTTTTCACAATTATTACACTAACCATATCATTTTTTTTATCTTTTTACTCAACTAATTCAAATGACACATAAATTTTTTGTGCATAAACTACTCATCATTCCATTAACATTTTTTTTTACTTATATAAATCCTTTTATACTTTAATCAATTTCATAGAAGCTACCCCAAAAAAAAAAAAGTTATCTTCTAAACTCAACTTGTTTTTTTTTATCATCATGGCATCCAACGCAGTTGAAAATGTTTCTAGAAATGACTGATGATGATATTTGCAACATTTGCAATTATACTTGCAAAAATTTAGCTAGTGTCATTCGTCACCAAAAAAAACTTCACAAAGAAGAGACGAATTTCAAGTGTGATCTTTGCAATCGTGGTTTTCCAAACAAGGAAGCAAGAAATGAGCATCGTAAAAATGGCCATTGAGGCTAATTATATCCAAATATGCCTATCAAACTTAGGGATGGCAAAACCCGAACCGCCCGATGGATTTCGAACTGATCCGATCCGAATGGAGAGGTTTTTTTTTTTTGAACAATGGATGCGGGGCGGGGCGGGGCGGTTTTTTTTGTTTGAAAGGTGGGTATGGAGCAGTTGCAGTATTTACCTGATCCGCCCCGCCCCGACTAGTAAAATTACAATTTTACCCTTCCTAAAAACCTAACATGTTTACTTATTCTCTACAACTCCACCGCCGCTCCCTTTACTTCTACTTTCCCTTTCCTTCTTCTCTAAAACATAGCTATATCATTACTGATATTTCTAATTTCTACCCTGCTCCAGAATTGAAAGCCAATTATACCTTCTGATACATATCAGTTCAGCACAACTTGAAAAGATTAAGCTAACAGTTATTGCTGGGGAGCTTTCAGGTAGGCCTTTCATTGTTAAATTGTTTTCAGCTATTTCAACAGTTGGTAATTATCGTATTAAGGATTATGAGCTGGTTTCTTCTACCTAAATTTATCCAAATTCCAAAACAACAATAATATAATGTAAGAGAGCTTTGTGTCTGTGGCTGTGCCTAGAAAGTAGAAAGTTATAATAAACCAACAAATATTGTTTGTTTTTTCTTCGATCCCTGTTTCTTTTTCCTATTCTCTTTATGATCAAATCAAAAGAAAGAACAAATTAAAGCTATATCATTAATTCATTATTGTTTTTTGATTTCAAAGTTTTTCATAGAAATTTAGATTGCCTCAGGCCTCAGCTGAAGTAGAGACCAGGAACTTTATCTTTCAGGACTCCAACTTTGACCATTTTCTGGCTTTTCTTTACTTTTTTCCTGCGACCAAATATTATTTCCAATCTTATTTTAAAGATTGTAAAGGATAGATATATAGTAATTTTGAATACTAAGTCATAGTGTCTTATTTATAATCTGTGGTCATTTGAAGAAAAATAAATAAATAGATTAGATTAGATATTCCTTCACTGCAAGTTGCATATTGGCAGTAATAATTGATTGAAACTGTTAGTGACCTCACCAAAAACTCTTTAGCTTTCTTTCTTTATTTGATGTTTTTTTTTTTTGTGATAACAGCTTGAAAAAAGTTATCATGGAGAGCGAGTCTAATTCATCAAAAACTATTGGTGGTCTTTTTTTTTTTGGTTTATATTAATTCTTCCTCACCTGTTTAACCCCTTGCGCATTAATTTGTTTTTTTTTTTCTTATCAACCTAGTTCGATTCGTGGGAGAAGCTTGCACTGAGAGAAAATGCTCTGATTCTAATGAGAGTTGTACATAGCATTTTATCCGGTTTTATAGTTTTATCTACTCAAAATTTATAAACAGAAGTTTGCATTATAAATACAGCTCTGGATTCTCGTTTTGTATCAATTTATTTGCATCTTTTGCGTGGGCTTTCATCATGCTGATGTTTCTCATGATTCATAGTTCCCTTCTCTTTCACTATTCCATGAAAGATGGCTTTTGTATCTCCAATGAGAATGGGTTTCCATATTATTCCCTGCTCATGCCGCTTCACTGATGAAGACATTTGGTTTTGAACTCCAGCTCTTAATAAAAAAAATTAGAAATAACTAATAAAAATCGGATGGGGCGGAGCGGGGCGGGGCGGGGAGTAATCGACATCAATGGAGGTGGTAGTGGTATTGAAAATCCAACATCCACGGTGGAGCGGGGCGGGGGCGGGGCAGAGTAGGTCCCCGCCCCGCTCCATTGCCATCCCTAATCAAACTAGCAACTTGGTAAAGCATGTGGCTATCTCTACTTAGGATTAAGATGTTACTTTACTATATATTTAATTTCTAGTTTTAATAAGTAGTTGTTTACTTTCTCTTACTAAATTATGGCCATTGAAGTTAATTATATCCAAATATGCCCGTCAAGCTAGCTACTTGGTAAAGCATTTGGCTATCTCTATATAGGATTAGGATTAAGATGGTACTTTGCTATATATTTAATATGTAGTTGTTTACTTTCTCTTATTAAATTATATAGGATTAGGATTAAGATGGTACTTTGCTATATATTTAATATGTAGTTGTTTACTTTCTCTTATTAAATTATGTTTTAGATACATGTTTATGTAAAGCATTATATTCATGGGCATTATTAATTATATATTTATGTTGTTTTATGGCTTTTATTCTTATACTTTATTTTATGATTTTTTTTGTTTTACGTTTTTTTTAATTATTATGAAAATTGGAATCCAATTGAAATTTAGGTTCTACCAAGAAAGGAGATAAAATCATTTTAAATTTGTAAATATTCAATTCTTCTAACCCAATTTTGAAATAAAATCAATTGAAAATTTCAAGAAATAGTTTAATATTATATAAGAGAATTTTAGAATAATGGAGTAAAATTTAAAAAAGACAAATACGTGAACATCTTAAATATTGTAAAGATAATGATAACAATCTGACTAAAAGTTAAAAGATAAACCAAGAAAGAGGTAATCTTAATTATACGAAATTAAGATGACAGCATTAACTAAATTGAATCGATGGGCAGGATCCAAATGTAAGGAGGGAGGTCCTTATGTGAAGATTTGAATTGGTAATATTTTCCAAAGCTTCCATCTTTCAAATGGAAAGTACCAATATCTCGAGGACCAAGTGGCTCATATGGATCAATATCAAAATAATCATCCGTGAAATAAATAGAATTAGGCTGGCCTTCAGGAAAGTCTAAAGCTGAAACAGCTAAGGTCCCATTATCACCCACAAACACTATATCCCCATCCATACTCTTTACCTCTTTCTTCTCTAACAATTCACCATTTTCATCATCCAAAACCAGCTTGAAAACCCTGAATTTCTCTGTAAAATGAGCAGGAAAATGGACCTCATCTGAATCCAGATCCAGATACTTATGAATAGAGTATAAATTCCCCATAGATGATTTAACAAGATATACTCGATCAGAAAAGGCTCTTCGATCTTCAGGCATGAGTATATTCAATCTTGGTGACTTCGAACTTTCATCATCTTCAACACCATTAACATCGAATGACACAAAATTGTTGTAGCGTCCTATAACATAAACCAAACTTCTATAAAAAATAACATCAGTGAAAAGCGTTTGATCCTTGTCGATATATATCCAATCTTTCTGCCAGGATTTGTAGAAGGCTAATCTGCAATAAACGCTATAGATTACAACGACAACGTAACTATTCGGATGCAACAAAGGGTCATCTGATAACACAACCTTTCGGATTTTATATTGGTGGTCTATACTATCTAAGTTTGCGACTTCAAGCCGAGGGAGATCGATGCTAATGGCGTCCTTAAAAGGGTTTGAAAGAGTTATGATCAAGTTCTTGTCGACTGTGGCTAACCAACCATAACAGGAACCACAACATCTCCAAGTATAAGACTTGGGAAATTCAATGCTGGAGACTTTTGCTTTGGCTTGTAGGCTATATAATTTTCGCTTTGTCTTGCTTTTTTTGGTTGGAATCAACAACATCGGAACTAGATTTGTCGATGATCGCCTTTTGATGTCGAGAAAAGTATTGAACACTGAATGCCAATGCCTACTGACTGCACCAAATTGAACCAGGTTGATCGGGGTATCTATTTTGTCAAGAACCGAAAAGAGACAGAGTTCTGGCAGATGTTCCCAATCTGGTTCAGAATTTCCCATATGTTTTCCTAGAAAAACAGTCGAAGAATATAAGGAATTCTTTATGAAACAATCTGGAAAAGTTGATAATGATAATAAAAACCACTTAATTAATTGAAGAAAAAGAAATATAAAAGAGGGTTACGGAGCTTTGTTTTTGGAACATAAAGCTGAAGTTATTTATACGTACAGAATTTAGGCTTTTATTATTTTTTTATAGTGATTGCAATTCCAATTAGGAATGGATTTCAAGTGTTTTTATACCACTTGGATTAGGATATAAACAAACTTCAAGTTTTAGAAGGTCTCTTATATTCGAATTCCTTCCCATATATGAACGCATCATTACGAAAGAAAATGAGAAATCTAAACTCTTAACAAATCCAATCATCTGAGAGAAAAAGAGAAACAGGGATGCCACATTCTAAAGGTGAATTTTGCCCCACCATAGACACTACTTTCGTCTTAGGGCGACATATTTCTTGTCTTCAATGTTCACATTCTTTAGTTAGCAATACGTTTAATGTCTCTTCAAATTCTACTTATTGTTTTAGTTCCAACTTTTATTTGTATAATTGCATCATAGCCATGCAAGCAGAGCACTTACTTGTTCCAACACACAAAAAAGCAGTTGCAGACAGAAACAAACATACCAAAAAACAAAGAAAAAAGAGGAAAGACATATTTGAACCAACTTCATTTGTCTTCATTTTACTTTTGCATAGAGAAGTTTAGAAGCAATATCTCAAATATTTGTTTCACATTGCATAGCCAAAGTTTACACTTTACAGGCCATGCTTTTCTTTTCCACTGTTGCTACCAGGACCTCTCTTGGCTTCCTTGAGAATCAGCTCTAACAGCTTTTCATACATTGAAATTGCAGACTCAAGCATATCAATGGCTCTGGTCCTGTTCTTTGCGGCCACCTTCAACACATCTTCTAAGTCCAAAGTATCCTTGAATGACCTGCTCAGCTCTACCATGTATAATCCACCAAATCCATCACAAAAATTGTTAGCTTCTTTACCAACTTTCAAGCCTTGCCCCATACTATTATTAGCCACCACCATATCACTAATACATCCCATATCATTGCCAAGTCCCATAATGACCTTACCTGTTTCAGTTTCCCATATATAGACCTTCCCATCTTCTGAAGCAGATATCAAATTCTTCTGCTCACTCACCATTGCTAAAGATACAATCCCACCTTCATGCTTTTGAGGCCATCTGATGAATTCCCGGCCTTGATTCGCGTGCTTTTTGCTTCCAACATTTACTGATCCCTTATAGATGAATCCATCAGAACCTGCAGCAAAGAATTCTGTCCTCATTTGATCCAATGCTACCCCCATAACTGCACATGGGAATGTCAATGTTCTCAAGTTTGTTCCATCCAACAATCCCCATATTTTCATTGTGCAATCCATAGAGCATGATATTATAGTAGAGTTGCACTGTGCCATACAAGAAGCTATTGCTGTCACTGAGCCATCATGCGCAGCAAATGTCTGCATCATCAAGCTGCTCGAACTCCTATCAGTCGATGCCTCGACAATTTGAAAGATCGGAACAAAAGAAATGGAACCATCATCGCCCCCTGAAATGAGAAGTGATCCATCTTCACTTATTTTGAGGCAAGAAACAGGCTTGTTATTTGCAGAATATGATCTGAGTATATCCCCTGAAGGAACTGAGAGAACATATATACAACCAGAAAGGCCACCTGCAAATAAATACAAGCCATCAGGACTAGCTGCTAATGGTGCAACAGGTTCAGGAACAAGAAAACTATGCAAAACTTTTGATGACCACCAATTGTAGAGATGAATAGAGCCTAAAGCTGTCTCTGGAGATATATGAGAAGCAGCAATGAATGACTTCCCAACAAGGGCAAGGCCATGGCAAGGGGACCTGCTGCCAGAAAAGTGACAAAGAGGGACACCAGAGATAGAATCAAAGGCAGTAATGGGACCATCAGGGGAGCTTGTGAGGACAATAAGATGTGAAGAAGAAGAAGAAGAAGAAGAAGATGACATATTTTTTCTGGTAGGCTAAAGGACATATAATGAGGAGGGAATAAAAGGTGAGTTTGTGAGGTGGGGGGGTGGTTAAATGAGTAACTTGTTAAGGAGGGAATTCTGGGGTTTTGGGCGTTGAAAACAAGGTGGTTTTAATCATCAAATTTGGCTGCTTTCTCCATTAATGCTTAAGCAATTTTGTTATGTGAAGGGGCCTTGGCAGTGGTTTGGTGGAAGGCAATTTATAGCCGTAAGATTACAGAAAGATATCTGGATGATTGGTTGATAATAGTTTTTCTGGTTACTTAAATGGCATTGGCATTTTATGCCAGTGTAACTATATTACTACTATTTAATATCCATTTAATGTCAAATAAATTAGCTTTTCAAATTGAACCCTATTTTTGGCCAAAAAGGTAAAAGTGGACCCTTCATTCCATAGTTTATAACTAGATAGTAGTAATGGATTTTCTTAGTCATAACTTTTTGAATTTTTAAATAAAAAATGAGAATAAAAATAATTATCTTATTCACTTCAGAGTTTTTAAACTCTACAACTGGGTTAGCAGGATGATAGGGTATATTTAAAAAAATAAATAAATAAATAAAGAAAATAAAGTATGTGAAAATCTCTTAATCCATTTATGAATTTAAAAAACTCTACTGTTAGTTTATAAAAAACGAACTCATAAAAAAAGCACATGTATATGGGAGAAGAATGTTGGCGCAGGCTAAGGACAAATCTTGATTTCAAAAATATCATCTACACTCGAGCATGTAAATGAGCAATAATTGAACAACATCCCTACGAACAAGCTTGCTTATCTAAATTTTGATCAAGTTTGAGCTTTAATATTGGAGACAACCTTAATTCCAAACTTTTTCAAGCTGTTCATATAGAAAAATAATATCAAGTTTGAACTTTTTCAATCATTTACTTGGAAACTAGTCGAGTTTAAATTTGTTTAAGAGCTCAAGCTTGTTTCGAGTTTTCTCGGGAATTCCAGCTTGAAATTAATTATAAAGGTAGTTGCTCCCCGCTACTAGGGAATCACTTTTGCTTTCTTTTCCTCCGGCTACTAAGATGTTTCAATTCACCGGATTGTCTCTTGTCTGTCCATGGATTCAACAGCAATTCGAAAATTTGAGAATCTCCAGATTTGTGCTTATTTTCAACTCCCCAAAGCATTTCGTCACTTACTATACTCTTCCTCGTCTCTGGTTCAAGACTTAAATTTTCACTTCAAAATTCTATTATAACTAAATATCAGAATAGAAATATAGGACCATTGGAATTTAAGGCTTATAGATAGACATTCCAAATAACGTTGAGTCCCTCCCTAATCTAGCAATTACCGAGCTCATAAACAAGCTACTCACAAGCTAAACATTGGCTTTGGTCATGAGCTTTATTCAAACTAAAACAAGCCAAGAACTCTTGCATACTATCTTTCCAAGGTTTTTATCTTTGAAGTTGAAAATACAATTTATCACTGTATGTAAAAAGCATCTAATTTTTAGTTTCGTTAGAAGATAGATGAAAAGGAAAACATTTTTGGATATCATAACAATTAGTTGCAAGCTCAATAGCACATAACCATATCATAGCACCTTCTACCCATCTCTTGTATGGCATTGAAGGCTTTCTTTTTCTTTCTCATTTTTTCACATTGCCACATGTTGATAGCAGTATGAATGAATGCTGCAATAAATTACCTTGAGCTCCTGGTAGAGATGATTTGTTGAACTTACATACGCCAATTTTGAAGTATTTGTTGCATTAAAACAGCCAAAATGCTGCCTATGGATATGTTGATGACATTAACAGCATCATTGTTCAGCTGCAAGCAGAAAGCCAAGATCATGATGGCGAAAATATCAAAGTTTCAGCCTTATGATGAAGAGAAAATAAATGATACTTAGACAAAAAGATATTAAAAGGATTATTTATGAATAGCACAGTACATGGAGAACACTACATTTTCATCCAATGAAAATTAACATTCAAGTTGATCTTTAGCAGGCAGTTCTATAACAGGTTGATCTCTCTAAATTTCCTCTTTGACCTTTATCCAAAAAGAGTGGGTATATAATTCGTCCTCACTACCAGCTTTCTGCTGTTTGGCCTAATCCAAACATAACTAGAGACCAGTAAAATGGCATCCATCATCTCCTCGATATGCCACGTCAAAATATACATTCATATCCAATGAAACCCAATTCATTCCTAACACTATAAAAACTATAAGACATGTAGGGGCAATAGATGCAAAGAAAAAGTTAGCAAAAAGGATGATAGAAACCATCCTATTATTTAAATGATTCCTTACCCATCGAAATCCTTCCTTCCCTTGGAATGCAGCACCAATTATGCTCTCACCAAGATTAGCAATCTGGGAAGCTATTACGCATATCACCACCTCATGTACATTTATCTAATTGCAAAGATTAAAACGGAGAAGAAGCTTAGTACATCTCTATAAATTCAAATACCCAACTTTCATTTATGCATTGTCTAAATCCAACATATCATTTCTCAATTTGATAAGTTTATTAAGGTTGCGGCATCAATAATATCATGACCAATAACATATCTCAGGGATACATATAAGCATTTGGAAAACCCTTGCTAAAGATGTGCCAAAGCTAGAGAATGACAATCCCATCCACTCACATCCAAAGAACCACTAACATCAAAGTCATTTTGAATTAATTCAATTATCCTTTTTGCTTCTTGGGAACAATATAACCCCTAGAAAATACTATCCTATTTGCCAAATTATAATACCAGAACTATATTAATTGAAACTTAACACTCACAAAAAGAACCATGTACACAGTACACACCTAACCACTGAAATGTCAAATTCAATTTTAAATATATCAAGATCTACTATTTTGCTTAAGAATTCCCTTACAAAAACAGTTTTAAGTATCTAAAATACACATTCAACCAATTATGCCTGCAAAACTAGTCCAGCTTCGCACTAGCCCTCCAGTATTGCTTTCTTGACATGTTGCTAACCAACTAGTCTATTGTTACAGAAAAGAAATATATTCCAGGTTTTCTGAGGTGAAAACATCTTGTAATGATCACTGAATAATGCTCGTAATGCGTGCAGGTTTTACACCAAAGAAAAATATTAAACACAGAAGGCATCCCTAAATAACAGAACAATTCACATAGTATGAGTAAATAGCAAATACTACCTCACCCATTAGACAACCAATAGAGGCAAGAAGTATTGATGCTAAAAGTCCTGCGAAGGTTCCTTCAACACTGACAGCCCCTTCCGTTCCCCTAGGAACAATCTGAAAGTTTGTGACTAGGTACCTGCTCATTTTTGGCACATCACAAACTTTATATTTGCAATTCTGAAACAGTGTTTTAACAGCAAAAAAAATGTAAATAGCAATCATTATAAAGATTTTAATGAAAAAAAAAAAAGCAGAGGAATTCAAGCTTAACACTTAAAAATTTTGATTCTAAGTAGGACGTCAGAGAGACCTTTATAACCATCATAAATGACAATAATAGCACTCAAATATAGCAAGAACCATAAGGGATTTAAATTCCACTTGTTTCAAAATACCCTTTTCTTTGGAGAGAACTAAAGAGAAGTATAATAAAATTAATTTAAAGTGCCAAAACCTTAACAAACAGAGATGCACTACTTACGTTATTTTGCCATATGCTTTCCCAATCTCACTTGAGACTGTATCACTCAACTTAGTACAGAAACTGGCAATAAAACCAAGTCGCCAAAGCCGAGTAAATGCCTCTCCACCAACTCCATATATAGTGAGAAAAGCACATACACAGCCGGCAGCACTGGACCCAATTACACTCCCAGGTCCCCGTCTTCCTTTCCTCTTTTCTGCAACCCCTTGCGCCTCCTTTTGAGCCATTTTAACTTTTGTAACTGCTGTGCCCTACCAAATATAAATATGTTCAACTCTATCAAACAGAAGAGCTGAATATCACAATTACTTACAAAAATCATAATCAAAAAGGCCTTAGAAATTGACTTCAAGAAAATGTTATTGCTCAAAAGAAAGAAGATCTTTTTTTCCTTTTAAGCAAGGGGGAATAAACAATTAAAAACGATTATACCAAAAATTGAGCACAATAATTCGAACAATTGACCACGATTATACCAAATATGTATGAGAGGCATGACAAAGAGCTGTAAGATTGTTTAGAGATTTAGAGAATTGTAAATTAGTATGGAGCCACAGGTCCTCAAAAGCCAAGCATCTCATAATCAACTATCCTCAAAAGCCAAGCATCTCATAATCAACCATCTTAGGAGGTTTTCTACTAGGTTTCTTCTTTTCTTTTATAGTATTCGTTCTACTTTATGCAAAAGGCATTCAAGTATTTTCCCCCCTAAATTTTAATGCCCCACTCCTAAATTATTGTCTCCGCTCAAATTATGAACTCAAATTTCACACAAGATCATTTGTATTTCAAATATTTTTTAATATAGTTTTCGAGCATGATTCAAAAGTACTATTTTCAACTCGAAATAGGGATAGGAAAATCAGAAGAGGAGAGGCAAGAACTACTTCAAGATTTATATTTGCAATAAAGCAAGAAATAATCAGAAGAAAAGGAGGGGGAAACAGGGTCAAACAATATATCATTTCAAACTAACCTAAAATGCTAGAAACCAAAAAAGAAATTTTGGTTACTTTTTTTACCTCAAATTCTTTGAATAAAACTAATCACACTTAAATAAAATATCTAAAATGTAATCCTTTTGACATAAATTGATTTATTTTCCTCGCCGAATTATCAAATAATGAAAGTTAATACTCCAAAGCATAAACTTTTAATACCAAATGGATACAAAAATCAAAACCCCAATTCCAAATTTAACTTAAATCCCATAATTCAAATGAAATTCACAGACTTTTTATTTAGTAACTCACTATAACGAAGTAAGAAGCAACGAGAAGGAACCCAGGAGACCCAAAAGCGCGCCAAGTGAGAGTGCCGAGTAAGAACGCAGCGCAAATTCCGGAGAGAGAAAGCCCCGTTACTAAAAGTGGGGTACCGACGACGAAGATCACGAGATTACTGAGGAAGGCTGATTGCCACGTGGGTGGCGAGGATTGGATGATGTCCATGGCTCTTGATACTACGCCGTGGACTGGGACTGCGTTGGTTCTATGAAGGAATTGCATTTTTGGAGGTTTGGGATTGGTAACTACAGGGTTAGGATTAAGGAGGATTGGGGATTTTTCGGAGAGGGAATGAGGGAATTGGAGAGAAAGAACAGGAGAGGATTTGAAGTGAAGGTGAAGCAGAGTAGTCGACCATGCCATTCTTTATGAGCTGTTTTTGAGTAACGAAGACGAAATGAGAACTAAAATGTGCTGTACAAGTTATTATTTTCAGTTTTAGTTTAATTTTTGAGCCTTTTAATTTGTAACCAATTGGGTTAAAAAAAGCCAAAAAAATAAAAATTTATTATTTTTCTATTTTTTTATTTTTTTTATTCTCATTTTTTAATCGATTTTTATCAGTTCCATTTTTTTCGATTCTTTATATATAATTGAACCGTCAGACCTGTCGGTTCTCGATTGAACTAATCGGTCCGATTTTTTATCATAGAAATAGAAGCAACATCAATAAAATTAACTTAAATTGTTATATAAAATTTTAGGATTGGACTCTTTCAACTTCGAATCATTTCAGATTTATGTTTTTTTTGGTTTTGAATTAATTTGAATATGATGATTTTGATTATATTTTTGAGTTTGGGTCAAATTCAAGTTCAGATTAGTCAAACCAATTTTTATATTCTATGTGACATAACAATTTTAACATTTTTCACAAGTTCGGATTTTGTTTTGGGTTTGAGATTTTCAAATTGAATTCAATCATATTCGGATTTTTTTAAACGGGTTTTTAAGTTCGAATTTATTTTAGCAACTCCAAAATCCAGACTACTTTGATAACCCAACTTAAACAAATGAAATTTGCATGCCCCGTCTATATTTCTTATCTCGCGTTGTGTTTATTTTTCACGGGTAGGTTTGGGCTTTACTTTGTTGAGTCCAGTCCAACCAAATTGAACGAAAAACGAAAGAAAAGAAAGCCCATCTTATCCAATTTGTAAGTAGTTCATAAAAACAGCAAGAGTGAACCAGTGGAAGAGAAACCAAAGAAAATGGCAATCCTTTGTGCTTCAACCTCAGCCATTTTCTCTTCTTCTTCTTCAGAGAGACCTTCATTTGCTTCTTTGAAAAAGACTATTCCTAGTAACCAAAGCTCATTTCTTGGGTTCTTCCCAGTAGTAGCATTGTCCAAACCTTCTTCTGCTCGGACAACAACACTGTCTTTCTCTAAACGGGATTTCCAGGTCTGTTGTCAGGACCTCTCTCTTGTCCCTGAAAACCAACGTTGGATGTTCGAGGAATCCGAGGCTGATGGCCCTGTAAAGACTCTCTCTCTCTCTCTCTCATTCCTTTTCTATTTCTATTTCTATTTCATTGCCTTTCTTTTTTCTTTCTTAAAGTTTTTTTCTGGGTTTTGAATGGAATGCTGTGTTTATGTAATTATGACTATTGAACTGATGATTTTCATTGTTGTTGGTTTGAACTTTTGAACAAGATATAGTAAAAGTTTATGCTTTTTGTAAAATTGGGTATTTTTGTTTACTTTTAAATGAATAGTATTAATTACAGGTTATAGATAATGGAATGTCTGTTCTGATGCTTTGACATGATTTCCATTTACATTGTATCTTTTTCCTTTTTCAAAATTATTAATGTGAGATTGCATTCAACTTCTGAAACATTTTGCATATTATATCTGCTTCTCACTGTGTTCTTTGATGATGTTTCTGCTTTTCTCCCTTCTTGCTTACTTAATTTGGACCATTTTCCTTTCGTTTGCAGGATATTTGGAACAACACATGGTATCCCAAAGCTAAAGATCACATTAATACTGAAAAACCATGGTATATTGTTGATGCAACGGACAAAATTCTGGGAAGACTGGCATCAACAATTGCTGTGCATATTCGTGGAAAGAATTTGCCCACTTATACTCCTAGTGTCGATATGGGTGCTTTTGTGATAGTGGTATGTGGTTTTTGTGGTCATTAGATTTCTTGTTAAAGACTAATTTTAGGAGTTGTTTTCCTTATGAGCACTTGTTCATGTTGTTGTTTGTCATTGGTCAGATGTTGGATAGAGGTTTAACCATGTAGAAAATGTTGGTTGCTTTTTACATGTTACAATTGCTCTCTGAAAAGCATGTTTTTTTGCATTTTGGAATGATTTGTTCCTTGTGCAATAGTGAAGCTTTTTGGCCTGAGTGCATTTGCTATTAGTAGTGCAAGTCCATGGATCTTAGTTAGGGCTTTTGAGGTTGTATATTTTACATGATATAAGTTGTTGATTGATTGAAACATTAAGCAGTGATGCCTAGATTAGCTGCTATTTGGTATAAGACGTTCAAGGCCGTTGGTTAAGAACTTAGGCATTTTTCATGTAACCTAATAATCAGGCAAGTATCAGGTTCCATTTTCATTCGCAGATATATTAGTCTGGTTGGGGCCTCTGCCACTGTATATAAACCCAAGGGCCAAGGCCTTCAAGCACTCTTTACACGGACTTAAAGACACCTGTGTGCGCCTGACTAGGTTTTGTAGTTATTTGATGTTGTCTTTTTTTTTTTTTTTGCATGATTATTTGAGATTGATAGTTTTGATGTATTTAATTCTTTCATCATGAGAAGTGACTTAGTGTCCAAGCAACTTACTTTTAAGAGGATACTGATTAAACTGTTCTTGTTTGGTTGTTTCTCTTTCCTAACTACTATGGAACTAGAAAATATGCTGCATTATTGAAACCCAAGTGGTTAACAATGTGGCAGAGCATGATTATTCCCTATTTGACAGTTATTGGAATATATTTTAGCTATTACAAGTGATGTGGCTTCCACGGCTCCATGTGTAAGTTTGCCCCTATCAGGGGGGGGAGGGGGGAGAGGGTGGGATGGAGCTTGTGATTGAACCGCACTGTAAGAGGAAGAGAGAATTTGGCATCAATCCCCGTCAATATGTTATACCATCTCCAAACCAATATGATCAAGAGAATCCAAGTTATTTTCACTCCATGACTACTTCGATGTTTCTTCAGTTATGAAATACTGACCAGGGTAATTCTGCAGGGGTTCATATTATATGTTTGAGTAATGATAAACTGGATCTGCTGCATGTAATAGTCATTGTTGTCTTTGCCTATTGCTACTTTACATTACCCGGATGAAATATCAACCTGTTTTATGTGTGCATAACTGATCTTTAGGTACCATATTGGTAGTCATTATCTTGCTCCATAATGTAGATCCAAATTGCACTAGAATAGTGTGTTTTGATGACAAAGTGTATTTTTTTACATCTGTTAGAAGTTATTCCTTTCTATTAGAGTCCTACCTGCTTAGAAACTGCTCTTTATATTATGCTGCATGCAATTATAAAGAGTCTGGCAGATGGTGACGGATTTAAAGAGCGTGTGCCTTCTTATCAGACCCTTGAAAACATAACAAAGTGGGGTTTCGGCTTTGATTTGGATCCTAACTGCCAAAATCTGCTTTTACATGATAATTTCATGTTTATAGATGTATCAAATTTACGTTTTCATTGTACAAACAAATTCTCTTCTTCCAACATATTTTGGAAACTGATATGGTTGCTTAAAGGATCATGTTTCGACTTATAGTAATTTGGCAATTTAGGGGAGGGAGCTTTGATGATACTGCCTGGTTTCTCATAATATGTTTATTATTTGATTTAGAAATCCTAAAATTTGTGCTGTACATCAACTCAATAGGTAAATGCTGAAAAAGTTGCTGTATCTGGAAAGAAAAAGACCCAGAAGCTCTACAGGAGGCATTCAGGAAGACCAGGTGGCATGACAGTGGAAACATTCAACCAGCTGCAGCAGAGAATTCCTGAAAGAATTATTGAGCATGCTGTTCGTGGTATGCTTCCTAAAGGAAGGGTGAGTTCGTTGGTTTTAAATTCAAGACTAATATTTACATATGAGTTGAATATGAATCAATATATAGATTTAAAATTTTCCAGTCCATATATCAATAATTTAGCTGCTAAATAAAGGGATAATAAGGCCTAATAACCCTTCTGAATTTATTTAATTGCTGATCAATCTGAAGATTTGTGACTAGTTTTTTCTTGTTTGTATGTGTGATAGTCATTCTACTGCTAAGCTTTTCACTCACTTTACACTAACTAGGAATTTTCCAAAATTGACTCTAGCAAGGTTATCAAGAATGAGAAAAAACTGAATCTGGACTTTCTATGTGCACACCTTGCTAAGCTAGTTTAAGTAGTTTCCTGCTGTAAAAGCTTTACCAGGGTGGCTTCGTGAAATCTGTATGTTTATAAACACCTTGTGGTAGAATGATAAGATGAACTTGGTGGTTGAGGTACTCTACAAACATTACACTGGTAATAAGGATTGCAAAAAAGGCTGGTTAAGCATCGATGATGGAGGAATCTAAAATGTGCTAGTGCTGAAAGAAAATGAAGCATAGAATCTAAGGAACCAAGTTAATGGAACAGGTCATGTGCAAAGTGGCAACTGCCACCATTGAGATGAGCAAAGAGATACGGAAAACAATTTGACATAACTAACAGTTTAATTTGTGAATGCGATCATGATAATTCTTAAGAATTAAGATAGTCCAATTGCTAAAGTTTATGAGTGAATATATCAAGTTCAAGTCTTTAATCATAAATGACTTATGTCAGCTTTTGCATTCAATCCATTGGTTTCATTTTCTTCCAGAAGTTTTTACTTCTTCAGGCAAAAATTATGCTGTTTCTTCGAATGCTGTGTGCATGATTTTTATTGATTAACTATGTTACTCGGACTCGGGTGTGAGTGTCGGACATGGGTATGTTCAATTTTTTCTAAGATTTCTATGTATTAGAAGGGTCCTTAGAAGATCATATCCCCATTCCCATGTCCGGATATGCGTCGGACACAAGTATTTCAAGAACAATGAAAAGTCAGAGCAACATAGTTGATTATTGCCTAGCTCTACAATAATATTTGTCTTTTTTTCAGCTTGGTAGAGCATTATTTAACCACCTAAAGGTTTACAAGGGCCCAGACCATCTGCATGAGGCCCAGAAGCCTATCGAGCTGCCTATACGGGACAAAAGGGTACAGAAGCAGAGATAAACAAACTTAAAGCAGGGTTTGGCTTGAGAGAGAGAGAGAGAGAGAGAGAGCAGGCAATGATGCTTTCCACCCTGCTTTGCGTTTTCTCATGTTTTGGGTCCTCAGGGTATGACTTCATTCTTTGCCTCATTGTGCTACAGCCTGCTGCTCTTGTTTATATTAAATGAACCTTACTTTTCTTGAGCTGAAGTTGAATGCTAAACTCTCATGGAAATTTATGCTGTAGGTTTCAGTTGCTTTAATATGTAATTTAGATTGAATCTCTAGTTCCTTGGTGTTTGAACCAACTTTGATTTGTTAATCAAATAATTCATTTAATGTTTTTTTTTTCCCCCTTAAATTTAATGATTGGTGCATTGGCCCTGGGAAATAGAAACTCTTGCTCTACAGATTCATTGAAAGTATCTGAGAGAAATTTGCTGTATAGTGTAGACATGATTATATTTTTGAAAGATTTTATATATGAGCAAATCTTTGACACAAAAAAATTTGAATGTAGCAGTAATGGTGGGAGTAATTAGATATCAGAATAAATATTTTCCTTTAATTCCTACTTAAATTTTTTTGATAATCAAACGGATAGGGTTCCCTTCTATTATTTTTTTTATCAATTACTTTTCAATATACTCATCATCACCATTCACATGTGTAGGATTTACTCATTAATTATGAAAGTCATTCTTGTGAATGGTGATTAAAGTTATATTGGATAATAACGGACAAAAAGTAATGGAAGGGAGTCGGACCCATGACAAACAATCAATGTGGCTGTAATTAGTTGATAAATATTCCCCCCAAAAAAAGATGGTAAAAAGAATAACTACTTCTGAAGCAAAGCTGCATATTATTCATCTATATTAAAGCTCAAGTAATGAGCCATGACTTGACACCTGTCCAGCACTGTTCACCTTTTGCACCCTCCGTCTCGTAAAACGACCGTTTTGCGTCCTAACGATTTGTTTTCGTTCGTGATCATTTATTGTTGGACACAATTTCAAAAACATGTTGTGAATAATCAAATTATTGTTAAATAGTATAATGAGTCAAAATATTTTTTTGAAAATGTTGCCCCAACTTGACACTTGTCCCCTTACTGTTCACCTTCTACAATTTTTAGACCACCCGCCACGTAAACGACATCGTTTTTGCGTCGGTGCTTTTGCTGTTTATGGAAAATTTAAGAAACGTGCTATGAATGATTAAATTATTGTTCAAAAGTGTAATGAGTTAAAATAAGTTTTTCATTTCTTGCCCCATTTTCATACCTCTTACCTCACTGTTTATCCTCTACAATTTTTCTTTACACTTATAATTTTTTTTTTTTACTTTTTTAAATTAAGGTCTTTAAAAAATATTTTTTTCCAACAAATTTTTCCCCTTTACTTTCTTGAATCCTTTCTTTTCCCTAAAATCTTTAATTATCTTACGTTTTAACTTTATTTCAAATTAAACTTTTTAAAAAGTAACTTTTTTCCTAAACACATTACAAGATCCATTACATGATTTAATAATTCGTGTATTTATCTGTATATACGTATCGTGTTTATGTTTTTTTTTTTTTTGTCGTGTAATCATAATGTGTTCAAAGTTATCAAATCTAAAGCAAATTTTTACTGATTTTGAACTCTTTTTAATAGTTATATAAAAATATCATAATTTAATATCCATTACACGATTTAATAATACTTTATTTATTAACATCATGTTTTCAAAATTATCTTTTGTTCTCTACATAATACCCGGCATTTATTGTTTCTGGTTCAACACGCAAAGCATTTATTGTAGTCGAGTATTGGTAATAGAGTTACGCGTGAACAATAAATGCAGTAAAAAATACGAAATCAATAAAAAATATTCCCATTATTAACTCAGATAAAAAATAATTTATTATTTTTTACAGTAATAAAAAATACGAAATCAACGCGTTTTATACAGCTTTCTTCGGACTAAATCGTTTCGTCTTTAACTCAATTACTCAACTCCATCTTATCACCACATTAAATGCTTTACCATTAAATGCTTTTTTATCAAAATTTAAAATAATAAAAAAAAAAAAATCTTGGTGCCTCATATTAACATAAAAAATCTCACATAAGTTGTCTATAGATTTATTTAGGGGATAATTATAAGACCTTAATTTAAAATAAGTTTTTCATTTCTTGCCCCATTTTCATACCTCTTACCCCACTGTTTATCCTCTACAATTTTTCTTTACACTTATAATTTTTTATTATTTACTTTTTTAAATTAAGGTCTTTAAAAAATATTTTTTTCCAACAATTTTTTCCCCTTTAGTTTCTTGAATCCTTTCTTTTCCCTAAAATCTTTAATTATCTTACGTTTTAACTTTATTTCAAATTAAACTTTTTAAAAAGTAACATTTTTTCCTAAACACATTACAAGATCCATTACATGCTTTAATAATTCGTGTATTTATCCGTATATACGTATCGTGTTTATGTTTTTTTTTTTTGTCGTGTAATCATAATGTGTTCAAAGTTATCAAATCTAAAGCAAATTTTTACTGATTTTGAACCCTTTTTAATAGTTATATAAAAACATCATAATTTAATATCCATTACACGATTTAATAATACTTTATTTATTAACAGCATGTTTTCAAAATTATCCTTTGTTCTCTACATAATACCCGGCATTTATTGTTTCTAGTTCAACACGCAAAGCATTTATGGTAGCCGAGTATTGGTAATAGAGTTACGCGTGAACAATAAATGCAGTAAAAAATACGAAATCAATGAAAAATATTCCCATTATTAACTCAGATAACAAATAATTTATTGTTTTTTACAGTAATAAAAAATACGAAATCAACGCGTTTTATACAGCTTTGTTCGGACTAAATCGTTTCGTCTTTAACTCAATTACTCAACTCCATCTTATCAACACTGATGGAGACTCAATTAAGAGTTGTAAACCCAAGTGCAGGTTATGTTCAAGTAATAAATTCTCGGGTGTCCGAGGTCGAACCACAGGGAAGCGTATTAGTAAGTATAAGTTTATAAATATATAAGAAAAAGAAAGTAAACAAGATATTAGGGAATCAACAACAAAACAAGATAAACAAGATATTAGAGAACAAAATAAACAAAATAACATAAAAGAAATTAAACAAGATATAAAAAACAATAAGAAAAGATGTTGAGGTTAGAGAATCCACTCTTGGTGTTATGCTAAGATTAATCTTGTTTTATTACACAATTGAAATTCACACATAAGGGAGATTCCAATCGGAAGGTTTAGCAATTCAGTCCAAATTGTCCAACGTCCATAGCATATGATATTATGTTCATTTGGTGTCCTCAAAACTCACAAAAAGAGTCCAAGCATTCCTTATGCCAAGGTATATGTCTACAACAAATCAAGGTTATGAAACCAAGCATTTACTGTGTCATTTTCATTGTCAATAATGAATCAAGATCCCTACTTTGCAAGTATGATTTTAAACCAAAAGAAAATATTATCTATACTAGTGTTTATAAATGATGATTCATTTTAGCTCATGTTTAAGAGACTAACCTTAGCATTTACCAAGAGCTTCACCTCATCACCTCAACAATATGATTAGCAACACATACTAAAAATGAAAAGAAATGTAAGAAGCATAAGTAAATAAAGAAAAAGAAAACTAGAGAAAGGAAAAAAGAAGAAAACTTAGAGAATTTTATTACAATGGCTAATATCCTACCAATGTATAATGTATCCAATACTCATCCAAGGCCCTCTATTTATACACATTTTGGAGAGCTAAATGACAAGAGACAAACTTTATAAATTTCAAAGGTAGGTATAATAGGTGGGTGCATTTTTCTAACAATTTTCGTCATGTTGTATGACAATTCTGATCAGCCAGCTTGATGGTCGATTTTGTCAATGTTGGAGGCTCGATCTGATAAAATTGTCTTCTAGAAAAATATACCCCTATCAGTTACGGATCCATAGCCGTTGGAATCAGCTCATTTGCTGATGTGGATAAGAAGATATGGGCAAAATACGAAAACAGGTCAGCACAGACGTCATTGCACATCAGCCAACTTGATGGTCGATTTCTCTAGGGAAAACGACTCCGTTTCAAGAAGTGTAAAACATGAAAAAGATAGATATGCCTCTTAGCTTTGTACGGCTACAAATTTCAGCCTTATTGCTTCAGTGAAACTCGAGATATAGCTGATATGGCAAACGGTGTCGGAACTGGAACTGAACTGGATTTGCCCTTAATTCTAGTAATCTGAAATCACTCAAAGAAACTTGTGAAAAACACCAAATTACATAAAAATATAAAAGATCATAAACACAATTAGACTAAACAATAATAACTCGTATTTGACACAAAACAATAATAAAACATAACTAAAAACTATATAATTATACGAGTTATCACACCCCCACACTTAGATTGTTGGTAGTCCCTAGCAACGACCCAATAAAAATAAAATAAGAAAATCTAATCTAATCCATTTTCGTAGGAAATCACGGTGGCACTTAGCATGTGACACAAGCCTTTAAACCCCTAGGTGTCCCTAGTGGACGAGTTTAGTCTCGTGAGGGTTTACTAGGACGATACCCACAAACATTGAAGACATAAGAAAAACTAAAAATAATAATTATAACTAATCCTTCCAATATAAATTAGAGATAATCATTGGACAAGTCTTAAAAACTAATCAATAGCTTAAAGAAATTCACAAAAAATCTTGCTTGAATGTAAATAAATGAGTTAAGCCAATATTAACATAACATATTTCAATCAAAATAGTGCATATTCAAACTTAATCTCAACTTCTCACATGGGTTACTCTCTTGATTTTCACTCTTTAAAGTAGTGGTAAAGTGTTTACACTCAATCAATCTCATGAAAACACTTCTACCATATGCTTGCTTGTCCACCTATTCTCCACTATTTAGATCATACAACTTCATAAATCAAGAGGTCTTTATTCAAGGTTGTAATGGGGCCAAAGGGTTATAATGTGGTTAAAGAACAAAAGGATAAAGATATCACAAAGGTTCCAAAGAGTTCATAGATTTTAGAGACATAATAAGATCATACAAATAAAACTTCTCAAAACTCTTATAAAGCACATAATAACATAGGCTAAATATTCATGTTGAGCCTTTGCATCATTCTAACCAACTTTGTAACATCTTTTTCTAGAAGTTCAAGAGAAGATTCTTTTTTTTTTTTTTTTTTAATATGGGAATATATTTGACAATGATCCCTTTCTTTTTCTCTTGACTTTTTCTTTTCTTTTCTTCCCCCACACTTATCTTTTGTTTCTAACCCAAATTTTCAACTAAAAATATCCCTTATTTTTTATTTTTTTATTTTTTATTTTTAATATGTCTCAAAATATAAAAATCCATCTTTAGAACAAGGGTAAGGATATAAGTATATTTAGGCTAGGTGTAAGTTGTGGTTACCAATAAAACAGCATATTTAATGTAGGCTCAAATTGGCTCACTAGTGGGGATGTTCTCTTAGAACATTAATAAGGGATGGCTGTTTGGCTCTGGTTATAATCCTAATGCCTCTATCATATTCATGTTGTCACATGTATCAATATAGTATCAAACGGTTTAAAGCAAATTCTAGAGAATCATGTAATCATAAGAGCACTCAAGAAAGAAATTAGATTGATTTGTATAATGCATCAATCATTATAGGCTCAAAAACTCACAAGGATGATTATACAAGTCAGATTAAGTCTGAACATGCTTCTTTCTCAATCAACATATCATATTAACATTGGCTCATAAAAAGGTTGATATCAAGCTCAATTCTCATGAAAATCTTCTCACTAATAAATCTGCTTTAGACTTATGCAATTCATATCTCATTATAGTATTGAAAGTAACTAAAAAACACATTAAGTCTAAACATGCTTTTTTTTTTTTTTTTTTGAAGAAGATTAAATCAAACTGACAAGGTATGTCTCAAGTCTCCCTTACTCAGACCTTGTTCAGAATGAATACTTCTAAATGTCTTAAAACACAACAAATTTTTTTTTTTTTAGCAAAATATGTCCCTTACCCCCTACTAAAATATGACATTGTCCCCAATGTCAAATTTTAAAGGTAGAATTTAGGAGATATTACCTGCAGAGGTTGCTAACCACTTATTATAACTGAGACACAACAAGCAAAATGTTAGATAATGTCACAAAGATAAAGTGCAATCCACTCCTTGCTCGTCCATATCTCTTTTTCTTTTTCCGAGCGTTTGCGAAACAACCGTAGCAGATAAACACTCATAAGCTTGTAGCTTTTTGAGTAAATCTTCAATGGTTGTAGCAGAAATTATGGTTCTCCTTGCCTCTGAAAACATGAATCCATTATCCACAGCATTATCTAAATATGAAAGCAAATTACTAAAATAACCATTAATATTAAGCAAACCAATGGGTTTCTTATTTGTGACCAAAGATGTCCAAGAAGCCACGCAAGCTATTTCTTCCAATGTACCCAGACCTCCTGGTAAAGCAATGAATGCATCGGCAGAATGGTGCATGATTGTCATCCGTTCAGGGATACTCCAGACTTGTATTTCCTTACCCACGGTAGGTCCACAAAAATCTGTGAATAGTTTTGGCACGATTCCTAGAACTGGACTTCCTCCGGCGTGTGCTGCTGTAGCGACTGCTCCCATTAAACCCGTACTACCGCCTCCATAAATCAACTGGATCTTTTGTTGGGCAAGTATTACTCCAACTCTTATGGCTTCATCAGCGAATATGTTATTTTTCCCTGGATAAGCACCTCCAAAGACACAAATTTTTTTAATGCGCTGGGACGAAGTACTTTCCATTTTTTTTTCAAGTGCCTGAAAGAGAATGAGTACATGGTGTAATATATAGAGGACTGAGTAATGAATCAGACAAGAGTAATAATGTCGCCGAAAGTGTATTTGACCTGTCAGAAGAAAATGTTAACCTAACAAAAGATTTTTGCGTGATTTCAGGAAGAAAATCAAAAAGAGAAGAAAAATCAACCGTAAAAGACCAATGCAAAAAAAAAAAAAAACGAGAATAATTACAAAAATCTAACAACACGTAAATTAAACCGAAATGAAGTTATTGCAAATCAAACCAAAAGCTGAGAAGTCATTTATTGTAGTTGTGATTGTGGCTCACATCTTCCTCTGGTTTTACGTCCAGAAACGGCTTAAACGCCTTCTATGAGTCGAGGATATGCTTCCCATCCAGTTTTCTTACAAGCTGGCAAACAGGGTCTTTTAACATCAGATTCCCAAGATGTTGCCATTCCCTTTGGAATTGCGGCCATAAATCAAGAATTTCTCTTTGTACGTCTCCACTAGGATGCGTCTCAAGAGAAAGTTGGATATTACCCAAATTCTCCTTACTCAGTCCATCCTTAATGAATTCAATTTTATCATCTCGATTAGAGGACGGATCCCAATAGAACGACATTTACCGTTACACGTCCATCGTGCACATTTGTGGCAATTTGAACTCATGCGCTTTGCTCGTCGCTTCTTTGCAAAAGTGCTTCTACCTGTACCTGGTAAATGCAAAACAGGAAGATATTCATCTTCACGTACCTTGGCTTCAATTATCCAACGTATGTCTTCAGGAATTCCTTTGTGCATAAGCATTCTTAATCTTTCAAATCGAACTTGGTAAAGCTTCAGTAAAATATTTCGAGGAAAAGGAGGAAATCGTTTCTGCAATCTTGTGAGAATATCATCCATCTTAAAAAAAAATGAAAAAGAAATTGAAAGAGAAATTTATATACAATATCAGTTTTGTGGGTAGCTGATGGAACCGACTTAAATAATCACGGAGTACCGTTATCCGCCATTTAACCGGGGTTAAAAAAAATGTATTTTTTTTTTTGAAGATTAGTAAAAATTATATTTACATCTAGTTATTTTCAAAACAAGGATCAAAAAGAAAAACAACCTCTTCTTGAGTAACATGATTTTCCAAAAAGAGTTTGAGTCTTTGTCCATTTACCTTGAATACATTACCATTTTGAGGATTCTCAATGTCAACTACTCCATAATGATACACATGCTTAACCAAAAATGGGCCAGTCCATCTTGATCTCAATTTACCAGGAAATATGTGAAGTCTAGAATTATAAAGTAGAACTTTTTGCCCAACATCAAATGTTTTTTTTGAAATTAACTTGTCATGAAAGGCTTTAGTTCTTTCTTTATTAATTTTAGAATTCTCATATGCATCTTTTCTGAGTTCCTCAAGTTTTTGTTTCCAACAATGCTTAACCTGAAAAGAATTTAACAAAGAATCAGTGTGTGAAATTTCTGAAGCATTATCCAACTCACATTCAATTAAATAAGCTTCTAAAGGATCATGGAATGTGGTAGTGGTGAGATGTTCATGAACAAGTTCTTCAATGAAATCCACTTCATGTACTTCTGAATCATCACCAGGTTGCTTGCAAGTGTTGAACACATTTAATTCTAAAGTCATATTTCCAAAAGAAATGTTCAACATACCATTCCTGCAATTTATCAGAGCATTAGAAGTTGCAAGAAACGGATGGCCTAATATAACAGGAATTTGAACATTTGGATTTGAAACAGGATGTGTGTCCAAAATAATAAAATCAACAGGGAAGTAAAAATTTTCAATTTGAACCAAAACATCTTCAACTATCCCTCGAGGAATTTTTACAGAACGATCAGCTAGTTGAAGTGTAACAGGTGTTTCCTTGAGTTCACCTAAACCTAACTGTTGATAAACAGAAAAAGGCAAAAGATTAACACTAGCACCAAGATCAAGCAATGCACGTTCTATTCTAGTGTTTCCAATGATGCATGAGATTGTTGGACATCCAGGATCTTTGAATTTTGGTGGAGTAAGGTGCTGAATGATTGAGCTCACACTTTCCGTCAGAAATGCTTTCTTTTGTACATTATGTTTCCTTTTAACTGTGCACATGTCCTTCAAAAATTTAGCATAAGATGGAACTTGTTTGATTGCATCCAATAAAGGAATGTTAATCTTAACTTGTTTGAAAAGTTCATAAATTTCTGCATTTTGATTCAAATTCTTTATTGTTTGCAACCTTTGAGGAAAAGGAGCAGGATGCATACCTTTTTCTTTGTCCAAATTTTCAAGCAGTTCACACTTACCATCATCCTTACCATTACTTTTCGGAGGGGAAGGAGGATCTTGGTCTTTTGATGGAATGTTTTTGTCAATTGCCTTTCCACTTCGAAGAGTTGTGATAGAACTGGCATTTTCCTGTTGAGTTTCATTGGAGCAAGAAACAAGACATTGAGTAGAAGGGTTAGGCTGAGGTTGAGCAGGAAACTTACCTTTTTCTTGAGTGCGTAATGAAGCTGTTAATGTGGACAAGGTGTTTTTGATCTCATTGATGTCATGTGAAGTCCGGTTATTCACATTTGCTTGTGTTTGCATGAATGCTTGCAATGTCTCTTCCAAGGTTTGTACACGTGAAGGTTGATAGGAAAAAGTGTTGCCCGGCTTTTGAGATTGTGGTACCTGAACATGATTATTATTCCGCCAACTGAAGTTGGGATGATTTCTCCATTCCAATGATTTCTCCATTCCAGGTTATACGTTTCAGAGTAAGGAGAAGGAAAAGGCTTTTTAAATGTGTTTATGGAATTTACTTGATCATGCAACGCTTCTTTAAGAATGGGAATGTTTGGACATTCAGAAGTGGGGTGTCCCATGATTTCACAAATTCCACAACTTTCTTCATTTTTAACCGTTTTGAATTCTTTTACTTCTCTAAGTTCCATGGCTTCAATCTTTCTAGCCAAATTAGCTACTTTAGCTTTTATCTCATCTTCTTGACTAAAATGATATTTACCTCTGTTAGAAACAAGATTAGATCTATTGAAACTTTCAGAGGAATTATCTGTGTGCCAGGCTTGAGAGTTATCTGCCAAATGGTCTAGGTAGTCAAAGGCTTCTTCAGGTTCTTTTTCTAGAAACTCACCGTTACACATTGTTTCAACAAATTGTTTAGTTTCGGGAGTTAGACTTTCATAAAAGAAACTAATAAGACGCCATTTTTCAAAACCATGATGTGGACAAGAACTTAACAAATCTTTAAAACGCTCCCAGCACTGAAAAAATGCTTCATTTTGATTTTGATTGAAATTTTGAATCTGTCTTTTCAAAGCAGTAGTTTTATGTGCTGGGAAAAATTTCTTTAGAAACTGAGTTTGTAATTCTTGCCATGTGCCAATTGACCTTGGTTTTAAATTATGAAGCCAAATTTTTGCTTTATCTTTTAAAGAAAAAGGAAATAATTTTAGATTGACAATTTCATTTGTACATTGTTGGTCATTAAAGGTGACACATACATCTTCGAAGTCTTTTAGAAACGAGTAAGCACTTTCCGATTCTAACCCATGGAAATTTGGAAGCAAAGCTATCATACCTGGTTTAAAACGAAAGTTGTTTGCATTGAGAGGAAAAATAAAACAAGAGGGTGATGAGCTTCGAGTTGGTTGCAAGTAGTCACGCATGGTGCGTACTTGTCTGTTCTCATCTTCAGCATGAACACTTTCATTGTCAGCCATGGTAGGAGTTGTATTAGAAAGATTACCTGAAAAAGTTTCACAATAAAATCTAACTAAACGGCGAGATCTAAAATCACGTCGCCAAACAAGCATAAAACAAAGTTAATATACAGATTAGGCGGTATAACCAGCCAATAAAAATAAACAAAGTTAATATACAATATAAATATAAATATATACAAATTAGGCGGTATAACCAGCCAATAAAAATAAAACAAAGTTAATATACAATATAAATATAAATATATAGAAAATTAGGCGGTATAACCAGCCAATAAAAATAAAAATAAAAATAAATATACTTATAAACTTATATATTTAGTATTGCCTCCCCGGCAACGGCGCCAAAAACTTGATGGAGACTCAATTAAGAGTTGTAAACCCAAGTGCAGGTTATGTTCAAGTAATAAATTCTCGGGTGTCCGAGGTCGAACCACAGGGAAGCGTATTAGTAAGTATAAGTTTATAAATATATAAGAAAAAGAAAGTAAACAAGATATTAGGGAATCAACAACAAAACAAGATAAACAAGATATTAGAGAATAAAATAAACAAAATAACATAAAAGAAATTAAACAAGATATAAAAAACAATAAGAAAAGATGTTGAGGTTAGAGAATCCACTCTTGGTGTTATGCTAAGATTAATCTTGTTTTATTACACAATTGAAATTCACACATAAGGGAGATTCCAATCGGAAGGTTTAGCAATTCAGTCCAAATTGTCCAACGTCCATAGCATATGATATTATGTTCATTTGGTGTCCTCAAAACTCACAAAAAGAGTCCAAGCATTCCTTATGCCAAGGTATATGTCTACAACAAATCAAGGTTATGAAACCAAGCATTTACTGTGCCATTTTCATTGTCAATAATGAATCAAGATCCCTACTTTGCAAGTATGATTTTAAACCAAAAGAAAATATTATCTATACTAGTGTTTATAAATGATGATTCATTTTAGCTCATGTTTAAGAGACTAACCTTAGCATTTACCAAGAGCTTCACCTCATCACCTCAACAATATGATTAGCAACACATACTAAAAATGAAAAGAAATGTAAGAAGCATAAGTAAATAAAGAAAAAGAAAACTAGAGAAAGGAAAAAAGAAGAAAACTTAGAGAATTTTATTACAATGGCTAATATCCTACCAATGTATAATGTATCCAATACTCATCCAAGGCCCTCTATTTATACACATTTTGGAGAGCTAAATGACAAGAGACAAGCTTTATAAATTTCAAAGGTAGGTATAATAGGTGGGTGCATTTTTCTAACAATTTTCGTCATGTTGTATGACAATTCTGATCAGCCAGCTTGATGGTCGATTTTGTCAATGTTGGAGGCTCGATCTGATAAAATTGTCTTCTAGAAAAATATACCCCTATCAGTTACGGATCCATAGCCATTGGAATCAGCTCATTTGCTGATGTGGATAAGAAGATATGGGCAAAATACGAAAACAGGTCAGCACAGACGTCATTGCACATCAGCCAACTTGATGGTCGATTTCTCTAGGGAAAACGACTCCGTTTCAAGAAGTGTAAAACATGAAAAAGATAGATATGCCTCTTAGCTTTGCACGGCTACAAATTTCAGCCTTATTGCTTCAGTGAAACTCGAGATATAGCTGATATGGCAAACGGTGTCGGAACTGGAACTGAACTGGATTTGCCCTTAATTCTAGTAATCTGAAATCACTCAAAGAAACTTGTGAAAAACACCAAATTACATAAAAATATAAAAGATCATAAACACAATTAGACTAAACAATAATAACTCGTATTTGACACAAAACAATAATAAAACATAACTAAAAACTATATAATTATACGAGTTATCAAACACATTAAATGCTTTTTTATCAAAATTTAAAAAAAACAATAAATGCAGTAAAATATATGAAATCAATGAAAAATATTCCCATTATTAACTGAGATAACAAATAATTTATTGTTTTATACAGCAATAAAAAATATGAAATCAACGCGTTTTATACAACTTTGTTCGGACTAAATGGTTTCGTCTTTAACTCAATTACTCAACTCGATCTTATCAGCACATTAAATGCTTTGTCATTAAATGCTTTTTATCAAAATTAAAATAAAATAAAAAAAATCTTGGTTTTTTAAGATAGAATTCATAAGATTTATTATTGTAAATGGCGTTATAAGATACGAACCCATTTCAATCTTTTATTTTAATTTTTAAAGGGATGTCTACACACATAATTAATTGCTTTATCATTAAATATTGTATAGTTCCCTTTTTTTTCATCTATACAAGTTATTATTTTATTAATTAAAATTAATCAATTAATATTAATTATTAATGATTATAACCACATTAAATACTTTCCATAAAATTTTATATCCAAGATCTGTCTTTCTCTTTCCTATCTTATTTTTCTATTTTTTTTTTAACCATTAATACCTTACGCGTTAAAGTTATTGGTAAATATGAAAAACATACTAGCATAAGTAAGTTATTGTTAAATAGTCTCATTAACAAAATTTATTTAAAAAATGGATGAACAATTAGAAATAAATATAAAAGATGTTGTAAAAACAAAAGTATCTTTATCAAGAAAATTGTTTCATTCCTTTTCCTTTTATTTTTTAATTTAATTTTTAATTAAAAAAAATCTGAAAAAACAAAGTTCTTTAAATTTAAAACATAAATTTTAGTTTTCTTATTTAGTTTTTCTACTAAAATAATAACAATAATTTTCCTAAAATTAATTTTGCTTTGTTTTTTTTAAAATTTTTTTAATAAGAACTATTTAAATATTTTGTTTTTAAAATATATTTCCAATTATAATTTTTTTTTTTAAAAAAAAAATCGTTAATTTAAGAGAAAGGAAAAATAGTTTTTAAATTTAGAGTAATTTTGTCTTTATAATATCATTTATAATAATTTTTAACTATTCATTTCTTTTTCTCAAATAACTTTTACTTATTACACTATTTAGAAATAATTTGCTTCTTCCAAGCATGTTTTTTATATTTAGTTTGGTATCATTAATAGTTGACGCGTTAAAATCTTTCAGCATATTTTTTTTCTTTGTCCAGCGGTCCGAACGGTGTCCTCTGTCCAGCGGTCCGAAGGGTGTGTTTTGATTTTACCTCTCTCCCCCGTCTCCACCATCAAATACCCACATTCTCTTTGTTCATCTCCTTCTTCCTCTAGCTTTAGTTCCGGTCCTTTACCCACATATAAAAAATCCATAAATAGCCCCTTGCTTGCAGATCATCTGCAACAAGGTTGTTAGTAGTCGAGCTTCATACCAGAACAACTCATCTTCTTATACTGGTTAGATTTACAGCAATAAAAAGGTTAGCAAAAAAAATATATATTTCTTTTCTCTACCTTTTTTCTGCCTTCGTTCTTTATGGAATGTTGATGCCATATTTTTTTTTGTTAATAGCTATGTATTTCTTTTGTTATTTTGGTGTTGAAGTTTGATGAATGGTTTTTTTTTTTCATTTTGACTTAATGCAGGCAAACAGGTCCGGCGACTAGCAGCTATTTCCTTCTCTTTGTTTTCTGGGGTAATATGCTTACTCTAAATATATTCTACTACTGTACCAGTCTGTTAATTGTATTGTTTGCTTAACTGACTAGCTTTTCTTTTTGTCCTATTTTATCTGTTTTTTCTTCTCTCGTGTTATTTCTCTTTAGCAGGGTCTTATTATTATTTGTTTTTGTTTTTTTTAGATGGCATAATTAAACTTTTTTTCCCTTTTTATAAAAATGTAAAAAAAAATTTGTAATGATTCATTATACTTATTATTTTTATATATGCAAATATATTTGTAATTATTCATTTGGCCTTAACTCAAAAGGATTCTAAATAATTATAAGAAATTATTTATTTAAAATAAATGAATATCCAATTTAGGCATCAACTTTTTCATAGATAAATGCAAAAAATATTGATAGCTTTATATATTTCCTTTATGTTAAATAATTCTAATATTTAAAAAATATATAACATGTTTTTGTCGGAGGAGAATGGGGCAGGGAAGGAAAGGTTTAGATGATTAAGGGTAATATTGTCTTTACAATTTTCTTTTAAACAATTTCTAACTTTTTCATTTCCTTTTCTTAAATTATTTTTTCCTATTAGACCTTTGAACAATTAATCTACTTGCATAGCATGTTTTTTATATTTTCCCAAACTAAAACGTGTAATGAGAATGGCAGGGATGGTTTTTTTTTTTCTTCACTTTTTCCTTGGTTTGCTTCAGTCCATGATGACGTGGAAGCTCGGTTGAAGAGCTTTGCATCATCTAGCAAAATGAGGTAACCATTAGTCTAACAAAGCTTTAATTAACACTAACCAACTTGGCATTATACTGCTACTCTTTCTAATTAAATACTGTCCACTAATAAAACCTTAGATCTTAGGCATATAAACGAATTTCTCAATTTGTTCTTAAAAGAAATCATCAGTAAAGTAATGTTACCTTCTCTGGTATCTAATGAATTGTGGTATAAGTAAAAATAATATGATTCATCATTTGTTTTGAGAGCTATTAATATATATATATATATATATATCTGTATGTGTATGTGTGTGTTTTATATGTTATGTTGGTAGTCTTTGTATCATGTATGACTTTTTTTTTTGGACTTTTGAGTTTAGATGTTATAAATAACTTCTATGATTATTATGGACTTTGACAGGTCAAAGCAAAGTAAATAATAAATAAATAAAATGTGCTTATATTGTTTAATAGATAATTACAGATTGTTTATATTCATAGATGCTTTATGTTTAGAGAGTAAAGATAAAATAACAGATCTATTTTTTTATAAAATTTTGAAAAAACACAATATTTGTATTTATTTTTTGTCTCATTTACAAAATTTTAAAAAATTCATCCTCAATATATATATAAAAAAATCTATTTTTTTTTTTTTGCAATTTGTAATTTAGTAAGAGTTCAGTCAAGTTATTATTTTGCCTGAAATGCTATAATACACCCTATCAAAATAAATAAATTAAAAAATTTTACCGCCCGCAGCGAAGCGCGGGTTTTCACTAGTAATAGTTGATTCTAGGTATCAGGCACACCAGCAAGACACCGGTGGCTGCAATCAATGAAATTGGCGGCCGCTGCCGGCATAGATGGAAGGATGGCCATCTTTTCTTAGCTTTGTTAGCAAAGTAAGGTCAAGTAAATAGACAGGCTTAGTCATTTTACTCGATATGCTCTTTAGAATAGCTTCCCCTGGCATGCCTGGGCCTGGATATGTTGATCCCTTTACTGGTTCTGTTTGTTCACTGCAATCTTTATGGTTTGGATCATTCCATTCCTTGGCACTGAAACGAAATCAAAGTCCAGAATTTTACTTCAAATTAGTCAGCTTGCTTTAATAAAAGAAGAGGATTTCAAAGAGTAGACATGATACTTTAATCCCACGTCGAAAAGTAAAATCTTTAGCATATAAGCATGAGCGTTGCAGACTCGTTAAGCAGTTTGCTTCCATTTATATTTGAGGTAGAGTTTATCAGGGCGTCCATTTGCTTGACAATCAAACCCTTTCGTGATTAAGGGACAATTCGAGTTGTCGTAAAGAGGGTAAGTATCACCTTGAACCCAACTCCCTTGGAAAAAATCACAGCCGTCATTCAATTGAGATATAACTCAACTTGGTGAAGCCATGAAATCAGAAAAATCAAAGCAAAAGCAAAGCTAATAAGAAATCCTTTTCCCATTTTGAGAAAGAAGTAGAGGATACAAGAATAGGATGGAAAAACTCGATTTGTTCTACGAATTTCGTATCGATATGCTCGGAATGAGGAGTTTTTTTTTTTTTTTTTTTTTTAAAAAGTGGGTACGGGGTGAAACGGATGGTTTTGGTAAATGCTTCTCCGTCCCGTTTTTTAAAATTACTATTTTACCTTTTAAAATATTCTATATATCGCTCTTATATATATATATATATATTAAAGAATTATATATACTAAAATTATATTCATGAATAAATTATAATATATATTTTATAATATTAAATGAAAAATAATTAGTAAAAAAATGGAATATAGCAATGTGGAGTGGTTATGGATGTAATCAACATCCATAGAGACAGAAGTTTTCAACATCCATGTAAGAGAGACAAAAATATATAAGATAATTTTCGCTCCCGAACCGCTGAAAAATAGGAAGGATTTGAAATGAAAGCAGTACTCTTTGAAAAGTGTTGCAGCATAAAAGTTAAATATATACAGATTTTGTCTAAGAGTCTGTAATTTATTTATTTTTATTGTTTTCTTCTCTCTTGATTTCTTTCCTTGCTGGTTCAATTTAAGACAGATTTTCCCCCTTTTAGGCTGAATTAATTAACTTCTTTCAAATATATACCTTGGTATGGCAAGGATATTTGATATTTTCATTGGTGGATTCACTACCAAAAGATATTCATGTCAAGCTTAATATGACTTCAAGCCATTAATATTTGAACTTTCAGATCTTGCTTTTGCTAAACTCGCAAAAATATGCTACTAAAAGCTGTCTTAGATGGTGCATTTGTGCACTTTTTTTTTTTAATACTTGAAACTGCTAGAGATTAATCTTGATCAGTAAAATTAAAAATTTAGCACTTTATAAACAGATTAGACGGTTGTCAGTATGCACCTTTTCAATCATTAATGTGAATGAAAAAAATATATATATATAATCTTGAAGTTTCCCCAGTAGTAAGATTGCATACAAAAGTTGATTCCAAGTATCAGGAACACCATGTAGGCACCAATGACTACAGTCATTTTCTTTCATACCAATATATATTTTTTATATATATATTTGAGATTGTTAAGGATCGGATTATGATCTCTAAAATTAAGAATTCAGCATTTTATCAAAATCTATACGTGAGAGTCTACACTTAATTTATCTTCTAACGGATTAGTACTTGAATTATCATGCGCAATGAGCTAGAGATATTCATGGGCCGGATCGGGTCGAGCCAAGATCCGAATTTTTTTGAAACCTCTTAACCAAGCCCGAGTCAACCTGTTTCACTATTTAAAAAATGTTATAATTAAAATATATATTTTTTTACTAATAAACAGTAATTCAGGTTAGTCCGAATTATCAAAATCTATGTCCAAGCCCGGATCAATACGAACAGGTCTACAATGAGCCGATAGCGCAATTTTATAGATTTGAACATTTGTCTAATTAATCTTCTCACTAATCCTTATTTGTTTCCTCTATTTCCATGTCACAGTCAGAGATAAATAAGAATCAAATGAGCAATTGATCATTATTATGACATTATTATTTCATGTTAACAAATGAATTTTCAAAGAATAAGATTGTAAAGAATCTCGTTCCATGTATCTGGAACTCCTGCTAGACACCAATGGCTGCAATCCATTCCCGTCGGTCCTCCAAGCCCATACATTGAAGGATGTCCATCTTTGCGTAGCAATGAGAGCATGGTTATATCAAGCAACTTAACAGGTTTTTTCACTGTGCTTAATACCTTCTTTACCACATCCAAAGCTGGTGGTAAACCTCCTGGATATGTTGTCCCAAGCAATGGCTGCTTCTGCCCTAGACAGTTCTTTGCCCTTGGTTCATTCCATGAAGATCCACTGCCATAACAAATTTAAATACCGTTAAGCTGGGTGATTAATTATCTTAAAAGCATAGGATTCGATAAATCTGACACTATGTCACTAAAAGTTTCAGCCGACAAAAAATGATCTAATTATTATATTTAAATTTCTAACAAAAATCATGTCAGAACTTTTACTATCTGAATAAGAGGAATTTTGATTATTTTTTGGGTACAAAAGAGGTCGTAGACTGAGATTAAGGGAAAGGGTTGCAGATGTTGAAATTCGAATTTTAGACTTACTGGATGCTACCATTCAAAGATGACTGCATGAACCAACTGAATTAAACATTGGTTCATAGCGAAATTCTGATTAAGAAGGCTTGTATTGTTAAGCTTACTTGTAATGAGATGGAGAAATTCCCTGGAAAAAGACCAGAGATTTTGTAGGATCAATGTTGGCATCAACCCATCCAGCCCATGTGTTGAGAGCTCTTTCAAAAGCAAGCATACGATCCATATCTTTCTTAATTACGCCGTCTACTTCAATAAAATCCCATCTGAAAAAAAAGAAAATCATAAATTCCCATAAATATACATTAAGAACATATTCAATGCTCCAATTCTTCATTTTTTCTTAAAATATTTGTGTTTGACACTCATATCTAATGCATATCCGGACATGAGTATGAAGATATAATTCTTCAAAAACCCTCCAAATATATGAAAATCTAAGAAAAAATTAAACATACTCGCGTCGGACACATACTCGTATCCGACACTCACACCCGAGTTCGAATAACATAACATTCAATTTATGTTTTTTTTAGTGTAAAGGAGACCGCAACCTAGAAATAAATGAAGGAGTTGCAAATGTTAGGATTCGAACTCAGATTTACTGAACGTCACCTCTTAAAGATAACTGTATGAATCAACTGAATTAAATTTCGATTTTAATCATGCTTTTCTCTTGTACCAAAAAAAATAATAATAATGATACTTACGGTTGAGTGGGTCCACGACGGTTCCACCAATGCCAAGTATTGAAGATAAGCATGTCAATTCCTGTCCATAGCTTTCCTCCTTCAATGGAGTCAAGCTTTAAGACCCTCCCAATCTTTTCCATCACAACATCTACCAGATACACACTTCGATCAAGCATTACCTTAACTTCATAATCCTGCAAAATTTTCACAAACTATGATGATCACCATGAAGGCTAATAACTACCTAATTAACTAATTACAACATTACTATTTACTAATCTAATTTTAAATTTGATTATATAAATAACAAGCATTATGTATTTTGCTTCTTGCTTTTATCTAATTTATTATTGGATCTGTATTGGATTAATTATACATTTGATATTTAAATTATAGTTAAATTATCAATTTTATAATAATTAGGCACTCGAACTTTACTTATATTCATAAGTTTGTATATGAGACTAACATCATTAGTCAAATAAATGACGTGTCCAAAACATTCAATAAAATTGTAAGACGTGTTATTCTCAGACACGCTGAAAGTTTTTATTAGATATTTTGGATACGTAACGGTAATAATTAATCTTGTATGCAAATTGAGAGACGGAAGCAAAATTTGAGTATCTAATTAATATTTAATTATAATTTGAGTATTAAATATGTAATTAATCCTATTAGATTAATGAGAAACTAACCAGAAAATTTTAGGGATTTCCAGTGATAGAACATTGAATTTGAAACTAGTTTCCCTGTTATTGGATCTCCTTATAGAAAATGATATTAATTGCCTTAGGTGTCTGTCACATGACAAAGATTCACCCGTGAACAATACAAATGACCACAAAAAGTTATTTTTGGCATATGAAAATGGACAATAACAGGACCACATTGATTGTAACATTGTTGGAGAACCAATAGAAAATTAAGAAGATTTTGAATCCGGAATTTAATTCAACTAATTCACGCAATCATTTTTAAAAAGTGATATTTGGTAAATTTCAGTTTAAACACTTGCAATTAGACCTATCCATGGACTGGATCAGGCCGCAGCTTGAAACTTTTTTATTTTTTTTACCCAAGCTCGGGTAAGACCGATCCAAAAGTTTATTTTACTATTTATAAAAATATTAAAAAATGATTTTTATATTAATATTAATATATTTTATAATTAAAAAATATTTTTTATTCATAAACAATAATTTGAGTCAGGTCAGGCCAGCCGATCCACATTAAAAAAAACCTATATCCAAACTCGACCCTTCAACAAGTTTTCTTCCAACCCCTTATCTTATTCTCGGATACGACACCTTTGTACCAAATTTTTTTTTTAAAAAAAAAGGCCTTTTATGACAAACTAAAGAGGTTGCCAATTCCATCTAGTTAAATACAAATTGGTTTGTTAAATCATGACAAAGTTATTATCACGAAAATAGTTGTTTGAAATGATCTGATGGATGAGTAGTGATGTAGAAATTTAAGCTAACATCCATTGGATGCTACCTAAAAACAATGATAGTCACATGTAAATAGAAAGTGAATACCCCCTTATTTAAACCCCTCAACTCTTGCTTTATTTTTTTTTTTTAAATTTATTCTGCCATTAACTACAAAAACAACTCCATTTAAGTTTATAGGGTAAATAACAACTTAATTTTCTATTATACTGTGATTTATTATTGAATTTTTTATTGTATTTCAATTAATAATGTTGAATTTTATCATTATACTTTTATTTTAGTTGATTATTGGACAAAAACTGCTATTATATATGCAGATTAAATAAGTTTTCGAAGAATCTGAAATTGTGATGTAGAATTTCACATAAGATTCTCCTTCCTCTTTCATGTGAAGCTGAAAATGTGAAATTTTATGTTACAAAATTTATTTAAACTGTAAAACTAGAATATTCGAGTGGAATACCTTCATAGTTAACTTTTGTTCAAAAAGCAATTAAAATAAAAATGAAATTACAAAATTTGATGCAATTGAAATATAGTGGCTACATTCAGGATTGAACAATTGTATATATATATATATATATATATAGTGAGAAATTTGGTAGTCTCAAAAGTGTATTTTTTTTTTTTTACAAAAGAGGTATCAATCTGAAATAGGAAAATTGTTTGTAGATATTAGGATTTGAACTCAAGATCTCTCGGAAGTCATCTCTTAAAAGTGATTGTATCAACTAACTAGGCTCAGCTTCGGTTTCATCTCAAAGTGTAATTTTTATTTTGGTTAAAGGGATAGGAATTTAAATCAAATTATTGACTTGATGATCATGTAGCTCTTATAAATATATAAAAAAAAAAAAAAAAACTTGTAAATCCCATAATTTAATTCCCAAATTGTTGCCTTTCTAGGTAAAAAATGTGGGAAAAGGAAAAGGTGGCTTAAAATAAAGTAAAAAGAGGATGGGTTATACGCACCAGGAATTCAAATATGGAGACATCTCCTACTCTAGTAATGTTGAATTTGGCATTAGGAACTGCAGAGTGAAGCATGCATGTCAAGGATTGCCATTGATTTCGACTTAGAGAGTCTCCCACAAACATTATGCTCTTCCCTCTAAACTTTTCTAGCAAGTCCAAAGCATTAAATCTACAAAAAGACAAAAAAAAAAATTATAACATGGGTTGCAACCTACCGGTTGATTACACAAATCTATGTTACTCAGATTCGGAAATGAATGTTAGATACAGGTATATATCTGATATAAGTATATTTAATTTTTTTTTTATTTTTAAATTCATATATTTAGAAGATCATACTTTCATATAGACCTGCTCACCGGTCAGACAGCCCGCCTGACTAGACCTGTATTGGGCCGAGTCTGGACAAGTCTTTTAGTGATCTGACCCGGTCCGGATCACTGTTCATTTAATAAAATAATAATATTTTTTAAATTTAATTTAAAAAATATATAAAGATAAAAAAAGTTAATATAATGAACAGTGAATATGGACCGACGAGCCGGGTCTAGGCAAGGAAATAAAAAAAATCGGGCCGCGGCCCGGCCCATGAGCACCTCTACTCTCATACTCATGTCTGAATATATATCGATCACAGGTGTCTAATACAAATACTTTTAAAAAAAATAAAAAATCCAAATAACATATATCTAAACCAAATCAAATTATTGATATATAACTCCAAAAAGAGTTTGAAAATCCTACAACATCAAAATTTTCACGAACCTTTGCACTTAGCACATCAAAGACTATTTTTGGATTACCCAATGACTTCACATTAACTCAAGATAATATTGAAAATTTTCAAACAGCTTTTTGGCATGATCTTAAGAAAATATTTAATAATATTTGAACATTTAATTTAATAATAAATACGTATATTTTTCACTCAAGAAACGAATTCGATTTCTTCTTCTCAAATAAAAATAAAAAGATGTTAAAACCGCATTAGCCTCGGTTACGTTTAATAAATTTAGATATCTTTACGAGATGAAAATTTGATGAATAATTTTTTTTTTTTTTACTTTAAACCTTTATAAACCATGATAAAGGGCTTAAAATGTTTTCCAAATTTTAGTTTATGGTCGATTGCAAAGTAATCGTATTTTTTTTTTTTGAAAAAGGAACTGAAATTTGCAAAACTTAAATCGAAGGGTACAAAAGAAATAAGATAAAACCATCAAGGGCAGAAAAGGGAATACAGAAAAGACATCCCCACCGCAGATCCCGTGAGGTTGACAGTACGAAACAATACTTTCATTCCCACGTGCTAGAGAATCTATGTCAATTATACATCATATATTTATAATTTTTTTATTCCACGCGCTAATAAAGAGTGTGAAACACATGACCAATCACATGTTACAATCTTTTATCTTTCCACTTCAACCGAATCATAGGAAAGCGACGTGTCCCCACGCGCTTTGGAAGTAAGATTAGTTCACATAATGTCTGAAATGGAAGTACAACCATTGGATGAATAGCTTTATGGTACTATATTTTTAATTGTTTTTTTTTTTTTTAGCAAACTTTCGACAACTAATCATGAAAAATTGGAAATGCATTATCCAAAAAAAAAAGGAAATGTTACCTTTTATTTAGGGTGAATTGATCATTTAGGACTAAACTTAACATTTTGGGATATGTTTTTGTTTTGACAACAATAATTTTTGGATAAAAAAATATCTACACTGAAATTTTTTTAATTTCACGAGTGAATTAATAAAATGATATATATTTTTTAAATATATTTAAAAAATAAAAATTAAACATGTAATAATTTTTTAATTTATTTATAAAATTAAAAAAATTTACTACTACCAACCTAGTAAAAATGAACTCAAAAAGTAATATAAAATGAAAGAAAATAACTATTACTTAGATATCTAAAGTTTTATACTCTTAAATAAAATACAAATACAAGCTTGATTATATTCCAATTTATTGAGAATTCTGTCTATCAAAGCATTATTAAAACTTTTTTTTTTTTAATGTAAAATTATGATATAATAAACTAATGAAAGAGAAAGTAAATAGGATTTTCAGGACGGGTTTAGGCTTAGAAAAAGGTTTCAACTTTCAATATTAAGACAATGCCAGCCCAAAACTCACTTATTAGTAGCCTAATAAAACCAACACTACTGCTGGCCAATGGCCACCACCACAACAACAAATCATGAGTTGAGAAGTGTCGGATATTGATATGTTATTTAAATTCAAAAATAAATTGATATGTGTCGGATATTGATATGTTATCTAGATTCGAAGATGAGTGTCAGATATTAATATGTGTTTGATATGAGTATAATTAAATTTTTTATATATTTTTTAGGATTATATTTTACTCGAATGTGTCAGATACAAATATCAAACATGAATATTAAAAAAAAAAAATTTGAAGAGCATAATTGTATAAATAACTCCTATCTGTCCAAACTAGCAAAATGCCAATATCTAAATAATGAACTGGCATAGAATAGAAAAAAATCCAGCCCCCATAACCTTTCTTTATCTGCCTATAGGAGACAATTCCTACTTTTAATTAAAAAAAATTGGAGGCTAAAGAAGCAAAATATACATCAACCAGATAGCCACCAACCTTTTTATTTTTTTTTTCTCATTTTTCAAACAAAGAAAACAGCAAATTATTGTTCACGAGAGAGAATAGAGAAAGAGATAAAGTAACAGGGGAAATATAGGTACCTTGTTAAGGGGCAATCAAGAGGTTGCCATCGGTATTGAGAGTAAATCAGATCTTGGCGTCCATTTTTTTGGCAAGTGAATTCTCTTTCAATGAAAGGGCAAGCAGAGGCAGAGTAAAGAGGGTAGTAAGATGGATCAAAAACCCAGCTGCCTGTAAACAAATCGCAGCCATGAACAGCAGCATTTCCCTGGTAGAGGCAGCAGAAAAGAGCCAAAACCAGGAAAAAATATGATGAAACAAGGAAATTGGAATGAACCCAAAGTCCCATTTTTTGCCTGTTTACCTCTCTAAAACAGGGAAAGAGAGGAACAATGGCAGAGAAAAAAGACAAGAGAGAAAGAAAGAGATAAGAGTTTTTCTTTCAAATAAGAGAAAGAAGAAAAAAAATGGGACTTGGGACAGGGAAACAGGGAACCTCTCTTTCTCTCTCACAGAGGCTCAGAGCTGTGTTCTGGCCTTGACTGGCCCTGTTACATCTTTATATAGTTTACATGTATTGCACATTTCCATTGCGTCATTAGCCGTATGGTATCACAAAATTAAAAATCTGTCCATCCACCGTTAAGTTCGAAAGTTTAAAAGAGTTTAAATAAAAATATTAAGTTCGAAAAATAAATTTGAGGAAGAAATGAGATGTGTTTTAAAAATGGGTTGAGCTTTGATTTTATCATTCAAGAATCGAGCTCATTCGATCTGTTTTTTTAATTATATAATAAATATTTTTTTATGTATATATTAATAATTTATATCATATAAAAATGAAATATAATATTATAATATAAATATTAAAAAAATATATTAAATTATTTATGTTTTAAAATTTAATAAAAAAGTAAAATTATTAAATATTAAATAAAAATTAATATATATTTTTTAAAATAATATGGCGAGTTTGGGATATCTATTTAAAATTTTGGACGAATTTGAATAGAATTTAAAATTCGAGTTATCGAACTAAGCCGGACATAGACAAAAAATATAATATTAATACGATACATAAACTTGATCCAAACCCGACCCAATTCCATTAATGAACATCTCTAACAAAATTAACTACAAACATTTTTTTTTTTGCCTTTTTTTTTTCTCTTCTACAGGAAAAAAAAAGTATTAAATTTTTTTACAGTAAACAAAGTAGTAGATGTGGCAAAACCAATTCGAACCAGAAAATCAATTGAAAAAACTTGAATTGAAATTCATCCAAATATGAATTGACCAAAAAATTAAAGACAAGTGTGGAACAGCAGTGACAGCAGGGGATACAGCTTTTAATTTATGTATGTAAGTTTTTGGTAGGTGAAAATGAAATCTTAAATTATTTTTATATTTATTTATTGAAGATGAAAGATTGGGTGGTTTCTGATACATTAGGACCACCATGGTAAGATTATTACTGTGCAATAATGGAACAAGATAAAAATTTATCAAAGGAAAGCTTCTTTAAGATCATAATTTTTTGTGGGTCCTGATTGATGGGAAATAGTAATAATGTCAGAGCCTGTAATTTTACTCTTTCACAAGGAATAACACATGATACTTTCTCTTTTACTTAGCAGTACTTATTTCTATTTACTAAACTTACTATATTTATGGGATTTTAATTTAATGGTTTGGAAGGAGGGGATCTAGACTAGATTTGTTCATGGACGAAGATGATTGTGCTCTGAATTTTTTCACATCTTTTATTCAATTCTGGCTTAGATTAAGTCGAGGCGATCCATAAGTTCGAATTATTGTTTAAAAATATTTAAAAAAATTATATTAATATATTTTATAATTAAATTTAAATAAAAAATATTTTTATTAATAATTAGTAATTCAAGTTGAGCTAGGTTGGTTTGAATTGAAAAATTCTTGTCCAGGTCCTACCCAATAAAATAATCGAATTTATCGGATTTGACGAGTAGCTCGACTCTTGGGTATAGTTTAAAATTTAAAGCATAAATTTAAGGCCATTTAAAAGATTACTTGACAAGCACAACTTTGCAAATGCTAAAAAAAAATCTGTTACCTGTTTTATTAAAAGTAGCTTTGTGCATATGCGGGTGAAATTTTTTTTTGGTCTGGTAAAAAAAATCTTGATAGATTTCTAATTTTTATCTTGATATTCATGATTTTATTTATTTTTAATTAATTTAAGCTTAAAGTTGCCTGTGATTGATTAGAAGAACAAAGATTCAAGTTTCACATAATCAATCTTGATTGATTTATGGTTTTTATTTTTAATTCTAATCAATTTAGCTTAAAGTTGTTTGTGTTGGAACTAAAGATGTACATGGGTCGGGCCGGTTCGGGTCGGATTCATGTATGGTATCAACACTACATTTGTTTGCTCAAGTTTGGTCCGACCCGAAATATGAGCCTCAAATTTTGTTTAAGTCCGTCCATATTTATAAATGAATAACCTAAGCCCGTTTAAGCCTGCCCATATTATTTTTTTCTAATTTTTTTTAAAAATTTTTTTTTATTATTATTTAATCTTTAATAATTTTATATTTTTTCTTTTATTAAGTTCTTAAACATGGACAACTTAACATATTTTTTAATGTTTACATTATAATATCATAATATTTAATTTTTATATGACATAAATTACATAATATATATAAAAATATAAATAATATATTATTTAATTAGAAAATGGGTCGAACCGGGCTCGGGCTTTAAATGTTGGAGCCAAGGCCCGACTGATATTTTAAACGATCCTTATTTTTTTGCTCAAACCCATTTTTCGGGCCTAATAATTTTGTCCAAGCCCTCCTAAATATGGGCGGACCTTTGGGTTTGGGCAGGGTAGCCCGGTCCTTGGACAAGTTTAGTTGGAACTCAGGACTTAACTCAATTGATTCATATCATCATTCTTAAAAAGTGACATCCAACAAATTCGAGATAATACAATCTTTTTTTTTTTATTCTGATCAAACTTCGATTTCTTTTGTTTTAAAAAAAAAAAAAACAAATAGCTTGTGTTGCTTAAAAAAACAAAGATTCAAGTCTGAAGATAATTTTTCCTTTTTTTTAATCACTTTTTAACATATAAGGGTCTTGCAACTATATTTCTTTTACTAAATTTGAAAAATAATTTGACTTGAACTAAAAATTTTAAACTCTCTAATCTTATAAATCTTAACCTCCTTCACCCAAACATCAACTCGAAACTACCTTAACAACTTGTTCTCTAAAAAGCCATCTGTTTTAGAGTTTTCTCAACATTGGTTTTCTTTTTGGGTGGACAGAGCTCCCATATACTGCCTTTTCTTTTCTTTTTTTTGCAAGTAAAGACATCATTCAAAGTAGCAAAGCTCTCAGGTTTCATATCGTGTTTGTGTTATTTTTATCTGTCATAATCGTGTTTAAACATTTTGTGTTATATAATTTTTGACAGGTTCGTGCATTCGTGTCGTGTTCGTATTATTTTTCGAATCGTAATTTAATTTTTTTTAATATTATATAATCATATTGTATCTAAAATTATTAAATCTCCTGAATCCTGACACTGAACAATTGCCAATTGGTAGTTCAGAACCGCCAAAAAGTCACGACCTTTTGTCAAAGGGCTGGCCAAAGCTAACGAGCTGAGACGTAGGATCAAGGGATAGGATTCCATAACCGAACTTGGAAAACTTCCGGTCAACAAACTTGGGACCAACATAATTGTTTTGTAATGTAAGAAATCCTAGCTGATAACCAAACCAAAAAAACAGATTTTTTTTTTTTTTGAGAAAATTCTTGAACAATTTTGTTATGCTTTTGTCTTGTTTTTGCAGTTGGACTCTCAAAGACTTTTTTCAGACAGACAAAATCTCTTTGTTGTGTAACCATGATTGGTTACAACTTACAACTTTCAAGTTTGTTAAATAAGTTAAAAAATTTCTTGCTTTTACTCTTTTGATTCCTTGTTTACTTGAAAAACAAATATAATAAAGTAGAAACTTTATTTAGAGGAAACTTCCATTCCTAGTTAATTGTTTTTGTATCATTTGACATGATGAATGAATTGAACAAGCCTTATTCTAATTCTAGAAAGGGTTAGTAGGCATAGCTAAGAAATGGATAAGCTCTCTGCCTTGTTGCCCGGGACTAAGTGTGTAATCAAGTCGAGCAAGAGTTCAAGCAGTAAAAAATTCGAGTTCGACTCAAAACTCGCAACTCGAGCTCATTCAAGTTTTATTTTTAAAATTCAACTTCGATTAGAGATAAAAACCGAATTATTTGAGCTCACTCTCGTTTATTTAGTAAAAAACGAGTTCGATTCTCATGCTTGATTTCAAACTCAATTATTTGTATTCGAACTCGAGTTCAAATTGAGATTTTTTTAATACTAATTTAAATAAAAAAAACTCGATTAGACTCGCGAGCTACTCGAGCCAGGTATTAGAATACTCAAACTCGGCTAGCTCGATAGCTTGAGCTACTCGAATTCGACCTCGACTCAACAATGACCGAATCGAATTCAAATTTTTTTGAGTCGAACTTGAATAATTTGCTAGCACATATATTTCGTTTACACCATACTCGAGACAATGGTGACTCAAATACTGGGAAAAGTTTTTGTTGGACTCATGAAGAGAAAAGGCAATGGAGCAAACAATGGTTTGTTCTCAAAGTTTTAGGCAAACTGAAGAAAGGCCATAAATTTTTTGCTAATCTGCACTAAATCCTCCTTCAGTTGTTTTCTTCAAGTTGTAACAGGGTTGAAACTTCCTGAAATTTTTTAGACACGAATTCAACAAATGACAATACTGTTTAACAGGATAACAGTGTCAGGATTTAAATCATGCTCGGAACGAGTTTTCAGTCATATTGCGTTTATCACGATTGCAGACGTAACGAATGTTATTACAAATTCATAATCAATTACGATAAATACCAACAATAGAAAAAATCGAAACCGTTAAATAACACCATAATCGTTACAACCGCTATTTAAATCCTTATACAGTGTTAGTGCACAGTTTGCACCAGATTACCAAAATCACCAATGTAGAATCATTAATATTTAATTCCATGGCCAAAAACTGCTATAGAATTCTTAGCATATTCCATCAAAAAGACGGCTAAGGTAAGAGTGGAAAAAGTAACAACCATAAATTCTGGAATTAATTATGACCTGCTGGCATCTATTTGCTTGTAGAAAGCCTGTTCCTGCTAAACACTAGCTTTATTGCCTATCCTATCTGGAAATTGAAACAAAACAAAGACATGAATCATATAGTTTTGTATTAGACTTAAGTCTGGAATTAAAATTAAATAATTATCTAAGCTTTTATCGTTTTATTACAATCAATTGAATCCTCAAATATTTATTTTCACTGAATTGAACCCTTGATTAGACGGAAGTTGATGATGGTCTTTAACCAATTTTTATCCAATCAAGGACTCAATTAGATGAAAATAAATATTTGAATCCTTAATTGATTGCAATAAAATGATAGGGGTTTGGATGATTATTTAATTTTAGTTAAGGGTTTTTTTTATATTTAAACCATTTGCATTATTGTCTTTAAATAAAAATGACTTCAATCAAAGAACAAATTGTCTTAGTTTATTTTCTCTTGAAATTAAATATATGTACAATTTCTCAAATCAGTCTAATTATTTACCATTGCAAATGCATTATCACAGTAATCCAAATTTTCAAAGAAAGAAATACTGAAATAGTACTAAATGAAGGGGGGGGAAGTAAAGAAGAAAAATGTACATTGTCCAATTACTAATTAAGGTATTCTGAAAGCTAATCATGACAATTTTCTTAATTTGTTGAATCTCTATGCTGCCAATAACCAGAAGTCAAATTGACTGAATAGAGATCAGCAGCAGATGTAGAAGAAGAAGTCCATGGCCCATCCGCTAACATACTCTTTGTCGGGCTGTTATTGTTGGGCTTTTTTTTTCCCTAGAGTTTGATTTTTTTTTTCTTTCTGATTCATGCGATTCATGAATCGATTTTATTTATTTGATTATATAATATATGTTTTAATTTTGTGCGATGCACGTATTATAATTTTACTTTTATACTATTAATTTATTAAAAAAAAAATGAACTTTGAATTTGAGTGTTTTGGATATGATTTATGTATTGCATGAGAAATTTATTTTGTATATTGAGTAAGTAATTAGAAAAAAAAAATCTATGTTTATATTAATAAAAATTATTTATTATTTTAAGTTTTATTCATAAGTTTTTGTTTAGTAAATTATCTAACGGACTTTATTCAATATTTTAGTAAAGGTTACCACTCAAAATTTTAATTGATTTAATAATGAACATTTTTGTTGAAATGATTTATTATATTGAAAAGTTAATTATATTCAAATATATAGCTAAAAAAATAATTATTTTAAGAATTTTATTAGATGATTCTTTTTTATTAAAAGATAAATAAGTTATTCATTAGTTATTACAATAATTAGATCATATAATATTAGGTGAAAGAAGTATTTTTATTTTCTTAAAAAGATAAATATGTTTTTATATAAACATTAAAAAAATTAGCAGATGTGTGCAAAAAAATAAAAAGATTAAGTAATATATATATATAAATTTATATATATATATATATATATACTTTGAAAGAAAAGTTATAAGAAAAATTTGATGCAACACATTAAATTTATAAACTTAAAATCATAGGATAATTATTGGATAACAAATAAAATAATTATTTTAAGTATTTTAGTAGATGATTATTTTTTATTAAAAGATAAAGAAGTTATTCATTAATTATTACAGTAATTAGAGCATATAATATTAGATGAAAGAAGTTTTTTTTTTTAAAAAAAAAAAAAGATAAACATGTTTTTTATAGGCATTGAAAAAATTAGCACATGTGTGAAAAAAAAATTAACGAAAATATAAGATTAAGTTATATATATATATATATATTATTTAATTTTTTAATGAAAAATATAATTAAATTAATGGAGATAAAAAGGATGTACATGATTTTGAAATTAGTAAAATTGTAAAACAAATTAAATTTAATGAGTAAAATATTTTAAAATTTATAATAATTTAGAAAGATCTCATCATCCATTCTATTTTGACTTTGATAAGTTATAAAATTCAAAAATTCAATTTTCTTTTTTCACCAAAATTTCCAAAAACCAAACATAAAAATTATTAATGATGATGAAAAGCATACTTCCAGCATTCTCTTGAAAAAACAGGATGGTTGGACCTGCAAAACTACTTTCTAAGCAGTGAAATGGTGTTGCAATCTTAACAACAAAACACCAACATACCTCCCATAAAATTTTCAGCTACTTTTAGATCACAGTCGATACACTTACTTCAGCTCTCATTTAGTTCAAATACACCCTTAGCATTTAGCATTTGCTTCAAAGTTCAAACAAAGCAAATTATACAGTCTGATTGTCAAGTGAACATAACATTTCAAACAGAAAACAATAATTCAATAAAATTCTACCGAAAAAATGAAAAATCTCAACTTAAAAGTAGTAGCATTCAACCAAGCACAGTCTTAAACTAGCAAAAAACCACTAGCTCCAAAAATTCAAACCGAAAACCAAACCCTAATCCCCTAAAAAGGCTAACACAAACAGAATTACTATAATTCAATTAAAAATATAACAAAAACTAAATAAAAGGCTAAAAAAGGCGGATCAGGAGTGAGAGTGACCTCGATAGTCGGGGAAGAGCTTGTGAACCAAGCATGGAGTTGGACTCCATCGGAGGATCGGAGCCAAACGTCCTCGTAATGAGTCGGAGTCGGGCTCTTCTTCATTTCATTTCCATTTCTTTCTCAGGTTTCACGATCGGGATATGATGTGGATCGATTATAACTTGAAATGGAAATCATACAAAATTAGAGATTTGGAGATTGATTTTGAATTTAAAAAAGAGAGAGCAGACTGATTATAACAGTAAGCAGATTGTTTCTTTGGAAAAGAAAGGAGAATAAATGAGAGAGAGAGAAATCGTAAAGGAGAAGAAGGAGAGTGAGAGAGCCCTGTAGTTTATTTGGGTTGAAAATTTTTTGGTGGGCTAAAAGTGCCCTTAAAAATTGGGTTATCAGAGGCGGTTTATTTTGGTCGGGAAATAAGAAAAATAGAACAAAAAAGCCAAACACTTTTATAAACCCTCACACAAAAAATGCCCTTGAAATTAAGTTATGTTGTAGTGACATGTTACATAATGTCCACAACACCCGCAACTGCGACATTGCAACCGCGTCCACGACGAAATCTGCAATCGCGATTTAGAATTATGTTTCCCATACAATTGAATCAAATGCCTTGCTGTTCTAATCATTATGAAGAATAAGTTTAATTGTATTGCTAAGTTGCTGTTATCTGGTGTACATACAAAGAATTGTTGAGCCTTGAATACCCCAAATCAAGGTAACTCCTTCATATCAACATTATTCTTGGTTGCATTACTTTTGTTGTTAATTTCTACCTACAGAACCGTCTTTAAAGAATCAAGGAGCTTGTCCTTGCTACTAGGTTGAGGCTTTTGAAACCGAAATGCAACTCCTGTATTTCTAGTGTCGGCCAAACCTCAAGCCAAAGCAGTTTTAACTATCAAATTGGTTATGCCCTTTGGCTAAAACCAAATTCTGACTAGGGGGATTGGCTGGGGTCTATGAAACACGGACACTCTGTGTCGAGGAGTGTCCAAGTGTCGAACATGTGTTTGATATGGACACGATTATCGGACACGGTTTTGACACATACCTGTATCCAACACTAATCCCAAATCCGGATAACATAGGCAAACTTAAAAAGTTAAATTTCCTTCATTTGATAGTTTCTTTGACTACTAATTAGGAGAAGAAGGTTGGGTAAGTTGGCTGAACACTTGGAAATGATTATGAACTTCGAGTAAGGAGGCATTAGAAGCCATACAAGAGGCTTCTGACTCATATCAGGGCACTAAAACTGTTAGAATCGAACAAGACATTTGAAACTAGGATTTGATATCATGACCATAGGACAAGCAGACCAATGTTGCACAGTATTAATGTTGTTGTACCCCTAGATAGAGATTTTGCTTGATTTGTTCTGAATAACTAAAGTAGCATTAAAATATAAACAGTTCAAATTTGCTTGCCAGCAGTCTGTCTTGATAGCAATACATATGGAAACCAATTTGGAACATTTCAAGATGCTTCCCTTCAAGTAAGACCCATGGAATATGGCAAAACAACCCAAATAATGAAAGTTGGAATTTTGTTGATGGAATGCCACACTACAACTCACTGCAAGGGGAAAAATGGTCTTGAAAGACAGTGATGGCAGCCATGTATGGTTTACAAAGACTGATGCGAAAAGTTCTACCAGCCTATCTTTGAATGGCAAAGGAGAGCTGACACTTAATAACAGTATGAAAGTTCTTCTCTGGCATTCATTCGCCCATCCAACTGACACATGGTTCCTGGGGCCTATGTTACTCGGACTCGGATGTGAGTGTCGGATACAGGTATGTTCAATTTTTCTAAGATTTTCATGTATTTGGAGGGTCTTTGGAGGATCATATCCCCATACCCATATCCGGATATGCGTTGGATACGGATACTTCAAGAACAATGAAGAGTCAGAGCAACATAGCCTGGGGCAGCATTTTCGTTTAATAAAACAACTGAGTTCTAGTGTCTCAAGCACCAATTTGTCCAGAGTTATGTTCTATCTTACTTTTAGTTGTTTCAGGTCCACCTCTAATGTACCATGCTATATTTCCTTTTCAAAAGGATTATCTGCTATATAATTTTAGCTGTGGTTTTCTCAATTACAAAATCGTGAGATTTTCAGATTAAAACAGATAATACCTCAGAAGTTGGGTTCGAACATTTGATCAGCTTGACAGCAGTTAAGAGTTCTTTCCACAAAGGATTTTCTATATCAGAATTTCAAAGCTGTATGCATTGATATTTAACCTATTATATTTATCCTAGAGTTCCAAATATATTTTTGTTTTTTCTTTTTCCAGGAAGGAAAGAAAGAGAAACTAAGATTGTGAGGAAAAACATAAATTAAAGATTTCACTACTTAATCAAATATGAAATATGAAATGTGAAATGTGAATTGCTTACAACATATTAAGAGAAGTCTATATGTTATTTCTTACACTTTCAAATGGTGAAGTATCTATGACAAACCCCCATGGAAATCAAATAAGAGTACATAAATCAAATTATATATAGCATACATCTTTATTAGATATTGTTGTAAATTGTTCATATTAGGGTAGGGAACTTGAACCCCAAATCATCTAAATATGGCCACCTCCTGGACTTGGAACTGGGTCAGACAGGGCCCTGTGCTTGGTGATGTGCATTTCATTCACTGCCATTGCATGACCCTTTTTAGCAGGAGGTGCGAGTGAACCAAAACCAAAACCGGGACCATTCACATTTTCCTTACTTAAGACCTTTCTGGCACCAAAACATGGGGCATGGCATATCAATGCAATAGCAATAAAAAGGATTGTGATTTTGTTGAAATGAGCCATTAAGAGTGGTAATAGAGGAAAGTCTAGGAAGTAAGGCTTATCCTGCAAACAAGGAAATACTGAGGTTTTGTATGGGATAATTGAATTGGCTTATAATCCTGATCTATTTATAGGCCATTGATGATCAGGTAGAGGCGGGAGGGTCAAGTTAAATTGGTTTAGATGATATATGTATAATTGAACACCTGAGAAATTGTTTGACAGGGTTTTCAAACTATGTTTGGAAAAGCCTTGCAGACATTGAGTTAGGTACATTTCAACTGAATGCCAGCCATTGTTATATTCTTGCACTTTTTCCATCGACCCGGGAGACTAGGTAGACTTTCAAAAGGTATTAGATATAGAAAGGAGAATCATGGCAAGAGCTTTAGGTTTAGGACTCCCTTACATTATTGAACCTTAAACTCTTCATTTTTCCTAAAATACACATGTCCGGTATCTATATTCAACACATATTCAGATATGAGAAAGAGGGCATGATCATCCAAATATATAAAAAAATTTATAAAAAATTGAAAATATCCGTATCTGACATATACCATATCTGACACTCATCCAAATCCGGATAATATAATTTGTCCCAAATATAGGTGAATCTGCATAAGTGCAGATTAGTGCAGATACTTCTAACTTTTGAGGGGGGTTTTCTGATTCAATGTATCATGGTACACTACACATAAAAGGCACATTATTGCAAGCAATGTCGGTTGCGTGTAGGGCTTTTCAGATAAACAGTACCTGAAGATCAGTCTTAGAATTTTATTGGACACCAAAATCATCAGTGCTCAAAGATCGAAGTTAGATTTTACTGAACACCACCAATTTTTTTGATAATGATAAACATGAAGAATTTTGTGACTGTTAGATATTAGATGATAGTAACTTAAAAGTTCTAGTATAGCTGGAAACCTGAAGCCTTTTATATATAGTAAACTCCGTAGCTTAAACTTGGTAAATTGTGGCCCTAGACCAGAACAAAGAGAATCTGCAATTCTAATTATGCCTGTCAGCAATAGTCAACTTAGAACCCGAAACTTAACTCAATTGATTCATATCGTTATCCTTAAGGTGATATCCAGTAAATTTAAAAATCGAATTCCAACAGTTACAAACTTTTTTCTTATCCCTATACTGCGATTTTCTTTATAAAAGAAAAGCAATAGTCAACTTACTACTGTTAAATATTAGATGATAAGAACGTAAACTTCTGGTATTATTGGAAGCTTAAACTTGGTAGCATAAGCTTGATAAAGAGTGGCCCTAGGCCCTAGAGATCAGTGGGGAAAAATTCAGAGATGATCATACCTAATTGAAAGCTAAAGCCTATGCTTCTCGGATTTAAAGTGAATGTCGAATACGGATATATGTCTAACATAGATATGTGTAAATACCGAATTTTATCCGAGTTGTAATCTGAATTTTATTTTCGAATTAAAAAAAAAGAAAAAAAAAAGTTTGGGTTGAACTAAATTTTTTCTTTGGATTGAACTTTGACTCTAAGAGTTATGGTTGGAACAAAAATCATTTCTTGATCAGATTAAAGACTACTAACTAGATTAAGACCAAAATTCATTTCCTATATAATGAACCCAACCCTCAACCACAAAGAACACATAAGAAAATATACAATTTTCGGAATAAGCAAGCAAGATGAGTAGAAGATTTTTTTTTTTTTTTTTGTGAATTTCGAAAATTTTGATTCTTAGTGCTAGGAGTTGTTCCAAAGAGTGTTTAGTAGTGGAAAATCTTGGTTTTAATTAGACGAAGCTTATGTTGAAGTTTGGTGATCGTTCAACGGCCAACAGAGAGGTTGAAGTTGCGACTTTCAAACTCAGATCTAGGATTATCGGATTAGATTCGAGAAAAATTAAGTTGATTTTTGGAAAGAGGAGATCGAAAAATTTTTTTAGAGATTTTTTGGGATTTTTCTGAGACAGGAGGTCGGCAACGGCGGTAGCTGGCAGTGACCAGAATCTGGGAATTTTTCTGGGTTGTGTTCTTGGTGTTCTTGAAGAGAGAGAACAGAGAAAAATAAGAGTTTTTTTAAAAAAAAAAAAAGAGGTAAGGAAAGTGAACAATTTTTTTTTTTGTTATTTAAATGAAAGGGGGCCAGCAGCCGGGTCGGGCTCGACTCGCGCGCTTCCCTCGCCTGGGCCCGACTCGGTTGCTGGCTGTCTTGTCTTGTCTTTTTTTTTTTTTTTTTTTTCTTTCTTTTGTTTCCTTTTCTTTTATATCCTTTTTATCACACCTTCATTATTCCTTTTACGTTTTTGTTTGATTTGAGTTTTTTTTTTTTTTGTTTTAAATGATAATTAATTATTTATTGTGACTAACTTTATTTTTAGTTTTGATGTTTACAGGTATATTTTTACGAATTAACTTTGATAGGATTATTATATTATTTTTAACTATTATTACTATTATATTATTTTTTATTAACCATTATATTATTTTTATTAAGTATTATTTTATACTATTATATTTATATATTTTAACCATTATTATTTATTATTAATTATTTCAAACTATTGTTTTAATTATATTTAATTATTAATTTGATTATTATTAGTAAGATATATTTTTTTAATTAAGTTTTTTATTAATTGATGATTAATTAGTTTCAAAATAATAAATAGGGATCTTTTCCAATGATGAAATCCGAGGATTTCACATTTGGTTGAATTCCAAAGAATTTCTAGGTGAGAAAAGTCTCTTAAAAATTCTCCAGAATGAATGGAAGGATTTTTAAGGGATTATTTTCAACATTAATAAAGATCGAAATTTATTCTTTTGAAATAATTAATTTTTAATCTCTTTTTCTCAAGATAATTTTCCATAATAAATGCCTAATTAAAATCGAATGATAAATTAAGATTTTTTTTTTATGATAAAATTCAAGAGAGTCGCGAATGGTTGACTTTTAAGAAACTTCTAGGTGAGAAAAATTCTCTTAAAAATTCTCCAGAACGAATGGAAGAATATTCCAAGGGATAATTTTCGATATTAAGATCATAATATATTTTTCGAGCAAACATTAATAAAATATGGGTTAATTTTGGAAGATTAATTTAAGAGAAATAACTTTGTTAAATAATCTAACTTTTTCGACGACGGAGCCTCTTCAATAGAACGAATGGTTTCTTTTGAATACTCTCGAGATGAGGAAACGTTTTTAGTAATTTCTCTAAAATGAATGGAAGGAAGACCGAAAAAAATGATTTTCGAGATTTCTAACAATTAAAATGAAGACCATTTAATTAAGACTTTTAAGTATCACAAGACTAATTAGGTACTATCTTTTAGATAGGCGTTGTGAGGGTGCTAATCCTTCCTCACACGTAACCGTACTCCCGAACCTAATTCTGATAAGCAGACCAGAACCTATTTTTTTTAAGGTGCCTTAGTCAAGCTTAGGATTACTTTAAATAGGATAGATTCGTATAGGTGACTAATCACACCTAGATTAGATGATTAGTGGCGACTCCATTGATTTGTGTCTAGCATGTTGAATTTGTATTTGGCACGTTATGATAGTTTGACGACTCCACTAGGGACATTAGAGAGTCGAGCCATAGATTAGTCTTGTGATACCTTAGGTTTTAAATATTGGTCTTTAAAAGTGTTTAATTTCTTTCTTTCTTTCTTTATTTATTTTTATTTTGATCTTATTATTTGTGATAACTCTTGTTTCTTATACATTGGTGGGAAAGAGAAGGTTTGAATGTTCCTTCGCACACACGACACACTGCATATCATAAAGCCCTATACCCGAGCTCGTCCCTTTTAGGAGGGGGTAAAGTACCTACGCCTTCGTGGGATGATAACCTCCGCAACGGCTAGCGAAACACCTTCAGAGTGTAAAGTACCAAAGCTTTGGTGAGGTGATAACCTCCGCAGCAACTTTGGAAAATACTCTCACCCAAATTGAACCCTTTCGGTTGGAGCCTATAATGGGTGAGGAATGAGGTGCCTTACTTATCCTACATGGATGACGTTAAGGAGCAATTTGGGAACCTTTTTAGCTTGGTCAAGTATCCTAAACCCAGCATATAAACAAAATTTAAGTGGCCAAACTTTAAGATAGAGCCATGTCCACCCTTGTATAGAGGAGAACCCGAACTTAGGACACACGAAGGAACACTTCTTACCTTATGCTTTTTCATTTACATGATGTTAAATGTTTGTTTATCTTACATATTTGTCTTACTGATATGCTCACCATGATGATGTAGTGCTTACACATGTTGTTGTATTTTTATCTTTTCATAAGTTTGCTGATATGATATCTAACTTCTTGTTTTCTTGTTTTCTTTCCTTCTCTTTCTCATTGCATTCGCATCATGCATCATACTAGTTATCTTGCAGCATAACAGTCTTTGATAAGAAGAATATTTACTTTCATCCATGGAAATCCTAGTAAGATCCGAGTATGCAAAGTTTGAATCCCCGAGCTGTTTGAAGTTAAGGTCTGAAAAGGTTCAGCGAAATAAAAGAGACTGTCTACCAGCCGACTATGTGTCCATACTCCCCGAGGAGGTTCATCTAGACCTTACACAGAATGATCTTGCCGATTTAGTTGACATCTGGGGATCTTGGAATAGGGTAAAACAAGAAATGTTTCAGCAAATATATGGTGACCTTGAGTTACTCCTTCAAGTCACAGTAGACACTAACTTAATTCAGGCAATGGTACATTTTTGGGACCCTTCTTATAGATGTTTCGTCTTCAATAAGGTAGACATGGTACCCACTATTGAAGAATACTCTACAATGCTCCGTTTCGACTACCAAGACCCTGACAAAGTCTACTTGAAAAATAAAATGGGCTATCCCAGGAAAGTTGCTAGGATGTTGGGGATCAGTTTGTCTGAAGTGGACCATCACGTCGTGGAAAAAGGTGAATATAGTTATATCACGTGGGATTTTCTACATGATTTCATTAAAGAGCATTTGAACGATGAAGAAGGTATGAAATCAATGGCTATTGCCATTTATGGGATGGTTGTATTTCCCCAAATCTTGGGGCAAGGCGAGATGGTCGTAGTAGACTTGGTTGATCAGATTGAGCACCGGCCGAATGTGGCACCAACAATATTGACAGAAAATATCAGATCGTTGAATCACTGTCGACAATTGGGAACTGGACTCTTTACTGGATGCATACAATTACTGTACATATGGATGAAAAGCCATTTTGAATGCACTAAGTCATACTTCACCTCTGACGTCCCCATTCAGGAATTCTGTAACAGTGTATGGTCGAACCCAAAGACAAAACGCGTTTGGATGTCATTTTTTCGCAAGCTCAGAAATCGAAAAGTTGTGTAGTTAGCTCATTGGATGAAGCTTGATTATGTGTTGTATAGTTGTGGAAATCAACCTTGGGTACCTCTTCCAGGGCAATGGGGGTCGTTAAATACACACCTATTTTGGTCCTGAGACAGGCTAGACATGAACAATTTATTCCTATGACGCAAAGGCTCAACTGTTTGGAATTCTTTTATGCGGATGATGGGGCTTCAGAGAAGAAAAAGATCTCGCCAAGTTTGGAAACAAACTATCCTGGTCGACCACAGTTGGCTTTCGAGAGGTGTTACTGCTGAGTATCTTGTGTGTCAAGCTAGGCGAGACAAAGATATGGTACTTCCTCGGAAAAGAAATTCAGATATCCCAGCTCAGCTCACTCAGTCAGACTCAATGCTAGAATTTGAGTTAACTAAGAGGAAATCACGCGAAAAAAAAATGAATTAGAGCAGGAAAACCAAAGATTGCGAGTGAAGATAAAGAGAATAGAAGACAGTCAATCTGAGCAAAAAGATTCGTGAATTGGATCATGAATGCAAGGTATGGAAGACGGCCTTTGAGCGATTGGATCATTTGTTTTTGCAAAGGGTTTCGGAGCTTGAAGATATGAGAGTAGAAAATGAAGAGATACATTTGGAATACATGAAAAAGAAAGAGAAATGCCAAGAATTAACCCAGAAGCTCGAGAAAATGGAAAGGGAATATGGACACAAGCAAGACTTCCTCAGGCATTTATTAGACCAGATTTGTAAAAGCGCTCGAAAGGCAGAAGAAATGAACAACAGGATTGAAGGGTTGAAGGCAAATGTGCATCCAAAAGACATGAGAAGTCAACTGGAAGTACAAATTATTGCTTTAGAGGGAGTCGTTGAAGAATTTGGACATGATATTCGAGAAATAAAAGAGCAGCTTTTTAAGATAGTTGAAAGTATTCCTCGAGAATCTCCATCACCTTTGGATCAACCGCATGCGTTCGGTGGCTCGCATGATGAATCAAAGTATCAAGTAGCTGAACTTAAACACCTAATTCTCAGTACAAAGTCTTCTGATTGGATACCATTTTAGATACCTAAGGAAGAAACTCTTTGCTTCACATCATCACCGCAGATTGGTCAACATGCAGACAGATATCGTGGTGTCACTTCTCGACCAGTTTTTGGGCCTGTTAATCAGAAAAAAATGATGTAGTAATCGGGATAGAACTCCTATTGATCCAATTCCAATAACCTACACGAAATTACTTCCCCAGCTTTTTCAAGCCAATTTTGTTGGACCAATTTATCCGAAAGATTTAAAGCCTCTTTATCCTAAAGGTCACGATGCCAATGCTACCTGTGATTATCATGTTGGAATTTCAGGCCACTCTACGAAAAATTGTGGAGCTTTGAAGCAGAAAGTACAAAGTCTGATTAAAGCAGGGTTTTTGAGCTTCGAAAAGAAGACGAAGGCAAATGTTGAGGGGATCTCATCAAAGGAGGCACCTTAACTTTGGAGGTTTTGGAATGATTGGAATTTGAAGTCCGAAGATGAGGGATGTCACTCAGAATTCAATCTGGAGGAATTTTTCATTTTTGGCATGACATTTTTAAGCATTGTTTAGGTGCTTTAAGAGATTTGTTTTTTTGTTAGGAATCGCTTATATTTGCATGAATTATTTATTTTTGTTAGGAATCGCTTATATTTGTATGATTTAATTTTTCGATCTTAAATAAAATGGTGATTATTGTTAAGAATGAACTTGGCAATCCATTCCTTTGTCTAGTTTCAAATCAGACCACATAAAAGCTTGATTTCTTTGATGGCCTAAATTTGAAGTGTCGTGCACCTCACCTTTCTTTTGACCAGGAAATGAATCCCAAAAGGTTAATGATCTTCGTCTAAGCAATAAGCAATGAAATGATCATTTGATTTGCAAAACATTTTTTGAGAACCAATTCGTGAGGCACTCTCTTGAAAGAATCTAGATTTTGGTAATTTGATAAATGTCAAGGCTATCTAGAGCTTTAAACACATCACTCCTAAGTTTCTCAACCATGCCCGAATTTTTCTTTTCCTGAATGATGTCCTTTACTCACATATTAAGGGCAAAATTACCTTAAAAGCCATATTTTTCCAATATCCTTGAATGCTTTGACCTGAGTAGCACCCATTTTCACCCAGTTATCCTTTGCCACATCTTGGGGCGGGATTACCAAAGAGCCAAATGACCTGATGTTTTTCTTTGCACACCATTACCGACTTGTGTAAACTTTGTTTTCCTTTATGATCGAATGAAATTGCATGGACACTTTGAGAAAGCCGGAATAAGGAGAATTGTTGGGTTGGGCCTTCATTTGGATAGGCACATTGAGAGGATGCATGAGTTGCAAAAAAAAAAAAAAAACTATGATATCATGCATATGAGATATTAAAATGATTTTAATGGCAATTCTTATTATCTACTTCACCTGGGGTTTGCTCCTCAATGGTAATATTCATACTGGACATAAGAAATGACCATCTTTCATATTCCTTTCACAAAATGAAAAATTATCCTTTGCTACCCCCTTTGAGCCTATTAGATTCTTGTTTTTTGAATGAACCTTAACCAAGGAACACCCTCCACATCGGGGGGCAAGTATGAAGAATTATCTTTCTATGGAGGGTCATACGTTTGGATCATATTTCTACACCACGAAAAGAATGTCTTATGTCAGGAGGGCAAATATTGAAATGGATTGAGTTTCAAATTTTCAAACTCACTTTATGATAGGAAAGTCTTTGAAAAGAAAGAAAAAGAAAAAAAAGAAAAAAAAAAGAGAAAAAAAAGGGAGAAGAAAAAAGAAAAGAAAAAAAATGAAAAAAAATGAAAAGAAAAGAAAAGTTCACAAGATGAAATCCTCATGAATTAAAATGATCCATGGTTTGATGAGAAGTAGAAATGATGAAATCCTCATGAAGAGAAATGATACGTGGTTTGATTACCTTCGAAATGAAAAGAAAGATATGAGATATTTTGAGATGAAGAAATGATCATTGGTTTAATTACCTTTAAACACATTTTTAGGCCTGATTATCTTTTTTTTCATAACCCCAAACCTTGGCCTATATTACAAGCTTGAAAAGTCCATTTTGATCAAGTATGAATGTTTAAGTTGAAGAGTTTTTCCTCAGATTTTATCTCATCCTTTTGAATTGTCATTGAAGAAATTTGAATTCTCAAATGCATGGTAGAGCCAAAAAAAAAGGAAAGAAAAGAATGAAGCTCTAGGGTGAAAACCCAAAAAGGGGCAGTCTAGAGCAAAAATTTGAAGGCAGCTCTGCATAACTGTGCCAAGGCCTAACAAGAAGTACAAAAAAAAAATGATATTTTGAACCCACCAAGAAACACCGAACACTTTTGAGAAACTTAAGAAGGTCAACATCATTTGGATGACTTGGCCCGAAATTGAAAATATTTTTTCCTTTCTTATCCAAATTTTGAACCCATCATAGATAGTATTGACGTTTGTTGAATTGCTATATATCAAGAAACTTAGAAAGAGTGCTAAAATGGATTGTGTTTTCAAAATAAAACTTTTTGAAAACCTGATTGTTGAAGGAAATTCATTGTGAGTTTAGATGAAGAAACATTGATTTTTCCCTTATGTGAAGAAACTTTCCTTTGATAACCAAAACCTTGACAAATTGAAATAGTCAATGAGCCAAATTATGATTCACCTTGTCCATTCTTGCAGTAATTACCAGTTTTTTAAAGATCTAAAGTTGCATTTTTGTTTAGTAAAAGGGGATTTGATTTTTGAACATGGAAAATAGTGATGTTTCTGGGGGCAATTTTGATTTAACATTGGGGCATGATTTGAAAATGAGAAAAGTTTTTTGGACAAATTATTTCTTTTCAAAGAATTTTCAAAAACATAACATGAGAACTTTCAGGTTTTGGAGATGCCTATTTGAGTTTTGAACCAATTTGATAAGAGTGACATTTCTGGGGCAAAGAATGAGAATGCTTTTTACCATGATGAGAAAATGGTTTTGAAAAATGGAATCTATTAAGTTGGTAAATGACAGAGTAAGTTCTTTTGCAGCATCAGCATTGAAGATTTTTCACTTGGAATTTGAATATGCTTAAAGATGACATTTTGGGAAGAAAGGAGAATGAAATGAGAACAATGAAAAGTTTGGAAATGTATCTGTTTAAAGCCTTGGAACTAAAAGAAAGGGTGTTGTGATCAACTGATGGAGTTAGTGGAGGTCAGCCTGGTTCTAAGTCAGGTTTGGAAGATTAAAAGATGATGACATGATGAGCTTGAGTATTCCTTTGTCACAATTGAAATTCGTGATATTCATGACATTCATGGCATGTATTTAACATGTAAGAAAGATTTTGAGTTAGATTTTTGAATTTTTAATTTTGAAATCAAATTTTTTTAAAGGAAAATTCTTGGACCTCGGTTGAGATGAAAAATTTGGTCTTTTAGATTTTGCACATTGGTTGAAGAGATGAGTTTAGACCTTGTTAGTAATGAGAACTTTTAAGATGAGATTTTATTTCTTCAAGATGAATTGTTTTTCAAAGGTAGGTTTTTTTAAGACGAGAATGATTTAGTGTGAATCCTTAGCTAAGTGAGAATCCTTAGTTTGGTGTGAATCCTTAATTTAAGTGAGAATCTTTAGTTTAGTGTGAATCCTTAGCTAAGTGAGAATCCTTAGTTTAGTGAGAATCCTTAGTTTAGTGTGAATCCTTAGTTTGGTGAGAATCCTTAGTTTGGGTGCGAATCCCTTATTTTCTTATTTCAGGTGCGAATCCCTTAGTTTAGTGAGAATCCTTATTTTGGGTACGAATCCTTTATTTCCTTATTTTTGGGTGCGAATCCCTTAGTTTAGTGAAAATCCTTATTTTGTGTGCGAAATCCCTTATTTCCTTATTTTGGGTGCGAATCCTTTATTTTGAGTGAGAATCCCTTATTCAGGTGAGAAATCTCATACTTTGGTGTGAATCCTTTATTTTCAAGTTATTTTAAGTTGCGAATCCTTTATTTTGTAAATTTTAAGTTTGTCTTTAAAGTGAGATTTTAAATTTGGTGTGTTTTTGAGAGATTTGGTTTGAGAAGAGAAATCTTTAGGTTGAAACTAATTAGAGACAGTAAGATTCAATCTATCAGTTTGAAGCCAAGTACAAACAGAGATGAATGATGAGCTTGAGAACCTTTTATTAAGAGATTCAGGGAGTTGATATTATTTATTATAAAGCATTCATGACATCCATTGCATGATATGCATCTGCATTCATGGCATTCATGTACTGCATTGCATTCATTTATTTGCGCCCGAGAAAGTTTATTTCAGGTATTCAATATAATTTGGACATGAATTTTAATTTGGAATGCTAATTTGCAAGGTTAGCGATTTCTTGTGGCATTCAAGGTAAGATTTTTGAAGTTTATTTGAAGAAAACATTTACGTTTGGTGAATTTACAAATTTCGTTTGGTATTTAAAGTTGATGCCTCGTTATGAGGAGTTTTTCTTCGTTGGGAATTTAAAGTTGATGCCTCGTTAGGAGGAGTTTTTCTTCGTTCGTAGAGAGGAGTTTTTCATCGTTGGAATTTAAAGTTGATGCCTCGTAGAGAGGAGTTTTTCATCGTTGGAAATTTAAAGTTGATGCCTCATAGAGAGGAGTTTTTCTTCGTTGGAAATTTAAAGTTGAAGCCTAGGTGGAGGAGTATATTTTCATGTTAGGTTTATTTAAAGTTGAAGCCTCGGTGGAGGAGTATATTTTCATGATTAGGTTTATTTAAAGTTGAAGCCTCGGTGGAGAAGTATATTTTCACGTTGGATTTATTTAAAGTTTACGCCTCACTTAGAGGAGCTTTTCTACGATGGGATTTTCTTTAAGTACATAGGTCTTTTAATGTTTGAGAACTTAGTAAGGTGTCTACGTCTTTGCACATCCTCTGTTTCTCAGGGAATGCACAAAGAGGAGCAACTGTAGATACCGGATTTTATCCGGGTTGTAATCTGAATTTTATTTTCGAATTAAACAAAAAAAAAGTTAAAAAAAAAGAATAATCAGAAGAAGAAAAAAAAAGTTTGCGTTGAACTAAAATTCTTCTTTGGATTGAACTTGGACTCTAAGAGTTATGGTTGGAACAAAAATCCTTTCTTGATCAGATTAAAGACTCCTAACTAGATTAAAACCAAAATTCCTTTCCTATATAATGAACCCAAGCCTCAACCACAAAGAACATATCAGAAAATATATAATTTTCGAAATAAGCAAGCAAGATCAGTAGAAGAAATTTTTTTTTTGGTAAGTTTCGAAAATTTTGATTCTTAGTGCTAGGAGTTGTTTCGAAGAGTATTTAGTAGTGGAAAATCTTGGTTTTAATTAGACGAAGCTTAGGTTGAAGTTTGGTGATCGTTCGGCGGCCAACGGAGGAGATCGGAGAGGTTGAAGTTGCGACTTTCAAACTCAGATCTAGGATTATCGGGTTAGGTTCGGAAAAAACTAAGTTGATATTTTAAAAGAGGAGATCGAAAGAAATTTTTAGAGATTTTTTGGGATTTTTCTGAGACAGGAGATCGACGGCGGCGATGACGGCTACGACGGCGGCTGGCGACGGAGCAGCAGCCACGGCAGCTGGCAGTGACCAAAATCTGGAAATTTTTCTGGATTGTGTTCTTGGTGTTCTTGAGGAGAGAGAACAGAGAAAAAGAAATGTTTAAAAAAAAAAAAAAAAGAGGTAAGGAAAGTGAACAAAAAAAAATTGTTATTTAAATGAAAGGGGGCCAGCAGCCGGGTCGGGCCCAACCCACGCCCGGCCCGCGCCTGGGCTTGACCCGGTTGCTGGCTGTCTTGTCTTTTTTTTTTTTTTCCTTTCTTTTGTTTCCTTTTCTTTTATTTCCTTTTATATCTTTTTTTTATCACATCTTCAGTATTCCTTTTTAGTTTTTGTTTGATTTGAGTTTTTTTTTTTTTAAATGACAATTAATTATTTATTGTGACTAACTTTATTTTTAGTTTTGATGTTTACAGGTATATTTTTACTAACTAACTTTGATAGGATTATTATATTATTTTTAACTATTATTACTATTATATTATTTTTTTATTAACCATTATATTATTTTTATTAACTATTATTTTATACTATTATATTTATATATTTTGACCATTATTATTTATTATTAATTATTTCAAACTATTGTTTTAATTATATTTAATTATTATTTATTAATTATTAATTTGATTATTATTATTAAGATTTTTTTAATTAAGTTTTTTATTAATTGATGATTAATTAGTTTTAAAATAATAAATAGAGATCTTTTTCAATGATGAAATCCGAGGATTTCACGTTTGGTTGAATTCCAAAGAATTTCTAAGTGAGAAAAGTCTCTTAAAAATTCTCGAGAATGAATGGAAGGATTTTTTAAGGGATTATTTTTCGACATTAATAAAGATCGAAATTTATTCTTTTGAAATAATTAATTTTTAATTTTTTTTCTCAAGATAATTTTCCATAATAAATGCCTAATTAAAATCGAATGATAAATTAAGATTTTTTCCGATGATGAAATTCAAGAGAGTCGTGAATGGTTGACTTTTAAGAAATCTCTAGGTGAGAAAAATTCTCTTAAAAATTCTCCAGAATGAATGGAAGAATATTCCAAGGGATAATTTTCAATATTAAGATCAGAATTTATTTTTCGAACAAATATTAATAAAATATTGGTTAATTTTGGAAGATTAATTTAAGAGAAATAACTTTGTTAAATAATCTAACTTTTTCGACGACGGAGCCTCTTCAATAGAACGAATGGTTTCTTTTGAATACTCTCGAGATGAGGAAACATTTTTTAGTAATTTCTCCAGAATGAATAGAAGGAAGACCGAAAAAATAATTTTCGAGATTTCTAACAATTAAAATGAAGATAGGATAGACAAGACCATTTAATTAAGACTTTTAAGTATCACAAGACTAATTAGGTACTATCTCTTAGATAGGCGTTGTGATGGTGCTAATCCTTCCTCACACGTAACCGTACTCCCGAACCTAGTTCTGATAAGCAGACCAGAATCTATTTTTTTTAAGGTGCCTTAGTCAAGCTTAGGATACTTTAAATAAGATAGATTCGTATATGTGACTAATCACACCTAGATTAGATGATTAGTGGCGACATTATTGATTTGTGTCTAGCATGCTGAATTTGTATTTGACACATTATGACAGTATGTTCAATTTTTTTTAAAAAAAAAATTCATATATTTGAAAGATCATATCCTTATACCAATATCCAAATATGTATTGAATATGATACTTTAAAAAAAAATAAAAAAAAATCCGGATAACATAGCTAAAACTTAATAAAGTTTATGGATATTCTCAGCTCTAGTACATTTTCACTAGAGCTATCTTTGTTTAGGATGACCAAAACGGACTTGGAATATCGAGCAGAACTTAGTTGTTAATCTTGATACATGTTAAGAGATTGCTTTTTAACATTGAAGAGTTTATTTTTGTTGCAAGCAGAAAAAGGGAATGCCAAATAAAATTTTCACTGGCCAAAAGTTAAATTATTGTGCCTAAATTAGCAGTGAAAAGTTTTTCTTTTTTTATATTCTTTGATGATTTTACATGAGGAAAACACTTCAAATAATCCCTTTCCTGGATATTTGCACAAGGAAAATCCATTAAGATTTGAACTTCTTTATTATGTGCTACCACATTTTTCTTATAATAATGAATTTAGAGCCATCAAAGTTGGTTCAAGTTAATTGTAACAATATACTAAAGAAGGGCACTTTTTAGATGGTAGAACCATTGCCCTTTATTATGACGGAAGAACTTGGCTTGGTGAGCACTAGATTTGATAATTCTTTTATTCGTGTCGTGTTCATATTATTTTTTCGTGTTTCAGGTGTTATATATTTATATAAATTTTGACACGTTAATAATTCGTATTATATAAATTTTGACACATTCGTATATCCGTGTCGTGTTCGTATTATTTTTTCATATTATATCATGTTTACTTATTTTTTTCATGTCGTGTAATTTTATATCCAAAATTGGCATGAGCCAATAAACTGTTGAGATATAGTTATGCAACTTACATTTTAGTGGGTCCTTTTCTGCTTCTTTTTTCATGTATAGAACTGGGCAGATTCCAAGTTTGAGACCATGAATGGAATGGATGATGCACTTTTACAAGTGGCCTTTACTGTTTAATGTCACAAAGTTATTTTGTTATTCAGGAAAAAGATTATCTAAAATGCTTAAAAGTTATCAAAATCTTTACTGCATATTTATCGACAGATTTTTGGCTTGTAAAGAGAGTATATATATCAAGAAAATGAAAGCAATAATGAAGATGAGGATGTACTCAATCAAGCAATCTAAAAGATTTGGAGGCTTACTCAGTTCTTATTAACTATTGAACAAACAATTCTGTAAGATATGCTATGATCTTTACAAGTTTAATTGCAGTTTGGTTTATTCGTAGCTATATAAGATGATCAAGAGCTTTATTTATTATTCAATGCAAACTTACATTGTTTATTACATATATTAAGAAAATTAAGCCCCCAACCCCCGAACAAAATAAATTGTTTATGTAATTGTCTACTATATATGTTACTCGGATTCGAGCAAGTGTCAAATATGGATATGTGTCCGACATGTGTATGCTCAAATTTTTTTTTTTTATACGTTTGGGGGATCATAAACCATACTCATATTCAAATTTGTGACGGACATGAATATTTAAAAATAAAAAATCCGGGAAACATAGATAGTGCATTATCCATATGGCCAAACCCCTAGAAAATAAAATGAAAAGGCATAAAATCTGTAAAGAGACAAGCAAGCATAGAGTTAAAACTATAATTGTTTGGTAAAGCTTATATAGTGGGGTCGAAAAGGCCAGATGAATGGCAAAGAGCGTTTCGTTATTAGCCATTATTGCATGCCCTTTATCATCAGTAGCAGGAAGTAATTTCGTAGGCTCCTTCTTCACAAGGTGCTGCTTCCAACAAAATTATCCTTATGAAAGAACTTGTTTATTCTCCAAGTTCAAAAGTTTTCTAGCTTCAAAACATGTTGGTAATTGGAAGATGAAATCGAAAATAAAGATAAGCAAAACAAGGGTTAAGCGAGACATTTTGGAATGCAAAGAGAAAAGTATATATGGAGATCCTATATTTTCTCTGCCTTTTGTTGTAGAAGTGCAAATTAGTAATGAGGCCTTGTATTGTATGGCTATATTGGCGAATTTTGAGGAATATATAAGATATATATTATTTATCTTTTTTTATATCTTAGTTATATATTTTTTTATATTCTATTTATTATTTTTCTACTCTATTTTTTATATTATATGTTATATTTATTCTATTCTATAACCGTGCTGGCTAAGTCAAGGGATATTTTGGTATTTGTCTGCAAGGATTCTTGTCTGAGATTCATGGAAATTGTGTTAGGTACAAATTAACTACATTTATTACCACAAGTATTTGGAATTTATGTTATTCGGATTTGAAAGTGAGTGTCGGATATGAGCATGTATTTAATATAAATATATTTAATTTTATAAAAAAATTTCATATATTTAAAGGATCATATTTATGCTTATATTCGAATATATATTAGACACAAATATTAAATATAAATATTTAAAAAAAAAAATTCGAATAACATAACTAGGAATAACCAGATCATTCCCCTGTTCACTTTCTATACTTTTTGATTCAACCTTTTAAAGAAAGTCAAAAACCATTTCTTCTACTTTTCTGGTTCCAACATCTAATAGTTAAAGTTTTTTTTTTTTTTTTTTTTTCCCACTTTACTTGGTGGAACACTACTTTTTCATAGTTGAATGATCTACAAGACTACAGTAGACTTGAAAGCCAAATTTGCCAAATGCACTCAAAGTTGTGACTTGTGGCATGATCATTAGAATTTAATCTAGTTTAAATAATATTAAATACTATAATTAAAAAAAAAAATGATCACATGTCAAATCATGTTCGGACGTGTCTAGTTATGTCCGAATATGTCCAACCATATTTTAATAATGTTTTGACAGTGTTTGATTTTTTTTAAAATTTTTTTGATGTATCCTTGCATGTCTGATACGTATTTCATCATGTCGAAATCGTATCTGATAGCCGTATCCGTATCAAACACGTATTCGACAGTTGAAACTCGCCAACACGGAGTGTCTATGCTTCATAGACCCGAGCCAATCCCTCTAGTCAGAATTTGGTTTTAGCCAAAGGGCATAACCAATTTGATGGTTAAAACTGCTTTGGCTTGAGGTTTGACCGACACTAGAAATACAAGAGTTGCATTTCGGTTTCAAAGCCTCAACCTAGTAGTAACAGGAACTTAGTAATACAATTAAACTTATTCTTCATAATGATTAAAACAGCAGGGCATTTGATTCAATTGTATGGGAAGCATAGTTTTAAATAACGATCGCGAATTTTATCGTGGATGAGGTTGCAATATCGCGGATATTATGTAATGTGTCGCGATTATCGCGAACGTGAATTTGATAATATTTCAAAAAGTTAATCATATATATAATATTGTGGGCGTTACGTAACGGATAAAATACGATGCGAAAATTTTAATTTTTATTACGTCGCAGACCATTACGTTGCGTAACGACGATATTTTAGTACTATAACGAGAAGATTCATCGAATTATCATCATCATATAACATGAACTGATTTAGAGCAAGCTGCTTATATTTTTGGTTTGTATGGAAGAATCTTTTCATCACAATGATAATGACAAAAAAAAAAAAAGACAAATGAAAGCAACATTTTTAAATGCAAAAAACTTAACTTCATTAATAACTACATAAAAAACATTAGAGCAATTGTCTAAAAGTTCAAATAGTAATTATAAAGTTACATTATTAGCTTGATATACGACGACCCTCGGCGCACTAAGCTTTTCAGCTTGCAATGGCTTCTTTTTCGATCCTTTCAACTTCTTCAACCTCTTAGCTATCCTTTGACGGGACTCTCCTAGTACTCGTTGACGTTGTCTAACATAAGCTTTGATAGCTATCTCCCTTTTGTAATTCTATTGGGGATGTACCACATAAACTTATGAACTTAGCTGAAGAAGATGGTCGGGAACTTAGCTTCTGCTCCTTGGCAACATTGAAGTCCAAATCAGCCTCAATATATTCCACGATTGCAGGTTTCTTCACACACTTTTTCATCACAGGAATATGAATATCATCATTGTTTCTCAAGTCACTGAATTTTGTACTCTTGTTAAATATGATTCGGCTCCATTTTTCAATCAAATCCTTAGCAAGTTTTTTGTTGGAAATTATTTCATTATCAGACATAATCACTTTTCCAAGACCACTCTTCTTGAACTGTTCTCGTCGATCTTGCTGCTCTAAATCAAGTGGAAAATCTGTCAAGATTTTCAAAACTTCACCACGGATATTTGCGTTTGGTAAGCTGCCATCAGGAAGGGGTTCTAGCCAATTCTTCAACAATGTTAAAACCCCACGATCTAAGAACTCTAATTGAAAACTTTTCTTGGAAAGAACCTCGGTTAGAAAAGGCAATTTCTTGAGTTTGTTGATGGCAGGTTGGCCTTCTCTATTGAGTTGTGCATCGTGCCATTACTTTCTCAACAAACAATGTGATTTCATCAGAAGTTTTCTCATCAATATTCTTCCTCCTTTGTTTAACCGTGGTTCGTAGCCACGTGCTCTGATCCTCTGAGCTACAAGCCCATCTCGTCTCCACTGGATCTGTTCCCAGGAGTACCCTAAAAAAAAACCTTTCCTCTCCCCAACCATTTCGAGTTAAGAAGATGTGAAAGCACCTTTCTCTCTATAAGAACAGAGCGTTCCGAGATGTACCATTTGATCCCTTTATCATATTGACCAAAAAAAATTAATAAAATGCAAGGTAGAGGGATTTTACCATGAATCGATTGATTCTATATGTCTTATTTTCAACTTTTTACTGCTTTTATTCGAACATAGGGTCGAGGGTTATTTTTTTATTTCACGTTCACAAATAGACATGTTAGATCATGCATTTCATCTATCTATATTTACAGATAAATAGATTGACCTATAGGTTCACACACGATATCTTTCTATAGATAGTGATGGTATCAACTCATATGGCCTCTCTTTTTTTCTTCCATAACATTACATTGCTTTTTCATCGAGCAATATTCCTCACAGGAAAAAGGATAGTAAACCATTATTCTGATTTCTGATGCTAATGCTGCACTCAAACACGATCTCTCAACTTTATTATAAAAACTACTCTGTAAATTTATTCAATTCAGGTTGAAGTAATTAGGTATTTATAGGTATCTGAATATATAATCCTAGTGGGAATTGGATTATAGTATTAATCCTGGTAGGAATTGGATTATAATATTAATCCTTTTTACAGTACGATTAGCAAGTTTCCTAATATCCAGTTGTCTATGGCATATGGCATAAAGATGTAATATTACGTGGAATCAAAGAGAAGTCGGCAAAATTAATTATTATTCATCAAAATTTCCAACTTCAAAATTACTAATAGTTAATGATGGCTTAATAATTTATTAAATTAATAATTTTATCCATAATTATTGTTTTTTTATTAATTTAATAAAATATTCACTTTTTTTTTTCTTTTAAACATTTGTTTTATTAAAGTAAACTTTTCTCAGTCCACGTGAAAGTGTACTTAAAATTCTCGTTATTTAAGCTTGGAGAAACTTAGAGTATTACCAAAAAATCTACATCATCTTCCCTCGCTACGTCAAAACTAATCTTAGACAGTATTTTTAATATAACATTTTTCAAATATTATTAAAAATATCAAACGCAACACTTTGACAGCATTTTGCATATTGTTGTTATATATTATAATGATCAATAATTAAAACATTTTTAAATTTTTTAGAAGCATTTGACATATGCTGTTATATATGTTATAATATAAAAATACTTTTGGTAGCACTTATAATTGCTATCATTGAGATCTTTTGTAACAATTGAAAAATGCATGCAAAAGGTCTTGAAAAGCTGTTATAAAGTAGAAATAGCAGCATTTTGATAAATGTTATTATACATAAGTAAAAATGCTACTAAAGACATAAGGCTGCGACCACATATACAGCATATAAAAGAATGTTGTCTTATCTTACAACAACAATTTTTTTAGTTTTCACAGTACTTCAAAATATTGTTATATGTCAAATTTGTTGGATATCAATGTATTTATTTAGGTATATTTATACGAAATAGGTATTCCAATATGTAGGTTGTCGTAACTACATACACGGTGTATAATTACATACACAATTGATATTATTTTTGAATGAGAAATTAGTCTCATTGAACACCCACTTGAAGAAGAATAATGTTGGTTGAAGGTGTGGTTGGTTGTATATCACACCTAGAACAAAGTATGGCTTTAGCTTATAGTTTATATAAGCTAGTGTTCCATGTTGGGTTGGGCCCCAAGGGGCATCCAAGTTTTATGGTGGGTGAGGACATACACAACTTGGGCTGGACTGCGCGCGCGTCGTCGAGCCGGGTTGGGCTGGGTCTGGTCGGGCTTGGGTTTTCTATTTTTTGTTGCCCATCCAACCAAATATTTTTTGTCCGAATAGTTTCTGTCCTTTCGATCTAGGACTGAAACTGTTTGTGTCTGTTCGAGTTTGAAACGAACTGGTTCATGTCTGTTCCAACAGGGATGTCTGTTACCTATTGGTTGAACCAATTTGTTCAAAAGTCTTGACTGTTCGGTTTGAACCGAACCGGTTCGTGTCTGTTCCAACAGGGCTGTCTGCTACCTATTGGATGAACCGGTTCATTCAATAGTCTTGATTGTCCGAACAGGCTTTTAGTCTTCTATAAATACAAACCTCTTCTATCTGTTTTATTCACTGATTTCGAGTGTTAAATTTATTCTTTTCTTCCTCTGATTTTTCTTTTCTGTTTGAGAGAGAGTCTGACATTTTCTTGGTTCGCTGAATTGCTTGGAGTGTGCCCTCAAGAACAATGTTTATCGAGGAGGCCTGGGAGACGATTTGCATACATCTGCAAGCACCTTAGAGGCAGGCAAAATTCGTCTTAACGTCAAAGGTCCAACCTTAACTCGATATTGATTTTTTCAAATCAATTTCTTGTAAATTTTTCGTTTATTCATTATGTGTTTAAAGTCAGTATTTTTAAGTTCATATATATTGAAATTCATTTCTGTAATTTTTGTGTTTATCTATATTTTTTAATATATGTTTTATTTTTCGATAATGATCTAATCGGTATAATAATTTTCAACATTCTTAAGACGAATTTTTCGTTTTTTCTATATCGGTTTTACCTTACTGTTTGTCAAAGCTTTGTTATAGTTTTATACATACTGACTTCTTATTTTTATATATTGCTTTAGGGTCCATTTGGATGGACGGTGAGATTGGTTCTAGTGAGATTAAAAACAGCGGTGGCGGTGAAATTGGGTACTGTAGCGATGAGATGAATTATAGTGAGAAAGAAAAATGATCATTAAGGGCATTAGATTAAAATGTGTATATATAATAAATAATTAAAATTATATTTATATTAAATAATAATTAAAATTATATTTATATTAAATAATAATTAAAAAAATTTAAAAATATATTTATGTTAAAAAGTAAATTATCATTAAGGATATTAATTTAAAATGTGTATATATATATATAAAATAATTAAAATTATATTTATATTAAATAATAAAATATATACTATAATTATATTTATATTAAATAATAATAATTACAAATTATATTTATATTAAATAATAATTAAAAAAATTAAAAATAATAAAAAATAGTAGAGGGGGGTAAAAGAAAAATAATCCCCTCCACTCGTGGTTCAATCATGGAGGTCCAACCATGGACTAGACCTCCAGTCCAAATGCACCTCCACTGGATGCACCTCCAGTGAGATACATGCCGATGAGGGAGGAAATCCCCTGAATTTGTTGCGGTAGAATCCAAATACAAGCTTAGTAAATAATATTCTTCTTGCTTTACTGACATCTTTGTACTTTTTCATTTTGACTATTTTGTATGTTATATTCTCTGGTTTGTTTCGTACTAATTGATATATTTTATATTAGATATTCTGTTTGTTTTTCTTAAGTTGGCAGCATGCATATATATATATATATATATATATATATATATATATATATTATTTACGTTTCTTTTCTTAGTTAACTTACGGTTTTTATAATATATATTATATTTTTGTATGTTCTTTGACAGCTTTTATATACTATTTGTTGAATTTATATATATATATAGTTTTTGGATTGTTGTTATTGTTTTTAATAATATATTTTATTGCTACTGTTAGTAATAAATATATATTGTGAATATTAGATATATTACATTTCTTTATATTTGAATAAACTGTTTGAATTGATCCTGTTATTTTTGGAATAACAAATGGCCAAAACATCAACCAATATTGCTAGTGCGCCTGTTGCGCCACAACTTCTACATATCTTCACATGGTGAGAGATCCGATAAGTTCTGTGGTATGGACTTCAAACAGTGGCGGCAAAAGATGATGTTCTATCTGACCACCCTCAATCTAGCCAAGTTCTTACGGGAGGAGACCCTAACTTTGAACGAGGGAGAGACCGATACTACAATTGTACCCTCGGTAGATGCACGGAATCATTCTGACTTCCTATGCAAAAAATTACATCCTCAATGGTTTGGACAACACGTTATACAACGTGTATAGTCCGATAAAGACAGCGAGAGAGCTGTGGGAGTCTTTGGAAAGGAAATACAGAACCGAGGATTCCGGCACAAAGAAATTTGTGGTTGGCTGGTTTTTGGATTTCAAAATGGTGGACTCAAAAACCATTATAAGTCAAGTCCAAGAGTTTCAGTTGATTCTCCATGAGCTTTTTTCCTAAGGAATGACTCTTAGTGAATCATTTGAAACGGCGGCTTTGATAGAGAAACTCCCTCTTTCGTGGAAAAATTTCAACAACTATCTAAATCACAAACGAAAGGAGATGACTTTAGAGGACTTGATCGTTCGGTTAAGCATCGAGGAGGATAACCGTGGTTTAGAGAAGAGGGTCAAGGTCCAAACCATGGAAGCCAAAGCGAATGTTGTTGAACATTCGAAAAAGACCAACAAGAGGAAATTCGTTGGTTAAAGTTCTTCCCAAGCTAATAAGGGAATAGATTTCAAGAAGTTTACGGGAACTTGTTTCAACTACAACAAGCCCGAACATCGTGCAAACGATTGCCGACAGAACAAGAAGAAGAAAGCTCAAGCCAACCTGGTTGATGATTATGAGATTGAGCTCGCTGCTATTGTATCACAAGTGAACTTGGTGGAGAACCCTAAGACATGGTGGGTTGATACCGGGGCCACTTGTCATGTATGTTCTGAGAGAAAGAGTTTCACCCAGTACAAAAAAGTTGCTGATGATGAGAAACTGTTTATGGGAAACTCTACGGTCTACAAGGTACGAGGCCATGGAAAGGTGGTACTCAATATGACCTCCGGGAAGGAACTCACATCGAACAATGTTGTTCATGCTCCCGAAATCCGAAATAATTTGGTTTCCGGCTCTCTGTTGAGCAAGAATGAGTTTAGGCTCGTATTTGAGTCTGATAAATTTATACTCACTAAAAGTGGGATATTTGTGGGTGAGGGCTATTTATGTGATAGGCTTTTTAAGCTCAATTTATGACTATTGTACCTAAGAACAAATTTATTAATAAAGCTATTTCTTTTGTTTATTTGGTTGAGTCATCTAAATTGTGGCATGGTAGATTAGATCATGGTAGAATCAGTAATTTGGATTTGCTTCCAAAATTTGTCATTGACAAGAATCACAAAGTAAAATTTGTGTGGAATCCAAATTAGCTAAGGCTTCTTTCTATTCAATAGAAAGAAGTAATGAACCTCTAGAGTTAATTCACACTGATATATGTGATTTAAAGTTTGTGCAAACTAGAGGTGGTAAAAAGTATTTAATTACTTTTATTATGATTACACAAGATATTGTTACGTCTATTTACTAAGAAGCAAAGACGAAGCCTTGGAAGCTTTTAAGCTCTTTAAAAATGAGGTCGAAAATCAACTAAGCAAGAAGATTAAGATAGTAAGGAGTGATAGAGGTGGTGAATATGATTCATTGTTTAATGAGTTCTGTTCGGATAATGGTATCATCCATCAAACCACTGCTCCTTATTCACCTCAACAAAATGATATTGCCGAACGCAAGAATCGAACGTTGAAAGAAATGATGAACGCTTTGTTGATAAGTTCAGAGTTACCTCAGAACTTGTAGGGGGAAGCTATTTTATCAACGAATTATATTTTAAATAAAATACCCCACAAGAAGTTAGACAAGACACCATATGAGTTGTGGAAGGGTCGAAGACCATCCTACAAATACATGAAAGTGTAGGGGTGTCTTGCAAAGGTAGTTGTTCCTCCACCTAAGAAGGTCAAAATAGGACCTAAAACTGTTGATTGCATATTCATCAGATATACAAACAATAGTGATGCTTACCGTTTTCTTGTGTTCAAGTCGGACATTCCTGATATTCATATCAAGGAATGCTTCGTTCTTTGAAGATGTTCTTCCTTACAAGGAAAGACAAGAAAACACTAAGAGAACTCATGAGTCCTCAAGTAGTGATCCACATATGGATGAAGAGGAACAAGAGGAACCTAGAAGAAGCAAACGGGCTAAAGTACCGACTACTTATGGTCCAGATTTTTCGAACATATTTATTAGAAAATGAACCTCAAACTTTTAAGGATGCTATGTCATCTCCAGAAACTCAATTCTGGAAAGAGGCCGTTAATAATGAAATTGAATCCATCATGCAAAATCATACATGGTAACTAGTGGATCTTCCTCACGGGAATAAGCCGTTAGGGTCCAAATGGATATTTAAAAGGAAGATGAAGGTAGATGGATCGATTGATAAATATAAGGCCCGACTTGTAATAAAAGGATACAGGCAAAAGGAAGGGCTTGATTATTTTGATACGTACTCACCAGTTACAAGAATAACATCCATTCGAATGTTAACAGCTATAACAGCTCTTAAGAATCTCGAAATACACCAAATGGATGTTAAGACAGCTTTCCTGAATGGAGATTTAGACGAAGAAATCTATATGGAACAACCCGAAGGGTTCAAAGTTCCAAGACAGGAAAGGAAGGTGTGTAAGCTTGTTAAATCATTATATGGTTTAAAACAAGCTCCAAAATAATGGCATCAAAAATTTGACAATACAATGTTGTCAAATGGTTTTCGTATTAATGAATGCGATAAATGCGTATACGTAAAGAATACGTATAAGGGATATGTCATTGTTTGTCTATACGTAGACGATATGTTGATCTTAGGCAGTTATAATGAGATCATTAAAGCTACCAAAGCATGGTTGACCAGTAAGTTTGATATGAAAGATATGGGTGTCGCTAATGTGGTTTTAGGAATTAAAATTTCTAAAACACAAGATGGCATGGTAATATCTCAAGATCATTATGTAAATAATATTCTTGAGAAGTTCAATAAGAATGATACCAATATAGCCAAAACACCCGTAGATGTTAATTTACATCTAACGAAACATACTGGTGACGTATCAAATTGAATATTCGCGGATAATTGATAGTCTATATATCTAATGAACTGCACAAGACCAGATATAGCTTACTCAGTTAGCAAACTGAGTAGATTCACTAGTAATCCTGGAATGGATCACTGGAAGGCAATTATAAGGGTACTCAGATATTTGAGATACACCTCAAATTATGGATTGCATTATACAAGATATCCAGCTGTACTTGAAGGGTACACTGATACAAACTGAATATCCGATACTAAAGATTCGAAATCCACTAGCGGATTTATCTTTACTATTGGAAGAGCTGCAGTGTCATGGAAATCTTCTAAACAAACATGTATTGCCAAATCCACTATGGAATCTGAGTTTATAGCTTTAGATAAAGCTGGCGAAGAAGCAAAATGGCTTCGGAATTTTTTAGAAGATATTCCATGTTGGCCGAAACCTGTTCCTGCAATTTGTATACATTGTGATAGCCAATCTGCAATTGGTAAGGCATAGAGTTGTTTATATAACGGTAAATCTCAACACATTCGTTGAAGACGCAATATCTTTAGACAGTTGCTCTAAAATGGAATTATCTCTATTGATTATGTAAAATCAAAGGATAATACTGCGGATCTGTTAACGAAAGGTTTAACAAGAGAGCAAGTAAATAACTCATCAAGGGGAATGGGTCTTAAGCCTATAAATTAAAGTTACATAATGGCAACCTAACCTAGCTGATTGGAGATCCCAAGATCTAGGTTCAAAGGGACAACCGAGTTATGTTAACTGGATGTGAGCACTAAAAGAGTTTAACACTTTAATCCATTCCTATGATGAGATAGTGCTGCCTGCAAAGGAGTTAAGATAAGCTATGCTTTTAATGATTCTTATAGCTTGATAAAAATCAAGTGGGGTATTGCAGGATACTCTTAATAAGCAATCAACTATTATGAGTAAGAAACGTGGCCACTTCTATGAGAATTGATCAGGCCAAATTCTCTAGACTACTCATAGAAACCAGAAAGTGTTCAGGGCCAAAATAGGCACAACTGTGAGAACCGAAGATGTTCGAAGAGTAATTGCGTGATACCTATTGTCTTGGTTTACACGAAAGGCTGAATAGTTCAAGACATCATGTTCACTAGTTAACCGAGTAAATCCGATAGTTATCGCTATGGAAGGTTCAAAGCCAAAAGCCATCTATCCTGATATAATTACTTTTCAAAGTTACTCTCTCTACTTCTGAGTTAGTTTGTCGGATTATTCAAACAATTTTCATTCATGTGAGAGATTGTTGGATATCAATATATTTATTTTGGTCTAATTATACGAAATACGTATTTCAATACGTAGATTATCGTAACTACATACAAGGTGTATAATTACATGCACAATTAATATTATTTCTGAATGAGAAATTAGTCTCATTGAACACCCACTTAAAGAGGAATAATGTTGGTTGAAGGTATGGTTGATTGTATATCCCACATAGTATGGCTTTAGCTTATATATAAGCTAGTGTTCCATGTTGGGTTTGGGCTTGTTGCATTAATTATCTTTTTGCTTGGGCTTGTTGCATTAATTATCTTTTTGCTGGCTGGGTCGGGTCAGACCAGGCTTGGGCTTGTTGCATTAATTATCTTTTTGCTGCCAATCCAACCAAATATTTTTTGTCTGAATAGTTTTTGTCCAAAAATATAAGCATGTTACCATTTATGCACTATATTATCTAGGTTTGAGGTGAGTAATGAAAACAAACATGTGTCTAATATGAGTATTTTTAATTTTTTTTTTTTTAAATTCATATATTTAAAAGATATGTCTCTTTTTTATATCCGAATATATATGAAACACGAATATTTAAAAAAAAAATTGAATAACATAATTCATGCATATAAACCAAGATCATGAATAAGAAAAAAAAAAAAAAAGGGCCGCAAAAATCAAGTTCTTCGGACAAAGATATGTCTCCCCTATTCAATGATTTCCCAATATTAATGCCACAACTGTCCAATTTTATACAGTCCTTTTCCAAGCCTGAAAATCTGATGTGGTTCCATTTCATATTGAAATTGAGACTTTGAATTTTGATCAGATTTTTGTTTTATTTTCTCTCTTTTTTCTTCTTCAGACAGAGCCCACTGTGAGGTGAAAGAAACCAATCAGACAATCCCATGTTTTTTCTTCATTTTTAAGCAGAAGTGAGCAAATGTTTTTGCCATCCAAAGTTTTTGTTTTTGCAAATCAATAACACATTTCTTTTTTATATCTAAAAGGCCTTTTATTTCTTCAAAGCTTCCAGTTCCAGAGACAGAACAGAAGAAGGGCTTTCGGTAAAAAGCTTGAAGAATCCAGGGATTACTTTGTTGGAATTCAAAAGTAGGAATTACTTTAGGTTATAAGTTAGATTAGTTTTGCTCACAGTCATATCATCATAGTATTAAAAGTTAGACTAATTCTAACTATTGGTAGAGTGTACAAGATACTATCATTCCCGTCTCGACAATTAGACACTCAGCCCGTAATCGCAACTTAAACATCCAATTCGTAATTGCAACAATTGCCATTAAACACTCAACTCGTTATCGCAACTTAGACATCTAATTCGTAATCGCAATGACCGTCATTAGACACCCAACCCGTAATCAAAACTTAATTATAGCTCTCCTATAGTTAAGTTTTATTTCTTCTGCACCAAAAATGTTAAAAAAGTTTAAGATAAAAAACTGCATTTCATTACAGCCTCAATATTAAAAAAGATAATTTTTTATTTTATTTTATCATGATTTGACAATTCAAATCAAAAACCAAAAAAAATAATAATAATACTTTTGTGATTTGAAATCGACTTTTTAAGTAAAATAATTTTATTATTCTCATATTTTTAAATTTTTTATTATTTTAAATATATTTTTTTGACATTTCAATTCCTCGTATTTTTTTCACAACAAATATAAAACTCTTAAAAATTCTTAAATCACATTTTATCACCATATTTTTTAAACACGCTTTTTTCAACCCAAAATTTTTTCAACAATAATAGTAAAACTAAAAAAAAAAAAAAAAAAGAGTGTATCAGAAATTTTGATGGCATCAAGACGACATAGAGACAAAAAGATAGAGAACCCTTCTAGCAATACTAGACCTAGTAATTTTAGATAACGAAAATGATAAATGAAAAAAAAACTAAAACACGATACGAAAAAATAACACGAACATGATACGAATACACAAACATATCAAAATCTATATAACACGAATTATTAACATGTTAGAATTTAACTTCTAAATATATAACACCTTAAACATTATTATGACACAAAAAAATAATATGAATACGACACGAATACAAAAATTACTAAATCTAAGCAGTACATGGCATGCCACCCAAAGCTATACTATACATACATATGATGAATATTAAAAGTTTCCAACCAATAACTATATACATATATAAAAGCATCAGAGTAAGGCAATAATGCAAAACAGCTAAAACATCATTGGCCTAGTATTTACAAAATTGGGGGATGTCTTACAAATAAGTTACAGTCAATGAGCCTTTTCTTATCATTAAGGCCACAAAAACAAGGAGACAAATTGCCTAGGTAACCATGTTTCAAATCCCCACAACAGATACAGCAACCAGGCAAAGCCATTTCCCTAATCTAATTTACTAAAAAATAATCAAGAGAATGGCATCCAGTTCAATCTACTATGTTGGGGGGTCCAAATGTACCTTACAAATTGTCTGTGAGTAACAGAGTTACCTTGTTTTCAATTGAGAGAGATAGACCTGGGACTGTATTACAGTTTTACCAATCCTGAATCCCGGAACAACGGTAAAAGCAACCCGTGGTTCGGATTCCGGTGTAATATCCGACGAAAGGAATGCTTCCTCAGCTACACTTTCCATGTATACTTCAGAAAATCTACACCCTTTGCTTATTTGAAAGATTGATGCCTCTGGCTCAAAAGCAAAGGCTAAGCAGTGTAGAAGCCAGACCCGCTTCGCCATTTCAGAAAATAAGGTGAAAAAAGTAGTGTCTGGGAATTGATAGGAGGAACTCACCATGTCTCTACTGCTCAAATTGCCAAAAAAGGATGATTCCATCTTAGGATGAACAACTTGCAAGTACTTGATTCGGCAAAATTTCGCAAATGTTGACTTAGGTTTCATGGCTAGATATTCCTTAACTTTCACGGATTTCAGTTCCATAAATCTCTCAAAGAAGACTTGTGGATGTTTCTTCCCCTCAGGTAAAGAGTTACCAAGAAGAGAGAAGTAAGGATGGTGGAAGGCCTTGAACATTTCCCTGCAAATGAAGGACTCAAATGCAAAACATTTGTCATCTGCTTTCCAATAAACCACACCTGGTTCTATTGAACTAGCTGCTGCATTGATATCCCAGTCAGCCGACTTCATTTCATCAATCATCAGCCTGACAAAACTTCTGATGGATTTAACAGTTTGCGAAAGAACAGTAATAAAATTTCTCGGATTTAAGCTTGACAGGTCGAGCACAAATAACTGACCGCTTTGATTTAATCTCTTCTCCAACAACCTGTTTTGCTTATTGGATTCATCCAACTTTTCTCGAAGAAAAATGATCTCAGACTCTTTGAGTCTCAGCTGAGTTTCCAGTTTCTTTCCCATAATTTCAAATGTCTTTGAAAGACTTTTTAGTTCCTGAATTTCAGCTAAAATCATTGCATGTTCTGGGGAAGGATCAAACTGTTTCTTCAAGAAACACTGCTTCAATTCTGACAATTTCTTCAAGTCAGAAACTATCAATTGATCAGCAGCTTGAATCCCCTCAGCATCGTAAGGCGACTGAGCATACTGCAACTGAGCATATCCTGCCTTAATAGCCGAAACGGTAGCAAAGATTTTTGCAATAAGTGCTTCCAAGGCCACCCTTCTTTCAAGCTTTTCATCATGTAATCTGTCAAATTTCTGAGATAATCTCTTGGTGGTCTTAATGTCATTCCATTCTTCGGTTTCTTTAGGCTTAACCTTCTGAACCCCATCATCAGGGACAATCCCAGCTGCAGCTGCGTGCAGGTGAAGAACTTTCGATAAAGTTCGAACCCATTTACTCTTTGATGGAGTAACGGCCGATGGCTTCACAGCTTCCATCTGCAAAGTATCACAAATGACAACAACGGCTATAAGTCTATAAGAGAATTTCTTCAATGCAACATTAACGGACACCAAATAAGTAAACAAAAGAATGAATAAAGGAGATATGGGGAGGCAATAAAGATTTAGGATGATAATGCCAATGATGACCGCGTTAATGAAAAGAGAAAAAAGCAAAACACTTTAACACTTAGACCAAGGTCTTTAATGGAGAATGGAATTTTCTTTTTGTTAGTTCTTTCACCTTTGTGAGTTTCTAATTAACCTTCATTTTACAGAGTAAAAAAAGGAAGACATTTTAACCAAGAGGAGAAAAAGAGAAAGACAAATAGAGAGGAACATGAAGAACAAGAACAAGAAGAGCAAAATGGATGGAAATAATTCAAAGACACGCTCCAAAGACACGTTTAACATTCACAAAGTTCAAAAAGCTTGTCTTTCCGACACCATGAACCTTCATTTGGAGCATAATATTCTATGCAAGGGGGAAATAAGCGGTGGAGAAAGCATATAGAGGAATAAACATCTCAGGAAACTTGCCTAATATTCATATTGTATATTTGTTGCACAGTTCATATGGGGTCAAAATATGCAAACTAATAATATACTATATAGTAATCTTTACATAACAACCCACTTGCCAAAAAAAAAATTAACAAAAAAGTGAGCAAATAAATTTATACATTACATGCTGATTTTTTTAATACTTGATAGGAAATCTATCCTGTTTTGACAGGAATTTTGCCTACAACTTTCATGTATTTTTCCTGGAATTAAACTTTGAAGAAATGAAAATTCATTTGAATATAGAACATGTCAGTTCCAACCACATGGAAGAATCAGAAAATGTCCAAGAGATTATTTCCATGAAAAAAAGAATGCAGGAAAAAAGCATTTAGTATAAAAAGCTTTTTGCTAAGAGAGAAAGAACCAAAAGCATTAAATCCAAAAAGTAAAAGTATAGAAATTAGAGAAGATGATCTAAAAACATACCATACAAAAAAAGTTCCTATAAAATGGTCAAGAACACTTAAACTTTTAGCACAAATCAGCACAAATCCAAATTAAATGTGCTGTATTTTTATAAGATATTCCATATGAGCAAAGTTGAGGACAGCCCAACTGTGGTCCATGAACCACTTGAAATTTCCAACAATGTCCACAAATTTTGTCACACCTGACTATATTTGACCCCACAACATTAAAATCAAATACCCTTATTTCCTCCATCCCAATCAATGAACCCTTTTTTTCTCAAAAGTAGTAAGACTCTAATAAAAAAATAAAAAAACCCAAAAAAGTGGAAAATTAACAGTTTATAAGCTCATAGGATTCTTTAGAGTCTAAGCATTCACACCCTAAAAAACACTCCTCAATAAAGGAAGCTGGGGTTATTGGGGTTTGGGGACCCACCAAAGTGAAAATCTGATATGAAACAATTACTGCATATTCATGAGCTTTGCATATTCACATGGCTATCCAATGAGTGCACTGTAATGCAATGACTTTATTCTTTTAGTATTTCTCATCATCATACTACTCCTACTCAATAGTCATATACTATGTTGTTTCGATTATTTTTTTTTTTTTAAATATTCGTGTTCAATATCCATATCTGACGCATATTTGAATATGAATATGAAAATATAATCCTCCAAAAACCTTCCAAATAAATGAAAAAACTTTTAAGAAATAAACATACATGTATCGGACATACACTCATATCCGACACTCACATGTCACATCCAAATCCGAGTAACATAACTCGTTATCATGTCAATATATAAAAAAATTGCCCCAACATAAACAATGCACTGAAAAGCTTCTTTTTTTTTTTTTTTTTTCAGTGCAGCAGCTTCAAACATCCGTTGGATTTCTGCAACATCTTTTAGATTTACTGAGATTCGTGCCTATTTGTCTTACAACCAGAAACTCTTTGGCTAAATCTAAATCTAGTTTCAGTCTTTGGTGGGAATTACACGTGCAAATATTAGATTAAAATCTACATGTTTATGATCATGAAGTTTTAGTTCACTCACTTTCTTTACTTTCTTTAAGAGATAAATTCTCTCGGGACTAAATCCAAGGCTTGCAATTTTCCCTTTCTAATAGCTTAATAGCTTAAATTAAGACTTCATAAATATGATTACCCGATACAAGAAAAATAATTAAAATACGATACAAAACACAACACACAAAAATAACAAAAACACAATATAAATACATGAATGTGTCAAAATTTATATAACATAAATTATTAACGTGTCAAAATTTTTATAAATATATAACACCTTAAACAAAAGTATGACAAAAAAAATACAAACATAACACAAAATACACGAATTATCAGACCTTGTACCAAAAAAAACTACATGTTTGTGCATGTTTAAACATCCATTAAAACTATATTACATATTACAGTCTAACTACTAAAAGGGAAGAAATAAGTAAACTATAATATTCCTACAAAAAAGTATACTTTTATATTTGTAAAAAAAACAAATATTTTTTTCTAATTACCACTCAAACCAGAAGCAAATTACTAACAAGTAGTTACCCTTTAATTAGTGAACCAACACTTATATAGGAAAATTCCTCCAAAAAATTATAATAAAAAATATAAAAATATATATATACTCATATTAGAATTAAATGGTTACCATGTATCAACAATATTAATAAATAACACCTATACATTAATTCAATGATTAATGCATGATTTCATACTAAAAAAACAAGATTTGATTTCCCAATACTTCAAATAAAAAAAAATTATTAATAAGTAGAATATTGTTATATATGGTAATAATATTTTTCCATATAATAAAGAAACTAAGTATCTTTAAAAATGTGAAAAATCAATGCTCAAAATAAACAATTTTCAGATATTAAAAATCTTGGAAATGGATACAACATGGCCCTACCTACCAATGTGTATTAAAATCACAATGGGAACCATATCTATAACATCATCAAACTCTAAAAGCTTAAAAAAAAAAAAAAAAAAAAAAAAATCAATCAAAATTACTACATATAATTATCAGAATCGAAAAATCGAATTAAATATTGATCAGTTCAAAACTTTGAATCCCATGTCAAATAATTTATTCAAGTTAATGTTAAGTTCATAAAAATATTTATAAAAATATTATAAATAAAAATTATAGATTTTATAAATTTTTTTCTTATTTGTATAAATTAAAAATTATGATAATAATTAAAAATACTCATTATTATTTAAAAATTATAAAAAATGTTTACAAAGACATTTTTACTTTTTAGTTTTCTAATATGTATTTTATTTTTAAGAAAATAATTTTTTAATAAAAATGAAAGAATCTATAGTTAATATGCAAAAATCAAATTAGATATAATTTTAAAATTATTTTAAAAAATTATATTTAATTGACCTAAATCAACGAAGTTTTTTTTTATAAACTCGAAGATTCAATCCGAATTTTCTTGAATCAATTGCTTAAATGATCCAAATAAAAAATCATTCCGATCGAGAGACTATTACCGATTGACAGGCGGGAAGTTCCAGGTTTAATAATTATGCTATTACTATTATTAAATTGAGCAATAAATTCTCCGGCAGAAAAAATTGCGCGAGAAATTAACGTAGCTATAAAAGAACACACAAAAACTCACGAGATATCGTACAACCGCGTGAACTTCTTCACTTCTTCATTGTTTTGTTTACGTAAATCTCAAGTAAACAGAAACGATATAACAATTGGAAGTTCAGACTCGTTCTAGAAAAACACAGCAAAATCCTGTAATATTACAACAACAAAAAAAAAAAAAAAATTGACGTAATATTTTGCTGGAAAATCAAAAGGTAATGAAAATAATGAACAATCCCAGAAACAGATTATTGAACTATTGAAGAAAATAAAAAAAGAAATTTTTGAAAAGGAATGGAAAGGAAGAAACCCAGAAGCTGAATCCCGAGAAACAAACAGAAAATAGTACTACTAAAAATTCAAAAAGAAAATTATGAAGAAAAGCAACTGGAACCCAGAATAGAAGGTAGAAATAGAAGCAAAAGAAGTTAAATTGAATCAAAATAAAAAAATTATTAAGAAAACTTTGAAGGTTTTTCTTTAACATAAATAAAAAAAACTAATGAGAAACTGGAAAAACACTAACCTTTAGCTCCCTCAATGAAACAAAGATGAAAAACCCAAAGAAAAACCCTCAAAAAATGACTTCATATAACCAAATTTTTTTTTTAATATCAAAGAATAAATGGAAACAAAATATAAATAACCCTAAAAGTAAAGCTTTATTAAAATTTCCAACTTACCTTAAAAAGAAGCCTCGTTTATCATACAATTGCCAAGCATAAAAGAAAAGAAAAAGTCTCTTCTTTGACTTGAAAAATTAAAAACCAACCAACGAAACTTCTTCTACGCAAACAAAATAATCTCTTTTTTATTATTATTTTGCGATCAAATTTTTCCTTTTCTTTGAGCTGATATTTAATTTTTGATTTGGTGTTTGCAGAAGAAAAAAAAAATGGTGGAAGCTTGGAAAGAGAAGGAAGTGAAGTCACAATAAAGGACAAACGAAAGAGATTTTTGTTCTGACACCTGAGGTGGGAAATATAAAGCTGTCAAAAGTTGGGTCATGATTTGCTGTTTTACCTTTTCCCCCTTCATTTTTCTTGATATTACCTATCCGTTAGAATTAAGGATTGCAAAATTCGATCCGACCGATAAATTTTGAATCAATTCGATCCAAATCGAGAGATTTTCTTTTTTTTTTTTAAATGGAGACTGAACGGGACGGTGCTATTTTTTTTTTGTTTGAAAAGCGATGATGGAATAGTTGTGATAATTGTCTCCTTCTCATCGCCTTTAATACTGAAAATACAATTTTATTTTTAAATATTTAACTTTTAAAAAATAATAAAATAATATAATTAAACTTATTATTTTTTTTCCTTTTTAAGCTTAATATTTTATTTTTTTCTTTTCCTAAAATAGAAATATGTTTATATTGAATTTATATTTAAATTTTTTTACAATGTTTTATTATTTAAAAAAATAAAAATAATTAATAAATATTAAATGATGCGGAACGGGACGGTTATAGATGTAACCAATATCCATGAAGATGATAATGATATTGAAATTTCAATATCCACAATCGAACGAAACAAAAAACAGAGACAAAATAACATTATAACAAGACGAAAACAAAAACTACAAAATTGGCTCTCGTCCTGTTCCATTGTCATGCCCGGTTAGGATTCTTAATCGTAAGGGCATGGAGATTGTAAAACCATAGAGGGTAATTATGGGAGCTCAATGGGTAAATCTGACGTCCGTATGATTTTTTTAAGGGGAAATGGACGATTAGGATTTGGAGTTGAGGGGGTTTGTTTTGTGTGTTACTGCTTGGAGGTTTAGAATAAGTGAGAGTGTGTTAGATGAATGCCACGTGGAGAATAGAGGGAAAGATAGTGGGATCCCCACCCAAGGGCGGCAGATTCTTGGACAGTTCAAATCGGTCCAACTGGCAATCTGATTCTTGAGAGTTTAGAAGTGTTGTGTTCCCATTTGGATTGTCAAAATTGCTGATTTGGATCATAGTATTTTTTAGGGATAATGACGGCATAGCCTTCAACTATTCGAGAATGTTAATATTATACTAAAACTAAAAAAATTACTAATCTCAATTCGTATATTAATTTATCTCATAATTTAATTTTGTTAACATAAATTGACGAATAAATAAAAATTTGATACGTGTGTAGATATTATTCATATGGATGACACGTGTGATCATTTGATAGTGATGTAGATGTCATGTATCATATTTTTATTTTTAAATAAGTAAAAAGTATTAAAATAATTTTTTTTTATATTTTTTAATTTTCAAACAACAAAATCTACCATTTATAAGAAAATAGAGAAATTTTTTTTTTTAAATTTCTCAAAAAATTTGATTTTTTTATTTTTAAATATTTATAATTTTTGTTTTTTATTTTATGATACATGACAACTACATTAGTGCCACATGGTAACACATGTAATTCATGTGGTATAGCATGTTAAACATAAAAATTTGTACACGTCATGTTTTAATGATAACGGTCATGTTAACATTTTTTATAACGATGTTAAGAGTTAGGATTATCCCTATTTTTTAATACACATATCACATAAAATAGTTTTGAATACTTTTGTAAAGAAAATTATCCCTATTTTTTATGAAATTGGAAACAAAATTAAAGACTAACAATTACAATTCATTCGGCTAATTTGTTCAAATCGATTTTAAATTTTTTTAATTTTAATTATATGTTGGTATCCAAAATATGAACTCTTTTCTAAAAATTTATTTAAATTAAAAAAGGAAATTAAATTTAAATATCAATGATTCCTCGTTGATGTTATATAAATACAAGTTTCTTCATGACACAAGTAAGAAGAAAATTACACATTTGTGTCCTCCTTGTTTGTTTTTTCTAATAAAAAAAATAAAGAAAAAGGAATTATCTTCATATTAACAGCGTACATATATATTTTTTGTGTCTATTAATTTGAGTTTTTTTCATAAAAAATTGAGATTCTTTTTTATAATTAATTCCATATTCTTAGGATAAGGTTTGAATAAGAATTTTAGTTTAGAAACCTTCATACTCTTCTTATATTATGTCATAATTCTTTTATTATCAAAGGAGCCCTTATCCATTAGAATTTAAAATCTCAAATTCAAGATTTCATAATAATAGCAAAATAAAATTTGTTGATTAATCCTTTTTAATCTCCAATAGTTTCTTACATTACTTTTGTTTTGAATTTTTTAATCTTCTCTTTTTCATTAGATAAATTTAAATTCACTAATGAGCTTTGAATTTTCATTTTCAAATTAATTGTAGATAAAAAAAATGTATTTTACTTTGTTCAGATTTTGTTTTTCAATAAATTAAAAAAAAAAAATTCATGAAGTTAGATGGAAACATAGTTATTTCGTCACATGTTAAAATACATAGATATATACTACTCCATAAATGAGAGTTAGTTCGGTTCTCTTTGCATTGGAGAGGTAGGTATATAAAATTGACAACACAAATTTATGAGTTTGGGGTGAACTTGATCATTTTGGATACGACATCAAAATGTCAAAGCGAAAAATAATTAAAATACGAGACGAATATATAAATATGTTAAAATTTATACAATACGAATTATTAATATATCAAAATTTATATAAATATATAACACCTTAAACAAAATTATGATACGAAAAAATAACACGAATACGATACAAATATATAATTGTTACATCTAATTTAGGCATGTAAAAAATACAAAATATATATATATATTTTTTTTCATATAACTTTATAGACATTTTTATATTTTCCCTTTTGTGCATATCTCAAAGTATATAAGCATTTTTTTTTCATTATTATTTTAAATAAAGATTTTTTTCATTCATTTGTCAAATACATAATATAGGGTTATAAATATTGGAAGGATAATCAAAGTAAATGATATCAACATTAAAATTTTGAGTGCATGAAATTATCTTATAAAATCATGTGGACTAGGGTGAGTTATCTGTTTTGATTGGGTTTGAATAATTTTTTTCAAATTCAAATTTGATTTAAAATATTATTTAATTAATAAAATTATTTTTATTTAATTTTAATTATAATTATAAAATATATTAAAATATATCTTGTTTCGCATCTTCTGCCTTTCATCAAAAACAGGTGGACCATACACTCAAAAAGAACCTGCAAACTTGGTCATTGCTTCCAATCACAATCTCTGCATCAATTAGCATCAATTACACATGTTTATGACAGGTCACGATCTTAAATTTTTTTTATTTTTATTTATTTATTTTCGAGTTAGGTCAAGTTTGGATTTGACCTGTCCAAAATCTCATATCTCTGTTTAAAATATTATTTTTTATATTAATATTTATAATTATATTTTAAATATATATTTTTATTGATAAACAGTAAGTCGGATAAATTCGAATTAAAAAAAAATCATTATCCAAATCTGATCTAGTACGAATCATGCCTGTTGAATTGCACGAGTAATCCGACCCTTGAACAAATCTAGTATCAATTAGATTTTTACAAGTCCATGCAACTTTCACCTTCACTTGCTCCTTCCACCATAAAGCCAAAGCACCTCCCAAACCCCCTGGTTTCCCATATACACCATTCCCTGAAACTTCATTGTTTTTCTTATTCTTTATTTCCTGCTTCCTTTCTTTATTCTTTGTCTCCATCAAGAAGAGAAGCTGAGGATCATGAGTTTTCCTAGGCTCCTTGAGAGCTGATCCTCAACTATCAACCTACTCTTCAACTCTTCAAGTTATCCTCCTCTCTCTTAATTATCATTTTTTATTGGTACTTCCCACAAAACATCGTAACATTATAAGGGTCCATTTAGGTAGGCGATGAAATTGAAAACAGTAGCGATAAGATTTATATGTATTTGAATGCAAAAGTTAGGACAGTGGTGTGGTAAATTATAGTGAGAAGAGAAAATGAATATTAAAGACATTAGATTAAAATGTGTATATAATAAAAATTTTAGATTATTTGACATTAATGAAATTAATAAATTATTAAAATTATATTTATATCAAATAATAGTTTTATTAATAAAAAATTGAAAATTAATAGAAATGATAGTAATATATCAAATGATATTTTTGTATTTATTTTTGTATTATTTATGTAATTACTTATGTTTAATTAATTCATATTAATTTTATAATAGTAAAATTCATATCTATACTTTATATAAAGGGAGTGGCTGAGTTGGTGTCACTGAGTCAAGTGACACCAACTCAGTCACTAAAAGTACCCAAAAAAATTAAAAATTAAAAATATATCTTTATTTAATTTTTAATTTTTTTTGGTACTTTTATAAAAAATTAAAAATTAAATAAAGATATTATAATAATTTTTTATAAAAACAATATTTAATTACTTCTAAAAAAGTTACCCATTTACAAAAATTATTCACTTACAAAAACTATTCATTTTTTTACATTTAATTTTTTAAAACATAATTTATTATATTTTAAAAAATATAATTTCACTCACATTGTGAGTGTGTGAAATTCTAATATTTATTAGTTTATTATATAATAATAAAATTTATTTATTATAACATTAAATTAAAAAAAATTATTTCACAAATTTTTAAATAAAAAAAAAATCATCTCCACGTTAGAACCCACACCACCTTTTTCTTTTCTTTTCTCATTCAATATCTAAAATTCCATCTAACAATTGTTACCTTTTTTTTTTTTTTAAAGGTAGAGATATCACCTAAATTCAGGCTCTAATAACATAAAGAAGTATAACAATTTTTTTTTTTTTTTTTATATTTTGATATTGACAGAGAAGTTTAACTTAGACTAGAAATTCAGCTTGATTTGAGGTACATTTGGTGAGATTAAATGTTCAATTAAACCTCCTTTATCAACTTCTGATCAGCAAGTATGGATTAAACATCCTCTTGAATGTTCTTGTTTTCTTTCAAAAAGAAAAGAACTGAAATTTTCCATTTAGAAAAATTAAATGAATTAGACAAAAGAGGAAAAGTACAAAAATTAATTGTTGTTTTAAGTCATAAAATGACATAACAGGATTATAAATCCATAATCTAAGGTCCAAACAATAGTAAAAGAGCAAAAGTACAAAAATTAATTGTTCTGATCTAAGTCATAAAATGACATTTAATTTGATGAATGTCTCTAATCGGGATTCAAATGGATTGTAAATTCATAATCCAAAGTCCAAACAAGAGTAATTAGATAAAAGAGCAAAAGTACAAAAGTTAATTGTTGTTCTAAGTCATAAAACGACATTTAATGTAATGAGTATCTCTAATGGAGATTCAAATAGATTGTAAATCCATAATCCAAAGTAGTATTTAGACAAAAAAGCAAAAATACAAAAATTTAATTGTTGTTTTAAGTTATAAAACGAGATTTATATCTCTAACTGAAATTCAAATAGATTTTAAATCCATAATTAGATCTGTCTATGGGCCGAGTCAGACCGGACCGCGATTTGATTTTTTTTTTTTTCTTACTTAAGTTTGGATCGTGTCGGGCCTAGACTAGCCTGAAAACTCATTTTACTGTTCATTAAGTATTAAAATATTATTTTTATATTAATATTTATATTTTTATGATTAAATTTAAATAAAAATATTTTTTATTTAATGAATAGTAATTCGGGCCGATTCGGATCGATCCAAATTATTAAAATCTTTATCCAAGCCCAGTTTAATTCGGATCAAGCGAATAATTCGATTTTTAAACAGGTCTATATATAACCAAAGATCCGAACAATAGTAGAGATTGTAATTTCTCACTCCAAAAGTCAAGAAAATATATATTCATGTTTTGTCAAGCATGGGATTAGCAAAAATCATGCCATGTTTTAATGAGATTAATTAATTAAACTCATGACCATAGTTTCGATTTAACCGTTTTGTTCTGTCTTAATCATATCTTTTTACATTTTTATGATCTTTTGAAACATGTAATAAAACCTCAAATCATGAGTAACAAATCTTTGATGCTTTTGCTTTTACTCCTTAATGATGAGTATTTGTGGTCAACCAAAAACCACAAATCTTGTATGTGGTTTGTCTTTCACATCAATTGAGAGGGCCCAATAAATTTAAGCCAAAAATAAAAAGCACATTTTTTTTTCTTTTTAGATTTTTCTTAAAAAAAAAAGTTATGTTTAGTCTCAATCTTAAAATGCAATTGAAAATGACATTAAAGGCAAATCAAGGAGGTTGAAGATGAATAGGTTGAAGATGAATAGCTTGTAAATGAATAAGTTGAAGATGAATAGGTTGAAAGTTTATATTTAATCTCAAACTTAAAATGCAATTGAAAATGACTTTTAAGTTTTGAGGTCTTGACTCATCTTTCATGTTCTTTTAATATGATAGGTTGTAAATGAATCGAGTTTGAAATGAATAGATTTTTATTCGTGTTTTGTTTGTATTCGATTCGTATTTGTTAAGAATTTTAAAATTTTGTTCAAGCTCGGTTCGTTTAAAATTAGGTGTGTTCGAGTTCGTTCGTTTAAATTAAATGAACTTATTCGCGAATATTAAACGAACATGTTCATGAACATATAATCGAATATGTTCATGAACAATTAAAAATATATTCATGAACAAAAGACAAACAAATCTAAATAAATTTAAACAAATAAACATGTTTCTTAATTCTTAGTTTTAGTAAATAAAATAAAACAAATATAATAAGAATATTATTAATTATATTATAATCGAACAATAAATGAGTTTTAAACAAGCTTTAAACGATTTATTAAACGAGTTTTAAACGATTCATAAACGAGTTTGTTTGTGAACATAAATGAACTGAACATACTATGTTCGAGTTCGGTTCGTTTAATAAACAAATTTCAAAATCTTGTTCATAATCGTTTATTTAGCTTGATAAACGAATAAAAATTAAACTGTTTATCAAACACTCGATTTATTTATAACCCTAAATATGAACAAAAAAATAAGCCCAAAAATGTGTCTATGATAATATATTATTAGAGAAGTGCCATTCAAGTCCATGATGAAAGTTATATATTGCATAAAAGAGTGAAGGAATTGGATCATATATATATATATATATACGTTTAGGGTTGTGAATACTCTTAAAAAATTTGCTTAAATTAATTTATTTCATTTTGGCATTTTTTGAAGAAAGAATTATAAACTAATGAATAAAATAAATGTATTTAGAAAATGTCATTTTCACCCACAACAAGAAGAAAGACATTATGCACATGGGAATGGCTAATTTACTGGCTATATAGAAAAGAAATGGAAAACATTTTATTAACTTGTCATGTAATCATAAGAAAAAAATTTAAATTAAAAAAAAAAAATCATAAAAGATTATGCTTTACAACCATGATAAATTATTACATAGATTGATAGTGAAATTATTGAATTCCACAAATAAATTAATAGGGTTACACTACCACTTAAAATATATTAAAAAAATTAAAAAATAAAACATGCAATAATCTTTTAACATACTTATAAAATTAAAAAAAATCACGGTCAATTTATTAAAAAATAACTCTTACAACCATTGTACAAGAGAGTATTATTTTCTTATATACTACCATTGTATAATTTTGGAAATTTAAAGAACTCATTAATTTTTAAATATTTTTTTATTATTAAAGAAAAACTACTTCAAGTATAATATTAAAAAATTAAACAAAGGAATATTAGATTTTAATGAAAATTACATATAATTTGGTAGATGCGCTCATGAGTCGGATCGGATTCGGGTCGGGATTAGGTATGGTATCAACACCATATGTGCTTGTCCAAGCCCGGTCCGACCCGAAATATGGGTCTCAAATTCTACCCAAACACGCCCATATTTATAAATGGATAGTTCAAACCCGTTTAGACTAGCCCATATTTTTTTTCTAAAAAAATTTAAACAAATATTATTATTATTATTTAATTTTAGTAATTTTATCTTTTTTTTTCTTTTATTAAGTTCTAAAACATTGATAACTTATCATATTTTTAAATGTTTACATTATAATATTATAGATATTTATTTTTTATATGATATAAATTACATATTATAAAATATAAAAATAATATATTATATAAATAAAAAACGGGCTGGTTTAGGCCTTGATTTTTAGAGTCAAGGCTCAGCCCATTTTCTAAATGGGTCTTTTTTTTTCCAAACCCATATTTCGGACTTAATATTCTTGTCCAAACCCTCTAAACGGGCCTTCGAGTTTGGACGGATAGCCCGATCCTTGAGCAGGTCTATAACTTGGCTATACATTGGAAATTTAGTTTTTCTTTTTTTTTTTTTTTTTTTTTTTTTATGCAATGCATTTGGAAAAATGCTACTATCTAGCAAAGTACATTGAGGCCACAACTTTCCCCCACCAAAAATTTTATTCATCAAATCAAAATTCCTACCTTGACATTCTTTTTTTGAGTTTTTTTTTTCAAAAAAAATCTTACATATTTCATGATTTCTCCCTATTTCTCTCTTATCATTTTTTTTTTCTTTTTTACTTTGAAAAAAAAAATTCAAATCATGTTTTTTTCAATAAAAAATGCAAACATATATCACTTGAGTTAAATGATTGGGTATTTGTCTCTTATCAATTTTTATCTAAATGAGATTGTAGAAACCTAACAATCAAATCCTATACAATAAAATTAAAGTAGTCCGGCCAAATGCTCCCTCAATCGGGGGCTACTTGCTTGCCATGTGGCAAGCATTTGCTTACCACGTGGCAAGTATTTGCTTACCACGTGGCAAGTATTTATAATTTTTTATTTTTTAAAAATTATTAAGTATTATATTTATATTATTTTTTTGTGTTATAATTGTATTAAGAGTATTATGTATATAAATATTTGGATATGTTATATATAGATTTTGACACATTCGTGCATTTGTATTAGTGTTATTTTTTTGTATTGTATTGTCTTTTAGTTATTTTTTCGTGTTCGTGTCGTGTTTGAAATTATCAAGTCTAATTAGCACTATTCAAATAACTCTCAATTTTGTGTCACATTATTTTTTTTATATCGTGTTGATAGATTTTGACACATTCGTGCTTTCGTATTGTGTTAGTGTTATTTTTTGGTGTTATATTATGTTTTAGTTTTTTTTTTCATATTAATTTCGTGTATGGAATTTTTAGGTCCAATTGATACTATTAAAATAATTCTCAATTTTGTGTTAAGTTCGTTTTATATATATTTTGACACGTTCGTGTATTCATGCTGTGATCATGTTATTTTTTTTTTGTGTCATATCGTATTTTAGTTATTTTCTATGTCATGTTCGTGTATGACAATATTCAAATAACTCCTAATTTTGTGTCATATGTTGTATAATGATTGATTTTTTTTTTTGAAAAATAAAATCATATTAATTTTTTATATATATTATTGAATAAAAATTTATTTTATTGATAAATTATCGATAAAAATTAAAATATTGAATAATAATATGAGATGAGTTGATGTAAGTAATTTTTTAAAAACTTTTGGTGTTAAATCAAAGAAAAAAAATATTATGATAATTAAATAGTAAAAAAACTATATTAAATGATGTTATAAATTATGAGTTATTATAATTGTTAGGTTTATATTTTATTATCTTTTTTATTTCTTAATATGAATAGAAATTATAGATACAAATATAATCTAAATGAATTAAATTGTAATATCCATCTTAATTTTTTTACATATAATGAATTAGATTCGTGTATTCGTGTTGTATTATATTATTTTATATCTATATTTTACTTTAAAAGTTGTTATCAAGTAGGGATATTTTGCATAGTTTATCATAAAATTCAATTTTAACTTTAAATTTTTTTTTTTTGTGTCATAATAATCATATTCAATATATTGTCAATGCCAATAGAACCGAAGTAACGCGAGAATTCAAACACTAATACTATATATAAAAGGAAATGTTTGTTAACCTAACAATCAAACACTCGCAATATATATATATATATATATATATATACTTTTAATTTTTTTTTATTTTTATTTTAAAAATCATAGTCTAAAAAAAAATGAATGTCAGTTCTTAAAAATGATTATATAAATTAACTGAATTAAATCTATTCAACTTTAAAATTATTTATAACATCTTCCATTTTATATTTTCAAACACTCATTTGAATTTAACAATTAGTAAGTAAATAGTAGTAATAGATTATCATAGTTTATGAATTAATCTACCTATCTATTAATATGCTTATTAAGAGTTAATCAAAATTGTTAAGCCCAACCATTTGCACATAACACAAATTATTATATATTTTATCAAAATTAATCTACTTTTTTTTAGAATTTGGAGTACTTTTAGTTATCAATTCTATTTTCCATAACTTTTTTAACATTATTATAACTTGTGTTGATTCAATATCTAGGGTTTTTTTTTGTACATAAAAGGGAAAAATACATAAACACATGAGAAATTATCACATTCATTAATAGCGAAATTATTAGATTGTAAACAAACAAGGTTAGTCGGGTGACACATACATTTATAATATATTAAAAAAACATTAAAAATAAATAAAAATATGTGAGAATTTCTTAATTCACTTCTAGAATTAAAAAAAAAATACGAATTCTAAATACATATATCGTTATGGAAAATACAAAACTTTGTCTCACTAAATGGGAATTCCAAATATCTCCCTAACAAGAGTGGACATATTTATGACTACTAATCTCTTATGTGAAAAAGGGAAAAAAAATAAAAAGGCTGAAAAGATAAATATGTAATAATTGAGAATTATTATATAACTTAATTTTCTTTTGGATTACTAGAAAAAATGGGATGTTCTTCCAGCCGAAATAATGGAATATGGTCTTAGAATAGAATAAAATTGGCCATTTTGGCCGCTACTCACGGTATGAAAATGTTGACATAATACAAAACACATGGTGATAAAATTATTTTGCCCATACATGATTGTGACAAAAAAAAAATTGTTTTGTTAAAAGAAAAAAAATCTAAGAAAATAGTAGAGTAACAGCTCAGTCAAATACATAGTTTAAAATTCAATTATTAAAAAAATATTTTTCCAAGAAAAAAAGATTTTAGTAGACCTAGTAATTTCAAACATGACAGAATTATATGACACGAATATAATATGAAAAAACTATTAAAATATGGCACGATAAAAAAATACGAACACGACAAAAATATACAAACATGTCAAAATTTATATAACACGAATTATTAACGTATCAAAATTTATATAAATATATAATATTTTAAATGATTATAACATGAAAAATAATACAAATACGTGTCAAATTTTGGGTCAACTTGACCTATCTGACTTCTATCTAATCAATAATTTTTTTTTATTTTTGTTTAAATTTAGTTATGAAAATATAAAAATAATTTTTTAATATTTTAATATATTTTAAATAATAAAAGGGCTTTTGAATCCGACAACGGACCAAATCTGGCCCAAACCTAAACAAGAACCCTTTTTTTTTGTGTGGTTATTCAACACTAATCCGACCCATAAAAATCTCTACTTATGATCTAATATTAAATTAGACCTTACTACTTTTTTTAAACAACAGATACTTGTAATTCCAATTATCAATTAAGAAAGTCGAATCCAATAGATATGAAAACCAACCTTGGATTAAATTGAAATTTTCGATATAGTTCTAGCTTGTTACAATGATGCATATGGGAAAAGAAAGAATGGAGATTTTGGCCTTAGAAAACCTCATCTCTTCATATATATATATATATATATATATATATATATATATGAGTTTGTATTTGATGCACTGTCAGTGTATAGATCTATACATTGATAATGAATCCAATAGATCTATAATGAATCCTATAATGACACCTCATTAAAAAACTAACCCCTAATCCTAACTCTAACCCTAATCCTACAACTTAACTTTTAACAGGTGACATCGTAGGATGCACTATCAATATATAGACCTAGCTATACATTGACAGTACATCAAAAATAAATTATATATATATATATAGGAAGGATCCACTTGCATTATTGTAAAACTAAATTAAATTTACACACTTTCATAACTTTTTATACGATTTATATTTTAACAAACTGACCGTTGGATTTAACAATATAATTGTACTCGTCGTGCACGTAAAATTTTGAATCGATCTGATATCTCTATCTTATCGATCGAGAATATTGTCTTTTTCAATATATATTTAACGGTTGAAATTTTTTTACATCGAACAAATAGTTAAACATGTTTAATTTGCTCAAAATTCGACGTGCGTGATCTATGTGAATAGAACATAAAATACGACGGTCGGATTAAATAAATATAAATCATATAAAAAATTACGAAAGTGTATAAAATTAATTTAATTTTACACTAATATAAGTGATCCCTCTTCATATATATATATATATATATATATATATTCTCAATAATAAAAACCTCAATGCATAATCTCTTCCTCCTTTTATATTTTCATCAAAGTTCAACAACTCACCCATATGTTTCATGGGTTAGTAATTCATCAATGGTGCCTTTAGCCTTTGCATTTTTCCTATCTCAGGTAACCAATTGGAAACCGTACGTGTTCTTGTTCTTGGATTCAATTTGCTCAATGGGGGAGAACAAGCACCCCCAAACACAGCTACATTACAAAATTTCTAGTTGTAAGAGATCAAATGAGTGCTGATGCTAGTTCAAATGAACCAAAATATGCATCAAGATCACTTCTGAACAGCCTAGTAACATCATAGTTGCCACATTGATGCAGTAACAATGGAAATAAGTAAAGCAAATTTGTTCACGTTACAAGTTGGTATCAAAGCCAATTATTGATTGCCTATTCCACGTCCAACGTACAACAAGGGGTAGGCAGAATGGGTCAACCATGACAAACCAGGCCGAGTGATCCAATGGGAGTAGGCAAGATGGGCAAGCCGTGATGGCAGGAAGAATGTCACGCCAAATACTCCATAGTAAGATCACAAATTGCTTCAATCTCAGACTGGATAGGAAAAGGAAAGTCTTTGGATATATTGCAAGCCAAGGTATACAAGGCAAAAGAAGCACTGATTTCAGGCAATGGGCCTTTTGTAATTTCTCAAACAAAAATGAGTAAAGAAAACATATTGAACTACCTAAAATCTAACCTTTGCTGTCAAAAGGAGGCCCTAAATACATTCTCAAGCCTACCCAAAATTGTGGAAGCTAATAAGCACAAGCATCCTTCAAGTCAAAACCTAAGGCTCATAATCCAAAGAAGCCAAGCCCACTGGCCTGCTCTAGTTCTCTTTCTGAAGAGTCTGGAAGTATTGATAAACTAGGAATATGTCCCCGCGGGATCCATTTTTTAATAATTTGATATAAAATTATTTTTTAATTAATATTTGGTTTTATAATTAATTTATTTTTTTTAAATATATAAAAATAAATTGAGTCTTAATAAGCTAAATAATAAAAGTCATCTCTTATCTCATAGATCTGAACCTTTACATCTTAGGATTTGAATTTAACTCTTAAAATTTTTAAATTCTTGAAGACTAAACGATAAACAAAATCTTTTTTGAGATTTTTTATTAAAAAATAATTAATAAGATAAATGTTTTTAAATTATAATAAACATTTTTTAAATAATTTCAATAGTTAAAAGTTAAAACATATGATTCAATAAGGATGTTTCCAATTCAAAACTTCTAGATGTTCATATGAAAAGAGTTATCTTTTTTTATATAGTTCAACATCATATTTTAATTTGTACAAAAATAGTTAAATTAGTGTATTGTTTATATTAATATATGATAACTAAATATATTATTTGCTTCTATATTAATAATAGTTATTTAATATTTTACAATATTTAAATTTAAATTGAAAGACAAAACCAACAATATTTCTAAAAAAATTGTTACTTCTTTGATTTTTATGTTCCTTTTAAGTTCCTACTTTATTACTAAAAGCATATGTATTGATGTATTCCTTCTATTTATTTATGTTTTTACCTTTGCAGCTAAAGTAATTTATGTTAGCATGATAAGCAAAATAAAATTTGAATTTTATGAAATTTCCTAAATATTTGTGAAATATTGCATTTTAATTTAATTGAAAATTTTATATCCACTATATAATTACCCAAGATTATAATCTAATTGAAACAACATTATAATTAACTCTAGTAGTAACAACATTGATGTTTAACATGTAAATATGAAATATTTGATATTAGAGCTATAATTAAGGAGTGGATAAACATTAATAAGGTTAATTTATAATTAGAGAGTAGGTAACTATGATTGGAGATAAACTATCAAGAACATTAAATCTTACTTCAACTATATACCAAGATAACAATCTAAGAATACCATTTACCCAAAAAAATCTAAGAATATCTTTAAAAACCTAAAACTTTTCATATTAGAATTTTAAAAATCTCTAATATCTTAATTACTTAAAACCCACATAATAAAATATATATTTTTAATAGTATTTAAGTTTTTTTTTATTTTATTATTAAAATAGAAATTGAATTCAATTTTTTTTTTAAACTCATCATATTACCTATTTTTATCACTTATAAAAAATGTATGTACACTTCTCTCATTCTTTCTTTCATTTTTGGATAACTATAAATTTTTTATTTTATAAACTTTTATGTTAATAATAAATTATTTATTATTTCACCCTTAGGTGTGCATAGATGGTTAAAGAATAAAACTTATTAGATAAGCTCATAAAATATACATTTTATGTCTTTCTAGCTTTAGTTTTTATTATGTTTTCGATCTTTATCTTGTTTACTTATATTATATTTTTGACTTATAGGTATATTTAAAAAAATTAAGTCAAAAGATGTCAATAATGATGGTAAAGAGCTTATAATTCACAATTATAAGATTGAAGAAGACTTGGGAGTCAAAAAGATCAAATTCTTAGTGCTAAGTGATCGGGCAGATCTGACATCCGGAGCTTGTTGCTAAGAAATAATTATGTTAAAGTCATTATTTGAAGAAACTTCCTCTTGACTTTTAAATCTGACTTGAATACCTTTCCAACGATAGTTTACATGCCTAAATCGGACAACATATGGTCATCCAAATCAGCTGACGAAGTGCAAGACAGTGTATCAATTGCGAAAAAGAAGTCAGTGAGCAAAAACAATGAAGTCAACCCACTTGGCGGCACGACGCCGGAAAGTGGCGCCGCGGCACCAACCTTACTGCCTCCAAAACTGAGAAAAACCGCAAAACTCGTAAAACTTGCTTATTTTGCATTCTTTTGCCTCCTAGCTTCCTTGATCAGCAAGAAAAGGTTTCCAAGGTCAAAAAGCTCTATAAATACCATATTTGAGGCACAAACTATCATTATCTTTTGAGGAGACTCAAGGGATCATCATTAATTTTCTTCTTCTTCTCCATTCTTTTATTTTCTTTTTAGTTTTATGTATATATTATCTATGCCTATGCTAAGCTAAACTTCTTTTTGGTTAAGGGTGATTTCAAAGCCCTAGACATGTTTTATAATTGATTTTGAGATTCTATCTATCATTAGTTTTCTATCAAAGTTGCTTGTGTTCTTCCATAAGAATTGTTCATGATGTTGACTTGATTTGTTTAGGTTGCAAACTAGATATATCTTGATAATTATCTATTGCTAGTTTAGGAGTCTTGATCCGTGTAATTGTCTTGATTTCCTATTTATAAGTGGCAATTTATGATTAATGATTATGGTCAAGTTTTCGCTAATTGCAAAGTGGAACATAACCTAAGTTAAATAATTCATGTTCATGCTTTTGTTGCTTAGATCAACCTATCTTTCTCATCATAAAGCTGCTATCAAATTAAATTTAGAGATGTTTATCCTAGGTTATTTGATAGTTAGAGATTAAGTAGTGGCGTTCGTCCTGCTTAACAACGAACTAAGGAAGGATTGGGATAACACAGGATATTGTTATCTATGGTTGTTAACTTTGACAGCTAAATGATGTTGATAGATCTGAAATTGATATTCAATGATGTCTAGTGGTGGAGAATGAAACCTTAACCATACTTTTCTCATATTTGATTGTTTCTTATTTACTTGTTTTCTACTTTATTTACTTTTAAACTATTTAAAAAATCCCCCTTTACTTTGTTTTCTTTGAATCTAAGTTATAAACTAATAATTTATAAACTAAAACCCAATCCTCGAGGACTCGACCCTTGCTAACTACTATACTTACAATTGATCTTTTTAGTACAAGGTTAAATAAAGATACACTCTTTTGGGTGCATCAAGTTTTTGGCGCCGTTGCCGGGGATTACTTTATTTAGTTTATTAGTTATTTGATTTATTCTTATTTTCAGTTGTAATTAATTTTATTTTTCTTGTACATATAGGTTTTTCTTTTCAAATTTTGAGCAAAACACGATGGACTTGAACAATCTAACACCTGAAGAGCTGGTGACATACATGAACATGGAAAACCAACGAGCCAATTTCACCTCCCCAGTTCAACAATTTGCCATGGGTAATGTGCAACAATCAAGGCAGTGTGGAGTGTGCTTCATGATGGATCATCCAACCAATTGGTCCCCAAACTACCAAAAAGATAATTTTGAACCAACCTATGATGTGGAAGGATACCAAAGCCAACAAGGGTTCCACCAACAATAGTGTGATCATTTCCCAAACACTTACAATGAGGGATGATGGGATCATCCTAATTATGACTACTCGGGAAATTATCAAGAAATAGATCCTTATGCTGCCAACAATCTTCCATCGAGCTTCAATCAATCATGGTCTCAAGAACCAAATCTTTTTCAGTCCCAATCACAAAATTCAAGTAAGTCTCTAGCAGATCTTGTCACATCCTTTGCTACTAACCAATTGCAAATGCAACAGGACATAAGGGAAACAAACAGACAAATGGCAACAAGGATGAGTCAATTAGAGACTCAAATAAGCCAATTGGCTAGTGGTGTGGCGCGATGGGTAAAAGAAGGATCTGAGGAACTACATGAACAACTCCCTCCCCAAACTATGATTGATCCAAAGGAGAATGTTAGTGCCACACAACTTGAGGATGAATCAGAAAATCCAAGGGAACCTGAAGATGAGAAAGAACTTGAGATGGATTTACTTCTTGAAGATAATGAAGCTTCAATTCCAAAGTAGAGTACTTTGGCACTTGAGCTAACATTTAAGGTTCCAATTTTTACTAATATTTTTTCTCCACCTTTTCCTAGTAGATTTGCAAAGTTTAAGGAGGAGGAACATGAAAAACACATGCTAGAAACCTTAAACAACTTGTTTGTAAATGTCATTCAACAAATACCAAAATATGCATCATTCCTCGATGAGCTATGCACAACAAAGGGTGATGGAATAATAATTGTGATGGAGCATGCACCCACTGTTGTGCATAGACAACTTCAACAAAACGCAGAAATCCTGAAAGTCTCATGCCTAGAACAGAAGAACCTAAAAAGCCAAAAAGGGGTATTGACTAGGCTAAACACAATCACTCAAGTGCTAATTGGGAAGGCAACCCAATTAATGAAGAAATTGCCAACCTGTCAAACTAGGTTTGTTTTCTCTTTTTCATGCTTTTTTTTTTTTTAATTTTTGTATAGTGTTCTTTAGTTATATATTTTTTTTCTTTTATTTTGTAATTCTTTTCTCTTACATAAAAATCTTGCATATGGGGTGATAGCATTACATTGAAGATAATGTAAGAATTAAGTGTGGGGGGGGGGAAGAATTTAGGATTTCTTAGTTTAGTTTCTTAGTTTAGATTGTCAAACTTTTTTATTTTGAGTCTTTTAATTTGTTTTTAGTGTGTTTTAGTTCATTTTTAATACAATGATGAGATATGAATTGTATAGGTCTAAAACTAGTTATTAGTGAGAAGAATTTCATGAGAATTGAACTTGATACTATTTTTTATGAGCCAATGTTAATATGATATGTTGAGTGAGAAAGAAGCATTTGAGTGAGAAAGAATCATGTTTATACTTGATATTGACTTGTATAACCATCCTTGTGAGTTTTTGAGCCTATTTGATTGATGCATTATACATATCAATCTAATTTCTTTCTTGAGTGCTCTTATGATTACATGAGTCTCTCGAACTTGCTTTAAACCGTTTTGAGACTATATTGATACATGTAACTACATATATATGATAGAGGCACTAGGATTATAACCAGGGCCAAATGAGCCTTCCCATATTGATGTTCCAAGAGAACATCTCCACTAGTGAGCCAATTTGAGTCTATATTGAATATGCTATTTTATTGGTAACCATATCTTATACCTAGCCTAAATACATTTATATCTTTACCCTTGTTCTAAATATGGACTAGAATGCTTGAGACATATTGCAAAAATAAGGGATACTTTTTGAAAATTTGGGTTAGAACAAAAGATAAGTGTAGGGGAGGAGAAAGGTAAAAGTCAAGAGAAAAAGAAAAGGGAACATTGTAAAAATACATTCCCATGAAAAAAATGAAAAGAAAAAAAAAGAAAAAAATTGAATCATCACTTGAACTTCTAGTTAAAGAAAAGAGAAAGAATGTTACAAGGTTGGTTAGAATGAAGCAAAGGCTCAACATAAAATATATTCAGCCAATGTGATTATGTACTTCCAAGGAATATTGAAAAAGTTTTATTTGCAAATCTTATTTTGTCTCTAAATTCTATGAAGTCTTTGGAACCTTTGTAATATCTTTTATCTTTTATTCTTTAACCATATTACTACTCCTTCCCCCCATTACAACCTTGAATAAAGACCTCTTGATTTATGAAGTTATATGATCTAAATAGTGGAGAATAGGTGGGCAATAAAGCATATGGTAGAACTGTTTTCATGAGATTGATTGAGTGTAAACACTTTACCACTACTTTAAAGAGTAAAAATCATGAAAGTATCCCATGTGAGAATTTGAGATTAAGTTTGAATATGCACTATTTTGATTGAAATATGTTATGTTAATATTGGCTTAACTCAAACTATTTCCATTCAAGCATGATTTTTTGTGAAACTCTTTAAGCTATTGATTAGTTTATAAGACTTGTTCAATGATTATCTCTAATTTTTATTGAAAGGATTAGTTGTAATTATTATTTTATTTTTTTTAGTTTTTCTTATGTCTTCAATGTTTGTGGGTATCGTTCTAGTGAACCCTCACAAGACAAAACTCGTCCACTAGGGACACCTAGGGGTTTAAAGCTTTTGTCACATGCTAAGTGCCACCGTGATTTGCTACGAAAGTGGATCAGATTAGATTAGATTTTCTTATTTTATTTTATTTTGTTTTGCTCGAGGACTAGCAAAAAACTAAGTGTGGAGGTATTTGATAAGCTCATAAAATATACATTTTATGCAAACCTTTAGTTTTTGTTATGTTTTCGATATTTATCTTGTTTACTTATATTATATTATTGAATTATAGGTATATTTAAAAGAATGAAGTCAAAAAATGTCAATAATGATGGTAAAGAGCTTATAAATTCACAATCATAAGATGGAAGAAGACTTGAGAGTCAAAAAGATCAAATTCTTAGTGCTAAGTGATCAGGCAGATCTGACTCCAGAGCTTGTTACTAAGAAATCATTATGTTAAAGTCATTATTTGAAACTTAACTTTTAAAGTTGACTTGAATACCTTTCCAACGATAGTTTACAAGCCTAAATCGGACAAAGGTTGGTCATCCAGATCAGCAGACGAAGTGCGAGACAGTGCATCAGTCTCGAAGCCAAAGTCAGTGAGCAAAAACAATGAAGTCAGCCTATTTGGGGCCGCGACGTAGGAAAGTGGTGTCGTGGCACCAACCTTATTGCCTCCAAAACAGAGAAAAACTGTAAAACTCGTAAAACTTGCCTATTTTGCACTCTTTTGCCTCACAACTTCCTTGATCAGCAAGAAAGGGTTTCCAAGGTCAAAAAGTTCTATAAATACCATCTTTTGAGCCACAAACTATCATTATCTTTTGGGGAGACTCAAGAGATCATCATTAATTTTCTTCTTCTTCTCTATTCTTTTATTTTATTTTTAGTTTTATGTATATATTATCTATGCCTATGTTAGGCTAAACTTCTTTTTGGTTAAGGGTGATTTCAAAGCCCTAGACATGTTTTGTAATTGATTTTGAGATTCTATCTATCATTAGTTTTCTATCAAAGTTGCTTGTGTTCTTCCATAAGAATTGTTCATGATGTTGTCTTGATTTGTTTAGGTTGCAAACTAGATATATCTTGATAATTATCTATTGCTAGATTAGGAGTCTTGATCCGTGTAATTGTCTTAATTTTCTATTCATAAGTGGCAATTTGTGATTAATGATTATGGTCAAGTTTTCGTTAATTGCAAAGTAGAACATAACCTAAGTTAAACAATTCATGTTCATGCTTTTGTTGCTTAGATCAACCTATCTTTCTCATCATAAAGCTGCTGTCAAATTAAATTTAGAAATGTTTATCCTAGGTTGTTTGATAGTTAGAGATTAAGTAGTGACGTTCGTCTTGCTTAACAATAAACTAATGAAGGATTGGGTTACCACAGGATGTTGTTATCTACGGTTGTTAACTTTGATAGCTAATTGATGTTGATAGATCTGAAATTGATTTTCAATGACGTCTAGTGGTGGAGAATGAAAGCTTAACCATACTTCTCTCATATTTGATTGTTTCTTATTTACTTGTTTTCCACTTTTCTTATTTTATTTACTTTTAAACTATTTAAAAAATCCCCCTTTACTTTTGTTTTTTTTTTTTTTTTTTAATCTAAGTTATAAACTAAAACCCAATCCCTGAGGACTCGACCCTTGCTAACTACTATACTTACAATTGATCTTTTTAGTGCAAGACTAAATAAAGATACACTCTTTTAGGTGCATAATTATTTGTAGTGAAATATTTAAGTTGTTTGTTAGTCATGTTACTCTTAATTTATTTGCTTAGCTTAACATCCATTTAGCATTTCTCAACGTCTTTATCGTTTTTGTTTTTTTTTCTCCCAAAACTCCCGTAGATCAATTCATTATCCAGTTTTCTTCTAAAAAAAATTCATTATTGGATTATCTTGCATTTTCATCTTAAATTTTAGATTTGCATTAAAAAATATAATTAGATTAGTTGAATATTAACTGACATTTAAACCTAAAATATAGACGTTTTAATTTGTTTCATTCCAAATTTTAGCTTTAAAGTAAAATGAGAATAATTAAATTTCACATTGAAATATAATTGTAACCTATTAAAAATTAAAAAGATTCAAAATTGTAACTCCATTAAAAACTAAAAAACAATTAATCGAGCACTATTAAAAAAAATTATTAGGCAATGAAAGCATAATTTTAAACATAATTAATTTAATTTAAGTGTAGTTATAATCCCAAGTACACTCTTGAATCATTCACACATTTAGATAAAACGTGAAAAAGGAAAATAAATAGAGAGAAAAAAGAAAAAAATTGGGAAAGAGATGTAAAGGCTTAAAACAAACAATTAATAAAATAAATGTGAAATAGTAACATTATAAAGAAAAAAATAATCATACTTTAATTAACTTTTTTAAAATTTGAAAACTATCCATTTACTCTAAATAGCATATATTTGTGGATAGTGGTGAGTATTATTTAAATTTATAATTTTAAAGCCTAATAGACCGCAATTATAACTGACATTAATATGTATGAAGATTTTATTAGATCAAAAGTAATTAACTTTAGTAATTTCAAATCCCTATTTGATTGGCTAAATCTTTGAAAAATTGAAACTCATTATTAATTAAAAATCATATAAAATAGTGTCTAAAATATAATTAATTAAATTAAATATATAATTCTTACATTATAAAAAGATAATCATCATAATTCAATTAAATATATATTATTATAAACTAATATACTCCACTAAAAATTAAAAATATCTTTTTAATCACAAACATTTCAAAATTTACATATCCCAAACTTTAATTATTCAATTCTTTGAACTAAAGTTCAATTTGATAATCAAAACATAACTATTGCAAGAATTAGAGAAAACACATTGAAATAAGGAAGTAATTAAAATATCATATCCATAAATATTATGAACAATAAAAAAAAAGGGTCATATACAGCACATTATTTAAGGAAAAAAAAAAAACAAACAAAAGATCTTGGGAAACCTCAACTCACTCACTACTTCAGTAATATTGTTTAAACTGTGTTATTGTTTAAGAATGTGAATAAAAATCTATTCTCGCAAAATAATTTTTTTCTCAAATAGAAGAAAATAACCTGAAGCATGTTCAAGGACTGGAGGCACAAAAGCAATTGGAAGATCAATGTATTCAGGACCTTGTTTTGATTTTGGAATCTTGAATTCATGGTGAGGACATTTTGCTCTTGAACTTGGTTGCATTAAATTATTTTAAAAAATAAAATAATATGTGTAAATATTTGAAAGAAAGGAGATTTAAAGGAAGAAATAAACTAACTTGCATAAATATTAAGGGAAGAAAAGGGAATTTTTGAGAAAATAAAGAATAGAGAGATTTTGAGAAAGAAATACGGGAAAGAATGAACATTAAAAAAATTTGTAATCTTGAAAAGAAAAAGACTAATTTGGTTACTCAGGGACACGTTATACATGAAATTACATGATTATTGTTACAATTGAATAATTTAAGAAAACATTAGAGAAGAACTTACTTCATTGTTGAAAGAGCAAACCACATGAAATTTGATAACTCAAAACCAATATGCATCAAAAACACTAAAAAAGTATTTATAAACATGAAATAATGAGAAGGAAAATGGAAGAAACAAAGTAACGGAAAATGAAAATGAATGATAATTAATGGGTTGAAATTTTGAAAAAAGAATGAATTGAATTCCAAACTTAAATGGAGGAATTTTATTCTAGCTTTATTTTTGAATTATTAATAATTGATAATGATTTAAATATAAAGTAACGTTTTTATACTTAATCAATAATAAATTTCAAATAAAAAACCTCTTAAAATTCTAATGTAAATCTAATTTAATACTTAACTTAAATTTAGTAGATAATGCAAAAAAATAAATACATAAAAAGAATGGTGAAAAGATCATTAATATATAGATAATATAAAAGGTCTATTTTGACCCTATTTACTCTAATAGGAGTTGAAAATATATTAGTATATAGATGATTGTGACTGCAAGAAGAATACCAGTTTCTGACCCAATTGCTCCCCATAAGATCTGCCAATACTCTGAGTGCACCAATGCAAATGCCTCCGAATGCAGCAGCAGTGGGCTATGTTATCCGAATTCGGATGAGTGTCGGATCTGAGTATGTATCCGATGCGGGTATACTTAATTTTTTCATATATTTGAAGGTTCATTCCTCATACCCATATTCGAATATATATCGAACACGTGTATTTAAAAAAAAAATGAAGAATTCGACTAACATAGGCAGTATGTAACAGTTCAGCTCTTTTTGTAAGCTTGCCTCATGGTGGCCAGGCACATCCATTTGTTGTTCCTGCAAATTGCAGAATAAAATGGTTCACCAATTGCTAAATGAAGCCTGATGCTGTTCAGCTGATGATCTACACACATAGCTTACTAATTTTCCTTATGTACTCAATCATCGCAGACACTCCAAAGTTAACTTTGGTATGAAGACTTAAAACCTTCAAAGCTTTAAGGAAAAAACTTATAAAACTTTGAGTGCAACTATGTGGGGAAAGTATAGATATCTATTTAGGATGGCGATGGAGTGGGACGAGGACGGAGACGGGGATTGTCTTATCCATTTTCGTTTTATTTTTGTATGGATGTTGAAAACATCCGTGTTCATGTATGTCAGTTACATCCATAGCTGCTCTACGATGCTCCACTTCACTTTTTTACTAAATATTTTTAATTTAATATTATAAAAAAATATATTATAATTTATTCATCAACATAATTTTAGTTTATATAATTTTTAATATATATATATATATATAAAGTATATATATAGTATTAGTATATATATATATGATTTTAATATATATATATCTAATATATATTAAAAATATAAAAGAAATATATAAAATACTTTAAGGAATAAAATAGTAATTTTAAAAAATGAAACGAGTTGGAACGGAATAAGCATTTACCAAAACCATCCTATTCCACCTTGTCCCTATTTTCAAAAAAAAAAAAAAAATCTCCTCTTAAAAATAAATCGAGTTTTGCCATCCCTATATCTATCTATCGTATAACTTTGACAACCACACTACAATTGAGGAGTCAAATCCCTCCAAACAAATACTGATTATGTAATTTAAAGAATATGCGGGGTATATCAATGATAATTGTTAAATAATTTAACATAAATGAAAGTTATGTACAAGCAAAGGTGAGTTTAAATTTAAACTTGATAATATTGAACATGACACGAATACGATACAAAAAAATAATTAAAAACATGACACGAACACGACACGAAAAAATAACACGAACACGACACGAATACACGAATGTCCAAAAATCTATATAATACGAATTATTAACGTATCAAAGTTTATATAAATATAAATACCTTAAACACGATTATGATACGACAAAATACACGAACACGATACGGGTACACGAATTGTCAAGTTTAGGTTTACTCAATAAAAAGTTCGAACTCGACTCGAAATTCGATTTGAATATCAAGGGACTCAAAGATTATTTCTTTCTTTTTTTTTTTGCAAAGAAGGTCGCAGCTGGGAATAGAGGAAGGGATTGCAGATGTTGAGATTCGAATCCCAGACCTATTAGATGCTACCTTTTTAAAAGTGACTGTATGAATCAACTGAGGTAAGCTCTGGGTTCGGTCATTTTATCAATCAAATAGAGTGTATAATTTTATTCCCATTGACATCCATATAAATTATATAAATTAACTAATTATTTCATGAACTTAACATGAAAGATTATCTTTCTTTTAAATGGTGGATGCTAAGTTGTTTGTTTTTATGTTGCAAATCCTTATAATTCTAAGAAAAGAATGCAATATGGATGAGCCAAATTTGGAAACTTTTAGTATTTGAAATTATAAAAGTAATTTATCATATTTAGGCATTTGATAATTTTAAAATTAATAAAAGTTATGATCATAACTTGAAATTATAAATTTTATTCTTGGAAATAATTTTAGGATTAAATTTATTTATTTTTTCTATGAAAAAGTAACAAAACTTCAGCAACTGAAGTTTTTTGTTTTGGGTAAGATTAAAAATGAAATTATTTGCATAGAAACATTAAGCCATTAAAATAAAAAATATATATTTATGTTAAGTTTAAAGACAATGTCTATTTTTTATTGCATGATAAAATAAAATAAATTTTTTTATGAGATGATTGGGATTATTTTAGGTAGAGATGACAAAAGTCGATCCGTCCAATAAATTTTACACTGATTTATTTTAAATGAAGATTTTTTTTTTTAAAGAGAGAACGAGATGAAACGAAACAATTTTTTGATAAATGCTTATTTCGCTTCACCCAGTCTCATCTTTTGAAATCATAATTTTATCTTTTAATTTTTTATTATATATTTTTTATACTTGTACTATATATACATATATAATATTTTCTATGTATATGCTTTTAATATATATATATATATTATATACTAAATAATTATATAAACTAAAATTATCTTAATGAATAAATTATAATATATATTTTTAAAATATTAAATTAAAATAATTAATAAAAATGAGATGAAGCAGAATGAGAGTTAAGAGTGTAACCGACATCTATGAAAATGAAAAATATAATAACATTTTAACATCTATACAAAAGTAAAACAGAAATGAATAAGACGATTTCCGCCTACCCGCTCCATTACCATATCTAATCTTAGGTTTTATTTGAATCTAATTTTCTTCAAAAATAATCTTAAGCATGCACTCATTCACATCAAATTATAATTTTTATTCTTTAGAAATATATATATATCTTTTAAATTAAATCTTATTTGACAAAAAAATTCCTTCCTTTACCAATGGAACAAATCCATATAAGTAAATAAATTAAATTTCAAATTTGATAAAAGTTGAAATCTAATAACTAAAAAAAAAAAAATCCATCTCTACTATACAGCTAGTATGTCAAAACTGATGTGCAAATTTCAATGCAATCATAAGCTTCAAGGCAAAGTATCTTTGGACAAAATTTCTAATAAAATCACGAAATTGCCACCCACTCACTCGCATCCCTTCGTCCCCCTTCCGGCTCTCCCCTCTTCCACCACCCAAAAAAACCAGAAAAAAATGAAAACAAACAAACAAAACCCTTCAATAAAATGACGAGTCGACGGCTCGCTTCGCAACCACTGAGTCACCACCACCCACTAACTCGCTCCTCCCTTCTCTTTTAAATATTTATTTTTTGTCTTCACCCAATTGGGATTCTCCAATCACCCGCGATCCGATCTCCGAATGTACAATTCCAAATCTTCCCTTCTAATCCTACTCTTCCTACTCAATTCCCTCTTCTTTTCCAATGCGGATTCGGGTCGGAAATGCTCCAACACGAGCTCCCTAATCGGGTACGAATCGAACTTCACGATGGTCCAACACCAACTCCGAGGCCATTTTAAAATCCTCGACGACTGCTCTTTTCAAGTCAACCGATTCGACATGTTATCAGGGTCATCCGACGTCGTTTTCTGGGGCGCCGTTTCCCTCGACTTCTCTAACCTCACCCATGGGTTCCCAATCTCCGATCACCGCCTCAATCAAACAACTTACAAAAACGCATCGTTTTCCCTCCAATTATTCCCCAACCTTACCTGGAACCAGATCAACGTTCTCTCCGTTTGGAACATCATCACCACCTCAGACTTCGGCCACGTCACCCTTCCCTTAAACGGGTCGGATTCGGACCCGGATCGGGTTCATACAATGTTCGATAACTGCAAGAACTTGTCGGATAATTATAGAGTTCGATGGAGTTTGAATGTGGAGGAAAATTGGATCGAGATCGGGTTAGAAGCGGCGACACGGATGACGAATTACATGGCGTTTGGGTGGGCGAGTCCGAATAGAACGAAGGAGCTGATGTCAGGAGCTGACGTGGCGGTGGCAGCTTTTACGGATGAAGGTAGGCCGTTTGTTGATGATTTTTACATTACAGGTTATAGTGAATGTATCTTGGATGTTAAAGATGGTTCAGCTATAGGTGTTTGTCCTGATGTAGTTTATGAGAACTCGAAAAATGGCATAATGGTAAATAATACTAGGTTGGTTTATGGTCATAGGAGAGATGGGGTTTCCTTTGTTAGGTTTAGAAAACCATTGAAATCGACCGATGAGAAATATGATTTGCCTGTGAATCCTACTGAGGAAATGACGGTTATTTGGGCATTAGGGTCGATGAAACCGCCTGATAGTATCCGGCCTTATTATTTGCCACAAAATCATGGGGGTCCGAAGAAGGTTATGTATGGACATTTGGTGCTTAATGTTTCAGAGAATGTGGATGATTGTTTTGGGCCATTGGATGCAGATGATAAGGAGGATCAGGATTTGATTATTGCCGATGCCAATGTTCCTCTCGTTGTTACCACAGCGGAGGTGTTGCATTATCCAAATCCGCCAAATCCGTATAAGGTTTTGTATATTAATAAGAAGGAAGCTCCAGTGTTGAGAGTGGAAAGAGGGGTGCCCGTGAAGTTTTCAGTGCAGGCAGGGCATGATGTTGCATTATATATTACTTCGGATTCTCTAGGTGGGAATGCAACATTGAGGAATGCAAGTGAGACTATTTATGCTGGAGGGCCAGAAGCGGAAGGAGTTGTAGCAAGCCCTTACGAATTGGTTTGGGCTCCCAATAGGAATACCCCTGATCAAGTGTATTATCAGTCATTGTACCAGCAGAAGATGGGGTGGAGAGTTCAAGTTGTTGATGGTGGTCTATCTGATATGTATAACAATAGTGTGTTTTTAGATGATCAACAAGTTACTTTCTTTTGGACATTGTCCGATGATTCAATAACTATTGCTGCCCGTGGTGTAAAGAAGAGTGGCTATCTTGCAATAGGTTTTGGTAGTGAGATGGTGAATAGCTATGCTTATGTGGGCTGGATTGACAATACTGGAAAAGGGCGTGTAAATACTTATTGGATTGACGGAAAGGATGCCTCTTATGTGCATCCAACGAATGAGAACCTGACCCATGTCAGGTGCAGGTCAGAAAATGGCATCATTACTTTGGAATTCACCCGTCCCTTTAAGCCATCATGCAGTCATAGTAATATGCCAGAGTGCAAGAACATTGTTGATCCGACAACTCCTCTTAGAGTAATATGGGCAATGGGTGCTAAGTGGACCGATGAACATCTTAGTGAGAGAAATATGCATTCTGTCACGAGTCAAAGGCCTGTGCGGGTGTTGCTTATGCATGGTTCTTCGGAGGCTGAGCAAGATTTACGACCGGTCTTAGCTGTACATGGGTTTATGATGTTCCTCGCTTGGGGTATTTTGCTTCCTGGTGGAATATTGGCCGCTAGATACCTAAAACATGTAAAGGGTGATGGATGGTACCAAATTCATGTTTACCTACAGTATTCAGGATTAGCAATTGTCCTACTTGCCCTTCTTTTTGCGGTTGCTGAACTTCGGGGTTTCTATGTCAGCTCATTACATGTTAAGTTTGGTATTGCTGCTATATTTTTTGCCTGTGTGCAACCAGTAAATGCGTGCCTCAGGCCTAAGAAACCTGCTAATGGGGAGGAGGCTTCCTCTAAGAGGCTTCTTTGGGAGTATTTCCATGTAATTGTTGGCAGAGGTGCCATTGTTGCAGGAATCACAGCACTTTTCACTGGAATGAAGCATTTAGGAGAAAGATATAGAGGAGAAAATGTTCACGGACTTAGCTGGGCATTGACATTGTGGTTTTTGATTGGTGCATTGATGGTCATTTATTTGGAGTATCGTGAAAGACAGCAGAGGAGGAACAGCTCATTAGGAAGGGGCAACTGGGTTCTGGGTAACATTGAAGAAGATGATTCTGTTGACCTTTTAAGCCCCAACCAGGCTTCCGCACAGAAAGGTTCACAGAATTCTGGACTAATGGAAGTTCAGTTAGAGCCATTGAACAGATAGATTTATTGATACATATATATATATATATATATATTTTCTGTTTGGATATAAAAGCACCATTCTTCACCAGTTTTGAAAGTTTCCTACCAACAAGGAGGTTAGCAGAGCTGTTTATTTCTTGGACGGCTTTCCCCAGTGTAAGGAGGGCTTTACTCTATGAGAATTTTTTTCTGCCTCCAATCACTTCCTGTGAAGAGCAATTTGTCTACAGCATGTGTTTTGTACACTTGATACACCTTTTAACATAGTGGAAGGTTATATCAATTTATCAACCTCATTTATCTTGATTGAAATAGACCTTACTTTTGTCAGATGAGATCATCATTAGATTGTCAAATTTTCTGTTGTCTTGTCACCATACTTGCAAATGATATGTGGATCCTCTAACATACAATCAATTCTGTTTTTCTCTTTCTTGTGTCTAGTATTTATGTGTTCAGCATATGAAATTAGCTTAGTGAAGCCTTATTGTATTTTCGAAGTGAGTACATAACTTGTTCACCATTTCTTTTGTTAGGAAAAACTATCTGCTGTTTCCCTCAAGAAGTGGCTCTATTATTGGAAATTTGAAATGATTGGAATAAATTAAATACCTATAATATTGTTTTCCGTTGAGAAAAGAAGGCATTTCGAAGTACTATATGTCTATATCAAAATTATTAGCAAAATCTAATTGTTAGCAGAAATTCAGAGGAGTTAAAGGTACTCTAATACGTAAGTGAAGTTACCTCGACTGTCTTGGCTAATCCATGTACTTTTGATGAAATTATATGTGATTTTCCATTGCTTCAACTTATGACATGTTGTGGGTACAGAGATGGTTATATGCAACGACTATATTGTTCCGACTTTTTATTTTTTTTTAAGTATCTGTATCTGACGCATATCCGGACATGGGTACGGGAATATGATCCTCCAAGACCTTTCAAATATATAAAAATCTTGGAAAAAATTGAACATATTCTTGTCGGATACATATTCATGTCTGACATTCACATCCGAGTCCGAGTAACATAATGCAACAATATAATTCTTGCTTTATGTTGCTTTTGTTATTTTTCTTCACTTCTACTTTCGAAAATTTGGAGAGCAAGCAGTTTATATGCCAGTGTGACTGGGGGGATTATATTCTTACTTTGTTCACTTCCTGAGCTGTTTTCTTCAACTTGTTAACAGCTTAGTTTTTTGTGCATTTGGCCTTTTACCATATTCAAATTTGAATTTAATCTTTATACAATAATTTGTCAACCTTGAATTCATATATTTTTATAAATATTAAATTTGAGTCAAATAATTAACAGTGTTTAAAAACATTCATTATTTTTATGACATGAATTTTCTTTTTACATTACCTAACATTTTTATTCCACGTTTAAGCCGTTATCTTTAAAAACACTTTTTTTTTTTTTTTTTTTCAAGTAAAAAAAATAAAATTTCTAACCTGAATTAATAAATTTTTTGAAATAAAACAAAATATATTACCCTAAATCCTATTTCACCTTTAACCCAAATGTAAGAAACAATTTGAATATTGTTCCGATGATTTGGCTGTCAAGGTCTTCCTCGCCAGAGAATGCGGAATTTGGCGATTCCAAGGAAGAATCTTCAGTTTCTGAACAGATCCCAGTTTGGGATTCAAGCATGAAAGGCCAAAATGATGCCAATGCCAAGAAAAGGAAATCAATTCCGCGGGGGAAAGCAAAAGAAACCTCATCTCCAACGGCTGCTGATGCCAAGGTAATGTAAATCTGTTTTGCAAATTATCAGAGGATTTGTTTTAATTGTCAAATTCTCTTGAGAAATCTATGGTAAAACTAACTTTGGATATCCATTTCAGATTGCGGCAGAGAATGATGAATCCACCGCAAAAAGAAGCAAACAAGATGAAGCCGCTGGGAATGCAAAGGAGGCTAAAGCAGCAGATGATGGGAATCAGAAGCAAAGTAAGGAGAATTACAAGCCACCAGAGCCACTAAAGGACTATATCCATGTCAGGGCCAGAAGGGGTCAAGCAACTGATAGCCAGTCTTGCTGAAAGAGTACGAAACCTTAAAGCAATGATCTGTAATAATTCATTGCATGGTAATTAAGATGAAACTTTTGGAGGAAATGTTTCTGATGGGTTGCACTCTTGATGTTCAGACTTTTAATGATGTTATCTGTGGCCTCTGCAAACTCAACTGTATTCATGAGGCAGTGAAAGTGGTTGATCGGATGCTTCTTCAGGGCTTCCCCCAATTGTAAATAAAATTTCAAATTTGAGTCAAATCTGTATTTCCAATACCTGCGATTGTCTTCCGACTCGAGTTGATTTTCTCTCTTCAAGATGCAAATAACTCTCTCTCGATTAACCCTAAAGAGTTCAAAAAATTTCGCTTAATTCAAGTAACAAAGAATTTCTTATCTTCGATTACTCTCTCGATTAACCCTAAATCTAAAAGAACAAAATCCCTAAATTTTTGCCTACCTTTGTTCAACACCATCTCTAAATCTGTATTTCCCAAACTCGATAATAATTTTTTAACTAATAAAGTTTGATTACTTTTTTAACCCTTGAAAAACTTATTATTAAAGTTAAAAAATATATATACTTTTTTACTTGATGAAAACGCAGATCGACAGCCAAACCAACATGGAATAAAAATGTCAAGTAATGTAAAAAAAAATCCAATTTGATTCAAATTTGACATTAATAAAAATATAAAAATTTAATGTTGACAAATTATTATATAGGGATTAAATACACAATTTGAATATGATAGAGGGATCAAATGCATAATTTGACCTAGTTTTTTCTTTACCAATAAATACTTGCTTGGCACTCATCCAGAAAAAAATACAAAGGCCTATAGCAGCAGAGACCTGAAAGCAGAATTGGGACTTGGGCTGATTTGTCAAAACAATAAAAATCTTCAATGGAATTGGACAGAATTGAGACTTTAGCCATTTTCTGGTTCTAAGGTATGACAAGCTTTCTATGCCACTTTTGATTTTGTTTAGTTGAGAAGTTTGTTGTGAATAAGCTAAACAGGAACAAATTGGCTGCGAAGTTTGTTGGATTAAGAACTTAGAAGTTATCCACTCAATTGCCTAGAAGCATTTGTATATATCTGCTGAATTTAGCGTAGTTCTAGGGTTTAAAATCTCAGCATTTGTATATATTTGCTGCATTTAACATAGTTCTAGCAGTTAAAATCTCAATTGGTGATGCCTATGTTGCTCCAATTTTTCAATTTTTTTTGAAGTATCCGTGTCCGACATCATGTCCGTCGCATATCCGGACATAAGTGTGAGGATATGATCCTCCAAAGACCTTCTAAATACATGGAAATCTTAAAAAAAAATTGAACATACTCGTGTCGGACACATCCCTGTGTCCAACACTTACACCCGAATCCGAGTAACATAAGTTGATGCAGTCAAGTCAGATTGTCATCATGTTTCTGCCAAGGAGATAAACTTGAAGCATGTGATCTCAGATTTAAACTCATTCCTTTGCCACTGAGGGTTAAGCTAGGTGGTGGTTGGAAAGGGGGAGGGCGGGTCCAATTTTACCTAGAGATCCCAAGTTTGAGCTGTTGTGCATATTAATAATACATGCTATACATAAATTAAGAGTAATAGTGGTATTACTCGCATATTATATTATGGAATACTATGTTATTCGGATTTGGATATGAGTGTCAGATATTTATATGTGTACGACACGGGTATGTTTAATTTTTTTTTAAGTTTTTTCATGTATTTAGAGAGTCATATTTTCATACCCATGTCCAGATATGCGTCGGATACAGGTGTCGAAAAAGGATACATTAAGAAAAATGAAGAGTCAGAACAACATAGATGAAATATAGTGTAGTTATGTATTGCAGTTTGTATGAGTCAATGATAACTTTACGTTATCATTGTTAATGTAATTATGTTAAATTATGATCATTCATATAAAATAATAATATTTATTGAATTTTTTGTTTAGTTACCAAGAATTATATTGTGAACTATCATTTTTGCAGCTGAAAAACTTTTTTCTTAATACAAACGCTTTTGGCTGTTTATTACATAGCATCTTGGTATGGACTTCTTTTGCTCTCATTCCCCCTCCTTGTAGTACTCAAACATAGGATAAATGGATTGGAGCTGTTAATGTAGATGTGCAAAGGTATATAAAGTGTATTTGTGTTTATTAATTTGCCTTTTATTTGTATTCTATTATTATTTTTTTTGGTACATATGATTTTGTGTAGATACATAATCCTCTTTCATCCTATAAATTTCGCCCCTTTACTCGGATTTGAACTCGAAATCTCTTAGATAAAATCGCAAATTCTAACATTTGTACTCTATGTTGGGTTGTAAGAAATACTCTTGTAACATATATATATATATATATATATATATATATATATATATATATCATAATCTCCATTTTTGCTTCTACATCATCAATAATTAATCAAACTAAGGCAAAATTGAAATTATGTTATTTTTCATGAATTTAAGAAGGCTTATTATTTTGTTCATTAGAAAAAAAAAAGGAGTTAAGGTCCAATTAGGAAGAAGTAATAAAGATAACCATTTGAAGCTCATCAGCTCAATTAATGTCCCATTCCAAGACTTGGGCTTGAGGGGTTCCCCTTCTTTGTTCATCTATTTACCCAAAGCAAATTTCACGTCACAATAAATTTCATATTTATGAGATCCAAATTTTATATTACTGGAATTTTTTATTTTTTTTTAAAGTATTCGTATTCAACATTTATATTTGATAAATATTCGAATATGAATATAGGGATATAATCTTTTGAATATATTCAAAAAGTTGTTTGATAAATTGAAAAAAAAAAGTGTTGAAAAATTAAGTATTTGAATTTTTATTACTAAATTTATAAGTATTGAATTTGTATTATAAAAATCATATTACTGAAAATTAAATACTGAATATAATTATTTTGTTTGAAAACTGTAAATCTTGAATTTTAAGAATTATTCATTTCACATTTTTAATTTTATTAACATAATATTTTATATTATTTTAAATAGTTTTGAATAAAAATTAAAAGGGATAATTTAAATATCTTATTATTTATACCCAAAAAAATTAATTTAAATATAAAATTTTAAAAATAAAATTAATTTAATATTTTATGCATTAAACAATAAGTAGCTCTTTACCTATTTATCTCATTCAATATTTTCGTTGAATTTTTTTATTAAATATAATATAAATTATCAAACACATTAAAAAAAATTAAATGTTGAAAATTATTTTTATCAAACACACCCTAACCCTAACCGAATTGAGGCTTGAGCCATACTTAGCCCAAGGTAGTGACCCGGTTTAAGGCTTAGGTAATTAGACTCCAGCTTTGGTTCCTTTCCTCCCTTAAACCCTAATAAAACCCAGTTTCCCCAGTAGCCCATTTCCTCTGATCTCCTCAGTCCTCTCTCTACAAGCTCTTCAATGGCATCCTCTGCAAAACCCCCATATCTACTTTGAATCTTAAAACCCTTCTAAAACCCCTCCATTTCCAAATGTCTCTCTTTAAAACTCTCCTTCTTTCTAACCAAACCAAAGTTCTCCTCAAAACCCAGAACCCTCTTTACAAACTCCTCCCTCCTTCACCACCCTTCATAATCAGAACCCTTAATTCCTCTGCCCAGAAACAAACCAAGAAGCCACTTTATCTGTTGTTTGAAGAAGCAGTTGGTTTAACTGAAAAAGCTGGTGGAAATGAAAGCCAGAGCGAAGGCGAAGGCGAAAAGAATGAGCTAATGAGTAAATTAAGGGAATTGGAGAGAGAAGTTAGGAAGTTGAAAGAAAACCCAAAGCTAAAAGGGGAAAAGAAAGAAAAAAAGGGAGTAGAGAGGGAAAAATCCCAGAAAGTTAAGAGTTTGGTTGAGTTGTTTGGGGGTGAAAAGAAAGAAGAAAAGGTGGAAAAGATGGTGAAAGTGAGGAGAGAATCGGGGGAGGTAACAGTTTTGAAGGATCTTTCGCAGTTAGCTGAGATTTTCATTAGGCATTTGTATTCAAAAGGGTATTTTAACAAAGCTAATTTTTTGGTAGACAACAAGTTGGATTTTGGTTACTTTGATAGTAATTATGGCAGGGATTTTATCAAGTTTGCTGCTTACAAGTTTGGTAAAGATCATCAAGAGATTGCAAAGTAAGAATATGTTTTTCCCTTTTGTCCTTTTTATTTGGATTTGACATTGTTTGTTAATGTTTTATATTTATGTTGGCTGATTGATGTTCTTCACGTTATGTTTGGTTGTTATTAAGATGTTGGGGAAAATGAAGTTTGAGGATTATGGTTCTTTTAGTTTTGGTTTTTGATATTGAAATGGAACCCATAGTAACTAGGCTGATTGATTTCATTGGTTTTTTACTTTATAGTTATCAGAATAATGAACAATGTGGGAACTAGCAAGAAATTATAAATCTTTTGTCAATGGAAACTAGGTCGATTGATTACAATTGGTTTTTACTTTATAGCTATCAGAATAGTGAGAAATGCAGGAAATAACTGTTGTTATCATCTTTTTATTAATTTTTCCACAGCCAAATGGAGCACTAGTTTTCTCTATTTCTGGAGATTTTATAGTGTTTTTAAGGCTTTTTAGGATCATTTTAGTTATTTAGTAATGCCTTCTCAAAATTTTCAATGTGTAATTAAGTTGGTTCTTGTGTATTAAATCTGCTGATGAATATCTTAAGCTAATTATTTGAGAGATATAATTTCTGGTGAGTTGGTTGGTGGGTTTAGCATATTTGGTAATGAAAATTCTTGTGTTAATTGTTCTTGTTCTTTTTGGGAATTAGAAACACAATAACGAGTTTAATTTGTCAAAATGAAGTAGTTTCCCACTATCCATGAAAAATGGCTGAAGCTCTGCTAAAATGTTAAAAGAACCGAAAAAAAATACTTATTAAGGATTGTGCTATGAACAATTTTATTATGATTGTACTAATGTGGAGACTGATCTGAAGTTCCACTTCATAGATAAAATGAGATGATAGTAACCGTCTTTGATTTGCCCAAGTATTTTAGTTAATGTCTTAACTTTTATTGATCAAAAGATGATTTTAGCCTAGGTTCCTTTTCTAGTATACCGGATAAAAGCAGTTATTTATCTATGACTAGTCAACAGAAATGGATGAAAATTCAGAAACAAGAAAAACAGGGATATTCATATTTAAGTGCATAGAGCAGACATGCAAAACTATAGGCATTCATATACACAAGTGTCTAGTCAAGTATTATTTGGTATCCAAATTTAATTAAAAATTACCAACTCTTTTTCTCTCTTCCCAAAAGAAAAAATCTACTGAAGTAATTGTTAAGACCCGCTTTCATAGGTTGCGCTTGGATGAATTATTATATACTATCTGCATGACAATAAATGGAACATCTGATCGGTTTTCTTGTAGTAACGTTATACGAGTTTTGAGGATCTTTTTAAAGTTATTTTATACCTGTTATTCAAAAACCACCATGAGAACCAATAATTGAAATCCTTCATGTTCTTCTGTAAAATTGTCAAAGAGATTTTGCCATAGTGTTCTGTAGAATACAGAGTCTTATATTCAAGTATTGCAAAGCTGGCATTCATGGTTTTTGCATACCATTTAGCAAACAAAGAGCAAAAACACTTAATTTTCACTTAATATCCATATTAGTACATTTCATGAATAGCAGCATATATTTGTCAGAGCTACATGATATGAAGAATTATGTGTTCTACAATTGTGCAAAGTGGGTCTCTATGTGGTTGACAAAAAAGCATGGTAATGACAGTTTTTTTTTTTTTCAAGTATAAAAAAAAGGAAAGTTCTCACTCATTCTAACATAATTTTTTTGGACTGGATATGATATGGACAACCATATTGTACACCAATGCATTTTTTTCTATTATTTTTTCTTGTTTTTATACAGCTCTTCTCCTTGCCATCTTTTGGGGGAATCTTTACCTATGTTACTCAGACTTAGGTGTGAGTGTCGGACACGGGTATGTGTCCGACACGGGTATGTTTGATTTATTCTAAGTTTTTTAATATATTTGGAGGGTCCTTGGGGGATCATATTCTCATTCCGATGTCCGAATATGCGTCGGATACAGGTACTTCAAGAAAAATGAAGAGTTGGACTGTCAGAGCAACATAGATCTTTACTGATTGACTGTCTTTTTGCTTCTTGTAAAATAACATAACCTTAAATTTTGTATTTGCAGGTGGTTGTCAGGCAATCACTTGGAAAATGTGGCGCTCTTTGGTTGCCCTTCTCTTCATAAAAATAATGTCTTTGCTGCTAAGAGGTTGCGCAGAATCTTTAAAATTCAAGAAGACACTGTAAGCCATTATTTCAATACTTCTACCAAGAAAACTTTTATTCTGTATTGAGTAATAAATATTCTAATGTTGTTTGTTTTATTGTCTGTGATCTCTTCAGGTATGTAGTCAATGCATATTAAAGGATTCGTGCAAGTATGCTAATAGGAGTGTGTGGGGAATTGCTACCAAGAGTTTGCTTCTGGTTGATGTAATGAAGGTTATCATTTTGTATGCTTTAGACCAAGTGCCTCCAAAGCTCACAGTTCCCGATGAAGTACAGGATTCAGTCAAGAAATTGCTGGAGGAGGTTATAAAGCTAAGTCAAACCACATGACAAGGCTTCTAAAATGTTCCTACAGGTACTTGGTGTGAATTCGGCTGTAACTTCTTCGCTATCATTTTGGCCGTTTCCATTGATTTGTTCGGATCACCATATTACAGATTATTGATATGATTACAAGAAACATGGATAAAGTTTTGCTGGTGGCATAGATGATCTTATCGGCAGACAAGCACACGTTCAAAGAAGGATTTTCGAAGTAAAATATTGATGGCTGATGTCCAGGAATGTATTCTATATTCAGGAATGACGCATTTCCTTTGTTGACTGTTTGCAAAGCTCTAGATGATACAGGTCGGTCAACTCCAACATCCATTCAGAACTTCTCTTAGGTGCAATCTCATATTCATGTCCCTTGAACACAGATTTTGCATTAGCTTAGAAATTTCTTTTTATAATTATAAATCTTATATATAATCTTATAAATATAACTCATAGTAATTTGATCACCATAGATCATTCATTCGAATTGTGTGAGGCATTCTAATCAAGTCTTTCGTCCTTCAGTTGGTAAAGCATTTGATAATACTTTGACTCTATGTTATTCGGACTCGGGTGTGAGTGTTGTATAAGGGTATGTGTCCGACATGGGTATGGTCAATTTTTTCTAAGTTTTTTCATGTATTTGGAGGGTCATATCCTCATACTCATGTCCGGATTGTGTCGGACACGGGTACTTCAAGAAAAATGAAAAGTTGAAGCAACAAAGCTTTGGCTGGTGCAGGCCTCTCTTAGAATAACTGTTTGATTCTGTTAGCATTCCCAACCTATAAGATCTTAAATCAGATTTGCATTGCTGATGCATACATATGATTCAATTCGATATATGTTTATCTGGAAGGAAATACAAATAGCGAAGCAACTGGGAACTTGGTTTATCCAAGTAACCAGTTAGAAGAATAGCTTTTCTCATTGACTAAACTTGTTTATGTTTTTAAGTTTATGGGATTCTCCTACGGGATTTGGGGGTGATGAAGGTAGTGGAGTTGTTCAACTGTTTCTTCATTATAATTATTTGCAAGTCAAAATTGTTGGATTGTATCTATGGATTCACTTTAGGGCTCTTTGGAAGTTTTTGTTAAAACTCTGATATGTTTGCGAAGAGTCATTGTCAAGAGAGGATTTGAAAAGCTTGGGGTTTATCGTATTTTAATTACTTTTTTTTGTTAAACTCAACAAAATATAACACAACACGTTTAGTAAATAAAAAAAGCATATAATAAATATGATATGATACATTTAAAATTTTAAATATGATTAATACGATTAACACGATATATTTAATACAAGTATTATATCATGTTTAAGATTTTGACATATTTAAATTTTTTTTATTGTGTTTATGTTTATATGATTGATATATATAAATAAAAAATAAAAAAATAGAAAATAGAAGATAGAAGATACAATATACATACATGAATTGTCAAATTTACCTTTTGTCAAGTCAAAACTATATTTCTTTCTCAACTTTAAACACTTACACTTTTGTTTTTGATATTTCATATTATTTCATGATATTTTTATTTTATATTAAAAAATTGAATATAAGTATAATAAAAACATGAGAATTCTAATATAAATATTTTAAAATCCTAATTCATGGACTTATTAAGTTATCTAACTATAATATAAAATGAACTACATGAACTCTTAAAGTTGTGACATGTGTCATTTTTTTGAAAAAAAAGAAAGGAAAGTTAAAAAATAAAAAAAATTTGTGTTTGTGTGTTTAAAGTATTAAAAAATTATATAAATTTTTACATGTTAATAATTCATTTTGTGTATATTTTTGATATGTTCGTGTATTCGTGTAGTGTTCATTTTTTTTTTGTGTTTTAATTATTTTTCTTATGCTGTATTTGTGTCGTGTTTTAATTCATTTCATATTTTGTATAGTTTGTCATTGTAATCAATTTGGAGAAAAATTTATGTGTTCATGTCGTGTCTCAAGTCATGATATATTTTGTATAATTTGTCATAGTGATTCAATTTAGAGAAAATTTTGTATGTTTGTGACGTGTTCGTGTTATTTTTTTGTTTAAAGTATTATAAATATATATAAATTGTTACACATTAATAATTCGTTTTATATAGATTTTAACACGTTCGTGTATTCGTGTCGTGTTTATGTTTTTTTTCGTGTCAGCCGTATTTTAATTATTTTCCAATATTGTGTTTGTGTCGTATCTCAATTTATCACATATTTTATTCTTTTTATTTTTTCGTGTGTTTAAAGTATTATAATTTTTTACACGTTAATAATTCGTTTTATTTATATTTTGACACGTTCGTGTATTCGTGTCATGTTTATGTTATTTTTCGTGTTGTGTTTCAATTAATTTTCTTATATCGTGTTCGTGTCGTGTCTAAATTCATTTCATATTTTGCATAGTTTGTCATTGTGATTCAATTTAGAGAAAATGTTGTGTGTTCTGTCCTGTCTCAATTCATGATATATTTTGCATAATTTGTCATGATGATTCAATTTTAAAAAAAATTGTATTTTTGTAACGTGTTCATTTTCGTGTTATTTTTTAGTTTTTCAAAATATTATAAATTTATTTAAATTTTTACGCATTAATAATTCATTTTATATAGATCTTGACAAGTTCGTATATTCGTGTTCATGTTCATGTTATTCTCGGTGTCGTGATGTGTTTTTTTTTTTTTTATTGTGTTATATTGTGTCTCAATTTATTTCTTATTTTGCATAATTTGTCATAATAATTCGATTTTAACTTTAAATTCATTTACTTAAGATATTAAAATATACAATTTTATTTAAATAAATGATAATTATTTAATATGATTTAATTTAAACTTATTTGAGATTGTTAATCTAATTAAAATTTTATAAATATTAAAAAAATCTTCGAGTGAAACGAAAGAAGAATTCTAATTGCTTACAAAATCGACTACCTAAAATTTTCATTATTTTTTAAATAACTTCTTTGAGTTGATAATTTAATTGCCTATTATTATTATAAAAATAAAAATAAATGAATTCAAAATATATCAATAATCAGTGGCAAACTTGTAAATTGCAAAGATATCACGGGCAACATATCCAATCACCCTGTTAATTTACAGGGTAAATTTGAAAAATATGTTCTGAATAGTTAAATAATTATAAAATAATTTAATGGATAAGAGTTATTTGAAAAAGAAAAAATATTAAAATGATATAATAAAGATAAAATTACTCTTAATGAAAATTTTTCATTTTTTTTCTTTTCTCATTAAAAAAATTTATTTTTTAAAAAAATTGTAATAAAAATAAAATATTTAAATATGTATATTTTAAAAATAAAATATTTAATTTTAGAAATACTATTTTTATTATTTAAATTTTTGTAATTAAAAAAGTAAATTAAAAAAATATTTAAATATTTATTTTTTAAAATAAAAAAATTATTTTTTAATTAAAAATGTAATTTAAAAATTAGAAAAAAAGAAAAAAAAATATTTTTTTATCAAAGATAATTTTATCTTTATAATTTTTTTTCTAATAATTTTTATTTTTCATTTTCAAATAATTTTTATTCTTCATTTTCAAATAATTTTTATTCATTATATCTTTTAACAATTATTATATCATTTATGATATTTTTTTCAAATTTACCTTAATTTACAAGCAGTGGTTCATCAGTTTTTTTCTTCCCGGGTTTTCAACTTTCACAAACCAAAACGCAAAATATTCCCGGTTTCCCGGTCGGTTTCCGGTCCACCCATAAATCCGCCGGTCCAAATCCACTTCCATCTAGATCTCATCATCAAATCATCTTTCACCCTTTTCCCGCCAATTCACTCGCCATTAAACGTCGTCGTCTTTAATCTCCCATGTCGATCTAAAACTTAGAAGCTAAAAGATCCTTCTCCGATCATTTACAGTTGAAACGGCACCGTTGCATCTTAGATTCATCAGTTTTAGGCTCATCTTCCGCTTAATTCACCAGACACTGGATTCTTATTGATTTTCTCTTTCTCTTTTTCTTTTTCTTTTCCTTTCACTTTGTTTTTCATTCTTTTTTTTTTTTTTTTTTTTAATTTCTTCTTCTTCATAATCAAACAAAAAAATTTGCTATAAATTAAATAATTCTGGCATCGATTTTTTTCTTCGTTTTGAAATGACGTCGGGGACGAGGCTTCCGACATGGAAAGAAAGAGAGAACAACAAGCGGAGAGAACGCCGGAGGAGAGCAATAGCTGCGAAGATCTTCTTCGGACTTCGGATATACGGTAACTATAAGCTTCCGAAGCACTGCGATAACAATGAAGTTCTCAAAGCTCTTTGTAACGAGGCCGGTTGGACTGTCGAGTCCGATGGCACTACTTAACGTAAGGTGAATTACCATACTCACCTTAACCCTTTTCTCTTTTCTTAGTCTTTTTTATTGATTAATTCTGAGTAGAAAGAAATTGAAGATAATGCTGATGCAGATGAAACAGTTAATTTTTTGTTTGGAAAAGAAAATTCGTTCAAATTTTGCGTTTTGTATTGCTAGTTCGTTTAAAGTTGATCGGAAGCAACGGAAAATTGCCTTTTCCGGTATATTTTAGCAGGAAGAAGATCGTAATCATTTAAAATTGTACTTTTTTTATTTTATTGATTTCTTGCCTATTTTAGCACGACGAAGATCCTTTTTATTGTTAGTGTAGTAATAAGAATTTAATAATCACAAGAAAAAGAAAATCAAATAAAATCGTGGTCTATGTGCTAAATTGTGCCGCGTTTTGCGGTGCATGTTAGTCTTCGGAAGTGTCTCCGTCGTGCTAGCATAAGCAGATTCCGGCGGGCGAGTGCTGAAATCGGACTTCCAAGAAGATCTGGTGCTGTCATGCACGGCTCGTATCAGTGCACGTTAGCAGTAGCACGTCAGCAGCCAACTTGTGAGCCGTGAAGCACCAAAGAAAGATTCTTCTTTTCTTTGATGACTATATTAACTGGTATTATTGCATATGAGAGAACATGGTATTGATCATCAAAATCAAAATAGCAAAACTAGACATAGATCTCGAGAGAAAAACCCAACTATCCTTCTTAAAATGATGATTGCTGAGGGTAGTTTTGGCATCATTTATAGTGAGGCCTGATATTTCTTTTTACACTTTTAATTGCTAAGTAACAAGGCTTCTTGTTCAGGGATTTTACACAGTTTCCCGCTTTGGCGAGAACTTTCATTTTCAGTTGTTCACGACGGGTTTTTCATTTTCCTTTGGTATTTCTTTTTATTTTATGGGATTGGCGTTCAATTATTGAGTTTTAGGGGTAATTTTGAGTCACTGGGAAGGTTATTTTAGCCTTTTTGGTTGTTCATTTATGATTCAAGATTTAGCAAAATTGAATGGAGTAATAACATATTAATACCCATTAACTGTCTCCTAATAATGAGTCAATTTAGTAGATGTGTAGCTACAGGGAAGGTTTTAGATTAGGTTGTTTAAATGGGAAAGTGTAGTGCACTGTCAAAATTCAGTCTTCTGAGAGAAATTAGATAACTATCTTTATCTATGGGGTTAGCAAGTTTCTTTGATGAAATCTTGACTTGAACCATTTTAAGATAAGAGGGAAAGGGAAAAGAAATCTAGGTACTCATGTGCTATTGTCTGGATTTTACTGGTGATTTAGCTGGCAACCTGGAAGGTGGTCCAGCTACCTTTTTTCTTTTTTTTGGTTGCTTCATGCTTGACTGTATTTATTACCACCTCTTGCCAATTTATTACCACATTTGGTGTTCTTAGCTTGATTACTCAATACTCAACTAAGCAAAGACTATATAGTTAATAAGTAAGGCCTACTATTGTATAGAAGTTTGAATCAGGTGGACTATTTCTAAGACTGCAACTTAAAGGGAGAAGTTGAGGTTATTATCATGTATAAAACAGTTGAGGGTTTTTGCTCCTAAGCAAATTGAGGATTAATTTGTCAAAGTATATCTGATTATATGCTTTTTTGATCATAGCACAGAGAGATGAGGTTTTCGGGGGAGAAATTGTGAGTCTGATATGTGAAGTGATGGAAAACAATGTGTAATATGACACAACGGTCAAGCTCAATTCAACTGATATATTCATAGTTGAAATGATTTAAGATGGAAAATAAGTTTATTGAGATGGAAAAGAAAAATGAAGGGGCGAATATAATGATATCCTAGTTTGTTGTATAAATAACATTCATAAGAACTCAAATTACATCTGTAATCAAATGCTGGAATGAGTTATGGTTTTCTGAGCTGCTATTTAAGTTTCTTATTTCCAGAATTGAGCATTTGCAGTAATGGTATTTGATCTGTTGTATCTGCTTTTAGGACACTGATAACTATCTAATTTCCGCAGGGTTGCTAGCCTGTGGAGTGCATGGATGTAGTAGGTGGATCTGCAACTGCAAGCCCCTGTTCATCTTACCACCCAAGCCCTGCGTCATCATCCTTTCTGAGCGCAGCTTCATCTTCGTATGTGGTTAATCCCAATGGTGATAGGAATTCTCTTATTCCATAGCTAAAAAACCTCTCATCTGCATCCTCATCAGCGTCCTCTTCCAAGCTTCCCCATATCTATTTTCATGGTGGTTCCATCAGTGCTCCTGTCACCCCTCCATTGAGCTCACCAACTGCTCGAACCCCATGAATTAAAACCAACTGGGAGGACCAGTCTGTCCGTCCAGGTTGGAGTGCACAACAACACTCTTTCCTGCCTTCTTCAACTCCACCTAACCCTGGTCGTCAGATTGTTATGACCCAGAGTGGTTTGCTGGGCTCAGAATCCCTCACAGTGGGCCAATTTCTCCCACATTCAGTCTTGTCTCCTCAAACCCCATTGGCTTCAAGGAGGAAGTTTTAGCTGGTGGGGGATCCCGCATGTGGACTCCAGGGCAAAGCGGGACATGCTCTCCTGCAATAGCTGCAGGATTAGACCATACAGCTGATGTTCCAATGTCTGAAGTTATTTCAGATGACTTTGCATTTGGAAGCAATGCAACGGGGCTAGTAAAGCCGTGGGAAGGAGAGAGGATTCATGAAGAATGTGGATCAGATGACCTAGAACTTACTCTTGGCAGTTCCAGGACTAGGTGAGTTTGTGAACTTCTTGAATAGATAGCTAAAATTCACTACTTTTTTTACTTGTGTCACATTGTCATGCAGATAAAGCAATCTGTGAAAAAGTTTCGGTCATGTTTCTGACTCTTTATTTTTCTTGAAATATCCGTGTCCGACTTATATTTGGACATGGGTATGGGGATATGATCCTTCAAACACCGTCCAAATACATGAAAATCTTGAAAAAAAATTGAACATACCTGTGTCCGACACTCACACGAGTCTGAGTAACATAGGTTTCGGTGTCCTTTTAGTATGAACTTTGATTCCATATTTGTGCTAAAGGGATCAGGGTGAGCATGAGCCGTTGCTCGGTCTTGTTTTAGTTTTTATTTAATTTTTGAAATTTGTACTCTAAAATTTGTTTCTAAATTACATATAGTTAGCTCTTCAATGCCTCGCGTTCGGCCTTTCTCTATTTAAATCTTATTTTTCCTAAAAAGAACTGTTATACTTTATGTTAGTTTGCTATAGGAAGAAATGTCTCAATGACTGGTCAATTTTACTGTTTCTCAATGGCCAAACCTTTTATGAAAATTAGGATAGGTTGGAGTTTTACCATTTCCTTTTGTACATACTTGACATTATTATGTTGCCATGCTTCATTATCGAAGTTCACTTATTCTTTTGGGTTTTTATTTGATTAGTTTCTATCAATAAAGTCAATATCGTATCAATGCACGTATTATTTTTATTTTGGTATTACTATATATTGGTATCAGTATATTTCGACGTATTATTTTTGTTTTGATATTGCTACATATTAGTATCGGTATATTTTGATGTGCTAATTTAAATTTATCAGTATTTTTCAAATATTTTTACATATATAACTTATTTTCAAGTTCCTTAATAAAAATTTTATTATATACACATGCAAATATATTTTCATTACATGAAAATAAGTTATATATGTAAAAATATTTGAAAAATACTGATAAATTTTTATTATATACACATGCAAATATATTTTCATTACATATATATAAATATAAATTTTAAAACTATAAATATTTAGTCAAAATTTTTAAACATCAAATAAATATAAAAATATTAAACATATATAATAAATTATTATTAATTAAGTTTAAAAGTTTAATTTAATGAACATATTTTATTTTTAAATATAATTATAAAAAAAATATTAAAAATTGATTTAAAAAATCAAATAAGTGATGAAAATTAAAAAATAAATAAAATTTATATCACAAGTACAAATTGGTACAATGATATAAATCAGTACAAAAATCAAAATAATATAATATTAATATTATTTCAATTTATCTTTAAATTAATAAGTATCAACCCGTAGCCGGTACAAATACGACTACACTGATTTTAAGTTTCAACCCTTCTTTATTGCTTTGCTTTCTTGTTTTATTGACATATTGGGGGGTCCTAATTCCCAACAGACTTGGTTAATATTTTTAAGAAAGAAGCACTTAACAGACAAGGACAATTGTCGTGGACCAGATCATAGTGACTTTGCTAATGAAACTCTTGAAATTTGGATTGGGGCTATAGGGCTATGTTTCTTCGATTTGAATGGCCTGTTTTTTCAGTATCTGTTGACCAAAAACCCTAAAAAAAAGCATATAATTTAGGTTTCGGTTGCTTTTTTTCTTTATATACAAAAGAAATTAAAATTTAAGAAAAATTGAGGAGGAGAATTTATAAGTATCGGTGATCGAATTTCAACTTTATGAGAATCTATCTGGAGATGAGTGAATTATTCAAGCTAAGTTGCTTTCGTTTTTTTTTTTTTTTTAAAAGTAAAAAATAAAAAATAATAGAACACTAAAGACAAATAGTAAAAATTAAAAAGAAAAAGAATTTATTAAACTGCTTAATCAATGGAAAATATGGGGAAAAAAAAAAATCCTCTTATCTGGTTGTCATGTTGGTTCAACCATCACCTGTTGCAGGTTTGGGAGTATGCTGGTGAGCTTGACATAAAGATTGAGCAAACAAAAGAGTTGAATAATGAGTGGCTATGTTAGATGAATTTTTTATTTTTTTAAAAATATTCGTGTCGACACTTCCTCGCTCAATGAGAAAATGGGTCAGATTCTATAGGATCAAACCTATGGGACTTAAGGAATGATGGAAGGGAATAAAATAAAAAAAAAAAGAAATCAAAAAAAGAGGGGGGAAAAATAATAAATAAGTAAATAAAAATGAAGTAGACACATATTCGATATAAATTTATGATATGATCTTTTAAATATATAAAAAATATTAAATATATTTATATCAAATACATATTTATATTCAAACGTTCATTTTGAATCTCCATAACATAATTGAGTGGTCAGATTTCTTTAATTTGGCCACACCGATTACTTTTTTTTTTTTGGTTCCCAAAAATAAAAACCCTTATTTGTAAGCAAACTTGGGATTGGGGACCAAACCTGTTTGATTGATAACATGTGGTGGAATTTGACCTGTAAAGTGATTTCTATTCAAATTAAGCCATATGAGGCTTTGACAACCACCAAGCTTGGCTGGAAGTTTCCTAGAAAGTGAGATAGAATTTAACAGCAGAATGCTGAGTTTTCGAAGATTTTCTTTTCCTAGACTAGCAGGAATATGACGGTTTTTTATCATAATATAATAAAAAAAAAAAATTTATTTATCGAAATATCATTATTTTTAAATTAATTTTTAAAATTTATTATTTTTTAAAATATTTTGTCAAATCGCCATCTCCATAACGATTTTTTCACGTATATTTTCAAAAAAATTGAAAAAACACAAGAGAAATAGGCATGAGAGGTGACGATTTTTCTTGGTGTATTTTTTTTTTTAATTTGTATTTTAATATTTAAATTTCAACGGTTAAAAAAAATCAAAAAAACAAAAAATCAAATTTGAAGGCAACGGTCACTTGACCGTTGCCTTCAAATTCCCCACCCCCTACACCCCAAAATATCTATAATAAAATCTCATATTTTCTACAATAAAATCTCAAATTTTTCTTTTTTTCTTCCTTCTTCCTTCTTCTATGCAAAATTTCTTCTTGTTAATTTAAAAATGGCTTCATCATCATTATTGAGGTTGTAAGAAAATCACATATCCTCGGTTATATTTAAAGAGGTAAGTAATTTTTTGTAATATTATTTGTTTTACATTATCAAATTTTAATAATTTTTTAATTATTATAGTTTTATAATTATTATTGTTTTGTCATTTTATAGTTTTATAATTTTTATATTATCTATTTTTTTTTAATTATTATAGTTTTATAATTTTATAATTATTATTGTTTTGTCATTTTATAGTTTTATAATTTTTATATTATTTAATTTTTTTAAAATTATTATAGTTTTATAATATATTAATTTTTATAATTTTATAATTATTTAATTTAATTTAATTAATTATCAACAGGATACTCGTAACGTGTTACGTTCGAGAAAATTTACATTGGAGGACCTGCATCCATCTATTGTCGACCACTTAAGAAAAGTTGGATTTTATCACGCAACTCAAATTCGACGATTTTTGCTACAACCCGACTTAATCAGTGCGTTGATCGAACGATGGAGACCCGAGACGCACACTTTTCATTTTTCATTTGGTGAATGCACGGTAACTCTAGAAGATGTTGCGCTTCAACTGGGACTTTCGGTTCATGGCGATGTAGTTATAGGCGCAAGCTTGCTAGATTAGAATGAAGAGTGTCAAAATCTATTGGACGCGGTACCTCCAGATGAGAATATATGTGGCTCAACGGTGAGACTAAATTGGTTGAAATCCTTCAAAATCTTTCATTACACGCAACTGAAGAACAGATACAATATGTTGCTAGAGCATATATTTTACGTTCGATTGGAGGATTACTAATGCCTGACAAATCGAGCAGTCGGGTACAGTTAATGTATCTTCCATTACTACGTGATTTAGAGCATGCGGCAAATTATAGTTAGGGTTCTGCGTGTTTGATGGTTTTGTATAGAGAAATGTGCTGGCTACAGTTCCAAAAAGCCATGACATAGGTGGATGTTTAGTGCTTCTACAATCATGGGCTTGGTATCGGCTGACATTTCTTGCTCCGCGCGTGGATGTTTCGGCGGTATACCCCCTTGCAAGCAGGTAATAATCTTTACTATTTTATTAATTTTTTACGAACTTGTATTTTTATAGGTCTATTAAGATTTTATATGCATTTTAACAAGTGGATTCATCGTAGAGATCTTACCGAGACTCCGACCGACCTTGCAAGTATAAGATTGCGACTAGATCGAGTAGGATATGATAAGGTAAATGTTTCGATTGTTACATTCAAGTATTTTTGTATTTAATCCATATGAAACTAATAATTTGTAATAATTATTCGTAGTTTCAGTGGATGCCATATTCTTCAAATGAAATTATGGCATGCCTCCCATCGGATGCCTACAATAATTGTAATATATGGAAAGCAAACCCAGCATTGATATACTTTTCATATGTAAAGTGGCACCACACTGAGAGGGTGTTGCGACAATTTGGGATGCAACAACCAATTCCGCAAGCACCGGTGAACCTTGATAAGGTTCACAAGATTGACATGCGTGGGCGTCATGAAGAATTTTGGCCTGCGAAGCATGAATATTGGATCCATTGGTGGGATATACGTGATGGAAACTCAATTAAGAGTTGTAAACCCAAGTGCAGGTTATGTTCAAGTAATAAATTCTCGGGTGTCCGAGGTCGAACCACAGGGAAGCGTATTAGTAAGTATAAGTTTATAAATATAAGAAAAAGAAAATAAACAAGATATTAGGGAATCAATAACAAAGAAAGTAAACAAGATATTAGAGAACAAAATAAACAAAATAACATAAAAGCAATTAAACAAGATATAAAAAAAACAATAAGAAAAGATGTTGAGGTTAGAGAATCCACTCTTGGTGTTATGCTAAGATTAATCTTGTTTTATTACACAATTGAAATCCACACATAAGGGAGGTTCCAACCGGAAGGTTTAGCAATTCAGTCCAAATTGTCCAACGTCCATAGCATATGATATTATGTTCATTTGGTGTCCTCAAAACTCACAAAAAGAGTCCAAGCATTCCTTATGCCAAGGTATATGTCTACAACAAATCAAGGTTATGAAACCAAGCATTTACTGTGCCATTTTCATTGTCAATAATGAATCAAGATCTCTACTTTGCAAGTATGATTTTAAACCAAAAGAAAATATTATCTACACTAGTGTTTATAAATGATGATTCATTTTAGCTCATGTTGAAGAGACTAACCTTAGCATTTACCAAGAGCTTCACCTCATCACCTCAACAATATGATTAGCAACACATACTAGATATGAATAAAATGAAAAGAAATGTAAGAAACATAAGTAAAGAAAAAGAAAACTAGAGAAAGGAAAGAAGAAGAAACTTAGAGAATTTTATTACAATGGCAAATATCCTACCAATGTATAATGTATACCAATACTCATCCAAGGCCCTCTATTTATACACATTTTGGAGGGCTAAATGACAAGAGACAAGCTTTACAAATTTCAAAGGTAGGTATAATAGGTGGGTGCATTTTTCTAACAATTTTCGTCATATTGTATGACAATTCTGATCAGCCAGCTTGATGGTCGATTTTGTCAATGTTGGAGGCTCGATCTGATACAATGGTCTTCTAGAAAAATATACCCCTATCAGTTACGGATCCATAGCCGTTGGAATCAGATCATTTGCGCACGTGGATCGGAAGATATGGTCAAAATACCAAAACGGTGCAGAACAGACGTCATTGCACATCAGCCAACTTGATGGTCGATTTCGCTAGGGAAAACGACTCCGTTTCAAGAAGTGTAAAACATGAAAAAGATAGATATGCCTCTTAGCTTTGCAGGGATACAAAGTTCAGCCTTATTGCTTCAGTGAAACGCGAGATATAGCTGATATGGCAAAAGGTGTCGGAACTGGAACTGAACTGGATTTGCCCTTAATTCTAGTAATCTGAAATCACTCAAAGAAACTTGTGAAAAACACCAAATTACATAAAAATATAAAAGATCATAAACACAATTAGACTAAACAATAATAACTCGTATTTGACACAAAACAATAATAAAACATAACTAAAAACTATATAATTATACGAGTTATCACACCCCCATACTTAGATTGTTGCTAGTCCCTAGCAACGACTCAATAAAATAAGAAAATCTAATCTAATCCATTTTCGTAGGAAATCACGGTGGCACTTAGCATGTGACACAAGCCTTTAAACCCCTAGGTGTCCCTAGTGGACGAGTTTAGTCTCGTGAGGGTTTTCTAGGACGATACCCACAAACATTGAAGACATAAGAAAAACTAAAAATAATAATTATAACTAATCCTTCCAATATAAATTAGAGATAATCATTGGACAAGTCTTAAAAACTAATCAATAGCTTAAAGAAATTCACAAAAAATCTTGCTTGAATGTAAATAGTTTGAGTTAAGCCAATATTAACATAACATATTTCAATCAAAATAGTGTATATTCAAGCTTAATCTCAACTTCTCACATGGGATACTCTCTTGATTTTCACTCTTTAAAGTAGTGGTAAAGTGTTTACACTCAATCAATCTCATGAAAACACTTCTACCATATGCTTGCTTTTCCACCTATTCTCCACTATTTAGATCATACAACTTCATAAATCAAGAGGTCTTTATTCAAGGTTGTAATGGGGCCAAAGGGTTATAATGTGGTTAAAGAACAAAAGGACAAAGATATCACAAAGGTTCCAAAGAGTTCATAGATTTTAGAGACATAATAAGATCATACAAATAAAACTTCTCAAAACTCTTATAAAGCACATAATAACATAGGCTAAATATTCATGTTGAGCCTTTGCATCATTCTAACCAACTTTGTAACATCTTTTTCTAGAAGTTCAAGAGAAGATTTTTTTTTTTTTAATATGGGAATGTATTTGACAATGATCCCTTTCTTTTTCTCTTGACTTTTTCTTTTCTTTTCTTCCCCCACACTTATCTTTTGTTTCTAACCCAAATTTTCAACTAAAAATATCCCTTGTTTTTTTGCAATATGTCTCAAAATATAAAAATCCATCTTTAGAACAAGGGTAAGGATATAAGTATATTTAGGCTAGGTGTAAGTTGTGGTTACCAATAAAACAGCATATTTAATGTAGGCTCAAATTGGCTCACTAGTGGGGATGTTCTCTTAGAAATAAGGGATGGCTGTTTGGCTCTGGTTATAATCCTAATGCCTCTATCATATTCATGTTGTCACATGTATCAATATAGTCTCAAACGGTTTAAAGCAAGTTCTAGAGAATCATGTAATCATAAGAGCACTCAAGAAAAAAATTAGATTGATTTGTATAATGCATCAATCATTATAGGCTCAAAAACTCACAAAGATGATTATACAAGTCAGATTAAGTCTAAACATGCTTCTTTCTCAATCAACATATCATATTAACATTGGCTCATAAAAAGGTTGACATCAAGCTCAATTCTCATGAAAATCTTCTCACTAATAAATCTGTTTTAGACTTATGCAATTCATATCTCATCATTGTATTGAAAGTAACTAAAAAAAAAAAACACTAAGTCTAAACATGCCTTTTTTTTTTTTTTTTTTTTTTTTTGAAGAAGAAGATTAAATCAACTGACAAGGTATGTCTCAAGTCTCCCTTACTCAGACCTTGTTCAGAATGAATACTTCTAAATGTCTTAAAACACAACAATTTTTTTTTTTTTTTTTTTAAATTAGCAAAATATGTCCCTTACCCCCTACTAAAATATGACATTGTCCCCAATGTCAAATTTTAAAGGTAGAATTTAGGAGATATTACCTGCAGAGGTTGCTAACCACTTATTATAACTGAGACACAACAAACAAAATGTTAGATAATGTCGCCGAAAGTGTATTTGACCTGTCAGAAGAAAATGTTAACCTAACAAAAGATTTTTGCGTGATTTCAGGAAGAGAATCAAAAAGAGAAGAAAAATCAACCGTAAAAGTCCAATGCAAAAAATACGAGAATAATTACACAAATTGAACAACACGTAAATTAAACCGAAATGAAATTATTGCAAATCAAACCAAAAGCTGAGAAGTCATTTATTGTAGTTGTGATTGTGGCTCACATCTTCCTCTGGTTTTACGTCCAGAAACGGCTTAAACGCCTTCTATGAGTCGAGGATATGCTTCCCATCCAGTTTTCTTACAAGCTGGCAAACAGGGTCTTTTAACATCAGATTCCCAAGATGTTGCCATTCCCTTTGGAATTGCGACCATAAATCAAGAATTTCTCTTTGTACGTCTCCACTAGGATGCGTCTCAAGAGAAAGTTGGATATTACCCAAATTCTCCTTACTCAGTCCATCCTTAATGAATTCAATTTTATCATCTCGATTAGAGGACGGAATCCCAATAGAACGACATTTACCGTTACACGTCCATCGTGCACATTTGTGGCAATTTGAACTCATGCGTTTTGCTCGTCGCTTCTTTGCATAAGTGCTTCTACCTGTACCTGGTAAATGCAAAACAGGAAGATATTCATCTTCACGTACCTTGGCTTCAATTATCCAACGTATGTCTTCAGGAATCCCTTTGTGCATAAGCATTCTTAATCTTTCAAATCGAACTTGGTAAAGCTTCAGTAAAATATTCCGAGGAAAAGGAGGAAATCGTTTCTGCAATCTTTTGAGAATATCATCCATTCTGAAAAAAAATGAAATAAAATAAAATGAAAGAGAAATTTATATACAATATCAGTTTTGTGGGTAGCTGATGGAACCGACTTAAATAATCACGGAGTACCGTTATCCGCCATTTAACCGGGGTTAAAAAAAAATTATATTTACATCTAGTTATTTTCAAAACAAGGATCAGAAAGAAAAACAACCTCTTCTTGAGTAACATGATTTTCCAAAAAGAGTTTGAGTCTTTGACCATTTACCTTGAATACGTTACCATTTTGAGGATTCTCAATGTCAACTGCTCCATAATGATACACATGCTTAACCACAAATGGGCCAGTCCATCTTGATCTCAACTTACCAGGAAATATGTGAAGTCTAGAATTATAAAGTAGAACTTTTTGCCCAACATCAAATGTTTTTCTTGAAATTAACTTGTCATGAAAGGCTTTAGTTCTTTCTTTATGAATTTTAGAATTCTCATATGCATCTTTGAATAAAGTTGGCCAGTAAAATCCACACTGTAAAATTTTTGCAGCAGTTTTCTTTGATGAAAAATGACCACCACATGCCTCGGAATGACAAAACTTAATTACACTACTTACCTCATTGTCGGGAATGCATCTTCGAAAAATTTGATCAGGACAATATTTGAACAAGTAAGGGTCATCCCAGTAGAACTTATTTACCTCATTCAGAAACTTCCTTTTATCTTGGGGGCTCCATTGAGAAGGAATTTTTCCCAAAAAGGTATATTTTAGCTCGGATGGCAATGGTTTTAAATCCAGCTTGGGCGGTTCAATAGTTGATGGTGCAGTGACATTTGTGAGTGATGGGAGTTCCCTAAACTTTTGTTTCCAACGATGCTTATCCTGAAAAGAATTTAACAAAGAATCAGTGTGTGAAATTTCTGAAGCATTATCAAACTCACATTCAATTAAATAAGCTTCTAAAGGATCATGGAATGTGGTAGTGGTGAGATATTCATGAACAAGTTCTTCAATGAAATCCACTTCATGTACTTCTGAATCATCACCAGGTTGCTTGCAAGTGTTGAACACATTTAATTCTAAAGTCATATTTCCAAAAGAAATGTTCAACATACCATTCCTGCAATTTATCAGAGCATTAGAAGTTGCAAGAAATGGACGGCCTAATATAACAGGAATTTGAACATTTGGATTTGAAACAGGATGTGTGTCCAAAACAATAAAATCAACAGGGAAGTAAAAATTATCAATTTGAACCAAAACATCTTCAACTATCCCTCGAGGAATTTTTACAGAACGATCAGCTAGTTGAAGTGTAACAGGTGTTTCCTTGAGTTCACCTAAACCTAACTGTTGATAAACAGAAAAAGGCAAAAGATTAACACTAGCACCAAGATCAAGCAATGCACGTTCTATTCTAGTGTTTCCAATGATGCATGAGATTGTTGGACATCCAGGATCTTTGAATTTTGGTGGAGTAAGGTGCTGAATGATTGAGCTCACACTTTCCGTCAGAAATGCTTTTTTTTTGTACATTATGTTTCCTTTTAAATGTGCACATATCCTTCAAAAATTTAGCATAAGATGGAACTTGTTTGATTGCATCCAATAAAGGAATGTTAATCTTAACTTGTTTGAAAAGTTCATAAATTTTTGCATTTTGATTCAAATTCTTTATTGTTTGCAACCTTTGAGGAAAAGGAGCAGGATGCATACCTTTTTCTTTGTCCAAATTTTCAAGAAGTTCAGACTTACCATCATCCTTACCATTACTTTTCGGAGGGGAAAGAGGATCTTGGTCTTTTGATGGAATGTTTTTGTCAATTGCCTTTCCACTTCGAAGAGTTGTGATAGAACTGGCATTTTCCTGTTGAGTTTCATTGGAGCAAGAAACAAGACATTGAGTAGAAGGGTTAGGCTGAGGTTGAGCAGGAAACTTACCTTTTTCTTGAGTGCGTAATGAAGCTGTCAATGTGGACAAGGTGTTTTTGATCTCATTGATGTCCTGTGAAGTCCGGCTATTCACATTTGCTTGTGTTTGCATGAATGCTTGCAATGTCTCTTCCAAGGTTTGTACACGTAAAGGTTGATAGGAAAAAGTGTTGCCCGGCTTTTGAGATTGTGGTACCTGAACATGATTATTATTCCGCCAACTGAAATTGGGATGATTTCTCCATTCAGGGTTATACGTTTCAGAGTAAGGAGAAGGAAAAGGCTTTTTAAATGTGTTTATGGAATTTACTTGATCATGCAACGCTTCTTTAAGAATGAGAATGTTTGGACATTCAGAAGTGGGGTGTCCCATGATTTCACAAATTCCACAACTTTCTTCATTTTTAACCGTTTTGACTTCTTTTACTTCTCTAAGTTCCATGGCTTCAATCTTTCTAGCCAAATTAGCTACTTTAGCTTTTATCTCATCTTCTTGACTAAAATGATATTTACCTCTGTTAGAAACAAGATTAGATCTATTGAAACTTTCAGAGGAATTATCTGTGCGCCAGGCTTGAGAGTTATCTGCCAAATGGTCTAGGTAGTCAAAGGCTTCTTCAGGTTCTTTTTCTAGAAACTCACCGTTACACATTGTTTCAACAAATTGTTTAGTTTCGGGAGTTAAACTTTCATAAAAGAAACTAATAAGACGCCATTTTTCAAAACCATGATGTGGACAAGAACTTAACAAATCTTTAAAACGCTCCCAGCACTGAAAAAATGCTTCATTTTGATTTTGATTGAAATTTTGAATCTGTCTTTTCAAAGCAGTAGTTTTATGTGCTGGGAAAAATTTCTTTAGAAACTCAGTTTGTAATTCTTGCCATGTGCCAATTGACCTTGGTTTTAAATTATGAAGCCAAATTTTTGCTTTATCTTTTAAAGAAAAAGGAAATAATTTTAGCTTGACAATTTCATTTGTGCATTGTTGGTCATTAAAGGTGACACATACATCCTCGAAGTCTTTTAGAAACGAGTAAGCACTTTCCGATTCTAACCCATGGAAATTTGGAAGCAAAGCTATCATACCTGGTTTAAAACGAAAGTTGTTCGCATTGAGAGGAAAAATAAAACAAGAAGGTGATGAGCTTCGAGTTGGTTGCAAGTAGTCACGCATGGTGCGTACTTGTCTGTTCTCATCTTCAGCATGAACACTTTCATTGTCAGCCATGGTAGGAGTTGTATTAGAAAGATTACCTGAAAAAGTTTCACAATAAAATCTAACTAAACGACGAGATCTAAAATCACGTCGCCAAACAAGCATAAAACAAAGTTAATATACAGATTAGGCGGTATAACCAGCCAATAAAAATAAAACAAAGTTAATATACAAATTAGGCGGTATAACCAGCCAATAAAAATAAATATACTTATAAACTTATATACTTAGTATTGCTTCCCCGGCAACGGCGCCAAAAACTTGATGGAAACTCAATTAAGAGTTGTAAACCCAAGTGCAGGTTATGTTCAAGTAATAAATTCTCGGGTGTCCGAGGTCGAACCACAGGGAAGCGTATTAGTAAGTATAAGTTTATAAATATAAGAAAAAGAAAATAAACAAGATATTAGGGAATCAATAACAAAGAAAGTAAACAAGATATTAGAGAACAAAATAAACAAAATAACATAAAAGCAATTAAACAAGATATAAAAAAAACAATAAGAAAAGATGTTGAGGTTAGAGAATCCACTCTTGGTGTTATGCTAAGATTAATCTTGTTTTATTACACAATTGAAATCCACACATAAGGGAGGTTCCAACCGGAAGGTTTAGCAATTCAGTCCAAATTGTCCAACGTCCATAGCATATGATATTATGTTCATTTGGTGTCCTCAAAACTCACAAAAAGAGTCCAAGCATTCCTTATGCCAAGGTATATGTCTACAACAAATCAAGGTTATGAAACCAAGCATTTACTGTGCCATTTTCATTGTCAATAATGAATCAAGATCTCTACTTTGCAAGTATGATTTTAAACCAAAAGAAAATATTATCTACACTAGTGTTTATAAATGATGATTCATTTTAGCTCATGTTGAAGAGACTAACCTTAGCATTTACCAAGAGCTTCACCTCATCACCTCAACAATATGATTAGCAACACATACTAGATATGAATAAAATGAAAAGAAATGTAAGAAACATAAGTAAAGAAAAAGAAAACTAGAGAAAGGAAAGAAGAAGAAAACTTAGAGAATTTTATTACAATGGCAAATATCCTACCAATGTATAATGTATACCAATACTCATCCAAGGCCCTCTATTTATACACATTTTGGAGGGCTAAATGACAAGAGACAAGCTTTACAAATTTCAAAGGTAGGTATAATAGGTGGGTGCATTTTTCTAACAATTTTCGTCATATTGTATGACAATTCTGATCAGCCAGCTTGATGGTCGATTTTGTCAATGTTGAAGGCTCGATCTGATAAAATGGTCTTATAGACAAATATACCCCTATCAGTTACGGATCCATAGCCGTTGGAATCAGATCATTTGCGCACGTGGATCGGAAGATATGGTCAAAATACCAAAACGGTGCAGAACAGACGTCATTGCACATCAGCCAACTTGATGGTCGATTTCGCTAGGGAAAACGACTCCGTTTCAAGAAGTGTAAAACATGAAAAAGATAGATATGCCTCTTAGCTTTGCAGGGATACAAATTTCAGCCTTATTGCTTCAGTGAAACGCGAGATATAGCTGATATGGCAAAAGGTGTCGGAACTGGAACTGAACTGGATTTGCCCTTAATTCTAGTAATCTGAAATCACTCAAAGAAACTTGTGAAAAACACCAAATTACATAAAAATATAAAAGATCATAAACACAATTAGACTAAACAATAATAACTCGTATTTGACACAAAACAATAATAAAACATAACTAAAAACTATATAATTATACGAGTTATCAATACGTTCTCAACGAATTCCGACAGGTTATCCGATTGTTGGTAATAATTTCAAACCATCTGATGATTACATAGGATGGTATAAAAATGAAGGTCGGCCTTTTGTTTGTCCACCGTTGGTGTATGAGGATGTTAGGAGTATGCCATTTACCGAACGAAGTTCAAATCCATCCCCTCCTACACAGGAAATGGAAGCTCCTAGACCTAGCCGACAATGTGGTCAGACGCGTCAACCGGCCATGCATCGGAGTTCACTGCACCGAGGATGTCATTTAGTCATCCTGAACCTAAAAGGGATCATGGAGTACCATCCAGTCATCGTTATTCCGTCAGTCACCTCGGATATGACGTTGATGAGTGTTACCGACCATCACCGTTAATTACGAGGTTAGATGACCAGCTCCCCATCCCAAGTCCAAGTTCAGCATATCTAACTACAATGTATCAGTTTGGAATCCCTGTGTCAGCATTTGATGGTACATCATTTGTGGGTCCATCTAGTAGTCAAGTTCCTTTTATGGGTGAACTAGGTGTTGACTCCTCTAGTAGTGGGTTTCAAATTTTTGATACAGAAGAAATGGCGGATGACATACAACCAGAACTAGTGGCGGTTACAGCAAGAGGTCGTGGTCGACCGCGAATAAGTGCCACTAACAAGGTTGAACGACGAGTCCAACCAGCATGCAATAAGAGAGCTCGACACTGTTGCTTAACACCACGCGATCCGAGAGCTCTTCCATAAATAATTAGAATAAATGTACTTTTATCAATATAACTAGAATAATATATTTTTAATTTGTAATATATAAATTTATATGTTTTGCATTTCATGTTATTTATTTTAAATTTGTTGGGAAATTAATTGTTATTTATTTTTATTATTTATTATTGAATATATTTTTAAATATTCAATTTTTTTTAATTTTAAACTTTAAAAAAATAATTTAAAAAATATGACTTGATAATATTTATTTAAATTTATATTCTTAACTTTTATAATTTATAAAATTTCTTAATTTTATGTAAAATAATTAGCCAAATTACATGATAAGTATAAAAAAAAATTGCATAACATTTTCCCTTAATGGCAAAATATGTAAATATTACAGGTTATGAAAACATTTAATTCCTTTATTATTGATGCGAACTCTCCCTCGATGTGCCAGATTGATGCGGACATTTTCGACGGGTATGACTTTCATTTCTGCATAATCCACAACGTTTTGGTTGACCTTTCTCCTTGAGGTCTATTTCATAACGAATATGACTTGATTTTGGCCGACCATGTGGATTTCTTCTCATTTCTTGATTGGGACACACTTCTGGACCATCACATGTAGGCTAATTACCTTCATTTCCAACTGGTTGGAACTCATGTCTATAAACATTCAATATATTTTTCAGTCTATAGACATTGTCCACATATTGCATGCAATCTACATGAACATGTGCAGAAGCAGCAAGTACATGTGAACAAGGAAACCTTTGTGCTTGAAACTTCCCACAGTCACACCACATGTCACTAAGCTTGACTTCGTACTTCGTTGCAGGAACACCCTCTTGTGGATCAGCTAACTCTTCAATCAGAAAAGATTGATTTGCTCACGTAAAATTACGAACAAAGTAGGAGTTAGCTTTCCTGCGATTTTCTTGCATAGTCTGTGTGACTGTTTCACAGTATGTGTGCCTTCTCTCTCTCATTGCAATTTGCTTGTTCCCCATCTTAACAAAAAGTGCAGCCAACCTATAATATGTTGATTGCACTAAAGCAGTAATGGGAAGATGACACGTTCCCTTCAACACCGAATTGATAGATTCAGCTAGGTTGGTTGTCATATGGCCATAACGTCTTTCTTGATCATATAATTGGCCCACTTATCCTTGGGGATCCTATCAAGCCAATTAGCTGCCTCTACATTTTCTCCATGAAGATTCTCATACATGAAATGAAAATTCGGTCGCCTCAACTCGTATCCTGATAAAATTAAAAAGAAAAGACTTGTGAATTTCAGTATTATTTGATATACTAAAGGAAATATAAGAGATAAAATAACTATGATTCGATTCCATACCCATGTTAACAATGTGTCGACGCAATTCCTTATTATTAAACTTCTTCATAAAGTTAGCTGCAATGTGTCGAATGCAATACACTGAATATTCATGTGGATGATTCCATCCACTACCATCGCGTCTGATCGTAGATTTGATGGCTTCATGTCGATCAGACATAAAGCATATGCCAGGCTATCTTGTAACATGTCTACGCAAATTAGTGAGAAAGAATGACCAAGCCTCCATTGTCTCACCCTCCACAATGGCAAAGGCAATTGGCAGTATGTTTCGGTTGCCATCTTATGCAATAGCTAACAATAATGTTCATTTGTATTTTCCATATAAGAAAGTACCGTCTATTTGCACAATAGGTTTACAATACGGATACCCTTCAATGCACGATTTGAATGTCCAAAAGAGTTTATGAAATATTCTCTTACCCTGGACTAGTCGATCACCATGATATGCAGGTACCGTTGCAATTCCATAATTGTACTAGGAACGAAATATTGCATTGCACCTAACTATTAAGGTAGCTCATTATACGATCTATCCCAATCGCCAAAAACTCGAACAATTGCCTTTTGGTTTGCTTTCCACGTTTGCTTATAGGAGGTGATGTATCCATATCGGATTCGTATCTCAACGATCAAAACTGAAACGGAGATCTTCGGATTTGCTTCGACTAATGACAGAATGCATAATATATCATGTTAGAATCTAACTTGCAATGATCTTGTGAAATCCTCCCCGATGTGCAAGTATGAGGCCCTTCACTTTTTCTAATCTCTCATGCATGTTTCTTCTTCATAAATGTTGCCTTTATTCTCCAATTGCACCCTTTCCCATACATTAGACATTTGGCATAATATTTGGTCCGCTCAGATTCAATTACTTTGTAATCTACAGAGTTTTTGATGTTATAGTGCTTAATAGCTGAAAGCACAACCTCTTTCGTTGGAAATTGTAACCCAACACACAGATTAACTGTAGATGGATCAAGAGTCTGAGGCATAGCAAATGTATGAGCATACTCAGGAAATTCTGGCACTTGCATTGCCTCCAGATCTAGGGTGTGCATATGGGATGCAATATCATATGGGGGAAGATCTTCATGAGTGTTGATCTCAGCAGCGACGACGTCTGGGTCAGAATCACTGTTGTCATCACTCCCATTTACGAATTCAGCATCCTCTTCCTGCTTACTAAAGTCACCAACATATTCACCATGGACTCCACATGACAGAACAGGATCAACATCAGCTGGCTCATCTTCGAGGGCAGTAGGAATTGTTTGTGAGACTAATGAATTATGAAACGTTGTAGCTTGAGATAGCGGAACGACTTCTTCTGTAGGAATGTCGTATGTAGTGTAAACATAGAACGGCCCAGAATCATCATCTTTTGTGGAAAAGTTTTCTGTAGTGCGAACATTTGAAGGCCCACAATCATCGTGAACATCCTCTATGTCAGCATATAAATCAAGTACACCAACATTTTTAAATGTCTCGTGAGCATAAAACATGCATTTGACATCATCATCATCTTCAAGTGGAAATGTTCTATATCGGACACATCCTTCACCAATAGAAAGATGATGCCTATACTTAATCTCCGAAACTTTTTTTCTATTTCCAACTTTAATTTTTGTATGAATTTGCAGTTTCAGTTCCTCTAATTGACGTCTTCATCAATACGAAAGCTTTTAGGACGTTCACAATCAAAGGTAGCACCTTCATTAGTATTATGAATTTGGCCATTATAGTAGACCAATGCGATCACTCTGTTGCTCATGTTGTGTAGTAATGAAATCGAGAAGAATGAGAATGAAGGTATTATCACTCAGCAAAAGAAAGAAGAAATAGAGAAGGATGAGAATGATAAGGTATTAGCACTCAGAAAAAATCTGATTGAAAAACTGCTGTAGGGGGTATTGTAAACCTTCATCAGTATTATGAATTTATAATGGTTCATTGTGTTGTACCGGATGACAAATCCATCCTTTATACAGGATGGAATCTGATTTTTATTTTCTGGCTAGGGTTAATTGACTGAAAAACTGATAACTCATTGAATGAAAAAACTGATGATAAATCTCATCCTTTGCACCGAACTGTCCAGTAGTCTCATCCATTGCAGAAGGAATCCAATTTCAATATTTTCTGAAGCATTTGATTGACTGGAAAATAGCTGAAACCCTAACCCTAAATCCGGTCATTAGTCCTATCCATTGCAGAAGGAATCCAATTCCAATATTTTTTGCAGTATTTGATTGACTGGAAAATAGCTGAAACTCTAACCTTAAATTTGATCATTAGTCCCATCCATTGCAGAAGGAATCCAATTCCAATATTTTCTGCAGCATTTGATTGACTGAAAAATAGCTGAAACCCTAATCCTAAATCTGGTCAATAATCCCATCCATTGCAGAAGGAATCCAATTCCAATATTTTCTGCAGCATTTGATTGACTGAAAAATAGTTGAAACCCTAACCCTAAATCATTAGTCCCATCCATTGCAGAAGGAACCCAATTCCAATATTTTCTGCAGCATAAAATCAAAATAAGAAATAAAATTTAATTTTATATAAAAATAAATAAGAAATTAATTTTTAATTTATATAAAATTAAAATATTAAATAAAATTTTAATTTATATAAAATGAATATATGAAATAAAATTTATTTTTTATAAAATAAAAATAAGAAATAATTTTTTTTAAATTTAAATAACAAATAAAATTTTATTTTATATAAAATTTAAATAAGAAATAAAATTTTATTTTGTATAAAATTTTAATAAGAAATAATTTTAATAAGAAATAATTTTTTTATAAAATTAAAATAACAAATTAAAATTTATTTTTTATAAAATTTCAATAAAAATAAATATTTATTTTTTATAAAATTTCAATAAGAAATTAAATTTTATTTTTTTATAAAATTTCAATAAGAAATTAAAAAAAAATTTATAATAAAATTTCAATAAGAAATTAAATTTTATTTTTTATAAAAATTTCAATAAGAAATTTATTTATTTTAAAAAAAATTTCAATAAGAAATTAATTTTTTTTTATAGAAATTCAATAAGAAATTAAAATTTATTTTTTATAAAATTAAAAAATTAAATAAATTATAAAATTTTAGTATATATATTTTAAAAAAATTAAGAAGAAACCATGGGAACTTTTTTTATTTATTTTTTTATATCCCTTTGCAATTTTTAAAATTAAAATACAAAAATTGAAAAAATCAGTTGGGAAATCGCCATAGGCCATGGCGATTTCCCAACTGATTTTTTCAATTTTTTTTTTTTTTAAAAATTCAATTGAAAAATCGCTATGGCCTATGACGATTTCCCAACTAGTTAAAAAATAAGCGAATTTTGGACAATAATTTGAAAACAGTGACTTTTTTAAATAAAAAAATAGTTATATTTTGATAAAAAAAACCGAATATGACCAGTTTGTTGATTAAATGAGAGTGACAACCAAGTCAGATTTGTACGGTTGCTGAGGTTATGCTGGAATTTTTCCATTGTAGAAATTTTTATTGAGAATAAGTTTCTAATTATTATTAACTAGATAGATGCCCGCGCTTTGTTGCAAGTATGTTATCGGATTTGAATTTATATTTTATAATAAATTTAAAAGATAAAAGCAAGAAAACTAAAGATAATTTAAAAATAATAATAACTCCTATCCTTATATGACACCTAATATAAAATTGAGAGTTATTTGAATATGGTCAATTATATCCGATAATTTCAGACATAACATAATTATACGATACGAACATAACATGGGAAAAGTAATTAAAACACGACATGACACGAAAAATGACATGAACACGACACAAATACACGGATGTGTCAAAATTTACATAAAACGAATTATTAATGTGTCAAAATTTATATAAATATATAATACCTTGAATACGATTATGATAGAAAAAATAACACAAACACGATGACACGCGACACAAATTTGGGAGTTATTTGAATAGTATCAATTAGACTTGGCAATTTCGGACACAACATGATTATACGACACGAACACAACATGAAAAAAATAATTAAAACACGACATGAAAAATAACATGAACACGACTCAAATACACGAACATGTCAAAATTTACATAAAATGAATTATTAACGTGTAAAAATAAATTTATAATACTTTAAACTCATGATAAAATAACACGAACATGTTACGAACATACAATTCTTTTCTAAATTAAATCATTATGACAATATGCAAAATATGAGATGAATTGAAACACGACACGAACACACAAAATTTTCTCTAAATTAAATTACCATGACAAACTATGCAAAATATTTGGATGAATAGAAGCACAACATGAACATATGAAAAAAAATTAAAATACAACACGACACGAAAATAACATGAACACAACACAAATACACGGACGTGTCAAAATCTACATGAAATGAATTATTAACATGTAAAAGTTTATATAAATTTATAATACTTTGAACACACGAAGAAGAAAAAAACAAATACGACACGAAAAATAACATGAACACGATACGAAGAAACGAACGTGTCAAAATCTACATAAACCCAAAATTATTTAAAAATCAACCCTAAATCAATCCAATAAAATGACTTAATTAACCTTAAAAACATTGATTAAGTCATTGCTTAGTTAGCTATTAAATGACCTAATTAACCTTAAAACATTGATTAATGTCATTGCTTAGTTGTCTCTTTATCATGATTTCAATTTCTTTAATTCTTGGCTCTCATTGACTTGGAGATTGTTTTTATAGTTTGTTATAGATTATAGATATGTTTGGAATTTGGGCAGAGAAATTATTTCCCCCACATAACAAAGTCATAAGTTCTTAGGTTCTCTTTCATGACTATATTGCTCATGACTCTTTATTTTCTTAAAATATCCATGTCTAATACTAATGTTCGACACATATCCGAACAGAATATAGAAACGACCCTCCAAGAACTTTGCAAATACATGAAAATTTTTAAAAAGATTGAACATACTCATGTTAGACATATATCCGTATTCGACACTAACACTCATATCCGAGTAACATAGGATGAAGATTTGATTCATGTAAATATTATTAGAGTGTATGAATTAATGATACATCAAACTTTGCTTTATTGAGATTACTCCAGGCCAGGGGGCATTATTTTCACTGCAAGGCAGCAACCAGCTGACAAGATGCTGATATTCATGGAAACAAATTTTGCTCCCTTCTCACCTTCTATGATGGCGTATCCCTCTCCTGTACTTCACTTGTTTTGATCTCCTTTGCAGGATGATACTAAAAGTCTTCACAAACCATTGCTTTTTTTCTTCAAACAATATAATTCCTCCACATGCTCCAACTACTACACCAGCCATGTATCCCATCAAAGCAACAAGCCAGTTCCAATTAGTTGTTAGAATAGAAGGATTTTCTGTTTGAGATTGCTCGAAACCTGAGGGGTTTGGATTAGACAGATCAGAGTCACAATGGGGCAGTGGATAACCACATAAAAAGCCTGAATTGTTTACAAATGCTGATGCTGGAAAGGTTTGAAACTGACCCATTATAGGTATAGAGCCACTTAGATTATTATTTGATAGATCCATATCAGTAAGAAATGAGAGAAACCCCAATGATCCTGGAATTGAACCATCAAGTTGATTATGAGATAAGTCTAGGATATCCAATGCTCTCAAATTTCCCAAGGTTTCAGGGAGAGTTCCAGTTAGTGTGTTGTACCCGAGGTTAAGAATCATCAAGTAAGACATTGAGCCCAAGCTATCTGGAATTGACCCAGACAACAAATTGGAAGAAAGATCCAAGTATATGATGCTGCCATTGCTTGTGAATGCAAAACTTAAACCCCTATAGATCCTCACTGATGAACAAGAGTTGTTCAAGTCAAAAAGACTAATCAATCTTCTCTGTCTGGTTCCTTCCAAATACAACAAACTGTTGACTACATTGCAATCTCTTTCACCTAAATTTGTCACATATGCAGACCTCCTTTCAAAAGTATTGTTGAGAAGTAGGCTTCTTTGGTTGGCAAGTTCTGATGGGATGTTACCGATAAAGTGATTACTGTTCAAATCAAGCCATACTAGGCTTTGGCAATTTCCAAGCTCTTGGGGAATCCTCCCAGTAAATGAGTTATGACTTAACTGCAGAATGCTGAGTTTTTGAAGAGTTCCAATATCAGCAGGAATTTCTCCACTTAACTGATTAAAAGAAAGTGACAACCAAGACAGACTTCTACAGTTGCTGAGTGACACTGGAAGTGTTCCAGTAAAGAGATTGTTGTTGAGAAGAAGTGTCTCCAAATTACTTTCACTAAAGCATATGTCCTCTAGAGTTCCACCAAAGCTATTTCCCCACAGAATCAAGTCAGAAAGATGTGGTAGCATCCACACATCCGGTGGAATAGATCCACTCAGATTGTTAAGTCTGAAATCAATTGCTCTCAGGTTCTTACAATTTCCAATGTTTGAAGGTACTGTTCCTGATAGGAAATTTCCAGCAAGTAGTAATTTTTGTAGGGAGGAAAAAGGTGTTGAAAAAGAGGAGCAAAGCTGGGAGGGTATGTTTCCAGTGAAGAAATTGGAATTAAGGTTGAGAACTTGAAGCTGAGTACAATTTCCTAGGGATAGAGGTATGGAACCACTAATGTTGTTGAATGGAACTTGGAGGATTTGCAGATCAGGAAGAGTACTAATTACTGTAGTGAGAAAATTCACAGAAAGCTGATTATCTCCAAGGTTTAGGCTTTGCAAAGAACTGCATGACTTAAAGGTCTCAGGAAACCCCCCGGAAAGTTTATTTCCTGAAAGATCAAGCTCCACTAGAGTCCCACAAGCCCAACCCAGTTCTCTGGGGATGTTGCCAGAAAAGTGATTTTGTGACAAATTAAGATGCTTCAAATTTCTCAAATTTCCAAAAGCAGTTGGGATTTTATCTTGAAGCTGATTATGAGAGAGGTCAAGATTCTCAAGATGCTTGCAGTTGGTCAAGCTTTGAGAAATTCCAGAGCCATAAAGAGCATTATTTGACAGGTTGAGTACCGAAAGCTTAGCACAGTTCCCAAATTCTAGCTTTGAGAAATTACCAGATAAATTGTTGTAAGATATGTCAAAAAACTCGAGGGACCTTGGTAAATCAGCAAAGAAAAGAGCAGGGATATCACCAGACAACTTGTTATTTGAGAGATCCAAAATTGATAGATTTTGACAAGACGAGAGATTGCCAATGCCAAGTTTCCCATACAAATTGTTATAAGAGAGATTTAGCAGTTTCACATTCTGACAATTTAAAAATGAGTATTTCAATGTTGAGGAATCTGAAATGAGATTGCTTGAAAGATCAAGCTCCTGGAGAGAAGAAGTCCCAACTCCCAAAGTCAAAACTTCCCCCTCGGATCAAGTTATGGGAAAGATTCAAGGAAGTCAAATGTTTGCAAGAATTAAAAAATGTTTTGGAAATTGACTTCGATAAACTATTGAATGACAAATCAAGTGTTTCAATGGTGCAAGGACCCAAAGTCTTATTGTGGAAGAGATTACCAGAAAAAGAGTTTCCACTCAAGTGGAGATGCTGTAGATTTTCCAGAACCAGGAGATCATCAATATGCAAATGACCAATCAAACCAACATTGGTGAAGTTAAGAGCTTTAACTTGTTCACTAGCAGAGCAGGAGACTCCTAGCCATGAACATGGGCTAGAAGATGCAGGATTCCAACCATCAAGGAAACCTTTGGGGTCAGCTTTTACTGAATTATGCTTGAAACCCAATAATGCCTTCACCTCATTGCTTTGATTTTCCTTCTGTGAAGATGTTGAATGCATGTTACTAGCCTCTAAACACATAAAAATGTGTGTAGATTGGTAGAGGAAAATAAAGCAGTAGATGAAATGCATCCATTTTTCATCAGGTTTCCTTACAGTTCTCATCTTCATTATTTTGGAAGATTTAGAATGAGGGTGACAGGGGTGGGAGGGGGGGCATAAAAGCATTAGTTTATTTCAGTCTTAAGTTACTGACAAATTCCAGGAAATCTCCTAGTTGACTTTGAAAGCTTCTATGTTCATTGTCAAGGGGCTGCACAAGTTGAGTAAACTTGACAATTTTAGACATTATATCAAAAAAATAATTAAAATATGATATAATATAAAAATATAATACAAACGCGATACGAATATATGAATGTGTTAAAATTTATATAACACGAGTTATTAACGTATCAAAATCTTAATGATAAATTTTGGATGTTTTCTTGCAAGAAAAGAGTGTTCTCGTGTCATGAGTTACTGTTTATATTTCTTCTCTTGCTTTATTTTTTTATTTTGCATTTCACTTTGTCCTTTTCTTTTCTTGTCACTGTTCATCTTTTTTTTTTTTTTTTTAACACTTTTGACCTTTCACCTAGGCTCGTTTAAATGGTCTATCATGTGCACAAATTTTTAAAGAGACATTTTTGAAATATTTTTTTAAAGTGTATATATTTGTAGATAAAGAAATTCTGTTTTACTTCTTTGAAATAATAAATTGAATATGATTTTTTTTTTGTAAATTTTCAATTTTATTTATAAGATTTTATTTATTTACAAGTTACATTTGTTCTTATAATGATAATTTTTAAAATTAACAAGTTAATATATATCGAAATTGATAAATCCATCAACAATCAAAATAAATTCATTACTAATCAAAAGTTGTTGACCGATCGATTCTAACTTTATATATATATATATATATATATATAACATTTTAAAAATAATTATAACACAAAAAATATTATGAAAACTATATGAATACACGAATTATCAAATCTGCATATGAGGAACAAGTTGGACAACCACTAAAGAATCTTAAAACTAATAAAAACTGCAGAAAGAGAGTAAGAATTGTTTATTGAAAGCACCAAAGATTATGATCCATTGAAGCTTATTTGAATAGTTAATGAATCTACGAATTATCTACTGAACATTCATTGCTTGTATCTGTTTATTTCTGATTTCTTGTTTGAAAGAGCTATTTTTCACTTTCAAATTCTGTTGCAATTTCTTCTAATCGTGACACAAAAAAAAAAAAAAAAGATATGGTAAATCATGTCAAGTCAAGGTGCTGCGTTTGTGCATTAATCCCAAGATTATTTTCACAATTGATTTTATAATGAATTTAATTAATAATAAAATTTATTAAATATTTTTTATATATATACATTATCAATTAATTATTAATTTTATTAATTTTATCATAAATAAATTAAAAATGATAAAAAAAAAACTCAAGAAAAATAATCCTGAAAAAGCTCTTGTTTGTGTGTGTTTTTTTTTTTTTTTTCCCTAACATCCTAAATCATTGAATAAAAACTGAACTGGACCGGTTGAATTGAAAACCGGTGCTTATCCTGTCTGACGGGTATAATAAAATCGGATTTTAATCAAATCGGTATAAAACCGATTCAACCGGTTAAAAACGGTAAAAAATAGGATTGAACGAGTAAAAACCCGGTTATATATATTTTTATTTTTTTCAAAATTTTATTTGAAATTAATGAGATTTGAACCTTTAGCCTCTTAGTATTATAATAAAGATCATACCATTAAACCAAATACATATTTTTGTTAATTATTAATTATATTTAATATTTATTTAACATTAAACTTAATGTTTAAATATAAAAATATATATATATATATCAAATTGACCAGTGCGATTGATTGGATCAAAAATCAGAGGTCTGATCGGTTCGACCTCCGATTTTTTTTACTTTGTCCTAAACCAAAAGGTTTGATTCATAGAAAATTAGAAATCAATGGTTTCAACTGATGACTTGGAATATATTGGTAGTATTTATCCACAAAAAAAATTGCTAGAAGAATCAAATTATTTTGGCATTCTTAAAAATCAATGCTGTGTTTAGTACTTTACCCCTTGGCATTGAATAGTAGACTTGGAAGAATTCTCCTGCAAGTAACTAATGGTGGAGGAGATTATGAGAAATTTATTTGTTTTTTTTTTAATTCATGAGATTATGAGAAATTTCATTAGCATGAGAAATGAGGGATTAATGTTGTCAAACCCTTTGAATTTGTCTAATTTTTTAGCCTACGGGTATGGACAGTTGAAACTAAATTTATTCATGGGTCCTGACTCGAATTGGGTTGGGTTTGGAGAAAAAAAATTATAAACCGGATTAGTTTAGTTCGGTTTGGATTATTATTCATTTAATAAAAAAATATTTTTTATTTAAATTTAATTATAAAATAAATGTTAATATAATAATAATTTTTTAATAGTGAAATGAACTTTAGAATCCGATTTGGCTTGGATCAAATTTGGACAAGCAAAAATAAAAATTTTCAGATCTAGATCTAACCTAGCTGGCTAGCTCGGCCAGTTGAAAACCATTGCTTTCTAATTTTTTATGGATCAACCCTTTTCTCCGTTTTTAGGCAGCTAAGTAGCTAACCATACTGACTTATGTACCTAAAAAAATATAATTCACATGGAAGAATTAATCTACAGAAATCATTGTTGTCTGACAGCACTTGGAAGCCTGGAAACTTATATTTTCTTACCCCTTTGGTAATCTTTCAGAGTTGAAAATTGAAGAAAGTAGCCGCTAAAGATTTCATTGAAATGTTGATCTAATCAAAATGTGCAAAAAATTGAATTTCAAATAGCTTATTAGATGATGATAATTGGGATATGAACTTAGCATTTTAACCATCTGCAGAACACTATAAGTTCTCACTTCTTAAAGTTCTCTTTACATCAGATCAAGATTTTACACATGTAAAGAAAAATAATCATCAATCTGTCTGCTTCATGCATCAAACTTTTGCCTTACTGATTCACTTCATACGTTACTTTCTCTGTATAGCAACAACCAACAGGAAACATGGTGGGAGGAGGTATATATGATTGCTTAGGTGTAGACCAAGCACACGACACGATTACACGACACGAAAAAAAATAACTAAAACACGCAAAAAACATGATACGACACAAAATAATAATACGAACACGGCACGAATACACGAATGTCTCAAAATCTATATAATACAAAATATTAACATATCAAAATTTTGTATAAATATAAAATATCTTAAATAATATTATGACACGATAAAATACATGAGCACGATACGAATACACGAATTATCAGATCTGATTAGGTGCCAAATGAACATGACATTCCACAGTCAAACTCTGGACAATCTTCCAAGAGGACTAAGAGCACAACCAATATGTCGATAATTAGTAAATATCCAAGAGGATTTCAGTCCGAAGCTTAACTCAGTTGGTTTATGTAATCACTTTTAAAAAATAACATCCAGCAAATTTAAGTTTTGAATCCCAACAAATGATTTGATAAAAGAAAAAGAAAAAGAAAATTTACCTGTCTAGCTAGCAAATGATTTGATATTTAACTACATTTGGAGCAGTGTAGGAGAGATGGTTTTACCTGTGGATATGTTGGATTCTTGAACAGCAAGAAATTCCACTAAAAATTCCTTATTTATATTCCATTCTTCTCCCCTTCTGTCATGGATGTCTCTTTCTATTATCCTTCAGCTTCTTTTGGTTCTTTTGCATTTTGAGATGATCATAAGCTTTGTCTTGACCAACCATTCCTCTTTGTCTTGAAACATGATATTTCCAACACAAACTCCAATTGCTACACCAACAATGTATCCTATGACAGCAATAACCCATACCCAATCAACATTTCTCAGCATGGAATAGTTTTTTCCATTTTGAGATTTGTCAGAAATTATGGGGTCTTTTTCAGGATTATGATAGCCACAAGGGGGCAATGGGATTCCGCATAAGCCTGGGTTGTTTCCATATCTGGATTCTGGAAATGTAGTAAGTTGTCCTGTTGAAGGTATAGGGCCGGTGAGATTATTATTCGAGACATCCAAGTCTGTCAGAAATGAGATTAGCCCCAATGATCCTGGAAGCCTGCCTTGAAGAGAATTGTAAGACAGGGTAAGCAAGCAAACTTCTATCAAACCCTCAAAGGTATTTGGAATATTTCCAGTTAATCTGTTGTGTGCCAAATCTAAAACGTGCAAATCAGACATTAAACCAAGGCTGTCAGGAATAGTTTCCGAAAGATGATTGAAAGAAAGATCCAAGAAAACAATGGTGCCATTACTTCTTTTTATCAAGTGATTTGGCCAACTATATATTGTTATTGATGAACAAGAATTCGAATCAAAACTTTCAGCCAACCTTTCTTCACTGATTCCCTCAGAATAAATTAAACTATTCCTCATTCTACAGTCACTTCTCCCCTTGTCTCTCAAAAACAAATACCCCCCTTTGGAACTAAATATGGGATCAAAGCGTGTTTGGGTGGCAAGATTTGATGGAATGTGACCTGTAAACTGATTGCTACTCAAATCAAGCCATATGAGATTTGGGAAACTGCCAAGATCAACGGTTTGGATATTCCCAGAAAATGAGTTATAACTTAACTGCAGAATACTCAGTTTCTGAAGGTTCCGAATAGCAGCAGGGATGGTTCCAGTTAGTTGATTAAATGAAAGTGATAACCATGAAAGATTTGAACAATCAGTGATTGATTCTGGGATTTTTCCACTGAAGAGATTGTTGTTGAGAATAAGCTTCTCCAAATTACGAGTTCCAAAGCATATGTCCATTGGAATTTCACCAGAGAAGTTATTTCCCCACATAACAAAGTCATAAACATTTGGTAGCTTCCAAACTTCTGATGGAATGGATCCACTTAGATGGTTTCGTGCAAAGTTAATTGTCTCCAATTTCTTAACAGTTTCCAATATCTACAGGTATTTTTCCTGACAGAAAATTGTCTGCAAGGAGTAATCGTTGTAGAGAGCTGGAAGACAAGGTTGAAGAGGAGCAAAGCCCTGAGGGTATGTCTCCTGTGAAGCCATTGGAACTAAGGTCAAGAACTTGAAGCTGAGTAAAGTTTTTTAGAGATAGAGGAATGGAGCCACTAATGTTGTTGAATGGAATTTGGAGGATTTGCAGACTAGGAAGAGTACTAATGAGTGTAGTGAGGAAATTTCCTGAAAGCTGATTGTTTCCAAGGTTGAGCCTTTGCAAAGCATTGCATGACTTAAATGTCTCAGGAAAACCCCCTGAAAGTTTGTTTCTTGAGAGGTCAAGCTCTACCAGAGTCCCACAAATCCAACCCAATTCTGGGGGGATATTACCAGAAAGGATGTTTTGAGCTAAATTCAGGTGCTTTAAATTTCCCAAATTCCCCAAAGCAGCTGGAATTTACCCTGCAGTTTGTTATGGGAGACATCAAGGTTCTCAAGAAGCTGACAGTTAGTCAAGCTTTGAGGGATTCCAATGCCATAAAGAGAATTATTAGACAAGTTAAGAGCCACAAGCTTAGCACAGTTCTTGTATTCAAGCATTGGGAAATTACCAGATAAGTTGTTGCTGGAAAGGTCCAAAGACTTAAAGGACTTGGAGAAATCAGAAAAAAGAACAGCAGGGATATCTCCAGACAACATGTTATCAGACAGGTCCAAAATTGATAAATTCTCACAAGAAGATAAGTTACCAAGTTTCCCTGATATTTTGTTATGAGAGAGATTCAACAGTTTCAGATTCTGACAACTTGAAAGAGAGTAATCCAGAATTGAGGAATCTGAAATCAGATTGCTTGACAGATCAAGCTCTAGAAGAGAAGTCCCAAAGTTGAAACTACCTCCTGGGATAGAGTTATGTGAAAGGTTTAAAGAAACCAAATGGTCACAAGAATCCAAAAATGTTTCAGAAATTGGCTCTGATAAATTATTGAATGACAAATCAAGTGTCTCAACAATGCAGGAAGGATAAGAAGCCTTGTTGATGAAGAGATTACCAGAGAATAAATTTCCACTCAAGTGGAGATGTTGGAAACTTTCCAAGACTATGAGATCATCCATATGCAAATGACCAATTAAACCAGCATCAGTGAAGTTGAGCTTGCTAACTTTTCCATGTGGAGAACAGGAGACACCTTGCCATGAACATGGACTTAAAGATTCTAATCTCCAATCATTCAGGAAACCTTCAGGATCAGAATCAACAGATTTTTGCTTGAAAACCAACAGTGCCATCACTTCATTGCTACGATTCTGCTGCTGCAAAGACAGTGTATAGTAATTGCTAGCCTCCAAAGCTGAGCAACATAGAGATAGGAAGATTAAAATGAAGGAGCAGAAGAAATGCATCCATTGCTTCTGGACTGACCAGAAATTTCTCATTTTCATTCTGGAGGTTTTGGGATGAACAGGGTCCTGATTTATTATTTAAAGTCACAAAATTTATGATTGCACTATTGCAGTATTTGGAGACTTCTAGGAAATTTCTCTTCTTGAAATGTGTTACATCCTATGTTACTCTGATTCCCGTGAACACGAGTATGTTTGATTTATTCTAAATTTTTTCATGTATTTGAAGGATTCTTGAAAGATCATATCCTCATACCCATGTTCGAATACAAGGACGTAGACAAGGGCCTTGCCCCCCTCAATTTTTTAAGGTTCTTAAAATACATTGTACCAATTTTTTAAAAATAAGGGTATATTTATGTTTAGCCCTTCCAAATATTTTTTAATTTGATATGATAAATTTGATGACACTTTTGGTTTAAACCTCATTCATTATTATTAACTTAATTCTCTCTTTTTCTTTTCAAACAATCAAATAGGTATATTTACTTTAATTATTGAGTTAATATTTTTTATTCTATGCTTACAAGAAAAAGAAAATGTTAAATCATTACAATATTTAATACAAATTATACATTTAACTTATTTTACTTTTTCTAAATGTATATGTAATCTTATGTTTTTCTTTTATAGTATTAAATAATTCTATGCATAGATTATAATTTTTCTTTTACATTGAGACTTTAATTTTTATTAAATTTGTTACATATGCAACATGAATTATAATATTTGAATTTTTTTTTATTATAAAAAATTTATATATTGTTTTTAATTTTTATATTATGTTTAGTATTTAAGTTTAATGTTTTCATACTAAAATTGTTCATCGGTCAGGTCAGGTCAAGCTCGGATAGCAAACAAATTTGTTTGTTCAAGGCCCGTCCGTCTAACCTTTAAGGTTCCTTTTTTAATAATAAAAAATATTTTTTTTATATTTTATAATTAAAATTATTTTTTAATTAAAATTAATTTAAAATGTTTTTAAATTAAAAAATAAACCCGAGTCAAGAGAAACTTTAAAAGCCTATTCAGACCGGACTTATCAAACTAGACGAATAACCCGGCTCTTGAATATGTCTATTTCATAATAACTTTTATTTTACTTTAAATCTTATATATATATATATATATATATATATATATATCGGCCCCTTAATCGTATTTCTGGCTTTGCCTCTGTTCGAATATGCGTAGGATATTGATGTTGAACACGAGTATTTCAAAAAAAATAAAAAATCGGAACAGTATAAGTTACATCCATTTGACTCTCATTAAGACTGTAACATCAACTATTATCAAGTGTGGGGTTTAATAACAACTTGAAAACGCATGTGAAAAAAGGGAAAAAATGTTTGGAAATATCTTCTTGATTAGTCAAATAATGCGTCTGATCAGAAGAATCTCAAACTAGTAAACCCCATGTCTGAGGTAATTTAAGTCAATGATCCCCAATTTCTAAAAAGGTTAAAAATATCCTGAAAGTCTTTTGTTCGTGTTGAAATGTTCAATTTTTTGGTTCCTCGATCCCTCCTCTTTTTAGATCTTAATTCAGGCTTTAGCTATTTGACAACACGGCATTAGCAAGCCAAGGTTTTTATAATGTTATCCGGATATATATACTATACAAATATTTTTAATTTTTTTTATATATTTAAAAAATTATATTTTTATATATACATATTCGAATATGTATCGATCGAACATAAATATCTTTTTAAAAAAATAAAAAATTTGAATAACATGCTACTTTTATGCACAATGATGCCAAATCCCACTTTAGTATTTGTTTTTTTTTTTTTTTTTACTCAATTTCTTCCAACATACTCAACTTGTATATAACGTCATTGACAAAATCAAAGCTGAAACTTACTTTTTTGTTTTGTTATGGGATAAATACCAAATTTGCATTATGATTGATTGTTGAATTTTGTTTACTTGAATTGTTTTCTTTTCTTTTTTTAATTTTTCATTCTACTTTTTTTTTGGTTAATTTTTAAGGTGAATGAAATTCTGCAAAATATTTTATTTATCAATTTAAATAAATTATTGGGAAACTAAAAATTCTGCAATGAAATTTCACACGAGATAAAATTTCAGACATGCTAATTATTGACATATCATTGGTTTTGTTATTCTTTTATTGCCCATGTCCTTATTTTTAATACAATCTCATGATAAAATATCGAAGTAATAATTATTGTTAAAATTTAAATATAATAATTAATATTTTTATTAAATTAAGTTTTTAGCATAATTAATCACGCAATTTAACATAATATTAGAGGTCTCGAATTCGAATCATGACAATCGTTTTCCTTTTAATATATCTTTACTCAATGTCTTATTCTCATCAAGTTGTGCGTTACTACTTTAATTCCTTTTCAATTTGCACAATTTTTATACACATGATTTCACGTACAAAACTATTAATCATTTATTTGGATAATGCATGAAAAAGACTTGATTTACATGTAAATCTATTAATCATTAATTTGGTTTATATGTGAGAGACATGCATATTAAAACTTAAATAAAATAATTAGACTATTTCTTATCAGTTCAAGTTTTTAAATAATCATCCAATTTAGCAATTATATTCACATGCATTACTCCGTTAATTTTCATTCAAATTTGAGTAAATAAAAGTGGAATTACAAAATTTAATCCAATTAAAGTATAACAATATATATATATAGAATACGTGTAAAATTAAATTAATTTTATAAATTTTTATAATTTTTTATACGATTAATATTTTAACAATTCGACCGTCATATTTTATTATTCACGTAAATTATAAACGTCGAATTTTGAGTAAATTAAAAATGTCTACCTATTTGTTCAATGTAAAACTTCAATCGTTAAATATATATTGAAAAAAAAAACAGTATTCTTGATCTATATGATAGAGATATCGGATCGATTCGAAATTTTACGTGCATGACGAGTAAAATTATATTACTAAATCCAACTGTTGATTTGTTAAAATATTAATCGTATAAAAAATTATGAAAATTTATGAAACTAATTTAATTTTACACTAACATAAATAAATTTTTATATATATATATATGGATCAATTCCTGTCAACACAAACAACTTGTGTGTAACGTCATTGACAATATCAAATGAGAAAATTTTTCATTAACGTTCCTATCAACCTTTCGAGTCAATCCATCTCTTCCTATGACTTGTCAATGATCAAATTTCCTCGAAAAAGCAGAAGAAAAGCAGCCACTGCTCTCCTCAACCATCCACAAATTCTTAATTTTCTTCCTCCAAGACTTGGGTTGAAGATCGACGAAATCTTGGTTGGGTAAATATGAAAAACATGCCCTTCAAAGGAAGTATTTGTTAAATGATATAATTTTAAAAAGTTATTTGAAAAAAAATAATTAAAAATTATTATAAAAAAATATTGTAAAGACAAAATTATCTTTGATAAAAAAATTTCTCTATCTCTTCCTTTTTTTATTTTTATTTTTTTAATTTATTTTTTAATTAAAAAATAAATATTCTAAAAATAAATTTTTTTAATTTTAAAAAATAAATTTTTAAATTTTTTATTTATTCTTTTTAATTAAAAAAATTTTAAAAATAAAAATAATATGCCTAAAATTAATTTTTCTTTATTTTTTTAAATTTTATTAAATTTAAAAAAGTATATATTTAAATATTTTATTTTTTAAATTTATTTTTAATTAAAATTTTAAAAAAATAATATTTTATTAATGAAAGAGAAAAGAAAAATAAATTTTTTCATTGAGGATAATTTTATCTTTATAATATCTTTTATAATAATTTTTAATTATTCATTTTTTTCAAATAATTTTAATTCATTATATCATTTAACAAATATTTTTTTTGGAGGACATGTTTTTCATATAAACCCATCTTGGTTTCTAAGCAAAAGTGATGATGGGACTGCTACTGACTCTAGGAACTGAAGTTATATAATATCTGACTATGAGAGTAATTAACGCAACTAATAAAAAAAAATTGAAAAATAATAAATTTTAGGTAAGGTTGTTTGAAAATCTATCTTAAAGATAATAGTTTATTCACTTAGGTGTAAATAGATTTTTTTAAAAAAGTTATTCGAAAAATAATTCAAGATTGTATTTTTTGAATTTTTTGAATACGCATAAATCATGAATCAAAAATTGAGAGTAAAAGAAAATAATTTTATTTTTTATAAATTGAATGTAAAGTTATGTTACAATAAAGGTTAATGAAAGTATTTAAAAGTCTTAATCGGTATTTGAAACAATTCTTTATAGATTAACAAAATTTGAATGAAAAATCATCATTTTTAAAATGAAGCAGCATGTTCAACGGATAAATCTTTTTGAATTTTTAGATAAGACATTCAAATGTCCGAGCTATATCATTCAACTGTCCAAGGTAAAATTTCATACAATTCGATTGTCCCACATTGGACTACCAAAAACAAATTTTAAAATAGAATGCTTTTTAAATTTAGTATCCGAATCTTTTTATTGATTTTCATTTCGAATGCTATTTTTACTTTCCAAATATCATTTCTCAACAAATATACATATTAAATTATTTATAAACTTTAAAAAGATCACTAAAATTTATATAAACTATTAATAAAGGATAAATTTTTTTATACTTTTAGATCATTATCTTTATAACATCAAATTATAGTTATAATTTTATCTTTTGAAATTATGTTAACGTAGTATATTGACTCATAATTAAGTCATCAAATTGTACACATTTAAATTGAATTTCTTTTTAAATAAAAATTATTAGAAGAAAATTTTGAATATTTAATAACTGATGGATAAAATATTAGTAAATCATGAATACTAGAAAAATTTATAATTATATATAATTTTAAAATTTTATATAAGCTATTAATATAAAGGATAAAAAAATTACACTTTTACAAACATCATCATCTTTATCTTTATGACACATAACTATTATTAAATATTTAAGTTTTGAAATTATGATAACTTAGTAGGTTAGCTCACAATTAAGTCTATGTCGCATGTTTTCTAGATTAAAAATCCTATTAAAATAAAATTATTAGTAAAAAAATTATAAATAAGATAATAGTAAATGCTAGATAACATAATAGTCAATTCCATAATTATAATTGTAAAAATTACATAAGATATTAATAAAAAAATATAGACTTACAAATTTCATCATTTTTATAACATAATACTGTAATTATACTTGTAAGTTTTGAAATTATTTCAACTTACATGTTAATTTACAATTTATCAAATTAAATTCTTCTAAATTAAAAAACTTTGTTAATTAAAATTGTTAGTAATTTAAAAAATATATATTTATTAAATGATGAATAACATAATAATAAATGATTAATAACATTGTAGTATCATATTAATAATAGTATTGTAGTAAATGTTAGATAAAATAGTAGTTAATAATTGATAACATAGTAGTAAATTATGACAGATAAGATAGTAGTAAATTATGACAGATAAGATAGTAGTTATAAATTTTATAATTAAAATTATAAAAATTTGCATAAGCTATTAATAAAAAAAAAAAAAAATTGTATACATTTACAAATTTTATCATCTTTATAACATCAAACTAGACTTATAGTTTAAGTTTTCAAATTATATCAATTTAGTAAGTTAACTTACAATTAGATCATCAAACTGCATGCTTTTAGATAGGAAACTTTTTTAGAATAAATTATTAGTTCAATTTTTTGATGGTTAGCAATTAATGGATAATATAATAGCAAATGATTGATAGTAAATTTCATAATTATAAAGATATATAATTGTAAAATGATGGTACATGATGAATAATATTAGTAATAAATCATTGACAAAATGGTAGTATATGATTGATAACATAAAAGTAAATTTCATAATTATAAAATAGTAGTATATGATAAATAGCAGAATAGTAAATAATTGATAAAATAATAGTAAATGATTAATAACATAATAGTAATTTACGATATTGTAGTAAGGATGATATAGTAGTAAATAAAAGCAATAAATTATTGATAACCATCATCTTTATAGTACCAAAGTGTAATTATACCTTAAGGTTTGAATTATGTTTATTTAACAGGTTGACTCACAATTAAGTTCTCAAATTGCATTTTTTAGAATAAAAATCTTATTAAACTAAAATTATTAGTAAAAAATTTTAGATAGTTAGTAATCGAAATATAATATAATATAATATAATAGTAAATAATGGATATCATAATAGTAAATTTCATAATTATAATTGTAAAAAATTACATGAGCTATTATAAGCGATAAAAAATCTTATATTTTTACAAAATATCATTATCTTTATAACATTTAATTGTAATCACATAGATCAGTTTTGAAATTATATTAACTTAACATGTTAACTCTTAATTAATTTTTAACTTATGTTCTTTTAGATATTGAACATTTTATTAAATAAAATTATTAGTAAAAAAATTAGATACTTATTAAATGATTGATAACATACTAGTAAATTTCATAATTCTAAAGATAAATAATTATAAAGTAATAGTACATGATATATAACATAATAGTAAATGATGACATAGTTGTAACCAATTAATAACATAGTAGTAAATACTTCGTAACGTAGTAATAAATAATTCATAACACATAAGTAAAAAATATTATGGATAATATAATAATAAATGATATACAACATCATAATAATAAATAATTGATAATATAGTAATAAATGTTAGAAGATAATAGTAAATTTCATATTTATAATTGTAAAAATTTATATAACTTATTAATTAAGTATAAAAATAATATCTTTTTATAAATATCATCAACTTTATAATACCTAATTGAAATTATATATTTATATTACAAAAATTACATCAATACGAAAAATCAACTTACAATTAATTTATCAATTATATGTTTTTAAAATTATTACATCAAATTGATTAATTAAAAAAAAATTATTAATAAAATTTTATGATAAAAATTATAATATTTACATTTTAAATAATTTACGTGCGTGTTTAGAAAACTAATATATATATATATATATATAAATATAAATGTATGCATAAGTTTTAGTAAATAGTTGATGAAAGTTAAAGCACCCATTTGAATAAGATATCAAATCCTATCAAATTTTTGTCTAAGTTTTTTAGGTTACTGGTAAAATAGACAGAAGTGGGCATTGCTTTCTAATATTTCATGGATCAATCCTATTCTCCTTTTCAGGCAGCTGTATAATACTGATTAATTTGTATATCTCATTGCTTCACATGTAAGAAATCAAATGAATTCATTGTTCTCTAACAGCATTTGGGAGCCTGGAAACTTTATTTTGTTATCCTTTTTTGTAATCTTCCGGATTTTAAATTGATGAAAGTACCCTGTAAATGGGAAATGTCCATAATTAATCACAGTTCTTGAATTCAAGTTTAGAGAAGTTACCAGATAAATAGTTAAATGACAAATCAAGTGTTTCAATGATGCAGGGACAAGAAAATGAAGAAAATGGATCATAAAATGCATCCATGGTTCATCAAGCATCCTTGCAGCTCTCGTCATTGTTATTCTGGAAGATTTCCGATGAACTGGGTGACTGCTTGGAGCTTGAAAGCCTCAATTTAGAGCAATTATTAGTGACTGAAAACTCCAAGGAAATCTCCCAGTTGAATAGGCAGCAAATTTTTTACTGGAACTTCAATTTTGCAGTGGCCATTATCAAGTGCTTCCAAAAGAATTTTGAGTACAGCCATGTGAAAAATGTTAAAATATAATCTTTACTATCCAGCTTTAGCAATCTCTTGAGATCTGAAAATCATTAAAAATGGCCAGAAGAGAGCAGCAAATTGTTTATATGAAAGCACCAAAGACTACTTGAATAGTTTATGAATCTAGGAACTGGCACTGAACTTTCATTGTTTTTCTCATTTTAATTTTACTAGTTTATGCTACAAAGTGTGTGGATGATATAATATGTCAATATTATTTATTTTAATATATATAATTCATTATTAAACATTTTTTTTATAAATCTATATTAGATTTTTTTTATATATATAAATTATTAAAATTATATCACATATTAACAAAACTATTATAAATATTATTAAAATTACTAGTAGGGTGAGCAAAATCCGACTCGACTCGAAAAAATCGAAATTTTTTTCAAATTTCGAATTAAATAGTTCGGTTTATTAGAGTTATTCGGATTTTCGGATCAACTCGACTAAGTAATTTGAGTTATATAGTTTAGCTAGGATTTGATTTATACAACTCGAATAACTCGAAAATCCGAATAAGATATTTCTATACGACGTCGTTTTACTCATTTGAGTTTGATACTAAGCTTGAGTTTTGCGTTTTCCTTATTTCGTCTTCCCTTTTTACTCTTTAGCCCATTTTTGTTGGGTCATTTATTTTTGTTGTTTGTCACCATTCAGTAGAAAAATAAATTCACATGAGCTATTGACTGCATACTTATTGTCTTAATGTTTTATCATTCATTTTTTTCCCCTTTGAAATTGACAAGTCTAGATTGAAAGTTTACATTGAATTTTTTGAGTTTCAAAAGGGGAAGGCTATCACTCAATGCTTCATTCAGTTAAAGATTGAAGCTTTTGGTTGATATCATGCACATTACCAAGCTAACCAAACGATGAAATTCAAAAGATAATAAATTCTCTTTTTTTAAAGGTCAATAGTAGGCTATTTATTTAGTATGACAAGTCTTTGATAGTTATATTTATACGAAAAGATAGAACACATAAAAAAAATATTTGTAATTTCATAGAACTAAATTTCAAAATTATAGATATACATGCATTTACAAGATAACAGTAACATGATCTAGTCAATCAACATTTACAAGATAACATTTTAACTCGAATAAATTATTCGACTCGACTCGAATTTGTTTTAACTCGACTCGATTCGCTAAAATTTCAAATTGAGTTTGGTTGACAAAATAGGACTCGTCAACTCGACTAATCCGAATTTTTTTCACTCGACTCGACTCGACTCGATCGAACGCTCACCCCTACTTGCTAGCCTTGCACAAGACACCAAGGCCTGGATCGATGCGCAGGCTACGTCACCACGTGTGCAATTGATTTAACCTACTTGAAATGAGTTACTAAATATAAAAATTTGTAAAAAAGAAGAAGTCGTGGATTGAAAATAAAGAAAAAATTTGTAAATATTAAAATTTAAAATCTAGACATGTTGAATATCAACACTCTTAAAAATGATTATATAAATCAATTTGATTAAACTTTAGATTCTACTCAAATTCGATTTGAATAAACTCAAACTCGACTCATTTATTATTAAATCAAACTCGAGTAACAATCAAGCTAAATTCAAGCTTTTTAACACTTAATTCAATTAGTTTGAACATCTAATCGATCCTTTGATTTTAGTAACCAGGCCGTTGGATTTTTTCGTGCCTAACATAAGTACATACATTAAGCTCAAATTTTGAGTTCTTTAATTCAGTTTGGTTGAAACTTTACTTTTACTTTTACTTTTATTTTTTATTTTTTATTTTCATTTCATTTTTGTTTTCATTTTTTTTTCATTTTTTATAAAAAATAAATAACAAAAACATTAACCAAACATAGCCTTAATGGAATCGAGCCTTGACACTATTAAATATGTTTATTGTTTGGCTGAATCACATACCCGATCTAGACAGCAATCAGCATGCTGCCAATTCTAGGCTTCCATCTTTTTTGATAAATAAATGAATTATATGAAAGAATATATATATACATTTTTTAATTTCTTTTTGACTAGTTGCTTGTCTACAATTAATTTTCCTGCTAAAGAACCTGAGAGTTGGAGAGAAGTTCATCCAAAATGAAAATCTTACTTTTAAATATTATAATAATAATAATTTGACCAGGGCTAAAAGATAGAAAGAATGGCTTAGCATAATTTTTCTTGGGTTTTTATTTTTTATACTTAAAATTATCCTGCATACATTAGCTGATTATCTTAGTAGTTAATAACCTACAGATTAGGGAGAAGATTATGCTGCAATTCTTAGAAATACAGCTGAATTTAAACAACAGCATTTGATATTTTCTAGTCCTTTTTTTATCTTTATTCGACTTTCATGAAGCTTTTTTATTTTAAAAAAAGTCTAATTTTTAAAAATATATATTAAAATAATTATATTTTATTATTTTTAGATATATTTTAAATTAAAATAAAATATTTTTTATTTATCAAATAATTTTTTGAGCTAATCGAGCTCAAGCTTCAAATTTTTTATCAAAGACCCAGCTCGCGAACACGTCGAATATATATATATATATATATATATATATATATAATATTTTTTGTATATCAAGTTATCGAAAATTAAATTCCAAAACTAATTAGAGTTTAACACTCTATCAATGACAAACGACTCTTGGCACATCTATAACATAATATATTTTTGAGTACAAACCATCTTCTTTGCTTTACACGTGTCTTTTTAGGATAAAAAGGAAATTTTTTATTTTGTTAAGTATATTTGATAGATTTCATTAAAAAAAAAAGAGAAAAGAAGAAAAAAAAAAAAAAGAAAGAAAGAGAAAAAAAGATGAGAAAAATTTGTGTATTCGTGTTTATGTTATTTTTTGTGTGTTTAAAGTATTATAAATTTATATAAATTTGTAAACGTTAATAATTCATTTTATGTATATTTTGACACGTTCATATATTCGTGTAGTGTTCATATTATTTTTTGTGTTGTATTTTAATTATATTTTTTATATTGTGTTCGTGCCGTGTCTCAATTCATTTTATATTTTGTATAGTTTATCATTGTGATTTAATTTAGAGAAAATTTTGTGTGTTCGTGCCGTATTCGTGTCGTGTCTCAATTTATGACATATTTTGCATAATTTGTCATAGTGATTCAATTTAGAAAAAATTTTGTGTGTTCGTTTTTGGTTTTTTTTTTTTTTGCATGTTCAAAGTATTATAAATTTATATAATTTTTTACACGTTAATAATCCATTTTATATAGATTTTGACACGTTCGTGCATTCGTGTCGTGTTCATGTTATTTTTCATGTAGTGTCGTGTTTTAATTGTTTTTTTTTTCATATTGTGCTTGAGTCGTGTCTCAATTCATACCATATTTTGTTCATGTTATTTTTTCATGCGTTCAAAGTATTATAAATTTATATAAATTTTTACACGTTAATAATTCATTTTATTTATATTTTGACACATTCATGTGTTCTTGTCATGTTCATATTATTTTTCGTGTTTTGTTTTAATTATTTTTTATGTAGTTTTGTGTCGTGTTTCAATTCATTTCATATTTTGCATAGTTTGTCATTGTGATTCAATTTAGAGAAAATTTTGTTTGTTCGTATTATTTTTTGGTGTGTTCAAAGTATTATAAATTTTTACGTGTTAATAATTTGTTTTATATAGATTTTGACACATTCGAGTCGTGTTCATGTTATTTTTCGTGTCGTGTTTTAATTATTTTCTCATGTTGTGTTTGTGTCATGTTTATTTCATCTCATATTTTGCATAATTTATCATAGTGGTTCGATTTTAACTCTAAATTCATTTACTTAAATTATTAAAACATAAAAAATTATTTAAATAAATGATAATTATTTAATATAATTCAACTTAAATTTATTTGTGGTTATTAATTTGATTAAAATTTATAAATATTTAAAAAAAATCCCCTAACAATGCGGGAGAAGAATTCTGGTATAGTGATATAATTTTATAGCAACCAATTTTTTTTAGTTAATTTTTGCCACTTAAATGTGTTTTCTTTATATTTAAAACTATCACATATTGATCTTAGTCATTTTAAATTAAAAATTCAGAATTTTTGTTGAGTTTGAGTCCAAGTCTAACATTGAGTTTGAGTAGGAGTCCAAGTCTCATATTGAGTAGGAGTGCTCATCCTACATCAAGTAACTAATTGGTTAAGCAAAAGGGAATCATAATCCCACATTGAGTACCATCACCACTTGTGAGAGAGAGTCTATACACTTGAGAGAAGATGTATTGGGATTCTTTAATTGGTGAGTCATAATATTTGGAGGATGGTTTGTAACTTTATTCGTGCAAAAGTTACAATATTTGTAGGAAGGTTTGTAGCTTTATCCGTGAAAAAGTTACAATGTTTGTTGGAGGGTTGTAGCTTTATCCGTGCAAAAGTTACAAGTTGGAATATTTTCTAGTGAAGTATGTTATCCTTTTAGGATCGTGGACGTAGGCCAAGAAGGACTGAACCAAGTTAAAAATATTGTGTTCTCTTTTTCTCTTCTTTCAGAGTGCATGTTGTGGGTTAATGCTTTTTGTGTGCTGCCATGCTATTCTCAACAACTGATATCAGAGCTTTTGGTAGAGATGCTGCCAAGAGTTTTTTAGTTCGAGGTTCGAGCTAGGAGAGAAGCTTCTTGTTCGAGGAAAAAGAGTAGGAGAGTTGCTGAGTTGTTGCCCATATGTTTTTGGTTCGAGCGAGAAGAGTTGCTGCCAAGAGGTAATTGGGACTTTGACTTAAGGGAGGATTTGTTGAGTTTGAGTCCAAGTCCAACATTCAGTTTGAGTAGGAGTCTAAGTCCCACATTGAGTAGGAGTGCTCATCTTACATCAAGTAACTAATTGGTTAAGCAAAAGGGAATCTTAATTCCACATTGAGTAGTATTGATGAGCCAAGAGGAGTACTCACCTATAAATAGGAACCTTGATCTTTGGGGAAAGACTATCACCAATACTTATGAGAGAGAGTCTATACACTTGAGAGAAGTTATATTGGGATTCTTTGGTTGATGAGTCATAATATTGGGAGGATGGTTTGTAACTTTATCCGTGCAAAAGTTACAATATTTGTAGGAAGGTTTGTAGCTTTATCCGTGAAAAAGTTACAATGTTTGTAGGAGGGTTTGTAGCTTTATCCATGCAAAAGTTACAAGTTGGAATATTTCCTAATGAAGTATGTTATCCCTTTGGGATTGTGGACGTAGGTCAAGAAGGGTTGAACCATGTTAAAAATATTGTGTTCTCTTTTTCTCTTCTTCCAAAATGCATGTTGTAGGTTAATGCTTATTGTGTGTGTCATAACGTGCTAAATACGAATTCAGCATGCTAGACACAAATCATGGAGTCGCCACTAATCATCTAATCTTGGTGTGATTAGTCACCTTTATGAATCTATCCTATTTAAAGTAATCCTAAGCTTGACTAAGGCACCTTAAAAATAATAAGTTCTGGTCTGCTTATCAGAATTAGGTTCGGGAGTACGGTTACGTGTGAGGAAGGATTAGCACCCTCACAACGCCTATCTAAGAGATAGTACCTAATTAGTCTTGTGATTCTTAAAAAGTCTTAAATAAATGGTCTTGTCTATCCTATCTTCATTTTAATTGTTAAAATTAGAAATCTCGAAAATCATTTTTAAGTCTTCCTTCCATTCATTCTGAAGAAATTACTAAAAAAACGTTTCCTCACCTTGAGAGTATTCAAAAGAAACCATTCGTTCTATTGAAGAGGCTCCATCGTTGAAAAAGTTAGATTATTTAACAAAGTTATTTCTCTTAAATTAATCTTCCAAAATTAATCCACATTTTATTAATGTTTGTTCGAAAAATAAATTCTGATCTTAATATCGAAAATTATCCCTTAGAATATTATTCTATTCGTTCTGGAGAACTTTTAAGAGAATTTTTCTCACTTAGAAATTTCTTAAAAGTCAACCATTCGTAACTCTCTTGAATTTCATCATCAGAAAAAATCTTAATTTATCCTTCAATTTTAATTAGGCATTTATTATGGAAAATTATTTTGAAAAAGAGACATTGAAAATTAATTATTTCAAAAGAATAAATTTTGATCTTTATTGATATCCAAAATAATCTCTTAAAAAATCCTTCCATTCGTTCTGGAGAATTTTAAGAAAATTCTCTCACCTAAAAATTTCTCAGAAATCAACCGTTCGTGATCTGTTTGAATTTCATCATTGGAAAAGATCTTCATTTATTATTTTAATTTAATTAATAATCAATTATATAACAATTCTATTAGTAAAAATAAAAATTTTACTTAACTCAATGACAATTATCCTAAGAAATAAATAAATAAACAAGTAATCAACAATCAATATACAATATACAATAATTTACATAAAATCCAATAAAATAAGAGGTTAGTCATAAATATATATAAATCTGCAACAATCAAGTTAAAAAACTAATTAGAAATAAAACTAAATAAATAAGTAAAAAAAAAAGGCAACAACTGAGTCGGATATACACGAAAAGGCACCACATACCATTAAACACCGAAAGTAAATAGATAAGAAAAGAGAGATCCAGTATAATAAATTGAAGCAACTAAAATAACTATAAGTAATATGTCATGGAAAATGTATACAAGTTAATTATATAGAATATCTACATCAGGTTACTAAAAGGCATAAAATATCCATTTAACAAAGAATGAGGTTTTGTTCCCAAAGCCTATTGGATCCCAAGCAATTTTTATAAGAAACAGATCAAAGAAAAACTCCATTAATATCAAAGCATGTGAACCGAAAATAGTATCTTACTGTTTTTCCTTCTTGTGCGTGACTCCAAAAATTCAAAAGCCAAAGCCCCTTTTTTTATTTACCTCACGATGTTCTTCCTCTCTGATGATGATGCTGCCTTCCTCAGGTTTGCTCCTGATTGCTGTTGTTCTCTGTCTAATTATTTTTCGAAATTGTCTCATTCTCTGATAATCTGATGCCCTTTATATAGAAAAAATCCCAAGAGAGTATTGATGTGTTTGATCTGGAGTTCTATCCATAATAAGGATAAAAACTCTTTTTTCCACATTTATCATGAATTTCAGACCTTGATCTTAATCTAGACGAGAGTTCTGATTTGATCCAAACTTTTTTTTTTCATTTTTTTGATAATTTCAAAAATTAATCATTAAAATTAAAATAAAAAATTAAATTAAATTAAAATAAAGTTAAACAAACCCGAATAAAAACGGGTGTCTACAGCTGCCCCTCTTTGTGCATTTCCTGAGAATCAGAGATGTGCAAAGACGTCGACACTTTAAGCTCAAACCAATTGAAACAAATGGTATTCTTCCCAATCAAGCATAAAATTTAAACATCCCAGATAAAAAAAAAAAATTGTTCCTCAATAAAGGTTTAGTAAAAGCAAAACATTATTTGAAAGAGGTTTTAGCAACAATATCCTCGAGAGAGGTTTAACAAACATATCTTTAAAAAAGGCTCATCAAAAATATTTCTCGGGAGAGGCTTAGCAAACAATCCTTAAGAAAGGCATTAAAAATTTCCATGATATAGGTTTTAAATAGAATATCCTCATGAGAGATTTTAAAAACATCCTCGTAAGAAGTTTTGAAAGTATCCTCATGAGAGGTTTAATGACATCCTCGTGAGAGGCTTAAAAAATTCTCGTGAGAGGCTTAAAGACATCTTCGTGAGAGGCTTTAAAAACGAATACCCTCGTGAGGATTTGAAAATAAACATCCTCGGGTGAGGTTTTAAAAATGAACATCCTCGGGTGAGGTTTTAAAAACGAACATCCTCGGGTGAGAATTTGAAAATAAACATCCTCGGGTGAGGTTTTAAAAATGAACATCCTCGGGTAAGGTTTTAAAAACGAACATCCTCGGGTGAGGTTTTAAAAACAAACATCCTCGAGTGAGGTTTTGAAAACGAATATCCTCTGGTGAGGATTTAAAAATAAGCATCCTCGGGTGAGGTTTTAAAAATGAACATCCTCTGGTGAGGATTTGAAAATAAACATCCTCGGGTGAGGTTTTAAAAACGAACATCCTCAGGTGAGAATTTGAAAATAAACATCCTCGTGTGAGGTTTTAAAAATCTCATATAAAAAAATTCTCAAGAGAAAGAGGTTTTAAAATCTCATCTACCTTTAGACATTCTTCTCAAGAGAAGTTTTAAAATCTTATCTAATCTTAGAAAAAAATTTACCTTGTAAAATTTCTAAACGAGATTCAAAATTTTATCTTTAAAATATCTTCAATCAAAATTCACAAGTCTTACCTTAAAAAAAAAGTTTCCCCCAATCGAGACTCAAAAATTTCATCTTAGAATACTTCTTCATACATTGCTTTTAGAAAAGTTTTTCTCAACCGAGTCTCAAGAATTTCACTTCGAGAAAAGTTTGACTTCAAAATTAAAATCTTTCTCATATGCTAAATGCATGCAATGAATGACATCATGCAGTGCATGAAATACAAATGTCATGAATGCAATGAAATGCAATGAATGACAATTGTTTCAATTAATCCACATCATGTGTCTCCAATCGTGGTAACAAAGATTCTCAAACTCATTCCTTTCATCTTTCGAACATGTAACTTTAGAACTGGCTAACAAGTTCCATCCACTGAACTAGTCCTTTTGTCAATTTTATTCAATCTCAAATGCAGCATTTGTCTGTTTCTAAAGTGTAAGTTTTCTATCTTAGAAGCCCCAAATGTCTATATTCCAGACTCTTCCTGATTCTCATCTTACTTTCCTTTTGCCTCAAGACATCATCCTTAAGTTTTTTTTTCTCAAAGTAATCCAGATATCTTTCATGATTGTTAACTTATCAATCATCATTTCAATTTCATAACAAATGCAATGCATCAACATTTCCTCTATTCATTATGGGTAAGCAAAGTTTGCAACAAAGAATGGTAAGAAACAAAATGGATTGAAGACAAGGGTCTTTATCAATTAAAGAACAAATCTATGTCAAGAATAATTGGCAAATCAAAGAAATATAGAAGGATATTTGGATGGGGTATCAACATCCCCCAATAATGGATATGTTGAAAATCTTGAGATTAATCCATGATTCATTTTCAAAAATCAATCCAATCAGTATTCCTGATCTTTTTGAGTTGTGTCAGACCAAACCATGCCCCCAATGAAATCTTCTAACTGACTTTTATTATACCTAAGCCGCCCTTTCAAGTTTTCAACTTAGATATCCCCTATGACTCAAATTGCCCTTTTCGGGTTTTCAATTTGAATCCTCCTTTTCTTTTTCTTTTTTTTTTTCTTTTTCATTCTTTTTTTTTTCATTTTTTTTCTTCAAAAAAATATTTCTCCACAGTATTTGGCAAATCATCTTCATTCATCTTTCTCAAAATAATGCTTCACTCAGAAAAGCTTTTTACCTTATAAGAACTTCACAAATAGATGTGTACTCTCTCCAATGACCATGTGACTTAATAGCAGTTTCTTCAAAACTAATTCTTTCTCAAAGTATCAAGAACAAACTTTTTTCATCATGTGTTCGTCTCAATTTTCTTGGAGGTAATTGAGCATATCAAAGTGCTAAAAGCCTTTTCTTTCTTCTTCGGATCTGTCTTCAAGCATTCAAACTTCATTGTCATTTGATGATACCACATGCATGTCCTAATTCAATACATGATTCTCTAATTTGAACATTCATATTTTATCAAAATGGACTTTTAAAGCTTGTAATGTAGGCCAGGGTTTTGGGGTTATGAAAGAATGGATAAAATAGGCTCAAACATGTGTTTAAGGGTTGCAAACCGAGGATTATTTTCATCTCAAAGCATTTCATATCTTTCTTTTCATTTTTAAGATAATCGAGCCATGGATCATTTCTTTTTCATGAGGATTTTTTCTTTTCATTTTTCTTTTCTTTTCATTTTTCTTTTCTTTTTCTTGTTTTTTTGATTTTTTTTTTTTTTTTTTTTTTGCACAAAGTGAGTTCAAAATTGTGGAACTCAATTCATCTCATCATTGCCTCCCTGATATAAGATATTTATTACATGACGTAGAAATATGATCCAATCATTCATTCTTCTCTAGAAATATATTTTCCATACTTGCCCCCCGGTGTGGAGGGTGATCCTTAGTCAAGGTTCATTCAAAAAAAGAATTCAATAGGCTCAAAAAAGGGGTAGCAAAGAATAATTTCTTATTTTGTGAAAGGAATATGAAAAATGGCCATTATCATCTCAAATGTGAATATTTCCATCAAAGAACATTTATTGAAAATGACAAGCTTATAGAAATTCACCACAAGGAATCCACATACTTGTAAAAGAATTCAACAACAATTCATGAAGCAATTCTACTGATTTTCTTCCAATCATGCCAAAACTGCATATCAACTTTCATCTTCCCTAATCAATTGGCAAAGTATGGTCATATATGTTCAAGTTCACCAATATGGATGTAACTTTCAAAATTGAATCCCAGATTATTGCCATGATTGTCATCATATTCATTACCTGGAAACTTGACATGGGTGAAATTGAAAAGGTAGGCAATATATAAATGGCACAGAAAGACATAACAAATGAAAGAGAAAAATGAAAATGCATCAAACTTGCTAATTCATTGAAATGATAAAAAATATATTAAGTCTAAAACATAAAAAACATCACTTAAAGATTGCATGTAATTTCTATATTCTTCTCACAATCTTCTCATAGAAGCCTTTTACCACTAAACACTTAGCCATGTTTTCTCATCAAAATTCAATAGACCCTCTTTGACTAAATTTTACACCTTTCGCTTCAAAGCTCCGCATTTTTCTGTGGAATGGCCTGAACTCCCAATATGATAATCACAAGTGACACTAACATCATAACCCTCGAAATATGGAGGCTTTAGAGGCTCAGAATAGATTGGAGCAACTAGATGATCCTGGATAAGCCGAGGGAGTAATTTTGTGTATGACATTGGGATTGGATCTATAGGAGTTCTATCTCGACTGCTTCGTTGTCTTCTCTGATCATTCACTGGAGACTGAACAACAGGTCTAACTGAAGATATGGATGCAGGGTCAAGCGGATGAAAATTTGATTGTGGCACTGGTGGATAAGGATTTGGTGCAACATTATTAACAGTGGGGTAATAATGTTGGTACATGGGGTATGAATGATATAGGGGAAAACCTATTAGTTGTTGCCCTCCATAAGTCACAGCTTGGACATCTTCTTCTTTCTTTTTAAATGCCCCATTTTTTTCCATCGGATGTCTCTCCAGCTTCAAGCTTCTCACTCTTTATAGCATTCTCAATTATCTCCCCAGAGATTACCATATCTGCAAAATTCTTGGTGGCATTCCCAATCATTCTTTCATAATAGGGTGCTTTGAGAGTACTAACAAACAAGACTGTAAGTTCCTTCTCAGTGAGGGGTGGTTGGACTTCAGCAGCAACGTCCCTCCATCTTTGGGCATATTCTTTGAAACTTTCAATGGACTTATTCTCCATATTTTGCAGGGTTAAGCGATCTGGGGCCATATCAACAATATGCTTGTATTGGGCTATAAATGCCCTTGCCAATTCATTCCATGAACAGATGCGGGCTCTATCCAACTGGACATACCATCTTGCAGTGAACCATGTGAGACTATCTTGGAAGACATGTATCAACAACTTGTCATCACGTGTGTGAGCAGCCATCTTTCTACAGTACATGGTGACATGAGTTATCGGGCATTTGGTCCCATCATATTTCTCAAAATCTGGAGTTTTGAATTTTTGCGAAATAACTACATCGGGCACTAAGCAAAGCCCAGCAGCGTCCATGGAACCATAGATATCCATCCCCTCAATAGCCCTGAGTCTTTCCTCTATAAGACTTATTTTGCGAGATTCAATCTCTTCAACTATCTTCATTCTTTTTTGCTCTTTGGGATCATCTAAGTTTGGAACTTGAACAAGATTTATCTTTGTCCCAGAGGCAGAAATGGTAAATCCCGGGACTTGAGGTTGAGCATGAGGATAATTAAATCCTCCCATGAATGGTGCTTGCTGCTATTGTTCCTGTTGAGACATTTGAACCTGAAAAGGGTTGAATTCCGGTGGATACAAGGTCTCGTCCACATTTTGGTTTTTCTCCTGAGAACTGGCTTCATCTACCTCTTTCTTCCTCTTTGAACTCTTCATCATTTCTATCATTGCACTTAATTGTACTCTAATTTCCTCTTGTGCTTGTTCCATTCTATCTATCCTTGAAGCTTGTTCTTCCGCCATTGCTCTAGCTTGTGAACGGGTGTTGTAGGAATGCCCCAGGAACTTTGATTGTTTGAGCTATCCTTGAACCTTTGTTACCACAATTTTTAAGATTTAGGTCTCATACTTTCATGCAATGTACATGCATGCACGTTGAATATGCAAGAAAATATTTAAATTATACTAATGCTTGCAAATAAATGAAAGAATAAAGTTATTTAAATGACAATCCCAAAAATATTTACAAAGTTTAATATTAGCATTATGACAAGTGTCCCTGATGAATGCTTGAGCATTATGAAAAATGTACATGGGGAATGCATGAGCATTTTTAAAATGTACACAATAAATGCATAAGCATTATTAAAAATGTACATGATAAATGCATGAGTATTATGAAAATTTTACATAGTGAATACATGAGCATTACACGATAAATATATGAAAAATGTACATGTTGAATGCATGAGCATTATGAAAAATGTACATAGTGAATGCATGAGCATTATTAAAATGTACATGGTGAATGCATGAGCATTATGAAAAATGTACACGATAAATGCATGAACATTATGAAAAATGTAAATGGTGAGTGCATGAGCATTATGAAAAATGTACATGATAAATGCATGAGTATTATGGAAAATGTACATGATTAACGCATAAGCATTATGAAAAATGTACATGGTGAATGCATAATCATTATCTATATGATGCAAATGATGGAGTTATGACATACACAATGATTTCACAAAACTTTACGCAAGAAAATTAAATACAAATTACGTCGAAGAAAAACACAAGTGATATTCACAAAAATTTTAACAAAAAATGTGAAATGAAGAAAAATACAACGACGTTCCTTCATGTGTCCTACTTCGGGTAATTATCTATCAGTTGACATGGTTCTATCCTAAGGTTGGCCTCTTAAGTGTTTATATGCTAGGCTCAGGATACTCGACCAAGCTAATAAGGTCCCCAAACTGCTCCTTAATTTCATCCATGGAGGATGAGTAAGGCACCCCATTCCTCACCCATTACAGGCTCCAACCGGAAGGGTTCAATTTGGGTGAGAATATTTTACACTCTGAAGGTGTTTCGCTAGCCGTTGCGGAGGTTATCACCTCACGAAGGCATAGGTACTTTACCCCCTCCTAAAAGGGACGAGCTTGGGTGTAGGGCTTTATGATATGCAACGTGTAATGTGTGTGAATGAACTTTCAAACCTTCATTTTCCCACCAATGTATAAGGAACAAGATTTATCATAAATAATAAAATCAAAATAAAAAAGAAGATAAAAATTAAAAATTAAACACTTTTAAAAACCAATATTTAAAACCTAAGGTGTCACAAGACTAATCTATGGCTCGACTCTTTAAAATCCCCAGTGGAGTCGCCAAACTGTCATAACGTGCCAAATACGAATTCAGCATGCTAGACACAAATCATGGAGTCGCCACTAATCATCTAATCTAGGTGTGATTAGTCACCTTTATGAATCTATCATATTTAAAGTAATCCTAAGCTTGACTAAGACACCTTAAAAAGAATAAGTTCTGGTCTGCTTATCAGAACTAGGTTCGGGAATATGGTTACATGTGAGGAAGGATTAGCACCCTCACAACGCCTATCTAAGAGATAGTACCTAATTAGTCTTATGATACTTAAAAAGTCTTAATTAAATGGTCTTGTCTATCCTATCTTCATTTTAATTGTTAAAATTAGAAATCTCGAAAATTATTTTTTAGGTCTTCATTCCATTCATTCTTGAGAAATTACTAAAAAACATTTCCTCACCTCGAGAGTATCCAAAAGAAACCATTCGTTCTATTGAAGATGCTCCGTCGTCGGAAAAGTTAGATTATTTAACAAAGTTATTTCTCTTAAATTAATCTTTCAAAATTAATCCACATTTTATTAATGTTTGTTCGAGAAATAAATTTTGATCTTAATATATAAAATTATCCCTTAGAATATTCTTCCATTCGTTCTGGAGAATTTTTAAGAGAATTTTTCTCACTTAGAAATTTCTTAAAAGTCAACAATTCGTAACTCTCTTGAATTTCATCATCGAAAAAAATCTTAATTTATCCTTCAATTTTAATTAGGCATTTATTATGAAAAATTATTTTGAAAAAGAGACATTGAAAATTAATTATTTCAAAAGAATAAATTTTGATCTTTATTGATATCCAAAATAATCTCTTAAAAAATCCTTCCATTCGTTCTGGAGAATTTTTAAGAGAATTCTCTCACCTAAAAATTTCTCAGATCAACCGTTCGTGATCTCTTTGAATTTCATCATTGGAAAAGATCTTCATTTATTATTTTAATTTAATTAATAATCAATTATATAACAATCCTATTAGTAAAAATAACTCAATGACAATTATCCTAAGAAATAAATAAATAAACAAGTAATCAACAATCAATATACAATATACAATAATTTACATAAAATCCAATAAAATAAGCGGTTAGTCATAAATATATATATATCTGCAACAATCAAGTTGAAGAACTAATTAGAAATAAAACTAAAAAAATAAGTAAGAAGACAAAAAAAGGCAAAAATTGAGTCGGATATACACGAAAAGGCACCACATACCATTAATCATCGAAAGTAAATAGATAAGAAAAGAGAGATCAAGTATAATAAATTGAAGTTTGGCAACTAAAATAACTATAAGTAATATGTCATGGAAAATGCATACAAGTTAATTATATAGAATATCTACATCAGGTTACTAAAAGGCATAAAATATCCATTTAACAAAGAATGAGGTTCGATTCCCAAAGCCTATTGGATCCCAAACAATTTTTATAAGAAACGGATCAAAGAAAAACTCCATTAATATCAAAGCATGTGAACCGAAAATAGTATCTTACTGTTTTTCCTTCTTGTGCGTGACTCCAAAAATTCAAAAGCCAAAGCCCCTATTTTTATTTACCTCACGATGTTCTTCCTCTCTGATGATGATGCTGCCTTCCTCAAGTTTACTCCTGATTGCTGTTGTTCTCACTCTGATTATTTTTTGAAATTGTGTCTCATTCTCTGATAATCTGATGCCCTTTATATAGAAAAAATCCTTAGAGAGTCCTGATGTGTTTGATCTAGAGTTCTATCCATAATAAGGATAAAAACTCTAATTTCCACATTTATCATGAATTTCAGAGCTTGATCTTAATCTAGAAGAGAGTTCTGATTTGATCCAAACTTTTTTTTTCATTTTTCTGATAATTTCAAAAATTAATCATTAAAATTAAATTAAATTAAATTAAATTAAAATTAACATAAAGTTAAACAAACCCGGATAAAAATGGGTTTCTACAGTGTGCTGCCACGCTATTCTGTATTCGGATTCTTTGGTTGGTGAGTCATAATATTGGGAGGATAGTTTATAACTTTATCCGTGCAAAAATTACAATATTTGTAGGAAGGTTTGTAGTTTTATCAGTGCAAAAGTTACTATGTTTATAGGAGGGTTTGTAGCTTTATCCGTGAAAAAGTTACAAGTTGGAATATTTCCTAGGGAAGTATATTATTCCTTTGGGATCGTGGACATTGACCAAAAAAGGCTGAACCATGTTAAAATATCTTCTTTTTTTTCTCTTCTCCCCGAATGCATGTTGTGGGTGTTGGGTTTACTCTACCTCGGACTCATGCTTAAACAAAATAAACAAGTGCAGCGGAAGTAAATAAAGAAGCACCCGAAGTACAATAGGAACTTAGGCTTGTGTTTAGCATAGGTTTACAACATTCAAAACATAATAAATCACCCATATGATTTAGAAGTTACCTACTTAAGATATCGTAATCTTAAGTTACAGATCCAAATCCCGAATAGCTTACGAATCTAAGATCTACAAAGCTTCCAACTAGTCCAAGACCACAAGAAGCGCAATTGTCCTTCCTCTAGAGCTAGTCCACAGGAACAGCTGATGCATCCTTCTCTAAGGTATAGCGATTCACTTGTGCTAGCAAGTTTATCCTAAGATCACAATCAAAAGATCTATATCCTTATGTTTTTCTCCCTAAACCAATCTCACTCAACAAAGAGAAGAAGCGACAAGAAAACACCAAGAAAATGAGGAATTGCGGCAAGCACTTATAGCTGTAGGGAGGCTACGATTTCACTATTTTGCTAAGGAAGGGTTCTTTTCTTGAAACCAAACTTTTTCTCAAGCAAAATCAGAATATAACAAGTAGAATAAAAGTCCCTTGGGCAGCTACAGCATCTATATCAGATTATATAGTGGCACAAACCCTGACCCCTCTCTCTCTAAGCTTGGCCGTCCTCCTATAGCTTATTGCACAAGATTTTCATTAATCCACTTGGACTTAAACTATTTAATTATAAGATGGATCAATAGGCCCATTATATTATCTAATAATAATAATGGTCCAACAACCTTAATGCCTTAAGTTGGGCCAACCATCCTTAGTGGACAGTCCTAAATTAGAATAGTCACTTTGGACTTCTAATTTATCATGCTTATTTATTGGATAGATTAATTTATAAACAAAAGTAATTTAATTCTCAATTAAATTTCTTTATCCTCATGAACAATTCATGTCATTAATCTATTAATATCATCTCAAGACATTATTCCAATAAAGCATAGTTATTCGAAATTCACCTTGTACATCTCTATGTCAAAGTCAACTATACTAGATAAGACTTCTTGATTCCTATTATCTCATTAAGACATTGTCCTTGAATTTCTCAAATCTCAATTATGTCTTAATCTTTCTTAATTGAACTTATTCAATCAAGTCCTCAATATAGATCTTTTATTCCATTAAGTTTTACCTTAATAGAATACCATGTTTAATCCATTCATATATGTTCTTATGTGTGTGACCCTCTACGTTCCCAATATGTTGGCAATGAACATAAGTTAATCTCATTAACTTGTTTTCATAGATCAAGAACGGGATCTAGCAACCCATCATGACCACCCAAATATTGTGAAGTCAGCGTGACCTTTTAAAACCTTTCAGCAACCAGCCTATCGGTGTAGTACGGTCCTTTCAGCGCATGAGCATGGTACAGTGTCTACTCATGTTCAATCCATATTAGTTCTTTGCAACTTATGATTAACCTTATGAATTTAGAGAAACAATTTTCTCCTAAATCCATCATGCTTTGGCCAAAGACTTAATCAAGTTAATCGTAGTCAAGAACAAATGAGATATGTCTCCAATATCACAGGGAGTGGTGAATCCTCTCTGGATCACTCATTCATCTTCGTATGGTTCATGTCATACCCGATAGCACCCTACCATAAGCATCCTCGTGTTTGGGACCCGTTCGTGATGAAATCTAAGTATGACATTCTCCATACAAGATGACCTAGTATCACAAGTCTGAGGACTAATTTACACGACTGGTACTAAGAGAACATTATCATAGACACTAGAGTGATATTACCAAATAAAGTTCTTTTGGCGGGCCATGTTCAGTGAACTTGTTCAATAGACAAGCGCCTATATGTTATCCCAAGTATCCCATACTTCAACCTGTATGAGATCGGTTGCTTACTTTATAAGTAATAAGGCTTAACATATACTAGTCTTTGAGCATTGTCAATGCCCCGTCTTGGCAATACGATGACCAGGAACAGTTTGAGGAAGAAGACTTTGATGCATAAGGATCTCATAATTATAACTCTTTATAATTCCTTTGCAAGGCTATTATGTTCTATGGGCTTCATCCGATTAGTACTTAATAACTCTTTATCATTATACTAACATGAAGGAAAACCTTGTATCACTATCATCATAGTGAAGGGTATGCTTTATTGACTGTGTATCCCAAGCTCAATCTGATTGGCTCTAGGGCATACACCAACAGTGGATTAATACTTATTATTTGCTGTCAGCCTATTCCCAACAATTTTAACAATATTATTATATCACATAACTTTGATTAGGTGTTAAACAACCTGTAAGTTTGAACCAATGTGCAATGAAGGGTCCCAATAAAGAACATATTTTAAAACCTTAAAAGACAAAGATGTTGTGAAAAAAGAGAACTAAAGTTTTAGCCTTTGACCATAAGGTTTTCCGTTATTATGTATAGGATGCAAACAAAATATTTGTGCTCGCAAGTTATTTAAGTTCGGTTCAAAAAAACTTGAATTCTGTTCGATTATTGTCAAGTCGAGCTCGAACTCGAGCGAGCCAAATTTGAGTATCTTAATGCTTGACTCGAGTAACTCGTGAGCCTAATTGAGCTTTTTTATTTTAAATTACTATTGAAAAATCTCAATTCGAATTCAAGTTCAAATTCAAGCACAAATAATCGAGTTTGAAGTCGAGCATGGGAATCGAGCTCTTTTTTTTATTAGGTAAACGAGCCTGATCGAGCGAGTTCGAGCAGTTCGATTTTTATCTCGAATCGAGTTCGAATTTTAAAAGTAAAACTCAATTGAGATCGAACCAAACTTCGAACCTCGAATTTCGAATTTCAAATCAAACTCAAACTTCTTACAGCTTGAGCTCGACTCCACTCAATTACAACCCTAATCATGTCGAGTACGAGAGTATGTTTCACGAGTTTGTTGAATGTTTCTTAACTTTCTGATTTGGAAAGCACTATATCTAAGCTTATCAAAATTTTGTTGTTTTTAAATCGCTTTCTGATCAACAAAATTGTTCTTTGTTGATTCAAAGTGAAAATTTTCGATGCCATGAATTTTATGGCTACAATATTTTATTAAAATGAAACAAATTTTCTCGTCAAAAGTATTTTTTTTTTTTTCAAAGGATTGATGGTATAAAAAATATTAAAGTTTTGTTTGATTGTTACTTTTGCTTAAAATAACTAGACCCTTAGGCTACGACATTGGAAAGGTAGCTATACTTTTTCTTGTGTTGATACTCATTTTTTCCACCACTCGGTCAAGGAAGGAAGAAAACTAATAGTGTGGGACAAAAGCAATGAGAAAAATTACCTTTATTTAATTTTGAAATAGGATGATGTTAATGGTCGGATTGGATCGTAATTTAAATTTTTTTAAAAAATTTTGTTCGAGTTGAATTCGGATCGATCCGTAATCATGAATAACTGTTTTACAAAATTAAACTATTAAAAAAAATTATATTTTTTATATTTTTATAATAAATTTGAATAAAATATATATTTTATTAATAAATAATAAATTGGATCGACCCGAATTACAAAAAATGCTTGTCCAGATCTAGTTCAATACAAATCGAACCTCACCTAACTCTTCAACAAATTTAAATGAGACCTATGATGGATCATTTTTATAAAATATTATTATTTGAGATTATTTTAATTTAAAATAATAATTAACTGATAAGATATGTGTAGTTCGTCAAATTTTTAAAATTATAATATATATCAACAGATTTAATATTTTTAATATATTTATAATTATTTGAATAAAAAAATAATTAATTGATAATATTTTTTAAAATTTTTGATAATTTGAAAACATAATTTATCAATAAATTTATTATTTATAATATATTTATAATTATTTAAATAAATAAAAATAATAATTAATATATAATAACATGTTCACAAACTATATTATAATAACTTTTTGGTTTTGGTCTTCTTAGGCTAATTTTGTATGATGGTTTCAAACTGCTTTTGTACTTTTAGATTTACCTTTTATGATTAATAAAATGATTCTTTGACTAAGCCAACTTTTTTTTTTGAAAAGAAAAAAACCCCTCGATCATGGGTTTTGTTTTTTTTTTTTTTTTGTTATGACCCTGTCTTCTAATTGCGAAAAAACACTCGCTTTTTTTATTGTGCTCATTAAGATGAATTAAAAGTTTTTAACTAATTTAAAATAAAAAATAAAAATAGAGAAGAGAAGAGAAGATTTGAACCAATTTTTGAGTGCATTTGAATGAAAATTTTAAAAAAAGAAATTAAATAATAATAAAATGAAGTCATTTTAAAATGTTAGTACGTATAATTGTTTTGTTTTGGTAAATATTTTTGTAAAAAAAAAATAAACTTATTGGAATTTGATGAAATAAAAATATAATGATATTAAAGATGAAAAATATATAAAGTTTATGTATATGAGAGTATTATTATATTTGTAAAAATATATATATATATAATATAAATAAAATATATTAAATTTAAATAAAATGATTTTTTTTATTACATTTTATGATGGTCATATGGAGTAAAGTGAGAAAAGATTAATAAAAAATTTTTGAAAAATCATCATCTCTTTAGATCTATTTTTAGGTGGATTTTCAAGGGATTTGAGGTGAATTTTTAAATTTTCTCGTAAAATTCTTCCTAAATTTTAAGAGTTTTCATTTTATTTTACCAAAGAAATCAAATTTTAGATATCTTGATTGAAATAAATTTTCATCTTAATTTATACCTTCCATCCTTTTAAGTATTGGATATATGCTCTTGATAAAATCATATATATATATATATATATATATATATATATATATAACAAGATACATACTTACATAATCAAGTTTGCTGACGTGAACGCTTACGTGAATATCTTCTTTTACTGACACATAAGACAAGCATAAATAAAATTATATATTATCTACCACCTATCATCCATCAAATTTCAAAAAAAAATTAAAAAAATCTAACATTATCAACTCTTTATTATTTTTAATAAAAAATGTTAGTTATATTTTGGACTATACCTTTTTAAATGATTTTCTTACAACAAATCTTATTTTTAAATTTTCATGTGTTAATTGTAAGTTACCAATATTTGTTCCAGTCAATTAAAATTTAAAATAATTAAATAGATAAAATTAGCATAAAATAAAAGGAAAAATATATGTAATTAAAAAAAATCCTTTGCATTACACGAGTTAAAAAACTAGTAAATAAATAAATTAGGGTACATTTGTTTCCCATTAAATCAAATACTTGAGTGCATTTCTAAACAAATCTATTTCCAATCAATAAATTGCTTTCGCCCATATTTAGAAGGATTTGGACAAAAATATTAGATCCGAAAAATGGGTTTGGGCAAAAAAAAATGAGGCCCGTTTAAAAAATGGGCCGAGCCTTGACTCTAACATTCAAGGCCTGACCCCGGCCCGTTTTTCAATTATATAATATAATATTTTTTATGTATATTATGTCATTTATATTATATAAAGATTAAATATATAATTTATAGTGTGAACATTAAAAAATATGTTAAGTTGTTCATGTTTAAAAATTTAATATAAAATATATATATATAATTATTAAAGATTAAAAAAATAAATAAATATAATAATAATATGGGAGAGTTTGGACTATCTATTTTTAAATATGAGCAAATTTAAGCAAAACTTAAAATTCATATTTCAAACCGAATCGAATTTAAATAAATAAATATGATATTAATACCATACATAAATCTGATCGAAATCCGATCCGACCTGTCATGGACACCGCTAAAGTATATTAAAAAGGAAGAACTTTCTTTTCAGAAAACGAAAGCATAAGATATCATCCATAAAAAAAAACAAAAAAAAAAAGAGTTAATGCTGATAACTTTTGTTATTGCTTTAACTATCAAACAAAATTTAATTAGGTGTTGGATAGAGACAGTGATTGTATTCATCATAACTCAATTTTATTTTATTTTTTCTTACTAGCATTTTATACTGGTTTTTAGTTTTTTTACCACTGTTTGGTAAATCTGTTTAAAGATCGAATTTGAATAAAGATTTTGATCTTTGAATCGGTCCGGTTCGACTCTATTTACTATTAATTAAATAAAAAAATATTTTTTATTTAAATTTAATTATAAATTATATATTAATTTTAATATAAAATTAATTTTTAATATTTTTTCAATAGTGAAATAGGCTTTCAGGCCAGGGCCGAAACGGATTTGGGTAAGAAAAAAAATTTCAAGCCGCGACCTGGCTCGATCCATGAGCAAGTCTATTGTTTGGTAGATCTATTTACGAACCAAATTATCCGTTATAATTTTGATCGATCCGATTCAATCTGAATTATTATTTAATCAATAAAATTATTTTTATTTAAATTTAATTATAAAAATATAAAAATATTTCATATATGATGTGAGATAAGATATAGACTTTGATCCGATGTGACCGGATTTGAATTGGATTTGTACAAACAATTTTTTCTATTCAAACTAAAATCGATCCGACTTATGGACACTTTTCTCACTCACTTGGTCGCTTAAAGAAGTCTATACCTTATCTCACATCATATATGAATATAGATATTCATATAAAGGTTAAAGTCCTCAGCATAAGGGAATGGATGTGGTGTGCGGGACCAAGTTGTAAGAATACCAAGCCGATCCACATAAAATTCTCAATGTTCTTTGTGTATTCTATAACTTTAAACCCCAAGCATTTGATTCAAATGTTGGTGCATAATTCTTACTAGATTCGAATCCCTTCTTTTCTAAAATAAAAAATAAAAAAAGAAAATTGGTTTGACTTGGTAGGTTATAAATAATATTCATTCATCTTTGCCTTCATTCTCATACCATGCTATTAATATTACCCAAATCCAAACACTTTGAATCACAAACATGGGGTGTTCACCTAGGGTCTATCAATTTCCATGCCTTGTTTTGTTTTTATTAAACTTTCAAGCTACTCTTTCATCTTCTTTAGCATATTCCTCCTATAAAACAACACAACTATGCTCTCCCAAAGATAGTGAGGCCTTGATCCAATTCAAAAACTCATTTTCCATCAACAAAATTGCTTCCAAACAATGCATAAAACACAGCATCAAATCTTATCCTAAAACAAATTCATGGAAGGAGGGAATAGATTGCTGCTTATGGGATGGTGTCACTTGTGACCACATAACAAGGCAAGTGGTTGGTCTTGACCTAAGTTGCAGTTGGCTTTGTGGTAACATCCATTCCAACAGTAGTCTTTTCCTTCTTCTACACCTGCAGAAGCTCAACCTTGCCCATAATAATTTCAAGAAATCCATTATTTCATATAGATTTGGAATGTTTACTAGCCTATTGCATCTCAACCTCTCCAAATCTAACTTTTCAGGGCAAATCCCATCTCAAATCTCTCATTTGTCAAACTTGGTTTCACTTGATCTCTCTTTGAATGATCATCAAGAACTTGAAAAATATACCTTTGATGGACTTGTTCGAAACCTATCCAAGGTAAGAGAGCTTTTTCTCGTTAAGTTAAACTTATCTTCCATCTATGTTGATACCTTGATGAACTTGTCTTCTTCACTAACATCACTCAGTCTCAGTGGATGTGATTTGCGAGGAAAGTTCCCTGTAAGCATTTTTCATTTGCCAAACCTTAAGTTGCTTAATTTAAAGAGAAACAAACATCTGATTGTCAATCTCCCACGGTTTAATTCGAGCAGTCCACTCGAGCATTTGAATCTATTCCACACTTCTTCCTCAGGAGAGTTACCCAACACCATTGGCAATCTGAAGTCCTTAAAGCATTTGCAGCTTTCTGGATGCAACTTCTCAGGGGCAATTCCAAGATCATTGGGAAACCTTTCAGAACTCATTTATTTGGAGCTCTCAAATAACCATTTTAGTGGTCCAATACCTCCTTCGCTCTTGAACCTAACACGAGTCCAATCCTTGTACATTTTTGACAATCAACTAGAGGGTTCCATTCCTTCCCAAGTAAGTGCTTTGCCAAATCTAATTGACTTAGACCTTTCCAACAACTTACTTAATGGAACATTGCCACCATGGTTTTATACCATTCCATCTTTAAAACTCATAACTATCCACAATAACCAATTGACTGGTCATATCAATGAATTCCAACACAAATCACTCACATGGATATCTTGGGGAAATAATAAACTTCAAGGTCAAATTCCAAATTCATTGTTCCAACTTGTGAACCTAACTAATCTTGATTTGTCATCAAATAACTTGAGTGGGATTCTAGAGTTGAACTCATTATTAAAACTCACAAATCTTGAATGGCTTGATCTTTCATATAACACCCTATCTTTCAACTCTAATAACAATTGCAGTACTTGTACCTTGCCTAATCTTCAGCTTTTGTATTTGCCTTCGTTCAACATCAGGGAGTTCCCAAAATTTTTAAGAGCTTCGAAAAACTTAGAGGCTTTAGACCTTTCCAACAATGGAGTTTTTGGCCAGATTCCCGAATGGATGTGGGAGATAGGGAGGGACTCTTTTCTCTACTTAAATCTTTCACATAACTTTTTGACGAGTTTAGAGCAAATTCCATGGAAAAACATTCTAACTCTTGACCTCAGTTTCAACTTGATTCAAGGTAACCTCCCAATTTTGCCTGTCAACACCATTTTCTTATCAATTTCAAGCAACAGATTAAGTGGAGAGGTTTCTTCTCTTGTTTGCAATTTAAGTTTCCTTATGGTTCTTGACCTGTCTCATAATGAATTGAGTGGAAACATTCCACAATGTGTTGGAAACTTCAGCGACTGGCTTTCAGTGTTGAATCTAGGAATGAATAATTTTCATGGAAAAATTCCTCCTGTATTTGGAAAGAGCTGCGGATTGAAGACTATCAACTTAAACAGTAATCAATTGGAAGGGTCATTACCGCAATCCTTGATCAATTGCAAGAAAATAGAAGTTCTAGATCTCGCCAACAATGGGATAAATGATACATTCCCTAGTTGGTTGGAAACATTACCGGTGTTACAAGTCCTCATTTTGCGATCAAATAACTTCTATGGCTTCATAAGCAATCCCAAGAAGAGTCATTCTTTTCGCGAGTTGCGAATTTTAGACCTCTCCGACAATGATTTCAGGGGCACATTACCGGCTGGGTATATAAAATCTTTCATGGCTTTGAAGAATCACAGTGAAAGTCTAGGGTCTATACGGTACATGCAGGAAGCCAAACGTTATGAATGCTTTGTTAGTTTGACAATGAAAGCACTGCCAGTTGAAATAAAGGTATCAACAATATTCACAAGCATTGATCTTTCTTTCAACAAGTTTGATGGAGAGATTCCGGAAGTTATTGGAGAGCTAGTCTCACTTAAAGGACTCAATCTTTCTCATAATAACCTTGGTGGTCATATTCCACCATCGATGGGGAATTTGATAAACCTTGAGTGGCTAGACCTCTCTTCAAACAAGCTAACCGGAGAGATCCCCATGGAACTAGAAAATTTAACATTCCTTTCCATCATAAACCTTTGTCACAACCAACTTGAAGGACCCATTCCCTTAGGCAAGCAGTTCAACACATTTGAAAACGAGTCATATGAAGGGAATAAAGGGTTATGTGGGTTCCCAATGTCAAAAGCTTGCAACAATGAAGAGACGAGGACACAACCACCTTCGTCAATGACCTTTCATGGTGATTCAAAGCTCGCAAATGACTTTGGCTGGAAAGTTGTGTTAATCGGATATGGATGTGGAATTCCATTTGGTTTGGCCATGGGATATGTTGTCTTTAAAATGGGAAAACCTAAATGGTTTGTGAAGTTGGTTGAGGGTACACAACACCGAAAGCCAAAATGGTCCAAGAAAAGAGCTCCCGAAAACAAATAAAACAAGGGAATTTTAGACAACCATGTGTAAATAACTTTGGTGTATTTATGTACTTTTCTACTTATAGCAGCATAATTGCTTTTGTTCTCTGGTTTGACCTAGTCTAGAGTTTGGTTCTGATCTTTGTAATCCTTTGTGTTAATGTAATAAATGTATATAGTCAATTGTAATTAGAATAGTCAATTTTTATTACAGTAATATTAGAGATTATGATATGGTTATGATATGATTATGATTATGATATTATATTGTAATTATTTTGGTGATACTCTTCTTAATTGGTGAGAACCCTTCTATATATAGGACAATCATGTATAAATTTTTAGACACATAATTGAGAATACATGAACTTCTTTTCTTGTAACATCGATCGTATCAGAGCTTCTTTGTCTAGTTTTTTTCTAAAATACTGCTTGGGACCTGTGTCCATCTCTTTAATCTTAATTCGTAACAAAAACCCTAGATAAACATCACCTATACCTATAGCACCCTATGAATCTCATTCTCGCCCTAGTATGAACATTCCGATAAAATTTCGCCATATGAAACCTCCAAAAATCTTTGCACTCTTCATCAATAATCTTGGGTTCTGTTAAATTTCCATCCACTTTCTGGCACCAAAGCACGATTAGTCACCATCAAAACCTTCTTCGTCTTCACCATTTTCCAACGCCTGTCGACGCATCCCAATTGAAGCTCACACACGCCTTCAGGCACCGGTCAAACATCTCAGCCAAAATTATGCTTCTCGCGACTAAGGTTGACCAGACCGTCCATAACCAATCAAATCTTATCATCTGTCATGCCACGTGTCCTTACCATACCTTCAAAAACCAATCATATCTGTCACATATCTCACCATGTCATTCATGCATTGCCACGTGTCTTGACACATGTTCTTACCACATCATCAATAACCACCATATATTGTCATGTGTCCAGCCACATCATCATGCTCTACCACGTGTCACACCACATGTCGCTGCCACATCATAAACAACCAATCATGTATTGTCACGTCATTTTGCTCTACCATGTGTCACGTCATTGTAATGCCACATCACCACTATTGATAACTCGTATAATTATATAGTTTTTAGTTATGTTTTATTATTGTTTTGTGTCAAATACGAGTTATTATTGTTTAGTCTAATTGTGTTTATGATCTTTTATATTTTTATGTAATTTGGTGTTTTTCACAAGTTTCTTTGAGTGATTTCAGATTACTAGAATTAAGGGTAAATCCAGTTCAGTTCCAGTTCCGACACCTTTTTCCATATCAGCTATATCTGGAGTTTCACTGAAGCAATAAGACTGAAATTTTAACCGTGAAAAGTTAAGAGGCATATCTATCTTTTTCATGTTTTACACTTCTTGAAACGGAGTCGTTTTCTCTAGCGAAATCAACCATCAAGTTGGCTGATGTGCAATGACGTCTGTCCTGAGCAGTTTTCGCATTTTGACCATATCGTCCGATACACATCAGCAAATGAGCTGATTCCAACGGCTATGGATCAATAACTGATAGGAGAACATTTGTCTAGAAGACCATGTGATCAGATCAGGCCTCCAAGATTGACAAAATCGACCATCAAGTTGGCTGATCAAAATGGTCATACAATATGACGAAAATTGTTAGAAAAATGCACCCACCTATTATACCTACCTTTGAAATTTGTAAAGCTTGTCTCTTGTCATTTAGCCCTCCAAAATGTGTATAAATAGAGGGCCTTGGATGATTGTAGAGGATGATATTGTACATTGGTAGGATATTAGCCATTGTAATAAAATTCTCTAAGTTTTCTTCTTTTTTCTTTTCTCTAGTTTTCTTTTTCTTTAGAAAGAGCAAGAGGTTGGATAATTAATATTCTTCTTCTTCTTCTTTCTTTCTTTTATTTTCTTCTTAGATTCTATTTAATTTTATGTTTATAATGCCTATGCTAGGCTAAACTTCTATTTCGTTAAGGGTGATTTCAAAGCCCTAGACATGTTTTGTGATTGATTTTCAGATTCTATCTATGATTAATTTTCTATCAAAGTTGCTTATGTTCTTCTACAAGAATTGTTCATGATGTTGTCTTGATTTATTTAGGTGTACAACTAGATAGATCTTGATAATTATCTATTGCTAGTCTAGGAGTCTTGATCTGTGTAATTGTCTTGATTTCCTATTCATAAGTGGCAATTTGTGATTAATGATTATGGTCAAGTTTTCAATAATTGCAAAGTGGAACATAACCTAAGTTGAACAATCCGAGCTTATGTGTTTGTTGCTTAGATCAACCTATCTTTCTCATCATAAAGCTGCCATTAAATTGAATTTAGAGAGCTTATTCTAGGTTGTTTAATGGTTAGAGATTAAATAGAGAGCTTGTTCTATTTAACGACAAACTAAGGAAAGATTGGGATAACAGAGCTTGTTGTTATCTACGGTTGTTAACTTTGATAGTTGGTTGATATTGATAGATCTGAAATTGATTCTTAATGATGTCTAGTGGTGGAGAATGAAACCTTAACCATATTTTTCATATTTGATTCTTCTTACTTACTTGTTTTCTTACTTTTCTAGTTTGCTTATTTTTAAAAGTATATTTATTTTTATTGGCTGGTTATACCGCCTAATTTGTATATTAACTTTGTTTTATTTTTATTGGATGGTTATACCGCCTAATTTAGTATATATATTTTTATTGGCTGGTTATACCGCCTAATTTAGTATATATATTTTTATTGGCTGGTTATACCGTCTTGCATCTTATTCTTATTATTTACTTTAGTTTAAATCTGGCTTCAAAAACCCCTTTTCTTTTATTGTTTTCTTTGAACGTAAGTTATAAACTAATAACTCATAGATTAAAACCCAATCCCTGAGGACTCGACCCTTGCTAATCATTATACTTACAATTGATCTTTTTAGTGCAAGGTTAAATAAGATACACTCTTTTGGGTGCATCAACTATATTATCGTGTGTCAAGCCGCGGCTCTACTACATCATGATTTTTTTTATTATATCACTTTTCTAGCTAATTTCGAGTTTCTGATTTCTATTTTTGCCTTTGTTTGTGCTAATTTTGCAAGAAAAAAAATTGATATTTCTAGACCTATTATAAAAAACAAACACAAAATTGTACATAATTAATACATTATTATATTATTAGGCTTTCATCAAGTTTGTAATCTCTTTTAACAGAATATTCAAGTGTAAGATAGATTAAAATTTATTTTTCTAGTCGGATAGAATACGTATATGTATCAAATTAAAAAACAAAAAAGTAACAAACCTTTTTGTAAAGAGTTTTTTATACCATAAAAAAAAAAATTGAATCTTTCAAAAAATTCTATAAATGGTTGAAAAGAAAAGTTAAATGTAAAAGAAAAAAGTGGTAAAAGATTGATTATTTTTTTGAGTGAGAGAAAAATCGTAACAGCAGTGGGTGAGAGCAGACCTACTCCGGCAGGTCTATCCGTACTAAGTCAGGTTTAGACAAATATTTTTATAATTCAGGTCGATCCGATTTAATTTTAATCATTGTTTATGAAATAAAAAATATATATTTAAATTAAATTATAAAAATAATTTTTTATTTTTTAATAATAAATTGAACAGTAAATCAAGTTGACGAGCTAACTCGAGCTCGCTCAGGACTGAGTTTGGATAAACAAAAAAAAAATCGAATCGCAATCTGACCCATCAACAGGTGAGAGTAATGAGGTGAAAAGTAGGTTGTTTTTTCTTTTTTAAATGATTTGCTATATGAGTTGTACATGTATTTTTTATTTGACTTACATGAAATTAGTAATTTAATTTTTTTTATTTATTATTGGTGTTTTGGCTAATTTTTCAATTGAGTTGATATCACTTAACTCGTGATATCAAACTAAATTAAAAAATTTAATATTAGTATAAATATAGACTAACCCTATAAACATTCATTATATGGGTAAAATAGATAAAACGAAGTTGATTATCTAGAGAAATATTAAAATAATAAAAAGAGAAAATTTGTATAATCATTTTCAAATATTTTGACGAGTCTGGGCAAGCAAAAATTTTGTATTCAGATCCGATCTGATTCATGAATATTTTTAAATTTAATATTAAATAAAAATAAATAAAAATTATTCAATACTTAATTTAAAAAAAAATTAATAATTAAAAATTAAATAATTGATTTTATAAATTATCAAGTATATATATATATTCCACTATTTCAACTTTTGAAATTTGCATACATAATATATATATTTATTTATTATATATAAAAATTTCATGTCAATTGTTGATTGTAACATAATTATTATAAAGTATAACACGCGCATATCTATACTACCTATATAAAATAAATAAAAAATTAAAAAAAATCCTCAAAGGATCTTAACTCGACACGTGGTGAGTTAGATCTTTTGATTTTTTTTTATTTTTTTACTTTTTAAAGTTTTAATTTTTTTAATTTATATTACTTTATTTTTAAATTATGTATTTTAAGAGATTGGTCTGCATCTTGACATGCAAGTCATCTTGGGATCTATGCTTGACCTGTTCAGGAGAAAGGATAAAAAAAAAATTACGAATTTACTGCTAACCAGTGTAGAAGCTAACCAGTGTAGAAAGTGGTCCAATGAGAGAATTAAATACAAATTAGAATTTTTTTTATTTAAATAGATAAAATAAAATATAAAAATGAGTTAATAGTTCATTTATTTAAAAAATAAAAAAATTTACTGCTAACCTATGTGAGAAAATCAACTCAATAAGAGAATAAAATACAGATCATATTTTATTTTGTTATTTATTATTTTTTTCACTTCTTATAAATAAAATATACGATATACGATAAGATCTAAATATTTTTTTAAAATGCATTTGTATTATGTAATTTATAAATAAATAATTATCATAAATTAAATTTTTTTAATTAATAAAATATAATTATACTAATATTAATATTAATATTATTAAAATATAAATACAAATATTTAAATAAAAAATAAATTTAATTTTTTATTTATTAAAAAATTTATAAAAAAACACAGTTAAGCGAGAGCTTAATTTTAGTATATATCCATTAAAAAATTTCTTAATGAGATCTTTGATTGACATTAAACATATTCATGAATCGAATCGAATTCAGATTAAATCTAGACAGGATATTAACTTCTATCCAAACCTGATTTGATCCGAAATATAAATAAAATCTTGAGATCAAACCCGACCCGATTTGCTAGAAAAATACCCAGTTATTTGAACTTTACATTTTTTTTTTCCCGTTTGACTCACTGACACACTTTCCTTTCCCCACTAAAACCTAAGTTGTCCTTTCAAGCTTAGAACAAAAAAACACGTATCTTACTCATGTTTTATTGGAAAGAGACAAGAATAGTGGAAGCCAACTAGCAAAAGTGATCAGCATATAAATTTGTTTTTAATTTTTACTGGAGAATCATGTATTCTGACAGTATCGGATCGACTTCGAATTTAAAATTTTTTATCTAAAGTCCGATCCTTTTAAAATATAGATCTAAAATTTTATTCAATTTGTTTTTTATGTTTAATATTTTTGTTTATATCCTCTCAAATATCGGATGAATTTTTAGATTTAGACAAGTAATTCGATCTTTAGACAGGTCTCTGTCAAGCTTTCTTTGCTTTTTTTTGTCTTTTAGTTTTAAATGCTTTTAGTTTTTTTATATTAATTATTTTTATTTTATTTTTAAATGATATATTTAAAGAGATCAATCTGCAAGTTGATTCACGAGTCGATTTAGGATTCGTACTCGACTCACTCGAAAAAAATTAAAAAAAAAAACAAATTTGCAACTAACTAGTACGAGAAAGCTAAAAAGAATTCTCTAATAAACACGTGGCAAATTTTTTTTTAGATTTTTAGTTTATTTTTTATTTTTTTTTAGTTTTAGTTTTTATAGTTTTAAGATTTTTTCAGTTTTATTTTTTTAATTTATATTAGTTTATTTTATTTTTAAAGAATGTATTTAAAGAGATTGATCTGAACATTGACTCACGGATTGATTTAGGATCCATACCGGACCCTCTCGAAAAAAATTTAAAAAAGAAAAACTTGCTGCTCACCCGAGTGAAAAAACTGATCAATCGAGAGAATTAAATATAAATCATAATTTTATTTTAGGTTTTTTATTTGAATAATTAAATATGCAAAATAAAATATAAAAATGAGTTAGTAGTTTATTAATTTAACAAAAAAAAATTGCTGCTAACTTATGTGAAAAAGTCGATCTAGAGAATAAAATACAAATCACAATTTTAATTTGTTATTTTTCATTTATTATTTTTTACCTCTTAAAAATAAAAATATACACTATATAATAAGATCTAAATATATTTAAAAATGCATATAAATAACAATTGAAAATGCATTTGTATTATGTAATTTATAAATAAATAATTTTCATAAATTTAATTTTCATAATTAACAAAATATAATTATATTAATATTATTAAAATAAAATTTAAATAAATTATTATTATTTAATAAAATTTAATTTAAAACTAATTTTTTGTTATTAGTATTTTTTATTTTTTATCTTCTATATATAAAAATATACACTATATAATAAGATCTAAATATGTTTAAAAATGCATATAAATAACAATTGAAAATGAATTTATATTACGTAATTTATAAATAAATAATTATCATAAATTTAATTTTTATAATTAAAAAATATAATTATATTAATATTAATGTTATTAAAATTTTGAAATAAAAAATTATATAAAAAATTAATTTATTATTATTTATTAATTAATTAATTAAAATAATCTCACAAAATTAAAAAACCCCATTGAAAGGCGGCTTAATTCTAGTATAGAATAATTTCCTGGTTAAATAAGAATTCCTTTTACTTATGAAACAAGCTAGGTTTAATCTTTATAAGAAAATCTTAGACTATAACATATCCCCCTAAATACCGACCTCTTGAAGATCAAATTAGATCCCAAAACATACTTCATCGACCTTTAAAGGGTTTTTGAGTTTTTCAAATTCAAAAGCGATTTAGAGTTAAAAGACTTAAGATCTGGGTTTTAGCCATGAAAACAGAAAACAAGGGTTTTTCAAATCAGCTTTTAGGAATGAGGAGAATGGGAGAGACGAGTCAAAGGACTTACACTGCGAATCCTACCGATTACAAGCTTTTGGAAGTGATCGGCAATGGCGCCAGCGCTACGGTTTATCGAGCGGTCTATCTCCCGCTAAACAGCGTCGTGGCTGTCAAGTGCTTGGATCTCGATCGCTGCAACAATAGCAACTTGGAAGACATACGGCGTGAAACTCAAACAATGGGTTTGGTTAATCACCCGAATCTTGTTCGAGCCTATTGTTCGTTCGTAGTTGATCGTAACCTCTGGGTAATCATGCCATTCATGTCTGAGGGTTCCTGTTTACATGCCATGAAGAAATCTCATCCCGATGGATTAGAAGAGATTTCTATTTGTTCAATCCTGAAAGAAACCCTCAAGGCTTTGGATTATCTTCACCGACAAGGACATATCCATCGGGATGTCAAGGCTGGAAACATATTGCTTGATAACAATGGCGCAGTAAAGCTTTCTGATTTCGGTGTTTCGGCTTGCATGTTCGATTCAGGAGATAGACAACGTTGTAGAAATACTTTTACAGGAACTCCTTGTTGGATGGCACCCGAAGTCATGAAGCCAGAAACTGGTTATAATTCCAAGGCTGATATATGGTCGTTTGGGATAACTGCGTTGGAACTAGCCCATGGTCATCCGCCATTATCCGAATATCCGCCATTGAAGGTTCTCCTGATGACCGTACAAAATGCTCCTCCACGACTTGATTATGATGGTGATAACAAGTTCTCCAAATCCTTTAAAGACATGGTTGCAATGTGCCTGGTGAAAGATCCAAGGAAGAGGCCAACTGCAGAGAAATTGTTGAAGCACTCTTTTTTCAAACATGCAAAGCCTCCTGAGCTTTCTCTGAAGAAGCTATTAGCTGATCTGCGACCACCATTGAATCCTGTGAAAGCCGGCCTTCAGAATAATAAACAATTACCTTCAAAGAAAATGGCATCATCAGAAGAACAAGAAACAAGATCACAAAGTGAGTACCAAAGAGGAGTTAGTGCCTGGAATTTTGATATTGAAGATTTGAAAGCGCAAGCGTCGATGCTGCTTGATGATGATAATGATCATGAAACCATGGAATCAAGCCTTGTTGATAACTGTAGGGATGGATTTACAATGGGGCAATGCAAGCAATTGCTCCCACTGAAATGCTAAACTTTTTTTTGTTGGAATATTATGTAACTATTACAAAGTCAATTAAAACGTGTCATGTTCATATTATAATATTATATGTTATATAAATATTGACACATTATTAATTCGTGTTCATGTATTTTGACACATTCTTGTATTCATATCGTGTTTTAGTTATTTTTTTTGTTTTGTGATCAAGTCGTATTCAAAATTATCAGTTCTATGTAATCGAGGAAGTGGACAGGTCTAGAAGTGTACAAGAACCTCTCATTCCAAAAACAGATAGCATAAGCATCACCAGGAATAGTTGAAACAGAAAATACAACATCATGTTATAGACAACAATGTTAAAATATGTCACTGTCGTAGACATTATTAGCATCGAGTTAAGTATATTAGAAGGTGTAAGGGTTGAGCCTCTCAATATCCTGGCAGTGAATGCAGGTCCATGGTAATAAAGGAGGATCAAGACAGTATCTATGGATATTTCGTATCTGGCAAAAATGACAGCTGACAAGAAGATCCTCAGGTTCTCGACAACGGCACTTGATGCAAACTGAAGCTGCTGATGAGAACTATAAAAAAATAAAAATAAAAATAAAAAAGCCCAAAACAAAACCACAATCAGTTCAGTAAAATCAACTTATGTTACTCAGATTTGGGTGTGAGAGTCGAAGCAACATTGAAATCAACGATAAAGCACCATAACAAGATTAAGCAACTAATAAAAATAAATGAAATGTAAAGTAGCAGTGGTGGCTGTACTGCAAATACTAGCTTGCTTGGCTCATTATGCGAGATAATGATCTACTTTTCACATCCATTGGCTGTGCAGAACTGCAGATAGTTTTCAGAAGATAGAAGATAAAGGTGCTTCTCCATAGAGAAGCCTTGTTTGGATAGAGTCAACACCAATTTTACATTTGTCTAACATCTCTTTGAAAAACAGTTATATGATAAGCTATGTTACTCAGATTCAGGTGTGAGTGTAAGATTCAAGTATGTGTCCGATACAAGTATGTTCAATTTTTTTCAAGTTTTTTCATATATTTGGAGGGTCATATCCTCATACCCATGTCCAAATATGCATTGGACACAGGTGTCAAACACAAATACTTCAAAAAAAACGAAAAGTCGGAGCAACATAGATGATAAGCATACGCTTAATGTTACCTAATTATGCATGCCAGTATATGCATGTCATCATTGTGTTTGTTCCATGTATCCTTTCCAAACCTCTATACAATGTAATTGCCCTTTTTCCCTTCAAATTTCATCAAAGACATATTATGTAGTAGTATTCTATTATATTCTTCTTTTATGCACAATAGAAGCATACAGGTTAAGGAGAACAGAAAAATAGTACCTACTAATCCCTTATTTCACTTTTTTTTTTCCTGGATACTAGAGGAGACCGTCAATCCTGAGAAAAAAGAGCACTCTCCTCAAACCCTCAGGCCTCAACCACCACCTATGTTACCTGGACTAAGAGGTGAGTATCGGATACAGGTATGTGTCCGACACGGATATATTCAATTTTTTTTAAGTTTTCTCATATATTTGGAGGATCATGCCTCTATACACATAACCGAATATGTGCCGGACACAAGTGTCGAACACGGATACTTTAGAAAAAATGAAGAGTCCGTGTAACATGGACCACCACAGCCACTAAAGTGTCCTATTTCTAATTTTAAAATGGAGTGCAGAAACATCATAAAGCATGGCTTCATGAGTTAATTCCACAAAGAATATAGAAGCAATAACCAGGAATTAAAGCCTATATGATATTTTTTTAGTATTAGAGTACCCGCTACCTGAGCACCAAAACCAGGTCTTTGTTGACCAGAAAGAATAGAAACATCCAATGTTGATGTGGCACAAGGAATGGTTTGGGAGAAAATTTTTTGATCAGAGATGGCCGCATCCTCCACTTTTGTGATGCTCATGAAACTTGCCTTGCACAAAGGACAAAATGGAGTCTTTCTCCTTGAAGTCTACATGCAGCATAATTAGTATAAGAAGAACACTTTCAAATTGGATCAAGTTAAAGGTAGGACATTAGGGAAAAAAATCATATGCAACAAATCATCATGATATGAAAATCCAAGCTATAATGACAGAACTCACAACTAGAATACGGAGATTGAAAATCAGTTCTCAGAAGTAATAATACTAGTTTAGATGGCAAGCTGTTTGAAGTTCCAAAACATAAAAAGAAAAGAATAGGCTTCTTTTTCCACTACCCTTATTCTCCAGTCTCCACAAACAGTTAGTAAAAACAGGGGGGGAAATGTAAAGGGCTAAGAGATTAACAAATCAATCACTTGATTTTAACTGGGATGTTATTTCCAAATAATTATCTCAAGAAGATCAAGAGAATGCACAAGTATTGGCCTGCTCATAACATTACAAAGACAACTTACCCCCATTTTACTGAATTGTATGAGAACAATGCAAAGCACTTGATAACTAAATTTTAAATATGAAATTCTGGAAAGCTGATCATTTAGAAAAAAGCAAGATATTTAGCAAGTGGAAAACTCAACTGTCTAATTACTAGAATCAGCTTTGAATTAGAGGGCCAGTGTGACCTGGACCACCATTCTTCGTAATAAAAAATGAACAGACATCGGTATAAATGGTGCATGCTTGTACAATTCGTGACAAAAGACAAATATAGGACCATAATGTCCAATGAAGAGAATGGCTTGCATGCGGCAAAAATGATTGTTTACAGCACAAGATAGAATATAAGCTAATAGAAAAAGAGCTTAAAACCTCATATAGTAAATATAATAAACAAATTATTAAACGAAGTATAATCATATCAAACCTAGCTTCTCTCATGTAGGATATTAATAATAATTAAAGGAATGCCAGCTATAATACATATGAATTGAAAAAAAAAAAAAAAAAGATGAAAAGAATGTTTACCATATGGTCAGCCCACTCCTCGATACATAAATAACAAAATCGATGTCCACAAGGCAAAACCCCTCTTGTTGGACTAAATTCAGTCCAACATATAACACATGATAATTCCAATGAAGTGGGTAATCTGGTAGCAAGCTCTATCTGACCAACATCTTGGCTCTCTCTCTCAGCATCAGAGCAACCATCTGGTGAAGTTCTTTCAGAGACAGCTGGTACATCCTTTCCTGGTGAAGTTAAATCATTGGAAGGAGGTTGATTGTTCCACAATTTGATCTCCTCAACTTCTTCAATTTCTTCATCTACTCTCCTATGCTTACTGAAGTCATAATTAGATGGTCCTCCAATTTCAGGTAAACTAACAGTCCTTCTATCAAGTGAATGATCAGATGGATTTATAACTCCAACGTATTGCTTATGGACCCTAGGTGGATAGCACTCTTGGTCAGAATCTGAAAAGTCAGACACTACAATTTCTCTATTAACATTCTTCACAAGCCTCCGTCCTTTTCTCTGAGAAGATTCGGCCAAAGAAGTGCCTTTGCTACCATTAGGAATGTTTCTTTCTTCCCTCAGCAACTGAGCAGAACAATGCGCATTTGGCTCTTTGTTCTTTGAGATCTTCCTTTTGTTCCTCATTGGAGGAATAGAAGCATCAGCAAATGACTCTCCATGCTTTTCAACCAGATAAAGTAAAAAGCAAAGTCAAGAAAACAAGAGCAGAGCAATTATTCCTTAAAAATTCATACAATGACATATAAAATTTGACGATTTTGTATAAAACTTAAGCAAAAACCTAGAGAATCTTACTGGTTACCTTTAGAAAAGAGATCTAAACTCATAGTACAGATTAAAGCAACCAACTCAGAGAATAAAAAAAAGAATATTAAAGTTAGTCAACAGATGACTTCTTTTACCCTATAACATTTGGAACTTGCATAAGGTCATAGACTAATGAGGGAAAGATAAAATGCTGTACATGAACAAGTTTAAAATAGTAAACAGTGAATACTGCATTTTCCAATAATGGCTGTAAAGAAAGTTAAAATAACAACTAAAACTATAAAAATCCTGTAACAAAAACTTCAAGTTTAGAAAATATCTTGAAGAATTTGAATGAAGAAGAAACAAGACAATATCAGTCATTACCTCCTTCCTAGCTAATCTAGTTGAACTCGTCTCCTGAAAGCAGTTTCTACTACTCAACCAATTTTCCTCCTTTGAAGATTTTCCAAATGGTTTATATTTCAGTTTATGGGAACTGATTTTCTCAAGCCCTGGAAAAAGATTCTGCAGAAATAAAAAATAAAAAAAAAATCAGAAAAACATGTAAAGATTGAGAATTAGTACTAAAATGCTGCAGATAAATTATTTTACCAATGTTTTAAAGCAGAGATTTAAAACAAAATAAACACAAATAGATGGTAAGAGTTAACACTGTAAAGCCTCTTTTTAAGCAAAGCTATCAAGCCGCTAAATATCACTTATACCTAAAGTCAATAAAGATACTTACAAGTCAATAATTCAGAACTCAAGTAACAAAATATTCCCCCTTTTGATTCCATCAATTCTCACATGCATGCACACACTCATAATTCATGTACAACAACCATCTAAATTCTAAACTAAGGTTCCAAGAAGCAAAATTTTCTTTAGTCTATCTCTTAGACAAATATTTACATTTACAATTCTGACAAGAACAACAAAAAAGCCCGTAATCAAATTAGTCCTGAAAGTGCATGTTCAAAAAATACATAATTCAAAGAAAAATAAAACATTTACAAAGTTACTTTCTTTTGGGTTAGAATAGAGATGCTAATTCACCATTTCACCTATGCAGGGGCATCAACTCAACTGACATACTTTACAGCGCAATGTAGAGATACCCCGCATTACCACTAGTGTTGCTTGAAATTTCAGATGATATTTTGGATAAATGAAGTTTATTAAATATTAAGAATTAAACCACGGGCCCACGACAATCTTACAAGAAGTACATAAAAGCATATTGATTGACATACTAGTTTTCAACAATAAGTAAAATCACGTGGTCCTTTTCCTATAATGGTTCTGCTTTTGCTGTAAATTGGTGTCATAGTAGTTTACAAGTCACTGTATCAATAGATTTATCAGGATGAACAGCTCATTATGCATTCATGAAAATGAAATAACTATCCATTCATCAAAAACTGCTACACCATCAAAGTTCTTTTTTAGTCTATGTTACTCGGATTCGGTTGTGAGTGTCGGATATTGGTATGTGTCCGACACGGGTATGTTCAATTTTTTCCAAGTTTTTCCATGTATTTGGAGGGTCGTATACCTATACTCATGTCCGAATATGCGTCGAACACGGGTACTTCAAGAAAAATGAAGAGTCGGAGCAACATAGTTTTTAGTTGTCTAACTGGAAGAAACACTAATTATGTATCTGGACAAAGAATTCTTCTGTGGTGTGTGCTAAACAGAAAGAAAGCAGGAAAAGAGTGAGGGATGGAAAGAAGGCAATGAGGAAGAGAAGCTTATGTAATCACCTCATCCAACAATGCAGATTTGGACCAACCAGATAAGCCAGAACCTCCATAGCCAACATCAGTTGTTTTATTTCCAACCTCATCATGAACATTGGATTTGTCAGAAAACACTTTGCACATCTTAGTCAAGGCATCCCCCTTAGCAACATCAGGGATCTCCAGCAACAAAGGTCCCATTTCTTCTCCACTACAAAGAAATCAAAAGGTACAAGTAAGAATCCAACATAATCTCATTTCAACCATTTCTGACAATTAACTTCAAATTTTATCAAGCAGTAACCAACTGCCCCAATCATAGAGAATTTGAAGAATTCTATTAGCAACTGCTTACAGAGAACTGATCTATGGTGCAAACTTGAGAAATACATTTTTAAAATGCCGTTCTCACCAAATTCTAGGAGAAATGATGCATCAAATACAAAAACATTTCTATCAATGGCAAGCACCTAACTAGTACTCAATACTCATAGCTGGAAAGGAAATAGGAAGAAATAAAAAAAAAAAAAATGGGTAGATTCACACCTTTCCATTCTCCCAAAATTGAATTCATACATAACCAAGGAATTAAAATGCTCATTCAGCTAAAAAAAATAATCATTTTATGTACAATTTTATCCTCAATTATTTTCTCTCTTTCAATTTCAATCACTTTTTTTTAGGTACCATTTTCAATCTCTTCTACCAACATAAGAAAAAAAAATTGAATTCCCTTCCTTTCCTTTTCCTTTTCCTTCCTTACTACCAAAAACAGCCTTAATAAGTTAATATCAATCCCTTTAACCACCATAATTTCACATTTCTAAACTAAAAGAATCTACTTTTACAGATCCATCAAACAAAAAAATTCTCAAAAATTAGAAACAAAAAAAGTACATTAATACCTATGCAACATATAAGGATCCTCAGGCAAACGCTTCCCTTCCTTTAAACAATCTTCAATCCACCGATGATTTACAATTATCGTCTTTAACTTCTTAGCAAGCTCATATTTCCTTCCTTCAAATCTCCAACATACCTAAAAACCAAATATTTTTCAATTTGTTTCCTTTTTCTTTAAATTAAAAAAATAAAATAAAATAAAATAACAGTAAGAAATAAGAAAACAAACCAAATGAGTGGTTGATTGAGACAAAGAGCCGACATAACTGGCACCGGCATGAGATATGAGCTTGATTAGGTTGAACCGCTCCGAACCGAGGTACCCACTCACCGTTGCCACCACCGATTCCATTTTTTCTTTTCTTTTCCTCTTTTTTTTTTTTTTTAAGATGAATCTTTTTTCCAGGGAAAATGGTGTTTGTTAGCCGGGAAAAGAGAGGTATTTTGAATTTTCTGAGAGGGAAAACGGAGGGAAATGGGACGGTCAGGCCAGCCATGAGCCCGACACAATGTGGGCCAAGAAGCGAGAGGCACGGTCAGGCCCATGAGCTAGTTTTAGATTTAGCAAATTATTTTTATTTGCTGAATTAAATTTGACAAATTAATGAATTAAGTAAAAAAATTAAATATTTAAATTCATAGTCATAATTTCTTAAAATGTCACCATAGAAATGCAAGTAATTTTAATGCTTTTTTTTTTGTTGGGAAAAAGATTTATCAACATTCATAGTATAATTTTTTAAAATCAAATAAAATATAGTAATATTAACTTTGTTCTTTTCTTAAAGAAATTAATATAAAATACTTTTAATTAATTTGAATAGCTCCATTTCTATATTATTATTTTTATTAAAATTTCAATTTATCATAAAATGGAATTTTTAACTTTTTAACTTTTTGATTAATTAATAATGATAATTTATGTAACTTAGTATTACAAGACTTTATTTCCATTTGAATTGAAGTTTGCCTAAAATCACATCTCAACAGTCCAAAATCCTCAAATTAAAGCTCTCTACCATCTCAAATTAAATATATAAATGTGAATGGCAGGATAGATATTTATCTATATTAATTATAAATTTTTTGATCGAGTCGATATCAATTAATAAAATCATATAAAAGTTAAATTAATGTTACAATAATAAAATAATTAAATTAAAAAAATTTAGGTCTTTTTATTTTGAAAAAATAATTACAATTTAAATATTAATCGATTTTTTTTAAAAAAATAACTAACTCACCTATAATAATATATTATCTTTTTTTTTTTCTAAATCCTGTCAAATAAACTACCAAAAAACTAAAAATGAAATAATAAGAAAATATAAAATAAGGGGTATTTATATCTTTTTATTTATAAATTATTTTTTTATTTCACGTGTATTATTGTGTTTAAAAAAATTACCCAGTCATTTCACTTTTTTTAAAAAAATACTAACTGCCCCTTTTTTTAAAAAAATACCTACTTTTTTATATATTAATCTATTTCAAAATATAATTCTTTTTTAAAAAAAAAATTCAAAATGTGATGTGTCCCGTTCTAGTATATAATAATGAGAGTGGATAGAAATTTGAGAAATGCTAATTCTTCATTGAGAAGAGAAATACTTATTCAAGGGTAAAAGCTCTTACATTTACTCCTTAAAAATACTCTTTAAAAACACTTGTTAAGGTTAAAAAGATTTTTAGAAATTTAGGAGTAAATGATGTGGGGTGGGCTTTTTTTTTAAAAATTAAAAAATGATTTATAAGAGTGTATATAACATTTTCTTAAGCTTAACTACCACAACATCTTATATATGAGGCTACCTCCATTAATGGGACAAATAACACAAAGCAAATGACATCCTTAGAGTTTCAGAAATTAAAACAGAACTTCAAATTGAAAAATGAAAACCTGGTACATAGGCTTAATCCAAGTATAATCTTAACTAATTAATCCAAATATAATCTTGACCTTTCAGGTTTTAAGCCTTTCTGGGCTGCATTTCCACAAGAGTTTTTGTTATGCCCAAAGAGACTAAGGTCCAATGAAGCAGCCCATAAGCAAGCCAAACTCCCAACATAGTAGGGACCGTATGTTATCCGAATTTTTTATTTTTGTAAAAATATTTGTGCTAAACATTTGTGTCCGATATATATTCAGACATGAGTAAGGCTGTAAGGGTATGATCATCCAAATATATGAAAAAAAAAAATTAATTAAGCATATCGTGTCAAACATTTACTCGTATCCAACATTCACTTCCGAATCCGAGTAACATAGCTTAATATTATTGCTTCCACTATCCCCAACTCTATATCCATCCCTGCTCATCTGAGTGAAGATTGACATTTTTTAATTTCATAAAAGAGATGGTATTTGAATCAGCAGAATGAAAATGAAAACTTAAATATGTTATTCGAATTTGGGTGTGAGTGTTGGATACGGGTATGTGTCCGACGTGGATATATTTAGTTTTTCTAAGTTCTTCCATGTATTTAGAAGATCATATCTCCATACCCATATTCAAATATGCATCAGACACGGATGCTTAAAAAAAAATTCGGAGCAACATAGCTTTAAACATGAAAAGATCAAACAAATAAAACTGTAGATTTCAGCTTCATTAATTGATCAAATGTTAACAATATTTATGCATGATCATATAAGACAATTCATTCCCATTTGGATCGAATCTTATGAGTGTGCCTAATGTCACATCTTAGCACCAAAGTCCCATCCATTCTTCTCAAGTTAAAGCTCTCCACCAACATGTAACAAGCAAATCTCCTCCACCCACTTTCACTTGTAATTTCTTCTTCTCTTTCAACCTTCACTTCACTTTCTTCTCCCTTAAACCAACCTCCTTCCTCTTGTAACCATTTCATTTTCTCCATAATTGCTAAACTCAAACCAACACTGCCCTTTTTCCCATCATTTCTTGTTAGAGTTCTGAACCACCAAAAACCTCCATGGCTAACTTTATTATCCTTCTCAGCAAGCATACCATAGACAGAAATAAACTCTCTTTTCACAATTTTACTAATTTTCACAATATTTTGTTCATCATTTTCATTGTCACATGAATGAATCTGTTGCCACCATTGCTCAAGTGTCATCTTGTAGAACAATGATTTCTTCATTTGTCGCCTTAGTTTTGACTCTTCCCTCACAAATATAAAGGGACAGTACCATTGTCCTACAATAACAGAAGGTGATTTCTTGTTATACATTGGGAAATTTAGATTTGGAAGGCGATTTCGGAGAGATGAATCAAGGCCTAGAGCCTCGTTTAGTTGTAATCTATATGACCGCGAGATACGAAGTTCCCATCCATTTTTCCTTAAGAATTTTGGAGGAATTGAATCAGTAGCAGTGGATTTGGCAAAAAAACTATGCCTGTGTTGGCGATGGATCTTGAACTGTTGATATACGTTTCTGTGATCAAATGGTTTTGGTTTTACATCACTTATAACATCACTGAAGAAGCAACAGAATTTGGTGTCTATCTCCCTTGAACTTGTACATGCTAGCCTGCAAGTTTACAACATAAACACAACTATTAGAAAGCCAAATACAATGGCTACCTATGTTACTTGGATTGGGGTGTGAGTATGACACGAGTTTATTTGATTTATTTTAAGTTTTTTCATATATTTAGAGAGTTTTTGAGATCATATCCACATACCCATGTTCGAATATGGATCGGACACGAGTGTCGAATATGAATACGTAAGAAAATTGAAGAGTCGGAGGTACAAAAATTAGCCCATTTTTGTTCCAAGCTAAATATATAGGAGTTTAGGTGAAATTTTCTCTAACTAGAACAAGAAATATGTAGATGACATGTCCTAAATTTGATTCCCAACTCAGGCAATCTAGTTTCAAGTACAGATTATCAACATAGGTTACCTGCATGTGAAGTTCAAAAAATTGGAAAAAAAGAAAAAAAAATAATCCTTTTGAGCTTAGATTGTTGATTAGTATAGCTCTGTAAGAAAGGGGAGCATACCCTTTGTATCTGCCTTTCGCTCGAATAACATAGTACCTATTAGAAGATAAAGGCTGATCAAGAACTGGGATAAACCAGACCCTATTGACCATAGTTTCTTCAACCTCTGATGAATGAACAACATTCAACATCTTGTCTTGAGGAAAAGGTAGCTTTTCAATACCCTTCCTCTTATAAGCCCCAAAACAAAAGGTGTCTTGCTCATCTGCTTCTTCATCTGTAATCACTAGATAACCTGAAAATGGACCTTCTGCAGGTGGCTCATCTTCAAGAGCATTAGGAGATTTCCTGAACAAAGAAAGAGGCCTTGTCACATACATCACTGTTCACTGCACTAAAACACTTTCTCTCCTAAGTCTTTGAGGGGGTGAGGTACTCAGGGGGGCTTTTTTATGACTGTTTCCTTACTGATTAAGCTAGAAAAGTTGGTTGGTATAGTAGAAAATTGAATTATTTGATTGATTTACATAATAAGGAGCCCATGGGCCTTGGAAGCAAATGAAAAGCAGCAAGAAAGTTTGACAAATGGTGACCCCAACTTTAAAAATAAGCAGAGATAAATTAAAGTGTTGGAAAGAGAAGGCAAAACAACATTTGCTTTAAACTTGCTTTGTTATCCACTCTTTTTCTGTGCACTTGCTTTTGCTGATGTACTAAACACACGCAATTAGATATGGGATTTTGTGAATTTGTTTTATTTTTTTGTGTCATAGTGGTTAAGATCATTTTTGATATGTTAATGATTCGTTTTATAAAGATTTTGATACGTTCGTATTTTAATTATTTTTTTTATGTTGTATTCGTATCATATTCAAAATTGTCAAATTTATATGCAACTTACTAATAGGAAAACAAATACTACTACATACCTACCAAAAAATCAGTACCATGGCAATGCAAATTTTATAGAGAAATGCCCAGAAAAAGAAAAAGGAAGGATAATGCTTGCTTTATTATCTGCTTTTATCATGATTGTTTACATGACAAACTTTATCTAGAAAAAGGAAATATTAGAAGAATTGGGATATTTCTTATGGATCCACAGTTATTCCACTTGCATATTCTTCAATATTCTTTGGAACTTGATTTGGAGTTTTTGCCTTGATTCTAGATGATGCCAATGGTTTTCATGGGAGCTATTTGGTTCAGGCAACAAAGAGAAACAATAATTGAAATAAAGATATAACCTTGATTCAAAATCAGATCAAATTAGTTCACAGTTTTTCAAGAGCCTGTGAAGTTCAAAGCAGGGGTTAGTGGATAGTAGCACTCTGCTTCAGCAGACACTAACAAAGATGAATAGTATCATACTTTGCTCAGGACTAAGGGTGTTCAAACGGTCGATGCGATTAATAATCGAATCGAATTACAATTAATCAAATTAATTGAATTTTTTTCTCCCTTAACCGTTAACCGAATAGTATAACAAGTGAATTAACCGAACCGAAATTATTTCGGTTAATTCGGTCGGTTTTTGATTAACCGAAATAGATACCCAATTTATTTTACAATCTATTTTAATACATGATTTTATATCCAACCAAAATGCCAAAACAAGTTAATTGTACTCTTCTCATAATAATATATCCAACCAACCAAAATCCAAAAACGAAGCATAATAAAATCCAAATATCAAACATACTAAAACAACTAAGAAAGCATAAAAAAGTTAGGTTTAATGTATTTCCGTTAATCAAAATCCAAAAACGAAGCATAATAAAATCCAAATATCAAACATACTAAAACAACTAAGAAAGCATAAAAAAGTTAGGTTTAATGTATTTCCGTTAATATGATCAATTCGATTAATTTCGCTTAACCAAATTGAATTAATCGAAAACCGAAATTTATCAAAACCCTTAACTGATCATCGAACCGATATTTATTTGGTTAACTCATTAACTGCACCGAATTAGATTTCGGTTGATTAATTCGGTTAAAACCGAATAGTGAACACCCCTACTCAGGACAGTATAGGATAAGAACAAACTGTGAGAGCAAAGAAAACTGTCTCATGAGTCTTGCCTAGCTGCTATATCTAAGAATGATCCATCTGCAAACCAGGCTTCCACCTCTAGCAGATGTATTATACCGGCTGTCCGTCTCCGAGCATGAGCCTCCATAAGGTGTACTAATTGGAGGTCCATATGGCACAACAGAACCTGGACTGGTGGGCAGCAAGCTCTGTTGCTCCGACTCTTCATTTTCTTTGAAGTACCAGTGTCCGACACATATTCGAACATAGGTATGAAGATATGATCCTCCAAATATATGAAAAAACTTATAAAAAATTGAGTATACCCGTATACGACACTCATCCTTGAGACCGAGTAACATAGGCAGCAAGTACTAGCAAGCTGAGACAGATAAAGGACCTAGAAGTATAAAGAGCAGCTGATATGTCATCCGTCATACATAGGTACTAACATGGTTTCTCCATGGACTTTCTATTACTCTTCATAGTGTAAATTGACAGAACTAAGACTCTAAGAATACAGCCAATTGAATTGGTTAGGAACTCAATTGGAAAATAAAGCAAGTTATGAACAAAAACGAAATTTCAATTAAAGGTTAGGATCAATAGTGCATTTTTTATTTTGCCCTTGAAACAATAATCTACAGGATTCAGCTGTGATGTGCAACAATGAATTGAATGTACACCCTGAAATACAATCTTTATTTTGCTTACTAAATCGGCATTATCGTTTACTGGCAGCAGTCGATTTCTGTTACTAGATGTCGGAACGCAGAAGCATTCAAAATTGTTGATGATTCAAGGGCATAAACATCATGGTTATTTTTCAGATCAGAAATACCTTATTCAGAAACTGAGAGGTTATCCAGGAAAGATCTCTAACATCTGACCATGAAAATCATGCATTTAATTTAAGAAATCTCTTTATAATTCCCATCATCTCTCCACCTGGAAACCGGCCAAGACATCCCCTCGCTGCAGCAATATCGTTAAACTCAAAAACCGAATCACCGCAAAATGCTTGAACTTGCTTGCATTTTCTCCCTTTTTCTGAATCAATGTCTTCATTTAGGTCTTCACCCACCTTAACAGTTGGAAGAGGAAAAGGATCAAGGGAAGTTTGCAAAACAATAGACTCCCCACCAACTGCACCCACAAAATCTTTCAACCAGCACATTGTAAATGGAACTGGTTCAAAACTGTGATCTCCATATTCAACGGGTGTAGAGTGGTCACCAGTGACACAAAGAGAATATTGAAAATTTCCAGTTGATTCTGCCTGCCACAGGAGCTTAGCCAGCTGTCCTATAGCTTGATCTACAGCTTCCAATCCTTTTACTTTGTAAACACTCGCCTTATCATGACCTGCATCATCTATCGCCTGCAATTTTGGAATATCAAGTAAATTACATTACTTAAAGTCTTAAACCACATGGAGAACCATGTCCATAGATTTCAGAACTCCATAAACATCAGACCTTGTTAGCTATGTTACTCCGACTCTTCATTTTTCTTCAAATACCCGTGTCCGACACCAGTGTCCAACACATATCCAGACATGGGTATGAAGATATGATCCTCCAAGGACCCTCTAAATACATGAAATTCTTGGAAAAAAACTGAACATACCCGTGTCGGACACATACCCGTGTCTGACACTCACACCCGAGTCCGAGTAACATAGCTTGTTAGTGTCCATAACAAGGACATGAGACACATATAAAGCCAAAATGAAAGAAATAAAGCAATCTCCGTGATAAAATATTCAGAAAGTCAAACGATTTTCACCATTGATCATACCCAGATACCCTACCACTTTGAAAGGAGATATTTTTCCAGGCAATATTGCAGAAAAGGTCCTCAATCCCGAGAACGATAAATCAGAATTACATTAGACATAAATAATCAGCTACCTCCCAAACAAGATTAGCTTATGGTGTGATTAAACATCAGAGGATGCAAACTCAAGGAAAGAAAAAAGGGGAATTGAAGAAATAACAGTGATTATGGCCCAGAAAGGCAGTTATTTACAAGTTTCTGCTAAATACAGGAAACACTAAAAAAGGCAACAAATGATGGCTCCATAAGGTCATTACCTTAATGTGGAGAAATCCAAAATCATAGCCATCTGATCTGCCAGGCTTGTGCTCATCCTCCCCTGGTACAAAAACACTAGGACAAGTTTGTAAAGGAGCAGAGAGTGCCTTAGCTATGGCAGTTGCTTTTGAAGTCAGAAGTGTTCGATAGTCTCCAGTTGCTCCAGGAGATTCTAGGATATCGATATCAAGTGATAGGCCCAATCCTGCAATAATTTTTGTGGGAGCCACCATGCAAGGCCACAAGCCATGTTTCTTTTCAAACGGAGGAACCTACATACATAATTAGAAGAGATAGAGCCATTTATTGGTTATCTTATTATAGAAGGACAAGAAACCAAGTAGAAAAATGCAAAATGCAAACATTTTTTTCTGTCTTATCTTATTATAGAAGGACAAGAAACCAAGTAGAAAAATGCAAAATGCAAACATTTTTTTCTGTCTAAGTGTTTTTCTCCACATTCAAAGAAGTCAAATGCATATATATTTGGGAAATTTTAGGACAACATACCTCAATTCGAATACCACAGCCTCTTAGAAGGACAAGGTTAGCAATGTTCTTCCCTTCTGCTAACCTTTTTGCATTCAACGGGTGAGACACCAGAATCTTTGATATTTCCCTGGATAACTCATTAACAACTGAAGCTGTGTGTCTTGCTTCATCGGTGTCATCTAAAGCCTTGGCTTCCAGAAGTAAGCGGTTGTCCTTCAATGGGTCAGTTCCTGATATATTTCCACTCAATCTTGGCCCTTTAACAACAACTCCACATCGGTGTTCTGTTGCATACCTTTAAGAGATTGAGTACGATGACTTAGCATTAAATATTTTACAATAGAAACGTAAAGTGTCAAACCAATCCTTAACGGAGGTCACAGAGAACAAAACATTCTCATAGCCATCTAGCCTAACCACAATAACCATTTCTGCTAAGACATTTTCAAGGTTCAAAATTGTGAATCAAAGGAAAGTCAATAAACCAAAATGGCCATGTAAAAATGAAACCTTGTCGAGTAAGCTATATATCCTGCAGATCTAAGAGAAAGAATATAACTACATTAACTCAAAATTACAGCAATGAAAAACACTGTACCTGACTCTTACTTCATACTCAGGAAAAGATGGGAGCTTCATTCTATCCAGGGCAGAACAAAGGATAGGCCCCTCTTCTTCAAAATGCCTGTCAGCTCTCCTACTCGTAACTATGCCAGTTTTCTCATCCAAAGTTGCAAAATTTGACTGGAGACAGATAATTGGAATGGGTAATCATGTATAAGAATACCATCAACACGTTCTAAAGAAATTATACAGACTATTATATATTAACTTGTTGGTAAAAAGAATAAGGAAAATGTTTAAGAGAATCCTCCCCCTCATGTAAGTGATTAAGCCAGAAGCTATCATATCTGGTAAGGAGAAAAGGGACCAAGTTTAATCATTTTCAGGGGAAATGGAGATTAAAGATGTAAGGTTTGCAAGGAAAAAATCGTATAAAATCATCTCAGGCAACAATTACTAATCTATGTTTTTATACTAAATCTGAAAATAAAATACAGCCAATGACAAAAAAATTCTTCATTCATATAAAAGCTAACGTCCACATTAAACTTAGCTAATAAGTTGAAATTCTTGAATCATAAATCAAATTACCAATATTTAGATAGTATCACGATATTTACCAACATTGAGGGATGCTTAGTAAATGGTCCAAAACAGAAAAAGTATCATCAAATAATCTACCAAGAAATGCAGGAGAGAAACAAAGGGAAAAAGAAGAAAAAAAAAATGAAAGGAGAGCTAGAGCAGGTTACACCTTGAACGCAATATCTCCAGGTGACATTGCCAACCCAGCCCCCATGGACTCAAATGCACCTCGCCCTCGGTAATATACTCTGGGGTCATAGCCCAACAGCGAAAGGTGAGCAGTGTCACTCCCACAACCCAAACCTACTTCCACAGGATCCATGAGGCCATTAACTCCGGCTGATGCTATAGCATCCAAGTTTGGAACATTGGCTGCCTGCAGAGGAGTCTTACACCCAAACTTTGGTATTGATACATCTCCCAATCCGTCAATCAGCACAAATGCCACTCTTCTCTTTGGCTCGGCGGGACTGCCCATATTTCTGTGTAATCTACCTTTATGCCTTATTCTGTTTAAAGGCAGTGGCAGAAATGAACAAAAATGAATTGAAAATAGACTACTTCAGTATGGTGAGTCAAGTAGCAAAGTCAGCAAAGCAGCCAGTTCCTATAGCAAACAAAATGCTCCAAAATGCTTCAATAGAATCTAAAAAAAATGTTTTTAAGCACACTAAAAACCTGAAGAAAAGTAAAGCAACTGACTTGATGAAAGTGATATTAGTTTGTCATTGTTTTTGAAATCAGAAATCATCAAGATTAACTTATCTAAAATTTGGCACAAATTTTCAGTTATAATATTGACAAAAAAATTAAAAAATATTTACCAGAAATTGTAAGTCTGGCAGTATAAGCAAATATTTTGAACAAATTTGTTAACTGCTGCACAGATGCATTAAATTTTTATTTCTATATCGAAAGACAAAAACTAGCATAGATTTTTCTTAAACAATTAAATAAATATACACGGTGAATTCATAAAATTGAAGCCAAAATACAGGATGGGTAACTCTTCCATTATAAGCTTAAATCAAATAAAATTCAGAATAAAAACTAAGAAGAAATGCAAAAAACAACATGAACCCATTAAAAAGTGAATTAAAACAAAACCCAATAAGCAAAAGAAATTAAAAAAAAAAAAGAGAGCGAGAGAGAGAATCACATATTACCTGAACAAAATAAACTTCAAGGAAGATCAATGGAAAAACTTTCTTGAGCTGAAAATAATTATAAGAAGAAGGAGAAGAGATGGGTTTATCTAGAAAGGAATCGTTTAAAGCCAATGTAACTTTGTTCTATTCATCAATGAAAAGCAAATGGGGCCCAAAATTCTATGCAAAAAGATGGGTTTTTGTTTTTCTTTTTTCTGAGAGAATCTGAAATTTTCTTTTGAAAGTGGCAGCAAAGAATGCAGATATTACGTGTAGCTCTTTGTATGATTTGGGTGGTTTAAGGTTTTCTCACGAAGAGAAATTTCTCATAAATCTTTATTCAGAGTCCAAAATTAAGATCTTTTTGCTCATATTTTAATCTTGATATAAAAAAAAATACTAGTAAATAATTTTCCATCTAGTGAAAATTTAATCATTTTTTTCTTAAATTTATGGATTTAATTAAAAAAAAATTACAAATCATTCATGAAACTTCTTAAAATATATAATATATTTATTAGTTAGTAGTATTATTATAAAATAAAGGAAAAAGTACATTAAACTATGAGATTTATTAAAAAATATATTTACTTTTTATAGTTTAAAAATTACTCATTTAACGTCTTGAAGTTTAATGAAAAACACACTAATTCTGTTGAGCACTAAATCTTGAGTAAATTTTAAATGAAAAGACAATTATATTTTTGTTAATTATTAATCATATATTTATTTATTTATTTGTTTGTTTTATTTATTTTATTTTTTAATTCTAAAATAATGAGAATTTAATTAATTTTAAAATTATTTTTAATTCAATAAAAAAATAACTTATTTTTAATTCAATATATTAACTTTGAGATGAACGAATTATTATTTTTATTTAAAATAAATTAATAAAATCATTTAAAAAAATTTAATGATAAAAAAATTAATTAAAACAAAAAAATGAAAAAAAAAAGACGAAAATAAATAAAATTAGGGTCTTAATATTTAAAGTTAAATTTAAATAAATATAAATTTAACTAATGAAATCCTAACATTAATTACTTTTTTAGAGAGATAAAATGTAATTTTCAAGTTAATATACGTAAGTTTATTTTTAATAAAATCTTATGGATGATAGTTATATATATTTTTTTCTTCTCCTTTATTTTTTTTAATCTATTTTAAACAAGTACATGTTAAATATTTTAAACTTATCATTAATGCAATTATATATTAACTTGAGATGAGTTTATTAAATTATTTATTTTATTTAAAATAAATAAATAAAAATCATTTTAAAAAGTTTAATGATAAAAATAATTAAAACAAAATATAAAAAAATAAAAATAAGGAAAAATAATTAAAATGAGGGTATTTTTAATATTTAAAGTAAAATTTGAATAAATATTAGTTTGATTAATGAAATCCTAACATTAATTATTTTCTAGAGAGATAAAATGTGATTTTCAAACTAATAGAGATAAGTTTAATTTCAATAAAATCTCATGGATGATAGTGATAGATATATTTTTATTTTTTTCTTCTCCTTTATTTTTTTTTATTTTATTCAATTTTTTTACCATTAATTTTTTTGTAACAATGATAATTAATTTATTTTAAATAAAAATAATTTAATGAATTCACCTCAAAATTAATATATAATTGAATTAAAGATAAATTTAAAATATTTAACATTTACTTGAATTATAATATAATTTAATTATAATATAATTTTATAGTAATTAAAGATAATTTTAAAATTAATTAAATTCTCATTATTTTGTACTTAAAAAATTGAGTAAAATGAATAAAATAAATAGAAAAATATATAATTAATAATTAACAAGGGAATAATTATCTTTTTATTTAAAATTTACTTAGGGTTTAGGGCACAGGGATTAATTTGTTTTTCATCAAACCTCAAAAAGATAAGTGAGTAATTTTCAAATTATAGAGGATAAATGTATTTTTTTAGCAAACCTCGGAAGTAAGTGTATTTTTTTCTAAAATAAATAATAGTATATTATATTTTTTATATAATAAAAATATATTATATATTAAATATTTAGTCGAACTTTGGGTTCCGTCTTGGATATTTAGCCGAGACCTAAGTTGAAAGTTTTGTTAGACCAAATATTTTGATCCAACGTATATAAAGAGGTAATTAAACTAGAAGTGTTCCTAGTTTTTGAAAGTTTATTTTATTATTTAAAATATATTAATATTAATATTTTTATAATTAAATTTAAAATAATATATATTTTATTATTTAAATAATAATTTGAGTTAGGTAAGATAGATTTAAATTATTAAAAATTATCTCAAATTTATCTAATTCAAATCGAATTAAACAAATAATTTAATTTATGAATAAGTTTAATCCAAATCAAATTTAATCATTTTTTATTTCTGTCATATTCATTCTAAATTTCAAACTTAAAATATTTTTTAATATTGGGATAAACTTATGTCAACCTTTTTTCAATATAGTTTTAAATCTTTTAAGCTTTTAAAAAAATAATATAAATGAGTGATTAGTGATATTGATTAAAGTGATCTTTATAAAAAATATAATTAATATATTATTTTTTAAAATTTAATAAAAATAATATATTAAATATATATTTTTTTAAAATAATAATTAAATAATTTTTAATTATTTTTTATAAACATTCGTTGACCAAACTTTTAAAAAAAATTATATATGTTTTTTAAAAATATATATATATGTTTAAGATAAAAATAAAAAAAAAAATCATTTGATTTGATTTGACCACTTTGAACTATGGTCAATTGTAAAATCTTTGAAAATATAAACATTAATTAAAATTTTTTAATTACTATTTTATATTTAATTATTATTTTATTAAATTCAAAAAACAATAAATTATATTTTATTTTATTCTTATAAATATCAACTTAGAACTAATTAACATTTTTCATGAAAAAAAAAGGTAAATATGAAAAACATGCTCTCAAAAGTAAATAATTATTAAATAATTTAATAGATAAAAGTTATTTAAAAAAAATAAATAATTAAAAATTATTATAAAAGATATTATAAAGATAAAATTATCCATTCTGAATTTTTTTTATTAAAAAACTATTATTTTTTTAAAATTTAAAAAATAAAAAAAAAATTAATTTTAAAAATATTATTTTTATTTTTAAAAAAAATTAATTAAATAAATAAATAATTTTAAAATTTATTTTTTAAAATCAAAAAAATTTTATTTTCAAAAATTTTATTTTTTAATTAAAAAGTAAATTAAAAAAATAAGAGAAAAAAGAAAAAAAAATTTTTTTTATCAAAAATAATTTTATCTTTACAATATCTTTTATAATAATTTTTAATTATTTATTTTTTAAATAATTTTTATTTATTAGATTATTTAATAATTATTTATTTATTGAGATAATATTTTTCATATTAAAAAAAAATGTGATTTCATTGGTCAGTGACCCTAACGCAAATTTATTTTTTTATTTTCCCAGAAAAAAAAATCTCTATCCCATTAGCCACACGTTAAACTTGTTCCAGATTCAGCTAAAAAAAAATATCCCACTTTTTCTTGTTCTTCTCTTCTTTACACTCTGTTTTTCACTTGATTCTGCTAAATTCTTTAGATCTTCTCTTCAATATCAAAATATTATAAAAACCCTTTTGTTTCCTCTCAAAGCCCATCAAATTTAGAAGCCTAATTTTATTCTCTTTTTCCCTTTTTTGAAGCTCAAAAGTACAAATTTTACAGTTTTCTTTTTTGGAAAATTTTATATTTTTAATAACTTCTAGAAAAACTGAATTTTTATAGCCTGAATAATCAATCCACTGCCTTCTTTTTTTAAGCTTCAACCTTGAAAATTCAGCTATAGTAAAGCTGATTTTGGTATAAAAAAAAAGCTTTTAATTTGAATGTTTTAATCATCTGGGTTAATTTGAAAGTTTGATTTTCCTATGAAGCTTTGAATTTTCTATTGAAAAGTTGGAAAACTCAATACCCTAAAAGGCCAGCATTTCTTTAAGCTTCGAACTTAAAATTACTCTATTTTTTCTTAAAAAGAAATTAATTTTGAACGTTTAAGCTTTTGGGTCAATTTCTAATCCATTAATTAGTCCCTCAAAAGAACCCAATTTTAGTTTTCTTATAAATTTTTAGATTGGCTACTTCAATGTCCGCAGAAAGGTCATTTGAACCCTGGGAAGAGGTCCAACGCCATGGCCAGGACCTTGCCGATCGGCTAGCTCAAGGTTTTACTGGCTTAATCCAATCCCACATGAACCCACCTTCGTTTCCATGGCCAAACCCTCCAAAATCCAAGCTTTTCGACCTCGAGTTCCCATCCCAAACCTTTGTGAACAAAGATTTTGGTCTTCCCATTGATAAGTCAGCTATTTTTTACATCGGTGATATCGGGAACAGGATTGGCCAAGTCGGGGCGGATTTTGGTGCCGGCTTAAATGGGTTGGTGCAGCAATTCTTCAGGAAGTTACCGGTCCCGTTTCGTGCTGAGGAGAGTGCAGTTGTGTCGGTTAGAGGTGATATGAGTGTGAAAGCACAGAAGGCTGAGGTGGGTGGTAATGATATAGAGGGTTTGGTAGGATTTTCGGATCCGTCGAAGGATTTCGGGTTTGTGGATAATGAGAGTAGTTCGGAGGGAGTGGTGGATGAGGAGATTTCAGGGTTTAATTTGAAGTCTGCTGGACTACTTGGGAGACCACAGGTAAACAAACAAGTAAAATATGAGAATCTTTTGAGGATAGTTAGGTAGTTGAATTTATGAAGTTTGTTTGTGTTAAATTCTTGAATAATTACTGTTCTACATTTGTAATATTGTTTTACTAATTGTGGCCAATACCCTTATACAAGAAGTGATTTCAATCCTTGAAATGGGAAAGGAATTGTCTATTTTACATAATTGATGCATAGGCTAACGTGTTCTTGAGTACTTTTCTTTGCAACCAAAAGGTTTAGAACTGAATAGAGTCGTAGACTCGTAGTTAGTAATTAGTATTATATGGCTGTTCATTGTGAAATATAATATGCATCTAATTTTTGTTGTGCACTCACCTTCATTAATTATTTCTAAGACAAGTAGGAACAACTAGCATGGCATGCCGCTATCTACTATAGTTCTTTTTCAAGTTCTAAGCTAACGGTAAATACTCTCTATAGAGGCATCTATTTGTCCCAACGTTAGCTACTATAAGTTATGAATATTTTCTGTTCCTTATTCCCCTTCATATGAATAGAAGTGATAGGATAATAGCAGGTTAGTTGATTTTTCCTTTTGTTTTCCTTTTGAATTGAATTTGAAACTTATTTGTGGTTTTGAATTGGTTGACTGCCTATCTCTTCGTATTGTTAATGACCATAACTTTTGCATATATGTATTAATTGATTTGTTTTCTCATGGTTAATCCTTGGTTGGCTGCAGGGAATTATAAATATTACCTCGACATATGAGAGTAGAACACGAGATTTAGAAAGTTCTTTGGTAGCAAGGGGAGACCTATGGAGGGTAGAGGCATCAAATGCCAGTTCCACATCGAGGAATGACGACTCTTTATTTCTTATCCAGCTTGGACCAGTACTCTTCGTACGAGACTCGACACTTCTTTTACCAGTTCATCTATCAAAGCAACATTTGCTTTGGTATGGTTATGATAGGAAGGTATGATAATAATTTCAGGGAATAATTGGTGCTAGCTGTAAAATTTTAGACAAAGGAAATTGGAGTACCCAGAGAATTGCATTATGTTTTGTGAAGCTCAATTCTGCAAAGCCTTATGGAACAAAACTGGCAAGAGTTGTGCTTAATGTGGTTATACTGGTCTTAGGGTTTATTCACATGTAAAATTATTATTCTAACATAACCAAAAAGTACCATGTAAAAAAAAAAAAAAAAAAACTGATAGCAAATAACGAGCATCATGTTTTGATGTTTCTCAAATTGTTATCTTTTCTTCGTAGTTCTTATTTGATGATAATTTATTTGGTTTCAGAATGGAATGCATTCTCTTTGTCCTGCAGTGTGGTCAAAGCATAGGAGGTGGCTATTAATGTCAATGCTCTGTCTTAATCCTTTAGCCTGTGTAAGTTGGTAGCATCTGTATCCCTTTATACAGTGTTTATGCTTCTGTTTCAACACTCTGAATTTCCAAAATATCTGTTTTTCCCTAGTTTTATTTACATTTAGATTGTTGATTTAAATTGCATTTGGTGTAAAGAATATTCTCCATGTAAACATTCATTCAGTTAGTTAGTAATGGTCACCTTAGTAAAAATAAAATATTTGATTTTTCCCGCTGTCTTGTTTTGAAGATAGTCGACGGTGGAGCAACTTAATTTATCTATTTTACTCTTTTTGCACACTTAAGACCAGCAGTTGGTATACTTATTATATTGCTAAAAACAACGTTCATAGTAAGTAGTGGACTAAGCTGACTAGCTCAGATAATCATCAGGACTCATTAGCTTTCTGTACTAAATATTCAAGAAAGTTTTATCTTCTTGGGGTGATTTTCTAACATAACCAATGTCTTCTTTCTCATGTTTACTCTCCTTTCTTTTATGCAGTCATTTGTAGATTTGCAATTTCCAAATGGACAATTCACCTATGTATCTGGCGAGGGGCTGACAACAAGTGCTTTCCTTCCTCTTTGTGGGGGCCTTCTTCAGGCTCAGGGCCAATATCCAGGGGAAATGAGATATAGTTTCTCATGCAAGGTCAGGTCTTGAGCTCTTAACTGCCTACCGGCGTGGCAGACAACAAAGAAGTAGTTATTTAGTTTTTTTTTTTTTTAAACAACTTTCGCATAAAGGTTCACTATTCTATTTTGGGGTGCCTTTTGTGAGTGCTGAAATCTATTGTTTGGATATTTCATCAGAATAAATGGGGAGCTCGTATCACACCAATGGTGCAATGGCCAGACAAATCATTTGCGCTGGGTCTTTCACAAGCCTTGGCTTGGAAGCGATCTGGGCTCATGATGAGGCCATCCATTCAATTTAGGTGACATTCTCCTTATTTGTGTTGATTTGCATGGTTTAGAGTTTGTAAATGAATGTCTCCTTGCCTGCACTTATAAGTCAGGGATGTCTTATTACCTTTCATACACTGCCTTTGAAGTGCTTCATTAAGCCTTCTTATACTTGCATGAATTCCTTGGAAATTGAGCTGAATTGCTTATGCCTAGAAATGTCAGATATTGATACATATGAATGCCTTCTCCTTAAGTTTTCAACATTACAACTTTTCAAGGTACATACTCCATAAGTTATAGTTATAGTTTGATTTGTTTTGTATTTGGTCTTCAGAGCAATTACTGTTAAAATACTTGAATTTACGTTTTTGTTTGCGAAAAACAAAATTAGTCAGGTCATTTTCCCGAGTTGTTTGGGAAAAATAAGTGATGTGAGATTTTGGGGTTTACTTTCCTGCAAATAGAAATTAGAAGGATCACACACCAGAGTTAGAAACTACTTGTTACTTTGTTGTATTGTATTGCTTCTGCATAGAGTTTGTTCTTCCTGTATGTTTTTTTTTCTTTTTTCCCCTTTCTTTTCCTTGTTTCGCTTTATGTATATGTTTCTTTCCGGTTAATGCGTGATAGTTGTTTGTATATATTGTCTGTGTTCATCGGTTTTTCATCCTACATGGCGTTCACTAGTTTGTTGCTACATCATGATCAGCTTGTGGCCAACGTTTGGTGGAAGTAATCCGGGCTTGCAGGCAGAAGTTATTCACACAGTGAAGGAGGATCTCAATCTGATATGCGGCTGTGCTTTGGTGGCACATCCTTCAGCATTTGCATCAATATCAGTAAGTTATCAAAATGCAAATCTTCTTTCAAAGCACATTTCATCTGTAATCCTTGTTTGTTTGAATTTGCAAAATTGTGAAAACTGGGATTCTGCATAAACCCGACTTTGGTTTCTGTTTCTGCATCATTTCAGTGCTAGTCGGCTTCTGGAATTTTAGTTTTTAACCTTTTCTCGACTTTTCTTCTTGATCACGCTGTTATTCCATTGTGCCTTCACTTTCTTTTTCCCATTTGGTTGCACTTACATCCTCATCGAAGACGAAGTACTTTGTTGCTCATATTCGGGAGGTTTTAGGCTCATGCTTCTGTTCTGTTTACCAATTATGCAGTTTGGGCGCTCTAAGTGGAATGGAAATGTTGGGAACTCAGGGATAGTAGTAAGGGTTGACACGCCGCTTTCCAGTGTTGGCCGTCCATCCTTTTCTGTTCAGATAAACAACGTTATCGAGTTTTGATTGTTTGACATCCAAAGCATGCTGTTTAAGTATATATAGTCTCATGCACATAGACAAATGATACCACATGTGAATACCTGAATGCTACCTCTGTTAACTATCTTAATCTCTGACCCAAGTTTGGAGGCTCATTGTCTTTTATTCCTTTTGTTTCAAATTCTATATTTTACTTTTCCTTCCTGATTGTTGTTTTCAAAATATCAGGTCAAATTTTGGTTTGTGTTTCTTTTTTTTCTTTTTTTTAAAGTCCTAAATGCTATATTGTTCAGACTCTTCACTTTTCTTGAAGTACCCGTGTCCAATGCATATCCGGACATGGTATGGGGATATGATCCTCCAAGGACCCTCTAAATACATAGAAATCTTAGAAAAAATTGAACCTACCTCGGATACATATCCTTATTCGACACTCAACCGACATAGCCTAAATGTACCATATACTTGAATACTAACGTAATGGGTGCTTCCTGAAATGAAACATATAATGGTAGTTAGTACTCTACAAATTATTTTGCATTTGTGGTGAGCTTGATGTGTATGTCTGAGAGTATGAACATGATGCCAAATCAGGACAATCAGATATCAGCAATAAGGCATTGGAGCATTTGATTCTTGATTGGTGCATGATCTCTGTTAGCAGGATTTAAATCTCCTTAAATCTCCTCTTCTAGCATAAATTCTTAGGGCCAATGCTATATGGACTCGGGTGTGAGTATCGGATACGGGTAGGTATACGACACGGTTTCTTTTTTCAAGTTTTTTTTTTTTTTTTTATGTATTTGGAGGATCATACTTTCATACCTATATCTGAATATGTATCAGATACGGGTATTTTAAAAAAATAAAGAGTTCGGGTAACATAGTTTAGGGCTTGTACTTCTTAAGGTGATCGATGTTGGATTAGGATATATGGAGATGTCCAGGAAAGGTCCTTGAAATAATTTCTTCTAAGGTGGATGCTTAAACAAATTCTTATGCCTTATTTTTCAGTTCTGTAAAAATGTCTATATACTGAATTCCTCATCAATTTTCTTGCTTTTCTTGCAGTTCTTATGATGAAATTTATTGGGTTTCAGTTTAATCTTCTAGTTAGTTTTTTCACATTTCCAATTTGATTTTCCTACTTTGCTTTCATGTCTTTCATACTTCCGTTAAAAGCTCCAAGGCAAATTAAAGGTTATTTGATTAGGGGTGTGCAAATTTTCGGTTAACCAAAAAAGGGACAAAAACGATCGGTTTGGTTTGTTCGGTTTTCGATTTATTTGATTATTTAATTTGGTTTAGTCGATTTATTTGATCGGTTTATAATTTTTTATTTACAAATTGAATCGATTGAACAAACCGACAATTAATTAAAAAATATATATATTATTGTTATTTAAATATATCCGAACCTAATTAACAATTTAACACTATCTAACTTAATAAAATAAATCAACCCAATTCAATCCAACAACCCGTAAAAAATAAATAAATAATATTATTTTTATTTAAATATACCAAAACCTAATTAACAATTTAATATTATTCAACTCAAAATAAATTAAATCAACCCAATTCAATCCAACAACCTATAATTCAAACAACTAAATTGAAAAAATTAATCGAATCGAACTGATTAAGTTCGATTCAGTTAGTTCGTTTTAAAATGTATTTCGGTTCGATTATGTCGATTTTAATGGATAATTCGATTTAATCGATTTTTAGAATTTTAAAACTGAATTGATCAAATGCTCACTTTTATATTTGATGAGAAAACTATTCAGAAGGTGGAGTGACGGTAGCAAAACTGTTGAGATGAAAGCAAAGAAATCAATGGGGAATTTGGCACTGAGGTTTGGTTTTGCCTTCTTTTGGTCATTCTATGTTTGTTTCATACTTTGTCGGGTTGCTAGTTTCAGGATTTCTTTTCGGGGGTTTCTTGATACAGTGCCTGCTGGACAAGCCTATCCGATCAACAGAAACCTTGAATTTCTTTTTTGGATAATTAGAAACCTTGAATTTCGATTACACTAGACCTAGTCCAATTGCTTTTGTGCTAATAACGTCTTATCCTAAAGATATTTGAAAGAGTTTAGAAAAAAATATTACGTCGAAATATGGGTTTGAGAAAAAAAATGAGATATGTTTAGAAAATAGATCGAGTCTTAATTTTAACCCTCAGTCTGTTTTTCATTTATATAATATAATATATTATTTATATAGATTATATCATATAAAAATAAATATATATAATATTATAATATAAATATTTAAAAATATGTTAAGTTATTCTTGTTTTAGAATTTAATAAATAAAAAAAATTATTAAAAATTAAATAAAAAATATCATATTTGTTTAAATTTTTTTAGAAAAAAATGAGCGGATCTAGATGGATTTTGACAATCCATTTACAAATATAAACGAGTTTGAGTAGAATTTGAGATTCATATTTCGGATCGGATCGAACTTGAATAAGTATAAATGGTCTTGATAATTGATATCATACCCAAGGTATGCTGAGATTTAAGAGACAAACTGACCGTTTTGCTGAAACAATTATCAACAGTATTTCTCTTATCACTGGTTACCGATCAGAATCTCAAGTCCTGACATTAAAAATGAATGAATTCATCCAAGGAGTTGAGCCAACCGCGTACTTGAAAGTGATACTCGAACAACGAGCAGAACTTTTTTTGTGTGCACCAGTATTATGTTAGGGGTGAGTTCGGTTCGGTTCAGGTCTTTTTTTCGAGTTTTAAAAACCGAATTGAAAAATTTTCATATCTTTTTTTCGGTTCGGTTCGGTTCGGTTCAGGTCTTCTTTTCGGCTCGGTTCGGTTATCGATTTTCATATCATTTTTGGCTTTTGAATTTTTAGGTTTTATTATTTGCTATTTTAATCGGTTATTTATGCCTAACATGCTATTTCCACAATCAAAGTATCTTAGTTTTTAAAATTTGTCTTTTTTTATAGTATTTTTAATTTTTTTCACTAATTTAGAAATAAAATATTTATTCTTATATTATAAAAATGAAAAATAATTAAAAAATAAAATTTGGTTCGGTTCTGTTCTGTTAATTGCGATTTTTTTATTTATGAATAAAAAACCGAACCGAACCGAATAAACCGAACTAATAACCGAACCAAATTTTAACCGAATTAAAAAAAATCGAATTGAAACTGAACCGAACATTACGGTTCCGATCGATTTTCGGTTTTCTCGATTTTTTTCTCAGCCCTATATTATGTGGTTTCTTACCCAGTTGGTGGCAATCCTGCTCTTTTGTAGACCAATAATCATTCCTAGAGGGAGGCCTAGGATCATGGATTTAACTAGTGATCGCAACGTGACGTTGCGATTGTTATTTTACGATTTCATCTCATTTCGTAATTGATATTCACGATTGATATTTATCATAATTGATCGCGATAATATTCATTACGACTGCAACCGCGATAAACACGACGTAACTAAAAACGCGTCTGCGACCGTAATTTAAATCCCTGCCTAATATTGCTTGTGCTAAAAAAACTCTCCAAGTCAAACTTCATCTCTTGGTATAAAACTAAAAGCAGTTAAATCATAGCTCCAAAAGGGGTCGCTTTTGGAAGATGAAACTTTGGAATAATTGTCTTGAATCTCAATAATCAGCTAATTCATTATTCATTGGATTTTTCATTTTCTTTAAACTGTGTTTGGAAACTTAAATTTCAAAAAATAAATTTAAATTTTAAAAATAATGTAAATTGTGAATAAAACACATATTTAGGTAATATTGATGATTATGTTTCAAATCCATGGATTTGTTGGATGCTTATTTAGTGGTGAATTTGAAATACCTATAGCTATTTGTGAATTTGAAATTCATGTTTTTATACTTTTCAAATATATAATCATATTGAGTCTTAGCTAATTTATACATAATATATACATTTCATTCTCACAATTTATATAGCAAATGAAATTTAAATTCAAATATTTAAATTTATATTCCCAAACATAACATTAAAATATTGAATAACAAAACCCAAGCAGGCGATTAGGCAGAAGAAAGAGGGCTAACAGGGAGGGGTAACCGATCATTTGCCACTGGAGATGCATAGAAACAGGGAAGCATTTCGAATGGAAGAAACTTTCAGTGAATAGGAACATGAAAAGCTATGAGAATAAAAGCATGTTTCGTTCCTCAAGCACAAGAGTCCAGTGGACAAAACACAAACAGCCTGTTTAACCATTGGACTAACTGTAGATAGAGAGACAGCTCAAAAAACACGTTAAAAATAAATGTTGTCCTGGTTAAATCCCCAACACGCGTAAAAACTAAACGATGGATGAGTTAATTCTTCAAGTTGCAGTTGGTTCAAGCGTGAATATCTAATGCGTTAGACGCATAAACATTTAATGCATATAAAGCCTAAAATTAATTCTTGAAGCTGCAGTTGGCTTATTGAGTTAAATCCCCGAACGTTTAAAAATTAAATGATGGATGAGTTAATTCTTCAAGTTGAAGTTAATGCATCAAACACGTGAATATTTAATGCATCAGACGCGTGAACATTTGAAATTGCATAAAGTAAATTTTAGAATAAATTCTTGAAGTTGCAATTGGCTTATGCGTGAACATTTAATGGATCAAAATAAACATTTAATTCATAAAAGAATAAAGCCTAAAATCAAAGAGCAAAAACACAAGAACATTTAATGCATCAAAAGTCAATCAATAACATGCTGACAGATGTCAACACAAGACTCATTACTTGAATTTTACAATAGATATAGAGTAATAGATTAATTAATGCATCAAAATGAACATTTAATGCATCAGAAAGTAAATCTTAAAAAAGAAGAGCAAAAACACAAGAACATATAACACATCAAAAATCAATCAATAGAATGCTGACAGATGTTAATACAAGGTTCATTACTTGAGCTTTACAATAAATAGATTAATAGATTCATTCGTTATACCTGACATCTGTATTCAACATATATTCGGATATAGGTATGAGATATAATCTTTAAATATATATAAAAAAAAATTGAATATATTCGTATTAGACATATATCAATATCTGACACTAAAAAATGTAACTTTTATATATATCTTAATATTTGATTCAAGGATAAGTGCACCTATTATCCGTTTCGGGAACGATTTCCAGTCCTCATTCCCTCAAAATAATTTAAAAAAAAAATGTTACGTGAGGCTGTTCAGTTTTCATATAATGAAAAATCTATGCCTTGTTTGGCAACTACAATAGAATATCCCATTATTTTCCAGCTCTTTCAATTGGGGAAAATTGTTACATATGCTTTTCGTACCATGTCAACTATAAGCCCGACAATAAATATAATTAAAGCACTTAATGTATTGTCATTGATATGTCTAAAAATGCTTAAATTGTTGAAACAAGTGCTTAGTTTTAAATAGATCTGTTTAAGAGTCGATTATTTGTCCAGTTCGATAGGTTCGATCATATTGAATAGGATTTGGATGAGTATTTTTTTCAATTTGGATCGGTTCGATTTAATTTAAATTTTTATTTATTAATAAAAAATATTTTTATTTAAATTTAATTATAAAATATATAAATATTAATATAAAAATAAAAATAAAAATAATTTTTTTAACATTTTAATATTTTTTCAACAATGATTCGGGCGTACGGGTCAGTCCGAATCGAGTTTGGATAAAGAATGTGAAAAAATTTCAAGTCGCGATCTGACTCATGAACACTTTTAATTTCAACACTTCGTAAATTTCTTTGCTCCAATTTATTGCTTAATATTCCAGGCTTTGAAATATAACATTGAAAGATAATGCAAGATAAAAAGGGAGTTTATGGGTCAGGTCGATTTGGGTTAAGTTATGGAGAATAAAAAAAAATTATTTAAAGTTGATCCGATCTGTCTTATCCGAATTTATTATTTAAAATATATTAAAATTTTAAAAAATATTTATATATTAATATTTTATATTTTAATAATTAAATTAAATAAAAAATATTTATTAAATGTAATTCAAATCAAACCGATTCGAATTTAAAATATTTTATTTCAAATTTGACTCAATTCAAATTAGATCCTGCCGAGCTAGACGAGTAGTATCACACATAACTCATAATTAGTTTACCATTTAATGAAATGTACAATAACAGCTAATGAAATGTTTTTTTAACATATTATTTTTTTTATATCAGAACTAAAAATTAAGTTTGTAAGTAATTTCCAGATAGTAAAACTATTCATAAGCCGATCGCCACGCCTCATCCTGAAAATTATATTCAAGCCCAAGTCTCTAACTAAAATATTCTTTATTATTTGTATTATATATTTAATTTAATTTGAAATAAATTTAATAAAATTATACTATTATTTATACCAAAAAAAGACAAAATTTGATATTTTATAACAACTAGTATTTGTTATTACATATATTTACATGTGAATGCTCGTTGATTTATTTATTTTTGAATATATAATTGTATATTTTAAAATTTGTAAATTATTTTAAATTATCATATTATTTTTAATATTAATGTAAAATTAATTATGAAAATAAAAAAATTTAATGTAAATTTTAACTTCTTACTTATATCAAATAAATTAATTTACTTTTTAAGATTAGTGAAAAATTAAAACTTTTAAATTAAAATAATTTTATATAAATTTTTAATTTTTTATTTATTATCAAATTACTTCATTTAACGACAATGTTTTAATGAAGTTATATTTCTCACATAAATTTTATTAATAATTAAAAAAAATTATAATGACAATTTAAAAATATAATTAATAATATTAATTATTTTGTTAATTTAAAAAATTATTTATATTCGTACTTTTATATATATTATATTATAAATTATAGATAAAAGAAAGTCCAAGACTCCAAGCTATTGGAAAAGCTTGAGTAGTTGATTTCTCTCTTCAAAGCCCAAGTTCAAAGCAGGTCCAAATAGAAGCCCATTCATTCAATTGTTGCTTCAGAAAGAAAAATGATCGTGGGTTTTTTTCGCAGGAAGCCTTAAACCCAGAACATTGAGCTGATTTTTCTTTGGGTGATATTTCGTAACGCTAGCATTACTGAGAAAAAGGGAGAGGAGGAAGAAGAAGGGAGCAACTTCAAAATTGAGTAAGCTCTTTCTTTCTTTCTTTCTTTCTTTGTTTTTTTTTTTTTTTTTTTTAATTTATCTTTCCTTTTAGCTTAACTGTCTCGAATTTGGGTTCTTTTCTTTTTTCTTGTTTAATCAGTTAGTTTTATATTTTGGTTAATTATCTGTCTGGGTTTTTATAGAATCACTGATTTAATTTTTATTTTCCATCGAAGTGGGTTTTGCGCAATTTAATTTCTTATAAATGAAATGATGGTACTTTGATCATAAATGTTACTCTTCGATTTTCTTCGGTAGATTGGTAGTTTAGTAAGATAGGGGCTGTTGCCTTTCTTTGATAGAATTGTATTAAGAGAAGAAACTGAAGAAACAAAATTGAAATATAAATTTAAGGGTACTCTGAGGATTCTTTTTTATTCTCTCTTGTTCTGTTTTTTTTTGCTTAGTTTCAGTAACTTTCAGTTACCGATGCCTTGGAGTGTTGATCTAGATGGATCTTAGGCTGACTTAGGCATACAAAAAATTGATTTCCAGTCTAATGCCACACAGTTTGCAAGGCTAAAGTTTCGGGCCCGTAACAGTTGGTAACGTGAGCTAATATGGTGTCTCTTTGCAATCAATATGGTGATTTGGTTTGTATATATTGTAAAATCATTAGCTACTGGAATCGTTTAGGGATAGGTAAGTGCTGAAAATGAATAATGTTTTGGGAGGAAGGAAGGGAAAAGGGAAGTACACGAAGGATATTTTCTTTTCAGTCCAAGAGACGGGAAAGGGAAGGGAAGAAAAGAGTTGAGCGTAAAATCTATATTACTCGGACTCGGGTGTAAGTGTCGGACACAGGTATGTGCCGGACACATACGGACACGGGTATGTTTGATTTATTCTAAGTTTTCCATGTATTTGGAGGATCCTTGGGAGATCATATCCCCATACCCATGTCCGGATATGCGTCGGATACAGGTGTCGGACATGGGTACTTCAATAAAAGTGAAGAGTCGGAGCAACATAGCGTAAAATCGTATGTAAAATGATTAGTTCAATGATTGTTTTCTTTCCACTTGTTCTCATTTATAGAAGGATTAGATTATGGTGGAGTGGAAAGGTGCAAAGCTAGCCATTCTCATTCCTTTTCCCAAACCAGTGATAAGAGCAATAGCGGATGGTCATGGGAGCCAGGGGGTACCCTGGCCCCCCAAAAATTTTGCAATTCCTTAATATAAATATGTATTTATATTAAATATATTTAAATTAGTCACTCCAAATTAAAATTATTATTTTTTAATTTTATCCTAATTTTATGCATTGATAAAATGAGCTAAATAACATTGTTGTTTATCTATTTATTTAATTCACCGGTCATTATGTATAAAAACTTAAGATCAATAAGTTTATCACAAAAATTAAGTCACAATCATGTAAACTTAAGAAAAACCAAATTAACTTTCTAGTTTTCTCAACATAACTTCTTTTATGTATTTCAGTTCTATTCTATATTTTTGTAACTATTTTCAATTTATTTTGCTTAATCATTTGAGTAACCACTTCTCAACCGTCTTTAAAAAGCTAAAATTGTTGTTAATAATTTTTTAAAATATATATATATATGTACATATATTCTTGTCTTCATATGAATAATTTTAAATGTTTTGCGTTTTTTCAAAATTTCAGGATTTTTTTTCTTAATTTATGTTATAATGCTATATAAATTGATTTGTCTCTTATGAAAAAACAGATGCTTTAATTTGTTGAGATTTTATGAAAATTAAATTGATAATAGATTTATAAATTTATGAATCTCTAAAAGTTATATATTTTACCAGTTATTTTATTTTTTATTGTTATATTATTTAAATATATTTTTATATTAAAAAAATTCGTGAAATACCGCAAATGAAAATAAAAAAATATAAGTTTAATTGGCCCCCTCAAAATTAAATGTCAAGATCCGCCTCTGGATAAGAGTTTTAGAAATTTCTGCATTTCAGGCATTGAGTGCATGATGTGGCGAATTTTATTGGGATATTGTAGATTTTTAATAAAGAATACAATTTGTTTGATGAAAGAGTATACTAAAAACTAAACACCATGGCATGCATTTGCAGCACTCAAATCTTAAAAAAGAAAGAATGGGTTCTGAAACGATTTTCATATTGCTATTCACATTTATCAGTTTTAGGCTTCTTGCTTTTTTATCTTTGATTTTCTCCTGCAAAAGAATCGATGTTTTTCCCTTTGGTTGTGACATATTTTTTTTTTCCATTTCCTTGGTTAGCCTTTATACCCGAGATCAAATGCTCAAGACACTACCAACAGCGTTGTCTATATGGAATCCGTCTCAGAGGGGTGAGTCACTCATCTTTCTCTTTAATTTATTCACTGCTTTTTTCTTTTGCTTCCTTTTGGCTCTGAGATGAAGGAACTAATTTAATTTCATTACTAATTCTGAATTGCACCAAGTTAATGAAAATAAATCACCACAAAACATATGCAGAAGGAAAATAGAAAGATTTATGTATTGATAGGGCCTCCACTTTGCAGGTGCCTGTTTAGAGACCATGGAATTTCCGAGGTCTCAATTATTTTCCCTGAGTCAGATTCCTCTTTATTTGAAGGTGACAGTCTTTCCGTCAATTCCTATTTCGTTCTTGTTTGTTTTTCTCTATATGTGATTTCGAAAGTGATTTTACTGATACGCGGGTAGAACACTATTTCTGTATTTCTTAATTTTGGAGGAACACTTTCGAATTCCTCTGTAGTTATAACCTCTAACAATCAAATTAGTGGCATAAAAATTAGTCCACTACATCCAGTAGGGGCTCTCCACTTCCTTGTTTATGACCTTCTGGCTAATCTTTTGGTTTTGTTACATGAGACATATGCATTCTATTGATAATACTAATAACAATAGTTGATAGGCAAGGATTCCTGGGGATGCTTCAAGGGTAATTTTTATCTTAGTTATATTATGTTTGTTTTTGTCATTGATGGCATTATTCTGGGGTAATAGTTTTTTCCTATGTTACTTGGACTCAGGTATGAGTGTCGGACACGGGTATGTGTCGGACATGGGTATGTTCAATTTTTTTTTAAGATTTTCATGTATTTGGAGGGTCCTTGAAGGATCATATCTCTATACCCATGTCCGAATATGCGTTGGACACGGGTACTTCAAGAAAAATGAAAAGTCAGAGCAACATAGGTTTTTTCTGTGTACTCACATTTTGATATCATTCTACTTGCAGTTTGAGAACAAATGGGTTCAGAAAGGTAGGGCACTTGTTTCTGGAACTTTCATCTATGCCTGTCAGAGGCCTAGACAGTACCCTGCTGGCAAGAAGCCAGGGGCATATCCCCAAAATGTGGATCTTCCACCAATACTACCTAAGAAAAAGAAGAAACCTTATCCCATTCCTTTTAAGGAGATCCAGAAAGCTGCAAGGAATGATAAAAAACTTGCCGAGAGGGGTATAGAGAAGCCACTTCAGCCTCCAAAAAATGGATTACTTGTTCCTGATCTTATTCCTGTCGCATATGAGGTGCTAGATGCGTGGAAAGTTCTGATTAAAGGCCTTGCACAGCTTCTGCATGTCATTCCTGTTTATGGTTGCAGGTATATCGTATTAGACTTTTCAGCTATGTTACTCGGACTCGGGTGTGAATGTTGGACACGGATATGTGTCCGACACTGGTATATTCAATTTTTTCCAAGATATCCATGTACTTGGAGGGTCCTTAAAGGATCATATTCTCATACCCATGTCCGGATATGCGTCGGACACCGGTATTTCAAGAAAAATGAAGAGTCAAAGCAACATAGGTTTTCAGTTCTGGTGCTGCTGCTGTGTTGTTTTGAGCTCTGCAATGAATTATTTTGATGTAATGCTTGGATCTTCATATATTAATTTGTTTTAGCTCTCTGCAGTGAGTGCTCTGAAGTTCATGTGGCTCATACTGGTCATGATATTCAGGATTGCAAAGGTCCAAGTAGCTCGAAACGTCATGGTTTACATTCATGGGTCAAGGGTTCTATCAATGATGTACTTATTCCCATAGAGTCATATCACCTTTATGATCCTTTTGGTCGGCGCATCAAGCATGACACACGATTTGATTACGACCGGATTCCAGCTGTTGTGGAGCTATGCATCCAAGCTGGTGTCGACATACCAGAGTACCCTTCACGACGAAGAACCAAACCCATTAGAATGATAGGAAAGAAAGTAATTGATCGAGGTGGATATGTTGAGGAGCCTAAGCAATGGCGCTCGGCTGATCCATCCTCATCCTCGATTGTTGATCTCGACACTTGTGGAGCTTATGGGCGATTTCCACCTCCACGACCTGAAGATGTACCCGGCATTGCTCAGGAAACAATGAATGCACATGAGATTGTTCGATCAGGTGTGACGAAGTTGATGGGAAAGTACACAGTAAAGGCATGTGGATATTGCTCAGAGGTTCATGTAGGGCCATGGGGTCACAATGCTAAACTTTGTGGAGAATTTAAGCATCAATGGAGAGATGGGAAGCATGGTTGGCAGAATGCTACAGTTGGTGAAGTTTTAGCACCAAATTATGTTTGGCATGTTCAAGACCCAAAGGGACCTCCCTTGAGGGGTGCATTAAAGAGGTTTTATGGCAAGGCTCCTGCTGTGGTTGAAGTTTGCATGCAAGCTGGAGCTCAAATCCCTAACAGATATAAGCCCATGATGAGGCTTGACATTATAGTCCCTGACAGTGAGGAGGCCAGCTTAGTTGCATAGCAGGATCTTCAAATTTATTTGACAATCCATTTTTGTGCTGTCTTTTGAACTTTGAATTATTTGTTCATATTCTTATTGTAATTTACCTAGCTGAAGATGGAAAAGACATATTCAGTGCTCCATTTTCTTGCTGTATATATGTCCAAGTGCAACATTTCAAACCATCAACTCTGCAATCTCACCATTATTAGCATGGTAGTAGTTTTTAAGCACGGAAATTTTCGTCCTTAAAAAGTTTTTTTTTTTTCATTGATTAAAAAACAGGACCGGTCGGTTGAATCGAGAATCGATTGTTTGTCTGGTCTGACGAGTATATTAAAATCGGGTATTTATTAAATTGGTAAAAAATCAGTTCAATAGGTTAAAAACCGGATTGAACTGGAAAAAAAAAAATTAGTTGTTATTAATGAGATTTAAATTTTTAACCTCTTAATTACATATTAAAAATCATGTTATTAAGTCAAATACATATTTTTGTTAATTATTAACTATATTTAACATTAAATTTAATGTTTAAATATTCAAAAATATTTTATTAAATTGATTGATCTAACCGGTTAAATCGGAGGTTTTATCGACTTTCAGTCCGATTTTTTTAACTTTGGTTTTCTTGTAGTGATTATAGTACTTGTACAAGGATTGATTCATCCCAGAAGAAAAACAAAAGATAACAAAGTTATTCCATCTCTTAATTGGATTCAAGGTGTACGTTTGTGCATCATATTCCTCAACCACCTCCACCAGCGGTTCCACAACCACCGGCGACATTGCCCCCGCCGCCGCCACCACCTCGTTTTCTGTCAGGATCTGCTTCGGGGCAGTCAGCACAAGCAAATATGACCATTGAGATAATTGATAGGAAAACAGCAATTACACAAAGCAAAACTAGCCCCCAGAGCTTTGGAGCTGAAAGCCTGCCTCATCTTGAGCGATAAAACTAAACTCTCTAGCAATGCTTGTTTGTTCCTTTTCGCAAGTTGGACTTAATTATATACTGCAACTTTCATAGCTTTGCCAAAATATTTCCTACTTAAATAACTAAATTGGCTATTTGATATTTGTCAATGTCTAGGTATAATATTTAAAGAAAATCATTGTCGTTTTTTACCAATTCAAGTATAAATATTATATATATATATATATATATATATATAATTTGAAGAAGTTAAAAAATCAAAATAGAAATTGTAGTACAAATTAGGGTTAAGAAAAAAAATCAAGAAAATCAAAAACCGATTCGAACCGTAATGTTCAGTTCGGGTTTTATTAAATTTGATTCAATTTTAGTTCAAGTAGTAATTAGATTTATTCGGTTCGATTCGTTTTCGATTCACAACTAAAAAATTACAATTATTCGAATCAAATTGAATTTTACTTTTAATTAATTTTTATTCTTCATAATATTACAGCGGGAGTTACCAACAGTCCCTTAGCATACAACTTGATTGGATGTTTACCCATTTCAATACATGTCAAAACCACAAAGGTTAATTATTAAAATATATAAATAAATAAAAAAACACAAAGGTGATGATCCCCTCTTTTAACAATATGCTTACAATTATCATTGATTTATGTTTTTAATTGGTACCACCTATATGAAAATAATTATTATATTGACATTATCATCGATTTAATAAATTACAAAGAAGAAAATTTTCGAATTTAACCTAGTTGATTCATATAATCACTCTTAAGAGATGACATCCAGCAGATTTAAAATGAAGTGACATCCAACAAAACATTTTACCGACAAACTATACAACTGTTGGCAAATGCATAATATTAAATAATTAGAAAAAAGTGTATCTAAAAGTGTTATGACATAAACGTGTGTAAATAATGTCTACTTCAAGAACAAGTTTTAGTATCACTAATTGGCTAATTTTGGACTGTCATTACCAACTTTTTTTTTTTGGATGTGGGGATAGATTGCTTCAAGAAACATTAAAAAGCTCTTTTTATGATGGGAGAGATTGGAGTGAATGACTATAATTATGCTGGTTTGAAGACAAAAACCTTGAAGAGATTAGGGTTGTGGTGCTCGAAGTTGTCCAATCCATAAAACAAGCCGTCAAAGTAAGTTTCCTTTACAAATTAGCTGGAATTTATAAGGAATAAGATGAGTTATAATTGAGATTTTGCTATTGAGCGTTATTCTTTTGAAATTTCATCTGTGGTCACCCTTTCATTATCTTAATTTAAATGGACTAAATTGATGTGCCTATTTAGTAACCAATTAAATTGATGTGCCTATTTAGGTCTATTTGTCACGTGGCTATTATCTTTTTCCTACAAAATCAATTTATTGGGGTTTGTAACGCTTATGCTTATATGTCTAAAAACTCTTTCCTTTTCGATATGGAATTGAAACACTCTTATCTACTCCTCTTGAGCGTTTTTACATGACATTACTTAAAAACGTCATGAGTGACAGGATGAACCAACTTTAATAGTAGCACTACAGCACCAGAGCATCAAGAAGCTGAGATTCAATAGAAAGTTTATCCTCCTGGTAAACCCTAGAAATCACCATTAGCCATGTATCTTGATCAATTGCATTTCCTTTTGCTAGACTATCCAAAACCCTGAATAATAACTTCATGTTCTCTTCCTGACACAACCCAGCAACAAATTTATATATACTTGCAGAATGAGGTAAATAGCCCTTGAAAATCATCTCATCCAAAATCAATGCTGATTCCTTGAACTGTAATCCACCACAAAGCCCATCAAAAAGCATCCTGTAAGACACAACATCAGGTTTACACCCCTGTCTTGGCATATCTACAAATAAATCATTTGCTTCACTCCATTTCCCATCCTTGCACAACCTGCCAATTAAAATATTATAACTAATAATATTTGGTTTACACCCTTTGTTTGCCATATCTTTAAGCACTCTATAAGCTGCTTCAAAATCCCTCACCTTACAAAACTCATCAATCATCACATTGTAAGTAGTTGTATCTGGTTTAATCCCATTTAAATCCATTTCCTCAAAGACCCCCAAAGCCTCCTCCTGCCTCCCAGTCTTAAAAAGCCCACTAATGAAAGCACTGTATATAGCTGAATTCGGTTTCATATTATTCCTAAACAGTTCATCCTTAAGCCTAAAAGCCAAAGTCAATTCACCAACCCTACAAAGCCCTTTAATCATCACCTCATAAACACCTACATTTGGAGTCACTTTATGAATACTAACCATGTCTTCTTTCAACTTAAACGCTTCCTTGATCTTCAACTCCATGCAGAGCGCATTAATCAACGTCCCAAACGTAGCCTTATCTGGCTTCACACCTTTCCTCTGCATTTCATCAAACAGGCTCCAAGCATCATCCAAACACCCATTTAAACAGCACGCATGAATCAGTATATTATAAGTACAAGCATCCGGGTGGGCATATTTTTCAATACCCAAAAAAACTTCCTTCATTTCATCAAACTTTTTGCTCATCAAAAGCGCATGCAACAACGAGTTCACAGCCTTTATGGTCCTTTGGCAACGATACTGAGGCATTTCATCGAACACTTGTACTGCACGTTCGTGTAACTTCGCCCAACCATAGAACTTCATGACGTTGCAAAAAATGATCTCTTCTGGGACTAAACGAGTGTCGTTTTTGAGTTGGTGAAGAACTTGTTCCATTTCTTCGAACATTTTGACGCGACCAAGCTTGGTGATGATGAGGTCATAGGAAAGGAGGGAGTAACGGAAGGGTTTAACGGTAGGATTGAGTTCTGGGTTTGGGTTTTTGAAAAGGTTGAAAGCGAGGGTTGGGTCTTTTTGGCTGCGAAGAAGAGAGGAGAGCCTGAAAGGAGAAATGGGTTTTGGAATTTTCATGTTTTTGCCTTGTTTTGTTACATTTGAGTTTGGATTTTTATTATATATTTCGTTCTTTCTTGATTTTTGGAATTTTGAAGGTTTGTTGGCGCCATAGATTTTGTCTTTCATTTATTTATGGAAGTTTAAAAAGTAGGCAAAAAAAAAAAACATTTTTTGCATACAAATATAAACACAATATAAAATATAATATAAATTATTAAAATTTATATTTTTAATAAAGTTTTTTAAAACCTCCCTGATTATCATTATGATGATAATGATTGATGTATATTAATCAAAGATGATGCTGATGTTATAGCTTCTTCGTTAATGCTAATGAAGTTTTTGTGGGATATATGATTCTTGTCTTGTATTAATGTGTGCTTATCTTTAAATTTTTTTGTGTTTATATTAATAGTTCAAATACTGATTAGAAAAAATAAATTTATTTTTTAAAAATTATTTTCAAAAAATTAATTTTCATGAAATAAACAAAAATAAAATGATTCATTTCATAAAATGATGTGTCCAAAAGTCACATCCAGAGATTTGAATCCAATTCGTCACAAAAATTAAAGGTTAGTTTAGCATTATTTTTAAAAAAAATTAGGTCAAAAATATATTTAAAAAATATGATGAAAATTATGGTTTAAAATTTTTTAAGTGTTTGACATTGATATGAAAAAGTGTTGTGAGAAATTGAAATATTAAAAAAAATGTTTAAAATAATAAAAATATAAAAATATGAGAATAATAAAATCATTTTTATTTAAAAGGTAGCTTAAAAAATCCAAAAGTTTTAGATAGTATTTGGTTTTTGAAATTATTTTTCATTTTCCTTTTATATTTTTATTTTCTAAAAAACAATTTTTGTTTTCTATTTTTTGTTTTTTAAAAAAATGCATTTGGTGGATTAAAAAAAATTGTTTTCTAAATGCAAACCAGTGAATTTTATTTCTATTAGTATACATAAAATACAAAATTAAAGTAATAAATATTTATTATTTGATAATGTATTATTTAACCTTGTTCTCTTAATCCTATTTATATTTGAATTTCACAACAATGGTCTCTATATTAATTGTATTCAAGTTTCAGTAATTCATTTAATCATTAAATAATATATTTATTGTCTTTTTATATTATTTTAAAACTTGTCAATGTTTTTACTAATATAATCAAAGTTTTGTAAAATGGTAAAATGAACTTTTGCTAGAAAAACACAAAAATATGTTATGAATCAAGAATTCAAAATTGCTAAGTAAAAGTAAGGCCTCGTTTAGTATTGTTTCTGGCACAGTTTTTGAGGTCAAAAGCTGCTTTTCACCGCAAACGCAATGCTAAACAGATAAAAAAATTTGGCTTTTACTGTTGAAACCATAATTTGAAAAGCCAAACCAAAAAGCCAAAAAATATAGCTTTTGGGCTTTAAAAGCTGGCTTTTGGATAAAATAACTTTACTATCCTCACATCTCTACACTTTTATTATTTTAAACATATCTTTTTTTGACATTTCAATTTCCTACAACACTTTTTCACAGCAATGTTAAACACCTAAAAGTTTTTAAACCACACTTTATAAACACACTTTTTCCAACTCGAGTTTTTTTCAACCCAAGCTTTTTCCAACAGTAATGCTAAACTAGCCCTAGTAAAGATAAAAAACCCAAAATATTAACATTAGTTCGAACACAGGTTAACGTTTTGATTTATAAAATGCAAGTAAAAACACTTTCCACTTCCCGTGTTTTCATTATTGGAAATGACTTTTTTAAGTTTTTATATTTTCACTCATTTTCGTTTTTGTTTTTTTTTTAAATTATTTTCATTTTCAACTACCAAACACATTTTGACTAATATTTTCTATTTTTTATGAAAACGAAAACAGAAAATGGCTTCGTTTTCCGAAACCAAACATATATTGTTTAACTTTTTATTTAAATATTTTGCTAACGAATCCTCTTAAGACATTTTAGTTAATATATTATTTATAGTAAAAAAAAATTGATAATTTTATTTATTATTTTCAATGTATTGAATCAATATATTGCATAGGGATGGCAATTTGTACTGCGGATTCGGATATTCGTGAATATCCGATCTTCTTTTACGGATTTGGATTTGCGAATTCGGATAAAAGTCAAATTCGGATATTATAATTACTATCCGCAGCGGATTCGGAACGGATACGGATATGAACCCTCGGATATCCGAATTCGAATCCGATTTTTGTAAAACACATAAAGTTTTGATCTTTGAGATACTTAAACATTGGCTTGCAAAGTTATCCACCAAAGACTTAACCAAGTGAGCTAATCTTCAATTTTGAAATAACATACTACTAAAATTAAATTATATAAAGTATAATGAAATATAAAAATATTTTAAAAATATTTTTTCAAAATAAAATATAATAATAAATTAATTAATTATGTTAAATACCTTTAAATTTAAAAAACATGGTACTTTTATAAAATAATATTTGATGACTTAATCAGCTTAATTAGTTAAATCACTCTAATGACAATATTTATTTTGTTTTTTACAAAATGACCTTGTAACGAAATTATGTACTTTTACTACTTATGTTAACTAAAATAAATATTAAAATATTTTTTTTTCTAATACGACATATATATATATATATATATAGAGAGAGATGTTTTAAGTATAAATTTTAAGAATCAAACTTTTATTAGCTTAAACAATTATACATAAAATCATTATTCGTTTTTTATTCTTTAATTTCATTGGACAATATAAAAGTAAAATTTGTTTAATACGACATAAATATATATATATATATGTTTTTAAGTATAAATCTTAAGAATCAAACTTTTATTAGCTTAAAAAATTATAAATAAAATCCTCTTTCATATTTTATTCTTTAATTTCATTGGACAATATAAAAGTATAATGATAAAATAATTATATAATTAAATTAGTTAATATATGTTAAACATTTATAAATTCTAAATATACATGATATTTTTATATAAATGTATAAACCTTAACAAATTATATACATATATGTATATATATTTCTTTGAAACCCTTTACGGGACATGAATACGATTAAGGATAGCAACGAGTCGAATAATTAAAACACGATATAAAAATAACACAAACACGATATGAATATACGAACGTGTCAAAATCTATATAACACGAATTATTAATGTGTCATAATTAATATTAATATATAATATCTTAAACACGATTATGAAACGTTAAAGTACACGATTATGAACGATATGAATACATGTATAGACAGGTCTAAATAAAATACACATATCATTCTCAATTATCCATTTTATGTACTTTATTCTAAATTGTATGAAAAAATATTGTATGCATTTCATCTAATCGTGTTCCATGTCAACATGTTTGACTTGATTCGAATCAAAGTTTTGAACATAACTTTTTAAATCATATTTGATTTGACTTGAATATTAATATAAAATATTTTAATAATATTTATCAATATTTTTAGTATTTTAATATTTATCAATATATTTAAATAAAAAGATAAAATTTAAGGATTTATTTATTTATATTATAAAATAGCATAATATATAAAAAAAAAATTCAATATAAAATAACATAATAAAAAAAAAACATTCAATTTTTTTATTTAAGGATTAAAAAATAAACATTCAATCTATTATATTTAATCTCAAGAGTTAACTTAATGTTTAATTTTTTTTTTATTTTTTTTATGTAGTATTCAATCCAGTTGGAGATTCAGCTAATACATGTGTTGTTGAAGAAGATGAGTAATTATTCATAGTTGATATAACTAAGTTTTATGTTTGTTTTTAGTTTATGGAACAAATACTTTTAGTTCATGGAACTAATTCCTTATATTACCTAAGTTGTTTTTTGTATTTTGGAATTGTTATTTTCTTATTTAAGTTGTTGTTCTTGTATTTTATAATTTATTTGTTGTTAATTATGAGTGATTTTGAATTTAAAATTAAATTTGTTTGATCTTATAAATTTTTTTTTTTGACTTATCGGATTCGATTTTTTTTGGATTCGGATATATAATGTTAATTAATTCGAATTATTGCGGATAATAAACGGATTTGAATTTCAAAGCGGATTTGCGGATTCGGATAATATATAAAATGACAGATATCCGACCGACTGCCATTTATAATATTGCATAACCATAAAGAATGCTTTTAGAAAGGGATGACAATTTAAATTATGGATTCGCATATCCGATCTATTTTTTGTGGATTCGAATTTGTGGATTTTGATAAAAATCAGATTCAGAATTATAATTACTATCCGCAGCGGATTTGGAGCGGATGCGGATATAAGACCTCGGATATCCATTATCCGAATTCGCATTACTTTTGCGGATTCGAATATCGGACGGATAATGTTATTTAATTCGGATTCTGATAGTAATATGCGAATTAAATACGGATAATTTACGAATTCGGATTTTAAAACATTTTTGCTGATTCAAATTTGAATAATACAAATAATACAAATATCTGACTCACTACCATTTTTACTTTTAAAACATTCGTTAACAAAATCATTTGTTTAATATTGTGTTTGTGATAAAAATAAAATACAGATTTTTACATTAAAAACTGTACCAAACGAGGCCTATGCCCATTCGCTCCTTGGACCAACAAATACACACAAAAAAATCCAAACTCCCGCTCATTTCTTCCCCTTCAGTTCACTACTTCACTTCCACTCTTCCCCCTAAAAATCCCCTGCAAAATTCTCCAGAAAAGAAAAAAGCCTTTATTTTTCTCTAAACAATGAGAGAAGAAGAAATCGAGAAACTCCGTGGCGTAGTCCGAGACTGCGTGAGCAAGCATCTTTATTCCTCCGCCATTTTCTTCGCCGACAAGGTCGCCGCCATTACTAACGACCCCGCCGACATCTACATGCAAGCTCAAGCTCTCTTCCTCGGTCGCCACTTCCGTCGCGCCTTCCATCTCCTTAACGCCTCCAAAATCCTCTTCCGCGATCTTCGTTTCCGCTACCTCGCCGCCAAGTGCCTTGTAAACTCATTCAATTATCCTAAAAGACTTCGTCTTTTTTTTTTTTTTTTTCCTTTTTCTAATTAATACTATTCTCTGCTCTGTTTAAATTTTTTCTTTGAATTATTTGTTGTTGATTTAAGGTTTAGGATTTTTGTTATTTCTTAAAATTTTTTGAAGAATTTTACTAAAAGCATTCACTGTCTAATTTCAGTAACACTTTTTTAATTGTTTTTTAGTTGATTGACGATTTAGAGAGTCTTCCTTTTTTTTTTTAGATAATATTTGATGAATAAATTAAACTATTTTTTTGCCTCGATTTGATAATGATTTTGTTTTTTCTTTTAAAAAATAGTTTTTTTTTTTTATTATTATTGAGGGTTTAGGGTTTTTAGTTTTTAATTTTTGAATGAATTTATTTGATCAGGAAGAGCTCAAGGAGTGGGACCAGTGTCTTTTTATGCTAGGAGATGAGAAGTTTGATGAACATGGGAATGTTTATGACTCAAAGGATAACAGTGCCATGTACTTAGACAAAGACGGGGAAGATCGTGAAATCAATGTAAAAGATCTTATTTTATGGTTTCTTTCATCATTTCAGTTCTACATCTGCAAATTTCAATTCACATTTCTGCTCTTTTTGGTTATTAGTTTGTGTATGAATATCTTCATATTAGTGTAGGAATGTTTTTCTTTTGTGTTTCGTGTGAGTTGTTCGGGAGCCTTGCAAACATGGCCAATTGGGTTGTGGTGAAGTTTGTTTTAATCTCTTTTTAGTATTTTAATTTTATTTGAGCAAAAGAATCAGTCCAGAAATAACACAGTTTGGCTCAGACTTGATTTTTTTTTTGGATTAATATGTATTTTATATGCTTGGTTGAGAATGTGATTGAACCACTTCTAAGGTTTTTGAAGCTATCTCTTTAGTTTCCTTTTAGGCCTAGAGACATCATGGTGGTTATAAATTTTCATGTGGCATTGCCTTTCCTTTGTTTTCAGCAGAAAATTTACAATGGACACTGGTATAATTTAATATAGGTTTTTCTTTTAATTGTTTTAATCTCTAGGATCAATTTTAAAGGCCTACCTATCAAATTAAGGACTCTTAACTGGTTCAACTTGTATACTTTTTTAACAGGCCAGATATCTCACATGTAATTAGAAAGTGCAGCCCTGTGTCTTAGTGAACAGTGACTGGGGATTTTTGTAGAACTCGTGTTTTTGGATAAACAGTTCTTGTAGAACTCTTGGATTTGTTGGCTACAGTCAATGATTTTTCTCTGAATTTCTACCTCAAGATCACAGTGAATGACGTAACTGGCAGTGTTCTGATGTGTTCTCTTTCTGATGGTTTATCCTTCAAAGAGTGCTATTTTATTTATGCCAATATATCTGCTTTGAATAGTAGTAATCTACTTTATCCACGTCATGGTGTTGGAGCTCATGGAAATCTTTATTTCATTATTCTTATTTTTTTTAATGATATGAGATGCATGACTTCTCTAATTAGAGTTATAGACAGGGAAAGTTCTCTTTGCATAAGGTTTTAATTGTGGGAACATGACTAGTACATTTTCTGACAGATTTCTTCAGCAATATGCTTTTTAAGAGGAAAGGCCTACGAAGCTTTGGAAAATCGTGCTCAGGCTCGACAGTGGTATGTACATGTAAATGCATTCAAGAAAAAACATCATCTCTTCCCAAACAAATTATTTTCTTTTTCATGCGTGGTTAGTTCTCATTTTATTAAGAAAAAAAAGATTGAGGGTTTATGTTTTGTTTTCTTTAACCTATACAATTTATGGATTTTATGAGACTACTTTCCTGATAAGTAATTGAAAGAATATAGGATGCATGATATGCTTCTATTACATAATAGAGTAATAAACTAATAGTAACTTTTATATCTATTTAAAAAAAATCTTAAATAGATAATGTACCGCAAAAAATTTAAATCGAAGTTATAACTTGTGATTTGATTGAATTGGTAATTATTAGCTTGTGGAAATTATTCTGTTTTCGAAATATAGAGCCATTGATTTGTACATTTGTGATTCCTTGGATACCTTTTATATGCATCCTTGCATGCACAAGAATAGGCGGTAAAAGGAATTGCTTGGTCCTTGAAACTTGTTATAGATAGATAATAATGTCTCCTAGATTTGCTGGAGAAAGAGTTAGTCTGTATTTTGGACTACTAGCTTCTTGGTTTATGTCTCTGTTATCTTTTCATTTTTTTTTTCTTTTTTCTTTGAATCTTTGCTAATACTGTTTTAAAAATAGAATGATGATTTCATATTCTTATCTCAAGTTTTTCTGGTATGGTTATAGACAGAGCTATGTTGAGTATAATTTTGCAATTTCGTTCTGCCCAAACTCCTGCCCTGCTTAATTACCCTTGTTTCTATGTAGGGATCTTTGTCTCTTTTGTCTTGGTTTTGTTGGAAAGAATGTCTATATCGGTTGAAAAAAACTTATGGATGATCTGCATGATTATGATGATATCAGGTACAAAGCTGCTATCAAAGCTGATCCTTTATGTTATGAGGTATTTATGGGATGTTGTAATAGTTGTTATAGCTGTTTCATTCTTTATGATTTACTTCATGATTGTATTTTTGAAGTTTTTCAGGCTCTGGAGTGTCTTATTGAAAATCACATGCTTACATGTGAGGAAGGTAAGATGTTTCAACAACTTTTTTTTTGGTTCTATTCTGGTCATCAACACATTGAATAGAAATGACTCCTTGAAGCTTGATACTTACTCTCAATTCCCAAAACTTAGGTTTTCTGGGTTTTGCATTAGATTCATTTCCATCAGACACTTTCGCATTGTCCAGAATAAATGTTGTTCTGGTTTTGATGAAGCAATAATTTTTAACTTTTGCTTTTGCTACTGAATTACAGAAACAAGTCTACTTTCATCTTTGCAATTTGGTCCTGAAGATGGATGGCTCTCTTCTTTCTACTATTGCTTGATAAAAAAGGCAATGTGCAACCTGTATTTGTTCTGTTGAAATATAACCAGCTCATATATCCTTTATTACTTGTTCATTTGTTTGTTTTGTTAACAATTTTCAATTTTTTTCTTCTCATTTCCTTTGATCTATCTTATGCTAACTCTTCTCTCTCTCACACACACTCACACATAAATGCAGTATGACAAAGTAAATGTTGTAGAAGCCAAATTCAAAGAACTTGAAAAGGAAAATTCTAAAAGTAACCCTTCTTGCCAATCCTTGATGTGTACTTTGAAAGACAACACTGATATTTTAGCATGCAAAGCTGAATACTACCATCAATGTGGAGAATATCAAAAATGCTTTGAACTAACTTCTGCGTAAGTCAGAACTGCCTTTTTTAAAATTATTTTAATCTTTTTCATACAATCTGAAAGTGATTCTGAACAGTACCTAGGATGCTCTATTTAATGTAAGCTTTATATTTTGTGTTACAGATTGCTTGAAAAGGATCCTTTCCACCTGAAATGTACCTTGGTTCATTTAGCTGCGGCAATGGAGCTTGGTCATTCAAATGAGCTTTATCTGATGGCATGCAATTTAGTAAAGGATTATCCTCAAAGGTGAGATAGAGTTTTAGTTTAGCATATATTTTCCTTTTCATATCTGTTATGATAACTGTCTATAGTGTATTACATTGTTCACCTGATTAGTTCTTCATTTTCAGGGCTTTGTCATGGTTTGCTGTAGGCTGTTACTACTATTGTATCAAGAAATATGATCAATCACGCCGTTATTTCAGGTAAATATTTCATAACATTACTAAGTGCAGACCAATATAATTGATGCCTAAGCGTGAGGGTTTTTTATTTTTATTTTTTTATTGATGTTATAAAACTTTGCCTTGTCAGATACTAACAAAATTTTGCATTTGTTAGAAATAAAACAACCTATCAAAATAAACTTCATGAGACATCTTGGCTTCATGCGTACTTTGAAAGGCTTGAACATTGTGTCCATTTATGAGTTAATTTAGAAATATCTCTTGCTTGATAATTTGGAAATTATTCAAGGATAAATGATCTCATGAGTTGGCAATTGGTTTTGTTTGGTAGTTTTCTGTTAGTTCTGCCTATTGTCTTTTCCAATTTCCTGGTTGGTGATCTGCTACGTTGCATGGATACGGGTACGGTACCTGTAACCGGTACGGATACGAGATACGGTAATTTTAAAAAAAATAGGGTACGGGTACGTTAATATTATATATATATATATTTTTATAAGAAACTGAAATTTCACATAATAAAATATGACACAACATTATATAAAAGATAAAACACACAAATTTCAACATGACAACATCTCAAAAAAAGAAACTACATTACTTAAATTGTTCAACATGACAACATCTAAACATGACTATGAAAATCAAACTCTAACAGTGTCTATCTCATTATTCCCTTGCCCATCTTCTGTGAAAAGAACAGCCTCCAAATATGTCTTAGGGCATGATAATGCTATGGATAATGAAAAGAGGGGAAGGGAAATATGCTTTAGGGCATTAAAATCCCGAGTTTTAGTGTAAAATTTGGCCGAGCCGTACCCGAGCCGTACCCATTCTTAATTTTAAAAAAAAAAAAAATTGGTACGTACCCAGCCATACCCAATGCGTACCCGTACTGGGTACGGGTACTCTTGCATGTGAGCCATACCCATGCTTCAGAGGTGATCTGTTATGTGCTTCTTGAAGATTTGATGCCTGGTTGTTTGATAATTATGCATTATACCTTCAAGATCAACATTTATCTGTACCGCTTGTCAAAAATATTTTAATTTTGATCTTATTAGGCTCCCTTATCAATTGAATTGATTGATTTTGCTCCACTCTGCAGCAAGTCTACAAGTTTAGATGGAACATTTCCTCCTGCATGGATAGGTTTTGGAAATGCATATGCTGTTCGAGAAGAGGGTGATCAGGCAATGTCAGCTTATAGGACTGCTGCTCGCCTGTTTCCCGGGTAATTTTTATATTATATATTGTTTCTTCGATAAAGGTGTTGCTTTATGGTGGAGGCTAAAAGGATATTGTTATTAATTTTTATAGTTATTTTTTTGGTTGCTTTATTTCCTTGAAACTTTTTTGGCACCGATAATCAGCAATCCTGTTCTTTTCTGTAGGTTTCTGAATGTGTTTCCTAATATTTGGTCACAATGTTCTATTGATATTACTGCTTTTGATGTTTCTCTTTTCCTGAGATTGCACGTTCTGTGTTTTTGCTCCTGTTTCTAAAACTTGCTATTGAGCATTGTAATCAGTGCTCTTAAGATCAAAAAGTTGTCTTCTGATTAATACAGGGTTGTCATTATTCATACTGTCCCGTTTGTTTTGCATTGTATGTAAGCATAGTCAAAGTCCTCTTATTATTTATGGATTGTCCTTTTACAGGTTGAATCTTGATATTCTCTTATTCCAGGTGCCATTTACCAACTTTATACATTGGAATGGAGTACATGCGGACTCACAGCTTCAAGCTTGCTGAGCAGGTGATTGTGATATTGTAAACTTAGGCACATTATCATTTTGACTGAGCTTGGTGAGGGTTAAAGAATCATCATTGCTTGTGTATGTCTAAAATAACTTCTTTTTGGACTTCATCCTACTCTTAGTCGGTATATGAGGGCTTTTCTATGGACTCTTCGAAACTATCTAGATATATGAAGATCTTTTACAGACAGAATAAATTAACCACTAAAAGAGCTGGTTACTGTTAAATTATTTTAGGAAAGAGAATATGTAGAAATGTCATATTAGATGGTTTGTATGTTAAGAGTAGACTTTCTAACGAACTCAAGGAGATAGGCATAATAAACAAGTAACAACTCATAGAAATATAAAATCATAATGGTGGGGAGGCCTATCATGTTCCATACTGTAGTAAACATGTATATAAAAGCTAGAATCCGGTAAATTTTTTTTTTTTTAAAGTATTACTATAATGTTTTCATAAAGATTATAATATTGTAACCTAGTATCAGTATTGAGGTTATTTTCAATTTCCTGAAAATTGCCATTTGGTTGTGTGCATTGTGCCATCTTCCCCAACGTTAAGGGATATTGGACTTAGAGCTTAATTGTTTAGAATTATAAAATGTCTTAATATCATGCTGGGATATCAAGAATAATTTTTGGAAGCTGAAGCAAATTCTATACATCTTCAATGAGAATGATAATTTCTTCATCATTTCTTAAATCAGCAGAACTGGTGGAGTCAATAGTTTGGTTGCTAATGCTATCAATATACTGGTTGGCAAGATAAAAGAAGAAAAGTTATCTGTAATTTGTTGACCATTATGTTCCTTTGTTTCGGTGTTGTGAATTGTGCTGTACTGCTGAATTTTTCTTTGCTTCTGTTTTGATCATCTCTTTTATGATCTCTGTTTCATTTCAATTATTATTTTTAATAATATCTTGAGAAATCATTATTTTCTGGCATGATCAAAAATTTTGATAAGGACATTGCTTTTCAGTTTATCATGCTGGCAAAGGCAATTTGCCCTTCAGATCCACTTGTATATAATGAGCTTGGAGTTGTTGCATATCATATGAAAGAGTAAGGATAATGCACCTTATCATATAGTTGGATTTTTAAACTTGTTGAAGCCTGTTTATAAATTTAATATATTGATACTGTTATGTTTGAAAATGAAAACCAGGGAACAATCTAAAATGTTTATTTTTATAATTATTCTTATTTTTTTTCTCTCAAATTGAACTTTGATCACCGGATGGATACTTTAACTAGAAGGATTTTTCAAACAATTTTCTATAACTTGTTTACCTGAAAGCGGTTATGCTCTCAAATTACATATACAACATATCTTTATGATATAAATTGTCATTCCCATGTATACCTTTTTTTGGGTAAAGATTCCATTGCAAGTGTATGTCATATATCATATGTGTGTATTCCTTCTGAAGTTATTTGGTTAAAGTTCTTATAAGTTACGTATCTAGTGTTAATCATTTAAAGCAACATTTTCTTTTTTGAAAAACTTGCAGGTATAATCAAGCTGTTTGGTGGTTTGAGAACACATTGGCTCTTATTCCAAACCCATTAAGTGAAATGTGGGAACCTACTGTGGTTAATCTGGCCCATGCTTATAGGAAACTAAAGTATGTTATTTTATTTTTTTGGAACTCTATGCTATTCTTAACTTTCTTTTGCCTATTAACTCCACAATAATGTCTATGCTTTTTCCAAAACCTTGAAGAGAAAAATAAATGTCACTAACAAAATGTGTTCTTAGTTGTAAGTTTGATTACATTGTCTATGCACGCTAGCATAGTTATTCCTCTGTATGATATAATTAGGAAAGTTCTCAAAGTAGGTTGGTAGAATCATGGTTGTGTTTGCAATACGAGTAAGGAAATGGAAGGTGTTTGTCTTATATGCCATGCATAGTCTTGTTGATGGGCCTTGTTCTTATGAGCATAAAGTAGCTATATTTGTAACCTTGATGTCTCCTCTTTAATAGAAATATGTATCTGTTGCAATTTATTGGAAGGATTTAACTAAATATTTTGGCCAGGTTCACAAAGATTCATACCATTTTAAGTACTCCAGATACCTAAAAGTGAAATTCCTGAAAGTTCAGTAATATAGCCATTGTTTGGTTTTTGTTGAAGCTGTTGATTAATGACCCAACTACTAGTCTACTATGTCGTTTTCTATCAACAAAGAAAGGAGTTTGTTTTATGCTAATGTTTGTGTTTGGGATTTGAGAAAGCCTAGATGTCTTTATACTTTTGGCTGTAATTGAGAATGTTTCCATTCTTTTGGTTTTCCTTTAAATTCTGAGATGGTATGTCTCCAGCTTTCAACTCTATCTGCTGGCCTATAGGAGATTCAACGAGAATTTGCACTATCTTGTTGGTTTTGATTTCTCAAATGTCAATATGTAATAGATTGTATTTAACAAGAAAAAGCTTTCCCTTGGCCATTTCAGCTGGAATGTCATAGAGATAGATGGAAAATGACATTTCTATATATTGGTGTTATCAAATCTTTTGCAAGAATATAGATTCTGGTCTGATTTTGTTGGTATTAATTTGCAAAAGGATAAGTGCCGAGCTCAGTCTTTTGAGACTAATTATATGGGCATATGTGTATCAGGATGTTTCATGAAGCAATCTCATTATATGAGAAAGCACTTACGTTATCAACTAAAGGCTTGGGCACTTATGCAGGTCTTGCATACACATACCATTTGCAGGTCCGTCCCTTTTCTATTTCTACATACTTCCTTATTTAATAAAAGTTGTTATATTTTGTAATTAATGCATTAAGATGCATTTTGCATTATGGTGTCTTTTCTAGACTGTACATGAAAATTTTGTTTTTAAAGTAGTGATAAGCTGATTACTTGCTTCAAGACTTAGGCCCCGTTTGGAATCAAACGGGGCCACTGTGCGGCGCTGTTGGGGCACCTTTTTGCCCCAACCGCGCGGAAGTTACCGTGCTGGCCTTTTTTTTTTTATTTACTGGAGCATAAGTGCTCCAGTGAAGAAAAGGCCTTTGGTTGGAGAGCCTTTTTACTATTTTAACCCTTATTTTGGGTTTTTATGATTTTTATTTTTATATAATAAATATATAATAAATTTTGTTATTATATAATAAATATATATTTTATTTTTATATACTAATTTAATAAATATGTAAATTTTATTATTACAAAATTAATAGAAATTAATTAAAAATAAATAATAACATGAATAATAAAAAAAATACAAAAATATTATTTGATATATTTTTATAATTTTTATTAATAAAATTATTATTGGACATAAATATAATTTTAATTATTTATTAATTTTATAAATATCAAATAAACTAAAATTTTTATTATATATACACATTTTAATCTAATGTCCTTAATGGTCATTTTATTTTCTCACTACAATTAATCTCACCGCCACCGCTGTTTTTGAATCCAAACACATATCCTACCATTGATTTTAATCTCACCGCACAGTACTCAATCTCACCTGTACAGTAATTAATTTTACCTCGATCGCTGTTTTTAATCTCATCGGAGCTAATCTCACCGTCCATTCAAATGGAGCCTTAATAAACTAGTCGGCAATGAGTTTTTAACATATACATATCCAGGTGGGTTGGTGAATGATGCTCATGATATAAATACTTATGTTACTCGTACTCTTCATTTTCCTTAAAGTATCCATGTCCGATATCTGTGTCCGATACATATTCAGACATGAGTATGGGGGTATGATCGTTCAAATATATGGAAAAACTTAAAAAAAATGAGTATATCCGTGTCAGATACATAGCCGTATCTAACACTCACTTCCAAGTCTAGGTAACACAGATAAAATACAAGAGAACTTACGTTTTCAAAATGGAAATGATTATGGAAGAACATTATTGTGATGTACTATCTACTTGGAGAATTTTAAGGAGGGTCAAAGCAAGCAATTCCTCGCTTCAATAATTAAAGTCAAAAAGAGGTAAAGGGTAATGGGTTATTTTAAACAAACTATTCAGACCATACAAGTTTTAAGTTGTATATCTGCCTAGCGTCTGTTTATGGTAGCATGTCCAATGTAAATGATTTTGTTTTTCACATTATGCAGGATCATTTTACTGCTGCAATTACATACTATCATAAGGTCAGTACTCAAGGATCTACTTTAATCTATGTTACTTTGACTCTTCATTTTTCTTGAAGTACTTATGTCCGATATTTGTGTCTGACAACTTAGGTATGGGGATACGATCCTCCAAATATATGGAAAAACATAGAAAAAATTGAGCATACTCATGTCCGACACATACCCGTATCTGACACTCACTCCCGAGTTCGAGTAACATAGACTTTAATAGCTTTTATTTGAAGTGTGTTGCACCTTCTTCATCTCCATGCTGCATCTCCTTTTAGCATATTCAACGACGTTCGATATTATGCTTTTTGACAAATATGTTGATTTTCTTTTTTAATGTAAGATGTCATTGTTGTAGGATTGTTGAAGAACAGCTTCAATGCATTTATGTTTTTTGTCCCAAATCTCTAAATTTATTCTTCCTATTCTTGTTTCCTTAACAGGCTTTATGGCTGAAACCAGATGATCCATTTTGCACTGAAATGTTAAATGTGGCTCTTGTAGACGAATGTCAACGTGGCATAGACCCAAAAATTGATTTCCACTGAAAAGGTTAGAGTTACATATCAATTTTGAAATATTATTTGTATTGTTAAATGTAATATGTATGCAACATTGACACTATCTATAATGATAAAGCATTTTAATTTATGATTGTATCCAGAATCAGGCAGTATTTGTTTTATACTTGAATGTTTTAGGTATTTATTTTTTGGGTATCTAGACTCTAGAGTTATTAGAAGCTCATTTTCTCTAATGTGTTTGTGTCCGATACATATTCGGATATGGATATATTTTCGGATATGGATATAGAGGTAAGATCCTCCAAATATATGAATTTTTTTTATAAAAAAAATTAAGCATATCCGTATTTGACACCTCCGAATTCGAGTAACATAGATTAGAAGTACACAAACCTTTTATGACCTTTGCTAAAGGTTTTTGTTGGAAAATAAAAGGAAATTTCACTGTGCAATGCTTGTTGATTAGACTTATTCAAATATCGGGCTACCTGCTCAGCTTTGATATGGATTTTTATATTTTGGGTCGGTTGGTTCGAATTATTATTCATTAAATAAAAAAGATTTTTTATTTAATTTATTTATACAATATATTTTAATATAAAAATAATTTTTTAATATTTTTTGAACAGTGAAATGTGTTTTTGCGTCGATTCGAAACAAGCTTAGATAACGGAAAAAAAGTTTGGACCATGATTGAGTATAACCTATAAACAGGTCTATTGTTGATTTATTGCCAACTTACCTATTTTAAAGAAAATGATTGACTAATTGGAAAATTATTTTATATATAATTTTTAAATTTTGCAAGCGATGTTAAAAGGTGGTTATATATTTTATCATGGTATATTTAAAATGATTAATAAATTTATTATGATAAATAAAAAGATTTGTGATAATATTTATCGTTGTATAGAATAATGGTTCATTTAAATAGTAATTTTTCACTTTTATGCCCTCAATCAATCAAGTTTACAAGCAATATAATGAGAAATGACTTTACAAATGTGTAGACTGGAAAATTTATAAGCAATTTCGTGGATGAGTTACTAATTAATCTATTCATGAGTTTTGTTTGTAAATCAGTGAATTACTTGCTGCTTCATTTCAAGAAATATAGATAGCCAAATTTCCTGTTTATAAGCACTTCCGTGTAGACTGTAAATTAAACGGATTGGATCGGGTTTGAGTCGGATTAATTCAGATTGTGTAGTACTACAGGATCGAGCAGTATTTATGTCTTGCAATTTTATTATCTCCTACCCTGTTAGTTATACTTTCCTGTTGTTCCTCATCAGCCATTTGTGGTGTTGAAATGTTGCAGAGAGCTAGAAAAGTATACAAGATAGAAAAAAAAAAATGCCACCCAAAAGATAAATTTCTCAATTATCCCTATGAGTTAATGATTGCTAGACCATTTTGCAATAAAAGAGAATAAATGTGATCTCAGCCAACTTAGAAGTTTGATGGACATTTCCTTCAAGGGTGTGAAGCATCGCAAAAGCAGAAACTGCTAATTCTATGTTATTTTTCCTTTCAATAGGGAAAAAATTCAACCTAGCCAAAGCAATAAAACACAGTTCTTAGTATGGTGGTAAGTTTATATGATTGATGAAATATTAAGTGCATTTGAAAATAGCATCTTAAAATAATTTAGAAATTAAAGTTTATGATTTTGTTATTTAAATAATACATTTTTTTGTTGGCAAAAAAAAAGAATAACACATTTTTTAGTACTTAAAATAAAAATTGAATAATAATAGAATTATAATCATCAAAATTGAAAGAAAAAAATTTGAATTTAGTACAATTGATTTATAAAATCATCATTAAAAAAATGATATTCAATAAATTTAAAATTTGAATTTCAGTATTTATAACTTTTTTTTTTTTTTTTTATTCCCAAATTATGAGTCTACGATTTCCTTAATACCAAAAAATTTAAAAGAAAAAAGTTAGAATAAAATGAATTTTAAAGATTTAAAATTAAAACCATACTTTCAAATTGACAAAAGAGAAAAAAAAATAAATAAAAAGGGTACTTTGGCTCATTTCTCTCCTTTCCCACTATGCCCTTTTCTCTCATCATTGTTTACTGAAAAACCATCAATTTTCTTTCTCAAAGTTCTCAGCTGAGCTGATCAGTTCCCAAATCAACTGGAAATATCAAAACCTCGGCAAAGGCAAGAGAGGGAAAATGACGGCAGAAGAAGCAGCGGGTCCGCCCGGCCCCAAAGTCCTCCGCCTCCTCATCTTCGTCGGCGCCGGATGTAAATAACTTCAATCAATCTCTTTTCTATTTTTTTACCCAAAAAAAAAACCTTGCTTTGATTATTTATCTATTTATTTATTTGCAACAGTTCTCTTTACCATCGGAATTAATAAATGGCGAGAGCTAGAGCGAAAATCGGTTCAACAACAAGAAGGACTTCATCAGCAACAAAAAGTTTTAACTTCTGCTAATGCTGCAACTAAACCCATCAAATAATCTCTCAGGTTTTTATTTTGCAAAAAAAAATAGCAACTTTTGTAGCAAATAATGATGATAATGCCGTCCATTCATAATATTGTGTCTGTTTTTTTTTCTTATTCTAGAAATTTTTAATTTTGGTTCACTTGCATATACTAAATATATTTGATTATGGGTTTTCATGTTTTGTCATAATTGTTTGATTTTTAAATCAAATTGCATTTACTTGCAGTAGTTGATCCTTGGTGTTGAGTTTAGAGAAATTATATATGTTAGTTGAATTCTATTAGTGGAAAACTTGAATGTTTAGGAATAGGCGTTTAAGGGCCAAAAATTGGTGAAATTTTGAGTCCTGGAAATGGATTTATGAACAGTGGTGAGAGAACTTTCATCACTTGTAAAGAACCAAAAGACCAAACACTGAGGGGAAATCCGCAATGCAAATGCGAGAACAAGTTTCGTTGAGGAAGATGAGGAATGCACCTAAGGATGTTTGTGCCTGTTGTTTGTGGATGAAGGAAGAGAATGAACCTTTTAGGGTGAGAACTGAGAGATGTAGAGATTGAAACCTATGTTACTCGGACTCGGAGGTGAGTGTCGGATACGGGTATGTGTCTAACACGTGTATGCTAATTTTTTTTTAAGTTTTCCATATTTTTGAAGGATCATACTCTCATACCCTTGTCTGAATATGTGTCGGACATGGGTACTTAAGAAAAAATGAAGAGTCGGAGTAACATAGATTGAAACTACTATAGAGCCTAGAAGAGGGATAGGTTGGGAGATAATTTGAAGAAGTATACTATTTAGAAATCCTTTTTGGATACAAATTTTCTATTTTCATCTGTCTTGGTTCTATAGATTCTTGTGACAGTGGTTGTTATTGAATCCGACGACTTGGATCGGATGAGAAGTTGAGAACCTTTGTTGAAACTTGAAAGAGATTAGACTTTGAGCAAGCTGCATAGAAGTAGATATTCACTAGCATTACTGATGCAGGAGCATCGATTTAATTATTAAAGTTTTATGTTTGTTTACTTAGTTTATTTTAAGTAGAAGTCTTCAAGTTTATGCTTGTTTACTTAGTTTATTTTAAGTAGGAGTCTTATGCTATTTAGGTATTTTATTTAGGCATGTGACTTTAAATAAAATAGGGTTATTATAAATACCCTAAGATAGGGTAGCAGTCGATCAGCTTATCATTATTATTTTTCAGAGTTTTAACTCTTCAATAAAGGTATTGGCAGATTTGCCTCTAAACCTAAAAGTCCTACTCAATCGCAGCCTACTTTCTATCTTGTTTACTGTTCTAGTTTCTACCCTGCATCAAATTGGTATCAGAAGCCATGGTTGGGCGAGGTAGAGGTCGTGCCAGGGGAAATCAAGGGCAGCAAACTGACTTGAATGAGATGAGGCAGATGATTGAAGACTTGTCGCGGGCTGTTCAAGCCTTGCAGCGACCAGGACTAGTGGGAGCCCGAATGGAGATTCCGGAAGGTGACCACAACCCTTTTGATTTACCGGAAGGTGGTCAGGAGGAAGAATCGGATGATGGAGAGGCTGAGAACCCCTTCCATAACGCTGGACCTGCGAATCTGGCAGCAAGAGGTGGATTGGAAGATAGGTTGCTACATGCCTTGGATTTGAATGGAGGAGGAGTGAGGATCCAAGTAGATGATTTCCATGGGGATCTACACGCTGAAGATTATCTAGATTGGGAAGCCTCGGTGGATAATTATTTCGAATGGAAGCCCATGGCAGAGCATCGAATGGTATTGTTTGTGAAGCTTCACTTGAAAGGGGCGGCACTTCAATGGTGGAAGAGAGTTGAAGAGCAGCGGGCACGTCAAGGAAAGCTGAAAATTGGTAGTTGGGAACACATGAAGAGCAAGATGCGGAAACAGTTCCTACCAGCAGATTATGCCATGGATCTTTATCGCAAATTCCATCTACTCAGACAGAATGGTAGGTCGATTGACCAATACACATCTGACTTTAACAATCTGTCTATTAGGGTCGGCTTGAAGGAAACCAATGAGCAGTTAACATCTCGCTATCTTGCGGGAATGGATCTAAGCATTAGAGATGAGTTGGGGGTGGTTCGGTTGTTCACCTTAGAAGATGCGAGACAAGCAGCCTTGCAAGCTGAGAAAAGGGTACTACGCTATGGTGCTAGGAGGCCTATTTTTAACAAGTCGGAATCTGCCTCCCACAGCAATTTCAGTGGGAAAGGGGCTGCCTCAACCAGTAAACTGACTGGCAGCAACTCCAGGGGCAGTAGCAAGGGTTACAAGGGGCAGAATGAGTACAGGGGCGGCACACAAGCAGGTTATGGCAAAACAGGAGGCGGCACACAGCCAAATCCTAACAAAACAGGGGCTGGAAGTCAGATTCGGTGTTTCAGTTGTGGAGAAAGGGGACATGCTTCTTACACATGTCCGAAAAGAAGGGTGAATCTGATTGAGATAGAAGAGGATGGTCTAGACTTGTCGGAACCCATCTATGATGACCATAACGAGGATGATGATGATGTGGATATTTATCCGGTACAAGGAGAGTCGTTGATGGTTCGGAGAGTCATGACAACAACCACCAAAGATGATAAGGAAGATTGGAGGAGGCGAAGCATATTTCGAACCCGTGTTCTTTGTGGTACCAAAGTATGTGACGCCATTATCGACAATGGGAGTTCGGAAAATTATATTTCCAAGGAAACAGTCGACAAATTGCACTTGCCTACAGAGAAACACCCTCACCCATACAAGATCCAATGGGTTAAAAAAGGCTTTGAGATACCGGTACAATCTCAATGCTTAGTTAAATTTGTTATGGGCAGTAATGTGGATGATGAGGCGCTATGCGATGTTGTGCCAATGGATGCTTGTCATATTCTTTTGGGTCGACCTTGGTTATATGACCATGATATGCAACACTACACTAAGGAAAATACATATTCCTTCCATAGAGCGGGTAAAAAGTACACTCTACATCCCCATAGAGAGGTTGCGGCACCTAACACCAGCAAATTAAATGGGTTTTTAACAGCTGAAGAGTTGGAGGATGAAGGAAGGGAAGCAGGAGTGATGTTCGCTGTTATCAGCAAGGTTGCTAATTGTGTCGACAGTGATGGGGACAACAAGGAACAACCTATGGCAGTTCAGCGATTATTAGAGGAGTTTGCTGATTTGGTAGGTGATACCTTGCCTCAAGGCCTACCACCAATGAGGAGCATTCAACATGCCATGGATTTAGTACCGGGAGCTTCTCTACCAAATCTGCCAGCATACAGAATACCGCCTGCACAGCGGCTTGAGATGCAAAAACAGGTTGAAGAGTTGATGGAAAAAGGGTTAGTGCGAGAAAGCAAAAGTCCTTGTGCTTGTCCGGCCTTGTTAGCCCCTAAGAAAGATGGTTCTTGGAGGATGTGTGTGGACAGTCGAGCCATAAATAAAATCACGGTCAAGTACAGGTTTCCAATCCCGCGATTGGAGGACATGCTCGATCAATTGGCAGGTTCTAAGGTATTTTCTAAGATTGACTTGAGAAGTGGTTACCACCAAATCAGATTGAGAGAAGGAGATGAGTGGAAGACTGCTTTCAAGACCCCGGATGGCTTATATGAATGGCTAGTAATGCCTTTCGGCTTGTCAAATGCTCCTAGCACATTCATGCGCATCATGACTGAGGTACTTAAACCTTTTCTGACACGTTTTATTGTCGTTTATTTTGACGATATTCTGATTTACAGTCATAGTGAAAAAGAGCATTTAGTACATTTGCGGCAAGTATTGGAAGTCCTACAAAAGGAGAAACTTTTTGTAAACTTGAAGAAATGCTCCTTTTTACAAACAGAAGTGGTATTTCTGGGGTTCATTGTTTCTGCCGAAGGGCTGAAACCAGATCCGGGTAAGGTCCTAGCAATCCAAGACTGGCCAGCACCACAGTCAGCCAAAGAAGTAAGGAGTTTCCATGGTTTAGCTTCATTTTATAGGAGGTTCATAAGGAATTTCAGCTCCATTATGAGTCCTATTACAGAAACTTTGAAGAAAGAGCAATTCGAATGGACCAATTCAGCTCAGAAAGCTTTTGAGCGAATTAAACTCCTGTTGACAGCCGCACCAGTTCTAGCGTTACCAGATTTTGATAAATTATTTGTTGTTGAATGTGATGCTTCCCATAACGGGATTGGGGCTGTTCTTAGTCAGGAAGGAAAGCCTTTGGAATTTTTTAGCGAGAAATTGTCAGATTCTAAGCGAAGGTATTCCACTTATGATCTGGAATTTTATGCTTTGGTGAGGGCCATTTCGGCACTGGCAGCACTATCTAGCCTATAGGGAATTCGTGGTTTATTCAGACCATCAAGCCCTAAGGTATTTGAGTTCGCAAAAGAAGCTCAATGATCGTCATGCTAAATGGAGTTCATATTTAGATGAGTTTAATTTTTCCTTGAAGTATAAGACAGGGAAGACTAATGTGGTGGCGGATGCCTTGAGTCGGCGATCGTTAATTTTAATGACGATGAGTTCCCAAGTTGTTGGCTTCGAAGAACTCAAAAATCAGTATGTTACTGATTCTGATTTTAAGCAGATTGTGGCAGATTTGCAGGGGACAGAAGCTGACCAGCAGCTGCCCTACAGGTTGCATGACGGGTACCTTTTTAAGGGAAATCAGCTTTGCATTCCTGGAGGGTCTTTTCGAGAACAGATTATCAGGGAGCTTCATGGGAATGGTTTAGGAGGACATTTTGGCAGGGACAAGACAATAGCGCTGGTGTCAGATCGCTATTATTGGCCGCGAATGTATAAAGATGTGAGCAGGTTTGTGCAACGGTGTTCTATTTGTCAGTTCGGCAAAGGGACATCCCAAAACACTGGGTTGTACACGCCATTACCAGAACCAGAGGCACCTTGGATTCATTTGAGCATGGATTTCGTGTTGGGCCTTCCTAAGACATCCAAAGGGTATGACTCGATTTTTGTTGTAGTGGATAGGTTTTCTAAAATGGCACATTTTATTCCTTGCTCCAAAACAGCAGATGCTTCCCACATAGCTGATTTGTTTTTTAAAGAAGTGGTGCGTTTGCATGGTGTTCCTACTTCGATTGTTTCAGACAGGGATGTCAAGTTTGTGGGTCATTTTTGGAGGACTTTGTGGCGGAAGTTAGGGACTGAATTAAAATATTCCAGCACTTGTCATCCACAAACAGATGGTCAGACTGAAGCCATTAATAGGAGCTTGGGTAATTTGCTAAGGTGTTTGGTTAAAAACCATGTGAAGGGTTGGGATTCAGTTATACCACAAGCTGAGTTTGCTTACAACAACTCAGTTAATAGAACTATCAAGAAGACTCCATTTGAAGTTGCTTATGGTCTCAAGCCTCAACATGTGTTGGACCTAGTTCCATTGCCACAAGAAGCTAGGGTGAGTGAAGATGGAGAAGCCTTTGCTGACCATGTCCGCAAGCTTCATGAGGAAGTGCAAACAGCCCTAAAAGCCAGCAATGCCGCATATGCTGATGCTGCCAATCAGCATAGACGTTTCAAAGAATTTGAGGAAGGAGACCTAGTGTTGGTCCACTTGAAGAAGGATAGATTTCCTAAAGGTACTTATCATAAGCTAAAGTCTCGGAAGTTTGGTCCATGTAAGGTATTGAAGAAGATTAGCTCAAATGTTTATTTAATTGAGCTGCCTGGTGAGTTACAAATCAGTCCCATTTTTAATGTTTCTGATTTATATTCTTTTGAGGGGTTTGATGAAGAGAATGTGACCACAATTGAAGACCAAGCTGATCAACTTCCTACTAAGCAAGCTGATGTTGTCCAAGAAGTTCTAGATGTGAGGGAAGTGAAGTCTAGAAGAGGTAATGCTTATAGACGATTCCTAATAAAGTGGTTGGGCAAACCAGCTTGTGAAAGTACATGGATTGCCGAGGAAGAACTAAGGAAGATCGACCCTGAGGTGTATGCTGAAGTGGCCAAGGTTTATTCTACGGAGTCAGCTCCTTTTTAACCAAGGGAGATTGATGCAGGAGCATCGATTTAATTATTAAAGTTTTATGTTTGTTTACTTAGTTTATTTTAAGTAGAAGTCTTCAAGTTTATGCTTGTTTACTTAGTTTATTTTAAGTAGGAGTCTTATGCTATTTAGGTATTTTATTTAGGCATGTGACTTTAAATAAAATAGGGTTATTATAAATACCCTAAGATAGGGTAGCAGTCGATCAGCTTATCATTATTATTTTTCAGAGTTTTAACTCTTCAATAAAGGTATTGGCAGATTTGCCTCTAAACCTAAAAGTCCTACTCAATCGCAGCCTACTTTCTATCTTGTTTACTGTTCTAGTTTCTACCCTGCATCAATTACTTTCTCTGTGTTTGGCCTCATTTAAACACTGAATCTGCATTGGCTGATGACATTTGTGAGTAATGTTTTCTCTAATAATCACCTTAGTAGATACATAGCTGTTGTTATCTTTACTGGTTACTAAGCTGAAGAGCATGATTTGAGTGTCTGCCATTTTCCTTTGCTAGCTTTTAAGTTTCATTGTAGAGACTTTTTACTATTTTTCAGCTAAACCAGAGTAGCAAATTACGCATCTCTCAAGACCCTCTTAATCTTTCCCTTTGTTTAATGTTTCATGTATAAGATTCATGTTAAGCAAATGTACTTCAAATGAGATCATATAATTCTGTGTAAGAATTTAACAGCAATTATAGCTGACCAAGCAAAATATGCTTGCATTGCTCTCCCCTCTAGTCCTGCCTCAATCATTCTTTTATCTGTTGCAAACCTGCCTGTGTCTTTTTTTTTTTTTTTTTCTTGGCTGTGACAAAGTCACCCAGATTCTTCATTTTTCCTAAAGTACCCGTGTTCGACAAATATTCGGACATGAGTATGAGAGTATGATCTTTCAAATATATGAAAAACTTAGAAAAAATTGAGTATATCCGTGTCGGACACATATCTATATGGCTGTATTTGAAACTCACCCTGAATCCGAGTAACATAGGTGACAACTACTAAAACATCCAGAGATGCATTTTGCTAAATTTTGGTTCTTTTTTATGACTATTTTGCATAGCTTTCAGTTCAGCTCATGTTATCTAGATGATGATTATAGAATAGGTTCATCAATCAAATCATAACCCCCGAAACTATTGAACATTTTTCTGGCATGATTAAAAGAGTAGGAACTAAATAGTTAGCATAATTGCAAGGCAGCAATTGTGAGCATTAGTAATTATTCTATTTGTAGATAGTTGATACATTGGATTTAGGAAGAGTACCTGCTAATGAGAATGAGCAGACATCTAGCAAATTTCTGGGCCTGTTTGGTGAGATATTGGCTTTGGGTTAGACCTGTAACTTGGCCAGCTAGCCTCCCAGGCCAGCAAGCCTGGGTCGTTTCAGACTAGGCTTGGTCAATGACTTTTAACTTTTAAGCCTTGCCTGACCCAAAGTCTTATTTTTCTTCTAATTTAATTGAAAAATAACTTTAGAATATTATAATATTAATATAAAAGAAAGTTTTATTGGAACCAGGGGATTGTTTCTGTAACCATTTTTAAGAGATGTCAACTAGCAAATCTTATATTTAAATTTGCAATCATTTCTCTTATCTTCGGGTTAGGATTTTTCTTATATATAAAAAAAAGTTTTATTGACGTCATATTATTGTCCTATACTCATGGGCAAGGTTTTCAAGGTAGCTTCCCGATTTAGACTGGGCTTAAAGACAACAACATTAACTCCGATCATAATTAATTACAATTACAGTATTTTTAGCAAGTAGGAATCTTGGACAATAAAGAGAATGGAATTTTTTATGAATTCCACAATTTCCCACTATTCAATGCCAATCCATTTCACAGATTCTCAATGCACTTTAACCAGGATAGATAATGTAATATCTATACTATATATTATTTTATAAATAAAATAATAATACTATAAAGACATTTATGTCTTTTTAAAAAAAAAAAAAAAAAACTTACGCACTCTTTTAAAAAAAATTATTACTCTTAAAAAAACTACAATTAAAAAAAAAAATTATCGTCCCATTAAAAAAAAATAAAAAATTCTCATATATATATATATATTTACATAAGATTTTTTATTTCACCCACAGAGGGTGTGACGTAATCTAGTATTTTTTGAAGTTCGTTCATATCATCATTCTTAATAGATAGTATCTAGCAAATATGAAATTCGAATCTCAGCATATGCAAAGATTTCTTTTATTCTCAGACGATGACTTTTTTTATATCCAAAAAAATAAATCAAACTTGATATTCTGTATTATTCTTGGATTAATTATTATATCTTGCCTGCCTGACTTGTCCAAGGGTCGGGTTATCTGTTCGACCCGTATTGGGCAGGACTTAGACATAAATTTTTCTAATTCGATCCGACCTAAATTACTGTTTATGAATAATTTTTTTTTAATTATAAAAATATATAAATTTTAATATAAAAATAATATTTAATATTTTGTGAACAGTAAAACGGTATTTCAAGTTGACCCAAATCTGAGTAAAAAAAGAAAATTTGATTCGCAATCAGGTCCATGAACGGGAGTTGCCCTTCAATTTATGAGATATAACAGTCAAGAACACACACTTCATTTCATAGTCATAGTCATAGTCATCACACAAAGTCAAAGACAATGTTCTTACAAGAGAGCCATAATAATAGTAGAAAATATTCATTTACACCACCAAGTTTTAGGACTCAAAACACTGTTTCTTACAAGCGAGTTCTTTTTGGTGTTTCTACAACACCCTCCACAATTCTTCCCTCGCAGCTTCGCACCAAAAGCCCTCTCCAGTTTACCGATTATCTGTTGATTAGGAATAGCTTTTCCAGATTCGTACTCTTGTATAATCCGGGGCTTCTCATTGGTCATTTGTGGGACGACAAGAAAGATTCAATGAAAAAACTTAAAACATGAAATAAAGACTCATCAAACTCTTGGGGAAAGCGCGTGAGCGCGCATACACAGAGACAAAGAGAGAGACCTGAGCAAGTTGAGCCTGGGTAAGTTTCTTATCCATTCGAGCTTGCATGATGGCTTTCTTCAGTTCAGTTGGCACTCCATCATTTGTTCATAAGTTTAAACACCAACCAAAATTTATAACGGAATCATCCTCAAAAACTAAGATGCTACACAAGTTGAAAACTGGTGAAAACCTATGTTACTTGGATTCGGGTGCGAGTGTCGGTCCATATCCGACACGGGTATGTTCAATTTTTCTAAATTTTTTCATGCATTTGAAAGGTTTTTGGAGAGTCATATCTTCATACTCATGTCCGGATATGCGTCAGACATGGATGTCAGATATAGGTACTTTAAAAAAAATTAAGAGTTGAAACAACATAGGTGAAAACATATGCAGTAAGTAGCGCAGGTAGGAATATATACATTAAACATATAATTTCAACAAATGGTTGGAGGCCAGGTTTAGAATCATATCATAATAGCCAATTATGTAAAATGTAAAAGCATCTCGCTTGTTATGGAGGGGATTACCAAAATGTGTAATCAGGTAAACTGTGGTGGTTATAAAAAGAATACGGCAAATTACAAAAGCAGTATGTAGATAAAATCATAAAAGCATAATTGATCTTCCAGAGCAACAAATATATAGAACATAGGTAATTCAACTTGCAGACGACCAAAATAACCCAACATGTTGTGCGGAACTAAATCGAGATTACTAAAACCGAAAAAAAAACACACAAAAGAAACACAGATATTTTACGTGGTTGAGCAAGTGTGCTTACATCCACGGGAGGAGGAGCTTGAAGCTTTGTATTAATGGAGATGGAGTACAAACATATACAGAATTCAAGGTGCTATGCTAGCACTGAACTCACAACTCAACAATACCAGAAAACTCTAATAGACTTAGAGAATTTGCTTAACTCTTAAACTCTCACTCACACACTTTTCTCTCTCACTCTACATGGCCTTTTATAGGCACCATCCATGGTGTGAACACATAGTTAGTGGCAAACAAAGTAGCCACCATCCACCAACTATTATGGTGGGAACACATAGCTAGTGGCAAACAAAGTAGCCACCATCCACCAACTATTATGGTGGGAACACATAGCTAGTGGCTTTGGTGGAAGCTTCCTTGGTAGGTGGTAAGCCTCCTTTGATGACTTTGAGCCATATTCAACAATCTCCACCTTGGCGAGAATCCACAGAGAGAATTCACTGATCAGAGCTTCCTCCATTCCTCCTTCAGATGCTTTAAACTCGAGAGACATTGATCAAGTCCAAATAATGTTGAAACTTGATCCCAGAAACTATTTTGGTTAGCATATCTGCGGGATTATCTGCAGTCCCGATCTTCTGTAGTAGAATGTTTCCTTCATCTACTATTTCTCGGATAAAGTGGTAGCGAACATCAATATGCTTGGTCCGACTGTGATGAACTTGGTTCTTAGCTAGGCAAATGGCACTCTGACTATCGCAGAAAACATCTACCTTTTCCTGTGCTATCCCGAAATCATCAATCAATCCTTGAAGCCAAATTGCTTCCTTGAAAGCTTCCGTTACAGCCATGTACTCTGCTTCTGTTGTAGACAGAGCTACCGTTGATTGTAAAGTTGATCTCCAACTTACTGGTCCTCCTGTTATGGTGAACACATAACCAGTAGTTGAACGACGCTTATCAAGATCTCCAGCATAGTCTGAATCCACATATCCGACAAGATGCTTGCCAATAGTTTTACTTCTCTCGAATTTTAAGCCTGTTTCCACAGTACCATGAATGTACCGTAGAATCCATTTCACAGCTTGCCAATGGCCTTTACCAGGATTATGCATGTACCGGCTTACCATACTGACAGCATGTGAAATATCAGGTCTCGTACACACCATTGCATACATTAGGGCACCTACTGCATTGGCATATGGAACATGATCCATCTGTCTCTTCTCACCATCTGTACTTGGTGACATCAATGCACTGAGTTTGAAATGTGCCGCCAAAGGAGTACTTACAGATTTGGTCTTATCATTAATGCCAAATCTCTGAAGTACTTTGCTCAGATACTGAGCCTGGGTTAATTTGATCACACCATTTTTTCTATCTCTGCTGATTTCCATCCCAAGAATTTTCTTGGCTTCTCCAAGATCCTTCATCTCGAACTCTGAGCTCAGTTGAGCCTTCAGCCTGTCGATCTCCACCTTGCTTATAGATGCGATTAGCATATCATCAACATATAAAAGCAAGTAGATAAATGATTCATTTTGGAGTTTCCGGAAATAAACACAGTGATCAAATTGACTGCGTGTGTACTTCTGATCCAACATAAAGGTGTCAAACCGCTTGTACCACTGTCGCGGTGACTGCTTCAGACCGTATAGAGACCTGTTCAACTTACATGCCCAATCTTCACGACCGAGGACTCTAAAACCATCTGGTTGAGTCATATAAATTTCCTCCTCTAAGGAACCATGGAGGAATGCAGTTTTTACATCAAGTTGAACTAACTCTAGGTCATACTGTGCTACTAAAGCCAATAATATCCGAATAGATGCATGCTTAACAACAGGTGAAAATACCTCATTGTAGTCTATTTCTTCTTTTTGAGCGTAACCTTTAGCTACCAGTCTGGCTTTGTATCTGATGCTGTCTTTGCCAGTAGCACCCTCCTTTTTGGCAAAGACCCATTTGCACCCAATTGTTCTTTTGAGTGTTGGAAGTGGAACCAACTTCCAAGTCTGATTCTGATGAAGTGATGTCATCTCTTCATCCATCGCCTCCTTCCACTGGGCATGCTCTGGGCTGTTTACAGCTTCTTTGTAATTGATCGGGACATCATCATCAATTACTGGAAGGGCGAATGCCACCATGTCTGTGTACCGAGCAGGTTTCCGAATATGTCTTTTCGGTCTGCTGGTGGCAATAGATTCAGGTTGCTGAAAGATTTCCGGTGATGACTCCTCCACTTCAGTTAAGGTGTCATCAGATTCTGGTTCAGATTCATCGAAATTTTGACCAGCATCTTCAGATACAAACTCCACCTGCTTTAGAGAATCATGGTTCTCATTCTCTAGAGTTGACAGTTTCAGCATTACAGATTCGTCAAAGGTAACATCTCGGCTTACGATGACTTTCTTTGACTCAGGGTTCCACAGTCGGAATGCCTTTACTCCTTCACTAAAGCCCAAGAAGACAGCTTTCTTGGCTCTAGGATCCAGTTTTGATTCACTTACGTGAAAATATGCTGGGCATCCGAAAATACGAAGCCGATCATAATCAGTGGCAGAATGTCCGGACCACACCTCTATGGGAGTTTTCCCATCAATTGCAGTGGAGGGTAGTCTGTTGATAATGTGGGAGACGTACAATAAAGCCTCCGCCCAAAATGCTTTGCTCAAGCCCGACTGGGATAACATGCAGCGAACTTTATCAACCAAAGTTCGGTTCATCCTTTCTGCAACTCCATTCTGCTGGGGAGTGCCAGGAATTGTGAAGTGTCGGATTATCCCATCATTCTGACAGATTTCCTTCAGTGGATCTGACTTGTATTCTCCACCGTTGTCAGATCTTAGTCTCTTGAGCTTTCTCCCGCTCTGGGTTTCGATCATCTTCTTCCATTTTACGAAGATATCTAGAACTTCATCTTTGTGCTTCATAGTATAAACCCAGACATATCTAGAGTAATCATCAATAAAGGTCACAAAATAGTGTTTACCTCCCAATGAAGCATTTTTGGAAGGCCCCCAGACATCAGTGTGAATGTAGTCCAATGTTGCTCTCGTACGATGAATTGCAGTGCCAAATTTGACTCTTGTTTGCTTGCCTAGGACGCAATGCTCACAGAAATCAAGTTTTCCAGTTTTGGCCTTCTTCAGTACACCTTGCTTTATCAGGTTTTGCAAGGCCTTCTCTCCAACATGCCCTAAGCGCATGTGCCAAAGTCGAGAAGTGTCAGATTCATCGCCTCCATTGTTGTGGGAGACTGCTGCTCTGCCGGTCACAGTTTCTCCATCAAGGAGATACAGATTTCCCTTCATAGAACCCTTCATTGCTAAGAATGCTCCACGTACAACCTTCAGGACTCCATTCTGAATGGTCATCTTGTAACCATTTGAGTCTAAGACCCCCAGTGATATGAGGTTCTTCTTGAGATCAGGGACATACCTTACATCTGTAAGTTGTCTGATTGTACCATCATGCATTTTTAGTCGGATCGTTCCAATACCTCTAGTGTGACATGTATTGTCATTGCCCATAAGGACAATCCCTCCATCAAACTCCTTGAAGTTTGAGAACCACTCTCGGTTCTGACACATGTGGTTGGAACATCCGGAATCCAGAATCCATCGATTTGAAGAGTGTGTTGTTGTGGAAATCGTAAAAGCAGAGTCTTCCTCTCCCTCAGATTCTTGAGCTACATTCACAGTCGACTTCTTCATGTTAGGACAGTTTTTCCTTCAGTGCCCTTTCTCATGGCAATAGGCACACTCGTCCCTTGAGAGTCGTGTTTTTGATGATCCCCTCTTTGAACGGGATTTACCTCGCTTGTTTTCTCCGGCTCCTCGGTTGTTCGTCCTCCCTCTGTACACAGTTAAAGCTTCTGGTGCAGTATTCTGGTGATCATGTTGATCCTTTTTTCGATACTCATTATTCACCAGAGCATTACTAACATTAACATATTCTATCTCAATTTTACCATATAACAGTGTAGTGGTTAAATGATCATAGCTATCAGGCAAGGAATTTAACAGAGTAAGAGCCTTATCTTCATCAGAGATATTTGCATCTAGATTTTCAAGATCAGCGAGGATTTTGTTAAAACTTACTAGATGCTCCTGCATGGTGATACCTTGCTTATACTGGAAGCGGAACAGCTTTTTCTTCAGATAGAGTCTGTTCTCCATGCTCTTTGTCATGTACTTGTCCTCGAGTTGTTTCCAGAGAGTTTTTGCATTATTCTCTCTCATGACAAAGTACTTCTGGTCCTTGGCTAGGCATAACCGGATTGTGCCACAAGCCTGACGGTTGACAAACTTCCAGTCATCTTCCGGAATATCTCTGGGCTTGTCTTCTAGAGCGATATATGACCCCTCTCGGAATAACAGATCCTGAACTTCGCACTGCCACATGCCAAAGTTGTTGGTGCCATCAAATTTCTCCACCTCGAACTTTGCAGTGGTTATCGAGTTCTTTCTGGCGTAAGAATTTGATGGTGCGCTACTGGTTGTTTCAGTTGTCTCTAATGATTCTGCCATGGTAATAAAACAAAATTACCAACTCACAGTTTTTCCGGTACCTGTATGGAAAAACGAATGCCGCGGTTGAGTCCGGAATAGTCAAAATAGCCAAGAACGGGTCCAACTGTGTAAATTTTGGACACACGGTGAATATTCTGCGAATATTCTGCTGCAGGTGGCTCGGAATGGACTCGGTTTAGCTCAACCGGCTCAGAAAAGTCTCGGAATAGTGTTCTGAAACGGCTCAAAAAATGGCCCGAAAAAATTGGTCGGAGCTGCGGCGGCGCGTGGAGCACGTGGAGGCAGGGATGTCACCGGCGCGTGGGGCGCGTGTTGCGCGTGGGCTTCACGCGTCTTCAACCTCTGGATGGCGCGTGGGCGCGTGCGGCGCGTGGGCTTCACGCGTCTTCAACCTCTGGAGGCGCGTGTGGCGCGTGTGCGAGTGAATACCACTCTCACTCCTTCTGGCGGCGCGTGCGGGCGCGTGCGGCGTCTTCTGGCGCTCCGGTTGATTCTGCTGCACTCCTCTCGACGACCTCTTCAACTTGGTATTTTCAAAACACAAATTGGAGCACTTTTGAAAAACGGACAGAATCGAACAAACTCGGTTTTACGTAAAATTTGGCTCTGATACCAATTTGTTGTGCGGAACTAAATCGAGATTACTAAAACCGAAAAAAAAAACACACAAAAGAAACACAGATATTTTACGTGGTTGAGCAAGTGTGCTTACATCCACGGGAGGAGGAGCTTGAAGCTTTGTATTAATGGAGATGGAGTACAAACATATACAGAATTCAAGGTGCTATGCTAGCACTGAACTCACAACTCAACAATACCAGAAAACTCTAATAGACTTAGAGAATTTGCTTAACTCTTAAACTCTCACTCACACACTTTTCTCTCTCACTCTACATGGCCTTTTATAGGCACCATCCATGGTGTGAACACATAGTTAGTGGCAAACAAAGTAGCCACCATCCACCAACTATTATGGTGGGAACACATAGCTAGTGGCAAACAAAGTAGCCACCATCCACCAACTATTATGGTGGGAACACATAGCTAGTGGCTTTGGTTGGTGGCTTTGGTGGAAGCTTCCTTGGTAGGTGGTAAGCCTCCTTTGATGACTTTGAGCCATATTCAACACAACACTCTAGAACAAATGTTCTTGGCTTAAAGTGAACTGAAAAAAGTACCATTCCCCGGGATGAAAGGATGAATATATGTACCAACTACGAAATAAGTCATTTCTATTGTTACTATACCATCAACTCCAACACCACCAATGCCATTGCCACCCATTATATCTTAATTTTTCCCCCAAAAACAGAAAAAAGAAGGTAATCAATACGTTTTAACAAAGCATATATAGGTGCATTTAAACTCGTATAGGTTTTTAACTATGTTATTCGGACTCAGGTGTGAATGTTGGATACGGGTACGCGTTCGACACGGGTATGTTAATTTTTTCTAAGTTTTTCCATGTATTTGGAGGGTCATATCCACATACCCATGTCCGAATATGCGTCGAACATGAGTATAGGACACGGATACTTCAAGAAAAATAAAAAAATCGGAGTAACATAGGTTTCTAATTCACAGTAGAAAGAGGAAATCAAAACACACCCACACCTTACACCTATCAATAAAATCAAATTCATAAAACTCCTCTATCTCTATTGATATTGCAAAACCATTTGTTAAAACCCCTTAGGTTAATAAGTTAATGAAAACTACTAGTTAATAGAAGATTACACATCCTGAAACCTACTTTAAATCGACAATCTGTTCGCAATGAAAACAGAAAAGAGAAGGCAATCAAGACATTTTAACAAAGCATATATAGGTGCATTTATAATCGTATCGGTTCCTAACTCACAAAAGAAAGAGGAAATCAAAACACACACACACGCATACACCTATCAATAAAAGTGAATTCATTTTACCTCTCTCTCTATTGATATTGCAAAACCATTTGTTCAAACCCCTTAGGCTAATAAGTTAATGAAAACTACTAGTTATAGAAGATTACACATCCTGAAACCTACTTTAAATCGACAGTATGTTCATATCGAAAACATTAAAATCAATCCCAACACATAAATTCCTACAGAAATGATTGTGTTACCATTATACATAAAATTATTAGCAATACATTCAGTTTCGAAACTATTATTTTCTTTTGAGCAATAAATTGGGAATTTCATACATAAACTATTTATAATTCAGATATAATTGGGTAAATAGAAAAAAAAAATAAAAAAGGCAAAAAAATTAAAAATAAAAGAATAAAATATTTCTTACGAGCAAGATTTTCAGTTTCTTCATCAAGCTTCCTTGTGCTCAAAGAAGTACAACTTGATGCTGCTTTGTTCGTCCCAGCATTTGCTGCAAATTCTGTAACAGAATAATAGATTGGCAGAAAAGAGAGAAGAGACCAGAGAAGAGAAAGAGAGAATTTAGAGAAGAAATTGATATTTTTCATTTATAACATCTCCAGTACATAGCTACCGGCTATATAGCACCAGGTGCTGATATTGTAACCAACTGCTAATTACAAGGCTTCATTTCCTTCCTGTTCTGTTTTTGGATGCTCTCCTGTTGCCTTCCTTCATTATCATGACATTCCCCCATTCCTTCAGTAGATCCTTGTCCCCAAGGATCAAATAATGAAAACAGAGATTGAAGTACTATGGAACAATCAAACCATACTTTAGTTTTCTGAGTTATGTACCCATTAAACCAAAATTTAGCCTTTCCAACCAAATACATAGCAGCTAACTCTAGTTTTTGATGATCAGCCATTGCAAAAATGGTAAAATATTTTTGAAATTTTTTTATCCAATCCCTAGGATTTAAACCATCAAATAAAGGAAGCTCAAATTTTTGTGGTGAGAGCATTCATAGTGGCAGCTGACACTACAGCAATTTTGGGTTTTAGTGGCATTTTACTGGCGGCGTTTTACTTAAAAACGTCGACAGGTACCGTGTTTTTGTAAAGGGAGCGGCGTTTCTACCCTAAACGCCGCTAAAAATTAATTTAGCGGCGTTTGTAAGGAAGAAACGCGGCTAAATGAGATCAATTACCGGCATTTAGAACAAAAAACGCCGCTAAATATTTCTCAAATTACGCGGGTTTTTTTTTACCGCTAAAAAATTACCCGCCATTTCTATTAAAAGAAACGCAGCGTTTTTATTAGTGTATTTAGCGGCGTTTGTTATAAGAAACGCCACTAAATGTTCTCATGTAGCGGCGTTTCTCAGACAAACGCCGCTAAATGTATGACATTGAAAAATCAGAGGAGAGCATTTAGCGGCATTTGTCTCCATAAACGCCGCTAAATGTGTAATTTAGCGGCGTTTGTCTGAGAAACGCCGCTAAATGTATGACATTTAAAAAAAAAATCAGAGCAGAACATTAATAAACGCCGCTAAATGTTGCAATTTAGCGGCGTTTGTCTTAGAAACGCCGCTAATGTTGCAATTTAGCGGCGTTTGTCTGAGAAACGCCGCTAAATGTATGATATTTAAAAAAAATCAGAGGAGAACATTTAGCGGAGTTTGTCTTAGAAACGCCGTTAATGTTCTCATTTAGCGGCGTTTGTCTGACAAACGCCGCTAAATGTATTACATTTAAAAAAATCAGAGGAAAACATTTAGCGGCGATAAACGCCGCTAAATGAATAAATTTAGCGGCGTTTCTAGTATACAAACGCCGCTAAATATTAAAAAAATCGAGCGGCAAAATTTACTGCTTTTTTAAAAAAGAGATGAATAGATTTACAATTTAGCGGCGTTTGTCGAAACAAACGCCTCTATTTGCTGAAAATATAATCAGTAACAGACCCCTCTTCCTCTTTACCCAAAACACAAAACTCATTTTTTCTCCATCTCTCTGTCCATCCTCTCAAACCCACCAACTTTTAGGTCAAAGATTTAAGCAAAATTTTGTTAATCTCTTTCCATTCCTAGACGATTCTTGTTTGAAGGTAAAAATTTTATGTTTTTGCATTTTGTAAATTGGAGATTTTATTTAAAGTTTTTGCTTTTTTTTTTTCCAGGTTCTAAACATTGAATTGGAAGAGGCATTTTGACAGATGATGAACCTTGGAGGTCAATTCTTTTACTTTTGCTTTCATTAACTTTAATCACTAGTTGTTTTACAAATTTGGAAAAAAATTGTAATAACTTGTAATTTTAGTGCAGGATTGACAATAGGAGTTTTGGACCTTGCAATTGTTATATATTTACAGGTACAAATTAAATTTTATACTACATTGTCTTGTTTAATTTAAATTTTATTCCAATTGTTATATGTTGATTATTTTGTGCTTTCTTAATAGAATTGCTGTATAATGATACTTTATAATATACTATTAAATTTTAATATATTTCTGTTATGTATTGATTGTAAACTATAATGTAAATTTATTGAATAATATTATTAATTATAATTTTTAAATAAAAAAAATTATATTTTTTGTTACAAATTCTGGAAATTTAGCGGTGTTTTTATAATACAAACGCCGCTATATTTGTGAATATTAAAGAACGAAATTCTAAAATTAGTGGCATTTCTCGAGACAAACGCCGCTAAATGTTTCAATTTAGCGGCGTTTTTTATCCACAAACGCCGCCAATTTATTCTCAAATACCATCTGCTGCAGTCCTACGCTGGCGTTTATAAACGCCGACAGCGGCGTTTTTGTTTAAAACGCCGAAAAAATTCCCGACGTCGTTTTTCTCGACACTTTTAGCGGCGTTTTTCGAAAATGCCGCTAAATTTTTAGCGGCATTTAAAAACGCCGCTATTATTAAAAAAAACGCCGCTAAAGGCCTATTCTGCTATAGTGTGAACTAGAGCTTATAACATACTTACTGTTCTTGTAAGGCAATAAATTTTGTTGGGAAGTATAATGACTAGCATCAATTTGATTCTTAGGCAAAAAACCAAGTCCACCATGTTTATAGACAAATTTCCCTTGTTCATCACTTACATGCATATCAATGGGAATCTTACCTTATGCTTTAGGTTGTGATTTAAAGGTTGTTTGTGCACTAGTTGTGTTGATTACTTTCCCCACTTCAAACTAACCTTGAGCTTTCCCCTTTTGAGCTAAAATTTCTGTAGACACCGGATTTTATCCGGGTATAATTTTTTATTATTAAAACAAAAAAACAAAAAAAAAAAAGGAAAAATCAGAAAAACAAAAAAAATAAAAAAATTTGGATAATTCCGAAAATTAAAGGAAAAATCAAAAGAAATTCGGAATTAATAAAAAATGAGAAAAACAAGTTTGGGTTGAAATAAACTACCTCTTTGGATTGAAATTGGACTCTAAAAAATGAGATTAAATTGAAATTCCTAATCCTAGTGGAACTAAATCTCTTCTCTATAAAAAGAACCCAAGCACCACAATCAGAAAAGACATCAGAAAATATCAGAAATCAAAGAGAGTTAGAAGCAATTATAGGTTTTTTTCGAAATAAAAAATATTTTTTTTTGAGAGAAAAAGTTCGAAAATTCAAAAGTGAGAGTTAGAGTTTGTTTCGAAAAACGTTCTTGAGAAAGAAAAGTTGTGTTTTAATTAGAGGAAACACATACTAAAAGTTGGTGGCCATTCAACGACCGACGGAGTAGATCGGAGGAGGTGAAGTTTCGAACTTCAATTTCAGATCTAGGAAATTCTAGAGAGATTCAGAAAAAACTAATTTGATATTTGAAAAGAGGAGACCGAAAGGAATTTTTGGTGATTTTTCGGGAATTTTTTGACCACCGGCACCGGCGGCGACAGAAGCGACGGCGGCACCTCACCGGAATCTGGAAAAATCTGGGTTTGGTATTCTTGGTGTTCTTAAAGAATTGTAGAGAAAAAGAAGATTTTTGGTAAAAAAAAAAAAAGGTAAAGTCTAACCAAACAAAAAAAAAAATTCTTTTTAGAAACAGCAGAGGGCCCGGGCCAGCAGGCCCGCGCGCGGCCCGCGTGGCCCGCGCCTGGGCTGGCCCCCCCCCTATGTCTTCATTCTTCCTTTGTTTCAATTTGGCTTTGTTTTTACGTTAATAGTTCTTTCCCTGTTTGCATTTTTTTTGTCTTATTTGCTTTTGTCTTTTTATGTTTTTATTTTATTTGATTTTTAGTTTATTATTTATTATTTATTTACTAATAGTTTATTTTAGTTCTTTTTTTTGCAGGTTCTATATTATATTATTATTTGTATATTAGTATTAGTATTATTATTTATTATTTTACTAACCATATATATATTTTAAAGAAAACTATTATTATCATATTATATTATATTATATTATTATGTTATATTATATGTTTTATATATTTAGTGTATATTAATAATTGAATATTTTTAACATTAATAATTATTTATTTTTTAGATTACATTAATTCAATTGAAGAATAATTATTTTTTAAAATAAATAAATTTAGATTTTTTCCAATGATGAAATTCAAAGAAATTACGAATGGTTAATTTCTGAGAAATTTCTAGGTGAGAGATTTCTCTTAAAAATTCTCCAGAATGAATGGAAGGATATTTTAAGAGATTAATTTCAATACTAACAAAAATCAAAATTTTATTTTTTTAAAGAATAATTAATTTTCAACATCTTTTTCTCAAAATTGATTTTCCATAATAAATGCTTAATTAAAATTGAAGAATAAATTAAGATTTTTTCCGATGATGAAATTCAAGAAAGTTGCGAATGGTTGACTTTTAAAAAATTTCTAGGTGAGAAAAATTCTCTTAAAAATTCTCCAGAATGAATGGAAGAATATTTTAAGAGATGATTTTCGATATTAAAAATCAGAATTTATTTTTCAAAACAAACATTAATAAAATGTGGATTATTCTTGGAAGATTAATTTAAGAGAAATAATTTGATTAAATAATTTTAACTTTTCCAACGACGGAGCCTCTTCAATTGAACGAATGGTTTCTTTTGAATACTCTCGAGGTGAGGAAACATTTTTTAGTAATTTCTCCAGAATGAATGGAAAGAAGATCTAAAAAATAATCTCCGATATTTTTAACTTTAACAATTAAAATGAAAATAGGATAGACAAGACCATTTAATTAAGACTTTTAAGTATCACAAGACTAATTAGGTACTATCTTTTAGATAGGCGTTGTGAGGGTGCTAATCCTTCCTCACACGTAACCGTACTCCCGAACCTAGTTCTGATAAAGTAGACCAGAACCTATTCTTTTTAAGGTGCCTTAGTCAAGCTTAGGATTACTTTAAATAGGATAGATTCATAAAGGTGACTAATCACACCTAGATTAGATGATTAGTGGCGACTCCATTGATTTGCGTCTAGCATGCTGAATTCGTATTTGGCACGTTATGACAATTTCAAGCATTTTGATGATATATCTCTGGTTCTCAGCTAGCTTGGCATCAATGTTTCTTTTATGCTCTCTTGGAATGGTAATGTCAGTAGCTCTCAACGCCTCCAACTGAGCTTGTAAAGCTTGGACCTGCTCCTGGAGTGTATTTAGTCTTGTTCCTTCAGCCATGGCAGTATTTCTTTTGTTCTTCCCCAGGTTGGGTGGATCTGACAGGCTCTAGATACCAATTGTAACAGAATAATAGATTGACAGAAAAGAAAAAAGAGACCAAAGAAGAGAAAGAGAGAATTTAGAGAAGAAATTTATATTTTTCATTCATAATATCTCCAGTACATAGCTACCAGCTATATAGCACCAGGTGCTGATATTGTAATCAATTGCTAGTTACAAGGCCAATAGAAAAACAACAGCTAGCTAGTTGTTGTGTAGCCTATTACGAGCCTCCATATCAGCACTAATGGTTATGCCAGCTTCTTCCAGCTCCTTTGTTTTTTTCTTATTTTTCAATTCTGTTTCCCTTTCCCCTTTTGAGTTGCTGTGCTCGAATTTTAGCTGTCCAAGTGTTACTATAGCTCCCCTCTGATCATCCAGCTCTCCACCACTGATCCTGCCAGTAGCTCCAGCTACTAATTTCATCACAAATTCCCATTTACAAAATACAATTTTTACTATTCTTTATTTCCACTAAAAAAACAAGAACCCTAATTGAGAAAATGATCTGACTAAATGCTGTGTTTTTCCAAAAGAAAGAAAAAAAGGTAAAAAAAATACATTTTTTGATGGATTCAATCTCGGCACCGGCTCGACGGGCAGCGTTGACGACTTTCTCATCCTTCTTGGCAGCGACGCTTGGGGCTTTTTTTTCTTCTAATAACCACCGGTTCCAATCTTGAGTTAAAGGTCCGATTTCGGCCATTGTTTTTCTTTGATTAGATGAAGCCCCTCGCTTCATTTATAGTTACTAGTTTTAAACGTTGGTACGAAATATTAGATTGATGGGTTATTCACCTAGACTAGGCTGACAATTCGTGTATTTGTATCATATTTGTATGTTTTTTGTATCATAATTATATTTAAGATGTTTTATATTTGTATAAATTTTGATATGTTAATAATTTGTATTATATCGATTTTGATATGTTCGTGCATTTGTATCGTGTTTCTGTTTCGTTTTCGTATCGTATCGTGTTTTAGTTATTTTTTTTCATATCGTGTAATCGTTTCATATTCAATATTGTCAAATCTATATCCACCCAAAGGTTTGTTTGATATTTGAGTGAGTTTGAAAGAATAATTAAGTTTCAAAAAAATGAATTTGTGCCAAAAAAAATTAGGCCGAAAACATATGTTGTTTCTATTGTGCTTAAGTGGTATCGCGCGATAGTGATTTTAGAGCTGAAATAAATGAGTCGCTACAAGTTGAGCCAGCCTTTAATTAATCCTAAACATCTTAAGATCCAATTATGTTCAATTTTTCTAAAAAATAAAATGGTGCATCTTGGTTCGTCACCGGTTGATTGAGTTGATGATGAGTCTTGGTTTTGAAATTGAAAATCTTAGCTGCTTGGAATTATGTAAGTGTTGAGACAGAACACCTATTTTCAAGCTTTAACTTTCGGACATTGATGATTACTTGACATGCACGTCGAATGAGAACTTAAGGCAGAACACTTTTTATGCAAGTTTGTAAATTACTAATAGACATGATTTCCTTCTTTTGAAATGCTGCCTTATATTTCTATTAAAACAATTGGTTAGTGTTTTATACATTTTTTTTTGGGGACTGAAGCCTTTTTAAGAGATGTAACTATGTTAGCTATTGAAATCCCATTTTGCTCTTGCAATGTTTGTTTATTAGATCCTTAGGGATTCTCAAATGCAATTGACATTTATATAAAGTAAAATTAACTATTAGCATTACATCTTTTAGTAACTTTTGTAACTGTGACAAGGATATGCTTCTGCATGTACAGCTTATAGAATTGCTATAGTATTGATGTTGGTTATTGTGTATATAAATGGAGATAAAAAGAAGATGAGAAACTGATACGTATATATAAACTAGAACAACTTCAAGGCACGTAATCACTTTTTTTTAGACAAATTTCTCTCCCTTTGATAGGTATCCCAAGTGCACCGGGTATACAAAAAAAAAAAAACGCTTTTAGGATACAATGAAGTTTTCTAGTTTGTGGTTGAACTTCGAAGATGAACTTTTCGAAACAACCCAATAACATTCTATTTGAAAACTCTTGATGATGTAAATAAATTTTATACAAAAACTTGTATCTCTCTATATTGAGATATTTGTAAGCATGAAAATGAACTGGTGCTTAAACACTCGTTCAATTCAAATGAAACAATGCATACGAGACTCAACTGTGAATGACAGTTGCAACCAAAGGCATGCCTCTTGCACCAAGAGACATGTATTTCCAAATAGACATGTGCCTTAAGAAAGAAAACTGTTATTCTCATGCACCTTTTCATGAAAAGTGTACATGCCTACAATTATAAGTTCTCGTACCGTACAATGAACAAATATTATTTGAAAATACCCAAGACTTGAGGTGTGTTGTATATATATCTTTTTGTCATGTTTATTTATCATGTATTTTCATTTAACAAGAATTTAGAAACTCAAAATAAACTAATATGTATGTCAATTATGCAATATTTTTCAATTTTTGAATTTTTATTTAAAAAAAATCTGATGTGTCATGATACTATTATGAAGAAAGAATAGGAACAAATAAAGAGTTCATGAACAATTAGGTAAAATAAAATGCGGCAGAGAAGCAAAAGAAAAAAAAGGAAACAATATGAAAACATGAAAAAAAGATGAAAAAAAGAAAGAAAAGAAAACAATTTGGGAGGAAAAAAGTTATTTGCTTTTTTAAATTAGCTATTTTTTGTTAGAGGCTAATGATAAAGTTAAAATGTTGCTTTCGTCTTTTTCATTGAATTACTGACAGTGAAGATAAAGAAAAGGTAATGACTTGACATTAGACCTGCTCATGTGTCGAATCGGGCCACGATCAAGAATTTTTTTCTTTGTCCAAGTCAATTTCAATTGAAGAATAATTATTTATTTTTTAGATTAGATTAATTCAATTGAAGAATAATTATTTTTTAAAATAAATAAATTGAGATTTTTTCCAATGATGAAATTCAAAGAAATTACGAATGGTTAATTTCTGAGAAATTTCTAGGTGAGAGATTTCTCTTAAAAATTCTCCAGAATGAATGGAAGGATATTTTAAGAGATTAATTTCAATACTAACAAAAATCAAAATTTTATTTTTTTAAAGAATAATTAATTTTCAACATCTTTTTCTCAAAATTGATTTTCCATAATAAATGCTTAATTAAAATTGAAGAATAAATTAAGATTTTTTCCGATGATGAAATTCAAGAAAGTTGCGAATGGTTGACTTTTAAAAAATTTCTAGGTGAGAAAAATTCTCTTAAAAATTCTCCAGAATGAATGGAAGAATATTTTAAGAGATGATTTTCGATATTAAAAATCAGAATTTATTTTTCAAAACAAACATTAATAAAATGTGGATTATTCTTGGAAGATTAATTTAAGAGAAATAATTTGATTAAATAATTTTAACTTTTCCGACGACGGAGCCTCTTCAATTGAACGAATGGTTTCTTTTGAATACTCTCGAGGTGAGGAAACATTTTTTAGTAATTTCTCCAGAATGAATGGAAAGAAGATCTAAAAAATAATCTCCGATATTTTTAACTTTAACAATTAAAATGAAAATAGGATAGACAAGACCATTTAATTAAGACTTTTAAGTATCACAAGACTAATTAGGTACTATCTTTTAGATAGGCGTTGTGAGGGTGCTAATCCTTCCTCACACGTAACCGTACTCCCGAACCTAGTTCTGATAAAGTAGACCAGAACCTATTCTTTTTAAGGTGCCTTAGTCAAGCTTAGGATTACTTTAAATAGGATAGATTCATAAAGGTGACTAATCACACCTAGATTAGATGATTAGTGGCGACTCCATTGATTTGCGTCTAGCATGCTGAATTCGTATTTGGCACGTTATGACAGTTTGGCGACTCCACTGGGGACACTTGAGAGTCGAGCCATAAATTAGTCTTGTGATAAATTAGGTTTTAAAAATTGGTCTTTAAGTGTTTAATTGTTTATTTATTTGTTAATTTGTTAATTTATTTATTTATTTATTTTTATTATTTGTACTAACAATTTTTGTTTCATTGTACATTTATGGGTAAAGAGAGGTTTGAATGTCCCTTCGCACACACGACACATTGCATATCACAAAGTCCTATACCCGAACTCGTCCCTTTTAGGAGGGGGTAAAGTACCTACGCCTCGAGAGGTGAAAACCTCCGCAACGGCTAGCGAAACACCTTCAGAGTGTAAAGTACCAAAGTCTTTGAGAGATGATAAATTTCCGCCATAACTTTGGAAAATACTCTCACCCGAATTGAACCCTTCCGGTTGGAGCCTGTAATGGGTGAGGAATGGGGTGCCTTACTCATCCTACATGGATGATGTTAAGGAGCAATTTGGGGACCTTTTTAGCTTGGTCAAGTATCCTAACCCAGCATATAAACAATACTTAAGTGGCCAAACTTTAAGATAGAGCCATATCCAACCTTATATAGAGGAGAACCCGAATTTAGGACACATGAAGGGACACTTCTTACCCTATACTTTTATCATTAACATGATGCCTTGTTCACCTAACACGTTTGTTTTGTTGATACGCTTACCATGATGATGTAATGCTTACACATGTTGTTGTATTTTTATCTTTTCATAAGTTTGTTGACATAACATCTAACTGTTTGTTTTTTTATTTTCATACATCATGCATCTTCATAAAGTCATCTTGCCACATAACGGTCTAGATAGAAAGAATGTCTACTGAATCCATAGAAAACCTGACAGTCGCCAAGCGTGAGTCTGCCAATAGTTTGAAGCTTAGGTCTGAAGCAATCCAGCAAAGTACAGGAGATTGTCTTCTAGTCGGGTATGTCTCTACTCTTCCCGAGAGAGTTCATATGGATCTGGCACAGAACAACCTTGAAGATTTGATCAGCATTTGGCATTCCTCGAATGGAACTCGACAAGAAACATTCAGACGAAAGTATGGGGACCTGGCCTTGCTCCTATCTGTTGAAGTTGATAATAACCTGGTAAGAGCCATGATGCAGTTTTGGGACCCATCATACAGGTGCTTTGTGTTCAACGAAGTAGATATGGTTCCAACTATAGAAGAATATTCAGCACTGCTTCGTTTGGATCCTCCTAATCCAGACAAAGTCTACTGGAAGAACAAGACAGGTTATCGGAAGAAAGTAGCAAAGATCATGGGAATCAGCTTGATAGAAGTTGACAAGATTGTGAAGACAAAGGGTAAAAGCACTGGTATTCCATGGAATATTCTCCGAAACTTCATTGTCAAACACCCGGATGATGATAAAGGTTTGGAGGTGATGGCTTTGGCTATTTACGGACTTATGGTTTTCCCGAAGATATTGGGACATATTGAAACAACTGTGGTGAATTTCATGGACCAAGTTCGACATCAGATCAATACAGCTCCAGCTATATTAGCCGAGTCTATCAGGTCACTGAATCACTGCAGGAGAAATGGAAAAGGGCGTTTCATCGGATGTTTACAGTTGCTCTACATCTGGATGAAAAGTCATTTTGAGTGCCAAGAGTCGAAGTTCCGAAAGCCGTACTTCACCACTAGCATCCCTATCAAGGAATTCTGTGAAAGCACATGGCCTGAGTCAAGGTCAAAAGAAGAATGGATAATGATGTTACGAGAACTTACAAGCCGACAAGTGATCTGGAAAGCACCATGGATGCCTCATGGACCTATGTTATTTAGCTGTGGTGATCAACCTTGGGTTCCTCTCTTGGGACTTTGGGGTGCCGTTAGCTACTCTCCCATCATGGTACGGAGACAGGCGGGGTATAAGCAGTTCATACCGATGACCCATGGACTTAACCAGGTGAACTTCTCCTATTCAGACAATGGGGTTATTACCAGGATAGAAGAACTCACAAAGGCTTGGAAATTAACGGTTAGAGTCGAAGGGAGTAGTATCTCATGGAACACTACTCCTGAATACTCTGTGTGGCAAGCCAGGAGAACCAAAGATATTGTGATTCCTTGCAAAAGAAGTTCAGACGGTTTGGCCAAGGTTATAGCTTCGGATCCTATGCTAAGGATAGAAAAGGCTAAAAGAAAGCTACAAGAAGAGAAAGATGGATTGGGAGAAGAAAACCGAAAGCTGCAATCAAGGGTAGAAGAGTTAGAAAAAGAATTGAACAAAGAAAAAAGCAAGGCCAAGAAGCTTCGATTGAAGGTTCGAAAGTTGGGGGATGGTTTAGTGAAAAGAGATGGTATTGTTCAGAAGCTCACCGAGGATGGCGACATTTTGAAAGAATCCTTGACAGTTATGGAAAATAAATATTCGCTTTTGATTATTGAGGTCGGACGCCTAAAAGATGAGAATGGGGAGTTATTGTTTGATCAAGAAAGAAGAATAGCTGATTGCCAGGAATTAGTTACCGAATTAATGAACTTGAAGGAAGAATGTTCCAAACTCCGAGATACGGACTCTAAAAAGCGAAATCTTCTTGAAAATATGTTTGACCATTTTGATGTGGCATCCCGTAAGGCAGAAGACATGTATGATAGGATCATGGAAGTTAAGGCGAAAGTACATCCATTCCATGAAAACGGCCATCTCATATACGAACTTTTGGATGAAGCTCAGTCTCACTACCGTCAGATTGTCAAGTTCCTTTGGAGGCGTTAGGATTTTTCTTTTTTAGATTTATGATTTTAGGATTCTTTGTAAGAACTTTTCATTTTTTAGGACCAGTTGAAGTTGTTATTTTTTATGTTTTTAGGATCGCCTTGGTTTTTAGGATTTCTATAGATTTGGTAATTTTATTTATAAAATTCTTTTTATCTACATTTGTTATGTGGCTGGTGTTCTTTCATAGCATTTCATCCATATGTGCATAAACATCATCAATTTAGATTTAAAGTTTTAAGCATATCATCCTAATTTAAGAAACTTTGCTAAAGGTTCAAGGATAGCTCGACAGTCAGAATCTTCGAGACAGTCTTCTCGTCACTCTTACAACACCAGATCAAGAGTTAAAGAAATGGCTGAAGAACAATCTTCAAGAATAGATAAGGTATAACAAGCTCAGGATGAGATTAGAGAGCAGTTAAGTTCTTTGCTGGAAATGATGAGAAGTCTGAAAGGGAAGAATAAGGATGATGAATCTGGTTCTCAGGGGAAAGAGCAGAATGTGGGTGAATCCTTATGTCCGCCCGGTTTTCGACCTCAAGCACAACAGGAACAATTGCAACAGATGCCCTACATGGAAGGATTCACTTATCCACACGGCCAACCTCAAATCCCGGGGTTCACTTTTCCTGTTCCTGGAACAAAGATAGACCCAGTCCAAGTTCCAGATTTGGACGATCCTAAAGAGTTAGAGAAGCTGAAAGTGGCAGAAGAGATCGAGTCTCGTAAAATGAAGATGATTGAAGAAAGGCTTCAAGCTGTTGAGGGGCTAGACTGCTATGGTTCTATGGATGTTGAGGGGCTTTGTTTAGTGCCGGATGTAGTAATCCCGCCTAAGTTCAAAACTCCTGACTTTGAAAAGTTTGATGGGTCTAAGTGTCCCATATCTCATGTCACCATGTACTGCCGGAAAATGGCAGCCCACACCAGAAATGACAAGCTGCTGGTCCATGTCTTTCAGGATAGTCTTACGGGGTCCGCTGCTAGATGGTATGTTCAACTAGACAGGAATCGAGTTCGTACTTGGAAAGAATTGGCCAAGGCATTCATTAGCCAATATAAGCATATCGTTGATATGGCTCCTGACCGTTTGTCTCTACAAAACATGGAGAAGAAGTCTACCGAAAGTTTTAAGGACTATGCCCAGAGATGGAGAGATATCGCTGCCCAGATTCAGCCACCTCTGACTGAGAAAGAGACTACGGTACTGTTCGTTAGTACTCTTAAGGCTCCGTACTACGACAGGATGATTGGGAACGCCACAAAGAACTTTGCTGATATGGTGATTTCTGGCGAAATCATAGAAAATGCCATCAAGAGTGGCAAGATTGAAAGGGGAGAATCTATTGTGAAGAGGAATAATGTGACAAAAAAGAATGAAGCTGATGTCCAGACTGTTGCATATGGGGGGCAACAAACGGGAGGTTACATCCCATACTTCCCCCAGTCCGTGTACCAGCCATACTACCCGAATACCAATGCCATCAATCCAGTTTCATATGCTTATCCACCTGCACCTCCGCAGATATTCCAACCTAATTTCCGTCCAAGACCATTGGCTCATCCAGTTGGGCCATCCGTACAAGCTAATCAACCCATGAGTAATCCGAGGGGACCACGAGCCAACCAGGAAAGAATATCGTTTGATCCGATTCCCATGGCTTATGCAGACTTGCTTCCAGATCTTATCAAGAACCATCTGGTTGCACCTGTACACTTGGAACCTTTGGAACCTTCATACCCTAGGTGGTATGATCCTAATGCCCGATGTGACTACCATTCGGGAAACGTGGGACACTCTACTGAAAATTGTACAGCTCTGAAGTACAAAGTGCAAGGCTTGATTAAGGCCAGGTTGATAAATTTTGAGGAGAAAGGTGGCCCGAACATCAACGGTAATCCGCTACCAAACCATACAAGGCCGGCAGTAAATGCTTTGGGAGACGGCAAGATCACCATAATCAAGCAGAAAGTGGATGAGGTTACGACCTCAATGGATTACATTTTCAACGTCCTGGTTAAAGCTAGCATGATTAGTCCTATACAGGCTAATTTAGGTAGCTATCTTGGTGAATATGATCCAAGCAAGATTTGCAAATATCACCAAGGTATAGTGGGCCATTTGGTGCAAGGTTGTGTTGAATTCCGGCATGAGTTACAAAAACTAATGGATCTCTCTCGGGTTGAGTTTTACACAGAGTTTGGGGCAGATGAAATTGATATGGTAATTGGAGAATCTTCAGTGAAACCGATCACATTCTTTGATGAGAAAAAGATAGTCGAGTTCGAGAAGAGGAAGAAAAAATTGGCTCGTGTGAAAGGGTATGAGTGGGAGCCGAAGAAGATGGTATTTCCTTATCTTTATTCCACTTTTCACTTAGGGGGATATATTTATCCCGACACACTTCCGCCAAATTTAGAAGAAGCGTTTTCCGAGCTTTCTATTCAAATGGTGGAGAAAGCAGGAATGAAATCTGATGTCAAGGAAGAGTTGTTGGTGTACCCATGCTCACCTGAAATGGAGCTGGGTAATTGGAAAGTGACAGAGCTGTTGGTTATCCTTGAATCTCATAAAATATAATGCAGGGAGTCAAGTCCCTAGTTGCTCATGCCCAGGGGCATTAGGGATGGTCTTTTATGTATGGGCTAGTTTATTTCTCACTATTTTAATAAATTAGGAACAAGATGCATTTTCATTCCCTCTATTATTCATGGTTGTCATTTTTCCTTTCTTTCATTGTTGCCTTTCTTTCTTTCCATTCAATTCAATTTCAGAATTCCAAGTAATGAATACAAAGACAATCTTAATAATAATTTGGGATTCGATTTTGAAAACACAGCTCATGTTGATGAATTTGATAATGAAGAGGAATCAGATGACTATACTTTGTCTCCAGATTTATTGAGATTAATGGAATAAGAAAAGAAACCGATTGAACCACATCAAGAGGTTACTGAGATGATCAATTTGGGAGATGAGGAAAATAAGAAAGAAGTAAAGATCGGCGCGTCGTTGCCACCTGTTCAAAAGAAGAGATTAGAAGATTTGCTCGGAGAATTTGTGGATGTGTTCGCATGGTCATACAGAGACATGCCGGGTTTAGATACAGATATTATGGAGCATAGATTGCCTTTACGGCCAGAATACAAGTCAGTGCAACAAAAGTTAAGACGGATGAAACTAGAGATGCTGTTGAAGATTACAGATGAAAGTTGATATGCAGTTTTGGCATGATTAGAGGAAAATTGGTAGAATTGCTTCACAAGTATATTAATGGCTTTTGAATTCCTTTACAAGCATATAGATTCATTGTGGTGAATTTCTATAAGCTTGTCATTTTTCAATAAATGTTTTTTGATGAAAATATTCACATTTGAGATCATAATGGCCATCTTTCATATTCCTTTCACAAAATGAGAAATTATCCTTTGCTACCCCTTTTGAGCCTATTGGATTTTTTTTCTTCGAATAAACCCAACTAAGGATCACCCGCCACACCAGGGGGCAAGAGTGAAGAATTATCTTTCTATGGAGGGTCATACGTTTGGATCATATTTCTACACCATAAATGCTTTATGTCAGGAGGGCATATATTGAAATGGATTGAGTTTCAAAATTTCAAACTCACTTTATGATAGAAAAAGGCAAAAAAAAAAAAAAAAAGGAAGAGAGAAGAAAAGAAAAAAAAAGTGAAAAAAAAGAAAAAAAGGAAAGAAAAGAAATGAAAAGACAGATGCGCAAAGTTTTGAAAATCCTCATTGAAAAAAATGATCCATGGCTCGATTATCTTGGAAATGGAAAGAAAGATATGAAGTGTTTTGAGATAAAAAGATCCTTGGTTTGAATACCCTTAAACACATGTTTGAGCCTATTTTATCCATTCTTTCATAACCCCGAAACCTTGGCCTACATTACGTACCTGGAAAAGTCCATTTTGATCAAATGTGAATGTTTGAATTGGAAATCATGTATTGAATTAGGACATGCTTGTGGTATTATCAAGAGACAATGAAGCTTAGATGCATGAAGACAACTCCAAAAAAAAAGAGAAGGGAAAAGACTTGTTACAGTTTGATATGCTTAATTGCTTCCGAGAAGATTGAGACGAACACAGGATGAGGGAAGGTTCTTCTTGATACTTTGAGAAATAATTAGTTTTGAAGAAATTGCTCTCAAGTCACATGGCCATTGGAGATAATACACAACTATTTGTGGAGTTCTTATGAAGTGAAAAGCTTTTTTGAAGGAAGTATTATTTTGAGAAAGACAAATGAGGATGATTTGCCAAATACTGTGGAGAAATGTTTCTTTGAAAAAAAAAGAAAAAAGAATAAGAAAAAAAGAAAAAAAGAAAAGAAAAAAGAAAAAAGAGAAAAAAGAAAAATGATGACTCAAATTGAAAACCCGAAAAGGGCGGTTTGGGTCAATGGGGGTTGTCTAAGTTGAAAACCCGAAAGGGCGGCTTAGATATGAGGAGGATCAGCGTCGTCCAGAAAATTTCATGAAGATGGGGACAATGTCTAGTTTGATGAACTCTGAAGGATTGAAGACATCGATTGGAATTGGTTTTTAGATGAGAATTTTGAATGAACTGTTAAGATTGTCTAAGTATTCATTGTTTGGATATTGTTTTGTTATCCTAACACCTTGTTGATAAACCTTTTTGAGATATTCCTTTATTCCTTGAGATGAATTCTTTTCCTTATTTTGATAATAAAGATATTTCTTTCCAGCTTATCCAGTCTATCTTTTTGCCTTCCATTTGTTATTCCATTTGTTATTCTCAACTTTATACCTTTGCATTGAATAGAGGGAATGCATCATGCATTGCGTTTGCTATGAAATTAGAATAATGATTGATAAATTAGAACATGATTTTAAGAGATCCTTGCATTTATTTTTATGAGAAATCTATGAACAGAAAAGTCAGGAGATGAGATGAGATCTGATTTTTAAAAGTGAGAATCCGTGAAGATGAGAATTTTCGAGATGAAATGTGAAGCCCAGTCGAGCTGGTATAAGATGAGATATAGAATGTTTGGCGTTTTGAAATTTTTGAAGAAAGAAATTTATATTCAGCAGATTTTGAAAATTGAAAGAGACAATAAGATTCGTTCTATCAGTTTAAAGCCAAGTGCAAATAGAGATGAATGATGAGCTTGAGAACCTTTTATCAAGAAATTCAAGGAGTTGATTTACAGAGCATTCATGACATCCATTTGCACGATACGCATCGGTATTCATGGCATTCATGTACTGCATTGCATTTATTTGCACATAAGAAAGTTTATTTCAGGTACTCAGTATGATTTGGACATGGGTTTGGAATGCTAATTTGCGAGGTTAGCGATTTCTTTCGGGACTTAAGGTAAGATTTTTGAAGTCTACATTTACATTTGAGAATTTTGCAAATTTCTTTATTTTATTTTAAAGTATTTTATTTAAAGTTGAAGCCTCGGTGGAGGAGTTTTTATTTAAAGTTGAAGCCTCGGTGGAGGAGTATTTTCGTTTAAAGTTGAAGCCTCGGTGGTGGAGTTTTTATTTAAAGTTGAAGCCTCGGTGGAGGAGTTTTTATTTAAAGTTGAAGCCTCGGTGGAGGAGTATTTTATTTAAAGTTGAAGCCTCGGTGGAGGAGTTTTTATTTAAAGTTGAAGCCTCGGTGGAGGAGTAATTTATTTAAAGTTGAAGCCTCGGTGGAGGAGTATTTTTATTTAAAGTTGAAGCCTCGGTGGAGGAGTTTTTATTTAAAGTTGAAGCCTCGGTGGATGAGTTTTTATTTAAAGTTGAAGCCTCGGTGGAGGAGTTTTTATTTAAAGTTGAAGCCTCGGTGGAAGAGTTTTTATTTAAAGTTGAAGCCTCGGTGGAGGAGTAATTTATTTAAAGTTGAAGCCTCGGTGGAGGAGTATTTTTATTTAAAGTTGAAGCCTCGGTGGAGGAGTTTTTATTTAAAGTTGAAGCCTCGGTGGAGGAGTTTTTATTTAAAGTTGAAGCCTCGGTGGAGGAGTATTTTCATTTAAAGTTGACGCCTCGGTGGAGGAGTATTTTCGTTTAAAGTTGATGCCTCGGTGGAGGAGTATGTTTTTACGGTGAGTTTATTTAAAGTTTATGCCTCGCTTAGAGGAGCTTTTCTACGATAGGATTTTCTTTAAGTACATAGGACTTAGTACGGTGTCTACGTCTTTGCACATCCCCTGTTTCTCAGGGAATGCACAAAGAGGGGCAACTGTAGACACCGGATTTTATCCGGGTATAATTTTTTATTATTAAAACAAAAAAACAAAAAAAAAGGAAAAATCAGAAAAACAAAAAAAATAAAAATTTTTGGATAATTCCGAAAATTAAAGGAAAAATCAAAAGAAATTCAGAATTAATAAAAAATGAGAAAAACAAGTTTGGGTTGAAATAAACTACCTCTTTGGATTGAAATTGGACTCTAAAAAATGAGATTAAATTGAAATTCCTAATCCTAGTGGAACTAAATCTCTTCTCTATAAAAAGAACCCAAGCACCACAATCAGAAAAGACATCAGAAAATATCAGAAATCAAAAAGAGTTAGAAGCAATTATAGGTTTTTTTCGAAATAAAAAATATTTTTTTTTTGAGAGAAAAAGTTCGAAAATTCAAAAGTGAGAGTTAGAGTTTGTTTCGAAAAAAGTTCTTGAGAAAGAAAAGTTGTGTTTTAATTAGAGGAAACACATACTAAAAGTTGGTGGCCATTCAACGACCGACGGAGTAGATCGGAGGAGGTGAAGTTTCGAACTTCAATTTCAGATCTAGGAAATTCTAGAGAGATTCGGAAAAAACTAATTTGATATTTGAAAAGAGGAGACCGAAAGGAATTTTTGGTGATTTTTCGGGAATTTTTTGACCACCGGCACCGGCGGCGACAGCAGCGACGACGGCACCTCACCGGAATCTGGAAAAATCTGGGTTTGGTATTCTTGGTGTTCTTAAAGAATTGTAGAGAAAAAGAAGATTTTTGGTAAAAAAAAAAAAGAGGTAAAGTCTAACCAAACAAAAAAAAAAATCTTTTTAGAAACAGCAGAGGGCCCGGGCCAGCAGGCCCGCGCGCGGCCCGCGTGGCCCGCGCCTGGGCTGGCCCCCCCTACTGTCTTCATTCTTCCTTTGTTTCAATTTGGCTTTGTTTTTACGTTAATAGTTCTTTCACTGTTTGCATTTTTTTTGTCTTATTTGCTTTTGTCTTTTTATGTTTTTATTTTATTTGATTTTTAGTTTATTATTTATTATTTATTTACTAATAGTTTATTTTAGTTCTTTTTTTTGCAGGTTCTATATTATATTATTATTTGTATATTAGTATTAGTATTATTATTTATTATTTTACTAACCATATATATATTTTAAAGAAAACTATTATTATCATATTATATTATATTATATTATTATGTTATATTATATGTTTTATATATTTAGTGTATATTAATAATTGAATATTTTTAACATTAATAATTATTTATTTTTTAGATTAGATTAATTCAATTGAAGAATAATTATTTTTTAAAATAAATAAATTGAGATTTTTTCCAATGATGAAATTCAAAGAAATTACGAATGGTTAATTTCTGAGAAATTTCTAGGTGAGAGATTTCTCTTAAAAATTCTCCAGAATGAATGGAAGGATATTTTAAGAGATTAATTTCAATACTAACAAAAATCAAAATTTTATTTTTTTTAAGAATAATTAATTTTCAACATCTTTTTCTCAAAATTGATTTTCCATAATAAATGCTTAATTAAAATTGAAGAATAAATTAAGATTTTTTCCGATGATGAAATTCAAGAAAGTTGCGAATGGTTGACTTTTAAGAAATTTCTAGGTGAGAAAAATTCTCTTAAAAATTCTCCAGAATGAATGGAAGAATATTTTAAGAGATGATTTTCGATATTAAAAATCAGAATTTATTTTTCAAAACAAACATTAATAAAATGTGGATTATTCTTGGAAGATTAATTTAAGAGAAATAATTTGATTAAATAATTTTAACTTTTCCGACGACGGAGCCTCTTCAATTGAACGAATGGTTTCTTTTGAATACTCTCGAGGTGAGGAAACATTTTTTAGTAATTTCTCCAGAATGAATGGAAGGAAGATCTAAAAAATAATTTCCGATATTTTTAACTTTAACAATTAAAATGAAAATAGGATAGACAAGACCATTTAATTAAGACTTTTAAGTATCACAAGACTAATTAGGTACTATCTTTTAGATAGGCGTTGTGAGGGTGCTAATCCTTCCTCACACGTAACCGTACTCCCGAACCTAGTTCTGATAAAGTAGACCAGAACCTATTCTTTTTAAGGTGCCTTAGTCAAGCTTAGGATTACTTTAAATAGGATAGATTCATAAAGGTGACTAATCACACCTAGATTAGATGATTAGTGGCGACTCCATTGATTTGCGTCTAGCATGCTGAATTCGTATTTGGCACGTTATGACAATTTCAAGCATTTTGATGATATATCTCTGGTTCTCAGCTAGCTTGGCATCAATGCTTCTTTTATGCTCTCTTGGAATGGTAATGTCAGTAGCTCTCAACGCCTCCAACTGAGCTTGTAAAGCTTGGACCTGCTCCTGGAGTGTATTTAGTCTTGTTCCTTCAGCCATGGCAGTATTTCTTTTGTTCTTCCCCAGGTTGGGTGGATCTGACAGGCTCTAGATACCAATTGTAACAGAATAATAGATTGACAGAAAAGAAAAAAGAGACCAAAGAAGAGAAAGAGAGAATTTAGAGAAGAAATTTATATTTTTTATTCATAATATCTCCAGTACATAGCTACCAGCTATATAGCACCAGGTGCTGATATTGTAATCAATTGCTAGTTACAAGGCCAATAGAAAAACAACAGCTAGCTAGTTGTTGTGTAGCCTATTACGAGCCTCCATATCAGCACTAATGGTTATGCCAGCTTCTTCCAGCTCCTTTGTTTTTTTCTTATTTTTCAATTCTGTTTCCCTTTCCCCTTTTGAGTTGCTGTGCTCGAATTTTAGCTGTCCAAGTGTTACTATAGCTCCCCTCTGATCATCCAGCTCTCCACCACTGATCCTGCCAGTAGCTCCAGCTACTAATTTCATCACAAATTCCCATTTACAAAATACAATTTTTACTATTCTTTATTTCCACTAAAAAAACAAGAACCCTAATTGAGAAAATGATCTGACTAAATGCTGTGTTTTTCCAAAAGAAAGAAAAAAAGGTAAAAAAATACATTTTTTGATGGATTCAATCTCGGCACCGGCTCGACGGGCAGCGTTGACGACTTTCTCATCCTTCTTGGCAGCGACGCTTGGGGCTTTTTTTTCTTCTAATAACCACCGGTTCCAATCTTGAGTTAAAGGTCCGATTTCGGCCATTGTTTTTCTTTGATTAGATGAAGCCCCTCGCTTCATTTATAGTTACTAGTTTTAAACGTTGGTACGAAATATTAGATTGATGGGTTATTCACCTAGACTAGGCTGACAATTCGTGTATTTGTATCATATTTGTATGTTTTTTGTATCATAATTATATTTAAGATGTTTTATATTTGTATAAATTTTGATATGTTAATAATTTGTATTATATCGATTTTGATATGTTCGTGCATTCGTATCGTGTTTCTGTTTCGTTTTCGTATCGTATCGTGTTTTAGTTATTTTTTTTCATATCGTGTAATCGTTTCATATTCAATATTGTCAAATCTATATCCACCCAAAGGTTTGTTTGATATTTGAGTGAGTTTGAAAGAATAATTAAGTTTCAAAAAAATGAATTTGTGCCAAAAAAAATTAGGCCGAAAACATATGTTGTTTCTATTGTGCTTAAGTGGTATCGCGCGATAGTGATTTTAGAGCTGAAATAAATGAGTCGCTACAAGTTGAGCCAGCCTTTAATTAATCCTAAACATCTTAAGATCCAATTATGTTCAATTTTTCTAAAAAATAAAATGGTGCATCTTGGTTCGTCACCGGTTGATTGAGTTGATGATGAGTCTTGGTTTTGAAATTGAAAATCTTAGCTGCTTGGAATTATGTAAGTGTTGAGACAGAACACCTATTTTCAAGCTTTAACTTTCGGACATTGATGATTACTTGACATGCACGTCGAATGAGAACTTAAGGCAGAACACTTTTTATGCAAGTTTGTAAATTACTAATAGACATGATTTCCTTCTTTTGAAATGCTGCCTTATATTTCTATTAAAACAATTGGTTAGTGTTTTATACATTTTTTTTTGGGGACTGAAGCCTTTTTAAGAGATGTAACTATGTTAGCTATTGAAATCCCATTTTGCTCTTGCAATGTTTGTTTATTAGATCCTTAGGGATTCTCAAATGCAATTGACATTTATATAAAGTAAAATTAACTATTAGCATTACATCTTTTAGTAACTTTTGTAACTGTGACAAGGATATGCTTCTGCATGTACAGCTTATAGAATTGCTATAGTATTGATGTTGGTTATTGTGTATATAAATGGAGATAAAAAGAAGATGAGAAACTGATACGTATATATAAACTAGAACAACTTCAAGGCACGTAATCACTTTTTTTTAGACAAATTTCTCTCCCTTTGATAGGTATCCCAAGTGCACCGGGTATACAAAAAAAAAAAACGCTTTTAGGATACAATGAAGTTTTCTAGTTTGTGGTTGAACTTCGAAGATGAACTTTTCGAAACAACCCAATAACATTCTATTTGAAAACTCTTGATGATGTAAATAAATTTTATACAAAAACTTGTATCTCTCTATATTGAGATATTTGTAAGCATGAAAATGAACTGGTGCTTAAACACTCGTTCAATTCAAATGAAACAATGCATACGAGACTCAACTGTGAATGACAGTTGCAACCAAAGGCATGCCTCTTGCACCAAGAGACATGTATTTCCAAATAGACATGTGCCTTAAGAAAGAAAACTGTTATTCTCATGCACCTTTTCATGAAAAGTGTACATGCCTACAATTATAAGTTCTCGTACCGTACAATGAACAAATATTATTTGAAAATACCCAAGACTTGAGGTGTGTTGTATATATATCTTTTTGTCATGTTTATTTATCATGTATTTTCATTTAACAAGAATTTAGAATCTCAAAATAAACTAATATGTATGTCAATTATGCAATATTTTTCAATTTTTGAATTTTTATTTTAAAAAAAATCTGATGTGTCATGATACTATTATGAAGAAAGAATAGGAACAAATAAAGAGTTCATGAACAATTAGGTAAAATAAAATGCGGCAGAGAAGCAAAAGAAAAAAAAGGAAACAATATGAAAACATGAAAAAAAGATGAAAAAAAGAAAGAAAAGAAAACAATTTGGGAAGAAAAAAGTTATTTGCTTTTTTAAATTAGCTATTTTTTGTTAGAGGCTAATGATAAAGTTAAAATTTTGCTTTCGTCTTTTTCATTGAATTACTGACAGTGAAGATAAAGAAAAGGTAATGACTTGACATTAGATCTGCTCATGTGTCGAATCGGGCCACGATCAAGAATTTTTTTCTTTGTCCAAGTCAATTTCGGGCCTGCTCATAAGCCCGTTTTACTGTTTATGAATTATTAAAATATTAAAATATTTTTATAATTAAATTTAAATAAAAAATATTTTATTTAATTAATAGTAATTCGAGCCGAGCCGAATTATAAAAATCTTACCCAAACCCGGCCCACTACAAGAGAATGACTTTTTACCGACGGAATAATTCCATCGGAAATACATAATTTTTGCCAACGAAAATCGTATATATTTGACGCAAAATTTCCTCGAAAAAATTCAGACTTTCAACGACGGATTTTTTTGGCTTTTAGGACAAAAAAGACTATTTGAGACGAAACTTTCGTCGTCAAAATTTCATCGCTAAAAGTTGGCAAAAAGATTGTTATTTTTGCCAAACTTTTTGTGAGGAAATTCTGTCTTTTAACGACTGAAATTTTCGTTGCAAAAAAAAAAACAATTTCAATATTGTTTTTCTAATCAAAACTAATTTTCAACGAAATTTTCCGTCATTAATAAGTATTTGCTAGGAAAATTAATTTTAATAATTAATTTTGATTTATTATTTATATATTATTTATGTAAATCAATTTAAATAAACTTTTTTTAACCAAAACTAATTTTCAACGGAATTTTCCATTGAAATAGTATTTTTGACGCCAAAACTTATTGGTGATGAAATTTTCGTCGCTAATAAGCTTATTTTTATATATTATAAAAAAATCAATTTCGTTAATAATTAATTTATATATTATAAAAATACTTATTAGTATATTGAAATTGAATTTATTATTTATATATTATAAAAAAATCAATTTCAATATACTTTTTTTAGCCAAAATTAATTTTCGACGGATTCTTTCGTCGGAAATAGTATTTTCGTCACTAATACTTATCAACAACGGAAATTTTTGTAACTAATAAGTATTTGCTAATGAAATTAATTTTAATTTATTATTTATATAAAAATTTCATCAAAAATAATATTTCCCTCGAAAATAACAATTTCGACGAAAAATTCGATCGAAAAAAGTTATTTTCGACTAAATTTGAATATCTTGGAGGGAAATTTTTACGTTAAAAGTTTTTTTTTGCGATGGAATTTTCGTCGCTAATGATGAAAATTTCGTTGATAATGTTTTTAGGTACATTAAATCTACCCGAGACCCCCTTCCCCTTTGTTTGTTTGTTTGTTTTTTTTTTTTCTCTCTTCCCTTCCATTCGCATAGCCCGAGCCCGATCGACCTACCCCATGCCGTCCGGTTGCCCATCCGACCAGTCCGGCCAGACCCCTCTACTCTACTCTCCTCTTCGACACCTCCCGCCCTCTCTCCCACTATCCTCTCTTTCTCTCTCTCTCTCTCTTCCTTCATTCTTTTCTTTTTTCTTCCTTTAGATGCTTGAGTTCATCTATATTGGATTTAAATGCTTTGTTTCAACATGCAATTTATGAAGATATAATGCCTATATATAGCGTTTTCTCTGTATTGTATGTTGCCATGTTGAATTCATGCTTATAAGGTTTTGCAAACTGGAATTGATTGGTCAATGACTTTAGGTGCCCAACCAAATACAACATGAGAAATGCATTGGATTGGTTGGTTTTTGATTGTGAACCGGGAGATTCTCTGGTGTTCTATTGTTCTGCTCATGGCTCTCAGCAAAGGAACTACACTGCCTACATCCACATTGAACATGGAATCAAAATCCCATATTTTCCAAGAAATTAATTTGATTAAAAAGATAATTAAAAATTAAAAATTAAAGATTAAAGATTAAATATTTATAATTTATATGTATATAAAGATATAATGAATATAATGAAGATGTATATTTGTAACTATATATATAAATAATAAATAAAATTAATTTCCGTAGCAATATTTATTAGAGACAGAAAATTTCGTCGCTGATAAGCTTATTAGCGACGGATATAACATTTGCGACGGAAAATTCCATCAGAAATAGTCCGTCGAAAATGTCATTATTTTCGACGAAAAAGTATCAGCGACTTGAGTATTTCTGACCGAATTTTGGCTTTTTTTGACGGAATTTTGTGTCGGAAAAAGTCTTCTCTCTTGTAGTGGCCTAATTCGGGTTGGATCTATCGGGCCGGGCGGGTAGCCCGACCCTTGAGCAGGTCTACTTGATATCTTTGGTCACTTAATTTCCATATGTTAAAATAAAAATTAATGAATATTTATAATAAATAAAGAAAAACAACTTCAACGAGAAAAATAATGCTGTTTGCATCAAATTTTCGACATAAACTACTATCTATATGTCAATGATATCATTCTACTCTTCTTTTGATTATAGAATATAATTAATTCATATGTAAGCATTAACCAACACGCTAAGCGGGAGTAATATAAAAATTTCAACTATATAATATATATTTCATTCGTTGGCTTTGATGTTTTCTTTTTTGGTCAAGCTTATAATCACCTAGTCAGCATAGGTAGGTTAGGCATGCGCAGAAGTAATTGATCCAATATATTCTTTTGGTTTGAAAGATGAACAAAGATTTTAAAAAAAGTGTCGAGTTTTGTTTTATATGTATGTCAGTTGTAAGATACTTTATTCGTTTGATTACATACATAAACTTAATTTATGATTCTACTTAACAAAACTTCTTCTTTTTGAAAAAGAGAATGCAAAATGCAGGTATTTAGTCCAAGGTTATTTGTATTCGGATGAGTGTTAGATATGAGTACATGTCTTATATGGATATATTCAATTTTTTAAAAAGTTTTAGAAATAATTTAGAAAATCATATCCATATTCAAATATGTGTTGGACACAAGTATCATACTCAGATAATTTAAATAAAATGAAAACTCTAAATAACATAAGAAATAAAAATTTTCTGAGTCACGGCTCAACCCAGCCCGGTTCATGAGCAGGTCTACATGGGACTTACATCTTTTTTTGTGTGCAAACTTAGAACAACAATTCAAATTAGACAATAATATAATTACTTATTATGCAAATTTAAGAATTTTATTCTAAACTCATAACTATAAATTAAAGAAGCTTAAAATTATTTAGATTGCAAAATTGAAAATTCATTATAAACTCATAACAATAATTCAAATTAAAGAATCATTCAATTACCCAATGCAAAATTAGAATTTCATTGTAAACTAATAATAATAATTCAAAATAAAATATCATACAAGTACCCAAAACACCAAATTTGGTAGAAAGAAGGGAAAAAAAGGCCAATGAGTTCAAACTAATTGATAAAAAAAACCATGAAAGCATACGAGCTATATCAACAAACAAACTCAAATATTAAAATAAAAGTAAAAAAAACAAAGGAGTTGATCAATCAATTTGAAATTTAGTGTTTACATAGAATCATGGGGATAATAGTCTTCAAACAAATTATTTTTTAAATGAAATTGATTGAACTTATTTTACATTAAATAGTAAGTAACTTTTTATCTACTCATTTTATTCAATATTTTATGTTGAAAATAATCTATTAAGTAGTTTTTAGTAGACCTAGCAATTCATGTATTCGTGTAATATTCGTGTATTTTCTTCAGTCATAATCGTGTTTAAGGTGTTTTATATTTGTATAAATTTTGACGTGTTAATAATTTATGTTATATAAATTTTTACATGTTTGTATATTCGTGTCGTGTCCATATTTTTTTTGTGATGTGTCGGGTTTTAATTATTTTTTTCATGTTGTGTCTAATATTATCAACTCTAGTTTTTAATATGAATTATCAAATAATCTGCATAAATTAATCTGCTAAAACTTTTAATTTTTAATGTATTAAAAATTTTCAAAGCAGTATGAAACAAACCCTAGGCCTCTTGTCTAGCTAGGGTCTCCTAATTTTATAATTTTTCGTTGTGATTTTTGACAAATCTGTTCACAACTATGGCATTATACTGATCAACAAAGTTCATCTTAGTGTGTTCATATTTGCAGATAAATATCCCAAAAAGTAACGTTTCATTTGTTTATTTTGCATGGGACTGTTTTTTCTTTGGCAGGGATTTGCCTTGTGGTCCAATGACGCTGAATTTTGACCCTTTCAATGGGCAACGCAATGACTATTGGAATTTTGCGAAAATATTCAATGGAAACACTACTGAACTGATCAATAAACTATTGTATATGGAAATTGCAAGGAAGCAATGACCGTCTTCAAATCTCAATCACCAAAAAATTTCTTACGCAATCTCTTTCTTTTGTTTACTTTAAAAATTTCTTACTCTTTCTCTTATCATAGGATGCTTCAATCTTTCTTCTTAAATACGATTCAATTCGGAGTAAAATAAGCTAGAGGAACGACTTTTGCTACTTCTAATATTACAATAATTGGACTTATTATTATCTCAACTCTTCATTTTTTTCTAAATTATTCGTAGTTAATATTTATGTCTAACACATTCGAATATAAGTATGAGAATATGATCTTTCAAATATATAAAATTTAAAAATAATTAATTATATCTGTATCGAATACATAATCATACGCGATACTTATTCACGAATTCGGATAACATAGTAGAACAATGAATTGATTATCAATTCTTCATTTGATGACATTTGTTTTTTGGCCACAGTTTGATGACTTGAAATGTCATGGAAAACAGCTTTTATGAAAGACTTGGTGGACTTGGAATATATATATATATATATATATATCTCCACTTCCCTAATACTAACTCATTTTCAAGTTTACCTCCCTTGTGTCTTTAGCTTTCTTTGTCTTGAGAAAATATGGTGATTAGGACTTTGTTTCAAATCTTTTTCCTGCTTTTAGCGTTCTTGTATTTCAACGTTGATTGTTCATTGAGTCTCTCTTCCTCAACTAATTTATGTCTCCCAGACCAGAGAGCTGCTTTGCTAGAATTCAAGAACACCATTTCTCTTAATGATTATTGTGAGCAATTTACTTCCCCCAGGACAAATTCCTGGAACGAAAGCATAGATTGCTGTTCATGGGAGGGTGTCAGCTGCAACAAGCTGACCGGTCTTGTAATTGCCATTGACCTTAGTGGCAGCTGCCTTGACGGTTCTCTCCTTCCAAACTCCAGCCTCTTCCAGCTTCAAGAACTCCAACGACTCAATCTTGCTTACAACGATTTCAATGGCTCTATCTCATCAGAGTTATTTCGTCAGTTAGTGAGTTTAACCCATCTTAATCTCTCTGATTCTGGATTCTCTGACTTAATCCCACATGAAATCAGTCTCTTATCGAATTTGGTTTCACTTGATCTCTCTGGTTCTAGCTTGAGATTTGATGCCCTAGGTTTTGACATGCTTGCACGAAACTTGACCAAATTAAGAGACCTTGTCCTAGAATATGTAGATATGTCTGGTGTTTCAGTTACTTCCTTCTTAAACTTGACTTCATCTTTGGAAAGTTTGAGTCTCAGTGATTGTCAACTACATGGGGAATTCCCAAGTGAAGTTTTTCGCCTTCCATATCTTAATCATATAGATTTAGCTTGGAACGAAAATCTCACAGGTTATCTCCCTAAGACAAACTTGAGTCGTGCCCTTGAGTTGTTGGACCTTTACTATTGTCGTTTTAGAGGGTCAATTCCTGCATCATTTGGAAATCTCACTCAAATCACCTTCCTAGATTTTACTCAAAACGATTTTTCAGGACAGATTCCAGATGTTTTTGAAAACCTTAACAAGTTAACTATTTTGAAATTTTCTTCCTGCAATTTTAGTGGTCAAGTTCCAAGAACTGTGTTCAACCTCACACAACTTACCCAACTAGATTTGTCACATAATCGATTAGAAGGAACCCTTCCAAATCATGTCACTCAGTTGCAATTGCTTGAAGAATTTTCGTTATCTAATAACCTTATAAGTGGTGGAATACCGCCATGGCTATTTTCTTTGCCATCTTTACGTCTTTTATACCTCAGCTATAACAAACTCACCGGTCCAATCGACCAATTTCAGAAGCCTAATTCTGTTCTAGTTATTGATTTGAGTTCTAATGACATTCATGGTCGAGTACCCTCTTCTTTTTTTGATCTTGTGAACCTCACCACGCTTCGTCTTTCATCAAATAACCTGAGTGGTGTCATCGAGTCAAACATGCTGTCGAAGCTCAAAAATCTTGTTGATCTTGATGTTTCGAATAATAGTTTACTATCATTAAGCAGTAGTGACAATGGTGTCAACTATTCCTTCCCTCAGCTTACTAGTGTGTTATTCTCTTCGTGTACCATAAGACAGTTCCCAAGTTTCTTTCGAACTTCGAAGTTGGAGATTTTAGATCTTTCCAATAACAAGATTTCTGGTGGAATTTCCAAATGGGAAGCAGAAGGATGGGAAGGGTTGAACATGTTGAACCTTTCCTACAACTTTCTGACCAGTTTGGAGCAATTTCCAGGAAAGTATCTTCAAATTCTTGACCTTCATTCCAACTTGCTTCAAGGGCCAGTTCTCTCAACTTGCTTGAATCTTCAAACTCCAAATCCACCACAATCGTTGAGTGTGTTTTTAATTTCAAAGAACAAATTGACTGGAAATATCCCTTCTTTGATTTGCAATTGGACTTCGCTTGTGGTTCTCGACTTGTCTAAAAATAGCTTGAGTGGAACTATTCCAGAATGTCTTGGAAATCTCAGCTATGGTCTCCAATTCGTAAATTTGCAGATGAACAACTTCTATGGCAAAATCCCTGATTCTTTTATGAATAATATGTTGAAAAATCTTTTTCTCAATCACAATCAATTGGAAGGATCATTGCCTCGATCTTTGGCTAACTGTAGTTCCTTGGAAGTTCTAAACTTAGGGAACAACAAGTTAACTGATACATTTCCCCATTGGTTAGCTTCACTCCCAAGCCTTCAAGTTCTTATCCTGCGATCCAATAGATTGCATGGATCGATCCCCAATTCCATAGCTTCATCTAACTTCTCTGCATTGCAAATAATTGATCTCTCCCAAAATGAACTCACCGGCCCCTTGCCAACAAATTTGTTCCATAATTTGAGAGCCATGAAAGATGTACCGAAAGAGAGACCTCCAGGGTCATATTTATACAAGATAGATGGTCGAGATAGATATGTCTATGAGTACTACCAAAGTTCTGTGAATGTAACAATGAAAAGATTAGAGCTTGAGTTTGTGAAAACCATGGCCATTTTAACAGCCATGGACTTTTCAAACAACTTATTCTCTGGACAAATTCCTGAGAAACTTGGACACCTTATTTCCCTGCAAGTGCTCAACTTCTCTCGCAACAACTTCACTGGTCCTATCCCTCCATCTTTCGGAAACTTGGTAGCACTTGAATCGTTAGATCTCTCATCAAACAAGCTCGGTGGTAGAATTCCTTCCGAATTGACGAATTTGACATTTCTTGCAGTGTTAGATCTTTCGGAAAACGATCTAGTCGGACCAATTCCCAAGGGGAATCAATTTGATACGTTTGATAATGTTTCCTACAGCGATAACTTGGGATTGTGTGGCTTTCCATTGTCAAAGCAATGCAGCAAGCTTGAAGGACCAAAACCAGCAGCACCAATGGCTATGGAACATGAAGGTTTTGCAATACCATTTATTTGGAAAGTTGTAATAATGGGGTATGGATGTGGGGTGGTGCTAGGATTAAGCTTTGGTTACATTGTTCTCACAACTGGAAAACCGTGGTGGATTGTAAGAATCATTGAGAGAGATCTGCAAAACAATGTTACAAAGTGGATTAGCAGACATAGAGCAGTACATAGAAACTGATTTTTTTTTTTTCCGATCCTATGTCGTTGTCAGAGTGGCAGTCGAACTGAATCCACTGCATCAACCTGTTTTTGTAAGATCTGGCTAGAAAAATCATTGAATATCTGAATGGTTGTAACAAAACTTGGGTAATATGATTCAAGGTGTTCTTAGGGGATAACTTGCTTTATTTGTAATTCTCAACTTATCATATGGGTGTCTTCATAGGGGATTGCTATCATGATCTATTTTGTACTTTTTAGGTGTTTTTTTTCTTATCTGTTTTGATGTTTTTATTGCCTCTTGTTAATGGCATTTTGCTAATTTAATAATTAGCATGAACTTTGTAACCTTTTTGTTTATTAATAGAACTCTTTTGGCTTAGAAAAAAAAATTGTAAATTAATGTGTTTTTTTTACAATATATTAAGGGTTTGTATTTGATGCACTGTCAATGTATAGGTCTATACACTGACAGTGAATCATATACTGACACCTTTTTAAAAAATTAACCACTAGCCCTAACCACTAACCCCTAACCTGTACCCTAACTCTAACCCTGATTCCTAACATTAACTACTAACCTTTAACCCGACAAGTGACATCGTAGGATGCACTGTCAGTATATAAACTGACAGTGCATCAAATATAAAATTCATATATTAATGCTTTGTTTTAACATTTGTTTATATGAGATGTTAAATTAATTGTTCTACCAACCATATATATATATATATTGGGGGTTTTCTTTGAAATAATTGACCTTCTTTTTTAAAGAAAAAAAATCATATTAATTAATATATCGTATAGCGACATGATACCTACTTAATAATCCTTTCATAATAGCCAATTCAACTATACAAGAATAAAAAATAAAAACACCAACTGGAAAGAGAAAAACAAGGAAGTGTTTCAAGAGAGAAAGTGAAAACGAGGTGTTGAAATAATATATATATATATATGGTTAAAATAGATTAAACAAAATAAAATAAAATAGAAGGAGATGGTGGTGAAGCAACATTAACATACATTGATTTAAGACAAAAATCTACCCAAAAATCTTAATCTGGCGGAGAGTGTGAGTTCTCTTTTGTAAACTACAAACGAACGAATAGATATGGATATAGATATGGACATGGACATAAATATGGATGACATGAATATGGACATTGAATTTAGATTTGATATTTGTGTATCGTGTTTTATATTTTTTTATCAATCGTGTAATTATAAACATATCACAAAATATTATCAAAATTTTAAATATGAATATGATACGTATATTAAACGCGTCATGTTATCGTGTTTAAACGTATCGTTTTGTGCTTATTAAATTATTTTCGTATTTATTAAATGTCTCATGTTTATATCGTGTTTTCGTATCGTATCCAAAATTATTAAATTTATACAGACGTGATATGGATAGTTCATTGATTGGTGAAATTATCATATATGCATATGACTAGTGTATGTGTGTAATCTTAGGTGATGCAAATGAGCAAGGATCCAAAATCCAAATCCATCAATTTTCAGTAATTTTAATTTTGTAAGTTTCAAATGTTTATACCATTCTTGCATATAATAAATACAACTTATTTATAATAAATAAATAAAAATAAAAATCTTATTTAATCTTTTTCTAATGAATACAAAAGTATTGATTAAATTTTTTAATTTAAAAAAAGGGACAGAATATATTATTATTTCTTAAAAATTAACATAATAAATTAGTAATAATTAATAAATTAACATAATTTAATTATAAAAAATAGGTTTAAAAATAAACATGTGCAAAAACCTAGTCATAACAAAAGTTAATATATTATGATAATAAACCAATAAAAAGAAGTGTTATATTCTAAGTTAACTAAAATATTTTGTAAACACATTATTATAAAAATAATATAAAGAGTCTTTAATTGACGCATGTATTTTCATATGTTCTTTTCAAAAAAGGATTTATTTTCAAAGATATTCCAAACATAATTCTTTAAACAAAAATATATGCACCTCTTACACACACATATATATATATATATATATATATATATATATATATATATATATATATATATTCCCACAATTTGCGACCTTAGCGATAATTATATCCATCTGCTTAATTACTTCCAGACTAACATTTGATATTATTAGTGCATGTTAAATTTCATTTTTTATTTTTTTGTAGAGATTTTAAAAAGGGTTTTAGAGAGAGACGGATGACCAATGACGACTAATGAAAAGGAAATGCTTTATTGCCAATCCTGCCTGCTACAATATGCTTGCACCATAAATATTGTTTTTTTTCTAAGGTGAAAAATATGCATGTATTTAGTTTTTCTAAGAGATATGTATATATTGTTTTAAGAACAAAACTCAGCTATATCTGTTTTGTCACACAAATAATTACTGAATTATATCAAATAAAAATAAATAAGTTTTATTTAATTTTGATTTTAATTTAAAATTTTATAAATATTTAAATAATAAATTAGATTTAAATGAATTTAAATGGTTAAATTAGATTTAAGTAAATATGATAATTCGTATTCGCATGTCCTAATTATATTATATTATTTATGTGGGACATTAATTAATTAACAATTATAAAAATAAATAAGAAAATTAAACAAGTTAGAGATTTGAGTTAGTTTGAAGTCTCTTGGATCTGAGTGGATTAAAACCTAGAAACATAGTCTGTTAATTGGTTTAGCAGGTATGGAGTATGGACAGATGGGAATCTTGAATGGGTTCACGCAGTTGCGAGGTGTAATGCATAGGATCTGTTATTACTCTGGATAAAATTAGTATTGTTTTTAATTGAAGTCTAGTGAATATATGTTTCATATTGGTGAAAGGGAGGTGGAGTGAAAATATATTTGAAGGAGTTGTCTTAAGATCAAGGACTCTGTTATCAGCTTTTTGGGGTGTATAAGAGATTGGTTTTGGTACTTTGGAGGTGTTTTAGTATTGGGTTTATATTTGATGCACTGACAGTGTATAGGTCCCATACACTGTCAGTGCACCATAATAAGACACATCATCAAACAATAAAAAAAAAATTGCTAAAGGACTTATAAACAAATATAAATAAATTCATTTAAATATAATTAAATATTAACAACAATTAATTTTTCTCTCTCCTCTTTGTATATCGATAATTTTGATTTCTCTCTCCTCTTTCTATATCGACAATTTTGAGAGAATGGATGTGATTTAGGGTTCTTTATACAATCTGATTTTGATATTCGTTCTCAGGTATTTGAATCTTTAAACGCTCTAATTTATTTTCTTTCTTTAATTTCAATTCAAATTCACACTTTCTTACTTCGATTTAGGGTTTAAACTTCTTCAGGTAAGGTTTTAGGCACTCCTCCCTGTTTGATTTTCCATCTTCGTTTTTTTATTTTCTTAGAAAATTTCGATGTCATCTTCTCTTCTAAAATATCAAAATCTTTCATTAGATCCAGTTTCAGTCCTCAATTTATTTGGGTACATTTTAGGGGAGTTTAATTAATCATTATGGTTTAGTTCTTGGAGGCTTCAAATTGGCTTGTAAGTTTCGTAAGATAAGATGGGTAGAAGAAAGGTTTTTTTTTTTTTTTTTTTTTTAGGATTATGGATTTGGTCAAGATAGTGATATATTCTTTGTTTCACTTACCATGTTTTGGCACGAATTGGTAGCATCAAAATTTAGCTAAAGTTAGATTTCCAGTGACTTGACAACTTAAGCATGGTAGTTACTGTTATTTGATGACTTGATAGAAGGGTAAGGAAAATTAAGAGCAAACAACAATCCTGGGCTTATACCACAAGTGGAAATTAATTTAGATAGAAACAATCATGGGCTTATGGCATTGAACAAAGACAGTTGTAGCATGCAATCTTTCTCTTTTCTTTGTCAATTCAATTGCAATCTAATTTTGTTGAAAATTTCAATTTAGAGGTACGACACTTTAGCAATATATATATATATATAAGACTTTTACAGTGTTGGTTATGATCTCTTTTTGATTGTTTTAATTTTTTGTTCCTTCATTACTTTTACTTAACTATTTCTATATCAAAGAAACCTATTCGGCCCCGTGGTCTTGGCTTTGCAATGCATTGAATCACCCTCGTTTGTTTCTTTCTCCTGGACTGGTTAACTGCCAATACATACATATTTACACGTACATACGTAGATAGGTATGTACAGCAGTACATTAGAGGTACTTTTTGGCATTAATGTTATCATCTTGTCCCTGCATCTTAGTTACTTATATGGGGTTAATTGCTTAGGAGAAATTAGAACAATATATGTTTGTCTGGTGTATGGAGGGGTTCTAATTTAGACCTAGCCCTAGTCCTAATCCATAAGTAATGGCAGCTTTAGATCTAGTCCAACTTTCTTTTGCCATTTGGTTTTATCTCTTTATCAGAATATATGATTTGAAGCTTAGCTGACGAGATTAGAGATTAATTTATTATTTACGATTTGTTTCTAGTACAACGAATTAGATATGTGATTCAATTTTTATTTTATTGATTGATAAGAAATTCAATTTTTTTATAGGTTTATGATGACAACACTTTTTGATAAAGAATTGGTTGTTGATGGAATTGCTCAAGATTACGCTTCTCAAATTATTACAGAATTGACTGATAAAAGTCATGATGAAGACAAGAATGAGAATACTGATAAGAGTGTCTAGAACCATTTATAGGGATGGAGCTTCAATCATTGGAAGAGGCTTTAGAGTTCTATACTAAGTATGCAAAACGAGAAGGATTTGGGATTCGTAAGAGTCGTATAACAAAATCTCGAAAAACTCAAGAGATAATTGGACAAGAATTTGTTTGTTCAAAGGAAGGTTATCGTGCAAAAAAGTATCTTGAAAGGGAAGATAGAATTCAGGCACCTCCGGATGAGACACGAGAGGGATGCAAAGCCATGATTTATGTGTCCAAGAAAGCTGATGACAAATGGTTGATTTCTAGATTTATAAGAGATCATAGTCACGAGCTTGCTACTCCAAAAAGTGCTCAATTTTTACGTGTTCACAGAAAAAGGACAACAGTTCAGCGGAATTTAATTGATGTACTTGATGATTCGGGAATTCGTCCTAGTAAAATCATGTCAGTTTTAGGATGCTGAAGGTCAACTAGCAAATTGTTTTTGGGCTGATGGTAGGTCCAGGATGGCATATAAGTATTTTGGTGATGTTGTGGCTTTTGATCCAACCTATTTAACAAATAGGTATAAAATGCCTTTTGTTCCTTTCACTGGAGTTAATCACCATCATCAATCTATTTTATTTGGTTGTGCTTTGTTGTGGGATGAGACTGAAGAAACATTTATTTGGTTATTGAACACTTGGTTGGAAGCAATGTTTGGATATCATCCAAAAACAATCATTACAGATCAAGATTAGAGGTGGCAATTGGGCGGGTTCGGGCGGGTTCGAGTCGGGTTCATTCGGGTTCGGGTTTATTCAGGTTCGGGTTTATTCGGGTTCGGGCTCATTCGGGTTCGGGTCCATCCGGGTTCGGGCTTATTCGGGTTCGGGCTCATTCGGGTTCGGGCTCATTCGGGTTCGGGCCCATTCGGGTTCGGGCCCATTCGGGTTCGGGTTCGGGCCCATTCGGGTTCGGGTTCGGGTATGTTTTACATCATTTTATTTTATATTAGATGTAATCATTTTTACGTAATTTAAATATTTATATCTAAAAACAAATTATTAATTTATTATTATTTTTATACTTTTGCTATTATATGATATTTTTAATTATATTTATTTTTTAAATTTAATATTTGTTAGCACCAAAAGAATAAGAAATTAATTTGTTATATAAAATCAAATTTTGAAATAATTTATTATAAAAAATATGATATATTATAAATTAATCATATTGATATTTAAAATAATTGATTTGATGAACTCGAATTTCAAAATATAAATACATTATAATTTATATTCACTATAAAATAAAAAACTTTTAAAAATAAATTCTGGCCTTCATCTATTCGTTTATATACTTATAAAATGCAAAAAATTTATGCTTATAGTCAAGATATATATATATATATCTATCGAGTACTTATATATTTTTCATCAGTATAAAGTATAAATTATAAAGTAGTACTAAAAAATATAATTTATATTTAAATTATACGTAATAAATATATAATTAATATGATTATTTATTAATATATAATAAATATACCCAAAACCAAAAGGCCATAAAACCCAAAACCCCATTAAACCCACCCGCTAAAATAAAATCCCATGAAAGCCATAATCCAATTAAACCCACCCTAACCTAACCGTATAAGTATAACCCAAAAGACCAAAATAATTGAATTATTGTCAAATTTTTTTTACCCTTAAAGAATAATTGAGTTATTGTCAATTTTTTTTTCCACATCTCTAAAATTTTCAAGAATTTAAAATATTTAGATTGTAAATTCATCATGATATGAGACGTTAAAGTTATAACTTATAAGTACAAAATATAATTTACTTTTTGATAAAATTATTATTTCATCATCATCATCATATATATATAATATATATTAAATTTTAAATTTTAATTAAATTATTAAAAAAATTAGAATAAAATTAATAATTAAAGTTATTGCTTTGTAAAAAAAAAAAATTAATTGCAATTTGATTATTTTTATTTTTAGTATTAAATTCGGGTTCGGGTTCGGGCCGGTCTCGGGTTCGGGTCCATTCGGGTTCGGGCTCATTCGGGTTCGGGCTCATTCGGGTTCGGGCCCATTCGGGTTCGGGTCCATTCGGATTCGGGTCCATTCGGGTTCGGGCCCATTCGGGTTCGGGTCCATTCGGGTTCGGGCACATTCGGGTTCGGGTTTTTTCGGGTTCGGGTTTTTGACTTTTTGGTCCAATCGGGTTTGGGCGGGTTCGGGTTCGGGTTTTCCTGGGCGGATTTTCGGGTTCGGGTTCATTTTGCCACCTCTAATCAAGATGCAGCCATAACTAATGCAGTTGCAAAGGTTTTGCCAGATACTACACATCATTTTTGCATGTGGCACATTGAAAAAAAGTTTCCAGAGTATCTCAGTCACATTTATCATCAATTCGATGACTTCAAAAATCAATTTTTTAAGTGCATCCATTATACATTAGTTCCAGATGAGTTTGAATCAGAATGGATACATATAATTGAGAAGTATGGTTTACAGGAAAATAGTTGGCTAAAGAAGTTGTATTCCATTCGAGAAAAATGGATCCCTACTTATGTGCGATGCAACTTTTGTGCTGGAATGTCGACTACTCAGAGAAGTGAAAGTATGAACAAGTATTTCAAAGATTATGTCAACTCGAGCACATCGATGAGTAAGTTTGTGATTCAGTATGAGAAGGCCCTTGATGCAAGATACAACAACGAAAGGGAGAAAAATTTCAAAACAATGAATTCGAAGCCAATTTTAAAGACATTGTACCCAATGGAGAAAGAAGCTTCAGAGATTTACACAAGAAAGATGTTCAGAAAATTTCAAGATGAATTAATTCATTCTCAAGAGTTTGTTGCAGAAAAGGTCGCTGTAAATGAGCAAGTGTATAGTTACAGAGTGCATGAGTTTGACAAAGAGAAGGCCGAATATATTGTAACATTTGTTGGCTCGTCAACAACTACAACTTGTTCATGTCATATGTTTGATTTTGTAGGCATCCTGTGCAGGCATGAATTGACAGTTTTGATTAAAAAAAAAGTGCACTCATTACCTAACCATTATATTTTAAATCGGTGGACAAGAGATGCTAAAAAGGGAGAAGTCGAAAGCGTATGCGATGAACAATTTGATAATGCTTTGAAATCTTCAACAATGTTGTTTAACAGTGTTATGGTTCATTCTTTGGAGCTTTCAGAAAAAGCTTCAAGATCTCAAAAACATTATGATATGGCAATTGGAGGTTTACAACGATTATTTGAAGAGCTTGATGACTTGAAAATTGAAGATGAGAAGACTACTAGTGCTGACATTTTGACAATTAAGGATTCTCTTAAAGATGTTGCTTCAAACAATATAACATTGCTTGATCCTCCATATGTGACTACTAAAGGGCGTCCTCGATCTCTAAGGATGAAAGGAGCTTTAGAGCAAAAAAGTATTTCAAAAAAATGTTCATACTGTAAACAAAAGAGTCATACAAAACGTACTTGCCTACTACAAAAGCAATCAAGGTACTGTTTGATATTTAATGCTTTTAGTTTTTTTTTATGATTTTTAAGTTATAAGCATTTTGTTATAAAATATATGTAGCATTTCTTAATTGTTATACTTTAATTTTTTTTGAAGGTGTGATTCTAGTCAACAGATAGTGTCAAATCTCAATGCTGCTAAAATTTTTTGTTCCATTCCAACAAATGAGGTAATAATTAAATATTCTAATTTTTTATTTTTATTTTGTTGAAACGTGTTATTTAAAATGTTAAAAAGCAATTTTTTTAATTTTTATCAATCTTACTGCAATTATGGATGACTTGAAATATTTTCGTGTATGTAGGATTCAAATGCGACTCAAAATTGGTATCAAGGACAAGGAAGTATGTCGTCCGAATCTCATCCTACAAATTTTACGGTAAAATAATTTAACTTTTATATGATTTATCTTCTAAATATTGATAAAATTTTATAATAAACAATATATTATTTATGTTTTCTTTTTAATAACTATTCATTATTGATTTTTTTTTTTTATCTAATTTTTTGTAGGATTTAATAACGGCCGTACAACAATTGCCGATTGGAGCTAACAAAAAAATTTAGGCATGATTGAATATGTTGATTACAAGAACACTTTTATAATATTCTTGATGAAGCTTCATTGTTTGATACACTCTTTTTAAGTGCTTTATATATAAGATAGTACTCTCTCTCACTTATGAGTATGCATTTTGCTTTTAAAACTACTAGGTGAAATGATCTCAATGAGAAAGAATAATTTTCTCTTCGATTTTAAATTTTGATTTTGACAATTTGGATGGAGTTGTCTATGATTTTTTTTTCTTCTTTTAAATACCTATTACTTTCAAAGCATAAAAAGTGTCAGTGCATTGATAATTAGTTAGAAACCACAATAGTCCAACGTTGATTGGATAAAGGCATACAATGCATTGGTTTCACTTTTTCATAATTGAAAACGTCGTATATATGACTACATATCAATATTTGAAACATAAATGTCCAAAAAATAGATAATAAAAATTTAAACACTCATACGAAAGACAACAGTTAACATGAATGCTGAGAAAGCAAAAGCCAATTCGAATATGTTCTTTCTCCTAAACTTGATAGTTAGCATCCTTCAATCGATCTTCAAATAAGTCGTCATCATCATCATCATCAGCTAAAGGATGGGGACCCTCATTTCTTGTACTTGCACCATATCGCTGTTTAAAATCATCTTGCACTAAAACGAACGGCACACCCCTGCCAACTGATTGGATTGCAACAACTAGAAACACTGCAAATGGAAACAAACAGCATCAACCACATATTTTGATCTCAAAATTTTGATCAACATTAAGAGAGAAGTAGTACCAAATCCATTGTTGATTAGGAAGCTAAATGTGTGCCCATCACATTAAAATGTGAACTTGCTACTATTTGAAGGCAAGTTCTGTAAACATTGAACAGTAATGGTACTAAAGTTCCTAGAATATGATGTGTGCTCTACTGAAACAACAGTTCCTTTCGCAACAAAACTATAAATCAAGTCTTTTTTATTCATTTCTCAGCTGGATGTTCCGATATATCAAGATAAATGCAACTGAAGCTGAATGAATTAAAAAAAAAAAAAAGCAATGCCAAACCAAAACAAAAAAATGCAACTGAAGCTGAATGAATCCACTAAGATTCCCATCTACCATAAAAATACATGCCTAAACAAATAGACAATCTAACTTATGGATTAGGACTAGGGCTAGGTCTAAATTAGAACCCCTCCATACACCAGACAAACATATATTGTTCTAATTTCTCCTAAGCAATTAACCCCATATAAGTAACTAAGATGCAGGGACAAGATGATAACATTAATGCCAAAAAGTACCTCTAATGTACTGCTGTACGTACCTATCTACGTATGTACGTGTAAATATATATGTATTGGCAGTTAACCAGTCCAGGAGAAAGAAACAAACGAGGGTGATTCAATGCATTGCAAAGCCAAGACCACGGGGCCGAATAGGTTTCTTTGATATAGAAATAGTTAAGTAAAAGTAATGAAGGAACAAAAAATTAAAACAATCAAAAAGAGATAATAACCAACACTGTAAAAGTCTTATATATATATATATTGCTAAAGTGTCGTACCTCTAAATTGAAATTTTCAACAAAATTAGATTGCAATTGAATTGACAAAGAAAAGAGAAAGATTGCATGCTACAACTGTCTTTGTTCAATGCCATAAGCCCATGATTGTTTCTATCTAAATTAATTTCCACTTGTGGTATAAGCCCAGGATTGTTGTTTGCTCTTAATTTTCCTTACCCTTCTATCAAGTCATCAAATAACAGTAACTACCATGCTTAAGTTGTCAAGTCACTGGAAATCTAACTTTAGCTAAATTTTGATGCTACCAATTCGTGCCAAAACATAGTAAGTGAAACAAAGAATATATCACTATCTTGACCAAATCCATAATCCTAAAAAAAAAAAAAAAAAAACCCTTTCTTCTACCCATCTTATCTTACGAAACTTACAAGCCAATTTGAAGCCTCCAAGAACTAAACCATAATGATTAATTAAACTCCCCTAAAATGTACCCAAATAAATTGAGGATTGAAACTGGATCTAATGAAAGATTTTGATATTTTAGAAGAGAAGATGACATCGAAATTTTCTAAGAAAATAAAAAAACGAAGATGGAAAATCAAACAGGGAGGAGTGCCTAAAACCTTACCTGAAGAAGTTTAAACCCTAATCGAAGTAAGAAAGTGTGAATTTGAATTGAAATTAAAGAAAGAAAATAAATTAGAGCGTTTAAAGATTCAAATACCTGAGAACGAATATCAAAATCAGATTGTATAGAGAACCCTAAATCACATCCATTCTCTCAAAATTGTCGATATAGAAAGAGGAGAGAGAAATCAAAATTATCGATATACAAAGAGAAGAGAGAAAAATTAATTGTTGTTAATATTTAATTATATTTAAATGAATTTATTTATATTTGTTTATAAGTCCTTTAGCAATTTTTTTTTTTTATTGTTTGATGATGTGTCTTATTATGGTGCACTGACAGTGTATGGGACCTATACACTGTCAGTGCATCAAATATAAACCCGTATGTATTTATGAAGCATGGACACTTCTCTTAGGGAAGTGTTCAAGTGTCGGACATGTGTCCAACACAGACATGGTTTTGATACGGTAGAATACGTGTCGAACACGTCAAAAAAATAAAAATAAAATTCGACACGGTCAAAATATGGTCAAGACACATCCGGACACGCGATTTTTTTTTATATGTATATATATATATATTATTCTTATTTTATATGTATATATAGTTCAATTTAATTAAAATAATATCAATTTATATCAATTACTAATAAAAATAATTAATTTTTATAAATTTAATAATAAAAAATTATCTAATAACCACACATAAAAAAATTATAATGCTTAATCATTATAATAGATATATTTAATAAATTACTATCAAACATAAAGTCACGGTCCCATCCACCAGTAATATTTAACTTTTATAAGAAATTTTTAAAAGAAAAAACCAAAAAAATTACTTCAAGTTTTGTCTCTTAAAACCCTTTCTCCACTTTCACTGCGGTTTGTACTTTGCACTAGTTTTTGACTTCTCTAGATGAGATGGATTGTGTTCATTTTGGTTTTCTTTTTCTTTTATTGTGGCAGTCGGTACACCTACTGAATTCGAAGAGGAAAAGTTTTTTTTATCTTTTGGGATCGTAAGATTTATGAATTGGATCACAAGCGATCCGTGATTAGGATCGTGCGATCCAATTCGAAAATCACCTAAAAGATAACGATTTTTGATAATCATGATCCGTGTCGTATCATATTCATATTGCATATCCGTGTTCTTGCTTTCTAATTTAGTATTGACAATTACCCTCAATTATCACCCGGAGATTGCACTCTCATTGGTTAAAGTGGTGAAATTCAATTCTCATGGAAGTTTTAGATTTATGGTGGATATCTTGAAGCCTTCATGAAAGATCTAATGAGGCTACTAATCTGAAGGAGATAGAACTTGTAGTTGCCTGCATCTTAATTCATCTTCTTGAACAGTGTTTTGTGGTGTCTGGCTCCTTTCGATATTTATCTTCTAATGGAGTTTCTTCTTGCTTGGGGTAATGGAAGCAATTAAATTTGGTTCTTTATCTAGCAAATGGATTGGCTTTTATTTTGGCGGTAATTTATGGCTTTTGGTTTTTCTGTCAGGTTTTTTTTAGACTTTTGGTGACTGCTCTTAGCTTTGCAATTAAGTATCTTTGATGCCTTGATTAAAATTATCTTGACTTAGTAAAAAAATAATATAAAAATAAGTTATACAATCAGTGACGGGGCGTGGTGGGAGCCAGGGGCCTTGGCCCCCAAGAATTTAGAAAAATTTTATTATATATTTTTATATGTATTTATATATTAAATTAAATTAATCCTCTTAAAATAAAATTTATATTTATTTAGTTTTATATTTTTGTTTACAATTTAATTTTATGCATTATAATTTTAAAAAATTAAAATTACATTGTTATTTATTTTATCCATCAATTATTGTTCATAACTCTTCAAATTAATTGATTTGTTATAAATATTAAGTCACAATTATGTGAACTTAAATTAACTTTCTAAATATTAATTTTTTTAATAAGATTTCAATAAAATATTGTAAACTGTAAAGTCAGATTTTTTCTTATGTTGTAAACTATAAAATTAGATTTTTCCTTTTACTGCATGTTGCCGTTACCCTCTATAGCTTTTCTTCTTGTATTCTTTAGCTCCAAATTTAATCAATTTTGTTTGTAACTTGGTGCTTGTCATTTGAGGCATCAAATTTAAAAATTAAGATCATACTACAACTCCCAAAGATCTCCTTTTATTAGTTAGTAGTTATGCTAACTTTTATCTTTATTTTTTTAATTTTTATTATAAATCTTTTTGTTTTTTCTGTCACTGTCAACTTCCTTACAAAGCAAAAATAACAAGATTCTTGTTAAGATTGTTATTTTATTTTTTAAAATATATGTTTATAAAATCTTGTTTTTAAATGGATGGATAATGTTAAAACTTTTGTGATTAGTCAAAATTTTGATATATATTTTTGTTAATTTTTATTATAGTACAATATTATATTGATTTACTTTACCTATTTATGACATATCTCAAATAAAATATATATAAATTTAGTCTTTTAATTGATTCTCCCAAAATTAAATGTCAAGATCCGTCACTGTATAAAATTGATTTGAAACAAGCAATTTGTTGTTTAAATATATATATGTGTATATATATATATATATATATATATATATATATATATTTGCTATAAGTACAGGCTCTATACTAGCTAGGACTGCATTTTCAAGTCTCATAAACTTCCATATCAGAACTATGATTGCTTTCTTCAAACGAATTGTATAAATTATAAATCTTCTTCGTTCTGATCTTCTCTCTAAAACCCCAGCTTGTATTGTTTTCTCTAAAAACACTCTCCAATTTTCTTCTCTTTAACTCTAAACAAACAACAGCAAGAGAGAGACTGGTTGTATAATTCCATTGCTCTAATTTTTTTTTTTGGATAAGTAAGTGTTGTATTTATCCAGAAAGCAGTTAAACTGCTACATCCAACATCATGTGCAACATGTACTTAAATCTATACATACTTAAACAATACTTGAACAAAACTTAAGACCACTAATCAATCAGGAAACAATAGCAACATACTTCAGCAATACTTAAAGCTATTCCAGAATGGACAAAGATCCTAGGAAAAAAGAGACAGTCCCCAATCTGCATCCAATCTTCGGTTCACTTCATCAGGATTAATGTTCTTGAGCCCCAACAATCGCATTCTGATGATCTCTTTTATCTGCTCAATGATGGCTCCTTGTGAGGATTGAAGGCGATTAAAACACCTATTATTTCTCTCCCTCCAGATCGAGTAAAGAAAGGCACTCCATGATAAACGCAAAATAACAGAAATGAGAGTTTTTCCTCTGATTCTGTTTACTGCCCATTGCAGCTCTGCTTGCCAGCTCCTTATGCTTCTATGAAGTTGACATAAGCATAGTATATGCCCCCAGATTTCCTTTGAATAGTCACATTCAAAAAATATATGATTCCGGGTTTCTTGCTCAGTTTGACATAGCTCACATTTGCCATCCACCTCCATGCCCCATGACATCAATCTGTTCTTTGTAGGCAGTTTGTCCAATATAGACATCCAAGCTACCAGTGCATGTTTAGGAATATGAAATGGAAACCAGATCAGTTTATCCCACTCCACCTTGTCCTGCCTAGGCCTGAGATCATTCCAGACTTTAGCCACCATAAATCTGTTCCCAGGGAACTTCCAAGTTAGAGCACCATTCTGGTTGGAGGTGAACCTCAAAGCCAAAGCCCTCAGCTGAAGCATTTTACGCCATGTCCAGCTGCTTCCTGGGGAAGGTTGAACCTGCCACACTGTTCTTCCTTTCAGCACATAGGCATGAAGCCAGGCAATCCACAATGAACCTGCCTGAGAGAGAAGTGCCCATAGGTGCTGAATAATGCAAGCCTTATTCCATATGCCCAAGTCTTTTAATCCAAGACCCCCCTCTGACTTTGGACAGCAAATGGAACTCCATTTGACTCTTGCTCCCTTAGCTGAGTCATCTCTTCCTTTCCAGAAGAACCTGCTGCATAATTGATTAATTCTTTTAAGAACAGCCTTAGGCAATACAAAGTGCCTGCACCAGAAATTGGACACATTAAAAAGAACAGATTGAATGAGCTGAAGCCTTCCTGCATAGGATAACATGCGTGCTGCCCAGCCATTGATTCTCTGAGTAATTCTATCGATCAAAGGAGAACAATCCTTTTCAGAGAGTCTTCTTGTGACCAAAGGGATCCCAAGGTACCTAACAGGTAGTTTGCCAAGTTTAAACCCTGTCAACTCTTGCATCTCAAGTAGAGTGGTCCTACTAACACCAGAGGAGAAGACTTCACTCTTGGAAGGGTTTAGTTGCAAACCAGAAATGGTATAAAAGTAATGGAGAATACCCTGTATGCCCACAACAGAATCCAAGTTACCCTTTGCAAAAATCAGCAGATCATCTGCAAAGCACAGGTGAGTAAGCTTGATTCTGTGACATTTAGGATGGTAGCTGTAAACTCCATGAAGAGCCCCTGCATCTAGAAGTCTGGATAAAACATTCATAGCAATGACAAAAAGATAAGGAGAGAGAGGGTCTCCCTGCCTTAACCCCTTTGCTCCTTCAAAGTACCCTACTAATCCTCCATTAAGAGAAATTGAGAACTTTGGGGAAGTGATGCATGCCTTGATCCATCCTATGAACTTATCAGGCAATCCATAAACTGATAAAACAGTGAGAATGAAGTCCCAATTTAATGAATCAAAAGCTTTTTGGAGATCAATCTTCATTGCAAAATGAGGGGATAATGTTGCTCTTCCATACCCTTTGACCAGTTCCTGAGCCATGAGAATATTATCTGAGATGCTTCTCCCTGGTATGAAGGCACTCTGATTGCTGGAGATCATAGTAGGAAGGAGTGGAGTGAGCCTGGCAGTGATGATCCTGGTAATACATTTATAAATGACAGAGCAGCATGAAATAGGCCTGAAGTCCTTCATATGATTAGGATTCTGGAATTTTGGGACAAGAGCAATACATGTAGAGTTAAAGACTGATATCCTGCTCCCTGATTGAAAGAAGGATAAGATTGCTGCAGTGACATCCTCTTCCACAATAGGCCAAGCAGTTTTAAAAAACTGTGCAGTGTATCCATCTGGCCCTGGGGCTTTGTCCCCATTCTGCTCAAACATGGCTCTTTTCACCTCCTCTTTTGTAACAGCCTTAGCTAAATTGTCCTTAGCTTCAGCAGGCAAGGCAGGCTGAATAAGTTCAGTAAGAAGCTCCCTAGGGCAGTCTGTGACCTGTTTGTCCTCAGTCCCAATCAACTTCTGAAAGAACCTTACAGCCTCCTTTGAAATTTGGCCAAAATCTTCCAACTTTCTTCCCTCATCATCATAGAGGACTCTGATGGATTGCTTGCTATGCTTTGCTGACACCATTTTATGGAAATAATGAGTGTTCTGATCCCCCTCCTGCAGCCATTTTATCCTTGATTTCTGCCTGTAATAACTTTCCTCAGCCTTTTGGAGTTCCATCAATTCTGCATAGAGTCTTCTTTCTGTTTCAACAAGAGTATTAGATGGCCTTTGATGTAGATTGCTCATCTGCATGCTCTCCAATTCTTGCCTTTTATCTTGAACCTTCCCTGAAATGTTGCCATATATGGCCAGGTTAAATGCCCTCAGTACTGCCTTTAATCTCTTCAATTTGTGGAATAGTGTGGTCATAGGATTGCCAATGAAAGGCTCTTGCCAAGAGTTTTCCACAATGTTCAGGAACTCTGGATTCCTAGTCCAGAAATTAAAAAACCTAAATGGCTTTGGGGGAGAATGAGCAGTCAAGTTCATCTTTATGTATGCTAGGCAGTGATCAGAAACCATTGGAGCCAAAAACTCAACAAATGAGTGAGCAAACTGTGTATGCCAGCAATCATTCACCAAAACCCTATCAAGCTTTTTAGCCAAGTAAGCATCAGTTTGGTGGTTGGACCAAGTGAATGCTGGTCCAGTACTGGTATGATCAAACACTGATAGCTGTGTCAAGCAGTCTTGAAAATCCTTCATATCAGAGGTAAGCATGTAGGAGCCATTGAAATCTGAGCTTTCCTGTGGTCTTGCTATAACATTGAAATCTCCAGCCAAAAGCCAAGGAGAGCCATCAATTCTGCCTTGAATGTCCTGAAGATGGTGCCAAAGCCTTCTTCTACTTATGCCTTCATTGCTTCCATAAATTGCTGTAATGTAGAACCTGGTAGAATTATAAGTGGTGCAGCATGTAATGCTCTGATCAGATGTTGCAATAAGATCAACCTGCATCTGATTTCTCCATAGGAACCATATTCTCCCATTATAAGCTTCTAAGTAGTTGTGATGTAGCTTCCATCCCTGAAAGAGCCTATCTACTATAGCTGGCATGTTTTGTTGTTTCACTCTTGTTTCCAGTAAGCAAACAAGGTCTGCCTTCAGGCAGTTTATTCTCTGTATAATACTTTTCTGCTTTTGAGGGTTGTTTAGCCCCCTAGTATTCCACACTATAAAATTCATGAAAGTTGAGGAGGGGTCACTCCAGAGGCAGGTAAAACTGCCTTACCTCTTTTCCCCTTGTCAATGGGCCCTTTCTTCTTATTCTTCAAGGCTTTCATCAAGTCTGCAACTCCTGCTGCTGTTGCCCTTTCCTTCTTAGGAGAGTTTGGAAGGATTTCCACCAATTGTTCCTCTTCTCTCCATTGCTCAGAGCCACTAGTTTGTCCAGGGTCTACATTTGTCCTCTCTGAGTCACTCAGGATGTCAAATCTGTTTTGGGAACCAGCTAATACTGACTTATTGCTTTTTTGTATGCTTCTGCTTCCACTCCCTTTACTGCCCTCATTAACTTCTGTTTCCTTCATACTTGCCTCTTTCTGTTCTTGAGCCATAGGCAGGGCACTGCTTTCAACTTCTACGCTGCTTGTAGCCTGTGCATCATGTTTTGACAGTTCTGCTTTAGGCCCCTCCTTTGGAATCCAAACTTTGGTAGCCCCTACAGGCTGTTTGGTGCAATTTCTGTCTGTATGCCCAAACAAATTGCAATGCTTGCATTTTGGAGGGTACCAAGGGATATCCACAACAACATTTGCAATAGTGCCATCACATAACTCAACATTAATACATTTTGGGATGGGGACATCCACTGCAATCTCCACACATACCTTTGCATAAGCCAATCTCTGTTGGCTGGCAGTGATTCTATCCATATACAATGGAGTTCCTAGGGCACTAGCAATATAGCTGAGGCCACGTCTGGTGTACAATTCCAGAGGAACTCCTCCCAAATGGATCCAAACAGGTAATTTCTTCAAATTAAACTCTAATGATTTCATACCTGGCTCCCATTTTCTCAGAATGAGTGGCTTATTCTGAATGTGCCAAGGTCCCTGCTCAAGAACCCATTCTCTGGTGTCAGCATTCGGAAATTGAATTAGGTATAAGTTCAGGCCAGCAGATTTGATCACCACTGCTCCATTCTTTCCCCATAACATGTTGGCAAGTCTCTGAAATGTGCTGAGGTTTGGTGCCTTGCCAACAAACTGCGCCACGACTGAGTTCATCCACACAGTTGCTCCTTCTTCAAAAACCTCAGCTGGAGGTTTGACGGTGATGGATCCATTTGATTGTTGAGGTGGGAAAAACAGCAACGATTGATCGGAGGAGATTGTGAAGAGCTTCTTCCAATCAAAATTGGTCTTGTCTGATGCCACGTCAGCAAAGGTGGTTGTAACTAACTTTTCTGGAATGTGCAAGCGCTCCGTAACTGTCTCACGATCCTCTCGAACATTGGATAATTCAGTATTTGGATCACCATTGATGAGATCATGAGAACCTGGTTCGTTGTTGAGAGCAACAGCAACCACTGTAGAACCTTCTTTTCTCATGCCAGGATCCATACTCTTCATCTGTTCCAAAAGAGCCTTAGCATCCTCTTTCTTGAAACACAACCCAAGTGATTTTTCAGTTGAAACACCCGAAACGAACGCGAATTCCTCCTCTGAAATACTGAAAGCATAAACCGGAACCCCAACCAATCTCTCAAGGCAGCCGTTTTTTTTTTTTTTTTTTTTTTTTTTTTTTTTTCAAATCAATCTTCCATACCTCAGCATCCTCTTCCCGTTCTCAGGTCCCGCTCTTACTCCGGCTCAGACTCCAAGTCCAGTTCTCGCTCTCGGTCTGTGTCCCGCTCCAAATCTGCTTCCCCGTCTAGCTCTCGATCTCGGTCCAGATCTTCCTCCAAAGTCCAGCTCAGATCTGCGATAATTTTAGCACAGAACCGGTTTCCGTTCGATGCGCAACCGATAATTTGGTGCTTTGTCAAGAGTGTGATTGGGACGCGCACGGTAGTTGCTCTGTTTCAGCCGCACACGATCGCACCCCTGTGGAAGGGTTTTCTGGTTGTCCCTCGGATCTGGAGATGGCTTCGGCTTGGGGATTCGATCTCGAAGAGAAGAAACAGTCAGATCAGAGCTGGAACAGGTGTCACCAAGAGTTGATGATGGTACCTTACGAGAGTTTTGGCTATGGGGAGATGTTCAGAAGCAGAATCACAGGAGTGGGAGTTTTGGCTATGGAGATCTGCACTTTAGTTTTGGCTATGGAGTAGTTGTAACTTGTACGAAAGCTGAAGAAAGCCTGAAGCTTTGGAAATGGAGAAGTACTTTGGGAATAATTATCTTATTTCTACTTTTGTGTATATCGTTGTGTTTTTGTGGCTTGTGTGATTCGATCGGAGGAGTGAAACACTCATGGCAGCAGGTCGAACTTGAAGGTAGGAGGGGAGAGGCTGAGATTCAAAACAGGGCTGACTGGCGGCAGGCGCATGATAAGAGGGCGGCGATGCGTTGAACTTGAAGCTTGAAGGATGAGGGAGACAGAACTTGAAGTTTGAACTGCTGATTTATGAAATCAGATCTGCAAAAATTCGTTGTAGGGAAACTCTTTGCTCTGCATCAAATCTGAAAGTGTGGCCTCTCCCTCTTACCTTCTAGATCTGCGGCGTAAGTAGAAGAAGAAAGACCGGTCAGTCTAAACGGCGCGGATCAGTTGACTTTTTCCAGCGAAGAAAGATCAGCGAAACGGCGACCGTTTCTTCTTTTTGTAGATCTCCTCTTCTAGATCTCTTCTTCTTTCCCCGTCCTCTTACCTTCTAGATCTGCGGCGTAAGTAGAAGAAGATCTGAAAGTGTGGCCTTTCCCCGTCCTCTTCTTTCCCCGTCCTCTTCTAGATCTCCTCACTCCATTGCTCTAATTTTGTATAGACTTATTTGTTGAAACAATGGCTTTATAGATTACAACTATAAGGTATGTTGTAGCTTGTTTGATTCTTATCAGCAAATCAAATCATATGATGTCATCTCACTAAAAAATTTTAAAAATAAATATCGATAATTTTATTTTTAATGAAGTGGTATCATGTGATTCACCGACAATATATAAATTTATACACTATCAGTATATCAAATATAACTCATATATATTGCCATGATTTCTAAGCAAGTTGTTAAGTTATTGTAGATTATTTTTTGTGTTTGTTTTGTCTAACTTAATTAATCCAAAAATCATGTGACAAAAGTCTAAACTAACCCCCAAACTATAACTTTTTTTTGGGTGCTAAATAAGCAGTTTTTATTAAAACACCAGATTGGAAAAACAACTAGACTATCTCAGCAAAATACAGCTACAACACTTATCTAACAAAACACCTTATAAACGAGCAACATAACAAGGAACAAAGACTATTCAGTAAGGCTATCACCAAGATGCAGTAAACATCTCAGATCTGAAAGTTCCCGATTTCGCCGAGGAGTCTGCAATCTCATTTGACTCTCGAAAGATACTGCATAACTTAACATTTCCAATCTCAGCTTTGAGTGAATCAATCTTTGCAAACTTCTCCCATAGCCTCCATGGTCTACTGTCCTTCATGGTGCACCAAGAAACCGTATTTTTCGAATCAGACTCTACTATAAACCCCATTGACTGCTTCTACTGAGACCCTGCAAACACCTCAAGAGCCACCTTTATCGCTTCCACTTCAGCAGCGCTTGAATCAGTAACACCTAAGGGACCTGAAAACATCGCCACAATATTTCCAATGTGATTACGCAGGACACCTCCACACCCTGCTGGATCAGGTTTTCCTCGAGCCGATCCATCGACATTAAACTTCAAACAGCCCAGCTCCGGAGGCACCCACCCAGAACAAGACCTCTTACTGTTCCCCACTAAACCAAAATCACAAGCAGTTGGATCGTGCCACCATAGTACTTCAACAATACACGCCTCATCACCAACAGCCTTAATCCAATGCATAGACCGAAGTTTTACTATATACAACACCTCATCGACAGTCCAGTTTCTATTATCAATTTTTTTTTCATTTCTTGCTAGGCACAGAGACCACATGGCTGCCGCACAGGATGTCAACCACCAGGTTCTCAAGTCACCCGAAAACAAGGGGTCAAAACATAGGGATAAGAAACACAACAAAGTCTTTGGCGGGCACCACTGCATATTCCACCAATTGAAAAATTTGCACCAAAACGTGTAAACCCAATCACACACAAACAAAACATGGTTGGTATTTTCATAGGCAAGGTTACACCATGGACAGAGGCACTGTACATCTATAAATGGCAGACCTCTGTTATGAAGGAAAGTCTTAGTTGGTATCCTGTCCAAAATAACCAACCACATGAAGCATTGGACTTTCGGAGGTATTTTAAAGCTCAATAATTTGCAAAACTCAAACATTGGTTGGGATTGAGACAGCTGGTTCAGTAAAAAAAAAATAGTTTTTTAACAGAGAAATTCCCCAAATTGTCATGCTCCCAGATAATCTCATCTCTATTTGCAGAATACAAGGAGAACTGATTAATTTTCCCAATCATATCATGAAGCAAGTCAGATTCCCATCCAAACAATGGCCTTCGAAAGAATGAACCCCAATGTTGATGGGCCAGACTATTGTTCATTGAGTATTCCTTAACCTTTGCAAACTTATCATTAGCCAATAGGAAGAGCCTGGGAAACAATTCCATAAGGGGTTTATCACCGCTCCACCTATCCCACCAAAAAAGAGTATCTCCTCCATTTCCAACCATCCATCTACAGGATGCCAATCCAATAAATTTTTTCACACTTTCATCCTCTTGGAGGTTGACCACTCCCTTCCATACTACCGAAATCTGATTCACTTTAACAGTACTTGGGACCCAGTTTTGAATTTGAACACCATATTTTGCAGCTACGATTTTTCTCCAAAGGGATTCAGGTTCCTTTGCAAATCTCCACCACCACTTTGCCAGTAGAGCCATATTTTTCTCCCGCAAGTTAACACAGCCCAACCCCCCAAATTTCTTAGGCATACAAACTTTGAGCCACTTAACCTTTGCAATTTTCTTCTGCATATCGTTTCCACCCCAAAGAAAATTCCTTCTAAATGCATCAATCTTATTGATAACACCTTTAGGGACTCGAAACAACATGTAATATAAGGGCAGCGATGATAATACTGCATTGATCAAAGTCACTCTCCCACCAAACGATAAGTAACTCCTCTTCCATGATGCTAGCTTCTTTCTAATCCTTTCAATAACCGGATTCCAAATCGCCAACCTATTCGGATTTGCTCCCAAAGGTAACCCCAAGTACATGAATGGCATAGGCCCTACTTGACAGCCCAGTATCCTTGCAAAATTCCCCTGTTCATTTTCATTCACTCCAAAAACAAATATACGAGATTTAAGGAAATTGATCCTTAACCCAGACAGTAATTCAAAGCACCATAGAATTTCTTTAACCTTCCATACAATGTTCTCTTCTGCTTTTAGGAACAAAATAGTGTCATCGACGAACTGCAAATGGGAAATAGTGAAATCATCCGAAAGACACGAAATCCCTTTGATTAAGCCCAAACTTTTAGCTTTTACCAACAATACATGGAGAGCTTCCACAACAAGAATAAACAGGAACGAGGATAGAGGATCCCCCTGCCTTAATCCTTTTTTCATATGAAACTGCTCTGAAGGAGATCCATTAACAAGAACAGACACCCATGCTGTTGATATACACTCCCTGATCCACTTGCACCACTTCTCACCAAAATCCATCATCTTCATTACCTGCAACAAAAAGTCCCAACTTACACTATCATACGGTTTCTCAAAGTCAAGTTTTAAACAAATAGATCCACCCCCATCTTTCCTCTTATTTATCGAGTCAATAACTTCATTTGCCAACAATACACCATCCAAAAATTGTCTCCCAGCAATGAACGCTGTTTGTGTATCACTAACCATCTTCCCCATCACCAACCTTAGCCTTCTTGAAAGAATTTTAGCTAAGATTTTGTACAATGAATTAACTAAGCTAATAGGTAAGTAATCCTTCAATCCCACCGGATTATCAATCTTTGGGATTAGAGTGATAAAAGATGAATTCAGCCCTCCCTCAAGCCTGCATTTTTATAAAATTCCTCTATAAACACCCACAAATCATTCTTTATGAAATCCCAACATTTTTTGAAGAAACAAAAATTATACCCATCAGGCCTAGGAGCCTTTGAGCTATCACAGCTCCAAATGGCCTCTTTCAATTCCTTCAATGAGAATGGCCTTTCCAAGCTTATAGCTTCATCTTCAGACAGTTGCTTTACCGATAATGGAACATCAATCCTCCACCTCTCCTCCTCCACATTAAAATGATCCTTAAAAAAAATCAAAGACCATTTTCTTTACCATATTAAGATTGGATATCCACACTCCATTTTTGACCAATCCTGGTATGTAGTTTCTTCTTGCTCTAACCTTTGCACTTTGATGAAAGAACTTAAGTCTTCTTATCGCATTCCTTCAACCAAGCAACCCTCGACTTTTGCTTCCAAATTATTTCCCTTTGCCTTAGTTTACTCCAGAATTCCTTAATACACATCTTTCTCTCTTCAATTTCCTCTTCATTAAGATCTCTACAATCTCCTTTCTCCTCGATCTTATTAATCTTCACCTCCAACTCCCTGATTTTTTTCATCAACATCCCCAAACACTTCCTTATTCCGAAGATTTAACACAGCCAACTTGTCTTTTAAGCATGGCACATCTTCCCCAGTATTCATTCTTGCCCACCTTTCTTGAACCATATTCCCAAATTCTTTGTGTAAAAACCAGCAGTTCATAAACTTAAACGGGCGTGGTCCCCAATCCATAGATTCAGCCAATAACATAACTGGAACATGATCGGATACAGACCTGCCCAACCCTTTCTGACATAGATCTCTAAAAGCATTCACCCAAGCAGCAGATATCAGGAATGGATCCAACCGACTTCTCTTACTCCCTTGTCCAAACCAAGTGAACATCTTCCCAGCCATAGGAAGATCAATCATTTCTCCGGAGTCAATGAAGTCGTTAAAGTCACTCATCCCGGATCCATCAAGAACACACCCCATCCTTTCACCACTTGATCTAACAGAATTGAAGTCCCCAGCTATACACCAGTTTCTATCCAGCTCGTTTTTTATTCTCAAAATATCACTCCATAACTCCTTTTTGCCAACCAAATCACACGGGGCATACACATTACAAACTACACAATCAAACCCTTCGCGGATCCATTTTCCTTTCACTATCATGAAATTCTTCCCAGTGCTTACTTTGACAGCATAAAAACTATCTATATCCCACACCATTAATAGGCCCCCAGAATTCCCGATCGAAGTTGAGAATCCCCAATCAAAACGATTATTCCCCCATAACTGTTGAATCACCGAACATGAAATTTCCCCCATTTTTGTTTCCTGAATCAAGAGAAGTTCAACCCTACAGCGACCTATCAACTTTTTAAGAACATCTCTTTTAATCATCGACCCAGCCCCCTAATATTCAAACACATAATCCTCATACCTATCCTCTTAAAATATAACACCACTATCCACCCAAAATATTTACAACAAAAAAAAACTCAACTTTCAGAACGATAATAGCTAACCTTATTTTTGTAGGTCCCGACCCTTCCTCCTTTCCAATTCCATGAGTTTTCCCACCACAATCTCATATTCACAATTTGCTGTCATCCCAAGCATTTTCTTGACCTCCCACGCGTTAACTGCTTGTTTGCACAATATATTCCTTCTGTTTTGAAATCTCCATCTGTTAGAGACTCATTAACAATACTCTGATCTACTTTATCTCTTTTCTCACCCTTCCTTATCTTCCTCGCCTTCCTTCCCTTAGAGATTTTTTTTCGATCAAGCACTTCATAAAATTCTGCCTCAATTTCACTAAGAGATTTAACTCATTTTTTCCTGCTCCCCGAACTCCCCCTACCTACCACAATATTTTTACTACTCAAGTCAACCATACCCGTCTCTTCATAAACCTCGATACCAAACCCTTTACTAGACCCCCCATCCTTGGCCTTCGTATGGCCCACATCAGACAAGCCGACTTCATTTCCTTCAATGGCAATCCCATAATTCTCCTGGGCCAAAGCACTCCTAGCCCAGCCATCAATCCTCAGATTATCATTTCCTAACCTAATTCCAATATCATCATGTCTATACTCTTCCCAATCTTCACTACTGCCTCCAGACATTTCCTCTCCATTGACCCCGCATTCATTGATCATAAATCCTTGCTCATTTTTTCTCACCTTACTATTTATCGTTCCTTCCTCAATGGAATTCGTGTCGCCGTTCCTGGTATTTATTCCTCGTAAATCATCCTCTGCCAGCCCCACATCCAAACACCTGTCAGCTCCTTTTGAAAAATCCGCTGCAATCCCTGTCAACTCATCGCTACCAGCTGTACTTTCTCCTGTCTGCATTCTTCTTACTGTCTGTTCATCTTCTTCAGCAACGCTCTTTCCTTCAACATTTTGTATTATGTGGTAAAAAAAAAGTGTAATACCACAATTAACCTCCCAAACTATAATTAATGACATGGTAAAGGGAATGTGTTTCAAAATTCTCAATCCTCATGCAATTGGGGGATTACTTTTAATGTAGGCATAGATGTGTTTACAAAATATTTTAGTTAATAAATTAGAATATAGCACTTTTTTTTTTATTGGTTTATTATCATAATAGATTAACTTTTGTTATGACTAGGTTTTTGCACATGATTATTTTTAAACCTATTTTCATAATTAAATCATGTTAATTTATTAATTATTACTAATTTAAGCCATTTTTTAGAAATAATAATATACTTTGTCCATATTTTTTAAATTTCAAAAATTTAATCAAAATCTAGTTTTTAATATAAATTATCAAATAAACTGCATAAATTAATTTGCTAAAACTTTTAATTTTTAAAGTATTAAAAATTTTCAAAGCAATATGAAACAAACCCTAAGTCTCTTGTCTAGTTAGGGTCTTCTAATTTTATAATTTTTGTTGTGATTCTTTGACACATCTATGTTCATATTTGCAGTTAAATACCCATAAATGTTTCATTTGTTTATTTTGCATGGAGCTTTTTTTTCTTTGACAGGGATTTGCCTAATGGTTCATGGCGTTGAAATTTTGGCCCTTTCGATGGGCAATGCAATTACATCTGGAATTTTGCGAAAAATCTTCAATGGAAACACTACTTAAGTGATCAATAAACTATTCTATATGGAAATTGCAAGGAAGCAATGGCCGTCTTCAAATCTTTTTCTTTTGTTTATTTTAAAAAATTTCTTACTCTTCTCTTGTCATTGGCTTGGCTGTTTCAATCTTTTTTTCTTAAATACGATTCAATTTTTTATTTTTATTTGTAAAGTGTGACTAAAATAAGCTACAGGAATGACTTTTGGTACTTCTAGTATTACAATAATTTTGAAATTTTTATTATGGGTTTGTTTATAATGTACTGTCAGTGTTTAAGTTTATATATTGACAGTGAATCTTACAATGATACTTCATTAAAAAATTAATCTCTAACCCTAACTCTAACCCTAACCTTACAAGTTAACTTTTAACAGGTGGCATTGTAGTATGCACTGTAGTGTATAGATCTATACACTGACAGTGCATCAAATATAAATCCTTTTGTTATTAAATTTTTTTTTATTTTTCTTAAAGTGTTAGTATATAATATTTATATCAAACATATATTCGAATATAAATATGAAGATATCATTTTTCAAATATATGAAAAAAAATTAAAAAATTAAAAATATTTATATTGAATACATACTCATCTGCGATATTGATTTGGGTAAATTTGAAAAAACATACTATCCACGATACAATAATTGTTAAATAGTCTAATGAAAAAGAATTATTTGAAAAACAAAAATTAAAAAATTAAAAATTGTTAAGAAAAAAATTGTTAAGAAATAAGAGAAAAGGGGAATAATTGTAAATTTAAAAAACATACTATCCACGATACAATAATTTTTAAATATTTATTTTTGTTAAAATTAAGAAAAAATTATTTTCATAAAAAATTATTTTTTTAATTAAAAAAGAAAATTAAAAAATAAGAGAAAAAGGGAAAAAAATATTTGTTTTCATTAAGGGTAATTTTGTTTTTACAATTTTCTTTCTAACAATTTTTTTTAAAAAAATAATTCTTCCTTGTTAGATCATTTAACAATTATTAAATTTTTGATAAGATATTTTTCAAATTTACCCTATTTATTTCTGAATCCAGGACAAAGAATATCAATTATTCATTTGACGACATCTGTTTTTTGGCCACAGTTTGATGACTTGAAATGTAATGGAAAACATCTTTTATGACTTGAAATGCTTATGACTAGTGTATGCGTGTAATCCTAGGTGATGCAAATGAGCCAGGATCCAAAATCCAAATCCAGCAATTTTCAGTAATTTTAATTGAGTTAATAGCATTAATGTTCCTCAAATTATAGGGCATATTTTATATTAGTTTTTAAACTTCAAAATGTATCAAATTGGTCCTTGATTACAAATATCATAACAAATTTATCCCTACCGTTAGCTTTTCCGTTACCTTTACTGTAGCAATCAGTTTAGTGACACGTGTCACCAGTTGATTGCATCACATTCCTCTTTATTTTTTTATTTTTTCTTTGATTTTTTTAATAAATAAATGTAAATAAATATTTTTTATAAAATTAATGTAAATAAATATTTATATTTTATAAATTATTTAATTATTAAAAAATTAATTTAAATTATTATTTATCTTTTGTATTTATTTATAAAGAATAATAAAGAAAAAGAGAAAATGAAAACATTAACAAATACAAAAGATAAATAATAATTTAAATTAATTTTTAACAATTAAATAATTTATAAAATATAAATATTTATTTACATTAATTTTATAAAAAAATATTTTTCTTTTTCTTTTTCTTCTTTCTTTTTTTTTATTTTTATAAATAAATTAATTTTGTAAAAATTAAATAATTTATAATTTATAAAATATAAAATATTTATTTACATTCATTTATTAAAAATATATTTTTTACTTTTTTATTTTCCTTATCTTTCTTTGTTTCTTTCTTTCCCTCTTTTCTTATAAAATTAATATAAATAAACTATTTTATATTTTAAAAATTAATTTAAATTATAATATGAATTATTATTTATTTTTATTTATTTACAAACAAGAGAAAAAGGGAAAAGATAAGAAAGGAAAAAAATAAAAAAACTTATAAATATAAAATAAATTAGTTAATTTTTAGAAAGTTAATTTAAAATATAATATAATATACTTATATATATATTGTATTTGTTTATAAAGAAGAGAAAAAAGAAGAAAGGGAAGAAACAAAAAAATAAAATTATTTTTTTATAAAATTAATTTAAACAAATAGTTTTATATTTTTTTTTTCAATTATTTTATTATTACAATATTAATTTAAATTATAATGTAAATTATTATTTAGTTTTTAATATTCATTTATAAAGAAGAGAAAAGCAACAAAAAAAATGAAGAAACGAAAAAATTAAAAATATTATAAAAATAATGTAAATAAATATTTCATACTTTTTAAATTAATTTATATTTTAAAAAAATAATTTTAATTTATAATATGAATTATTTTTTCTTTGTATTTATTTATAAAAAAAAATCAAAGAAAAAATATAAAAGAAATAAAGAAAAAGGAAAAAAAATGAAGACAACTACTGGAGCAATCTGCTGGTGACACGTGTCACTAAACTGATTGCTACAGTAAAACTAATGTAAAAGCTAACGGTAGGGACTAATTTGTTATGATACTTGTAATCAATGATCAATTTAATACGTTTTGAAGTTTATGGACCAATATAAAATATGCCATATAGTTTGGGGACCATTGATATTATTAACTCATTTTAATTTTTTAAGTTTCAAATGTTTATACCATTCTTGCATATAATAAATACAACTTATTTATAATAAATAAATTAAAATTAAAATTAAAATCTTATTTAATCTTTTACTGATGAATACAAAATTATTTATTTAAATTTTTGAATTTTATCAAATAAGGACAGAATATATTATTATTTCTTAAAAATTTAACATAATAAATTAACATAATTTAATTATAAAGAATAGGTTTAAAAATAATCATGTGAAAAAACCTAGTCATAACAAAAGTTAATAAATTATGATTATAAACCAATAAAAAGAAGTGTTATATTCTAAGTTAACTAAAATATATATAAATATATTTTTTGCTAAGCCAAAGAAATTTATTAAGTAATCAAAAGATTAAAAGACTAGCAAAGAACTAGTTAAGTAAAGACATAGTTCTATGCAAGATCAAAACACCTGACAAAATACCTTTTAAAAAAGCATATCACATCAAAACACCAAATGACTAACAAAAAACACCCAAAAATATATGGATACAACACCATACACCTTAATACCATAATTAACAAAAAGAAAGAACTCCAATAAACTCTTGCAAAAAAGCATAAAAGCTGTAAATCAGTAAGCAATTGCATGTCCAACTCTTTAGGCAATATCCAGCATAGGTACAAAGCTACTTAAAGAAACCATACTCTGCCCCACCTTGGAAGAAGTCGTCCAACCAAAAATTCCACTCATATCAAACTGGAGATGACATTCACAAACTAAATCAAAGCAACCAGGACAGCAAACAATCACCACCATGCCATAAAGCACTGTTTTCGTTCCACCCCTGCCTTAGCAATTGAGTCAGCCAGATTATTAGATTCTCTGTATATGTTGACAAAATCCACACTGACAATCTCACCAATCACAGTGTCAATTTTGCAAAAGATCTCCCAGAATTTCCATGATCTTAAACCCACATTCTTGCACCATGTAATTGTATTTCTGGAGTCTGATTCAATGATGAGCCTCTTTTGATTCCTCCATTCCTACTGAGCAAAGATTTCCAAGCACATCGTAACCAAATTGAACAAAAGCTGAAAACAACTCAACCCAATTCCTTTGCTCTCTCAAGGCATACATAAAGAAACTGAATTCAGCAGAAAGTATACCATAGTAGATTTCAACAGAAAATAAGATAACTTCTCCATAATGCCATAATGAAAGTTTTCAATTCTGTTTCTAACATCTGGATAGAAATTTCGGTTCGCAATCATCCTTCATCTATTTTATCAAAACACCATTCAAACCCTTTTTAACTGTATCCTTGCCCCAGAATTTTCTGCTTATGCCCACATGGCACTCCATGCCAGAATCAAATCAGCTTTGACTTTATCCTTCCATTTCAAAGTTAAACACAGATTCTTCAATTATGCAGCAAAAACTTCTTCCAGAAAACGTTCTCCACACCACCCCAAACACTCTCTTTTAGCTTTTTGCTCAGCCAAATAATTTTGTAACAAATAAAAGATCTCCGTACATATCCAAAAAACTAGATCAGCAATAGACTTCTTATTCCACTTTTAGTCTGCAAATCCTTCAGCATGCTTCGGTCACAAAAATGATTAACAATCCCTCGAATCTCTCTCCACCAATTCTTTCAGTTTTTCTACAATCACCTCCTCATTGCACCTTGCAGACAGCCCAAGCATCTTCCCCACCTCCCATGTAGCTCGAGCTTCTTCCCAATATAACTTATTCATCTTCCCACTCATTTCTTCTCCCTGAGTTTTGCCCTTAATGAGACTTTGTTCATTTAAAACTATACTCCTTCCCAATTCTTCCAGGCTGGCAACTTCATTTGTGTTTTCCAACAAAGCATCTGTCCCAATGTCATTACATGCATGCTCTCTATCTCTATTACCAACCATTTCCACAGTCTCCGACTCCGACTCCGCCTCTACCTCTTCCCCTGTTGCATTTGTTCCTCCATTATCATTTCTTCCATCAACCTTGCAATGAACCTGTTCATCTTCCAAATCTTTAGTAAATTCATCCATTTTTTCGTTTTCGTCCTTGTCAACATCAGCATTTTCACTAGTATAGTGAGTCTTTCCATCTTCAACCGATTCCGAAAAACTACTGAACTCAAGATGAGTGCATTCTTTTAGTAGAGACGCATCAGACATACATTTATTGCAATAGCAATGAAACATCTACCACCCTGTCATGATGGTGAAATATTTTCCATAACCATCTCCAATGGACTGAGGGAGGGATGTTATTGACAAAGACAGTAGTAATCTCAGTAACATCTTGATGCCTGTAATGAAGCCCTTCAAACCATCCATCACCCATTGACAACAGCACTTTAATATATTTTCATTTGTTGCTTCGTTCTTATAACCAGCATTCAAAATGAGTTTCTTTATATTTTGATTCCAATCAATTTCTCTATTTAAAAAGAGTAAATGATATCACTAAAATATTTTGTAAACACATTATTATGTCCATCTGCTTAATTATTATGTTCTTTTCAAAAAAGGATCTATTTTCAAAGATATTCCAAACATAATTTTTTAAACAAAAATATACGCACCTCTTACATATATATATATATATATATATATATATATATATATATATATTCCCACAATTTACGATCTTAGCGATAATTATATCCATCTGCTTAATTACTTCCAGACTAACATTTGATATTATTAGTGCATGTTAAATTTCATTTTTTATTTTTTTTGTAGAGATTTTAAAAAGGGTTTTAGAGAGAGACGGATGACCAATGACGACTAATGAAAAGGAAATGCTTTTATGGCAATCCTGCCTGCTACAATATGCTTGCACCATAAATATTGTTTTTTTCTAAGGTGAAAAATATGTATTTAGTTTTTCTAAGAGATATGTATATATTGTTTTAAGAACAAAACCCAGCTATATTTGTTTTGTCACACAAATAATTACTGAATTATATCAAATAAAAATAAAAAGTTTTATTTAATTATAATTTAAAAATATAAAAATATTTTAATAATAAATTAGATTTAAATAAATTTAAATGGTTAAATTAGATTTAAGTAAATATGATAATTCATATACATTCGCATGTCCTAATTATATTATATTTATGTGGGACATTTCTTTGCAATCTTGTAAGCATTTAACATTATTTCATTACTGCATATATATATAAAATTAATGTAGAATATATAAAAATATTCAAATACGAATATACTCACCGATTTAATACGACCAGAAAAATAATATCGAGTCAAGGTAGAACCTCTGACCTTAAGACGATTATTGCCTATTGTCATAACGGTTTTTAGACCGCTAGACGAATTTTAAAACAAAATGGAGTCGCCACCAATCTTTTTGTTTAGGTGCGATTGGTCACCTATTAAAATCGGTTTTAGTAAAATATTTTAAAATTAATTAAAACATATTTTAAACCAATTTCGAAGTCTGCTGGGTTCGGGAGTCGGTTATGTGCGGAGAAAGATTAGCACCCCCGCGACGCCCGTTTAGAAAACGGTACCATTTAATTATGTGTTATCCTAAGCCTCGATTTAATGGACTCAACAGCGGTATTTAAAATTATTTCTCTTTCTTATTTCTTTTCCAAAACATGTTTATTATTCTTTTATTTTAAAAAAAAAATTGTTATTATTTTTTGAAAATGAAAGAGAACACAAATATTTTATCGAGAACACTCATTAAATATTCTCAACACTCTTGGTGGTATTTAATGAGATCCTCTCACCTCAAGATATCTTAAGAATCACCACTGTGATATTTTTTTTATTTAAATACATATGATGCGAATATTTAAACATGGAATGCACACGGTTAAGCATATAAGACATATGATTAAATACATAATTTCATGATTAAACATACGAAACGTAATATTTAACGCGAGCATGACAAAATATCAAACGGGATTCCCGAGGGGAATCTGACATTTCTTGCAGTTTTAGATCTTTCTAAAAACGATCTAGTCGGACCAATTCCCAAGGGGAATCAATTTGATACATTTGATAATGTTTCCTACAGCGATAACTTGGGATTGTGTGGCTTGCCATTGTCGAAGCAATGCAGCAACCTTGGAGGACCAAAACCAGCAGCACCAATGGATATGGAACACGAAGGTTTTGCAATACCCTTTATTTGGAAAGTTGTAATGATGGGGTATGGATGTGGGGTTGTGCTAGGATTAAGCTTTGGTTACATTGTTTTCACAACTGGAAAACCATGGTGGATTGTAAGAATCATTGAGAGAGATCTGCAAAACAATGTTACAAAGAGGATTATCGATAGCAGTACATCCCAAATGATTTAGTTTTCTATGTTGTCAGAGTGGCAGTCGAACTGAATCCAATGCATCAACCTGTTTTTGTAAGATCTGACTAGAAAAATAACTGTAATTCAACTTGGGGGTATTTATTGAATATCTCAATGGTTGTAACAAAACTTGGGTAATATGATTCAAGGTGTTCAAATTTGATAATTTTAGATACGATACGAAAATACAATATAAGTACGATATATTTAATAAATATAAAAATAATTTAATAAACACGATATGATACGTTTAAACATGATAACATGACTCATTTAATACACGTATTATATTCATATTTAAGATTTTGATAATATTTTATGTTATATTTATGTAAGTCAAACCTAAATTCAATGTTCATATTCATGTCTATGTCCATATCGTTCGTTTGTAGTTTTCAAAAGGGAACCCACATCTCTCCGCCAGATTAAGATATTTGGATAATTTTTTGTTTTAAATTAATGTACGTTAATGTTCCTTCACCATCTCCTTCTATTTTATTTTATTTTGTTTAATCTATTTAACCATATATTTCAATATCTCTTTCCAGAGCTATAATGTTCCAATTGGTGTTTTTATTTATTTTTTATTATTGAGTATAGTTGAATTCGCTATTGTGAAAGGATTAATAAGTAGGTACCATGTCGCTATAGGATATATTAGTTAATATGATTAATTTTTTGACAACATTTTTCCCTTACTTTTCCTTATTCATATTTTGGTGGACCATATATTACGTGTACAAACAACGGAGATAGACAAGTAATGCTTACATGAATATTTCCGTTAATTTTTTATTTTTGACACATGAAAAGATGTATTATGAAATTTTTTGAAAAATTATATATGATAAATGTATAAATTAAAACGAAACATTAATAAAAGATAATGAACTATCCAATTATTTTTTCTGGAAACTTTTTCCTGTATTGTAATAATCGAAGTTTCATAAATGATTTTCATGAAAATTTTGAATTATGCCTTGTTTTCCACAGTAACATCCTAACTAAAGAGACCGAAGTTGTAGAGAAACATTTTTTTTTTTAAAGTATCCACTATTTATTTTGGATAAGTTGAGATTTTAATTAATTATGCAAAAGTAGTTAGAAAATTCTGCTTTGTATCTATATATGTGAATGTGATGTTAATAATGCATGCATATAAGAACAAGTATTGATATTAATTAAAGAGTTTTACTTGTCTTTGTAAGTGCATTTACAGGCCAGAAGGTTCTTAAATTGGGTAAAAAAATGAGAATTTGAAAAACCATCCTGCCTGTAACCCTGTGACATGCTTGCACCATAAATATTTTTTTTTCTAAGGTGAAAAATATATGTATTTAGTTTTTCTAAGAGATATGTATATATTGTTTTAAGAACAAAACCCACCTATATTTGTTTTGTCACACAAATAATTACTGAATTATATCAAATAAAAATAAAAAAAAAATATTTAATTTTAATTTAAAATATTTTTAATATTTAAATAATAAATTAGATTTAAGTAAATCTGATAATTCGTGTTCACATGTCCTAATTATATTATATTATATATGGGACATTAATTAACAATTATAAACATAAATAAGAATAATTAAATAAGTTAAGATTATAAACTCGTGTTACACGACATATATATATATATATATATATATATATATATATATATATATTTTTGCTAAATCAAACTCATTTTATTAAGAAAGCAGAGTTCAGAAGACAAAGGTATAAAGACCCTCGTCCATCCCACATAAGAGAAACAGAACAAAAGCATAATAAAGCACCAATGTGATACAACACAGTGAAGAAATAAAATCATCCAGTTTGTGTCTTCCACTGCATATAGAGAACCTTCACCATCAAGCCATGAAAAAGTCGAGACCAGGGTTTCAAATAGTGGCCGCGTCGCGGAATAGCGGCCGCTATTTCGCGATAGCGGTGGCTTCCGTTACCGATATCAACCGCTATGGAGGTGTGAGCGACGGTTCACACTAATAGCGGTAAAAAGCGGCCGCAAATAGCGCCATAACGGAAAATAGCGGGAATAGCGATTGTTATTTAAAAAAAAAAAAAAAAAGAGAATTGAAGGTTGACATGCTAAAAAGTTACTCAAAAATACAAAAAAAATCAACTTCATCAACAAAATACTTTAAAATCATTAAAAATAAAATTTTATGATTATAATTATAATTACTATGTTTTACATTAAGTTGTGTAAAATTGAAAAAAAATTCACGACCGCGATGACCGCAAACCGCAATGACCGTGATAGCATCCGTTACGTCCGCAATCGCGATAAACGCAACGCGACCGAAAACGCGACCGCGACCGCAATTTAAATCCCTGGTCGAGACGATCCACCCCTGCTCTTGCTAAAACATCGGCTATTTCTTTTTTTTTTTTTTTTGGATAATTAACACATCGGCTATTTCATTGCTTCTAAATGTTGGTAATTTTAGCTCCCCCAGCTTGAATACATATTGTATCAATCATTAAAATAATATAACCCAGTTTCCAAGGCCTATGCTCCTCATTATTGCACCAAGAAACAGTCGTAACCAAATCTGATTCAATACATAGTTTCCCTTTCTTCCACCCTTCTGCAAATAGGAACACATCAAGTGCCACTTTAATGGCCATTACTTCCGCCACATTTGAGTCCTGTATCCCAATAGGATCTGAAAACATAGCAACACGAATACCATCATCATTCCTCAAAACTCCACTACATCCCACCGGATCAAGTTTGCCTCTGGCCCAAACATCCACATTAAACTTCAAGAAACCGATTGCCCTGCCTTTTCGAAGAATGTCTGATTGAGTTAAGATCCCCTGCTACACACCAATTTTCACCCTAATCCTTCAAACCAAAAATGAATTCCCACGAAATTACACGATTAATAATATAAAACTAAGTTATACAATTCGTTTGAAGCAAGCAACTTGTTTAAATATACTAGAATGATACCCGTGCGATACCGCGAAAATCAAATGTTAAATATATGATCACAATATTCTTAAAAATAAAAGTTAACAATCAAGCAAAAAAAAGTAAATTAATATTTAATGAAATAGTAGAAGAGAATTGTCATAACAATTTAAAGTTCTAAACAATAAAAAACAAAAATAACAATAGAGATCAGCATCGAAATTAACAGTTGTTTTTATATAACTTAAATGCTCAACAGCATCACAACTGCCAATATATATCTATCAAAGTAGTGTGATCTAGTTCCATCATTGTTGCTGCCAGCAGATTCATCAAAGTTATATATTCTAGTCCTTAAACTCTCAAATGTTCGAAAGTTAATATATTGAACAGAAACAATTTGCAACTCACTATTAGCACCCACAACAGAGAGCATATTAACATCTGAAGTCTGACCAACAACCCCTTTGTGCAGACTCCTAAAATCCATTACATCATCCTACATAAGTTCTAAAGTATCAACCAACTCTCTTTGCACATAATTTCTTTTTGTCTTAATTTATTGGACCTATGAATGTTTATTCTTTAAGCTTGTTCACCCCCTCATTTACATCATGGATAAACACTGGGACACCATATAATCTTGATGTGTATGAGCTTCCTCTATTAATAGCATCAATAATTATAGGTAAAATATGAGATGGTAATCTATTCAACCTTTCTACCTAACAAAACCATAAAACATAAGCACATTTCATAACCTTGGCCTATTTAATCTCTATCTATGAAACAACCTAAACCTACTTTCTCTTGCAATATCACTTTAGTCATTATAAAACAACATAAAGCATGAAGGCATGCATAAAGAAATACTTTGCAGAGGCTATGCCAGCTGTGAACAATGAAAGTGTCCACCAACCCCTAAAACCAAATCAATGCAAATAATCAAGATTACATTTCTTTCTAGCCTTATGCTAGTATTTTAGTCTAGGTTCTTTGCAGTTGAAGCAAACATGTTTTTATTCAGTCTTGTCACCGAAGAATTCGAATCTCTATTAGCAATGACTATATACATAGTAACTGATTTTAGGTTCTTATAAAGTATATCAAAAAATATAAATTGGGATACATTTATCTCTTATCTTATAGTGAAAAGATTCAGAAGGCTTTCTTTATTTATGAAAGAAAAATCTTCATTGATAAAGACACCTGCAAGGCCTAAATCATCCTCTATCATAACCTTTGCAACCCTCTAATTTCACTTTATATTATATAATTACAAAGTAGTCGAAAAATACATTTGACATACTTCATGTGCACAAACTTATATTTGAGATAAAGATGCATGTAAAAACATGACATACCTAAAATGTACGGATCCATTTGGACCACCAGACTTTGTAGCCTACAAACATAAGTAGCACAAAATTAGTATATAAGTTTCCTCTTTTTTTTTTTTTTTTTTTCATTCTCATATAACAAAGTAAAGAAGATACATCATAACATTCACAAAACCTTTAAACATATATTGTTTATTTGACCTTGTCATAAGTCATAGCATCATTAAATCCAAAGTTAGTACAGAAGGAATAATAGCTGGATTTTCTGATATTTATAATTGAAAAATAACATTAAGACGAAGAACGTTGCCACCATGATGAACTCAATGCTAAGCCACAACTTAAGTCCGCAAACACAAATCTCAGACTTTACTTTTGAGGCACTAAAAGCCACAACTTATTTACATTTTGCAAAAAAATTGGATAGGAAGAGCGATACAAAAATATACCTTTATAGCTTTAGATAGGTTTCCTTAATAATTGCTGCAAAAGGAAAGTGTTAAATACAATTTAGCATATTTTAACTGGTTTGAAGATGAGACAGCCCATGCTATTATAGCATTAGAAATTTCTTTAATGGGCACAACGTCAGAAATTTCTAAAAGTTCCCCATTCTATCATCGTTTCTATCACATGATATCTCTTTAATGGGTACAACATCAACAACTTCTTTTAGGTTTTATGCTATGAGTTTCACTCTCAAGGAGATGATATTCAAATCCAGGTTCTTAATCTTAATTGTCCCTAGAAAATTCAAAATAAATGTAAAGTAAGAATAGAGCAGGTAATGTTTATACAAAGAAAGAAATGCTGTAGAGATATCATTTTTTGAGTATGATATTGGAAGATAGATTTGAAAAAATAAGGAAATATTTGTTGCACAAAATACTGGGGTACTTTTAAAGTTCTCTTCCGACATGTTCTATATATTTTATTAGATGTTTGTTTGATTGTTAGTTCTCTACTGTATCTCTCTATTCTCGCTTTCGTAACTAATAAGCTATACTAACCAGATTGGTAAAACAGAAACTAATATATTGAATTCCATATCACAACTGGAAGACTCTGAATTTAAATAGTACATTGTTCATTTGATTTAATTTTTTTATTTGGAGTTAAGCTCTCTCATTTTACTAAAAGATGGCATGAGTGTTATATAAAGAAATGCAGCATTAGGTTTCTCAATATTTATATATAATGTAGATAAGAAACTAAATAAAGTCAGAAATTGATAGCACATACTTTTTCCCAATCCTGTAGGAGAAAAAAGGTGCTGACAATAAAAACAGAGCCAACAATTGCTTAGAATAAAAACTGAGCATGACAACGAAAAATTATAATTGTCAAAAACAGATATTATAATAATTATAACATTAAAGGAAAGAAAAAGCTACAACTCAGTAAGAAAAAATCTAAAAATTTCCCAAAACAAAATACCATAATTTGATTCAAACATTAGGTTTTCAAATTTTATCAGAACTCTAACATTAATTCAATAAATCAAACTATTTCACAACTCAAAAAGGAGGAAAAAAAAAATACCAAGATGTAACCAGTCCAGCATAAGGACCTCAACAATGATTCTTGAAAGTCTTGAAAACCATCATGATTAAGTTGTTTAACTTTAACCACGACATTATGATTAAAATCTAATGATCCAAATGAAATTTAAAAGTTACGCAATAGGTAAAACATACAACAAATTTGGAAATATGTTCAAAAATATACGAAATGCAAATTTTATACAACTTAAATAATAAAGATAGACAAAGACAGGAAAAAGTGAAAAGCAGCAATACTTGCCTCTCTATTTCTAACCTCAGGAAACTCCTCCAAATCCTCCTTTTCCCAGCAAATTTGTTTCTCAAACAATATTTTTTCATTGTTGCCAACTCCTAAAATGTTAAACGTGTCCCACCACTTTTAAAGTCTTTTCCTTAATCACTTATATATATTTTTTTTTCATGCTGTGTACCAAAGTTTAAAAAAAAAAAAGGATTAGCACCCAAAAAAACAAAAGATTCTACAAAAGCAAATATAACAATTTAAAAGGAATTTTTTTTAGCTTTTTCACCTTCAAAGGGCACCTAAAGGAGGATAGACCAAGCTAGCCTACAACCTCTGTAACAATATCAAATGCGAGAGTTTCCTTTGCTAAGTCCTCCAATAACAAATATAACAAAGTTACACAGGATTCTAATAACCCAAAATCACACAGGATTGAAAACCCAAATTAACAAATCAATTATGACGATAACTCATATTCTTTGCTAATTCATGCATGAACCATTAACATTTTAAATCCAGTCTCATCATTCTTATGTTCAATTGTTGATACCTCAATTTTACGCAAATGATTTTAAATTAGTTATATGTAGATTTTAAAACCTCCACTATTCTCATTACCATTTAGAGATGCATGCTTATTTATTCAAAATTATCAACATAAACATAGATTCATATCTTTTATCAATAACTATAATAATTCTGTAGCAACAAACAAACAACCAGATTGGGTAATTTGATTTATTATTAATACAAAAGATAAATTTTTGCGAAAGCAATACCTCAAATTCTATCTCAGCACAAACCTTTCAACTTGTTTTTGTACTTTTTCTTCAGTTCTTTTTTTCGTTTTCCCATTTGAATAGAACGACTGCTTGCAATGAAAAAAAGGAAAGGGTTAAAGGGTTAGGGCAATAGAATGAGAAGATTATGAAAACAAAAATAACGTTCATAAAAAAAGGAGAAAATGGTGAGAAATAAGGAATGAGAGGGTCGGATCGACCATGTGGGTCTGGTTCCCTTCCATTTTTTTATTTTTTTTTCAAATTTCTTCCCTCTGCTCCCAAACCTTCAATGGCCTGAGACAACTTGACTCCTCTGCAAAAAGAAAAAGGAAGGATCTAGATAATCACATGTGCAAGAAGAAAGAAAAAGGGAAAGGAAGAGGAAAAGAGAAAGATGAGAAAAAAAATTGTATGAAAGAAGATGGCAGAAAAAAGAAAGACAACCAATCTACTGACCCTTTCTCATCCATATGTCAATCCCATTTTTTCAAAAAATTAAAAATTAAACGGAAAATGGGGAAGGAAAAGAGGAAGAAGAAGAGAAAGTCAAAGGCAAATAAGAACTCTGCCATCCAATCATCTACCTACTCTTTTCCCATCATCAATCATCTCAACACCCAATCCATAAGAAATCTACTAGACCATTCATCCACCTACTCTTTCTAATCATCTGTCATCCCCATTTCCATTTTTTTTTTTTAAATTGAAACCAAAATTGAAAGAAAAAAAAAATCTCCCTCCCTCTTTTCCTTCTCTTCCTGTTTCTTTTGCTCTCTTTCCCTTTGTCACCCAATCCCACTTTTTTTTTCAAACGATAAAATCCAAAACATTTTTTAAAAAATTAAGTAAAATGAAGTAAGTAAAAAGAATAACTCCCATTAAAAAAATAAAAAAAAAAAAAGAAAAGAGAGACAAAGTGCAAGAATCTGTCTTTTTTTTTCTTTCAAAATAAATAAATTTTTTTTTTAAAATAAAAATGAAGCAAATGAAGAAAGGGAGAGAAAATGCAATGGTAATACTACTTCCCATTCTTCTTTCTTTTTTTTTTTGATAAGTAAAAAAAATAAAAAAACAGTGAACAATGTGGAACAAAGGAAAGAAAGGGAGGAAAAAGTACAGTGTCGACACTGCCTGTATGCCTCCCTTTTTTCCTTTTTTCAATATAAAAAAACAAAAAAAAACTAAAAAGGAGCAAGAGTGAACAGTGCTTTCAGCATCCAAAATCAAAACCCAAAAACGGTGCTGTTTGGAAAAGGAAAAATCGAAAAGAAAAAAAAAATGCAAAAGAGAAGGAAATAGAAGTTGGGTGACATGGATAGCTTGCCTGGGCCCGAAAAAAACTCATATTTATAGTAAGGATATTTGCTATAAGTGTCCGATTTATTCATGTGGGTCAGATCACCACTCAAAATTTTTTATATTTTTTTATCCAAGTTTGGCCCGGGTCGGACCGAATTGAAAAATACTTATCCAGATCTGATCCAATACGAGCCGGTCGAGTAGTCCGACTCTTGAACAAGTCTACTCTATACTAGCTAAGACTGCATTTTCAAGGTGCCCTATGTTAGGGGTGAGCGTTCGATCGAGTCGAGTGAAAAAAATTCGGATTAGTCGAGTTGACGAGTCCTATTTTGTCAACCAAACTCAATTTGAAATTTTAGCGAATCGAGTCGAGTTAAAACAAATTCGAGTCGAGTCGAGTCGAATAATTTATTCGAGTTAAAATGTTATCTTGTAAATGTTGATTGATTAGATCATGTTACTGTTATCTTGTAAATGCATGTATATCTATAATTTTGAAATTTAGTTCTATGAAATTACAAATATTTTTTTTTTGTGTTCTATCTTTTCTTATAAATATAACTATCAAAGACTTGTCATACTAAATAAATAGCCTACTATTGACCTTTAAAAAAAGAGAATTCATTATCTTTTGAATTTCATCGTTTGGTTAGCTTGGTAATGTGCATGATATCAACCAAAAGCTTCAATCTTTAACTGAATGAAGCATTGAGTGATAGCCTTCCCCTTTTGAAACTCAAAAAATTCAATGTAAACTTTCAATCTAGACTTGTCAATTTCAAAGGGAAAAAAAATGAATGATAAATTATTAAGACAATAAGTATGCAGTCAACAGCTCATGTGGATTTATTTTTCTACTGAATGGTGACAAACAACAAAAATAAATGACTCAACAAAAATGGGCTAAAGAGTAAAAAGGGAAGACGAAATAAGAAAAACGCAAAACTCAAGCTTAGTATCAAACTCAAATGAGTAAAACGACGTCGTATAGAAATATCTTATTCGGATTTTCGAGTTATTCGAGTTGTATAAATCAAATCCTAGCTAAATTATATAACTCAAATTACTTAGTCGAGTTGATCCGAAAATCCGAATAACTCTAATAAACCGAACTATTTAATTCGAAATTTGAAAATTTTTTCGGTTTTTTCGAGTCGAGTCGGATTTTGCTCACCCCTACTCTATGTTTCATGACATGCATACTCATAAACTTCCATATCAGAACTATGAATGTTTTCTTCAATTTCATATCATATATTCAACGGCATTTCACATTTACCAAATCTAGATAGCCGCAATAACTTATAGGTACATTTCTTTACTTTCTTATAGTCTTTACTTTCTTATAGAACATGAATGGGGTGAGGCATAATTGCATAAATTATAAATCTTCTTCTTCCTTCTCTTCTCTCTAAAACCCCAGCTTTGTTTGTTTTCTCTAAAACACTCCTATTTTCTTCTCTTTAACCCTAAACAAACAACAGTAAGGGAGAGACTACGTTGTTTTGAACCTTAGTTTACTTCCCATTTTCATTGGTGCTCTCTCATGTGTTCTTGGCTCCTTCCTCGCCCAAGTATTCTTAATTCATATCTTTCTCCTATCATCTTCTTACATTGACTAGTTTTTTTGGGTTTATTTTTTAGTGAATGAGTTAGTTCTAGGTGCAATACCACATTACACTACCCACCTTATACTCCTAGGATGCTACGAGTTGCCATTTTCTTCGATGTAGCTTATACTTGGAGGCTGTTTACCATACTTTGTTCAGCACAACCATGTCGCCTCCCCCGTTGTCACTGTTAATATTTTTGCACTACCCTCTTCTGGTTTGTTTTTCTTTCTTTAGACTCCGCTTTGAGAGAGTCATTTCGCTTTGGAGATATTGAATTCACGTTGGGTTGTTTTCGCTTCTTATTGGCTTTCTCATCGATGACAAGAGATTGATTGATTGGCTGATCATGATTGCATGCTCACCTTTTGTGCAGCATATTTCCTTTTATGTTGAGTATCAAGTTGCTGCTATACGAGGCAATGAGCATTTGTTGGATAATGATGGTTAGAGTTATTGTTTGGTTCTTATTTGTTGAATCAATGGCTTTATAGATTACAACTATAAGGTATGTTGTAGGATCTTACAATTTCAGTTTGAAGCTACCCTCCACCTAATGGTACTACTTTAGATATATTAGTTGGGAAAATTTCATAATTCCTTTTCTCAAAGTTTTCTAATTTATTGAACATGGAGGAAAATGGAGCTCATGTATGAAGTAGTGTACACACAAATTTCGTGTCAAAAATATGACAAGAAAAATTTGCAGTCAAATAAGAATTTTATTAATCAAATTTTGAGGTTACAATCTCTGGAAGTTCTTAAAATAAAGAAATCCTTTGATTCTTTTCTTCAACAAGATTCTGATGAGATCCGCTTCAAGGTTCTTTTAGACTTGATCTTGAAAAACGGGTTTGACCTCCTTTCTTTCTATGCAACAAGATCGGAGAGCAGCTTTTTGAGAGATCTTGAGATTCGCTTCAAGGGTCTTCTAGACTTAATCTTGAAAAACGGGAATGATCTCCTTTCTTTTGATGAAACAAGATCAAAGAGTAGTTTTCTTAAGAACATGCACAACGTTCTTCAGAATATCTCCAATTTCTTCAATTCCTTCAAAGAATTCTTCTTGAGATTTTGGAGAGGATTCGGGTCTTCAAAATCTTCTTTTTCTCTTCAGGCTTCTGAATTCTGTCATTTGTGTTGAGGGGAGGTCTCTATTTATAGTGGTAGCTAGCCAGGTGAAATAAAGTTCTAAAAGAACTTGTCCTCCTTATTTATCTCTTAATTAATTTAATTTAATTAGAGATAAAACTTTATTATTTATCCTTTAATTAATTAAATTTAATTAGAGATAAAATTTTATTATTTATCTCTTAATTAATTTAATTAGAGATAAAACTTCTTAATTAATTTAATCTAATTAAAGATAAAATAATTATGACACATAGGTGAAATTTGATTGGATGACCCATGAATCCTTGCAATTTAATTGGTCAAGTCATGTGCACATATTTAATTAATTATAAAATAATTAATAATGATGTCATCGCATACGATGTCATCAATTTCACATGGTGATCCATAATTTAATTAAAAATTCCTTTAATTAAAAGAATTCCCAATTGACATGTGGCAATTTGTAATTGGTCAAAAAAAATTTCCTTCTACAAATGCCCTCTCAAGACTTGATTACGTACACGATTTTTGTTGAGTGTAGCAAGTGGACAAATCTTGAAATTTAATTTGCTTTTGATGCCAAAATTTATTTACACCTTTACATTGTCTTGAGAAAATTTGCAAACATCAATGGTTCCACATGATTTTGTATGTGACAAAAGAGCAAGTATTGAAATTTAATTTTGATTTAGCAAAAATCAAGACTATATATATATATATATATATATATATATATATATATTAAGGCATTTGGCTAGTGCAACTTTGATAAATTTCAACTTGAAATTATGCCAACCAAATCCAATTCACTCTTGTAGTCCAGCTAGGATTTGTCTCCTTTAACAATAATCAAAACAAATCCTTGTCATATAATCCCATCGAACTTGTCATTCCTTGGGATAAATTCTTCAAGTCATAGTTTAATAAGGATTAAATTCTTATTCACTCTCTGAGCTAGGATTTAGAAACCCATTAGGATTTGACTTCTAACCAGTATATAAAGCACCCCGAGGACTTTGAATTCTCATATTTCCAATAGCATGAAGCCTCGTAACTTCAGATGAGTTTTTTGTTTTTTTTTTGCCGTAACTTTTTTTTTATGCAATCTAATTTTACATTCTCAATTACTGATTGCAGGATGTATGTGCTCTCTCATCAAGAAGAACATTAGGAGATGATAATTGATATGGCCCAGTTTCACGTCAAAGACTTGTCTCTGGATAAAACTTTAATGAAGCAATCAACGGCTTTACATGATAATTCGCAAAACATACATGGGTCTCATCTAGAAACTTTTGCATCAGCTTCAGTCTCGAATTGCTTTTCACTTTTTTTGAACATCACAAGCTGGAACAGTTTTTTTTTTTTTCAGGAGCTGGTGTGCTGTCGAAACCCCAGGTAAAGAAGACAAAGAATTATGCTGCGAACTTGTAATGTTATTCGGCTGCATTGTTGATATCTTGGTCCAGCATCACGGGAACCTCAAATTCATGGCCTTTTCAATCTGAATTAGGAGATGTGTTGCAACAATCACAAGCCCAGCGGCTCCTCAGTTGACACCTACCGTTTATTTGAATATGTTTTGCTCTTTATGTCTGTTCCCAGCGCAAACCAGGGTAATGGGAACTCACGGCTTTGAAACTCGTTTACGAGTTGGTCCATGGTCAACTTCATCGGCCTTTCAACTAAACCGGTTATTTCAAATTACATGAATTAGATGACAGCATATATATATATATATATATACTTGTCACTTATAAATTACATGCATGTTGACACCTTGCATTCTAGTTTAATGGTCAACAATAACCATGCAAGTTATAGCTTTGCCATGCATGTCAACGCGTTACATGTTTCTCTTGCATGTTTCATCAACTTTACCTTAAACAAATCTCATGCATTACTTTTAAGGATAAAGAAACGTGTTCATGCATTACATGTTTTCATTCTTTTTCATGCGCCACTTGTCCAAGACTTTATTTTCAAGTTTTTTTTTTTTAAAAAAAAAAACTTTCTATTTACTATGACATGTTATTTTCTTTTGTAGAACCATAATGGTGTACTTCAAAGATCTCAACAATTATTTTGTCTCTTTCCGAGGATATGAAGATATTAGATTATATCTCTTCATCGACATGCCCATATCGGGTAGATATAAATCCACTTGAAAATCATTCGATTTTTCTATCGCTTCTTTTCAAGGAAGACGAAGACATTAGAAAAGGATTATATCTCTTCATCGACATGCCCATATCGGGTAGATATAAATCCACTTGGAAATCATTCGATTTTTCTGCCGCTTCTTTCCAAGGAAGACGAAGACATTAGAAAAGAATTATATCTCTTCACCGACATGCCCATATCGGGTAGATATAATTCCACTTGGAAGTCATTCGATTTTTCTATCTCTTCTTTCCAAGGAAGACGAAGACATTAGAAAAGGATTATATCTCTTCACCGACATGCCCATATCGGGTAGATATAAATCCACTTGGAAATCATTCGATTTTTCTATAGCTTCGGAAGATTGGTTGACAGAACTTTCTCAAGCTTCACCATCTTCTCCAAAGGCAAGATGTCTTCAATCTAATCTCCATGTCAAGGCCGCATTATTTTTGAAGAGGCATATTGGGGATATTCTTTCAAGACATTTTGAAGAACATTCCTTCAAGATTATTGGAGAACCTCTTTCAAGACTTTTGAGATTACTGGGTAATTCTCTTCTAGATTACTGGGTAATTCTCTTCGAGATTACTAGGTAATTCTCTTTGAGATTATGTAATTCTCTTCGAGATTACGTAATTCTTTTCAAGACTATCAGAGATTATTGAGCGTTTTCATCAAGATCCTCGAGATTGCATAATTCTCTTCGAGATTACGTAATTCTCTTCAAGACTCTCGAAGCTTATTGAACAGTTTTCATCAAGATCTTCGAGATTAGTAATTCTCTTTGAGATTACGTAATTTTCTTCAAGACTCTCAAAGATTATTGAATGGTTTTCATCAAAATCTTCGAGATTGCGTAATTTTCTTCAAGACTCTCGAAGATTCCTGGAGAATCTTGTTCAAGACCTTCAAGATCGTTGGAGTCCTTTGGAGAATCTTTCATCAAGACTTTCGAAGAATCCTTCTTCAAGACCTTCAAGATTATTGAAGCCCTTCAAGAACCACTTTGAGACATCCTTGATGGCCACAGAGATCAAGTTTATTGGCGAACTTCCTTCAATACTATCAGAACCTTCTAAAGACCACTTTGAAAGATCCTTGATGGCCAAAGAAGATTCATCCAAGATGCTGTTGTATCCAGATGGAGGATCAGATAGAGCATGCACCAGACTTGATGGCCAAGGAAGATCCATCCAAGATGTTGTTGTGTCAAGATGAAGGATCAACTTAGAAAAAACTTCAAGCGCTTAAGCTTTGTCTAAAGACTTAATGTTAAGCATATGAAGACTTCCAAAGTTTTTTTTTTTTCAATCAATTTCATTAGTCAACAAAGCATAAGGGAAGAATACTATGATCCTTGAAGATTCAGTTGATGGGAATGATCATGAAAGACGTTGGAAGCAAATCAAGCCAGAAGAATTCCATGATGACACATCTCTGCCAAGAGTGAAGCTTCAGTTTTTGATCCACATGAATTCAACAAACTTGTAGTTGAGATTGAAGATAATGTTTTAAGCACCATTGCCAACCAAGAAACTGTTTGTCTCGACATGATGATTGTTTGCTCTTCTTTTGATCGAGTTTCTTCACTTGTTGAAGATGTCTACAAGATCTCTGATTCAATAGAAACAATCAAGTTAGTTGATTCATCTTCATTGAAAGGCATGGTGGAAGACTTCTTTGCACAAGCCCAGAAGTTTAATGACCTTGAATCTTCACCTGAGATGAATTGAAAGGCCAGAAAGTTAACACTTTCAAGTTTCATGGAGTGATGAGTTCCATTGAGTCTTTTACTACCTATGAGAATGAAGCCAAAAGCTTAGATTTGTTGTGAACTATGTTGGAAATTTTTGAAGATGACTTGGAGATTTTCGTGATACTTTCAAGTAAACAAAAGATAATATTTGAGTCAAACAAAATTTTTTTTTGTTTGGACTGAACTTGGCAACGAAACCAAGCTGCCTATGTACCCTCGAATTTGAAAGATCAAGTCATAACGTAGTTCATCATTTTTTTTTGTGCCCTAACTTTTTCCTAAGTTGTCCTTGAAAGGATATTCAACCTAGCGAGCAAAATTTTTTTTTTTTTGAAGGTGCAGTTTAAGCTAGTGCTTATGAGCAACATATGAAAGTTTAAGCTCTTGTTTATGAGCAATATGACAATTTAAGCTCTTGCTTAGGAGCAATATGACAGTTTAAGCTCTTGCTTAGGAGCAATACCTTCTTTAAGCATAGTAACGCTTCAAAAACTTTCCATTGATCGGTCCAACTTTGACACCATCTTGATCGACGATCTTGCATGCACCATTGGTATAAACTTCTTGAACAACGTATGGTCCATCCCATTTTGAAAGGAACTTGTTGCCAATACGATGTGAAGTATTTATAGGTCTTCTTACAGCAAGGACTAAATCTCCAACTTGGAAAGATCGCTGCTTGACTTTCTTATTAAAAGCTTTGGATAGTCGAGCTTGATAGCACTCCAAGCGTTGTTGGGCTTCCAACCTTTTCTCATCCAGTGCTTCTAATTCTTCCAAACGTAAGCGTACATTGTCTTCACTAGAAAGATCTTCCTGGATTGCAATCCTCAATGATGGAATTTGTCGCTCAAGTGGTAGAACAGCTTCTACACCATAAACAAGTGCATACATAGTGGCTTGAGTTGGTGTGCGATATGTAGTTCGATAAGCCCATAGAGCTTCTCCCATCCTTTCATGCCAATCTTTCTTTGAACGGTTAACAACTTTCTTGAGAAGACTGCACAATCTGCTAATCCGTTTGCTGGAGCATGGTACATTGAAGACTTATATTGCTTGAAGTCAAAATGTGCACATAATTTGCTCATGTCAAACTGCTTCCCATTATTAGTTATGATGTGACGAGGTACACCATACCGATAAATGATGTTTGTCCTGATAAAAGTTGCAACAGTTTCTTTTTTCACTTCCCTATAAGGTGCCACTTCTGCCTACTTTGAAAAGTAATCTTTTGGTAAGAATTAAAAGGATTTGAAAGCATGAACAAAAAAATGGGAAGAAAAAGCAAAACAAGGGAAATTGAGCATGCTTGCTGTTCGATTTTTTGGGTTCGGCACAGCTGGGTTTGTATTTTTTTATATATTTTTCCTAGAAACTAGACTTTAATATGATAATTTTGGTTTTTGAATCATGCAAAACCGATAAGTGGTTAAAAAGATAAAATTCAGTGAAGTTGGTTGTCCTATTTTAACCCCTGTTTTGGCATAGTTTCGGGATTTGTCAAATTTGATCAAGATTTTGTTCTAATTGTCTAAGTTAGTTATTTTCTTCGTAAATTATACTTATTGGCTGAGATAAAACAATTGGAATCACTTCAATATTCCTTACCAAACTCAAGTTATAATTTTTCTAATCTAGCTTGATAGTAAGGAATTCATTGCTTAAGAGGAATATAGTACTAAATGATGATTATGGATTATGGAAATCTTTAAGGCATGGAGTACTAGAAAGGAATTTGATAAGGACATGAATATAGAGTTGAATTATGAAGAAAATGATTATGAAAATGATATTAAAATTTTGGGATATGTTGTTTTGAGTATGAGAAATTAGTATTAACCTTGGGGGAAGATTATGAGATTTAAGTTGCATTCATAACTGTGTAATGCTTTGAGTATGTATAGATACTAATTATTGTTAATCTCTAGGCCACGTAGATCCGATGTCACCTATGGATCCCGAAGTTTCAGATCGAGGTGTACAGTGAGATCATCTCAAGGATTGTGAGTAGACGACAATTATAGTTATTTGAAATTTCATTAATTATAATTATAAATTTTTTAGTATGATATTTATTTTACGTATTAAAGTTATATGCGATATATAATCATATGAATTGATTTGTTATTAAAGTACATTTATTTCAAGAAATATTATATTGAGCAAGTTGGTTGATTTATGAAATATGATTATACATAGAATTTGATGTACATAGTTTTGGCTCCACCTGACTTAATATATGAGATTATTCCCTAGACCGAAATACGGGAGTTGCGTGCTACGCCTTTGTTGCGGGAGCCACCTCCAGAGTCCCAATTCGTGATATTAGGCTGGGGTATGGGAGCTGCGTGCTACGCCTTTGTGGTGGGAGCCACCTCCAGAGTCCTTATCCCGTTATATTTGCCTTTTGGGGGCACATCATAGTAACACATATGCCTTTGAGGCATCCTATGGTGATATTGGACTTTGGAGCCAGTAATTATTATGCCTACATGGATATTACCTGGTTATTTCATGAATGTATTCTTATGCATGAGAGTAAGTTGGAGTCCAATTATATGAAACCTGATTTACTTTACAAATTTCATACATTGATTTGATATTATAATACTGTTATACATTTGAAAACTTCACAACATCTTCGAATTATTCATTATAGTTTTACTATTATTTATTTTGGAAACGTCTATTATGTTTTAAAGGTTATCATTATAATTTTCAAATGTCTTAAAAAGTTATCTACTCACTGAGATATTCATATATCTCACCTTTTCATATTCTCATTTTCAGGTTACAGTTAGGTGTTGGGATTGCTAACTTCCTCTACTCTCCTCTTCAAATAGTATATTGACGTGGTGGGTATCGTACTTAAACTTCTAGAAGTCTTGTTCTTTTAATGTCTTTTATCTAGTAAACCTTTTTTAGATAGATTTATTTTTAGATAAATTGTATATATTTGAAGTTATGAAACAATTAATCAATATGTATTGACATGAATATAGATTGATCATGGATAATATCCGAATATGCATGTATAAAATGGGATAAATGGTATTGAGAAGTACTGCTTGCTGAGGATATAAATTGAATGTCTTTTGCATGATGGTTATAGTTAAGATAGAAAGGAAACTCTGCCAGATTTTAGGTAGATTATTCGAACAAGGTGTTACAAAAGGAGTTGGCTATTCCTTCAAATAAACATTGCATTTAACTATGAAAACCGCTGCCTAAATAACCAATGGCAACATTAATATACATCGTTGTTTAAAAGGAAAAAAAATGTTGCTTTTCAGTTTAGGCAACGGCCGCATATACAGCGGTTGTAAAACCGTTGTATAAACGATATTGCAACGGATTTCAATATTTAAGCATTCTGTTGTTGCCTAAGGCCATTTTTGTTGTAGTGTCATATATTTGATATACTTCTTTGTTAATTTTTATAATAGTATAATATTATATTATACTAACTTGTCTTAATCACTTATAAAAAAAATTATTTGTTTAGAGACTTTCGCTTATTGCACTGCAATTTTTTAAAATATCAAAATTGGATTGAAAGCACTTTATAAAAGGTTAAAAAAACAGCCATAACTTATAATTTCAAATTTCAATTTCATTATCTTAAAGGTATTTTTTTATCAAAAATATATTATTTAACAATTAATTTATTATATAATATTTTCAATTTTATATTGTAAAATAAATTAAGAAAGTTCACTCATATTAATTGAAAGATTGTGTAAATTAATTTGAAAATAACGTTTTTAATGTTGTTATTGTAATATTTTATTTTATAATAAGTATTATAAATTATAAGTTATATTATAAGAATATAAATGTGAGAAAATTTATTATGAAAATTAAACTAATAGATTTAAACTAATATATTCATGGGCAAGCAAAAAGAGCTAGACTCAATTAAAAAAAAAAAGATGTTGATGATTTAAAAAGTAGGATACCGTTAAAATCTCCAAGGCCTGAGCACCAAAGTCATAGTCAATGTCCTGTGTTAGTTTTGAAGAAATTAATATTCCCTCTATAGAACATGATCCCAGGTTAAGCCGACCAATGTTGAAACATCCAATTAATCAACGAGATAAAATTCAATGAGCTTACTTGAAAGTAAGTTCATATCAAATTTATCTCTTTAGTTATCCATATTCATTAGAAAAGAATACTAACCATTTTCATCATTATTGGTTTACTCAATTTTTTTCTTGGCTTGAGTATTCTCCAACTAAAGATGTTACATATTGTCTATCATGATACGTTCTGAACATGAAACCAAATGGATGTAAGATGACACATCAACATTGTCACGTAGGCTGTAAGATGATATGGTAATGTTATGTGGTAGTGTCATATGATGTGTGCAGCGACAACATCCTATCGTTTTTTCCTAAACTACTAAGTGATTAAAAAATAAAATGTTTCTAATTTGAGTCATCGAATTGTTGTTTTTTATAGTACTGTTGCAGACACCTAATTTTGTCCGGACTCCATGAATAAGGTAAGTTCTCTTTTCAATCCTCGAAAATCAAAGAATCTCCCTAATTCCACAATGTGGTCTCCAACACTTTGATTCGGAGGTCAACACAAAAAAGTCAACACAAAAAAAGTGAAACTCTAAAAAGTCAACTATTGAAAAAGTTAACTCTAGAAAAAAAAAAAAACCAAGGTTCAGAAGAAGAGTTGAACAATGGTGAAATAATCTTGATAATTGGAGATACACAATTGAATATAGAAGGAAAATTTGAAGGTGGAAAGACAAATTGCAAATTTTAGTGTAGGAAAAAGCATGGAATTTCTAAATTTGGGGAAAAGTTCGTAAACGATCAAATTGGATGAAATTGAAACCTCAATTTGAAGGATAATCAATAAATAGAGGTACCTCAAGGTCCAATTTCACAAAGAAAAATCAATTGGAAAAAAAAAAGTGGACAAATTGAAAATTGCCATTTTGGGAAAAAAATTTGGAAAAAGAGGGAAAATCAAATTGAAAGGGAATTTGGATACAAAAATTGGGCAAAATTAATCCAACTCCAATTAAATATATGAAAAAGGGGATGGAAAAAGAAAATCTAGAAAATTGGCCCGTTTTGAGTAAAACCGAGATTTCAGAGGCTAAAATGCAAATTTAGAAAATTCAAGAAAAATAGAATCCGAGCTCAAAAAATTGCGAAACTTTCCAGAATTAAGTTTTAGAATGGAAAGAAGAAAATGAGAAGGAAAAAGCTCCAAATTGGGGCTGAAATGCAAATAGGCTAAATTCGGGTGCTAAACTGCAATTTTAGAGAAAAATCTGAAAAAATGGAAAATGAGCTCGAAAAATTATGAAAACTTCAAGAACTGGGTTTAATATTGGTAGGATGATTTGGAAAAAAAAAATCCTAAGTTGGGGCTCAAATGTAAATAAATCAAGTTTGGGGGCCAAAATGTAATTTTATCGAAAAAATTGAAAAATGACTAATTGTCAAAATAAAAAAGGAAGGCCTGGAATATTCCAGGCCAATTTCGGCCAGAATAGAGGGAAGAAGAAGAAAATTTGATCAAGCTTGATCCAATGGCCAAGATGTAGGAGAAAATAGATATTTTTAAAGATAGCTCATGAGTCACAACTTATAACCTATGTGGCATTTCTTGGCCAATGAGAGGCATTTTAATTGTAAGGATGGAAGGTCATTGGCCAAGGCCATGTGAAGACCATGTGAAATCCATAGGATGAGGCCAAGTGGATAAAAAGATGCCAACTAGGAAGATATTTTTGGCTAAGCTACATGATCAAGACAAATGGCTAAAAAAATGTTGTTGAGAAAGGGGACAAGAATATTTGACATGGCATTTGAGGCCAATAGGAATGTTGTTAGATCCTTAATATAAGGAGAGGTGGCCATGTGGAAGGGGGACCATGAGTGCATGAAGAAAGCATGACTAAGGGATAAAAAAGATGAGCACACCACCAAAAGTAAGGGATTCGGCCAACATACTATGAGAAGGGGTTCTCTTCATTTTTTCATAAACTTTCACTACATTTTGACAGCTAAAGGGAGTAGCTAAAATCTTCTAAGGAGAAAAGGAAAGGAAGAAAGGAAAAGGAGGAAAAATGAGGGAGGAGAAGAGATTTCTTGGAAGCTTTTGCTCAGTAGCTTTCTTCTCTACTTGTTCTTTATTTTTTTATGCATTTTCATGCTTTATTTCTCTCTATTTCTATGTTGTTTTTCATTTCATTTTTCTTAAAAACAAAGGTTTCAAAAATGGTTTTCTTAAAAGTTTTTCTCCTCCTCCTTTTCTTTTTCAAAGAGACAAAAGAAAACAACATTTTCTCCTATTTTCCTCATCTTGGCCGAAACATATAGTTGTTCTTGTGCTTGTATTTTTCTTATTTTTCTTGTTTGCATGTTGGATTTGGGTTATTGTGGTAGGATAGATATTTCTCCTTTGATTTATTTCAAAAAAAAAAAATGAAATAAAAAGGTGTGAGTGCTTGAGGATCTTTGTTTTTACCAAGTGATTTGGTTAAGTAGGACTATGTCCAAGGAGCCAACTATTGAGCCAACCTGTATTTTTCCTTGTTTGTTTATGTTTCTAGATTATATTTCATCATCTTCATATGCTTGTCTTGCTGAAAATGATTCATAATATATGGCATATTGTTTGTGCTTGTTAGGAAATGATATTAGTGCTTGATGACCTTGGTTTCCCACCAAGAGATGGCTAAGTAGGATTTATTTCCAATAAGCTAGCCTTGAGCCCATCATTTTTGCTTGCTGTAAAATGTGTTTTCAACTTACTTCCAACTTGATTTTTGCTAGGATCAATGAATGGTCCATTGCCAAAATCTAATTTTTAAAATAGTTGAAAAAAAACAATGTTTTGCAAGTTGGATATGATGATTTTGGGCAATATTTTCACCATGCATTTTTGGTCAAAATAAAAAACTGCTTCTTCCTTTTTTATTTCATCATTTTCTGAGTCTAAATGGATTTTTTCAGTTTTTTTTTTTAAACTTTTTACAAAGGTCAAAAAAATAGCTTTGTAAAACCGATTTTTAGGCACCAAAACAAATTTTAAAGCTAGTAACGATCTCATTTTTTTTTACCAAAAGGGAGGGGCTGGCCGAAATCCATAAGATTCTATTTTGGGATGTTTTCCATGTTACTTCAAAGGTAAAAAATTGGTTTAACAAAAATCGAGTCATGGGTAGCTAATCCGGTCTTTAAGAAGTGAGTCATAAACTAGGATTTTTGAACACTAGGCCATTCGACCACTTTGATTTTGCTTCAAAAATTGCATTCATTTCTTACTCATTTTTGTTTTCCAAAATGTTGTATTTAAATTTTTTTTAAAGATACTTGGATGTCAAACAAGGGCATTCGAATGTCCCCTAATCCGAGCCAAAATCCGTGTCTGAAATCTTTCATTTTAAAATATCCAACTTAGATTTCTTTCAAAGGTAGTCGGAGATCTTTTTAGGTGTTCAGATATCCTTTCTTCAAGAGAGAAACACATTTCGTTTTCATGCATTGCATATTTTAAAATGTTTTTACTTAATTTAGCATAAAAAACATTTTTTTCGGTTTTCTAGACATTTGGCGAGAATTAGTGCTTAATCTTTGTCGGGTTTGCCGGGGAAGTTATTCAACGCACATGTTTATAGAATCGAAAGGCATGGAAGACCCCATCAAAAGAGCAGCGATAAAGCGTACCCTTGAAGTAAATAAATCGAGGAGCTCGACGTTTCACTTCTGTTTTATGCCTTGGATCATTGGGTAGCCTCTCATGCTCTAAATAATCAATCAATGATTGTCTCCAATCTTATTTTTCAACTTTGCAAACTGAAACAACATTGGATTCTGTATCGTTATCTTTAAAATCAACTGGAGGCAAAATCCATCGTTTGCAAAGAGGGACTTTTACTTCTACACTTGGCTTGGCAAGAGCTGATGCTAGATTAGCTAGAGAATCTGCTTGCTTGTTCTCTCTTCTTGGTACATGTTCCAAGCTTACATTGTCAAACCATTCCAAAATCTTCTTCGCATAGTTGACATATGGTAAGAGGTCTGACTTCTTAATTTCATAAAGTGAAAGAAGTTGGTTGATGACTAATTTGGAATCCCCAAACACTTTAAGTTGAGTGATCTTCATATCCACTGCCTTTTCCAATCCAATGATCAGAGTTTGGTATTCTGCTACATTGTTGGAACAATTTTCAGTGAGAGTAAATGCATAAGACAATACATCTCTTTCTGAAGTGACAAAGACAACACCTGCTCCAGCTCCATCTTGACGGGCAGCCCTATCGAAGAATAGTTTCCATGGCCTGAGAATTTCGATGAAAAGAACATCTTCATCTGAGAGATCTTCAGAGAATTCCCAATCATCTGGAATCGGATAGTTTGCAAGAAAATCGGCAAGTGCTTGCCCTTTAACAGCCTTTTGTGGAATATAAGTAATATCGAACTCTTGTAGCAAAAGAGCCCATTTTGCAAATCTTCCACTGAGCACAGACTTGGACATGAGATATTTGAGAGGATCGGCTCGCGAAATCAAACGAACAATGCTCCTAAGATAGTAGAGTGCAGTTTCTTTTCAATGGGAGAATAATTTAATTCAGCGCCATTAAGAGTTCTACTAAGATAGTAGAGTGCAGTTTCTTTTCCTTCATCATTCTCTTGTGCCAACAATGCTCCTAAGGAACGTTCTTGTACAACAATATAAAGGATCAACGGCTGCCCTGGTATATGTGCCTTCAGAATAGGTGGTCGTAACAAAAAAGTCTTAATTCTCTTAAAAGCATTACTGCAGGCCTCATCCCAAACAAAAGGGACATCCTTCTTCATTAGCCGGCTAAATGGTTGACATCGACCAGCCAAGTTTGAGATGAAACGTCAGATATATGCCAATCTTCCTTGTAGACTTTTAAGTTCATGCAGATTGCGCGATTCAGGCATTTTCGTGATTGCATCTATTTTTGATTGATCGATCTCAATCCCACGATGTCATACGATGAACCCCAAAAACTTGCCCGAGGATACTTCGAATGCACACTTGAACGAATTCATCTTCAATTGGTATCTGCGCAATCTTTCAAACACTTGGTGAAGATTAGCAAGATGATCGAATTTTTCCTTTGACTTCACTACCAAGTCATCAACATAACATTCAACATTTTTGTGAAGCATATCATCAAAGATCTTTTGCATTGCTCTTTGATAAGTAGCACCTGCATTCTTTAACCCAAACGGCATAACTTTGTAAGAGTATATTCCTTTTGGAGTTCGAAATGCGGTAAGTTCTTCATCTCTTGGAGCCATGCAAATTTGATTATAGCCAGATGATCCATCCATAAATGACAACGTTTCATGGCCAGTTGTAGCATCAACCATTATTTCTGTCAAAGGGAGAGGAAAGTCGTCCTTTGGACAAGCATTGTTCAAATCTCGAAAATCTACACAAACTCGAAGTTGACTATTTTTCTTTCTCACTAGAACAATATTTGAGATCCAAGTGGGATACTTGACTTCTCTAATAAAGCCAGCTTTGATGAGCTTATTGACCTCAGCTTCAATTTGGGGAATCAAGTCAGGATGAAAACGTCGTTGAGCTTGTTTGATAGGTCGAACACTTTTCTTGACAGCCAGATGATGCATAGCTACTTTTGGATCAAGTCCCGGCATCTCTTTGTAAGTCGAAGCAAAGATATCTCGATACTCTATCAAAAGATCAAGATAGGCTTTTTCCTCTTCTGGGGTAAGCAAGCATTAATAAAGACCGGTCGTGGATCTTCACTAGTACTGATGTTAACCTCCTTTAGCTCATCAATAGTAGCTTGATTTCCTTCTTCAAAAGATGAAGGGGCTTCTTGGGCTTCTTTCTCTTGAGATTTTTCACCAGTTTCTTTTACAGATACATGGTTAGAAGAAAGGATTTCTGTTTCTTCAAGTTCTTCTTCCTCTGAGGATGAGACCGATTTGGTTATAACCACTGTGTGCTTTCTAGCCTTTAAAACTTCACCAGTAGTTACCTTCCATTCGCCTTGCCTTTTCATTCGAGAAGGAATTTTGCTGTGAAAATCTCTTAATTCCTTTAAAGCGGAAAATTTTCTTTTTCGGCCATAGTTAACTTCTTCAGAGTACAGACTTCCAAGCCTTGACTGAATAGAAATTGGTTTACTTACAGAAACTTCACTGCATTTTTCTCCCATTCGTTCAACAACTTACCTTCGTGATGATTGAATGCTCAAACGATCAAACACTGAACATCGTGTTGAGCGTGCTCCCAAGCGATCAAATACTGAAAGTCTTGGTGGCTTCACTGCATCTTCTTGCTCATCGAGAACTTCCTCCACATTTATGTACCTCGAAGTTTGTTTATGAATCTTCAATTTTAATGGAGAATATCCAAGCCCCTCTCTAGAAGTTCCGACGTGATCAATTTTCTTTTGCCAGACCTGACGGATCTTGAATGAACTTTGCAGCTTTTCTTTGCTAGGCTCTTTTGTCTCGTGAGCCAATTTTGCAACATCCTCTTGTTTATATCCACCTTTGACAAGCAACCTATAAGCATTAGGATCAAAATCTTTGGCTCGATGAGTATAAAGATCCTGATGTTCACAAAGAGGTTCTTCTACTGGCCTAACAAATCCTTTCAGTGGAGGTATAAGGCCTCTTGATTCTTCCAAGTTAGTGAGGGGAAGAGTCAAATCATTTAAACCTTAAGCAATTTCATCTTCTCCAACTGTGGAGAAAGCCAAATTCTTTCCCTTTTGCTTTAATTCTTGCATCGGGTTGGACATTACTTCTTCGATAAATGTATCTTTTAGATAAAACTTTGCATCTGCGAAATGTGCTTCTGCTATAGTAAATAGATTAGCGTTTGCAAGGATTGTCTTGACTTGACCGTTTCTACAATACTTGAGACATTGGTGCAGAGTTGAGGAGACTACACCATTTTGATGTATCCACAGTCGTCCTAACAACATGTTGTACGTCGTTTTGGTATCGATCACATGGAAAAGTGGACTCCAATGAAAAGTTGAAGTCTAAGTTTTCCAAGAGCTCTTTGTCCTCCTTGGTTGAATCCTTGGATCATCAAGCGGCTTTGCATCAATTCATCCAAAGTAACTCCCAATTCCTTCATTGTCATCAACGGGAGTATGTTGACAGCAGAACCATCATCAATCAAGATTCTATTGATCTTCTGTTCTCAAGCATATCCTACGACGAACAACGGTCGATTATGAGGGGTTGACCCCAGCAACAGATCTTTATCAGAAAAGTTAATTTTTGTAGCACAAGAATAATCATCAACTTCAAATGCTACTATGTCAATATTGTTTTCGTTATCTTCATTGCCACCGTTATAATAACAAGTCATGAAAACCAAATCTTCATCTCTAAGCTGAATTGGCATGAATTCGTTTAAAGTGATTGGCCTCCTTGACTTTCTCCCTACTGAATTTTTACCCTGAGATGGCTTTTTTGTTTCTTGAGGCACTTTGGGCTTTGGAGATTTAGATGGTTGTTTGATCATCTTAGCTCTTGTAGGCACTTTCACAAGTTTTGGAAGATTCTTCTTTTTGCTTTTTCGGCGTGTGACTAGAGTCCAACCATCGTAATCTTGATTTTGTCTTTGAAGCAAATAGTTGCCCCCACTTCCCTGAAGATCCACCATTGTACTTATACTTGGAGCCAGTATGATAGGATCAAAAGAGCCAAATTTTATGGTTCTATCCAGCAAATTGGATTGAGAAACCATATTGACTGATGCCAAATTTGACGACACCATTTCTTCTTCAAACTCGATTTTCCCCTCTTCATAGAGTCGCATGATTTTATCCTTCAAAATAAAGCACTTCTCCAAAGGATGGCTAATCAAGCGATGGTACTTGCAATAATTGGGGTCTTCAACTTTATCAGCTTCTTCAGGTCGCTTCATTTCTGGCAACTGAATCAGCTTAGTCTTTAAAAGTTCTTCAAGAATGCTTGAAACATCAAAATCAGGAAAAGGATACTTTTTTTCTTGCCTCTCCTTCAAAGTGATCTTGCCTTTACCTTTGTCTTGGATAGGAGAAGATTTCGTCTCTTGAGATTGTTTTGACTTGGGAGATATCTTAAGAGGCTTGGTAGTCACGGCCATGGACTGTTTGCTTTCCCCCTTGTTGATAATGCCCCCTTTGCGGGTATCTTGTTTTTCCTTACCTTTCTTTGGCTCTTGCAACGGAGGTTCTTGATTTCCAGCAGCTGTCATACTCAACTCCATATCATGAGCACGAGTGGCTAATTCTTGAAAGGTCTTAGGCTTGATGCCTTGAAGAATGTAACGCAAGCCTCAATTCATGCCTTGGATGCACATGTCAAGGGCAGAAGACTCAGACAGTCTTTCTTTGCAGTTAAGGCTCAGATTCCTCCATCTGTGGATGTAAGCAATGACTGACTCATCCTTCCATTGACGTGAGCTTGTGAGTTCGATCATGTTGACTATGCGGCGAGTGCTGTAGAATCGATTAAGGAATTCACGCTCAAGTTGTTCCCAGCTGTCAGTCGTCCCAGGCTCAAGATCAGTATACCAATCAAAGACGTTGCTTTTTAAGGAGCTAACGAACTGCTTCACCATGAGATCTCCATAGGTGCCAGCATTTTTGCAAGTTTCCACGAAATGTGCAACATGTTGACGTGGATTTCCTTTTCTATCGAATTGCTGAAACTTTGGGGGTTGATAGTTCCCAGGCATCCTCAGACGATCGATCCTTTGAGAATATGGCTTTGCATATGTATATGAAGGTTGAGTGACGCTTTCAACTTGATCTTTGATAGCCTCCTTGATAAGATCCTTGAGCTGACTGGTAGTGACGAGTTCATTGATCTTTTCTTCAGAATCCTTAGTAACTTCCTTGCCAGAGTTCTCACCATCATCTTGAAAGATTGATTGCCAATTTTGGTTTGAAGCTTCGTTTCTTTTTCCAGTGAGACCGACGATCTTGTCCATCATGGAAGCGATCTAGTTATCCCTCTCTTTGATGCTTGCTGAAAGAATTTCAATAGATTTTGCCAGAAGTGCAACTTGTTCTTCCAATGATGTGGTGCCAGTTGTCATGACAGCCATTACTCCAGAACTTGATTTTGGAGGAGATGATGGAATATGGCTGTTGCTTGAGTAGCTATTTTGTTCTTTGTATGTTAACTGGCGACTTGCACTTGATCTTCGAGGAGAATCAACTTGTCCAGCAGAAACTTCTTCTAAGTCTTGAATTGGAGAAGAAATGTCATAGAGAGGGTTTTGATTGAGCACTGGAAAAGTTTGCTCATACAATTCAGCAAGAGCTTTGGTCTTCCTCCTAGTGCCATAAGGATGAGCAGAGATATCAACGCTCGATGATGAAGTGGGGTAGACTGCAGGATTAGCTCGAGCAGGCTTGAGAGTTGGTTTGTTAGCAAGGTTCTTCTTGGGAGCCATTGCAACTTGATAACTTGAGTTTAGAAGAAAAGAGATGAAAGGCAGAGATGGTCCCACTGGGCGTGCCAAAATTTGTACACACAAATTTCGTGTCAAAAATATGACAAGAAAAATGTGCAGTCAAATAAGAATTTCATTAATCAAACTTTGAGGTTACAATCTTTGGAAGTTCTTAAAATAAAGAAATCCTTTTATTCTTTTCTTCAACAAGATTCTGATGAGATCCGCTTCAAGGGTCTTCTAGACTTGATCTTGAAAAACGGGTTTGACCTCCTTTCTTTCTATGGAACAAGATCGGAGAGCAGCTTTTTGAGAGATCTTGAGATCCGCTTCAAGGGTCTTCTAGACTTAATCTTGAAAAACGGGATTGATCTCCTTTCTTTTGATAAAACAAGATCAAAGAGCAGTTTTTTTAAGAACATGCACAGCGTTCTTTAGAATATCTTCAATTTCTTCAATTCCTTCAAAGAATTCTTCTTGAGATTTTGGAGAGGATTTTGGTCTTCAAAATCTTCTTTTTCTCTTCAAGCTTCTGAATTCTGTCATTTATGTTGAGGGGAGGTCTCTATTTATAGTGGTAGCTAGTCATGTGAAAGAAAGTTCTAAAAGAACTTGTCCTCCTTATTTATCTCTTAATTAATTTAATTTAATTAAAGATAATATATTCTTATTTATCTCTTAATTAATTTAATTTAATTAGAGATAAAACTTTATTATTTATCCCTTAATTAATCAAATTTAATTAGAGATAAAATTTTATTATTTATCTCTTAATTAATTTAATTAGAGATAAAACTTTTTAATTAATTTAATTTAATTAGAGATAAAATAATTATGACACATAGGTGAAATTTGATTGGATGACCCATGAATCCTTGCAATTTAATTGGTCAAGTCATGTGTACATATTTAATTAATTATAAAATAATTAATTATGATATCATCGCATTCGATGTCATCAATTTCACATGGTGATCCATAATTTAATTAAAAATTCTTTTAATTAAAAAAATTTTCAATTGACATGTGCCAATTTGTAATTGATCAAAAAAGTTCTCCTTCTGCCAGAAGTTCCATCATTCTTTTCAGAGCTACTTAACTTACAAGGCAATACATGCTGACCTGACCTTCTTAAACTTTGCAGTGTCTTTAATACTTATTTTCATTTCTTTAATGGTAAAACTAAAATGCTGATAGAGTTCTTTTCAATTTTATAATTCTAAAAGATAAGACTTGATTTCATGTTTCTGGTAAGATGTCTAAAGTCATGACCAGTTAGCCTTCCTCAAGTTTTATTTTTAACAAAATTTATCACCATTGATTTAATATCTCCAACAATCTTTCTCTAAGACAGTTAAACCAGCAAAGCTGCTAGCTAGCAAGCCACCATTGATGACTTCCTTTCTGTTCAGCCTCCCATTCTTTCTCTTGCTATTCCTCTACATGCCTCTCTTCTCCATGGCAAATCTCCACAAAGGCAAGAATCTCCTTAGATCAAATCTCCTCTCTAAACTGATACCCTTCGATGAAAACTCACCGACTCTCTACTTTGAAGTAACCAAACCAATCAAACTACCAAATACTAAGCCATGTTCATACCTTGTTCTTCAGCATGATTTCGGCTTCACTTATGGAAGACCCCCAGTTCTTATAAACTACACCCTGCCACCTGATTGTTACTCACAAAAATTCACCAAAATTGTGCTTGAATGGAAGGCAACATGCAAAGGAAGACAGTTTGATCGTATTTTCGGGGTTTGGCTAGGCGGTGTAGAGCTCCTTAGGAGCTGCACAGCAGAACCTACAACAAATGGAATTGTATGGAGTGTTGAGAAAGATCTAACAAGGTACTATTCATTGCTCTTGAAGAAGGGAACACAAACTTTAGCTGTTTTTCTTGGTAACATTGTGGACGAAACTTATACCGGCGTGTACCATGTTAATTTAACTTTTCATTTTTATCCTGCTGATCAAAGCAATATGAATGATGAGAATCAGATTTTTAACAACTTGGCTGATCTGATCTTACCTATTTCACGAGATCTGCCATTAAACGATGGTTTGTGGTTTGAAGTTCAGAATTCAAATGATACTAAGTTGAAGCAATTTCAAATACCCCAAAATGTTTATAGAGCTGTATTGGAGGTTTATATATCTTTTCATGAGAATGATGAGTTTTGGTATGGAAATTTTCCGAATGATTACATTGCTGCAAATAATCTAACTGATACTCCTGGAAATGGACCATTTAGAGAAGTTGCAATGAATCTTGATGGTGAAGTAATAGGTGCAGTTTGGCCTTTTACTGTGATCTATACTGGAGGAATTAATCCCTTATTTTGGAGTCCCGTTACTGGCATTAGTTCTTTCAACCTTCCTTCTTACGATATCGAAATCACTCCATTTTTAGGCAATATGTTGGATGGAAAATTCCATACTTTGGGTTTCAGTGTTACCAATGCCTTGAATGTCTGGTTTATAGATGCTAATTTGCACCTCTGGTTAGATAGCAGGAGATCAAAAACTGAAGGGAAACTTGTAAAGTTCAATAATAAGGCTGTTAGGGTTTCTGAGGAGTTAGATTTTAAGGGATTAAATGGAAAGTTCTTGACAAGTGCAAAGAGGTTCATATTTTCAACTGGATGGATCAAGTCTTCGTATGGGAATATCACAACTCATTCGATTCAAGAGTTTAGTTACTATAACTCCATGGAAATAAGTAACGATGGAGATTTTCAGGTTGTGAATCAGATGATCCATTTCAATGACAAAGTTTATAATACAAAGATGCCATTTCATTATTTTCATGCTGAGGAATCATTTAAAACTTTTCCCCTTAACTTTTATGCAAACTTCTCAGAACAAGGAGAAGGATCGCTCCTTTATGTCACAAATGTCACGTTAGGATTTGACGAGAAGAAGTGCAAGAATGTTGGTTTTGATTTCTTTATCAGCTCTCTCCAAAACATGCAGAATGCGGAAGCAGTTCTTGCTGTGAAAAACTACTCGATGGTCGAAAGATTGCAAGGTACACAACAAGCATTCGAATACCATGGAAGTGATTTCTGCTACTCCAGGAACATAAGCAGCTCCAACAGCATGATTGACTATGATGAAGTAAGTAACTTATGTGATGATTTTGAACTCAAGTCACTAAAGAGACTGCAGCATTTTCCTGCAAAAAAAAGCTTTTCTAGCATCTGATCATTGATGTTTTAGCAATGAAGGGGGAAGACACTGAATTCCGTCGATTTTTTCAGCTGCTCAATAAAGGGTTTCATGTTAGATATTCCAGGATCCTATATGCAGCTTAAACCAATCAAACTTTAGCTGTTTTATGGAAACTCTTCCATCTTTAAATTTCTTTTTCTTGTTCTTTTGCACTTAAAAGCAATAAATTAGACTGTGTTTTGGCAATAACAAGGTTTAGAAGTGACCCCTCTTATCTGCAAAATATAATGGATTCTGCTCGTTTTGGGTGGTGATTTGGATGATCGTAATCCGAATTTTTTATTTTTTAAAATATATTTGTGTTCAATATTTGTATTCAATATATAATTAAAAATGAGTATGTGGTATGATCTTTCAAATATATTAAAAAAATAAAAATTAAAAATATCATGTCGGATACATATCCGTATCCGTTACTCAACTTGAATCCAAAAAACATAAGACGGGATTATCAAATTCAGAATGAAAGTTGTTTCAAAAATGATGATTTAGAGAGCTTAGTATTCATATTTAGCCCGATAATCATTATATATATATAAAAAAGTATATTAATATCTTTTAAAAAAAATAATAAATAAATAGTTTTTAATTGATATTTATGATCTAAAGAAAAAACCAACATGTAATCTAATGTCATCAAATTGTAGTTTCTACTCAACTCACATTTCTTTCGCTCTTACTTCTATTTCAATTCGAAGTCTTTCCCTTGTTTTTCTCCCCAATACTCTCCAGTCTCCACTTCTAACTTTTTCCTACATTGTTTTTTCCTTTAAAATTCTTCAATCATATTCATATACATTAATTTAAGAATCTATTAATAAGTTATTTTTATTTATATTTTAATGATGTTTAATATTTAAGATTTTAACTTATATATTTTAATTAAATAAATAAATGTTATATAAATTTATTTATTATATTAAATAAATAAATAAATAATTTAAGAATCTAGTTTCAAAAAGCTTGAAAAGGCTAACTTAAGACTTAAATAAATAATCCATACCGCTACCCTTAAAAAGTAATATTTAAAAGTTATAATTTCTAATTTCAGAATCTTGCAATCTTTCTAATTCTACGCCTTGGCTGATCTCCTTTGAAAAAATAAAAAAGTAAAAAAACTTGGAAAGGCCTTGGATTCCATGGAATCCATATGAAGCCGAAGTACCCTTCAAAGCAACAAATCTCCCTAGTCCCTACTCCCTACCAACCAAACCCATCCATGGCTTCTTCCTCTTTCAACCATTTGCTGCTCATCTTTCTTCCCCTTCTATTTCTTGACCCTCTCTTCAGCCAAGCCAATCTCCACCACTCCAAAACCCTCCTCAAATCATCCCTTATCTCCCAACCATCAACCAATGAAACCATTCCACCAACTCTCTTTTTTGAAGTCACCAAACCCATCAAACTCCCCAACACCAACCCTTGTTCCCTCACTGTTTTACAACATGACTTTGGCTTCACTTATGGGAAACCTCCTGTTTTGGCAAACTATAACTTCCCATCTGATTGCCCTTTTCAGGAATTTGCCAGGATTGTGCTCGAATGGAACGCTACATGTAAAGGAAGGCAATTTGACAGGATTTTTGGGGTTTGGTTATCTGGGGTGGAACTTCTCAGGAGTTGCACAGCTGAACCTAGAGCTACTGGGATTGTTTGGAGTGTCAAAAAGGATATTACAAGGTATTCTTCATTGCTTTTATCGAACAAGACTCAAACTTTTGCTGTTTATTTGGGAAATATTGTTGATGAAACTTATACTGGTGTTTACCATGTCAATGTAACTCTTTATTTTTACCCTGCTGCGGAAAAAATTAATCTTTTTAAGAAAAAGGGGCGAAATTTTGGATCTGAGGTTGATTCTAAGGCTGATTTGATTATACCCTTTTCGCGGGATTTGCCTTTGAACGATGGATTCTGGTATGAGATTGAGAATGCTACTGATGTTAAAGTGAAGGAATTTGAAATTCCTCAGAATGTTTATCGGGCTGTATTGGAGGTATATGTGTCTTTTCATGAGAATGATGAGTTTTGGTATGGAAATCTTCCAAACGAGTACATTGCTGCCAATAATCTTACAGGTTTTGCAGGGAATGGACCTTTTAGGGAAGTTGTGGTTAGTTTGGATGGTGAAGTAATTGGTGCTGTTTGGCCTTTTACTGTGGTTTACACAGGAGGAATTAATCCTCTGTTGTGGAGACCCATTAGCGCCATTGGTTCATTTGATCTCCCTACTTATGATATTGAAATCACCCCATTTTTGGGGAATTTATTGGATGGGAAACCCCATAAACTAAGTTTTGGTGTTACAAATGCCTTGAATGTGTGGTATATTGATGCCAATTTGCATCTATGGTTAGATGGTAAGAGCATAAAAACTGAAGGGAAGCTTTTGCGGTATGACGTTGTTCCTCTTGGTGTTTCTTCTGTGTTAGATTTTAAGGGTTTAAATGGAACATTTGTTACGAATACAACCAGGTTCATATCCTCGACTGGATGGGTCAAGTCCACTTATGGGACAGTCACAACCAAATCCATTCAAAATTTAAGTTATAGTAACTCCATGGTGATGGGCAAGGATGGAAATCTGCAGATCATAAATCAGACAATCCATTTTGATGACAGTGTTTATGTGAAGATGCCAGCTTCTAATGTCATATCAAAGAAATCACTCAAGAGGTTTCTTTTCTACTTATACTCTGACTATCTCGATCAAGGAAACGGAACTTCATTGTCTGTAGCTAATGTCACATTGGGATTTAATGAGAAGAAGTTTAAAGATGCTGATGCCAGGTCAACTAGCAGTTCACTCAGGAATTTGCAGAAAGGAAAGGGTGTTATGGTTGTGAAGGACAACCTGGTTGTCAGTGGAGTGGCAAATACCCAACAAACATACAATTATGATGGTGGTAAATTTTGCTACTCGAGGAACGTAAGCAGCTCAAACTACACCATTCTTTATGATGAAGTGGGAAACACATGCAATAAAAGAGCAAAATCTCATTTTGGGTATGGTCTTAGCAGATGGTGGCCTTTTCCAGCTCGAAGAGCTTTTCTAGCATCTCATGTAATTTATCCGAATGGAAATTAGATCTTTTCTAGCATCTCATGTAATTGATCCGAATGGAAATTAGTAATTTGACTCCTTTGATTCTTGAGTTGCTTTATGTGGAGTTCTCCAATTAGATCTTTCAAGATTCTCGCATATGGATACACCAAATAAATTGTAAGTGTTTCCATTTTTTTAAATTATTATGAAGACAGATCAATTTGTAAATACTCCTGTATTTTTTCTCTATTAAAAATTTGCAGTTGAATGAACTTAGATGTTTCTTTTAACTTTACTTCAGTTTGACTCTTCATCCTAAAACTAAGCTTTAATAATATATTACTTGACTTATACCATAGATACTTTATAACGACTTTGTTGGGTTCTATAAAGTACAGTTCTGCAACTTAATGCCTTGTATATTCTATCTGATTCAAGATATATGTATATTCGGAGGCTTCTGGTGTACTATATTTCTTATCCTTTGACTTTATACCATGTTTAAAATTCTCTCTGAATTAAGGGCTTCAGGAATAATCTAGTTGAAGTGAAATTTCGATCATTCATCTGTGCAAATCCAATAATCTAGCTCATGCATTAAGAGTATGTGGCACTGCTTGTGCAAGTGCAAGATATATGCAAAATGATGAAAGGGTCCTTTCTTTAACATAGACAAAATATGTGTGCCGTATTTCATTTTGCAATACTATTCTCTATCAACGATAATATCTTTCATTTAGATTGTAAAATTCTATGTTGCTTGTGCCTCACTTTGTCGTGTATATTTGGGTTTTCAATCTGAAGTTCATTATTTAAGTATAGTATTAGGCCAATGTATGTTCTTTGTAATGGTTGTTGCATGTATGCCATTAAATGTCTTGCTAAAAGATGTTGTCCTAAGAGATTTTTCCAGTAATTAATAATGTACTAGAGAATAGGACAGAAAAAGAAGTAGCTGAGTAGCCAGAAGACACTGCGTGGGTGCTTATTTTACTGATTAACAGCCTCAAGGATCACCATTTCCTCCACATACTTGTTTATGCACCAATATGCATTGTTGTAAAACTAGAAACCCAGTTAGTTATTCATGATCTTTTGTTGCTGTCAATACTGTTCAACATCATGGTACTTGTGCTGTTGTTCAAGAACAATGGCTGCCTAATGCGATTTTCTACGTACTTAATATTAACTGCTAAGAGACATTGTTGTAAAATTTAAGTTATTCAAAATTATTGAAAATGTTTAGTTTATTCGATATTACTGGTGTGGAAGTTTTTGAACTTCTGACATTATGCTTCAATTGATTAACTCTAGTCTCTATGCATTGTCATGGAGCTGTTAACTGTGGTTTGTATTCCAGATTATTGACTACATCCTATAATTTAATCAGATTATTCAAGAAAAGTGTTTTTTATCATATGGATTTTTCAGTTTCTTGTTGATATATGCTTGACTGTAATCAAAATGGGGGTACTTTGCATAAACTGGATGAGGCATTTAAACTTTTGACACCAGTTGATCTCTATGGTCATGGGATGAAATGGAAGTGCCATTACTGCAGTTGATTACTCTCTCTCTGAAATGTCTGTTATGAAATTCCATGACAGGGCAAAGGAATGTTTCCTGTCAATAAAAAATCTTTCATTTAATATTGAAGTTTAAACAGAAGAAGATGAAGCAGGTAGTTAACTAAAACTTTGCTGCCCAACTCATATAGATAGTTGGTTAATGATTAACTTGAATTTACTTATATAGATAGTTCCTACTGAATATGGGATTTTGTTAGAGATACTTGGTTAAAGATTAACATTGGTTGGTTTGGTCCCCTGAGAGAAATGCATCACATTGTGCATGGACATGTATTATATGGAGCTATGTTACTCGGACTTGGGTGTGAGTGTCGGATACGGGTATGTTCAATTTTTTCTAAGCTTTTCCATGTATTTGAAGGATCCTTGGAGAGTCATATTCCCATACCCATGTTCGAATATGTGTCGGACACGGGTACTTCAAAAAAAATGAAGAGTCGGAGCAACATAGATACGGAGATAGCATTATAACAATGGAAGAAACAATTATATAGAACTCTGGTAAATTAAGCATCAAATTATTCTTTCTTTCTTTCTTTTTTTTCAAGAGGTTCTAAAATTCAAGACACTTTCAGAGGGTTTTTTTATTAATGACAAATAGAGAAGCAAATTTTCAGCCAACAAGATGCTATGTCTTGCCTCAAGTTTTTCTCTTTCTTTCATATTGTTAACTTCTTGTTTTGCAGCTAGGATGTAAACCAGCCAAGTGAATTGTCCACTCAATATGCAAGGTTTTTTTTTTTTTTTTTGGGTACATTATGTGCAAGTTTATTTATTCTTATGAACCTTGAGATCATTGGTTCCCTATTATTCCTTTCTCACCCATCCCTCCTCCCACCCCTTCAAGGTCAAAAAGTAAATCCAACAAAAGGGAAGACAAATCCATTTTCCTTTCTAATCTTTTTATATCTGTCTTTCTTTAGTATATTGATTGTCCACAAGAATGTAAAATGTATTTGTAATGTAGTTACCACTGGTTTCATGTCATTTGCTGGTGGGGTTACTCTTCAAATGAGCAGACTAATATTTTACTAGCAGCTGACTGCAGATACAGAAAATTATCAGTTTACTTCTAGTAAGTGATTTTTGCTGCAGATTTTCCTCCAAAGTTGACAGACCTCCCAGAGAATTTTTGAAGCTGAGAGGCCCTTCCTGTGAAAAGGAAAGACTGCAGGCAGCAATGGTTTTGTCTTCTCCTATGTTGCTCCGACTCTTCATTTTTCTTAAAGTACCCTTTCCGACACCCGTGTCCGACGCATATCCGGACATAGGTATGGGGATTTGATCCATTAGGACTCTCCAAATATATGAAAAAACTTAGAATAAACCAAACATATCCGTATCCGACACTCACACTCGAGTCCGAGTAACATAGGTCTTCTCTACTTTGAATTTTCTGCCTTGGAATGTGAATGCTCTCTTGTTGCAGGTTTGTTCGTAAATTTTTAATAAGCAACTAGTGTGAAACAAAGAAGTCAACTTGAAGTAAAGGTCATTCGGAATTTGATAAGTTTTACTGCCTTTTGCTTGATTGATTCATAGCAAACGGCAGAACGAGAACGAAGGAAAGTTACGAAGATGATTTGGGGCATGGAATTTATAACAAGATTGCTTGAGAAAGAATAGGATCTTTTATGGATAATAAGGCTTGAGGCTTCTAAAAGATCTCCTTTTCTGCAGCACAAAGGGGATAGGTATCTCCTAGCTGCTTGTTGTTGAGAATTTGATGATAGACTGCTTCCACGCATCATAATGCTATGTTATTCGGACTTTGGTGTAAGTATCGGATACGGATATGTGTCCGACACGTGTATGTTCAATTTTTTCTAAATTTTTTCATGTATTTGGAAGGTTTTTGGAGGGTTATATCCCCAGACCTATGTCCGAATATGTGTCGAACACGGGTAGTTTAAGAAAAATGAAGAGTCGAAGCAACATAGTCATAATGTGTGACGCTATCGTGGTTAACTTGAATTGTTGCTTCTTGCTGAGATTCTGCACACAATGAATGGATTATTGTGCATATTATAAGCTCATTTTGCCTTTCAGGAGCCAATATCTTGAACTGAGTGGGACTAAAATGCAACTAACTACTAATGAGAATAACGATCGATACAGCATGGGACATGAAATTGAAAGCTTCTTGACCATGTATATATTCATTCAAATGTCTGCCTCGACTTTCATTCTTTAATTCTATGTTACTTGGACTCCGGTGTGAGTGTCGGATACGGGTATGTATCCGACACGGGTATGTTCAATTTTTTCTAAGTTTTTTCATGTATTTGGAAGGTCTTTGGGGGTCATATCTCCATACCCGTGTCTGAATATGCGTCGGACACGACTACTTAAAAAAAAAAATTAAGAGTCGGAACAATATTGCTTTAACTTAATGCAAGAGGCAATTCCTTCCTGATGTTAGGAGATATGAAATGGAATATGCAAGGTTGAAGGAATATGGAATAATTCAACCTGTAATTGCTCATTTTGAACACTAATCTCTGAGTTTTGGCTGGGATAGTAGAATTGTGGGCGGTGAAGCAAACAGACAAAATACTCGTATTTCTAAAGAGATCCTGGCTTTTTTGCCTTGTTGCCTGGCTCCTCTAGAAGCCGATTCAAGACTAATTTTAATCCTGAAATGATTTCCATTTTTGACATCAACCCTGCTTTATTGAACCAACAGGCAAATATTCCTCAGTGTTAATATCCCTGGAACAGAAGAGGCGGCCGCAATTTTGTCTGTCTGGTCTGCAAAATTGTCCAAGTAAATAATAGAAAAGTCCTTTTGTATCTTAAAAATCCCATCGTTTTCTTCAGGTGATTTAAGCTTAAAGAACTAATCTTTGGTTGGATTTGCATTAATTCTATAATAATCTGCAAGTTTATGTTATTAATGCTGGAAAAAATAATAAGATTCAGGCATTTCTATCATGAATATGATAATACAGATTAGGAAATCTTGGCTATCAGCATCCAATGTGTTGGGGTTTTGTTCTTGTACCCTGAGAAAATGATGTAATTTAAAGAGCATGCCAAATGCAAATGTGGCTCCCTTAGATTACACTCCTCGTGTTTATATCTTTTAATTATTGTCAACCATTTGAATGATATGTTGATAAAGTATTTGATGGTAAAATTAAATATGGATTTTTAATTCTAGTGATAAAAGTTCAATCCTTGAGACCAGTCAAATACTTTTTAACAAGATTTGAATCCCGAGAGCAATTTAGCATGACTTGGTATAGCAATCAAAATCTTTACCCACCAGAAAACTATTGTGATTAGAAACTTAGATTTAGTACACCTATTTGAGGTTTGATTCTCAAAATCTGCAATTCCTTCTCTTATTTTTAAACTACGATCTTTTTTATACCAAAAAAAAAAAAAAAATCTAGATTTGTTGAAATAATTGTTTCATTTTTTGGATACTTAACTTCTTTGAGCCTGATTATGAAGTATTGGATACTAACAAAGATCAATCAAATGAAGCAGCCGTTTTGAAAATCAAATTAATCTGTTTTCATTGTCCCAAACCCCTACTCTCAGCTGAGCAAGGTATGGATTATGGACTTTTATCTGTATTTTGCTTCCATGAACTAAGGAAACAGTATTTCGTTGATCGTTTTGATTCATTATTTTAACTTTATCATATATACTTCCCCTCTTACAAATAAAGAACGAAAAAAAAGTATTACTTCATTTACCCAAAATATTTGTTTATTCCCTTTCAATCTAATAACCTCACCTCCATAACCGAAGATTTATGTTAAATACTTGGGTCATAAAGGTTTTTCGACCGTTCAAGTGACATGGGTCCGAAATTGATTTCAGTTTCGCCTATTATTTCGCGCAAACTTTAAGTTATCCCGAACAAAATTGTCTATAACTTGTATAAAGAAAATCAAAGGTTTTTGTATATAAGAGGGGATCATGTAAATTAATGGATTCTGATAATTTATCACACTAACAAAGTAAATTTCATAGTTATATAAAAACAAACATTGTGCTCCTTCATACTAGTTCAGTGCCTATATACTTCTTTCATTTTCACAAACTCTGATTAATTTGAGTTTATCAAAGCCTGGAGCTTTAGAAACCCTTCACAAAACCTGCCATAAGACTAGGACAAAGATGGGGTCTTGGGGAAAAGGGGAGAGGAGGGAATTGCTCTTATGTGTTTGTTTTACATTTCTTGGTATGAAATGGTTTATACTTGCTTGAGAAAGAAGATAATACTGAGATTTGAAATGCATCTTTTCATCTTTAATTAGACATCTTTAGACATTATTAGACAATATATTCTGTATACGCGTCATTTTAAACGCATTTTGCGTTAAAAGTACACTATTGAAACACGCTTTAAACAAGAAAGATTTTTAGTGATTAGATAAGATCTCTAGTAATATTTTAATGATTATATTATTAAAAAGAATCCTATGAACACACAATATTTCAAATGCGATTCTTTAAATTAAAATAAAGGAGAAAATTATGTTTCTTATTGATCAAGTCATATCTTTCTTTTTTTTTTTTTTTTTGTTCTAAACCCAAGATATTCCCACCCCCATTTTATGGTTGATGAAAAAGTATGATTTATACTTATCTTCTGTTTTCACCTTTACTTGCATTCTAGCTACAAAATCCAAATCAATTCACACCAGGTCAAGCATCAAGTCATATCTTTCTTCTCTCTCTTATATCATATTAAGAGAATATGAAATTCATGATAAACAGTTAATAAAAACTTCTCAAAAATAATAATTTGAACTGCTATTATGTGGTCCAAAATTTCAAGTCCGAATCCAACTACTCGATATATCGAAATCAAATCGAATCTCTAGTAAGATACTTTGTTCTAATTAAAATCTTAGGATAAAAATGCATTTCCAAAACTTTAAAGAGTATTTGAAGGAATTAATGAAACAAGAATAGTAACTCTACTTGTCTATCAATAGATATTTTCTTGCTTCATCATTAACCTGTATGAAGTAATTCACCCATAAATAGCTGTATGCAGTATATTACAAAACAAAACTACCCTTATGATTAGTTCAAACACTGCTAAGAAGATTTCCTCTTTCTCCTATAGTTAGAAAGGAGATAATTACATCTTCCCGTTAGCCTATTTGTGACTCTATCTATGCCCATATTATTATCATTTGCTTGCAAGCTTAAAAATGCTGCAAATTTATGTAACATGGCAATGGAAACATGCATGCAAGAACAATACGAGCTTATAAGAGAATCTTAGGATGAGGAAGTTGATTGTGAATTTCTTAATTATCTCTAATCAACAAAAAAAATGGACTAATTGGCAAGAAGTTGATGTAGCTGTCTTAGTAATAGCACTTAGCAAAGAAACAAAAAGATAGAGTTAGATTTGTTCAAGTTCTGATATTTTATGCAGTAATTTTGATACTGAAAGATTAAAAGCATCAAACTTTCTACATCTCATATTTCTTAATTCTTAGTCATCATGTACCATTGATTCTTTTTTTGGGTACAAAATAGGCTGCAGCCAGGGAGTAAGGGAAATAGTTGTAGATATTGAGATTTGAACCCTAGATCTACTAGATATCACTTTTTATGAGTGACTGGATGAACCAAGTGAGCTAAACTCCGGGTTCATCTTGTACCATTGATTTAATCCTTGGTTTAGTGCTATGGCAGCATTTTCTTTCTAGTATTTTCACCATAATGGAGCATTTTGTTTTTGACAATAAAACATGAGGCCAATCCCCAATCCCTTCTCCTTATCCCGTCCCCCCTTCCCCTTTAAGAAACATGTCTAATCACCTGTTTGACAGAAAATTATGGAGAAAAGTAGTGTAAGCTATGAATTGAGAGTGTGTTGTCAATGTTCTATGAATGTGGTTACTTCAGCAAATTCAAAAGGAAAAGAGCTACAGAATAAGGAGCCATTAGCCTATATGAACTGCCCCCACTCTTTGGTAGTGCTAAGAATTGAACAAATGTAGCATTGGTTAAAAAAAAATGGTGCTATAATGACTGTAAAGAAATATCCATCTGAAAGTCTAAACTACAGCAGCCTACTAATCAAGCTAACGGCATCTTCCAAGTACAATGATCTGGTCATTCCAATTTTAGTGGCTATGAAATAAGCTAGCTAGGCAAGAAATGGAATGTCTTATAAAAAATAAAAATAAAATAAAAAACATCATATATAGAACTAGCTAGTCTAGAAGAGTGATTAGGCTCATATCAGATTGATTGATAGAAAGAAAGAGGACAAGAACAATGGCTCTCTGGCATCCAACTAGCTACAATGCAATTGTAAAGGTGAAAACAGAAGAAAATTAAAGAGATTCTACTATAGTTTTCTAAGGAAATTGGGACAACTCTAATATTCACCTATTTCAAACTAGGGATTTTGTGCTTCTTTGGAGCAGCCACGATTTCCATGGCCCCTCAAGGCATCAGTCTCTCCTGGTTACAAGGAAATTGCTTTTCAAGTTGTATTAGGCTATATATTGCAATTATGCCTAAAACCTTGTTAATAATTTTCAACAACCTTATAAAGGGATTGCAAATACTAAAATTCAAACCCAAACTTATTGGTTATGGCATGAACCAACTGAACTAAACCTTAATTCGACTTGTTTTTCCTTTTTAGTTTTCAGTTCAAAAATCTTACTTTGCTTTCCTTTTCTCGTTCCTACTGTGATAATTGTACATTATATTCTCAATGTCCCATTTTTTTTCTCAAGTTTCCTTGACATCCGAATTCTAGTATATGTTTATTTTCAAGGAATTTTATGTGATTGACTGAAGTTCAATTTTGTATATCTAATGCATGCCATGGTCTCCCTTACAGAGATCTATAGCTTTTCTTTATTTATTTTTGATGTTATCTTTTTTCTTAGAATTTTATAATGATTAATATTTAATTTGTTTTCATTGAAATCAAAGAAAATGAGGGCCATGGTGTTTGCTATAATTAATTCTAAACCAAGTATTCATAAACTTTGGTTTTATTTCTGATATAGGTGTGTAGGACCAAAAAAAAGACCAACTCTTAATAATTAGACTATCTCTATACTTATATTCATCATATCAATTCAAAATTTAATTTGTACTTAAGGGGTCATTTTATTTTCTAATACTTTTTAGGGGATTTACTAGCTAGTTTGACACTAATATTCATAATTTTTTTATTTTTTTTACAAAAGAGGTCGCAATTTGAGGATAGAGAAAATAATAACAGATGCTAGAATTTGAACCACAAACTTACTGGATGCCACTTGATAAGAGTGACTACATGAATCAATTGGAGGATCAGGTTCACTATTCATAATCTTTGACATTTTTTATGGTTAAATAATATTAATTTAGATTGTTTTCACTACTTCTGAATAAAAGTATAGAATATTGTACATTATCATTCTTATTATGGCCCTTAATAAACTAAGTCACATTCCTAACTCACTCCTCATGATGCATTGATACTATAAAATTAAAGAAGTTGTAGCAAATTCTACTATTATGATCAATATATGTAGGGCTCAGATCTAGGTTTCTTATATGTTTACTGTCAAATTTATTTTATTTTCCAAAAATGAACAGAAGAGGAGATTCTTTGAAGTTGATCATCCTAGGTTTAAGAACAGAAATAAGAGGCAAAGCTCATGATCTTCATCATGAAAGCAGAAAGATAGAAAATGGCAGATATAAAGTTTAATCTGTTGCTTTGAATAGAAAATAAGAGCAAATGCAGATAGTTTATATATGGTTCTCAAATCCATCTAGAAGCATGAGCAAGATTAAGTTTTTGTCCAGATGAAAAAGAAATAATATGTTAAATATAATACTCTACCATTGATAGAAAATATTTAGATGGGTGATTGAAGCTGCAATGTTTTTGACATATATACATGAGAAATTTCAAGTGGTAGGGGGGATTCGAACCTTGGACCTTACCATGCTAAAGAGGGGTATATATAGTTAGTAGTTAGTATAACAATAGCTACATTAAGTAAGTTTAGAGACAAAGTTAGGGATCAGGAGCGGATCAAGGGGGCAGACACAGGCCTTGGCCCCCTTGGCTCTTCCAAATTCCTTAGATTTTTAACAACTGTTTAACTCAAAAAATAGTAAAAACCTATTTTGTCTTCTACAAAAATTTATAATTTGATCTTCTTTTATCTCGACCCTCTCAATATAAAATTCTTGGCTTCGCACCTGCTAGGAATCTTGAAAAATGGTGAAAGGATGATAAGGTTAGTGATTTTTCAATGGAAACAAGAATTGCAGATGACTAAGAGTTGTCCAGAATGAACCAAAGCTTAGCTAGGGATCTTGAAAAATGGTGGAAGGATCAGAAACTTGACCATTGAATAGGAGATCAGGGAAGAATAATTAATGACAGTAATTACTAGCTTATGTAATTATTTATTAACCTTGAAGAGGAATCCAATGATGTACTGTAAATCAAAGAATATTATGAAGAAGTGGGACAAGATATCATATAAGTGGGGAATAACACTGTGGGAACTATACGAAATAGGAAAAATATATTTTTTTAAAATGTAAAAAAAAAAATGGGCCTCCAATAATCTTATATATTATTTGACTGACATTACACTAGTCCTAAATCCTAACATTTAAAACACAAATCATGTAACATGCCTAATGGCTCATGTATATTCAAATATCACTATAATGGTAAAAACTCAAAACTCATGAAAGAATATCATCTTTTATAATTATAGAGGTACAAACACTCAGATTTTTTATATTCATGGATATTTGCACATACAATATATATGAGAAATTATCTCATTCATCGTCAATAAAATTTTTAGACTCCACAAACTCGATTAGTAAAATGACACATATCCTAAAAAAGGAGATATGTAATTATCTCTTAATCTCGTTTGTAGAGTTAAAAAATTTCATTGTCTGTATCAAAGACGAATTCATTTATATATATATATATATATATTACCTTTTAGTAATCTAACACTAGATTATTATTCAATATTATGATATGTGCTAGAGAGCCAACCACTCAATCATTTTTCTTCTAATAATTTAAGGGACTATCCTCCTAGTACTAAATGTTGAAGAAGATCCATACTTTTTTATCCAAAATCATATATTAAAAAAAATTGCTGGAACAGTTGAAGTACAATTTATAATAGTCATTTGCATCAATATACATATACCTGGAGAATAGTTCATGGGACAAACTGGACTGCATTTGACAAAATACTAATTAACTGACTTGAAATGGAAACTAAATATTAAAAAACATGGAAAAAAAAAAAAGAAGCAAACTTACCCTCTTCAACTCCAGTTTATATATATATATATATATATATATATATATATATATCTTGCCCCATGTGTCACTTTTATTCTCAATTTAAACAATAAACACAGTGCTGATCTAGCTCTATCTACAATATTACCCAATATCTTGATCCAAGGAGGAAATGACTGTGATTTCGAATAAGATTGATGTAGCAGCAAACTGATTCAAACTCTTGGAATTTTATTTTAGGACCTGAAATAAGATAAAATGAAATGAAAGGAATTAATCATGAGATTAAGAAGCTTGAAATTTGAGTTTCTAGAGCTAATTTGAAAGATATGGTGGTGAGATTTGTTAATAATTTGGGGTAATTTCACATCATAGATAAGCATAATTATGATTCTTTTGCAGATTTTTTTTTTGTTACATTGCTGCAAAGCATCTGTGGGTTAATATAATAGGGAAACAATTAGCACTTTTCTGATGAAAAGACAAAAGAAAATCTGATTTCATCAGGCAATTACAAAGATCAATTGCATATAGAATTATTACCAAAGAAAAGGACATTTTCATATAATGACAGGTTAAATTAAAAGATAAAAAGGTATTATAAATCTAATAAAAATCAAGAAAATTAATCTATTTATGGAGTCTGTAGGATATCTTAGTGATATAGTTTATGTTATCTGCACCAAAAAACAAAGACAGTGAATAAACATTTGGGTTTATCCTACTGTGCTGAGAGATCTTTCAATCATGAATTTTCCTTAAGATTATGAAAAGGACATAAATATATATATATATTTTATATGTAAAGTGTTATGGCCATTCATGGAGGGCACAAGATAGTGCAGATCCTAATTAAAGAGCTAAGACTCACTAGAGAAAAAAGGAAGCTTGAAAATGGGAATTAATATTAAATTTTGGAAACCATTAAAATTATTTAGATTTTTGCTTGTAAGAGAGAGAGTTAGAGGGCTAAAAAAAAGAAAAGAATGAGGGGAGGGAGAGAGAGGGGGGGGGGAAGAAGGAGAAGAGCTTTTCATTATCATCATAGCAATTAATGTTTGTTATTGATATTAAGTATTGTTATTTTTTGGTAAAAAAAAAAAGTTACAATCTGGGTATAAGGAAAGGGGTTGCAAATACTGAGATTCGAATTTCAGGTTTATTAGATGTCATCTCTTAAAGGTAATTGCATGAATCAATTGGGCTAAATCTCGGATTCTAAGCATTGTTATTGTGTCTTGTCTTTCTTAAAGTAAACTACTATACAAATTAGGGTTTTGAAGGCCTTTGCCTCTAGGGTTTATTATAAATGCGAAAAAAAAAGGTGTGGCCTAAATGTCAATAATATTGTATACAGGCTTTAGTCATAAAAAATTGTTCTTCTTTCTTTTCAATAATTTTCTTCCTAAAGTATTTTTTTAGCTTAACTAAAGTATAATCAGCTGACAATTAAAGCTTATTTAATCTATTAATTACAGCAAAGTTCAATTATTTTCTTGTATTTGATTCCATGAAGTCAAAGTTTTATTGTTATCAGTACCGGAACTTAACTGCTAACTAAGCTATGAGCATATGACTGTGTTGAAAGGAAATAATTAAACTAATTATTACCATTTTTATAAAGGATAAAAACCATAGAGAAATCAAGATTGCTGAATAGGGAAGCTTGAGCTATCTTCATTAGACTTCTTCAATGGATTCCTCTTCTTCTTTTTCTTCTTATAAGGAATTCCCCGAGCTTTAGCTTGCGAATCCTTCACTTCACGAAGGTAAAGACGAATAGAACCGGTAGCAAAAGGGTTGGTCTCAGGCAAACCACCATTTTCTTCATAAGCAGCTCGAAGTCGTCCGATGAGAGCATCAAGGCTACCCCAAGCTTGTCGAAGAGGACATGTACAAGGCCCTGGTGGCTCAGGTTGCCCGAAAAACACGCAACCTTGTAAGTGAACCTTAGTCTTGCCAAATTGATCAAGGTAACGTAGAAAATCAAGCACATAATTAGAGTTACACTGAGATAGAGCAACTGGTGGCCTTTGGTTCCTTAAGTACTGACCAAAAGTGTTCCAATCCCTTCTTTTCTGCGACTCATACCGGCTTAACTGAGGCGGATTTTGCTGATGATCATCAGCCACAACAACAGCAACAGCCGCCGTTGATCTTGATGACCCTTCAGCTATTTCTTTTCCTTTGTTGATTGACATCATTGTTTCATGAAAGGAAAGATTCTTGGGAAGAAAGGGTAGAAATTGGATGAAGGAAGCAAAGAAAAGAGAAAAATGAAGAAATCACATCAATGGAGTAAAATGAGTGGACAAGCTATGGGACCTATATGAAAGTGCTTTAGCTCTTTTTTTCTTGCTATCACATTATTTTCTTCCTTTTAAGTGTACTATTAGCATTAAGTATACTTTTTTCTATATATTTATAATTATACTTCCTTCATCCAAGTAATCATTATCGAGTAAATTAGCCTAATTAGCACTAAGCTTTATAAATTCTGACCCAAGTTTTTTTTTTCACTGTCAATTAAACCCAAGTTAATTAGAGTGAGTTGATTAATAAGAATTTTCCAATTTGGGAAGCAAAAATTCGACAGCTTAGAATCTATAATCTTAGAGAATAGGTTTATAAGATGAGAAGGATTTCATTAATTATGTTCTCCTATCTCTACCAGCAACTTTTATGTTGAAGGAAAACAATTAATATATATGAAATTTTTGCTTATTACTTCAAATTTAAAAAAGAAAAAAATTACTTCGAACAGTTAAAGAATGATATATCTCTTTTTATAATAACGGTTAAAGGGTGTCCAGCCTTAATCTCTTTTCTAATAATTTTTAGGATGCATTTTCTCATATCGACTTAAAATATTTTATATTTTCACTCCTGAAAATAGAGTTCTTTTTTTACCAACTAAACTAATCTTTATTGGCAGTTAAAAAAATCTAACTGGATTGGTCGGTTCAACCGATTGAATCGAGAATCAGTGGTCTGTTTCATTTAGTGCATATCATAAAATCGAAAAATTTTCGAATCGATAAAAAATTGAAAAAATCGTTTTTAAACTTTTTTAAATTAAAAAAAATAAATTATTGTATGTATTGAGATTTGAACCTTTAATCCCTTAAATTTATATTAAAAATCATACCATTTAGCCGAATACATATTTTTATTAATATTTATTATATTTAATGCTTATCTAATATTTAAATTATTTTTTTAATACAATCGACCAATTTAACCGGTTCAAATCAAAAGTCTTACCTATTTAATTTTCGATCCAATTTTTTAAGCATTGCTTATCGGTACATATTGAGCTTTCTGAACTCTTATTATAACAATAAAATTAAAATTTAGTTTAGCTCATTAACTATTAACTGCTGAAGATACCTTGTTTAGCAGTATTTGGAGTGGATTTTGTGGTGCAATGTCATGGTCATTGCCTACTGTCATATGGATAGAAAAATATATAATAATTAGACATGATTTGCTGCACTTTTTTTCATGTGTTTCTATAAATTCTTTTATTAATTAATGTTACCTTATTATTTATATACATCTTTATATTCTTGCCTTTTGGATTTGGTCAATAAATTAAGAATTAAATTAATACTTTTATATCCATGTTGTATTTCGGATTGGCAGCCTTTTGTATTTCATGACTTAATTAGTTTAGGTTAAGCCAATATCAATCCAATTCGGATAACTTTTAGAATTTTTCAGAGACTGTTTGATTAATTTTTCTCTTTTTTTTTTTTTATCCTTTACCAACTTTTTTAAAAGCACTTTTATAAGATACAGATAATTCAAATAGTGATGAATTATGTTATTCGGATTAATTTGGATTAAGTATAAGATATGGGAATATGTTCAATATATGTATATTGAATATTTTTTAAGTTTTTATATATGTGAAAAATCATATTTTCATATTTATGTTTAAATATATATTAAATACAGATGTTAAATATATATATTTAAAAAAAAAATAAAAAGTTCAAATAATATAAATAATGGATACTGCTTGGAAAACGCAATTTCACCCTTCAAGTTTTCAACAGTTCGATTTTGACTCTTTATAGCTAATGGGGTAAGCAAATTAAATAGAGTATTTTTAGATGTGCTGGTTGACCCTCGAAGATTTTCTGTATATTATATAATGAACAGTGATCCAAATAACAGCTTAATTATCAAATACAATAATCATGAATGCCCAAATGACAATGCTTAACAGCTGCTAAGCAAGATTAAGCCCACCACCACGTTTCGAAACAGTAATGGAGGATTTCATGGTGTTCTGAGAATTGACCTATCTCTAACAATTTTTCTTGAATATGGAAGTGGCTACCATCTCCCACTGCTGTTAATGCAATGCTATATGATTCTAAACTATATTTTTGATATTTATTTTCGATATATATTTGGATATGGATAAATAGAATATGATTCTCCTAATATATAAAAAAAAAAAAAAATTGAATATACCTATATTATATTCATACACATACTCAGTACTCACCCATGAGTAATTCTAAGTTTGATTAAGACATCCTAAGAAAAAAAGGTTCCCATCTACGTTTTAAAATTAAGTTCGAGTTCAGTTACGTTGAGGAAGAAGCACCCCACAGTGCCTATCTTACAAATTTATAATACCATATGAATCACATAAATTGGTCTTATCTAAATGATCTTTATTAATCTTAATTTTATTTTAAAATTTACCAAATTATTATTTATTTCTTAATCATACCCAAAAAAAAATACATAATAATAATAATCATAAAATATTATACAAATTAATTAAATAATCAATAATGTACATAAAATACTTAACTCAAATAAGTAAATCAATTAACTCAAATAATAAATCATTGATTAAATAGTTAAATAAATATATATTTAAAAAAAAAACCAGATTTTATAAAAATATATATAGATTTAAGAAAACAGATTTAATTAAAAAGATTAAAAAAGAAACAGATTAAAAAAGAAACAGATTTTAAAAAGATTAAATACAAATTTAAGAAACGGGTTTTAAAAAAAAGATAAAAATTATAAAAAACAGTCTTAAATAATAAAAAAAGAAAATATAAAAAACGAAAAGAAAAGAAAAGAAAAAAGAAAGAAAATAAACACTACATACGGGTATCAAAATTTTGTATCAAGTTATTACTGATGTTTTTTTTTGATAATTCCTCCGTGGGTTTTCTTTTACTTTATTCTTTCTAATTGAGATTTAGATTAATTTTTTTTTATCAGAAACATGCTAGACAAACTATTGTATTATCAAATTTTTCCCCTTTTAATCTGTTTCAAGAATTCTAATAATAAAAAATTTCCCCTTTTAATCTGTTTCAAGAATTCTAATAATTTGTGCCAACTGAGTATTAGTTTAGATGGCATGATATTGCTGATAGATTTTTGGAGATTGTGAGTTCGAGAGGGCTTAAGTGCAAAATGTCTTCCTCAAACAAGGAATAAAAAATCGGACCGAAAATCGAATCGATCAGACCTCCGGTTTTCGGTTGAAATATAATAAAAAATAAAAAGTTAAAAATAAAAATAATTAAGAAAAATACCAAAAAAAAAAATTAGAGAAAACTTATAAATAAATAAATTATACAGGTTATTTTTTTGGTTTTAGCCTAATTTTGGATCTTTTAATTTGTAACTAATTGGGTTGAAAAAATCAAAAAATATATATATATATATAATTATTTTCGATTTTATTGATTTTTCAGGTTTTTTCGATTCTCGATTTCCGATTTTTAATCGGTTCTTTCCGGTTTGATTTTTTTCCGATTCTTTAAATATGATTGAATCGCCGGAACTATCGATTCCAGATTGAATTGTTTGAACTGATCGATCCGGTTCGATTTTTTAATTATGATCCTCGGATGAATTAATTAGATAAAGAATTGGAGGATTACGGATAGATTAGGAATTTAAAAAAAAAAATAAAAATTTTAGTAACTTGTGGAGTGCATGCATGCAGTAACAGGCTTTCATTTTATTAAAGACAAAGCCCAATTTCTCAAATAATTACTTCTTCTTACGCTCATCAAATATAGTACTGTAGCCCAATTCACCTCCTCCTATCACAGTCAGCTCTTCGTTTGATAAAAAAAAAAATGAAAAAAAAAAAATGAATCTTACACTTGAATTGCAAATAATACATGTTTTTATGCATCTCTAAAAAAATTCCATCCTCCTTACCAAACATAATAAGATTCATAAAGAACTAAAAAAATGAGAGCATGGATATTTCAAAAAAAAAAAAACAAATGAGAGCATGGAACCTGCTCATGGGCCGGGCAGCCCGTCAGGCCCGGTAGGCCCAGCCCCTATTGGGCCGGGCCTGAGCAGGATTTTTTTGTTCCGCATCTACCCAGCCCGGCCCAAAACAGTATTTTTTTTATTATAATAATATTATTTTATTTAATTTTAATTATAAAAAATATTTTTTTTAATCCGATGAACAGTAAATTCGGGCCTACCGGACCGGCCCAGCTTGACCCAGGTTCGGGCCTAAGCAAAGAAATTGAAAAAAATGGGTCCGGCCCGGCCCATGAGCAGGTCTATGGACGAACATTTCCTCCAAAATTCCTAAAATTTTCTTATATTTATACATAATTTAATTATGAGAAATTATCTCATTCACGTTAGTGAAATTTTTAAATTTTACAAGTGGAATTAATAGGATGACATATATCTTTTAGAGTACATTTTTTTTTAAAAAAATTAAAAATAAAACATGTTATAATTTTTTAATCTCGTTTGTGAAATTAAAAAAATATCACTGTCAAAGATGAACTCTTTAATTATAGATAAATTTAAAGAAAATAAATATATATAATTTTGCCCCAAAATTTAAATATAAGATTTTGCCCTCTCAAATTAAAAATCTTGGTTTTGTTATTGAATGAGAGGGAGAATAAGGGATTCATGAATTGAACACGAAATTATTGCTAAGTAATAATTCAAGATCAATTATTCATTTAATGTACCAAACAAGAGACAAAGAAGATATAAAAGTATAACGTATGTCACGAGAATGTTTTCAATCGAAAGAATGATAATAAGATTTAAATGTTTACACGTTTTAAAGAGGCTGAAGTCAATCTTTTTTTTTTTTTTAATTTCGAAAAGGTAATACAATGATGCAATTGTTTTTTTTTTTTTTTTTTGGATAAATTGAAGTTTTATTATCCAAGAAGCAGCATAGCTGCTACAGACAGTTTATAACATAGCAGCATAGCTGCTACAAAAGAACCATTTACAACATAGCAGAAAACAAACCATAACAACCAATTCTATCTAACAAACATATCAGAATTCAAGTTCCAGCCATTGCATAGCTCGACATTGATTGAATCAGCTGCAATACAACGTAGCCCCTTTAATCTTATAGAGACCGAATCCTTGATTCTTTCCAGCACCTTTGAAGAGGGTTCTTCAATCTTCTTGAAGATTCTGTTGTTTCTTTCTCTCCACACTTCATATACAAATGCATTCCATGCCATTCTTAGAATTATAGTGATCAATGCTTTCCCTTTCAGCTTTTTTGTAGCCCATTTCACTTCCTCTTCCCATCCTTTCACTCTCCTCCTGACCTTGGAGCTCAGAAGCACTTGCTGCCATATAGATCCAGAGTAAGGGCATCCCAGATAGAGATGATCACGAGTTTCTTTCTCCTTTTTGCAAAGAACACACAATTCATCCACTGCAAGCCCCCATGATGCTATTCTCTCCTTTGTTGGCAGCCTGTTTAGTGCTGCCATCCAGGATATAATCGCATGTCTGGGAATGAGGTGTGGAGACCATACCAACCTATGCCATGTCACCTTTTCTGCTCTTGGTCTGAGTGCATTCCATACAGCTTTTACATCATATTTGTTTCCTGGAAATGGCCATCTGTTTCCTCCCTGCTGTGCTGGAAGTTGCTGAATCTTATGCCTTAATTGAATGATGCAATTGTTAATTCAAGTTAAATACATTGAAATTGAAAATGTTGATTGTAAAATGTAAATGCACTGACTTTAGACTACTTGAAGACGGCTCCCTAGAAAATTTGCATCTCCATGGCAAACTCGTTGTTCATATTTGTCTTCCTCTAGCAAGAAACTAAGGAATGAAATCTTTATGCATAATTTTGGTGGGAATTATTGTTGTCTTAGACTAATTTAGTATTATTGTCGGAAAAAGTTTAAATTGAAGAAAATGTGTTTAAAAGTTAATGTGAAAAATATGATTTAAAATTTTTAAGTATTTGTTATTATTGTAAAAAAAGTGTTGCAATGAATTGAAACATAAAAAAAATGTATAAATTAATAAAAAATCAGAGATGTGAGGATAATAAATTTGAATAAACATGATTTATTAATTAATTAAAGAAAAGTACACATTGTCGATAGGAAAGTTAATACTAAGTTGGGGCTTGAAAACCAATATAATTAACCCAAAAAGCTAATGTTTACCTTACTAACCATCAGAAAATTTCATCAAATTTAATTTCAAATTTCTAACTTGTAACAAAAATTCTAGGGTTTTATATAGTCAACTTAACCTAGAAATACCAAACTAATAGTTTTTTGTAATAGAACAATTAGAGTGTAATGGAGAATTTCATAATTTATGAGGGATTTAAAGAAGGGATTTGAGTATTTCATTTCCTTTTGAAATTCGACTTAAAGAGATGGTTTTTCAAAAATTTTCCAAATCTATTCTCACTTTATTTCAACCTGGCCCACAATAAAATAAAAAATTAAAAAAATAAATTATCATTTTATTTAATTATGATATATATTTTATTTTATATTAACAAAAAAATTACAAATATTAAAATTTTGAAATAATGTATTTTAAAATTCTTTCATTTAAATTTTTTTCAAAATTTTAAAATTTTTCTTCAAAGGTTTATATAGTTTTTTTGAAATTTTATTGGATTAAACCCAAATCATATATATATATATAGGCCCAATGGATGGATATTCCATTGCCCCAATTGGTGAAAAGCAAGGAAAAAAAAAAAAGCCCAATTTGCCACCCCTATTTTTCTCTACGTAATTGGCAGAACGAAATTTGATAAGCCTAGGCATTTGGGAATCGGGCTGCTACATTAAAGATAGGCCTAGATGGGGAAAACACCAAAAACAATCCAAGAGATAAAGTGAATCATGAAGCCCAAATTGAATCAAATAAGATTTAGCAATGTTGGTAGTTATTTAAATAATTGGACTTTAATTAATTTATCAAAAATTATGTCATCGATATAATTTTTAAATTTCATAAATAAGGTTAACAATATAGCATATATCTTTTAGGTTATATTTTTTAAAAAAATGAAAAAAAAAATTATAGAAAAAAAAATGAAACATGTGATAGTTTTTTAATCTCATTTGTGGAGTTAAAAATTTCACTACCAGTGTATCAAAAACGAACTATTAACTTGATTATTTTTTATGATAATAATTGTTTGTGTCTTAATTTTATTAGGAGGGCTTTCCTAGTCTAATTATAGAAATTTTGAGATAAGACTAAGATGTTTTGAATAAGCATATAACATATATATATATATATATATAATCTATTTTGAAAAAAATTAAAACTTCAAACCATAATAAATTTAATATAATACTAGTGCTTGATACATCCATTATGGGGGTGAAGCAATAAATAATTTTATTATTTAAATAAATGTTATAAAGAAAAAAAATGCTACATGCATATCTAGACAAGTAAAATAATTGAATGTACAGTTCTGAAATTTTGAAATTGAGAAAAATAAGCACATTTTTCGATTTTAAAAGAAGTGGTTTTGAATAATTAAAAAAAAAAAAAACTAGCATACCCTTACTAATTAATTTATTATTATTACTACATATTGAGATTTTATATCAATTCATCATCATTTTATATCAATTCATCATCGATGTCATTTGACTCATGACTTCAAATTCAATCAAAAATATTATTATTAGTATAAATATATATATATGCCATTGAAAATATCTTTTATTTAAATTTCAAAATAACATATAACATGCCTCAAAAGGATTTATATTCAAGGAAAACTAGTAATTGATAGTTAAAAGTAGACCTGTCCAAGGGCCGGGCCGGGCTGCAGCCCGAATTTTTTTTTTCTTATCTAAGCTCATTCGGGCCGGGCCGTATAGGCCCGTTTCACTATTCATAAATATTAAAATATTAAAAAATTATTTTTATTTTTATTTTTATTTTTATATTAATATTATTATATATTTTATAATTAAATTTAATAAAAAATATTTTTATTTAATAAATAGTAATTCGGGCCGGGCCGGCCCGAATTACAAAAGACCTTGTCCAAGCCCGACCAATACGGGTTGGGCGGACTACCCGGCCCGTGGACAAGTCTAGTTAATAGTCAAAATATGACATTTTATGACTTTTTAATTACCTACTATTTTTACTATTTATAATACTCATGATGCAATTTGATACCACAAATCAAATGATATCAACTCTGTAAATGAAATTACCAAAAATACCAAATTGACATAACAACAAAAATATAAAATAAGGATATTTATGTCCTACTAATATATATATATTTTTTGTTTATACATGTCTTCAAAAAAATCTGTTCAAACATCCCATAATTTAAAAACAATAATAATAATCCACTCATCACATATTTTTTTTTTTTGTTTTTCATATATTATGATTGTGCCAAATCTAGTATATTTTTAAAGGCTTCAACCATTTTTAACTTTTGAGTGAATTTAATTTTATTTGAGCTATAGATATTGAAAATTTCCACAAAATACTGGTTACTTCAAATTATGTGAGAAATGCCATGAATGGAAAAATCTAGCTTTTGCTTAATTAGATCAATCATTGGTATATACTTTAGGAGGTAAGGGGGATATTGGTGTTCATAGATTGGGTCAACTTATATATATCTGTCGAGTTCAATAGATCCAATAAATTTAATATATAAAAATGTGCTTATTTTCAAGGGCTAGGTAGTTTTTTCAATAGATCCAATAAATTTAATATTAATGAAGTCACAAATATAAACTAGATATGTTCAAGGGCTAGTTAGTTCGCCCAACCCGTATTGAATCGGGTCTGAAAAAGAAAATTGTAATTCGAGTCGGCCTGGCCCGACCCTAATACTATTCTATAATTAAAAATAATTTTTAAAATTTAATTACAAAAATATATAAATATTAATAAAAAATATTTTTATTTTTTATTATTATATGAATAGTAAATCGGGTCGGCAGGCCGATCCGAGTTCGTCCAAAGCCGAGCTTAAATAAAGAAAATAAGAATTTTTCGAACCTCAACCCGATCCAATATATGAGCAAGTCTAATATAAACCCTAGCCATCAATTTTTTTTTTTTTTTTTTGTAGAATTTGATTGTATGTCCAATTTTTATTTCATGTTACTTATATTTTCAAAATTATATTATAATAATTTTTTTTTAATTTAAGATACTTCAAGGTTTTTTACTTGTGCTCAATAATTGTTTCTCATTAAAATGTTACAACCAGTTTTGCAAGTAATAGATTAAAAAAATAAAAACATATGGTTGTTTTAGTGTCCATCATTCTCAACGAGAATGACGGACCATCATGTAAGTCGAGTCCAAAAAACTTATTCAAAGCTCAACTTGAATTGAATCAGACCTTCGGACCAAACGAAGAGCCTTATTATGGACAAATCTGATACGGATCTTGTAATTTATTTATTAGTAATTAATAATGGTGTGTGATTATATTAGACATACATACCTAGTAGATTGGAACTAAAATATAAATTCACAAATGTTTTATTCAATTATATATAATTGAAATGAATTTGGATTTGGTTTTTATACAATCCAATGAGTTAAATATAAGCATTACAGAAAAATTAGTAAAATTTATTTATTTGATAGAGCATAAGAACAAAATACATAAAACCTTTCTTTTTCATTGGATTCATCATACAATTCACTACTTGATTGATATCTAATTATTAAAAATCTATAAATTAAAGTTTACTCTTAAAAATCATGTTTAAGACCTCGATTACACAATTTTAATTAAACCCAACCTTAATTTTCAAGATACTTTATAATTCATACAAAATCACAAATAATTTCTACGTTTTTTGGATACAAAAAGGTTGCTGATACTGGGATTCGAACTTCAGACTTATGAGATACCACCTAATTATAAGAACAGATTTCTAAGGAATGAAAACTGCTACAATTGCTTTATTGATTAGAACTGTATTTATACATTCTTGATAGTGATAAGGTGATCTTATCTTTTGGATTAGAACTTAAGCTAAACTATATCCTATGTCTATCTAACTATGTAGATTGATTTACATTTGAGAAGATAACAGCCTTAGCTTATCCTTAGCTGATAACTAACTTCAGCTGTTAATAGTTAGCTGAAGTTTGCTAACTGTTTCGAGTGTTGCTGATGTGGTTGTGTTGCTGAGGTGGCTGTGAGACTTGTCTTGGTTTGTTGCTGAGGTGGTTGTGTTGCTGAGACACTCTGGTTTGTGGAATAACCAAGGAAGACACATGGTTTGGACTTAGGTTGTAGTTTGGTGTCATTATAGGGCCTTAGCCATGGATAGCATAGGCAGCCAAAAACTTTTAGTTTCTTGTAGTTTGGTATGGTTTTGAACAGGATTTCATGTGGTGATTTGTGGTGAAGAGTTGGTGTTGGCATTTTGTTGATTAAGTAAACAGCAGTTTGGAAGGCATGAGACCAATAACATTGAGGCAGTGATGCTTGATGTAAGAGGGTTAAGCCAGTTTCTGTAATGTGTCTATGTTTTCTTTCAGAAATGCCATTGTGTTCTGGCGTATGTGGTGGTGTCTTGAGGTGTTGGATTCCATATGTTGCTAGTAGAGAGGATAATGCCATATACTCTCCACCGTTATCTGAGTAGATAGTGATAATGGAAGTGTGAAATTGTTTTTCAACTTGTGCTTTGAATTTAGGGAAGATGTGCAGAATATCAGATTTATTTTTGATGAGAAATAACCAGACAAACTTAGAGAAATGATCTATGAAAGTAACATAGTAATGATAGCCATCATGAGAGTTTAGTTTTGGACTTCCCCATACATCTGTATACAGCAGTTCGAGTGGTTTTGAGCTGGTCAAGGATGAATTGTGAAAAGGTAGTTTGTGACTCTTATTACATGAGCAGGAATTACAATCTGACATAGTGATAAAATGATCACAGTCTAGGCTAAAGTTTTTAAGCATGAAGTTCAAGATTCTGGGAGAGGGATGTCCTAAACGTCTATGCCAGTTATTAACATTGGTCTTCAAGCTGAAACAGGCTGATTTATTGTTGGTAGAAATTGGTAATTCTGCAGATTTTGGAAGTTCATATACATCATTTCTGTTGTGTCCTTTCACCAGTGGTGCCCCCGTGATGAGATCCTTCACAAGTAAATGATTAGGGAAAAATTCAACAGAAACACGATTAGTTTTGCATAGTTGAGAAACAGAGATAAGTTCACGCTGAATTTGAGGAACATGTAGAATATTAGAGAGTAATAAAGGTTTGTCTGAGTGTTTGGTTCTAAAGGTAGTTGAGCCTGTGTGTTTTATAGACAAACCTGAACCATCTCCAACTAGAATCTCATCAGGTCCACCATATGCTGAGTAGAGTGAGAGGTTGTTGAGGTCTGAGGTAACATGGTGGGATGCGCCTGAGTCAACCACCCAGTTTTGGTTATCAGAAGCAATTCCAGTCTGAACAAGGTTGGCAACTGGATCTTGCAGAGAGGAAATTTTGTATTGTCTGCAGTATTTGGCAATATGTCCAAGTTTGCCACAGAGTTGACATGTAGGTCTGGTGTTGTTGTTGTTGGAATAGTGCTGAGGTCTGTTGCTGTAGGTGTTGGATGTAAATGAAGGCCTTCTTCTTCCCTGGTTTGAGGTATATCGAGAAGAGTCATTGGGAGACACATTGTTTCTGAAGTTTGTGTCTTGATGTGAATAATAGGGTCTTCTGTCCCTTCTGGCAAAGTTTGCTGTAACAGCAGATGTGTACATGAGATCGTCTTGTTTGGTGACAGCTTCAAAATCAATAAGCTTGTCATAAAGTTCCTCGAGAGAGATTGCATTTTCTCTTGCTCGGAGTGCAGTGGAGATTTCCCTGAATTCTGGACTAAGTCCATTTAAAATGAAGATGATGAGATCATCTTCAGCTACTGGGGCTTGAGCAATTGCTAGTTCATCTGCGATGCTTTTCATTGATTGAAGGAAGTCAGACACAGATTTGGTTCCCTGAGTGAAAAGGGACAATTTTTTTTTAAGAGACATGATTCGAGATCTGGTTTTGCTTGCAAAAAGTTTGGTAAGTTTTTGCATGGCTTCATGGGATGTTTTTGAGATTGCGATCATAGGGATGACAGTTTCTGCAACAGATGCAATAATAGAATGTAGGATGAGTTTGTCTTGTCTGATCCATTTTGAGTAATCAGGATTCAGAGATATGGTTTCTTGAGTGGTGATATATTGAGTTGGACAGGGAAGTGTCCCATTGACATAGTCAATGAGATCGAGGCCAGTGAGCAGGGTATCGAATTGTATGAACCATGAAGGAAAATTGGTTGAAGTAAGCTTTACTGGAAGCTGTGTGGTGGGATTGATTTGAATGACAGGTAATGAGGTTGTGGTTCGGATTGAGTCAGCAGTGTTGGAGGTGGTGGAGTTTGACATGCTGTTAAGCTTGTGGCGTCTGATACCATATAAGAACAGATTTCTAAGGAATGAAAACTGCTACAATTGCTTTATTGATTAGAACTGTATTTATACATTCTTGATAGTGATAAGGTGATCTTATCTTTTGGATTAGAACTTAAGCTAAACTATATCCTATGTCTATCTAACTATGTAGATTGATTTACATTTGAGAAGATAACAGCCTTAGCTTATCCTTAGCTGATAACTAACTTCAGCTGTTAATAGTTAGCTGAAGTTTGCTAACAGTTTCGAGTGTTGCTGATGTGGTTGTGTTGCTGAGGTGGCTGTGAGACTTGTCTTGGTTTGTTGCTGAGGTGGTTGTGTTGCTGAGGTGGTTATGAGACTTGTCTTCATACTAATAAAAGTGATTGCATAAACTAACTGAATCATAACCCGAGTTCAAATAATTTCTACTTTGAGTACTTAATTTATCCCACAGATGTAGCATTGACATCTTTGATCAAAGTCCCAAGCAATGGAGCAGTCAAGCATTTGAATGTATCTTCCTTGTAAATGAAACCCAAACATTTGCAATCTTTGGTGCATTTTTCTCTACATTGTTCAACCTTCATTGGACCTTCACCATCATCCAAATATGGGTTCAAAAAAGTTCCACCCCCACAATTTTGTAGTAATTATCAACCTTAGCCCCTTTCCCAGAAGGTGCTAGCTTTGGTGGTTTACAGCTTTCACTCCATCCCAAAAGGCCTTTAGGACTCGGACAAGCCACGCACATTGCCTTGTCACATAACCCAAATGAGCCACATTTTGATGGCAAAGCACATTCCCTAACGAAATAACTTGAGAAAAAAAGCAAAGATTTCGTCCCATTTTAAGTAACTCACCAGATTATAATATGTGAAAGCCCTTAGGTTTCCATCAGATCCAAGTCTTAAGAAAGAAGAAGTGGCATTGTAGTTCAGTTTATTAAGGAAGCTTTCTCCGCCTCCTCCCGATCGGACGAACCTGGAGAAGTCGTCGTCGGCTGCCGTTCCCGTTGCCTGCCGGAGAAATGCTGCCCTGATGAGCTTGTAAATGTGTTGTCCTTAAGACTAACTCGTAAGCTGTTGCATTATCGTTTTCAGGCACGGCATCAAATATGACAATGTCACCAAAGTCTTTTACCAACATAAATAAGACGCTGACCTGAATTATTTAAATACATGATGAACCCTTTACGGTCTAGTATCATACTATAGGGTCCATCAGAGCCGTCTATGTCAGATGTTCGGCTAACGAGCTTGTTTCGACCGTTCATTTTAACAGATTGACCCACCAATAAAGTATCACTTGGGTAATCAAAACTTTGCCATACAAATGTCCCATTTTTATCAAATAGTACTAAGTTACCATTTGCTGGCCGTGTCGGTTTGCCAAACTACACGACCATCGGCTTCGGCGAGCACGAAATTTCTGTCCTCGACGAAGGTAAGGATGGCGTTTTGGCGGACCGGATAGTTGCGGTTAGCGTCCCAAACCCACCTCATTAGGCTTTCATCGTTAGTAAAGCCAGCTCTAATGGCGAAAATGTGAGCATCAGGAGTTGTATTATAGAAACAAAGGCGAAAAGGGATGGCAAGGAAAGTGTAAACATCGTTTCGGATTACTCGGTAGCTAGCATCGTATTCGATAATTCGATCTCCAAATTCACCTTGATTGATGAATTTGAAGGTTTGGTTTGCAGGGACTTTGGCTAGAGTAGTAGCAAAGGCAAAGAGAGAAAGGAAAATGAATTGAAAGAAAATTGAAGATAGTTGAGGGTGGCAATTACAATGAGAATGGTGAGAACGGTAGAGAATTATAAAAAAGTCAAAAAATTAAAAAAAATATTATGTTTATACAAATAATAAAAAATATTTTGAAGGTTTGAATTTTGAGGGTTTTTTGCTAAGTCAAATATTTATATATTTTTAAAATACATTAGTTTCGTCAATATTATTTTTATTTAATTTTTAATCGAAAATAACTTCATTTAGCCAAATCCAACATGTTGGAGTTGTTTTTTGTCTCAAACTATTACATTTGCTTTGGATTTTTTTCCTTCATGGTGAAATCTAATTGTTTAGTACTAATTTAAGATCCAAACAACACAAATCTAATTGTTTGAAAACGAAAATAGCCTTAAGTGGTCAAAAAAAATGTCCATGGATCAAGTTGGGACTGGCCCAAGTTCGAACAAATTTTTTTTTGCTTGCTCAAGCCCAGCTTGGGCCAGTTCGAGTATGAAAGCTCATTTTACTATTTAAAATATATTAAAATATTTTATATTAATATTAATATATTTTTATAATTAAATTTAAATAAAAATATTATTTTTATTATTTAAACAGTAATCCTGGTCAAGCCGATCTATATTATTAAAAACCTATTCCATGTCCAGTCTAATTCGGATCGAGCTTGTCAGGCTGGACGGGTAGCATGCCTCGTGGATAGGTCTACGATCACATATAGCTCGAATATTGTTGAATTTAGCAATAAGATTATCAGGTTGTTGGAAGAAGAAACAAAAAATAATTTGAAATAAAATGATAAAGACCGTACTAGGCCGGGCCTGGGCAGGTGTTTTCCTGAGGGTAGGCCCGGATCACTGTTCATAGAATAAATAAATAAAAAATTATTTAAATTTAATTATAAAAATATATATATATTTTTTTAAGGGTGAACAGTGAATTCGGGCCCGCGAGCCAGGCTTGGGCAAGGAAGTTGAAAATTTTTCGGGCCGCGGTCCGGCCCTACCTATTAGCAAGTCTAGTGTAAAGTACATTTATTTAATAATAACTTAAAATTAACTTATTTATTTATTTGTTTGTTTGTTTATTGTTCATGAACATGTTCGATTATATGTTAATGAATATGTTTGTTTAATATTCGTGAACTTGTTCATTTAATTTAAATGAACTAAAAACGAACATAATTTTAAAATCATTAGCGAACACGAGCCAAACACAAACAGACTCAAAAATAAACAAACGAACACGAACAAAGATCGATTCGTACAAGTCAATTCATTTATAATTCTAATAATCAAAATTTTTATTAAATATTTTATATTATTATTGCAAATGCTAAATACTTTTGATGTTTCACCTTATTTGATAATTGTCTATACTATTCTAAATTAGACAAACCAACCAAAAACCAAGCAAAATAAAAAATAAACTACTTTTACGTAACAAATTTTTGAAACTTGTGCGGAACCAAGCGTTTGCACCGATTTACATTTTAACAATTCTCACCGTAATAGTCACCATATTTGAGAAGCCATTAGTGGCCAACTTTCATAAGTGAGTAAACTTGTTTTGGATGAGATATACTTTGGACTGCTGGTATATATATTGTGTAGATATGTAGTATTTTGGGTAAACTTAAAAAACATAAATTCTATTGAGAATAATAGTTCAATGGTCTTATTAAAAAAAGAATTTGTGAAGACCAATATACTTTTAATGAACTAAAACATTTTCCTTTTCTCTTTTCTTCCCCATTCTCCTATCCCTTCATCTACAGCATGTTTATCATTTTACTCTTTATCCTTTTCACATATTAGAGGCTCGCAGTATGGGGTCAGATTTGTAGTTTTTTAGAGTTTTTTTTTTATATATAAATCGGGGTTCAGATTTAGGTAGAGAAGAAGGAAAGGAGTGTTTTGGATTCAGGTTGAGTTATTAGAGAGAGGGAGGGTTTGTAGAAAGAGAAAGAATCTGAAGGTTTGAAGAATGTTTTTTTTTTTTTGGCTCTTTCACCGTTTGAAGGAAAAAAAAAAGGGTCCTGAAGAGAAAAGAATGGAAGGGAAGGTTTGTAAGAGAAGATTTCTGTTTATAATTTCTTTTTTAATAATTTTTGAATTCTTCATTTTTTTTTTATAAATTATTTCAACTTATAAGATCATTTAACAATTATACATATTAAGAGCATGTTTTTTAGATTTATCCTAGTATTTTTCAAAGGGAATTGAATGTGGCATTGAAATCAAGTTAATTAGGTTTGGCATTTATGTTGAAAGTCGTCAAGTTTTGCTGGCATTTAGATATCTATATTTAGAATTCGAAATTTAACTTAGTTGATTCATGCAGTTACTTTTATAAGATGTGGCATCTAATAAATTTGAGACTCGAATCACACCATCTACAATCTTTTTCAGATCTCTTTTGTACTAAAAAAAGATATCCCATGTCCAATGTGCTCTACTTGACTCAGATCTTAATGCCAAGATTTTACATTATCTCGACTTAAGTGGCAAATTCGTAGGGGTGTTCACTATTCGGTTTTAACCGAATTAATCGACAGAAATTTAATTCGGTTCGGTTAATCGGTTAGTCGAATAAAATTCGGTTCGGTTAACGGTTAAAGGTTTTGAAGAATTTCGGTTTTCGGTTAATTCGGTTCGGTTAAGCGAAAATAACCGAATTACATGAATTAATCGAAATTCTTCAAAACGGCAGTATTTTATGCGTTTAGATAAAAAAAATTAAATTAATTTATATATTAATAAATTAATAAATTAATTTTTTTTTTATTGGTTAGACTTGGATGGATAATTTGGATACAAAATCATGTAAAAAAATAGGTTAGCAAAATAAATTTCTTATTTATTTCGGTTAATTCGGAAACCGACCTAATTAACCGAAATAATTTCGGTTCGGTTAATTAACCGAACTAACTATTCGGTTCGGTTAACGGTTAATAGAAAAATAATTTCGGTTAATTCGGTTATGGGTAATTCGGTTCGGTTATTAACCGAATTAACCGAATGAACACCCCTACAAATTCGTATTTTCTATGTTGAGTAATTCGAAATTTGAGTATTAGAAGTAATCCTCATTGACTTAATCTCAAATGCATATTTATTTCTATAAAGTACAAATTTGATGTTAGCAAAAAATTTAAATTTCAATATGAGATTTATATTAAAATGATTCATTCATTTTTTTAAGAATTAAATTCGCGTAAGATTAAGGTTTTATCCACAACACATGCAAAATTGTCATTCTTTAACTCCCCATAAGCCTTAACTTCCTTTATATATATAAAAAATATATATTTAAATTCAAGAAACATGATCAATCCATCCAAACCTCGAATTAACTTGATTTGATAATCAAAAAGTTAACAATCCGATCCATACAACCTAAACTTGAAACAATTCAAATCTGAATCATTAACGAAAGATTAACTCCACATTATTCAAACTTAAAATTGATTTGATAATACAAACGCTAAATTTGAATAACCTGAATTTGAAATAACTTAAAACTGAATATTCAAATACAAAACGACCTAATCCAATCCGTTCAATTACGACCTCTAAGTACATATGACAGATCCTATTATTCCGAATTACTTCCTTACAAACTTGATTCAACTACTGAATCAGCTGATGGTGGAGTAAAATTTAACAAGTCCTCCTATAATGTTCATATATACATCGAGGAGCTGTATCTTGATTAAAGCAAATGGACCATAGATTTGTAGAGCTGGCCAATTCGTGTATCTGTATCATATTTGTATATTTTATTATGTCATAATCATTTAAGGTATTTTATATTTATATAAATTTTTATACATTAATAATTTGTATTATATAGATTTGAAACATTCGTGTATTCGTGTTATTTTTTCGTATCGTGTCGTGTTTTAGTTACTTTTTCCGTATCATGTTCCTGTCTTGTTTTAGTTAATTTTTTTTATTATTATTATATTCATATCGTGTAATCGTGTCGTTTTCAATATTTTCAGATCTAGATGTGCTGGAAGGAATTATGTTTGATCCATCATTGTTTGGAATCAGAAAGCATATGCTGTAGAAGCTATGGTCCATCGCATTGAAATGTCTGTCTCATTTCATCTTCAATTTGCTGTATTTCTGTTGAGAAATTTAATAGTGTACCATTCAAAAAGACCCAGATTTAGTCTTATTGCCCAAAAGATAAGCACTCGTCTGGTCTGCACAAAATGAAAATATCTAAAGCCTTGTTCTTGAAAAAAATTTAGATTGAAAAATTTTTAAATTAAAAGAAGTATAGCGTAAAAAATGTAATTTATGAATTTTAAGTATTAGCATTGTTATGATAAAATATTGTAATTAATTGAAATGTCTAAAAAAAAAATATATGCAAAAAAAAGTGCAATTTGAATCGTAACATTTTTTTGACTTTTTGATTTTGGGATTTCAAGATTTTAACAAAAAAAAAAGTTAATGTTTTTTTTTTTTTTTATCTATTTAACTATACCATATATATAAAGGAGAAACAGGACGAATAGCTTTATTTTGAATAGTGTTCCTTCTTTCATTTATCTCATCAACTATATTTATACAATACAAGTAGACATGTTTATAGGAGGTTGGATAGTCCGTCCGACTCGATTCGTATTGGGTCGAATTTAGACATAAGTTTTGGTGATCCGGTTCGGATTACTGTTCATCTATTAAAAAGTTACTTTTTATTTAATTTTAATTATAAAATATATTAATATTAATATAAAAATAATTTTTTATTTTTTATTATTATTTTGAATAGTGATCTAGGTCGGCAATCCAGTCTCCGGTAAAATGAAAAAAAATCCGAATCGTGATCCGACCTGACCGATGAACAAATCTAAATACAAATACAAAATAATCCAAAAGAACTGAAATTGGATTGTGCTACGAAACTAACTCCTATAGATAAGACAAAGCTAAACTATCATTTAAAATAGAAGAATACAACAAGGAAAATATTTATCTCAACTATTTGAATTTGAATAAATATCTAATATTAACATTGTTGTTACCATGAACCACATCTTTTGATCTCAAAAGACGTATCAATAGTAATTTAAATGCAACTTAAATCTAATTAGCTTTATATTAATCATTTATAAGTTATATTTTTACAGAAAGATTTTTTTTCTAATTAATTACATTCCAATCAATATTTTTATTTTGACTAAAACATATACTACAATATGTTGCAATACAATTAAATTAAATTTATTTTTTTTTTTTGTAAACCCAGGATGTCACCCCATTTTCATTTTATTTTATGGTTGATAGAAGCTTAATCTCTAAGAGACCGGGAGTGTAATGGTAAAGCCCTCCCAACATTGGAGACTCCCAAGATTCGAACCTTGGTTCTCATCTATGGGGTTGAAGCCACTAACTACTCCAACCAACCAAATGTTAGTGTTTCAGTTAAAGTTTTGGTTTCTCTATAGTTGCATTCTAAAAGGATCTATTAATTTCATCTAAAGGTTAAAAAAAATTATAATATTTTTATGTTTGTCGAAAAAAATAGTGACATTTTTAGTTCAATTAACCTAAACAAGTTGTAGTAGAATTTACTGGTCAAAAAAGCTCAGCTTGACCAACAAAAAAATGGACCACATTTAAGAAGAATCTATATAAACAAGTAATTTTTATTTTTCATACAACAGCAATTCACAAGGAGAAATATTGGTTTATTTTTTGTACTTAAATGTTATCAAGAATTAAACTTGATCATTAAAATTAAACAAATATAAAATAGAGTATAATTTACGTGTATAGAATATATATTATTTCATATTTAAACGTATATGATTTACATAAATAGAATATAAAATATAACGATCGAATTAAATAAATATAAATTATATAAGCAATTATGAAAGAATTTTAAACTAAATTAATTTTACAATATATACAATTTAATATAAACATTTTTACATTTTTACAATATATATAGTTTATCTATCTCTATAAAATGAAATATATAATTCAATTAAGTTGAAGTCATTTTTTTTAATATTTGCTCAAAACTAGAAGCTTATGCAAGTTGTCTGATTCTTGGATACCTTACTTTTGTCTTGTGATCTCTTATTTATTTCGAAAATGAGTTTAGTTTTGCTAAAAAGGGACAGAAGAAAGCGACCCAGCAATTTGCTCTATTGCTCCGAACATCATCATCATTATTATTATTATTATTATTATTATTATTATTATTATTATTATTATTATCCGAGTGAAAATTGAGAAGAAGTGTCAAAAATAGATCTGTTCGGATTACGACTTGAATTTTTTTTTTTTTTTTTTGTCCAAACTTATTTTATTATTTTTAAAAAATTATTTTTATATTAATATTAATATATTTTATGATTAAATTTAAATAAAAATATTTTTTATTAAATAAAAAGTAATTAAAATCGGATCAGACTGATCCGAATTACAAAATTTTATATTCAAACTCGATCCAATTAAGACAGAATCTACTTGTCCGACCTTTGTACAAATCTAGTAAAAATTTGACAAATATCTTCTCGTACTTTTTGTTTATAATAATTTTTTATATAATGTTGTCAAAAAAAATTAAAAAGCAAAATTGGCAACTTGGAATTTCAAATTGGCTAAGGCAATATTAATTGCAACACAATAACAAAAATGTTGTTGATGTTTCGGGATACTTGGTTCGGAGGGTCGGTTTGCTCTAGGTAGGGTTCGCAACGGGGTGAGGCGGGGCGGTTTTTTTGCTTGCCCCAACCCCGACCCGACTTTCGTTTATATATACCCGACCTAACCCCGAATCCGGTTTTTTTTTTTTAACTTTTAGCCCCCGACCCTCACCCGAAAAGAAGTGTTTTATTTAATAAAAAGTTCCAACTTTTTTTTATATATAAAATATATTGACAAAATATTTTAATGAAAATTACTTATTCAATTGACATAAGAATTGAGTTAGTCCAAAAGTATATATTTTAAGAATCAATCAATTTCATTAGTTTACAAACTTGCAAACTTGAAAAATAGATGATGAAGAAAATGATATTTCTCTCTAACTAACAACAATTCTTATATATCTTAAAAAAAACTATTAATATATTATTTATATGTATTAAAGTTACGATTTATTGCAATAATATATATAATTAACATATATAAAAAATTAAAAGTAAAAATAATAAAAAAAAAAGTCGAGGCGGGTTGGCGCGGGTTTAGGGTAAACCGAACCCGACCCAAACCCGATATCTTTTTAAAATTACCCGCCCCGCCCCGTAACCCGATTTTCAAAAAAAAATCCGCCCCTATAAAGTCGGGTCAGGTTGGGACCCGACGGGTTCGAGGGTTTTTGCCATCCCTAACTCTAGGTTGGCTCATCTTATCTTGTAACAAATTGCTTCCGATTCGATAATTTGTGTATATGTGTTATATTTTATTTTTTTATATTATTTGTATAAACATAAATGTAATATAAATTATTAAATATGTCAAAATCTTAAATACGAATACATATGTGTATTATGCGAATTATGTTGATCGTATTTAAACGTGTCGTGTCATGTTTATTATACTGCTTTCATGTTCATTAAACGTATTGTATTCGTGTCATGTTTTCATATCGTGTCCAAAGTATTGAATAAATTTGATCACAAGACATATCTTTCTTGTAAAACTAAAGAAAGGTTGGGTGTAAATAAGGTATATTTATTTTTAAAGTTATAACTCACAAACAATTTGTTAAAAAGAAATGGTAAGTTGGGAAAAACCTTAACATTAATTTGATCCCAAAACTTTTTTAACTTTGGAACATACACTAAATAAACATGTATAAGCCTTATAGATCAAGCTCGAAACTAAGACTTCAATTAGAGTCAACATAAATTTTTTTTATTTTTTTTATCTGATTTAGATCAATTTGATAACTCGTTTTATTATTTAAAAAATATTAAATAATTATTTTATAATTAAATTTAAATAAAAAATATTTTTAATTAATGAATAGTAATCTGGGTCGATTTGAATTATAAAATACTTTGTCCAAGTCAAGCGCAATTCAAATCAAACTTGTCAAATCGAACAAATAATCCAACTCGTGAATAATTCTAAACAAAGATATGTATTTCTTAAATAAATAACAAATTAGTACAGGGACATCAAGACTATGATGTGAAACAAATCTTTCAAAACTTGAAAAGAATAAAATCTTCTTAGCACTTTATCTATTATCCTTTTTTTATTAATTGCACTTAGCTCGCAACTAAGACCTTAATTAAAGTCAAAGATAGATTTATCCATCAGTCTGCTCATGATAACTCTAGAAAATATAGTTATTTTGTCATCTTTTATGCTTTTGAATCGGCTAAGTCTTTAAGGATTTTATTAGGATTTGATTAGTTTTAGATGTTTTTATATTTATTTTAATTATTCATTTTATGTTTAAAATAGTTATTTAGTTGTTATTTATGTGTTTTTATAGATCCAAGGTGATCTGGAGCTTCGAGGTGCAAAACAACAAAAATTGGTGCATTCCAATGAGCAGACAGATTCAACCTCCAGAGCTTCTTTCAAGAAAAACTTGATCTTAAAGACTTCAATGAGAAAACTTCCTTCTTGACTTTTGAAGATGGCTTCCATACCTTTCCAACGGTATAAGGTGCGTCAAAATCGAACAAGATTTGCCCAGTCAAAACAGCTGATGAAGTTTGCGAAGATGACAAAATCCGGAGACAGGCAGAATGTCGGCGCCGCGGTGCTCAGCTACTGTTTGCAACTCGAAAAAAACCGCAAAAATGTAAAATTACCTGTTTCGCTTGGGAGCGAAGTTTCGAGCTCCAGGAGGCCTTGGACACTTTAAATAGGACTCTTTTAGGTCAGATTAAAGATGATTGGATACCTAGAAACCTAATTCTCTCTCAAGAAGATAGTTGCCATCAACTTCTCTCAAGAAGATTGGAAAATTTGAAGATTCAAGATTCAAGAACTGACAACTCTTAGTTTTCTCTTTTCTCTTCTTTATTTTTCTTGTGTTGTTGATGATGGTGAAACTATTTGATTATTTGTTTTCATTAATTATCATGAACTAATTTTCTTTTACTAGGATTTCAAAGGAACTGAACACATAGTTTGAATTTATTTCTCTCTCTAGCTTGATTTAATGGTTTGTTGAGTTGTTTGTTCATTCTTGTTCTTAATGCTTCTAGTTGCTTTGATCACCAATTAGATTGATGTGTTAACCTAAATACAACTTGGAAAATAGAGTTTAGTGTTAGACATGGATTGAATGACACATGTTTTATATTCATTTATTAGGATGAATTGTTCTGCAGGTAGGGTAGGAATACACTTGTCATGTGTAACCATTGTTAGAGCCTAAACTTAATGAGTTCTTCTTTAATTCAATTATCATAGGAATATAGTTAATTGGTTAAAAAGGATATTTTTATGAGTCCATCGGAAGATCCTTATAAATAAGATAGAACTCTAGGTTAACGACTCAAGATCATTAATCAAGTTAAGAGGTAGAGAGAGATTCAAGCGAAGTGTTGAGAAAAGTTGTAATCCTAGGTTTTTATTAATTAATTGAATTCATCTTTTTAATTTATTTGCTTTATTTTTAGTTTCTTTTAATTAAGTTTGATTACCATCTTTAATTATTTGTTTAGATAAGATTAAGTTGTGTTAATTTTAGTATTTAACGATTTTAATAACAATTCCTCGTGTGTTCGACACTTTACTTCCACTTTATTACTTGTTTGCGATACGTGCACTTGCATAGTGAAATCTGACAACAAGTTTTTGGCGCCGTTGCAGGGGATCGAACCCGGGTCACCCGTGTGATAGGCGGGAATACTTACCACTATTCTTGTCATGCTTATGTTTTCCCAAGAATCAAGATAAATCAATAACTAAAATTCATCATTGGATGAAGACTCCATCATACTAATTGCAAAATATCTCAAGCAAATCCAATTTTTTTTTTTAGACTCCTAATAATAAAATTAAACAATCACACAAACTAAAATAAACCTAAAGACACACCCCCAAACTTAAAACAAACATTGTCCTCAATGTGTAGAAATAAAAAGAGTAAGAACAAGAAAACTCTCCTATTGATGCAAGCAAAGCAGGAGAAGCTCTAGTTTTTTTTTTTAAACCTCATTATGCTTGTCCAAGTTGGGTGAGTAGTCACTACAAAAGAAAATAAAAGTAAAAGAAATTAATAATAATAATAATAATAATAAAAATACTCTAAAAACTAAAAGAAAAGAAAAATAAAAAGTTTAGAACTTGGGTTGCCTCCCAAGAAGCGCTTGATTTATAGTCATCGGCTTGACTATCTCATTCCCATTATCTGGTATCGAACCACTTGATGATTTTCGATTCATGCCATTTGGCTGTCCTTTCTTTAAACAACTTCGCTTTTTTGCAGGCTTGAAAGCGAAATTCATCTCTTTCAGCGGTAGAATTTATTAATGCCTTAAGTGAATTAATGGGATAAATCTCTATGAATTCCTCGTTGTTAGCACTATCTATCCCATCGATTAGCTTTGGCTGTTGGATGCATTGGGGAACAGGCTGTGGTGGTGGGTCACACTGGATCCATTCTTCTTGAACTTTTTCAACTTCTTTTTCAATAAGCTCGGTTGGTAATTCAAGCTCTTTGCTATCCTCTTCTTTATCTTGTTCACCATTGAGTGTGATTTCATTGCAATGCTCGTCTTCACCTGATCTAGAGTTAGTTTCAGTATCACATGAAAGAGTTTCTTGAGGTTGGTTGCTAATGGCGGTAACAAAATGGCTTATTTTTACCTCAAGATTTCTAATTGATGCATTGTTTTCCGCTATATTTTGCAACATCATCTCTTCCAATGATGGCTTATTTTCTAGAGTAGGTGCTTGACTTTGAAGTAATGCTTCTTGATTTTGATTGGTCGCCTGAATCATAGCTTCAATTCTTGTCATGTAATACATGAATGCCTCTTTCAATATCGTCTTCTTTTCTGGGATAGGTGCTTGATGTTGCAATGAAAACCCAGGATAATATGCTTGATTTTCGGAATAGGTTGACCCTTTGATTGTTGTTCTAAGAAGAATTTTGGTGATCTCCCCAACCTGGATTGTAATTGTTGGAATAAAAATTATTCTGCTGCATATTGTAGTTTCCAACATATTGCATTGAATCAGCATAAGTTGGACACCAATCACTCTGATGTCCACCCCCACATAGTTCATAAATTACAAACGGGCTTTGGACAGAAGGTACACACAAAGTGTCAAGCTTCTCATTAAGTGAAGCATTAATTGCATCCTGTTTATAATCCCACATAGTGCATCCAAATCAACAAAACCTGAAAATAAAGAAAAATAAAGTTTAAATTAAGACTTAGTATGATGGAGTCTTTATCCAATGATGAATTTTAGTTATTAATTTATCTTGATTCTTGGGAAAACATAAGCATGAGAAGAATTTGTGTTAAGTTCTTTTGTTAGTTTCATGTTAGGATGTGGTTTTCACAAATTGAGCACTTAATCTTTTGCTTAGATTTGCATTGCTTATTTAAAGACTGATTATGTTGATGTGAATTGCAATTATGTCTAGAACCTAGAATTTGTTTGATTCTCTCTTGAGGCGAAATCCTAGACAACACTAAGTTAAGAAAGTGATTTACGCCATCTTTGGATCGTTTGAGCTTTTCAAGCTTACCTTTATATATGATTATCCTTAGTCTACCTCTTTGTGCCTATTGATATATCTATTTTCTTTGATTGTCACATCTTTTAGCCTAGCCAAATAAGAAAAACCATGATTAACCCTCACTACATAGACATGTGATGATATTACAGGAAACAGTTATGAGCCATGTTGAATTTGGGTGAATTAGTGGTGAAAAAAAAAGAGAAAAAAAGAGTTATGGTTCTTCGAAAACGAAGAAGAGAAAAAAAAAAGTGAATAAATTGGTGAAGCAAAAAAGGAAGTGTATTCAAAAAAAGAATGGAGAATGTAATTTGAGGAAAAGACAATGGCTCTCAAAAATCCTGAAAAAAAAAATTGTAAACTGTCTATGGGTGAACTTAAACCGAAATATATCTTTATCCTACCTTGACCCTAGCCTTACATTACAAGCTTAATAAAGACCTACTTGATCATTGATGAAGTGTTAGTCTATATTAGTGGAGAAAGAGATGAAAAGCAAACATATGAGAATCTAGTACTAGTTCGTATTTTGCATTGATATAAACTTATTTAGATTGTATGTGATGGTTTGCAAAGAGATTATACACACACACTGAAAATCCCTTCAAGCACGAAGTTTACAATTGAATTGAATCATGGATTTGGATTATGTTTATGTTATACTTTGAATCATGATTTTGAGGTAATTTTTGAGAAAATTTTAAGAAATCATTGTTTGAGTGCATTTATCTTGAGTGATGTTTTGTGTCAGGTTATTTAGTTAGTTTGTTTTGTTTTGCTCGAAGACTAGCAAAATATTAAATTTGGGGGTGTGATAACTCTAGAAAATATAGTTATTTTGCCATCGTTTATGCTTTTGAATCGGCTAAGTCCTTGAGGATTTTATTAGGATTTGATTAGTTTTAGATGTTTTTATATTTATTTTAATTATCCATTTTATGTTTAAAATAGTTATTTAGTTGTTATTTATGTGTTTTTATAGATCCAATGTGATCTGGAGCTTCGAGGTGCAAAACGACAAAAATCGATGCATTCCAATGAGTTCGACCTCCAGAGCTTCTTTCAAGAACAAACTTGATCTTAAAGACTTCAAATGAGAAAACTTCCACTTGACTTTTGAAGCTGACTTCCATACCTTTTCAACAGTATAAGGCGCGTCAAAATCGGACAAGATTTGCCCAGTCAAAACAGCTGACGAAGTTCGCAAGGATGACGGAATTCGGAGACAGGGCAGAATGTCGACGCCGCGGCGCCCAGCTACTGTTTGCAACTCAGAAAAAAAAAACGCAAAAATGTAAAAATTACCTGTTTTGCTTGGGAGCGAAGTTTCGGACTCCAGGAGGCCTTGGACACTTTAAATATGACTATTTTAGGTCATAATAAAGATGATTGGATACCTAGAAACCTAATTCTCTCTCAAGAAAATAGTTGCCATCAACTTCTCTCAAGAAGATTGGAAGATTTGAAGATTCAAGATTCAAGAACTGACAACTCTTAGTTTTCTCTTTTCTCTTCTTTATTTTTCTTGTGTTGTTGATGATGGTGAAACTATTTGATTATTTGTTTCATTAATTATCATGAACTAATTTTCTTTTACTAGGATTTCAATGGAACTCAATACATAGTTTGAATTTACTTTCTCCCTCTAGCTTGATTTAATGGTTTGTTGAGTTGTTTGTACATTCTTGTTCTTAATGCTTTTAGTTGCTTGATCACCAATTAGATTGATGTGTTAACCTAAATACAACTTGAAAAAGGGAGTTTAGTGTTAGACATAGATTGAATGACACATGTTTCAAATTCATTTATTAGGATGAATTGTTCTGCAGGTAGGGTAGGAATACACTTACTTGTCATGTGTAACCATTGTTAGAGCCTAAGCTTAATGAGTTCTTCTTTAATTCAATTATCATAGGAATTTAGTTAATTGGTTAAGAAGGACATTTTTATGAGACCATCGGAAGATCCTTATAAATAAAATAGAACTCTAGGTTAACGACTCAAGATCATTAATCAAGTTAAGAGGTAGAGAGAGATTCAAGCGAAATGTTGAAGGAAGTTGTAATCCTAGGCTTTTATTAATTAATTGAATTCATCTTTTTAATTTACTTGCTTTTATTTTTAGTTTCTTTTAATTAAGTTTGATTACCATCTTTAATTATTTGTTTAGATAAGATTAAGTTGTGTTAATTTTAGTATTTAACGATTTTAATAACAATTTATCGTGGGTTCGACACTTAAATTCCACTTTATTACTTGTTTGCGATACGTGCACTTGCGTAGTGAAATCTGACAACAGCTCGCGGTTTGTAAATTTTTTTATTTTTTTATCTAAGTTTGGTTTGAACCAGTCCGATAACTTGTTTTACTATTTAAAAATATTAAAATATTAAAAAAAAATTATAATTAAACTTAAATAAAAAATATTTTTAATTAATGAACAATAATCTGAGTCGACTTGGATTATAAAATTCTTTTTCAAGCTAGGCTCAATTCAGACTGAACTTTTCGGATCGAACGGATAATCTTAACCATGAAGAAGGCAAAGACCATGTATTTTTTAAATAAAAAATTGGTACAAGGACATCAAGACTATGATGTGAAACAAATATTTCAAAACTTGAAAAGAATAAAATCTTCTTAGCACTTGTATCTATTATCCTTTTCTTATTAATAGCACTTACTTGGATGAAGGTTTGGTTATTGTAATCTATATTATTATAAAATGAATGACTGAGTTAGTGTTACTGAGTCAAGTGACATCAATTCAGTCATTCATTTTATAATAGTAAACATTAAATGGTTTTTTATATTTATATGTCTTTTAATATTTCATATAATAATCTTTTACAAAAAAATTACCTATTTACTTCTTAAAAAAACCATCGATTTTCTAAAAAACTACCCACTTACAAAAACTACTCATTTTCTTCACATTTAATTTTTTTTAAAACATAATTTACTATATTTTAAAAAATATATTTTCATTCACATTGTGAGTGTGTGGAATTTTAGTAATAATAAAATAAATTAAAACTAATTTAGTTTATTTTTTATAGATTCAACGGATTAATTAAAAATCCGATTTTACATATCATATTGAATCAAACAAGTCATTGATTTTCATTCAACTGGCCAGGTTCAATATTTTAATCACCTGTGAAACTCTAAATTCTCAAAATAAAATAAATAAATAAATAAAGAATTATAGATATTGCTATTCGAATTTCAAAATAATTAGATATGATTTTTTTTAAAAATGATTATATGAATCATCCGAGTTAAGATGCGACGGCTAAAACTTGATACCAAATACAGGTAACCCAAAGTATAGATGTCAGGGCCCCGTAGAGCTATGGGACTTTCAAAGCCATCAGAAAAGACTCGAAGTCAGTGGTGGTGGCCTGGTTCAAAGTTGTTTGCTTGTTACAGAAAGGATGTGCAATTGAACAATAAAAGAAATTGATTTTGGGTGCTTAGGTACTTAAATTTCCATCTTGATTTCTAAACGAAACAAACACTTGAATTATCCAAAAAAGAGTGAGATATATTTAGAGAGGTAAATTATAAAAGGATAATGTTATTAGACCTGCTGAGGTCAATCTCAAATCTAAAATATCAAATTAAACAAATAATTCGATCCTTAAATCAGATCTATCTATCCGTGATTGAAACATCCCTAACTTCCAGAATTAGCAATGTTAACATCAGCGGTTCTTGCTTTATTCTATTTCTGTTTTATAATAATAATTAAGGTCAAACATTGTGGATGAAATCTGACATGATAGACATCTTTTAGTGGAAGGAAAATATTTTTTTTTCTTTCCATTTTATACCTTCATAATATCCAAAGTAGCCTTATGGACTCATTATAAATATAGACCTGCCTGGCTGCATCAGCTCCACCAGCTTGCCAAAGCTAACAAGTTTCAATAGCCCAAAATGTCTATTTTGCTGCCTTTGATCTCCTTATTTCTTTTTTCTTTCACTGCCAGAGCTGCTGTTCCTCCCTCTGCAACGTTTAAGTTTGTCAACAATGGCGAATTTGGGCCATATGTTGTTGAATATCTTGGAGATTACCGTGTCTTAAGTATAGCTAGTCTCCCATTCCAACTTGCCTTTTACAACACCACCCCTAATGCTTTCACCCTTGCGTTACGCATGGCTACCACACGTTCCGAATCACTGTTCCGTTGGGTTTGGGAAGCTAACCGGGGGAACCCGGTTCGCGAGAACGCCACTTTCTCTCTCGGAGCTGACGGAAACCTCGTCTTGGCCGACGCCAATGGCCGGATTGCTTGGCAAAGTAACACCGCCAACAAAGGTGTTGTAGGGTTCAAATTGTTGTCAAATGGTAACATGGTGCTACATGACTCTAAGGGCAAGTTCATTTGGCAAAGTTTTGATCATCCAACTGATACACTTTTGGTGGGTCAGTCTCTTAGAGTTGGAGGCCCTATCAAGCTTGTGAGCCGAGTTTCTGCCCAAAACAATGTCGATGGGGCATATAGCTTGGAGATGGAGCCCAAAGGGTTGGTTTTGCAATATAAGGGCTTGAACTCTCCTAAGCCAATTGTCTACTTCAAATCATCAGTTTGGCCTAGTACCCAAGATGGAACTCTACAATCTGTGACACTAAATGTTGAACCAGACACTAATGAGGGTTTTGCTTATAATGTTTTGCTAGATTACACTGTGGCTAATTCCTCCTCTGGTACCGGAAATCTCATATTGGCTAGGCCGAAATACAACAGCACGTTGTCGATTCTTTGACTCGGGATCGATGGAAACCTTAGGGTTTTTACCTACAATGACAAGGTTGATTCAAGAGCATGGGAAGAGACATTTACTCTCTTCTCTAGGGACTCAATATGGGGTAATGAACGTGAATTGCCAGAGAGATGTGGGAACTTTGGGCTTTGTGAAGAGAACCAATGTGTTGCTTGCCCATCACAAAATGGATTATTGGGTTGGAGCAAGAATTGTGAGACCAAGAAGCTGACCTCTTGTGGGCCTAATGATTTCAGCTACTACAAGCTTGAAGGAGTTAATCATTTCATGAGCCAGTACAATGAAGGACAAGGGCCCATGAAAGAGAGTGATTGTGGGAGGAAATGCACTTTGGATTGCAAGTGTTTGGGGTACTTTTACCACAGGGAAACATCCAAATGTTGGGTTGCTAATGAGTTGAAAACCTTGGCTAAAACCTCAAACTCTTCCCATGTGGGTTACATAAAGGCACCCAAAAGGTGATAAAGTACAAGAGCCAGGCAAAGTAAAAGTGAAAGTTGAAGTTTGTACTTTGTTTGTAGTAGCTCACCTTCTCCCTCTTGTATTTTCTAGTTATTTTTGTCTGCTAATAAATCATTGTTTGCTTGAATCACTCTAGGGTGTAAAAGAGATATATGTACTCGCAAGCTACTTGAGTTCGATTCAAAAAACTTGAATTCGGCTCGATCATTGTTGAGTCGAACTCGAGCTATTGAACAAGTCGTTCGGGTATCCTAATGCTTGACTCAAATAGCTCGCGAGCTTAATCTAGCTTTTTTATTTTTAATTAGTATTGAAAAATCTCAATTCGAACTCGAGCACAAATAATCGAATTTGAAGTCGAGCATGAAAATCGAGCTCATTTTTTACTAGGTAAACGAGCGTAATCGAACGAACTTGAACAATTCGATTTTTATCTCAAATCGAGGTTGAGCTTTAAAAGTAAAACTCGATCGAGTTCGAACCGAATTTCGAATTTCGAGTCAAACTCGAGCTTCTTACAACTTGAGCTCAACTCGATTACACCCTTAATCACCCCAAAAGAATAAGTGCTTGTGAGAAGAGTTCATGTTTCTTGAAAAATTTTAAGATTAATATAATTTTATGATACTTAAATTTGACCATTACAAAATCTACATAACATCTAAATGTAATAAATGTAATCTACTTGAATTACAGATTACCTGTAGTAAAATTTTAATTACCTTTATCTATCCATCCATCTAAGAGAATCTGAAATTTGGACAATGACTAAATTGTTTGAAGAGTAACAACCATTAAACTAAATCCAAGTTGTTTCAAGTAGAGGCAAAACTCAATTTGATGTCAATGATTTAAGATGAAAAAATTTACGGTTATAAAAGTAGGGCTGAGAAAAAACCGAAAAAACCAAAAATTGATTCGGACCATAGTATTCGATTCAGTTTTTATTGAATTCGACTCGAATTCGATTTGATTAGTTTTTTGGTTCAAAAGTTAGAAATCGCAATTATTCAAACCATATTTTATTTTTTTAATTAGTTTTTTACTTACTTTTTTATTTTTTATAATATAAAAATAAATATTTTATTTTAAATTAGTGAAAAAACTTTAAAATATTATAGAAAAAATATTTTTAAAATTTTAAAAATCAATGAACCGAACCGATCCAAATCGATGAAATTCGATTCAAGTCAGTTTGGTTATTGATGCTATTCGGTTCAGGTTTGGTTTGGTTTTTAAAAAAACTCAAATATTACATATTAACCGTAATTTTTTTCCAAAACCGAACCGATCCATTAGCACCTATATAAAAGCAGTATAAAGTATCCTCAGTCATCTGTACCTTCACTAGTGAATGATGAACTTAAACTAGAACTACCTGTTTGACATCTTGTGACTTCTGTTACATTACAAACAAACAAACAAAAAAAGAAAGGGAAACTACTGTCCAGAGCTGCCAAATCCTAGAAACTGATCGACAAGTTTTGCAACAGAGTCCGTCAAGCTGTCTGCAGCTTCTTGTGTGGATGCCTCTGCATAAACACGAATGACATCCTCTGTACCTGATGGTCGTATGAAACACCTGCCTTTAGGGTACTTTGCTGCATTTTGTATAAAAAATTTAAAAAATGGTTAAGATACATGTGGCCTCAAAAAGAATTAAAAGAAGATTACTATGTTGTTTCGACTCTTCATTTTTCTTGAAATACCCGTGTCCGACACATATCCGGACATGGGTATGGAGATATGATCCTCCAAATACATGAAAATCTTAAAAAAAAAAAATTGAACATATCTTTTTTATGGGAAAATTGAACATACCTGTGTCGGACACATACCAGTGTCCAACACTCACCCGAGTTCGAGTAACATAGGAAGATTATGCTTTTAGGTAAGATGTTAATTGAATAAAAAAAAACTAATAGGATACTGAATGTGCACAAAAACATGGATCAGGGAAAGATCAATGACAAAATGTTACCAGTTTCAGCATCAATGGCTTCTTGAATACCAGGGGGCATCACAGCCACAGTTTCTGCATTTGTTGTGACAACAGCTGTTCTGTCTACAACTTTTACCTGACACAAGCAATGGAAGCATTTATTAGCATGAGCATTGCTAATGTAAGGGCTAAAGTATAGCAAAGTTTAAAGGCAAAATAATATAAAGTGAACCAGCATGCAATAATCAGCTGTATCCCTTCTTTTTTTTTTCTCTTTTTGATGCAATAAATCTAAGGTTTGTAAGTGAATTTTACATTAGCCAAACTATACTAGTTTTGTTAAAAGTCATGTCAAACCTCAGCCTTTCTCCATATCACCTAGCTAAACTGCTAATCTTGAGGATTATATGCAGCCTTTTCAATCTTCACAGACATGCATCATCTTTTCTCCCTTGTATGAGAAAAATAAAATCGCATCCATCTCTTCAACCAACATGAAGAGAAGCATGCCGACCAAATATTCGCAATTTAGAAGGTGTCTTAGGTCTTGGTGCAAAAAAGGCCTTATTCGAAACATTCCAGATTTCTAGTTTACAAAAAAACTAGTGAGAAAAGGTAGAATATATATGGTTCCTGACTTCCTGCTATAGATGGGAAAGGTTTTTCTTCTTTCTTCTCCAAGAGTAATAAAGAAAACTGACCTTAAGCTGTCGACTAGGTAAATCCTGGTAAAGTTCATTCCATTTATGTATTGACCAACCCTTATGTTGTAAAATAGCCTCAACCAAGAGCAAGCAACTCAAAGCATCTCCAACAGCTTGGTTGATCAAATTACTGACTGACAGTAGTCTTAAAGCAGCTTTCTGCTGTTCGGATCCTGAAAAAGAATAACGTAATACTCAATAAACTATCACAGATAATTCTCGGAAAGAAAAAAGACAGAATTCAGAAATAACCTTCAGACACCAAAGCGAGCTCATTATTCCTAGCCTCTAACCAAGATAAGCAAGATTCAGAGAACAAGATAGTGCCATGACCATTGGCCTCAAAATAGATTCCAATATCAAACTGAGCAGCTTTCTCATGCAAGTGTTTTACCCCAGTAGGAGTAAAAATGACTTCTAAACCCAACTGTTGGAGGTAATCAGTGGATGCTCCATTTGCATAAGCTGTTTGAACAACACCAAGACTAGCTTGAAAATTATTATTCGGTTTTTCATTGCCCTCCTTGATCAGAATACTTAGCTGCTCCTTGATGAATAAAGCAAACAAGGATAATATTTTGTCCCCATCAACAAGATCAATTTTGCTGCTACCATTAGTTGGCACTGAAAAATATACAAGGCGATCAGCATCACCATCCAAACTTGCACACCTGATAAATAAAAATTTCAGCTCCTCCCACCATAAGCAAAAAATTCAGAACATGACCAGATTTTAACATACATCACATATACCAAAGCAAGTAGCATACTGAAAACACCATAAAAAATCATCACGAATCAACCATCCAAACTAGCTGTCATACTACTTAGTGAATGATCAAGTGCCTAGTTAGTGACTACTTAGTGAATGATCAAGTGCCTAGTTAGTGATTCATTAAGCATCGCTAATTTGCCACTTATCAAACTACTGAAAAAGTCCAATAATGATGACATGAAATATCACACATAACAATTATATAAGAAAACTGAATATGTATTCAAATTTGTTCCATGTTTAGTTGTTATCTTGTTTACCATATGCACTTGCCAGAATGAGTTGCAATTAAAATGAGCCTTCAACCTTTGCGTTTACCCTTTGATCAACATTTTAGTTAGATGCAAGAAAAATCAGCTTCTAATCAGTTGATAACTGTAACTAGTTCACTTCCAAATATGAAGGGATAACTCACCTTATGCCAACATCATTGGAACCAAATCCACGTGGAACAACCTTCTCTTTCTGTACATAATCAGCACCAACCCCATCATTCAGTAGACCTCCACCTTTACCAGAATTACGAACCTCAATAACTAAACCAGTCAACATGTTTTTCAAAACTTCAAGTTTCTCTCCACCCACGCCATCAGCACCATCAACGACCAGTATATTATCCGTCTTGTTGCTTTTGGTTTCATTTGGGATCAAGTCTACCAAGCACCTAAACAATAATGTAAATTGGTATAATTTCAAATTAAATAAATGGCTATAAAAACCCTTAAGCTCCAGCTAACCTGAAAGAGCTTGAAATCTGTTCAAAGTAGGCAGGTTCTGTTGCTTTCATTCCTTTATTCCTAGCACGAACCATCCAATGCAGCTGTGGGGTTGTTAAAATTCCCAAATCATACGCAATAGCTCCAAAAATTGAACTTATTCCCTAAAAACAGATGATAAATATATTTAACATCACAAAGAAAATTATCTAAGTTTCAGTAAACACCATGGTGATTGAAAGAAGAGATACCTGCTTAGCAGCTTCCACGAGAGATTCGCCACTAGGCCGTGTGTCTCTTCCCAATAATATCTCCGCTGATTGCTCTCCATCTAATGGGATTTTTTCCTTCTTTACAAATTCTGATATGAGCTGTTTTAAGCAACAAAGTATAAATAAGTATAATATGCATCTCTACTCTCATTTAGAAATACACAGAGAATTTAAATCCTCTCTCAAACTCAATTCCCTTTTCCTCATAACTTCCTCTCCACTTACTTAAATAAACAACAAACACTAAAATTTAGAAGACTTTTTGAGCTTAAACAAAATTACTACACCTTCAGTTCACTATTGCCCATCAAACAAACATCAACTTCAGTATAAAAAAATGATTGTTGCTTCGCCAATCAGGCCTTGTCTCAATGGTAAGGCGAAGGTCCTAGAACCATTAGGTCTTAGGTCCTATGTTGTTCCGACTCTTCATTTTTCTTGAAGTACCAGTGTCCGACACACATGTCTGACACATATCGGGACATGAGTATGGAGATATGACCCTCCAGGACCCCTCCAAATACATGGAAAAACTTAGAAAAAATTGGACATACTCATGTCGGACACATATCCATATCCGACACTCACACCCGAGTCCGAGTAACATAGCTTATGTATAAGTATCACTTTACACAGGTTTGCTCTTACTTTATATCGGATTTTCTCCAGCTACATGCTGGCTCTCTAGTTTAGCTTAGTTGGTTTTCTTCTTCTGTAAGGGCTTGTTTGGTTAATTATATTCATAATGTTTACATGTATTCTCATCAGGGAATAAAAAAAAAATTATTGCTTCTTATAAAACACCCAATAGTCCAACACAAACCATCAAGAAGAATTGCAAACATGTTTAAAAATGCACCAATTCTCACTCTCTTTCAACAATAATTTCAATAAATAACTATAAAAACAAATAAAACCCACATCCAGAAACATAAAAATTTACTCACCGAGAGTAGAGTTTCAGGAGTTTGGGCATTGGCAAGTTGATCAGCAAAAGGTTCCCATTTTTGAGAGAGCATCCCTCCACTTGGGTCAACAATTTTGACTCCATTGTCAGTAACCTTATTGTGTGAAGCAGTGATCATCAATCCAACCACTGATTGAGTTTTGAGAGATCTTAAAGCAGCCAATATCCCAGCTCTTTGAACTGTTGATTTAAGGATTGATGCATCTGCCCTGAACCCTGCTGTCCCATATGATAGCTTCACTCCTAAAAACAAAAAACCCATAACCAAACAAAACAAAACAAAAAAGAATTATCTTTTGTTAGTTACAGAAATGAAAAACAATGCCTTTTGGTTTAAAGGAAAAGAAAGGAAAGACCTTGGGGAGGAGGGAAGAGAGAAGAGGATTGGAGTAGAAGTGAGCTTTGTTCTTCTTTCATGGTGTCAAAAGTATCAAATTTCTCTGTTGAAAAAATTAAATCTTAAATTTTTTTTTTTTATAAAAAAAACCAACTTTTTTTAATTCAATAATGACTTGAAGAAAAATATGAATCTTGAAAACTTTTGACCAGGCAAACCGAGAGAGATTTTCTGAGAGAAGAAGGTTGCAACGACGTCGTTTGGAGAAAAGTCTGCGCTGCAGTATATCGGGTCCAGACAGAGGAGGAAACAGGTTGTCGACTCAAGCCAGGGCCCAGATGTAGAAGAAAGCAAAAAAAGGCTTACCCTTACCGATTAAAAACATATTTTTTTTTATAGAAGAAATTTATTTATATTAATGTAAAATTAATTTAATTTTATATATTTTTATAATTTTTATATGATTTATATTTGTTTAATATGATCGTTATATTTCATGTTCTATTCTTTTGATGCATGAGACAACTGAGAGGATACTAATTAGGAGCATTAAAATGAGTTTTCTCTCTCAATCCGACGATTAATTCAGTTGATTCATACAATCATTTTTAAAAAAAAATATGTAGTAGATTTGAAATCCAAATCTCATCATCTACGATCCCTTCTTCTGTCTCCAAATGACCAGATTACGACATCTTTTATAAAAGAAAAATTCTCCCTAACCCAAAAAAAAAAATAAAAATAGTAATTAGAAGATTAAAATAAATTCTCCCTTACCCAAAAAGGAAAAAGATCAAACTATCGAGAAAAGATCAATACTATATTTGTTTGACACTGAAAATCCCAAATCGAAAAAAACTTTAGTTTATATATATATATATATATTAGAAATTTTCAAATAAAGTGAAAAAATAAAAAAATTAATTGCTTAAATAATTAATTAATAAAAAAAAAAATTAGCACATAAGAAGTTATACAATAGTTTTGGTAAATTCCGAATTAAGGAAATTGATTTAAAAATGAATTAGAGAAACTGTAAATATGATGGATCCAAATACTCATTAATTAATGGGATTCAAATTTTGTGAGTTTTAGAATGAAAAATAAGCTTCTAAAATATTTTACACAAGGACATTCGTATACCCATGTTTGGAAGGAATTTTGTTAGAATTTATAAAAAAGATATCTGAATCTCCTAATTTGAGGATTCGAATACTTTAATTCAAATTTTAGCAAATTCGTCTGCAATGATTAATTTCATTTCAAATTTTAATACATTTTCAGAGGTTGCTCTTTTGCTCTTTTACTTGTTAAAGATTGTCAATAGTACCTATTGAGTATCAAAAGGCGAAAATTCAGTGAAAAGACAAATTGGTTGGATTAAACAAGAGATACAACTCTTGATTAAATCTTTATAAATTGATATCAGAATTTCCAACAGAAAAAGAACAAAAATATGATATATAGAACATGACAGAACAGAAAAAACAAGTTATGAACTATTTTCTCTTCGCTATCATTCTCAATTAAAGAAAGTCTCTTAGATTTAGTTTATTGCAAAAAACTAAGTATAAAAAAGATGATTTTATCGCTCATTAAGAAGTGTTTAGTGATTTGATTTTACTAGTGCAAAGTGATTTCAAACATAAGTTTCATTGTATCTTATGGTTATTCGATAAACCTCTCTTGCATACCATATATGGTTGGGACGAAATAAGAAAAAATAACATTTTCAATATGCCTTGAGGCTTGAAGCCATATTCTCTCATATAATAATTTTCCTTTTACACCCACCGAAACTCTTCCAAAAATTCCAACAATATATTGTAAATTCAAGTACCTTGTATAACCTTTATTACAAAGTATTGTCTACTTTGATGTTGTAAACATATTTTTAAGATTTTATGTTTTGAAAAAAAAAATATTTCGATAAAAAATATAGATCTTATTTATAAATTATAATCCAATATTTAATTATTAAATATGATCCAATTGGATAAAAGAAAATACAGATTCCAGAGAAATATTTAAATTAAAAATTATATCATCCATCGTTACTGGAGTTTATAGATCTCACAAACGGATTAGTAGGATGATACAGATTTCTTATGTATATTTAAAAAATAAATGAGACACGTAATTATTTTAAATGAACACTAGTTTAAATATAAAAAAATGCAAAGTTGGCACGTTTCCTTTGGAACAATTCTTTTTCTTCTTTTTTTCTCATTTTTATCTCATTTAAATAAAGACATTAGACATGACTTAAATGCAATTTCTCTATACAACTTAGTCAACAAGGTTGAAAAATTATACTACCATAATCTAAAGTAGTTGTAAAATACTCAATTCGGGATGACTTTTCCTTCTCTAGAGTTTTTATTTAATAGTCTTCTACTTGGACCGGCAACAGAAACTTGTGATTCACTGAATTTGTGAACCAATATTATGCATCCAACACAAATTCTGGGCCAAAAAAAATCTGTCAAGAATCTGACAATCAAGCTTTTTCATACTTGTACGACATATATTGATGAAGCCAACGATTGTAGGAGTTACAGTTTCAGTTAGAAAAAGAAGGGGGGGGGGGGATCAATCAGGGATTCAGGGTTCTATTCCAATGTTTTTTGAGAAAATTTTGGTGTTCCTTCTTTTGGTCAAAGTGGCAGCCTCAAGCAATGAAGGTTTCATCTTCAATGGCTTCAGTTTAGATCTTGTTTATGGCCAAAAAAAGAGTTTAGAACTTGGTGGAGTAGCAGAATTGAGAAATGATGGTGTTTTCAAGCTCACAAATGGAATATTTCAGATTGGTCGTGTTTTCTACTCTGTTCCATTTAAGTTCAAGAATTCATCAAATGCTAAAGCATCTTCTTTCTCTACCACCTTCGTGTTTGCTATAGTCCCTGAGAATTTTTCTCGAGGCAATGGCCTCGCCTTTGTTCTTGCTCCTTCCAAGGAATTCACTGGAGTTGTTCCATCCCAACATCTGGGATTATTCAACCGTACAAATCATGGGAATTCCTCCAATCACATCGTTGCCATCGAGCTTGACACTTTCCCAAACCAGGAATTTGAAGATATTGATGATAATCATGTTGGTATTGATATTAATGGTTTAAAATCAGCCAAATTCGGTTCATCAGGTTATGTCTCCAGCAGCACTGGCGAATTCAAACCTGTTGATCTTGCTAATGGGGAAAGGATACAGCTTTGGGTGGTTTATGATGGTACAAAGCATCAATTGAATGTAACATTATCTCCAATTAATAATATCAAGAATAATTATAAGCCCAAAGTCCCACTTTTGTCTATGGATATCGATTTGTCACCATTCATCTTAGAAAATATGTATATAGGCTTCTCTTCTGGAACTGGTATGCGAGTTGCATCTACTTATGTTTTAGGCTGGAGCTTCCAAATGGATGGGATTAAAGCTGAAGATCTTGATGTTGCCAAACTACCATTTGTACCAAGCACAAGAAAGAAAAAGTCTAGGAACAAAGAAATAATTCTAGCAGTTGGATTGTCGTCTGCAGGAGTACTTTTGTTGGCAGTAATTATATGTTCTGTCATTTTTTTCTTGGCAAGAAAGAAAGCCACATCTGCTGAGATACTTGAAGATTGGGAGGTTGAATTTGGGTCTCATAGGTTTGCTTACAATGATCTATTTTTAGCAACCAAGGGATTCAATGAAAAGGAGCTACTTGGACAAGGTGGTTTTGGACAGGTTTATAGAGGCGAATTACCAGTATCAAAAGTTAAAATTGCAGTGAAAAGAATCTTCCGCAAATCTCAAGAAGGAATGAAAGAGTTTATTGCAGAGATTATGACCATTGGAAGGCTGCGGCATCCCAATTTAGTACGTCTCCTTGGCTACTGTCGAGGTAAATATGAGCTCTTCTTGGTCTATGATTATATGCCTAATGGCAGTCTTGACAAGTTCCTCCACAAGGAGCAAGAAATCGTTCTTAATTGGAACAAAAGATTTAGTATAATCAAAGATGTGGCTTCTGCAATTACCTGCCTGCATGAAGAATGGTTGAAAGTCATCATTCACAGAGATATAAAACCTGGCAATGTGTTATTAGATGATGAGCTGAATGCCAAATTAGGTGATTTTGGGCTTGCAAGATGTAGTAAACATGCACAAGAAACAACTCATTTAGCTGGCACTTTTGGGTACATTGCACCAGAACTTGCTAAAACTGGCAAGGCAAGTACAAGAACTGATGTTTATGCATTTGGGGCATTTTGCCTGGAGGTTGTTTGTGGTAGAAGGCAAATCAAGCCTCGAGCATCGGCTGAAGAGGTGCGTCTGGTGGATTGGGTGTTCAAATGTTGGAATGAAGGGGAGATCTTGAAAACAGCTGATTCAAAACTTGGCAAAGATTTTGAGGTGTGGGAAATTGATCTAGTATTGAAGCTTGGACTACTTTGCTTACATAGTGTGGCAGCATTTAGGCCAACAATGTCCCAAGTTACCTCATATTTGAAGGGCCAAGCTTCACTCCCTGAAAATTTGGACATGATTCTTCATAAGCAGGAGTTCATGGAAGAGTCCAGTGATTATTCTGCAACTCAGACAAAGGATTCTGTAGCAACCATGGCTGTCACCGAATCCTTCCTATCTTCAGGTCGTTGATGTTCTACCTATTGCAATTATCTGAATTGATTTTGTTGAATATTGGCTCAAAGTCACCAAAGGAGGCTCACCACCAATCATGGAAGCTTCCACCATAGCCACCAAGAAAAGTCAAGAATGGAGGCTTACCACCAAAGTCATGGAAACTTCCAAGACTTTTGCTACCATGGTTGTTGGATGGTGGCTACTTTGGCTGCCACATTTAATGTGTTCTCACCAATGGTGTTGCCTATAAAAGGCCATGTAGAGAGAGAGAGAAAATAGTGTGTGAGAGTTTAAGAGTTGAAGCAAATTCTCTAAATTTATAGAGTTTTCTGGTATTGTGTGAGTTGTGAGTTCAGTGCTAGCATAGCACCTTGAATTCTATATATGTTTGTACTCTAACTCCATTAATACAAAGCTTCAAGCTCCTCCTCCCGTGGATGTAAGCACAGTTGCTGAACCACGTAAAATTTCTGTGTTTTTTTCAGTGTGTTTAAATTGGTTTTACTAATCTTGATTTAGTTCCGCACAACAGATTTCACCACTCAGATTTACTTGTTATTAATTAAACTGTTTGTTTGTCCTTTTAATGTAGAAGTTATTGTTGGATATCAATGATTAATTTAAGTGTATAAATACGAAATACGTAGGTTGTCGTAAGTAGATACACGGTACACAATTGATATCATGTTTGAATGAGAAATTAATCTCAAAGGTACCCACTTGAAGAGGAAGAAGTTGGTTGAAGTTGTGCTTGGTGTAGAATTCCATATTGAACAAAGAAAAGCTTAAGCTTGTAGTTTATATAGGCTTAGGGGCACCCAAGTTTTTGTGAAGGGTGAAGACATACACAAAAATGGGCTACCACGCGCGCGCCGCTGAGTCGGGCTGGGTCTGGGTCAATAATTAATTTTTTACTGCCCAACCGACATGTTTTTCTTGTCCGAACCGATACAACTAACCGACCAAGAGACTTGTCTGATTAAGACATGTCTGTTCGGACATATTTTTTTTGTTCCAAAGATTGTGTCTGACCGAACCGTTTCTATCTAAACGGTTCTGTCTATTTCCAACGAACGTGTCTTGTCTGAACAGTCTCCTGCATTCCTATAAATAAGCAGAGGCAGTGTCTGTTTTAAAATACACAAAAAAAACATTTTTTTCTTTCTTCTCGGTTTTCCTACTGTCTTGTGAGAGAGACCGACATCTTTTCTGGTTCGTCGTGTTGTTTCGAGTGTACTCTCGAGAACAACGTTATCGAGGAGGCCTGGGAGACGAGTTGCAATATACTGTAAGCACTTGATAGACAGGCAATAATCGTCTTAAGATTGTTGTATATCTTATACGAGAATTAGAAAAGAATTTCAATACTGCATAAACATATATGTGATAAATATATAACAATCTGATTAAAAGATCAAAAAACAGATAACAACTCTGAAGTCATCTCCTTTCTCTTGTGCTCTAGATAGTTCTTGAAATCCTTTCATAAAGGAGGTAATTTTTCTATCAAAGCCGCCGTTTCAAATGATTCATTAAGAATCATTCCTTTAGCAGTAATCTAATGGAGGATCAACTGATACTCTTGGACTTGACTAATCACGATTTTTGAGTCCACCATTTTGAAATCCAGAAACCGGCCAACCACAAATTTCTTCGTGGCGGCATCCTCGGTTCTATATTTTCTTTTTAAGGATTCCCACAACTCTCTCGCTATCTTGATTGAACTATACACGTTGTATAATGTGTTGTCTAATCCGTTGAGGATATAGTTCTTGCATAGGAAGTCATAATGCTTCCATGTTTGCACCGAAGCTACAACCGTAGTATCGGTCTCTCTTTCGTTCAGAGTCGGGGCCTCTTCCCGTAAGAACCTGGCTAGGTTGAGGGTGCTCAAATAGAACAGCATCTTTTGCTGCCATCGTTTGAAGTCTAGACCACTGAACTTCTCGGATCTCTCACCATGTGTAACATGTGGTGGCATTGGCGCTACAGGCGCACTCTATCATTTACGGTAAACCGTTTTGCCATCTGTTATTTAGAAAAACATGATCAACTTTATATATATAATATATACATATAAACACACATATATATATAGAATATATATATTACAAACATATATATACATACAAACACTATATATATATATTATACAAATGTGACATGTATCACAAATATAACTATGTATATATATACTGCCAATCAACAAATATATATGTTGTAATTATGATCACAATATATACGTATCGCATTGTTGGGATTCGGCTCATGCTCAAATAAAGATAATGTATAATTTAATCAACAAGTTAAACATACAACGCATCGAAATAAAAAAAACCAAATCCCTCCAAGGATCTGCCTATGAATTCAAAACGATCTGGTTGTCAAGAACAGATAACAATCAAAATTCCATACCTCTGTATTGGAGATTGTCGAAACCTCAAGACAGATTCTTGACGTTCTTGTTCTTGTACACAAAGCTCGCTTGTCAAAAAGCAAAGCCGTCCAATTATCCGACCTCTAACAGTAATCCACATAGGTGATTTGAAAACCTTCACAATGTTGAGATTATATTTTGCCAAGACGATGCTAGTAGTCTAGGTTGTGAGAAACCTTCCTCCTCTACCTTAGTTAGCCTAAAGAAACAAGAAGAATCGAATTCTCCCTTCTCTCTAGCTGTTCGGCCGAATCTCACTTGTTGGTGTCAGAAGCGCCGATTCAGGTTCTCCTTAGAGGGGAGAGGCGGCAACAACATAAGCATATATATAAGTAGGTTTAGTGTATGCCAACTATTGGACTAATTGCACTAAAGCCCTTATACATATTATTCAATATTCATAATAAGTCCACAACACTTAATGAATATTTAATCTGGCCCAATCTCATTTTAATTTCATTAATCACCTTTTGTGTGTGACCCATTAGGCGCTTAACATGTTGGCAATAAATATAATTAATTCAATTAAGAATTTTCTTTTATATTTATAGATCATGAGCGGCATCTAGCAATGCATCATGACCACCCAAATGCCAAGAGAGTCATCAAGCTTCGACTAGCCTTTCGTGTACAATATGTCTGTGTAATTCGATCCCTTCATCAAATATCTCGGGATAGGAAAGAGCATGATTTAGTGTCTACTCTTGATCCCATTCCATATTAAATCTGCAGCTTTAATATTAACTCCTTAAGTATTGCCTTGGCCAAGGACTTCCACAAGTTAATATAAGCCAGATACATGTGAGATATGTCCCCTTAAATCACATGGGGTGATGAATCCTCTCTGGACCACTCAATCATCTTTGTATGCTTCATGTCATACCCAATAACACCCTATCATAAGCATCCTCGTGATTGGTACCCGTTCGTGATGAAATCTAAGTATGACAGTTCACATACAAGATGACCTGGTGTCACAAGTCAAATGATTACTTACACTATTGACACATGAGAGTATTTTCCATAGACACTTGAGTGAAATACCAAATGGAACTCTCATAGCGGGTCATGTTTAGTGAACTTGTTCAACTAACAAGCACCCATATGTTATCCCCAAGTATCTCTATACTTTCAACCTAAGAGATCAGTTGCATGCATCAAGTGCATGAAGGCTTAACATATGCCAGTCTTTGAGCATTGTCAACGCCCTGTCTTGACAATACAATGACCAGGAACAGTTTTAGAAACACAGCATTGATGCATAAGGATCCTTATAATTGTAGCTCCTTACAATTCCTTTGCAATGCCATTGTGTTTCGTGGGCTTTATCTTCACAAATTATTTATAACAATTGTAACAATACTTATGGATAAAGAAATACCTCAATTATAATTAATAAACTATAATGTGCAATATATGAATATATAAATAGTGTTTTACAAGCTTAACTAGATTGGCTTGTAGGGCTTACACCAACAATCTCCAACTAGCACTAAAGCCAATCGCCCATGCACTTAAGCCCATGTCCTTCCATGTGACGATTGTATTTCTGCTAGGACAACCTTAGTGAAAGGATCAGCTATATTATCCTCTGTGGGTGCCCTTTCCATACTTATATCACCTCTTTGAATTATGTCTCTATCAAGTGATATTGCCGCAATACATGTTTGGATTTGTGATGAGACCGTGGTTCCTTAGCTTGTGCTATGGCTCCATTGTTATCACAGTAAAGTGGTACTGGATAAACAATGCTTGGAACCACACCAAGTTCAGTTATGAACTTCTTAATATAAACAGCCTCACACGCGGAGATGTATTCAACCTCTGTTGTTGAGTCTGTAGTTGTAGTCTGTTTGGAACTTTTCCAACTGACTGCAGCTCCATTTAAGGTAAATACGTAACTGCCCTGCGATTTACTGTCATCCCTATCAGTTTGGAATCCAGCATCTGTATAACCCCTTACTTGGAGTTCAGCCCCTCCATAGACCAAGAAAATATCCTTAGTTCTTCTCAAGTACTTGAGGATATTCTTCACAGCAGTCCAGTGACTTTCACCAGGATTGCTTTGGTATCGACTCGTGACACTCAGAGCGTACGATACATCTGGTCTTGTGCACAACATGGCGTACATGATAGATCGTATTGTCGAAGCATACGGGATCCTATCCATCCATGTCCTTTCTTCATAAGTTTTAGGATACATCTCTTTCAAGAGTTGTACACCATGTACCATAGGCAAGTTACCTCTTTTGGAGATATCCATGCTAAACCTCTTTAGAACCTTGTCTATGTAAACGGCTTGGGATAATCCAAGCAGCCTTTTCGATCTATCTTTATAGATCTTGATTCCCATAATATATGCTTCTTCTTCCAAATCCTTCATGGAGAATTGTTTGGACAGCCAGACCTTGGTGGTCTGCAGCATATGTACATAATTTCCTATGAGCAGTATGTCATCGACATATAGCACTAGGAACACAACTGCATGTCTGTTTACCTTCTAGTAAACACATGGTTCATCAGGATTCTTAATGAAACCAAATTCTTTAATTGTTTCATCAAACCTAATGTTCCAACTCTGAGATGCTTGCCTTAGTCCAAAATAGACTTTTGCAACTTACATACCTTATTAGATGTGGCCTTGGATGAAAAACTTTCAGGTTGTGTCATATACACTTCTTCTTGCAAATTCTCGTTAAGGAATGCAGTTTTTACATCCATCTGCCATATCTCATAATCATGGTATGCAGCAATAACAAGCATAATCCTAATGGACTTTACCATGGCAACTGGTGAAAAGGTTTCTTCAAAATCAATGCCTTCAACTTGATTATAACCTTTTGCAACCAATCTGGCCTTATACATTTGTATGTTGCCATCCATATCTGTCTTTATCTTGTAGACCCATTTACACCTTATGGGTTTTATCCCTTGAGGTGGATCAACTAAATACCAAACTTGGTTAACTTACATGGCATCCATTTCGGATTTCATGGCTTCTAGCCATTTCTTGGAATTGATGTCTGACATCGCTTCCTTATAGGTAGTAGGTTCATTATCAATAGGCAAACCATCTCTTTGCAAAAGAAATACATATCTTATTGGAGTTTGCCTCTCCCTACTAGACCTTCAGAGTACTTGTGTTTCTTGAGCATTAGTCCGTGCATCCAATGCCTAGACCAATGGCTTAGGTTCTGAGGGAATGTTAGGTTGTGGTTCTTGAACTTCTTCAAGATCTACTTTACTCCCACTGAATCCTTCTAGTAGAAACTCTTTCTCTAGAAAAGCAGCGTGTTTTGACACAAACACCTTTTGATCAGTAGGACTATAAAAGTAATATCCCATAGTCTCTTTAGGATATCCCACAAACTTATATTTTTTTTATCTAGCTTCGAGCTTATCAGGTGGTACTTGCTTCACATAAGCAGTACATCCCCAAATCTTTAGATAAGATAAGTACGGCTTCTTGCCATTCCATATCTCATATAGTACCTTATCTACCAATTTGCTTGGAACCCTATTTAGAAGGTAAGCTGCAGTTTCTAAGTCATATCCCCAAAAGGATATCGGAAGGTCAGCCTTAGACATCATGGACCGAACTATGTCCAACAAGGTTCGATTTCTCCTCTCGGACACTCCGTTATACTGAGGAGTTCCAGGTGGAGTTCATTGCGATAGAATTCCATTTTCTGTCAAATGATCCAAGAAATCATGGGTTAAATATTCTCCTCCTCGATCAGATCTAAGAGCTAGAATATTTTTCCCAGTCTATTTCTCTATTTCAGCTCTGAACTCTTTGAACTTTTCAAAAGCTTCAGACTTGTATCTCATCAGATACACATAACCATATCTAGAATGATCATCGATAAAGGTTATGAAGTATGAGTAATTACCTCTAGCAGCTGTGTTTAGTGGCCCACATACATCTGAATGTATTAAGCCTAATAAAACACTAGCTCTTCCACCCTTTCCTGTAAAGGGAGTCTTGGTCATCTTACCAAGGAGACAACATTCAAAAGTCCCATATGATTCATAATCAAAGGGTTCCAAATAACCATGTTTATGCAATTTGGAAATCCTTGTCTCATTGATATGACGAAGTCTGCAGTGCTAGATGTAAGTATTACTTGGATCATCCTTTCTTGCTTTCTTGACATTTATATTGAACACAGGCATCTCTGGATCCAAAACATATAATCCATTAAGTAATGTTGACGATCCATAATGAATGTCTTTAAGAATGATGGAGCAACTATTGCCCTTCATTCTTATCTCGAAACCATTATTAACAGTGAGGTATGAAACCGAAATGATGTTTCTAGACAATACTGGAACAAAGTAACAATCTTTCAGTTCCAATATCATGCCAAACGGCAAAGATAAAGTACATGTTCCAACGGCCAATGCTGCAACTTTTGCACCATTGCCTACTCTTAGAACTACTTCATCTTTGCTAAGCTTTCCACTTCCTTTCAACATCCTTATGTCATTACATAGATGTGAATCGCATCCTGAATCATCTATCCAAGAATTAGATTTAACAGTAGAAAGATTCAATTCAATCATAAACACAGTCAACCTAGAAACTTCTATAAGTTCTTCTTGACTTGTCAAGTGAGCAACCTTCCTTTCATTGAGAACGCTTCTCAATCTTTTGTACCAATCCAAACAGTTTGGACTAATGGCATTCATAATGCTGCGCAGTGCAGTTAAAGTATTAATCATTTTCAACAACCTAATATGGAAAAAGTATATATTAGTTATATTCATGCATTTATACCAATTCAAGATGAGGTATTAAATCTCTTATTGGTTCTCCCACTAATTTTTTCGAGATAATAGCCCTCACTATTATTCGAAAATCTCATCAAGGTATTTCTAGTGGGCTGGGATCCCTTTCAACATGTTGCAACCTTGAGTGCCTCAACAAATTACAATAAGCCTAGTTGGGTAGATAACATAGCTTATCAATTGCATCTCTATGCAACTCCCAGATTAGTTAGGTGACAACTCTTTATCTAAGCACATCATATGTACTTCGCCTAACTTTGCCTCTAACACCATGCGGTCAAGTTTTGCACATCCGGACAACACGACATTAGTTGAGTAAGACCAAACTTCATAACTCAAACATATTCGTACAGTAGTTTGACTCTGAGTGACTCAATAAACCTCCTACTGGAAGAACTCTGGTTATCTTGTTATGATGATGGAAGACAACTTTATCATGCGAAACATGTGACTCAATATTATAAAGAGGGACTTCCTTGTTCTTTATAAGTCTCATCATATCAAACATTCATAGCATTTATAATATCACATAAAATAAATCTATAACATGCTTTCTACTTGGATGATTATGGGCTTTTCTAATCTAATTTCCTTGAGCCATCAAAGGAAATTAGTTGGTCAAATTCCTAGGTGATTACATATATCGTCTTCAAAGCTTGCTTGTAATCTCCTAATCTTCATGGCGCCATTGATCTCCATCTTTAAGTTACAAAATTTATTCCTAACTAATCCTAATTTTACACTTTGATGTAACTAATTACATTTGCAATAAAGAAACCTCAAGTTACATTTGAGGGGAGTTAGGTGAGGAAAAAAATTTTACAACTCCAGAAAATGAGAGATAAGGCAGGGCAGCAGTCCTTATTTAATCAATAAAAATCATAAAAATAAATTCAACCATCCACAGTCATATTGGGTCTAAGTCGATAATCATCTCATACATTTACAAATAATTTATGAACATATAAATCATGCTTTAATCTCTAGTTACCATTCATTGATTATATTGATCCATAATTTAATTCAAAGAAAATAATAAACATTTATTCTAATCTCATTAGAATAAATCCTAATCCAATTAGGATTATTTCCTTTAATTAAATTATTATCCAATTAAATAATTTAACTGAATATTCATGTAAATTCTTATTTTGGTGATTTAATTAATTTAACAATATTACCATGGTTACTAATTTTTAGTGTTGTATCTCAACTAGGACATTATAACATTAGTAACTCAATATTGCTAAAATTCATAAGCTGTGAGAATCTGATAGAAGCGAAAAACCCTAGCAAGGAAGGTGCAAGCTGTGGCTATCAAATGTAGTCGCCGCCCTCTACACTCCCTACAGGCTGTCTATCCACTTTTCACAACTTCAAACTTTTCAATGCTAAATCAGTTTCATGATTTTTCAGGCTTGCCAAGAACAATTCTAAGCAATTTTAAATCCTAAAATTCATTAAACCATGCATTAAAAATCAGACAAGAAAAATCTATAAGTTTTTCTCACTAAAATCACCAAAGCTCAAAGCATGCAAAATAGTTCTCAATTGCTGCCAAACTTTCACTAGTTGTATTAATCAGTTTAAAACAATTTTAAACCAATTAATCAACAAGAATTCACCATGATTAACTGCTACCTTCACCAAAACACTACAAGTGCAAATTCTCACAATTTCGGTTAGTAACAATCGAATCAAAATAACTCAAAGAACAAAACAGTTTTGTTAAAGGTAACAATCAAAGCATAGATCGTATAGGAATAACATAAACCTAGCTCTGATACCACTATTGGGATTCGGCTCATGCTCAAACAGAGATAATGTATAATTTAATCAACAAGTTAAACATACAACGCAGCGGAATAAAATAAAACATAGAGAAAACCGAATCCCTCCAAGGATCTGCCTATGAATTCAAAACGATCAGGCTGTCAAGAACAGATAACAATCAAAATCTCATACCTCTGCATTGGAGATTGCCGAAACCTCAAGACAGCTTCTTAACGTTCTTGTTCTTGTACACAAAGCTCGCTTGTCGAAAACCAAAGCCGTCCAATTGTCCGACCTCTAACAGTAATCCACACAGGTGATCTGAAAACCTTCACAAGGTTGAGATTATGTTTTGCCAAGATGATACTAGTAGTCTAGGTTTTGAGAAACCTTCCTCATCTACCTTAGTTAGCCTAAAGAAACAAGAAGAATCGAATTCTCCCTTCTCTCTAGCTATTCGGCCGAATCTCACCTATTGGTGTGAGAGACGCCAATTCAGGTTCTCCATAGGGGGGAGAGGCAGCAACAACATAAGCATATATATAAGTAGGTTTAGTGTATGCCAACTATTGGACTAATTGCACTAAAGCCCTTATACATATTATTAAATATTCATAATAAGTCCACAACACTTAATGAATATTTAATCTGGCCCAATCTCATTTTAATTTCATTAATCACCTTTTGTGTGTGATCCATTAGGCGCTTAACATGTTGGCAATAAATATAATTAATTCAATTAAGAATTTTCTTTTATATTTATAGATCATGAGCGGCATCTAGCAATGCATCATGACCACCCAAATGCCAAGAGAGTCATCAAGCTTCGACTAGCCTTTCGTGTACAATATGTCTGTGTAATTCGATCCCTTCATCAAATATCTCGGGATAGGAAAGAGCATGATTTAGTGTCTACTCTTGATCCCATTCCATATTAAATCTGCAGCTTTAATATTAACTCCTTAAGTATTGCCTTGGCCAAGGACTTCCACAAGTTAATATAAGCCAGATACATGTGAGATATGTCCCCTTAAATCACTTGGGGTGATAAATCCTCTCTAGACCACTCATTCATCTTCTTATGCTTCATGTCATACCCAATAACACCCTACCATAAGCATCCTCGTGATTGGACCTGTTCGTGATGAAATCTAAGTATGACAGTTCACATGCAAGATGACCTGGTGTCACAAGTCAAAGGATTACTTACACTATTGACACATGAGAGTATTTTCCATAGATACTTGAGTGAAATACCAAATGGAACTCTCATAGCGGGTCATGTTTAGTGAACTTGTTCAACTAACAAGCACCTATATATTATCCCCAAGTATCTCTATACTTTCAACCTATGAGATCAGTTGCATGCATCAAGTGCATGAAGGCTTAACATATGCCAGTCTTTGAGCATTGTCAATGCCCTGTCTTGACAATACAATGACTAGGAACAGTTTTAGAAACACAACATTGATGCATAAGGATCCTCATAATTGTAACTCCTTACAATTCCTTTGCAATGCCATTGTGTTTCGTGGGCTTTATCTTCACAAGTTATTTATAATAATTATAACAATACTTATGGATAAAGAAATACCTCAATTATAATTAATAAACTATAATGTGCAATTAGACCTGCTCATGGGCAGGGCAGCCCGCCCGGCCCGGCCCGTATTGGGCCGGGCCTGGGCAGGATTTTTTTATTCCTGGCCAGCCCGGCCAGGAACAGTGTTTTTTAATTAAAATAATATTATTTTAATTATAAAAATATATAAAAATAAAAATAAAAAATTTTAATCCAATGAACAGTAATTTCGAGCCTACCGGGTCGGGCTTGGGCAAAGAATATAAAAAATCAGGTCGCGGCCCAGCCCAGCCCATTAGCAGGTCTATGTGCAATACATGAATATATAAATAGTGTTTTACAAGCTTAACTAGATTAGCTTGTAGGGCTTACACCAACACGCATATATTAGTGGTGAGATGATTTATATATGTACATTGCAGTAATATTACAATCATATGATCCCAAATTATCAAAAAAAAATATGTAACCCATAATATGAAATTATATCTACAGAAAAATCAGCATATATACCAATGCATATCTCCACCAACATAGATCAAGTCAAGAATTCTGAAAATTTTACCACCGTGATATAGAACCAGTGCATGCAGTTTACGTGCCTTCTCCCCCATTCGAAAATTCCTCTTCAATTGCAACTTCAAGGAAACCAAATTAGGTTTTAAATGAATGAAAAGACATAACATACTCAGTTGGCAAACTGAGTAAATTTACAAGTAATCCTGGAAAGGATCATTGGAATGTCATTGTAAGGGTACTCAAATATTTGAGATACACCTAAAGTTATGGACTGCACTATACAAGATATCCAGCTGTGTTTGAACGGTATAGTGATGCAAAATGGATATTCGATACTAAAGATTCGAAATCCACTAGCGGATTTATCTTTACTATTGGAGGAGTTGCAGTGTTTTGGAAATCTTTTAAACAAACGCGTATTGATAGATCCACTATGGAATCTGAATTTATAGCTTTAGATAAAGCTGGAGAAGAAACGGAATTGCTTCGAAAGTTTATAAGATATTCCAAGTCGGCCGAAACCTATGCCTGCAATTTATATACATTGCGATAGCCAATCTGTAATTGGTAGGGCACAGAGTAGTTTGTATAGCGGTAAATCTTGACTCATTCGTCGAAGACACAATACCGTAAGACAGTTGCTCTCAAATGGGATTATCTCTATTGATTATGTAAAATCAAAGGATAATACTGCAGATCTGTTTACAAAAGGTTTAACAAGAGAGCAAGTAAATAAATCATTAAGGGGAATTATAAATTAAAGTTACATAATGGCAACCTAACCTAGTTGACTGGAGATCCCAAGATCTAGGTTCAAAGGGACAACCGAATTATGTTAACTTAGTGGAAGCACTAAATGAGTTAAATACTCTTATCCATTCCTATGATAACTTAGTGCTGCCTGCAAAGGAGTTAGGATAAGCTATACTTTTAATGATTCTTATAGCTTGATAAAATCAAGTGGGGTATTGCAGGATATTCTTGATAAGAAATCATCTATATGAGTATGAAACGTGGTCATTTCTATGAGAATTGATCAGGTTAAATTCTCTAGAGTACTCATAGAAACCAGGACGTGTTCGGGGCCAAAATAGACACAACCGTGAGAACCAAAGATGTTCGAAGAGGAATTGCGTGATACATATTCTCTTGGTTTACACGAAAGGCTGAATAGTTCAAGACATCATGTTCACTAGTTAGCCGAGTAAATTCGATAGTTGTCATTATGGAAGGTTCAAAGCCAAAAGCTACCTATCCTAATGTAATAACTCTTCAAAGTTATTCTCTCTCATATTCTGAGTCAGTTTGTCGTTTTAATCAGATAATTTCTATTCATATGGGGATTGTTGGATATCAATGATTAATTTAAGTGTCTAAATACGAAATACGTATATCAAACGTAGGTTATCGTAAATAGATACACGGTGTATAATTTATGTATACAATTGATATCATGTTTGAATAAGAAATTAATCTCAAAGGTACCCACTTGAAGATGAAGAAGTTGATTGAAGTTGTGCTTGGTGTGGAATCCAATATTCAACAACGAAAGGCTTAAGCTTGTACTTTATATAGGCTTAGGTTCCATGTTGGGTTGGGCCCCAAGGGGTACTCAAGTTTTTGTGAAGGGTGAGGACCTACACAAAAATGGGTTACCACACATGAGCGCCCGATGCAGAGCCGAGCTGGGCTGGGTCGGGTCAGGTGTGGGTCAGTAATTAATTTTTACTGTCGAACCGACATATTTTTTCGATCCAAATCGAACCGATACAACCAACCGACCAAGAGACTTGTCTGATTAAGACATGTCTGTTCGGACAGATTTTTTTGTTCCAAAGATTGTGTCTGACCGAACCATTTCTCTCTGAACGGTTCTATCTATTTCCGACAAACGTGTCTTGTCCAAACAGTCTCCTGCATTCCTATAAATAATCAGAGGCAATGCCTGTTTTAAAATACAGAAAAAAAAACGTTTTTTCTTTCTTCTCGATTTTCCTACTATCTTGTGAGAGAGACTGACATCTTTTCTGGTTCGCCGTGTTGCTTCGAGTGTGCTCTCGACAGCAACGTTATCGAGAAGGCTTGGGAGACGAGTTGCAATATATTGTAAGCACCTAATAGACAGGCAATAATTGTCTTAAGGTCAGAGGTTCTATCTTGACTCAATATTCTATTTTTTTGTTCTACCGAAAACTGTGAGTATATGTCATTTATTTAATGTTCGTATATTTTAAATATATACTGTTCTACTAGAATTCAGATTGTTATCTATTTTTTTTTATCTTTTAATTAGATTATTATATACATCACATATATGTTTATGCAGTATTGAAATTATTTTCTAATTCTCATATAAGATATACAACAATTGTAGATTGTGGCACGTCACTTAAGTTTTTTTTATTATTATTATTTTCTTCTAAAGAAGAACAATTATTTAATTTTTATATGTCAAAATAGAAAAAGAAAAAAAAAAAACATTGCAGTGATAAAATGAGCTATTTAATATGCATCTATGAGATCTGCGTATGGAATTTTGTTTACTCATTTTAAATTGAATATCTGTTGTCCTCCCTATTAGGATTGGAAATTATGTATTTTACATATTCATATGATTTGAGTCCTTGGGTTTTTGAAATAGTGTAAAAAAATGCTTCAAATCATTGTTATTTCACTTGATCCTGTTCTAAAAGAGTCGAGGCATTTCGAATTGTTTGTTGACACGGACAAATTAAGAAAAAACCTCTGAAATTATTTCAATATTGGATCTTGGACATATAGTAATTCTGAATCGATTCTCTTTAAAAAAAAAAAGATCTTTTGTCTCGTAAACCTCCCAGTAGAGATTGAAATTTCGTTATGATCCAATTATGATTGATAATAGATGTCGGGACTTTGCAATATTTGATTGATCATAATTCTGTACATTCCATTTATTATAGAAGTTCCAAGAAAATTCATTAAAGGAATATTTTCAATAAATATTGTTTGTTCTTGCATATCCTTACGGGTTTTCTAAATTAATCCTGCGATTACATATCATTCAAAAGAATATGTGAGTGATTCATATACAACATCCCTTTCTTTTATCAACGGTTTCACTAATTGATATGTTTCCACAAATAATTGAAATTCAATTTCTATTTTCCTGCAACTAGAAGTCTGTAGCTTTGGCTTGGCTTTTGGTTTTTCTTCTTGACAATATAATCAAAATAAGATACCAAGAAATATTATGCCTTGACTGGTATTTTTCTTTCCAAGTCTCCCCCGTCCAGAACTCCAAAACTCTTGTTCTCCATATATAGCTGTAATTACTCAACAAAATGTCTCAACGTAAGAAATAGGGCAAGTTTTTGGTCATTTGTATTTTATTTTTTTAATAGAGGTTGTAGAGATAAAGAAAGAGATTGTAGATATTGAGATTCGAAACCAAATCTGATGAATACCATCTCTTAAAGGTGGTTGCATAAACCAACTGGACTAAACCCGAGTTCGGTCATTTGTATTATATTGTTCTTTTTGTATTTCACATTAAAATTTTGTAAGAATGCACAGCGTCATATTTGTAGAAACTTGAACTCATATTTATGAGATGTTTATTTTGTCGATAAAATCGTCACATATTCAAAATCCACCATGAATTATTGAATCTCCTACATATGATCCAATCATATATATTGATTTAAAAATAATGGGAAAAAAAGTAAAGGATAGGATAGGATTTCAAATTTCCAACCTTAGTTTAACATGTTAATGGTTAATTTACTAATGACTTTTCTTATATGATCTCTAGAAAATCCCTTTTATGGCTTGGTTGGTGAAACCTTATATTACCTTTGATGATAGGATTTTCTCTTAAAAGATTACGAAAGTACATTCCTAGTGATATATTATGCATGTGTTTGGTTTACCTGTCATACATACATAATTATCATGTTTGGTTGGCCAAAAAATGTAAGATTTTTAAATGGTCACATTATTAAAATACCCTCTAACATAAATAAGTTATAAATTGAATCTATATACATATAAATTTATATATAATTATACATATTTAAATGTGAAAAAAAAAAATCAAAGGAAAAATAGCACAATTATTATCAAAGTATTTATATCACAAATATGCTAAGAGAAGAACTAATAAGCATCCATAATAATAAGTCTACTATATTGAACAAATATTTTATAAATTTTATCCTACCTCAGAAGTTGTTCAAATTTAGGTAAACAAATCATTTTTCAAAATGCAAAATAATCAAAATTGTTAAAATTTTAATAAGAAATTTCGTAATTAGTCCTATTTTATAAGGACATAGTCCAATATTCTAGAAATGCATTTTTTGCATCCTTTCAATCTTTATACATTTTATGATGGACTCACGATAATCCAATACTTGTAATTTATTTTCATCTCGGGTATAATATATACCTATACTATGTTCGTCGAAAACAACATAATATTTTTGCATCATTTTCGAAATTCCTAAAAAAAATAAAGCAACTATCAACTTCCTATGTATCATAAATAAGTATCAATAAGAAAAGTATACAAATATTTCATTAAACATAAATTGAAAATATTTAAACATTACATTAGCATACAAATAATTCCACTAAAAATAAACATACAAAACATGGGAAAGCTACAAACATTATCTACTTTCTCATTAAACCAGAAATATCTAAATCTACCTATCATTAACTTCAAGACCGGCAACAAACTTATTCACTTAGTTTTCTGCTTGGGCATTATTTCGTAACCCTTCAAAAACAAGTGCTATATCTAGACACAAAGGTATAGGCTTGTTTCAAATACATTTTGTCCGGAGGTGCTCCTAACAAAACACATTTTTTTCGACCATTTATCATTAAAACAAAAATAATTAAAATGAATTCTTAAGCATTATCTAAAACCATATATCAAACACAACTGTCTCACCAACTAATTTATGATTATCCATGTCCTAAAGAAATCCTAATCCATTATTTAACACATCATTAATAAATAAATATTGTTTTTTAAGTATTTTTGTTTTATTATGAATATGGTTTTAAATAAGTCTAGTAAATTGTTTCTAACATGGCACTAATCATATTGGGATAATCCTCTTAAACTAGTTGAAACATATAATTTATTAGTGCACGTTCTTCATCATATATATTCATACTCTTACGAGTTGTCATTTTTATATTATTAGATAAAAATGTCATATAACATATACTTGTCTATAAGTTAAGTTTGAATAATCTTCCTAGTTATGATTGAATCTCTCTTTTCCAAAAATCGAATTTTGTAAGTTTAAAAACGTGGGAAATAAATAGTTTTTTTTTTTTTCAAATCAGATGAAGATAAGTGTAATTTGCTGGTAATGTGCTAACTTTTTATTTCCACCATGGACCGACCATGGGTCATGTCATGTGGCTGTCTTTTTCAAATTTTCCTTTCTTTCTCACTTGTCAAACACTACAATTTTTATTAATTAGAAATCCAAAGGAATATCCAATAATCTCCTTTTGACTACCACATTATCATATAAAAAAAAATGTATGAAACCATTATTATACATCAACATATATATTTTTTCATTCAAATCAATCATGTCACATAGTTAAATTTTAAAAAAAAATTCAATTATTTATTACACATTACATGTAATAATTAAATGATAAATATTTATTTCAAATTTTTAACATTCATTAATGATTTTTGTGATAAATAATTAATTTTTTAAAATTTTTTAATTACTTAACATAATTTAAATAAAAAATATGTTAAAATAAAATAATTATTTTATACAATCATTTAACACTTTTTTTTAGAACAAAAAGTTTGATAAGTTGTCAAGGCTGGAATTCATAAGCAGCCCACCCTATCGTCATGCAGCTTAGCTTATCAATGTTTCCCCAAGGATATACCTTGTCTCAATCCTCCAGAGTAGATCTCTACACGAATCAGATTTTGAACATAACTTTTTAATATTTTAATAAATAAAAATAATTTATTTAAATTTAATTTTTAAATTATAAGTATTAATATAAAATATTTTTTAATAATTTTTAAATAGAAAAACAGATTTTTAGATTCGATAAGCCGGACTGAATCTTGGGAAAAAAATTAATGGTCAATCGGACTTAATCCGACCCAATACATGAATAATTTTTTTTTTATAATTAAAAAAAGTTTAATTGCATTGTTTGAAAATAGGCTTAAACCATTGACAAGGCGATGCACGCCTTCTTTTAATAAAAATAAATAAATTTTTGAAATTTTATATTCAAGTTTCATCGTGTACGAAAACTTAAATCAATTAAGAGGGATGAACAGTTTCATAAGATTTGCCATCACTTCTCAATTTCACTTTCACTTCCTTTATTTGATTAAAGTACTTAAATAATTTTTGTATTTTAATTAAAAGTGTATTTTAATCTCTGTATTATAAAATTTGATAATTTAAATTTTGTACGTTTGAAATTTGTGTAAAAAAATAAAATTGGTAACAGTGTTAATGAAAAATCATCTAAATGCTGTCATTGACATGTGAAACTGACAGAAAAATGACTTAAAAACAAATGATAATATGTCAAATTTTTTTACTCAAGTGAAATTTAAAAAAACATGTTTTTTTACCTAAATTTCTCCCTTACCCGTAAAAACATGTCATAATTTTTTTTTTCCGAAATCATCTATTATGTCAGTTTTTAAATTCTACATGAGTAAAAAAATTTGACACATCATTATTTTTTTCTAAGTCATCTATTCTGTCAGTTTCACATGTTTACATAACATTTAGACGTTTTTCCATTAACACTGTTACCAATTGATGCACCCAAAAGAGTGTATCTTATTTAACCTTGCACTAAAAAGATAAATTGTAAGTATAGTAGTTAGCAAGGGTCGAGTCCTCAGGGATTGGGTTTTAGTTTATAAGTTAATAGTTTAAAACTTAAATTCAAGAACAATAAAAGAAAAGGGGTTTTTGAAGCCAGATTTAAACTAAAGTAAATAATAAGAATAAGATGCAAGGCGGTATAACCAGCCAATAAAATATATATACTAAATTAGGCGGTATAACCAGCCAATAAAAATATATATACTAAATTAGGCGGTATAACCAGCCAATAAAAATAAAACAAAGTTAATATACAAATTAGGCGGTATAACCAGCCAATAAAAATAAATATAAAAAATAAGCAAACTAAAAGTAAGAAAACAAATAAGTAAGAAGAATCAAATATGAAAAATATGGTTAAGGTTTCATTCTCCACCACTAGACATCATTAAGAATCAATTTCAGATCTATCAATATCAACCAACTATCAAAGTTAACAACCGTAGATAACAACAAGCTCTGTTACCCCAATCTTTCCTTAGTTTGTCGTTAAATAGAACAAGCTCTCTATTTAATCTCTAACCATTAAACAACCTAGAATAAGCTCTCTAAATTCAATTTAATGGCAGCTTTATGATGAGAAAGATAGGTTGATCTAAGCAACAAACACATAAGCTCGGATTGTTCAACTTAGGTTATGTTCCACTTTGCAATTATTGAAAACTTGACCATAATCATTAATCACAAATTGCCACTTATGAATAGGAAATCAAGACAATTACACGGATCAAGACTCATAGACTAGCAATAGATAATTATCAAGATCTATCTAGTTGTACACCTAAATAAATCAAGACAACATCATGAACAATTCTTGTAGAAGAACATAAGCAACTTTGATAGAAAATTAATGATAGATAGAATCTGAAAATCAATCACAAAACATGTCTAGGGCTTTGAAATCACCCTTAACCAAATAGAAGTTTAGCCTAGCATAGGCATTATAAACATAAACATAAAATTAAAGAAAATCTAAGAAGAAAATAAAAGAAAGAAAGAAGAAGAGGAAGAATATTAATTATCCAACCTCTTGCTCTCTCTAAAGAAAAAGAAAACTAGAGAAAAGAAAGAAAACTAGAGAAAAGAAAGAAGAAGAAAACTTAGAGAATTTTATTAAAATGGCTAATATCCTACCTATGTAGAATATGATCCCTTACAATCATCCAAGGCCCTCTATTTATACACATTTTGGAGGGCTAAATGACAAGAGACAAGCTTTACAAATTTCAAAGGTAGGTATATGACGATTTTGATCAGCCAACTTGATGGTCGATTTCGTCAATATTGGAGGCCTGATCTGATCACATGGTCTTCTAGAAAAAGGTTCCCCTATCAGTTACGGAACCATAGCCGTTGGAATCAGCTCATTTGCTGATGTGGTTAAGCAGATATGGGCAAAATACGAAAACATGTCAGCACAGACGTCATTGCACATCAGCCACCTTGATGGTCGATTTCTTCAATATTGGAGGCCTGATCTGATCACATGGTCTTCTAGACAAAGGTTCCCCTATCAGTTACGGAACCATAGCCGTTGGAATCAGCTCATTTGCTGATGTGGATAAGAAGATATGGGCATAATACGAAAACATGTCAGCACAGACGTCATTGCACATCCGCCAACTTGATGGTCGATTTCGCTAGGGAAAACGACTCCTTTTTAAGAAGTGTAAAACATGAAAAAGATAGATATGCCTCTTAGCTTTGCATGGCTACAAATTTCAGCCTTATTGCTTCAGTGAAACTCGAGATATAGCTGATATGGCAAAAGGTGTCGGAACTGGAACTGAACTGGATTTGCCCTTAATTCTAGTAATCTGAAATCACTCAAAGAAACTTGTGAAAAACACCAAATTACATAAAAATATAAAAGATCATAAACACAATTAGACTAAACAATAATAACTCGTATTTGACACAAAACATTAATAAAACATAACTAAAAACTATATAATTATACGAGTTATCACACCCCCACACTTAGATTGTTGCTAGTCCCTAGCAACGACTCAATAAAAATAAAATAAGAAAATCTAATCTAATCCATTTTCGTAGGAAATCACGGTGGCACTTAGCATGTGACACAAGCCTTTAAACCCCTAGGTGTCCCTAGTGGACGAGTTTAGTCTCGTGAGGGTTTACTAGAACGATACCCACAAACATTGAAAAACTAAAATATAAATAAACTGCATATACTAAAAATATTTACTCCTAATCCTTTCAATACAAATTAGATACAATATTTGAACAAGTCTTATAAACTAATCAATAGCTTAAAGAATTTCACAAAAAATCATGCTTGAATGTAAATTGTTTGAGTTAAGCCAATATTAGCATAACATATCTCAATCAAAATATTGCATGTTCAAATTTAATCTCAACTTCTCACATAGGATACCCTCATGATTTTCACTCTTTAAAGTAGTGGTAAAGTGTTTACACTCAATCAATCTCATGAAAACACTTCTACCATATGCTTGCTTGTCCACCTATTCTCCACTAAAAGATCATGCAACTTCATAAATCAAGAGGTCTTTAATCAAGGTTGTAATGGGGCCAAGGGGTTTGTAATGTGGTTGAAGAACAAAAGGATAAAGATATCACAAAGGTTCCAAAGAGTTCATAAAGTTTAGAGACATAAAAAGATCATACAAAGAAACTTCTCAAAACTCTTTACAAGTACATAGCCACCTAGGCCGGATATTTATGTTGGGCCTTTTCTTCATTCTAAACGACTTTGTAACATCTTTTTCTTTTTCCACAAATTCAAGAGATGATTCATATATATTTTTTTTTACATAGGAATGTATTTGCCAGTATTTCATTTCTTTTTCTCTTGACTTTTCTTTTCTTTCCCCCCCACACTTATTTCTTGTTTCTAACCCAAATTTTTAACTAAAAATATCACTTGTTTTTTGCAATATGACTCAAAATATATAATCCATCTTTAGAACAAGGGTAAGGATATAAGTATATTTAGGCTAGGTGTAAGTTGTGGTTACCAATAAAACAGCATATTTAATGTAGGCTCAAATTGGCTCACTAGTGGGGATGTTCTCTTAGAACATTAATAATGGATGGCTGTTTGGCTCTGGTTATAATCCTAATGCCTCTATCATATTCATGTTGTCACATGTATCAATATAGTCTCAAACGGTTTAAAGCAAGTTCTAGAGAATCATGTAATCATAAGAGCACTCAAGAAAGAAATTAGATTGATTTGTATAATGCATCAATCATTATAGGCTCAAAAACTCACAAGGATGATTATACCAGTCAGATTAAGTCTAAACATGCTTCTTTCTCAATCAACATATCATATTAACATTGGCTCATAAAAATTAGTATCAAGCTTAATTCTCATGAAAATCTTCTCACTAATAAATCTGTTTTAGACTTATGCAATTCATATCTCATCATAGTATTGAAAAGGAACTAAAACACACTAAAAATAATAATAAAGACTCATAAAAAAAAAAGTAGACAAAAATAAAAGAAATCCTAAATCCTTCCCCCCACACTTAATTCTTACATTGTCCTCAATGTAAGTCTATTAACCCAAATGAAAGAATCATGTGTAAGAGAAAAGAACTAATAACATAAGAATAGGAACAACTAAGACTCAAAACAAAACAAACTCATGCAACCTAAATAATCTTAAAATACTAAACAAAAATTAACAAGTAAACATAAAAAGATTAAAATCAAACTGACAAGGTATGTCTCAAGTCTCCCTTACTCAGACCTTGTTCAGAATGAATACTTCTAAATTGCTTAAAACACAACAAACTATTTTTTTTTTTTTTTTTTTTTTTTGAAAAGAAGAAATCAAACTGACAAGGTATGTCTCAAGTCTCCCTTACTCAGACCTTGTTCAGAATGAATACTTCTAAATGGCTTAAAACACAATTTTTTTTTTTTTTAAATTAGCAAAATATGTCCCTTACCCCCTACTAAAATATGACATTGTCCCCAATGTCAAAATTTAAAGGTAGAATTTAGGAGATATTACCTGCAGAGGTTGCTAACCACTTATTATAACTGAGACACAACAAACAAAATGTTAGATAATGTCACAAAGACAAAGTGCAATCCACTCCTTGCTCGTCCATATCTCTTTTTCTTTTTCCGAGCGTTTGCGAAACAACCGTAGCAGATAAACACTCATAAGCTTGGAGCTTTTTGAGTAAATCTTCAATGGTTGTAGCAGAAATTATGGTTCTCCTTGCCTCTGAAAACATGAATCCATTATCCACAGCATTATCTAAATATGAAAGCAAATTACTAAAATAACCATTAATATTAAGCAAACCAATGGGTTTCTTATTTGTGACCAAAGATGACCAAGAAGCCACGCAAGCTATTTCTTCCAATGTACCCAGACCTCCTGGTAAAGCAATGAATGCATCGGCAGAATGGTACATGATTGTTATCCGTTCAGGGACACTCCAGACTTGTATTTCCTTACCCACGGTAGGTCCACAAAAACTTGTGAATAATTTTGGCACGATTCCTAGAACTGGACTTCCTCCGGCGTGTGCTGCTGTAGCGACTGCTCCCATTAAACCCGTACTACCGCCTCCATAAATCAAGTGGATCTTTTGTTGGGCAAGTATTACTCCAACTCTTATGGCTTCATCAGCGAATATGTTATTTTTCCCTGGATAAGCACCTCCAAAGACACAAATTTTTTTAATGCGCTGGGATGAAGTACTTTCCATTTTTTCTTCTTCGAGTGCCTGAAAGAGAATGAGTACATGGTGTAATATATAGAGGACTGAGTAGTGAATCAGACAAGAGTAATAATGTCGCCGAAAGTGTATCTGACCTGTCAGAAGAAAACGTTAACCTAACAAAAGATTTTTGCGTGATTTCAGGAAGAAAATCAAAAAGAGAAGAAAAATCAACCGTAAAAGTCAAGAGTAATAATGTCGCCGAAAGTGTATTTGACCTGTCAGAAGAAAATGTTAACCTAACAAAAGATTTTTGCGTGATTTCAGGAAGAAAATCAAAAAAGAGAAGAAAAATCAATCGTAAAAGAAAAATAAAAAATTGAGAATAATTACACAAATCGAATAACACGTAAATTAAACCGAAATAAAGTTATTGCAAATCAAACCAAAAGCTGAGAAGTCATTTATTGTAGTTGTGATTGTGGCTCACATCTTTCTCTGGTTTTACGTCCAGAAACGACTTAAACTCCTTCTATGAGTCGAGGATATGCTTCCCATCCAGTTTTCTTACAAGCTGGCAAACAGGGTCTTTTAACATCAGATTCCCAAGATGTTGCCATTCCCTTTGGAATTGCGGCCATAAATCAAGAATTTCTCTTTGTACGTCTCCACTAGGATGCGTCTCAAGAGAAAGTTGGATATTACCCAAATTCTCCTTACTCAGTCCATCCTTAATGAATTCAATTTTATCATCTCGATTAGAGGACGGAATCCCAATAGAACGACATTTACCGTTACACGTCCATCGTGCACATTTGTGGCAATTTGAACTCATGCGCTTTGCTCGTCGCTTCTTTGCAAAAGTGCTTCTACCTGTACCTGGTAAATGCAAAACAGGAAGATATTCATCTTCACGTACCTTGGCTTCAATTATCCAACGTATGTCGTCAGGAATCCCTTTTTGCATAAGCATTCTTAATCTTTCGAATCGAACTTGGTAAAGCTTCAGTAAAATATTTCGAGGAAAAGGAGGAAATTGTTTCTGCAATCTTGTGAGAATATCATCCATCCTGAAAAAAAAATAAAAGAGAAATTGAAAGAGAAATTTATATACAATATCAGTTTTTTTGGGTAGCTGATGGAACCGACTTAAATAATCACGGAGTACCGTTATCCGCCATTTAACCGGGGTTAAAAAAAATTATATTTACATCTAGTTATTTTCAAAACAAGGATCAGAAAGAAAAACAACATAAAAAGACTCAAAAACAAAACACTCTAAATAAAATCCTAAAATACTAAACAAATAAACATAAAAATAAATAAATAAAAACAATAAAAGGAAAAGGAAAAGAAAGCAAATCTGAGTATGGCAGGTTGGTAATTTCTTCATTAATTGGACTGCCTTCCCAATTAGTACTGATTTAAGTTGTCCAACCTAACCAACACCCTTTCTTGGCTTTTTAGGCTTGTTAGGCTCATACATGAAACTTCCCAAATTTGAGCGTTTGATAGGAAGCTTTCTTTGCATAAAAGTAGATGCATTCTCCACTATAAGTATTATTCCATCATCCTTTGTAGTGCATTGCTCATTGAGGAATGGTGTATCTTTTGGTACTTGTTGAATGGCATCCACAAACAAACTGTTTAAGGTTTCCGGCATGTGTTGTTCATGTTCTTCCTCCTTGAACTTTGCAAATCTACTAGGAAAAGGTGGAGAAGAAACATTAGTAAAAAGTGGAACTTTAAACGTTACCTCAGGTGCCGAAATACTCTTATTTGTATTTGTGGCTTCATTATCCTCAAGAATAGAATCCATCTCTAATTCTGTCTCATCCTCATCTTGTTCCTCATTCCTCAAGGTCACAATAGTAGTATTCTCCTTTGGGTTAATCATTGTTTGGGCAGAGAGTTCTTCAGATCTTTGTGCTACCCATACCACCATACTACTAGCCAATAGGCTCATTTGCCTTTCCAAACTCTGGATACTTGCCCTTGTTTCCTGTTGAAATTGCAAAGTATTAGTAACAAGAGAATCGACAAGATCTTCTAAAGAAGTACCTGAGTTTTGAGTCATATGTAGTGGCTGAAAAAGATCTGGTTCTTGAGACCATGATTGATTAAATCTAGATGGATGAGTGTAATTGGCATAAGGATCTACTTCTTGGTAATTTTTCGAGTAGCCATAATTAGTATGATCCCACCATCCCTCATGGTAAGTGTTTGAGTAATGATCATACTGTTGGTCTTGGAACACTTGATGGCCTTGACATCCTCCCATGGCAAATTGTTGAACTGGGAAGGTGAGATTGGCTTGGTTATTCTCCATGTTCATGTATGCCACCAACTCTTCAAGTGATAGATTGCTCAATTCCATCGTTTTTTTTTTTATTTTTTTTTTTCAAAATTTGATAAGAAAAACCCGTATGTACAAGAAAACAAAACTCATTAGAACTGAAAGTAAGAATAAACCAAGTAACAAATAAACTAAAGAAAACAATCCCCGGCAACGGCGCCAAAAATTTGATGCACCCAAAAGAGTGTATCTTATTTAACCTTGCACTAAAAAGATAAATTGTAAGTATAGTAGTTAGCAAGGGTCGAGTCCTCAGGGATTGGGTTTTAGTTTATAAGTTAATAGTTTAAAACTTAAATTCAAGAACAATAAAAGAAAAGGGGTTTTTGAAGCCAGATTTAAACTAAAGTAAATAATAAGAATAAGATGCAAGGCGGTATAACCAGCCAATAAAATATATATACTAAATTAGGCGGTATAACCAGCCAATAAAAATATATATACTAAATTAGGCGGTATAACCAGCCAATAAAAATAAAACAAAGTTAATATACAAATTAGGCGGTATAACCAGCCAATAAAAATAAATATAAAAAATAAGCAAACTAAAAGTAAGAAAACAAATAAGTAAGAAGAATCAAATATGAAAAATATGGTTAAGGTTTCATTCTCCACCACTAGACATCATTAAGAATCAATTTCAGATCTATCAATATCAACCAACTATCAAAGTTAACAACCGTAGATAACAACAAGCTCTGTTACCCCAATCTTTCCTTAGTTTGTCGTTAAATAGAACAAGCTCTCTATTTAATCTCTAACCATTAAACAACCTAGAATAAGCTCTCTAAATTCAATTTAATGGCAGCTTTATGATGAGAAAGATAGGTTGATCTAAGCAACAAACACATAAGCTCGGATTGTTCAACTTAGGTTATGTTCCACTTTGCAATTATTGAAAACTTGACCATAATCATTAATCACAAATTGCCACTTATGAATAGGAAATCAAGACAATTACACGGATCAAGACTCCTAGACTAGCAATAGATAATTATCAAGATCTATCTAGTTGTACACCTAAATAAATCAAGACAACATCATGAACAATTCTTGTAGAAGAACATAAGCAACTTTGATAGAAAATTAATGATAGATAGAATCTGAAAATCAATCACAAAACATGTCTAGGGCTTTGAAATCACCCTTAACCAAATAGAAGTTTAGCCTAGCATAGGCATTATAAACATAAACATAAAATTAAAGAAAATCTAAGAAGAAAATAAAAGAAAGAAAGAAGAAGAGGAAGAATATTAATTATCCAACCTCTTGCTCTCTCTAAAGAAAAAGAAAACTAGAGAAAAGAAAGAAAACTAGAGAAAAGAAAGAAGAAGAAAACTTAGAGAATTTTATTAAAATGGCTAATATCCTACCTATGTAGAATATGATCCCTTACAATCATCCAAGGCCCTCTATTTATACACATTTTGGAGGGCTAAATGACAAGAGACAAGCTTTACAAATTTCAAAGGTAGGTATATGACGATTTTGATCAGCCAACTTGATGGTCGATTTCGTCAATATTGGAGGCCTGATCTGATCACATGGTCTTCTAGAAAAAGGTTCCCCTATCCGTTACGGAACCATAGCCGTTGGAATCAGCTCATTTGCTGATGTGGTTAAGCAGATATGGGCAAAATACGAAAACATGTCAGCACAGACGTCATTGCACATCAGCCACCTTGATGGTCGATTTCTTCAATATTGGAGGCCTGATCTGATCACATGGTCTTCTAGACAAAGGTTCCCCTATCAGTTACGGAACCATAGCCGTTGGAATCAGCTCATTTGCTGATGTGGATAAGAAGATATGGGCATAATACGAAAACATGTCAGCACAGACGTCATTGCACATCCACCAACTTGATGGTCGATTTCGCTAGGGAAAACGACTCCTTTTTAAGAAGTGTAAAACATGAAAAAGATAGATATGCCTCTTAGCTTTGCATGGCTACAAATTTCAGCGTTATTGCTTCAGTGAAACTCGAGATATAGCTGATATGGCAAAAGGTGTCGGAACTGGAACTGAACTGGATTTGCCCTTAATTCTAGTAATCTGAAATCACTCAAAGAAACTTGTGAAAAACACCAAATTACATAAAAATATAAAAGATCATAAACACAATTAGACTAAACAATAATAACTCGTATTTGACACAAAACATTAATAAAACATAACTAAAAACTATATAATTATACGAGTTATCACCAATTTTACTTCTTTGTATCAATTTCAAACGTATAAGGATTAAATTACTCATTTCTATAATATATGAACTAAAATGCATTTTTAACTATACTACAAATATTTCATAGATACTTTAACCCCTTTATTTATAGGTCAATTTAAACAACTCAAAGGAAAATCACATCACCAAAATACTACAATATCTCAATTACTAATCAAAATAAAACAATCGGCCAAATAAATAAATAAATAAAACAAAGTGCTCTTTACTTTCATTATTAGAAGATACTTTTTCTTTTGTGATCCAAAACTTCTTTTGCGTTATGTTTGGTAGAAAAAAAAAGTTATTTTTTATTGTATTTGATATGAAGATGAAAAATAAGATAAAAGAAAGGATTTAGAGATAAAATTATAAATAAAATTAATAATTTAGGTTAAATAACTATTTTCCTTTTACATTTGAAAAGATTGAATTTGGAGAGAAAAAAGCGTGCAAATCCATCCATTTCGCTATTCAAAAATAACTAGCATGTCTGATAAAATTTATTGTGACCAAAAGATATCAACAATATAATTTTGTTTATATTGGAAATTAAAGAATTACTATAATTCAATTGAAATTTTATTTAATCAAATATAACTTTTAAAAGAATAAAAAATTATATATAAAAAAAATTAGCAACCAATTAAAACTCTTATCAATCTTGTTGAACCATTAGCTCTTACTCCTTTGATTTTCATAAGTTAATGTCACTAAACTTATCAAAAAAAAAAAGTTAATGTCACTAACTTTATATGACAATGTTCATAAATATTTGTCATAATGGACCCACCAACAACATTAAATTCTTTTTTTTTTAACTATTATTATTTCATAAATATTTACTCTATGTAGTATGAAAAAATATAATTCAATATGAAAATAGAAGAGATTTTTCTCAAATGTGGAGTAGAATCCTTGATTGCAAGACAATTAGACAAGATTTTTGTTTTTCCTTTAGTAATATTGATTAAGAATTAAGGACACAACATTTTAGATTAATTGATGAATCCTATTATTTTTATAAAAGAAAAATTTAAAACCATATTTAAGATTTGGTGTATAAAAAGATTTGAAATTTTTTAAAGTTGATGGCTTGAACAAAACAAAACCCTTGAGTTTAGGCATCTAAATAAATGTAAAAACTAATTCAAATGTTTAATTAACTTTTTAGAAAATTTTACTACCTAAATAGGGTGCAATGAAATAAGTAATATTTCTTTTGGTAAACGTTTTGTTTTTAGTTTTCACAAAATTTAATGGAAAAGAAAAACAAAAAAAAATTCAATAAGAACCTAAAAACAAATAATAAAAGCATTTATCAAACGAAGCCTAATAAAATAAAAATCAATTTTAATGTCTAAATGATATTTACTAGTTTAGAGTTAGGAATAGATATGATAATTTTAAATACGATACGAAAATACGAACGAACACAATATATTTAAACACAATTAATATTTTTAACACAATATGTTTAATAATATATTATATTCGTGTTTAAAATTTTAACACATATAATAATTTTTATAATATTTATATTTACATAATTGATATAAAAAAATACGAACTTATTAGATCTTGTTAGGAATAAAACTAGGAATTGAGGATTTTTTTGTGTGTGTGTACAATTTAGTAAATTGGTTGCTTTTGCTTTTGATCTAACTTTGTGATAGTTTATATACTTTAAAAAAAATTGTGATACTTTATACCCATGAAAGTACACTTTCATATTAAACTTAAATATTTTTTAAGGTCCATTATTTAGTACTCATTCATCTCTTTAGATGCAGCATCCACTAGATTATCCTCTATTAAATATTTGATTATTTTATATTATTTTTCATGATTACGTGTTTCAAAACTCAAAAGTAAGCATCAATTTCTTTCTTAGTGGAATAAAAAAGAACAAATAATTTCTTAACAAGTTACATATTTAATTGTCTAAAATATTGTGAGGTTTAAGGTTAGAATTTTTTATTTTCTATAAATTTTTTGTATGTATTAAATAATTTACCCAAACATTATCTAGACTTTGTGAAAACGTTTATATAGTTAAAATTAAATTATTTTGAGTTCAAATTTTTAATGAATATGGATTAAAATTTCATCCTTTTGAAAAAAAGAAGATAAAATATTAAAATTTATAAACTTTTTCCTCACAATATTTAAAAAAAAGGAAAACACCACGTAGAATATTATAAAAAATTATCTCATACAGATTGACAAGTATTTTAAGAAAATTAATATTTGTTGTCACATACATTCGTACGTGAATACTGTTTAATTTATTTTTGATTATATAATTATATATTTTAAAAATAAAAAATAAATAAAATTTATATTAACTAAAATTTGCATTAACATGTAAAATTTGTTTATGTGCAAATTGTTGTAAAGTTTATTATTTTAATATTAATATAAAAAAATTCAATGTAAATTTTAATTCTTTTTTATTTATACCAAAAAAATAAATTTATTTTTTAAGATTAGTGAAAAATTAAAAATTTTAAGAAAAACAATTTCATATAAAATTTGAATTATTTTTTATTTATTATCAAATTAATTTATTTAACAAAAATGTTTTGAAGAAATTAAACTTCTTAATCTCAAATTAGATAAATTTTATTAATAATAAAAAATATTTATAATGGCAATTTAAAAATATAATGAACAACAATAACTATTTTCGTCAGTTCAAAAAATTCTCCACATTCATGCTTTTATATATATTATATATATATATTATAGATTATAAATATATTAATATATATTAGAAAACTAATTAATTAATTAATAAACACATATGGACTCCTTAATTTTATTTGTGGAATTTAAAATTTACACTTATCCGTGTATAAAAAACTGACTCAAATATTATTAATTTTTAAATTAAACTTAATATCATAATAAGTAAAAGCCTAAAAGGCTAATAAAATCAAATTACCTATTATATTGATTATAATTTGGAAATACAAATCAAACTCAAATTGATAAATTTTAAAAAATATTTTCTTAATTGGTATTTATAGATATCAATTAAAAATTATTTATTTATCATTTAAAAAAAATATATTTAATATACTATTTTTATTAAAATCAAAAAAATAATACATTAATTATATTTATTTATATCATCCTAACCGATCTCAGTCGGCAATGTTAACATTTTACTTCTAAAAAATTTCTCTTTTTACTTCTTTTAGCACATTATAAATTCTAAGCATAGAAAAAACAAATAAATTCCTTATTAGAAGTAAAATAGAAGAATCCTTGAAAGCATATTCCAACAGAACAAGCCAAAGTAAAAATCTGGAAAACAAAAGGTATAAAGAGAGAGAAGGAAACAAAGAACAAACAAAAATTTAGTGACTTTTTTTACTTTGTTTGATTGTTCTCTCTTCTACTTCAATTCCAACACTAATTTCTTTAACAGAAAAAAAAATTGAAAATTTTTGATAGCTAAATGACAATTGTTTTTCATCTATAAATAATTGTCTTCCTTTGTTCATTTGCTCTCATAACTCTCTTTAGTCTTTGCTCCCATAACTCTCTTTTCTCTCATAACTCTCTTTAGAAAGTTTGGGTTTTTCTCGGTGACCCAGATTCAGGTACTTCATTATCTATAACTTCCAATTTGATTATCCAATTTTGGGTTTATCTCAAAATCTTAAACTTTTTACTCTGTTTTTTGTTTTTACATGCTCTGTTTTTTCCTTTCTAGAAAGACCAAAATTTTCTCCTGAAACTATGGCTACTTTTTTGAATTACAGATGGCTTTTCTCTATCTAATCTTTGATTTATGGGCTCTATTTTTCTGGGTGTAATCAGATTTTTTGGCTATTGTTATATATCCAATCCTTGATTTTTGGTTTCTAATGTTTTGGTAATTTTATCTTTTTTTAATCCACAGGGAGGGGGAAAAAGGAAAAAAAAAGGCTAAGTTTTAAGTTTAGGAGTGTGGCAATGGCGAGTAATAATAATAATAATAGCAAGTTAGAGAAGTTGGCATCCATTGATGCACAGCTACGGCTATTGGTTCCAGCTAAAGTGAGTGAAGATGATAAATTGGTGGAATATGATGCTTTGCTTTTGGATCGGTTTCTTGATATTCTTCAAGACTTACATGGCGAGAATCTTAAGGAAACGGTATATCATTCTTCTGTTTCACTTTGTTTTGAAATTTGGTTTTTGATCGTTTGATCAATGCCCTTGTTTTCAAACACTTTATTTGTAATGGTAAAGGATTGAAATTTCTTTTCTGAAACCTGTCTAAGTTGGAGTTTGAAGTTTTAATAGTTGGAGTGTTTGAAAGGATGATGAATGTTCATGGTAGTATTACTCTTTGTAAAAGAAAATATTCTGCTTCATTATCAATTGAGTGCTATGTTACCGGACTCAGGACAACCCCATGTCCGATGACACATAATTCGACATAGGTATGAGAGTACGATCGAAATATATGAAAAAAATTAGAAAAATTTAGCATACCCGCACATACCCGTATGCGGCACTCACCTTGAGTTCGGGTAACATAGATTGAGTGTACATTGGCTTGTGAGAGTTTCATATTTGGATTACATTGAAATTGGAGTTTTATAGTTTCTGCATAGCTGAACTCCTCACTTAGGAGATCAGAGGTCATATAGTCATATATTGGATTGGTTATGTAGATCCTGATAGTTTTTATTTGTTACTTTCAGACTTTTCAGTTCATATTTTTTTGTGGGAGATGGTATGTAAAAAAACTTGTTCTTGAAATTTGTGCAGTGATTTACAGTGATAAAATTGTATTTTTGGTGTTTGATTTGCTTAGGTTCAAGAATGTTATGAACTTTCTGCTGAGTATGAAGGGAAGAATAACCCCAAGAAACTTGAGGAGCTGGGAAATGTTTTGACAAGTTTGGATCCGGGGGACTCCATTGTTGTAGCTAAAGCTTTTTCCCACATGCTTAACTTGGCTAACATGGCTGAGGAAGTTCAGATTGCTTACCGTCGAAGGATCAAGTTGAAGAAAGGTGATTTTGTTGATGAGAACTCTGCAACAACTGAATCAGACATCGAAGAAACTCTCAAGAGACTTGTGGTTGATCTGAAGAAGTCTCCTGAGGAAGTTTTTGATGCTCTTAAGAACCAGACTGTGAATCTGGTCTTCACTGCTCATCCTACCCAATCAGTTCGAAGATCTTTACTGCAGAAGCATGGAAGGTTTGTTCTTCACTTCTTTCTGCTTAATGTCTTTTCATTACATCTCAAGAAGTACGCTGATGAAGCAATTTCAATTCAAAACCTTCTTCAATTCACTATTATTTTTCTGATTCTAAAGAATCGTTTTGTGCACTTTTCATTTGTTCAGGATAAGGAATTGTTTAGCGCAGTTGTATGCTAAAGATATTACTCCAGATGATAAGCAGGAGCTTGATGAGGCTCTACAGCGTGAGGTATATCACCTTGTCGTGAATTTTTTTTTTTTTATCTGTAAATAAGCTTTGCTATCCCTGTCCCACAAAAGAAAAAGAAAAAACTTGCTCTCACTGTTTTTGTTTTGGTTTCCCTCTTTATGTAGATTCAAGCTGCATTTCGTACAGATGAGATTCGACGGACCCCTCCAACTCCCCAAGATGAGATGAGGGCAGGAATGAGCTACTTCCATGAAACAATATGGAAGGGTGTCCCAAAATTCTTGCGCCGAGTTGACACAGCTTTGAAGAACATTGGAATTAATGAATGTGTTCCCTATAATGCACCTCTTATTCAATTTTCTTCGTGGATGGGTGGTGATCGTGATGGTAAAATCCTACTTGAACAAAGAAATACTAAAAGATAGTACCTACCTTCTAGTATGAATTTTTTTTAATTAGTTAAAATTGGAGGTACTCAAATATCTTCTGGGTGTTTCAATATTTTCTTGATATATAATGCAGGCAATCCAAGGGTAACTCCTGAGGTCACAAGGGATGTTTGTTTGTTGGCTAGAATGATGGCTGCCAATTTGTACTATTCCCAAATTGAGGATCTGATGTTTGAGGTATTTAGCTTGTATCATATAACACATTCTATAGAGCTTTATTTAAAGGACCCATTTTAGGCAAATTCTTATTGATGTCTATGTGCAGTTGTCCATGTGGCGTTGCAGTGATGAGCTTCGTGTTCGTGCAGACGAACTTCATAGATTCTCAAGGAGAAATGCTAAACACTACATAGGTATACTTTGGAAATATGCTGGTCTTGGTTTTGTGTGCATTTTTATTCTAACTATAGATGATGCACTTTCTGCATAAGTAAATAGCTTTGCTAAATGGGTTTTATGTTCATTTCACTTGAATGATGTTAAACAAAAATCTAAGTTCTTGTTATTCATAATATACTTTTTAAGTATTTAGAAGACTTTTTTACCCTCTCTCCAATTCCCCGTGAAGGGACAGGATTCTTCTAGAGCATATGTTTTATAGTATGCTCAAAGAATGAATTTAGACTTTAGGAAACAAAAACTAATCTCCATTTCTGACAATATTTCCAATGCCATGTGATGATTTATGTGACTCAGAAATGGCGGTTTCTACAATATTTCGTTCAATTGATCTCTTATCATTGGTTCAGTTCTAATTGATGTTACTCTCAATGCAGAGTTTTGGAAACAAATTCCTCCCAGTGAACCCTACCGTGTTATTCTTGGTGATGTTAGGGACAAGCTGTATCAAACACGTGAAAGGTCTCGTCAAATGTTATCTCATGGTATCTCTGAGATTCCAGAGGAAGCAACTTTCACCAACGTTGAACAGGTATCTGTTTGTTTGTCCTATATCATTGTTTTATTATTAGTTTGGACTCCACCTACTTTTAACAAGTGAAATAGCATTTCCCCCTTGACAATATCTAGCCGTGTTAAACAATGGAGAAGGAGACCAGCTAGCAAATCCCATTTCATAATTCTGCTCGATCTTTGGCTTTATGTGCTGGGACTGCAATGTCTTGAACCTTAAGTCTAACTTCCATTTCACTTTTTATGCCCTCATTGCAATGCTATGTTACTCGGACTCGGATGTGAGTGTCGGATACGATATGTGTCTGATACAGATATGTTCAATTGTTTCTAAGTTTTTCCATGTATTTGGAGGGTCATATCCCCATACCCATGTCCGGATACCCATAAGATACGGGTACTTCAAGAAAAATGAAGAGTCGAAGCAACATAGTTGCAATGTCTTCTCTTACAAGGAGTGCATTGTTGCCATTAAGGATAAAACAGTGGCAAATGAGAACGGGAAAATCCTCCTGCCAAACAAAAATAATAATTTTTGGATTCGGTTCTGAAGGACCATAATAGGTCACTTTCAAGTAATTATTTTGGTCATGATCTTGAATAGCCTTTTCTTATGTCTATTTTTTCTATAGTAACCTCTTCTTAACTGGCCTTGGCACTAATTAAGTTTTAAATTTTATGCAGTTTCTGGAACCTCTTGAACTCTGTTATAGATCACTTTGCTCTTGTGGTGACCGACCAATTGCTGATGGAAGCCTTCTTGATTTCTTGAGGCAAGTGTCAACCTTCGGACTTTCACTTGTCAGACTTGACATTAGGCAAGAGTCTGACCGCCACGCAGATGTCTTAGATGCCATTACCAAGCACTTGGAAATTGGTTCCTACCGAGAGTGGTCTGAAGAACAAAAACTGGAATGGCTATTATCTGAACTACGTGGCAAGCGCCCACTGTTTGGTCCTGATCTTCCCAAAACAGAAGAAATTGCTGATGTTTTGGACACATTCAATGTCCTAGCAGAGCTCCCAGCAGACAACTTTGGAGCATACATCATTTCAATGGCAACTGCACCATCTGATGTTCTTGCTGTTGAGCTCCTTCAGCGTGAACGCCATGTGAAGCAACCATTAAGAGTTGTTCCACTGTTTGAGAAGCTTGCAGATCTGGAGGTTGCACCTGCTGCTTTGGCCCGGCTCTTCTCAATAGATTGGTACAGACATCGGATCAATGGCAAGCAAGAAGTTATGATTGGGTATTCAGATTCAGGTAAAGATGCTGGGCGTCTTTCGGCTGCCTGGCAGTTATACAAAGCTCAGGAGGAGCTTATAAAGGTTGCTAAGCAATTCGGTGTAAAGCTAACAATGTTCCATGGTCGTGGTGGAACTGTTGGAAGAGGAGGTGGTCCCACCCATCTTGCTATATTATCTCAACCACCAGAAACTATTCATGGGTCACTTCGTGTTACAGTTCAAGGTGAAGTTATTGAGCAATCGTTCGGAGAGGAGCACTTGTGCTTTAGAACACTCCAGCGTTTTACAGCCGCCACACTTGAGCATGGTATGCATCCACCAGTTTCACCAAAACCTGAATGGCGTGCACTGATGGATGAAATGGCCGTTGTTGCTACCGAGGAGTACCGTTCCATTGTCTTCAAAGAACCTCGATTTGTTGAATATTTCCGCCTTGTAAGTGAACTTGCATTGCCATGTTCTTAACACCATCTAAATTAATTAAATGCAGTTTTCGATTGAATAATACTGTTTCTTTTGGCTGTATAGGCTACACCAGAGTTGGAGTATGGTAGGATGAATATTGGTAGCCGACCATCAAAGCGGAAGCCAAGTGGGGGTATCGAATCCCTCCGTGCAATCCCGTGGATCTTTGCCTGGACACAGACAAGATTTCATCTTCCTGTTTGGCTTGGCTTTGGAGCAGCATTTAAACATGTCATTCAGAAGGACATTAAGAATCTGCAAATGCTGCAGGAGATGTACAATGAATGGCCTTTCTTCAGGGTGACAATTGATTTAGTTGAAATGGTCTTCGCAAAAGGTGATCCCGGGATCGCAGCCTTATATGATAAGCTCCTTGTTTCTCAAGAACTGTGGTCATTCGGACAGCGGTTGAGAACCAACTATGAAGAAACAAAACGCCTTCTCCTCCAGGTAAAAATAATACAATTGTTAGACGAATCCAAATTCAGATTCTTTAAATCATTCCCAGACAATGTGTTTGGATTTTAAAATCCAAATCCAAATCCCCCTTCATATATTGGTTACCAAACAGACTATTAAGATTTTTTTTTTCTTGGAGCAATTAGAAAGAAAACTTGATACTATTTTGCCAAAAGAAAGTTCATACTTGAACTTTGTTTAAAGTAACTTTCTCTTTTTCTCAAATCGAAACTGTTTGTTCTAAAGTAATTACAAATTTATGCTAAATTCATATCCTGCAAGGGCACCCAAATCCTGTCAGATTGGATGCAATTCTTTGACAATGGGCTAATATGGAGTCTTTTGAACCTATTGTTAGAAAACTGAAGCAACTTACTCTCATACTCTTCTATTTCCAGATTGCTGGGCACAAGGATCTTCTTGAAGGGGACCCCTACCTAAAGCAAAGACTCCGGCTTCGCGATTCATACATCACGACACTAAATGTTTGCCAGGCCTACACGCTCAAACGTATCCGCGATCCAAATTACAACGTGAAGTTGCGGCCGCATATCTCCAAAGAGATTGTTGAATCAAGCAAACCTGCAGATGAACTTGTGAAACTGAACCCAACAAGTGAGTATGCCCCCGGTTTGGAGGATACCCTCATCTTGACTATGAAAGGTATTGCTGCTGGCATGCAAAACACTGGTTGAAACCAACTTACTACTGCTTATAGATTTAGTCCAGAGAACAAGAATTATGCATCAAAGATGGTTGCGGTATTAGCGTAAACCTTTCTTATAGTTAAAGAAAAGAAGTGGAGGATATTTAAATTATCCGCCATAAGGTCATCAAAGGTTCGATGAGCCATGTAAACTGTATGATTATGTTGCTGTGCTTAGACACTCTTTTTCCAGTGGCAAGTGTTTATTACTGACCTATGTTGCTCCTACTCTTCATCTTTATTTTAGTATTTGTGTCCGACGCATATTCGAACATAAGTATGAGGATATGGCTTTCTGAGGATACTTCAAATACATGAAAAAACTTAGAAAAAATTAAACATATACGTATCAGACACATTTCCGTATCCGAAACTGACATCCGAGTCCGTGTAACATAATTACTCTCATATAATTGATCGTAATGGAACTCGATGAAACTGATTACTTATGCTTTAATACAAGTAACCCTCTCGAGCCTTTTGGTTTTTGTTTACGTATCTTGGGTCATTCTAGCTTATTGCTAACCTGCAGCTTCTCTATGCATGTCTATATTCCTTTAAGGCATTGTTGGCAGGAATGATGAAAGTCATTTTTTTTTTACAGAAGTCGCAATAAGGGAATAAGATAAAGGGATTGTTGAGATTCGAATTTTAAATTTTAAATTTTTTGGATGTCATCTTTTGAGAATAATTGCATGAATTAATTGACAAGGTTATGAAAAGATCAACAGAAAATATTATCAAGGTAAATAAAAAGGAATAAATAATGAAAAACTTAGTGAAAAATGCGATAGTAGTTGATAATTCACAAGCTTTATGAAAAAATAGACATGACTAGTAAGAAAAGAATGAAGTTGAAAAAGAAAAGTGTCATAACGTGCCAAATACGAATTTAGTATGTTAGACACAAATCATAGAGTCACCACTAATCATCTAATCTAGATGTGATTAGTCACCTATATGAATCTATCCTATTTAAACTAATCTTAAGCTTTACTAAGCACCTTAAAAAGAATAGATTATGGTTTACTTATCAGAACTAGATTCGGGAGTACGGTTACGTGGGAGGAAAGATTAACACCCTCACAACGCCTATCTAAAAGATAGTACCTAATTAGTCTTGTGATACTTAAAAGTCTTAATTAAATGGTCTTGTTTATCCTATCTTCTTTTTAAATTATTCAAGTTAGAAAAATCGGAAATCACTTTTAGGGTCTCCCTTCCATTAATATGAAGGAATTGCTAAAAAAAAGTTTTCTCACCTCAAGAGTATTCAAAAGAAATCGATCTTTCAACTGAAGAGGCTCCGTCGTCAGGAAAAAAATGAATTTTATGAAAAACATTTACACCTAAGTCTAAACTTCATAATTAAAAACTTATATTTTATTCATGTTTATTCAAAAATAAATCTCGACCTCAATATCGAAAATTATCTCTTAAAATCTTTCCATCAATTTGGAAAATTTTTAAAAGACTTTTTCTCACCTAAAAATCAACCAATCGCCATTTCCTTGAATTTCATCTTTGGAAGAAATCTTAATTTATCCTTAATTTTTAATTAAGTATATATTATGAAAATTATAACTTAAAAAATCATTAAAAATTAATTACTTTAAAAAAAAATTTGACCTTTTTGGATAAAAAATCATCTCTTAAAAACCTTTCCATCAATCTGGAGAATTTTTAAGAGAGTTCTCTCATCTAGAAATTTTTTGAAAATCAACCAATCGTGATCTCCTCGAATTTCATCATCGGAAAAGATCTCCACTTATCTTTGATTTAATTAATTCTCAATTTTAAAAAAAGAAAAGAAAAAATAATCAATATAAAAATAATCATAAATCTAAAGAAAATTCAAAATAAAATTAATCACAATAATCAAGCAAATAATTATAATTTAATCAAGAATTAAAAAAAAAAAAGTTTAGACCTGAAATATGAAATAAAAAATAATGTTAGAACATAAGATAAATAAATCATATATAATAATACAATAAACACAAAAATAAATAAACATGTAAATTCAAACAAAACAAAAAACCAAATAATCATATAATAAATATATATAAATAAAAGTCATCATAAAACAATCAATTGATAATCATATAAATATAATCTATAAAAAATTATCTCATCATACAATATCAAATCAATTATACAATCATATCATTATGCAATCATCTAATTAATTATGCTATCATTTAATCAATTATGCAATCATCATGCAATAAATGACATAATAACTAAATAGGTAACAAAACAAAGCAGAGATGCAAATGAAAGAACATATAGCAATGCAAATATGTAACATACGGGTCAAGCGTGAGGGCGGGTCGCGTGCAGGGCTCCATGACCTGACCCGGATATAACACTTAAAAAAAACTTTTTTTTTCTAAATCAGATTTTACCTCTTTCTTTAAAAAAAAAAAAAATTTCTTCTTCTCAAATCTTCATCTCTCTCCTCAAGAACAACCGTCTCTGTTCTTCAGCCAAACCTAGATTTCGGTGAGATTTCACTGTCGCCGCCACCGTCGTCGGTCACCGCCGCCTTCGGTGGTCAAAAAATTCCAAAAAAATATCCTAAATCTTCCTTTCGATCCCCTCAATCCCGAAATCAAGTTGGTTTTGTCTAAATCAACACAAAAAAGCCTAGATCTAGGTTTGAATGACGCGGCTTCAACCTCTTCGATCTCCTCTGGTGACCACTTGATGACCACCAAACTCGGGCTTAGACTTCCCCTAATTAATTCCTAAATCCCCACCATTTGATTTTGCAAAATAAGCACTAGAACTATGAAAATCCCAAATTTTGAAATTAAAAACCCTAGAAAAAAATGCTCATGTGTTTCTACCCCTTAAAATTGCTCTTTCTACGGCCTCTATCTGTATTCGAATTCTCTGATCTCTCCTCGTTGTTGAACATAAGGGTTCTTTAAATAGGAAAAAATCTCAAGAGAGGTTTAATTCACTTGGGTTTCGATTTCTAATCTGATAAGGAGTTTTGTTTTGTTCCAAAGACCAAATTTGATCCAAGGAAGAGACCAAGTTCAATCCAAATTGTTTTTTTTTCTTTTCATTTTTCCTTTTCCTTTTAATTTTCGATTTTCATTTCTTTTTCTTTTCTTTTTGTTTTTTTTTTCAAATAATCCAAAAATAAAAAGAAATTAGAATTAGAATTAATTAATTAATTAGAATTAAAAATATAACCCGAATAAAATTCGGTGTCTATAGTTGTCCCTATTTGTGCATTTCCTGAGAAACATGGGATATGCAAAGACGTAGACACCTTACAAAAGTCCATCGTAGAAACGCTCCTCTAAATGTGGCATAAACTTTAAATACCCAAAATAAGAAAAACTCCTCCTAACGAGGCATCAACTTTAAATTCCAAACGAAGAAAAACTCCTCCCAACGAGGCATCAATTTTAAATACCAAACGACGAAAAAAAACTCCTCCCAACGAGGCATCAACTTTAAATACCAAACGACGAAAAACTCCTCCCTACGAGGCATCAACTTTAAATACCCAACGACGAAAAAACTTCTCCCAACGAGACATCAACTTTAAATATCCAAACGAAGAAAACTACTCCTCCCACGAGGCATCAACTTTAAATATCCAAACGAAGAAAAAAGAACTCCTCCCAATGAGGTATCAACTTTAAATACCAAACGAAGAAAAACTGCTCTTAAGATTTTTGAAATTTTTTTATCCAAAAGTTCTAAATTGATACCCGAAGGTTTTTAACAATAACATCTTAAAAAATATCATTTTTTATGCTTTCCTCAATTGAATGCTCAAAAGTCTGAAAATTTTCCTCAACCGAGGTTCCAAACTTCACCTTGAAAAGAACCATCCTCAATAGAGGTTTTGGTAAAGTTTGATTTCAAAATTCAAAAACTAAAATCTTTCTCATATGTTAAATGGATGCAATGAATGACATGAATGCCATGAAATGAAATGCATGAAATGAATGCCATCATGAATTTTTAATTGTGACAAAAGGATACTCAAGTTCACCATTTTGTCATTTTCCAATTTCCAAACAATTAGATTTAGAACCAGGCCGACCTCCCCTAACTCCATCAGTTGATCATAACATCCTCTTTTTTATAGTTCCAAGGCTTTGAACAGATACATTTCCAAACTTTTCATTGTTCTCATTTTCCTTTCTTCCCAGAATGTTGACTTCAAGACAATTCAAATTCCAAGTGAAAAATCTTCAATGTCGATGCTGCAAAAGAGCCTACTTGTTCATTTACCAACTCAATAGATTCCATTCTTCAAAACCATTTTCTCATCATGGTAAAAAGCCTTCTCATTCTTTGCCCCAGAAATGTCACTCTTATCAAACTGGTTCAAAACTCAAATATGCATCCCCTAAACCTGAATGTTCTCATATTATGTTTTTGAAAATTCTTTGAAAAGAAAGAATTTGTCCAAAAATCATTTTTTAATCATGCCCCCATGAAAATTGCCTTATATCAAGTTTCCATGTTCAAAAATCAAGTTTCCATTTTCTAAACAAAAATGCAACTTTCAATCTATTAAAAACTGGTGATTACTGCAAGAAAGGACAAGGTGAATCACAATTTGGCTTATTGAGTATTTCAATTTGTCAAGGTTTTGATTATCAAGAGAGGTTTCATCACATAAGGGAAAAATCAATGTTTCTTCATCTAAACTCACAATGAATTTCCTTCAACAATCAGGTTTTCACAAAAAGTTTTAGTTTGAAAACACAATCCATTTTGGCACTATTTCTTAGTTTCTTGATATATAGCAATTCAACAAATGTCAAGACTATCTATGATGGGTTCAAAATTTGGACAAGAAAGGAAAAAAGATTGGGCCAAGTCATCCAAATGATGTTGACCTTCTTAAGTTTCTCAAGAATGTTTGGTGTTCCCTGGTGGGCCCAAGATATCATTTCTCTTGTACTTCATGTTAGGCCTTGGCACAGTCATGCAAAGTTGCTTTCAAATTTTTGCTCTAGACTGTCCGTTTTTGGGTTTTCACCCCAGGGCTTCATTCTTTTTTTTTTTTGCTCTACCATGCATTTGATAATTCAAACTTCTTCAATGACAATTCAAAAGGATAAGATAAAATCTAAGGAAAAACTCTTCAACTTAAACATTCATACTTGATAAAAATGAACTTTTAAAGCTTGTAATGTAGGCCAAGGTTTGAGGTTATGAAAGAAAGGATAATCAAGCCCAAAAATTTGTTTAAAGGTAATTAAACCAAGGATCATTTTTTTATCTCAAAATATCTCATTTCTTTTCATTTTGAAGGTAATCAAACCACAGATCATTTCTCTTCAAGATGATTTCATCATTTCTACTTCTCATAATATTTCCCACCTCTCTTTTCATCAAACCATGGATCATTTCTCTTTATGAGGATTTGATCTTGTTATTTTTTTCTTTTTTCTTTTCACAGACTTTCCTATCACAAAATGAGTTTGAAAATTTGAAACTCAATCCATTTCAACATTTGCCCCCTGACATAAGGAATTCTTTTCGTGGTGTAAAAATATGATCCAAACGTTCATTATTACATAGAAAGATAATTCTTCATACTTGCCCCCTGGTCTGGAGGGTGATCCATAGTTAAGGTTCAAAAAAAGAATTCAATAGGCTCAAAAGGGGGTAGCAAAGTATAATTTCTCATTTTGTGAAAGGAATATGAAATATGGTCATCTCTCATGTCAAGTATGAATATTCCCATTGAAGAGCAAACCCTAGGTGAGGTAGATAATAAGAATTGCCTTTAAAAACATTTGAATATCTCATATGCATGATGTCACAATCAATTTTTCTCTTTTTTTTTCTTCTTTTTTTTTGTTTTTTTTGTTTTTGCAACTCATGTAAAATACATCATCTCAATGTGCCTATCCAAGTGAAGACCCAACCAAACAATTCTTCTTTTTTCGGCTTTCTCAAGATGTTCATGCAATTTCATTCAATCATAGAGGAAAACAAAGTTTGCACAAGTCGGAATGGTGTGCAAAAAAAGCATCTGGTCATTTGGCTCTTTAGTAATCCTGCCCCAAGATGTGGCAAAGGATAACTTGGTGAAAATGTATGTCACTCAAGTCAAGGCATTCAAGGATGCTGGAAAAATATAACTTTTAAGATAATTTTGCCCCATGATGCAAGTAAAAGACACCGTTCAGGAAAGGAAAAGTTTGATCATGGTGATGAAACTTAAGAGTGATGTGTTTGAAGCTCTAGATAGCTTTAACACTTACCAAATTACAAAGATCAAGATTCTTTTAAGAGAGTGCCCTATGCATTAGTTTCCAAAACTTTTTTCAAATAATTCATTTCATTGGTCATTGCCTAAACGAAGGCTATTGACCTTTGGAATTCATCTCATGGCCAAATAAAGTTTCAAACTCATACCATCAATGGAATCAAGCTTTTACGTAACTGGACAAGGGAATGGGTTGCAAAGTTCATTCTTGACAATAATCACCAAATTCTTTAGGATCGATTTTTTATTATTATTTGAACTTGAAAATAAAAATCATGCGAACATAAGTAATTCCTAATAAAGGAAACAAATCTCCTAAACACCTAAATAATGCTTAAAATGTCATGCTTATAAAAATAAAAAACTATCCATATTATTCGAACATTCCTATCTGTTGGTGTATGCCTTAGAGCCAATCAGATTGAGCTTGGGATACATAGTCAATAAAGCATACCCTTCACAATGATTATAATGATACAAGGTTTTCCTTCATGTTAGTACAATAATAAGGAGTTATTAAGTACTAATCGGATGAAGCCCATGGAACATAATGGCCTTGCAAAGGAATTATAAAGAGTTATAATTATGAGATCCTTATGCATCAAAGCCTTGTTCCTCAAACTATTCCTATTCATCGTATTGCCAAGACGGGGCAATGGCAATACTCAAATACTGATATATGTTAAGCCTTCTTACTTATGAAGTAAGCAACCAATCTCATACATGTTGAAGTATGGAATACTTGGGATAACATATAGGTGCTTGTCTGTTGAACAAGTTCACTGAACATGGCCCGCCAAGAGAACTTCATTTGGTAATATATCACTCTAGTGTCTATGATAATGTTCTCTTAGTACCAGTCGTGTAAATTAGTCCTCAGACTTGTGATACCAGGTCATCTTGTATGGAGAGTGTCATACTTAGATTTCATCACGAACGGGTCCCAAACACGAGGATGCTTATGGTAAGGTGTTATTGGGTATGACATGAACCATACGAAGATGAATGAGTAATCTAGAGAGGATTCACCACTCCCTGTGATATTGGAGACATATCTCGTTTGTTTTTTACTACGATTAACTTGATTAAGTCTTTGGCCAAAGCATGATGGATTTAGGAGAAAGTTATTTCTCTAAATTCTTAAGGTTAATCATAAGTTACGAAGAACTAATATGGATTGATCATGAGTATACACTGCACCATGCTCATGCGCTATCCGGGAGATATGGTGAAAGGACAGTATTACACCGACAGGCTGGTTGCTGAAAGGTTTTAAAAGGTCACGCTGACTTCACAATATTTGGGTGGTCATGATGGGTTGCTAGATCCCTCTCTTGATCTATGAAAATAGGTTAATGAGATTAACGTATGTTCATTACCAACATATTGGGAACCTAGAGGGTCACACACATAAGAACAGATATGTATGGATTAAACATGGTATTCTATTAAGGTAAAACTTAATGGAATAAAAGATCTTTATTAAGGACTTAATTGAAGAAGTTCAATTGAGATAAATTAAGACATAATTGAGATTTGAGAAATCCAAGGACAATGTCATAATGAGATAAGAGGAATAAAGAAGTCTTATCTAGTATAGTCGACTTTGACATAGAGATATGCAAGGTGAATTTCGAATGACTATACTATATTGGAATAATATCATGAGAGGATATTAATAGATTAATGACATGAACTGTTCATGAGGAGAAATAAATTTAATTGGGAATTAAATTATTTTCGTTTAGAAATTAATCTATCCAATAAATAAGCATGATAAATTAGAATTGGTCCGAAGTGACTATTCTAATTTAAGACTGTCCACTAAGGATGGTTGGCCCAACTTAAGGCATTAAGATTGGTGGACCATTATTATTATTAGTTAATATAATGGGCATATTGATCCATCTTAGAATTAAATAGTTTAAGTCCAAGTGGATTAATGAAAATCTTGTGCAACAAGCTAAAGGTGGCCGGCCAAACATAGGGAGATAAGGATCAGGGTTTGCGCCACTATATAATCTGATATAGAGGCTGTAGCCGCCCAAGTGATGTTTATTCTACTAGTGATATTCTGATTTTGCTTAAGAAAAAGTTTGGTTTCAAGAAGAGAACTCTGCCTTAGCAAAACAGTGAAATCACATCCTCCCTACAGCCAAAAGTGCTTGCCGCAATTCCTCATTCTTGGTGTTTTTCTTCCCGCCTCTTCACCTTGTTGAGTGATACTGATTAAGGGATAAAGATACAAGGATATAGATCTTTTGATTGCGATCTTAGGATTAACTTGCTAGCACAAGTGAACCGCCATACCTTAGAGAAGGATCCATCAGCTGTTCGTGTGGACTAGCTCTAGAGGAAGGACAATTGTCCTTCTTGTGGTCTTGGACGAGTTGGAAGCTTTGTAGATCTTGGATTCGAAAGCTATTCGGGATTTGGATCTGCAACTTAAGGTTACGATATCTTAAGTAGGTAACTTCTAAATCATATGGGTGATTTAATTAGTTTTGAATGTTATAAACCTATGCAAACACAAGCCTAAGATCTTGTTGTACTTCGAGTGCTTCTTTGTTTATTTCCGCTGCACTTTGATTATCATGTTTTTGCTGGAGCCCGAGGTAGTGTATTACCAACACTATCTTCAAATTTTTGATTTTCATTGTTCCAAAATCTCCCAAATTAAGGTGCCACTATTGATGAGATTCCTTCAACTCTTGGCTTCGTCTTCTTTTCAAAGCTCAGCAAACCTGCTTTAATCAAACTTTGTACTTTCCGCTTCAAAGCTCCACAATTTTCCGTAGAGTGGTCGGAGATTCCAATATGATAACCACAGGTAATATTGGCATCATGACCCTTAGGATGAGGAGACCTTAAAGATTTCAGATAGATTGGTTAAACTAAATAGGCTTGAAAAAGCTGGGGAAGTAACTCCGTATAGGTCATTGGAATTGGATCAATAGGAGTTCTATCCCGATCGCTACATCATTTTTTCTGATTAACAGGTCCAAAAATTGGTCAAGAAGTAACACCACAATATATGTATGCGTACAGACCAATTTGTGGTGATGATGTGAAGCAGAGAGACTCTACCTTAGATATCTGAAAGAGTATCCAATCATAAGACTTTGTAGTGGGCATTAGGTATTAAAGTTCAGTTACTTGATACTCTGATTCATCATTTGAGTCACTGAGTACATGTGGTTGAGCCAAAGATGAAGAAGATTCTTAAGGATGAACCATCCTAGTTTGATCAGAACTTTCAACCATCTTTATCAATCTGAAAAGCTGCTTTTTCATTTCCCGAATATCATGTCCAAATTCTTCAACAATTTCCTCCAATGCATTAATCTGTGGTTCTAATTGCTCACCCATGTCTCTTCTTAACAGTCAAAGTCCCTCCTTTAATTAAAAGAAATCAATTACAATCTCTTTTAATGTGATCAATGTATGTAAAGAAAAGCAACATTATTAGATAAGCATGTCTAGATGAACAAATAACTTATATGAATGCACATGGGAGTACTAGTCACATAACAAATGTAGATAACAAGAATCTTATAAAAATATCACCAAATCCATAGAAATCCTAAAAACCAAAGCGATCTTAAAAAAATTAAAAAAAAATCCAACTAATCCTAAAACTTGAAAATATGAAAGTTCTTACAATAATCCTAAAAAACATGATAAATCTAAATCCTAACGCCTCCAAAGGAACTTGACAATCTGACTGTAATGAAACTGAGCTTCATCCAAAAGTTCGAATATAAGCTGGCCATTTTTATGGAACGGATGTACTTTTGCCTTTATCTCTATAATTCTATCATGCATATCTTATGCCTTGTGAGATGCCACATCAAAGTGATCAAACATGTTCTTCAGAAGATTATGCTTTTTAGAATTCGAGTCTCGGAGTTCTAAGCATTCTTTTTCCAAATCCATCATCTTGATAGTCAATTCTAAGCATTTCGACTCTCGTTTCCTTTGCTCTTCTTGTAACTCTTCATTTTCCTCTTCCAAACATCTGATCTCAAAATTCATAAGTGAAGACACCTCTTCCATACTTGTCAAGGATTCCTTCAAAGTGTCACCATCTTCGGCAAGTTTCTGAATAATGTCGTCTAGCTCCACTAAGCAATTTTCCAATTTTCGAACCTTCGACCGAAGCTTCTTGACTTTCCCTTTTCAAACCCTCTTCTAACTCTTCTATCTTTAGCTGCAGTTTCTGGTTTTCTTCTCCCAATTCATCTTTCTCTTCTTGTAACTTCCATTTAGCCAATTCTATCCTTAGCATGGGGTCTGGGACTATACCTGGGCTAGACCATTCGGACTTCTTTCATAAGAAATCACAACATCCTTTGCTCGCCTAGCATGCCATATAGAGTATTTAGGGGTAGTGTTCCATGAGAGTCTACCTCCTTCAACTCTAACCGTCTGTTTCCAAGCCTTCGTAATCTCACATATCTTGTTGATAACCCCTTTTATCTAAATAAAAGAAATCTACCTGGTTAAGTCCATGAGTCATTGGTACGAACTGTTCATACCCCGTCTGTCTTCGTACCATGACGGGAGAATAACTAATGGCACCCCAAAGTCCTAGGAAGGTAACCCAAGGTCGATCCCTACAGCTAAATAACATTGATCCATGTGGCATCTATGGTGCTTTCCAAATTACCTGGCGGCTTGTAAGTTCTTGCAGCATCATTATCCAATCTTCATTGGTCTTCGACTCGGGCCATGTGCTTTCACAGAATTCCTTGATAGGGGTGCTGGTGGTGAATTGTGGCTTCCGGAACTTTGAATCTTCACACTCAAAATGACTTTTCATCTAGATGTAAAGCAACTGTATACACCCAGTGAAACGTCATTTCCTTGTCTGTCTACAATGGTTTAGCGATCTGATAGTCTCGACTAAGATGGCTAGAGCCACATTGATCCGGTACTGAATTTGGTCCACAAAAATCACCACAGCAGTTTCGACATATACTAATATCTTCGGAAAGATTACTAGTCCATAAATGGCTAGGGCCATCACCCTAATCCCTTCATCGTCGTCTGGGTGTTTAACAATAAAGCCTCGCAGAATGTTCCATGGGATGCAAGTACTTTACCCTTTGTCTTCACAATTTTGTCAGCTTCTCGCAGGCTGACTCCCATAATCTTAGCTAATTTCTTCCGATAACCAGTTTTATTCTTCTAGTAGATCTTGTCTGGACTCGGGGGATCCAAATGAAGTAAAGCTGAGTATTCTTCCATAGTCGAAACCATGTCTACTTCATTAAACATGAAACACCTGTATGAGGGGTCCCAGAACTGTATCATGACCCTTACCAAGTTGTTATCGACTTCAACAGATAGAAGCAAAGCCAAATCCCCATTTTTTTGTCTGAATACTGATGGTGACTCAATTAAGAGTCGTAAACCCAAGTGCAGGTTATGTTCAAGTAATAAATTCTCGGGTGTCCGAGGTCGAACCACAGGGAAGCGTATTAGTAAGTATAAGTTTATAAATATATAAGAAAAAGAAAGTAAACAAGATATTAGGGAATCAACAACAAAATAAGATAAACAAGATATTAGAGAACAAAATAAACAAAATAACATAAAAGAAATTAAACAAGATATAAACAAAACAATAAGAAAAGATGTTGAGGTTAGAGAATCCACTCTTGGTGTTATGCTAAGATTAATCTTGTTTTATTACACAATTGAAATTCACACATAAGGGAGATTCCAATCGGAAGGTTTAGCAATTCAGTCCAAATTGTCCAACGTCCATAGCATATGATATTATGTTCATTTGGTGTCGTCAAAACTCATAAAAAGAGTCCAAGCATTCCTTATGCCAAGGTATATGTCTACAACAAATCAAGGTTATGAAACCAAGCATTTACTGTGCCATTTTCATTGTCAATAATGAATCAAGATCTCTACTTTGCAAGTATGATTTTAAACCAAAAGAAAATATTATCTATACTAGTGTTTATAAATGATGATTCATTTTAGCTCATGTTTAAGAGACTAACCTTAGCATTTACCAAAAGCTTCACCTCATCACCTCAACAATATGATTAGCAACACATACTAGATATGAATAAAATGAAAAGAAATATAAGAAGCATAAGTAAATAAAGAAAAAGAAAAAAACTAGAGAAAGGAAAGAAGAAGAAAACTTAGAGAATTTTATTACAATGGCTAATATCCTACCAATGTACAATAATGCTCATCCAAGGCCCTCTATTTATACACATTTTGGAGAGCTAAATGACAAGAGACAAGCTTTATAAATTTCAAAGGTAGGTATAATAGGTGGGTGCATTTTTCTAACAATTTTCGTCATATTGTATGACAATTCTGATCAGCCAGCTTGATGGTTGATTTTGTCAATGTTGGAGGCTCGATCTGATCACATGGTCTTCTAGAAAAATAAACCCCTATCAGTTTGTGATCCATAGCCGTTGGAATCAGCTAATTTGCTGATGTGGATCAGAAGATATGGTCAAAATACGAAAACTGGTCAGCACAGACGTCATTGCACATCAGCCAACTTGATGGTTGATTTCGCTAGGGAAAACGACTCCGTTTCAAGAAGTGTAAAGCATGAAAAAGATAGATATGCCTCTTAACTTTGCACTGTAAAAATTTCAGCCTTAATGCTTCAGTGAAACTCCAGATATGGCTGATATGGCAAAAGGTGTCGGAACTGGAACTGAACTGGATTTGCCCTTAATTCTTGATTTAACCTAGTAATCTGAAATCACTCAAAGAAACTCGTGAAAAACACCAAATTACATAAAAATATAAAAGATCATAAACACAATTAGACTAAGCAATAATAACTCGTATTTGACACAAAACAATAATAAAACATAACTAAAAACTATATAATTATACGAGTTATCACACCCCCACACTTAGATTGTTGCTAGTCCCTAGCAACGACTCAATCCTAGAAAAAAAAATAAACAGGAAAACAAGTTAAAGGGATCTCAAACAAACAAGCAAGATCAAGCGTAAGAATTGGCAAGGCATCTAATTAAGTATCATTGGCATATTAAGTTCGAGTAAAGGGTCAATGAGATTAAAATTGAAGGCATTACCGTACGATTGAGGAACTTCCTTCTTGGCGAGACTTTAGCTAGCCATGGAGGACTAGGCAAACTATAGCTTCATAAGTACACATTCTAAGATCCTTGTCACCGCAGTTCACAAGTGAACTCGACAAATCTGATCGGTACAGAGATGAATCTGAGGCTTATGGACAAGTGAGGGGTGGGATGTTCAAACATAATCTGAGGTTTATCACAAGTTAGGCTCAAGAAATATAATAATAATGTGATCAATCCTCTCAAAATATTTCCATTCTCACTCATCCTTAGTCCTATGTTCAACATAAATATTTTGAAAAGAAAACAAAAGGCAAGAAAAGACTCGATCCACAGAAAATAGAAAAGTAAAAACCTCTCTATAATGAAGAACCTCGAATCTTGAATTCTGATTTTTTTTTTTTTAAGCACAAGTGATTTTCTTTTGATTTGTGCCCTCATTGGGACATCTTTTATGCACAATCACATCTATTCATAATCATCATTCTTGTTTTTTTTTTTGAAGAAGAAGTCACATTGGATTCCATACTTTCTTTTTATTTCTTTTCATTCAATTGATCAAACAAGACAGATTTTCATCAGCTATTTTTTTTCAGCATCTTTTTCTCAACTCATCACAACATTGTTTTGGCATTAATAAGTTCGAAGTTCACGACTCTAAAAACAGTCACTCATTCTAACTACCCTCTTTTGCATTATTCCCATTTTTTTTTTTTAGATTTCAAAAGATAACAAAATAAACAAGAAGGAAACACACAATCCCAAACCCAATGATCACAAATATTATCATAAAAGTATAAAGAGGGAATGGGGGTCGGAATCGTATCCGTTCACTTTGGCACAATTTCTGGAGTTCATATCTAGGGATCCAACCCGAAGGTTTACAACCTATGGGCTCCTAATGTAAGGGGGGCAAAGATAAGGGGCTTTCTGGATAGTGACTTTGTTCTAAGATCAGATCATGTATAGATGCAAGCATCTATGTGATGACTTAAATCTGCATGTGGAATGAAGAGAAAAAGTAAACTTACTATGTCTTCCCAGTTTTCCGTGGCTTTCCAAAGGCTCACCATGAATTCACATTCCAACAAAAATCAAACCGATCTGCCGAAAACAATCTCAAAGACATTTGATCATAAAAAAATATTCAATTTTCAGAAAACCAAATTGAAAATAACCTAGATAACTTAATCAAAGCCTTTGTAACTCTATTGCTCTATCCACATGCTTGCCAAGATTATACTAATACTCAAAAAAAAAATACATACACGAAAGTAGTAAAACACATGCAGATAATAAACGGACCAGATAGTTTTTTTTTTTTTTTTGAAAAGATTAAATCAAACTGACAAGGTATGTCTCAAGTCTCCCTTACTCAGACCTTGTTCAGAATGAATACTTCTAAATGGCTTAAAACACAACAAACTTTTTTTTTTGTTGCAAATTAGCAAAATATGTCCCTTACCCCCTACTAAAATATGACATTGTCCCCAATGTCAAATTTTAAAGGTATAATTTAGGAGATATTACCTGCAGAGGTTGCTAACCACTTATTATAACTGAGACACAACAAACAAAATGTTAGATAATGTTACAAAGACAAAGTGCAATCCACTCCTTGCTTGTCTATATCTCTTTTTCTTTTTCCGAGCGTTTACGAAACAACCATAGCAGGTAAATACTCATAAGCTTGGAGCTTTTTGAGTAAATCTTCAATGGTTGTAGCAGAAATTATGGTTCTCCTTGCCTCTGAAAACATGAATCCATTTTCCACAGCATTATCTAAATATGAAAGCAAATTACTAAAATAACCATTAATATTAAGCAAACCAATGGGTTTCTTATTTGTAACCAAAGATGACCAAGAAGCCACGCAAGCTATTTCTTCCAATATACCCAGACCTCCTGGTAAAGCAATGAATGCATCGGCAGAATGGTACATGATTGTCATCCGTTCAGGGATACTCCAGACTTGTATTTCCTTACCCACGGTAGGTCCACAAAAACCTGTGAATAGTTGTGGCACGATTCCTAGAACTGGACTTCCTCCGGCGTGTGCTGCTGTAGCGACTGCTCCCATTAAACCCGAACTACCGCCTCCATAAATCAACTGGATCTTTTGTTGGGCAAGTATTACTCCAACTCTTATGGCTTCATCAGCGAATATTTTTTTTTCCCTGGATAAGCACCTCCAAAGACACAAATTTTTTCAATGCGCTGGGACGAAGTACTTTCCATTTTTTTTTTGAGTGCCTGAAAGAGAATGAGTACATGGTGTAATATATAGAGGACTGAGTAGTGAATCAGACAAGAGTAATAATGTCTCCGAAAGTGTATTTGACCTGTCAGAAGAAAATGTTAACCTAACAAAAGATTTTTGCGTGATTTCAGGAAGAAAATCAAAAAGAGAAGAAAAATCAACCGTAAAAGACCAATGCAAAAAAAACGAAAATAATTACACAAATCGAACAACACGTAAATTAAACCGAAATGAAATTATTGCAAATCAAACCAAAAGCTGAGAAGTCATTTATTGTAGTTGTGATTGTGGCTCACATCGTCCTCTGGTTTTACGTCCAGAAACGGCTTAAACGCCTTCTATGAGTCGAGGATATGCTTCCCATCCAGTTTTCTTACAAGCTGGCAAACAGGGTCTTTTAACATCAGATTCCCAAGATGTTGCCATTCCCTTTGGAATTGCGGCCATAAATCAAGAATTTCTCTTTGTACGTCTCCACTAGGATGCGTCTCAAGAGAAAGTTGGATATTATCCAAATTCTCCTTACTCAGTCCATCCTTAATGAATTCAATTTTATCATCTCGATTAGAGGACGGAATCCCAATAGAACGACATTTACCGTTACACGTCCATCGTGCACATTTGTGGCAATTTGAACTCATGCGCTTTGCTCGTCGCTTCTTTGCAAAAGTGCTTCTACCTGTACCTGGTAAATGCAGAACAGGAAGATATTCATCTTCACGTACCTTGGCTTCAATTATCCAACGTATGTCTTCAGGAATCCCTTTGTGCATAAGCATTCTTAATCTTTCAAATCGAACTTGGTAAAGCTTCAGTAAAATATTTCGAGGAAAAGGAGGAAATCGTTTCTGCAATCTTGTGAGAATATCATCCATCTTGAAAAAAATAAAATAAAATAAAATGAAAGAGAAATTGAAAGAGAAATTTATATACAATATCAGTTTTGTGGGTAGCTGATGGAACCGACTTAAATAATCACGGAGTACCGTTATCCGCCATTTAACCGGGGTTAAAAAAATGTATTTTTTTTTTTGAAGATTAGTAAAAATTATATTTACATCTAGTTATTTTCAAAACAAGGATCAGAAAGAAAAACAACCTCTTCTTGAGTAACATGATTTTCCAAAAAGAGTTTGAGTCTTTGCCCATTTACCTTGAATACGTTACCATTTCTAGGATTCTCAATGTCAACTGCTCCATAATGATACACATGCTTAACCACAAATGGGCCAGTCCATCTTGATCTCAACTTACCAGGAAATATGTGAAGTCTAGAATTATAAAGTAGAACTTTTTGCCCAACATCAAATGTTTTTCTTGAAATTAACTTGTCATGAAAGGCTTTAGTTCTTTCTTTATGAATTTTAGAATTCTCATATGCATCATTTCTGAGTTCCTCAAGTTCATTTATTTGTAATTTCCGTAAATTAGAAGCGTCATCAAGGTTTGAGTTGAACATTTTAATGGCCTAATATGCTTTATGCTCAAGTTCCACAGGTAAATGACAAGGTTTTCCATAAACTAGCCTATAAGGAGACATGCCCAATGCTGTTTTAAAAGCTGTTCGATAGGCCCATAATGCATCGTTAAGTCTAAGAGACCAATCTTTGCGATTTGGATTAACCGTCTTTTCCAAAATTTGTTTAATCTCCCTATTTGCTAATTCTACCTGTCCATTTGTCTGCGGGTGATAAGGGGTTGCAACTTTGTGTGTAATGGCATATTTCTTCATTAATGTTTCAAAAACCTTGTTGCAAAAATGTGTTCCCCCATCACTTATGATAGATCGAGGAATTCCAAATCGACTCAAAATATTTTCTTTTAAAAATTTAATCACTGTTTTGTGATCATTATTTCGACATGGAATTTCCTCTATCCACTTTGAAACATAATCTATTGCAACTAAAATGTATAAGAAACCAAAACATGGTGGAAATGGTCCCATGAAATCAATACCCCAACAGTCAAAAATTTCAATTACAAGAATTGGGTTCAAAGGCATCATGTTTCTTTTCGAAATGGAACCTAATTTTTGACAACTTTCACATGTCTTGCAAAAATTATATGCATCTTTGAATAAAGTTGGCCAGTAAAATCCACACTGTAAAATTTTTGCAGCAGTTTTCTTTGATGAAAAATGACCACCACATGCATCGGAATGACAAAACTTAATTACACTACTTACCTCATTGTCGGGAATGCATCTTCGAAAAATCTGATCAGGACAATATTTGAACAAGTAAGGGTCATCCCAGTAGAACTTCTTTACCTCATTCAGAAACTTCCTTTTATCTTGGGGCTCCATTGAGAAGGAATTTTTCCTGTAGCAAGAAAATTAGCAATGTGAGCAAACCAAGGTGTCGTGGAGACAATTAGAAGTTGTTCATCAGGAAAAATATCATTTATTGGTGAGGTTCCAAAAGATTCATCACAAACAAGTCTTGATAAATGATCAGCCACCACATTTTCTACTCCTATTTTATCTCGAATGGTGACGTCAAATTCTTGCAGCAAAAGGATCCACCTCAGCAACCTAGGTTTTGCATCCTTCTTAGAGAGAAGATATTTTAAAGCTGCATGATCACTAAAGACACAATTGATGATCCAACAAGGTAAGATCTGAATTTATCCAATGCAAAAACAACTGCAAGTAATTCCTTTTCTGTAGTGGAATAATTCATTTGGGCTCTATTTAAAGTTTTACTTGCATAGTAAATTACATGTGGTTTCTTATCTTTCCTTTGTCCTAACACAGCACCAACAGCATAGTCACTAGCATCACACATTATTTCAAATGGTAAAGACCAATCAGGAGATCTCATAATAGGAGCAGTAGTGAGCATATTTTTGAGTTTTTCAAAAGCATCTTCACAATCTTTAGTCCATTCAAATGCAGTGTCTTTCATTAAAAGATTACATAGAGGTTTAGATATCGTGCTAAAATCTTTTATGAATCTTCTATAAAAACCTGCATGTCCCAAGAATGACCTAATGTCCTTTACTGTCTTTGGTGTGGGTAGATTAGCAATCAATTCAATTTTTGACTTGTATACCTCAATCCCTTTTGCAGAAACAATGTGACCTAGTACAATACCTTTAGTGACCATGAAATGACATTTTTCCCAATTAAGAACAAGATTTTTTTCTTCACACCTAATCAATACATTTTTCAAATTGGCTAAGCAATCATCAAATGAATCACCAGAAACAGAAAAATCATCCATGAAAATCTCAAGATTACGTTCAATCATGTCACTAAAAATACTAAGCATGCATCTTTGAAATGTGGCAGGGGCGTTACATAATCCAAATGGCATTCTACGATATGCAAAAGTACCAAAAGGACATGTAAAAGTGGTTTTCTCTTGGTCCTCAAGTGCAATGGCAATTTGATTATACCCAGAATATCCATCTAGAAAACAATAAAACTCATGCCCTGCAACTCTTTCTAAGATTTGATCCATGAAAGGCAAAGGGAAATGATCTTTCCTCGTCACTGAGTTAAGTTTCCTGTAGTCAATGCACATGCGCCAACCAGTAACAGTCCTAGTTGGAATTAATTCATTGTTTTCATTTTTAACTACAGTAACTCCAGATTTCTTAGGTACGACTTGAGTAGGACTTACCCATTTGCTATCAAAGATAGGATAAATGATTCCATTATCTAGAATTTTAATGACTTCATTTCTCACTACTTCTTTCATATTAGGATTAAGCCTTCGTTGCATTTGTCTAGAGGGTTTAGCATTTTCCTCTAAATAAATATTATGTGTGCAGATTAATGGGCTTATTCCCTTTATGTCAGCTAAGGTCCATCCTAATGCATTTTTGTGCATTTTCAAAAGTTGTAACAACTTACCTTCTTGTAGTTCATCAAGATGTGAAGAAATTATGACTGGAAAAGTTTCATTCTCACCCAAAAAGGAATATTTTAGCTCGGATGGCAATGGTTTTAAATCCAGCTTGGGTGGTTCAATAGTTGATGGTACAGTGACATTTGTGAGTGATGGAAGTTCCTCAAACTTTTGTTTCCAACAATGTTTATCCTGAAAAGAATTTAACAAAGAATCAGTGTGTGAAATTTCTGAAGCATTATCAAACTCACATTCAATTAAATAAGCTTCTAAAGGATCATGGAATGTGGTAGTGGTGAGATGTTCATGAACAAGTTCTTCAATGAAATCCACTTCATATACTTCTGAATCATCACCAGGTTGCTTGCAAATGTTGAACACATTTAATTCTAAAGTCATATTTCCAAAAGAAATGTTCAAAATACCATTCCTGCAATTTATCAGAGCATTAGAAGTTGCAAGAAATGGACGGCTTAATATAACAGGAATTTGAACATTTGGATTTGAAACAGGATGTGTGTCCAAAACAATAAAATCAACAGGGAAGTAAAAATTATCAATGTGAACCAAAACATCTTCAACTATCCCTCGAGGAATTTTTACAGAACGATCAGCTAGTTGAAGTGTAACAGGTGTTTCCTTGAGTTCACGTAAACCTAACTGTTGATAAACAGAAAAAGGCAAAAGATTAACACTAGCACCAAGATCAAGCAATGCACGTTCTATTCTAGTGTTTCCAATGATGCATGAGATTGTTGGACATCCAGGATCTTTGAATTTTGGTGGAGTAAGGTGCTGAATGATTGAGCTCACACTTTCCGTCAGAAATGCTTTCTTTTGTACATTATGTTTCCTTTTAACTGTGCACATGTCCTTCAAAAATTTAGCATAAGATGGAACTTGTTTGATTGCATCCAATAAAGGAATGTTAATCTTAACTTGTTTGAAAAGTTCATAAATTTCTGCATTTTGATTCAAATTCTTTATTGTTTGCAACCTTTGAGGAAAAGGAGCAGGATGCATACCTTTTTCTTTGTCCAAATTTTCAAGAAGTTCAGACTTACCATCATCCTTACCATTACTTTTCGGAGGGGAAGGAGGATCTTGGTCTTTTGATGGAATGTTTTTGTCAATTGCCTTTCCACTTCGAAGAGTTGTGATAGAACTGGCATTTTCCTGTTGAGTTTCATTGGAGCAAGAAACAAGACATTGAGTAGAAGGGTTAGGCTGAGGTTGAGTAGGAAACTTACCTTTTTCTTGAGTGCGTAATGAAGCTGTCAATGTGGACAAGGTGTTTTTGATCTCATTGATGTCCTGTGAAGTTTGGTTATTCACATTTGCTTGTGTTTGCATGAATGCTTGCAATGTCTCTTCCAAGGTTTGTACACGTGAAGGTTGATAGGAAAATGTGTTGCCCGGCTTTTGAGATTGTGGTACCTGAACATGATTATTATTCCGCCAACTGAAGTTGGGATGATTTCTCCATTCAGGGTTATACGTTTCAGAGTAAGGAGAAGGAAAAGGCTTTTTAAATGTGTTTATGGAATTTACTTGATCATGCAACGCTTCTTTAAGAATGGGAATGTTTGGACATTCAGAAGTGGGGTGTCCCATGATTTCACAAATTCCACAACTTTCTTCATTTTTAACCGTTTTGACTTCTTTTACTTCTCTAAGTTCCATGGCTTCAATATTTCTAGCCAAATTAGCTACTTTAGCTTTTATCTCATCTTCTTGACTAAAATGATATTTACCTCTGTTAGAAACAAGATTAGATCTATTGGAACTTTCAGAGGAATTATCTGTGTGCCAGGCTTGAGAGTTATCTGCCAAATGGTCTAGGTAGTCAAAGGCTTCTTCAGGTTATTTTTCTAGAAACTCACCGTTACACATTGTTTCAACAAATTGTTTAGTTTCGGGAGTTAAACTTTCATAAAAGAAACTAATAAGACGCTATTTTTCAAAACCATGATGTGGACAATAACTTAACAAATCTTTAAAACGCTCCCAGCACTGAAAAAATGCTTCATTTTGATTTTGATTGAAATTTTGAATATGTTTTTTCAAAGCAGTAGTTTTATGTGCTGGGAAAAATTTCTTTAGAAACTCAGTTTGTAATTCTTGCCATGTGCCAATTGACCTTGGTTTTAAATTATGAAGCCAAATTTTTGCTTTATCTTTTAAAGAAAAAGGAAATAATTTTAGCTTGACAATTTCATTTGTACATTGTTGGTCATTAAAGGTGACACATACATCTTCGAAGTCTTTTAGAAACGAGTAAGCACTTTCCGATTCTAACCCATGGAAATTTGGAAGCAAAGCTATCATACCTGGTTTAAAACGAAAGTTGTTTGCATTGAGAGGAAAAATAAAACAAGAGGGTGATGAGCTTCGAGTTGGTTGCAAGTAGTCACGCATGGTGCGTATTTGTCTGTTCTCATCTTCAGCATGAACACTTTCATTGTCAGCCATGGTAGGAGTTGTATTAGAAAGATTACCTGAAAAAGTTTCACAATAAAATCTAACTAAACGACGAGATCTAAAATCACGTCGCCAAACAAGCATAAAACAAAGTTAATATACAGATTAGGCGGTATAACCAGCCAATAGAAATAAAACAAAGTTAATATACAATATAAATATAAATATATAGAAAATTAGGCGGTATAACCAGCCAATAAAAATAAATATACTTATAAACTTATATACTTAGTATTGCCTCCCCGGCAACGGCGCCAAAAACTTGATGGTGACTCAATTAAGAGTCGTAAACCCAAGTGCGGGTTATGTTCAAGTAATAAATTCTCGGGTGTCCGAGGTCGAACCACAGGGAAGCGTATTAGTAAGTATAAGTATATAAATATATAAGAAAAAGAAAGTAAACAAGATATTAGGGAATCAACAACAAAATAAGATAAACAAGATATTAGAGAACAAAATAAACAAAATAACATAAAAGAAATTAAACAAGATATAAACAAAACAATAAGAAAAGATGTTGAGGTTAGAGAATCCACTCTTGGTGTTATGCTAAGATTAATCTTGTTTTATTACACAATTGAAATTCACACATAAGGGAGATTCCAATCGGAAGGTTTAGCAATTCAGTCCAAATTGTCCAACGTCCATAGCATATGATATTATGTTCATTTGGTGTCCTCAAAACTCATAAAAAGAGTCCAAACATTCCTTATGCCAAGGTATATGTCTACAACAAATCAAGGTTATGAAACCAAGCATTTACTGTGCCATTTTCATTGTCAATAATGAATCAAGATCTCTACTTTGCAAGTATGATTTTAAACCAAAAGAAAATATTATCTATACTAGTGTTTATAAATGATGATTCATTTTAGCTCATGTTTAAGAGACTAACCTTAGCATTTACCAAAAGCTTCACCTCATCACCTCAACAATATGATTAGCAACACATACTAGATATGAATAAAATGAAAAGAAATATAAGAAGCATAAGTAAATAAAGAAAAAAAAAAAAAAAAACTAGAGAAAGGAAAGAAGAAGAAAACTTAGAGAATTTTATTACAATGGCTAATATCCTACCAATGTACAATAATGCTCATCCAAGGCCCTCTATTTATACACATTTTGGAGAGCTAAATGACAAGAGACAAGCTTTATAAATTTCAAAGGTAGGTATAATAGGTGGGTGCATTTTTCTAACAATTTTCGTCATATTGTATGACAATTCTGATCAGCCAGCTTGATGGTTGATTTTGTCAATGTTGGAGGCTCGATCTGATCACATGGTCTTCTAGAAAAATATACCCCTATCAGTTTGTGATCCATAGCCGTTGGAATCAGCTAATTTGCTGATGTGGATCAGAAGATATGGTCAAAATACGAAAACTGGTCAGCACAGACGTCATTGCACATCAGCCAACTTGATGGTTGATTTCGCTAGGGAAAACGACTCTGTTTCAAGAAGTGTAAAGCATGAAAAAGATAGATATGCCTCTTAAATTTGCACTGTAAAAATTTCAGCCTTAATGCTTCAGTGAAACTCCAGATATGGCTGATATGACAAAAGGTGTCGGAACTGGAACTGAACTGGATTTGCCCTTAATTCTTGATTTAACCTAGTAATCTGAAATCACTCAAAGAAACTCGTGAAAAACACCAAATTACATAAAAATATAAAAGATCATAAACACAATTAGACTAAGCAATAATAACTCGTATTTGACACAAAACAATAATAAAACATAACTAAAAACTATATAATTATACGAGTTATCAAATACCTCTTATCGGGTTTCATCCCAAGATTTCCAAATGCTGATCAAATCCCCAAGGTCATTCTGTGTCAGATCCATGTGAACCTTCTTGGGAAGAGTGGAAACATACCCTGCCGAAAGACAATCCCATGTATTTCGTTGGACTGCTTCAGATCTAAGCTTCAGAGTACTAACAGACTCGTGCTAGGCGACTATTAGGCTTTCCATGGATTTAGTGGACATTCTTTTTATCTAAACCGTTATGTGGCAAGATGACTTTATGATAATGCATGATGTATGAAAAGAAAGAAAACAAAAGGTTAGATATCATATCAACAAACCATGAAAGAATAAAGAATACAACAACAAAAAAACATGTGTAAGTAAGAAACATTATGTCATATCATGGTGAGCACATCAACAAAACAAGTGTGTAAGACAAACAAGTATTATATCATGTCAATGAAAAAGTATAAGTGTAAGGTAAGAGGTATTCCTTCATGTGTCCTAATTTCAGGTTTTCTTCTATACAAGGGTGGACATGGCTCTATCCTAAAGTTGGCTACTTAGGTATTGTTTATATGCTGGGTTTAGGATACTCGACCAAGCTAAAAAGATCCCCAAATTGCTCCTTAACTTCATCCATTTAGGATGAGTAAGGCATCCCATTCCTCACCCATTATAGGCTTCAACCAGAGAAGGGTTCAATTCGGGTGAGAGTATTTTTCAAAGCCACTGCGGAGGTTATTACCTCAGTGAAAGCTTTGGTATTTTACACTCTGAGGGTGTTTCGCTAGCCGTTGCGGAGGTTATCACCTCACGAAGGCGTAGGTATTTTACCCCCTCCTAAAAGGGACGAACCCGGGTATAAGGTTTTATGATATGCATTGTGTCGTGTGTGCGAAGAAACATTCAAACCTTCTTTTCCCACCAATGTACAACAAACACACAAAAAAATGTTAGCAAAAATAACAAGATTCAAATTAAAATGAAAGTAAAAATAAAAATTAAACATTTAAGACCAATTATTAAATCCTAAGGTATCATAAGACTAATCTAATGGCTCGACTCTCTAAAGTCCCCAACGGAGTCGCCAAACTATCATAACATGCCAAAGAATTCAGCATGCTAGACACAAATCATGGAGTCAACATTAATCATCTAATCTAGGTGTGATTAGTCACCTATATGAATCTATCTTTTTTAAAGTAATCCTAAGCTTGACTAAAGCACCTTAAAAAGAATAGGTTCTGGTTTACTTATCAGAACTAGGTTCGGGAGTACGATTACGTGTGAGAAAGGATTAGCACCCTCACAACGCCTATCTAAAAGATAGTACCTAATTAGTCTTGTGATACTTAAAAGTCTTAATTAAATGGTCTTGTTTATCCTATCTTCTTTTTAAATTATTCAAGTTAGAAATATCGAAAATCACTTTTTAGGTCTTCCTTCCATCAATCTAGAGGAATTGCTAAAAAAAAGTTTCCTCATCTCGAGAGTATTCAAAAGAAATCAGTCTTTCCATTGAAGAGGCTCCGTCGTCGGAAAGAATTAAATTTTATGAAAAACATTTACACCTAAGTCTAATCTTCATAATTAAAAACTTATATTTTATTCATGTTTATTCAAAAATAAATCTCGACCTCAGTATCAAAAATTATCTCTTAAAACATTTCCATCAATCTAGAGAATTTTATGACTTAAAAATTCATTAAAAATTAATTACTTTAAAAAAATATATATTTTGACTTTTTTGTGTTGAAAATCATCCCTTAAAAACTTTTCCATCAGTCTGGAGAATTTTTAAGAGAGTTCTCTCACTTAAAAATTTCTTGGAAATGAACCAATCGTGATATCGAATTTCATCATCGAAAAAGATCTCCACTTATCTTTTATTTAATTAATTCTCAATTTAAAAAAATAGTAAAAATAATCAATATAAAAATAATTATAAAATCTAAAGAAAATTCAAAATAAAATTAATCACAATAATCAAGCAAATAAATAAATATAATTTAATCAAGAATTAAAAAAAAAATTAGACCTAAAACATGAAATAAAAAATAATGTTAGTAACATAAGATAAATAAATCATAAATAATAATACAATAAATAAATACAAAAAAAATAAACATGTAAATACAAAAAAAAAAGACCAAATAATCATATAATATATATATATATATATAAAATAAAAGTCATCATAAAACAATCAATTGATAATCATATAAATATAATCTATAAAAAATTATCTCATCATACATTATCAAATCAATTATACAATCATCATCATTATGTAATCATCTAATTAATTATGCAATCATTTAATCAATTATGCAATTAATCAACTATGCAATCATCATGCAATAAATGACATAATAACTAAATAGTTAACAAAACAAAGGGGGATTCTACCATGAGCTCCATAAAATAGGCTTTTGGTAGGTTCTCAAATTAGAAAACTTGAATAGCAGGTTACGAGGTTACCAATTTTTACATATAAACATGACCGAAGTTACATATAAATATGAAAAATTACATATAAACATAACAAATTACATATAAACATGACAAATTACATATTAACATGATAAATTACATATAAACTTGACAAATTACGTATGAGAAATTACATATAAACATGATAAATTACATATAAACATGACAATTATATATACACATGACAAATTACATATAAACATGATAAATGATAAATTACATATAAACATGACAATTACATATAAACATAACAAACATGAGAAATTACATATAAACATGATAAATTACATATAAACTTGACGAATTACATATAAACATGACAAATTACATATAAACATGACAAATTGACAAATTACATATAAACATAACAAATTACATATAAACATAATAAATTCTATATAAACATGATAAATTATATATAAACTTGACGAATTACATTTAACATGACAAATTACATATTACATATAAATATGACAAATTACATATAAACATGACAAACATGAGAAATTATATATAAACATGACGAATTACATATAAACATGACGAAATGACAAATTACATATAAACATGACCAAATGATAAATTACATATAAACATGACCAAATGATAAATTACATATAAACATGACAAATTACATATAAAGATGACAAATTACATATACACATGATAAATTACATATAAATATGAGAAATATGAGAAATTACATATAAACATGATCAAATGACAAATTACATATAAAGATGAGAAATTACGTATAAACATGAGAAATTACATATAAACATGACCAAATGACAAATTACATATAAACATGACAAATTACATATAAACATGACCAATTGTCATGTTTATATGTAATTTATCATGTTTATATGTAATTTGTCATGTTTATATGTAATTTTTCATTTAGTTATGTTTATATGTAATTCTTATGTTTATATGTAATTCATCAAGTTTATATGTAATTTGGTTTATATGTAATTTCTCATGTTTATAAGTAATTTTTCATCTTTATATGTAATTTATCAATTGGTCATGTTTATATGTAATTCGTTAAGTTTGTATGTAATTTATCATGTTTATATGTAATTTGTTATCTTTATATGTAATTTGTCAATTTGTCATGTTTATATGTAATTTTTCTCATGTTTATATGTAATTTGTCATTTGGTCCTGTTTATATATATTCGTCAAGTTTATATGTAATTCGTCAAGTTTATATGTAATTTGTCATGTTTATATGTAATTTCTCATGTTTATATGTAATTTGTCATTTGTCATGTTTATATGTAATTTATCATGTTTATATGTAATTCGTCATGTTTATACGTAATTTATCATGTTTATATGTAATTTGTCGTGTTTATACGTAATTTATCATGTTTATATGTAATTTGTCATGTTGTAATTTGTCATGTTTATATGTAATTGGTAATGTTTATATGTAATTTGTCATCTCATCTTTATATGTCATCTTATATAAACTAAACATGACAAATTACATATAAATATGATAAATTATATATTACATAGTGGTAATATTTGTAGCAATTTTGTTTTTATCACTAAACATTAATATAATGCATGCATAATTATGAAGAAAGATTTAATGAAGCTAAACAATCAAACTTCTCTGGCTGGTTTAGACCACCAAGTTGATAGGTGAAGTTGTCATCTTTCTTTTCCTTTCAAAATCTCTATATGCTCATTTTTTAATATGTACTGAAATACGATTAACTATCTACATATGAGCGATAAAGAATTCAAATATGGGTCTTGGATTCAGCAATTATGATATATTTGACTATTTGTTTGCATAATTCATGGTGAGCTTTTCCTAATATTAGTTATGCTCTAATAATTAGGTATATATGAAAAATTGCCTTGATGTTGAATAATAGTACTGTCAATCTCATGTATTCAAGACCTACACATTCTCTTATAAGGGGGGGTTGGATAGGCTGGTATGCAGGATACAACTTAATGAATTTATTAGATAAGCATGAGATTATGAGAATTCAAGGAGAAAGTGGAATTTCAAGATAACTTCATTGTGGTTTTTGTAGCTTAAAACTTCTTGGTTGGTTGTAGTCTGTCATTTTGCCTACTAGTGCATATACAAAATTTCTAGCAATGCATCTTTAAATTTTCGCTTTAGGCATTTCAAGTAATAAAAGTTTACTGCTTTTTTTTTAGGGGCGGGGATTGTCTGTGGAGAGTTTACTGATTCAATACAACATTGTCATTTCTTAGGTGGATCAATTGTGGCTCAGTTTGCAAATCAGTTAAGTCCCTTGTATTTTGAGGTGACTCAGATTAAGGAAGTAATGTCAACTGAACAACCCAATGAACAACTCAGTTTGCAAATGTGTGATGCTCATAACTGTATATACTTCACATTTATAATGAACATTTCTGTACAAGGGAAGCTTTACAATGATCAGTGTAACAACCTTACTATTTATATTACATTATCACATGAGAACCAAAACTGCATAATTGGGATTGCTGTAAATTTGAATTCCTTTGAATTACATATAAACATGACAATTATGACAAATTACATATAAACATAACAAATTACATATAAACATGACAAATTACAAATTACATAAATTATTAAAGGATATTGTCATGTATTTATGTAATTGAAAGTTGTCATGTATTTATGTAATTTGTTTTTTGCATATAAACATGACAAATTACATATAAATATGAGAAATTACATGTAAACATGATAATATGTCCAATTACATATAAACGTGACAAATTACATAAAATTTATTAAAGGATATTGTCATGTATTTATGTAACTGAAAGTTGTCATGTATTTATGTAATTTTTATTTATTTTATATATAAACATGACAAATTACATATAAACATGATACATTAGAATAACTGAAAATATTAGATAAATTCATAATGTTTTCAGTAATTCTGTCACTATTTTCAGTAAATTGATAAATTGTCAATAAATTTATGTAAACACATTTTATCAATATTCATATAAATATATAACTTGAAAATTTTAGTAAATTACAATAATATAATTAATCTTTTTTAAAATACTTAATATAATATTTTAAAAGTTATATTTCCTAGTTACATCATAATTCATAAATGAGTATGTTATTATATACTTATTGAACTTATACAGATTAAGGGAGGAGAAGATTTCAGTGCTTTAGATGTATCATGCAAAACATGCATTCCATCATGGCTTTGTTTGAAAAGAAGCATGCCTTTCAAGAAGAAGCAGCATTTCTAGCCTAGCTTGCATGCATTTTCATTTCATGTCAGTATTTTCCTATCCAAATCTCTAAATGTCTTTTTGGATATTTCTTCAATGTCCAAATTATTCATGAATGTGAAAAGACAATGAATAATCATTTGGTTTCAGAAGAAATCCAAAAAATTCTTGAAAATCCTTACTCTCCTCAAAGTCTGATATTACCATAAAAAAGTTAAATTGCCTATTAGGTATACAAAAGTTAGAGGCTATTGAAACTTTCATAGATTTCTTTCTTTTGATCAAAGAATAATAATGTATTTAAGAGAAAATAGGTATTAGTATTATATAATATAGTAAATGATGAATTCTTCCTGCCTTTTCACTCAATTTCCATTAAATCTTTTGCATATCCAGTAATTAGTATACAAGAGACAATCCTTCTTACTTCAGTTTTCTAGTTTCCAGGTCCTATCTACTACATATTTATGTACCTTTATCTCCACTAAGCATATATACAATTAATCAAAACCATTTCAAAGGAAAGTAATTAATCATGAAAGGTAGCTTTTATCAAGCTAATACGATTCTGCAACTTGTCAAATATCATTAGCTTACAGGATCAAATTTTCTGCAGTGTTCAAAGACCATTCCTCATGATATGCAAGTTAAGCAAATTCTAAAATGCATGTATAAATGTACAGTAAGCTTGGTACACAGCTAACATAAATACACCAGTACAGACTCAATGGATTACAACGCAGCAAGTCGAATGTTCATGTCGAATCAACCAGCTCTTCAGTCACTTGGTTTAGGCCGTGACTCCAAGAATAGTCTTACAGTCAAGTGGATTATAGAAGGTTCTGCCATTGCGCCATTCCCATAGTCCCCACAAGCTAGTCTCTTCGTGACAGAGGGGGATGAGAGAAATTCCAAGCTCATCAATTGACATGAGATGTTTTTCTGTGAAAGGGTTGCTCCACATTTCATGTACCATTCATTTCAATAAATTTCAATAAACTTGAGCAATTATCAGATTGAAACTATACTAAAAAGCCAAAAACCCAAATACTCCAAAATAAATGTCCACTTTCTTTCCATTTAAATATCAAGCACTCATAGAAGCAAATAAATGGCAAACTTTCCAGCACCAAAAGACCATGAAGGTTTAGACCCGACTGAGACAGAGTTGTTTTCTTTTCATTTAAAGATATCATGTAGAAGAGTCAAAAAAAATACTATGAAATTCCAAGCTGCAGAATATAGAAGCAAATACACAACATTAAAATACAATTGAGAGTTACCTTGAGAATTAGATACAAAAAATCCTCAACTGATAGCTTTCCTCTCTTTGATCCAATATCTTGAGCTTTACGTGCCTACAGACGAGGAAGACATGAACATGTTACCAACAATGCCATCTTATTTAACCAAAGATATAAATCAGAAAAGCATACAAACTTGGAATGCCATCTCATTTAACCAAAGATTTTGAGAATATTTTCATACCATATAATAATTCACATAGCTTCCTTGCAATGAACTGTGCAACATGGAATGCTATGTCTTCAGCTGATTTGATGTCTGATTTATCTCCATATACTTGATAACTTCAGCAAAAAAAAAAAAAAAACCAAGGGCAATATTATTAAAAGGTTGCAGCCTCTTTTTAAAAATCTCCAGCTTCATCCTAAAACCAAGGAAAAAAACACATCACTCACAAAACAACACAGTTAAAAAGGAACATGCAAGGTGCAACATTTATAAATGAAACAATTCACATGAGTAATACAAAATCCAACTTTATTCATTATTTTCAAAATATTATTGTCAAATCCAGGTTGAGTGTGGAACAAACAAAGCAACCCACCAGTCAGGTTGCACCAACAAATTGTTAGTGTAAATTGTGGCAATTTAAGGGAGAGGGGGAGAGAGAGATACCGTGATGTCAGATGTCCAAAGGGTCAGATTGTCCCGGAAAGTTGCATGATCAATGTACTATCCTTGTAAGATTCCTCACCCAATGTATCCAACTCAAAAATAGCCTCATCAAAAGCGTGTCAAAATGAAAAACATGTCATTTTATGATAGTTGACAAGCAACCTTTAGACATTCAATTCATGTCCTCGAGAAGACATTGTGATCTTCACACATGAACAATCACTAACATGAATATCAATTCCAGTCATAAAAATATATATTATTTTTATATATACTTGGGTTAAAAATATCAATCAAGTATCTTAGCTTCTATAGTGTCACAAAATATCACCAACTCCAATCACCTTACAAACTCAAATGAAACCAAAGAGTTGGCTTCATTCAATTCCTATTAATTTGACAGAAAATGCCACCTTAAATAGAGTGGAAAAGAAAATAATTAGGCAGTCCATCCTCATTTGTTATGACAGAAAGTTTGTGAATTGCAAGTTCCAAACATGGCTTAATTCTAGTTCAGATTTGTGATTAGAAAGGCTTCAAAAGAAAAAAGATATCCGATATGAGTGCTTTACTATTTGTTACAATTCCAGATAACCTATGTCTGCCTTGAAAGTAGACTTTATTCAAAATTAGCACACTACAGCAAAGGCTTTGGCCTAGCCAAGTCTCGGAATATAGAATTGAGTCAGTTTTTCTACCAGAGAAGAAGTCAATACCTCCCCAGTATAGATAATACATTTCAACTTATTTACAGAAATAATTTATCTAAAAGTCGCATAAAGCAATTTTTTTTGGGGCTTAAAAATAAGGGAAAAAGTCCATAAAGTTCAGGTAAGTGATCTTAGAAAGCTCAAGGTTGAACTTGAACCTCTAATTCAATTTCTATTTTAAAAGTAAAAAAAAAAAAAAAAAAAAAAAAAACAGAGATACCCTAAACGTTTAGGTCTTAAAAAAATTGTTTTTTTCAATCATTATAGATAAAAAAAAAAAAAAAAATTCAAAGCTTAGAAAGCTAAGATCCTTATCCCAAGTTTCCTTAATTCTAACTATGAAGTATCTCTTGAATAAAAAGCAGCCCCTTATTTCCATTTTGAAGAGAATTTAGAGAATGCTCAAGAAAACTACAGTCAGCCTTAAGTGCTTCCAACCTCTAATTAAGGTCTGAAATTTCACTTTTACACACAAAAACACCATTTTAATAATTGGCTTTGCTTCCTATATATTAATTCTACCAACTTAAACTGCTAGTCCAAACTCTCTCTCTTTCTTTCTATCCTTATTCTCCACCTTTAGCTTGTTATGAAAGAGAGACCATGGTCTCAAGGGGTTTAATAGGGTATCTCTTATTGATATTGCTGAGTATTTCAGCTCTACACCATGGAGTCTTGGGAGCAAGATTTCTAACAGAGAAGTTGGAAGATCAAGAGAAGCCTCAGAAAACTTGGAAGGAAAATCCTGACAATGGGACTGATGGCTTCCTTGCAACCATTAACAGAGAAGTACCATTTTGTCCTGATCCACTGCACAACAGGTAGCAATGCAAGCAACTGATATATATATATATATATATATATATATATATCTTTGAGAAGCTGTATATATACAAAGTGTAAGCTGTTGATTATAGCTCTTACAAAACCTCTAGAGTCTAGACTATTGTTTTTTTTATTATATATTTTTGGATTTATATATTCATAGTTATTTTTTTAGGAATTCTAAGAAATGAATCTTTGGTTTGTATGTGACTTATATGTGTAGCTGCAAATTGTAAAACTAATATAAAAGTAATAGTTGAAAACAAAAGGCTATAGGTTATGTTTTTGGACTTAAACCTGTGACAGAAAATAACTGGCCCTCCTTGAGAAGCATATAGTTTTTCTGCTTTCATCATGCTCACTATCTTTGACACAAACTTCTCCATTTGATACTGCCATTATACCAAAAAGAGTAGTATCAGTGATTAGCACTGTCTTCGGACCCTGAACTGACATTTTCATAGAAAGTGAGAAACTGAATTACTCACCTTGAAGGGCTCATTATTGGATCTATAAACTATGCCCGGAATACCATGCAACCAAAATGGCAAACCCCTGCAAAACCATAGTTTTAGGCCATTGAAAATTAACTAGGATTTTTTATTGAAGTATTGCAGATAGTAATCTAATTACCCATAAGACCATTCGCCTTCAATGAAGGGTCCAATCCTAATGCATGCGTATAGACCTTGTGCTTGAATTTCCTTAATGAAATTTACTATATTGCGTCTTCCATTGAAATCAAACTGCAGAACAATAATTACAACAGCTTTAGAATCTATGGTTTTTTTCCTCTTTTTTGATCAACATAAATGGTATAGGGGAAAAATTATAATTATTAATGGTAACCTGTCCTAGCTGGGGTTCATGTAGTTCCAAAACACGAGGGTTTCAATGACATCTAGTCCTCTAACTTTGGCCTTGGCTATCAAAGATGGCTACATCTGCAAATTAGCATTAGTTCATGTTATGATTATCTTAAAACAAAATTTCAGCTAGAATTCCCATTCTAGTCATTTGTTTATTTTTATCATTTATGATTTAACTTTTAGGAAGCAAAAACAAAAACCAAACAAAGCCCAAATGTGATGCATTAAAAGATGCCAATAAAACTGAAATTAACAAAAATACCTTTTAAGACATGTAACTCAAATATATAAATTAATCAGAGTTTGAATGGAATTTTCCAGCACAATTCATATGCAATGGAAACGAAAATTTTTCTTTAAAAAGAAAAAGGTTAGTAAACCTGGTCACCATGGCTCCAAGTTTTGAGACGGGCGGAGAAAGTGTCAGCGGGAGAGAAATCAGATCGTCGAAAGCATGGTCAAGAGTGAACTGGATCTTAGAATCAGAGTCATTTGCTTCCTTCGTATACTCACTACGACATGTTGAGTCACTACTCACTACTGAACATGAATGAACGGAGAAAATCATAGAAATCAGAAGCTTACTGAGAGAGCTCAAGAGATGGGGCAGATTGAGGGGGTGGTGGCGGATGAGGCGGATGAAGTGGGTGAAGGTTTAGGGAATTTAGGGTTTCGAGTTTTTTTCAAAAGGTGAAGTGGTGTAAGGGTTATTTTAAATTTGAGGTTTGATGATTTTCAGAGAGAAAAAAAAAATTGGGTGTTTTTTATCTTTCTATAACCCGGTTAACAGGTTATTATAATTTCTTTTTTTCTTTTCTTTTTCAACGGTTAAGATGAATATTTTTTTATTTAATGGCTCAAATTTCTTGAAACCTATCAAAAGCTCATATTAAGAAACCTTTTTTAGAATTTTCCCAAAACAAAGCAAAGATGCAAATGAAAGTAAAAGAACATACATCAATGCAAATATGTAACATACAGGTCAGGCGGGAGGGCGGGTCGCGCGCGGGGTTCACGACTTGACCCGGATATAACACTTAAATTTTTTTTTTCTTAAATCAGATTTTACTTCTTTCTTTTAAAAAAAATCTTCTTTTCAAAATCTCTCTCTCTCTCCTTAAGAACAGTCGCCTCTGTTCTTTAACCAAACCCATATTCTGGTAAGATTTCATCATCACCGTCGTCATCGGTGGTCAAAAAATTCCAAAAAAATATCCTAAATCTTCCTTTCGATCCCCTCAATCCCGAAATCAAGTTGGTTTTGTCTAAATCACCACCAAAAATCCTAGATCTAGGTTTGAATGTCGCGACTTCAACCTCTCCGATCTCCTCCGGTGACCACTCGATGACCACCAAACTCCAGCTTAGACTTCCCCTAATTAATTCATAAATCCCACAGTTTGATTTTACAAAATAAGCACTAGAACTATAAAAATCCCAAGTTTCGAATTTAAAAACCCTAAAAAAAATGCTTTTGTGTTTCTACCCCTTAAAACTGCTCTTTCTACTGCCTATATATGTACTCGAATTCTCTGATCTCCCCTCGTTGTTGAACATGAGGATTCTTTAAATAGGAAAAAATCTCAAGAGAGGTTTAATTCATTTGGGTTTCGATTTCTAATCTGATAAGGAGTTTTGTTTTGTTCCAAAGACCAAATCTGATCTAAGGAAAAGACCAAGTTCAATCCAAATTGTTTTTTTTTTTCAATTTTCCTTTTAATTTTCGATTTTCTTTTCTTTTTCTATTTTTTTTTCAAATAATCCGAAATAAAAAGAAATTAGAATTAATTAATTAGAATTAAAAACATAACCCGGATAAAATTCGGTGTCTACAACAAGTATACCTCAAGAAAAAAATATGGATGCTGAATTAAAAAAGAAGAAAGAAATAATGATATTTGTTGTAGTGCAAAAAAGTTATGAAATTCGTAGGTATATAATAAAGGGTTTTTTTATCACAATATAGCTAAAAAAAATTATACACCAAAATACCTCTGTTTTCAAATTAATTCCCAAAATCCGCTCCTTTTAAAATCAACTGGAAAATCGCCATCCCCATGGCGATTTTCCAACGTAAAATTTTCAAAAAATTCAAAAAACACCAAGAGAAATTTCCATGGGGTAGCGATTTCCCTTGATGTTTTTTAAATAAATTTCAAAATACACCAAGACAAATCGCCACCCCCCATGGCGATTTCCCATGGTGTAAATTGAATTTTTTTTCAATTTCACCAAGGGAAATCGCCATGGGGGGTGGCGATTTCCCTTGGTGGTATATATATACCAGCTGGAAAATCGCCATCTCCCATGGCGATTTTTCAGCGTAAAATTTACAAAAAATTCAAAAAACACCAAGAGAAATTGCCATGAGGGTGGCGATTTTTCTTGGTGTTTTTTTAAAAAAATTCAAAATACACCAAGGGAAATCGCCACCCCCCATGGCGATTTCCCTTGGTGTAAATTGAAATTTTTTTTCAATTTCACCAAGGGAAATCGCCATGGGGGGTGGCGATTTCCTTTGGTGGTATATATATATATATATATATTAATTTTTTTAATTAAATTTAAAAGTCCAACGGTTAAAAGAAAAATAAAATTGTAAATTTATTTTTAAAATTAGTATTTTAATTTTAAAAATTGCAAATTAAATTTTAAAAAATTTATCTTGGTTTGTTTTTTATTTTTTTAAATATATATATTAAAATTTTTTATTTTTTTATTTTATAAAAAATAAAATAAATTTATTATTAAAATTTAGAAAAAAAATATAATTTTATTTCTTATTAAAATTTTAAAAAGAAAATTATATTTCTTATTAAATTTTTATATAAAAAATTTTATTTCTTATTTAAATTTTATATAAATAAAAATTTTGATTTCTTATTTAAATTTTATATGTGAGATATTTTACAAACAGGTATAAAAAAAATAATCTTGGTTTGTTTTTATTTTTTTAAATATATACTAAAATTTTATAATTTTTTTAATCTTTTAATTTTATAAAAAATATAATTTAATTCTTATTGAAATTTTATAAAAAATAAAATAAAATAAAATTTATTATTTTAGTTTTATAAAAAGTAAAATTTTATTTCTTATTAAAATTATAAAAAAAATATTTCTTATTAAAATTTTATATAAAAAAAAAATTATTTCTTATTTAAATTTTATATAAAATTCAATTTTATTTCTTATTAAAATTTTATTTTAAAAAAATGTATTTCTTATTTAAATTTTATATAAATTAAAATTTGATTTCTTATTTAAATTTTACATAAATTAAAATTTGATTTGTTATTTAAATTTTATATAAAAATTAAATTAATTTCTTATTTGAATTTTATATAAAATTAAATTTTATTTATTTTTTAATTTTATGGTGTAGAAAATATTATAATTGGATTCCTTCTGCAATGGATGGGACTAATGATTTAAGGTTAGGGTTTAGGGTTTCAGCTATTTTTCAGTGAATCAAATCCTACAGAAAATATTGGAATTAGATACCTTCTGCAATGGATGGGACTATTGACCAGATTTAGGGTTAGAGTTAGGGTTAGGGTTAGGATTTCAGCTATTTTCCAGTCAATAAAATGCTACAGAAAATATTGGATTTGGATTCCTTCTGCAATGGATGGGACTAATGATTTAGGATTAGGGATATGTTTCAGCTATTTTCCAGTTAATCAAATGCTGGATAGGTTTCAGCTATTTTCCAGTCAATCAAATGCTGCAGAAAATATTGGAATTGGATTCCTTCTGCAATGGATGAGACTAATGATTTAGGATTAGGGATAGGTTTCAACTATTTTCCAGTTAATCAAATGCTGCAGAAAATATTGGAATTGGATTCCTTCTGCAATGGATGGGACTATTGGACAGTCTGGTACAAAGGATGGGATTTATCATCAGTTTTTGCATTGAATGAGTTATCAGTTTTTCAGTCAATTAACCCTAGCTAGAAAATGGGAATCAGATTTCATCTTGTACAAAAGATGGGATTTGTCATCCGGTACAACATAATGAACCATTATAAATTCACAATACTGATGAAGGTTTACAATACCCCATACAGCAGTTCTTCAATCAGATTTTTTCTAAGTGCTAATATGTCCTTATTCTCATCCTTCTTTATTTCTTCTTTCTTTTGCCGAGTGATAACACCTCCATTTTCATCCTTCTTAGTTTCATTAGTACACAACATGAGCAACAGAGTGATCGCGTTGGTCTACTATAATAGCCAAATTCATAATACTGACGAAGGTGCTACCTTTGATTGTGAACGTCCTAAAAGTTTTCGGTTGATGAAGACGTCACATTAGAGGAATTGAAGTTGCAAATCCATACAAAAATTAAAGCTGAAAATAGAAAAAGAGCTTCAGAGATTAAGTATAGGCATCATCTTTCTATTGGTGAAGGATGTGTTCGATATAGAACATTTCTACTTGAAGATAATGATGATGATGTCAGATGCATGTTTTATGCTCATGAGACATTTGCAAATGTTGGTGTACTTGAGTTATATGCTGACATAGAGGATGTTCACGATGATTGTGGGCCTTCAAATGTTCGCACTACAGAAAACTTTCCCACAGAAGATAATGATTCTGGGTCGTTCTATGTTCACACTACATACGACGTTCCCACAGAAGAAGTCATTCCGTTATCTCAAGCTACAATGTTTCATAATTCATTAGTCTCACAAACAATTCCTACTCCCCTCGAAGATGAGCCAGCTGGTGTTGATCCTGTTCCGCCATATGGAGTCCATGGTGAATATGTTGGTGACTTTAGTGAGCAGGAAAAGGATGTTAAATTCACAAGTGATGACAACAATGATTCTGACCCAGACGTCGTCCCTGCTGAGATCAACACTCATGGAGATCTTCCCCCATATGACGCTGCATCCCATATGCACACCCTGGATCTGAAGGCAATGCAAGTGCCAAAATTTCCTGAGTATGCTTATACATTAGCTACGCCTCTGACATTTGATCCATCTACAGTTGCTCTGTGTGTTGGGTTACAATTTCCAACGAAAGAGGCTATGCTTTCAGCTATTAAGCACTATAACATCAAAAACTCTGTAGATTACAGAGTAATTGAATCTAAGCGGACCAAATATTATGCCAAATGTCTAATGTATGGGAAAGGGTGCAATTGGAGAATAAGGGCAACTTTTATGAAAAAGAAATAAGCATGGGAGATTAGAAAATATGAAGGACCTCATACTTGCACATCGGGTAGGATTTCACAAGATCATTGCAAGTTAGATTCTAACATGATCTGTTCATGCATTCTGTCATTGATCCAAGCAAATCCGGAGATCTCCGTTTCAGTTTTGATCGCTGAGATACGAATCTGGTATGGATACATCACAACCTATAAGAAAGCGTGGAAAGCAAAGCAAAAGGCAATTGTTCGAATTTTTGGCGATTGGGACAGATCGTACAATGAGCTACCTAAATGGTTAGGTGCAATGCATATTTCGTGCCTGATACAATTGTGGATTTGTAAATGGTACCTGTATATCACGGTGATCGACTGGTCCAGGGTAAGAGAATATTCCATCGACTCTTTTGGGCATTTAAGTCGTGCATTGAAGGGTATCCGTATTGTAAACCTATTGTGCAAATAGACGATACTTTCTTATATGGAAAATACAAATGAACATTATTGTTAGCTATTTCACAAGATGGCAACCGAAACATACTGGCAATTGCCTTTGCCATTGTGGAGGGTGAGACAACAGAGGCTTGGTCATTCTTTCTCACTAATTTGCGTAAACATGTGACAAAACAACCTGGAATATGCTTGATGTCTGATCGACATGAAGCCATCAAAGCTGCGATTAGACGCGATGGTAGTGGATGGAATCCTCCACATGCATATTTAGTGTACTGCATTCGACACATTGCAGCTAACTTTATGAAGAAGTTTAACAATAAAGAATTGCGTCGACACATTGTTAACATGGGTATGGAATCGAATCATAGTTATTTTATCTCTTATATTTCCTTTAGTATATAAAATAATATTGAAATTCACAAGTCTTTTGTTTTTAATTTGATTAGGATACGAGTTAAGGCGATCGAATTTTCATTTCATGTATGAGAATCTTCGTGGAGAAAATATAGAGGCGGCTAATTGGCTTAATAGGATCCCCAAGGAGAAGTGGGCCCAATCATATGATCAAGGAAGATGTTATGGCCATATGACAACCAACCTAGCTGGATCTATCAATTTGGTGTTGAAGGGAACGCGTCATCTTCCCATTACTGCTTTAGTGCAATCAACATATTATAGGTTGGCTGCATTTTTTGTTAAGATGGGGAACAAGCAAATTGCAATGATGGAGGGAGTGCACACATTCTGTGAAACAGTCACACAGACTATGCAAGAAAATTGCAGGAAAGCTAACTCCCACTTTGTTCGTAATTTTAAGCGAGCAAATCAATCTTTTCTGATTGAAGAGTTAGTTGATCCACAAGAGGGTGTTTCTGCAATGAAGTACAAAGTCAAGCTTAGTGACATGTGGTGTGACTGTGGGAAGTTTCAAGCACAAAGGTTCCCTTGTTCACATGTAATTGCTGCTTGTGCACATGTCCGTGTAGATTGCATGCAATATGTGGACAATGTCTATAGACTGGAAACTATATTGAATGTTTATAGACATGAGATCGAAGCAGTTGAAAATGAAGGTTATTGGCCTCAATATGATGGTCCATAAATGTGTCCCAATCAAGAAATGCGGAGAAATCCACATGGTCGGCCAAAATCAAGTCGTATTCGTAATGAAATGGACCTCAGGGAGAAAGGCCAACCAAAACGTTGTGGATTATGCAGAAATGAAGGTCATAGCCATTGAAAATGTCCGCATCAATCTGGCACATCGGGGGAGAGTTCGCATCAACAATAAAGGAATTACATGTTTTCATAACATGTAATATTTACATATTTTGCCTTTAAGGGAAAATGTTGTGCAAGTTTTTTTCTACTTATCATGTAATTTGGATTATTATTTTATATAAAATTAAGAAATTTTATAAAAATATATTGAATAATATATTTTATTACATTTTTATAAATTAAATAACAACATTAACATTTTAGTTAGATATGCTGAATAAAAAAATTAAAAATAACAATTAATTTCCCAACAAATTTAAAATAAATAACATGAAATGCAAAACATATAAATTTACATATTACAAAGTTAAAATACATTATTCTCGTTATATTGATAAAAGTACATCTATTCTAATTATTGCGTGGTGTAGAGCAACAGTGTCGAGCTCTCCTAGTGCGTGGTGGTTGGTCCCGTCGTTCAACCTCGTCAGTGGCACATATTCGTGTCGACCACGACCTATTGCTGTAACCGCCACTGGTTCCGATTGTATGTCATCCACCATTTCTTCTGTATCAAAAATTTGAAACCCATTGCTGGAGGAGCCAACACCTAGTTCACCCATAAAGGGAACCTGACTACTAGATAGACCCAGAAATGATGTACCATCAAATGCTGACGCAGGGGTTCCAAACTGATACATTGATGTTAGATATGCTGAACTTGGACTTAGGATAGGGAGCTGGTCATCTAACCTTGTCATTGGCGGTGATGGCCGGTAACACTCATCACCGTCATATCCGGGGTGACGACGAAATAACGATGACTGGATAGTACTCCATGATCCCTTCAGGTTCAGGATGACTAAATGACATCCTCGGTGCAGTGAACTCCGATGACGCCGGTTGACGCGTCCGCCCACATTGTCGGATAGGTCTAGGAGCTTTCATATCCTGTGTAGGAGGGACTGGAGTTGAAGTTCATCCGGTAAATGGCATACTCCTAACATCCTCATACACCGACGGTGGACAAACAAAAGGTCGACCTTCATTTTTATACCATCCTATGTAATCATCAGATAGGTTGAAATTATTACCAACATTCGGATAACTTGTCGGAATTCGTTGACAACGTATATTCCACCAATGGATCCAATGTTCATGCTTCGCAGGCCAGAATTCCTCATGACGGCCACGCATGTCGATCTTGTGAAGCTTATCAAGGTTCACAGGTGCTTGCGAAATTGGTTGTTGCATCCCAATTGTCGGAACACCCTGTCAGTTTGGTGTCACACTACATATGAAAAGCATATCAATGCTGTGTTTGCTTTCCATATATTACAATTATTGTAGGCATATGATGGGAGGCATGCCATAATTTCACTTGAGGAATATGGCATCCACAAAAATTGCGAATAATTATTACAAATTATTAGTTTCATATGGATTAAATACAAAAATATTTGAATGTAACAATCGAAACATTTACCTTATCATATCCTACTCAATCTAGTCGTAATCTTATACTTGCAAGGTCGGTCGGAGTCTCGGTAAAATCTCTACTCCTACTCCACCTGTTAAAGTGCATATAAATTCTTAATACACCTTTAAAAATACAAGTTCGTACAAAATTAATAAAATAGTAAAGATTATTACCTACTTGCAGGGGGGTATACAGCCGATACATCCACGCGCGGAGCAAGAAATGGCAGCAAATACCAAGCCCATGATTGTAGAAGCACTAAACATCCACCTATGTCATGGCTTTTTGGAACTGTAGCCCGGCACAGTTCTCTATACAAATCCGCCAAACACGCAGAATCCCAACTATAATTTGCCGCATGCTCTAAATCACGTAGTAATGGAAGATACATTAAATGCACCCGACTACTCGATTTGTCAGGCATTAGTAATCCTCCAATCAAACGTAAAATATATGCTCTAGCAGCATATTGTATCTGTTCTTCAGTTGCATGTAATGGAAGATTTTGAAAGAATTTCAACCAATTTAGTCTCACCGTTGAGCCAGATACATACTCATCTAGAGGTGCCGTGCCCAATAGATTTTGACACTCTTCATTCCAATCTAGCAAGCTTCGGCCTGTAACTGAATCGCCATGGACCGGAAGTCCAAGTTGAAGCGCAACATATTCTAGAGTTACCGTGCATTCACCAAATGGAAAATGAAAAGTGTGCGTCTCGGGTCTCCATCGTTCGATCAACGCACTGATTAAGTCAGGTTGTCTAAAAAATCGTCGAATTTGAGTTGCGTGATAAAATCCGACTCTTCTTAAGTGGTCGATAATAGATGGATACGGGTACTCCAATGTAAATTTCCTCGAACGTAATACGCGACGAGTATCCTGTTGATAATTAATTAAATTAAATTAAATAATTATAAAAATTAATATATTATAAAACTATAATAATTAAAAAATTAAACAATATAAAATTTCTAAAATTATAAAATAACAAAACAATAATAATATAAAATTTTAAAATTATAAATATAATTATTAAATAATTAAATAATATAAAATAAAAAACTATAAAATGAAAAAACAATAATAATTATAAAATTATAAAACTATATTATAAAAAATAAAATAATATAAAACTATAAAATGAAAAAACTATAATAATAAAAAATTAAACAATATAAAAAATAAATAATTATAAAACTATAAAATGAAAAAAAAAACAATAATAATTAAAAAATGATAAAACTATAATAATTAAAACATTAAGAATTATAAAAATATAAAACTATAAAATTACAAAATTATAAAATAATAATTAAAAAATTACTAAAAATCGATAATGTAATACAAATAATATTACAATAATTTACTTACCTCTTTAAATATAACCGAGGATATATGATTTTCTTGCAACCTCAATAGTGATGATGAATCCATTTTTAAATATTGTTGTAGAAAAAAATATTGTTGGTAGAAAAAAATTGATTGTAGAAAGAAGAAAGAAAATTAAAAGTGGTATTTATAGAAGAGTGGTGTGTGTGGAGGGGGGTTGAAGGCAACGGTCAAGTTACAGTTGCCTTCAAAAAGTTTTGAATTTTTTTTTTATATTTTGTATTTTATTATTATTATTTTGTTTCAAAAGGTTATATAATAAAATTTAACTAAAACATTTATAAAACAATTTCATAAAATTTAAAATTTAAATAAGAAATAAAAATTTTTATATAAAAATTTAATAAGAAATATAATTTTCTTTTTTAAATTTCAATAAGAAATAAAATTTTATTTTTATAAAATTTTAATAATAAATTAAATTTTATTTTTATAAAATTATAAAATTTTAATATATATTTAAAAAAATAAAAAACAAACCAAGATAAACTTTTTTTTTAATTTGTAATTTTTAAAATTAAAATACAAATTTTAAAAATAAATTTGTAATTTTTTTTTTTAACCGTTGGACTTTTAAATTTAATTAAAAAATTAAAAAAAATATACCACCAAGGGAAATCGCCACCCCCATGGCTATTTCCCTTGGTGAAATTGAAAAAAAATTCAATTTACACCAAGGGAAATCGCCATGGAGGGTGGCGATTTCCCTTGGTATATTTTGAATTTTTTTTTTTAAAAACACCAAGGGAAACCGCCACCCCATGGCGATTTTCATTGGTGTTTTTTGAATTTTTTGAAAATTTTAGCTAAAAAATCGCTATGGGAGATGGCGATTTCCCAGCTGATTTTAAAAGGAGCGGATTTTGAGAATTAATTTAAAACAGCGGTATTTTGATAAATAATTTTTTTTAGCTATATTGTGATAAAAAAAAATCTATAATAAAGCTTAAAGGATCAATTGGTAAAAGCTCTAATTTGTATTACATTAGGTGTAAATAACATTTAAAAGCTATATAGTTGTCTCTCGTACAAAGAATCTTACTGTGTCGGACAATGATGAAAAAATGGGATCGAATCAAATCGGTTGATCGAATCAGTTGAATCGGAAATAAGAAGTCTGTTCGGTCTAGCACTATGCATAAAATCGTGAGTTTCTTGAACAGACAAAAAACTTGTTCAACATGTAAAAGATCGGATAAAATCGGTAAATAACTTGATTTTAATTTTTTATTTTTTTGTATGTGATGAGATTTGAACCTTTGATCTTTTAATTTTATATTAAAAATTATACCATTCAATCAAATGTATATTTTTATTAAAAATTTACTATATTTAATACTTATTTAATATTAATTTTTTTTAATTTAACAAACTATTTAAACCGATGTTTTGAAATCCCATCAATTTAATTTTTGATTCGATTCGATTTTATAAACATTGATGTTCGGAAAGCAAGGAACTATTGCAGACACTCTAGCAAGGCTTCGATTTTCTACCATACTGTTGTTGATGTCAAAATGAAAGTCAATACTCTGCTCTCTAATGCAACCAAATCTACAAAACATGATTTTATGCAATAATTAGGGGATTTGATAGTGAAATTTTGTCTTGTTTGTATATTTTGTTGTTTTGAACACTAAATGTTATGCCTTTCTTTCATGTAGCATATTTTCTATGCTTCTTTGGATTTTTGAAATAATAATTTTCAATTATCCAAAAAAAGCTATATAATTGCTTTTCAACATCTAAAGCTTAGAGTACAATACTCTTGAGTTTCATAAGTTCAACCCCTATAGTTATATCAAATTTTATTTGCAAACCACTTTCTTAAACTTAATCTTATTTTCTTTCTTTTACTTTTAGGTTTTCTTTTTAGGATGGTAAAATTCGATTCGACCGATGGATTTCGCACAGATTTTTTTCGAATGGAAAGATTTTTTTTTTTTTGAAGAACGGGGTGGGGTGGAGCGGGGCGATTTTGGTAAATGCTTGCTCCGTCCTGTCCCGACTTTTGAAGTTACTATCTTACTTCTTAAAATATTGTATATTTTCCTTATATTTTTAGCATATATATTAGATATATATACTAAAATCATATATATACTAATACTATATATATATATTTAGTATATATATGTATATTATATATATTAAAGAATTTTATATACTAAAATTATGTTTATGAATAAATTATTATAATATTAAGCTAAAAATAATTAATTAAAATTGGAGTGTTACGGAGTGAATCACCGTGGAGCGGTTATGAATGTAACCGACATCTATGGAGGTGAATGTTTCCAACATCCATGCAAGAGTGGGACGAAAGTGAATAAGGCAATTCCTGCCTCCACTCCGCTCCATTACCATTCCTATTTTTTTTGGACTCTTTTTAAGTCAAAAGTTGTTGATTGAACCCAAAATTTACCATCTATATAGAAAATATTGAGTCAAATATTGACAAATCTTTATAGCTAAAAAGAATAAGAGAACGAAGTTATAATATCGATACTAGATTATGACACACTTATGTGGATGAATGACAAAAAAAAGAGTAAAAATTATTATATTTAAAAATATCAAATTAATGGGTAGTTTTTTTAAGATATAAAAATATATAATTATTCCTAATTTTATCTCATTGTTAATAATTTTTTTAAAGTTTTTAAGTAATTTTTTTGACTAATTTGTTGTCCGATTAATTCGTAACACTAATTTAGTTAATCTTTTAATACACATGCATTATGTGAGTAAAAAAATATTTTGAAAAACATAAATTGTATTTTTTTAAAAACAAATGTAAAAATAAAAAAATTAAAAAAAGTAGTTTTTTTTAAGCCCATAGTATTTTAGAAAAGTGGATAAATTTTTTAAAAATAAATAAGTAATTTTTTTTAAAAATATTATACAAAATATTGAAATATATAATTATTCCTATTATATTTTTTTTGATTTTATTTATCTTTTTGTATTTTCATCGATTGAATTGATATGATTTAACTCGTGACATTAATTTTAATTAAAAATTAATAAATAATATAAATTATTATATGCGTTAATCTCATAATACGAAAATAAATCATTATTACTATTAATCAATTAAAGATTATAAAACAACAAAAAAATCAAATTCTTATATATATATATATATATTTAATACTTATTCTTATAGTATTCTTTTGATACTATTAATTGAATACAAAATAATGATGGAGTATGTAAAGATAATAATAAATGAAATAAATAAAATGACTTCGTTAAGAAGAAAAGCATAACTGCCATGGCGGACGGACCTCCTTTTTCTTTACTCAAACCCACTGCTCCTCTCTTTGAAAATTCAACCTTTTTCTTTTCTTCCCTTAAAACAACACTCACTGAGTCACTTCTCACTCACTCACTCTCTCTCTCTCTCTCTCTCTCTCTCAAACTCGAAAAAGGAAAAGGAAGATTCCCAAAAATGTCCCTTTCGACGCGGCAGAGGCGAGCTACGACGTCGGATCTTCCGTCATCATCATCGGAACCGTCGAAGCCAGAATCATACACGAAAGTGGACAAGCCAGGACGATCATCATCATCGGAAGGCGATGGGGAAGAGTCGGGAAACGACCGCGGATTGGGGTGGTTCACGGCGTTGTTTGCTTTGGGAGTGCTACGGTACATGAGCGCCACATCAAATATAATACACGACTGCGATGAAGTCTTCAATTATTGGGAGCCTCTCCATTATCTTCTCTATAAATCCGGTTTCCAAACTTGGGAGTATAGGTAAACGCCTCTACATACGAATTTAATCGTGTATTTATACGTACATGTATATAAATACACGTATATCTATATGGTTATACTTGATTGTTACTTTTCCTTTTTTTTTCTTTAATTTTAATGGAAGCGGATGTAAAAATGTGAATTTGGATTAAAACAAAAACAAAATTTATTTTTGAAGAATAAGAAAAATGAACTTTTGTGAATAATAAGATACGTTATTTTTTATTTTATTAAAATTATTGTGTCAATGTAGGTTTTTTTTTTTTTTTTTTTTAAGTATTTGTTCATTTTTTAAAGTTAAATATGACTTTAGAGGTGAAAAATAAATAGTTAAAAAATAATAAGTCGTAAAAGTAACAATTAAAGGGTGCCTTAAGTTCTTGTGTTTATTTTGGGGGTAGTTAAATCTTTGTTTAGTTAGTGAGAAAGTACTGGAAAGTGAGGAATTGGAATTTTATGCTATTATTATTTTTAAAATTTACTCTTGAAGTAAGAAATTAAGTTTTTTTTTTTTGGCCAGGAGAAGTAAGAAATGAAGTTTGCTACTGCTAGGTGATACATAAAAGTCATACTTATGGTCTATGGATCAATGCATAAATGTTTATGAGTGTGTTAGATGGTGCTTGTGTTCATCAGTAAGGATTGGGCTAGTTTTTCTTGAAAATAGGTTTGAATGGAGTTCATCGATTAACTTAGTCGGGATTGTTTATGTGCTGGCGTGTATGTATTTGGAAATGGATTTTGATTGAAATTTTCAGGTAAAATCTAAAAAATTAGGGTTGTAAGTGAACCGAAGAGGTTTATTTGTTATTACAAAGTAGTTACATATGGTCATTGTGTTGCATTTGATTTATTTCCTTCTTCTATAGATGCATTGTTGTATTTTCTGGGAGCATGAATCTATTTGAGTTATCAAAACTTCTGTGGCTAAAGTCTACCCTTTTCGGTTAAAAACATTCTTATCGTCCATTCTTACTGCTACTTAGAAAATAATTTGTCATGGTGAGCAGATTGTTCTCAGTTGTCAGTAACTGTTTTACTGTGGCAGTTATCTCATTTGTATGTTCATTGCAGTTCTGAGTTTGCACTCCGGTCATATTTGTACGTTATTTTCCACGAATTAGTGGGCCGACCTGCTTCCTGGCTGTTTGCTGATGAAAAAGTAAGTTTCAAACCTCCTAAGATGTTAATTTTATGGGGTTTTTTTTAATATATTTTGAACATTCTTATATTTGCCTTTTGATCTTATAGGTGAGAGTTTTCTATGCGGTGAGACTCTTTCTTGGTCTTCTATCTGTTATTTCAGATGCCACTCTAGTGGTAGCAGTTTCCAGAAAGTATGGAAAACGTCTTGCTTCTTATGCACTTGCAATGCTCTGCTTAGCTAGTGGTTGTTTCTTTGCCAGCACAAGTGAGTGACTTTTTCCATCTTTCTGTCAATTTCCAGAATACAGATATAAGCTCATGCTTTTCCATGTAGGTTGTAGACTTTCTGCTTCTTCTAACAAAGTAATCGGATTTAAGCTGTATGAGAATGCCTAACAAATTCTATTTTTCTCTCAGATTGCTTTATTTTTATTACTGTGAATTTTTTTTTTCCAGGTTTTCTGCCTAGTTCATTCTCTATGTATGCCATGAGCCTCTCATCAGGGTTATTTCTACTTGAGAAACCTGCATGGGCTGTTGCAGTTGCGGCTGTGGGAGTAATCCTAGGTTGGCCATTTTCAATCTTGGCATTTCTTCCGGTCACATTGTACTCTTTAGCTAAACAATTCAAACAAGCATTTCTTTCTGGTGCTCTCACCTCAATAGCTCTTCTTGTAAGTACTTTTAATCGCTAAATTTGGTTATTATCTGTAAACTTTCTGGATATATGATTTTGATATCTTAACTTAGTGATTGACATTAACATATTTGTAATTGATTCATATTTAGTTTTTCGGTTTTTCCATTTGTTGTTCAATTGTGAATAATTGAAGTTCCTTCTCCAGGCACTCTCCATACTTGTTGATTACTGCTACTACCAACGGTGGACATCATCTTTTTTTAATCTCCTAGTGTATAATGTCTTAGGAGGTGGTGAGAGCCATTTGTATGGGACTGAGGGGCCACTTTTTTATATAAGGAATGGGTTTAACAACTTCAACTTCTGTTTCATCCTTGCTTTGCTTTTCCTGGGAATTCTGCCAATTGCAAGGAAAAAGTATGCCCCTGACCTGCTTATTGTAATCTCTCCTCTTTATATATGGCTGGCATTTATGTCTCTGCAGCCACACAAAGAAGAAAGGTATGATTGATCTTATTATCTTAAACGTCCTTACCAAATTCTGTTTACATTTTATCTTTCCTGTTTCTTTTCCCTGACATAAAATAGATAAACAAAAAAAAAGTATTCTAATATATAACTTAAGATGTTTCAAGAAGGGTTCGGAAATTGCTTTGGCCCAAAGCTTTAGGCTAATCTTGCATGATATGTTCTGCAAGAGAACAAAACACGGCATATTTGTTATTGCCTTTTTACATGTCCTGAACAACCTTTAATATCCATCTTGCCTGCTTTGAGATGTAACAGTCCATTATATTTAATTGTCCGCGCAGATTTCTTTATCCCATATACCCGCTTGTTTGTGTTGCGGCTTCAGCTGTCATTGAGAGCTTTCCTGATCTTTTCCGAGACAAATATAATCCCTACGATAATTCTATTATAGTTATGGTGGGCATCTTCTACATTTCTCTGATCCCTCTATGCCTACAACACTAAGCTCTCATTCAAATGTTCTTGGCATGTTTATGCAGATGGCCAAAATTCTTAGACCTGTGGCCCTCAGTCTCATATTATGTGCCTCACATTCACGTACATTTTCTTTGATCAATGGTTATGCTGCTCCTTTGGAGGTTTACAAGATCTTGGAGCACCATGATGATGCAGGAACTGGTAATGAATAATCTCTTATATGATGCACTAATATTGTTGTAGCTTGTTTATTTTTGTTATTACATATCTGAAAATTTACTGGACCTACAAAAATGGATTTTCATTTTGACAGCCATGTAGTGTTGACATTTATGTTTATGCGGAACTTTATCAAGAATGCATAACATTTTTTTTTTCCTTGCATGTAGGTTTTTTTGTTTACTAATGTCAATTGTCTTTCTTTACAATTGCCTTTCTAGTAAAAGTTTCGTTGGTTTGCTAGATTTTCCTTATCAACATGGTCGAAAGCTTTAGAGATGCTAAGCAGATGGGTAAAATACTAAGTGCTAAATAATTTTAATGATTGCAGGTTCTGTGCTTTGTGTTGGAAGTGAGTGGCACCGTTTCCCATCATCATTTTTTGTTCCTAGTTATGTTGGTGAAGTGAGATGGATTGATGACGGATTCCGAGGTCTTCTTCCATTCCCTTTCAATGCTACTCTGGGAGGGACTGCAGCAGCACCACCATACTTTAACAATAAAAACAAGGCATCAGATGAGCAATATGTAATTAACCCCTGACCTAGTTCTTTAGAATAACCTTTATGTTACTCGGACTCGGGTGTGAGTGTCGGACACGGATATGTTTGATTTATTCTGAGTTTTTCCCTTTATTTGGAGGGTCCTTGAGGGATCATATCCCCATACCTATGTCCAGATATGCGTCGGACACGAGTGTCGGACAAGGGTATCTTAAGAAAAATAAAGAGTCGGAGCAACATAGGAATAACCTTAATCTTTATGCTTTTACATTTGTATATTTTTTCAGTTGTAAATTGACCCACAATATGAATTTCAGCTCCAAGATCTTCAAGCTTGTACGTTCCTGGTCGAGCTGCAGCTCAACCGACCTTACCCTTATCGTGGAAATGACTTATCAACATGGGAGGTAAAAGCAGTATATTTTCATTTATTTTTCCATTTTCTTATTTTTTTATGTTCTTCTTCTCGTATGATTTATTGAAATTGCACTTGTTTCAGCCTATTGCAGCACTACCTTACTTGGACAGGGAGCTCTCACCTGCCAAGTATCGGTCATTTTTCATCCCATACTTGTGGCAGCAGAAGAATGTCTTTGGCATGTACAAACTTCTGAAAAGAGTATCAGAGCCAAAATGATAAATGACATGTTAGTTATTTCCTCCTTAGTTCTCGTGTTTTTTCTTTCCGAAGTATCCTGACCGTTGACTGCTTAGAACCGTATTTTTTTTTTCCTTCTATTTTCATGTTATTCCTAGCGTATGCTCATCGGGGGAAAAGAAAACAGAAACAAAAGGAAAAATTAGAACACTAACACACATTGATCCCAGTGTTTAGATGATTTTGTTGTCGTTCTCGCTTCATGTAGGCTTTTATGCTGCCGTGTTTGTGCTGATTAAGTTCTCTTGTTACTTGGTTTGTTTAGTTAATGGTTTATAACACTTTCATTTCCCTTTTTTTGGTTCTAAGAAAAGTTTGGAAATCAGCAGATCGTGTTTTAATGCTGTTGAGACTTACCATTATTCCTCTGGTTTGGATGTGTGGCAAGAGATGCATTCTTTATAACTATGTTGTTCCGATTTTTCATTTTTCTTGAAGTAGTTATGTCCAACGCATATTTAGATATGGGTATGGGAATATGATTTTCCAAGGACCCTCCATTTATATGGAAAAACTTAGAAAAAATTGAACATACCCGTGCCGGATACATACTTGTATTTGACATTCACATCCGAATCCGAGTACCATAGCTTTATACCACAATTACTACGATGATGATGAAAAAACTCGAATATATTAATCGTGACCTAATCCAATAAGCAGCTTTGTCGTACTTGTTTTATTTGCTTGGTCTCACCTTGCCAAATCCCAACCAGAAAAATAAAGATGACTTAACCATGGTTTGTTTGAAACCTATTAACATTAGAATTTTGGTTTTGGCTCCCCCTTCCTCTTTAGTTCAATTAACATTCCCCATCTATTTTATTTTGTTTTATGTCATCCAAATTTGTGGGTAAGTGTGAATACGACAGGAATAGGTCGGTAACGGATGGGATATTTATAATTTTTAAAATATTCAAATTTGATTAATTTATATCAAATCTGAACTCGTTTATTATCCGAATTTAAATCTGAATTAGTTAGCAATGTTTGTCGGATATCTAAATTCGTTAAATATTCGAATTCTTGGTAATAAAAGTTTGCATGCCAATATTCGGATCTCTACACAAGCATAAAATTTGCTATATTTGATAAATATGTATGTATCGTATTCGAATATCCGATAATATCTATATAAGTAAAGCAGATTCAGATAATAGATTTGGGATTTGGATATTCGATGCTATTTAAACCAAAACAAAACGGATTCAAATATCAATATTCAAGGGTTTTTATCTAAATTTGTCACAGATAATAAATCTAATATCTGAATATCTAAAGAATCTGATAATATTGAATATTTGATTTTTTACTATCATTTGCCATATCTATTCCCATCCCTATACAGAAACAAAAGATCTGGACATTGTTTGATTCCCATCCCTATACAGAAACAAAAGATCTGGACATTGTTTGATGGAATTATAAGATCCAGGTTTAAGGGTGAGTATTTGGTCAGTTCGGTTTTAAAATTTCGAAAATCGATTAAACTGAATAAACCTATAAAATCGACCGACAGATTCTAAAATCGAAAAAATCAAAACTGATTTAAGTCGATCGTTCAGTCGGTTTAATCGGTTTTAACTATTTAAAAAATAGCTTATTTTTTATATTTTATTATATAATATAAATGATATATTATATTATATAGAATTTTAAATTATTATGTAAATATATTTTATTTATATTATATTTAAAATAAAATTAAAAAATAAAATTAAAAGCGTCAGTTAGTTCGGTCTATTCGGTTATCAATTTTAAAAACCGATAACCGACCGAACTAATCGACTAAATCGATTTTCATAAACCGACTAATTTTAAAACCGAATAAATCAAACCGAATTAACCAAATTCAATCGATTCGATCAGTTAAATCGGTTCAAACCGATTAATGCTCACCCTATCCACATCCTATTAACACAGATGCATTGAGTAGGACAATCTCTACTTTCACATTCAATGAGGAAGATAATCAAAATTATGTTAACTGGCTGGCAAGGGAGATGTTACAAAGTGGTATGAAAAGGTTGATTCTAGCAATACAACACAACTGAGTCTGTGTGGTAATAATATAAATGACGGAAGAAAGAAAGAAAGAAAGCTTTTTCTAAAGTAATGTCGAAACTTTGCCAGAACCCACAACCAACAAAGTAGTTTTTACATCCAGGAAATAAGGTGTCTCTGAAAAAAAAAATGCTCATCTCATTTTGACAAATGGGAGATTAGAAAAGCTCGGGATGAAAACAGGAGAAGTCTACAATACATACGTTGAATTAGGAAGAATAATGTCACGAATAGTTCTTGAAGTTTATCAAATTTGTTAATGTGATACCTATACTTTAAAAGTGTCTATTTTGATAATTAACGTTTTCACTTCATTTGCTATTATAGTACTTATCAGCAACACCGTTAAATATTGATGACGTGACTTTTATATTTAATAAAAAGTTGACACGTGGCACCATATAATGATGCCACGTGTATTACCAAAAAATATTATTTTAATTTAAAATTTAAAATTATATTTTTTTTTACATGTGGCACCACACAGTGATGCCACGTGTAATAATAAAAACATTTATTATTTTAATTTTAAAACAAATATTCTTTTCTTTTCTTTTTTCTCTCTTCACCTTTTAATTTTAATAAATATTTTAACAAAAATTAAAAAAATAAATATTTTAATTTTTGTAATTTTTAATAAATATTTTTTAAAAATTAAAACAATAAAATATTTTTATTTTATATTTTGATTTTTGTAATTTTTTAAAATAATTTTTTAAAAATTTCATATATTATAAATTTTTTAACAAGTAATTTTAAAATATTTTATATTTTAAAAATAATTTTAGTTAAATATTTTATTTTTTTTAATTGTTAAAATAATTTTTTAATTTTTAATTTTTTAAAAAAAATAAATAAAAATTTAATAGAAAAACATATTTAATTTTTAAAAATATAATTTTAAAATTTTTATATTGTTAATATATATATATTTTAAATAGATATTAATTTTTAAAAATATAATTTTAAATTTTTAAAATTTTTAAATTTTTAAAATTTTTTTTTTTTCAAAAATTCAGATATTAATTTCTAAAAAATCAAATGCTACCATGTGTCATCACCTGATTAGTCAATGCCACATCATCATCTATATCTAACGGTGTTAGGTCAAGGTATCACATTGATACACAGTTTGATAGTACAAGTACCAAATTGAACATTTTTAAAGTACAGGTACCACATTGACAAATTTGATAAATTTTAAGGGCTATTTATGACATTATCCCAATTAGGAATAAGGTGTTAATGGGCCAGGTCGGGTTCGGGGTGAACCTAAGTTTGATATCAACACCATATATACTTACCCAAACCCGGTCCGACCCAAAATATGGAACTCAAATTCTACTCAAACCAACTCATATTTGTAAATGGATAATCAAAACCCGTTTAGATCCGTCCATATTATTTTTTTCTAAAAAAATTTAAAACAAATGTTATTTTTTATTTAATTTTTAGTTATTTATCTTTTTTTTATTAAGTTCTAAAACATAAATAACTTAATACATTTTTAAATGTTTACACTATAATATTATTATATTTATTTTTTATATTATATAAATTACATAACATATATAAATATAAAAATTATATATTATATAAATGAAAAACGAGCCGAGCTGAGCTCGAGCTTTGATTGTTGGAGCCAAAACTCGACCCATTTTTTAAACGGATCTTATTTTTTTGCCCAAACTCATATTTCGAGTTTAATATTTTTGTTTAACTCCTCCCAAATATTAAGCAGGCTTTCAAGTTTGGACGGATAGCTCGACCCTTAAACAGGTCTAATAAGGAATAAGAAGTTGAATTTCAATTAATAACACATATATGTTGCAAAAAGAATAAATATAGCAGCTCAAAGGGCAGGATTCGAATCCCTCTTTTCCAAAAATAAAATAAAATTACAGCAAAACAAGATTACATCAATTATGCTACATTGCTATATGTGTTATCCTATAGCAATGCTATACCAATAGAGGGGGGCTTCACATTGCAGAATTCTCCAACTTGAATACTGGTGGAATTCAGGTCTTCTCATCTTGTACCAACCGGCACGGATCGGTACGTACTAGTACAAAAGCGGAAATGGTACGATGTTGGTATCGTTTCGTTTTTCTTCAAAATCGAAACATACCGGCCGGTACAACCGATACTGGTACGGTACTAACTTTAAACAGTTGAGGGTTTTTGAATGAAATGGGTAAAAGTGACTGCAAATCTCTACAAGGGTTGCATACTTGACATTTAAGAAGCTATATTAGACAGGGCACGGGTGTCAATCTTTCGATATCAGCTCCTAGATTTTGAAGCTTCCGATCTATATTCTCATAACCCCGGTCAACATGTGCAATGTTGTAGATCTCTGTGGTTCCTTTTGCAGCCAATCCAGCTAATATAAGTGAAACCCCGCCTCTCAAGTCACTCGCAATAACACGAGAGCCTCGCAACGAACTGGCAAAAGGCACCATCCTATGGTAAATGATTCCAAGTTAAATGAACATCCAAAACCTCATATCAAAGAGAACACCTTACCTTCCTTCGTCTTTCCCGAAAACTAGGGCATTGCTCCCACAAACCCAAATTCTTGCTCCAAGCTTCTGCAGTTCCCTTACTATCCAAATGAGAGGACTAAATAAGACAAGGCTTATGGCTGATATCATGGAAGAAGGAAGTAAGCATATCATGGGCTAGCTATGTTACTCGGACTCGGGTGTAAGTATCCGACACGGGTATGTTTAATTTTTTCAAAGATTTTCATATATTTGGAGGATCAAATCTCCATACCCATGTCCGGATATGTGTCGGATACGGGTACTTCAAGAAAAATGAAGAGTCGGAGCAACATAATGGGCTAGTATATATAAAAAAATTGACAATGCTTAGGAGAAAAAGTATGCTTTGAAGAACAGCAATGAGAATAATTCCCAAACAACAGAACATGCAACATTGCCTGATGTTATTAAATCCGAAAGTGCTCCTTTTGATGTTTCTCCATTGCACATGATAAAATTAAAGTGAAAATCAATATTCAACGACACATTATAGCTCAGTTTAAACATACCATGACTCATACGCTTGTCAAACACAGACTCCTCCACCAAGCTTGAACCAGCGCATGTAGTGAGAAGTGCCATTGTTTGAGGTTGCAGATCTGTTGGAAATCCTGGAAACGGACTCGTCTTAATATCAAAACGTTTCAAATCGTCACCAATATATGTAGGGACTGCTGAAACCTGTGCCGATAGTTTTCTTGTCACAAACAATAAACTAAATGGGCAAAAGGAAAACATGTCAAAAGATTTTCATACCTGCAGTGTATGCTGGTCAAACTGTGAAATTTTGCAGCCTGCTTTCGAGAGTTTGTTGATCAAACATGATATGCGGGAAGGAATGACAGGTGACAACGAGATGCATGAGCGAGTAATTGCTGCAGCAAGCATAAAGGTGCCTGCTTCAATACGATCAGGTGTTATAACACATTCAGAACCATAGAGCTGGCTTTTTCCCTGAATAACTAGATTGTCACTCCCTGCCCCTTCAATGGATGCCCCACTGTCTGTCAGAAAACGAGCAAGATCAACCACCTCTGGTTCCTGTGGTCAAAATATGGGGCATGAACTCACTAAAATGAGTTAATTCATTACATTATACAACACAATTCTAGATTTCCTCCCATCATGTTCATAACCAGAAATTAAAACCTCAGTGAGATTCCTCAACTCATACTTTGGCCACATTTGAAAGCACAGTTATCCCATCAGCCAATGATGCTGCCATCATAAGAGTTTCACTTGCCCCAACACTTGGGTAATCGAGTCGGAATCTCCCTCCAATCAATCCTCTGCCATTTGCAGCATGTGCCTGAACTTTCCCATCCCTGTAACATTACAAAATTTGCATTTCACTTAACTCATCATATCGTTCAACAAGCTCATACACCCCGAAACAGTTTCATCATTTAATGATGGATTTTGCTAACAAGTTTCTAAAGGCATTTTTTAAGGTTACTAAATATAGTAATATCTTCAATCAATGCATTAGAAATGATGAATAAAGTTGTCAACTTTTCCATTTAATACAATGTTATAACTATAAATAGTATATTAACTAATCTTAAAGAGTGTCATAAGGGCACTCGTTAGCAAGACCCTTTAATGATTTATGCACTGATTTATGCACATCGGATAATTGACTGACAGCCAGAACTTTCTTTCCTTTGTCTCAGACTTCAGAATTATACAATAACTAGATGAGTCATTCACAGTAGTATTCAACAAGACATATAAAAACTACATAAAAGAAATTGTCATGTTCAATCAACATAGTTCTAACTCAAAAAAGAACAACATTGCAGTCAAAAGAACAAGGAAAAGAAAGTAAATTTATTATTACTACTTGCCTCAATTCAACAACAGCACCAAGAGCCCTTAACCCACGAATATACAGGTCGACAGGCCTCTTCCCAATATCACAGCCACCAGGCAAGTCCACAATAGCTTCTCCAAACCTGGCCACCAATGGCCCTATAACAAAAAACCCACCTCTAATCTTCTTCATTTCCTCCAAATCCACCTCCACTTTTTCAACTCCATCAGTGTTAACCATCATTTTCCCATCAAAGGCCTCAACTTTAGCACCCAAAGAGCTCAAGATAGAAGCCATGGCTTCGACATCTGAGACATTGGGAACGTTGTGCAGAAGAGAACTGCCTGAGCAGCAGAGAGTGGCTGCTAAGAGAGCTAAAGAAGAGTTTTTTGAGCCACTTATGGTAATGTGGCCTGAGAGAGTTGCAGGTCCTTTGATTTTGAAAATGGGGTTTTGCTGGGGCTTTTGGGGGGTTTTAGAGAAGTGGGTTTTCGGAGAAGAATAAGAGGAAATTAAGGGTTTTGAAGGTTTTGGTTTTGGAAAAATGGTGATGTTGAAAAAGAGAGCCATTTTTAGAGTTCTTTTGGGGGTTTTTTGGCCAAATCCTTCTTGGGGTTTAAGGTGGCTTGATTTTATATTTGGTGTTTTTGTTCGTTTTGTCAGGTTTTTCTTTATCCTTTTGCTGGAAAATGACAGGGTGCCCTGGAACAACACTATGATTCTATGAATAAGGCTTGTTTGTTTCATTGTTTGGATTTGTTCTTTTTTACCTTTGGCTGGGTTACAAGTTATCAATTTGCAAGAAGAAACCTAATCTAGCATTTTAATCTCTTACTAGATATTATTTTTGAAATTAATAAATCAAATATTGGTTTTCTTTTCCAAATTTCAAAAATAAAAGAATTTTTGCATTAAAGTTATAATTAGATGAGGCACAACTTTTTGTTTTATACAAATGATTTTGAGCTCAGTAATGATAGAAAAAAATCTCTTTCAATTTTCATCTCAAAAATCTTATACCTTTCTTCATAAGATTCATATGAAACCACTCAATTAAAATCTCAAATTCTAACAGTTCGAGTGTCTCATTGTGGACTTCAAAAGGAATTCTTTATAAGAGAAGATAATGGGAAATAGCCAAACATGAAATAATAATAATGTTTAAATTTGCCACTCTATTTAAACTAAAGTGATATCATTCAGCGGATGCAATTCAATGTAGTAGTTTAGATCTGTTCATGGCCGCGATCCGAATTTTTTTTCTTCTTATCCAAGCCCATTCGGACTAAGCCCGGGCTGGCCTGTATAAACCCGTTTTACTATTCAATTAAAATATTAAAAAAATTATTTTTTATAATTAAATTTAAATAAAAATAATATTTTAATACTTAAACAGTTATCCGAGCTAGACTGGGCTTGTTCGGATCATAAAAAATCATGTTCAGGCCTGGTCAATACGGGTCGGATTTGACGAACTATCCGACCCATGAACAAATCTATGTAATACTTGAATTTTTTCATTTTGTCGACTAATTTGTCTTAACATTTAACTCTATTATCAAAATTGGTTGATATGTCAAAATGACCGATCAAAATGTACCATGTGACAAATTAAATCTGTCATTTTTTAATTCATCATGTGTGTCTAACTGTAAGCTCATTTGTAAAAAAAAATTATTTTATTTGTAATAAAATAAAATTTAACAAAATTTATATTTTGAAAAAATATATAATTTATAAAAAAATTCTCTTCCTCTTTCTCTTTCCCCAAATCTTGAGGCTAAATCCGACCCAAAAACCACCGTATCTAGTTAGGGCTAGTTTAGCATTGCTGTTGGAAAAAGTTTGGGTTGAAAAAAGTTCGAGTTGAAAAAAGTGTGTTTATAAAGTATGGTAAAAAAGTGTGGTTTAAAAACTTTTAAATGTTTAGTATTGCTGTGAAAAAGTGTTGTTGAAAATTGAAATGTCAAAAAAATATATGTTTAAAATAATAAAAGTGTAAAGATGTGAGGATAATAAAGTTATTTTATCAAAAAGCCAGCTTTTAAAGCCCAAAAGCTATATTTTTTGGCTTTTTGGTTTGGCTTTTCAAACCATGGTTTCAACAGTAGAAGCCATATTTTTTTATCTGTTTAGTATTGCGTTTGCGGTGAAAAACAACTTTTGACCTCAAAAGCTGTACCAGAAGCAATGCTAAAGGAGGCTTTAGACGAGGCGGAATCCCGCGTTGGTGTGAAAAACGACTTGAAATCGCTAGGGAACACCCTAAGGCCTAAATCAAGTTGTCTTATTGATTTCGAGGTTGTTTCTTATAAAAATATTTTTTAAAAAAATATTTTATTTTTTATTTTCAAAATGCATTATTTGATTGGTCCGAAATTGGTAATGTGACGGTTTTTTATTGGTTCAAGATTGGCAATGTGGCGAATTTTGATTGATCTGTTTGATACACCAATAAATTTTTTAAAGAATTAGGCATTAGATTATATGGATAAACGGGTTTAAGTATCACATTGAAAGTTTTTTAATATAGATATCAAATTAAAAAATTTATAAATTACGTGAGCTAAAAAGATATTAACCCAATTAGAAAGTAAAGTACATTATTCAAATATGCTTGATAAATGTGAGCTAAAAAGATATTAACCCAATTAGAAAGTAAAGTACATGATTCAAACAGGGGCGAATTCAGGTTGCAGGCGGGGCCCTAATTTTTTTAAATCCTTTAAAAGTTATATGATATCTATAATTTATAACTTACGATAAAAGTTATCCCATGTTCAATAAGATTGCTTAATTTAAAATTTAAAAGTTTTGCTTTAATGATACCTAAGTTTAAGTATTAATTATAATTTGAGAGTTAATTAGGGAATCTAACTAATACTTATTTTTAGTTTATGAGACTCAAGTGATATTTTTGAATTAAATTAGGGAATTTCGTCTTTCTTTATAACAAAAAATATTATTTTTGTAAGTTTTTTAGATTTTTATTTTTAAATGATGTATTTAAAAGTGTTGATCCTCACGTTGACTAGCGAGTCGATTTAGGATTCGTACTCGACTCATACGAAAAAAAAGTTAAATTTTTTTAATTTTAAATGATGTATTTAAAGAGGTTGATCCGCACGTTTACTCACGGGTTAATTTAGAATTCGTACCCGATCCGCTCGGAAAAAAATATAAAAAGTTTTATTTTATTTTTAAATAATATATTAAAAGAGGTTGGTCCGCACGTTGACTTGCGTGTCGATTTAGGATCCATATTTGACCATCTCGAAAAAAATTAAAATTAAAAATATAAATTTTATTAATTATTTTTGTTTTAATTTTAAATGATGTATTTGAAGGGGTTGGCCCGCACGTTGACTCATGGGTCGATTTAGGATTTGTACTCGACCCACTCGGGAAATCTTTTAAAAAATATTATTTTTTAATTTTTTTTTAATTTTAAATGATGTATTTAAAGGGGTTGATCCACATGTTGACTCGCGAGTCGATTTAGGATTTGTGACCCAACCTGCTCGGGAAAAGTAAATAAATAAATTTATTTCATTAATTATTTTTTTTTATTTTAAATTATGTATTTAAAGGAGTTGGTCAGCATGTTGACTCGCTGGTTCTATAATTATTTAAATGATGTATTTTTATTTATTTTGTGGGGAAAGAAAGAGAAAGAGAAAGAGAAATAGAGGGAAAAAAAGAAGGAAAGAGAAAAAAAGATGAAAAAGATTTGTACATTCGTATCGTGTTCGTATTATTTTTCGTGTTCATATTATGTTTGTGTGTATTCAAAGTATGCGTTCGTGTCGTGTTCTTATTATTTTTCGTGTTCGTGTTATTTTTGTATGTTTTCAAAGTATTAAAAATTTATATAAATTTTTACACGTTAATAATTCAGTTTATGTAGATTTTGACACGATCGTGTATTTGTGTTGTGTTCATGTTATTTTCGTGTCGTGTCGTATTTTAATTATTTTTCATGTATTTGTGTCGTGTTTCAATTCATCCAAATATTTTGCATAGTTTGTCATGGTGATCCAATTTAGAAAAAATTTTGTTTGTTCGTGTCGTGTCTCAATTCATGTCAGGTTTTGCATAATTTGTTATAATGGTTCAATTTAGAGAAAAATAGTATGTCCATAACATGTTCGTGTTATTTTATCGTGTGTTTAAAATATTATAAATTTATATAAAATTTTACACGTTAATAATTTGTTTTATGTAGATTTTTGACACTTTCGGGTATTTGTGTCGTGTTCATGTTATTTTTCGTGTCGTGTTGTAATTATTTTTTCCATTTGTGCTCGAGTCATATAATCATGTTATGTCCGAAATTGCCAAGTCTAACTGACACTATTCAAATAACTTACAATTTTGTGTCGCGCGTCATCATGTTCGTGTTATTTTTTCTGTTATAATCGAATTCAAGTTATTCTATATTTATATCAATTTTGACATGTTAATAATTCATTTTATGTAGATTTTGATACGTTCGTGTATTTGTGTCATGTTCATGTTATTTTTCTGTCATGTCATGTTTTAGTTATTTTTTTCATGTTATATTTGTATCGTATAATTATGTTGTGTTTGAAATTACAGGAATGTAATTGACTATATTCAAATAACTTTCAATTTTATATCAGATATTATATAAGAATAGAAAATATTATTTTTCTAAATTATTATCTTTACTACTCTAACATTTTTATCTTTCAAATTTATTACAAAATATTAATTCAAATCCGATAACATTCCGCAGCGAATCGCGGGCATTATCTAGTATTACTTAAAAATAAGGAAAATTTATATTTGGCTCCTCCATAGTTTTTCAATTTGACTCTCTTTTATAGAATTTGTAATTTGACATGATAAATTTTGTAGTATTTTTAATTCAAACTTCATTCATTATTATTAGCTTAATTATCTCTATTTACCTTTCAATCAATCAAATAGATATGTTTACATTAATTATGTGTTAATAATTTTCATTCTATATTCATAAGGGAATTATAAATAAATAAAGTTAAATCATTACAATATTAAATATAAATTGTGCATTTAACTTATTTTATTTTTTTTAAATTTATATAATTTTATGTTTTTCTTTTGTAGTATGAAATGAAATAATTCTATGCTTTTTTAATTATTTTACTTAGACTATAGATTTTTTTTTATATTGACTTTAATTTTTATTATTTTTTTACATATGCAACATGAATTATAATATTTAAAAAATATAAAAATTTTATTCATTAATTTTAAGGAATTTATATAGTTTTTGTTATTTCAATATCATATATAATAATTAAATTTAATGTTTTCATACTAGAATTGTTCATGGATCGAGTGGGGTTAGATCCAGATAGCAAAAAAAATTTGCTTGTCCAAGGTTAAGCTCGACCCGTCGGGCTTTTTTTATTGTTTTTTAATATTAAAAAAATATTTTTTATTTTTAAATATATTTTATAATTAAATAAAAATAAAAATATTTTTAAATAAAAAAAATAAACTCGAGCTGGGTCAAGGCTGGGTTTTGAAAAACCTTGTCCAAGTACAAGCCGAATTGAGCCGACGAGTAATTCAATCATTGGACAAATCTATATATATTTCAGCCTCTTAATAATATTTCTGACTTCGCTTCTGGATTCAAATATGCTTGATAAATTTGATCTATCGTATTAAAGTATAATAATAATTTTGGATCTTATCCCAAAAATTAACAAAATCTTATACTAGAGTTCTATGTCCATCAAATCATATATGATCATGTAAAGAATCAAATCCTAAATTTCGAAGATTTTGAAGAAATAATTATCACTAAATTATAAATATCACTGATGATGTCAACTTTTAAATAGGACCGTAAATGAACAGAGAGTTTGACTAAAGGCTTATAAATAATTCGATTTTTGTTTATTAATATTCGTTTATTAAGTTAAATAAATGATTATAAAAATGATTTTAAAATTCGTTTATTAAACGAACCAAACTCGAACAAAATATGCTTAGTTCATTTATGTTCACGAACAAACTCGTTTATGAATCGTTTAATAGATCGTTTAAAACTCGCTTATTATTCGATTATAATATAATTAATAATATTATTATTAATTGTAATTTATTTATTTATTAATAATATTATTATTATTATTTGTGTTTTATTATTTTATATTTAATAATAACTTAAATTTAATAATTTAATAATATTTGTGTTTTATTGTTTATATTTAATAATAACTTAAATTTAATTGAATTTATATTTTATTATTTTATATTTAATCTAATCTATAACATAATATATTTTTTTACTACAAACCATCTCTTTTGTTTTACACGTGTCCTTTTAGGATAAAAAGGGAATTTTTTTATTTTGTTAAGTATATTTGATAGATTTCATAAAATAAAATAAAAAAGAAGAAAGGAAGAGAAAGAGAAAGAGAAAGAGAAAGGAAAAAAAAAAAGAGAAAAAAGGAAAGAGAAAAGAGAAAAAAAAATTGTGTGCTTGTATTTTATTTATTTTTTTGTTTAAAGTATTATAAATTTATACACGTTAATAATTCGTTTTATGTATATTTTGACATGTTCATGTATTTGTGTAGTGTTCATATTTTTCGTGTTGTAATTTGATTATTTTTTCTATTCTGCGTTCGTGCTGTGTCTCAATTAATTTCATATTTTGCATAGTTTATCATTGTGATTTAATTTAGAGAAAAATTTGTGTGTTCGTGTCGTATTCGTGTCGTATTCGTGTCGTGTCTCAATTCATGACATATTTTGCATAATTTTTCATAGTGATTCAATTTAGAGAAAAATTTATGTGTTCGTGTTCGTGTGATTTTTGCGTGTTCAAAATATTATAATCAATTAATTTCATATTTTGCATAGTTTATCATTGTGATTTAATTTAGAGAAAAATTTGTGTGTTCGTGTCGTATTCGTGTCGTGTCTCAATTCATGACATATTTTGCATAATTTTTCATAGTGATTCAATTTAGAGAAAAATTTATGTGTTCGTGTTCGTGTGATTTTTGCGTGTTCAAAATATTATAAATTTATATAATTTTTGCACGTTAATAATTCGTTTTATATAGATTTTGACACGTTCGTGTATTCGTGTCGTGTCGTGTCTTGATTATTTTTTCATATTGTGTTTATGTTGTGTCTCAATTCATACCATATTTTGTTCGTTTTTTTTTCTTCATGTGTTTAAAGTATTATAAATTTATATAAATTTCTACACGTTAATAATTCGTTTTATTTATATTTTGAAACGTTCATGTGTTCGTGTCGTGTTCATATTATTTTTGGTGTTGTGTTTTAATCATTTTTTTATGTAGTGTTTGTGGCGTATCTCAATTCATTTCATATTTTGCATAATTTATCGTTGTGATTCAATTTAGAGAAAATTTTGTATGTTCGTGATGTGTTCATGTTATTTTTTTGTGTGTTTAAAATATTATAAATTTATATAAATTTTTACGCGTTAATAATTCGTTTTATATAGATTTTGACACATTCACGTCATGTTCATGTTATTTTCCGTGTCGTGTTATAATTACTTTCTCATGTTATATTTGTGTCATGTCTAAATCATCTAATATTTTACAAAATTGTCATAATGATACAATTTTAACTCTAAATTCATTTACTTAAAATATTAAAACATAAAAAGTTATTTAAATAAATGATAATTATTTAATAAAATTCAAATTAAATTTATTTAGAATTATTAATTTCATTAAAAATTATAAATATTAAAAAAAAATCCTCCAACAAAGCGGGAGAAGAATTCTAGTCATACCATTATATAATATTGACTGCATAAAAGCTTTAGGGTTCAACACGTCGCTTTTTTTGTTTTGGGCAGGAAAGGAAAAAAAAACAATTTGGGTAGGAAAGAAAGAAAAAAAGAAAGAGAAGAACAAAGAAAAAATTTAGAAAATTTTATATATTCGTGTTATTTTTTTGTGTGTTTTAAATATTATAAATTTATATAAATTTTTACACGTTAGTAATTTATTTTATGTATATTTTGATATATTCGTATATTCGTGTTGTGTTCATGTTATTTTTTGTGTTATGTTTTAATTATTTTTCTTATGCTGTGTTCGTGTCGTGTCTCAATTCATTTCATGTTTTGCATAGTTTGTCATTGTAATTCAATTTAGAAAAAAAATTTATGTTTTCGTGACGTTTTCATGTTATTTTTTGGTATTTTCAAAATATTATAAATTTATATAAATTTTTACGCGTTAATAATTCGTTTTATATAGATTTTGACAAGTTCGTGTCTTCGTGTCATGTACATGTTATTTTTTGTGTCGTGTCGTTTTTAATTATTTTCTCATATTGTGTTTGTGTCGTATGTAAATTCATCACATATTTTGTATAATTTATTATAGTGATTCACTCCAAATTCATATACTTAAGATATTATTAAAACATAAAAAAATATTTAATATGATTCAATTTAGATTTATTTATGATTATTATTTTAATTAAAATTTTATAAATATTAAAAAAAAAATCACCTATCGAAGCGGGAAAAAAATTCTAGTTTTAAATGTATATAATATTGACTACAAGATTCTTTCTTTATTTGACACCTGTTCTTTTTTTTCTTTCTTTAAAACAAAACGATGTCTTTCATACAAGAAAGAGATAAGAAAGACGTGATTTTTATTTTAATTTTTTAGGAGGATGGAAAGAAAGGGAAAGAAAAAAAAAATATATATATATATATGAGAAAATTTTATGTATTTGTATTATTTTTTTGTTAAAGTATTATAAATTTATATAAATTTTTACATGTTAATAATTTGTTTTATATATATTTTGACACGTTCGTGTATTTGTGTCATGTTCATGTTATTTTTCTTATTGTGTTTTAATTATTTTTCTTATATTGTATTCGTATCGTGTCTAAATTTATCTCATATTTGCATTGTTTATCGTTGTGATTCAATTTAGAGAAAAATTTGTGTGTTCGTGACGTGTTCGTTTTTTTTTTTGTTCAAAGTATTATATAAATTTTTACACGTTAATAATTCGTTATATGTATATTTTGATACATTCGTGTATTCGTATCTTGTTCATGTTATTTTTCGTGTTGTGTTTTAATTATTTTTCCTATATTGTATTCGTGTCGTGTCTCAATTCATTTCATTTCATATTTTGCATAGTTTGTCATTGTGATTCAATTTAGAAAAAAATTTGAGTGTTCGTGTCCTCTCTCAATTCATGGCATATTTCGCATAAATTATCATAATGATTCAATTTAGAAAATTTTGTGTGTGTGTTTGTGATATGTTCGTGTTCATATTAATATTTGGTGTGTTCAAAGTATTATAAATTTATATAAATTTTTACGCGTTAATAATTCATTTTATATAGATTTTGATACGTTCATGTATTCGTGTCGTGTTCATGTTCATGTTATTTTTCGTGTCGTGTTTTAATTATTTTCTCATGTTGTGTTTGTGTCATGTCTTAATTCATCTCATATTTTACATAATTTATCATAGTGATTCGATTTTAACTCTAAATTCATCTACTTAAAATATTAAAACATAAATTTTTTTAAAAATAAATGATAATTATTTAATATGATTCAACTTAAATTTATTTATGATTATTAATTTAATTAAAATTTTATAAATATTAAAATAAACCCCCAGCAAAGCAGGGGGAAAATTCTAGTAAAAATATAAACTTGACAACATGAGCATTCCGGGAGCTGACACGTGCCATTTTTTTTTTTGTTGAAGTAAAGAGAGGAAAAAAGAGAAAGAGAAAGAGAAAGATTTGTGTGTTCGTGTTATTTTTTTCGTGTGTTTGAAATATTATAAAATTATATAAATGTTTACATGTTAATAATTATTGATGCACCCAAAAGAGTGTATCTTTATTAAACCTTGCAATTAATATGATCAATTATAGTAAAGTAGCATGCAAGAGTCGAATCCACAGAGATTTTTAGTATATAAATTACTGATTTAAAACAAATTCAAGAACAATAAAAGAAAAGGGGGTTTTGAAATAATTAAAAGTAAAGAAAATAAGATAAGATAAGTAAAAAGCAAATAAATAAGAGAAAATCAAATATAAGAGAAGTATGATTAAGGTTTCATTCTCCACCACTAGACATCATTGAAAATCAATTTCAGATCTATCAACATCAATTAGTTATCAAAGTTAACAACCGTAGATAATAACATCTTGTGTTACCCCAATCCTTCCTTAATTCGTCGTTAAACAAGACGAATGCCACTACTTAATCTCTAACTATCAAACAACCTTGGATAAACATCTCTAAATTTAATTTGACAGCAGCTTTGTGATGAGAAAGATAGGTTGATCTAAGCAACAAAAGCATGAACATGAATTGTTTAACTTAGGTTATGTTCCACTTTGCAATTAGTGAAAACTTGACCATAATCATTAATCACAAATTGCCACTTATGAATAGGAAATCAAGACAATTACACAAATCAAGATTCCTAAGCTAGCATTAAAGAATTATCAAGACCTATCTAGTTTGCCACCTAAACAAATCAAAACAAAAATCTTAAACAATTCTTATGGAAGAACATAAGCAACTTTGATAGAAAACCAATAATAGATAAAATCTCAAAATCAATTACAAAACATGTCTAGGGCTTTGAAATCACACTTAACCAAAAAAAAGTTTAGTCTAACATAAGCATAAATAATATATACATAAAACTAAAAAGAAAATAAAAGAATGGAGAAGAAGAAGAAGAAGAAGAATGATGATCTTTGAGTCTCCTCCAAAAGATTATAATAGTTTGTGGCTCAAAAGATTATATTTATAGAGCTTTCAATTTTTGAAAACTCTTTATTGCTGATCAAGGAAGCTAGGAGTGCAAAATAAGCAAGATTTTTGAGTTTTGCGGTTTTTCTTGGTTTTGAGGATAGTAGGGTTGGCGCCGCGGCGCCAAGTACATTGATTTGGTGATTTTTCTCGCTAACATCGGTTTCGCCACTACTGCACTGTTTCGTACTTTGTCAGCTGATTTGGATGACCATCCGAGTTCCGATTTAAGAGTGTAAACTATCGTTGAAAGGTATTCAAGTCAGATTCAAAAGTTAAGAAGAAAGTTTCTTCAAGTAATGACTTTAACATAATGTTTTCCTTGCAACAAGCTCCGGATGTCAGATCTACCTGATCATCTAACACTAAGAATTTTATCTTTTTGACTCCCAAGTCTTCTTCCATCTTGTGATTATGATTTTGTAAGCTCTTTGCCATCATTATCAACATATTTTGACTTCATTCTCTTTATTGTACCTAAAATTCAAAAACATAATATAAGTAAACAAGATAAAGATCGAAAAACATAACAAAAACTAAAGGTAGAAAGGCATAAAATGTATATTTTATGAGTTTATCAAATACCCCCGCACTTAGCTTTTTGCTAGTCCTTGAGCAAAACAAAATAAAACAAAAATTTAAGAAAATCTAATCCACTTTCGTAAGAAATCACGGTGGCACTTAGCATGTGACACAAGCCTTTAAACCCCTAGGTGTCCCTAGTGGACGAGTTTAGTCTCGTGAGGGTTTACTAGGACGATACCCACAAACATTGAAAACATAAGAAAAATAAAAATAATAATTACAACTAATCCTTTCAATATAAATTAGAGATAATCATTGAACAAGTCTTATAAACTAATCAATAGCTTAAAGAGTTTCACAAAAAATCATACTTGAATGTAAATAGTTTGAGTTATGCCAATATTAACATAACATATCTCAATGAAAATAGTGCATATTCAAACTTAATCTCAACTTCTCACATCGAATACTCTCATGATTTTCACTCTTTAAAGTAGTGGTAATGTATTTACACTCAATCAATCTCATTAAAACAATTCTACCATATGCTTGCTTGTCCACCTATACTCCACTATTTAGATCATGCAACTTCATAAATCAATAGGTCTTTATTCAAGGTTGTAATGGGGCCAAGGGGTTGTAATGTGGTTAAAGAATAAAAAAATAAAGATATCACAAAGGTTCCAAAGATTTCATAGAGTTTAAAGATATAATAAGATTTTGCAAATAAAACTTTCTCAATATTCCTTAGAAGTACATAATCACAAAGGCTAAATTTTCAAGTTGAGCCTTTACTTCATTCTAACCTACCTTGTAACATTCTTTTTATTTTCTTTAACTAGAAGTTCAAGAGATGATTCATATTTTTATGGGAATGTATTTTTACAATGTTCCCCTTTTTTTTTTCTCTTAACTTTTACCTTTCTCCTCCCCCCACACTTATCTTTTGTTCTAACCCAAATTTTCAAAAAGTATCATTTTTTTGCAATATGTCTCAAACATTCTAGTCTATTTTTAGAACAAGGGTAAAGATATAAATGTATTTAAGCTAGGTGTAAGATATGGTTACCAAAGAAATAGCTTATTCAATGTAGGCTCAAATTGGCTCATTAAGGGGATGTTCTCTGGGAACATCAATAGGGATAGCTATTTGGCCCTGGTTATAATCCTAATGCCTCTATCATATTCATGTAGTTACATGCATCAATATAGTCTTAAATGGTTTAAAGAAAGTTCTAGAGAATCATGTAATCATAAGAGCACTCAAGAAAGAAATTGGATTGATATGTATAATGCATCAATCATATAGGCTCAAAAATTCACAAGGATAATTATACAAGTCAATATCAAGTCTAAACATGCTTATTTCTCAATCAATAAATCAAATTAACATTGGCTCATAAAAAATAGTATCAAGCTCAATTCTCATGAAAATCTTCTCACTAATAACCAGTTTTAGACCTATACAATTCATATCTCATCATTGTATTAAAAAGAAACTAAAACACAATAAAAATAATAATAATAATTATTATATTAAAGACTCATAAAAAAATAGCTAAAAATAAAAGAAATCCTAAATCCTTCCCCCCACACTTAATTCTTACATTGTTCTCAATGTAATGCTATTAACCCAAATGAAAGAATCATGTGTAAGAGAAAATAACTAATAAAAATAGAAATAACTAAGACTCAAAACAAACTCATGCAACCTAAATAATCCTAAAATACTAAACAAACAATTAAAAAATAAACATAAAAAAAACAATAAAAATAATAAAAGGAAAAGGAAAAAAAAGCAAATCTGAGTATGGCAGGTTGGTAATTTCTTCATCAATTGGGTGCATTTCCAATTAATACTTGAGTTAAGTTGTCCAACCTAACCAACACCTCTTCTGGCTTTTTAAGCTTGTCAGGCTCATACATGAAACTTCCCAAATTTGTGCGTTTGATAGGAAGCTTTCTTTGCACAATAGTGGATGCATTCTCCATTACAAGTATTATTCCATCATCCTTTGTAGTGCATTGCTCATCGAGGAATGGAGCATATTTTGGTACTTGTTGAATGACATCCACAAACAAGCTGTTTAAGGTTTCCAGCATGTGTTGTTCATGTTCCTCCTCCTTGAACTTTGCAAATCTACTAGGAAAAAGTGGAGAAAAAAACATTAGTAAAAATTGGAACGTTAAACGTTACCTCAAGTACTGAAGTACTCTCCTTTGGAATTGAAGCTTCATTATCTTCAAGAAGTAAATCCATCTTAAGTTCTTTCTCATCCTCGAGTTTCCTTGGATTTTCTGATTCATCCTCAAGTTGTGTGGCATTAACATTCTCCTTTGGATCGATCATAGTTTAGGAATGGAGTTGTTCATGTAGTTTCTCAGATCCTTCTTCTACCCATCGCGCCACACCACTAGCCAATTGGCTCATTTACGTTTCCAAATTCTGGATACTTACCTGAAGACTTGTCCTTGTTTCATGAATGTTTGCCTCTATTTTCTGTTGAAATTGCAAATTATTAGCAGCAAAAGTATTGAACAGGTCTTCTAAAGAAGTACTTAAACTTTGAGGTGGGGGTTGCAAAAGATCTGGTTCTTGAGACCATGATTGATTGAAGCTCGATGGATAATTGTAGTTGGCATAAGGATCTATTTCTTGATAATTTCCCGAGTAGCCATAATTAGTATGATTCCACCATCCCTCATTGTAAGTGTTTGGGAAAGCATCATACTATTGTTCTTGGAACCCGGGTTGGCTTTTGTATCCTCTTAAATCATAGGTTGGTTCAAACTTATCTTTTTGATAGTATGGGCACCAATTGGTTGGATGATCCATCATGAAGCACACTCCACACTACCTTGATTGTTGAATCTTACTTATGGCCACTTGTTGAACTATAGAGATGAGATTGTCTAGTCGGTTCTGAAGTTTTGATGTAGCACCTGCCATCTCTTCTTGCTTGAAATTTGAAAAGAAAAACTTGTATGTACAAGAAAAATAAAATTAATTACAACTGAAAATAAGAATAAACCAAGTAACGAATAAACTAAAGAAAGCAATCCCCGACAACGACGCCAAAAACTTGATGCACCCAAAAGAGTGATCTTTATTAAACCTTGCAATTAATATGATCAATTATAGTAAAGTAGCATGTAAGGGTCAAATTCACAGAGATTGGTTTTTAGTTTATAAATTACTAGTTTAAAACTTAATTTCAAGAATAATAAAAGAAAATGGGGTTTTGAAATAATTAAAAATAAAGAAAATAAGATAAGTAAAAGCAAATAAATAAGAGAAAATCAAATAAAGAGAAGTATGGTTAAGGTTTCATTCTCCACCACTAGACATCATTGAAAATCAATTTCAGATCTATCAATATCAATTAGCTATCAAAGTTAACAACCGTAGATAATAACATCCCGTGTTACCCCAATCATTCCTTAGTTCATCGTTAAGCAGGACGAATGCCACTACTTAATCTCTAACTATCAAACAACCTAGGATAAACATCTCTAAATTTAATTTGACAGCAGCTTTATGATGAGAAAGATAGGTTGATCTAAGCAACAAAAAAATGAACATGAGTTGTTTAACTTAGGTTATGTTTCACTTTGCAATTAGCGAAAACTTGACCATAATCATTAATCACAAATTGCCACTTATGAATAGAAAATCAAGACAATTACACGGATCAAGATTCTTAAACTAGCATTAGATAATTATCAAGATCCATCTAGTTGGCCATCTAAACAAATCAAAACAAAAATCTTAAACAATTCTTATGGAAGAACATAAGCAACTTTGATAGAAAATCAATAATAGATAAAATCTCAAAATCAATTACAAAACATGTCTAGGGCTTTGAAATCACCCTTATCTAACATAAGCATAAATAATATATACATAAAACTAAAAAGAAAATAAAAGAATCGAGAAGAAGAAGAATGATGATCTTTGAGTCTCCTCCCAAAAGATTATAATAGTTTGTGGCTCAAAAGATGGTATTTATAGAGTTTTCAAGTCTTGGAAACCCTTTCCCAATTTTGAGGAGAGTAGGGTCGGTGCCACAATGCTAAGTACACTGATTTGGTGATTTTGCTCGCTGACGTCGATTTCGTGACTGCTGCACTATCTCGTACTTCGTCGGCTGATTTGGATAACCATCCGGTTTTCAATTTAGGCGTGTAAACTATTGTTGGAAAGGTATTCAAGTCAAATTCAAAAGTTAAGAGGAAATTTCTTCAAATAATGACTTTAAAATAATGTTTTCCTTGCAACAAGCTCTGGAGGTCAGATCTACCTGATCATCTAGCATAAGAATTTAATCTTTTTGACTTCCAAGTCTTCTTCCATCTTGTGATTGTGGTTTTGTAAGCTCTTTACCATCATTATTGACATCTTTTGACTTCATTCTCCTTATTGTACCTAAAATTCAAACACATAATATAAGTAAACAAGATAAATATCGAAAACATAACAAAAACTAAATGTAGAAAGACATAAAATGTATATTTTATGAGCTTATCAATTATTATATATATATATATTTTTTGACACGTTCGTATATTCGTGTAGTATTCATTTTGATTTTCATATTGTGTTTTAATTATTTTTTTATGCTGTGTTCCTGTCGTGTTTCAATTCATTTTATATTTTGCATAGTTTATCATTGTGATTCAATTTAGAAAAAAATTGTGTGTTCGTGTCGATGCACCCAAAAGAGTGTATCTTATTTAACCTTGCACTAAAAAGATCAATTGTAAGTATAGTAGTTAGCAAGGGTCGAGTCCTCAGGGATTGGGTTTTAGTTTATAAGTTGATAGTTTAAAACTTAAATTCAAGAACAATAAAAGAAAAGGGGGTTTTGAAATAGTTTTAAAAATAAGCAAACAAGAAAAGTAAGATGCAAGTAAGAAATAAGAAATCAAATATGAGAGAAATATGGTTAATGTTTCATTCTCCACCACTAGACATCATTAAGAATCAATTTCAATTCTATCAATATCAACCAACTATCAAAGTTAACAACCGTAGATAACAACAAGCTCTGTTATCCCAATCTTTCCTTAGTTTGTCGTTAAATAGAACAAGCTCTCTATTTAATCTCTAACCATCAAACAACCTAGAATAAGCTCTCTAAATTCAATTTAATGGCAGCTTTATGATGAGAAAGATAGGTTGATCTAAGCAACAAACACATAAGCTCGGATTGTTCAACTTAGGTTATGTTTCACTTTGCAATTATTGAAAACTTGATCATAATCATTAATCACAAATTGCCACTTATGAATAGGAAATCAAGACAATTATACGGATCAAGACTCCTAAACTAGCAATAGATAATTATCAAGATCTATCTAGTTGTACACCTAAACAAATCAATACAACATCATGAACAATTCTTGTAGAAGAACATAAGCAACTTTGATAGAAAATTAATGATAGATAGAATCTGAAAATCAATTATAAAACATGTCTAGGGCTTTGAAATCACCCTTAACCAAATAGAAGTTTAGCCCAGCATAGGCATTATAAACATAAACATAAAATTAAAGAGAATCTAAGAAGAAAATAAAAGAAAGAAAGAAGAAGAAGAAGAATATTAATTATCCAGCCTCTTGCTCTCTCTAAAGAAAAAGAAAACTAGAGAAAAGAAAGAAGAAGAAAACTTAGAGAATTTTATTACAATGGCTAATATCCTACCAATGTACAATGTCCCTTACAATCATCCAAGGCCCTCTATTTATACACATTTTGGAGAGCTAAATGACAAGAGACAAGCTTTATAAATTTCAAAGGTAGGTATAATAGGTGGGTGCATTTTTCTAACAATTTTCGTCATATTGTATGACAATTCTGATCAGCCAGCTTGATGGTTGATTTTGTCAATGTTGGAGGCTTGGTCTGACCAAATGGTCTTCTAGAAAAATATTCCCCTATCAGTTTGTGATCCATAGCCATTGGAATCAGCTCATTTCCTCATGTGGATCAGAAGATATGGTCAAAATACCAAAACTGGTCAGAACAGACATCATTGCACATTAGCCAACTTGATACCACATTTCGCTAGGGAAAACGACTCCGTTTCAAGAAGTGTAAAGCATGAAAAAGATAGATATGCCTCTTAACTTTCCACTGTTAAAATTTCAGCCTTAATGCTTCAGTGAAACTCTAGATATAGCTGATATGGCAAAAGGTGTCGGAACTGGAACTGAACTGGATTTGCCCTTAATTCTTGATTTAACCTAGTAATCTGAAATCACTCAAAGAAACTCGTGAAAAACACCAAATTACATAAAAATATAAAAGATCATAAACACAATTAGACTAAGCAATAATAACTCGTATTTGACTCAAAACAATAATAAAACATAACTAAAAAATATATAATTATACGAGTTATCAGTGTCGTGTCTCAATTCATGACATATTTTGCATAATTTATTATAGTGATTCAATTTAGAGAAAATTTTGTGTATCTATGATGTGTTCGTGTTCATATTCATGTTATTTTTTTGTGTATTTAAAATATTACAGATTTATATAAATTTTTACACGTTAATAATTCATTTTATATAGATTTTGACACGTTCATATATTCGTGTCGTGTTTGTGTCGTATCTTAATTCATTCCATATTTTGCATAATTTGTCATAGTGATTCGATTTTAACTCCAAATTCATCTACTTTACGATAGGGGTGTAAATAAGACACTTGTGCTCGCAAGTTACTCGAGTTCGACTCGAAAAAAACTCGAATTCGGTTCGATCATTATCGAGCCGAGCTCGAGCAGCTCGAGCTATCGAGCGAGCTGAGTTCGAGCATCTTAATACCCGATTCGAATAGCTAGCGAGCCTAATCGAGCTTTTTATTTATAATATATTTATTGTTAATTTACCATTTCACCCTTAATATATATATATATATATATAAAAACTTAAAAACCCTAAAACAATCTTTTTTCCACCTTGTCTCCATCTTACAGCCTCACAGCTATTCTTTTTTTCCCATCTTCTCTTCCTGTTCTTTCTATCCCATCTTCTCTGTCACTCGATCACTCGACTCACTCCCACAGATCTACTCCCACCCAAGATCGTTCCTTCTCTCCTGAAATAAAATACCCTTGCGCCTCCAACCAACGGAGTCCAGTCAGCGCCTCCGCCTGCGGCTCCAACCTCCACAGATCTACTCCCACCCAAGCATCGTTCCTCTCTCCCAAAATAAAATCCCCTTGTGCCTCCAGCCAGCGAGTCTAGCCTGCACCTCCAACCTCCTAATTGCGCCTCCAATTGCACAGACCTAGGAATATGTAAGCTGAAGATTTTACTGCCGGCCTATATCTTATTTCCTTATAGATTTTTAGCTGGGCATATAAGGATCCTTAAAACTCCACAAAATGGCATAATTTTTTTTTAAGCTTTTTCGCTTTTAAATCTTGTGTTCTTAAATCTTTATGTATCAAATTAGCATATGGGTTTCTCTTATTTTGTTATTTAAGAGTATTTTATTTATTTTACTTTAATTTAATCTTAGCAAAGCAATGATCTGGGTTTGGTGAAAGAGACAAAGAAAAAAGAAAAGGTTAAGATCCTAAAAATTTTGAGACCCGTTACTGATTGGAAGAAAAAATGTTACTTTTCTTTTTGTTTTAATACCCATTATTAATTACAGTAAAAAGGTAAATACAATTTTTTTTTTCTTTCAAATTCTAGGTATTATTATAAGAAAATTTCCTTGATGATATTTAATTAAACTTTTGGTTGGATATGGTTGTTGTGTAAGGTCTTTTATTTTATTTTTTTATATTTATATCATCTTGATAATTTTTCATTATTTATTAAACTTAATTAGTACAAAAAATTTACATATGAAAAAGCTTAATTCGAGCTCGAGCTTGAACTCGAGCTCGAATATGTAAAATGAATATTCGAGCTTAATCGAGCCGAGCTCGAATAGTTCGATTTTATCTCAAACCGAGCTCGAGCTTAGAAAATAGTATTCGTTCGAGCTCGAGTCGAGTTTCGAGCCCCGAGTTTCGAATCGAGCTCGAGCTCGAGCTTCTCACTATTTGGGCTCGGTTCGATTACAGCCCTAATTTACGATATTAAAACATAAAATTATTTAAATAAATAATAATTATTTAATATGATTTCACTTATATTTATTTATGATTGTTAATTTAATTAAAATTTTATAAATATTATAAAATAAAAAAAAACTCAACGAAGGGGAAAGAGTGTCTCAATTCATACCATATTTAATTTGCACAATTTGTTATAGCGATTCAATTTAGAGAAAAATTTGTGTGTTCGTGACGTTTTCGTATTATTTTGTGTGTGTTTAAAGTATTCCAAATTTATATGAATTTTTACACGTTAATAATTCGTTTTATATAGATTTTGACACGTTTGTATTCGTGTCGTTTCGTGTTTTAATTATTTTTTCATGGGGTGTTTGTGTCGTATCTCATTTCATCTTATATTTTGCATAATTTATCATAGTGATTCGATTTTAACTCTAAATTTATTTACTTACAACATTAAAATATAAAAAATTATTTAAACAAATAATAATTATTTAATATAATTCAATTTATATTTATTTATAATTATTAATTTAATTAAAAATTTATAAATATTAAAAAAATCCCCTACAAAGCAGGGAAAGAATTCTAATAATAACTTAAAGTTGACTTATTTATTTGTTTGTTTAAATTTGTTTAGATTTATTCATGAATATATTTTTAATTGTTTACTAACATGTTCGATTATATGTTGGTTTAATGTTTACGAACAAATTCATTTAATTTAAACGAATGAACTCGAACAAACTCAATTTTAAATAAACCGAGCTCGAATACAATTTTAAAATTCTTAATGAACATGAACCGAACACATATAGACTTAAAAATAAACAAATGAATATAAACAATAATCTATTTATTCAAATTCGGTTCATTTACAACCTTACTTCTAAAGAATTAAAACCTAACCTTGTGTTCATGGATTGGAATAGTCTATTTTCTTGGCATTGACCCTTTTCAATTCTTGGGGTTGATCTTTGTTCAAATTAGGTTGTTGCCCACACTTCACTTATATCTTTTACTTAGTAAAAAAATATTTTAACACAGATACTAAAAACAAATAATACGTAAGAAATGACTACAAAATAATATTTAATGTATTGAAACATTAAAAAATCAAACTAAAATAGAACTTTTAAGTATATAGAAATCACAATCATAATTGCTATTTTTTATAAAGATTTTAAATGAATACAGCAAAGGAGCATATATTGACAAGAACAATTTGAATTTTATTTATGGATATGAATTTAGACTCAAAATATCTAAACTTAAATGACACTAAACACTAAGTACATTCATCCACAATTAATTGGGGTCATAGATATCATAGAATCATAGATTCATGAATGGCTAAGTTCATAAATGATTAGATTCATATAATTTAAAATAAAATAAAATAAATTAAGAAGCAATCTAGATTTGATACATGAGTATTTATACTACTAAATAAATATGAATATAGACTTAAAATATTTAAACTTAAACGATATTAAACACTAAATACATTCATTTACAATTAATTTGGTACATGAATACCATAAAGTCATAAATAACTATATTTATGAATAGATAGACAATAAACCCTACCAAGAATGATTTTAATAAATAGTATAGAAGATGGATAAATTTCTATAATTGATGTCATACATTACAGAGGGTAATAGCAAAGCCTTTAATATATACAAGTGATCTTCCAATTTTATCCAAAATCATGTTTTAATGACATTAATGAGCTGGCATATTATTGATGTTTTGAAAAGTGGAATTCTGCTATGACATTCAATTGGGGAAATTTTTTAAAGTATCTTATCTTATAGATATGGTTGCCCAAAATGTCTAATGAATGCTTCAAAAAAAATCTAATGAAAGAATTAATATATAAGGACATATTATTAATTTATGGTTTAAATAGAAAGCCTCTTGAAAGTAGAAAAAATTATATTTATATATATATTTACATTTCTTCACCAAAATTAAAGATTGTGGCTATTAATATATTAAATGATTGCTAGTAATTAAATAGATATTTGTTTATAATTTAATTTTACACATCCTAGAGTTGGTTTGGAATAAAAGAACATGGAGTTATACTGTTTTTCTTTGTTCTTTTTTGTTTTTGGTATTTCTTTTTCTTTGTTCTTTAATTATACTATATATCTCCAATTATTACTACTATAGTTGTAAACCTTTTTTTTTAATGAAATCATAGTTGTAAACCTTGATTTGTTTGGAATTCTTTTTTATATATATTTTATTTCTTTAATAGTCATCCTTTTGAAAGAAGCTTGGGAAAGGAATATATATATATATATATATATATATATATATATATATATATATATATAAAGTGGCAATGTTGCCAATTATATGAGTGCTTTAGTGCTTACCATTAATTAATTAAAGATTATTATTTATATAATGTAAAGTTTTTAATTTTATAAATAAAATTAAAATATTATCAACATTTTTTTTAGATATTACAATAAGATATGTAATAATTTTCTAATCTCATTTATGAAATGTGTATAAGATTATAATAGTAACTAAACTATTGTATTTTTATTATAGTACTAATTATTATTATATTAATATTGATAAGTAATAGTAGTATTGGTTATCAACTTATATATAGTAAAATTAGAAAAGTGACATGAAAATAAAAAATAAAAATAAAAAAAATAGTGTAGTTACTTTTAGATTTGTTCACATATCGAATTATTCTATCGGTTTAACAGGTTTGATTTGAATTGAATCGAATTTGAGATAAATTTTTAATAATTCGGATCAGTTTGATCTGACTCGAATTATTATTTAAATAATAAAAATATTTATATTTAAATTTTATTATAAAAGTAATTTTTAATATTTTAAATAATAAAACTAATTTTTAAATTGAATTCAAATGAAATTTGGATAAATAAAATTTATTTGAATTCAGTCCATCTGATGTATGAATACTTCTAATTATTTTATTTATGAATTAAAAAAAAAAAGGGAATAGAGCAGGTCAGAAAAATAATATAAGAAAAAAAAAAAACCAAAGCAAGTTAAGAGTCAAGAGACCAAAGTAATCTTTTTTTTATTCTCAAATTTTCTCTTTCCATCTCTCAATTCTCAACAAACCCTATTTTTTTTTTTTTTTTGCTTTCCGTTTTGCTTAATCAATCGATCCTCGCCAATGGCTAATAGTAATCTCCCTCGAAGAATCATCAAGGTTCCTCTATCGACCTCCCTTCGGTCCTTCTCGATTTCTTCGATTTGTTTGTTTCCCGAGAAAACTTAAGAAAATCTTAATCTTATACTTTTTATTTTTTGTGTTCTGTTTTCTTTTCTGGGTTTCTAGAGTTTAGTTTGATAGCTGAATTTTTAAATTTTGATGAATCAAAAGCCTCAGCTAATTATTTTAAGATCGTCTTTGATTGAAGAAAGCTTGTTTTTTTGTTTGTGTGATTTTTGTTAAATTTTCATGCTTTAATTCTGGTGTATTTATCTTTGATCTAAACAGGAAACTCAGCGTCTCCTCAGTGAACCTGGTAAGTACTTTGCTTTTCCTTTCCCATTTGATTTATTTATTTTGTTTTTGAGAAATTCTTGTTGAATTTTGTTTAGTATTTTAAATGTTATGAGCAGATTTTTTTTTTTTTTTTTTGGGTTTTTTTTTTCCTGTTAAATAAAAGAGTTTAATGGGTTTTTTCGGATATAGCACCTGGAATTAGTGCTTCGCCATCAGAGGATAATATGCGATATTTCAATGTGATGATCCTTGGTCCCACACAATCTCCATACGAAGGTAATTGATATTTTCATCTAATGTTTGGAAATAGTATTGCAATGTGTTAAAAATGTAAAATTTTACCGTTAATTGTTTAATAGTTGAGTTTAGGCTGATTTAAGTCATAATGAGCTTAAGATTGCTGATTTCCAGTCATTAAGATGATTTCAATATTCTTAAAGTAGGAAACTTTTAGAGAAAATGGTTGTGCAGTGTTTATTTTAATTCATTTTCATTTTTTTTTCTTGGTTTTCCATCTGTAAAAAGAGAAAAATGCAGCCATGTTTTCAGTCTTGAAATTTAGGTCATATTAGCATGCTTTTAAGGCTTTTGCAGTGCTTAGTCTGGTTATGGAGTGTTGCTTTTGGTAATAACTAATTGTGTTTTTTGTTGTTTGTTTCATTCTGTAATTCGTTTTGCACTTATGTATATGATATGATGCATTTTATTGTTTCGGATATTTGTTTAGGAGGGGTTTTCAAGTTGGAACTATTTTTGCCTGAAGAATATCCCATGGCTGCTCCCAAGGTAAACAACTTTGAGTCATTTTTAATAACTAGCATGACCTTCCTGTTTCTGTATCTGTTGTTGTATGCTGGATTGCTGATCCTTTGATATACAATATTACTTGGCTTCACCTGAAAATGTTATTTATTGGGTTCTTAATATGATATAGGGATGCTTTAGTTTGCATTGTAGAGAGATCTGTTTTTACTTTGTGGATCTGTTTAATCTGGCATTTTTACAGTTAGTTTTGTCACTCTCTGAGTCTGAGGTATTCTTGGTGATTACGGAATATAGTTTGTTTGTTTATCGGTGTTGTAGCAAACCTGCATTATTTTATATATTGATAATTTGTTACTTGGTACTCTTAAAAACTTTTTCTTGAATGCTCTTTCTCTCTCTCCCCCCCCCCCTCTAATAGGCACTAAATTTACTCCCTTCAGTTTACTCAAGGAATGAGATATCATATAAAGTATTCTACTATCTACGGACCCTGTCTATTAAAAGCCTGATTTACATGACCATTCTCATCTCTTACCTTCTTAGCTCACTCTGATATCAAATTTTCTCCCAGCTCTTTAACTAGTTTGATAAATTCATGTTAAGTCGTATGATAATTGTAATTTGAAGTTGGTTCGTAATTTTAGTTTTGGAAATTTCAGGTTCAGCAGAATTTCATTGTCTTTTTTTTTGGGGGGGTATGGCAGAATTAAACGTGTATTGTGTATTATTCTCCTTTTGTTTTGATGAACTCTTGGTGGTGTATATTATTTGCTTTGATGACATAATTTAGAGGAAAATGTTTTAATTCAATGTTTAATGTATGTCATATGCACTGACTTTCAAAAGTCCTTGTTCTGACATTGTGACTGCAATAGCCTCTACTTCCTAGGTAGCTGATTCTTTGCTTTGGGCTTTGTAAATCTTACTTTTACTTGGGAAGAACGTTTATTCTTGTGGATGCCTTTGCATGTGATTAGTTGTGCAGAACAAGCTCCGCTTGGTGGTAATTATCTAATTTTTGCTTGCTCTCCTTACTGGACTCTGTATGGCTGATATGATGGCATTTGGGACTTCATTGTCTTTTTGTGATTGATACTTAATTGTCTGCTTTCCCAAGATTGGACTTCTTTGTCTTGTTTCTGGTGATTGGACTTCATTGTTTGGTTCTCTTGCACTAGTGGTTCATGAGTGTAGTATGTTCATAGAATTGCTAACTGACAGTAGTTGGTATATTTCAGCATCAATTTATTGCTCTCCTCTATTCTCGGAACAGTTTCATCATCCATTAATGTTAACCTTTTTGGTGTATTTTGTATTTTTATCCACCTTAACCAATTTGGTGTAACAGGTTCGATTTCTTACAAAGATATATCATCCTAACATTGACAAGGTTGGCACCTTTTCCTTCTTTTGTCCTTATTTTATGGTGTGAAAATGTACTTTCTTGGCTTTTAAGGGTTTAGCTTTCTTGCAGCTTGGAAGAATATGCCTTGATATTCTCAAAGACAAATGGAGTCCAGCTCTCCAGATCCGAACCGTACTTTTGAGGTATTATAAGATATTGTGAGATGTAAATTCTATTGTTCTAAATCAGTATAGGTACATGTGTGGTGAATATATATCGTGGCTTGCTAAAAGAGATTTAAAACATTTGCATATTGTCAGAATTTGTTCGGGAAAATTAGGTATTATAAGTAAAGATGACAGTTGAATATTTCTTTCCATCACTGCCTATTTATGTAGTTTTTTGTTTTGCTAGAAAGACTTTGCTGCTATCTCAAACAAAAAAATATATTAATAATTTAACAAGGTTATCATCTATGATGCTTCGACTCTTTATTTTTCTTGAAGTACTCGTGTCCGCTGCATATCCGGACATGGGTTGGAGATATGACCCTCCAAAAATCCTCCAAATACATGGAAAAACTTTTAAAAAATTGAACATATCCGTGTCCGATTCTATATCCGACACTCAAACTCAAGTTCGAGTAACATAGGTTAATCATTCATGTCCAGGTTGAAGCAGTTATTATCTTTAGTTATGGTAGCATCTTGAGTTTTAGGTTAATACTGACAATATTATGTTTATTTCAGCATTCAAGCACTTTTGAGTGCTCCAAATCCTGATGACCCACTCTCTGAAAACATTGCTAAGCACTGGAAAACAAATGAGGTTGAAGCCGTTGAGACAGGTAAAATCTGTGGTTGCAATCTTAGATCATTGGGATTTGGTTACTTAACACCTATGTTGCTTCGACTCTTCATTTTTCTTGAAGTGCTTATGTCCAACACCCGTGTCTGACGCATATCCGGACATGAATATGGAGATATGATCCTTTAAATATATGAAAATCTTAAAAAGAAATTGAACATACCCGTGTCTGACGCATATCCGGACATAGATATGGGGATATGATCTTCCAAGGATCCTCCAAATATATAGAAATCTTAAAAAAAAAATTGAATATACCCGTGTCGGACATATACATAGCTTAACACTACTACAATCAAAGAATATATGCTGCTATTCTTATAATAGACTGTTCTTGATATCCTGAACTTTTTGCAGCTAAGGAATGGACCCGTTTATATGCAAGCGGTGCATGAAGACTGGTGGAAATCGTTTGCCCTCGTAAAATAACATTTTATTATGCAATGTAAGCTATTCAATGTTAATTTCATATGGAAAATTGGAAGAATTGATGTTTGAAAGAGTTTGCTATTCACAAAGCTTCCAGTTGCTACCTGTTAATCATTTTCCTGTTGGAAGCAGTCTCTGAACTTGTATGATAATACATTGTTCTCTAAAACTCTCAAATGCTGAACTAAGGGATTATTGTCTAATATAAGCTATTTTAAATTCTGGTTATTTATCAGGTAAAAGTTTGATGCATTATGTCTGTACTGTGTTCATCAATTGAAACTAGATAGAAGTAAAGAGCTATGTTGTTTCGATTCTTCAATTTTTTTTTTAGAGTACTTATGTTTGACACCCGTGTCCGATGTATATCCAGACATAAGTATGGGGATATGATTCTTCAGGGACTTTTTAAATATATGAAAATCTTGAGAAAAATTAAACATATTTATGTCAGACGCATATCCGTGTTTGATATTTACATCCAAGTCCGAGTAACATAGCTAAAGAAGTAATTTACAAGAATTGAGCTTAATGATGCACAATATCCAAAGGTTTTTGTATAGAGGAAAGATTTTTTTTATTTGAGAAAGTAGAGATTCATACTCTTTGAGTTAGAGGATCATGTGTTATTCATTGAATCAAATGTTTGGATGCGTTATTCAATTAATTTTGTATTGATTCCAAGTTAGAAAACAGATATGGCTTTGAATGGCCATAGCTCTTCTCTACTTAGTCTTTCTCCATGTCCAGTTTCTTCACACCAGAAAAAGCAAGACAAATGGGGAAAACGATGCAGAAACAAGTCTATTCAAGTGTTTTGATTCTGGTTTGCTTACTTTTTATATTGCTTAATGTTGAAGCTCAAATTTGCAAGCCTAATGGCAAGATAAGAGCGAAAAAACCTCGATCAGGGCGATGTACCATTGAGGATGATCCTGATTGTTGCAAAGAAGGCAAGCTTTACACATGTAAATGTTTGCCAACCGGTTTCAAACCATACGAAGGCAACATTCACACTTAACAGCTTCGCAACGCTGCATCTAAATGTGACAATCAATACCATATTCGTGAAGTATTCATATCCGACACATATTGGGATATAGGTATAGGGGTATGATCCTCCAAATATATGACAAAAATTAAAAAAAAAAAATGGGCATATCCGTGTTGGACACATACTCGTATCCGACACTCACCCGAGTCCGAGTAAAGTATTTGTTTGGTTTGTAAGCAGTAGTGGTAAAAATGTGAGAGTTTGTTTATGAATTATGATATATGTATTTGAAGCAATAAAATTATTCCTTTTACCTTTAGTCATCTTTTTTCGTCAAAGTCCTGATAAATATATCAGTGAATTGAAAGAGTAAAGATGGGAAGTTCATCTCCATAACATTTTCATTGAACTGGTATCTCCTTTGTTACAAAAAATTTATATTATTTGGATTTAGGTTTGAGTGTCGGATACGGGTATGTTTAATTTTTTTTCAATATTTCCATGTTTTTGGAGGATCATATCTCCATACTCATGTCTGGATATATGTCGGACACTGGTATCAGACACGAGTACTTCAAGAAAATGAAGAGTCGGAGCAACATAGCAAAAAAACATGTCAATCAAAGAAATGATTCAGTAATTAATTAACCAAAAGATTAAACATAACAAAAAGGCCATAAGTTGTAACCCATATGATTGACTAGGAAATAATTTGAAGTTTAACTCATTTGATCTGCCAAGGATTGTTTAAGCCCTTTTAGCAGTAAACTGACTGAGCTTAATTGACTAAACCAGAAGTGAAATTTGAACTTTTCTACTTACCTTGGCATCAGTTTTGGAAACTATAAACAAAATTTGTTGATATAATGGATAAACTTGCAGCTAGAACTGTATTCTTACCATCTTTTCCTGAAAAAGGTTTAAATTTTGTCTAGGAACAATTCATACATTGGTTTATTGGCTAGGAACACATTAGTGTGCTGCTATGTTATCCGGACTTTTTATTTTTTCTAAAGTATTTGTATTCGACATTTATGGCCAACACATTCGGATATGAGTATGAGACTATGATCCTCCAAATATATAAAAAAGAACTTAAAAAAAATGAATATATCCGTGTCGGACCTATACCCGTATCCGACACTCAACCCCAAGTTCAGGTAACATAGGTGTGCAGTCCCACAACTTCATAACAGCGACCATACCAAAAGACAGATGAATCAAGTGGGATGAGTATAACAGAGAATTTACTTCAAATTAGCATTCTAAAAGGTACAAATTACCAGTGGTATATTTAAGATTCTTACATGTTATCTCATATAGTTTATTGTATCAGTGTCACAATGTAACCAGAATTCTTTTTCAAAGGGTAATACCACAAACTTGTCTTTTGTTCCTTGAAATAACTGCTATCATCTCATCATACAAATAGCACTAAGAATGATTGGCAGAATATTATAGGAGAAACCCGAAACTTAGTTCAGTTGGTTCATGCAGCCATCTTTAACCTTTTAGAATTTCATCATCTGCAACCCTTTCCCTTATCCTTAGGCTTCGATCTTAACCCCTCAATCAGGTAATTAAGAGTACTATTATGTCATTATGCTAGTAAGTAAATGACTCAAACAAATCATCTAGAGTTGATAAAGAACTTGTAAGATATTCCCAATGAACTTATCCTTAGAATTTCATCATCTTTAACCTTTTAGAATTTCATCATCTGCAACCCTTTCTCTTATCCTTAGGCTTCGATCTTAACCCCTCAATCAGGTAATTAAGAGTACTATTATGTCATTATGCTAGTAAGTAAATGACTCAAACAAATCATCTAGAGTTGATAAAGAACTTGTAAGATATTCCCAATGAACTTATCAGAAAAATACAAAATTATGGTATATGGGTTTAAACATTTAATTATCTCTATTTTGTCTCGAAGTATGGAGTCCATGACAATTTTAAACTCCATATACCTTATTTTATCACAATAAAAACACAAATTAGCAAGGCCTCAAATTTGTCTTAATTTCATATTGAAAGACAGATATTTTGGAATGACTCATTACTCAGAATTATATATAGCTTTTCCTTAGCTGCAAATTTTCACATCAAAACATCAAAAAAGGAAGGAAAAGAGGGGGGAAAAAAGGAAAAATAAAAATGAAGAAGCAAATTTGTTCTAAAGTTGTAGTTCTCATTTGCTTTCTTTTTCTATTTGTAAGCATTGAAGCTCAAAGTTGCAGGCCTAGTGGCAAGATAAGAGGAAAAAAGGCTCCACCAGGGCAATGTAACACAGAAAATGACTCTGATTGTTGTAAACAAGGCAAGCTTTACACAACATACAAATGTTCCCCTCCTGTTTCAACCCATACAAAGGCAACCTTAACACTAAACAGCTTCGAAGCCGGAGGCGACGGCGGCGGTCCATCGGAATGTGACAATCAGTACCACTCTGATGATGAACCAGTGGTTGCACTTTCAACAGGATGGTTCAACAATGAAAAAAGGTGTCTAAAGTATATAAAAGTTCATGGAAATGGAAAGAGTGTTAGAGCCAAAGTTGTGGATGAATGTGACTCTACAATGGGGTGTGATTCTGACCATGATTACCAGCCTCCTTGTGATAACAACATTGTGGATGCCTCAAAAGCAGTTTGGAAAGCCTTGGGTGTGCCTGAAAGCCAGTGGGGTGGATTGGATATATACTGGTCTGATTCTGATGATTGATTCTCAAGTTTCAACAATTATATTTATACAATAATGATGTGTATTTGTGTTAGAATAAACTTTTTATTGTGTGTAGTTACTGTGCAATAGTACCAAAATTGTGGGAGTTTGTATTGTGATATATATATATATATATATATAAATATTTGAAGCAATATATAAATATGATTACTCTTTATTTATATTCTATATATATGTACTTGAACTCGGGATAAATATCGAATACTTATATTATTTGGATTTTTAATTTTTCTTAGAGTATTCGTATCTGACACATATTTAGATATTGATATGAGTATATGATTCTCCAAATATAAGGAAAAACTTTAAAACGAAATCGAGTATAAACGTATCAAACATATACCCGTATTCGGATAACATAGTCGAATATAAATATGCTTAATTTTTTAAAAACCGGGCAATGTATTAACGCTACTAATCTCGATTACACCCCTTCTTGGCTAGGACTAAGAGGTTAAGCAAAGAATTGGCTCAGGACTACTCTTTAGAAAGTAATGATCACTTGGTCAAAGAAATACTTTTAATCTACCTCTTCCTATGCCACTCCAATTTATGATGAAAAATGTTAACCCGTGCCTATAGCCTATAGGTATACGTTAAAGTGCTATATATATATATAATTAATGTATTATTTTTTTAATTCAGTAAAAGTAATATATTAAATATATAAAACTCTGAAATGATAAATAAATAATTCTTAACTGACACTGATTAAGCGGACCTATTTATGATAGCAATAATTTTTGTTTGCAAGGTAGTTTCTCAGCCAATAGATTTGATCTCAAAATTTAAAGCTACCCAAATGCTTCTAACTTGCATGCATAACTTGGTTAAAGTATCTAAGAAATCCTTATACTATAATCAAAAATGTCTTTTAGTTACTGTAGTATAGAAAGTGAATAATTTAATCCTTGTACGTTTGAAATTTGTGCAAAGAAGTAAAATTGATAACATGTTAATGAAAAACCGTTTAAATTCTGACGTGTACATGTGAAACTGACAGAACAGATGACTTAAAAAAAAATGATGATATGTCAAATTTTTTTGCTTAGGTGAAATTTAGAAACTGACAGAATAAATGATTTCGGAAAAAAAAAATGATGATATGTTTTAAGGGTAAGGAGGGATTTGGGTAAAATTTTTTATGTTTTTCTAAATTTCAAGTGAGTAAAAAAAAGTTGACACTTCATCATTTCTTTTTTCAAGTTATATTTTTTATTAGTTTCTCATGTCTATGTCAGCATTTAAACGGTTTTTTATTAACACTGTTATCAATTTTACTATTTTGCACAAATTTCAAATGTACAAAAAATTATATTACTCACTTTTATAATACAGAAATTAAAATATATTTTTGACTATAGTATAAAAATTATTTAAGTACTTTAACCCCGTAACTTCAATAGCCTGAAACGAAATTCCAGACCTGCCCCTCCTTTCCATTTATCCTCAATTTTACAATCCAGAGTTTAAGAAATAAGATCATGGCCTCTTTATTGATAACTGTTTTTTTTTTTTTTTTTAAAGTTTGTTATGTTCATATTATTTTTTTTATCATAATTATATTTAAAATATTATATATTTATATAAATTTTGATACGTTAAAAATTTATTTTATATAAATTTTGTCACATTAATATATTGTGTCAAATTAAAAAAAAATAGTGATAAAATTTTTTTAGTTTATTTATTCAAAATTTTCAATCAGGTAAATTATGAAAAACAGTGACTAATAATTACTGGTAAAAAGCTAACCATGCCAAAACTTTACAAAACGACAGCATATTTGTGGTCAGATAAATCAAAATCCCATCAAAATCAATTTCCCACAACGGCTATATTCCCTGCCAAAATGCCATAGAAAGTTAAAAAAAAAAAAAATTATACACAATTTTCACCGTACACCGTACAAACAGTAATTCTACAGTACTTTTTAAAGTACTTTATTGGATTCTCTCTTTGTATTTATGTATCAAAAGTCATTTTATCCGGATTGTTTATTTTTTTATAAAATATTCGTATTAAATATTTATATTTGATATATATTCGAATATAGATATAAAATATGATATTTCAAATATATATAAAAAAATTAAAAAATTAAATATACATGTGTCGAACAAATATCTATATTCAACAATTACCTCAGAATTCGATATCATAAAAATCACATTGTCGATCAAGATGGAATAGAGCCAATATCCAAATTTAACTTAATGATTGTTATTCTTCTCTATAAAATTTAGAACCCTAATGCTCACCAAAAAGAAAAATGAAGAATATGCCAATGCAATGTTAATTTAAGCTAACGAGGCTTTAACTTAACCACAAACAAAAGATTCTGAAATTTGAGATCTCGAATTCAAGTCCAATTATATCCAATTATATGTGAAATTAATTTTATGTTGAATTTGTTCAATAATATATTGATTCGTTTTTATATGAACGTGATAATTATAATCATACTTGTAACTTCATACAAAATGTTAATCCAAAACCGGAGTCAATAATCTCCTAATATATTAGCTTATCAGTTGTCTTTATTCAAGAATAGATCAAGTTAATTAATATTTATAAATTTAAATTATTTTATTATTATTTTAAATTTATTATTTAATATATTATTTTTATTAAATTAAAAAACCATCAATTATATATATATATTTTTTAAATATCATTTTAACGATACTATATTAGACACCGTTTAATATTTTTTCAAAGAACAAAATTTCGAAACCGAAGTTTCAAACCCATCAACCTTTTATTTTATTTATTTTTTTCTTAATGATGACATTGCAAAGGTTTTGAATGGGAATCTTGGAACAACCTGTAAATTTGGAACTAGCTAGTAAGTAGGCTTATAGCTTTTGATAGCTTCTTCTTTGCTCACTGAAAAACATAAAATATTATTATTAAACCCACAAATAAATATATTATTAAAAAAAAAAAAAGAAATTGGCTTCTTTCTATCCAATCCAAGAATTTTCCTTTTTTTTTCTCTTCTCAATATATATATATATATATATATATATATATATATATATATATGCATTCATTGCCACAGCACATCACCTGGCCCAAGGGTTCTACCCCAAAGGAAGGGCACTGTTGCTTTGTCACAGACTCAGTCATGGACAAGGTAGTAAACAACACTTAAATATGCCCCAAAAAAAAAAAAAAAAAAAAAAAAAAACCTTTCTCCCTCTCGAAGAAGGGGAAGAGGAGAATAAATTTGGTAACTGTATTATTTGTATCATATCTGTATTTCATATTATAATTATATTTACCGTATTATATATTTAAAAATTTTAGTATGTTAATAATTATATTATATAATAAATTTTGATATATTTATATATTCATGTTATCATATTTTATATCGTATAAACATATTATATCTTAAATTATCAAATCTAATAAAATTATCCTGTCTTCTGATAATAATATCATGCATTAATTGGCACTTATACTAAAAATAATAGTGTTATTAATGACTCAAGAAACAGAGAGTGGGGGACTGGGGAGTAGGGGGATTTTAGTTCTTAGGCCAATCTGGCTCTTTCCTATCCCTAGAGCTAGAGGGCAACTAGGCAACAGTTATATTTTCAGAGGAAAAAAAAAAAAAGCAAATGCATTATGTCAAGTTGTCAACCAAACCACCCAGTCTACTCCTTTATAAGAAAAGATTTTGTTAATAAATGTCTCAAAAACATTTCTTAAAGTTAATTAAATTGCTATTTATAATAATACTCTTATATTAAATACAATAATTGATAGTTAATTTGATAATTTTTAATACATTAAAAATTATAATTTATTCAATATGATAAAAGCTACTGTTACCAACCTTCATTTAAAAACATGTCTACCTTTTTTTATTTTTCTACCCTTTCCCAAGACCAAGTCAAGAGTTTCCCAACAGATCAGAGAAATGACACAAGTACCCCCTTGTGAAACTGAAATCTATATAATATTACTCCAATCTTCTTTTTTTTTTTTTAATTTTCATGTCCAACACATATTCGATAAATACAAATATGAAGGTCCAACCCTCTAAAAATTATGAAAAAACTTTAAAAAATTGCACATATCAATGTCGAACACATACATGTATCCAACATTCACTTTCGAATCCAAGTAACATAAATTGAAATTAGTTAAATAATAATGGGAGTTGCATAGAGAAAGAGGAGAAAAAAAAAGAGAATTTTTTTATTGATGGAATGGTTGAAGGAAAAAAAAAACAACAATATTAATGACAACATATTTCATCCTTCTTTCACTAACCCAGTAACTAAGTACCCACCAGACATCCAATCTCCCTCTTGGCTTCTCCAATGTTTTGTATATATCATCACATATATACATGTACAGATCCTCTACTACCAGCCAGCTTGTCTGCCAATCCTCTCACTGTATCTCTAAAATGTAAACTAAGTATCCCCTTTAGTTAAATTGTACACATTTTTTTTCTCAATTCTGCTTTTTTTTTTTTTTCCCACTGAATGAAAATAGTGATACAAGAACCAAGCTGGCCTACTTGAAAATGGAAAAAAAATTAGCAAAAAAAGTGAAGGAAAGAAGAACAGGGAACCCTAGAGCAATGAGGAATAAATGAATAAATAAAAACTGCAAAAGGGAACTAAAGCTAATTCTCTCAGGGTTCCTCTGGCATTGGCTGCTAATGGGATTATTATGTAGCTCTGATTTTATGTCAAAGGTATCTGGTAATCCTTATGTGGTGGGAGGAAAGATTGGGAGGGTAATGGAAGAGTTCCCAACAAAATGGACATTTTGGCAGAAAGAAGTAAACACAAAAAGGGGTGGAGCAGTACAGTACAGTACAGTTATGAGTTTAAAAGCTGTAATGCCTCACCCAGTGTTCCAACATTTCTCGACTCGGGCACACAATTTCCTTCACTCGGCTACCATTTTTGTATATCTTGAATGTTGGTACAATCCTCACATTTTCAGCATTTGCAACTGTTGGACTCTCATTGATGTCCACCTTTACTCCAAAGTACCGACAAAAAGTAGAGAAGAAACACCTTCGTTATTTTTACCGCTTTAAATTTATCTAAACGAGCATGGAGAAAACAAATAAACCATGGAGAAAGAAACGTGGGCAATTTACCTTAAGAAAATTTATGGAGGGATAGCGGCCACATAGTGCATCCACAAATGGAGATATCTGCTTGCATTGAATGTTGGAAGCCATCTTAAAATGGACTAAAGAGACGCCTGTGGTTCAAAATTAACTCTCAAGAGGATTGCAAGACAGTAAAAAGGGGAAAGCGAGAGCAGTTTTAAGATAGTTTTAAAATGTTGGGAATGTAAGGACAACACTTACCAGGCAGTGATATTACAGCTCTGAACTGTTCAAGACTGGATACTTCCTCTACTTCACCTCCAAACTTCATATTATAAAATTCTTCACCGCGAGATTTCTTCAATGCAACTTGTGCATGAAATAGAGATTCAGCAACTTCATTATCGTCCGGAAGTTCCCTTCTCAAAACTTCATAATCCCGCGCAGCATCAGCCCATCTCTCTAGCTATACTTCACAATGACTGGTCATTAGTATGAAGCAACCAAATCCTTGTAAAACTATAAACAAAAGATTGTTATTCTTATGATGAAGAAAAGCTTTAAAGAATTCTTTACCTTGCTATTAGATGCTGCCCTTCGAAGAAGGGCTTTTATGTAGTTTGGTTGGATGCTTAAAGCTTGGTCGCAGTCTTCAACAGAACGCTCCCACCGCCCAAGTTTAAACCAACAAGCTGCTCTGTTACAATAAAGAACAGAATTTGAGGGATCAAGCCTGAGACCATCCCCATATGCTGAGCAGGCCTCAGTAAACCTTTCAGATTTGAAAAGATCATTCCCACGTGCTCGTGCTCTTACAACCAACCTCACGTTGTTAAGCAATACAGCAACTTCAACATTTCGGGGATCAATCTGTCCAGCCTTCTCAGCAGCTGTAACTGCATTCTCAAACCTGCAAGATATCCATCATCAATTTTCTTACTCTACTCTTTAGCATCTTATATCTGATTAAGCTTAGCACTTTTTTAAAACTAACCTTCCAAGTGCCATCTCAATTTGTGCTCGGACAAAGAAGAGATACGCTTCAGAAAGCATCCCAAAGAACTTAGTCTGTGAGGAGGAGGTGGTGCACGGTTCTAATTTAGGAACAACCGAAAGGCTTGATTCAGCATCATCAAGTTGATGGAGTTTCAAAAAGGCTTCAACTCTACACATAAAAAGCTGTAAATTCAATTTGAACCAGTTCAGCCATTTCCAATGTCTGTTAACTGCACAAATTCTTCATAATTTAATGATGGAAAGTTTTGGATAAGGTTTTTACCTGAGGAGAAAAGTCTGCACCAGCAGCAATGGCAGCATCAGTTTCCCTTAATGCACTTTTCCAGTCTCTAATTCTCCGGGCATCTGTACACTTGCTAAGATGCTTTTCCACTGCCTGCAACTTCTGTAACTCAGTTGGATCTTGTGGTTGCCCAGGAAAACATAGGTGCTTCCTAGCATTCTCAACCTGCCCTACCCTGAAATTGAGTGGAGTTAAATTGGAGCAACCTAAATATTATAGGCACATTGGACTCAATTAGAGTAACCTAAACATGTATGCATTTAACTAGTGTTGGAGAACAAAAGTGATTCCAAAATGCCTTTAATCATTAATTGAGCAAAAGACGGGCATCAAGAAAAGTAAATAAAAAAACAGGCAAAAGACTGAAACAGATGGATATCTAATTTTTATAGAAGATAGAGACATAGGCGCCTATGTTGCTCCGACTCTTCATTTTTCTTGAAGTACCCATGTCCGACACCCGTGTCAAACGCATATCCGGACATGGGTATGGGGATATGATCCTCCAAGGACCTTCCAAATACATGAAAATCTTGGAAAAATTGAACATAACCGTGTCGGACAATACCCGTGTCCGACACTCACACCCGAGTCCGAGTAACATAGATAGGCACCAAGTTCTTGAGGCACCCAAGATCCTTCTAAAATAACTTACAAGAACCCATCATTTGGAGGAAACTACTGAATACCAATTCCTTAAATATCTCAAGGGATTGCTCAGAGAAAGCCCAACATCTAATATCAACAAAGAACTCAATAAATATTTAAAAGACGAAAAGTAAAGATAGACAAGGTGATCTTAAAAATACAAACAACCATTAAAATGAGAACCATATAACTAAAAGCAAATAAACAGAACAGGCATGAAGAATGGAAGAAATCCATATCAGAAAGGAAAAGATAGAGAGCACACAATTTTGCTGATAAATATAGTAAACAAAAAATTAACTAATCAAACATATGGATCTAACAATCCAAAAAATTAGTAACTATTCTCATCAATGCAGATGAAAACATTAGCAGTACTCACATTCATTCACCATATCAAAACTTCTGGAACCATCATCAAGACAAAGCAATAGAAGAACAAAGAAAATAGAAGAAAAAAATCCATACACCCATCTGAAATAGAGACCTTGCTATCAATCTTAAGATCAAAAACATCAAAACCCATCAAAATCTATCCACAAACATTAACCAATAAACATCAAAAGCCAAAATTCTTTCTCACAAAAACTAGATCCAAAACATCAACAAAACTATTACTAACTTACAAAATACCAAAACTATCCAAAAAAAAAATTCAAACTACAATCTTTTCTTCGCCAATGTAGATAAAAAAAAACCACCAAAAAATATATATCAAAACTGTTTTCACCTTAACAATAATGAAGCCAATCTCTGATGAGCTCTCCAATAATTAGGATCCAATCTAACCGCTTCCTCGCACTCCTTCACCGCCTCTCCTACTCTCCCTAACGCAGTCAATGCAGCCGCTCTGTTACTCCGGTAAGCTGCATTCCCCGGAGATAAAGCTATAGCCTTATCATACAAACTTAAAGCCTCTAAAAAATGTCCTTTTTTATACATCTCATTCCCAATTCTCTTAACTTCCTCAGGTTCCAAACTCCCCATTGCTTTCTTTATTAAATCACTTCCATTTCCCCGGCTTCCCATGGTGTTACTGTATTCAAAGACACCGCCTTTGGAGGCTGTAACGGGTCCAGTTCCCATTCCACCGCCCCGCATTATGCTGCCATGGCCATAATTACCCGACCCGGAACCTAAAACGTCGGACCTGGAGCTCCTGTTCACTGCCATGCCGGTTTTTAGGATTTTCCCTGAAGGGCAAATGTTTCCCGTTGGAAGAACATTGACTGGAGGCGAGTTGACGGAGCTTTGACCCGAATAGATCAACGGGTGGGTCGTGGTGGTGTTGGATTCAGATCTTGTCTGACTTGGTTTTATATTCCTGGTCGAAGCTGTCGTACTTGCTTCGCTTGACCCGGAAAGTTCCCCTGAGTGGTTATTCGGACCCGATTCGGATCTTCTAGCAATCGCGTTGGATCCATTTCTACCCGAAAGGGATCCGGATGAGCTGGAGCTCGAACTCGTCGTTGTAGTCGTGGTCGTTGTCATCGTGAGGCCTTGTTGCCGAGTTCGGAGCGGCGAAACAGGTGAACCCAGATCGAGTTCACGGAAATCAGGCTTGTTAACATCGTAACTCAGTGAGTCATGGAGTTGATCGGCGAGTTTCTCTAAACCCCCTAATTTAACTACTGGCTTTCCAAGATGCGACATTTCGCTTCCTTTTCCTTTCACTAAAAATGGGTTTATTCCAGATTTCCGTCCCCTCCCCTCTCTCTCTTGTCCTTGGGTCTTTGGTTTTTTTTTTTTATTATTATTGGTAATGCGAGTAAAATGAAGAGCTTGAAGTGAATGTTGAAAGGACAGAGCTTGAAGAAGAAAGGAAAAACTTCGAAGAAGACATCAAAGAGAGAGAGGAAATGAAATGAAAGGAAAGAAAGAGATGGGGATCTCGTGATATAAAAAAAGAAGAAGCAAAGAATGAATGTGAATTTAGAGAGAGTTAGAGAAAGGGTTTTACAGAGAGAAAAGAAAGAAGAAATGGAAGAGAAAGAGTTTTTATGTTTTTATTTTTTTTAATATTATACTTTTTTTTCCTTCCACCTACTGCTTCACGAGATAGGTTTAGTTCTCTCCATTCACTTCTCTATTTTATTTTATTTTGGTTTTTGATTTTTGGTTTTTCTTGGTTCACTTGTTGCTTCTATAATTATTATTAACTAGTGTTGAATTCTAAGTGATTTTTCGATTTTATTATTGTTCGTAATAAATTGAATATGGTTATAAAATAAAAAAATAACACGAATTGAGAGTTTAAATTGAGTCATGATAAATTATGTAAAATATATCATTTGATAATAACTTTTAAAATAAGTTATAGATATTTAAATTATCAAATTTAATCTAGACAAATAATATCTCTCAATCATTATACGACACGCCGCACAAAAATTGAAGTTATTTGAATAGTATCAATCAGATCTGAAAAATTCGGATACAATATAATTATACGACACGAACACAACATCGAAAAATAATTAAAACATGACACGAAAAAAAATATTAACATGTCATAAATAAACGAACTTGTCAAAATCTATATACGAAAAAATAACTAAAACACAATACAAAAAATAACGTGATACAAAATTGAGAGTTATTTAAATAGTGCCCATTAGACTTGATAATTTTGGACACGATATGAACACGAAAAATAACTAAAACACAATACAATACGAAAAAATAACACTAATACGATACGAATACACGAATGTGTCAAAATCTATATAATAAAAATTATTAACGTGTCAAAATTTATATATATATATATATAATACCTTGAATACGATTATAACACGAAAAAATAACACAAATACAACACGTGGTAAGTATAAAAAAAAAAAAAAAAACTTAATAATTGCTTGCCACACGTGGTAAGCAATAACTTTCAATAATACTCTGAATACGATTATAACACGAAAAAATAACACAAATACAACACGTGACAAGCAATTGTCCCCTCAATTGAGGGAATAGCTTTCATTTTATTTTATAAGACATATAATATATTAAATACAATTATGACATAAAAAAAAAACGAACATTACACAAATACTTAGATTTTAAAATAAAAAAAAATTAAAACCACATGATAAGCTATTGAAGAAAGGAATCCCCTTCAATTGAAGAAATTCCTTTCATATTATCTTTATAAGATTATAAGATCTTACAAGATGTTATAAGATTTGCCTTCCTGTTTTGGTTCAAATCTTTATAATTTGCCTTTTGTGTATTTTTTTAAGAGGTTAAGTGTTATCCAATTTTTAAAATTTTGAATAAAATAAAATTATACAATATAAATATATAATTATAATATAAAAAAAAGAATTAAACTATGATATAAAATAAAATATGATACCATACGAATAAAATAATATTATACTACAAAAAATATAAACAAGTTAAGATTTATATAACATGAATTATTAACGTATTAAAATTTTTATAAATATATAATATTTTAAATACGATTGTAACATAAAAAACAACATGAAAATAATAGAGACATAAGAATTGTTAGATCTATCAAAGAGATTGAAAAACACACACTATTACTATTATATATACTTTCTATTTTAAAAATAGATTTTAAGTTAGTTAACTTATGGATAATAGTTTTTTTTTGCCAATAATAATAGATTTTAGGTTCAGATATGGATAATAGATTTACTTTGCACTTTTATTGTGTGATTAATTTTGTGAGTTAAAAAAAAAAGGGAATTCTTGCCATATCTTCTATCCAACAATGCTATTTTTTTAGTATACTTCTTTCTTATATAAAATAACTTAATTATTATACATTCAAAATTGAGTGTTAGATTTAATTGTTTTTAATTATCCAAAAAAATGAATTTAATTTGTTTTTATGTTTAAGAAAATGAGATTGGATATTATTTTTACTTTTTTATGAAATTAAATGATTATGGTAGAAATATATTAGAAAAGATATAGCATGAGTTATATGTTACTTAAATATAAAAGGCTAAAATAATAATAATAAAAAATTGAATTTTATCATTTTACTTAAATAAATTCTTATATTTTTATTACATTCAATAAGCCTTTAATCTTTTGTATCCAGATAAACATTTAACTTTTAATTTGTAACCAAATAAGACTTAACCTTTAATTTATACCTAAATAAGTTCGTAACATAAATCAATTTTTCATTTAAAATAATGGTTTGTTTCATTACAATTCAAATGATAAGAATTTATTTGGATAAAATAAAAATATAAAAGTTTATTAAAAAAATTGAAATAATTTAGAATTTTTTTTTAAAAATATTTTAGCCGATATAAAATGCATAAATGAATAGTCTCTCTATTATTTTTTTAATACATTGAATAAACTAAAAAGTTATAACGAAATCTATCTTAATTTTCTTAAAGTCAAGATCATATCTTTATCTCTTATTCATTTTCTAATTTCTATCACATGACTAATAGTTGAAACAACAAGTATTTTCATATATCAAAAATAGTCTTAACATCACATTTATTTTATATTACTATCTCATTTCCTCTCTCACATACATAAATATATATTTAATAATTTAACATCTTAACCACCCAAGAAATTAGTTAATTGCTTTAAACACAAAAAAAAGAACAAATTAATTTCTCAGAATTAAATTCATTTTTCAACTATATTTTGTAAGGAAAATATAAAAAGTCATCAAAAATTAAAAGTATTTATTCTCATACTTAAAAGGGAGCAAAGGTAACTAAAAAAACCATATCGTTTTATACCTTAAAAAGTTGAATTAAATTTGCTTTTAAACTTGCTAGATAATGTACATCCACTGTGTGGGTGGAACTGAAAAATATTATATGATAAAATGTTTCAAAAGAAAAAAAATATATATATATATATATATGGATAGTTTTTTTAAGAAAAAAGTTTGTGATTTTTTCTAAGAAAGTTATATAAAAAATTAAAAAACATGAATATTCTTATCGTATTATTTGATATTATGATTTATTTGAATTTTTTAACTGAATTTATATTATTTGACTCGTGACATTTAAGGGTATAAACGAGACACATATGCTCGCAAGCTACTTGGATTCGACTCGGTCATTGTCGAGCCGAGCTTGAGCTCGAGTTATCGAGCGAGCCGAATTCGAGTATACTAATGTTTGACTCGAGTAGCTTGCAAGCCTAATCGAATTTTTTTTATTTTTAATTAGTGTTGAAAAAAAAATCTCAATTTGAACTCGAGTTCGAGCATAAATAATTGAGTTTGAATTCGAGCATAGGAATCGAGCTCATTTTTTACTAGGTAAACGAGCTTAATCGAGCAATTTGATTTTTATCTCGAATCAAGCTCGAGTTTTAAAAATGAGACTCGAGTGAGCTCGAGCCGAGCTTTGAGTCTCGAATTTCGAATCGAGCTTCTTATTGCTTGGGCTTAGCTCGACTCAATTACTCCCCTACTGACACCAACATAATTAAAAATTTTATATTAATATAAATTATAGCTAGTGAAGTATATTAAAATAAGGAGTGAGTGAGAAAGCATAATTAAAATTGCATGAAAATAATTAGAGGAAGACTGCATGCAGGTCCATCATCTTCTTCTTCTCTGCCTCAGTGTTATTTTCCATAGTCAATTTTACAGCTGTTTTTTTATTACTAGGGTAATTTAGTACTAATTTAGTGAAATCCAGTATTTTCTTCCAAAAAAAAGTCATATTTCTAAAAAATACTTATATTCTTATACAATGTTCAGAAAAGTCGTCTTGAAATGCATAATTAATTTTGTCAATCTTTGAAAGTTTTACAAACTATGATAATTACTTTTAGTCTCACAATGCACATTAGAACAGAAGAATTATAGAACATAATTCAATTTCAAGTATCTTCTCTTTTGAAGAAAAATAAAGTTTAAAATTAAAATAGATGGTTCAAAATATTAATTTATGATGTAGATATGCAATTTCTCCACTAATATGGTGAAGAATATTGTATTCAAAATCATGCTAACATTGAATTTGAATTATAAGTGTGTAGAAGGAGAAAATTTGTAACCAATTACAAATTGCCACGTGTCAATTGAAATTTCTTTAATTAAGAAATTTTCAATTAAATTATACATTACCATGTGAAATTGATAATATCATATTATAATTAATTATTTTATAATTAATTAAATATGTACACATGGTTTGACCAATCAAATTGCAAGGACTCATGGGTTATCCAATCAAATTTCACCCATGTGTCATAATTATTTTACCTCTAATTAAATTAAATTAATTAAGAGATAAATAATAAATTTTTATCTCTAATTAAATTAAATTAATTAAGAGATAAATAATAAAGTTTTATCTCTAATTAAATTAAATTAATTAAGAGGTAAATAAATATTTTATCTCTAATTTAATTAATTAATTAAGTGATAAAAAATAAATATTTTATCTCTAATTCAATTAATTAATTAAGGGATAAATAATAAAGTTTTATCTCTAATTAAATTAAATTAATTAAGAGATAAATAAATATTTTTATCTCTAATTTAATTAATTAATTAAGTGATAAAAAAAATATTTTATCTCTAATTAAATTAAATTAATTAAGAGATAAATAAGAAGATATTATCTCTAATTAAATTAAATTAATTAAGAGATAAATAAGGAGGTTAAGTTCTTTTAAAACTCTCTTTCACCTGGCTAGCTACCACTATAAATAGAGACATCCTCTTAACACAAATTCACAATTCAGAAAGCCTGAAGAGAAGAAGATTTTGAAGAGCCAAATCCTCTCAAAATTCTTAAGAAGAAATTAGAGAAATTCTAAGAACGCGGTGCTTGTTCTTGAGAATTCTCTAAGAAGCTGTTCTCCGATCTTGTTCATCGAAGGAAAGGAGATAATTCCTGTTTTTCAAGACCAAGTCTAGAAGACCCTTGAAGCAGATCTCGCCGATTCAAGATCAAGTCGTGAAGACCCTTGAATCAAAATTTTACTGAAGAAAAGAATCAAAGGATTTCTTTCTTTAAGAATATTCAGAGATTGTAACCTCAAAGTTTGATTAATAAAAATATTATTTGACTCCAAATTTTCCTTGTCATATTTTTTGACATAAAATTTGTGTGTACAAATTTTGGCACGCCCAGTGGGACTATCTCTGCCTTTCATCTCTTTTCTTCAAAACTCAAGTTATCAAGTTGCAATGGCTCCCAAGAAGAACCTTGCTAACAAACCAACTCTCAAGCCTGCTCGAGCTAATCCTGCAGTCTACCCCGCTTCATGATCAAGCATTGATATCCCTGCTCATCCTTATGGCACTAGGAGCAAGACCAAAACTCTTGCTGAATTGTATGAGCAAACGTTTCCGGTGCTCAATCAAAACCCTCTCTATGACACTTCTTCTCCAATTCAAGACTTAGAAGAAGTTTCCGCTGAACAAGTCGATTCTCCTCAAGGATCAAGTGCAAATCGCCAGTTAACATACAAAGAACAAGATAGCTACTCAAGCAACAAGCCTATTCCATCATCTACTCCAAAATCAAGTTCTGGAGTAATGGCTGTCATGACAACTGGCACCACATCATTGGAAGAACAAGTTGCACTTCTGGCAAAATCTGTTGAAATTCTTTCAGCAAGCATCAAAGAGAAAGATAACCAGATCGCTTCCATGATGGACAAGATCGCCGGTCTCACTGGAAAAAGGAACGAAGCTTCAAACCAGAATTGGCAATCAATCTTTCAAGATGATGGTGAGAATTCTGGCAAGGAAGTTGCTAAGGATTCTGAAGAGAAGATCAATGAACTCGTCACTACCAGTCAGCTCAAGGATCTTATCAAGGAGGCTATCAAAGATCAAGTTGAAAGCATCACTCAACCTTCATATACATATGCAAAACCATATTCTCAAAGGATCGATCGTCTGAGGATGCCGGGGAACTATCAACCCCCAAAGTTTCAGCAGTTCGATGGAAAAGGAAATCCACGCCAACATGTTGCACATTTCGTGGAAACTTGCAATAATGCTGGTACCTATGGGGATCTCATGGTGAAGCAGTTCGTTCGCTCCTTGAAAAGCAACGCCTTTGATTGGTATACTGATCTTGAGCCTGGGACGATTGACAGCTGGGAACAACTTGAGCGTGAATTCCTTAATCGATTCTACAGCACTCGTCGCTTAGTCAGCATGATCAAACTCACAAGCTCACGTCAATGGAAGGATGAGCCAGTCATTGATTACATCCACAGATGGAGAAATCTGAGCCTTAACTGCAAAGAAAGACTGTCTGAATCTTCTGCCCTTGACATGTGCATCCAAGGCATGAATTGGGGCTTGCGTTACATTCTTCAAGGCATCAAGCCTAAGACCTTTGAAGAATTAGCCACTCGTGCTCATGATATGGAGTTGAGTATGACAGCTGCTGGAAATCAAGAACCTCCAGTGCAAGAGCCAAAGAAAGTCAAGGAAAAACAAGATACCCGCAAAGGGGGCAAAACCTTTATCAACAAGGGAGAAAGCAAACAGTCCATGGCAGTGACTACCAAGCCTCTTAAGATATCTCCCAAGTCAAAACAGTCTCAAGAGACGAAATCTCCTCCTTTCCAAGACAAAGATAAAGGCAAGATCACTTTGAAGGAGAGGCAAGAAAAGAAGTATCCTTTTCCTGATTCTGATGTTTCAAGCATTCTTGAAGAACTCTTAAAGACTAAGCTGATTCAGTTGCCAGAAATGAAGCGACCTGAAGAAGCTGATAAAGTAGAAGACCCCAATTATTGCAAGTACCATCGCTTGATTAGCCATCCTCTGGAGAAGTGCTTTATTTTGAAGGATAGAATTATGCGACTCTATGAAGAAGGAAAAATCGAGTTTGAAGAAGAAACGATGTCGTCAAATTTGGCATCAGTCAATACGGTTTCTCAATCCAATTTGCTGGATAAAACCATAAAATTTGGCTCTTTTGATCCTATCATACTGGCTCCAAGTACAAGTACGATAGTGGATCTTCAGGGAAGTGGGGGCAACTATTTGCTTCAAAGACAAAATCAAGATCACGATGGTTGGACTCTAGTCACACGCCGAAAAAGCAAAAAGAAGAATCTTCCAAAAGTTGTGAAAGTGCCTACAAGAACTAAGATGGTCAAACAACCACCTAAATTCCCAAAGCCTAATGTGCCTCAAGAAGCAAAAATCCCATCTCGGGGTAAAAATTCAGTAGGGAGGAAGTCAAGGAGGCAAATCACTTTAAACGAATTCATGCCAATTCAGCTTAGAAATGAAGATTTGGTTTTCATGACTTGTTACCATAACGATGGCAATGAAGATAATGAAAACAACACAGACTCAGTAGCATTTGAAGTTGATGAGCATTCTTGTGCTACGAAAATTAACTTTTCTGATGAGGATCTATTGCTAGGGTCAACCCCTCATAATCGGCCGTTGTTCGTCGTAGGATATACTCGGGAACAGAAGATCAATAGAATCTTGATCGATGATGGTTCTGCTGTCAACATACTCCCGTTGATGACAATGAAAGAATTGGGAGTTCCTTTGGACGAATTGATGCAAAGCCGCTTGATGATCCAAGGATTCAACCAAGGGGGACAAAGAGCTCTTGGAAAACTTAGACTTCAACTTTTCATTGGAGATATGGAGTCAAGTCCACTTTTCCATGTAATCGATGCCAAAACGACGTACAACATGTTGTTAGGACGACCGTGGATACATCAAAATGGTGTAGTCTCCTCAACTCTGCACCAATGTCTCAAGTATTGCAGAAACGGTCAAATCGAGACGATCCTTGCAGACGCTAAGCCGTTTACTATAGCAGAAGCACATTTCGCAGATGCAAAGTTTTATCTAAAAGATGCATTTATCGAAGAAGTAATGCCCAACCCGATGCAAGAATTAAAGCAAAAGGGAAAGAATTTGGCTTCTTCCACAGTTGGAGAAGATGAAATTGCTCAAGGTTTAAAGGATCTGACTCTTCCCCTCACTAACTTAGAAGAATCAATAGGCCTTATACCTCCACTGCAAGGATTTGTTAGGCCAGTAGAAGAACCTCTTTATGAACATCAGGATCTTCCTACTCATCGAGCTAAAGATTTTGATCCTAATGCTTATAGATTGCTTGTCAAAGCTGGATATAAACAAGAGGATGTTGCAAAATTGGCTCACGAGACAAAAGAGCCTAGCAAAGAAAAGCCGCAAAGTTCATTCAAGATCCGACAGGTCTGGCAAAAGAAGATGGATCACATCGGAACTTCTAGAGAGGGGCTTGGATATTCTCCATTAAAATTGAAGATTCATAAACAAACTTCAAGGTACATAAATGTGGAGGAAGTTCCCGAGGAGCAAGAAGATGCAGCGAAGCCACCAGGACTTTCAGTGTTTGATCACTTGGGGGCACGCTCAACACGATGTTCAGTGTTTGATCATTTGAGCATTCAATCATCACGAAGGTCAGTTTTTGAACGAATGGGAGAAAAATGCAGTGAAGTTTCTGTAAGTAAACCAATTTCCATTCAATCAAGGCTTGGAAGTTTGTACTCTGAAGAAGTTAACTGTGGTCGAAAAAGAAAGTCTTCCATTTTAAAGGAATCAAGAGATTTTCACAGCAAAATTCCTTCTCGAATGAAAAGGAAAAGCGAATGGAAGGTAACTACTGGTGAAGTTTTAAAGGCTAGAAAGCACACAGTGGTTATAACCAAATCAGTCTCATCCTCAGAGGAAGAAGAACTTGAAGAAACAGAAACCCTTACTTCTAACCATGTATCTGTAAAAGAAACTGGCGAAAAATCTCAAGAAGAAGAAGCCCAAGAAGCCCCTTCGTCTTTTGAAGAGGGAAATCAAGCTACTATTGATGAGCTAAAGGAGGTCAACATCAGTACTAGTGAAGATCCACGACCGGTCTTTATTAATGCTTGCTTACCACCAGAAGAAGAAAAAGCCTATCTTGATCTTTTGATAGAGTATCGAGATATCTTTGCTTGGACTTACAAAGAGATGCCGGGACTTGATCCAAAAGTAGCTATGCATCATCTGGCTGTCAAGAAAAGTGTCCGACCTATCAAACAAGCTCAACGACGTTTCCATCCTGACTTGATCCCCCAAATTGAAGCTGAGGTCAATAAGCTCATCAAAGCTGGCTTTATTAGAGAAGTCAAGTATCCTACTTGGATCTCAAATATTGTTCCAGTGAGAAAGAAAAATGGTCAACTTCGAGTTTGTGTAGATTTTCGAGATTTGAACAATGCTTGTCCAAAGGACGACTTTCCTCTCCCTATAACAGAAATAATGGTGGATGCTACAACTGGCCATGAAGCTTTGTCATTTATGGATGGATCATCTGGCTATAACCAAATTCGCATGGCTCCAAGAGATGAAGAACTTACTGCATTTCGAACTCCAAAAGGAATATACTGTTACAAAGTTATGCCGTTTGGATTAAAGAATGCAGGTGCTACTTATCAAAGAGCAATGCAAAAGATCTTTGATGATATGCTTCACAAGAATGTCGAATGTTATGTTGATGACTTGGTAGTGAAGTCAAAGAAAAAATCCGATCATCTTGCTGACCTTCGCCAAGTGTTTGAAAGATTGCGTAGATACCAATTGAAGATGAATCCGCTCAAGTGCGCGTTCGGAGTATCCTCGGGCAAGTTTTTGGGGTTCATCGTACGACATCGTGGGATTGAGATCGATCAATCAAAAATAGATGCAATCATGAAAATGCCTGAACCGCGCAATCTGCATGAACTTAAAAGTCTGCAAGGAAGATTGGCATATATCCGACGTTTTATCTCAAACTTGGCTGGTCGATGTCAACCATTTAGCCGGCTAATGAAGAAAGATGTCCCTTTTGTCTGGGATGAGGCCTGCAGTAATGCTTTTAAGAGCATTAAGACCTTTTTGTTACAACCACCTATTCTGAAGGCACCTATACCAGGACAGCCGTTAATCCTTTATATTCCTGCACAAGAACGTTCCTTAGGAGCTTTGTTGGCACAAGAGAATGATGAAGGAAAAGAAACTGCACTCTACTATCTTAGTAAAACTCTTAATGGTGCCGAATTAAATTATTCTCCCATTGAAAAGACTTGCTTGTCATTGATGTTTGCAGTTAAAAAGCTGAGGCATTATTTGCAAGCTCATTCTGTTCGTTTGATTTCGCGAGCAGATCCCCTCAAATATCTCATGTCCAAGTCTGTGCTCAGTGGAAGATTGGCAAAATGGGCTCTTTTGCTACAAGAGTTCGATATTACTTATATTCCACAAAAGGCCGTTAAAGGGCAAGCACTTGCCGATTTCCTTGCAAACCATCCGATTCCAGATGATTGGGAATTCTCTGAAGATCTCCCAGATGAAGATGTTCTTTTCATCGAAATTCCCAGGCCATGGAAATTATTCTTCGATGGGGCTGCCCGTCAAGATGGAGCTGGAGCAGGTGTTGTCTTTGTCACTTCAGAAGGAGATGTATTGCCTTATGCATTTACTCTCACTGAAAATTGTTCCAACAATGTAGCAGAATACCAAGCTCTGATCATTGGATTGGAAATGGCAGTGGATATGAAGATCACTCAACTTAAAGTGTTTGGGGATTCCAAATTGGTCATCAACCAACTTCTTTCACTTTACGAAGTTAAGAAGCCGGACCTCTTACCATATGTCAACTATGCGAAGAACATTCTGGAATGGTTTGACAATGTAAGCTTGGAACATGTACCAAGAAGAGAGAACAAGCAAGCAGATTCTCTAGCTAATCTAGCATCAGCTCTCGCCATGCCAAGTGTAGAAGTAAAAGTCCCTCTTTGCAAACGATGGATTTTACCTCCAGTTGATTTTAAAGATGACAACCAGGAATCCAATGTTGTTTCAGTTTGCGAAGTTGAAAAAAAAAGATTGGAGACAGCCATTGATTGATTATTTGGAGCATGGGAAGCTACCCAATGATCCAAGGCATAAAACAGAAGTGAAATGTCGAGCTCCTCGATTTATTTACTTTAAGGGTACCCTCTATCGTCGCTCTTTTGATGGTGTCTTCCTTCGATGTTTAGGAGAAGATGAAGTATCCAAAACCTTACAAGAAGCTCATTCAGGAATTTGTGGTGCACATCAGTCTGGAGCTAAATTGCACTTTCAAATTAAAAGAATGGGATATTACTGGCCAACAATGGTAAAGGATAGCATGAACTACTCCAAGAAATGTCAAGCTTGTCAGTTTCATGCAAACTTCATCCATCAACCTCCTGAACCATTACATCCGACAATCACATCTTGGCCCTTCGATGCTTGGGGACTTGATTTGGTAGGACCATTACCTAAGAGTTCACTAGGGCATATGTACATACTTGCCGCTACAGATTATTTTTCAAAGTGGGCAGAAGTGGCACCTTACAGGGAAGTAAAAAAAGAAACTGTTGCAACTTTTATCAGAACAAACATCATTTATCGGTATGGTGTACCTCGTCACATCATCACCGATAATGGGAAGCAGTTTGACATGAGCAAATTATGTGCACAGTTTGACTTCAAGCAGCACAAGTCTTCAATGTACCATGCTCCAGCAAATGGATTAGCAGAAGCTTTTAACAAAACTTTGTGCAATCTTCTCAAGAAAGTTGTTAACCGTTCAAAGAAAGATTGGCATGAAAGGATAGGAGAAGCTCTGTGGGCTTATCGAACTACATATCGCACACCAACTCAAGCCACTCCATATGCACTTGTTTATGGTGTAGAAGCTGTTCTGCCACTTGAGCGACAAATTCCATCATTAAGGATTGCAATCCAGGAAGATCTTTCTAGTGAAGACAATGTGCGCTTACGTTTGGAAGAATTAGAAGCAATGGATGAAAAAAGGTTGGAAGCCCAACAACGCTTGGAGTGCTATCAAGCTCGACTATCCAAAGCTTTTAATAAGAAAGTCAAGCAGCGATCTTTCCAAGTTAGAGATTTAGTCCTTGCTGTAAGAAGACCCATAAATACTTCACATCGTATTGGCAACAAGTTCCTTTCAAAATGGGATGGACCATACGTTGTTCGAGAAGTTTATACCAATGGTGCATACAAGATCGTTGATCAAGATGGTGTCAAAGTTGGACCAATCAATGGAAAGTTTTTGAAGCGTTACTATGCTTAAAGAAGATGTTGCTCCTAAGCACGAGCTTAAACTGCACATCCAAAAAAAAAAAAAAAAAAGCCCGCTATGTTGAAAATCCTTTTTAGGACAACTTAGGCAAAAGTTAGGGCACAAAAAAAAAATGATGAACTACGTTATGACTTGATCCTTCAAATTCGAGGGTACGTAGGCAGCTTGGTTTCATTGCCAAGTTCAGTCCAAACAAAAAAAAAAAAAATTGATTCAAATATTATCTTATGTTCACTTGAAAGTATCATGATAATTCTCCATTCAAATTTCATGATTCAAATTATTTTTCAAGTAAAACAAATCGTTTGCAAATTAAAGATCTTTGGGAATTTAATTTGTAGTCCATACATGATGCAAAAATGCTTCAGAAAGTGCAAAAGAAAGCTGATATATGGAGAAAAAGAAATTTAACTTCATTTCAAACTTGAAAAGAACTTACAATAAAAAATAATTAAAAAAAAAAACTAGCAAGCCTAAGAACTAATATAAATTTCAAAAAAAAAGTTACATCAAAAGGGAGTCAGGGCTTCCATTTGAAATTCTTCAAGTCGTCTCGAGAGGCTTCCAACATATTTCGCAACAAATCTAAGTTTTTGGCTTCATCCTCAGTAAGGGTAGTAATAGACTCAACAGAATTCATCTCTTCACGAATCTTGGAGGTGTCGGTTCTTCTTCTTTTCAGTTCATCTTCAGTTTCTTGGAGCGAAGACTCAAGTCTATGTTTTTTGCGTTGCAAAGTAATGAACTCATGCTCTATATCTGCCAAGTTCGACTGCAGGGTGTTAAGGTTCTCAACAGTCTTATGTTCAAGTAACATTGAATCTTTAAGTCGAATTTCAAGTCCTTGAAGCCTTTCAATTCTATCCTTGGATGAAGAAATGGAAGATTCAAGCTCATTAAACTTTTGGACTTGTGTAAAGTAGTCTTCCACCATGCCTTTCAATAAGGATGAATCAACGGACTTGATTGCTTCTATTGCATCAAAGATCTTGTGAACATCACCACTAAGTGAAGAAACCCGATCAAAAGAAGCGCGAATAATCCTTGGTTGAATGCTTTCCCACAAAATAGTTGCAAGCTTCAACTGACTATCGGATATCACTTTTTCAGCACTAAACTTAGAAAATTCTGGAAGGGCGAGATGACTAGCTTCAACAAGAGGGCCTGTGGAAGTCTTCACTATAGGGGAAGTATTATTAACAATCACATTAGGGCAAACATCTTCTTGGTTGGAAACGGTACTTGAAACATTATTTCTGATTTTAGCTGCAAGTTTGTTGAACTCATGCGAACTAGAAACTGAAGCTTCACTTTTGGCGGGGGATATATCACCTTGAAAGGATTCCCTTGGCCTAGTTCGCTTCCAATGTCTGTCATGATCACTCTCATCAATTGAATCTTCAACGATCGCATTATGCTTCCCTTCGATGACTTTCGGTAAAACCCTTTGTCCTTCATCAACTAATGACACTGATCGAGGAACCTCTTGTGAAGTCTTCACATGCTCCTCTGTTAAATCTATGGTGGACGAGACTTTGGCTTTATTGGATTTGTCTTGCGAAGTCTCTAAAGACTTTTTCTTAACATCCTTTGGAGGTTTTCTTCTCTTTGACGGTGATGTACGGATACTTGAAATCAAAACATCAATAGAATGCTCAAGATATGGCTCATGAACTTTCGACCACCATTCTATGTATCTTGCGGTCGCATGATCATTAGGATTTAGAGAACGAGCTGGAGAGATCAATCTGGACTTTGTATGAGAACGAGTGCAAATTCTCCAAAACCTACATAAATCATCCACAGATCCAGAACGAATGTCTTCCTTAAGAGCTCCGGGAATATCCTGACAAAACCCAAATTGTCTCCCAAATCGATGAGGACTGTAAGGTTCTACAATGATGGCTTGGTTACATCGGGCAGGCAAATAGCTCGAACGAACATTAACAAGGTAGCCATGATTGATCTTACTAAGAGTGTCATCATCAACAATCACTTCATCCCTATTTCTGGGATATAAGTTAGCATTCCACACTATGCCACTATGAATTAACTTGCGGGCGTCATAATCCTCAAAGTATTTGGCTCCACCTTCTCCCGAAAACTTGCTCATCAAAGGCCCATATACATCATCTGGATTTTGAAAGTGAGTCCGGAAGTAATAACTTAGCCACCCATAAATATAGTGAATTGGAAAACACGCATCTGAAGAGCCCGCTTGAGCAGAAAGTGTAATTCGGTTTAGTCCATGGTAAATATTGGCTAACACTGGAACCGCGAGATTAACAGTTCTCCCAATCGCCATCAGGCTGGCTATCTTAAATGTCTCTGGCCGAACAAATTCTGAATCTTTGCTTGGAAAAATGAAAACACAAATCCAACAAGAAAGGAAGGCAGCTAAATAAGTGTCTGTTGTTAAACTGTCTTTAATTCCAAGTGTAGTGAATGCTCCATCTCCTGCCATTCCTCGACCTTGGTATTTCCGAAGAATTCCAGTAGGGTTATGTGTAGCTTTTGGACGAACAAGTTTCTTTGCTTTTCGAGCAGGTGGTTTGGTGTAACGCAATTTCCCTTGAAACCAAAAATTGATCCAATCCTCAATAGACACCTTATCCTCCTTGCCTTGCTTCAAAAGATGGAATGCAGCAAATAGATATTCACAACATCTCGGGATGAATCTTCCCTTGTTATCAAAGCCAGTCAATTCGGCAGCACAAGGAATGACTTCATCATAAAATATGCCGTGAATAGGTAAACCGCCTAGTCTATGCAGATCCCATAAGGAGATGGAAGCTTCCCCAGTAGCAAGGTGGAGAGTGTTGGTAGCCGGGCACCAAGCTTCACAAAAAGCGCGAATGACGTCCTTGTTGTGATCATAAGTGTATAATGATGCATAAACAGCATCATATATACTAACAGTCGTTAAATTTTTGTTGAAGTGGTACAACACATCTTCAGTCCATTCCCAGTACTTTGGTATGTAACCAAACTCTCCAAAAATCTTGAAGGAAAATCCCCAATATGACCTTTCGGAAATGATACGGCTTCCCAACGTGTCAAACTTCTCATGATTAGAAGTATTGACGTGAAGATTAGATTGAAGAGATCTCGCCTTTGGAGAAGATTGTGAAGTTGGAGAAAGTTCTATCGACCAATCTTCTAGAGTGGTGGGAAAATCAAATGATTTCCAAGCGGATTTATATCTACCCGATATGGGCTTGTCGGTGGAGAGATATAATCCTTCTTTTATGTCTTCGTCTTCCTTGGAAAGAATCACAAGATAATCTTTGTGATCCTTGAAGTACACCATGATGATTCTACAAAAAAAAAAAAAAATGTCAAGGTAGGTAGAGAATAAAATAATAATAATAAAAAAAAAAGAATAAAACAAGGGAAAGTAGAAACTGATCAGAAGCGTGAGATTACAACGTGGTGATGGTAGTGTAAGATCATGACAAGAACAAGTATTTTGTCATCATTCTTAATTAATGCTTATAATATGATCAATTGCTCGTTTTGCTGCTAGCTGTGTCCTCCTTTGTCTACAGTGCCATCATTATAGCAGGAACTAAGCAGAGAATGACAAATGTGTGCATTGCAATCAAATGGCCTAGATTTTAGTTTTGGTGAAATCGTGACTTTTTAACCCATGACTGGACCCTATAGTTGAGCATCGAACTGGAGTTTAGGTTGATCAGCCTGATCCCAAGACCCAAAAAGAGAACCCCATATATAGTTGCCACGTCCCCAAAGACATACTCCACGTGGATCTTAAACATCCCAGTCGACAACCACGTATCAGGCGTAAAGACAAACATTCACCGAATGCTTTATCCTTCTGCTAAATTAACAACTCAATTCATCTCTCCAAAACGAACAGCCCGATCCTTCCGATGATTTAGCTTACCTTTTTTTTTTTCTTCACAAACCAACTTGCATGCAACTCATTTGTCTGTCACCCCAAAACCAATGGCTAATTGTTTCTCTAGCAACTGTCCTCTTCCGTTCTAGAAACACCATAAAAAAAGAAGCCTCCTTGAAAGACCCCAAACCGCTTCAGGTTTTCACGCATCAAACTCACTATAAAAGCGAACCCAAGAAAGAAAGGAAATTCCAACAGAAAGAAGATGGATTGGAGATTCATGGGATTTGATCCATCCGTCATTGACACCCTCCATGAGCTCCTGGACTTCCCTGACGAGGCCGAAAAGTCCCAGCCCCATCATTCTCGAGCCTACATCCGGGACTCAAAAGCAATGGCAGCGACACCAGCTGACGTGAAAGACTGCCCCAACACCGTCACAGCCAGCCCAATCTGACCATGATAAGGTTATTCTTCAGTTTGGTAAAGTTGGCAAGGACATGTTCACGATGGATTACAGATATCCTCTCTCTGCAGCTCAGACTTTTGTCATCTGCCTGAGCAGCTTTGACACCAAATTGGCACGTGAATAGATGAAAAAGTAACATGTTAAGCAAATAAAACATGTAGCTCGGTATTGGGTCGCTTTACTTTGTAGAATTTATAGGATGGAGGTTGGGTTCCTAAGGATTATCTGGCTAGACATTGTAAAAAAAAAAAAAAAGAACCGTGACTCACCCAACGCAGAGATGATATGCCACCGCTTGAGTTTTCGCGAATATGAAGTTGTGTAATCTGCACATTGATACCTTTTGTCAAGCTATGAATTGTTGAGAATACACACTAGTTGAAAAAAAAAAAATAATAATAACTCACCTGTTAAGCTTTCCAACGTAGCAACCTTTGACAATTAATTTGATATGCAAATTAGCTTGAGAAGGCCTTGCTTTTATAGGGGAAATAATTCAAGTCCCATGTGGTCAAAGAATAGAACTTCTAATTGCATTAGAATTTCTTTAAAACTAGAAGTTGAGTTTTAATTGAAATTAATTTGAGCAAAGAAGCGATTAAATCAAACCCAAATTCTTCGGAGCTGTAGAAAGTCTTCAAACTGTGAACTATATTTTGCATGGGCTATTGGGTCCATTTACCAAGGATATTTTAAGTTGGGCCTAAATCTCATTTGTGTCCACAATATGACAAACTTTTGTTATGGCCTGAATTCTATTTATTACGTGGGCCAATATTGGTCCATATTTATTTTACATAGGCCAATGTTGGCCCAATATCCAATTTTTTTTTTTTTTGCTAAACCATTTAGAGTGGGCTAATCTTCTATTCATGGTCCATTTTGATGCATAGAAAATTATATTTGTTAAATCAATTTTTTTCGTCTCATATGCAAAATTATATGAGGATAATTAATTGATGTAGATAAATTTCAAGACTTGTCCACTTGCTACACTAAAAAAAAAAAATTCGTGTACGTAACCAAGTCTTGAGGGGGCATTTGTAGAAGGAGAAAATTTGTAACCAATTACAAATTGCCACGTGTCAATTGAAATTTCTTTAATTAAGAAATTTTCAATTAAATTATACATTACCATGTGAAATTGATAATATCATATTATAATTAATTATTTTATAATTAATTAAATATGTACACATGGTTTGACCAATCAAATTGCAAGGACTCATGGGTTATCCAATCAAATTTCACCCATGTGTCATAATTATTTTACCTCTAATTAAATTAAATTAATTAAGAGATAAATAATAAATTTTTATCTCTAATTAAATTAAATTAATTAAGAGATAAATAATAAAGTTTTATCTCTAATTAAATTAAATTAATTAAGAGGTAAATAAATATTTTATCTCTAATTTAATTAATTAATTAAGTGATAAAAAATAAATATTTTATCTCTAATTTAATTAATTAATTAAGGGATAAATAATAAAGTTTTATCTCTAATTAAATTAAATTAATTAAGAGATAAATAAATATTTTTATCTCTAATTTAATTAATTAATTAAGTGATAAAAAAAATATTTTATCTCTAATTAAATTAAATTAATTAAGAGATAAATAAGAAGATATTATCTCTAATTAAATTAAATTAATTAAGAGATAAATAAGGAGGTTAAGTTCTTTTAAAACTCTCTTTCACCTGGCTAGCTACCACTATAAATAGAGACCTCCTCTTAACACAAATTCACAATTCAGAAAGCCTGAAGAGAAGAAGATTTTGAAGAGCCAAATCCTCTCAAAATTCTTAAGAAGAAATTAGAGAAATTCTAAGAACGCGGTGCTTGTTCTTGAGAATTCTCTAAGAAGCTGTTCTCCGATCTTGTTCATCGAAGGAAAGGAGATAATTCCTGTTTTTCAAGACCAAGTCTAGAAGACCCTTGAAGCAGATCTCGCCGATTCAAGATCAAGTCGTGAAGACCCTTGAATCAAAATTTTACTGAAGAAAAGAATCAAAGGATTTCTTTCTTTAAGAATATTCAGAGATTGTAACCTCAAAGTTTGATTAATAAAAATATTATTTGACTCCAAATTTTCCTTGTCATATTTTTTGACATAAAATTTGTGTGTACAAAGTGCTCAAATTAGAAATCACTTTTAATCTCGAGATGAATAAGTTAAACAAAGTGTTTGATACATTACTCTGATGATTTCACTAGAATTTATAATTTTAAACATGATATGGACACAATACGGAAAAAACAAAAAATTAAAATACGATATAAAATAGGATATGCTACAAAAAAAAAAAAAACACAAACATGACACGAATATCAAAATTTATATAATACAAATTATTAATTTGTCAAAATTTATATAAATATAGAACAGTTTAAACACGATTATAATACGAAAAAAAAATGACATAAATACACAGAATGCCAGATGTAGATTTCACCTGTTAAGTTTAACTAAGATCAATTACTTATTCTACACAATAATGAGTTGAGATGTTGATTCAATTGACCAGTTCGATTATTTCAACAATATTAAATTTTGCTTGGTAGGAATAATGAAAATGAGTAAAGAAATAAAACTTATTAATCAATAATTAAGATTCATAACCACTTTCATACTTTATAGTTTAACCATCATATTAATAAATTTTCCATATTATTCATTTCTATCTTTTTTACCAAGCAAAACATAAAAGAAGTATACAAACAATATTAATCCTTAATTTTATCGGTGTTAATGTAAACTTAAAAAAAAAAGAGAAATTACACATTACACATTTTCATCATGGTCTATATTAGATTTGATAATCCGTATATGCATTTTGTATCTCGTATTTTTTTTTTGTATCATCCATAAATATAAATATAACATAAATTATTAAACAATTAAAATTTCTAAATACTTGTACTAAATATTTTATATTAATCGTATTTAAACATATTGTATCGTGTTTATTACATTATTTTTATATTTATTAAATATATCATATCTAATATTATTAAATTTAGTCTATACTATAATTATAATTTTTATAAAACAGAAAAAATTACTATAATCTAAGTGAAGAAATGACTAGTCATAAAGAAAAAGTACTAGTGAATACATGCAAAGTTTTCTTGTTTTATAGTAAATGATTTGTAATTTCCCTAAATTCCTGAATGCTAATACATCCCTCCTGTACTTTCTAATACATTTTTTAACTCAGAATTTTGTTAATAAATGCTCTAAAAATATTATTTAAAGTTATTATATATAATAATATTTTTATTTAATATATTAAAAATTATAAATAAAGTGGTTAATTTTTACATTTATTATAATATTATTATAAATAATATATTAATTAATTTAAAAAAATATTTAAAGACATTTATTAACAAAACTCTTAAAAAATATCTTCTTAAATTACCTTCCATAATTACATAATTGCCCCATCCATTCCCATTAATTACAAAAATAGCATCAAACCATGCAAATTCCCCACCTGTTCACTTCGATAGGCTCGAGAAGAAGAGAAAATGTCAACTTCACGTAAAGCAACGTAGTATTATTTTTGTTTTGATATACGTATGTATCGGTATATATGTGTTTTGACATACCATTTTGGATTTACCGATAATTTTTAAATATTTTTTCATATATCTATATGTATAATTTATTTTCAAATTTTTTAATAAAATATATATTATATACACATGCAAATATAAATCCATTACATGCATATATATGTTTTTATACAAATATAAATTTTAAATATTTAATATCTAAAATTTTTAAATATCAAATAAGTAAAATAAATATTAAAATGTTAAAAAAATATAGTAAATTATGTCCAATAACCTAATTTAATGAACATATATATTTTAAATATAATTATGAAAAAAATTAAAAATATCATGACACAAAAAATATTAAAATTGATTTAAAAATTCAAATAAGTGAATTAAAAAAAAAAAAATTTGTACCAACAGATACAGACCGGTACGTACCGATACTGACCGATACGATCGGTATGGGCCGGTATCAAAATCGAAACGTTACTATATTATTTCGATTTATCTTAAAAACAGTATGTATCGGTAATATATTGACCTAAATACACATAAGAGAATTTTGGTGTAGGTCTATTGAGACAGAAGTTGCTGGCCATGTGCAGTGGAGAGTGGCGTGCCAGCTGGCCCATTGAGGGAAAAGCCTTAAGAAGAGGGCAAAAGTGGCATCCAGCAAAGCAGATAACGGAGAGTAGTAACGGCGTTAAGTTGTTCCCAAGGATATTCAGCTTGCATTGCCATTGGCTTGGTATGGATTGCTGTGTTAAGGATGGGGATATAACGAACGTTAAAAAGGGATGGTGACAGTAGAGGAGGGAGGCCATATTTTATCAGTGGTGGCAGGGAAGGGGAATGATGACCAGACTATCTAATTCATGCCAGGTTATCTTTGAATTCGAATAAATGTCGTATTGTATATTTAATTTTTATATTTGAATATGTGTCGTATATGAATATTAAATACAAATATTTTAAAAATAAATAAAAAAATCCGAGTAGATGCCCAAGTAAGTAAATTGATCATTGTCTTCTTTGTTAGGTTTTATTCAATGCTTAAGGGTGTACAATAAGCCAATAAGGTGAAATCTATTTCAAAACATTTATAAATTATAATTAAGCAAAATCCAATATTCGAGTATTTAATTTAAAGATTTTATTAAACGAGTTTCATACAAATATTTTTTAAAATTATTATATAATAATATTTTCACTCAATGTATTAAAAATTATGAATTAAGTTATCAACTATAACATTTAATACAATGTTATTAATTATTAATTATTACTATAAATAATTTATTAACTAATTTTAAAGTCTCCTTAACAAAACCCTTAATTTAATGAATTAGTATATATATCTTTTACATAAAGAGTTGAGTTCAATTTTTTTTTTTTTTTAAGAAAATCAAATTTAATATGTTTGCATGCTTTATTTATTAGTATGAAAAACTCAAAAATAAATAAGTTACTCGATTTTCATATTAAGATATGATATGTTGTACTCTACTTATAAAAGTTATACATGAAATTAGTTTAGACAACAAGTACTCATGTAGTACGAACTCGTGATCGTTATTAAGCAAAATCTAGCACTCGAATATTTAATTCAATAGTTAGTGTGTGTCTTTTATTTAAAAAATTGAGTTAGATATATATATATATATTTTTATAAAAAATATCTAATATGTTTACATGCATTATTGGTATAAGAAATTCAAAATAAATAAGTTACTCGATTTTCATAATAGGATATGATATATCGTACTCTACGTAAAAAAGTTATACATGAAATTAGTGTAGACAACAAGTATTCATGTAGTTCGAACTCGTGATCATTACTTAAGTAATAATCGATATTAGGTTTACTCGTTGTTGATTTTATTATTTCAATTTTTTAAGTATATACAACTGATACAATAATTTAATTTTTGTAAAATGTATAAAATTATATATATATTTTTTCATATTAAGATAAGATATTTCGTATTTCATCGTACAAAAATTATATGAAATTAGTGCAAACAATTAGTTATGATAGTTCGAACTCGTGATCGATACCGTCGAGATTGAATAAAACTTAATTGTTTATCGGCTAGGTTAACTCGTCATTGATTTTATTATTTCATTCTTCAAATATCTACAAATACAAGTGTTATAATCAATATTTAAAAAAATCGGATCGAAAATCAAAATGGTGTTTTGATTATCGGTTTAATCGGTTCGATAGATTAGATCGATTGAACCTGTTTATTGCATTAAAAAAAGAATTGTTCGAATTTTCATTGGGCATATAAAATGTACACATACATTACTTTCACATTTTTTTTTTTGCTTTGTTTGACATATTTGTACTCACCTATACTATTTATACTATATATGAGATGCATGTTCGTTATTCATACTATTGTTCTTTCCTATGCAAAAAGGATAAGAAAAAAAAAGCGAGTTTGTCTTTTGCATAAAAATAGATGCATAAAAATTATTGAAAGAGAGAGATCGTAATCAGTGTTGAAAAATCAGATTGATCGATCGGATCAGTTCAATCGATAATAGAAATCTGTTCAGTTCGATGAATAATAAAGAATTGACCATTTAGTGAATCAATAAAAAATAGGTTGAACAAATAAAAAACTGATTTTGACTTTTTTAATTTTTTTTAATAAATGATAAGATTTGAACCTTTAATTTTTTAATTATATATTAAAAATCATACCATCTAGCTAAATACATATCTTATTTAATATTTATTATATTTAATAGTTATTTAATATTTAAAAAATTTCAATTAAATCGATCGATCCAACTAATTGAATTCATTAAATTGATGATAGAAGATCCATTGGCTTGACCTCTCAATCCTATTTTTATTCATTGATTTTAATTTGTAATTCAACAAAAATTGAAGTTTACCTCGAGAGAGTAAAGAACCAATTTTTTTTTTTAGCAATTACAGGGAAGGTTCAATGTAACATGTTCATAGTTTCATCCTCATAGGGCATTGCACATATATAATATAATATCATCTTGTTTTCCCCAACCAATTATTTATAATACTATTAATTACAATGGACATAGTTAGTTTAATGACATCGTAATTCGTGTTATTATCCTTAATGACATCATTAGAATTAATTAACTTTTAATACAAGAGGCCAAAAAAAAAAAAAAAAAGTTTTTATATTAGTGAAATCACCGACCAAAGTGGCTCTTTAACACTATTTGGGTTGAGCCCAGGCTTGCCCTGACTAGGTCATTACGGGCCAAAAATTTCTTAACTCATTAGAATTTAGAAGATAAATTTAATAATTTGTATATTCGTGTAATATTTATATTATTTTTATAATATAATTATGTTTAAGATATTATATATTTATTTAAATTTTGATACGTTAATAATTCGTATTATATAAATTTTGACACATTCGTATATATACATATATATATATATAATGTTTATATTATTTTTATATCATGTAGTGTTTTAATTATTCTTTTCATATCGTGTTTGTATCAATCCAAAATTGTAAGGTCTAAGATTAGGTGTCCTTATACAATACTTTTTTATTTTTGGATGACTTTTTGAGTAGAAATTTAGAAATATTGCTTTTTGACTCTTTGATTTAGGAGTTCCTTTAGCCCACCAAATTAAGTGGAATAATATACTTTGTTTGTTAATATCTTAGGGTTTCTTTTACACGCAATTGAATCAGAAGAAAAAAAAGGCCCAAATCTTGCTCTAAAAGTTTTCATAATTCTTATTGCTAAAGGCTCTCTTTTTGGGTTTTAACTTTTACAAGGTCGTTAGGTGTTTGAAATTTGTTCCTTGATGTGAGTTAAATAATGGAATTTATTTTTGACTTTGGAAAGCATTCCAATTGCACGTTAATTGACTACATATATATACTTGGAAATGTTGTTAACTTTATTTTTTAAAACACCCGATTATTTGATTCAATAATTGATGTACGTATCTCTACTCAAAAACCCTAATTTGAATTAAAAATAAAATAAATCTATATTATTAATATATATTTAATATTTATATTATATTATATTAAATTAAAAATAAATATATATATTAAATAATATATAAATATTATATATTTTAATTTCAAAGGTTAAACTTGTGTTATATGAATGTAATTTTGTTAAGTTGTTATTTGATTTTTAATATTTAATATAATCATTATTTTATTTTTTGTTTGCAAAAAAAAAAAAAAAAGTAGGTTTGGATTGCTCCTTTAAAAATATAGACAAATAAAAGATAATAAAACCTATATTTCAAGTTGACCTGAATTTGGATAGTTATAAAATTTATAAGGGTTTTGCTAACAAGTGTCCTTAGAGTTTAGTTAATATACTATTTATAGCAATAACATTGTATTAAATGTAAAAGTTGACAACTTTATTCATCATTTTCAATGTATTGATTGAAGATATTACTATATTTAATAACCTTAAAGAGTGCCCTAAGGACACTTGTTAGCAAAATTCAATCTATAAATACCTTGTGTTGGGCTAGGTCTGAACTCGACCCTCAACTCATAGATAGATCAAATTATCACATATTATATTTGAATAGGGCATAATGAAATAATTTGTAAATAAATCAATTGTATTGATAATTGTTTTTTTTTTTTTTTGAAATACAATATCAGATAATAAATGTCATCTACTTTAACAATTTTGATCCATTACCAGTGATTTTTTTTTTTTTCATACTTAACTTATAGGAACAAACTTCAAAGTTGAAAGTTACTATTCTTGAGGTAATTAGATTTTGTGATTCTTTTTTGTATATACTTTTGCTTGGTAATTATGTCAAGTTGTGAACTGTACTACTACAAATCTTACAAACATGACAAATTCCTTTACCCAATTCCTTCGTCATTGTTCTAAAAACTTGTGCATATTCTTCAACACATTATTTTTTGTATTCCAAATCTAGTGCTAAATATTCCAATCTAAAAAGAAAACTTTTATGACAATTTCTGCAATTTGAAATTATTTTTCTGACAAAGTAGTTACCAAGAATAATATTTAAAGCTTTATAAAATACTACGCTGACAATGTTGATGTATTTTGGAGATGAAACTAAGTAGATCTTTGAAGGTTGTCAGATCAAAACTGAGAGAGATCTGCAAAGATAAAAAATGTCAGAGAGCATCGGAGTTTAGCCTTCGAAGCGTGCTCCAATGTCTAAGTAAATATTCCAGAGAGCATTGGAGAGACACAAAGAATAAACAGGAGGATAGCAAAATTTCGGTGTTTTTTCTTGCATCTGCCAACGTTTACTTACCTATATATATCCTGCTACTAGGTTTTTGTGAGCTTGACACATGTACACTAAGTGTTTGCTCCTATTTGGGATTGCTAAGCAGATATGAATCCGTTAAGTGTTTTACATGCAATGATCCAGCTTGATAAGGTGAAGGTGAATCCAATAAACAGAATCCTTAATTCCTTGCTCCAACTTTATTAATGAGGTTTAAGAGTGTTTAATTTACTAAAAAATGCTATAGTTGTAATATCCTGTTGTGATTATATGAAACAAAAATTCAAAGTACAATAAACTTAGATTAAAAAAAATGATAAACATTTACAAGAATAACTTATAAATTATAGTATTTATTTATCTTATACAAACTTTTCACTTTATCGTAATCGTATGATACTTTGATCCTCAAAATTAATTAAAAAAAAAACATATATATCTCTCATATAGTATCCCGAATCTATATAATATAACGAATAATCGAGTTTGTATCCCGAATCCAAATAACATGACAATTAATCGAGCTTATTCCTTCTTTGGATGCCAAATTCTGAATCAGGCTTTGTAAACAAAAACCTCTAATCTGACTTTGCCCACAGATTAAGATCTCAATTAAAATCCAAGAGAAAATGAAGTAAAGCAATATATATAGTATGAGTTTTATTTAATTTTTTTTATATCTATTTTTTTATTATTATTTTTAATTTCCAATGATCTGAGCTGCTGCCATGTGAAGGACATGAAGAAATGCAGGCAGCAGCTGCAAAACTTAGAATGTCTTGGACTTAGCGTACGGACACATTAAAATTTTAAGGATTAGATTGCATTGCAGATATCCAATAATCATGGGGGCATGATCACATGAGAAATAGAGAATAATAAAGAAAATAATAATAATAATAATAATAATAATAATAATAATAATAATAATAATAATAATAAAAGAGTACTGAAATTTGGAGAAGGGGAAAGGGAGGGAGATGAATTTTCCTCCTGGTTTTGCCTGTTGAATTTTTGTCCTCAATATCTTAGTTCAATTTATTGCTCATAATTGTTTAGTTCTGATTCTATAAACTCGATTTCATAAAAATTATCATGAAATTTTGACGTGATTTGATTATAATTACATAATAAATCTACTTTCAATTGATATTTTGCAATTGTTGTCTATGTTACTTGAATTTGAGGTGATTCTCGGATATGGATATAGTTAATTTTTTTTAAAGTTTTTCTATATATTTGTAGGATCATAATCGAATATGTGTCAGATACAAATATCGAATTTGAATACTTAAAAAAAAAAAAGAATTCGAATAATATAAATTGTTATTTAACCACATAAAAATTTTGTGATAACTTTTTCGAAATCAAATAGTATATAGGATCAGAACTCTTTTATTGTGGTCACTGCACTACATTGATTCAACCTTTTAGAATGTTTCAACTTTATAATGCAAAAAAAGATTGCCATTTCAAAAGGATTGTAGTAGCAGAAAGTGGCAAATGCGGTGCCAAAAGGGAGGTTTCAGAGCTGCTGAGCTGAGGCAATGGAATCATGAATTGATGACCCAAGTTTTTGGTGGATAAGATGAGAATTTGTCATGGAGTTGTAAGGTAGCACGTGATTGCCACAAGGTAAATGGAAGAAAAACCATTATTTTAGAGGGGGGGACTTTGCCATGGAATCATTTCCTAAAGCTTTTCTATCTTCTGTCTTCTTTTAACATATATTTACAGTCATTTCCTTTTCTCATCTTCAATCCTTATCTCTTAAAACATGAATTCTAATCTATGTTATCCGGATTTGGGTATGGATATGTATCTGACACGGGTATGTTAATTTTTTTTTAAAAAAGGTTTTTTTTTTTATGTATTTGGAGGGTTTTTGAAAGATCATATCTCCGTACTCATATCCGAATATGCATTGAACACAAATACTTTTAAAAAATTGAAAAATAAGAGCAACATAAATTCTAAAGTCATTTTCCCTTCAATCTCTTATCCTTACATTGTTTTGTTATTTTCTGTCACTACCCTTTTGTTTTGTTTTTAATCTCTTGGAAATAAAGCAAAAATTAGGTCCAATTTTGAACAATATGTTACTCAAGAATATGTTTTTTTTTTTTTTTTTTATGTCGTATCGTGTTATTTATTATATTTTAATTATTTTTGTTGTTGTTCGATTCGTATAATCATATTATATTTAAAATTATTAAATTTATTTATTTAGATTCCTTCTAGGGAGAGAGAGAGAGATGGGGTTAATAAAAAGGAAAGGAAGTGGAGAGAAGGAGCTTCCTTCATGGCTAGGCTGGTGCAGTTTTGTCCACTGCCTAAATTTGTTGTTATTGATTAGATTTGTGTTACTTTCTTTCTTTCTTTCTTTCGTCTTGTACTTGTCTGTCTCCAATTGGGATCCTCCCAAGAAAATTTGGATGTTTTTCAAGTACAAAATTTTTGGTTCAGTCTAAAGCTTATAAATATAATGAGTAGAGAACATTTGCCATGAGAACCGTGGGAATCTATGGGAGAAAGAGTTAAAAGCTATGCTTTTGAGAAAATTACAAAAAAAATTAACCATGAAAAATATTGTTACAAACAATTATAACAAAAACTTTATTAGAAATATATATTCTAAAAAGGATTTAATAATCACATAAAACAAAAAAGTTTAAGAGCAGAAAATGGAGGGTTTTTTATTCTAATATAGCCATTCTTTTTTTTTAATCTTGAAATATCGATGCTGTGAAATTATTTATTGAAATCTGTTTTTTTTAAACCCGTTGAGCAATCGTCATGGTTCTAATATAGCTTTTTTTTTTTAAATTCCGAAATATCGATATTGTGAAATTATTTATCGAAATCCGTTTTTTTAAAACCGTTGAGAAATTGCCATGGCCATTACAATTTCCCAATAGGTTTTTCATTTTTTTTTTTTGAAATTGATCAAGAGAAATCGCCATAGACCATGACGGTTTTTCTTGATCATTTAAAAAAAAAAATACAATTTTTACTAAGGGAGGTAGCGACTCCCAACTCTTTTTTTTTTTAAATAATAATAATATTTAAATAAAATTATATAATTTATAATTTTAAAAAATAAAAATTTAATAAAATTTAAATAACAAAATTAAAAAAATATTAATTTACAAAAATCTAAAAATTATATTCGTAATGTCAATAGAATTATTTGAACTTGTATTCGTAATAAATAGATCTCCAGGAGAAAGGTCAACCAAAGCATTGTGGATATGCAGGAATGAAGGTCATAGCTAGAGCTATCCATGGGCCGAGTAGCCTGCCCGACTCAGTAAGCCCGGATGTGTCCCGATGTACCAGATTGATAAGGACATTTTCGACGGCTAATCTATGACTAGAGTTGTCCATGAGCCGGGCCGAGACTCGAAAATTTTTTATTTCCCTTACCCAAGCCCGAAAATATAAATTATATAATTTATAATTAAAAAAATTTAAAATTAATAAAATGTAAAATTTAAATAAAAAATTAAAATAATAACAATTTTTAAAATTTTTAAAAATTATATACATTTTTATATAAATATATATAAATATTAAAAATATAAAAATCTTTATAATTAAAGTTAAACAAAAAATATTTTTATTTAATAAATAGTAATTCGGACTAGACCGGACCAGCCTAATTTATTTTGGAATTGGTCAAACTCGTAAACTTGATAACTAGCTTGATACATGAATAAATCTAATAATAATATCTTATTTAATCAATTTTTAATATTTTATTTCATTTTAATAAATTTTTTGTTATACTAATAATAAACAATATTTTTCATGATTAGCTCTTTTTTATAATTTTCTCAAAAGTATAACTTTTGGCTCTTTTTCCATTACCGTAGTAATCACCTATAAATATACTTAGAAAATGGCAAATCAATGCTCAATGTTTGTCATATATTTATATATTAAATATTTTGTGAAAGCAAGATTTCTAGTTTATTGAAAGAGGACGTCACACCCATTATATATACTAGATTAGAAACAAATTTTTTTATGGTTCTAATCATGTTTGATAAAATTGGATTGATTCAATCAAAAGTTGAAAGTTTGTTCGGTCTGATATGATATTTAAAATAAAAATTCTATGGTATTGATAAAAAAACAGGTTCAACCGATTAAAAAAATAGAATTAAACCAATAAAAACCAATTTTAAATTTATTTTATTATTTATTTTAATTTTTTTTAAATGATGAGATTTGAATCTTTAATCTCTTAATTTTTTATATCATTAAACAAAATGTATATTTTTATTAATTATATACTATATTTAATATTTAAAATTTTAATTGAACCGAATAATCTAATCAATCAAACTAAACGAACTAATGATCAGATAAAGTCTCACCGATTTAACTTTCGATGTTATTTTTTAAACCTTAGTTCTAATCCATAGTCATTATTTTGGTTTGTACTTTGCATTCTCATTTTTCATTGTCTAATAATAATTTCTTACATATTTTTTCTTGTTTTAGTCTCACGTAAAACAATTATGGTTTATTATACTTAATTCGTATTAGACTTTGTTATAAATTTGATTAACTTTCCGACCATCCCTCGAACTACTTAATTAAGAGATCGATTAGTTATGATTTAGTCACTTTTAAAGGAAGAACGTACATTAATTAATATTAAATGATAGAAATATTACAGTGAAAGTTTTAGTAAATAACTATTTACATAGAATAATAGTAAACTTGCTCATGGATAGGGTCGGATCACGGCTCAATTTTTTTTTTCTTGTTCAAGCTTGTTTCGAATCGGGCCCGGACTTTGATCGGCTAAATTATTAAAATATATTTTTATATTAATTTTAATATATTTTATAATTAAATTTAAAATAAAAATATTTTTTAATTAATGAATAGTAATTCAAGTCAAGCCGGCTCGAATTACAAAAATTCTTACCCAGACCTGATCCAATTCGAACCGGGCAGGCTACCTGACTCTTGACTAGGTCTAAATATTAGCACTTGAATTCTTTATATATATATATATATATATATATATATATATATATATATTCTTTTACTTTGATCCATAATTAACTTAAAAACTATATTTTTATAAACAATTTTAAAACTTTGTGTTATAGCAATATACTTAAATTATTATCCATATATATTTTTATACTTATAGCTCACAAACATCTTCTCTACTTGTAAAATTTATTGCAATTTCCTTTTAAGTTAATAAAAAGATGTTATGCATATTTAAATAAAATAAATATTTTTTTAACAAACACAACTAATTAAAATATTCGAATGATAAATTATATATTTTTTATTGTTATCTTAAGATGATGATAAATTATATTTTCAGTTTTCTTTGATCTGCCGTTATTGGTGGTTAAAGATGTTTTGATTTATGGATTTTTCAATTTTTTCGGGTACAAAGGTAAAAAAAAAAAAAGGCAATTTGAGGATATCAAAAAAATTGTAGATATCAAGATTCAAATCCTAAACCCTTATGAATACCATTTTTTACGGATCACTGCATGAACCAAAAAAGCTAAACCCGAGGTTCTGGGTTTCCTCATTTGATCATAACAGTGTTTTGGTCGACAGAAAAGCGAATTGAAAAAGAAAAAAATCATGGAAGATTTCCCAAATTTACAATTTTATTGCTACTAAACATCTCCAATTCAGAGTCTTTCTTCTGCAGCTGTTATTCTACAGAAACCTGTGTCTCATTACAAATACGTCTTAAAACCAGAAACTAATGCCCAAAAAAATCTGGCTCTTTGAAAATTGTTCCTGCAAAGCAAACTACTTTCTAGCCGCTCAACTACTGTTATATTCTTCTCTTCTACTTACCTGTTCATCCATTTCAGCACTATTATTTTCTACTGATTGCTGCTCAGACTCCACTTTCGATTCAGTTCCAGCTTCATTGTCACCACAGCAACCGGCAAATTGGGATGCAGAGTTAATTTCTGCAGCATGGCATTCTTGACATGTCCTGACTCTAAAGCCTGTCTTCCAGCTCAGTCCTAACTTCTTCGGAGCAACGATTACGGTCAGAGCATTGTACAGATTCATCTACTGAATGTAAGGCTGGTTTTTCACTAGGCTCCTCTCCACCAGCATCAGTGATTTTCCTTCATACCATCGATTTCCGATTCTTGTCTCCGACAAGCTCGGTTTCTATTCCGGCACAGGTTTCATTTACATAGCAGTTATCATCAAAAGACTGTAAAGACTTTGCAGATTGATCTCCTACAGAATGAATGACTATATCAGTTGATTCTGCTTGTCTCAAATGTTGAGTTGAAATACCTTGTTGCAAAGAAGATGTATCACCTGCTCCTGTATAACCATGGAGATCAAATTTGTTTCTCTAAAATTTGAAGAATAATGAACTTTAAGAGGGAGTGAAAGTGAAGCTACCTGATTGACCATCTGCTTTTTGAAATTGATACAAGGGCTTCTTAAGCAATATCGTTCCGGGAAACACCATCAAGTTGATCTTCGAAAGTGTTTTTCTTTCATCATCGTCCACGGGCGTGAAGCCAAAACCCTTGGTCCATGTTTCCACTAAATTCGGAATGGCAGTTATAACCAGCTTTTCTACCTTGAATGAGATGAGCATCTAGAGGTAGCATTTTGATCCAGAGGGTGAACAACAAAGAAAATTAAGTCACCAAATAGGATTGGAACAAAAAAACATAAGCAATATGTCTATCAGCTGTGAGGAATTTACAATGTCGAATTCCAGAAACAACTTGTGCATAATATTTAAACTAGCAGTACAAACAGCACATCTAAGCTATGTTACTCGGACTCGGGTTTGAGTGTCAGATACGGGTATGTGTCCGACACGGGTATGTTAAATTTTTTCTAAGTTTTTCCATGTTCGAATATGTGTCCCATACCCATATTCGAATATGTGTCGGAATGAGTGTCAGACACGAGGGTTTTAAGAAAAATGAAGAGTCGGAGCAACATAGCATCTAAGCATACTATGTAGAGAATATACCTCTTCAATAACAGTCATAAGGCGTCGACACATTCCTTGACGACGGTAGTTGCTGCAAGTTGCAATAAGAGGCATCTCTGCAACTGTTACTCCATGTATCCTAGACCAAATGACAGAGAAAGGCTGAAAGTAAACAGGAATGTGTACCAAGTAGAAGGTTCCAAACTGATTAAAATATTATAAATCTGAGAGATATTTGCTTTAATAAACTAGGCAGGAGGAAGTAGCTCAAAACAAATTTACAAATCTATACATCCATAGATGTTAAAGTCTTTATTGGCATTATCATGAAAATTCAATAAGATAGAATTAATCCACACCAATCAAGCATGCACAAAGATCTCAGACTGACCACCTCCAAAATGGCAATAAGCAAAATAGATTTGAAGTTGATAAATTGATGTAGCAAATTCATATCCTAATATTGAACACAACAAATATAAATAGTCTCAAGCAGTTTTATATTGGTGATAATCAAGCCTGAAACAGTTCTTCCAATGGGTGAGTTTCTTTTTGGAAGGTTTTAACTTGCCAAATAAGTACTTTTGAGTCCAGATAATACTCTCAATTGGCTTCTGGAAGATTATTGCTTTTGTTTAAAGTTTAAACCAAAGTTGCCAAACCCCTACTCGGTTTCTTTCTCTTCTCATTTCTCTCAAAATCTGCAAATATTCATTTAGTTTGCAATCAAAAGAACGATGCAAATTATTCGATAAGTCTATTAATCCATCAGAACACTCCTGCTTACTATTCTATAGAGCAAAAAACCTCGGGCATCTTTGCTACGCTCATGTTCCAGTCTTGGCCTTTTTCTTGCTTAAATATGATTAAAAATCAAGTCCTTCCCTTGCACCTCTAGAACCTGTCATCCCCATAATAACTAACCAAGCAGTAATTTCCACCACAAACTATCTTAGATTCTTAATAACCATCTTTGCTCTATGTTACTCGGACTCGGATGTGAGTGTCGGATACGGGTACTTCAAGAAAAATGAATAGTCAGAGCAACATAGTCTTTGCTAGTAAAGAATTTCATGCAACTTGTTTGTACTTATATCTTTTGACTCCAAAAATCCATTATATAGTCATTAGGGGTGTAAACGAGACACCTGTGCTCGCAAGCTACTCGAGTTCGACTCGAAAAAAACTCGAATTCGGTTCGGTCATTATCGAGCCGAGCTCGAGCTATTGAGCGAGCCGAGTTCGAGTATCTTAATACCCGATTCGAGCAGCTCGCAAGCCTAATCGAGCTTTTTTTATTTATAATATTTTATTATTAATTTACTATTTTACCCTTAATATATATATATATATATATATATATATATATATATATATATATATATATACATACATACTTAAAAACCCTTAATTCGAGCTCGAGCTCGAGTATATAAACGAGCCTAATCGAGTCGAGCTCGAATAGTTCGATTTTATCTCGAGCCGAGCTCGAGCTTAAAAAATGATACTCGATCGAGCTCGAACCGAGCTTCGAGCCTCGAGTTTCGAATCGAGCTCGAGCTTCTCAGTATTCGAGCTCGGCTCGGCTTGATTACAGCCCTAATAGTCATTAAGGTGAAACTGAATGTCAAAATCTTTCCCCCACCGCGGGAAGCTAGAACCACAATGCTTCCTAACTATAACCAACCAGATAAGTTATAGCAGATAGGTTTTCACATTTTTTAAAACATCATAAAAAAGGTCGACAAAAACTATAGATGCTAACTATTGTCATACCAACAAATTAAAAAAAAAAAAAATTCTAAACTTGAAAAAGAAAAAGTATTCCTTGTCAAAACTTGATCTCATATTACATTCAGAAAGAAACAAGGGATAACATAGCATAATGATTTTTTACGAGTTGTTAAAGAAATGATTTAAATATCAAATACCTCCAAACAATATCAATACTACCTGATGGATGCTACAGATATCAGCACATCATCCTTCTCCAAGACAAGAGAGTAAAATCCAAAAAAATTAAGGCGAGCAAAATCCGACCTGATCATTTAAACAACAAAAGCATGCGAATCATAAGCAGCCTTGCAACCAGGAAATACAAAATTACGAGCAGTGTCGAAGCATCGAAGGAGACATGTCAAGAACTCGATGACACTGAAACTTAAAGAAATAAACCTAAGTAACCAGTGTGGCTACAAAAATATATTATCATGATGACACAGCATGGAATGAACAGAATTAATAAGTACAAACTATAAAACAATGTAATGATCAAAATTAAGACGGATCAAGGAGTCAAAAGGAGAAAAATATTGCGTAGAACTGTAAAAGCCAAGCCCAGAACATTGAAGATAATGGGTGAAAAGGAAATTTATCAAAAAGACCAGGTCTCTCACCCCCAATTGTACAAGAGATGGGGTATCATATCTACCCCTGTTCTTGGATCAACCATAGACTGAAAGCATTCTTCCATGATAGACAGAGCAACAGCCAATTTCGAGTTGCATTCTGCCTTCAGGGCAAACTTTTGAGCGGAGTGAACTTTTTGATCTTCATGAATACATCTAAGAAGTGTCCAAGAAAAGCCATCAGAGAGGTGATTGATCATCCCAAGACGAGAACTAAGACCTGAGTGCAGCTGCAAATACCAGTGAACCTTGCATCAGAACTTAGGATACAGATAAAGTGGAAAACGCCAAGCCAAACGAGACAAGGCACAAAGCAGCCAACTAACAGTTGTAGCTAAACAATCATAGCCAACATCTATGCAGCAACTGGTTGCCTTTTCGGTTAAAGAAATGGCTAATAAAGTGAGAGTTAAAGAACAATAGACAACAATAGATCATTTAAAGGCAAGATCTTATAATGGCAGGATGGAAAACTTGAGTTTACATGAATCGCATACATCGTCAAGTTCAAAAGCTGAGATGCAGCATAGCTAAAAATGCAAGAACATGTGCTTTTTAATTGGAAATAAGTATAATTAAACAAAACTTAGCCTAGTAGAAACATAAATGCAATCATTATTGCCTAAACAGCTATTAAAAAGGAAGACATCAATCACTTATTAGAGAAAAGAGTAGAAGAGAAAATTAGAGGGAGGCATTTGACCTTGTGGGTCTCTCCTTCTTGGCTAGATGATGCACAATAACAAAGAAAAAAGATCCACACTTCCACCAATTTCATTTCAATAATCACATTCTTTATAATAAATCTAGAAATGGAAACAAAAGGACTCCAAGGAGCAGGACCCCGGAGGACAACATAATACGACAATGGTGAGATTTAATAACTTTAACTAAGTTACACTAGTATTGTTGCATCAGGCAAATATTCTAAAAACAGGAAAAATAGAGGAACCAGTCCACTATACCAGCAAAACTGCAAACTCATTGTAGCAGAATGCTAGCTGCAGATTAACACAATTCCAAGCCTAAATAGCAAAACTTCAATCAGCTTGTAAAGGCAAAATTCCTATGTCTACATGAGACTGACAATTAAATTCCAAAGTGTTTAGCAAAACAGGATAAGGGGCAGAACTTCAAACGGACAATAACCTACACAACAACAGGCCAGACCTAAGAAATAAGCCCTGAAGACAGAAAAGAGGACATAATTAGTCGCACAACCAGCCTTTAGAATTCAGCAGATTGTGTCTAAACACCATTTTTGGTCAATATAGAGCATTTTCTACATAAACAGTTAGGACCACATTGAAATTTAGAAATTTCCCTCATTACCCAACAAAGCTGCAATGACAGCATTTATTATGCAGCTTATGGACTACAATCAAAGTGCTGCTTTAAACCCTTGCTTTCTTTCAGGGTGCAGTCAGGTCCATCCAGCTCAACTTCGTCTTGCAGTGGGATGTTCCATCCCACACCTACTGAATTGCTGATTTAAAATAACCAGATACTCACAAAACAAGCTACAAGAAGGGTAAAGACTTGAACTCATGCACAGATTACTGAAAGCATTTTCTATATGCTAAATCCAACAGATTCTTTGCACCATAATCAGAGTCAAGAAGTTTGAATCTCAAAAGTACCTCCTCACAGCTTCCCCCACAAAACCAAGTATAAGAAACCTTTTCTTCGAGCTGACTTTTATCCTTCAGGCATTCCTTATGATCTGTTTACAAACATTGTGATAAGCGAGAAAGTTAGAAACAGTAATCACCAGAGAAGCATCATAAACACACATACACACACATAAACGAAGAAACAAAATTAAAATGGTAAATGTGTATAATGTCCATAGTGATTTCATGAAACTACTACTTGAAGTTGTTAAAATAGATTTACAATTCCTGGTGGTTTTTATGAAACAAAATAGGACAGAGAATAGTTAAACATTTGCTTATTAATATTGGATTATGGAAGAGAAGCTTACTCAACTGCAACACATGGATGTGATTTGCACCCAATTATGCACTGGATGCATCCATTAGAAAAATATCAATTATTGCTCTGGGTTTATGCATACTTAGAAAACAACAGCAAAAAAAAAAGAAGAAAAACCTACATCTTTCAAAGCTAATATAGAAAGGTCAAATTGCAATTTCAACAAAAATCTTAAAGGTAAGAAAAACAATTAAGAACTTTATGCTGAGAAAAAGGCTTCGTAAAGGTTTTTAGTGTTATGCTCTAGAACTGATATAACCATTCCATTTTCCAATTTGAACAAAAGATTATTTACTATTGAGTTTATTTAGAAGCTTTTAAGCCACTACAAATTTTTTTTTGTTCTTTGTTTTGCTCACTGAGAAAACTAAATCAAGAAACAAACAAAAGAAAAACGTTCTTTAAAAACAGTCAAGAAACTGTATACTGTCTTCATAAATAATTTAAAGTTGTCAGAGGAAATGCCATGCTGAAGGGGGAAGAATTACATTTGTGTTCACACTGAGAACATTTGAATGCATCAAACAAACTTGAAGCCTCTTTATCATTAACAAAATTCCCACATATCCAACAAGTGCAATTTGAGCAATACCAATCGCCCTCAGGTAGTTCCTGGAAGCAACAAATTGAAGCAAATGAAGTAATTAATAATTAAAAAAAACGAAATTATAATAAAGCAACACTCTTGAAAGGAAAAGAGAAGGAAAAAAAAAAGGAATCAGAGTAATCTACATTAACTCCAGAATACAGAAGCTAAACTAAGTCATAAATACTGAGAGCAAATATTACACAACCTTAGGAAAGCGGAAAAAAAATCATTTTTCACTAGTAGTTTGTATGCTTTTAAAACCAAAAGAAAACATTTTAGGTAGAAAATTGAAACGAAGAAGACAAAAGAAAGTTTCTACCAACATTTGTGAGACAATGGAAGAAGAATATAGAAGAAAAGAAGATCATCTTGTACGGTGTGATTTGAATCAGACAGTCAAGAGAACCTACGAGTAACTACACATTTTCTCTGTGGTACATATTGTACACAAAATAAAAAAATGCACACCGCCTACGAGTAATTCAAGATGATGACCTTGTTGGTTTCTGCAATCATCAATGAAACCTATCATATAGAATGCATGCTACCTACATGATTCTTACATGTCTATCTTGTTCCTCTTAAAGCTCATTATGCTGTTCTCTACGAGACATTATATTCAATTAAACAGCTCTTTCAACAGGGATAAGCATTGAATATGCAATATCTTAAATAGAATCATCAGTCTAATCTCAGATATCTAACCATGCAAATGCAAAAGATGACATAGCTTAAACTCTCGCAGGTTTTATTGTCGTAGAGGCAAACTAAATCGATTTCGAAGCTATGATTCTTACTTAAGTTATCTGTCCTATTACAAGCTCTGAAGCTAAAATGTATGGAATGTTCGCAACCAAAATGAAAATTTACTGCAAAAGAAACTTGAAAGACTAAACAACGATAAGTGAGAATAGGCAAAATATATTTGAGATAAGAAAAATTAGTGAAGTTGCAATAAAAGGAAAAGAAAATAAGGATAATATTTAAGAATGCAGATTAGTTACGAGCAAAAAAGGTGTAGATCAGTGCCAAAAAAAAAAAAGAGTGAGGAAAGGACAAACCTGCATATACAGGCAAGCCAGATGAAAAGTAGAAGGGCAGTTGTCACAACAAATCAGTTCACCACCATCCCCACATAGACCACAGGAATCATCATTACGATCATTTTCGTCAGCTTCCACCTTCTGGATCCCATTTTTTTTGGTCTTGTACTCAGCAGACCATGCTTGCAGCTGACATAAAATGAAAGGCTTTCCAGATTCCATGAAAAGATTCAAGCAGGGACGGTTAAAGTTGAATCCAGCATGAATCTTAAACTCAGAAACTGATAACACCCTGTTGCAACACTTGCAGGTTATTCCATCTGAGGAAACGAGGCCATCTTTAATGATAGCATCATCCTTAAGGTTCCGATATTGAATGACATCATTTACAGAAATGACCCCAGCTAGGATCAACCACGAGAGCACTGTTCTGGAACCAACATTATACAACTTAATTTCAGTAATATGCTTCCCTCCTTTACCTGTTCCTCGAGGAAGCAACTTGCAGCGGCCCTTCTTTCTCTTGAGCTTGGTCTGAGCTCTTAGTTTGGGGGCCTTCAATTTAGATCTGGTAGCACCCAAGCTTAAGTCTTTGTTTCTTATTATTGCAGAAATCAACAGGTCGTCATCTTGAATTCGGCATTTAGTTGATTTCTTTTGTCTATTTATAGAATAATCACGATTCGAGCCTTTTTTCTCCACTTGATGTAGACAAGAGCCAAGAGATGAGCACTTTTGTAGGTTTTCCTTGGTTACAAAGGATTCTTGGACCTCTTTTGAATTTAATTCAGTCTGGCATGTGTCAATATCTTGTTGTTCATTCATATCAGGAGTATAAGAACATAGAACATCATTTTGATATAATGTGGTCAATCTAATTTCAGATATCTTTCTAGATCTCCTGCGCACCTTCTTTTTCAAAATAACATCTCTTGCACAATTTTTATCATTTGTTTCAAACTTCAGAGCTTCAGCAGACTTCTCGAACTGATCTTCACCACGCCCAGACTGAATCAGGCTATCACTAAGGTAGCTTGGATGGTCATCCAGTAAATGCTGTGGAAGATTTCCCACCTTGCAAGCATCCAGAGCTCCAGATGTTTTATCTTTTTCCTCCAGAGAATCAAATGATACATCTCCTGGAACCTTATTAGGAGTTTCTACATTACATTCAGAAATTTGTTTATCAGAGCTTGGAGAACTTGTGTTGCTATCTTGGTGAGGGGAAGCCGATTCAAAACCCTGAAGCATGTTGGTAACATCTCCAGAAGCAACGCGGTCAATACATTTAAAACTACCTAGCTGGCCACAGGTGCTATCTGACCCACAAGCATGTGATGAAGCCATATGCAGACCTTTGACCTTGCAACCAAAAGTTTCTGACATGTTGGCAGTATCTACCAGACACATACCTTCTTGGTCAGCCATATAAACAGATACATCTTTCAGACATTTTACTGCCCCGCTACTCATTTTACCATAGAATTTTGACAAACTTCCGTTGCCAGATAGCTCATCACAGGAATCATAACTCCTCTCGAAAGCTGTCAATGAACTTTTAACAACCAGAGAAGAATCACAAAGCTGAGTTGGCATATGTCCCTGAGAACAGAACTTTCCCATAGTAAATTTTTTTCTCTGTGCCAAAACAGCATCATATTTCTTGCTATTTTCAATAACTAAACTTCTTCCCGCTTTAACCTCATCTCCCTTTCTTAAGGAACCAATCTTCCTATTAATAAATACAACAGTTACAAAGGGATCTAATAGAGTCCAATGTCGAGCCAATGCGTTAGAAAGGTTTGTTTGGTTAACTTCTTTCTCAAAATTCATCAACGTATCTAATAGATCAGACCAGAACTGGATCATATCAGTCCATTTCTTACCATCATTTTCTAGCATGAAGTTGTATCTATCAGCCAACAAAACCTGACCACAAAATCTCCAAACTTTAGGGAATTCATGAAATAGCCTCCCCTCAGGTGATCTATAAACTGTATCCATATAACTCCTACTGGGTCTTTTATGCCTCTCAATAGACCAGCCTGCTCCTTTTAGTATGTGAAAAACATGGCTCCGAAGAAGAGGACGAGGATCCTTCTTAGACTCCGTTGTCCCAGAAATATTAGAACCATCCACTCCAAATGATTGAAATAAACTAAGTCTTTCCTCAGCACATAAAGGAGACTCGAACCTTTCCACAGCAGTTGCAGGACTTGAAACCACAAGCTTTGATGCAAAACTCTCCTGCGAGACAGGTGAAGCTATAGCTTTACCTACCACCACTTCTTTTCTTTCACTTGCATCTGAGTCTTGTATTCTGGACTTAGTAACATCTACATCTTCCGTTTCAGCACCTCTGTCCGTTTCTACAGGCTGCTTCAACAGATAACAACTAGATGTAAAGCCCTGAGCAGATGATTCAACTAAATGGAGCGTAACTGTCTGGCAAACAGAATCTGTAGATATCGAGGACAAGCCACTAACAATTTCCTTCTGCTGCAATGGTGCATTCAAAGCCTTTTTCTTTTGAGCTTTACCTCTAGAAACTTCAGCAGTGGAAAACTTCATTCGCTTGACACTCACATTCTGGTCATCGCTCTCCACCAGAGCAAATTTTTCAGGAAAGCTCCCTGATGCAGAAAGCCTGCCATGACTCTCATTTGCTGCATTAGTATCCTCCTGATATAATTTTTTTGAGCAAGATCGGCTTGTTACAGCTGAGTTTGCACTGTTAGAACACGGTGATGTATTTGGATTCTTGCTACGCTCACATTCAAAATTAATAACTCCAGTAGCAAGACACCTTTTACTTGTGCTGCCAGTATCATTTCCAAAGATAACCTCTGTAAAAATACTGTGCTCATCATGTGACCCCTCAAAACCATCATCATGCAGATCTTCAATATCTGTACTGAACGACATCTCTGCTAAATGCAGTCCCACTTCGCACAATCTATATGCCAGCAATAAGATCAGGCAATTAGATATATTCCTCCATAACAAATGCTCTAAGTCCCAACCATCCATTAATTGGTAAGAGAGAGTAACATAAAGACTTTCAAAGAAGAAATTGCTACATAATTAATTGTTATTTGAACTTTAAACCTCAAGCTTGCATTAATGTTAGAACAACATTGACTCATACCACCCTATACTTATATTCCATTTACAAGCAACACAAGCAATTAACATGTATAGGGTATCAGACCACAAAACCAAGAAACCAGCTGCCCTAACATCAATCATTCAGTTACAAGGGGAGTTCATCAAAGATACAGTTCAGTATACCAAGAGAGCAAGGGTTTCCAATTTAATGCATACAAAAAAAAAAGGGAAAAGGTAATATAGACAAAGTTATGAAATCCAACCAGCAAAAATGAAAGTAGGAAGACAATATCAGAATATGATTACAAATAGACTATTTAGAAAATCCTAACAATAGACCACTCCATGTGAATTCAGCAGAAAGAAAAGGAGAAACAAGAAATCTGCATTGTTAAATTTTAACTCACTTCAGCAGTAGCATTTAATCTCCACAAGACAATATTAACATATGTGCTAGAAATTGGTCAACCCCAACCACCCCCCCCCCCAAAAAAAAAAAAACCAAAAAAAAAAAAAAAAAGAAAGAAAAATCCAACCTTACTGATACCCAGGTTCATTACCACCATAGCAGTAGAAAGATAAAAATTAAAAAATTTACAGGATGAAGTGTTAGGAGAGGAAGGGAAAAGAAGCAATCAAAAATTGGAAGGAAAAATGAAAACAATTCTCATACATGAGAGCATGCCACTTAACCTATTTATTTACTAATATGTTAATAAGTTAAACTACTCCAAAGTACCTGGATAAACTTTTATAATGTCACTAACCAGAAAAACACACTTAAATTTATTACTGCTTATAGTAGGAGATATATGTGGTTTTCTCTATTATGCTTTCTTTTTGAATTAAAAAACCATGCCATCAACCAATGTTTTAACTTAAATAAAGCAGCATCAATAACCATAACTCGTATATTCAAATTTCAAACATGCATCACACATGTGTGCTTGTCCACATTCATTCAAACCCACCCACCCACCAATCCACACTCCACAGTGCCATGAATAAAAGCAATTATATCTGTCAAGCTCCACATCCCCCGCTGTTCAAACCACACCTGCTTACGCTGTCTAGTTCAATCTAACAGTCTTACCAAGCTCAGTAAAAATCTTTCAACTGCAAGAAAAATGCAAAACCCACCAGGTAATTCTTCGGCTTTGTACGGCAACATTAACTGGAGAAGACACCCCATTAGTGACTAAGGCAACATGCAGGCCCTCCACAGCTCACATGGAATAGTGGAGCTCTGATACCACATTCAGCATGAGAAAAATCACATCTAAAATATTTAAGATTTTCCTTGTATGAAGTTTGAATGGCTTTAAATTGCTCTTGATATTCAGTAGATCCATTGTATTTTCTAAGAGTTTCTAAGCAGATTCTCATCATACTTGAATGTTTACGATGGATTTTTATATCAATATCTTATCAAAACACAAGAAAATAATTTTTTTCCTATCATTCAATTGAAAACAGTAACACTTATTTATATACTCAATAAAAGCAGATAACACTAAATAACTATTCCAGCTTTCACATTTACTTCTCTTATTTAAAAGGCACGTTTTATGCATTGTGGATGCACCTGTTTGAAAATTGCAGGATTCACAAAGTATTTTCAATAAAATTGCATGCAACAATGACCTCTTAAAAAAAAAGCACTCTTGATTTGAATGAAGGGGTAGAAAAAAGAACTAGGGCTGCATCTTTAATCAACTAATATTACTAGCAAGAGAAGTGAGTCAACCTAAAAAAAAGAAATTGATTTATGTTCCAACTCCCAACAATGGATATCAAAAATCGCCTCTTCAGGGAAAAGCCATGCCAAAGATGGGGTCAGGGTGCTGCCAAAATGAACATATCTAGTTTGCTCCAAATGCTCCACCTATTTATCAGGAACCTCGATTTCCAATCTTACACTTATAAGTCATTTCAAAATGCTTCATTTTCATGAGAACTATAAAACTTGACTGATAATAGAAGTAATTAACTATGCTGGACAAGACATTGTTTTAGAAAAGGAAAGGCAAAACAGAAAAGAAAAAGACTCTATTCATAAGCTATATATAATTGCATGAACATGAAAGAAGAAACAAACGTAATTAGAAAGAACGCTAAGTTCATCCCACTATGTAATTGAGAGAGAGATTTACATCCAATAAGCATTATCAATTAAACCAAATCAAAAGATGCACATTTAGAACATTAAACTGTAAACTCTTGAACAAAAACTCCTATGCCTGGATGAAGCCTAGCAAACCATTTCAAAGATAAAAGAGACCTCCACTAATGCACAAGTAAATATGAAAATATAGAAGTTGATAGAATGACATATTAATTCCAAAATTAAGAAATTGAGAGAGAGATATGATGCATGCAATTGCACCATGTGTATCAATAGAGCAACAGATTTTAGAGTTCAAAGTATAACCGACAATCATATAAATCTAAATAATCTTAAAACCATAAAAGGAATACTAAATTTTGAGGGATATGGAGAGATTTGCAAATTCTGCAATAAAGTAGTAGCATAAATGAACATTAAAGTCAATGAAGACAAAACCATAAATACCAAATAAAGCAAGCCATAAGTCACCAAATAAAAGAAATAATAAAGAAATATCAAATAGATTAACAACCTAAAAGCATGTGATAGTTTAGATGTTTATTCTAAATAAAGGAACCATATAAGACAATACTAAAGAAAACTACCATAAGTTTCCTCCCCGGAGACTCAAATGCACTACAATACATTGAACAATAACCGATAAAATGTCCCAAAACCCTAATTTTACCATGAATAAAATCAGGTTGCAATAACAAAACACGCGCTTCTCATCTTCATAGCTTGGGAATAAAGAACATTTGGAGAGGTTCAACTGGTTTATCTTTGGCTTAGTCATGACTAAAACTGTCACAAGTAGGACGGCTATGAAATACCTAAATGTCAAATTGACATGAATGGAATCTCTCTCTCATGCAGACTCACATCAGAACACATAAACCAATGGTGTTATTTTTGTACTATTGGTTTTTTGTATCCATTATGTGAAAATGCCTATCTTGCCTTAGAAACAGCGACATCACTTAGCTAAGAACTAGAAATATTAACAACAATATCAACCAATAGCACCATTCATGTTTTTATATTTTTTATAAATTAAAAAAAAAAAAAAATAGACTCATTGACAAAAATGTATGGAAACAAAAGATCAAATGGGTAAGAATAACAGACCGGAACCAAGAAGTTTCCGGTCTGTTATTCTAGAGACAGGGCTTCCACTGCCATAACCATTTGGGTATCAGATTTATGATTTATTACAACCATAGCTAATGCCAAATCACCAATTGAAAACATGAACTCCTTAACTCAAATACAGTATTATCTGAATTGTTTGCTCTCTGTTCGTCTCTTATTTGTGCCTTTAGAAGAAAAGACAAGACGGAAATGTCACGTTCACACGTTCTCAAATGAACGAAAGGCTTCATGGTATAAGTAAACAGCAATGTCTTTACTGAACCAGTGCAACAAATAGTAAAGTAACAATAGCTAAGGTATAGGAAAAATAAAACAAACAAGAATAAATAAGTAAAACAACATTATTTCTCTCTTTCTCTATCCTTTTCTTACTCTGAAAATGTGTTTGTAGCACGTCATCATCATCAACTAACCTTTAACGCAAGACCAAGCAAAGTAGGATCCCATCCACTTCCAGCGGAATGCAAAGACTCCACTTATAGAATTGTATTTATGAGTCCATTTAACCACAAATAAGGAAACATATTTGCTTGAATAGACATGCAGTAAAGATACGACTGTGCTCGAGGAATGTTTGCATTCCACCAGGCAGTATAGGGAACAACAAACCATCGAAGTATACGTCAATAATGATTAGCCATGACCTAAACTGACTAAATGCTACTTTCCAAAACCAGGTTATCCTTTTACTAATGTTATTCTCCATGTCATATGCACGAAACTAAAACAGGAACAAGTGGCAAATAATTTTGTTAACTAAAAATGATTGGTTCTGAAATGTTAATAGACATCTCTTTCTGTCTCTCTCTCTCTCTGGAGATGCCAAATGTGGAGATCTTGCTGGCTATAACAGTTTGCTGCAAATGCTGCCATATTTTCAAAGACAACATGCACAAAAATAGCCGTCAAGTGATATTGACTTCAAAGAAAAAGTTATAAATGCATCCACCATTCCACTTGTCTGATACCAGTTGATTTATCCAAATAATGATACCACTCAAGTAATACCGTTATAGCTAATTTTCTATAATTTCCATTTTCTCCCAATAAGAAATGTGGCAACACCACATTGCTTATCAATGCACATCTCACAGTGCCTACCATCACATGATCTATGTTATATACAATACAGATCCGGTACAAGTACAACCATTTAAATGACTTCTTAAAATACGGAAATCATTCCATAGAAGGATTCTTTAAACTTTTTCCTGTATCATACGTGCGATCTTGATAGTTTGTTCCATACATAATATTTCAAAAGTTTAACTGTATTATTAACTTAACATAAACATTCACTACCTATATACTCTTTCATGAAGCTTTTAGAGCATTCCCCACCCCTCTTCTTTTCTTTCTACTCGCAAAGTTGCACTAGATAGCGTAGAGTGACAGCTGCCGCCAAAATTGCCCAATAATTCAATTTGACACAAAAAGTTCAACTCCAAACTTTTTTACTTGGATGTCTTTTCCTCTATTTTTGTGCACTTTTGCTAGCTAGGTATAACAGAAATATTGACTCGTTGTTGTCATTATTCTGCATGAAGTTATGAAATTAGTATATTCGCCTACATTTCAAAACTAACAACTAACCTCCTACTTTCAGGTATATCACGAAAGAAATAGAAAACAAAGAAAATCGAAATACTCATACTCTGAGTGCAACAAAAATCCAAATTCAAAACAAAATCTACAAAGAAATGCACTTGCACTGTAATGTAATGTAGAAGATCGAAATACTCATACTCTGCATCTCCAGTACGCTTTCCTCTACTAAAAACTACTGATGTCTATCGTACAAACCAAACATTGAATCCTTCCTAGTTTAACCCTGCCCCCAAAAGAAATGGACGAAAATAAAAAATGTATTTAAATTTATGCCATTACCAGGAATTGCAGAACTCAGTAATGCACCAGCTAAAAGAAACAATAGTTGCGAATTTGAATTTTACATTTCATAGGAGCTAAAACTCTCAAATTTTCATCACAATTTATTATGCATCGAACATATATAACCTGAATTCAAAAAAAATCCAAAAAAAACCCTGAAAATGCAAACAAACAAAAAAGTCAGCAAAAAAATAACCAAAAATGCAAAATGAAAATCCGAAATATTCCAGGACCCAGAAAACCAAACAAGATGCAGATCAAAACCCAGAAGTCAAAATCAGGAAAAAAAAATCACATATATTAATCCAATACCAAACACCCAAACTTTCAAAATTTATCCAAAAATACAAAAACAAAAAAGAGCTCACCTTCACAATGCATGTTCTGATCAACATGCAAAAGTAGAACAAACTTTTGAAGAGCTGAAAAACTGAAATGGGTTCATCTCAAAAAAAAGAGAGAATCTTAATATAAAGCTATAAAAAAATATAAAAAAAAAAAGGCAGAAAAATGGGGTTTTTCTTCTTTATTTTTCCTTTGGCTTCATCAACTTAAAATATAAAGGACCAAAGCCCCAGTTTTAAAACTGAAGAGGCTTTGAAAAACCCGAATAATACTCCACATTATAACAGATGGCAATGGTAAAAAAAAAAAAATAGACTCTTTCTCTTTCCTTTGTTTCTCTCTCCATATTCCTCCATGTGAGTGTATATGTCATGTTATTTGTACTTCTCTCTCTATCCACTTTGCTTTCATCACTCCCTTTTTTATTATTATTTTTACTTAACTTTTTAGTTGTATACATAAATAAACCCTTCAAATTAACTAAATAAGGTTTATATGTATATTAATAATAATAATTGCAGTGATAATTTGATCTGTTTTCGAGTTAGTCGTCTGATGGGACAAGTCTGATTCATGAATATCTTTATAGGTAATAATAGATATTAATATTTAATTGATTATATTTATTATTATAAAAATTGAGTTTTTAGGAACACATAAAAAAATTTGAATTTTATTAAAAGATTTTTTTTTTGTTTTACTTTGTTATCTTTTATGAATATTTTTGATTTTTTACAAAAAAAATTTTAGGGATCTAAAGAGTATTTTTTCAAATATTCAAAATTTATTTATCCTATTTTGTTTTTTATTTGGGACAAAAATATTTTTTTGAAAAAAAATTAATAAATATATTATTATTAATGAATATATATTTTAGAAAAAAAAAATTCTTAGGTCGATTTAAGATTTTTACCGAATTGCTCGGGTAAAAAAAATAAAAAAAGAAATTTATTTTAATAATTATATTTATTTTAAATGATGTATTTAAATGGGTTACTTCGCACGTTGACTTGCGAATCAGTTTAAGATCCATTCTCGATCCGCTGGGGAAAAAAGTTAAAAAAAAAAAATTATTTTACTAATTATTTTTATTTTTTATTTTAAATGATGAATTTAAAGTGGTTGACTTGCGGGTCGATTTAGGATTCGTACCCATTCGCTTGGGAAAAAAGTTAAAAAAAAAAAAAAGAAAAAATAAACTTGCTGCTAACTTATGTGAAAAAATCGATCCTACGATAGAATAAAATATAAATCATAATTTTATTTTCTTATTTTTTATATCTTATAATAAAAATATACCGCGTACAATAAGGTTTATATACTTTTTAAAATACATATAAATAACATTTGAAAATACATTTGTATTATGTAATTTATAAATAAATAATTATCATAAATTTAATTTTTATAATTAAAAAATATTATTATAATTTAAAAATAAAATATATAAATTATTATTTAATAAAATATAAACTAAAATTAAATTTGTATTATTAATTAAAAAATTATTAAAAAAATTAAAAGTACCCGGGTATCGACCCGCTCGGAGAAAAAATTAAAAAATAAATTTATTTTACTAATTATTTTTATTTTAATTTTAAATGATAAATTTAGAGTGGCTGCTCCGCACGTTGACTCGCGGGTTGATTTAAGATCCATACCCGATCCACTTGGAGAAAAAGTTTAAAAAAATATTTTATTAATTATTTTTATTTTAAATGATGTTTTTAAAGGGGTTGGTCCGCACGTTGACTCGGTGGCCGGTTTAGGATCCGTACCCAACCAGTTAGGGAAAAAAGTTAAAAAATTTATTTTATTAATTATTTTTATTTAAATTTTAAATGATGTATTTAAAGGCGTAGGTATGTGTGTTGAGTTACGGTTCGATTTAGGATTCGTACCGGATCCGTTCGGAAAAAAAATAAAAATAAAAAAAGAAGAAAAAAACGAACTTGCTACTAACCTTTATGAGAAAATCGATCCGAGAGAATAAAATATAAATCACAATTTTATTTTTTTATTTTTTATTTTTACCTTCTATAAATAAAAATACACAGTATACAATAAAATTTAAATGTTTTAAAAATATATATATAAATAACATTTGAAAATACATTTATACTACATAATTTATAAATAAACAATTATTATAAATTTAATTTTCATAATTAGAAAAATATAATTATATTAAGATTATTACAATTTTAAAATAAATAAATTAAATAAATAATTATTATTCAAAAAAATATAATTTAAAATTAATTTAAAATTATTAATTAATTAAAATTTTATATTAAAAAATTAAAACTACCCCAGCAAAGCGGGGGTCTTTTTCTAGTTTTATATATATGTAAGTTATTATTTTATGAAAAATTATAAAAAAATTATTGAAAAAATCATATATCTTATATACAATATATAATAAATATATAAAAATCAAAGTTTTTAACGAAAAAAAAAATTCTATATGGACAATCTATTATTTTGACACGCGTACTGTCTTAAAAAAATGCCACTTGCATTGAATTACTATTGATTATATATATAATAATATTTTATATAATAAATTATTTTTATTTACTTTGACTTTTTAAATTGATTTACTTTTTAAATTTTTTTTTTGCAAAAAAATTTTGATTGCTACATTACTACGATTGATTCTTTCCTATAATAATTTCAAAAGATAATAATAGCCCTTATTAATTTTATTTATTGCTTTTTCTATTGGACTTATTATAAATACATATGTCTAGAATATTGCATACAAATTTCAATTCCAATAAAAGATTCATTTCTGCAGGTATTGTTTCTACTTTTTATATATTGGTTATGTTTTTATTTTGTTAAATTTTGATAATGATTCTTTAGTCTATAATATTGATATTTTATCTATTATTTTTATTTTATTATATGTTATTTAGAGATTTACAAATTTCAATTCAATTTTATATAGCTTATGTTTTTTTACGGTTTTATTTTCTTAAAGTTTGATTATGTAAATATTTTATATTTAATTAACTTTTTTTTTTTTCTATTGTAGGTTTTTCTTGGTTGGTTCGTTGTATTAAAATGGATGATATAAATCACAAGAGTACAAATCTTTGAGGATATATAAAACCCGTGCAAACTATGAAGTTCGATATATAGTAAATCTTCACCTGCAGGTAGACCTGCTCACGGGCCGGGCAGCCCGCCCGGCCCGGCAGGCCCGGCCCGTATTGGGCCGGACCTGAGCAGGATATTTTGTGTTCCGGGCCGGCCCGGCCCGGAACAGTAATTTTTATTATAATAATATTATTTTATTTAATTTTAATTATAAAAAAATAAAAAATTTATTTTTTTATTCCAATGAACAGTGTTTCGGGTCTAAACGGACGGGCCGGACCGACCCAGGGCCGGGCCTGGGCCGAAAAAATAAAAAACGGAGCCGCGGCCCGGCCCGACCCATGAGAAGCTCTACCTGCAGGTGAGGTAACTTAATGCCGAAGGTTATTAGTTTATAATGGTGAAGTTGTGTTTAACAAATGTTAACAAGAAAATTTGATTTTTTTCTAATAAATATTTGAGGATATATAAAACCTATGCCCTTAATTATATAATAGACATTACACAAAGATAAAATATTTGATTATTAAATGTCCAAGTTAATTTAATTGATAATATTGAACTATTATTAATTATGCTGAAGGCCAATTGAATTTGAAGATGGATATCTGAATTCTTTTTCTTCCTTCTGGTTAGGTTTTTTTTCTGAAAATCCTAAGCCTATTTTTGTTTTTTTTGGACCTGTTTGGCAGAGAGGGAAAAAATAAAATGAAAGAAATAAAAAAGCTAAGGAAATTAATAAGATGTGTTTAATTTTCAATTTAATATGTTTTTCTTAGAACTTTATTTTTATTTTAATTTAGGGGAAAATTATAGAAAGCTAAGGAAAGTTTGCTTTATTTATGGGAAATACAGGAAGTTTTGCTTAATTTTAAATTTACGATTTTATGGAATATAATTGCGGTTTCCATTTCCAAGACCAAGAATGATGAACAATATTTTGGGGTTGATTTTAATTACTTTAATTACTATTTTCGATTTGTTAATAAATTATAATTATGTTGAAGGTCAAATGAATATAAATGGCTAACGAATTTTTGAAAAATTATTAAATTAATTCTAATTAAATTTAATTTATAATATTTCACTATTTAATGAAAGTATCAATTACATTTCTTAAATTAGTCAAAGTTTCAATTATTATAAACAGAAATACTCTCATATCTCAATTTATTAAACGTATATTTAATATCAATTATAAACTTATAATTTATATAAGATATAATTACAAATTAACATCCCCGGCCATTATGAAATAAATTTTCGAAAGTTAAATAGATATAATCTTTTCTCTGGTTTCTATTTCTTTAACATCAAAATAGAGATTAAACTTCACTTCTTTGATTCATTAGTCAAATCATTAGTTAGACAAAACAGACGAATCTTCAAAAATATGGAGCATTCTAGCTGTAGTCTTTGTTTCCAAATTGGATGCAATAATTTGTTACTTTGTTGTCCTTAGCTTTGGGTAGCAAGTAACCTTTTTTTATGGAATTACAAAAGAAAATTTTTGCCAATATATATTTATATAAAAGGAATCTTCATTATTAAGTTAATAAAATAAATCTTATATAAATATATAAAAGTCAAAGTTTTTGACAAAAAAAAAATATAAAATATGAATGATCTATTCTCTTGACATGTGGATTGTCTATATTGATGTTATGTCATATGTCCATTAATCAATTAAAATTTTTACATTAATTAACTATCGAAATTAAATATACCATTTACTATATACTCTGACAAGTTGACTAATTTAAAGTAATTTATTTTAAAAGATAATTCTTAATTAATCACCCATCAATTACGTTAAAAAAAAAATTATAACTTTTATGTGTCTAAATCTATAGTATATAAAAACTTACTTTCCAGTAATATTATCTTCTTTTTACTTAAATCAAGAAATGAGAATTTTTTTGGAAAACATGAAAATCACGTTACTTTCATGAATTGATTTGATTTACTGATAAACTCATAAAATACACATTTTATGTCATTTCTATTCTTAGTTTAGTTATGTCTTATATCTTTATTTTGATTAATTATATTATATTTTTGAATTCTAGGTATATTTAAGAGAATGAAGTGAAAGGATGTCAATAATGATGGTAAAGAACTTACATTGTCATAATCACAAGATGGAATAAGACTTGGGAGTCAAAAAGATCAATTTCTGGTTGCAAAAAAAGAAGGCAGATTTGACCTCTGGAGCTTGTTGCAAGGAAAACATGATGTCAAAGTCCTTATTTGAAGAAACTTTCTAATTGACTTTTGAAGCTGACTTGAATACCTTTCCAACGGTAGTTTACACGCCCAAATCGGATAAGAAATGGTCATCCAAATCAGCTGACAAAGTGAAGGAAGATGCAGCAGAAAAATGGAAGACAGAGAGCTCGGCGTAGCGGCCCCCAAAAGCCGCAAAAAACTCAGAAAAACTGCCAAAAACGTGATTTTTATGCCTCCTGACTTACTTGTACGATAAGGACTTATTCTCAGGATTTTAAAACTCTATAAATACTATCTTTTGAGCCACAAACTATATATCTTTTGAGGAGACTTAAGGATCATCATTATTATTCTTCTTCTCCATTCTTTTATTTTATTTTTATGTTTATATTATCTATACCTATGATAGGCTAAACTCTTCTATGGTTAAGGGTGATTTCAAAGCCCTAGAACATGTTATGTAATTGATTTTTAAATCTTATTATATTGATTTTCTATCAAAGTTGCTTATTTCTTTAATAAGAATTGTTTATGATTTTTGTCTTGATTTGTTTAGGGTGGCCAACTAGATAGATCTTGAAAATTGTCTAATGCTAATATTGGAGTCTTGATCCGTAATTGTCTTGATTTCCTATTCAATAGTGGCAATTTGTAATTCTTGATTATGTTGGGTTTTCGGGAATTATAAAGTGGAACATAACCTAAGTTAAACAATTCGAGCTTATGCGTTTGTTGTTTAGATCAACCTATTTTTCTCATCATAAAGCTTCTATCCAATTAAATTTAGAGAGCTTATTCTAGGTTGTTTGATAGTTAGAGATTAAATAGAGAGTTTGTTCTATTTAACGACAAACTAAAGAAAGATTGGGGTAGCAGAGCTTGTTGTTATCTACGGTTGTTAATTTTGATAGCTAATTGATGTTGATAGATCTGAAATTAATTCTCAATGATGTCTAGTGGTGGAGAATGAAACCTTAACCAAATTTTCTCATATTTGATTACTTTTCTTTATTTACTTGCTATTGACTTTCTTGTTTTATTAATTTTTAAAACTCTTTCAAAACCTCTCTTTTTCCTTTATTTTCCTTGAATTTATGTATAAACTGATAATTCTTAAACTAAAACCCAATTTCTGAGGACTCGACCCTTGCTTCTACTTTACTTTACAACCGATTATCTTTTTCGTGCAAGGTTTTAAATAAGATACACTATTTTTAGTGCATATTAACAGACATGAATAGTCTTACTATTTGGCATGTGATATATTGAACTTATGGCATGTGTCTGTTATTAATATTTTTGGTTTGATTTGATTTGATTCTAATCAAACTAATTATATTTATATTTAATAGCTTAAATCTATCTCAATTAATTTTGATTTTTAATTTGATTTGATTTGATTATGACCAAATATAATTAATTTTAATAGCTTAAATCTCTCTCAATTAATTTAAACTTTTTTTAATATTAAAATTCAACACTATAGATATTAGTTGCTTTAGATGGTTGATTGGTTAACTAAAAGGCTTGGGTGTTTTTGCTTGCTGATTTCGCTTTCGTGACTGATGCACTTTCTCGCACTTCGTCGGCTGATTTGGATGACCATCTGTTGTCCGATTTAGGCGTCTAAACTATCGCTGGAAAGGTATTCAAGTCATCTTCAAAAGTCAAGGAGAAGTTTCTTCAAATAATGTCTTTAACATAAATATTTCTTAGAAACAAGCTTCGGAGGTCAGATCTGCCTGATCATCTAGCACTAAGAATTTGATTTTTTTGACTCCCAAATCTTCTTTTATCTTATGATTGTGACTTTATAAGCTCTTTATCAGCATAATTGACATGTTTTGACTTTATCTCTTCCAAAAATACCTATAATTTATAAAAATATAATAGTTTGTCAAGGAACTTAAGAATTAAAGCACAAAGTATAAAGAAATACTACATAAAAATGTGTAAAATTAAGCACTTATCAAATTCCCCCCACACTTAGTCTTTTGCTAGTCCTCGAGCAAAATTAAATAAAAACAAAACAAGAAAACCTAATATAGTCCACTTTCAATAAAAATGAGAAATAATCATTAAACAAGTCTTAAAACTAATCACTAACTTAAAGAGTTTCACAAAGAACCATGTTTGATAGTAAAAATTTTGAGTTAAGCTAACATTAACATAATATATCTTAATCAAAATAGTGCATGTTCAAACTTAATTTCAACTTCTCACATGGGATACTCTCATGATTTTCACTCTTTAAAGTAGTGGTAAAGTGTTTACACTCAATCAATCTCATGAAAACAGTTCTACCATATGCTTGCGTATCCACCTATTCTTCACTAATTAGATCATGCAACTTCATGAATCAAGAGGTTTTTGTTCAAGGTTGTAATGGGGTCAAGGGGTTGTAAGGTGGTTAAAGAATAAAAGGATAAAGATATCACAAAGGTTCCAAAGATTTCATAGAGTTTAGAGACATAATAAGATCATACAAATAAAACTTCTCAAAACTCTTATAAATCACATAATAACATAGGCTAAATATTCATGTTGAGCCTTTGCTTCATTCTAACCAACTTTGTAACATCTTTTTCTTTAACCAAAAGTTCAAGAGATGATTCAATTTTTTTTTTCATTTTTTTATGGGAATGTATTTTTACAATGTTCCCTGGTTTTTTTCTCTTTACTTTTGCCTTTCTCCTCCCCCACACTTATCTTTTGTTCTAACCCATTTTCAAAAAGTAACCCTTGTTTCTATAATATGTCTCAAACATTCTAGTCTATCTTTAGAACAAGGATAAAGATATAAATGTGTTTAGGCTAGGTGTAAGATATGGTTACCAAAGAAATAGCTTATTCAATGTAGACTCAAATTGGTTCACTAGGGGGATGTTCTCTTGGAACATCAATAAGGAATGGTTGTTTGGCCCTGGTCATAATCCTGATGCCCCTATCATGTTCATGTTGTCACATACATCAATATAATCTTAAAAAGGTTTAAAGCAAGTTCTAGAGAATCATGTAATCATAAGAGCACTCAAGAAAGAAATTAGTTTGATATGTATAATGCATCAATCATATAGGCTCAAAACTCACAAGGATGATTATACAAGTCAATATTAAGTCTTAACATGCTTCTTTCTCAACCAACATATCATATCAACATTGGCTCTTTAAAAAATAGTATCAAGCTTAATTCTTATGAAAATCTTACCACTAATGATCAGTTTTAGACCTAAACAATTCATATCTCATCATAGTATGGAAAGTAACTAGAACACACTAAAAACAAAACAAAACTAAAGGAAATCTTAAATTCTTCCCCCCACACTTAATTCTTACATTGTCCTAAATATAATTCTATTATCCCCAAATATAAGAATCATGTGTAAAAAAAAGAAAAAGAATTACTAATTAAAACAAACTAAAGATAAATAATAAAAGATAAAATGGTGGAGAGTAAAGAATAGCAAATCTGATTATAATATGTGCTCTCCATCTTCTTGGGTTGCCTCCTAAGAAGCGTTTGGTTTATTGTCCTCAGCCTGAATTAGACCCATGCCTTCATTATTCAACATAGTTAGGCTCATAAAGTGGCAACTCCTCGATATCTTGCATTGAAAAGTTCTCATAATAAGGCTTCAATCTATGGCCGTTTACCTAGAATGCTTTATCTGTCTTTCAACTTTTGATTTCAACTGCACCATGAGTAAACACATTAATAATAACAAAAGGTCTAACCCAACGAGAACGTAATTTACCTAGAAATAACTTAAGGCGTGAATAGAAAAGGAGAACTTTTTGTCCAACAACAAAGTCCTTTCTTGATATCATCTTGTCATGGAACGCCTTAGTCTTTTCCTTGTAAATCCTAGAATTCTCATAGGCATTATTCCTTATCTCCTCAAGTTCTTGTAACTGAAGTTTTCTTTGCTTACCTGCCTCATCCATCTCCATGTTGCATTGTTTGATAGCCCAATATGCTTTATGTTCTAATTCAACCGGGAGATGACAAGGCTTAACATAAATAAGTCGATAAGGAGACATACCAATGGGTGTTTTATATGCTGTCCTATAAGCCCAAAGTGCATCATCTAGGCGTAAACTCTAATCCTTCCTATTTGGATTGACAGTTTTTTCAAGGATGGATTTTACCTCTCGATTTGACACTTCAGCTTGCCCACTAGTTTGATGATGATAGGATGTGGAAGCCTTATGTGTAATGTTATATCTTCTTAAAAGTGCTTCCATGGACCTCTTACAAGAGTGAGTACCTCGATCGTTGATTATGGCCTTTGGTGTTCCAAACCTTGCAAAAATGTTAGTCTTCACAAAATCTGAAACAACTTTAGAATCATTAGTCCGAGTGGCTTTTGCTTCCACCCATTTTGAAACATAATCAACAGCAAGTAATATATAAAGATTACCAAAAGAAGAAGGAAAATGTCCCATGAAATCCATGCCCCATACATCAAAAATTTCAACAATTAATATGGGAGTTTGAGGCATTTGATTTCTAGCACTTAAGTTACCTGTTCTTTGACACCTATCACATGACTTGCAAATGAGGTATGCATATTTAAATAAGGTAGGCCAATAAAATCCACTATCAAGCACTTTCATGGTTGTTCTTTTGGGTCTAAAGTGCCATCCACATGCATAAGAGTGACAAAAGGTTAGAATATAATGAAATTCAGATTCAAGTACGCACCTTCTTATAATCTGATCAGAGCAATGCTTCCAAAGATAAGGCTCATCCCAAATGTAGTATTTGGCATCACTCTTAATCTTATTTCTTTGGGCTCTTATCAACTTTTGTGGCAACTACTTGGTGACTAAGTAATTAACAATATCAGCATACTAAGGGGTTGTTTTGCTTATGGAAAAAAGTTGCTCATCAGGAAAGTTCTCATGCAACGGTAATGCATCCTCTTCATGAACTAATCGGCTAAGATGGTCCGCAACCAAGTTGTCCTTACCTCTCTTATCACTTATTTCTTAATCAAACTCTTGTAAGAGAAGTATCCATCTAATCAACCTTGGTTTGGCCTCCTTCTTAGTGAGCAAATATCTAAGGGCTGCATGGTTAGAAAATACAATTACTTTAGTACCAATTAAATAAGAACGAAATTTCTCTAAAGCAAATACAACAGCCAAAAGTTCTTTTTCAGTAGTGGAAAAGTTTAATTGAGCATCGTTAAGAGTTCGGGAGGCATAATATATGGCATGTGAGGCTTTTCCAACTTGTTGGCTCAAAACAGCTCCAATGGCATAGTCACTAGCATCACACATAATTTCAAACGGTACATTCCAATCTGGTGGTTGCATGATAGGAGCTGATGTCAAGAGTCCCTTCAAAGTGTCAAACGCCTCTTTGCATTTATCATCAAAGTGGAAATCCACATCTTTTTGTAACAGCTTGCAAAGAGGTATTGTTATCTTTGAGAAGTCTTTGATAAATTGTCCATAGAAACCTGCATGTCCAAGAAAAGAACAAACCTCTCTCACATTTATGGGAGGGGTAAAGAATGCATAATATCTATTTTAGATTTATCTACTTTTATTCCCTTAGAAGAAATAACATGGCCTAAAACTATTCCTTGTTCTACCATAAAGTGACTTTTTCCCAATTCAATACAAGGTTAGTTTTCATGCATCTTTTAAGTACAAGGGTAAGGTTCCTTAGACATCTATCAAAAGAATCACCATAGACACTAAAATCATCCATGAAAACTTCTATGATGTTCTCTACATAATCTGAAAATATACTAACCATACACCTTTGGAATGTGGCTGGTGCATTGCATAGACCAAACGGCATACGCCTATAAGCAAAAGTACCAAAGGGACATGTGAAAGTGGTTTTCTCTTGGTCCTCCGGAGCAATTGCAATCTGGTTGTAACCTAAAAATCCATCAAGAAAACAATAATGAGAATGGCCAGCTAACCTTTCAAGCATTTGATCAATAAAAGGTAAAGGAAAGTGGTCTTTGTGAGTTGTTGAATTAAGTTTGCGATAGTCAATACAAATTCGCCACCCTGTTTGAATTCTAGTAGGAACAAGTTCATTCTCATTATTTTTAACAACAGTTACACCGGACTTTTTAGGAACTACTTGGATCGGGCTCACCTATTTGCTATCCGAGATAGGATAGATCACTCCAACATCTAGGAGCTTCAGTATCTCCTTTTTCACCACCTCCATCATAGGAGGATTTAATCTACGTTGTGCTTCTTTTGTTGGTTTGGACCCTTCCTCTAACAAAATCTGGTGCATGCACATAGATGGGCTTATTCCATTGATCTCGGCAATTGTCCAACCAATTGCTGTCTTATGCTCTCTAAGCACCCGGATAAGTCTCTCTTCTTGCAAATATGTGAGCTCTTTTGCAATGATGACCGGTAATGTGTCATTTTCACTCAAGAACACATATTTCAAATGATCCGGTAATGGTTTCATCTCCAAAGTTGGTGTCTGCAAAATGGAAGGTAGAAGTTTCTCATCAGATATAGGCAAGTCAATATAAGAAACATCATACCTTTTATCAAGATATGGAAATACTTGTAGAGATTCAATTTCCTCTTTCACATGTTCACTTAAGGCTATTTCTTTTGCACAAACAGAATTTAGATGGTTGCTAATGGTTACTTCCAAACTATTATCACCATCTAACTCATAAATTTGCTGCATCAAAGAGTCAATTATGTCAATAGAAAAAATAGAATGCACATCACTAGGATATCTCATGGCCTCAAAAATGTTAAAACAAATTATTTCACCATCAAATTCCATAGTGAGGGTTCCATCATGCACATCTATTTTAGTCCTAGCTGTTTTTAAGAATGGTCTCCCTAATAGAATGGGTGTTGGATTAGAAGACATCTCATATTCCATCTCAAGAACATAGAAATCAGCAAGAAAAACCAACTCATTAACTTGCACTAGGACATCTTCTTTAACTCCTCTAGGATATGTGTTAGAACGGTCAGCAAGTTGTATTATAACATCGGTTTCCTCTAATGGTCCTAGATTCAATGAAGCATAAGTTGAATATGGCATTACATTAGCAGATGCTCTTAGATCTAGCATAGCACGCTTAAACATGGTGTTTCCTATCTTACAAGGAATGGTAAACATACCTAGATCCTTGCATTTAGGTGGGAGTTTTTTTTTGAAGAACAGCTGACACATTTTCCCCCACACTTACTTTTTCATTCCCTTTCAACTTCCGTTTAGAAGTGCATAACTCTTTTAAAAATTTGGCATACCTTGGCACTTGCTTGATAGCATCTAGTAAAGGAATGTCCACCTCTACTTTTCGGAAGGTTTCCAAAATTTTCTTCTTTTGCTCCTCCTTCTTGGATTTTGCTAACCTTCTAGGAAAAGGTGGAGGAGTTATATTTAGGAGTTATATTTTGTAGTGGCTTATTGGGATGTGAGATGATGCCATGGTGTTGTCCTCCCTTTGAGCATTATCCTTTTGTGGTATCTCAAGCTGTTTCCCACTTCTTAATGTTACGGCATTGGCATTTTCTCTGGGATTCACTATGGTTTGGGAAAGTAATTTTCCAGAATCCCTTGCTTGCATTTGACTTATTATTGTTGCCATTTGCCCAATTTGAGTCTCCAAATTTCGGATACTTGTCTTTATTTCTTGTTGAAATTGAATTGTATTAGTAGAAAGTGCTTTAACAAGATCTTCAAGAGAAGTACCTGAATTTTGAGTGGGTGGCACTTGTTGTCGGGTTTGATATGGTTGTTGAACCCTTTGTTGAAAACCCGGTAGTCTATTGTCAAATGATTGAGGAGCAGCTTGTGATTGGTTTCCTCCATAATTGAAGTTTGGATGATCCCTCCATCCTGGATTATAAGTGTTAGAGTAGGGATCATACTTCCTTGGTTGGCTCGTAAATCCACCCATAGCATTAACATGTTCGTTTGGATCATCTTGAAGTGTTGGACACATATCAGTTTGGTGCACATTGTTTGAACATATACCACAAGCCTTAATTTGTTGTATTTGACCTACATCCATTCGTTCCACAAGAGAAGTCAGTTTATCAAATTTTTGTTCAAGTGATGATATACTTACTTCATTCATTTTCTTTGGTTGTGGTGGTAGTTCATCTCTCATGTTGAACTGTTGTGAGTTGGCTGCCATATTGGAGATTAGAAGTCTAGTAGCTTCGGGAGTTTTATCAACTAGTGCTCCCCCGCTTGCTGCATCTATCATGCGTCTCTCTATGGGGAAGATGTTCACTTATCTGATGATGTGGACATGATGCACAAAGTTTCTTGAACCTCTCCCAATATTCATAGAAGGATTCTCCGTTGTATTGCCGAATCCCACATATTTCTTTTCTAATGTTGGCAGCCTTAGATGCTGGGAAATATTTTTTCAGGAATGCTTTCTTCATCCCATTCCATGTAGTGATAGTCCCGGATGGTAGGTAGTAGAGCCATTCCTTTGCCGAATCAGCTAGAGAGAATGGGAATGCTCTTAACTTTATTTGCTCTTCCGAGATTTCGGTTGGTCCCATGCTAGAACATACTACATGGAACTCTTTGAGGTGTTTATTTGGGTCCTCTCCTGCAAAACCATGAAAAATTGGAAGAAGATGAATCAGGCCAGATTTTATTTCAAATGCTACCTCAAGAGTAGGATACTCCATGCACAATGGTTGTTGATCCAAGTCCGGAGTGGCTAGCTCCTTAAGAGTTCGATTGTTTGCTGCTATCTCTTCTTACTCCTCTTGGATAGTTTGGATCAACTCTTCGTTTGTTCTTTGGTGGGCGGCTATGAATTCCCGAATTCTCCTAAGTCCGAAGTAAGGTTCTTCTTCTTCTTTGGGAGAGTAGGACATTCACTGAAAAAGAAAACAAGAAAATAAACTAATTAAAATAGAAAATAAGAATAAACCAAATAATTAATAAACTAAAGAAATCAATCCCCGGCAACGGCGCCAAAAACTTGATACACTCAAAAGAGTATATCTTATTTAATCATTGCACTAAAAATATCAAATGTAAAATATAGCAATAAGCAAGGGTCGAGTCCATAGGGATTGGTGTTTAGTTTAAGAATTATTAATTTATACTTAAATTCAAAGAAAACAAAATAAAATGAGAGGTTTTTAAAATCAGTTTAAACTAAAGCAAACAGTCAAAATAAGAAAGCGAGTAAATAAGAAGTAATCAAATATGAGAAAAGTATGGTTAAGGTTTCATTCTCCACCACTAGACATCATTGAGAATCAATAATCAGATCTATCAACATTAATTAACTATCAAAATTATCAACCGTAGATAACAACAAGCTCTGTTACCCCAATCTTTCTCTAGTTCGTCGTTAAATAGAACAAGCTCTCTATTTAATCTCTAACCACTAGATAACCTAAAATAAGCTCTCTAGATTTAATGTAATGGCAGCTTTATGATGAGAAAGATAAGTTGATCTAGGCAACAAACACATAAGCTCAGATTGTTTAACCTATGTTACATTCTATTTTGCAATTAGCGAAAACTTGACCATAATCATTAATCACAAATTACGACTTATGAATAGGAAATCAAGACAATTACACGGATCAAGACTCCTAAACTAGCAATAGATAATTATCAAGATCTATCTAGTTCGTGACCTAAACAAATCAAGACAACATCATGAACAATTCTTATGGAGGAACATAATCAACTTTGATAGAAAACTAATGATAGATAAATCTGAAAATCAGTTACACTACTTGTCTAAGGCTTTGAAATCACCCTTAACCAAAGAAAAGTTTAGCCTTGCATAGGCATAGTTAACATAAACATGAATATTCAAAAGAAACTAAGAAGAAAAATAAAATAAAACTTAAGAGATTAAAGAAGAAGAAGAAGAAGAAGAAGAAGATTGACAGATAATCAAAAGCATGTCCTAGTTGGTGGCTCAAAAGATGGTATTTATAGAGTTTTAAAGCCTTGGAAACCCTTTCTTGCTCTTCAAGGAAGCTAGGAGTCAAAATAAGGCTGTTTTGGACTTTTCTCGTATTTTTTCGATTTTAGGAACTTTTGGGAACAGAAACTCGGCGCCGCGGCGCTGCAACTTTCTGCCTTGGGCGTTTTTGCTTGCTGACTTCGTTTTCGCGACTGATGCACTGTCTCACACTTTGTCGACTGATTTGGATGACCATCCGTTGTCCGATTTAGGTGTGTAAACTATCGTTGGAAAGGTATTCAAGTCAGCTTCAAAAGTCAAGAAGGAACTTTCTTCAAATAATGTTTTTAACATAATTATTTCCTTGTAACAAGCTATGGAGGTCAGATCTGTCTGATCATCTAGCACTAAGAATTTGATCTTTTTGACTCCCAAATCTTCTTCCATCTTATGATTGTGACTTTATAAGCTCTTTATCATCATAATTGACATGTTTTGACTTTATCTCTTCCAAAAATACCTATAATTTATAAAAATATAATAATTTGTCAAGGAACTTAAGAAGTAAAGCACAAAGTATAAGGAAATACTACATAAAAATGTATAAAATTAAGCACTTATCACTGTGAATGTCAAGGGAGTTGAAACTTTTTGTTTTTTGAAGTTTATGATAGCAGTTAGGCTTATATCTTATTATACATTAGACTATTAGAGGTCAACTACTTAACTTTAACAAGAAAATGATTTTGTTGATATATAAGTATTCATAGTAAAAGCTTTTTGTATATGACTTCTAGAATCGAAATGCACATGTTCAAACTTTGAAGTTATTATGAAATGATTTGAAATCTTCTTTGGTTGTCAATTAAGTATCAACTGATTTTTTTTCTTTATTTTCTAGTATCATGGCTTTTTTTTTGTTCAGCTTTAAGTAACCTATACTTGGTCGATTGGTGAATAACATAGTTCAGGTAATACTTTATAGTTTCAACTTATATATAAAATATTTGCATCTATGTCTCTAATAATATTGATTTTTTGTGTTTTGGTGATACATATTCAAAATTCAAACTTTGAAAGTAGAACTCTAAAAGTGTAGAATTGGAACCAACACTAAACAAAGCAGCAAACAAGTACTAACAAGGTATGTTACTTATTAATGTTTCTCATCTCATCTAAATTTTCATTGCCATAACTTGATAGAATGATAGTTGACATTGATTGATTGTCACATTGTTGTTTGTAGATTGATATTTGCTTAAATATGCTTATGCTTTTACTTTACTTTTATCAATCTATTATGTTAACTATTGCATATCTGAAGTTTTAATATTAGACATAAAATAACTTATTAGAATTATTATCAATCATCCTATAAGATAAAAATATGCAAAGAGTCCATGCACCTGTGTCCTCTTCTTGGACCCTTTTTAGTCGTATTCTCGTGTCATAGATTTAGGGTGGTTGGCATGTCTGAAACTTAGATACATACCCGTATCCGACACCCATACCCGAGTCCAAGCAACATAGGTGACCTTGTTGTGCTTGTCTTTTGCTTGATTTTCTTGCTTGCATGTTGGATGTGGGTTTCACCATTGTGGTAGGATAGGTTTTCTCCTTTGATTTAAAAAAAAAAAAAAAAGAAATAAAGAAGTTTGAGGATGTTGATTTTTATCAAATGATTTTAGTTAGGTAGGACTATGTCCAAAGAACCAACCATTGAGCCAACCTTGATTTTCCTTTGCTTCTTTATTCTTTTTTTAGCTTATGTTTGATCATTTTTATATGTTTGTTTGCTGTAAAATCATGCATTCATATCATTATCAACTTTATTTTTTAGCTAAGACCAATCAATGGTGTCTAGCCAAAGTCTCTTGTGCAAACTAATTGAAAAATAATGGTTTGTTAGGTTGGATATTCTGACTTTGAGTAAATTTTTTAACCAAGTTTCTTTTGTCAAAAAAAAAAAAATTAACTACATTTAGTTTTCTAGGATTTTTAGAATTTTTTATCAAGAGTGGAAAAAGGTTTACGGTAAAACATATTTTAGTTTCATGTTCTATCCTTAATGCTATTTCGGTCTAGGCATCCTTGGTCCAATTTTTAAAACTGAACATCATGTCTCAAGTCTAAACTGATTTTTTCAGATTTTTTTGAATCTTTTATGAAGGATAGAAAAATAGTTTTTCAAGACTGGTTTTTGGAGTCAAAATGAGTTTTTCAAAACTAATAATTTTCTGATTTTTATTTGTAAAACAGAGGTGCTGATTGGAGTCATTAGCTACTGTTTTAGGTTGTTTACTATATCGGATCATAGATAATTAATCCGGATTTTAAAAATAAGAAACTAGAGCCTTTTTGATAAACTCAAACAAATGAATTTTGATAAACTTGCCCAAACATATTCAACAGCAGTAGAGTGAGTTCTTCCTGATTCCTACTCGGATGTGAAGAATAAGGATTATGGTGGATGTGAAGAATAAGGATTATGGAGGTAAATATGAATTTTTATCTGTTTTTATTTTTAATATTTATTTCTTCCATTAGATGGTTTTTTGTTTGAACTTATTAGTATTTATAATAAGCTATCATTTTTCAGGGAACCTTTTATTAATTGGCAAGCAGTTACATATGATTCAAAGTATCATGAGGAAGCATGCATGCCTGATGGGAACTATCAGTCTTAAAAATGTTTTGTTTTAGATGAATTCAGAGACTATTTTAGACAATGCTGTAGATAAAAAGAGAATTATGTCTAGGACTTATGGCTGGCTACTAAACAAGTAGCTGTTAAATATGTTGAGAATTTTGTTGGATGTTTATCATGATGATGATGATGATGATGATGATGATGGCAATGATGGTTCTAAGATTGTATTGCATCCTATTTCTTTTGATAGAAGTTGTTCCTGCTCTGTGGTTTGTTTATTCCGAGCAGTTATAGCCAATAGACCAAGGTTAAAAGAAAACTGGATCGATGACTTTTGGTTTCTGATCTAACTAGTTGGATCGATCGATTCATTTAAATAAAATTTTAAAATAATTTTAATATTAAATAAATATTAAATATAGTAAATAATTAATAAAAAATATATGCATTTGATTTAGTGGTATGATTTTTGATATAACTCTAAAAGGTTATGGGTTCAAATTTCACCACTTATAAAAAAAAGTTTAAAATGAAATTTTTTCTCAATTTTTTACCTGTTTTAGATCGGTTCAAGTGATCTCCGATTTTCTATATAGCATTGACCGAACAAGCTTTTGATTTTCGGTTGAACCGCTCCAATAGACCGATTTAGTCCAATTTTTTCAACCATGCAATAGACAAGCAACTCCATCCATTTTCCTTTTCTTAACAAAGGTACATGAAATTTTCTTTTATGGAGATCTCATCTTCAGCTTTGACAGTGCAAATGTGAAATTTGTTCGAGATGGAGCATTCAAGTGAGCGGGCTCGGAGCCGTGACATTTGCACAAACTTAGAAGAGGGCATGCATCTTATAATATGATGCAAGCAAGATTCATTCAAACGTTGACATGTTTTGCAATCAAAAGATTTATCGAAGTATTCCTTGAATCCCAACAGTTTTAAAGATTTCTTCAATATTTTTCAAAAATGGCTGGAAGATTTAAGATAAAAAAAAAAAAGTGTCTAATAAAGTTTGGGCAAAAATCAGAATTAGTAACATACCATTTTGATAACTAAAATGATACGATCAATGAAATTTCTCTGTGATAATGACATCACAAAAAAGAGTAGAGCAGTATTGAAGAATACCTAACAGGCTTTACTGTGATGTTACATATACATACTAGTTTCACCAGAATCATGGGGCAAAAACACTAAACTCTATTTCTCAAAACCTCAAAAAAATACTTTAACCCAACATCGGCAATTGCTCCGGTTCGAGTCTGAATATGGTAATCAGATGAGAGGCAATAGCTCAAAGTGTAAAGCATCTACTAAGCTACCCTGTGACAAGGAGCAGGAAAGTAGAAGACTGAACATAAACTGGAAAAATATGAATAAAGCAAGAGCAGGAAGCAGGCGCAAGAACAAAGCAAGTCAATGATCACTTTGATCAAAATTTACTTCATGGATTAGACTCTCTTCCTCTACAGCGAAAAGTGATAACGAAACCATTGAATAAACATAACAGCAAAAGGTAGTAATAGAAGCTAGGAAAAGGGCAAATCACCTTCTGCCTGATATATCTTTGGAGCTTTACTCTTCTAGTCTCGCACTATATGAGAGAATGGATGATGAGACTGCCAGAACCTTTGTAGAAATTGATTCTGCTCTTCTGCTTTTGGCTGCTTTGATCTGCTCCGCAAGTGAAACTTCACTTTGCATTTTCTCTTTCTTTATAAGCTCTATGTTCAATTTCTCCAGAGCTGGGATATGCACCGTGTCTCCTTGAATACTGACTTGACTATTTATGGATTTCTTTTTGCGGATCTAAGGATAGAAGATATTACCATAGTGAAAACGAGTTAAGGAACCACGGAAATAAGAGACTTATTATATATTGAAACTACTAATAATAGCTATGTTACTCGAACTCGGATGTGAGTGTCGGACATGGGTATGTTTGATTTATGCTAAGTTTTTCCATGTATTTGGAAATTGGAGGGTCCTTGGGAAATTATATCCCCATACCCATGTCCGAATATGCGTCGGACACGGGTACTTCAACAAAAATGAAGAGTCGGAGCAACATAGAATAATAGTTCTATCAGCACAAGCCCTTCACAAGCTACTTGTCTCTAATACAATAGAATGACAATCCATAAGAATGCAAGCATATAGTCAGGTAATTTTATCCAATAGGTTTGGAAAAAGGGGGGGGGGGGGGGGGATAGGACTTCTGTGGTTCTGATTGTTCCCTGAAATGAACTTCAGATAGGAAATATTTCCAAGATAAATGTCCATTCCACTATATTCCATTCACTCATTATTTGTCACACAAGCAATCAAAATATGATGGAAGAGTTTTCTTTCAAAGAGAAATTTTGGGAAGAGAATATTTTAAACTGGCCTACGAATATACTAATGGCAAGAGCCAGCAATTATAATTTGAATTATCTATTTTTTATTTTTACTGAAGTTTCTCTCTTTTTCCATTCTCTGGCACACTATAGAATTACATGTTACCTTTTTCAAACAGCCTTATTATTTATGATCAGCCAAAAATAGTAGAGTTATCAACCTATCCACACGAAAGGTCAAGTTTCATGCTATGGCATTTATGTACATGCAATAATTGTTAGATCAAAATTGTTGCAGGTTGGAGGGTCTAAATTTATGTCTTTCTGAGGTTTCTTACCATTTTTAGTCTCTGCTTAAGTTTCATTCCTTGGGAGTCTGCCACCTTCTCATCTTTCTTTGATTTTTCTTGCATCTTTCTCTTTAGTTCACTTGCTTTTTCTTTCTCTTCCTGCTCTTTTCTCTTTTGAGCAATCCTTGCTATCCTTTCTGCTTTTGCTGTTGCTGCTCTTACCTTGGCCATCTCCTTTCCCTTGGCCTTCTCTGTAGCCCACTGGAGCTGTTCAAGAGCTATTTCTTGTTTTATCTTGTCATAGCTATCACATTCTAGCTCCGCTTGGTCAATCCCTCCTTTCCTAGCAGCTTCAGCTATACTTTTCATCCATGATAGAAAGAATCTCTCTCCTAACCGTTTCCATTTCAAACGCTTGCCCCAAGCACGTCTCACTGAAGACCCAATTCTTGCCTTGCTTTCCTCACTGCAGGAATTGTCATTCTCTATTTCATGATCTTCGGAGGTGAGATTTACTATACTCGTTAGCTTTGTTTCAATGACATACAAATTCATGCTAAAAGTTTGAGAAGCTCATTCCAAGATGCTTATTAAGAGAAAATGACTAAGAAAATTGATATAAAGTAATGAAAGGATGCATCTGCAGCCAAGGATGATTAAAATCAATTTTTTACAGAACTTGTCACTTACATGACAAGTTCCTATGTTGAAAATACAAACATGCACATCGATCACATGACTTGTTCGTTTATGTTGAGACAGAAACCACATTACTCTTGTATGGCACTGATAAGTAATGCAAACTGAAACAGTTATTCATTGGAAAGACCATTAGAGACCATCTAAAAAAAAAGTCATGTATAGTTGCATCTGATAAGACTATGTGAAATAAATGTCTGTTCATAATGTTAGCCTGTAATATTACCATCTTGACTGGCAAATCTTCAACTCACTCAGCATTTTAGTCAGATAGTTAGCTTTGAATTTTCTGATCGCTAGGTTCAGCATACCTGTAATACAGCCAACTATGGTTGGCTGTCAGGGTACCAATACCTGCTCGACACAATTATCCGAAGCTCTAATCCTGGCACCCCTATTATATTAATCTTAACACATATAAGAATTACTGCTCAGACCAATTTTAATTTTAACACATTTAATGTCTAGCCGGCCTGTACGCAGGGGGAGTTATAGCAAAACATAAATTTAGTTTGGTATCAACCTATCACTTAAGCTTTTAGGTCTAAGGTTTTCTGAATACATCTCTTAAAGTCAAAGCGTGAAATCAACTCTACGTTTGATGCTTAATGATAGATCCACTGCAAACATTTTTGTTGAGTCAAAAAATGAAATTTTGTCTATTCAAAATTACCTATGAGTATGGGGATATTCAGACATCTTCTTCCTAACCTGGAAATGAAGGGATGGACAAATTTTCAATGAAATCATCAGAAAAAATAACAAAAAAAGAAGAAGCAATAATAGAGATAAAATAGGAAAACAAGATGTCAAATTTTTGCTACCTATTGAAAAACTAGTCTCTAGTAAAAGTGATTACTGCTAGAACTCTATTAAAGTTGATGCCTATCTATAGCAAATGACAATGCTGATGTAGTGAGAACAGCTCTTATTTGTTTGTCAACATATCATGAGTGCTTACCCCCTATTTCAAGAATATCCATGTGAAAAATAAAAACATCCCAAAACTGCTTCAGTCTTATATGAATTCACCTTGGGATCATTCAAGGCTTCTATGGTTCTTTGCTTGATTCGTAAACGTGTCTCTGCATGATACAACATTTAAAAAATAGGAATTCACTAACGACATAAAGATTGAAACCAAAGTGATTAATTTTTTAGAACAGAGTTACCAGCACTATGTTTCCGGCCTTTGTTCCATGGCACCCTCCCTTTATTTGCTAGTCCTATCTTCCTCCTCCTTTGCTCCTCCTTGTAGTCTTCATCATTGGAGTATTCCTGAGAGCTATAACAACCATATACCTGAGCCTCCTCACTCAAGTTTTGCATCTGTATTGATTTTATACTATCTTTTGACCAACAAGTGTTGCAAAACATGAATGTTTCCACTGCATCCATGGAAGTTTGCAAGGCTCTAACAGGTTGAAGGCTCAAGGAACATCTAAAGGAGTATGAGGAAAATACTTTCTTCACAACAAATTGATGGTGATTTGACTGCAATATGTTAGGTTGGCAATGCACATAATCCACCACAGAGGAAAGAGGCCACAAAAGGGTATCTGGAACATGACTGGAAGGTGGATGTCGAACAAACAATCTCCTGACGGGTCAAAACTCAAAAAAATGGTTATACTTTGGAACAGTCCTGATGCTGAAGCAACTTTTTGAGCATATAAAATCATTCCTTTGAATGCCAAAAACCTAGGAGTATATATTAATGAGAGTATGCTTATGATTTTTAAGACCTTGCATAACAAAGATCAATGCTTTGTAGACTAGACAAGAAGAACAATCGCCGCTTCTCTATGATAATAGAACCTCACAATCACAAGAATGTCAATCATGTAGTTTTTTCTTTCAAACAAGAACTTGACAACACAATGAATCATTCAAACAAGTTTTCTCCATGAGTGCACTATGCAACAAGAATACATGGGAAATGCATTGTTGTCCAATGGCCAAAAAAATTACCACATTGCAATACTAATAATTCCAATTTCCAAATTCTGTTACGCTGCACATCAAAACTCAAGTTACTGCCAAATTTTACAATGCTCCTACCATGCAAATGCCATAAATCACAATGTGACCGGACCATCGAACTACAATAAGCAAAATATTTCAAATATCAGTAAAAAAAACCTTTCCTCTTTAACCATTGTAGGAGATTTACCAGGTTCATGGAATTCATCTCGATATACATAATTTAGCAAATAGGACTACCAGAATTCAGAGTTTTGGTCCTTCCAATGCAAGACTGTAAGAAATTTCACTTTTGTTTACAAATCAAGACTATAATTTCAGTGTTGCATTTCTATTATTATAATCATCAAAGCATTATCCCTTGTTTTCCAGTTAGACAAGGTATCCATAAGACAAGCAAATTTTGATACTGTTACTCAAAAATTCTCTATAACATTCAAGACCCAGATTCAAAATTAACCCAGAATTGAAAAGACAAGCCTTTTTCAAATGGTCAATTAAGCCTTAAACAACAAGAAATGCAATTTAATTTTATTCATTTCTTTAGAAAATTTAACTGTTCCAGACAGAGAGAGGAACTTACAAGTGAAAATATGACATCTCAGATTATCAATTGTAGACCCCTTTAACAGTCAGAGTCGAGATGAAGAGCAATGTTATCGGGTTTTTTGAAATGGGTTTTGGCTTTTAATGAAGAAATGGGCTTTCAGAGTAGAGTTTGGGAGGGAGAGAAATGCAGTTAAATAATAACCAGACGTTCAAGATTGCTTTTCTTGCTTATAAAGAACACGAAACTTTTATTATTATTATTGGAAGCTTTTCTTTCTTTTGATTTGTTTCACTTTGTTTTTTTAACCGTTTTAACCCATGTAAAAATCCGGATCGGAACCATCGAATCGATTCTATCAAGAATTGAAGTTCAATTTGATTTGATATATTAACTTTAAAATCGAATATTTTGTGAACCTATAAAAATAGATTTTTATTTTTTTTATTTTTTTATAAGTAATAAAAATTAAACTTTTATATTTTTAATCGTATTATTTAATTAAATGCATAATTTTATTTAATATTTATTATATTTAATATTATTTAATATTTAAATTTATTTTAATAAAATCGATTAATTAAACTGGTTGGATCGTCGATCGATCTTATAAATTTAATTTTCAATACGATTTTTTTCATCATTATTTTAACTAACAAGTTTAGTGCGAAAGAAAAAGATTTAAACAAATATTTTCCCACAACTTGAGTCGTTTTACTATGAGATTTTAGCAAGCCAATTTTTTTAAAAAATACTTGTTATTTTTAACCCTTTTCAAAATCAGTTTTTGATGTTGTCGATATTAAATTTATTCATGGATCGGATCGGTGGATCGAGTTTAGATTTTCATATTAATAAAGATTGTGTTTGTCTAGGCTCAACCCGAAATATAGACAAAAAATTCTACTCAAGTTCGATTCATTTTATAAAGACACTATTCAAACCTGCACAAATCCGCTTAAATTTATACGTAATAATATCAATTCCTCTTAAAAAGAGATCCATCATTTTTTCTTAAAAAGGGATCATTCCTTCTTAAAAAAAGGATTGATCCCTCTTAAAAGAAGATCGATCCTTCTTAAAGGAGAATCGATCACTCTTAAAAGAGAATTGATCCCTCTTAATCCTTTTATAAATTTATATTAGTCACAATAAAACGAGTTGGACAAGGTCTGAGCAAAAAATATCATGTCCAAGATCCGACTAATTTTTTAAATGAATTTAATTTTTTCTCATACCCATTTTTTGGATTCAATATATTTATCCAAGCACTCTCAAATATTAGGTTGGCCTTCGGATTTGAATGAATAATCCGACCCTTGAACAATACTAATCAATACTATAATTAAGAAAATTAAAATATTGTTTTAATCACCAATTCTTACATTTTCAACTACATACTTCATAAACGCACCACTAGATTGCTTTCATAACTTAGTCTACTATTGATATTTTAACAAACGCAACGTTGGATTTAGTAATATAATCGTACTTATCGTGCATGTATTTGTGTTTGCTTGCATTTATTTTATCTGTGATTGAAAGAAACTGCTGAAAGTTTGGAGGGAAAGCTCAAGAAGCTGAGGATGTTTTTAATAGCATTGTTGATTCTGTCAGGTTCAGATTACACAACTTCTCTCAAGCAGCCAAGGATAAGCATGCTTCTTTCTGTCAGAATTGGAGATTTACTGATTCTTTGTAAATGTTTTAGCCCACATATATACATAGTTTTGTTATGTTTAAACTTGCTGGCTAGTTGTTTGTTGGTTGCTGTACTGTATTCTTTATACCAGGTCTTACCTACTTGCTTGGATAAATAAAATTTTCCATTTATCCAAAAAAAAGAAAGTCAAAACTCATATTCAAACCAAATAAATGAAAAATAATATGCTAATTGCTAATACACTCAGATTTTTTTTAAAGGAACTGCCATACCTGGTCAACAGCTATCCAGTCCTTACAATGTTGGTCCTGCAAATAAGGAGAAAGGGATAGAAAAGCTAGGATGTAATTGATTTCTTTGGTTTTACTTCCAATAATCACATGACAAGTGTCATATCAAACCACAAATTTCACTCCAAAAATGATGCTTGGAAATGCTAAAATTCAGAAAGAGAAAGGTATCGGGAGTTCTTACTGTTTGCTTCAGAGGCATATATATAATTTAATCTGCCTAAATGGGGAGAGAAAACTTATTCATGATATCCTCTATGTTCCAAATTAACTTGAATTGCTTACAATGTATTAGCAGCAATAACAAAGAAGAATTTCCATTGACAGCAAGAATGATAGTAATATAAGTGAAAAAGACAAAAGTTGCAACAAATGTTACTTTTTCCTCTTGATTTATAGCTTATCAGAAATATATTTCTTTTGTCAAAGAATGAGTGCAGGTATGACACCAAGTTGATCTTTCAAGCCCAAAATATCATCACTGCCTATGTTTACTCGGACTTAGTGTGAGTGTCGGATACGGGTATGTGTTCGACACGAGTATATTCAATTTTTCTAAGTTTTTTCATGTCTTTGGAGGGTCATATCTCTATATCCATGTCCGAATATGCGTCGGACACGAATACTTTAAAAAAATGAAGAGAGGAGCAACATAGATCACTGCAACATGCCAATGAAATCTATGGAGTGCCATTTTACTGTTTATATAATTCTTATCGGACCAAGATGATAAACCATACAAGAAATCTTTATATGCCGAGTTTGTACACTAAAACTCTTCAGAAGCCAAAGGTTGCTACCTGGACAGAAAGACTTTTATTATCATGCTGCTGGCTGGCTGATTGGGAAATACTATCCGATTTTAACTGTCTTATCTCATCAGTCAACCGATCAAATTCTGTTCTTATTAAACTGTTCTCGGCAGTCAATTCTTCCAACGTCAGCTGCACATTAAAAAACAACATCAAAGGAGAGAGACATGCAAATCCAAAAACAAGCTTCTGGGGTCTCCAAATTTTGAAATTTTCTTTACTATTTAAGGCTATTTTCTCAAAATATAATGTTAATTGAATGCCAAGTTGTGCAAAATTTAACCTTAAGATCACTTTTCATTAACATCTTCTTTCATCCCAACACTTTTCCATCTAACCTAACTTTCTATTTTCTTTATTATATTCTTCCTTGTCAACAATATCCCAAAAGGGATGAGCTATAGATCCAGTTAAAAGGTTTTCCATACTACATTGAGAATGCTAACATCAGACTTACAGAGCTACATACAAGCTTTAATACTTATTTTAAGGCTACTTTGTAAAGGTTTATAGGGGCCATAGAGTTACTTTCATATATTGCTGAAACGAAAATGTTTCAAAGCACTTTTCATTATTATCTCGGGTAGGTATCACTCAATCAGATCTAAAACCAATTTGTAATAAATGAAGAGACCTAATCCGAACATAAGACTACAACAAATGTCAATACTTAGCCAATAATGGATAACACCACTCAACAATCTCCATTTCATCCCCACCTTCCCCTCCCAACTATGGAAGCTTGGCTGATCTACTTAACATTCAGTTCTTCAATCAATCTTAGATGACAGCATAAACATTGCAAGTTTTTTCATACTGCATACATATCCAGTTATTCAAATTATTGAATGCAGCTGATGTAGGAGCTAGAGTTCTTATCTTGGATGAATGTAAAGGATAAGTCACAATATATTTGTGATCAGTTCTGTCTGGAAGCTAAAAATGTATCTTAAAGTTTCTTTGCAACATCAACAGACATGGCATGGCATTTCCCTTTTACCTGAAATCAATTAGGAATAAATGTAGAGGTCTCTCTTGACTCTTGAATATAAGGTTCCAAAAAAACATTAAACTTGACAATCAACTTCCATCAGCATAATAAAGCCTAAATTTGTCATGGTAATATTCTTTTAGTTTCTCCGTAGTTTTTTTTGGAGTTCACAGCATGTGATGTTAAACCTCTGATAGAGACAATTTAAGGGGGAAAAGAAAAACAAAGAGAAAAGAGAGCAAGCAACCAGTTTTGATTTCTTTACCTTCTGCTTCTGCCTGTACCTGTAATCACTCAGTCTTTTGTTTTCTCGTTTTTGGGCTGGAGTAAGTTTAGCTCTACCAGTACCACCTTCTGGTTTTTTTTGGTACGAACCTTCAGATATTTCTACTTGATTTGGTTGAGAATACGGCAGTCCACCGCCAGTAGCCGTGAGCTCAGTTTCCTCGTTCCAATAATCCATGCATATCTTCTTCTCAAACACAGAGTCACATTCAAGAAAACTCCATTCATTCTTCTCAGAAGTTTGGTTAGGGAATTCAAATTCTGGCGTATGTGGGGTGAAAAATGGACTGGAAACATCTGATGAATAACGCTCCATGTTTCCCTTATGCAGAATTTGCTTGATTAACTTGAAATACAAACTACAAAATAGAGAAGAAAAACAAACGTTATAATACATCCTGAAAAAAGAAAAGAAAATATTTCTTGAGGAGAAGACTAAATTGCTGCACAGAGTTGCTCAAGACTGTTTATATGATAAGATAATTTCCTTTCAATAAAAATTGCTTTATTTATGCCCTTTCTTTAAAACCTGTCAAAAGGTTTACAAACTAGCCGGTTGATAGTTCTTATGCTCAATCTTATGAATACTTGAGTTCTTGAACTAAATGGAAATGAGCTACTCTACCAAAAAACCGATAAGACAAAGACCATTTTTCTTGAAGATAAAAGTTAAAAAAACTCAAACCCGACTTCAAATACTAGCTTGTAAAATGAAGAGTTTAGCATGGTATATAAGCCACATTCAAATACAAGAGGTAGACAATGTGAGACGTTGAACACCTCCCTTTCGACAGATACATGGTGAAATAGTCGTAGAATAGGCAAGAAACCTAGCTCTAATTCCAAGTTAAAGAAACTCAAATCCGACCTCAAAAGTTAACTTGTAAGGTGGTATGATATAAGCTACACTCAAGTACAAGAGATAGACAATGTAAGACTTTGAACAAATTGGTAATAAATGGATATGCCTAACTTGAATATAAGATCAATTCAAGATTTAACCAATGGGAGATAATTATCACTTTAACAGCCTCATCAAGTGTGGACGGAGACAAAAGAGCTTATCACATGACAAACTCGGAAAGAATAACTGGCAAAGTAACATGCAAGAACAATAAAATAAAATATAAACTCTCATACCATGTTAAATTTAGCAACCAATTATTCAAAAATTTAAGCACATAGAAAAGGATCTAATTAATTATTATAAAGTTTCAACAGTAAAAATGAGATCAGACAAAAGTAGAATGAAGAAAAGATCTTCAACAACGTTTGAAGAAGAATATATATATATATATATAGGACAAAACTCAATTCCATAAAACGAGTTTCATTTCTATCTAATTAACAATAGATCATCTAGAAAAATAAATGCTTACTTCAATCAAAATCCTCTAAAAAAAGAGCTGCAGACAGAATGCTTCTTGGCCCTTGCTTTAGCTGATTCCTGACATTAATTTGACCTTAAACATTTGAACTAAGATGACCCTGAATCACCTGGTTCATATACTAATTAAAGAACAGACAAACAGTTGCTGTAGAACCCCAAATCCGACCGCAAGAAAAATGTTCTCAACTGCTACAACTTTTTTTTTTTTGGGTTCCATTTATCTTTTCTTAAGGTCATCGTTCGAAAACTGCCACCTGTTTCAATCGTCCGAGAGCTCCTATTGATTCGTGCGTTTTGGCCGCCTGTCAGTCTCCTTATTTTTATGGCTTCATGTTTTACTTCGTTCACACTGTCTTAAACTCTCACCAGATATAATCATACAAGTCATCTACAAAAATTTACGCTGTTAAGTTCTCCTGTTACTGTAGTTGGAGACTTGGAATTAAACTCGTTCATGAACCGGGGCGAGGTCACAGTCCGAATTTTTTATTTATTTATTTAACCCCGATCTCATATGAGTTTGATGTTCACATAGGTTGTAAATGAATTCGGTTTGAACCAACATATTTTTGTTTGTATTCGTTTATTTATTTTGAATTTGTTTGTGTTCGTTAAGAATTTTAAAATTATGTTCGAATTTTGTTCGTTTAAAATTGAGTATGTTCGTGTTCGTTCATTTAAATTATATGAATTTATTTGCGATCATTAAATGAACATGTTCATGAACATATAATCCAACATGTTCGCGAACAATTAAAAATATGTTCGTGAATAATAAACAAACTAATCTAAAAAGATTTAACAAACAAACAAATAAAAAATAAGTCAATTTTATATTATAATTAAATATAAAATAATAAAATACAAATGTAATTAAATTTAAGTAAGCACAAATATTATTAAATTATTAAATTAAAATTATTATTAAATATAAAATAATAAAACACAAATAATATTAATTATATTATAAGTAAATAAAATAAAATAAAAATATTATTAATTATATTATAATCGAATAATAAACGAGTTTTAAACAATCTATTAAATGAATTTTAAACGATCCATAAACGAGTTTGTTCGTGAACATAAATGAACTGAACATACATTGTTCGAGTTCTGTTCGTTTAATAAACGAACCTTAAAATCATATTCATAATCATTTATTTAGTTTGATAAACGAATATAAACGAACAAAAATCGAATTATTCGCGAACCATTCTTCGAACACTCTATTCATTTACACCCCTAAGTTCATATTATGCAGATCGATGATTAAATAAGGAGAATAAAGCAAACCAGAACTAAGTGTAATTAATTAGGTTAAAATACTAAAATAGCTACTGTACTATCTCAAAATTTTCAAATAAACCACTATCCTTCAATTATATAAGTCTTTAAAGTATATTTTTATTTAATTATATCCCAATGAGTCTTTAAAGTATATTTTTGTTTAATTATGTAATGCCCTCCAATCATACATTAGGAAATTGTGAAAATTCTCTATTGTTTATATATTGAGATACAAACCTATATACTTATGAATCACTTTTTTGAGATATTTGATAAAAATATAATACCTCATAAGTTGGATACGAGTCTTTACGAATTAAGCCCATATAGGTGATTGTTATTTTGCCAAATCAACGTTCATATGACAAAATTATGAAAATTCATGTTAAGTTGATACTAAAGGTGTTTATGGGTCGGGTCAGACGGAGCTCAAATAAATTTTATTGTTTGCCTAGACTAGAATCAGACTCGAAAACCCGTTTTACTATTTAAAATATTAAAAATAATTTTTATATTAAAATTAATATATTTTTATAATTAAAATTTATTTTTATTATTTAAACAGTAATCCGGAATTGACATCAAATTTGGTGGCACATTGTTCATCCTTGCCTAATAGTACATGGATTTGAGTCTTAATAACATATTTGATAGATAGGGCTGGGGTCAACTATTGATTAAATTTATACTTCAGGAAAAGCATGCAAGACATGCATGCTTCAACCTCTTAAGTTACACCTTCTATATATTGTGTTTTATTTTATTTTCATTTATTTCTATTAAAAAAGAATTAAAGTGAAATTTACTATAATAGTACGACTCAATATTGAATTTTGTTATTGTATTTCAATTTTATTATATTTTATCATTGTACTTTCATTTTTGTTTATTTTTGGGATAAAAAAATAAATTATAATATTTAATGAAATTTTTTATTAATGCAAATGTTAAATTTTGAGTAATTTTAATTTTTGATCAAAAAGTAATGGAATTGAAATATTTTATAAAATATATTGTTAAAGTAAAAAAGTAATATCTAAAAATCAACAAAATAAAAAATACAGTAACAAAATTCAACGAAATTGATGCATGTAAACCAACAACTTTGACCTTAATCCTAAAACACATACAGGGTCAATATTTTGTCCATAAGAATTCCTTCATAGAGAAATCTAAAAAATCTAAATCATCTTTTGAGATGCAATATATGGTATGAGAAAACTTTTTAATAATTGTTCGTGTTGATATATATTTAGTGAAAGTGGAAAATCAAATGCGGAAGGAGTATATAGTATTCGGGAAGAAAAAGAAAAGGAATTTACTATCAAACGATGCATGTGCAAACTAAATCTGTTGATGGGTCGGGTCGGGTTTCGGCTTGAAATTGTTTCCTTCTCTTATTTAAGTCTAACCCAGATCGTTTTGTAAATCCGTTTTATTGTTTAAAAATATTAAAATATAAAAAATATTAATATTTATATATTTATATAATTAAATTTAAATAAAAATAAAAAATAAAAAATAAATTTTTATTAAATGAACAGTTATTGATTCATTCTTGAAAAAGCCTCAACCAGAAACTGATTCATTCTTGAAAAAATAAGTAGCTTTCGTTCAGAACAGCTCCTCTTTGGAATAACTTTTGTTCAAAACAGCTTCCGTTCAGAACAACTCTTGTTCAGAACAGCTCTTGTTCGAAACAGCTCCTGTTCGGAACAGTTCTTGTTCGAAACAGCTCCTGTTCGGAATAATTCATGTTCAGAATAGCTCTTGTTCCGAAACAACACTTTCATGGAACAAGTCACTCATAGAACAACACTCTCATGGAAAGGGACCTTTACCGAGAAGTATTCTACAGAAGATGTTCCACCTAATACTACTTCACCGAAACAGAAGAAGTGGAAATAACCCCGGAATATGGCAGGGTTCTTCGGTTAATTTCACTATTGGGATGTTCAGGAGAGCTTGGCTTGGTGGATCAGATATGAAGATAGTTAAGAGGTCTCCTTTTAATCTTTCCCTAAAGTATGAGTGTTTCTCCCTTCCTTTCAGAAACAGATAGTGAACTCTTATTCACTATTCACTATTACCAACAATAACCTAAACTCCCAATAGATAAAACATTAATACTTTAGTAACTAACAATCTTTTCCATTATACCTATTAAATACTCATATTTTGTAACTCCTATTCTGACACCTATAAATAGGAGTTCCCACGACTCATTTTGGGACTTTTGGCTATTGGAGCAACTTTTCTCTCTAAAGTTCTCTATGTAATTCTCTCTTCTCTGATTCTCTCATCAACCTTGTTCTTAGCCTTACTCCATTATCTCTCCACTTCCTCCACCTTACTTACCACCACCTGTCGCTGCGCTCAACACTTCAGGGTCTGCTCCAGTCTTCCTCTCCGCCGTCTCCCGATAACATTCCGTTTCATTTGTTTGCAATGCTTCCTCTCCCTATCAAAGAACATTCTACAGTTTTGATATACGATTTTTATTGGTGTATAAGTAGAGGAAAACCATCTACTTCTAGGTAGTGGCTTAGCCATAGTTGCAGCTTTTCTTGAAGTTCATATATTCCATCATCTATTGCTCGAACAAGGGGAACATTGATTTTTTTTATTTAAAAAATGCATATCATATTTCACTATTTTTAAAATTTAAACAACCTTACTAAAATAGAGTTAGTTGGTTCAGTTAATATACCACAAGAAGCTTTTCATCAATTACTAAAAATTTTATAGTGTAGACTATACATCAAGGATGCTGGTAAGTTTCAATATATTTAATTATTTCGTAAAAATTCAACCAAAATTTGGTGTGTATTTCATAGCTAATTGTCTTTTTTTAATGATCTTTTATGATACTAATTTAATAAAGAGTGAAAAATTTTGTATTTTAAGATTTGCTATTTTGCTATGACATCCACTTTTATAGTTTGTTGTTTACTATTATTCTTTTTTTTTCCTATTTGATTTGGTATTGATTCGTAATTTTCATGTTTATATATGGTTGCTAACGCGTTATTATTAGAACTGTTAAGTTTATGAATTTTTTGGCTTTTATTCACAAAGAATTTTTATCAAGTGAGGGATGTGATTACCTTATTAGTATGGCAATCGACATTCTTTTTCAACTTTTTTGTGAAAATTGTTTATTTAATTTCTAAAAAATATGTTAATTCTAGGTTTAAGATAAGTTAGAAAGTCAACAGTGACAAATAATGAATCAAGTCAAAGTTTTGAAAGTAAAATTCAAATTAGTTGTGGCATTTTTCTTCAAAAAGCTCAAATATATAAAGTTGTTTGCTAGAAATAGAAGATGAAGTGTGTTGTGCAAAGACTCGAGGGGAAGACAATCATTTTAATTCTTCTACATATAGCCTTGAACGTATTCATTTTCCAAGTTTGGAGAGAGTATAATAATAGGCTAAATCATGTTTGATTAATTTTTTCTTTATATGACACTTAGTACATAAATTTATTTATAATTTAAATTTAAAAAAATAGCGAACCGTTATATTTGAAATTTAAAATATAACTTCTATAATTTGTCAAATCAAACTAGATTGGATGATTAGATCTTTCTACATTACTACAAATTACTCATTAAATTTAATTTGTTTTACAATTTTATTAATTTTAAAATCATGCATATCGTTTTTATTTCCATTAGTTTAATTATAATTTTTTATAAAAAAAAAGATTTATATAATATATATTATGAAGTATTACTATCTGTTTTATATATGATGATATTGTGTAATTGTCTTACGATTTTGAGTTTATAATTGTAATGTGTTAAACCAATTTTTGTTTTTTGTTTTTTTCATTTTATAATTTTTCTTTCAAAGGTATATATATATATATATATATATATATGTATATTACTTTAAAATTTTGTTAATATTTTGGCACACATCTCCTAATTTTTTCAATGCCTATACAAAAACGTATTTATCTTTTTAAAAAAAATTCTTTCCTCTAATAAGTACATGCTCTAATTAATGTAATAACTAATAAATTACTCTTTATTTTATAATAAAATATAATAATCTATTAAAAAAATTAAATTATTATTTTATTAGCTATATATTTGAATACAATAAACTTTTCAATATAATAAATCATTTGAAGATAAATGTTTATTATTAAATCAATTAAAAATTTGAATGATAACCTTTACTAAAACATTGAATAAAGTCGGTCAAATAATTTTATTAAAAAAACATTTTGAATAAAATTTAAAATAATGAATAATTTTTATTAATATAAATTTTAATTTGTTCTAGCTATTACTCATTTCATAAAATATTTTTTTCATGCTAGAAATAAATCATATCCAAAATTCTCAAAACCAAAGTTAAAATTTCAATAAATTCATAATTTTATCTTCTTTGATATATATAAATATTTATATGATAAATTAATAAATATAAAAATTAAACTATAACACATTCTATATAATTAAATAAATAAAACCAATCCATGCATCGCATCGTTCACAAACTGATGCTTCATAAATATTATATAATTCAAAGAAAATGTTTACATACCACTATGGTTAATGGTATGCTTCATAATTCATTTTCTCCTTTTGAACTTAATCATAGTTTGAAGAATATATATGCATAATAAATTTTGAATGCATATCTTGATTGAAATTAATTAATTTACTTTTTATTTTGAATTTAAAAGACAAATTTAATTTAAAAAATTAAATACATTAAAGATTAAAATCAGTTTTACTAAATCACACTCTTATAAAAAGCATTATCATAAAAAATAAGTATTAATCTTGGCTACCTAACGATTGAATCTTTGTTTTTGATCGAACAAGAAAGAATTAGTACCAAAATTTTTGGTCTTTAGCAAATGAATTGCACGAAAGAATTTTTTGATAAAAAGAAAGGAGTTTTATTATTCTTTGAAAATTTGCAAAAGAACATGCTTCTTTTAGATGAATAAATATTGTTTTTAACACATTAAACTATGGTTTATTGTATCATAGTATTTATGAATGTATGATTATATATAGTAGATCAATTAGAATATGTATATTCTTTCATTAGGATAATGTAAAAATTCAAATGAATCCAAAAAATATATTTAAAATTGATGAATAACATAATATACAATTGAAAACAATGCAATGATAGTTTTAGTTGGACAATGTATTTCCTTTTTCATTAATTTTTTGTAAAAATAATTTAAGAGGAATTTTTTTTTTTTTGGTTTTAAAGGATTGATAAATAATATAATTTACTATTGAAAGTAATATAATTAAATAGATATATAATTTAGCAAAAAATTATCATGGCCGCATAAGGTTACCAATTTAATTGCAAAAGGGTTCAAATTAAGTAACCAAACTATTATTTAACCTAAATATCTTTCAAATTATCTTGATTTATTTACTAATGAAATTTTTAACATGAAGAGAAATATAAGGCGAAATAGAAATGAAACAAATTATATGTAATTGATTTGTATGTTACGATGTTATCTTAAAAGTTCAATAGACCGATATTTGCACCTTCACAGTTCTGATTGCATGATTATATAAAATACATATGTATATTTTTTTTCTTAATATAATATAAAATTTGCATGAAATTAAAAAAAATTAAAATTATGAATATAATTAAAAAAAATTCGTGCATCGCACGGGTTAAAAAACTATTTCAATCTTATAAATCAAACTACATAACAAAATTCTATTCTTTAAAACTACATACCAATAGTTTGAAGAAGGAAAATCTATACTCATTGTTATACCCACATTGTACAAGGTTAGGACTCAACACCAAATCAAACTCAAGAGGCTCATTTGCCTGGGACCATCAGCTATACTTTCCAAAGGGAATGATACGTCCCTAAACAATCTAGTCACACAGGACACATGTGGACAAGTAGTTACTGTAGTTGGCAATCAGGCAGACCCGGAGGGCAACCCTAAATTCTCTATGACTCCAGATATAAAAGGCGTGAGATAAGCCAAAAAAATCCCTTAAGATTTGCTTTGTTTATCTTCTTCTTTGTGCTGTTTTGCTCTCTGCTCTCTTACCTGCAAAATTCTTGTTGATTTAATTATCGAAACGCGCTCTGGAGTACTAACTCCAACGCCCTTCTAACCTCTATCTCCATTTCAGAACTTGCTCTACAACCTTCAAATCCTCCTTCCATCAACAAACCCTCCTTCCATCAAGAAAACATTCGTCAACCTAAAACACCATCATCAACACTCACAAATTCAAATTTGCCCTGAATCCTACTTTGCTTCTTTGTATTGGTAATGGGAACCTGGAAATTCAAGTTTGTAATGAAATGAACCAAATTTAATGGACTTTCATTGAACAACCAAATTAGTAAAGATTAATAGTACCAAAAAGGATATAGAAAATTTATTAACTGCCTTGCTGCTGAACCGTTGGATTAGACACAGGAAAAACCATTTCAAGTTCAACCATCGGATCTTATATCGTGCGAAAACTGCCACCTCTTTATTTTATTTTATTTTATTTTATTTTAACTTTAGGAGTTTGAGACTTTAGTCTAGTCCATTTTCTATCTCAATCGCGCGAAAATTCCATTTCATCGTCCATTTCGATCTTCCTGTCGTTTTCGTGGTTAAGACTTAAGAGAGTTCACACTTCCTTTAAAATTGTTTCAAACTCAATACATTCGTCCAATTTGTTTAAATTCGATTTAATAAAAAAAAATCAATAATCTTATTTTATTCAACTTGAAACCCAAAATGATTCAACTTAAATTAACCCAATTTTGAAATAATTTATATACAAATGACCCAAAAGTTTAACTCAAAATAACTCAAAAATAAATTGATTTGATTTTAAATTAGACTTGTTCACAGGTCGAGTTATCAGTCTAAGTTCGAAGATCCACTCGATATTTAAGAAGGTTTGAATAAAAATGTTAGGTCCGAAAAATGAGTTTGGACAAAAAATGAAGCTCGTTTAAAAAACGTGCTGAGCCTTGACTCCAACAATTAAAACTTAAGCTTGACCCATTTTCAATTATATAATATATATTAATTTATCTTTATATATTATGTAATTTATATCATATAAATGATAAATATATATAATATTGCAGTGTAAATATTAGAAAATATGTTGAGTTATGAATGTTTTAAAATTTAATAAAAATTATTAAAATTTAAATAAAATAATATATTTTTATATATAAAAAAAAATCTAAACCGACTTGGATGGGTTTGGGTTACCAATTTACAACTCTGGATGGATTTGGACAGAATTTGAGACCTAATTATCAAATCGAGTTTGAACAAGTATGTATGGTATTGATATCATAGTTAGGCCCAATCTGAACTCAACAGGCCCGGCCCATTAACACTTCTAGTTTAAAACTCAATAATTTAAATCTAAAATGATCCGAATTCGAATAACTTAAGTGTCAAATCTTAAAAATTCAAACTCAAAATGATCCAACTCGAATTAATCTAAACCCAAAACAACTCAAAATTTTTTTCAATCTGAAATAACCCGACCAAAGTGACCTGACCCACTAGATTGACACCTCTACTTCAAAGTCTTAAATAAAAAATAACAATAAAAGAAGAAGAAGAAGAAAATAGTAAACAATTGTTATTAGAACTTAGAAAAGTAAATGAAAATTTATAAAAAAAGTATAGAACTCACATAAAGTAAGAAGAATATGAGTTGATTTTTTTTAATAAAAAAGAATAGAGAGTTCGAATCTTCACTTTTCAAATTAAAAAAAACAAAAAAAAATTATACTCTTTAGTCTTGTTAGAATATGACCAATGAGAGGAACTTCTTTTTTGAGTATGGATGCAAATGACAAACAATTAATAAATTCTATATTAATCAATTTATGATTATGCTAAACAGTGGAATATAATTAGAATGGTGGCTTCGCTTTGTGTGGGGTCATTTTTTAAATAAAATTATATAAAAATAGTAAAAAAAAAAATTGAACAATATATATTATATATTATATATAATATTATATTAATTATAAAAGTTAATATAAATATTTATTATAAGGAATTGAAAATTTTAAAAATTTTAAGATAATAATGAAAGACTATTACAAAAGAATGAATCATTTTATTTGAGCAATATATTACAATTAATTATAATTAATATTAATTTTTAATATCATCATTATTACTTTTATAAAAATCATGAAAAATGTTTAAATTTTAATAACAAATTCTCACGGTATGCGACACTAATTTTATTTTCAATTTTTAAAAAAATTAATTGATTAAAATATTTTTATTATATTTTTTATTATTTCAAATGATTATAAAATTAAAAATATTGTAATATAAGAATTTCTAAAAATAGTTTAATTATCTTTTCAATAAAATGAGTATTTATTATAATAATTTTTAAATTGATTGATCAAAATACTTGTATTTGATAAATTTTTAAATTGAAATAAAATTCTTTCATAAAGACATGTATAATAATATAATAAAATATAATACAATAACTTATAACTTATAACATCATTTAACATAGTTTTTTTTATCATTTAATAATAATAATATTTTTCTTTTGATTTAATACCCTTTTTTTTTTTAAAGTTCCATTTACATCAACACATCTCATATTATTATTAAATATTTTAATTTTCACCGATCATTTATCAATACAATAATTTTTTTTAATTCAATAATATAAAAACCAAAAAATTAATATGATCTTATTTTTCCAAAAAAAATAAACCAATTATTATACAACACATATACAAAATTGAGAGTTATTTGAATAGTACTAATTAGACTTAGCAATTTCGGACACGACACGAAAAAAATAATTAAAACACAACATGACATGAATACACAAACGTTCAAAATCTATATAAATCGAATTATTAACGTGTCAAATTTTATATAAATATATAATACTTTGAATACTATTATCACATAAAAAAATAACACGAACACAACATAACACAACACAAATATCCGAATCTTTTTCTTTTCTTTTCTTTCTTTTCTTTCTTTTTTTTTCTTACTCTTCATCAAAAGAAATTAAAAATAAAAAATAAATGCTTGACACAGGGGTGGCAAGCAAATACATATCAATTATACCCTCCAATGTATATAAATATATACATGGTAAGAGCTTTTTGAATTGTAATTAATAATTAATTAATTTTAGGTTAAATTTACATCCTAAAATTTCGCATGATATATAAGCGAAGCAATCCCCTATACCATCAAAGAATAAAAATGATTCTATCAAAGAATAAAAATGATCAAGATTACTGAGGAAGAGAAAATGTTTTTATGTATACTAATTTATTAAATTTATATTTGATACATTGTTAGCGTATAAATCAATATATTATAAATAAACGACATGATGTCATTTCATTAATAAGCAAACAATTCTTAAAAATAAATACAAATAACTTTGTTTATTAATAAGTAATATAATATAGTTAAATAATATATATTTATACATTAACGATGCATCAAATATAAATAAATATTTATTTGCTCCTTTAATTTTTTTCTTTATCTTTTCCTATCAATTTTTCTGTCTTTCGACGTCTCTTCTTCATTACTTTTTTAACTGTTAATATACTTTTAATCAACCTTCAAACGTATGATTTTTTCGATTCATGAATTATGTTTTACAAATAATAATAATAATAATAATAGGTTATTGAAAAATAATAAATAAAAAAAAATGGAGGAAAGCTTAATCCACTTAATGTATGAAAGGAAAGTAGAATGACGAAAACTTATCCTGTTCATACGGGTCAGATTTGGATAGAATTTTTTTTTTAATTCGGATCCATATGATCCGAATACTATTTATAAATAATTTTTTTATTTAAATTTAATTATAAACAATAATATAAACTTTTGAATCGATTAGGGTCCAAATTTGAGTAAAAATATCAAAAAAAAATTGAATTACGACTCGACTCATTTCATCTAATGAAAAAGCTGAGAAGTGTAGGAAAAACCCTACTAATATAGGGCCTTCTCTTTCAGCAAAAAAAATATAGGGCCTTCTCAGTATTTGATCAAAAGATTTGTTCTTCTATTACAGTCTTTTCCAGTGAAAACAAATCAGAACTTTAGAGAAAATGATCCATCCAATTGCTTTCCTCTTTTGAAGCTTGTTTGGCAAAAAAGAATGTGTCATGGACAATAATAACAGGAAAATTTTCTTGCTTTTCAAACGAAAAGCTAGCATGCAAGAAAATCTTGGATTCATTACTAATGTAGTGGAGCAAAATACTTAATTTGTGCAAACTCAAAAGCCAATATTGTTATTACATATGAAAGCTCAAGTTCATATAGCAAATACCAAACATACAATACAAGAGTATTTCACTGAAGGTATAAAACGTATTCTTGATCCCTTAACCTAAAAAACTTAAGTTTTTAAGTTAGGGTTCAAAAATAGGTTTCAATTCAGGTTCAATTTGAGAACCCCGTTGGAGGCACCCAAACTGGTATATCTAGTATGGTTTTTGGGTTTAGGGTTTAAGGTGCCTCCAACTGGATTCCCAAATGGTATGGTTTTTTCACCTTTACCGTACTGTTTTTGATGTTAGATGGTTAAGGCCCAAATTGCACCAAGAGTGTCGTTTTATGAGATCAGACATAAAACGACACTCTCGTTGAAGCGGGGTGCCTCCAACTGGATTTCCAAATCAAGCCTTAACCCTCTGACATCAAAAACAGTATGGTAAAGGTGAAAAAACCATACCAAACTGGTATATCTAGTATGGTTTTTGGGTTTAGGGTTTAGGGTTTAAGGTGCCTCCAACTGGATTCCCAAATGGTATGGTTTTTTCACCTTTACCGTACTGTTTTTGATGTTAGATGGTTAAGGCTTCATTTGAGAAGAGGCACCCAAATTGCACCAAGAGTGTCGTTTTATGAGATCAGACATAAAGCGACACTCTCGTTGAAGCGGGGTGCCTCCAACTGGATTTCCAAATCAAGCCTTAACCCTCTGACATCAAAAACAGTATGGTAAAGGTGAAAAAACCATACCATACTGTTTGAGAAACTTAGTCCCATCTCCTATGAACAACTTCATAAACCACACAAAAGCAGAAAAAAAAAGCCCAATATTAAAGAACCAACGCACCTAAAATAGCTAGAAATGCAGCAAAGTCTTGCAATTGGAACCAGGGATTTAAATTACGGTCGCTGATGAATACTACCACGGTCAATTGCGAAAAATATCGACAACTGAAAGAGTTGAAACCGCAAAATAGCGGTCGTAACATCGTATTGCAGCCGCTATTTAAATCCCTGATTGAAACACTGGAGGATGAGTCAGGGGAATAAACCAGTGCTGACAGACTGGCCATTGAAGTCCATTGCATCAGCTAGACAGTCCTTGAAACCCTCGAATGCCTCAGCACGTTCCTTATACAAGGCATAGAATTTGTCGTCAATGGTCTGAAGCACTTGCCCTCCTATGCGACCAAAGTAACCACGAACAATTCTCTTCAAGTGGGACATTGCAAAATCGACCTTGAAATTGATTCGGAGAGCGTCTTTGATAGCATCTCTCCATTTCAACATTTTTTTCTCCGTAACTTGATGAAGCTCTAGATCCTCCATCTCTTTGATGGTGGCACAGAAAAATAAATAAATTTTTCCAGTAACATTCGAGTTCATTGAACTGTCAGCAGAAACATCACCATAAACATGAATGATTCTTTCCACTGTAGGAACCAAAGACAATGGGAAACTGTATCTTCCAATTGTTTTCTGCTCCCCATCTAAGCAAATCATGAAGTCTGGGAAATCGATGTTGCTTGCAACATCCTCATCAAACTTCATAAGGAATTCAGCCATCGTGTTTTGCTGGATGACTAGAGAATTCTTTGGATTTTCCACTTCGTTTGGCAGATCATCTAGTAAGTCATTGAGTTCCAGACCATCCAGCTGAAAAAAATAAGTTGGGATATATATCTCACAAGTCAGGAGTTATAAGAAAAAGATCCTAATTAAGTTTAACAAAAAAAAAAAACATGTGGAATGATAAGTTTAATAAACATGTATTAACTATTACGGTTGCGAGAAACTATCTGATCCACCATCAGTGGAGTTTTTAAACTTTATAAACGGGTTAGCAAGGTGACACATATCCCTTAAATTATATTAAAAAAATGTGGCAAATTTTTAACTCACTTGTGAAATTAAAAAATTCCATCGCAGTGTATTATATACGAACTCTGAGATTATTGGTAATAAAGTTTTATACATTTATAAAAGATACTCTCAAAAGTAATGATAATCTTTCCAGATTTCTCAAAACAAATGCATTCAACATGTTTGGAAGCAATTACCATACCTCTTCAGTAGTAGTTCCTCCTAAATGTGAGTCCATCCCTTGCTCATCCTGCAAAATAGAATTAACAAATGGATTTCTAATCAATAAAAGGAGAAATTAATTTTTTTTTTATAATGGTGTTAGTAATCACATGTAATACGTTAAATCTTGATGTAATCTTCTTGTTTTCTTTGTTCTAAGTTTCATTAATGTTAGAGCTTCATAAGGGCTTTTTTTAGTGTCCAATTTTTGGCATTATAATTATATTATTCTTTTTTACCTGCATTTATGAATTTCGATCCCTTATTCACTTTGAAAATAAAATAGGAAATTTTAAGTTCATCACCTTATATTCTCTGAAATTCAAAGATATATACATTCATCCTAACAATTTACATTAAAAACTGAATCCAAATTCACTGATCCCCAAATTTGTATTCCCAAACATAGCAAGAAATTTATTAGTTTTCAATGATTTTAGACTATAGAGAATAGACAAAGACAATTTTTGAATGAAAATCAAAATTTCAATCAGTCTCTAAGAAGTCTCCCCCTTTAGTTTTATTTCACTCTCTCGTTTACTTTATCTCTCTATCTATCTCATATACTAACTTAAGCGTCGGAGAACGTTTCGGAGCACCAATTCCAACTCTTCTTACCGTCTCTGTCTTGCAGATTTTTCATCATAAACCTATGTTATTCGGACTTTTTATTTTCCTTAAAGTACTCATGTTCGACACCTATATCCACACATATTCGGATATGAGTATGGAAGTATGATCCTTCAAATATATAAAAAAACTTTAAAAAATTAAGCATATTCATGTCGGACACATATCCGTATCCGACACTCACCTCGAATCCATATAATATAGCCATAAACAACCACAACAAATTCAAGACCTTAACTCACAAGCTAAGATTAGTTACCTTGACATTAAAGTTTTTATGATAATCCTGGCTGGCTGATTGGGAAGCAGAATTTTCTTGTTCCTGAAGATCAGATGCAGGAACTTGCAAGTACTCGGCAATCAACCGTTCAATGATTTCTTTCAAGTAACGATTCTCATCAGTCAAACCCTCAAATTCCTTCTGCAAACATTTGTTCTCTACTATTATTTGCACAACTGAAAGCTAAAAAATTAAAGCAGATGAGAGAAACTTAATCATCAAAACAGATTTCTTTACCTTCTTTTCTTGCCCATAGCTTGCTTCCTTCTTCCTCTTGTATTTTCTCGTTTGAACTTGCCTTAATTTACTTTTACAACTTCTTGGCTGTTGTTTGTTTAAAGCTTCATGAAGTGCAACTTGAGAATCCATCACTAAGCCAATTGATTACCTACCTGAAAATTCCAATTGCTTTGCAGATTAAAATATTGCAGACCCAGATTTAAATTTTTGAACAATTTGACAAAAAAAAAATCAAATCTAAGAATCCCATTAATCTGTTTCAGTCTTTCAGAATGAAACAGAGAAAGATGATGGATGATTAACTAGGAATTTACTCAACCTTTAGTCAATTCTACAATACAAGTAGGGAAATGCAGGAAATGAGATGAAAAACAGAGAATAAGCCTAGAAAATCTTCAGAGAAGGGAAAAAGAACAAAGATCAAACCAAAAAAAGGGAAGAAATGAAGCTGATTCAAGGAAAATCAAATACTTTGCCTTATTCACAATCCTGAAGTCAAGCTGCAGAGCAAACTCCTAACCCTTTACTCTTCTCTGCAAACAACGTACATGTTAAGCCATCCAAGGAATCAAAAGACTTTCAACAAACAAAATAGTTAAGATTCGAAAAAGCCCTTTGCTGTTGAACTTGAACCATGGATTAGACCCAAGCAAATTATTGGAGCCGTTAGATCATAATGCTTTTTGTTTAACTTTGTCTAGTCCATTACCATATTTAAATCGCACGATAGCCTCAAGTGATCGAACGTTTTTTACTCACTTTCGTGTTGCCTAGTGCGTTGGTCGCTCGCTCCTAGTACGGCTTTTTTATTACAATATAGTCAAAAAAAAAAAATTATCAAATTATCGTTGCTTTTTGATTATTTTCTAAAATACGGATCTTTTTTTTTTCTAGCTGAGAAATCGCCATCCCCCATGGCGATTTCCCAGCGTGTTTTTTTGCAAATTTGCAAAAAAATACCAAGGGAAATCGCCACCCCCATGGCGATTTCCCTTGGTAATTTTAGCAAAATTTGCTAAAACCATGAAGGGAAATCGCCATGGGGGGTGACGATTTCCCTTCATGTATATATTTTTTTTTTAATTAATAAACAAAAATTATATTAAAACAAAATTTTATTTTAATTTGATAAAATTATTTTTAAAAATTATAAATTAAATTAAAATATTTTTTTTATAGGTTTGGTTATTTATTTTTTAAAAATATATATTAAAAATGTAATTTAATTTATTATTACAATTTTATAAAAAATAAAAATATATTTTTTATTAAAATTTAAAAAGAAGATTATATTTTTTATTAAATTTTTATATCAAAAATTTTATTTTTTATAATTTTGTAATATTATAAAAAAGAAAATTTAATTTATATCAAAAATAATTTAATGATGTAAAATGTAAATAAATTTTTTTTTAAAGAAATTTATCGAGTCACTTTTTTAAATAAAGAAGTTATTTTTAAGTTGGTATCGTAAAATAATTTTTTTAATTTGATTAGTTTTTTTGAGTTGGTATTCGATTAACTCGTGACATCAATTTAATCATTGTTTTTAATAATAATATAGATTGTTACAGTTTAAAACTGGATATTTGATAAAAAAAATTTAATTTAATTTCTGATTAAATTTTTTTTTCTTATTATAATTTAAAAAGAAAATTAAATTAAAATGAAAAAAAGAAAAGCAACTTATCATGTAATTTGGATTATTATATTAAAATTAAATAACAACATTAAGATATAAATTAAAATAAAATATAACAATTAATTTCCGAACAAATTACATGAAATGCAAAACATATAAATTTATATTAGAAATTTAAAACACATTACAATTATTCTAATTATTGCGTGGTGTAGAGCAACAGTGTCGAGTTCTTCTAGTGCGTGGTGGTTGCACCCGTCGTTCAACCTCGTCAGTGGCACGTATTCGCGGTCCACCACGACCTCTTGCTATAACCGCCACTGGTTCCGGTTGTATGTCATCAGTCGTTTCATCCGTATCAAAAATTTGAAACCCACTGCTGGATGAGCCAACACCTAGTTCACCCATAACGGGAACCTGACTACTAGATGCACCCATAAATGATGTAGCATCAAATGCTGACGAAGGAGTTCCAAACTGATACATGGATGTTAAATATGTTGAACTTGGACTTAGGACGGGGAGCTGGTCATCTAACCTCGTTCTTGGCGGTGATGGTCGGTAACACTCATTAACGTCATATCCGGGGTGACTTACGGAATAACGATGGCTGGATGGTACTCCATGATCCCGTTCAGGTTCAGGATGATCAAATGACATCCTCGGTGCTGTGAACTCCGATGAGGTCGGTTGACGCCTGATAACTCGTATAATTATATAGTTTTTAGTTATGTTTTATTATTGTTTTGTGTCAAATACGAGTTATTATTGTTTAGTCTAATTGCGTTTATGATCTTTTATATTTTTATGTAATTTGGTGTTTTTCACAAGTTTCTTTGAGTGATTTCAGATTACTAGTATTAAGGGCAAATCCAGTTCAGTTCCAGTTCCGACACCTTTTGCCATATCAGCTATATCTTGAGTTTCACTGAAGCAATAAGGCTGAACTTTGTATCCCTGCAAAGCTAAGAGGCATATCTATCTTTTTCATGTTTTACACTTCTTGAAACGGAGTCGTTTTCCCTAGCGAAATCGACCATCAAGTTGGCTGATGTGCAATGACGTCTGTTCTGCACCGTTTTGGTATTTTGACCATATCTCCCGATCCACGTGCGCAAATGATCTGATTCCAATGGCTATGGATCCGTAACTGATAGGGGTATATTTTTCTAGAAGACCATTTTATCAGATCGAGCCTCCAACATTGACAAAATCGACCATCAAGCTGGCTGATCAGAATTGTCATACAATATGACGAAAATTGTTAGAAAAATGCACCCACCTATTATACCTACCTTTGAAATTTGTAAAGCTTGTCTCTTGTCATTTAGCCCTCCAAAATGTGTATAAATAGAGGGCCTTGGATGAGTATTGGGATACATTGATACATTGGTAGGATAGCCATTGTAATAAAATTCTCTAAGTTTTCTTTTTCTTTCCTTTCTCTAGTTTTCTTTTTCTTCTTACATTTCTTTTCATTTTATTCATATCTAGTATGTGTTTCTAATCATATTGTTGAGGTGATGAGGTGAAGCTCTTGGTAAATGCTAAGGTTAGTCTCTTAAACATGAGCTAAAATGAATCATCATTTATAAACACTAGTATAGATAATATTTTCTTTTGGTTTAAAATCATACTTGCAAAGTAGAGATCTTGATTCATTATTGACAATGAAAATGGCACAGTAAATGCTTGGTTTCATAACCTTGATTTGTTGTAGACATATACCTTGGCATAAGGAATGCTTGGACTCTTTTTATGAGTTTTGAGGACACCAAATGAACATAATATCATATGCTATGGACGTTGGACAATTTGGACTGAATTGCTAAACCTTCCGATTGGAACCTCCCTTATGTGTGGATTTCAATTGTGTAATAAAACAAGATTAATCTTAGCATAACACCAAGAGTGGATTCTCTAACCTCAACATCCTTTCTTATTGTTTTTTGTTTAATTGCTTTTATGTTATTTTGTTTATTTTGTTCTCTAATATCTTGTTTACTTTCTTTGTTATTGATTCCCTAATATCTTGTTTATTTTCTTTTTCATATATATATTTATAAACTTATACTTACTAGTACGCTTCCCTGTGGTTCGACCTCGGACACCCGAGAATTTATTACTTGAACATAACCTGCACTTGGGTTTACAACTCTTAATTGAGTTACCATCAAGTTTTTGGCGCCGTTGCCGGGGAGGCAATACTAAGTATATAAGTTTATAAGTATATTTATTTTTATTGGCTGGTTATACCGCCTAATTTTCTATATATTTATATTTATATTGTATATTAACTTTGTTTTATTTTTATTGGCTGGTTATACCGCCTAATTTGTATATTAACTTTGTTTTATGCTTGTTTGGCGACGTGATTTTAGATCTCGTCGTTTAGTTAGATTTTATTGTGAAACTTTTTCAGGTAATCTTTCTAATACAACTCCTACCATGGCTGACAATGAAAGTGTTCATGCTGAAGATGAGAACAGACAAGTACGCACCATGCGTGACTACTTGCAACCAACTCGAAGCTCATCACCCTCTTGTTTTATTTTTCCTCTCAATGCAAACAACTTTCGTTTTAAACCAGGTATGATAGGTTTGCTTCCAAATTTCCATGGGTTAGAATCGGAAAGTGCTTACTCGTTTCTAAAAGACTTCGAAGATGTATGTGTCACCTTTAATGACCAACAATGCACAAATGAAATTGTCAAGCTAAAATTATTTCCTTTTTCTTTAAAAGATAAAGCAAAAATTTGGCTTCATAATTTAAAACCAAGGTCAATTGGCACATGGCAAGAATTACAAACTGAGTTTCTAAAGAAATTTTTCCCAGCACATAAAACTACTGCTTTGAAAAGACAGATTCAAAATTTCAATCAAAATCAAAATGAAGCATTTTTTCAGTGCTGGGAGCGTTTTAAAGATTTGTTAAGTTCTTGTCCACATCATGGTTTTGAAAAATGGCGTCTTATTAGTTTCTTTTATGAAAGTTTAACTCCCGAAACTAAACAATTTGTTGAAACAATGTGTAACGGTGAGTTTCTAGAAAAAGAACCTGAAGAAGCCTTTGACTACTTAGACCATTTGGCAGATAACTCTCAAGCCTGGCACACAGATAATTCCTCTGAAAGTTTCAATAGATCTAATGTTGTTTCTAACATCGGAAAATATCATTTTAGTCAAGAAGATGAGATAAAAGCTAAAGTAGCTAATTTGGCTAGAAAGATTGAAGCCATAGAACTTAGAGAAGTAAAAGAAGTCAAAACGGTTAAAAATGAAGAAAGTTGTGGAATTTGTGAAATCATGGGACACCCCACTTCTGAATGTCCAAACATTCCCATTCTTAAAGAAGCGTTGCATGATCAAGTAAATTCCATAAACACATTTAAAAAGCCTTTTCCTTCTCCTTACTCTGAAACGTATAACCCTGAATGGAGAAATCATCCCAACTTCAGTTGGCGGAATAATAATCATGTTCAGGTACCACAATCTCAAAAGCCGGGCAACACTTTTTCCTATCAACCTTCACGTGTACAAACCTTGGAAGAGACATTGCAAGCATTCATGCAAACACAAGCAAATGTGAATAGCCGGACTTCACAGGACATCAATGAGATAAAAAACACCTTGTCCACATTGACAGCTTCATTACGCACTCAAGAAAAAGGTAAGTTTCCTGCTCAACCTCAGCCTAACCCTTCTACTCAATGTCTTGTTTCTTGCTCCAATGAAACTCAACAGGAAAATGCCAGTTCTATCACAACTCTTCGAAGTGGAAAGGCAATTGACAAAAACATTCCATCAAAAGACCAAGATCCTCTTTCCCCTCCGAAAAGTAATGGTAAGGATGATGGTAAGTCTGAACTTCTTGAAAACTTGGACAAAGAAAAAGGTATGCATCCTGCTCCTTTTCCTCAAAGGTTGCAAACAATAAAGAATTTGAATCAAAATGCAGAAATTTATGAACTTTTCAAACAAGTTAAGATTAACATTCCTTTATTGGATGCAATCAAACAAGTTCCATCTTATGCTAAATTTTTGAAGGACATGTGCACAGTTAAAAGGAAACATAATGTACAAAAGAAAGCATTTTTGACGGAAAGTGTGAGCTCAATCATTCAGCACCTTACTCCACCAAAATTCAAAGATCCTGGATGTCCAACAATCTCATGCATCATTGGAAACACTAGAATAGAACGTGCATTGCTTGATCTTGGTGCTAGTGTTAATCTTTTGCCTTTTTCTGTTTATCAACAGTTAGGTTTAGGAGAACTCAAGGAAACACCTGTTACACTTCAACTAGCTGATCATTCTGTAAAAATTCCTCGAGGGATAGTTGAAGATGTTTTGGTTCAAATTGATAATTTTTACTTCCCTGTTGATTTTATTGTTTTGGACACACATCCTGTTTCAAATCCAAATGTTCAAATTCCTGTTATATTAGGCCGTCCATTTCTTGCAACTTCTAATGCTCTGATAAATTGCAGGAATGGTATGTTGAACATTTCTTTTGGAAATATGACTTTAGAATTAAATGTGTTCAACATTTGCAAGCAACCTGGTGATAATTTAGAAGTACATGAAGTGGATTTCATTGAAGAACTTGTTCATGAACATCTCACCACTACCACATTCCATGATCCTTTAGAAGCTTATTTAATTGAATATGAGTTTGATAATGCTTCAGAAATTTCACACACTGATTCTTTGTTAAAATCTTTTCAGGATAAGCATTGTTGGAAACAAAAGTTTGAGGAACTTCCATCACTTACAAATGTCACTGTACCATCAACTATTGAACCACCCAAGCTGGAGTTAAAACCATTGCCATCCGAGCTAAAATATTCCTTTTTGGGTGAGAGTGAAACTTTTCCAGTCATAATTTCTTCACATCTTGATGAACTACAAGAAGGTAAGTTGTTACAACTTTTGAAGATGCACAAAAATGCATTAGGATGGACCTTAGCTGACATAAAGGGAATAAGCCCATTAATCTGCACACATAATATTTATTTAGAGGAAAATGCTAAACCCTCTAGACAAATGCAACGAAGGCTTAATCCTAATATGAAAGAAGTAGTGAGAAATGAAGTCATTAAACTTCTAGATAATGGAATCATTTATCCTATCTCTGATAGCAAATGGGTAAGTCCTACTCAAGTCGTACCTAAGAAATCTGGAGTTACTGTAGTTAAAAATGAAAACAATGAATTAATTCCAGCTAGGACTGTTACTGGTTGGCGCATGTGCATTGACTATAGGAAACTTAACTCAGTGACGAGGAAAGATCATTTCCCTTTGCCTTTCATGGATCAAATCTTAGAAAGAGTTGCAGGGCATGAGTTTTATTGTTTTCTAGATGGATATTCTGGGTATAATCAAATTGCCATTGCACTTGAGGACCAAGAGAAAACCACTTTTACATGTCCTTTTGGTACTTTTGCATATCGTAGAATGCCATTTGGATTATGTAACGCCCCTGCCACATTTCAAAGATGCATGCTTAGCATTTTTAGTGACATGATTGAACGTAATCTTGAGATTTTCATGGATGATTTTTCTGTTTCTGGTGATTCATTTGATGATTGCTTAGCCAATTTGAAAAATGTATTGATTAGGTGTGAAGAAAAAAATCTTGTTCTTAATTGGGAAAAATGTCATTTCATGGTCACTAAAGGTATTGTACTAGGTCACATTGTTTCTGCAAAAGGGATTGAGGTAGACAAGTCAAAACTTGAATTGATTGCTAATCTACCCACACCAAAGACAGTAAAGGACATTAGGTCATTTTTGGGACATGCAGGTTTTTATAGAAGATTCATAAAAGATTTTAGCACGATATCTAAACCTCTATGTAATCTTTTAATGAAAGACACTGCATTTGAATGGACTAAAGATTGTGAAGATGCTTTTGAAAAACTCAAAAATATGCTCACTACTGCTCCTATTATGAGATCTCCTGATTGGTCTTTACCATTTGAAATAATGTGTGATGCTAGTGACTATGCTGTTGGTGCTGTGTTAGGACAAAGGAAAGATAATAAACCACATGTAATTTACTATGCAAGTAAAACTTTAAATAGAGCCCAAATGAATTATTCCACTACAGAAAAGGAATTACTTGCAGTTGTTTTTGCATTGGATAAATTCAGATCTTACCTTGTTGGATCATCAATTGTTGTCTTTAGTGATCATGCAGCTTTAAAATATCTTCTCTCTAAGAAGGATGCAAAACCTAGGTTGCTGAGGTGGATCCTTTTGCTGCAAGAATTTGACATCACCATTCGAGATAAAAAAGGAGTAGAAAATGTGGTGGCTGATCATTTGTCAAGACTTGTTTGTGATGAATCTTTTGGAACCTCACCAATAAATGATACTTTTCCTGATGAACAACTTCTAATTGTCTCCACGACACCTTGGTTTGCTGACATTGCTAATTTTCTTGCTACAGGAAAAATTCCTTCTCAATGGAGCACCCAAGATAAAAGGAAGTTTCTGAATGAGGTAAAGAAGTTCTATTGGGATGACCCTTACTTGTTCAAATATTGTCCTGATCAGATTTTTCGAAGATGCATTCCCGACAATGAGGTAAGTAGTGTAATTAAGTTTTGTCATTCCGAGGCATGTGGTGGTCATTTTTCATCAAAGAAAACTGCTGCAAAAATTTTACAGTGTGGATTTTACTGGCCAACTTTGTTCAAAGATGCACATAATTTTTGCAAGTCATGTGAAAGTTGTCAAAAATTAGGTTCCATTTCGAAAAGAAACATGATGCCTTTGAACCCAATTCTTGTAATTGAAATTTTTGACTGTTGGGGTATTGATTTCATGGGACCATTTCCACCATCTTTTGGTTTCTTATACATTTTAGTAGCAATAGATTATGTTTCAAAGTGGATAGAGGCAATTCCATGTCGAAATAATGATCACAAAACAGTGATTAAATTTTTAAAAGAAAATATTTTGAGTCGATTTGGAATTCCTCGATCTATCATAAGCGATGGGGGAACACATTTTTGCAACAAGGTTTTTGAAACATTAATGAAGAAATATGCCATTACACACAAAGTTGCAACCCCTTATCACCCGCAGACAAATGGACAGGTAGAATTAGCAAATAGGGAGATTAAACAAATTTTGGAAAAGACAGTTAATCCAAATCGCAAAGATTGGTCTCTTAGACTTAACGATGCATTATGGGCCTATCGAACAGCTTTTAAAACAGCATTGGGCATGTCTCCTTATAGGCTAGTTTATGGAAAACCTTGTCATTTACCTGTGGAACTTGAGCATAAAGCATATTGGGCCATTAAAATGTTCAACTCAAACCTTGATGACGCTTCTAATTTACGAAAATTACAAATCAATGAACTTGAGGAACTCAGAAATGATGCATATGAGAATTCTAAAATTCATAAAGAAAGAACTAAAGCCTTTCATGACAAGTTAATTTCAAGAAAAACATTTAATGTTGGGCAAAAAGTTCTACTTTATAATTCTAGACTTCACATATTTCCTGGTAAGTTGAGATCAAGATGGACTGGCCCATTTGTGGTTAAGCATGTGTATCATTATGGAGCAGTTGACATTGAGAATCCTCAAAATGGTAACGTATTCAAGGTAAATGGACAAAGACTCAAACTCTTTTTGGAAAATCATGTTACTCAAGAAGAGGTTGTTTTTCTTTCTGATCCTTGTTTTGAAAATAACTAGATGTAAATATAATTTTTACTAATCTTCAAAAAAAAAAAAAAAAAAAAAAAAAATTCATTTTTTTTCCCGGTTAAATGGCGGATAACGGTACTCCGTGATTATTTAAGTCGGTTCCATCAGCTACCCACAAAACTGATATTGTATATAAATTTCTCTTTCATTTTATTTTATTTCATTTTTTTTCAGGATGGATGATATTCTCAAAAGATTGCAGAAACGATTTCCTCCTTTTCCTCGGAATATTTTACTGAAGCTTTACCAAGTTCGATTAGAAAGATTAAGAATGCTTATGAACAAAGGGATTCCTGAAGACATACGTTGGATAATTGAAGCCAAGGTACGTGAAGATGAATATCTTCCTGTTTTGCATTTACTAGGTACAGGTAGAAGCACTTATGCAAAGAAGCGACGAGCAAAGCGCATGAGTTCAAATTGCCACAAGTGTGCACGATGGACGTGTAACGGTAAATGTCGTTCTATTGGGATTCCGTCCTCTAATCGAGATGATAAAATTGAATTCATTAAGGATGGACTGAGTAAGGAGAATTTGGGTAATATCCAACTTTCTCTTGAGACGCATCCTAGTGGAGACGTACAAAGAGAAATTCTTGATTTATGGCCGCAATTCCAAAGGGAATGGCAACATCTTGGGAATCTGATGTTAAAAGACCCTGTTTGCCAGCTTGTAAGAAAACTGGATGGGAAGCATATCCTCGACTCATAGAAGGCGTTTAAGCCGTTTCTGGACGTAAAACCAGAGGAAGATGTGAGCCACAATCACAACTACAATAAATGACTTCTCAGCTTTTGGTTTGATTTGCAATAATTTTATTTCGGTTTAGTTTACGTGTTGTTCGATTTGTGTAATTATTCTCTTTTTTTTGCATTGGTCTTTTACGGTTGATTTTTCTTCTCTTTTTGATTTTCTTCCTGAAATCACGCAAAAATCTTTTGTTAGGTTAACATTTTCTTCTGACAGGTCAAATACACTTTCGGCGACATTATTACTCTTGTCTGATTCACTACTCAGTCCTCTATATATTACACCATGTACTCATTCTCTTTCAGGCACTCGAAAAAAAAAAAAAATGGAAAGCACTTCGTCCCAGCTCATTAAAAAAATTTGTGTCTTTGGAGGTGCTTATCCAGGGAAAAATAACATATTCGCTGATGAAGCCATAAGAGTTGGAGTAATACTTGCCCAACAAAAGATCCACTTGATTTATGGAGGCGGTAGTACGGGTTTAATGGGAGCAGTCGCTACAGCAGCACACGTCGGAGGAAGTCCAGTTCTAGGAATCGTGCCAAAACTATTCACAGATTTTTGTGGACCTACCGTGGGTAAGGAAATACAAGTCTGGAGTATCCCTGAACGGATAACAATCATGTACCATTCTGCCGATGCATTCATTGCCTTACCAGGAGGTCTGGGTACATTGGAAGAAATAGCTTGCGTGGCTTCTTGGTCATCTTTGGTCACAAATAAGAAACCCATTGGTTTGCTTAATATTAATGGTTATTTTAGTAATTTACTTTCATATTTAGATAATGCTGTGGATAATGGATTCATGTTTTCAGAGGCAAGGAGAACCATAATTTATGCTACAACCATTGAAGATTTACTCAAAAAGCTACAAGCTTATGAGTGTTTATCTGCTACGGTTGTTTCGCAAACGCTCGGAAAAAGAAAAAGAGATATGGACGAGCAAGGAGTGGATTGCACTTTGTCTTTGTGACATTATCTAACATTTTGCTTGTTGTGTCTCAGTTATAATAAGTGGTTAGCAACCTCTGCAGGTAATATCTCCTAAATTCTACCTTTAAAATTTGACATTGGGGACAATGTCATATTTTAGTAGGGGGTAAGGGACATATTTTGCTTAAAAAAAAAAAAATTGTTGTGTTTTAAGACATTTAGAAGTATTCATTCTGAACAAGGTCTGAGTAAGGGAGACTTGAGACATACCTTGTCAGTTTGATTTAATCTTCTTCTTCAAAAAAAACAAAAAACAAAAAAAAAAAAAAAAACAAAAAAAAAAAAACAAAAAAACAAAAAAAAAAGCATGTTTAGACTTAGTGTGTTTTTTTTTAGTTACTTTCAATACAATGATGAGATATGAATTGCATAAGTCTAAAACAGATTTATTAATGAGAAGATTTTCATGAGAATTGAGCTTGATGTCAACCTTTTTATGAGCCAATGTTAATATGATATGTTGATTGAGAAAGAAGCATGTTTAGACTTAATCTGACTTGTATAATCATCTTTGTGAGTTTTTGAGCCTATAATGATTGATGCATTATACAAATCAATCTAATTTCTTTCTTGAGTGCTCTTATGATTACATGATTCTCTAGAACTTGCTTTAAACCGTTTGAGACTATATTGATACATGTGACAACATGAATATGATAGAGGCATTAGGATTATAACCAGAGCCAAACAGCCATCCATTATTAATGTTCTACGAGAACATCCCCACTAGTGAGCCAATTTGAGCCTACATTAAATATGATGTTTTATTGGTAACCACAACTTACACCTAGCCTAAATATACTTATATCCTTACCCTTGTTCTAAAGATGAATTTTATATTTTGAGACATATTGCAAAAAAACAAGGGATATTTTTATTTGAAAATTTGGGTTAGAAACAAAAGATAAGTGTGGGGGAAGAAAAGAAAAGAAAAAGTCAAGAGAAAAAGAAAGGGATCATTGTCAAATACATTCCCATATTAAAAAAAAAAAAAAAAAAAAAAAAATCTTCTCTTGAACTTCTAGAAAAAGATGTTACAAAGTTGGTTAGAATGATGCAAAGGCTCAACATGAATATTTAGCCTATGTTATTATGTGCTTTATAAGAGTTTTGAGAAGTTTTATTTGTATGATCTTATTATGTCTCTAAAATCTATGAACTCTTTGGAACCTTTGTGATATCTTTATCCTTTTGTTCTTTAACCACATTATAACCCTTTGGCCCCATTACAACCTTGAATAAAGACCTCTTGATTTATGAAGTTGTATGATCTAAATAGTGGAGAATAGGTGGACAAGCAAGCATATGGTAGAAGTGTTTTCATGAGATTGATTGAGTGTAAACACTTTACCACTACTTTAAAGAGTGAAAATCAAGAGAGTATCCCATGTGAGAAGTTGAGATTAAGTTTGAATATACACTATTTTGATTGAAATATGTTATGTTATTATTGGCTTAACTCAAACTATTTACATTCAAGCAAGATTTTTTTGTGAATTTCTTTAAGCTATTGATTAGTTTTTAAGACTTGTCCAATGATTATCTCTAATTTATATTGGAAGGATTAGTTATAATTATTATTTTTAGTTTTTCTTATTTCTTCAATGTTTGTGGGTATCGTCCTAGTAAACCCTCACGAGACTAAACTCGTCCACTAGGGACACCTAGGGGTTTAAAGGCTTGTGTCACATGCTAAGTGCCACCGTGATTTCCTACGAAAATGGATTAGATTAGATTTTCTTATTTTATTTTTATTGAGTCGTTGCTAGGGACTAGCAACAATCTAAGTATGGGGGTGTGATAACTCGTATAATTATATAGTTTTTAGTTATGTTTTATTATTGTTTTGTGTCAAATACGAGTTATTATTGTTTAGTCTAATTGCGTTTATGATCTTTTATATTTTTATGTAATTTGGTGTTTTTCACAAGTTTCTTTGAGTGATTTCAGATTACTAGTATTAAGGGCAAATCCAGTTCAGTTCCAGTTCCGACACCTTTTGCCATATCAGCTATATCTTGAGTTTCACTGAAGCAATAAGGCTGAACTTTGTATCCCTGCAAAGCTAAGAGGCATATCTATCTTTTTCATGTTTTACACTTCTTGAAACGGAGTCGTTTTCCCTAGCGAAATCGACCATCAAGTTGGCTGATGTGCAATGACGTCTGTTCTGCACCGTTTTGGTATTTTGACCATATCTCCCGATCCACGTGCGCAAATGATCTGTTTCCAACGGCTATGGATCCGTAACTGATAGGGGTATATTTTTCTAGAAGACCATTTTATCAGATTGAGCCTCCAACATTGACAAAATCGACCATCAAGCTGGCTGATCAGAATTGTCATACAATATGACGAAAATTGTTAGAAAAATGCACCCACCTATTATACCTACCTTTGAAATTTGTAAAGCTTGTCTCTTGTCATTTAGCCCTCCAAAATGTGTATAAATAGAGGGCCTTGGATGAGTATTGGGATACATTGATACATTGGTAGGATAGCCATTGTAATAAAATTCTCTAAGTTTTCTTTTTCTTTCCTTTCTCTAGTTTTCTTTTTCTTCTTACATTTCTTTTCATTTTATTCATATCTAGTATGTGTTTCTAATCATATTGTTGAGGTGATGAGGTGAAGCTCTTGGTAAATGCTAAGGTTAGTCTCTTAAACATGAGCTAAAATGAATCATCATTTATAAACACTAGTATAGATAATATTTTCTTTTGGTTTAAAATCATACTTGCAAAGTAGAGATCTTGATTCATTATTGACAATGAAAATGGCACAGTAAATGCTTGGTTTCATAACCTTGATTTGTTGTAGACATATACCTTGGCATAAGGAATGCTTGGACTCTTTTTATGAGTTTTGAGGACACCAAATGAACATAATATCATATGCTATGGACGTTGGACAATTTGGACTGAATTGCTAAACCTTCCGATTGGAACCTCCCTTATGTGTGGATTTCAATTGTGTAATAAAACAAGATTAATCTTAGCATAACACCAAGAGTGGATTCTCTAACCTCAACATCCTTTCTTATTGTTTTTTGTTTAATTGCTTTTATGTTATTTTGTTTATTTTGTTCTCTAATATCTTGTTTACTTTCTTTGTTATTGATTCCCTAATATCTTGTTTATTTTCTTTTTCATATATATATTTATAAACTTATACTTACTAGTACGCTTCCCTGTGGTTCGACCTCGGACACCCGAGAATTTATTACTTGAACATAACCTGCACTTGGGTTTACAACTCTTAATTGAGTTACCATCAACGCCTTCGCCCACGTTGTCGGCGAGGTCTAGGAGCATCCATATCCTGTGTAGGAGGGACTGGAGCTGAAGTTTGTCCGGTAAATGGCATACTCCTAACATCCTCGTGCATCGACGGTGGACAAACGAAAGGCCGACCTTCATTTCTATACCATCTTATGTAATCAGCAGATGGGTTGAAATTATTACCAACAATCGGGTAACCTGTCGGAATTCGTTGAAAACGTATGTTCCACCATTGGATCCAATGTTCATGCTTCGCAGGCCAGAATTCATCATTACGACCACGCATGTCGACCTTGTGAAGCTTATCAAGGTTCATCGGGGCTGCAGGAATTGGTTGTTGCATCCCAAATTGTCGCAACACCCGGTCAGTTTGGTGCCACTCTACATATGAAAAGCATATCAATGTTGTGTTTGCTTTCCATATATTGAAATTATTGTAGGCATCCGATGGGAGGCATGCCATAATTTCACTCGAGGAATATGGCATCCACAGAAACTGCGAATAATTATTACAAATTATTAGTTTCATATGGATTAAATAAAAAAAAAACTTCAATGTAACAATTGAAATATTTACCTTATCATATCCTAGTCGATCTAGTCGTAGTCTTATACTTGCAAGATCGCTCGGAGTCTCTGTAAAATCTCTACCCGTACTCCTACTCCACCTATTAAAATGCATATAATATCTTAATGACCTATAAAAATACAATTTCGTACAAAATTAATAAAATAGTAAAGATTATTACCTGCTTGCAAGGGGGTATACAGCCGAAATATCCACGCGCGGAGCAAGAAATGGTAGCCGATACCAAGCCCATGATTGTAGAAGCACTAGACATCCACCTATGTCATGGTTTTTTGGAACTGTAGCTCGACAAAGTTCTCTATACAAAACTGCCAAACACGCAGAACCCCAACTATAATTTGCTGCTTCCTCTAAATCACGTAGCAATGGAAGATACATTAAATGTACCCGACTGCTCGATTTGTCAGGCATCAGTAATCCTCCAATCAAACGTAAAATATATGCTCTAGCAGCATATTGTATTTGTTGTTCGGTTGCATGTAATGGCAGATTTTGAAACGTTTTCAACCAAGTCAGTCTCACCGTTGAGCCAGATACGACGTCTTCTGGAGGTACCTCACCCAATAGATCTTCACACAGTTCATTCCAATCTAGCAGGCTTCCGCCTGTAACTGCATCGCCATGGATCGGAAGTCCAAGTTGCAGCGCAACATCTTCGAGACTGACCGTGCATTCACCACATGGAAAATGAAAAGTGTGCGTCTCGGGTCTCCATCGTTCGACCAACGCAGAGATTAAATCGGGTTGTATCACAAGTCGTCGAATTTGACTTGCGTGATAAAATCCGGCTCTTCTTAAGTGGTCGATAATATAAGGATGCGGGTCCTCCAATGTAAATTTCCTCGAACGTAATACGCGACGAGTTTCCTGTTATAATAATAACAATTAATATATTATAAAACTATAACAATTAAAAAGTAATAAATAAAACTATAAAATAACAAAATAATAATATAATATAATATAATATAAACAATAATAATATAATATAATATAAAACAATAATAATATAATATAATATAATATAAACAATAATAATATAATATAATATAAAACAATAATAATATAATATAATATAAACAATAATAATATAATATAAAACAATAATTTCGTATAAAAAAACAATAATAATATAATATAAAAAACAATAATAATATAATATAATATAAAGAATAATAATATAATATAATATAAAACAATAATAATATAAAAAACTATAATAATATAATATAAAACAATAATAATATAAAAAACAATAATAATATAATATAAAACAATAATAATATAAAAAACAATAATAATATAATATATAAAACAATAATAATATAATATAATATAAAACAATAATAATATAAAAAACAATAATAATATAAACAATAATAATATAATATAATATAACACAATAATAATATACAAAATAATAATAATATAAAAAACAATAATAATATAATAATATAAAAAACAATAATAATATACAAAACAATAATAATATACAAAACAATAATAATATAAAAAACAATAATAATATAAAAAATAATTATATTATTTAAAAACAATAATAATATAACAATTTACTTACCTCGTTAAATATAAACTCCGATATGTGATTTTCTTGTAACCTCAATAGTGAAGCCATTTCAAAATATTGTTGTAGAAAAAAAAATTGTAGAAAGAAATTTTTTTTGGTAGAAAAATGAAAAAATTTTGAAAGAAAATGAAAATTTGAATGAGAGGAATGAAAATTTGAAGGAGAGGAGGGGGGTATTTATAGATAAAATGAGTGGGGTGGGGGGTGTGGGGGGAGGGGGGACGTGGGGGAGGGGGGATTTGGGGGATGGGGACAACGGTCATATGACCGTTGCCCCCTTTCAATTTTTTTTTTTTTTTTTTCTAATTTGTTTTTTTTTCATTTCAAATTTAAAATTTAAAAAAAAATTCAAAATATTAAATTATAAAAAAACCTAAAATATATTTTACGAATTTTTAAATTTTTTTAAATTATAAAAAAAATATTTTAATTTAATTTATAATTTTTAAAAATAAATTTATCAAATTAAAATAAAATTTTGTTTTAATATAATTTTTGTTTATTAATTAAAAAAAATATATATACATGAAGGGAAATCGCCACCCCCCATGGCGATTTCCCTTCATGGTTTTAGCAAATTTTGCTAAAATTACCAAGGGAAATCGCCATGGGGGGTGGCGATTTCCCTTGGAATTTTTTTGCAAATTTGCAAAAAAAACACGCTGGGAAATCGCCATGGGGGATGGCGATTTCCCAGCTGAAAAAAAAAAGATCCGTATTTTGGAAAATAATCAAAAAGCAACGATAATTTGATAATTTTTTTTTTTGGCTATATTGTAATAAAAAAGCCCTCCTAGTACTGTCTGATGTGGAAAGTTCTTTATTCCCCAATCTCCATTAAAGTATTCTTTGTTGGAATATAAAATGTGAACTGTTTTCCAAGATTAAAACCCAAGAATTGTTGGTTTCAAAGGCTTTATTTTTTTGTAGTGTTATGTTTGCTGTTAATACTATGATTTTGTGGAGATTAAGAAATTAATTCATCTTTGAGCTTATTTTTGCTTGCTTTTAAGGAACATTAAATGTAAAACTATTCTTAACTAGAATCTAAAGTTGGAAAGCCTAACCCGTCAATGAGATTGATTGCAATTAAGTAATTTCAATAACATTATATACATATTCGTTGGTTTTTTCTTATCACAATATAGTTAAAAAAAAATTTATTTATCGAAATACCGTTGTTAGAAATTAATTTTTAAAATCTGTTTGTTTTAAAATCAGCTGGAAAATCGTCATCCCCCATGACGGTTTCTCAGCATAAATTTTAAAAAAAAAAATTCAAAAAACATCAAGGAAAATCGCCATGGGGGTGGCGATTTCCCTTGGTGGTATTTTTTTTTTTTACTAAAATTTAAAACTCCAACGGTTAGAAAAAAAATTACAAATTTGTTTTTAAATTTTGTATTTTAATTTTAAAAATTGCAAACGGGTATAAAAAAATTAAATAAAAAAATTACCTTGGTTTGTTTTTTATTTTTTTAAATATACATACTAAAATTTTTTAATTTTTTAATTTTTTAAAAAATAAAATTTATTATTAAAATTTTATAAAAAATAAAATTTTATTTCTTATTAAAATTTAAAAAAGAAAATTATATTTCTAATTAAAATTGTATAAATAATTTTAAAATTTTATATTATTATTGTTTTGTTATTTTATAGTTTTAGAATTTTTAATTTTTATATTGTTTAATTTTTTAATTATTATAGTTTTATAATATATTAATTTTTATAATTATTTAATTTAATTAATTATCCACATGATACTTGTCGCGTGTTACGTTCGAGGAAATTTACATTGGAGGACCAACATCCATCTATTATCGACCACTTAAGAAGAGTCGGATTATATCACGCAACTCAAATTCGACGATTTTTTATACAACCCGACTTAGTGCGTTGATCGAATGATGGAGACCCGAGTTGCACACTTTTCATTTTTCATTTGGTGAATGCACGGTAACTCTAAAAGATGTTGTGCTTTAACTTAGACTTTTGGTCCATGGCAATGCACTTACAGACGGAAGCTTGCTAGATTGGAATGAAGAGTGTCAAAATCTATTGGACGCGGTACCTCCAGATGAGTATGTATCTAGCTCAACGGTGAAACTAAATTGGTTGAAATCCTTTCAAAATCTTTCATTACACGCAACTGAAGAACAGATACACTATGCTGCTAGAGCATATATTTTACGTTTGATTGGAGGATTTCTAATGCTTGACCAATTGAGCAGTCGAGTACATTTAATATATCTTCCATTATTACGTGATTTAGAGCATGCGGCAAATTATAGTCAGGGTTCTACGTGTTTGGCGGTTTTGTATAGAGAATTGTGTCGGGCTACAGTTCCAAAAAGCCATGACATAGGTGGATGTTTAGTGCTTCTACAATCATGGGCTTGATATCGGCTGCCATTTCTTGCTCCGCGCGTAGATGTTTCGGCTGTATACCCCCTTGCAAGCAGGTAATAATCTTTATTATTTTATTAATTTTGTACGAACTTGTATTTTTATAGGTCTATTAAGATTTTATATGCATTTTAACAGATGGAGTAGGAGTAGGAGTAGAAATTTTACCGAGACTCCAATCGACCTTGCAAGTATAAGATTGCGACTAGATCGAGTAGGATAGGATAAGGTAAATGTTTCGATTGTTACATTCAAGTATTTTTGTATTTAATCCATATGAAACTAATAATTTGTAATAATTATTTGCAGTTTCTGTGGATGCCATATTCCTCAAGTGAAATTATGGCATGCCTCCCATCGGATGCCTACAATAATTGTAATATATGGAAAGCAAACACAGCATTGATATGCTTTTCATATGTAGAGTGGCACCAAACTGACAGGGTGTTGCGACAATTTGGGATGCAACAACCAATTCCGCAAGCACCGGTTAACCTTGATAAGCTTCACAAGATCGACATGTGTGGGCGTCATGAAGAATTCTGGCCTGCGAAGCATGAACATTGGATCCATTGGTGGAATATACGTTCTCAACGAATTTTGACAGGTTATACAATTGTTTGTAATAATTTCAACCCATCTGATGATTACATAGGATGGTATAAAAATAAAGGTCGACCTTCTGTTTGTCCACCGTTGGTGTATGAGAATATTAGGAGTATGCCATTTATCGGACGAACTTCAACTCCAATCCCTCCTACACAGGATATGGAAGCTCCTAGACCTACCCGACAATGTGGGCGGACGCGTCAACCGACCTCATCGGAGTTCACTGCACCGAGGATGTCATTTAGTCAGATTGAACCTGAACGGGATCATGGAGTACCGTCCTGTCATTGTTATTCCGTCAATCACCCCGGATATGACATTGATGAGTGTTACCGACCATCACCGCCAATTACGAGGTTATATGACTAGCTCCCCATCCTAAGTCCAAGTTCAGCATATCTAACATCAATGTATCAGTTTGGGACCCCTACGTCAGCATTTGATGGTACATCATTTTTCGATCCATCTAGTAGTCAAGTTTCCTTTATGGGTGAACTAGGTATTGGCTCCTCCATCAATGGGTTTCAAATTTTTGATACAAAAGAAATGGCTGATGACATACAAACGGAACCAGTGGCAATTACAACAAGAGCTCGTGGTCGACCACGAATACGTGCTACTGACGAGGTTGAACAACATGTCCAACCACCACGCACTAGGAGAGCTCAACACTGTTGCTCTACACCATGCAATAATTAGAATAAATGTACTTTTATCAATATAACGAGAATAATGTATTTTAAATTTGTAATATATAAATTTATATGTTTTGCATTTCATGTTATTTATTTTAAATTTGTTGAAAAATTAATTGTTATTTTTAATTTTTTATTCAACATATCTAACTAAAATGTTAATGTTGTTATTTAATTTATAAAAATGTAATTTAATTTATTATTCAATATATTTTTATAAAATTTCTTAATTTTATATAAAATAATAATCCAAATTATATGATAAGTAGAAACAAACTTGCATAATATTTTCCCTTAATGGAAAAATATATAAATATTACAGGTTATGAAAACATGTAATTCCTTTATTGTTGATGCGAACTCTCCCCCGATGTGCCAGATTGATGCGGACATTTTCGACGGCTATGATCTTTATTTCTGCATAATCCACAACGTTTTGGTTGGTCTTTCTCCCTGATGTCCATTTCATTACGAATACGAATTGATTTTGGCAGATCATGTGGATTTCTCCGTATTTCTTGACTGGGACACATTTATGGACCATCATATCGAGGCCAATAACCTTCATTTTCAACTGCTTCGAACTCATGTCTATAAACATTCAATATAGTTTCCAGTCTATAGACATTGTCTACATATTGCATGCAATCTACATGGACATGTGTACAAGCAGCAACTACATGTGAATAAGGAAAGCTTTGTTCTTGAAACTTCCCACAGTCACACCACATGTCACTAAGCTTGACTTTGTACTTCATTGCAGAAACACCCTCTTGTGGATCAACTAACTCTTCAATCAGCAAAGATTGATTTGCTCGCGTAAAAGTACGAACAAAGTGGGAGTTAGCTTTCCTGCGATTTTCTTGCATAGCCTGTGTGACTGTTTCACAGTATGTGTGCCCTCCCTCCATCATTGCAATTTGCTTGTTTCTCATCTTAACAAAAAGTGCAGCAAACCTATAATATGTTGATTGCACTAAAGCAGTAATGAGAAGATGATGCATTCCCTTCAACACCAAATTGATAGATTCAGCTAGGTTGGTTGTCATATGGCCATAACGTCTTCCTTGATCATATGATTGGGCCTACTTCTATCAAGCCAATTAGCCGCCTCTATATTTTCTCCACGAAGATTCTCATACATGAAATGAAAATTCGGTCGCCTCAACTCGTATCCTAATAAAATTAAAAACAAAAGACTTGTGAATTTCAATATTATTTTATATACTAAAGGAAATATAAGAGATAAAATAACTATGATTCGATTCCATACCCATGTTAACAATGTGTCGACTCAATTCCTTATTGTTAAACTTCTTCATAAAGTTAGCTGCAATGTGTCGAATGCAGTACACTGAATATGCATGTGGAGGATTCCATCCACTACCATCGCGTCTGATCGCAGCTTTGATGGCTTCATGTCGATCAGACATCAAGCATATGTCAGGTTGTTTTGTCATATGTCTACGCAAATTAGTGAGAAAGAATGACCAAGCCTCTGTTGTCTCACCCTCCACAATGGCAAAGGCAGTTGGCAATATGTTTCGGTTGCCATCTTGTGCAATAGCTAACAATAATGTTCCTTTTGTATTTTTCATATAAGAAATTATCGTCTATTTGCACAATAGGTTTACAATATGGATACCCTTCAATGCACGATTTGAATGTCCAAAAGAGTCGATGGAATATTCTCTTACCCTGGACCAGTCGATCACTGTGATATGCAAGTACCGTTTGCAATTCCATAATTGTACCAGGCACAAAATGTTTCATTGCACCTAACCATTTAGGTAGCTCATTGTACGATCTATCCCAATCGCCAAAAACTCGAACAATTGCCTTTTTTGTTTTTCTTTCCACGCTTTCTTATAGGAGGTGATGTATCCATAGCGGATTCGCATCTCAACAATCAAAAATTGAAACGGAGATCTCCGAATTTGCTTGGACCAATGACAGAATGCATGAATAGATCATGTTAGAATCTAACTTGCAATGATCTTTTAAAATCCTCCCCGATGTGCAAGTATGAGGCCATTCATATTTTTTAATCTCCCATGCTTGTTTCTTTTTCATAAATGTCGCCCTTATTCTCCAATTGCAATCTTTCCCATACATTAGATATTTGGCATAATATTTGGTCCGCTCAGATTCAATAACTCTATAATCTACAGAGTTTTTGATGTTATAGTGCTTAATAGCTGAAAACACAGCCTCTTTCGTTGGAAATTGTAACCCAACACACAGATCAACTTGATAGGATCCAAGATGGTCCAATCCCATGGCAATTTCTATATGGGCCAAGATCCAAGAAGATCTAGGAAACATGGCAAGAATGGGTGGAATTCACTTGGGCCATGTTGCAAATTATTCAGGAAAGGCTTCAACATGCAAGATGGGCTTGCATCCAAGTTTGGTCCATGTGATTCAAAAACACAAGGTGGCACATTAAGAGGGCTTATTTGGGCTTATTTTAATTCTTATAATTACTTAGGCATTTGGGCCTATATTATGTAACATGGATATCTTTTAATTATTTAGTTTTTGGGCTTGAGCATGTTCAGCCCGTATTTTATATATTATTACTTAGTAGATTAGGGTTTTTGTAGGGAGGCTATAAATATATGTCTTAGCCGCCTACTTCAATTATCTTTTGATTAAGTCTGATTTTATTCAGTGAGAGTTTTCTCTTTTTAGTTCTTGAAAGAACTTAGGAACTTATCAAAGAATTCTTTCTTTGTGGCGTTCAACCTATCAAACTTAGGTTCTTGAAACAAGAGTTCTTAGGGTTTAGATTACATGCTTAATCTAGGTTCTTTGAAACAGGCTTTTAAGGTTTAAGTTTTCTTTGCCTGAATCTTGGCTTTTCTGGGTTAGGTATTTCAATTTGTTAGTGGGTTCAAAGGGTTTAACCCCTAGGGTTCACATCACAACTATAGATGGATCAAATGTCAGAGGTGTAGCTAATGTATGAGCATACTCAGGAAATTCTGACACTTGTATTGCCTCCAAATCCAGGGTGTGCATATGGGATGCAGCCTCATATGGGGGAAGATCTCCATGAGTGTTGATCTCAGCAGCGATGACGTCTGGGTCAGAATCACTGTTGTCATCATTGCAAATTCAACATCCTCTTCCTGATCACTAAAGTCACCAACATATTCACCATGGACTCCACATGGCGAAACAGGATCAACACCAGCTGGCTCATCTTCGAGGGCAGTAGGAGTTGTTTGTGAGACTAATGAATTATGAAACGTTGTAGTTTGAGATAGCGGAACGACTTCTTCTGTGGGAACGTCGATATGTAGTATGAACATTGAACGGCCTAGAATCATCATCTTCTGTGGAAAAGTTTTCTGTAGTGCGAACATTTGAAGGCCCACAATCATCGTGAACATCCTCTATGTCAGCCTATAACTCAAGTACTCCAACATTTGTAAATGTCTCATGAGTATAAAACATGCATATGACATCATCATCATCTTCAAGTGAAAATGTTCTATATCGGACACATCCTTCACCAATAGAAAGAGGATGCCTATACTTAATCTCTGAAACTCTTTTTCTATTTTCAGCTTTAATTTTTGTATGAATTTGCAGCTTCAGTTCCTCTAATGTGACGTCTTCATCAACACGAAAGCTTTTAGGACGTTCAAAATCAAAGGTAGTACATTCATCAGTATTATGAATTTGGCCATTATAGTAGACCAATGCGATCACTCTGTTGCTCATGTTGTATAGTAATGAAACTGAGAAGGATGAGAATGGGGATATTATCACTCAGTAAAAGAAAGAAGAAATAGAGAAGGATGAGAATGAGGAGGTATTAGCACTCAGAAAAAATCTGATTGAAAAACTGCTGTAGGGGGTATTGTAAACCTTTATAAGTATTATGAATTTATAATCGTTCATTATGTTGTACAGATGACAAATCCCATTCTTTGTACAGGATAGAATCTGATTCCCTTTTTCTGGCTAGGGTTAATTGACTGAAAAATTGATAACTTATTCAATGCAAAAAATGATGATAAATTCCATCCTTTGTACCGGATTGTCCAATAGTCTCATCCGTTGCAGAAGGAATCCAATTCCAATATTTTCTGCAGCATTTAATTGACTGAAAAATAGCTGAAACCTATCCCTAACCCTAAATCATTAGTCTCATCCATTGCAGAAGGAATCCAATTCTAATATTTTTTGCAGCATTTTATTGACTGGAAAATAACTATAACCCTAACCCTAAATCTGGTCAATAATCCTATCCATTGTAGAAGGAATCCAATTCCAATATTTTCTGCAGGATTTGATTCACTGAAAAATAGCTGAAACTCTAACCCTAAATCATTAGTCCCATCCATTGCAGAAGGAATTCAATTCCAATATTTTCTGCGGCATAAAATTAAAATAATAAATAAAATTTAATTTTATATAAACTTCAAATAAGAAATTAATTTAATTTTTATATAAAATTTAAATAAGAAATCAAATTTTAATTTATATAAAATTTAAATAAGAAATCAAATTTTAATTTATATAAAATTTAAATAAGAAATCAAAATTTATTTTATATACAATTTAAATAAGAAATACATTTTTTAAAAATAAAATTTTAATAAGAAATAAAATTATATTTTATATATATTTTAAATAAGAAATAATTTTTTTTATATAAATTTTTAATAAGAAATATTTTTTTATAATTTTAATAAGAAATAAAATTAAAATTTTTATAAAATTTTAGTATATATATTTTTAAAAAATAAAAACAAACCAAGGTAATTTTTTTTATACCCGTTTGTTACAGATCTCACATATAAAATTTAAATAAGAAATCAAAAAATTTATTTATATAAAATTTAAATAAGAAATAAAACTTTTTATATAAAATTTTAATAAGAAATATAATTTCATTTTTTAAATTTTAATAAGAAATATAATTTTATTTTTTATAAAATTTTAATAATAAATTCATTTTTTTTTATAAAATTAAAAAATTTTAGTATATATATTCTTTAAAAATAAAAAACAAACCAAGGTAATTTTTTTTATTTAATTTTTTATACCCATTTGCAATTTTTAAAATTAAAATTTAAAAATAAATTTGCATTTTTTTTTTACCGTTGGAGTTTTAAAATTTTAGTAAATTTTTTTTTTTAAAAACAAATATACAACCAAGGAAAATCACCACCCCCATAGCGATTTATATTGATAAAATTGAAAAAAAAATCAATTTATACCAAGGGAAATCGCCACCCCCATGGCGATTTTTATTGGTGTTTTTTGAATTTTAAGAAAATTTACGTTGGAAAATCGCCATCCCCATGGCGATTTTCCAACTGATTTTAAAACAAACGAATTTTAAGAATTAATTTTAAAATAACGATATTTTTATAAATATTTTTTTTAGTTATATTATGATAAAAAAACCCATATTCGTTGATTGCAAGATATATATATATATATATATATATATATATATATCCACTCAATGCTTTAATCTTTTCAAGTCGTTCTCTTCTTTTCCCAACTAATTTATTCATCTATATTAAAGCTCAAGTAATGAGCATGGTGTTAACATCTTTCAACATTTTATTGCTTGGCATCCTTCTGTCATTCGATGGTTCTTTTTTTTTTTTTGCTCATTTGTTCTTGCAAAACGGCGTCGCTTTACTTTAGGTGAAATGTTTACCGTGTGCTTCATTAATTTACATCGCATTTATATAGCTCTTCTATTAAATATTCACGCGTAAGCATTTAATATTCACGCGTTTATTATGTATGATTGTCTTCTTTTGTTTCACACGTTTTAAATGAGTTGGAGATGGATTATTTTAATTAAAAAAAGAGATTGTAAGGGGAGTAGGGATGGCAATGGAGCGGGGCGGAGGCGGATTTTGCAGTATCCGCCCTCGCCCCGCCATTGTACTGCTCCGCGCCCCGCCCCGCTCCGCCATGGATGTTGAAATTTCAATACCACTACCACTTCCATGGATGTCGGTTACATCCATAACCGCCCCGCCCCGCTCCGCCCCATTTGATATTTATTAATTATTTTTATTTTTTTCAAATAATAAAGCATTTTAAAAATAAATTAAATATAAACATAAAAATAATAAGTTTAATTATATTATTTTATTATTCATTTAAAAGCTAAATATGTAAGGGTAAAATTGTAATTTCACTATTCGGGGCGGGGCGGTGCGGAGCATGCAATTACCACAACTGCTCCATCCCCGCCTTTCAGACAAAAAAAACCGCCCCGCCCCGCCTCCATTGTTCAAAAAAAAAAAACCTCTCCATTCGGATCGGATCTGTTCGAAATCCATCGGTCGGATCGGGTTTTGCCATCCCTAAAGGGAGAGAAGAAAGCTTCTCAGAGAAAGAATAATAAATAAAAAATAGATAGGGAAAGTGAAAGGGGGGAAATTTTGAGGAACCCAATCTAGCACCTCAGGCGATCGGTTGCCAAACTGGATGGTTCTGTACATCAATCGGCATGGGTTTTTACACTGACAGGCATATTAGTGATCAGGTAGGAATAGTCGGATCTTGATTAATTCTTTGATTGGTATTTTGGTGGAAAATTTTATTTCTTTGATTTCTTTTGGATTTTCATTGGGTTTTTGTTTCAAGTTGTCAGAGTTATTGATGTTTTTGGTTTAATGTTTGGTGTTTAAGATTTTAGATTTTTTTTCTATTTAGCATGAAAATTATTAACCAAATTTTGTTATTGTTCTTAGTTTTCTATCTTGCAGATTTCTAACTCCTCAATGCAATTGGGTGTTATTGTTTTTTGTTTGAAATGCCTAAAATTTACTCTCTTTTTTCCTTTCATACTTTTTAATTACCATATTTGTCGCACCATGTGTGGACATGAGATAACCTGTAAGCATTATAGACTAGGAAAGCAATGAAAATGAAGAATTTGAGACAGGGGTGCTTAGTTTTCTTATTGATTATATTATTTGGGGGTTTTCTTGTTTTTTTAACTATGTTAAATACTGATAGGAAACTAATTTGGTGAGTCCTAGTGAAGACTGTGTTGGATGTAGGAACAGGAAGTGGCATTCTTGCCATCTGGTCTGCCCAGGCTGGTGCAAGGAAGGTCTATGCTATTGAAGCAACTAAGATGTCAGAGCATGTCCGGTCTCTTGTTAAGGCAAACAATCTTCAAGACATTCTTGAGGTAATTGAGGGCTCTATGGAGGAGGCCGTCTTGCCAGAGAAAGGTTGGTATCATTAGATTACACTTGTCAGTTACATCCAGATTGTTTTAAATGAGTATTTCAGTTTTTTTCCTCTGATCTTAGATTTTGGTTAATGGACAGTTGATGTGATTATCTCTGAGTGGATGGGCTACTTTCTCCTGCGTTAGTCTATGTTTGACTCAGTGATATGTGCTCGTGATCGTTGGCTGAAGCCAACTGGAGTCATGTAAGTAATGAACTGTTTAGAAGTTCACTTCACCTGTTTATCATTTTTAAATTTCTTTTTGGATGTCCCATGTTTTATTAATTAGGCATTTTTGTTTATTTTATGAGCTTTACTTTCTTTTGTCTCTGTGCCTATGTGACATGTGCTCTGTTTCTTAAGGAACTTCCTATAAAATTGAGGTGACTTTGCCATCCAAGACTGTCCTGTTGACTGTTTGTTTTCATTTTACCTTTTTTCTTAATGCAGAGTGAAGATGATTTTTCTTTGAGTGGTATACCACTGACTGCACTATATTTTGATGGAAACTCTCGGATTCTCATTTCTGGTGACAAGAGTGGAATGGTAAAATCTACTGGGGATAGGTTTTGTTGAATGAAATGATTTTTTCTGTTATTTAACTATTTTTTTTTTCTTCTATTATTTGTACTTCAGGTTCGCATCTTTAAGTTTAAACCAGAGCCATATACAGCAGAAAACAGTTTCGTCTTTTTCCAAGGTATAGTTAAGCATACCATTGGATTGAAAGGTTTTGAAGTTGGGTTTATGGGTCATCTTCCTGCTCTTTATTTTAGTTGTATGAACAACAAAATAATCTTTTGCAATGGATTTTTTTTTCTTTGAACTTGAAACACAAGTACACATGAGAAGTAGTTTAGCCATTTATAAGAAATGTAGTTCAGATGTTCTATCAAATTTTAGCTCTCAATTGCATACTTATTTTCTGCAATCAATATATCCTAGAAATGACCACCATGATATATTCTCTTTCTCCTTTCTGTTTAATCTTTTTTGGTCCAGGAAGCACAAAGAAAAGGAACAATCATATTATCCGCACCCTACAATGGAAACACTTTCCGCCATAGCTCTTGTTGGACCAACTTTTTTCCTTGTGATTGCAATGTTCAGTTTCGTGTTTCAGATTGGTTCATTAGTCTCAGAGAAAGAGCTCATGGGTATGTTGAATAGTTTTTGAGTTTTTAGTTTCAAGGTTTGTTTGCCCAAATTTATTGATTAGGGCATCTGGGTAGTGTTAATTTTACGTGGATTTATGAAATCTGAATTTCTATTGTGGATTGGTAGAGAGCTATTTGAGTGGGTTGAGCTTGAGCCAATTCACTTCTGGCATTCCTTGCTTTTCATGGATCAGGTATGAATTTCTTATTATGGTTTAGTAATTTCATTATAGCACATGGGATTGATATATGCTGTAATTATATATAATTAGAGCAACAACTTCATTTATTATATCTTGAGAATATAGGCTTAATGAAATTTCAATGTCTTGATAGTCTCAAAATCAGATTAGTGTGAATTCTCCACTAGATTTTATTTTTTGTGCCTTTATCTATGTATTGGAGAATTGTCAATCTGATCCAGAAATGATAGGCTATAGGGTGATGGAGCTGTCTAGCCTAGCATGGGTGTCATATAACTTACATTGCTCGTGACCATTGTATTTATGATGGCTTCAGATGTATTGCTCTACTTTCGAATCTGATGCCAAGTTCTGGAATAGAAATATGATCGATGAAATGTTTAAAGTGCTTTTAATTTTGAATCATATTGCATAGGTAGTCAAGTTAATTTTATGTTTATTTGTCTACTTGATTGTCTAAATTATGATAATGTCGCTTTATCTATGATAGTATAACTATGGGGGAATCCTGGCGGGATCTGATGAAAATTCACAAGATACCTCAGAAATGGATATTGTTTCAAGCTGGAATGTTGCTCAGTATTTACCTGAGAAAATTCAGGTATGACAGCATCATTGCTGGATGGTAGCTTATGCACTCCATCAATCACTATCACAATCGCTGAGAGTTTTGAAGCACGTATTGTGAAATATCTGTGAAATAGCAAGTATAAAAGAGCAGATATGAATTGGGAATATAATGGTAGCATAGTCTGCCATTCATGGAATTTAAGGTGTATAATGTGCAAGGATTCCTACCATTAGCCCTTCTTTGTTTGAGAAACCAAGTTCTTGGGTACATTCTTACTATTGGTGTAACCCATAGGTTTATGTGTCATAAGGTGAAATGACTAGGCTTTTTGAGTACCTAGGGAACATGTTTAAGTTTGGTTCACCTTATGGTATGTATAATCAAGGTATGGGGATCAAAGAGTGATGTTGCATTTTCTCCCCTAATTGCCTCACGGGATATGAGAGTTATATTGTCATAGAGAAAGAGGTGTTATTTCTCCCCTCATTGCTTCATGAAGAAATGCATGATCCCTGGAATTTGAAATTTATTTGTTTAGAATCTCTTTTACTTAGTATTTTGGGCCGAGCCGGGTTTGAGCAAGTATATGTAGTGTTGATACCATACCTAGGCCTTGCATTTCTAATCTCGATTACCTGATTATCATCAATTTATTTTTATTTTTTCTTAGATATGATTACTAATAAAATTGCTAACTTAATGCAACATTATTTTGCAATGCGCTGTATACCTCAGCGTGGAACTAGGTGGACTCTTTCCCTGCGTTGAGACATGTGTTTTTTAAATACCAAACACAACAATATTACTATATATCTCAATCGGTGTCAGAGTTAGACCTCCATCTAATTATGCAAAATTTTGTCAAAAATTCAATAATTCATCTATTGAGTATTTTTATATATTATGTAGGTATACATATACATATGCATATATTTTAACATATAATAATAAATAAATACAACAAAAATCAAATTTAAACGGTTAATGAAATGATTTATTAATTTTAAAACTTATTATTTTTTCTGAAATACTATAATATACCAAAACAAAAAAAAAAATTAAAAAATTTTACCGCCTCGAGCGAAGCGCGGGTTTTCACTAGTGATTCTTTGAATTTGCATGTATTTGCTTTTTTAGATTTTACATATCGTTGATTGCAAGATTTTATATATATATATATATATATATATATATATATATATATATACTGGAAAAAATCTCGTTTTGCGAGTGAAATGATTCGTTTTTTATTTTATAATAATAATCATAATAATTATTATTATGAACACATAAATTAATAAAGTATAAAATTAATTATTAATGTGAACAAATTTAAATTAATTTATAATATTTTGAAAACAGAAAAATAATACGAACATGTTATGAAAACACAAATTTTTCTTTAAATTGAATCACTCTGATAAATTATGCAAAATATGTCATGAATTGAGACACGATACGAACAGACAAAATTTTCTCTAAATTAAATCACAATGATAAACTATGTAAAATATGAGATGATTGAGATATGACAAGAACACAACATAGAAAAAAATTATTAAAACACAACACAAAAAATAACATGAATACGACACGAATACACGAACGTGTAAATATATAAATTTATAATACTTTATATAAATTATTAACATGTAAAAATTTATATAAATTTATAATATTTTATATAAATTATTAATGTGTAAAAATTTATATAAATTTTAATACTTAAAAAACATAAAAAATTAACACGAACACACAAAAAATTTTCTAAATTGAATAACTATGACAAATTATGTAAAACATGTAATGAATTGAGACATGACACGAACACAATATTAAAAAAATAATTAAAACACAACACGAAAAATAACATGAACACGACACGAATACACGATCGTATAAAAATATCCATAAAATGAATTATTAACGTGTGAAATTTTTTATAAATTTATAATAGTTTATATAAATTATTAATGTGTAAAACTAATTATTAACGTGTAAAAAATTATATAAATTTATAATATTTTGAAAACACAAAAAAAAAAATACGAACACAAATTTTTCATTGAATTGAATCACTATGATAAATTATGCAAAACATGTCATAAATTGAGACACGACATGAACACACAAAACTTTCTCTAAATTGAATCACAATGATAAATTATGTAAAATATGAGATGAATTAAGACATGACACGAATACAAAATTGAAACATAACACGAAAAGAACATGAACACGACACTAATATAAGAACGTGTAAAAATATACATAAAACGAATTATTAACGTGTAAAAATTTATATAAATTTATAATACTTTGAAAAACAACAAAATAAATCGAACACGAACACACAATAGAAAAAATAATTAAAAAACAACGCGAAAAATAACACAAACACGATAGAATACACGAACATTTAAAAATATAAATAAAATAAATTATTAACGTGTAAAAATTTATATAATTTATAATATTTTAAATAAAAAATAATACGAACACACAAATTTCTATTATTTTTTTCTCTTTCTTTTCTTTTTCCTTTTTTTTCCCTCTCTCTTCCTTTCTTTCTTTCTCTTTCCTATAGCAACCAAAAAAAAAATGAACAGTGGCGGTGAATAGGCTGCCTTTGCAGGAAAAGATATAAAGTTTATCTTTCATATATATATATATATATATATATATATATATATATACTAAAATTCATTCCCTGCTGCGCTTGGAATTTTTTTAATATTTATAAATTTTTAATTAAATTAATAATTATAAATAAATTTAAGTCACTTATTTAAATAATTTTTTATATTTGAAATATCTTAGATAAATAAATTTAGAGTTAAAATCGAATCACTATGATAAATTATGCAAAATATCAGATGAATCGAGACACGACACAAACACATCCTGAAAAAATAATTAAAACATAACACGGATACACGAATGTGTCAAAATCTATATAAAACGAATTATTAAGGCTTAAAATTTTATATAAATTTATAATACTTTGAAAACACCAAAAAATAACACGAAAACTTCACGAACACATAATTTTTTTTTCTAAATTGAATCACTATGACAAATTATGCAAATATGTCACACAAAATTTTCTCTAAATTGGATCATAATGACAAACTATACAAAATAAGAAATGGATTGAGACATGAACACAATATAGAAAAAATAATTAAAACACAATACGAAAAATAATATGAATATGACACGAATACACGAACACGTCATAAATATAACGATTTATTAACATGTAAAAATTTATAATACTTTAAGCACACGAACAAAATATGAGATGAATTGAGACATGACACAAACACAAAATGAAAAAAATAATTAAAACATGACACGACAGGAAAAATAACATGAACCTGACACGAATATATAAACGTGTCAAAATTTATGTAAAATAAATTATTAACGTGTACATAAATTTATAATACTTTGAACACACAAAAATAACACAAACACATAATTTTTTTTCTAAATTGAATCACTATGACAAATTATGTAAAATATGTCATGAATTAAGACATGATACGAACACATCAATTTTTCTCTAAATTGAATCATAATGACATATTATGCAATATATGACATGAAATGAGACACGACACAAACACATAATAGAAAAAAATAATTAAAACACAACACGAAAAATAACATGAATACTACATGAATACACGAACGTGTCAAAATATACATAAAATTAATTATTAACGTATAAAAAATTATATAAATTTATAATACTTAAAACACATAAAAAAAATCACGAATACGAACACACCAATTTTGTTTATTTTTTTTCCCTTTCTTCCTCCTTTCTTTCTCTTTCTCCTTCTCTCTTTTTTTTTTTTCCTTCCTTTTTCCTAAAAAATAAAAAAACAACATGTGTCAATACCTCATCAATCTTGTAGTTCATTATATATATATATATATATATATATATATATATATATTGAGTAATTGCAAAACTGTTTTCCCAAATAAACATTAACTTAAATAGTATACTATATAAAATTGTACATCATTCTATATTAATATCAAAGATTGTACGTCAACCAACACAAGTTTTGTCCAACAAAAAAAGAAAAGAAAATGAAAATCAGATTTGGCCAAAGAAAAAAAGTAGTTGGGGATTAAAACTGTCCCATATTGGTTAATATTTAATCATATATATATATTTTTTTTTGAATTTTCCCTAATTAATTGTTTTTATTATTAGTAGTAGATTTTATTTTATATATTAACACGTGAAATTTCCTATAAACAATAAAAAGAATATTTTGTCTTTTTTTTTTTTAATTTATAAATGATAAGTAAAAAAAAAAAAAAATTCTAGACATAAGCAGGAATTACCAATTAACATGTTTTTTTTATTCTAAAATAATCATATAATTATGAGTTCGAAAATTTTATTTTATTAGGATGCTAATTTCTAAACTCCTACTTTAATTATAAACTGAGTTTTCATTATTTTTTATTTTTGTTGTCAAAAGAACACATAAAAGCTAACGATTTCTTAATTCTAATTAATTTTATTAGGTATTAAATAAAATTTTTAATAAAATAAAAGAAGAGAAAACGGCGCCGTTTACTTATTAAAGACTAGTAAATTACTACTAAAACTCCTCTCTATTTCTCTCTTTTACTTTCTCTTTCTCTCCAAACTATGTTGATTAAAAACCAATGGCACCCGCCGTCCGCCACCTGCTCTGGCACCGGTAATCCACCGCACTTCTCTTTCGTCTTTTTCTCTATCTGGGTTTTTCTTATATTCCTCAGTCTTTTTAATTTTAAAGACTAAAAGTTCATATAAAAATCATTGCTTTACATGAATTTGGGTTCTCTTCCTATGTAAGTATCTATGTTTATACATATATATTGCTGTAAAATCGAATTTTACTTATAGAAAACAGCTGATAACTCTATAAAAATACAATTTTTGGATTATTTTATACTCTCTCTGTATATGCATGATGCATGCATGTCTTCATGTATGTATGGATGTGAAAAAGTGAAATACATTGTCATTCCTTTTCCTTGAGAAAGTAATAAAAGGACAAATACTTCTTTTATGGAGTTTGAAAGCAAGAATGGGAAGCAGTTTTCTATGTGTTGTTGTTTTTAGAGTGATGATACTTATGGGTAGCTAAATTTGTGAAAACAGTTTTTGGGAAGTAAAAACTGATGAGATTGGGCAGGTAACAAACGATTGTTCTTAGTTTTCTTGAAATTGTTTTCTTCAGATGGTTAGCCATGTAGAATATTGTGATTTTGAGTACTATAAGCTGTTAATTTGTAGGGTGAGTGAATTAAAATACGTTTTTCATCTCTCTGTTTATAGTTACATATCATGACTTAACGGTACTTTGATTGCTATCATAGTAATTGGGAGACATATCGGTTAAATCTATTTTCACAATCTATTTGCATTTTTTAATTGAGTTTAGTCCATTGTAGCTTACCTCCTATGAAGCTTTTCTGAGCTCAGATGTTGATGGTATCATTTGTCCGGATTGCTTTTCTTTCCTTCAAGTTTTCTGAATGTTCACTACAATTTTGCAACTTTTCAGGCTAAATTAATGATCCCGGGGCAGGAATAATGCCATGTACCTGTTACAGGAACTGAGGTATGTGTGACATTGGCTTTGACAGTCTGATACTCAGAGATGGAATTTAAATTTAAAGGTATCGGCTGGGTGGGTGGCATTTACCAGAAGTTTGAAACGCTGTGCCATGAGGTTGATAATATTGTGAATCAGGTATTAATTCTTTGATCCCATTATGAGAAAACTGCTTCCCACCCCTCCCCCATCTTTATCAGCCATGCTGTGGTATCACTTGGCTGAATGAAATTATGGCGATCAGTAGTGTTTTATGCATGCTTGGCTTGAAAATTCTTTCATAATCTTGTAAATGGCTTTATCTGCAGGAGACTGTCAAATATGTTGAAAACCACGCACTAAGTGTGGGTAAAAGCATGAAGAGATTTTATTCTGATGTCATACATGATATACTGCCTCCTTTAAAACATGAAGGTCAAGGAGTGGCTTTAGAAAGAAGTGCTACAATTGATACCTATGTTAAGTCAAAGGCTGCTATTGAGGAAGATCACATAGACAGTGTTGGTAAGCTTTCACATGTTGAGCTTGTTGCAGTTGATCCCATTAAAAAACAGCTTGATCATGAACTTTTCCTTTCAATCAACTTAGTACTCCGACTTCTGTTGATGCCCTCGATGGGGCAGAGTCAGATACAATGTCTGGACAAATTAGTGATGTTTTAAAAACTACAAGCTCTGATGTAAATATAGAAGAAAATACCATAATGGAAAAAACATCTGGATCTGATGTAGTAGAGTTGATCTCTCCTAGCAAGGAAGAATCCTTGGCAGATTCATTGGTGAATGAATTCATTGATTGTAAAGATAAAAATTCATTTGGAATTGGGGCCGAAGTTTCTCTTACGTTGTCTGTTCATGATATGGAGTTTCAATCCCCTCAAAAAGAGGGAACAGTTAGCGATAACATTGCAGTTGATGTGGTCAAAAAACAGCTTGATTTTACTTTTGGTGAGCTCTGTCTTGTAGACCAACCAGGGAACCCTAATTCTATGGATTCCCTTTTGGGGAAAGAATACGTAAAATCAGAACAAGTTGCTGATGTTTTGAAAGATACAAAACCTGAAGTGAGCATAGAAGAAGATGCCACAATAGAAAAGCCTTCAGCATCAAAGGTGTCAGAGTTAATCTCTCCTGTTGAGAAGGAAGCCTGTGGAGCTTTATTGTTGAGTGAGTTCATTGATTGTGACGATAAAGAACCGTTTTGGGTTGAAGCTGAGGTTTCTCCTGCAACTTCAGTTCATGGTGTGAGAAAACCATCTATATATGATGCTTCGGAGTTGATCTCTCCTGGTGACGAAGAACCCTTAGGAGCTTTGTTGGTGCATGAGTTTGTTAATTGTAATGATAAAAATCCATCTGTGGTTCGCACTGATGTTTTCTTCTGCAAATTTAGTTCATGGTGACCAAAATGCAAGACTAGTTAAGAATGACTTTGCAGATGACTCTGAGTGTGTCTCGGATGCTTCAGGCGGTATTACTTCTTCCAAAATGACTTCTTCAGTCATTTGTTGTGAGGGAAATATGGCAGAGGTTGGAGTTGATTCTTCTTGTGTTTCAGTATTTAAGGAATTTTATTTGACTAAGAATTCACCTGAAAACTCACCTGCAAAAGCATTTATTTATGATGACCCCATTGATGTGGCTGAGTTGGTTTCTCACAATGTACAATCATCTTCTATGTTGACTCCACTTCTATCAAATGAGAAGGAGCTGGTGGGGGCAGTATCCATTTCGTCTAGAAATGACCTGTCCATGGAATCACTTGGTTAGTATCCCGTTCTTATGTAATGATAAGCATCTATTTGTTTCCTTATACAATTGGTTTTCATCGTACTTGTAATTTCGCAGAAAATTATGCCTCCAGAATTGTTAATCCCAAAAATGTTTACTTTGGTGGTGAATCTGCTCAATTTCAGGCTTTATCCTCGTCTGATATTGGTATGCGAGCAAAATGCATAATTTGATAGCTTTCTTATCTGCCCTCTTGTAAAAGTGTGTCTCCATTCTCACCTTTATTTAATGTCAAATGTCATGTTGTAATTATGATATCAATAATGATGATGCAAACTGTACAATTTCAACCTTGCAGACATGATAATAATGACAAGAATTTTGTACTTCAGATCTATGTTACTCGGACTTGGGTGTGAATGTCGGACGCGGGTATGTGTCCGACACAGGTATGTTTGATTTATTCTAAGTTTTTCCATGTATTTGGAGGATCCTTGGGGGATCATATCCCCATACCCATGTCCGAATATGCGTCGGACACGGGTACTTAAAGAAAAATGAAGAGTCGGAGCAACATAGCTTCAGATGCTAAACCTTCAGAAACCTAGCTTGCTTTACATCAGTGGCATGTACATGTCTAGTCGTTAATTTTTCTGCCAATTGGGATACGAGGCCACTCTATGTCCAATAATGAAATAATATAACTTTAAAACGAAGGTTTCTGGAAAAAAAATATGTTGGTAACATATTTAAATGGTTAGGTCATTCAGATATGTGATCATAATGACTTTCTAAATATCAATGTATTTATATGTGTGTGTGTTTGTATTTCTAAAGTATGAAGTCATTATTCTTTGCCAATGATGAATGAATTCCTAAATGTTATGCATTTTTGGAGGACTTGGTTTGCACCATACCATAAAATGTTGTGTTTTACAGTAGCTTTTGATATTCTCATTGGACTGAAATAACTGTTGCTGGAGAAGTTTAACTAATCCTTTACCTTCTCTAATTTTGAAAACCCTAAAACAGGACCTATAGATGATTCCACAGATGATATCAGTATTTCTTCCATGGAGACCGTTGAATTGCGTGACGAGGTGAAGCTTGAGGATAGCTGTGTCATTTTTGATAGTACTGCACTTTATGCCGTCTCTCGTATAATGAGAAAACACAGATCATACAAGGTTTCTCTCTCTCTCTCTCTCTCTCTCTCTCTCTCTCTCTCTCTCTCTCACACAAACACACAGTTACATGCATTGGACATCTTATGTTTCAACATGACAAAATATGATAGCAACTATGTTACTCCGACTCTTCATTTTCCCTGAAGTACTCGTGTCCAACATCTGTGCCTGACACATATTCGGACATGGGTATGGAGATACGATCCTCCAAATATATGAAAAAACATAAAAAAAAATTGAACATACCCGTGTCGGACACGTAGGATAGCAATTCTCTAAAAGTCTAAATGAATTTTCTGTTTAATTAGTATCAAACTTGGTGAATAAGTTGTTGATGAGAAAATTGCTTGTTCACAATGCAAATAGAGAGTTGATATTATGAGTATCTATATATACACCTTATTTGCTAAGTATTTGAATACTTACAATTTGATAGTCATAGTTCCTTTATTCATTTTCTTTTCTTTTGTTTTTGTGAAGGATCTATTGCGATTGAATTTTGTTTCAATTTTGTGGGAATCATTAGCAATGATTAATGGTGCATTCAGATTAAAAAACAAAAATTGATAATCTTCTCCAAGATTCGGAAATGGAAGGATTTAGAAATTAAGAATACATAGATTGAGATTCTATAATTGAAGAAAGGGAAGTTAGAAATGAAGAATGCTTGGTATGTGGAGTTCCAACTATCTGCTTGATACATACATTATATATAGATGAAATGAACTTTATGCTACTTTTATGCTATGTTGCTCCGACTTTTCATTTTTCTTGAAGTACTCATGTTCGACACTTGTATCCGACACATATCCAGACATGGGTATGGGGATATGATCCTCCAAGGACCCTCCAAATACATAAAAAACTTAGAAAAAATTGAACATACCCGTGTTCGACACTCACACCCGAGTCCGAGTAACATAACTTTTATGTGATACTTTAGATAAATGGGACCGAATTAGGATGTCCTACGCCTTACCTAATAGCTTTTTCTTTTTTGTTTTTAACTTTCTATATGATCTTAGCTAATTTGATTTGCCTGCTACTTTGTTATTCTCTTTCAATAGAAAAGGATCCAGGATGCTTTAACTTCAAAAAAGAGGCTGGCAAAGGAGTATGAGCAGCTAGCAATCTGGTTCGGAGACGCGGACATGGGGTCAAACCACGATTATTTACAAACTCTACGGCCATCTTCCTCCACCACAACCTTGGAGTGCAAAAATATGCAGACAGAACTTGAATGTGATTCTGAGTGGGAACTCATCTAAGTGAAGAAAGAAATTAGGTTGGTTGGCTTCGACCGGATTCATTCTCAAGCCTTTTGCTTGTGCCATAAGAAATGAGTTACACTGTGAAAAATCATGTTCAAAGTTCCACCTTCTGTAAAGGTAATTACAATAAAACGGCGGTTTATCAATCTGTCATTGTAAATCATATATCTAGTTATGTTGTTCCGATTATTCATTTTTTTTGAAATATTTATATCCGACATCTGTATCTGACGCATATTCGAATACGGGTATGAAAATATAATCCTTCAAAGATCTTCTAAATACATGAAAAAATTTAGAATAAATAAAAAATATCTATATCGGATACATACCCGTGTCCGACACTAAGACCCGCGTTTGAGTAACATAGATATCTAGTTCTATATATTTTTCTTATACATATTCAGTGGGCAGAAGCCATTTTTTCTTCATAATTAAGCTTTATAGCTCTCTTTTTGACGAAAAGCAGGAAATACGTGCCAATCACTAAATTTGTATGATCATTTTGAGAGGAAATCTTATTTGTTGAGGTTGCAAAATTTTTTGGTAACTTTACAACAAATATGCAAACAAAATCTCATTCCATGTATCAGTTACTCCTGGTAAGCACCAATGAATGCAATCAGCAAAATTCTTTGGGTCAGCTCTCTGTTCCTTTGTCAAGAGTTTGCCCCTTGAAATTCTTTATGATTTAAATAAATTCCTGTCAAGTTTGCCAACCAGAGTCGATTGAAATTATTTATAATTTCTTCGATTATACAAACGAATTTTTTGGCAGTTTTGTGGCTGCTTTTGGATTTCTTGCTGCAACCAGCATCGGCTTTGCTGCTCTTAATAGGATAGGCCTTACATACCACAAGTTTTCAATAGATCCGGTAATTTTGAACACGAACAACACTACACGAAAAATAACACGAAAACGACATGAATATGTCAAAATCTATAACACGAATTATTAATCAATAATCAAAATTTATATAAATGTATAACAAGAAAAAATAACACAAACATGATATGAATACATGAATTGTTAGGTTTAGTTTCTAGCAATAATTCCCAGTGGTATGTTACAGGGGAGGGTTTTATTATTTTTTTTTCCAGTTAAGGTGGGGATATTCCATTCATACAAGTATAAAAATTGTGAAATGACATTTGGTCTCATTGCAGGCAGGCAAATCACTCTTATTCTTAAACCTTACCTTAACCTGATGTTGGTTCAATTCAACATGTTTAATGGGATGAACAAAAACTCAAGAGATGTCAAAGCCTGTAACGAAGGAACAACGAAAAGAAAGAGATAAGCAGCTATTAAAGTATGGACTATGGAGCCATGACCTACAAAAAACCTTCTTGCCATAACTATGTTCATCATTATATTACAATTTGGTTCTGAAAGACGATTACCGTTAGATAAGATTCGCGTGATGTAACTGAAAGAACCAGCTTTGCACAACTTCAGTTCTACAAAAATTTGAGTGTTGCATTGTCGTTCATCATCCCTATGAAAAGGTTAGAATAAAAGAGACTTCGTTTTGCAGTTCGATGGGTCCTCTTCAAATGTTCGGATGTGAGTGTCGGATTCGGATATGTGTCTGACATAGGTATGTTCAATTTTTTTCTAAGATTTTCATGTATTTGGAGGGTCCTTGGAAGATTATCTCCCCATATTCATGTCTGAATATGCGTCGGACACGGGTACTTTAAAAACAATGAAGAGTTGGAGCAACATAGATGCTAAGCTAAGCTAGAACCACATTTTTAAAGTTGTTGGTTGATACTTGGTAAACATCTTGAATCATCTACAAAAATAACACGAAGCTCATTAACACAAGCCTAGTCTCAAAAGCAGAGAAATAAAAATACTGCATGATACATATCATCTAAAAGTCAGTAATACTTTCAACTAACATCTACGAAGGGAATAAAAGTAAATCAGCATCTACCTGATGTTTTCTAGCTCTACCAAGATAAAGATACCATAACTATCTTAGAACTCCTTTTTTCCTCTTCTAAAAACATCAGCCATTAGAGGCTCTATAGAGAAGCAAAAAATAAGCAATGACAAGTGGCATTCTGAGATGGATATTTCAGAAACAAAGTACCCTCGTGTCTTGATGAATATTTCACATGAAATTCAATACTAGTACCATAAAATAAAAGTTCATTAGCCAAGATAATGACCCCTACCTCAGTTAAGTCCATTAAAAAACAAGGTGCTCACATTATCCAGATGAACTATCACTGTCAGAGTCTGCATGAAAGTATTAATGTGATAAATCAGGCATATATACACCCATAAGAGCATAATAAAAGGAAAAACTTTAATATTTACCACTTGATGCGGATCCAGAGTCACTGACAGAACTACTTGATCCACTCTCGTTATTTTGTAGCCTTTCTCCATGAATTGGAGGTGATGTGGGAACAATCCTTTCCACTGCTTAACAATCCAGCCAGTTTTAATAATGAGTGCACAAAAATTTAATTTTCTTAAGAACCAAACAAGCGAGTGTAGACCAAAGCAGAGCAAATTCTTGTAGGTTCATAGTGATTACCTGTTTCAGCCATTTTTGGTACCTCTTCAGCAGGTGCTTCCATATTCTGCAAAAAGAATAACAACAAAATGTTCCAGTGAACAACAATTCTAAACAAGCAAAACAGTCAGATGTTCAAATATCACTCATTCATCATCTTACAGTCTCCTGAATATTTTGGTCATCTTCTGCATTTGCTTGAAGAGCAACTTCAGGCTTTTTCTTGGTTTTGCTCAAACTCTTCTTATAGTTGGTCACAAATCTATTAAGTTCCCAAAGTGTTTCGGGATCAAGACTGTCAATATCCACCTCAATCTCATCTTCTTGCTGGAAAAGTGCTGGGTTCCTCTTTCTAATAATCTGGACAATGCTATCGATTTTCTCTGAAGGCAAGTTCTGAAGGTTCACATTGAGTCTCTGCTTCTCCTCATAAGCCATATCCCTCTTATCAGGATCCTTTGCCTTGGGTTTCTTTGGTACTGCAAACCTACCTGTAGGAGTCAAGTTCACAGCTCTTGACTCGGGATCAACAGGCATTGTCATGGATTCTGATCTCTCCAGAGTCCTAGCTTCTAATGGTAGTGGTGAAGGAGCAGGAGCTTGAACTGGAGCTGAAGCTGGAGCCGGAGCCAGAGCAGGAATTCTCCTTGAAGTGGGAGTTGGCAAACTGTAATCATGATTCCATTCAAACCTCTTATTAAGATTATACTCAGACTCTATAGCTGCCCAGTTTTCTTCAAATATCCCCGACAATGTATCTGCCATAAAATGCACATCATGTCCTTTAGGGTTATACAGCATTGCATTACTGAAAGTTAGTCTCACATCCTCTGCAAACCCCTTGGGTGACTTGTACCAATTCTTGTGAAACCTAGTCTTCACCGTACCGAAATCCATAGGATGCTTAACAATTGAATAATAATCATGTAACCCAAGTCCCTTCACATCCACCGGTTTATGAAACACCCAACCAAACTTATGCTTCATTAACTTCCCTAACAAATTACTACAACTTTTAAACAACTGATTCGAAAACTTCTCCGTTGCAATCCCACCTCCCACTTGACCCCCATTACTCTCCACAAACTCACTCCTACAACCATCACCATGATTACTATGATCATGATCTGTCACTGACACAGATAATCCATGAAAAGGCTTTGAACTAGGCAATCCTACAGAACAAACATCAGAATTTACTCTAACTAAACTTCCACCACCTCCTCTATCAACATTCTCATTCCCTGAAACCAGTGAATCCGCATACCCCTCACTAAACCTACTTTCTTTAGCCTCAAATTTCTTAACTAAACCCCTAATTTGCTCAAGTTCACTAGCTAACTTCCTCTTAAAAACTCTAACCTCATGCTTGGACAACACATTCAAGCTAATCTTAACAAGGTTATCATATTTAACATACCTAGCTGTTGCAGTCCCGTTGGCAGCATTCTGTGCACCCTGCTGCAACCGATTACGGCTGGACGAATCGTCTGACGCCACAAAATCAATGGGATGGAGTGGCAGCTGCTGAGAGGAGTTGTTATCATCAGTTTTAATGGTGGTGGCTAGAGTTTGCTGAGAAGAATGTTGAGGGACAAAGGTGGGATTTTTGGGTTTGTTGTGGTTTTTTCTGGTATAAACTTTGTTATTATTTGATTCTTCACCTTCAATTTTCCATGTAGCCATTCAGAGAAAGCAACCCAAAAAAGGATCAGATTTTTAAAGAAAAAAGAGGAGAAAACCCTTATTTAAGAAATACCCAGATAGGCTACAAGGCTTAAAAATGGGGGTTTCTTTATGGTTTATGTTGGGGTTGTACGGAACTTAGGGTTTTTGAGAGGAAAGGAGAAAAGGGAATTAAATTTTAGGGTTTTTGAGAGAGGTAAAGAAAATTGATAATTAGGATTAGAGGGAATTTGGAGGGAACTATTACCTAATAAAAATTTAATTATAAAATATAAAAAAAAAATAAAATTTTAATATATATGAACCATAAATATAAGTCAGTAGATTCAGTAAAAATAAAAATCGAATTGCGATCCGTTTCGACGTATGAACAAATCTTAGGAATTTTTTTTTGTTGGTTCACAGGAAAAAGAGAGAGAGACTCTGAACTGAGAGGTGAGTTAGTGCACGCGCTGGAGAGAGCGAGTGAGGGAAAAGGGAAAGAATGTTTAGGGTATTGCCACATCAGATGTGACCCTTAAATACAATTTGGCTAAATAATTTTTTTCCTTTAATTTGGTTATTTTTTGGAAGAAGAAAATTGCTTATGAGTAAAGGTAGCAAGTAGATGGGTGGGTTCATCTCTGTCATTTTAAATTTGAATTATTTTGAGTTACGTATTTTAATTTGTGTTGGATTTGAATACAAGTTAGAATAAAAATTTCATATTTTTAGTATTAAGTTCAAAGTTCTTACGACGCTTATAAAGATTAAAGGATTGAATCAATTTTCTAAACATTAAATCGAAAGTTGATTTCTTCTTAATGTAAAATTGAAAGAAAAAAAAATCGTTGATCGCATATATATATATATATATATGTTACTAATAATAAAAATATTTATTAATAAAGTAGAAATAAAGAAAAAAATATCAATATCTTAGTAGAAAAAAAAAAATGCAAAACGTGCGCTAAAACGAAAAGCAACAAAGCAAATAATGATTTAGCAGGTTATGTATCTTCATGGAAAAGAGCCAGTCCTAAGAAATGACTTCCACCTTTTCCCACAACTCATTAGGAGGATTTTTGAGTAGATTGATAAATCCTCTTTACAATTTTCATTTTTCTAATTTTTTTCATCGACCTTATTCTCCTTCTTATTCAACATTGTTCCACCACCTATTGTTAGAAGGGTTCATCAACCGAGTCGTGACCCAAATTTTTTTCACATTTTTTTATCTAAGTTCGGCTTGAATCTAACCCGAGCCGACCCATAAGCTTGAATTACTATTTAAAAAAATATTAAAAAAATTATTTTCATATTAATATTTATATATTTTTATAATTAAATTAAATAAAAATACTTTTTTATTAATAAATTGTAATTCGGATCGAGCTGGTCTCGAATTAAAAAAAATGCTTATCCAGACTTAACCTAATACGAACCGGACCTGATGAGTAATCCGATCCTTAAACAGACTTACTTGCTGATGCACTTAATATTTTAGGGTCTACTCTAATATTCTCTTCACCTTCTTCCGACACATCATATTTTACTTGTTAGCAATACTTTCTCTCTCGTCAAAAAAATCCCTTTACAGGTGGCATTGAAGGTTTTTATTATCTGTGCTACCAAGCAATTCCTGATTAGAGATTATTAACAAATATTAATACTATATTAACAGTAGTTTGGAATGAAGCTTGTGAAAATGATTTGATTCTATCATTAATCGAATAGATATAGACTAGCATTTGATTGGCTCAATATTCATCTTATCTTCGAAAATCCTTTCATAAAAGACTATAATTTGGTGGATTCAACAACTTATACTTATTGGATGGGAGGCCCTGGGATGATCATTGCTAAGTAGATTCGCATTTCAATGAAAGCAACATATTTTTCAGATGACATTTTCCAACCTAATCCAAACTTTTGATTTCTCAGTTAAATAAATACCCGATATCTAATATATTAGGTTACTTGAACTTTTTATTTTCTTTAAAATATTTGTGTTCGACACTTATATCCAACATATATTCGAATTTGAGTATGAGTATGAGAGTATGATTCTTCAAATATATGAAATAACTTAAAAAAATTTAAACATACTCATATCGAATACATACCCGTATCTGACATTCACCTCAAATTCGTGTAACATAACTAATATATCTACAACTAGTGTACATAGTTCTACTTTTTATGAAGATATTCTGGTGAAAATAAAGAAGATTGTGTACTATTACTAATTGCTGCTAGGAATACTTGAAGAAAATTGCATATATATTACAACTTAAGCTTAAAAAAGAAAATAAAAAACTCTTACAGAGCTTAAATTAATCTAAGATACAGAACTGGCTGCTCACAGGATACTGCTTACACCAAAAGAGAGACAGAAAAAGAATAAAAAAGTCTTATTTTACCCGGACTCGAAATGCAAGCCTACAAATATCCTTGAGAAGGATGAGCTTACTGTTATTATTTTTGGTGCACAGAAAATTTCTGCAGCTCAAACCTAAAATTTCTACTAAAAAAAGTCTAAAAAAACCAACTTTAGCAGAAACGGGATAACACCACTTTAACATGACCCGTCACGTGTAGAGTCTACAAAAGAGTCTAGCACGTGACAAATTCAGAAATGACAATAGGCAGTAGAACAGAACTTGGACTTTGATACCATGTTAAGCATCCAACTTAAAACCAATTGATAATAGACGAAAAGAACCAACCTGAATAGAAAACCACATAAAACCTGAGACTTAAGATAACACCACTTTAACCGAACTTATTCTTTCATGCTACATTCATATGAAAATGAGCAAAGAATTTAATGTATCCTCTCATGGGATTTATGAGGCAAAAGAAAGAACTAAGTCCCCCTAGACACCACTCTGCAAATTCCTGACATCAACTACCTCAAAAGCTGCTGATCACTATTAGTGATGTTCAGGATCTGGTCCTCCAGGCGAGATCCTTTCAGGATCACCACCCAGCATCCTTCTGTAGTAGGCAATTTTGGATAAATCATAACCAAGTTTCTTTAAGATAGTGCTGCTATCAATCTTTTTGGCCATTATTGGGATACTATAATATAGGATTTTCGAACTTATAGCGACGGATTTTTGGATTTTACCAATGATTTTTGGACCGTGAGAAGGCCTTCCCTCAGAATTTTCCACTTCAAGCAACAATAGAGTGATCATGAACAACAGCAACAGCCTAGTATTTGAAGCAGTAGCCATAGTATATATACTCTTTTAACAATGAGAAAAGATGTAAAGTGATCGATCAATAAACTTGCCAAGCTTGGTGAAGCAACTTAAACTAACAGTTATCTTTTATACTGAAGGAGAATTACCTGTGCAAACCAGTGGGACAAGGACAAGATTGAAATGACATTATCATAAAAAAGTCCTTATTTTCTTCAATATAAGACATGTTGATATTGGAACATCGACGTATATAAAATCAGATAAAATTTTGACAGAAAATGGTTTGTCTTCTATCCAAAACGCAGCCAATTTTCTGCTTTCTTGAGTCATCTCCATTAACTTACACAATAAAAAAATTGGTATGTTTCATTTCCAATCCTTATTACTTGCGTAGCAAAGTTGGTGTTTTTTCCCTTCATAATTGGTGTGGCAACTCGAAAATCTAGTCATTGTTGTTCTCTAGTGCTTATCTTAAACTATTAACATTATGACAGAATTGACTCAAAAGCTCATGAAGACAATACAACCTTTGATCATTAGCTCATATATATCCCTTTGTCTGTTCCTAAACCCTTTTTTTTTTCTCCAATAGAAGGAACTTGAAAGTTGTCCTTATGCATGAATATGGAAAATATAACTTCTTTAATCTATTTGTGGTTTGTTTTGGCATTTTGTAAGCCGCACGCATGCATAATCCTTTTAACATTTTCGGGTAGCAAATTCTTTTGTCCACATATCTTGACACGTCGGACTTTACATAATTGTATCTAAAATCTATGTTACTCGAATTTCGAGTTAAGTATTAGATTCAAATACGAGTATGATATGGTTACATTCAATTTTTATTTTTAAAATTTATTCATATATTTGGAGAATCGAACTTCCGTACGCATATATAGAATATATAGTTTTGTCGGCTAAACCTGACATAAAAATTGGCACAAGTGATATACGAAAACAAATACTTAGAATTGATGGTAAAGGTGTATTAACATTATAGTTTTACAGGTCAAAATGGCAGGAAGGTCAAGGGATAATCATTTTTGCATTGAATTTTCAGAAGGTTTAAGGTAGGGTTTGAGTAAGAATTTGTCGGAAAGGTATTAGATAGAATTTGGATTTGGAAAATTAGTGAGGATAGAATCATACATCAGCGTATCTTATCTACATGGAAACAGATTATTGATTAAGACAGCATGTAGAATGTTACATGCTTACATGATTAACAGAGATTTAAATAACAGTCTTAACGCAATATTATAGTCGTTATTTTACGATTTTAATTTTCTTCATTGTCGATATTCACGATTGATATTTATCGTAAACGTGACGCAACCAAAAACGTGTCCTCAACCGTAATTTAAATCCCTGATGTCTAGAGCTTGTATACTACTAAGATCGTCAATATACATATCAAAACTTGTCAAAGTTTACTCAACTATATCCACATTCAATGGTCGAGGTATCATCATTGATGATTGAATGCTATTTAGAGATTGACGAGCAGATCAGAATATTTGCCTTCGGATTAACATGGCCTGTTGGCCCTAGAGTTTTTTTTTTTTAATACAATGAAAGTCGCAACTCGGAAATAGAAAAAAAGGTGCAGATGCTGAAATTCGAACTCCAAAACTGTTAGATACCATCTTTTAAAGATGATTATATTTAACTAACTGAGTTAAGTTTTGAATTCTGTTGACCCGTAAAGTTATCTACAGCTTTCTCTATGCTTATATCGACAACTCTGTTATTACTTATTATGCAAGAAAAACACTATCCGTACTCAAAATTCGTAGTTTCGGTAAGTATTTTCAGAAATTTAAGCATCCATTAAGTGTGAAAAGCTGGAGTAGCAAGTGAAGTTGCTTCCAATGAATACATATGTAGCAACTTCTTGTGTATTTACATATATCACTTGAATTTGACTTTCGCATAGACCTGCTCATGGCCGGGCCGCAACCCAGTTTTTTTTTTTAATTCTTTGCCCAGGCCCGGCAGGCCCGAATTTACTGTTTATCATATTAAAAAAAATATATTTTTAATATTTTTTAATTAAAAGTAAATAAAATAATAATATTATAATAAAAAAATATTGTTTCGGGCCGGCTCGGATCAAAAATATCCTGTCCAGGTCTAGCCTAATACGAGTCGGGCCGGGCGGGCTGTCCGACCCATGAGCAAGTCTACTTTCTTAGGGTATTTACAACTTTTTGTGTTTTAAAAGTAGCGGATGAAAATAAAATATTATACAAAAATCATAAATTTTTAATGCAATTTACTAGTATATTCCTTTTAATCATAAAGGAATCAAACCAATTAACTATACGCTATAAATATGTTTTCCTAACTCTCTTGACTATGTATCCACTAATTTGAATTATGTTATCCGGATTTGAGATGAGTATTCGATATGAGTATGTGTCTGATATGAGTATACTCAAAAATTTAAATTATTTTCATATATTTGAAAGATCACAAATTCATGTCCGATTATATACTGAATACATGTATCGAATAAAATTTGAACAATTAGGATTGGAGATAAGTAACGATTAGTAGAGTAACATTTGAAGCATTCAAACTTTCTACAAAAGGCAAGGACTTTCTAATATATCGGATATCTTACTTTTGAAAAGCAGATCGATTCTCGCTATAGCTAGAAGAAGCTTTGTCTGCGCAACTAAATATTTCCATGACATCATCTTCCTCTTCTAATCTTAATTTTAATCTTATCCTTATACTCTATAATGAAATGGATGCATGTATATCTTGTTGACATTCATAAATTGTTATTTTATGCAAAGAAATCTTAATATACTTGAAGGTAACGTTTAGTATCACTTACAAAATCATCGTGGTGATTTAATTATCATGGTGATAAGACTATCAAAGTAATTTGATCACTAGTGATTTTATATTATCATGTTTGGTATAACATTATAAATCACTAGTGATCTTAAAGCACAATGTTTGGTATTACAAGAAAAAAAAAGATCATCGAGTATAAAATATCCAAAATAACCTTTCAAAGAAGCAAAATTCTTTTTTTTTTTTTTTGTTTTTCTTATAGGGACATTTTTTCACTTATCTTTTCTTAGTACTAAGATTATTGCTTTTAAAAAATTATTTATGGACAAAAACTTATATATACCATAATAAGGATTGAGTAACCGCTGTCATCTCCCGATTCATTTGAAACAAGGGCCGACAACCGATCTGTTGCGGGTCGACGCAGGCAGGCTACGATTGGGCCAAGTTGCGACGAGGTGATTGGTCCGTTGCACAAAGACAACAAAGCTACTGCTATCATCACTTTAAAATACAAAAGTTTAGATGTCTACGCTAAGGATTAGCTTGCAATTTTTTACACGTGTTTTTTTTTTGTTGTTGCTATTTTCAAGGCAAATTAGTAATAAAATAACATAAAAGATTACTTTCTCACGGTGATAAAACTTTCTCATCCTTTTAGATGAGAATCAGACCACTCATTGAGATAGTGATCTTATCACCCCACTGATTTAAGATTATTGCCACGTAGGATTTTTAAATTGGTAACAAACAAGGTGATGTAATTACTGAATGCAAATCACCTTGATTTTTATAATGATCACCTCATACCAAACATCTCGAACTGTATTTACATTTCCCCGTTACAAAACAGTTTCTCAAAAATCATAACCTTTTAAAAACATTAATTAGTGTATAAATTGCAGCAACAAGAAGCTTCAGTTCAATAATATTATTGTTGATTCAGTTCTCTTTGATTTTATTCTCTCAAAAGTCTATGAAGCACGGACACGTCTATTTCCCGTGCGTACCAGCGTCCGATACGTCTTCGAACTTTAATTGTTGGATTCTTGGAAGAACAAATTCAATCTAAAAAGAAATTTTGAATAATATATTGGAAAGAATCCCAATCCCTCCTTCCAAAAAAAAAAAAGTGTATCTTCTTATTTCTTTGTTTGACAGATGATAGGACCTACAAATATAGTTGGTGAATATATATATATATATATATATATATATATATATATATATAAGGAGAGATCCATTTATATTAGTATAAAATTAAATTAGTTTTACACATTTTCGTATCTTTTTATACGATTTATATTTTAATAAACAGACCGTCGGATTTAACAAAATAATTGTACTCGTCATGCACGTAAAGTTTTGAATCGATCTGATATCTCTATCATATCGATCGAGTCCTTTTCAATATATATTTAACGGTTGAAATTTTTTACATCGAACAAATAGTTAGACATTTTTAATCTACTCGAAACTCGACGTGCATGATTTACGTGAATAGAACATGAAATACAACTGTCGGATTAAACAAATATAAATCGTATAAAAAGTTAGGAAAGTGTGTAAAACTAATTTTGTTTTACACTAGTGTAAGTGGATCTCTCTTCTATATATATATATATATATATATATATATATATATATATATATATATATATAATGGGGCCTTCTCTTGGTGGTGGGTTAGTACTTTAAAACAGTATAATGCATTTCATTCAAATTATGCCACATAATTATTTTTTTTAAAATTAATTATTTATTGTAAGAATTATTAATAAATTACTGAAATAAATATTTATCATTTAATTACTACATGTAATTTATAATAAATAATTGATTTTTTCAAAAAATTTAATTGCCTCACATGATTTGAATGAAAGAGATATATACTGATCTAGAATAATAGTTTGATACACCATATTTGTATTCCCTGAAAATAATCATAAAATCTTGATATACCTTTCTTCCAATTACAAAATATTCTTTATGATATCAGTATTAAACACATATTAGTTTGATATTATACCTTTACATGGTACTACATACAGTTAAATTCATTTTTTTAATAAATGAGGTTACTTGGGATTGAAACATGACGATTGTGTATCACCTCCATTCTTGCCAGCAGGATGAAAAAATGCTTAGCTTCTCTGATCAGCCCTAATCAAAGTGCTTTTATTGAGGGTAGTGGTATCACTGACAATGTACTGATGGCTCAAGAACTTGTGAGGGGATAAAGTAGATCATCCATCTCTTCAAGATGCACCATCAAGGTGGAGCTCTAGAAGGCTTTTGACTCCCTGGATTGGGAGTTCATCATTTATGTCCTTGGTTCTTTGGGATTTCCAGATGTGTTTATCAACTGGATCAACAGCTGCATTACGACACCAAGATTTTCCTTGTCAATAAACGGATGACTTATTGGATACTTTCAAGGAGCTAAAGGGGTTAGACAAGGGGACCCCATTTCCCCTACCTTTTCGTTCTAGCTATGAACGTTCTCTCCAGGCTTTTGGACTTTGCTGTTAAGTTTGGTGTTTTTTCTTATCATCCCAAGTGCAAGAAGCTTAGCCTAACTCACTTGTGCTTTGCAAATGATTTGCTTATTTTTACAAAGGGGAGACTTGACTCTATCATGGGGGTTCAAGAGGTATTGAAACTGTTTTACTAAATGTCTGGTCTGCAGCTAAACTGCTCAAAAAGTGAGCTTTTCTCTTCTGGCTTAAGTTCAGAAGTTCTTCAAGACATCCATCATGCCACTGGATTTAAGCTAGGTTCACTACCAATTAGATACTTAGGGGTTCCTTTGGTCACCAGAAAGCTAACAGAAAAGGATTGTGCACCCCTGTTAGAGAAAGTGAGAGCCAGAATCAATAGCTGGGCAGCCAAGCTCTTGTCTTACGCAGGTAGGATGCAACTCATCCAATCTATCCTGTTTAATATCCAGAATTATTGGTGTAGATACTTCATGCTGCCTAAAAGTGTCCTTAGCAAGATTAACCAGCTCTGCTCCAGGTTCTTTTGTACTGGTAAGGACTCCTCAGCAAAGCGTGCTAGGGTCTCCTGGCAGGATATTTGTTACCCCAAGTTAGAGGGAGGTCTTGGCTTCAAAGATTTATTCACTTGGAACCAAGCTTGTGTCTTGAAACACATTTGGGCTTTTTTCTCCCAAGCTGGTTCGTTATGGATCGCCTGGATCCATGCATACATATTGAATGGGAGATCACTCTGGCATGTTCCTGTAGCCCAATGCAATGAGCTGGGGTTGGAAGAAATTGCTGAAGCTCAGGCAACTGGCAGGTGGTTTCCTAATACAACAAAATGGCAGACAAGTTTGGAAATTTCCAAGGCCCTCTTACTCAGCTACAAAAGTCTGGCACAATATCAGGCTGAGAAAGCAAATGGTTGTTTGGGACAAGCTGCTTTGGTATTCACACCATTACCAAAACACTCGATGATCTCTTGGATGGCTACTCACAACAAGCTGCCAACAAGGGACAGGCTGCAGTCATGGGGGATGGATGTTGATGTAACCTGTGCTCTCTATCATACAGAGCAGGAAACCCGAAATCATTTGTTCTTTGAGTGTATCTTCTCAAAGACAATTTGGTCAGAGATTTTGAAACTTTGCCAACTGCAAAGAGAAGTTCATGGATGGGAAGTTGAGTTTGTTTGGGCTGTCAGGAAGCTCAAGGGTAGGTCTCTATTAACCACCACTCTGAAACTAGCTTGGAATGCACTTATCTACCATGTGTGGAGAGAAAGAAACATGCGAATTCATGGTAATCCCCAGAGAACTCCATTGCAAGTTCAAGGATTAATAAAGGAGGAGGCAAGGTTTAGACTAGCACGATTACAAACACTTGATGCTGATATTATAAATAGCACCCTATGTACAGCTTGGGGCTTTAGTAGATCCATACTTATATCTTGATTTTTTCATTTTTGATTTGTTTCTAGCTAAATGCTAGTACAGTTTTGATGTAGCAATTTTGCACTGCTTTTGGATAAATAAAACTTCTGATTATCCAAAAAAAACAAAAAACTATGATTGAAACTAATAATATTACATTAAGATTTGTGGTTATTTTCATAATCGTGCGTATTCATCATGTATATATTCTATGATTTGAAATTTCAGAGTGAAAAATGCGATACACAAGAATAGATATTACTATTTCTTTCGGTATAAAGGAGGCTGCAGCTCGAGATAGGGGAAGAGGTTGCAAATGTTGAAATTCGAACCCCACACCTGTTGGATGTCACCTTTTAAGAGTGTGGCTGCATAAACTAATTAGAATAAGCCTCGGATTCAAATAGATATTACTATTTCTAGTGGAAAAATGAAATTGACCAATGTAGCTATAACACCAACGACAAATGCATTCTTGTGAGAGAGCAGGGAGATTGATGCAAAAAAATTTATGATTCTGGTTGTATTTTGCTGATGTGTGAGTCCAATGGAGGATTCCTAATGTCCCACCATCTCCAAAATGGTTTATGGAGAAAAGTAAAAAGACTCTATCCTTTTACCAATAACTCAATATTGGAGCACCACTGACTCAGTATGTATATAAAAAAATAAAAAAAAATTGCAGATAGTTGAGTAGCTGGAAAATGATGGATATATAGATTATTAAAGAAGTTCCATGTCTGATACATTAATTGATGAAAAGTGTTTCAGTTTTGATCTCCCCTAGCTGAGTATGAAGAAAAGTTGTACAAACATTCATCAAAGAAACCAAATGATCTACACCCTACAAGCAAAAAAAAAAGAAATGTAAGGAAAGTACAACTTCTAACATTTTTTTTCCCTCTTTTCTGGTGTAAATCAGCTGCTATAAAATGTTACTCGGATTTGGGTGTGAGTATTGGATACGGGGTATGTGTCTGACACGGGGGTGTGTTCAATTTTTTTAAAAGTTTTTTCATTTATTTGTAAGGTCGTTGAAAGGTTATATCTTATATCCATGTCTGAATATGTGTCAGACACGAGTACTTCAAGAAAAATAAAAAATCGGAGCAACATAGATAAAATGTATGATTAGTGATGATGAGGATCCGGTCCCCCTGGACTTAGTCGCTTCAACTCGAAAGGATTTCCACCATGTCTTTGTATGCTGGCTTTAATGGCTTCTCTGCCTTCCTCTATCAATGCACGGTTACTACTGCTTCGAAATTGCTTGGATTCAACACTGGCTTTAGATTGTTCTTTAGCTTCAACTTCCAATGCTAACTTGCCTATGCCTGGAAATTGCTTGGAATATTCAAAATGTCTGTCAATTATCTCTAGTTTATGATTCTGTGCTTTTGCTTCCTCTTTCAATGCCTGATCAGCAATCGAAAATGGATGAAACAAACGAGTTCCAGAACTCGAAATCAAGAACAAAGCATGCAAGGAAAGACTGAACAAAACTCTGAAGCTAGCCATTTAAACTTCAAAATCAGGGTTCATAGTTGCATAGCTTGGGGTGCATGGATGGGTATATATAGACCTCATTGCCATTTTTTTCCAGAATATTTTAAGTTTGGTCAAATGGGATACGATTTAATTGGAAGAATAACCTTTTTTTTTCCCCTAAATCAACACTTGGGGGGATTAATTTAAGCCCAAGCAAGGATGAAGAAGATGAGCATTAACCGACATATATAGTTATTTCAACTTCTGGATCATTTTGTCTTCATTGTGTTATTTTAAACTTTGAAAGTGTGAACTAAATGCAGAAAAGAGTTTTCCTTTGGATAATAGCGCCGTCTCAATGCTTTTTGCCAGATTTGAAGACAAAAATTAATACCCCACCAATCCAAGCTCAATTTGTGTTATCCTAAAGATTAAGTAAAGAATATACTTTTATTTTCATCTTTTAGGCTGCTATGTTACGCCCCACTCTTTATTTTTTTTTAAAATATTTGTGTCTGATACATGTATTCGACACATATTCGAATATAAGCACGGGATTTGATCCTCTAAACATATGAAAAAAACTTCGAAAAAAATGAATGTACTTATGTCAAACACATTTATATCCGACACTCACGAATTCGGGTAACATGACTAGGCTCTAGCAAACCATTTTTCTTTTCTTTTTTTGTATTTTTTTTGAAAAAAAAAAGTTGTATTCCTAGTCAGGGACCTTGGCATTTTGCATAAGCATTGTTGGAAAGCAATGTAGTCTGGATTTCCATTTTCTATCTGAATCTTTCTTGCCAAACAAAGGGTCAATGCTAATTTACTTTTTTGTTTTTTCCATTGCCCTTTTTCATTGATTCAAAAAACTAAGCAGGAACATCTGCTTCAAGATCAAAAGAGCTTGAAAAAACCTGGTAACTCATAGAAGAATGCAGAAACAAGTAGGAAAACAGAATAAAAACCCCCAACTCTGATATAAAGCTATCAATTATGATGAAAAATGGCAGAGGGAAGATTAAGCCTTAATTCTTTTTCTAACATTCTTTTTTCCTTACTAAATGAAACTTGAAGAAGTAACTCTGAGGAAAACAGCATCTGTGGGTTTTCCTTAACAAAGCTGAATTTGTCCAATTGAACTCATAGTTCCAATCTCCAATGTGCTTCTGAGCAGAAGAAGCTTTCAGGGTTTGAGTCAGAACATCTTGGGAGAATTAAATCGAGACAGTGAAGAGTATATTGTTGATGCAGGGATTAATGCTGAACGGCGTTCATTGTCCGCTTTGGAAGTTTAAAGATTGTTTTCACGATTTTATCTTTTGAAAAAAAACATTGTTGATGCAAGAATTGTTAGACTGCTTCCGTTATGAGGTATTGTCTGTTTTGAAGATCTAAAAATCGTCTTTACAATTTTGTCCTTTGAAAAAAAACGTATTTTCTTAAAAGACAAAAACGGGAGCAATCCATCAATCCTTGCCTCAACCTACACTATTTCTACTTTTCTGTAACATAAAGAACCCTATCTGAATTCCTACAGGTTCTTCACGTTCTTTTGGTGAATCCATTGACCTTGTGTTACACAGCGGTAGGTAACCTTCCCTTGTTATAAAACCTGCTTGTGAAGAACAGAATGTTAACTGATTCCACTAAAAAAGTTCAAAAGGTTACAAAGGGTATAACTTATAAGAATATATTAATCACATTTTGTGCCTATGAATAAAAAATCGAATTGGAGGTCAAACTGGTGTGACTTTCGGATCATCGATTCAACCCGTCCAACTGGTTGACCTAGATTATTTAATTAAAAAATAAATTAAATATTAAATATGTAATTTTGATATTAAATATAGTAATTAGTTAATAAAAATATGTATTTGTCTTAATGGTATGATTTTTAATATATGATTAAGTGGTTAAATATTCAAATCTTATCACTAACAAAAATAATTTTAACAAAAAACCGGTTTTTTATCGATTTTTTGCCTTTTTTACCGATTCATTGAGTTCTCGATTCTTTGATATGTGCTGGACCGGACAAGCCACCAATTCTCAATTGAACCAATCCAACTGGCTGATCCGATCCGATTTTTTCAATACTGCATTTTGCCACTGAATGCATCTTTTCATATTATACAAACAGAGTTCTTTCCTGATCCATTCTTGCACTGAACAGTCCAAACAGGTAATAGAAATCCATGAAAGTTGGGCCTAGGCCTGAGGGTAATAACAATTAACAAGAGACAAACTCCTTTTTAATTACTAAAATTGGGCCTTGGCCTAATGGTAAAAAGTAGTGAAAATGTAATGGGTTGACTTGAACCACTCACAACACAATTTGGACTTTGGTTGAGTAGCTTATTAAGAAATTGATTTAGGACTAGTTTAGCATTGCTATTTAAAAAAAAATTTGGATTGAAAATAGTATAGTTTAAAAACTTTTAAGTGTTTGGTATTATTATGAAAAAGTGTTGAGAAAAATTAAAATGTCAAAAAAAGATATGTTTAATAATAAAAGTGTAGAGATGTAAGAATAATAATGTCATTTTATCCAAAAGTCAGCTTTTAAAGCCCAAAAGCTATATTTTTTTACATTTTGGGTTGACTTTTCAAATCATTGTTTCAAGCAGAAGCAAATTTATTTTACCTGTTTAGCATTGCGTTTGCAGTGAAAAGTAGCTTTTGACCTCAAAAACTATACCAGAAGCAATGCTAAACAAGGCCTTAGTTCACCTCGATAAGTAATAAGAGTTCGTTTTTTATATATTGATAGTGTAATTTTTTAATCTGAATTAAAAAATTATCATATATATTATTTTTTTAATTAATTTTTTATATTTTCTAATATACTCAAAAAGTATGTGTTACTCTGCTCGTTTATGGAGTGTAAAAACTCCACTAACAGCAGTATATGAGTAATGAGATAATTTCTTTAAAAGTAATAAACTCAAATATATGATCGTATTTGGAAAAAAAAAAAAAAAGTCATAAACCAAACTCGAAAAGTGATTCATTTACTTCTTAAAAACACATAATAAGTGTTAAAAGGTATTTTGAAAATTTAGAATTATATGATGATTTTTTTTTTTAATTTGTTGCAAAATATATGTGTTTTTAAAAATTGTATGTACTAATACTTGTTTATGTTGAACCTTTGACAGGTTGGCTCAATTTATAAGGTTTTCATTTTCGATTTTAAGTAGTTTTATATTTGAGTAATACTGATAACTTTTGTTGATATTATCGAGGGAACAAATTAATCTTCAATAATCAATACCTTGCTAATAAAGATGTCTAAGGATTGATTAGGTTGGAATAACAAAAAAAAAAAAATTATTTGTCCAAGATTTGATCCGTCGAATCTGAAATTTTTTTTACTATTTAAAATATTAAAAAATATATATTAATATATTTATATTTTTATAATTAAATTTAAATAATTTTTTATTAATTTAATAATAATTCGAGTCCTACCAAACCAATTCGAATTACATAAATGTTATATCCTAAAACTGACTTATTTTGAATGGATCAAACGAATAGCTTGGGTTAATAACAACAAGGTTAAATCTTGAACTTGGGGCTAACGCTAACCAGAAGGTAAAGAAATTGTTTTATTATAAGAAGCGTGTGCAGTTTGCAGAATTGCTGCTTTTCCATGCAGCTGAGCTGAGCTGATATTTTATGGTAAAACCATGTTTTCAAGAAAAACTTCTTTCATTTCCCCTACACTATAAATTAAGATTAAAGCATTATCATTGGAAAGTCATTTTCATCCTTCCAAAAGAATATTATTTCGTTATTCTGCTTGCTTTCTACATGTTAAACCCATCATGATTTCCATGTTCCAATAACAGGGACCAGCTTTTCTTTCTAAAACTTGTAGAAATTATATTATTTTCCTGCTTGCCAAACAGGTTTTCTTAGCTGTCATAATCTTAATTTAGATTCTTACATTTATATGATAAAAATTCTCTAGAAACATAAAGGAAAAAGGAGAACATTGCTTGATAATTTCCATTGTTTCAGATTTTTCAGTATGAAAGTAAAAGGACTGAAAGCAATTGAGAGAGTTTGCTAAGCCCTGACCTCATCGGTACGTATTCATGTTTTTATTCTATCCACTAGCGATCATAAAATGAATTCGAAAATTCGATTGAAAAAATTCGAAATCAAATCTGTTTAAATTCGATTTGACCAATTGCTATTTCTATTGTCCACATTCACAATAACAAAAAATAAAAATAAAAAAGTGAGAAATACTAAAATTTATACATAAATGATTATTCCTACTTACAACTAAATAGAAGGAAACATGTTCTTTTTTTTTTTTACCTCATGTAAAAAGAGTTCCTCTTTCTTCAAGTTATCCAACAAAGAATTGGAAAAAATAAAATGAAAATTCAAGGAAGAAGAGGAGATGCAAATTATCTGATTTGATTTATTATTTGCTTCTTTTGTTATTACTAATTTCATAGGTGACTAAATTATATGTTCATTCAAGTATTGGCTAATCCTGGCCTATTAGCCTATCTAATAGTATTAATTTACTATTAATATTATAGTAGCATCATATAAGAACTTGTTTGGCATAATATTCCATGTCAAAAACAAGTTTTCATTTTTTTGTTGTTGTGTGTATATACGGTCAAGGATGTCCTAAGACAATTATCTCGTCTAATCCCTTTTCCGAGCGTAATGTTTTATTAGATATGAAAATCCGTATATTTTTGTTGTTTTTATTTATTTTTTGTGTCATAATTATATTTAAAGTATTATATATTTATATAAATTTTGACATAATTAATAATTAATATTATATAAATTTTGACACGTTCTTATTCATGATGTATCGTTTTTTGTGTTGTATTTTAATTATTTTTTTATATTATATTCGTATCGTATTTAAAATTATCAAGTTTATATTTCATGTCAAAAATTGACTTAATATATATTTTTTTTAGTAAGAACTTGTTTGGCATAATTTTTCGTGTCAAAAATTAACTTTCACTTTTTTTGCTCTAGAGCATATGTAAATGTAAAAGAATGCTGCAATTTATGATATTGCTCAAGTTGTTACAGTCTTTTCAAAGCAAAAATATCACACTTTCTGTGGGAAAAAGAGATGGGAAAACACTCATGGCATGGACAAAGAATAGGGATGATAAAGGATAGTAAAAATTTAAATATTTGACACTATTCGATTTATTTTTTACGGATTTGGATAATTTGTAGGATTGGATATTAGATTTATTATTCACAACGAATTCGGATATGAACCTTTGAATATCCGTTATCCGAATTCGCTTTGTTTTTTATGCGGATAGTGTCGGATATCTGATTCCGCTTTTTTATATTCTTGTTTAATTTTATATTTTTATTAATAAATTCGGATATTTAGTAGATTCGGATATCCAACAAATATTGCTTTTTAAATTGGATATGGATTCGGATAGTAATCGGATAATAAATAGATTCGGATTTCAAATAATTAAGCGGATTCCGATTCGAATATTTAAAAAATTGTAAATATCCAATCCGCTATCATTCGGATAAAATCTGTCATTGTTAATAGGAGCAAGCTGCTGGTTTATCCCAAGCCATATGATAACATATAACACCTTTAAAACCCCAGCAAAATGAAGCTAACTAATGTGACATTTTCGACATGATTTTAACATCTCTTTCCAATGAAAATATTGCATCCATGTGAGTTGTGGATTCCAGGTTGGGAGGGGTTGCAAAAAAACACTAGAGAATTATGGCAACAAAAGTTAAAGTGTGTGAAAGGTATTTTATGTCACTGTCCCACAGCACATGAAAATGACCAAAAGCATGCACCTTGATTATTTGAGTATTGTTGAGATATTTTAATAAAATGAAGTGCAAAACGTTTTATTTATGAAACAAATGTAAGACATTTTAAACAATTAAGTTATTAATTTGTAAGTTTTTCAACTTTAAAAAACCATTTGAGTTACAAACCTTGAGTGGATCAATCGTTTACCTTTGAAAATCCTACTTATAAATAGTTGAATTCTCTTTCTTTTTCTGATTATCCACTTTTCAAAAAACAAATTCATTCTTTTAAATGTTGTTTCTTTAAAAGATCTTTCTAAGTTTTATTAAGTTTTAATTAATAAGATAAAGAAAGTATCAATTTTGATGGAGTTTTTACTTTTTAATTTTTGCAGGTTAGCAAAGTGTATAGTGGAGTGATTGAACTTATTCTGTTCGAACTTATTCTGTTTTATCAGACGGCATGCAATATGATCTCCTTGCATCAGTTTTTATCACCGAGAGAGTACGTATCATCTCAAGAGAACAATTTAATCCACGCCTCAATTTTCATCATCCTACTTTAACTTTCAGATTTATGACAATTCAATAGCATAAAATTGATCTTCTAATAATTCTATCATAAAGAATTATTGTGTGTGCATACCCTTTCTGAAGAAACTCTTACCATGACCAAAAAAGTTGGATTGCAGCATTTCCATTGATTACCCTCACTACCTCACACATCCTTCTTAAGACCCCACTTTTTGGCAAATCTTTTTGATGAAGAAAATATAGATTGTCTTTCAATTTATGGGACCTAGTTTGATTCACATCTTGTAAACGCTTTGCTTGTTAAAAAGCTCCCTACATAAAGTCAGTCTAGTTGACAAGTTGGTATGCTAGTTGTCTTTGATCTTACTCATCCAATTATGAATATCCCAACTCATCAAGTAATTGGATTAGAAGCAATTCAAGCAATCAAGATTTCCTATATGAAAAAAGAAGAAAGAAAGTTTCATTACTAATTATCTGTTTTCTATATCACGAAGATGAAATTCTCAGAGTTTGAATTTCAAAAGATAAATTTGAATTTCAACAATAGTATAAATTGTGTAATAAAATACATATAAATATAACACTGATAATTATTTTTCAAATCCATGAATTTATTGGATGTCTATTTAGTGGTGAATTTAAAATACCTATAGCTATTTATAAATTTGAAATTCATGTTTTTATATCTTTCAAATATATAACCATATTGAATCTTAACTAATTTATATTGCAAATGAAATCCAAATCTAAATTTTCAAATTCATGTTTCCAAACATAGCACTAACAAATTTCACCTCATTCTGAAAGTTCACCATATATCGTATATCCGACAATTCATGTATTTGTATCGTATTCATGTTATTTTCTTATGTTATAATCATAATTAATGTGTTATATTCTAATAAAAATTTTGACATGTTAATAATTCATTTATATAAATTTTGACATATTTATATATTTATATCATATTCATATTATTTTTTTTTATATCGTATTCGAGAGAATTTTTATAACAGCAACTGGAACAAGCAAACAATCAGATAAAGTTTTCCAACAGGCATGCTCGACAATTATGCAATTCTAATGAAGAAGACCGGCATCGATTGCAACATCAAGGCATCATCTAGACGCGTGAATATATATATATATATATATATATATATATATATATATATATTTGGTTGTCGATTGCACACGAATTTCCTCTAACAGCTGGACAAATATAAGTTCAAAAGAGAAAAAAATAAAAAATATCCTTCTCAAGGGCTATCTAGCTGCTGCTATATATGCAAAGATTGAAAGATTTTGATTTTTTTTATTAACTTAAATTTTTGAGATAATTGTTATAATATCATAGTTTTTGAATTTGAATTTTGATACTTAACTTTTTTTAATATTTTTTCACTTAATGTTTTATAGTCGGACTGTATGTTGCTGCTCTAATCCTACCTTTCTTTTATACTTAAAATCACTTATAAATTTATTAATCATTCATCTGATTTATATAAAAATATGTTAAAACTTAAATATAATAATTAAATTATTTTTTTATCTTAAAATTTTAAAATAATTAATCTCTCAATTTAACATCCACATGTATTAATCAATAGACTTTTGCCTTGGAAAGGGACCCATTTTTTATTTAACCAAGCAACTGTTCAAATTAATTTGATTAGGCACCAACAAAGAAAGATTTTAATTGATAGTGCTGCTTTTTCTGTGCTGGTATATTCATTTTGAAAGTACTAATTAATTTTATCATTGTCTTTATTATGCCTATCAGTAATCAGTACTCATTCTCCACAAAGTTTTTCAGAATTGTGTTCAAAAAGCCTTGGCAGTTGACATAAAAAATACACTGTTGAAATTATGCAAAAAGTTAAAATAAAATCATTAACTGCATAGCCTAGACTCTAGTCTAGAGCAAATAACTCGGTATAGCATAGTGACAGCCAAACTATTCAGGCTAAATGTGCTGAAATTGCCAATGAATTGCCTTGCCATAATGACAAGGAAAAAGCCTTGGAACCTTGTGATTTCTAGACCTGTCTAAGGTCGGATTATCCGTCCAAACTCGAAAGTTAATTATTATTTGAAAGGATTTAAATAAAAATATTATGTCCGAAAAATATATTTGAACAAAAAAATAAGATCGGTTTAAAAAATAGGCCGGGCTTTGACTCAAATATTCAAGGCCCTGAACTCGGCCCGACCCGTTTTTTAATTAAATAATATATTATTTTTATTTATATATATTATGTAATTTATGCCATACAAAAATTAAATATATATATATATATATAATATTATAATGTAAACATTAAAAAAATGTTAAATTATCCATTATTAAAAATTTAATAAAAAAATATAAAATTACTAAAGATTAAATAATAAAAATATATATTTTTAAAAAAAATTAGAAAAAAATAATATGTATGGGCCTAAACGGGCTTGGGTTAGCTATTTACAAATATGGACGAGTTTGGACAAATTTTAAGACTCATATTTCGAGCGGACCGGGTTTAGACAAACAAATATAATATTGATACCATACATGGATTCGACTCGATCCATGAACACCTCTAATAATTCTTGGGTTTAGTCTAATTTTTTATTAGATTTGTCTAGTTATATGCTGATTTAGTTGATCGGTTTATTTATATGCTTTAATTCCTTGATTTCTTATATGAAAGAGTTTTGATACTATGATAACCAACTGTTCAATACTTCAATGTGGGGTTGTGCATTCTGTCGGTTTCGGTTATTAACTGAATCAAATAATCATTAAACGAATTAATCAAATTTTTTATTTTATTTTTTATACTATGATAAACAACTGTTCAATACTTTCAATGTAGAAGTTTTAATTTAAACTGATATAGATTGGGGTTTAACCTATTCTTACATCTTCCAACATGTATTGTGTTAAGATTAATAGTATTTCTATTTTATTACAAGACAGACAAACAAACCATCTTGTCTTTTTTTTTATCGTAATGGTCTTTCCACAACCCTGCCTCTATTGATTTCTTCATGGTTTTTAGCTATATTATCCTGATTTTTTATTTTTTATTAAATATCCGTGTCTGACACATATTTAAATATGAATATAAAATATGATCTTTTAAATATATAAAAAAATTATTAAAAAATTAAGTATAATCATATCCGAGGCTCACTCAACTTCGGATAACATATGCTTTCAGACAGAGAAGCAACTTTTTCACTGGCGAAGAAAAACTAAAAGAAAGTGAAGAGCAGAGCAGAGCTCTGTGAATCTCATCTCTTTTTCTTAAATTCATGTCATAAAATTCATTATATGTCAGGGCACAATTAATACATTTAGAGAGACTCACTCTACTATTCCCCACTAACTTGAATCAGATTCAGAGTTTGTTTTACATTATAGTGTTGCATGGAGATTCTGCTGCTGTAGTAAAAAAAAAGATGCAGTACTGGGTTTTCAATGAAATATGAAATAAATGAACTGAAAAACCTGTTGGGCATGGGTCCCTCCTATGTGGAGGAAATACCCATTCTGCCCTTTGCCCTTTTTTTTAAGTTGTGAGGGCTGTTGTATTTGGTAGAAGAGAGAAGTCAGAAGCAAAAATTGAGAGTGGCGGCAGAGAAAGGGAGAAAAGAGTGAGTTGCACAGTTTTGATCAAGTCGTCGATCGGAGGTTCATCCGTGGTCCGATCTTCTTGATTTTCTGGCAGTGGCTATAGGATACGTAGATGCTGATTGTGTACGGTGAGAATTTTCATCTGAACACTATAAAGTACTGTTTTGTGTCCGAATAGTAGTCACGTTTTTTGGGGTGATTTCTCAACTTTCTCTCTTTGATTTTAATATCACTTGTTGATAGCTAAGTTAGAGTTGTGTACTCATTGTGTTAGCTGAATTATTGTGATATTGTAAACGCACTCTCATTATAGTGGAGATTTTGACTGGACTCCTAAGTCCCGTGGTTTTTACCCTTTGATTTAAAGGGGTTTTCCACGTAAAAATTGTGTGTCTCGTGTGATTGGTTGTTGGTGATTATCCTTGGTTGAATTTGTGTTGCTGGAATATATTTATATATATCTTGTGCAATTTAGTACCATATTTACAGATCCTGTTAATTGGGAGAGAAAGAACTACCGGTTGTGTTTTCCCGATTTATTGGTAAGTTCGGTTTCTGCCCATCACACTGGTATCAGAGCTTTGGTTGTGTTGTTGTGTAATTATGGAGGCTGGCACAAGTAGAATGATTGTTTTGAATGGCACAAATTATCAATTGTGGCAGAATAAAATGAAAGACCTGTTATTTGTGAAGTCTTTGCATCTTCCTGTCTTTGCTACTCAAAAACCCGAATCTAAAAGTGATGAGGAATGGGAATTTGAGAATCAACAGGTGTGTGCTTTTATTCGCCAATTTGTTGAGGAAAATGTTTACAATCACATTGATCAAGAGACACATGCACGCACATTGTGGAACAAGCTTGAAAACTTGTATGCTTTAAAGTCTGGCAATAACAAGTTGTTCATGCTTAAAAAGATGATGGAACTGAAGTATAAAGAAGGAACAACTGTGGCTGATCACTTGAATGATTTTCAAGGAGTTATGAATCAGTTAATTGGTATGGGCATCAAATTTGAGGATGAAGTAGTAGGGCTTTGGTTGCTTGCTACTCTACCGGACTCTTGGGAAACATTTCGGGTTTCACTTATTAATTCTGCTCCTAATGGTGTAGTAACTTTGGAACTTGCCAAGAATGGTGTTTTGAATGAAGAAGTGAGAAGAAAGTCTCAGGGTTCTTCATCACAGTCTGAGGTTCTAGTTACTGAAAATAGGGGGAGAAGTAGGAGCAAAAATGAAACGGGTAGAGATAAAAGCCGAAGCAAGTCAAGATCAAGATTTAAAAATGTTGAGTGCCATTATTGTGGCAAGATGGGCCATATCAAGAAATATTGCTACAAGTGGAGGAAAGAGAACAAAGGTGGTAGTGATAAACAAGAGAATAAGGATCATGGAAAGAATGATCGTGTTACTGCTGCTACCTCTGATGATCTGTTAGTTACTTGTGATGAGAATGTGATCAACTTAGCATGCGACGAGACAAGTTGGGTAATAGACACTGGTGCTTCACTTCATGTCACGTCTAGGAAGGAATTCTTCACATCTTATACGCCTGGTAATTTTGGGGTATTGAAGATGGGTAATGATGGCTTGGCACATGTTGTTGGCATGGGAGATGTCTGTTTGGAAACTAACAATGGAACAAAGTTGACGCTAAAAAATGTCAGACATGCACCGGATATCCGTTTGAATTTGATTTCAGCGGGAAAGCTAGATGATGAGGGATTTTGTAACACCTTCAGTGATGGTCAGTGGAAATTGACTAGAGGCTCACTCGTTGTGGCTCGAGGAAAGAAGTGTTCAAATTTATATTTGATGCAGTCTTCAATTTCCAGAGGCATTGTTAATGTGACGGAAAATGATAGTTCAACTGTGCTATGGCATAAACGGCTTAGTCACATGAGTGAAAAGGGGCTTAATTGTCTGGCCAAGAAGAATCAACTTTCTGGGTTGAAGAATGCTACACTGAAGAATTGTGCTCATTGTTTGGCTGGAAAACAAAGAAGAGTTTCATTTAAGAGTCATCCTCCTTCAAGAAAATCAGATTTGCTAGAGTTGGTACATTCCGATGTTTGTGGTCCTTTGAAAGTAAGGTCGTATGGTGGTGCACTTTATTTCGTGACTTTTATTGATGACCATTCAAGAAAACTTTGGGTCTATACTTTGAAAACAAAAGACCAAGTGCTTGATGTGTTCAAACAGTTTCAGGCTTCAGTTGAAAGGCAAACTGGGAAGAAGTTGAAGTGCATCCGTTCTGATAACGGCGGCGAATATAGTGGACCATTTGATGATTATTGTCGTGCACAGGGAATCAGACATCAAAAGACACCTCCTAAGACACCACAGTTGAATGGCTTAGCCGAAAGAATGAACAGAACATTGATTGAGAGAGTCAGATGTTTGCTTTCAGATGCAAAGTTACCTAGATCTTTTTGGGGTGAAGCTTTGTATACAGTGGCACATGTGATTAATTTGTCTCCAAGTGTTCCTTTGCAAGGTGATGTTCCAGACAAAGTTTGGTTTGGTAAGGATATGTCATATGATCACCTGCGTGTGTTCGGTTGCAAGGCTTTTGTACATGTTCCAAAGGATGAGAGGTCAAAGTTAGATGCCAAGACTCGTCAATGTATCTTTGTTGGTTATGGTCAAGATGAATTTGGGTACAGGTTATATGACCCAGTTGAAAAGAAGCTTGTTAGAAGCAGAGATGTTGTTTTCATTGAGGATCAGACCATTGATGACATTGACAAGGCGGAGAAAACCGATCCACAGAATAGTGATGACTTGACCGCCAGGGATCCAATTCCTCTAACCCCTCCGCCAAATCCAGTTGAGGATGGCATGCAAGAAGATGTCCATGATGACCAGCAGGGTATGGGTGATTTTGATGCTCCCATGGATAGTGTTGTGAATGATCAACACCAAGGACCTATATCTCCACCAGCAGTTCCACTTCGGAGGTCTACTAGAGATCGACAGCCTTCTGTGAGGTATTCTTCTGATCAGTATGTTCTTTTAACTGATGGGGAAGAACCGGAGTGTTATGAAGAGGCTATGGAGAGTGAATGCAAAGATCAGTGGGTTGATGCTATGAAAGATGAGCTTAAATCTTTACATGACAACCATACGTTTGAGCTGGTGAAATTGCCTAAGGGTAAAAGAGCTTTGAAAAATCGGTGGGTTTACAGGTTGAAGCAAGAAGAGAATTCTTCAACTCCACGATACAAAGCTAGATTGGTCGTCAAGGGTTTCAGTCAGAAAAAGGGGATTGATTTTGAGGAAATATTCTCTCCAGTTGTAAAAATGTCCTCTATCAGATCTATATTGAGTTTGGCATCCTATTATGACTTGGAAGTCGAGCAAATGGATGTGAAAACTGCTTTTCTTCATGGTGATTTAGAAGAAGAGCTTTACATGGAGCAGCCAGAGGGTTTTATTGCACAAGGAAAAGAGGACTATGTGTGCAAATTAAAGAAGAGCTTGTATGGGTTGAAGCAAGCTCCGAGACAATGGTACAAGAAGTTTGAGTCTGTTATGGGGGAGCATGGCTACAAGAAGACTACTTCTGATCATTGTGTTTTTGTCAAGAAATTCTCTGGTGATGATTTTATTATTTTGTTGCTCTATGTTGATGATATGCTTATTGTTGGTCGTAATGCTTCTAAGATTAATATGTTGAAGCAAGAGTTGAGTAAATCCTTTGCGATGAAGGACTTGGGGCCAGCAAAGCAAATTCTTGGCATAAGGATCACACGTGATAGAAATGCCAAGAAATTGTGGTTATCACAAGAGAAGTACATTGAAAAAGTACTTCAAAGGTTTAGTATGGACAGAGCTAAAGTGGTGAGCACTCCTCTTGCTACACACTTTAGATTGAGTGTCAAGCAGAGTCCTTCCACAAGAGAAGAGAAGGAAGACATGCAGAAGATTCCTTATGCTTCAGCCGTGGGTAGTTTGATGTATGCAATGGTATGCACAAGACCTGACTTAGCTCATTCTGTTGGCACCGTCAGTCGGTTTCTTTCTAATCCAGGCAGAGAGCATTGGAATGCAGTGAAGTGGATTATGAGATATCTTCGGGGTACTTCCAACTTGAAACTTTGTTTCGGCAATGAGAAACCTGTTCTAGTTGGTTATACAGATTCTGATATGGCTGGAGACATTGACTCCAGAAAGTCCACTTCGGGTTACTTAATTACTTCTGCAGGGGGAGCTGTGGCTTGGCAATCCAGATTGCAAAAATGTGTTGCATTGTCCACTACTGAGTCAGAATTCATTGCAGTGACCGAAGCGTGCAAGGAGTTGCTTTGGATGAAGAGATTTATGCAAGAACTTGGCTTTACCCAAGAGAGGTATGTTTTATTTTGTGATAGCCAGAGCGCTATTCATCTTGGTAAGAATTCAACCTTTCATGCTAGGTCTAAACATATCGATGTAAGGTATCATTGGATACGAGATGTTCTCGATGCTAAATTGTTAGAACTTGAGAAAATTCATACTGATGATAATGGTGCTGATATGTTGACTAAAGCCTTACCAAGAGAAAAGTTTGAAATATGTTGTTTGATCGCCGGGATGGCGAACACCTCCACATAGTCGGGAGGGGGAGATTTGTTGGGCATGGGTCCCTCCTATGTGGAGGAAATACCCATTCTGCCCTTTGCCCTTTTTTTTAAGTTGTGAGGGCTGTTGTATTTGGTAGAAGAGAGAAGTCAGAAGCAAAAATTGAGAGTGGCGGCAGAGAAAGGGAGAAAAGAGTGAGTTGCACAGTTTTGATCAAGTCGTCGATCGGAGGTTCATCCGTGGTCCGATCTTCTTGATTTTCTGGCAGTGGCTATAGGATACGTAGATGCTGATTGTGTACGGTGAGAATTTTCATCTGAACACTATAAAGTACTGTTTTGTGTCCGAATAGTAGTCACGTTTTTTGGGGTGATTTCTCAACTTTCTCTCTTTGATTTTAATATCACTTGTTGATAGCTAAGTTAGAGTTGTGTACTCATTGTGTTAGCTGAATTATTGTGATATTGTAAACGCACTCTCATTATAGTGGAGATTTTGACTGGACTCCTAAGTCCCGTGGTTTTTACCCTTTGATTTAAAGGGGTTTTCCACGTAAAAATTGTGTGTCTCGTGTGATTGGTTGTTGGTGATTATCCTTGGTTGAATTTGTGTTGCTGGAATATATTTATATATATCTTGTGCAATTTAGTACCATATTTACAGATCCTGTTAATTGGGAGAGAAAGAACTACCGGTTGTGTTTTCCCGATTTATTGGTAAGTTCGGTTTCTGCCCATCAAAACCTGTAAAAATTATCAAATTCATTGCAAGTTAGACTTGTTTATGGTATGGGGTCGGGTCATGGTTCGAAATTTTTTTATATCTTTAATCCAAATTTGGGTCAGGCCAAGCTCAGGTCAGCCCATAAGTCGGACTCACTATTTAAAAAATATTAAAATATTAAGAAAATATTTTTTATTTTTATATTAATATTAATATTAATATTAATATATTTTTATAATTAAATTAAAATAAAAATATTTTTTAATTAATAAATAGTAATTCGGCTTGGACCGGTCCAAATTAAAAAAAATTCTTGTTCAATTTTGATTCAATATAGATCGAATCTGTCGAACCGGACGGATAACCTTGAACAAGTTTAGTTACAAGCATTGTACAATATCATAAATTCATAATTAAAGAGGTAAGAGAACAAGAAATCCTAACTGGTTTTGTTTCCAATTTCTTTTTGAACCATCCTAATGAATATGCCATAGAAAGTACTAATAATTAAGTCGAATGAGTGTTTTCCGAATTTGAATATATAATTCATTCATTTTATTTCATTTTTCTTATATCTCTCGTACCAAATGATAAAAGAACGGAAGAAAACATTATTTTTCGTCCACCTAATTTCCTTATCCTCTTTCAATCTTATTTATTTTCTCAAAATATCATTTGAACAATAGATAATACGCATTAATATGCTAAAGAAGCATTCAAATTGGTCATTTTTATTTACTAAAATCATATTTTAGCTAGAAAAACCGAAGAAATCACTCCATAAAATGTTCAAATTTATGGACCACATTCTAATCCAAAATAGACTTACAATGGATTGGGTCGCAATCCTAAATTTTTTTCTTTGTTCAAGCCCGTTTCAAGTCGGACCCAGACTGGGTCTTAAGGTCGTTTTATTGCTTATAAAATTTTAAAATATTAAAAATTATTTGTATTTGTATTTTTATATTTATATATATTTTATAATTAAATTTAAATAAAAAATAATTTTTATTTAATGAATAGTAATTCGAACCAGGCACACTCGAATTACAAAATTTCTTATCAAATTCTGATCTAATTTGGGCCGATCTGTCGAGCCGGATAAACTACCCCACTTTTAAACAAATCTAATTCAAAAATTCAAGTTATCTGAGTCGATCATCATATTTATCTTTCAATTTTATATATTTTTTTCTCATAATGGATTCCAAACACCTTTTTCATTCTTACTTGTATCTCAACATCACATATATTCAATTAATTGATATTTTGTTTAAAATGTATTTTCCATTTTAAGTTCAAACCTTAATATTCTTGATAGGAAGCATGATAAGCAACAAAACAAGAATTCATGGTTTTTTATTTTTTGTTGAAGTTTGCTCTTGTTGCTCATCTCTATGCTGACAATGGTGTGAGATCTCCAAAATTGGACTGATTCAATGCTGAATTAATTATTAATTTATTTTAATTTACACTTTATTTCATAATTAACATTAAAATAAGATTTTATGGTTAATGGGGACCTTGACTGCATCACCATCCAATTAAGATTTGTTTAATTTAATTTTTGGCTTCTTGTACTCGACAGAAATGCCATTGTCTAAAGGTAAATAAGAAAGGACTAAAAAGAATAATTTAATATATACTTCAAGAAATCTATCATAAAATATCTTGATTGTCAAAAGATTATAATAATATAATATATAACCCTAACCCCCTAAGTTCCAACATAATCCAAAGTTGTAACAGTTAATTGAGCAAGAACAAAAATCATCCTTAATGTAATCACTGTCTAGATTTTATCGTCTGTCCTTGTTTTATTTGATAACGTACTATTAATTTTTAATATTTAAAAATTAATATTTTTAACAGTTTTAATTTTTTGATATAAAGAAAGTTGCAGGAAAAAAAAATTATAAATGTTAAATTCGAATTCAAATCTACTTATATCATTTTTTAAGAGTGATTATATGAATTAATTGGATTAAATCCTGAATTCAATTTTAATTTTTAAATGCATTGGATAACTTAAACTAAATATAACTTAAAAGAATTTTTTTAACAAAAAAATGTTAATGAGATATGTAGATAGAGAACTACTTATCACCAGTGTTAAAAAACAAATCGGACTGATTGATTGGATTGGTTGAACCGAAAATACCGTGACTTGTCCGATTTGGTACATATCATAAAATCGGGGATTATCAAAACCGGTAAAAAATCAGTTGAACCTGTAAAAAATGATAAAAACTGGAAAAATCGATTTTAGACTTTTTTGAAAAAAAATTATTATATGTGATAAGATTTAAACCTTTAACCTCTTAAACATATATTAAAGACTATACCATTTAACCAAATATATATCTATTAAGTATTTAATATATTTAATATTAAATTTACTTATTTAACATTTAATTTTTTTTTGTGATACAAGTGGCCGATCGAACCGGTTCGATCAATTGAACCGATTGAACCGATAATAAAAAATTTCATTAATTGATTTGATTTTTTAAACATTATTTATAAAAATAAGATTTTGTGAATTTCACTTTAAAATTTGTTTTTTAAACTATATTACCTTTAAGAGAAGTAGAGGATGAACTAAACTGATTAAAAAAGTCTTGAACAACCAAGAGGAATTTGGAACGTGCCAGAAGAATTTTCCACACATTCCTTGCATGCAAATGAATTGGGATGGAATTGGTTTCCTATCACAAGTTTTTAAATTTTTTTAGGGTTTTTGGCCTCCATTGTACAAAAAAAATTGGAGGAGGCAAAAAGAAGTCTTTGTGAATCACGTATTGATAGCAAAGTTCCAAGATTTATTATCTTGTTAACCTCATTGGGTCCCTCAAAGCTTAATTTCCGCTGCTATCCATTTTTCAATTTATTTATTTTTATTGATACCCCATCAAAGCTTTCTTTTCTTGTTCTCTCTCATGGTGAAACATTTTTCTATCAACCTCAATGAATGACGAGGCTGTAATGACTCTTTTTCCTATCATTTCTCTCATTCCAACTTTTCTCAATTAGAATATTTAAGAAATAACATTCAATAAATTTAAATTTAAATTTCAGTATTTATAATTTTTTCTTTTATCTCTAAATTATAATTTTTTTTTATTTTTTATTTTATAAAAAAATGATGCATTTATATTCAAAATTGAGGAAGCAAAAGAAAAGGTTTATTGAGACTGCCATGAATAACAATTGTGGCTTTGAAATAGAAAGAAGTAAACTTTTCACATTTCAGACTCAAGGGTTCATTTGGATCTCAGTAGAAGGCATCGAGAGTGTCTTCTATCGGGATCTAAATGGATCCTAAGGCAAATTGAAATATGATATATTGAGAATCTTGAATGTGATTGTGACTCTTGTAAGGTAGATGTGCACTAGTTGGAAAAAAAATGTTTGTTCAAAGAAATGTGGACGGGCTTAAAGTCACTAGACCTTGAATTTTTGTATTATAAGGTTGAGATTTTTTTTTTTTTGGAAAAAGAAGAAGAAGAAATTCTTTTAGATGCATTTGAAAGCATTTGAAAAGAAAGTCTAAATTTTAACCTTATAATATTTTACATTAATCATATACATTAGATTTGTCTAAAATTCGAATTGGGCCAAGCTTGAGTAAAGATTTTCATAATTCGACTCGGTCTGGCCTGATCAAAATTACTATTCATTAAATAAAATATATATTTTATTTAAATTTAATTATAATATTTTTTTTTAATAATTTTTTGAATAGTAAAATGAGCTTTTGGAACCAACCGAATCAAGCTTTGGTAAGGAAATAAAAAATCTTTCGGGCTGCGACTTGATTTGACCCATGAACATCTCTAATATACATATACTTTTCTCTTTTTACACATAAGAATTCTTAATTTTACAAATATATCCTTTCTCTTTTTTTTACTTTTATTTGTATATCCTTATAAAATTTTATAGTTGATTAAAATTATTAATAGTTATATTATATAGGATTCAAATTTTAAAGTGTTAATCAATATAAAATATTTGCATTATTTAATAATAATTATAACTTTTTCATATTTTATTTACTATTAATATAAATATAAATATAGTAAATTAATAAAAAATTATTATATATAATAATATTTTACCCAAGCCCGGCCCGTAACCTCGGATCATTGTTTATTAAATTAATAAAAAATTATTTTTATTTTTATAATAATATTAATATATTTTTATAATTAAATTTAAATAAAAAATTATTTTTTAAATAAATAAACAGTGATTCGGGTCAGATCAATTTGATCCGAATTATTAAAATTGATATTCAAACCAGATCGAATACAGATCAAGTTTGTCGGACCGGATCAACTATTCCATTCATGAGCTGGAGGTCCCTTGAGATGCCATGTTGAGTAATCCAACAATCCAAAAAAAGGGGTGTTTGGGAGAACGGGAAATTTGTGGGAAAGATGATTTTGTTTCTTAAATGAAGCAATAAAAAGAAAAGAGAAAGTTAGGAAAAAGAAGGCAGAAAAAAGCTGTGAATGGGTCAGTGTTAAAAGTTATGGATGGTTGCATATAAAGGATCTATCCATCCATCCGGATCATCAAAATTGTGAATTAATTATAATTTTATTTTTAAATAGATCACGTTGATCAATATCATTAAATATTTTTTAAAAAAATATTTTAAAAACACACATTAACAAAAAAATAAAATAAAAAATAAGGGTTATATTGAGAAATCACAGAGATCTTTAATCTCTTCTCTGACCAAACACTGCCACTCAGCCCTTTACCAGTGCCATCATCAAGGGTTCCTAATAGCCCATGAAAGTCTTCCTCTTCCCTATACTAGCTATATCTAAGCCCTATATTTACTGTTCTAACAAAATCTTTCTTTCTCTTTTCCTCTAGCAAAATAGTTGTAGCAGAAGTAATGAAAAACATCCAAGTTAGTAGTTTTTCCCAAGAAAATCCTTGGTGAGAATTTTTTTTGTTTCTGGTTGTTGTTGGATTGTCCTGGTCAAGTGAGTGTTAAGTGTTAAACCCATTTCAATAGTTTGGTTACTGATTGGTATAGTACACAAATAGGCCCAATTGCCAAAACCTGAGTTTAAAGAGAAGACAGAGAAGGATAAAGGAAAGAGATGTGTTAGGCTGCGAATAGGAAGCTGGTTTTTAGCCTTCTGGAGGGTTTTTTCTTTTTCTTTTTTCTTCCTAGTTTTGTTAGGGTGTCCTTTGTGATGATGGAATTAGAAACATTCAATGGCAGGGCCTTTTGGGTGAGGCAAGAGTTTCAGGTTTCAGTGTGGTGGCAGAAGCACAGACAGCAAGAGGAAATTAGGAAGCAAAGAGAGGTAAAGTGCCAATAAAGGTTTCCTCCATTAAAAGCTGGAACAGGAAAAGCACAAGAACCTGAGTCTGGATCCTCAAAGGAATCAGCATCGACATCTAATTGCAAATTCAAGTCATATAGGAGTAGAAGAAGGTGAAGAAGAAGAAGAGCTAGCAAGAAACCAGCAGGAAAACTTCCTGCATCAGCAATATTATCTCCAAGAAACTGAATCTCAACAACAGCAAAGCCAACATTTGTATGCAAGTCTAGAAACTCAAGTACTTCAACCACCCAAGCAACGCCCTTGTTTCCTATCATCTTCTTCTTCTTATTCAACTTTTGGTTCAAAATCAACTGAACATGCAAGAAAAATGGGAGATAGCCACAACCAAGCTGCAACATCGTCAAGATTGGGGATAAAGCACACTGGAGGCGAGATCGTTGAGGTTCAAGGAGGTCACATTGTTCGATCAACTGGAAGAAAAGATCGTCACAGCAAAGTTTGTACTGCCAAAGGTCCTCGAGACCGACGTGTCCGTCTCTCAGCTCACACCGCCATCCAGTTTTACGACGTCCAGGACCGCCTTAGCTACGACCGTCCTAGCAAAGCTGTGGATTGGCTTATCAAAAAAGCCAAACTCGCCATTGACGAGCTCGCTGAATTACCTCCTTGGAACCCAGAAACTTTGAATACAACAACTTCAACCGCAAAACCAAATTACCAAGAAGACCAAAACCTTGCTTCTGGGTCTGGTAATCGCAGAAGAACGGCTACAATAATGGGAAACGAAGTTCAAAGTCTTCAGCAACAAGAAATATTGGGAGATAACCCGAATAATAATTCGGGTTTTCTTCCACCTTCTTTAGTTTCTGATGAGATTGCGGATACAATTAAATCTTTTTTTCCATTGGGAGCTTCTAGTGAGACGCCATCTTCTTCTATACAGTTTCAGAATTATCCATCAGATTTTTTGTCCAGGACCAGCAGCCACAGTCAAGATCTACGGCTTTCGCTTCAGTCATTTCCGGAGCCAGTTCCTTTGCACCACCAACATCAAGCTGCTACAGCTCAGGCACATCAAAATGAACCTGTTTTATTCTCTGGAACCAGCCCATTAGCTGGTTTTAATGGGTCTTCTGCTGGATGGGAGCACCACCACCAACATCCGGCGGAGATTGGAAGGTATCAGAGATTGGTTGCCTGGAATACTAGTGGTGGTGCTGCTGATACTGGTAGTGGCAGTGGCGGTGATGCTGGTGGCGGTAGCGGCGGAGTCGGAGTGGGAGGATTTCTCTTTGGCACCCCATCACCACAGCCACTGTCACCGGCTTTTGGCCAAAACAGCCAGTTGTTTTCTCAGAGGGGACCCCTTCAGTCCAGTAACACGCCCTTGTTTCGTGCTTGGATAGACCAGCCAATTTCCACAACCGACGAACACCAACACCAACACCAACACCAACATCATCAACATCACCATCAAATCCCACAAAACATCCATCATCAAGCTGCTTTATCTGGCATTGGATTCACCACATCCGGTGTATTCTCTGGATTTCGCGTTCCAGCACGAATTCAAGGCGAAGAGGAGCACGACAGCATTGCCAACAAGTTGTCCTCTGCTTCCTCTGATTCGCACCATTGATCAAGTAAATTGGAGAAAAACCAAAGTCTTTCCCCTCTATCAGGTCTTACTTTTAGTACTTTCTTATTTCCATTTAGTTTTTGATGAACAGTCCAACTTTTACGTTATGTTGCATTTACAAGCTTTTCTACTTATTTAACTAAGTGGTCTTTCAGGACTAGTTGACTGTGAAGTCGATGAGGAGATGTTATGATAGATTCAAGACCAATTTGAGGGAAGATTTTGGTCACTTTAAATCAATGGCCTATGCCGTGGGAAGAAGAAATCTGGGTGGATTTCAGGTTATTCGATCCCCGGTTTGTTTAGTTTCTATCAGTTGATTGTGTTGCAGCTTTAATTTATATTTGAATTTGCTCTTAGAGCTCAGCTATGGTTTCTCTTTTATAAGACTTTTCATGTGTTTTATGTTACTAGACTTTTGTTTGCAATGTTTATGTTGGTTGCTACTATTAAATGCAAACCTAGTTTGTTCTAATTCGGATTGATTTTTTCCTCAATTAGGACAGACTCAGTTAGCAGAGGCTCGAATTCTTTTGAAAATTCTTATGAAATAAGGTAACCCCAGATCAGCTAATATGGAAAAAAGTCTTTCTCAATCCTATATCCCTTTGATCTGATATGGAATTAGAGAAGCAATCCAGAGTCTTTTCCTCTGTTTAGAAATTGTCAATTTCTCATGTAGATGAAAGAGAGAGTTCTGCTTGTGGTTTTGTTTTGTTGTTTTATTACTTTCTTATGAACAGATTATGCCGACAGCAACTTCCTTAAACCTGCAAAAAGAATTGAAAGAATAACTAATCTTTTTACATCTCTATCAATGCTTGGAGTTTTGGGGGCATTGAAAGAGGAAGTCATTTTATGTGAACAGTAGGATTTGTTGGATAGAATAGAGTGGTAGCTGATTCCACTGTCCAGCCTCCCCCTGGCTGAAAAAAAATGTATAATTTCCCCCACTTTTATAATCATTTTCTTTTAGTGTCATTTTACTAAATATTGGTTTGTTTTAGATGCCTCTGTTTGCAATTGACCTAGTTTGAATTGAAAGAATGTTTGAACTTGGGGCTTAACTAAGTTGGTTTATGCAGCCACCCTTATTCAGTTAAAATTGAATGAACAATAATCAACTAATCACCATCCTAGTCATATCCATTGCCAAAATTAGCAGAATTTACATAGCCCTATTAGACTTGTATAACTTCAGCTACAACATGCTTTAATATGAAAGATGGGGTTGGTCTAAATCATGTCCTGAAGATACCTAAGGTCATATTCTGCAATCAATGTGCATGTTAGATAAATTTTATGTTACTCGGATTCGGGTGTGAGTATCGAGTACGGGTATGTGTCTAACATGGGTATGTCCATTTCTTTATAAGTTTTTCTATGTATTTGGGAGGTCATATCTCCATACTCATGTCCAGATATACATTGGACATGGTTGTCGGACACGGGTACTGCAAGAAAAATGAAAAGTCGGAGTAGGATAAATTTAGTAGATAAAGCAAGTGGGGTTAAGTGGAGTACATCAGCATGAGGAACCATGAAAGGGGAATGGGATGAATACAGAGAAGCTCAATTATGGAAGAATAGTAGAATACATAGGAAGGATAGATACCACCAAAATTTTGGTACTTTGCCCATCTGTAAATGGTCCCCCACTGTTGTGTAAATCTCAGTGCCTAATATAAAAAAATTTCTTCAGCCTAGCTGGAAATTCTTATTTTCTTTATTAACATAAAAAAAATACTTTGGCTTCTATTGATATTTGATTTATGGTTGTTGGTACTTCTTTATAGTTGGTTGAGGAGTACAACTCCAGAGGTTATATAACCATTAAACTTGATTTGGCAATCCGTGTTTTTGTGTCGTATTCATGTTATTTTTTTGTTGTTGTCATAATCATGTTTAAAGTGTTATATATTTATATATAAATTTTGACACGTTAATAATTCGTGTTATATAATTTTTGACACGTTCGTGTATTCGTATCGTGTTTGTATTGTGTAATCATGTCATGTCTAAAATTATCAAGTTTACATTATACATTGAAGAATATTTTAGATGAATGATTATTACAACCAACAAAAACATAAGAAATATAAGTATTCGGCCTTTTTTTCTCACCTGATTTTATAATATAATATAGAAATTTGTCTAGTGGATATTTAAAGTTAGGATTTTCAGACTAAACCAATATAAATTTTGAGGTGTAGGGGTGGTTGGATTGTAGAGCTTCTTGTAGGCATGTAGGTGGGCTTACCTATGAATGTATAATTGCATAATGCAATGTAACAATGAATAATTGTATGGTAATTAATGCATAATGGAAAAATGAGTTGGAGCATTATTAGATTGTAGAAATAATAATAATAAGATGGAAGTTTTAAAAATTATCCTGCTTTTTTGGGTTGCTGCTCTAAGGCTTTATCTGTGGGTTTGGACCTTTCTGGTTGAAGTTACATTCAGGAATTGTCATGTAAGGAAAGAAAATTTTGGGGTTTTGTGCTTTTCATTAGATCTGATAATATTGTATACGACACGATTATACGAACATAAAAAAAATAATTAAAACACGATATGAGAAAGAAAGACGGACATAATATGAATATACGAACATGTCAAAATTTATATAACGTAAATTATAAATACATCAAAATTTATATAAATATAAAACACTTTAAATATGATTATAACAAGAAAAAATACGATTTGGATACACGATTGTTAGATTTACTTTTCACCTTAGGATTGAAAAAAAAAAAATGCAGGAAGTTGGTTAATTAATTAGTGATTTTTGTTACATTAACAAATTTCTCGTACTTAAAATCTAAGATTTAATTTAGTTGATTCATGTAATATTTTTAAAAAGTGATATTTTACAAATCTGACATTTAAATCTTATAATATACAATTTTTTTTTATTCTCAAATTACGGATTTTTTTTTTTTAATAAAAAAAACTTCTTGTACTCAAAAAGGGGATAATTTAGTGTTTTATACACAATGCATTGCGAATCCACACTGGTATAAAAAAGAAATCATATTGTATCACAAAAAGAATTGCTAAGCTTTCACCCATCATCATCGACAAGCTCCATGGATATATATATATATATATATATATATATATATATATATATATATATATATATATATATATATTGATTTCAGCCATCGGTTGGGGCAATTTTTTTCACTTTTGGAGCAACTTTTTCCCATTTCGCAAAGCAGGTTTCACTGAGACTGAAACTTTCATCTCTTTTTCTGATTTGCTTTCTTGCCTGGCATGAATTTTCCTTGGGTAAATCGGCTGAGAATGAACCCTAACTTCCCAAGGCCTTGCAGCTATCCATCGCTCCATCCAGCTCCAATTTTCTTTGCCCACACCATTTATGTTACTCAGACTCAAGTGTGATCGTGTGAGTGTCGGATACGGGTATGTGTCCGATACGGGTAGGTTTGATTTATTCTAAGTTTTTTCATGTATTTGGAGGATCTTTGGGAGATCTTATCTCCATACCCATATCCGAATATGCGTCGGACAGGTGTACTTCAAGAAAAATGAAGAAACGGAGCAACATAGCACACCATAGGATGCTTGGCCAAGATATTGGCTTGCATTTGCCCGCCACTGCAAACTCAGTAAAAGTTTGATTTTAATTCCCAACATGACATGAAAAGCATATCAAATTCAAACATGAACTTCACAGTTTGCAAATTAACCTGATGAGAGAAGGCATAAGCCATGGCTCGTTCGCGCTTAACTGCTGCTTCTTCTCTCTGTTGAATTCTGGAAAGAATTTCCTCCATTGTTTCAAAACCACCACACTATTTCTACCTGTAAACCAATCTACTGTTAAACAAAACAGCCAAGAATGCTAGGCTCTCATTTTCTTTTCTTGCTTAACTTCACAATTTTTGTCGTTGCGAAGTGAAAATTAAATTAAGCAATGATAATGCGAAGTCGTTACAAATATTGTAATTTTAGGCAACGACATGTAATCTCGTTGCTATTTTTTGCAACGACATTTCATAAATACGATTAATATCAGGCAATGATAGAATTGGTTGCTAAAACCCATTTTTCTTGTAGTGTTTGCAAACAAAACAGCCAAGAATTAGGGGTGATGACGGTTCGGTTTTGGAAAAAAAATACGATTAATGTGCAGTATTTTAATTTTTTTAAAAACCGAACCGAATAGCATCAAAAACCAAACAGACCCAAATCAAATTTCACTAGTTTGGATCGGTTTGGTTCACCAATTTCTAAAATTTAAAAAAAAAAAAAAATTCATATTTTTTTTTTATAGTATTTTTAAGTTTTTTTTTCACTAATTTTAGAAATAAAATATTTAATTTTATATCATAAAAAATATAAAATTAATTAAAAAATAAAATTCGGTTCAGTTCGAATAATTACGGTTTTTTAACTTATGAACTGAAAACCGAACCGAATTTACTTAATTATTACCCGAATCGAATTCAATAAAAAATCGAACCGAAACCGAATCGAACACTATGATTTAAACCGATTTTCTCAGTTTTTTTGCTCAGCTCTACCAAGAATGGTTTCATATGTAAGAATCAGAATGCGATAAATTTTCAGAGTAAAGAAGCTGTTATTATCCTAGAAACCTTAGGCTGATCAGCAGGGCCTAATTCTCCATTAATGTAAAAAGATGGATGCAATTTGCAAGTTTATGACTCGATTTATTAAGAGATTACTTGTTTAATTAATCTTCTTCACACTTTATAGCTACTCCTATGCAGCCAAAGCAAACAAAAGCCTAAGATAGCAGCTAGTTTGTTCCATACAGCTATTTGCAAATGCCATAAGTTAAAGCTTTTACGCCAACATTGGTTGAAAAAACACCTCATTACAGCTATGTCTTCGACATGCTTTTTTTTTTTTTTTTTTTCTCTGATTAAATTAGGCAAGAAAATACTGCCTTCAAGCTAGAAATAGAAATGTTTTTTCATTGCCAACAGCTGTTTATCATGCTGTACTTTTAATCTCAGTAATCAAGTTTTAATCTCGACAATCCCAGATATCAAAAAAGAAAATGAAATGTTTTTGCTATTGTCAGAGTCCAAAGATCATTGTACTTTGATACCACTGCTTACTAGGCAATCAGAAGTAATTAACAGTATAAGCAGAAATTTAAATAGCGGTGGTTTCGATTTTTTTTTATTGTCGATATTTATCGTAATTAACTGTGATAACATGTCTGCAACCGCAATAAACGTAACGCGATTGAAAACATATCTGCAATTATAATTTAAATCCGTGAAAGTAGGTAAGAGTCATTATTACCTCCAGTTCATGAAACTTAGCCTCAAGTTTCATCTGATTTTCCATTTTCTTTTGCTTGAACCTGCCTTCTGTAACCATACATATTCTCCGGGCTCTGATTTGAGACTGGAAATTGCACCAGGAATGTAAATAGCTTAATGTGCTTGTTGTTTGCTTTTTAACTGTATATCCCTGGATCAATATATTGAGTCTCCCGGCATCTCTCAGCCGGCGAACTGCTTTTCTTGCCTGGAAAAATGTCATAAAAAATATAAAATAAAATCACTGAATAGCAGAAATGATAGGGATTATTAAGAACATTATCGGAATCTCTATTAATCGAAAGACATTTATGATACGTGTATGGATTCTAAGTTACTCAGATTCTCGGGTGAGTGTTGAATACTGGTACGTATTCACAGGAGTATATTTAATTTTTTTTCAAGTTTTTTTTTTTTTATATATTTCGAAGATTGCACCTCTATATCCATATTCGAATATGTGTCGAACACAAGTGCCGGATATGGATATTTTAGAAAAATAAAACTCCAAATAGCATCATATGTATGTATTTGTATATAAATAGCATGTGAGCTTGAGAATTATTAAGGAAATTTGTTGTTTTTCTTATCCAATTTCCCTCTTACAAATGCTTTTAGTTATTTTTGGTTAAAATGTTTATATGCTTCACAATTTGCATTATTGTTTTTGGTTCATGCCATCCAAATAAAAGGCAATATTGAAGATGTAAATTACTTATGCACCTCATGGTTAGTTGCATTAATGAAAAACCTAACACTTTGGATTGATTTCTTCAATCTGAAACAAAAGCATTGACATTATTTATTCTTTGTGCTCTGCCCCCAAATGAGAGTATAATAAATTATCATTATTAATTTGTACTAATCTAACCTTTACCTTTCGTGTAATGGACCCAACAGTCTTTACAACTCTATGAATTTGACCTATATTTGCATTTATTCATCTGCAAAACCACCCTAACTATGTTATTCGGATTCAAAGAAGAGTGTCGGATATGAGTATGTATCAATACGGATATACTCAAGTTTTTTGAATTTTTTTTATATATCTAGAGAATCATAGCTCATATCTATGTCCGAATATATCATGGATATGACAGACAAGAGAAGTTAATAGCCATATGTTTTAAGAGGATGAAATTGGAAAGCTATTGAGCTTCACTTTCACTCCCATATAATAGAAAGTTAACTTGGATTAATAGACTAGCTAGATTAAAACAAGTCATTGTTTCTCATTTTATGGCTAAATATGAAGTTGTTTTTTCCTGCAAAGAAACATTGGTAAATGTGTCTCATTTTCTTATATAGAGAAGGAACAAAATTAGCAATTCTGATCTTCTTAGGATGTAACCCACCAGGGCAATAAGGATTGGATATAAATGTCAAGTTTTGGTCCAAACATGATCAAATTCAAGCTTCAGCTTCAGATATGCTAAGGTTGTTTGGAAAATAAATGTTGCAAAAAGATATACCTTGACAGAAATGCCTCCATAAATTATCATTGAAGTTAAATGCATTTTTTTATGTTGATATGAATGGCATCGCAGTAAATTAGTCCGTGATTAAAAAATATCGAATCGATTGGTCGAATTGGTTGAATCGAAAATCAATGGCCTGTCCGGTCCAGCGAACTATTAGAATCGAATTTTTATCAAACCGATAAACAACCAGTTCAACCAGTGAAAAACCGGTTTTATATGTATTTTTTTTTTTTTAAAAATTATTTGTAATTAATGAGATTTGAACCCTTAACCTCTTAATATTATATTAAAGACCATACTATTAAATCAAATACATATTTTTATTAATTTGTTAATTATATTTAATATTTATTTAATATAATTTAATATTTAAATATTCAAATAAAAGTTCTATCAAACCGGCCAGTCTAATCAGTTGAACCGATTAGATCGAAAATCTGATCGATTCAAAATCCGATCCGATTTTTTTAACTTTGAAATTAGTATACCCTGTAAGCCCGAAAAGCCTTCTGAATTCGAGCAGCAGCTATCTGTTCAACAGGAATTCCTGCATTGATGGTGGCGTCTGAGAGCAGATTAGAGATGATCGAAGAATTACATAAACAAAGATCAAAGTACAGGCTCAGCATTGTCTGAAAGACTGAAAAATATTTAATGTTATGTTTGACAACTTTTAGCAAGACATCAATAAACCAAGGTTCTTTGAAGCTATTATTGATATCTGCAAAAACATTTATTAGTATGTTCACACTACAATCAAAGAATAACTAAAAATTCGGGTTTAGTCCGATTGGTTCATGCAACCACCTCAGTATTATTAAAATCGGATCGGTTAAACCGAGAACCGATGGTTTGTCCGGTCTGATACATGTCATAGAACCGGATTTTTTTCGAACCGGTAGAAAATCGGTTGACCCGGTAAAAAACCGAAAAAAACCCAGAAAAAACGGTTTTATACTTATTTTTTAAAAACTTATTGTATGTGATGAGATTTGAACTTTTAATCCTTTGAATCTATATTAAAAATCATACCTAAATACATATTTTTATTAAATATTTATTATATTTAATATCTATTTAATATTTAAATTCATTTTTTTAAATACAATCAGCCGATTCAATCAGTTGAACCAGTAACCGGAGGTCTCATCGGTTCGACTTTCGGTTCGATTTTTTCAATATTGAACCACCTTTAAGAGGTGGGTTCCAACAGGTTTGAAATTCGGAATTCGAATCTCAGCAAATACAATCCCTTTCCTATCCTTAGATTACGGCCTCCTTTGTAAAAAAAAAAAAAAAAAAAAAAAAAACTGAAAAAAGAAATAGAAAAATGACAAGGTGAGAAAATAAGGTAGGGGAGAGCCAATGAAAGTCCTTTCAGATATTTTCTTCTTGTTGAAGATACATAAGAAATTTCCAGTAATATAGGCTTTTATAAAGTGATTAAAAAGACTACCTTTGCTTGTTTGGATCTGCTTGACTTGGATTTCTTTATACAAATGATTGATCTAAACCAGTTTCCCGAACCCATCGATGATCACCAACATGCAGAACTATATATAGTTTAGAAACTGATGAAATTAGCCTGCCACATAAAATGTTTCCAGGCTGATTAGAGTATTCCTCGCATTTATGCTGAACAAGCAAGAAAAACACAAATTAACAGTACTTAATTTTCATACAACTGATAGGTAAACATTGATTGCATAGAAGAATGGGGAATTTGAAGAATCAAGGAACAATTTTTATGACACATTAAAAAAAATGATCATCACCACAAATTTCCAACTTACCAATGATATATACAAAGGCAATAAGGACATTCCTAGAGAGCTTGAAATGAATGAATTTCAAGCAAACAAATTGAGCAGTTCTGATTTGAAGAGCATGAAAATACTAAGATATAAATAAACAATCACAGAAAATTAGAAAAAGACAAGAAAAGAGCAGATTATTGAAGCAAACAGACAAGGAAGAAGGGACAATATTGGAGTTGGCAAAGGTTATGGGGTGGTGAAAAATAAGTTTTAGTGCAATGCAAGAAAGAAAGAAAAAAAAAAAAAAAAAAAGAAGAAATGTGCATATATGCATGGTTAGGGTTTCAGTCTCTTGGAACAGTACATATCAAAATGACATTTCAACCAATTTGATATATAGCTGTTTGATCTTTTGGAGGATCAACAATCGGTATCCATGGGGCAAAAAAAATTACTAAAAGGCAAATTAATAAAGAATCAGGAGTTTTCTCAATTAAAGTTAGGTAGTTTTTCCAATCAACAACTTTTTTATAGAATATGAACCGAAATTTAATTCAGTTGGTTCATGCAGCTATTCTTAAAAAATAACATTCAACAAATATAAAGTTCGAATCTCAATATCTGCAACCCTTACTTCTATCCTAGATTATGGACTCATTTGTAAAAAAAAAAAAAAAAAAAAAAACCTTTGTAGAATATAAAAACAAATTGTCTTGGGCCTTTGTTAAGGTGTGGTTGGATTGCACAAGGCATACATGAATTATATAAGATCAGCTCATTTTCATCATTTTCTCTGTCAATAGTAATACTATCTAAACATATATTATTACTATTTACATACATGGATTGTGTGGATTTTCCAAATATGCAATACAACAACAAAATAAAAATATCAGTTACAATTAACTATAGAGATCATATTGTTTGAATTTTGAAGAAGATAAAATTTAAGTAACTAATGATCTCGATGAGACTTGAACTCGCGACTTTCGACTCATAAGACCAATGCAAGTTGCGATCCCTTTTCAATAAAGATAGTATTTAGTTATTATTAATGTTTTTCCAATTACAATAATTATAATTGAGTAAAGTCATACACTCATACTCAACCATGTTGGTTATTTTCTTGATTTAAGTTCAAGTCATAATTTGGTATATCCACAAAATCTACTGCATTAACTTCAATATTTACTCATCACTTTTTTCCAAAGGATTTTTTTTTTCTTATTGCATAAATCCTTTGTCTGTTTAATTTGTGAAGACAGAAATGTGAATAAAAGCAAAATGATATCCCAGTCAAATAAAAACTTAGCAAAAATATATATATATATATATATATATATCCCAGTCAAATAAAAACTTAATCCAATTTGTTCTAACCTTTTTTTTAGCAAAAATAAAAGTACCTAATTTGAGTTCCCTTAACTTGGAAGGCTCATCAAAGTAGAGCCCATCCCCATCATTCCTGAAGTTTTGGGCAACTTTCTCCACCAGGTTTGGGTTAAACTTGAAAGAAATATCTTTTCAAGCTTTTCTTAATTTTACATATTTTACTTTTAAAGCTTTGAGATCTTTTTTCCTAATTGTGACAACCTTTTTTTAGTAATTATTTATTTGAAAAATTACCACATTTATTAACAATAGAGATATTAAATTTCACAAGCAAAACTAATAGGATGACACATACAATTTATGGTATAATAAAAAAATTAAAATTAAAATTAAAAAAAATGAGATATGTGACAAACTCTTAATTTACTTGTAAAATTAAAAAAAAATCACCGTCAATATATTTAAAACGAACTCTTTATCTATTTTGACATTTGTATTTAATATATTATTTTAACAATTAATAATACGGTGGAGTTTAGGTGTAAAAAGTGGATGAGCTTGGGCCCTCAGTACCCTGCTTGACAGCCCACAAATGGGCCCAGACAATTCTTCTGCAAAAAAAAAAAAAAAGGAACTGGAAGGGGTTAAAGCATCTAGATAGTCCTTATACTATAGAAGTGAGTAATTTAATCTTTATATATTTGAAATTGATGTAAAGAAGTAAAATTGGTTACTTTGCTAATGGAAAATCGTCTAAATGTTGATGTGGACATGTGAAATTAACAGAATATATGACTTGAAAAAAAAATGATAACGTGTCAAATTTTTTTGCTCAAGTGAAATTTAAAAACTGACAGAATAGATGACTTTGAAAAAAATGATGACATTTTTTACAGATAAGGGAGGAATTTGGGTAAAAAAATTATATTTTTCTAAATTCCACTTGAATAAAAAAATTTTGCCACGTCATTATTTTTTTCTCCAAGTCTTTTTTTTTTTTTGTCAATTTCATATGTTCATATCAGCATTTAGACGATTTTTCATTAATACTATTATCAATTTTACTTCTTTGCACAAATTTTAAACGTACAAAGATTAAATAACTCACTTCTATAATATAAGGACTAAAATATATTTTTTATTATAATATAGGGACTGTTTAAGTATTTTAACCGGAGGAGGGGAGTTAGAGAGGAAAATGTTTTTGTTTTTGATTAAACTCCTTTGGTTGAGGCTCAAAGCCCTAAAGAATAAACCCATCCTAACACAAATCAGCCCAAAATAAATAATTAATACTATTATCAATTTTACTTCTTTGCACAAATTTTAAACGTACAAAGATTAAATAACTCATTTCTATAATATAAGGACTAAAATATATTTTTTATTATAATATAGGGACTGTTTAAGTATTTTAACCGGAGGAGGGGAGTTAGAGAGGAAAATGTTTTTGTTTTTGATTAAACTCCTTTGGTTGAGGCTCAAAGCCCTAAAGAATAAACCCATCCTAACACAAATCAGCCCAAAAGAAACAATTAGGGCAGGCATTGAACTTCCAATTTTTTTTCCTTTTTATTTTTGAACAATTTTAACCTATTTCTTTCTAATAACTATATATATGTGACAAATAGGCGGGTTGGGTCTGGTCGATTTGGTCTTATTCTGGTACGATCATTTTTTTTTATTTAAGAATAATTAATATATTATTTATAATAATATTATATTAAATACAATAATTAATAATTTTATTCATCATTTTTAATACATTAAATGAACATATTACTATATATAATAATTTTAAAGAGTGCATTTAAAACATTCGTTACCAAAATTCATATATATATATATTAATAAAAAAATGTTATATACATTAACTTTTGTCACAAAACCTTCGTTTAGTTCAATTCACTAACTCTATTTGTAAATATTTTGAATATATATATATATATTGTTTCTCAAATTTATTTAAAACTGGCAACAGACAGGGATTGCGTATAATTGACAAACTTGAGATATCATATCTATTGGTCACTTGTTAGTAACTATATCAACTTCTCATAAATAAAAAAAAAAACAATTATTTATTTGAATACTCCTTAATTTAGGAATAATATAAATGTCATGTATATATTTGTATAATTTTAAGAAGATCCTACAGTAATATTGAGGTCACTCATGGAAGCTTGATTCCATATGTAACATCACAAAAATTATGAACAATTTTATAAATTTCTCAAGGTTCACTTTATTTATAAGATCTCTAAGCTTCGCTTTCAAACTCTGTTTTCAAAAAAAAAAAAAATAGAAACAATATTTCATCATTGTAAAAAAAGAAACATTAGATTTTAGAGTACTAAAAGTTTAATTTCTTTTAATCAAATACTAAATCACAATATATTAGTTGGAAAAAGTTTAATTTATCACTCTTTCCCCTCCTCGGGTCCTCCCTAAACCTGTTTACGAGATGGATAGTCTGTCAGGTTCGTGGATCAAGCCCAGCTTTTGAATAAAATTTTTCAAATTCTAATTCAATTCATGGACACCTCTACTTCTCTCATCGCATTTTTTGAAAAAAAAAAAAATTCTTCAAGCATATGTCTTCGACATCCATTTTTTTTTCGCCAACATTGGTTGAAAAAACACCTCATTACAGCTATGTCTTCGACATCCATTTTTTTTTTCTCTGATTAAATTAGGCAAGAAAATACTGCCTTCAAGCTAGAAATAGAAATGTTTTTTCATTGCCAACAGCTCTTTATCATGCTGTACTTTTAATCTCAGTAATCAAGATTTAATCTCGACAATCCCAGATATCAAAAAAGAAAATGAAATGTTTTTGCTATTGTCAGAGTTCAAAGATCATTGTACTTTGATGCCACTGCTTACTAGGCAATCAGAAGTAATTAACAGTATAAGCGGAAATTTAAATAGCGGTGGTTTCGATTTTTTTTATTGTCGATATTTATCGTAATTAACCGTGATAACATGTCTGTAACCGCAATAAACGTAACGCGATTGAAAACATATCTGCAATCATAATTTAAATCCGTGAAAGTAGGTAAGAGTCATTATTACCTCCAGTTCATGAAACTTAGCCTCAAGTTTCATCTGATTTTCCATTTTCTTTTGCTTGAACCTGCCTTCTGTAGCCATACATATTCTCCGGGCTCTGATTTGAGACTGGAAATTGCACCAGGAATGTAAATAGCTTAATGTGCTTGTTGTTTGCTTTTTAACTGTATATCCCTGGATCAATATATTGAGTCTCCCGGCATCTCTCAGCCGGCGAACTGCTTTTCTTGCCTGGAAAAATGTCATAAAAAATATAAAATAAAATCACTGAATAGCAGAAATGATAGGGATTATTAAGAACAATATCGGAATCTCTATTAAACGAAAGACATTTATGATACGTGTATGGATTCTAAGTTACTCAGATTCTCGGGTGAGTGTTGAATACTGGTACGTATTCACAGGAGTATATTTAATTTTTTTTTCAAGTTTTTTTTTTATATATTTCGAAGATTGCACCTCTATATCCATATTCGAATATGTGTCGAACACAAGTGCCGGATATGGATATTTTAGAAAAATAAAAACTCCAAATAGCATCATATGTATGTATTTGTATATAAATAGCATGTGAGCTTGAGAATTATTAAGGAAATCTGTTGTTTTTCTTATCCAATTTCCCTCTTACAAATGCTTTTAGTTATTTTTGGTTAAAATGTTTATATGCTTCACAATTTGCATTATTGTTTTTGGTTCATGCCATCCAAATAAAAGGCAATATTGAAGATGTAAATTAATTATGCACCTCATGGTTAGTTGCATTAATGAAAAACCTAACACTTTGGATTGATTTCTTCAATCTGAAACAAAAGCATTGACATTATTTATTCTTTGTGCTCTGCCCCCAAATGAGAGTATAATAAATTATCATTATTAATTTGTACTAATCTAACCTTTACCTTTCGTGTAATGGACCCAACAGTCTTTACAACTCTATGAATTTGACCTATATTTGCATTTATTCATCTGCAAAACCACCCTAACTATGTTATTCGGATTCAAAGAAGAGTGTCGGATATGAGTATGTATCAATACGGATATACTCAAGTTTTTTGAATTTTTTTTATATATCTAGAGAATCATAGCTCATATCTATGTCCGAATATATCATGGATATGACAGACAAGAGAAGTTAATAGCCATATGTTTTAAGAGGATGAAATTGGAAAGCTATTGAGCTTCACTTTCACTCCCATATAATAGAAAGTTAACTTGGATTAATAGACTAGCTAGATTAAAACAAGTCATTGTTTCTCATTTTATGGCTAAATATGAAGTTGTTTTTTCCTGCAAAGAAACATTGGTAAATGTGTCTCATTTTCTTATATAGAGAAGGAACAAAATTAGCAATTCTGATCTTCTTAGGATGTAACCCACCAGGGCAATAAGGATTGGATATAAATGTCAAGTTTTGGTCCAAACATGATCAAATTCAAGCTTCAGCTTCAGATATGCTAAGGTTGTTTGGAAAATAAATGTTGCAAAAAGATATACCTTGACAGAAATGCCTCCATAAATTATCATTGAAGTTAAATGCATTTTTTATGTTGATATGAATGGCATCGCAGTAAATTAGTCCGTGATTAAAAATTATCGAATCGATTGGTCGAATTGGTTGAATCGAAAATCAATGGCCTGTCCGGTCCAGCGAACTATTAGAATCGAATTTTTATCAAACCGATAAACAACCAGTTCAACCGGTGAAAAACCGGTTTTATATGTATTTTTTTAAAAAAAAAAAGTATTTGTAATTAATGAGATTTGAATCCTTAACCTCTTAATATTATATTTAAGACCATACTATTAAATCAAATACATATTTTTATTAATTTGTTAATTATATTTAATATTTATTTAATATAATTTAATATTTAAATATTTAAATAAAAGTTCTATCAAACCGGCCAGTCTAATCAGTTGAACCGATTAGATCGAAAATCGAAAATCTGATCTGTAGCGACCCGTTTTTTTTCTTTATTATTTATTTATTATTTTTTTTTCTATTGTTTATTTTTTTTATTATATTATATTATATTTATATATATATTTTATTTCACTATTGGCCCTATAGGCCCAAACCCAACTCAGCCCAAACCAAAAAAAAAAAAAAAAAAAAAACCTAAACCCAAACCCAACTCAGCCCAAACCTAGCCCAACCAAACCCAAGCCCAGGCCCAAACCAATAGCCTTTCCCCCTAAGAAACCCTAGCCGCCTCTAGCCGCCTCTCCACCGCCCCACCACCCAAACACTGCCACCTAACCCCCCACTTGCCTTGCCAGCCAGCCACCAGCCTGACATCCAGAACCAACCCGCCGCCACCGAACCCACCAGCCTGACATCCAGAACCAGCCCCGAACCGACCTCCCCACCCCCACAACCCCCTATAAAAGGGGAGGTCCGAAAAAAAAAAAAGGAGGAGAACTATCGACAAAGAGACCAACAGATCCGGAAACAAAAAAACAGAAAACCCCACAAGCCAGATCCAAAAAAAAAAAAACAAAAACGATCCCATCAACTAGCAGATCCGAAATACAAAAAAAAAATCCGAAGCATCAAAACCAAAAAAAAAACAAAAAGGGGGATTTTCGAATTTTTCATTCCTAGATCTAGATGATTTAGGGAATTTCTTTGGGAAATCTATCCTAGGAATCGGTTAGAGGAGAGGAAGAGGAGTATTTTGAGTTTTTTTTTTTTTACCAAGGGCACCTCCGGCGCGGCGGCGACGACGGTGGGCACGGCAGCAACGGCGGTGGTCTGAGGGAATTTCAGAGAAAACAAAAGAGGTAAATTTTTTTTCAGAACAAAAAATAATATAACTAAGTGTTAAGTTTTGATTTTCCTTTCTTTTACGTCTTGGGTTTGTTGTTAGACTTTGTTTTGTTTTATTTTATTTGTATAAACATGTGCATTGGGTCATGGGATCCGCGTGGACCCATGTGCGAACCCACCCATGTGTAATGTTTTTCTTCTTTCACGTTTGTATAGCTTGTTTCTTTCATAGTTTTAGTTTTATGTGAAAAAAAAAAAGCAAAAGTTGTTTACTTTTTAAGTTTTTTTTTCAAATCTGTGTGCTTTTTTGTTTCTTTCAAATGTCCCACCCATATGTAATGTTTTTCTTCTTTCACGTTTGTATAGCTTGTTTTTTTTATAGTTTTAGTTTTATGTGAACAAAAAAAAAAAAAAGCAAAAGTTGTTTACTTTTTAAGCCTTTTTTTCAAATCTGTGTGTTTTTTTTTTTTTCTTTCAAATGTGTTTGTTTTGTTTATTCTTTTAAATATTTTTTTTTATTGTCTACTTTCTTTAAGTGTCTGTTTCTTTTAATCTATTTTAAAATTTGTAATTTTTTTTATTTAATTTATTACGCAATTAATTTGATAATTACGTGATGGTGATCTTTTATGCATAGTTATATGACGATTTATTTCTATATTGATTATATATTTGATTTATTATAAATGTTTATGATTTTATTATGTGCTAATTTATATACTATTTTTTTATTTCTGTTATTATATGTGATTCATTTTATGTTACTATTTTTTTATCGTTTATTTTATATATATATATTTACTTTATTTATTATTTTATTTTAGTTTTTTATTTTATTTTATTTTTTTCTCCATTATTATTATTATCATATGTTATTTCATGCATATATATATATATATATATGTCTATGTATATATATATATGTATCTATATATTTTATTTATTGTTATTGATATTATTATTATTATTATTAGTATTATTATTATTATTATTATTATTTTCTTTATTATTATCATTTTTTTTATTTGTTAATTCCATCATTATTGGCATTATTTATTTTTATGCATCATTAATATATATAAAAAAAAATAGAAAGTTCATTTATTTATTTGTTCAAATTTTTCTTAAATTTTTCGCGTATAAAATATGTCTTTTAAATTAATTTCGGCAAAGGAATTCTCTGAAAATGAACTCTTTCTCGAAATGGTCGGAATATCAATTGTTCTTTGAAATGGTTCGTGTAAACATGATTATCGAAACATTATCGAAATTATCGGAGTGGTTCGGGAATTATTTTTACATAAAGTAATCTCTTTTATCCGAAATTAATTATAAAAAGATATTTTTATTAATTTTTCTGTAAACAAATTTTTATAAAAATAAAAAAAAATAATAAAATATTTCAAAATCGAATTATATCTCGGGGTGGTCGGAGTATCAATCATCCCACAAAACAATTCGAATAAAATCAGTTACCGAAACATTATCGAAAATATCGGAGTGATTCGGAAATTATTTTTACAAAGTAATTTCATTTACTTCAGAAATAATTATAAAAAAAAAAACATTATCTCTCCTTCATGTTAAATATCCTTTTTAAATAAAGTGTACTAAGGGAATTATTATTAAATATTAAAGTTAAAATCAGTTTTTCAAGATTAAAGATAACACGCAATTAATCGGTACCGTTTTAAAAACGGGCGTCGTGGGGGTGCTAATCCTTCTCCACGCGTAACCGTACTCCCGAACCTAACTTTGTTTCGCAGACCAAAAATTATCTTTTTAATATACCTTAATTAATTTTAGGATATTATTAAGAAGATAAGTTTTCATAGGTGACCAATCACACCTAACCAAAAAAGATCGGTGGCGACTCCCAGTATTTTTATTTTTATTTTGAACATCTTATTTATTATTAAAAAAGAAAAAAAGGTCGCCAAAAAAAATCGTCCTAGCGGTCCGAAAAACCGTTATGACAGCTTGGCGACTCCACTGGGGATATTTTTTCGAGAGTCGAGCCATAAATTGATTACGTGTTATCTTGGATCTTAAATTAACGATTTTACTATTATTTAATCATAGTTCCCTTATTTGCATCTTAAAAGAAAAATCTCCGGTTTTGAATAAATTTGCATTCACGGTTATTTTTGCAATTATTTGTGATTATTTGCATCTTTCCGTGTGTATTGAATTGTTTGGGGCATCTGAGCCACTTCACATACTAAAAACGCATTTCATACATGAGCTCTCTACCCGAGCTTTGTCCTTTTAGGAGGGAGTAAAGTACCTAGCTTTCGTGAGGTAATACCTCCGCATGGGCTAGCGAAACACTCTCGGGGTGTAAAGTACCTACGCTTTCGTGAGATAATAATCTCCGCACAAGCCTGGAAAATACTCCCACCCGAATTGAACCCTTTTCGTTCACGGTCTGCGATAGGCAAGGATCGGGGTGCCTTACTAGTCCATTTCGGACAGTAGTGAGGAACAATTTAGGAACCTTTTAGATATACGAAATACCGAATCCAGCATATAAACTTAGGGAGTCATATCATTGGTAGAAAGAAATTTGATTGTTTTTCCTGAACTTTATTTCGTTATTATAGTTGTATACATACACTAACAGATTATGTTTTCTGTGGTTGTTTTCTTGCCGCATCATTATCATTGGCATCATTAGCATCCCATAACGAGGTGTTTGTTTCAATATATTGTTCGATCGTAAATTCTCATGGAATCCACTGAACGTCGGGTGTGTGCCTCATCCGTGAATGTCATATGCGAAGCACCCAGGGATGTATGGATTTGGTCTGAAAAAACTCAGCAAGAAGAAGGGGATTGTTTGACGGCCGGTTTTGTAACAACACTGCCCGAGAAGATAAACCTAGATCTTTCACAAAATGACTTGACGAGTTTGGCAAATATCTGGGAACAAGTGAGTAAAGAAAGAAAGATGAGATTCTCTCATAAATACGGGCAGATAGCCTTGCTTATCCCGGTGATGATCGAAGAATCGCTAATCAAGGCAGCAATCCATTTTTGGGATCCGTCATACAGATGCTTTACTTTCAATAGAGAGGACATGACCCCAACCATTGAAGAATACTCAGTCCTACTTGGGATAGAGCTCAAATGTCCGGATAAAATATATGTTAGAAAGCTGAAGTTCGGACTTTGCAAAAAGTTGACTAAAATCCTCGGGATTAAAGTGGGAGATTCCAATCTGAGACGCAAAGGAGAACATATTTGCCTACCTTGGGATTTCCTTAAATCATTCATCGAAAAACATTTGGACGAAGAAAAAGGAATGACTGCTCTCGCTCTGACTATATATGGGATGATAATCTTTCCGAAGGTTTTGGGACACATCGAAGCAACAGTAATGGATTTCTTTGAGCAGATCGAGAATAATAGCAATCCATCACCGGCAATCTTGGCAGAGACTATAAGATCATTGAACTTTTGTCGAAGGAAAGGGGGAGGACGTTTCATAGGGTGTGCTCAGATGCTATATGTATGGCTTCAAAGTCATTTCGAGTGTGAGAAGAGCTCCTTCACAAAACCTTATTTGCAAGGTGGAGCCCCGATTCAGGAATTTTGCAAAAGCAAGTGGCCGAAGCGTAAAAACAAAGGAGAATGGGTGGCATTTTTTCAGACACTTACTAGCAAACAAGTAAAATGGATGGCACCATGGATGCCCCCTGTGCCAATATTATATCGTTGTGGGGAACCATGGGTACAACTCCTTGGTCCGTGGGGGGTTGTGAGTTATGCTCCGCTTATGGTGCAAAGGCAATATGGAACTAAGCAGTTTATTCCAGTGACTCATGGGCTCATTCGAGTGGAATTTTCTTATGGGGAACCAAACGTGTCAAAAAGGGTCGAGCAGACAATTCGAGCATGGAAAGATACTCGAAGAATGAGGCTAGGAACTCTAAGTGATAGTGTCGCTCCACAGTATTTGCTATGGACAGCCAACCGGGTTAAAGATTCGGTTATACTTCTAGGGGAAGTCCCACCCCAACCAATTCCTTCACAACTGAGAGAAATCTCAGAATTCGAGATCGCTAAGGAAGAATTCAAGATCGAAAGAGAGAAGATGAAGCAAGAACATCGAAGGCTCCAAGAAGAAATGGAGAATTGGAAGGATAAGGCAAGAATACAAAGAGTCCAAAATCAAAAGATCGTCAGGGAACGTGACACAGCCCGATCAGATCTGAATAATCTACACTTAGAAAACAAGAAGTTACGATCAGATATAAAGATCGGAAACATTCTCGGGTCATCTCACAGACGCGAAAAAGAATTCCAGAAAGAAATAGAACGATGGAAACACAAGGCACAGGAAAATGAAGAGAAAATTGCTAAATCTTTCCACGAAAGACAGAAATGGGAAAATATGTATTCTTCGATCACCGCAAAGTTGGTGGGGTTAAAAACCAAGCTAAAAGATGAGAAGGACAAATGCTCAAAATTACAAGAAGAAAGGGAGTATCTCTGGCAACTAACTCAGCATTTGGAACAACAATTGTACGACCAGAGGAATCATATTGATGAAATTATGAGGGAATGGAAAGATAGAGAGGCAGACTGGATTTACACCTGTGATTTGGCAATGGATGCTAGTATGAAGTGGAAGGCTGAAAGTTTGGGAAGGCAACAATACATAGAACATTTGGCTACACAAGTCTGCAAAGCAGTAAGCAAAGCAAGAGAAATGGTGGAACGAGTGGAGGTTCTGGTACAAGAAGTCAATCCTACTGGAAAATATGGACAACGTCTGCTTAGCTTTCTAGAAGAGGCGAAAGATCAATATGAGCAAGTCAAATGTTTTTATGGCTACAACTCTAAGATGCTTAATCACATGTAAAAATGTATTGTGGGATCGATGAGAATCTACCTTTTGAACAGTATATTAGAGCAAGCACCTCTCAAATGCATTCATTACATTCCATAAACATCATTAACTCGTGTTACACGCATACATATATATCTACTCATGAAAAATTTAGCAAGTCATGAATAAAAAAAGATTTTATCACATCAGCGATTTAAAATCCATCTTTAAAATAGCATGCACTAATCATAAAATAAAATAATTCTCAGTGGTTTCAAGCACAATCAGACTGACGGGAATATCAAAGCAGTCCTCTCACCAGTATAATACTAGGTTTAAAACAAGAACCATGGAAAGTGAGCAAACAGCACGAATTGAACGGATGGAAAAACTACAAAGAGAGTTACAAGAACAATTGGCAAGATCTCAACAGGAAACACGAGAACAGATTGCAAGGTCACAAGAAGAATCCCGTGAACAAATGGCCAAGATGATGGAAATGATGACGAGTTTGACTAGGGGAAAAGGGCAAACTGAAAGCTCAAGTGTAAGGGAAGGACATCGACCTCGAGAAAGTAACGACGAAGATCCTCTATATCCACCGGGTTTTACTCCAATCCGCACCCAAACATCTCAAGGTAGGCATCCACAAGGACAACCTCCAGTGGGAGAACAACCTTATGTTTACATCAACACACCGGGTCCCGTAGGCCAGCAAGGCCAAAGACAACTTGCATCCAACTCGGGGACTAATCCTTCAAACCCAATTCACGTTCCAAACTTAGATGACCCCGTAGAGCAAGAAAAATTGAGGAAGGGTGTGATAGAGCACGTGGAAGACACCAAGACGGAGCATAAATATGATATGCTAGAAGAGAGGCTCAAAGCAATAGAAGGAATGGACGTCTTCGGAAAAGTTGATGCAAATGAACTAAGTTTGGTTCCAGATTTGATAATACCACCGAAGTTCAAAGCTCCAGAATTTGAAAAGTACGATGGAACCAAGTGCCCTTCATTTCACATCACCATGTTCTGTCGCAAAATGGCTGGGCATACCCATAACGATAAATTATTGATCCACTGTTTTCAAGACAGTCTGAAAGGATCAGCCGCAAGGTGGTACAACCAACTAGATCGTGGTCGTATTCATACTTGGACGGATCTGGCAAGAGCTTTTCTAACCCAGTACAAACACATGGCTGACATGGCACCTGATAGGTTATCCTTACAGAACATGGAGAAGAAGACGGGAGAAAGTTTTAAAGAATACGCCCAGAAATGGAGAGACATGGCAGCTCAAGTGCAACCACCCCTCACTGAAAGAGAAACTACCGTGTTGTTTATCAACACATTGCGAGGGCCATATTATGACAGGCTGGTTGGTAATGCTACCAAAAATTTTGCCGACATGGTCATTTCTGGCGAAATGATAGAAAATGCTATAAAGAGCGGCAAGATTGAAGGAGTTGACACAGCAAATTCCAAGAGGATAGGTGTGATAAAGAAAAAAGAAGGAGAAGTACAGGCCGTTTCATATGATAATCGGCCACCACGAAGTTTTACCCCTTTTCCTACAAACCAACCCTACAGTTACTCACCCAATCCATACCCATATCCTCCTACACAGTCCCAATACCCGATGAGCTATCGACCATCGATGCCAGTGTATTCACCACCACCCATGCCAGCGCCCGTATACACAACTCCTACGCCTGTTCTTAACACAGCCAATCCAATCAACAACGTAGGGACTAACCAAAGGGGACCCCAACAGTTTCAACCAAGACCCTCATTCGACCCCATTCCTATGACATACACCCAACTCTTCCCCAAGCTAATCCAAAATCACTTAGTAGCACCCATGTTCCTAGAACCTATGAAACCCCCATATCCAAGGTGGTACGACCCAAACGTGAATTGTGATTATCACGGAGGTAACCCGGGTCATTCTCTAGAGAATTGCACTGCCTTTAAACACAAGGTGCAAAACCTGATCAAGACTGGATATTTAAACTTCACAACCAAGGGAGAGCCTAATGTCACTGCAAATCCGTTACCCGATCATGGGAAAGCGGTAGTGAATGCAATAGTAGAAGAGAAAGGGTGCCGAGTTTTGTCCAGGATTGAGGACGTTCGGACTCGTATGGAAGAAGTGTTGAATATGATGATTAAAGTGGGGCTGTATAAACCAGTCAACGTGGGGCAAAGCATTCTGAGGCTGGAATCATACAATGAATACTTCTGTAGGTATCATGGAGGCTTGGTAGGACATACTATCGACCAATGCTCTGATTTTCAGGACAAAATTCAAAAAATGATGGATATCGGTGTAGTAGAATTCTCCACAGAACGAGAAGAAGAATCAGTGGATGTGGTAATTGAGGAAACGCCAAAGGCTACTGAATGGGTCAAGCCAAAGCCATTAGTCATCTACTATGAAGAAACCCAGAACCCGCTAGTGAAAGAAACACCGAGGGCATCAAAGCCAATAGTAACTATCGAAGTACCAGGCCCTTTTCCATTTAAGAATAGCAAGGCTGTGCCCTGGAAATACGACGGTGAAATCATATCGCCAGAACATAATCATACTACACCAGTACTTAATGTTTCTTCGGCTGCAGTAGACATTACCGGTATTGGAGGTTTTACAAGAAGCGGGAGATGCTATACACCCGAAGCAGCAGAAATTGCCAAAAAAGGGAAAGCTAAAACTGATGAAGGAAAGATTATCCCGGAAAACGAGGTCGAGCAAAGAAAGAACAAGCCAGTAACAGAGGAGGAAGCCTGTGAATTCCTCAAATTTATCAAACACAGTGAATACAGTGTGGTGGAACAGTTAAAACGCTCACCAGCTCGTATTTCCATCTTGGAATTGTTGACAAATTCAGAACCCCACCGAAGGGCCCTCTTAAAGGTACTAAATGAAGCATACGTGGCTCATGACGTATCTATCGAGAAGTTCGATCAAGTAGTAGGAAATGTGGCTGTCAATAATTTCATAGCTTTCAGCGATGAAGAAATCCCGCCGGAAGGGACAGGTAGTACTAGGGCCCTCCATATCACCGCTCGATGCAAAAGCCATATCATTGCTAAAGTGCTTATCGATAATGGTTCCGCATTAAATGTCATGCCCATGACTACGCTGATCAAATTGCCTATCGACATGTCCCACATGAAGAACAGTCATATGATAGTACGGGCGTTTGATGGGACCCGTAGACAGGTGGTAGGACAGATCGATTTACCAATGCAGATTGGCCCTTGCACATTTGATATCACCTTCCAGGTTATGGATATCATCCCCTCGTACAACGTTTTGCTGGGAAGACCCTGGATTCACATGGCTGGTGCTATTCCGTCCACTCTACATCAGAAGGTAAAATTCAGAGTTGAGGAACAGATAATAATTGTGGATGGGGAAGAAGACTTGGTCGTATCGAAACCCTCGAGTATCCCCTACATAGAGGCTACCGAAGAAACATGGGAATGCTCTTTTCGAACCTTGGAGTTTGTTAACGCCACATTTGTGGGAGAGGGTTCTAAGATACCTGTGCCTCATTTATCTTGCGTCACTCAAAACAGCCTTGTTCAAATGGTTGGAAATGGTTGTCGAGCCGGGGTTGGCCTAGGAAAGAACCTACAAGGAATCCAAAGGTGGATAAGTGTGATTGGAAAAGGGGACAAGTTTGGTTTGGGATACAAGCCAACTAGAAAAGACAAAGAGAGAATGATAAAAGAAAGGAAAGAACAGAGGCTTGCAAGACTAAAGGGTCATGAGATGGAGACCCGAAGAATCTATATCCCCCACCTCTATGAGACATTTCGATCGGCAGGTTTTATTTTTTCCGATTCACCAGTTAGAACCAAGCCTGTCGAGATTTTGGAAGAAATGTTTGCGGAATTCTGCATCCAAATGCTGGAACCAGAGAAAGGAGAGAGAAGTCAAACAGAGGAAGAGACCATCTACCCATGCCCTCCAGGATTTGAATTGAAGAATTGGCATGCTATAGACTTACCAGCTGTATTTAGGTCTCTTTCTGATTAACAAACTAAATCTTCAAACACTTCTGCCCAAGAGTGTTATGAAAATTTCTTTTTGTGCATGGGCTCTTTTTATGAAATTATCGTTTTAATAAATGACAAAACCATGATGCATTTTGTTTCAATTTATTTTCCACTTCTTTTTATCCATCCTTTCTATTTCGCTCCCATACAAATATCTATATTCTTTTGCTTCCACCACAGGTCCCCTATTAATGAATGTGAAAACAATCTCATCGATGGTTCGGAAATCAATTTTGAGAAATGTATTGACATCGACGAAATTGACGACGAAGAGATTGCTGAAAACTATGACTTACCTCCTGACTTGTTAAGATTGATAGAGTCAGAAGAAAAACAAATTATGCCTCATCAGGAGATAACAGAGTTTGTTAATCTGGGAAATGAGAATGATAAAAAGGAAATAAAAATCGGCACTTCACTCTCAGTGAGACAAAAACAAGAATTGACAGAACTGCTCCATGAATATGCGGATGTGTTCGCATGGTCCTATCAGGACATGCCAGGGCTTGATACGAATATCGTGGTGCACCGATTGCCCTTAGGGCCAGAATGCAAACCGGTGAAACAAAAGTTGAGACGAATGAAGCCTGAAATGCTCCTAAAAGTCAAAGAAGAAGTAAAAAAGCAGTTCGACGCAGGATTTTTGAAAGTCGCCAAGTATCCTGAATGGATGGCGAACATAGTCCCAGTCCCAAAAAAAGAAGGGAAAGTACGGATGTGTGTTGATTATCGGGACCTAAACAGAGCTAGTCCGAAAGATAGTTTTCCATTACCCCATATCGATACCTTGGTGGATAATACCGCCAGGCACTCATTGTTCTCATTTATGGATAGATTTTCGGGCTACAACCAAATCAAGATGGCACCAGAAGACATGGAAAAAACCACATTTGTGACAATGTGGGGAACTTTTTGTTATAAAGTGATGCCATTTGGGCTAAAGAATGCCGGTGCAACTTACCAGAGAGCGATGGTAACCCTCTTCCATGATATGATGCACAAAGAAGTGGAAATTTATGTCGACGACATGATCGCAAAATCACGTAAATATGAAGACCATGTGGTTAATCTGAGAAAGTTGTTCGGTCGATTAAGAAAGTTCCAGCTTAAGCTCAATCCCGCCAAATGCACGTTCGGTGTAACATCCGGCAAATTACTAGGCTTTATTGTTAATGAAAAAGGAATCGAAGTAGACCCAGACAAGATACGCGCTATCCAGAACTTATCCCCACCCCGGACGCAGAAAGAAGTAAGAGGATTTCTGGGGAGACTGAATTACATTGCCCGTTTTATTTCTCAACTCACGGCCAAATGTGACCCGATTTTCAAACTCCTTAGGAAACGAGACCCGGGTGAATGGGACGAAGATTGCCAAGCAGCATTCCATAAAATGAAAGAATATCTTACTAACCCACCGGTGTTGGTACCGCCCACTCTAGGGAGATCGCTTGTTTTGTATCTGGTAGTACATGAGAAATCCATGGGATGTGTATTGGGACAGCAAGATGAGACAAGTAAAAAAGAGCATGCCATTTACTACCTGAGTAAAAAGTTCACCGATTATGAGGCCAAATACTCGGCAATAGAAAAGGTGTGTTGTGCACTAGCTTGGACTACTCGTAGACTCCGCCAGTACATGTTGTATCATACAACATTACTTATTGCTAAATTGGACCCCATTAAGTACATATTTGAGAAACCCTCGTTGTCAGGAAGATTAGCAAGATGGCAGGTTCTACTCTCTGAATATGACATCACTTATGTCTCGCAAAAGGCCATAAAAGGGAGTGCAGTGGCCGAATTTCTGGCAGATAGAGCTACAGAAGATTACGAGCCGGTAAAGTTTGACTTTCCTGATGAAGACTTGATGTTTATTTCTCGGGAGGACGAAGGCGAGGAGTTAAAGAAGGCAGTATGGAAAATGTATTTCGACGGAGCATCAAATGCTTTGGGGCATGGCATTGGAGCAGTTTTGATATCACCAGAGGGAAACTACTACCCCATAACTGCAAGATTAACTTTCAGGTGCACCAACAATGTGGCAGAATATGAGGCCTGTGTCATAGGACTTCAAGCAGCTATTACAAAGAAAATAGACAAATTGGAAGTATATGGGGATTCTGCCCTAGTTATTTGCCAGTTGAAAGGAGAATGGGAAACGAGAGATTCAAAACTGATCCTATATCACAAATTCATAATGGAATTAGTTCAGCAATTCCAAAAAATTGAATTTAATTACTTGCCTCGAGAAGAAAATCAAATGGCTGATGCCCTAGCTACGTTGGCCTCAATGTTCAAAATAAATACGAGTGCTGACATCCAGCCCATCAAGATGAGTATACGAGAATCGCCTGCGCATTGTATGCATGTTGAGGAAGAACCGGATGGGAGACCATGGTACCACGACATCTTACTATACATAAAACATCAGCAGTATCCAGAGCATGCTTCGGAAAATGACAAAAGAATTTTGAGAAGAATGGCAATGGGATTCTTCTTGGATGAAGAAATATTGTATAAAAGGAGTAGAGATCATACACTTCTAAGGTGTGTACAAGCGGCTGAAGCTAAAAGAATACTCGAAGATATTCACGATGGTGTGTGTGGAACACATGCAAACGGCCACATGATGGCTAAGCAGATTATGAGAGCAGGTTATTACTGGATGACAGCAGAAAGAGATTGCATCAAGTATGTTCGAAGATGTCATAAGTGCCAGATATACGCAGATAAACTGCACGCTCCTCCGACAACTCTACATGTCATGACAACGCCTTGGCCTTTTTCTATGTGGGGAATGGATGTGATCGGGCCAATTACCCCTAAAGCCTCAAACGGACATCGCTTCATTTTGGTAGTGATCGATTACTTCACGAAATGGGTCGAAGCTGCTTCTTACGCTAGTGTGACCAAATCCGTGGTGTGCAAATTTTTGAAAAAGGAAGTGATATGCCGGTATGGTCTCCCAGAGAAAATTATTACAGATAACGCTCTCAATTTGAACAATACCCTAATGAAAGAAATCTGCGCTCAGTTCAAAATCAGGCACCACAACTCGGCGCCTTACCGTCCCAAGATGAATGGAGCAGTAGAAGCTGCTAACAAAAATATAAAGAAAATCGTTGCCAAAATGACTGATAAGTACAAAGATTGGCACGAAAAGCTTTCATTTGCCCTGCACGCCTACAGAACGTCAGTACGTACTTCTACAGGGGCAACCCCCTACTCCTTGGTGTACGGGATGGAAGCTGTACTACCAATTGAAGTGGAGATCCCTTCTCTGAGAATTTTAATGGAAGTCGAGTTAGAGGAAGCAGAATGGGTTCGAGCCCGCTATGAGCAACTTAATTTGATCGAGGAAAAGAGGATGACGGCCCTGTGTCATGGCCAACTATACCAAAAGCGGATGATGAGGGCTCATAACAAAAAGGTTCGCCCAAGAGAGTTTCGAGAAGGTGATTTAGTTCTGAAGAAAATCCTCCCTAATCAGCAAGATCCCAGGGGGAAATGGGCACCAAATTGGGAAGGCCCGTATGTGGTAAAAAGAGTATTTTCAGGAAGGGCAATGATTTTAGCAGAGATGGATGGCGCAGATTTCTCGAGTCCAATCAATGCCGACGCAGTGAAGAAATATTATGCATAAAATATATATATATATATATATATATATAAAAGAAAAAGAAAAAGAAAAAAAGAAGAGGAGAGTTTCTAATCGAAAACCCAAGAGGGCGATTTGAATCAAAGGATGGATCTAGGTCGAAAACCCTAAAGGGCGACCTAGGTAAAAAAACAAACAAAAGTTGGGATGATTGACAATAATCTGTGCGGAATAATTCAAGGGACAAAGGGTTAAAACAGGATGAAAGAACTGAACAAACAGCGAGGTTCGACGTGACCAAATGGCACAAGGCAGGAAGGGCAATTAATAGTGGAACGCTCTCGAAAGGAGTCAAAGACATCAATGAATTTTCTTTTCTGAAAGAGAAATCTGAACTTGCTCGATTGAGATTGTTTAAGTATTCATTATGTGGGGGTCTATCCCTATTCACTCTTTCTTTTTTTTCTTTGATTAATGCCAGTATGTTCTTTTTCTTCCTTCACTGGAATAAAAGTATATGTTCCGATTCATAAAATCGTGCCCTTAAATTATCCTTCTTTATTTAAAATTTTCTTTAAATAATGCATTATTTTGGCATGAAATATGAATGATAATAAATAACTAGATAATGCACAAATGAAACTTTCATGATTACTCTACAGAAATTTGAAAATTGGAAAATCAGAAAAGAAAGAGGAGATAATGGGGCAGTGTGGGACCCGATTTGTTTATAACCTTTAGAAATAGAGAAAACAATGATTGAGATGATGATTGATACCTAAAAATTGTTTTAGGAGGGAAGGCACAAAGCTTTGACTCAATTAAGAAAGGATCGTGAGAAAAAAAAATTGTGGAGGCCCAGTCGATTTGATGGAGAAAAAGAGAAAAGATTGGGAAGAACAGAAAAGTTTAAAGATTGAAGTAAGAGGCTTAATCAGATTCAACTCTGAAAGGGTCCCTGGTTAATAAAATATACGCAGGGGCATCGAATCATGATTCGGGCCTCAAGTCATACATTTCATTATCATAAACATGCATTGCATCATCATAACATTGCAAACATTGAAAATTACTGTTGCATGGAAAGGGATACGAATGACAGATGAACAAGAAAAATGAAACTCGACTGCAATGGGAAGTTGGGAATCACCATGATAACCAAGAAGCATGTACATTTATTTTCCAAGTGCTAGAGCCTCTGATGAGAGGAGCAATTTATTTTTCCAAGTGATGGAGCCTCTGATGAGAGGAGCAATTTATTTTCAAAGTCGTGGAGCCTCTGATGAGAGGAGCAATTTATTTTCAAAGTTGTGGAGCCTCTGATTAGAGGAGCAATTTATTTTCAAAGTCGTGGAGCCTCTGATTAGAGGAGCAATTTATCTTTCCAAGTGATAGAGCCTCTGATGAGAGGAGCAATTTATTTTTCAAAGTTGTGGAGCCTCTGATGAGAGGAGCAATTTATTTTCAAAGTCGTGGAGCCTCTGATGAGAGGAGCAATTTATTTTCAAAGTCGTGGAGCCTCTGATGAGAGGAGCAATTTATTTTCAAAATTGTGGAGCCTCTGATGAGAGGAGCAATTTATTTTCAAAATCGTGGAGCCTCTGATTAGAGGAGCAATTTATTTTTCCAAGTGATGGAGCCTCTGATGAGAGGAGCAATTTATTTTCAAAAGTTGTGGAGCCTCTAAAGAGAGGAGCAATTTATTTTCAAAGTTGTGAAGCCTCTGATGAGAGGAGCAATTTATTTTCAAAGTCGTGGAGCCTCTGATTAGAGGAGCAATTTATTTTTCCAAGTTTCCGAGCCTCTGGTGAGAGGAGCATTTTCATTTTTCAAAATTAGAGAACCTCTGGTGAGAGGAATATCGTTTTAAATTCACAAGTTTTTCGAGCCTCTGATAAGAGGTGCGTCATTTTAAATTCCAAAATTTTCGAGTCTCTAAATTAGAGAAGCAGTTTATACTAATCATGAATGACGTTGTCGCTTACGTCTTTGCCCTATTGCTGATTCTCAGCAATGTTCAAAGAGGGGCAACTGTAGCGACCCGTTTTTTTTCTTTATTATTTATTTATTATTTTTTTTTCTATTGTTTATTTTTTTTATTATATTATATTATATTTATATATATATTTTATTTCACTATTGGCCCTATAGGCCCAAACCCAACTCAGCCCAAACCAAAAAAAAAAAAAAAAAAAAAAAACCTAAACCCAAACCCAACTCAGCCCAAACCTAGCCCAACCAAACCCAAGCCCAGGCCCAAACCAATAGCCTTTCCCCCTAAGAAACCCTAGCCGCCTCTAGCCGCCTCTCCACCGCCCCACCACCCAAACACTGCCACCTAACCCCCCACTTGCCTTGCCAGCCAGCCACCAGCCTGACATCCAGAACCAACCCGCCGCCACCGAACCCACCAGCCTGACATCCAGAACCAGCCCCGAACCGACCTCCCCACCCCCACAACCCCCTATAAAAGGGGAGGTCCGAAAAAAAAAAAGGAGGAGAACTATCGACAAAGAGACCAACAGATCCGGAAACAAAAAAACAGAAAACCCCACAAGCCAGATCCAAAAAAAAAAAAACAAAAACGATCCCATCAACTAGCAGATCCGAAATACAAAAAAAAAATCCGAAGCATCAAAACCAAAAAAAAAACAAAAAGGGGGATTTTCGAATTTTTCATTCCTAGATCTAGATGATTTAGGGAATTTCTTTTGGAAATCTATCCTAGGAATCGGTTAGAGGAGAGGAAGAGGAGTATTTTGAGTTTTTTTTTTTTACCAAGGGCACCTCCGGCGCGGCGGCGACGACGGTGGGCACGGCAGCAACGGCGGTGGTCTGAGGGAATTTCAGAGAAAACAAAAGAGGTAAATTTTTTTTCAGAACAAAAAATAATATAACTAAGTGTTAAGTTTTGATTTTCCTTTCTTTTACGTCTTGGGTTTGTTGTTAGACTTTGTTTTGTTTTATTTTATTTGTATAAACATGTGCATTGGGTCATGGGATCCGCGTGGACCCATGTGCGAACCCACCCATGTGTAATGTTTTTCTTCTTTCACGTTTGTATAGCTTGTTTCTTTCATAGTTTTAGTTTTATGTGAAAAAAAAAAAGCAAAAGTTGTTTACTTTTTAAGTTTTTTTTTTTCAAATCTGTGTGCTTTTTTGTTTCTTTCAAATGTCCCACCCATATGTAATGTTTTTCTTCTTTCACGTTTGTATAGCTTGTTTTTTTATAGTTTTAGTTTTATGTGAACAAAAAAAAAAAAAAAAAAAAAAAAAAAAAGCAAAAGTTGTTTACTTTTTAAGCCTTTTTTTCAAATCTGTGTGTTTTTTTTTTTTTTTCTTTCAAATGTGTTTGTTTTGTTTATTCTTTTAAATATTTTTTTTTTATTGTCTACTTTCTTTAAGTGTCTGTTTCTTTTAATCTATTTTAAAATTTGTAATTTTTTTTATTTAATTTATTACGCAATTAATTTGATAATTACGTGATGGTGATCTTTTACGCATAGTTATATGACGATTTATTTCTATATTGATTATATATTTGATTTATTATAAATGTTTATGATTTTATTATGTGCTAATTTATATACTATTTTTTTATTTCTGTTATTATATGTGATTCATTTTATGTTACTATTTTTTTATCGTTTATTTTATATATATATATTTACTTTATTTATTATTTTATTTTAGTTTTTTATTTTATTTTATTTTTTTCTCCATTATTATTATTATCATATGTTATTTCATGCATATATATATATATGTCTATGTATATATATATATATGTATCTATATATTTTATTTATTGTTATTGATATTATTATTATTATTATTAGTATTATTATTATTATTATTATTATTATTTTCTTTATTATTATCATTTTTTTTATTTGTTAATTCCATCATTATTGGCATTATTTATTTTTATGCATCATTAATATATATAAAAAAAAATAGAAAGTTCATTTATTTATTTGTTCAAATTTTTCTTAAATTTTTCGCGTATAAAATATGTCTTTTAAATTAATTTCGGCAAAGGAATTCTCTGAAAATGAACTCTTTCTCGAAATGGTCGGAATATCAATTGTTCTTTGAAATGGTTCGTGTAAACATGATTATCGAAACATTATCGAAATTATCGGAGTGGTTCGGGAATTATTTTTACATAAAGTAATCTCTTTTATCCGAAATTAATTATAAAAAGATATTTTTATTAATTTTTCTGTAAACAAATTTTTATAAAAATAAAAAAAAATAATAAAATATTTCAAAATCGAATTATATCTCGGGGTGGTCGGAGTATCAATCATCCCACAAAACAATTCGAATAAAATCAGTTACCGAAACATTATCGAAAATATCGGAGTGATTCGGAAATTATTTTTACAAAGTAATTTCATTTACTTCAGAAATAATTATAAAAAAAAAAACATTATCTCTCCTTCATGTTAAATATCCTTTTTAAATAAAGTGTACTAAGGGAATTATTATTAAATATTAAAGTTAAAATCAGTTTTTCAAGATTAAAGATAACACGCAATTAATCGGTACCGTTTTAAAAACGGGCGTCGTGGGGGTGCTAATCCTTCTCCACGCGTAACCGTACTCCCGAACCTAACTTTGTTTCGCAGACCAAAAATTATCTTTTTAATATACCTTAATTAATTTTAGGATATTATTAAGAAGATAAGTTTTCATAGGTGACCAATCACACCTAACCAAAAAAGATCGGTGGCGACTCCCAGTATTTTTATTTTTATTTTGAACATCTTATTTATTATTAAAAAAGAAAAAAAGGTCGCCAAAAAAAATCGTCCTAGCGGTCCGAAAAACCGTTATGACATGATCGATTTAAAATTCGATCCGATTTTTTTAACTTTGAAATTAGTATACCCTGTAAGCCCGAAAAGCCTTCTGAATTCGAGCAGCAGCTATCTGTTCAACAGGAATTCCTGCATTGATGGTGGCGTCTGAGAGCAGATTAGAGATGATCGAAGAATTACATAAACAAAGATCAAAGTACAGGCTGCAGCATTGTCTGAAAGACTGAAAAATATTTAATGTTATGTTTGACAACTTTTAGCAAGACATCAATAAACCAAGGTTCTTTGAAGCTATTATTGATATCTGCAAAAACATTTATTAGTATGTTCACACTACAATCAAAGAATAACTAAAAATTCGGGTTTAGTCCGGTTGGTTCATGCAACCACCTCAGTATTATTAAAATCGGATTGGTTAAACCGAGAACCGATGGTTTGTCCGGTCTGATACATGTCATAGAACCGGATTTTTTCGAACCGGTAGAAAATCGGTTGACCCAGTAAAAAACCGAAAAAAAACCCAGAAAAAACGGTTTTATACTTATTTTTTAAAAACTTATTGTATGTGATGAGATTTGAACTTTTAATCCTTTGAATCTATATTAAAAATCATACCTAAATACATATTTTTATTAAATATTTATTATATTTAATATCTATTTAATATTTAAATTCATTTTTTTAAATACAATCAGCCGATTCAATCAGTTGAACCAGTAACCGGAGGTCTCATCGGTTCGACTTTCGGTTCGATTTTTTCAATATTGAACCACCTTTAAGAGGTGGGTTCCAACAGGTTTGAAATTCGGAATTTGAATCTCAGCAAATACAATCCCTTTCCTATCCTTAGATTACGGCCTCCTTTGTAAAAAAAAAAAAAAAAACTGAAAAAAGAAATAGAAAAATGACAAGGTGAGAAAATAAGGTAGGGGAGAGCCAATGAAAGTCCTTTCAGACATTTTCTTCTTGTTGAAGATACATAAGAAATTTCCAGTAATATAGGCTTTTATAAAGTGATTAAAAAGACTACCTTTGCTTGTTTGGATCTGCTTGACTTGGATTTCTTTATACAAATGATTGATCTAAACCAGTTTCCCGAACCCATCGATGATCACCAACATGCAGAACTATATATAGTTTAGAAACTGATGAAATTAGCCTGCCACATAAAATTTTTCCAGGCTGATTAGAGTATTCCTCGCATTTATGCTGAACAAGCAAGAAAAACACAAATTAACAGTACTTAATTTTCATACAACTGATAGGTAAACATTGATTGCATAGAAGAATGGGGAATTTGAAGAATCAAGGAACAACTTTTATGACACATTAAAAAAAATGATCATCACCACAAATTTCCAACTTACCAATGATATATACAAAGGCAATAAGGACATTCCTAGAGAGCTTGAAATGAATGAATTTCAAGCAAACAAATTGAGCAGTTCTGATTTGAAGAGCATGAAAATACTAAGATATAAATAAACAATCACAGAAAATTAGAAAAAGACAAGAAAAGAGCAGATTATTGAAGCAAACAGACAAGGAAGAAGGGACAATATTGGAGTTGGCAAAGGTTATGGGGTGGTGAAAAATAAGTTTTAGTGCAATGCAAGAAAGAAAGAAAAAAAAAAAAAAAAAAAAAAAAAAGAAATGTGCATATATGCATGGTTAGGGTTTCAGTCTCTTGGAACAGTACATATCAAAATGACATTTCAACCAATTTGATATATAGCTGTTTGATCTTTTGGAGGATCAACAATCGGTATCCATGGGGCAAAAAAAATTACTAAAAGGCAAATTAATAAAGAATCAGGAGTTTTCTCAATTAAAGTTAGGTAGTTTTTCCAATCAACAACTTTTTTATAGAATATGAACCGAAATTTAATTCAGTTGGTTCATGCAGCTATTCTTAAAAAGTAACATTCAACAAATATAAAGTTCGAATCTCAATATCTGCAACCCTTACTTCTATCCTAGATTATGGACTCATTTGTAAAAAATAATAAATAAAAAAAAAAAACCTTTGTAGAATATAAAAACAAATTGTCTTGGGCCTTTGTTAAGGTGTGGTTGGATTGCACAAGGCATACATGAATTATATAAGATCAGCTCATTTTCATCATTTTCTCTGTCAATAGTAATACTATCTAAACATATATTATTACTATTTACATACATGGATTGTGTGGATTTTCCAAATATGCAATACAACAACAAAATAAAAAATATCAGTTACAATTAACTATAGAGATCATATTGTTTGAATTTTGAAGAAGATAAAATTTAAGTAACTAATGATCTCGATGAGACTTGAACTCGCGACTTTCGACTCATAAGACCAATGCAAGTTGCGATCCCTTTTCAATAAAGATAGTATTTAGTTATTATTAATGTTTTTCCAATTACAATAATTATAATTGAGTAAAGTCATACACTCATACTCAACCATGTTGGTTATTTTCTTGATTTAAGTTCAAGTCATAATTTGGTATATCCACAAAATCTACTGCATTAACTTCAATATTTACTCATCACTTTTTTCCAAAGGATTTTTTTTTTCTTATTGCATAAATCCTTTGTCTGTTTAATTTGTGAAGACAGAAATGTGAATAAAAGCAAAATGATATCCCAGTCAAATAAAAACTTAGCAAAAAAAAAATATATATATATATATCCCAGTCAAATAAAAACTTAATCCAATTTGTTCTAACCTTTTTTTTAGCAAAAATAAAAGTACCTAATTTGAGTTCCCTTAACTTGGAAGGCTCATCAAAGTAGAGCCCATCCCCATCATTCCTGAAGTTTTGGGCAACTTTCTCCACCAGGTTTGGGTTAAACTTGAAAGAAATATCTTTTCAAGCTTTTCTTAATTTTACATATTTTACTTTTAAAGCTTTGAGATCTTTTTTCCTAATTGTGACAACCTTTTTTTAGTAATTATTTATTTGAAAAATTACCACATTTATTAACAATAGAGATATTAAATTTCACAAGCAAAACTAATAGGATGACACATATAATTTATGGTATAATAAAAAAATTAAAATTAAAATTAAAAAAATGAGATATGTGACAACCTCTTAATTTACTTGTAAAATTAAAAAAAAATCACCGTCAATATATTTAAAACGAACTCTTTATCTATTTTGACATTTGTATTTCATATATTATTTTAACAATTAATAATACGGTGGAGTTTAGGTGTAAAAAGTGGATGAGCTTGGGCCCTCAGTACCCTGCTTGACAGCCCACAAATGGGCCCAGACAATTCTTCTGCAAAAAAAAAAAAAAAAAAAAGAACTGGAAGGGGTTAAAGCATCTAGATAGTCTTTATACTATAGAAGTGAGTAATTTAATCTTTATATATTTGAAATTGATGTAAAGAAGTAAAATTGGTAACTTTGCTAATGGAAAATCGTCTAAATGTTGATGTAGACATGTGAAATTAACAGAATATATGACTTGAAAAAAAAATGATAACGTGTCAAATTTTTTTGCTGAAGTGAAATTTAAAAACTGACAGAATAGATGACTTTGAAAAAAATGATGACATTTTTTACAGATAAGGGAGGAATTTGGGTAAAAAAATTATATTTTTCTAAATTCCACTTGAATAAAAAAAATTTGTCACGTCATTATTTTTTTCTCCAAGTCTTTTTTTTTTTTTATCAATTTCACATGTTCATATCAGCATTTAGACGATTTTTCATTAATACTATTATCAATTTTACTTCTTTGCACAAATTTTAAACGTACAAAGATTAAATAACTCACTTTTATAATATAAAGACTAAAATGTTTTTGTTTTTGATTAAACTCCTTTGGTTGAGGCTCAAAGCCCTAAAGAATAAACCCATCCTAACACAAATCAGCCCAAAAGAAACAATTAGGGCAGGCATTGAACTTCCAAATTTTTTTCCTTTTTATTTTTGAACAATTTTAACCTATTTCTTTCTAATAACTATATATATGTGACAAATAGGCGGGTTGGGTCTGGTCGTTTTGGTCTTATTCTGGTACGATCATTTTTTTTATTTAAGAATAATTAATATATTATTTATAATAATAATATTATATTAAATACAATAATTAATAATTTATTCATCATTTTTAATACATTAAATGAACATATTACTATATATAATAATTTTAAAGAGTGCATTTAAAACATTCGTTACCAAAATTCATATATATATATATATTAATAAAAAAATGTTATATACATTAACTTTTGTCACAAAACCTTCGTTTAGTTCAATTCACTAACTCTATTTGTAAATATTTTGAATATATATATATATATATTGTTTCTCAAATTTATTTAAAACTGGCAACAGACAGGGATTGCGTATAATTGACAAACTTGAGATATCATATATATTGGTCACTTGTTAGTAACTATATCAACTTCTCATAAATAAATAAAAAAAACAATTATTTATTTGAATACTCCTTAATTTAGGAATAATATAAATGTCATGTATATATTTGTATAATTTTAAGAAGATCCTACAGTAATATTGAGGTCACTCATGGAAGCTTGATTCCATATGTAACATCACAAAAATTATGAACAATTTTATAAATTTCTCAAGGTTCACTTTATTTATAAGATCTCTAAGCTTCGCTTTCAAACTCTGTTTTAAAAAAAAAAAAAAAAAATAGAAACACTATTTCATCATTGTAAAAAAAGAAACATTAGATTTTAGAGTACTAAAAGTTTAATTTTTTTTAATCAAATACTAAATCACAATATATTAGTTGGAAAAAGTTTAATTTATCACTCTTTCCCCTCCTCGGGTCCTCCCTAGACCTGTTTACGAGATGGATAGTCTGTTAGGTTCGTGGATCAAGCCCAGCTTTTGAATAAAATTTTTCAAATTCTAATTCAATTCATGGACACCTCTACTTCTCTCATCGCATTTTTTGAAAAAAAAAAATTCTTCAAGCAATTTTTCTCACAATTTCATTTTCTTAAATTATCTAACAAACCAAACAAAACATAACCTCAAAGTTAAATGAGGTTGAGATATACTTAATGGAAATACAAGATTATTCCATTACATTAAAATAAATTTATCTAATGGTCGAGCTACCCACCTAATTTAAACTTTTCAGGTGTTGATGAAAAAAAAAAAAAAAATTTCCTCTATTCCCCTAAATACTTCAATGTCATTAAAACTCCAATGTTTTTGTTAATTATAGTATATATCAACATATGTTAGGCCCACAAAATTAATGTACTTTAAAGCTCAAGTGGCCAAGACACCCTCAATTATTATTGAAACTTTGATGTTTTCAATTCACATACACTTGCCAATTTCGATAAAAATAATAATAAACATCCAAGAACTCATATATAGTTCATACAAGCAACAACAAGAGAATTAAAATATATATATATATATATATATATATATATGGTGAAAGAGAATCTTAGTGATAGATGCCCTAAATGGGGTCCTTATATTTTGTATATATCTAACAAAATCTTGGCATGTTATATGATAATTGAGAAGGATGTTGTGATCCATGAAATTAAGGATAGAGAGAGGGATGGCTTAGCAATTGGAATGGATTTATTGAAGAAATTTTTTTTGCTTTCTTTACAATAAGTTACAAGATGGTTTGTTGTGGCTAAGGTGGGTCCAAAATGGAAAGGTAGAGATAGGATTTGCTTATTTGACATAAATAATAGTAAGAGATTTTTCAAGTTTCTATCTATATCTTGACCTCTCAAGTTTTGAAAATTTCTTTATTAGGCTTTCTCTTCATTGGATGTAAAGTTTTTACTTATTAGCAAAATTTTAACAATTGTGATTACAATTAATAGAAATCACTAATTAGGGATATTTTGGGTAAGAGTGATTACATGTTGTTGGGTTACACATCAAAAGCAAATCCTTCTTTTATTCAAGTAATATATATTTTTTAATTTCCAAATATATTTCATTGTTGTAGTGCCATGGGCAAAATATATCCAATGGGGTGAGGAAAATTGTTGAGAAAAATGTAATTAGAGGTTAATTTGAGGGATAGATGAATTTCAAGAGTATGGTTTTGGGTTTAAAGAAATATAAATTGGTTCAGAAACAATTCCATAATGTTGTGCTGAGTTTCACATCCACTTTGCGAGGTATTATCTGTTTTAATTCGAAAGTCTTCCGGTCGTTTCACAAAAATGTGCCTCACAAGTATGCGTGTGCTATGTTGAACGTGACGGAAACATATACTTGCGACCCAAATTTGAAATATCCTATCTCAAACTCTATCCTATCATTAGACAGATCTAATTCTTACCTGCAGTTTCTTAATTAGGTTATTTCTCTCTAAAAATTCATTACATGTGTTATTAACTTAAGATGGGGAGTTAAATTTGAAAATTAAGGTGGGTTAATACTTAACTAAACAATTTTATTACATGGCTTGATTTGATTAGGAACCTATATATTGATATAAGAAATTCTATCCAAAATTTACACATTTTAAGGACTTCAACAAAAAAAAAAAAAAAACCATTTACTTTGAAATTCTGCCATAAAATCCGATAGCGCCTTGCCGGATAAAATCATTTTGCCTTTGTTTTTACATTCAACTTTGAAATTCTTTTACATAATTCTTTTACATTCAACTTTGAAATTCCTCTTGCTCTGTTCACAATAACGTTTTTAATCTTTCTTTTCTTACCATTTTTTTTTCAGCGGGTTGGTGGATCTCAAGAATAGACCTGAACAGGATCGCGACTCAAATTTTTTTTTCTTATTTAGATTAGGGTCGGATCAAATTCATACAGACTCGAAAATTCATTTCACTGTTAACAAAATATTTAAAAAATTATATTAATATTTTTATATTTTATAATTAAAAAATATTTTTTATTCATAATAATTTGAATCAGCCAAAATTAAACAAAACATATGTCCAATCCCGATCCAATACAGGCCAAACCTATTAAACCGAGCGAATAATCCTATCCTTAACAAGTCTACTCAACAACCTAATAATTAAAAACAAACCATCATTCAAACTAAGAAAATCAATGCGTAACTCAAGCAAAACCAATCAATCAATTCTCTCCACCTTTTGAAACCAAAGGTCAACAACATCCCTATTAGGAAAAATTAGGAACCTGAAGATGAAAACAATCCAATCTCTTGTCTGTATAAAAATTTTATTCCCAATTTAGTACGATAATTGGGCAGAGATTGTATCATTTTGAGTTTGAGCCGAATCATTTCAAGGCGAAAAAATTTAAATTGTTTCGTGTTTAGATCATTTTAGATTTAGATTATCAGATTTGGATCATTTTAAATTTAAATTGTTAATTTTTAAAATTAAATCAAATTTATTTCAAGTTAATATTTCGAGTTTTTCGAATTTGAATTATTATATATTCGAATTAATTCAGATATATATATTTTTTTAATTCGGATTGTTAATTTTTGTTAATCAAATTAATTTGAATCGAAATTAAATATGGATGGATCGAAGAAATTTTTCGAATTCGAGTAAGTTTTGCTAGCTATCTAATGCGATAAAATTTGATTCATTGCTCAAGTAAATGAAATGCATTATTGATTGGGAATAGAACTAAAATGTTGACAGCCAAACTCTCAAAGTGAAGTAAAACTCAAGTGGGCAAGGCAATGTTCTTGAAAGGCATAAAATAGGTTTTGAATTCTAGACCTGCTCATGAATCAGATCGGATTGCGATCCAAATTTTTTTATTCAAATTCGACTCGTTGATTCGGTTTATTGTTTAAATATTATTAAAAAAAATTTAAATATTTTTTAAATAATTATATATTTTTATAATTAAATTTAAATAAAAATAATTTTTTATTATATAAATAATAAATCGGGATGGATCGATTTGAATAATTTTTTTTTATTTAAACTCAACTCAATACGAATCGGATACGGATTACCCGACCAGCAGCTCTATTGAATTCCATGCATGTATTAAGGAACAAAGTGAGGGCCCCACAATTAGGTCCAAAAGTTGCAAAGCCAGCAAGAGATACCCAAAATGAAAACAAAACAAAACTATGGTGACATTGCCAAGTAACATTGGAACTCAGCTTCGTTTAGAACTTTGAAAACATAAGTTCATAGAGAGTAACTCATGAATTAATTCAATTAATTTATATAAATATTTTTAAAAATTAACATTTAATAAATTTAATATTCGAATTTTAATATTTACAATATCTTCTTTTATCCATAATAAAAACTTAGCCAGAAATAAAAAGGAAAACAAAAAAATGCTGAAGAGAGGGTCTAGGAATGAAAAGAGGAAGTGTTGGAGCGAGGATTTGGGCTAGAAATGAGAGAGAAAATATATGGGTTAATATGAAAAACATGCACTCTAATAAAAATTATTGTTAAATGGTATAATGAATAAAAATTATTTGAAAAAGAGAAATGAATAATTAAAAATTATTATAAAAGATATTGTAAAGACAAAATTACCCTTAATGAAAAAACTTACTTTTCCTTTTTCTTTCAGAAAATATTATTTTTTAAAAATTTTAATTGAAAATAAATTTAAAAAATAAAATATTTAAATATATATTAATTTAAATTTAAAAAATAAAGAATAATTAATTTTAGGCATATTATTTTTATTTTTTAAAATTTTTTAATTAAAAAAAGTAAATAAAAAATTAAAAAATTTATTTTTTAAAATAAAAAAAAAATTATTTTCAGAATATTTATTTTTTAATTAAAAATTAAATTAAAAAATAAAAGAAAAAAGGAGAAGATTTTTTTATCAAGGATAATTTTGTCTTTATAATATCCTTTATAATAATTTCTAATTATTTATTTTTCTTTTTCAAATAACTTTTATTAATTATACCTTTTAACAGTAATTTTTATTGGAGTGCATGTTTTTCATATTAACCCAAAATATATTCATAATAAGCTAAAGATTTGCAAGGTTTTGAATTTTGAAATTTTTTTTTGAAATAATTGAATGTACAACTTTTTAGTATATAATTTTTTTGATCTGATCTGTCTCTCAGACAAACTAGGCTTTCGAGAGAAAATCTGAAACCTCTCAGATTATATAGTGATCTTTCTCTTTCCACTCTCTTTTCAATATTTTAGCTGAAAACTTGGGTAGGCTTTATGGGTTTGTTCACTTGACTTCCAATATCTGAGAGATTTTGGGTATCTTTTTCTTAACTTAGTTGCTTCTTCTTGTATATTTTCCTCTTGTTATCCTTAATATTTTGATTTCAAAGATTTCCTCTTTCTCTCTCTCTAAATCTCTTTTCATCATTTTCAAAGCAAAAAGGGTTGGTTTCTTTGTTTTATATAAATAGTAACATGCATGAAAAGTACCAGGGTAGCTAGGACTTGTTAACATCTTGTTTCTGACAAGTTTTTAAGATTTGGGTGTTTCTCTAAAAGCTTTATATTCTTGGGTTTATCTTCAAAATTTTCTTCTGAAAACTTTTGTGTTTTACCATATGTATGGAAGCTAGTAAAAACAATGGTTCAAGAAGATCAAACCCAAAGATGTAGCAATAGTAATAGTAGCAATGGAGGTGGAGGTGGAGGTGGAATTGGAAACAATATTGGTAGATCTTCCAAAAAGCAAAGGCCTGAAAAAGTACCCCAAAGAGGACTTGATGTGGCACAGCTTGAAAAGATAAGAATTGAAGAACAACAAAAGAAAGCTGCTGCAATTTTGCCTTCCCCACCAACTATTCGTCATAAATCATTATATCTTTCTTTGCCAATCCCAAGTTTCCGTCCTTCAAATCAATCTTGTTCTTGTTCTTCTGCTTCTTCAATTCCATTTCCTTCTGATCTTTCATCTCCAAATTCAATCTTTAGGCCACCTTTATCTGTTCAAAATATTGATATTGTCAGTACTGGAAACACTGTTCCATTGACCAGTGGTTCTCCAGGGAATGGCAGAGTTAATAATGGTCATGATTTTTGGAGTTCTTGTGAGTATAACATTGAAAAGAAGTGTTCTTGGTTTGATCCAGGATTGATTTTCAGGACAAATTTGAGTTTGCCTTATGAATTTGAACCCATTTGGACTTTGCCTAGTTTGATGCAAAGGGAACAACCATTTAAACAACCTTCAATGGTAAGAAAAATGATTTGTTGTTGTAATTAATGTAATTGGTGTCTCTTTTTTTTTTTTTTGGAAATTTTTTCCATTTCTGTTATTGTTGATAGATAAAGAATCAGGATGAATTAATAGAATTTTTGTTGTTTATGCAGGTGAATTTGTCATCAAGAACTTCATCAGCATCTGTACTGAATTTTCAGATGGAGCCCCCTTCAAACCAAAGCTATTATGGAAATTGTACACCTTTAATGCTTGAAGAGGAGAAAGTAAAATATATAGCTTATCATTGATCCATAGGGAAATTCTAGTTTTAAATTTCTCTTTTCATTTACTGTTATATGTGTTTACCTTGGAAAATTTATGTGATTTCTGGTCTGAATTTTACACCATTTTTCCTTTTATTTGTTTTTAATTATAGAGGTCTCTAAACATCACTTTTTTATAGTGGGAAATTGATTGCTCATTTCAATGAAAAAAAGAAAGAGAAAAAAACTAAATTTAGAATTTAATTCAGTTGATTCATGCAAACAATTATCTTTAAAAGATAGCATCTTGCAGGTTCGGATTTGAATCTTAGTATATGCAAGATCTCTTTTATACCCCAAAAAAAGAGTAAAAAAAAAAAACTAGATTTACACCTCTTAAACAAGATATCAATAAAGAATTAGGTTTCCTTTCTTTTTCTTCTTTTATATGAATCTTAAGAATGCAGCATTCTTTTCTTTTAGACAATAAGGGTTGGCTTTTATTTGTGTGTGAATTTACAATAAATTGTAGGTGATTGGCATGAAGAGATCATATCCCTTCTTTCTAGACAATGCCCCAGGCCCCCCTATTCACAGCAAATATCCTCCCATTGTTCATTCCATCAATGCACAAGTTGAAGCAGCTTCAAGTAGCAATGGTAGCACATTCAATTTCGAACCCGGAACCCCGAATTTCAGGTTTAATTTTAATTTTCATCTCTCGTACATAATAAACATTAAAATCTAAGATTTAAATCCCGACTTCTCCTTGTACCTTCTCGTATAAAAGAAAATTTATCGTAATTGATACTAACTTTTTCCCATTATGTTTTTTATATCATTTTCAGGGAAGGGCTTTCATGTTTAAGCTCGAATTTGGATTCAAAATTGAAGAAGAGCATCAACCAAAATAGGGTCTTTGATGGAGGTTTCCTCACTTAGCCCCTCCCACAACTACTTCAATGTGTTCAAGCTCAAATTTCAAGCACCCTCCATCCAATTTTTCATTAGCTTATCAAGTGAGCTTAAACAGCAAATTACACCATCTCAATTTTCATTAATTTTATGCTTTTAAGCTTGTTTGATCATTTTTTTCTTCTTCAATTAATGCTCATATAATTTTGTAAATCTGTTAAAGGCAAGCTTTGAAGATTCAATTATCCGGCAAGGCGCTATCGGATTGAACCAGTATCGACCTTACTATAGCTTCTTTCCACCGGCAATGGTGCAAATTGATCGAGCAACTACAATAACCATGGCCAATTGTAAAGGTGGAGAAGTAGGAGGACATGTTGATCTCAATTTGAAGCTATAAAATTTCTAAAAGAGATCATATCAAATCTCTTGTGCCCATTTCTTTGTATCTTCGAAGGGCAAGGGGTTTTTTTTTTTTTTTTTTTTTTTATGGAGAACATACCAAGGATTTTTTATTCCCGCTTGTAGATTTAAAAAACTTTAATGTTAATATCATGGTTGAAAAAACCGAATAAATCGACAAAACCAAAAACCTGTTCAATCCGTAGCTATATAAAGAACCGAGAATCTATTGAACCGGCCAAAAACCGATTCAATCGGTAAAAAAATCAGAAAAAACTGTTTTCTATTTTTTAATTATTTTGTTAAAAATATTTTTTATAAATGATGAAATTTGAACCCATAACCACTTAAAAATATACTAAAAAACCAAACCACTAAACTAAATACTTATTTTATTAATTATTTATTATATTTAATATTTACTTAACATTAGACTTATTTTTAAATTATTTAAAAATCTTATTTAAATAAACCAACCAATTGAATTTGGAAACTGGAAGGTAACATCTAAAAAGTCATAAGCAATCAACTTGTCATCCAAGTTAACCGGATAAAATATTTTTACTAATATTCAAAGAAAATTATTACTAATAAAAAAAATCTTATATATAAAATTAAACATTTATTAAATATTAAATTAATAATTTTATCTTTAATTAATAATTTTATTAAATTAAAATATTGATTAATTTTTTTAATTTTTTTATTAATATTGAAGTCCTTATTTTAGTACTTTTATTGATAATTTTCTTATTAAATTAAATATTGACTATTTTTAAATTTTATTTTCTTATAAATCTTAAACTTTTTTATTAAAGTAATTTTTTTTTTAATAAAATTTAAATTTAGATATATCAAAATTTAGATATATCAAAAACTAGAATACTTATTACATTAAATCATGAAAGAGATTAAATTAATAACTTTTCCGGCCAACTCTAAGGATACATGCTGGTTGTAATTATAGAAAAATATTTCTTAATTAATGGATAATTTATTAGTCTCATTCTCATACATAAAATCCATACCTTATATATGCATGACTGATGAATCATAAGTTAAACATCACTATATCAAGCCATTCTTTTCCTCCCAAGTTTTTTTCTTCTTTTTGAAGACAGCAAAAGGATGAACTTTATCATGATAAAGAAAAGATGAACAAATTTGTCTCAAAATAGTCAAAACAGAGCATACAAATATAGCCTTCCAAATAAATGAACACTTATTTACACTCAGATCATTAATGTTTGATATTGGATATGACATTAAAAGTCTCCACCCAAACTTGCAAAACTTCTATTTAAATGATCAAATTAATAACCATTTACCTCAAGTCTCAATTATATGAGACTCAAGAAATCAATACAATACTAGATTAGGCATTAGGGTTAGATCACTTTAAAAGATCCGATTAACATATACCTATAAACATCAGTTAAAGATTATTTTATTATTATTCTTATTTTTAAAAAAATTGCATTTAATAATTATTTTTACCGAATTCAAAAAAAATTCAAGAATTGTGCAAAGGATGAGCCTTGTAAGCTATCAACAGCTCCTCCACATCTTTGAACCAAAAAAAAAAAAACAGCTCCTCCACATCATCTGTAAACCTTGACATGAACTCCAAGAATTCATTCTCTGTATATTTCCCCACTTTAAAAAATAAATAAATGCCTTTTAATATTTAGGTAAAGTACCAAACTTTAGTAAGTTGGCCCTACAAAATTTTTCTCTTTTCTATTGGTTCTAAAATTCCAAAAGTTTATAACTAAATCATAATGTTACATTTTGATAATTTCAATTCATAATCTTAAGCCATTAACACCTTAAAGTTTGTCATATAATTAACCAAATCAGCTAAAACAAAAATAATAGTAACAGTAATACTTCTTTGATGAAAATCAGAACCTAAATTAGTCTAGTTCACAATCAGAAATCAGATTTAGCTTGATAGTTAAGAAATTAGAATTAAAAAGAAAAAAAAAATTAAAAACCATTCTGAATCAACATGAATGCTCAAAACTGGACTTTAACAATTGAGATTAGTGCTTATCAAAGTAAAACCAAATTAAACGAAAACAGGCTTTTATCATGTTCCTTCTTCTTCAGAAGAAGAAGAATTTTGCAAAAGATGAGCCTTGTAAGCTATCAACAGCTCCTCCACATCATCTGTAAACCTTGACATGAACTCCAAGAATTCATTCTCTGTAAATTCCAAAATGTAAAGAAAACTCCGATCCTTCTTCAACAACTCCTTCGACTTAATAATCTGTAAAACTCTATATCGAGGAATCACACGATCTTCTAAACTACTCATCAAAAGAATCGGTTTAGAAACCAACACATTCTTATCAATCTTTGCTACATTAATGAAGAACTCAATTCCTGACTTCATTTTCTCCTCAGAGACCCTAAAAACACCTGGGGTCTTCCTAAACATAACCACGCAATCATCGTCCGAAAAACCAAAACTCTTAAGTAATTCCCATTTCTTCTTAAATGTTTGTTCACTCAAGCAATTCATGGTATGAATAGCATGTACTAACATCCTTGAATCTGTCGAAAACCCCATATCTAAAGCCCTTGAGACGAGGTCCCTTAATGCCGATTCTCGCATTCTAAAAATCCTAGGTTGTCTCCCTAACAACTTCGAGAGCTGGGACCCAACAATCCCACAGCTTTCCAAATACTCAATGTTTCTCGACAACTTTAATATGCTATCTCTAGCAATAAAACCATTACATCTGTTGAAAACCTTAAACAGGTCTTCATTGTTATTCCCTAAAACTTTCTTGACAAATTGGATAGAAGGAATCAACTTTTTGTCTAAACTACAAGTTAAAAGCGTAGAATTCCTGGAAAAGAACTTACTCATATGGGGTTCCACAAGACCCAGATCTTGAAAAAGCTTGATTTTTGGCCTAAGCTTCTTTTCTACATCGGCAAAGAGAATTTGGGGCGCCATACGGACAGAAGATGCTATTTGGGCATTAGAAAAGCCAAGACTTTGGAAAAAGTTGACAACTGATTGGGCTTTTTCCAAGGATTTCACATGAGAGTAACGATTAGAGATTGAAAAAGCTTGGATTCCATTGAAATCTAAGTTTTTTACAAGGTAATTGAAAAGGGGAGGATTTGAAACTGAGGTGGAAGAATAAGAAGAAGCAGAAGCAGAAAAATAATGGAGAAGAAAATTAAACGAATTGGGTTTTAACGAAGAATTGAGCAAATGGAAAGTTGAGAAAATGGTAGATGATTTGATGATCAGCATTGAATTTTTTTGAGGAATTTCGTGCAGATGGTTTTAGGGTTTATAATTCAACTTTCATCATACAGAATTGCAGATTCCAATTCTAATTAAGAGAAGACCCGCAGCTTACGGAGGTGTAAGGGGTTAATATAAATAAACAAGAAGAAAGAAAGGGGAAAAAAAAAATAGAGATAATTTTTGAAAGAAGGATTGTCGGTCACGAGAATGCCAATGTCTTCCAATCTTTTAAGGTTAACGGATCTGTAACCAAACCATTGAGCATTGGAGACAAAGAATCAAACAGGTGGTGGGTCATACAAGTTGCCAACTGCTTCAGAAACAAATAATCATTAGAAGAAGAAAAAAATACACAAACTTAACCACCAAAATCAAAAAGAGATGAACAATCTGAACTTTGAAAGGGGAGAAGAAAAAGAAAAAGAACCGTCTGAAAGCTGGAAAGAGAATTTGAAAAATCAAACCAAGACGACAGAAACTCAGTTCTCTTCATTTTCATTGTAATTTACGTTAAGACAACGTTAAATCTTTTAAAACCTATAAAGAATTAATATTCTATATCTTGGAATTAAAATTCTTTTCTAAATTTTTTTCCTTCACACCAAAACCGAACAGGATACAATTTGTTTCATGTTTTAAATTCAAAAAAAAAAAAAAAAATCTTGCATTTATTCTTTAGATTTTCAGTTCGAGAAGTTTTAGAGAGAAACTATGATGGGATTAAGAGACAAACCTAAAAATGGGTTTTCTGATGAACTGATTTTCCCTGCTTCTTATCTCAAATTTGATGAGATTTCCACTTGATTTCCATCCGTCGAGAGAGAAAGAGCATATGAAATATATTTGTAATGGGGATTTTTTGGGATTTCATAGATATATATAAATATATATATATATATATATATATTTAGAACAGACAAACGAAAAAACAGTTCTCAAGGAAAAAAAAAAAGAAAAAAATAGTTATTATTTTAAAAATACAAATACAAAACCTTATTACCCATCATTTATTTATTTTGACCCTTCCCTTTTCTTTATATTTATAATTAATTTCAGTGATATCAACAAAAAAAAAAAATTACAAAAAAATTAGTATTATAAACCTGTATAAAGTTAAATTTTTTAAAGTTGAGTAGAGTCGATTGACCCCACTGTCAACTCTACGTGACTAGGTTGAAAATTTTGAGTTATTTTGTGTTTGAATAATTCAAATTTAATATTTAAATTATTCGAATTTAAATTATTTTATATTTAATTTATTAATTTTTATAATTAAATTAAATATAAATAAATTATTTAATTGAGTCAGATTTTATTAAAATTTTATTCAAAATTTAAAAAAATCATATTTAAAAATAAATGAATATTATTGTGTTCCTAAAAGTGAAACTATTACCCGAATTCATATACATATTTGTAAAATATATAAAATTGTATACTTTTGAAAATGTTCAAACATTGATAAACAAATCTTAATATTAAGAGTTTTACCAATTGAACCAATTTTAAAATTAAAATAATTTATTACTAAAATTAAATTATATCTGAAAACTATACTTAAAAGTTTAATTATTAAGTGTAATGAAATATAAAAATAAATGTTTATCAAAAATAAAAATATAATGATAAATTAATAATTAAATTAATTAATTATGCTTAATATTTCTAAATTCTAGACATAATGTATGAAATTAAATTAATAAAATTTCATAATAATTAAAAATACAATTTTTAACACATTAACAAATTAATAAAAATTCAAAAACAATTTGAATTTGAATACATTGTTATATATAGTGTATGTTTCTTGTGTAATGTAAGGTTTTTTTGGATAATTGAACTTTTATTATCCTATGACCAAGACCAAGAAGTAGGAAAACCTGCTATAAAACAGCCGCGACGTTATTTTTGTCATTTTATGATTTTTGACGTTGATATTTATTGCAATTGGCAGAGATAACATCAATTATATCCACAATAACGAAAAACACGAGACAATCGAAAACACATTCTCCGTTGCCATTTAAATCCTGAAATATATATTACAGAGTAAGATCTAGTTGCATCTCACCAAGTCAGTTCCTCAATGATTACAAAGAATTTTGTTAGTGGGAGTATTTCTACAGCTTATACAAAAAAAAAAAAAAAAACTAGTCAATGTAAATTGTACAACTAAAACAACAGCCTGGAGGATACCATCAAGCGTCAGAGAATACTTGCCAAACTTCCTCATGTTGCGTGTGTTTCCAAATGTGATAGAGGGATGCTGCCCAGACAACTTTCAGTAAGATTGCAGCTAGAGAATTGCCTATGGAATGCATGATCCAACCCAAAAAAAAAAGATTCCCTCAGTTCCACAGAGAAAAAATAAGTGGTCTTTGCTAAGATTAGCTTGTTGAATATGGCTCAAAGTTAACCAAGGTTCCACCAAAGCCACCAACCAAGGTCAATAATGGAGGAGCCACCAACCAAGTTGGTGGATGGTAGACCAAGATAGTTGGTAGATGGTGGCTACTTTGTTTGCCACTAGCTATGTGTTCCCACCATGATAGTTGGTGGATGGTGGCTACTTTGTTTGCCACTAGCTATGTGTTCACACTATGGATGGTGCCTATAAAAGGCCATGTAGAGTAAGAGAGAAAAAAGTGTGAGTTAAGAGTTTAAGAGTTGAAGCAAATACTCTGAGCTTATTAGAGTTTTCTGGTATTGTTGAGTTGTGAGTTCAGTGCTAGCATAGCACCTTGAATTGTGTATATGTTTGTACTCCATCTCCATTAATACAAAGCTTCAAGCTCCTCCTCCCGTGGATGTAAGCACACTTGCTGAACCACGTAAAATATCGGTGTTTTTTCAGTGTGTTTAAATCGGTTTTAGTAATCTCGTTTTAGTTCCGCACAACAAATTGATATCAGAGCCAAATTTTACGTAAAACCGAGTTTGTTCGATTCTGTCCGTTTTTCAAAAGTGCTCCAATTTGTGTTTTGAAAATACCAGGTTGAAGAGGTCGTCGAGAGGAGTGCAGCAGAATCAACCGGAGATCCACCGGACGCCGCACGCGCCCCCACGCGCCACCAGAAGAGGAGCTCACGCGCCCCACGCGCCCACGCGCCGCACGCGCCTCTGGAGGTTGAAGACGCGTGAAACCAACGCGCCACACGCGCCGCACGCGCCAGCCAGAGGTTGAAGACGAGTGGGCCTCACGCGCCCCACGCGCCCCACGCGCCGGTGAGCCAGTAGCCTCCACGCGCCCACGCGCCGCCGTACGCGCCCCACGCGCCGCCGTAGCTTCGACCAACTTTTTCGGGCCATTTTTTGAGCCGTTTCAGAACACTATTCCGAGACTTTTCCGAGCCGGTTGAGCTAAACCGAGTCTATTTCGAGCCACTTGTAGCAGAATATTCGCAGAATATTCACCGTGTGTCCAAAATTTACACAGTTGGACCCGTTCCTGGCTATTTCGACTATTCCGGACTCAACCGCGGCATCCGTTTTTCCATACAGGTAACGGAAAAACGCTGAGTTGGTAATTTTGTTTTATTACCATGGCAGAATCATTAGAGACACATGAAACAACCAGCAGCGCACCATCAAGTTCTTACAACAGAAAGAACTCGATGACCACTGCAAAGTTCGAGGTGGAGAAATTTGATGGCACCAACAACTTTGGCATGTGGCAGTGCGAAGTTCAGGATCTGTTATTCCGAGAGGGGTCATATATCGCTCTGGAAGACAGGCCCAGAGATATTTCGGAAGATGACTGGAAGTTTGTCAACCGTCAGGCTTGTGGCACAATCCGGTTATGCCTAGCCAAGGACCAGAAGTACTTTGTCATGAGAGAGAATAATGCAAAAACTCTCTGGAAACTACTCGAGGACAAGTACATGACAAAATGCATGGAGAACAGACTCTATCTGAAGAAAAAGCTGTTCCGCTTCCAGTATATGCAAGGTATCACCATGCAGGAGCATCTAGTAAGTTTTAACAAAATCCTCGCTGATCTTGAAAATCTAGATGCAAATATCTCTGATGAAGATAAGGCTCTTACTCTGTTAAATTCCTTGCCTGATAGCTATGATCATTTAACCACTACACTGTTATATGGTAAAAATGAGATAGAATATGCTAATGTTAGTAATGCTCTGGTGAATAATGAGTATCGAAAAAAGGATCAGCATGATCACCAGAATACTGCACCAGAAGCTTTAACTGTGTACAGAGGCAGGACGGACAACCGAGGAGCCGGAGAAAACAAGCGAGGTAAATCCCGTTCAAAGAGGGGATCATCAAAAACACGACTCTCAAGGGACGAGTGTGCCTATTGCCATGAGAAAGGGCACTGGAGGAAAAACTGTCCTAACATGAAGAAGTCGACTGTGAATGTAGCTCAAGAATCTGAGGGAGAAGAAGACTCTGCATTTACGATTTCCACAACAACACACTCTTCAAATCGATGGATTCTGGATTCCGGATGTTCCTACCAAATGTGTCCGAACCGAGAGTGGTTCTCAAACTTCAAGGAGTTTGATGGAGGGATTGTCCTTATGGGCAATGAAAATACTTGTCACACTAGAGGCATCGGAACGATCCGACTAAAAATGCATGACGGTATAATCAGACAACTTACAGATGTAAGGTATGTCCCTGATCTCAAGAAGAACCTCATATCACTGGGGGTCTTAGACTCAAATGGTTACAAGATGACCATTCAGAATGGAGTCCTGAAGGTTGTACGTGGAGCATTCTTAGCAATGAAGGGTTCTATGAAGGGAAATATGTATCTCCTTGATGGAGAAACTGTGACCGGCAGAGCAGCAGTCTCCCACAACAATGGAGGCGATGAATCTGACACTTCTCGACTTTGGCACATGCGCTTAGGGCATGTTGGAGAGAAGGCCTTGCAAAACCTGATAAAGCAAGGTGTACTGAAGAATGCCAAAACTGGAAAACTTGATTTCTGTGAGCATTGCGTCCTAGGCAAGCAAACAAGAGTCAAGTTTGGCACTGCAATTCATCGTACGAGAGCAACATTGGACTACATTCACACTGATGTCTGGGGGCCTTCCAAAAATGCTTCATTGAGAGGTAAACACTATTTTATGACCTTTATTGATGATTACTCTAGATATGTCTGGGTTTATACTATGAAGCACAAAGATGAAGTTGTAGATATCTTCGTAAAATGGAAGAAGATTATCGAAACCCAAAGCGGGAGAAAGCTCAAGAGACTAAGATCTGACAACGGTGGAGAATACAAATCAGATCCACTGAAGGAAATCTGTCAGAATGATGGGATAATCCGACACTTCACTGTTCCTGGCACTCCCCAGCAGAATGGAGTTGCAGAAAGGATGAACCGAACTTTGGTTGATAAAGTTCGCTGCATGTTATCCCAGTCTGCCTTGAGCAAAGCATTTTGGGCGGAGGCTTTATTGTACGCCTCCCACATTATCAACAGACTACCCTCCACTGCAATTGATGGGAAAACTCCCATAGAGGTGTGGTCCGGACATTCTGCCACTGATTATGATCGGCTTCGTATTTTCGGATGCCCAGCATATTTTCACGTAAGTGAATCAAAACTGGATCCTAGAGCCAAGAAAGCTGTCTTCTTGGGCTTTAGTGAAGGAGTAAAGGCATTCCGACTGTGGAACCCTGAGTCAAAGAAAGTCATCGTAAGCCGAGATGTTACCTTTGACGAATCTGTAATGCTGAAACTGTCAACTCCAGAGAATGAGAACCATGATTCTCTAAAGCAGTTGGAGTTTGAATCTGACGATGCTGGTCAAAATTCCGATGAATCTGAACCAGAATCTGATGACACCTTAACTGAAGTGGAGGAGTCATCACCGGAAATCTTTCAGCAACCTGAATCTATTGCCACCAGCAGACCGAAAAGACATATTCGAAAACCTGCTCGGTACACAGACATGGTGGCATTCGCCCTTCCAGTAATTGATGATGATGTCCCGATCAATTACAAAGAAGCTGTAAACAGCCCAGAGCATGCCCAGTGGAAGGAGGCGATGGATGAAGAGATGACATCACTTCATCAGAATCAGACTTGGAAGTTGGTTCCACTTCCAACACTCAAAAGAACAATTGGGTGCAAATGGGTCTTTGCCAAAAAGGAGGGTGCTACCGGCAAAGACAGCATCAGATACAAAGCCAGATTGGTAGCCAAAGGTTACGCTCAAAAGGAAGGAATAGACTACAATGAGGTATTTTCACCTGTTGTTAAGCATGCATCTATTCGGATATTATTGGCTTTAGTAGCACAGTATGACCTAGAGTTAGTTCAACTTGATGTAAAAACTGCATTCCTCCATGGTTCCTTAGAGGAGAAAATTTATATGACTCAACCAGATGGTTTTAGAGTCCCCGGTCGTGAAGATTGGGCATGTAAGTTGAATAGGTCTCTATACGGTCTGAAGCAGTCACCGCGACAGTGGTACAAGCGGTTTGACACCTTTATGTTGGATCAGAAGTACACACGCAGTCAATTTGATCACTGTGTTTATTTCCGGAAACTCCAAAATGAATCATTTATCTACTTGCTTTTATATGTTGATGATATGTTAATCGCATCTATAAGCAAGGTGGAGATCGACAGGCTGAAGGCTCAACTGAGCTCAGAGTTCGAGATGAAGGATCTTGGAGAAGCTAAGAAAATTCTTGGGATGGAAATCAGCAGAGATAGAAAAAATGGTGTGATCAAATTGACCCAGGCTCAGTATCTGAGCAAAGTACTTCAGAGATTTGGCATTAATGATAAGACCAAATCTGTAAGTACTCCTTTAGCGGCACATTTCAAACTCAGTGCATTGATGTCACCAAGTACAGATGGTGAGAAGAGACAGATGGATCATGTTCCATATGCCAATGTAGTAGGTGCCCTAATGTATGCAATGGTGTGTACGAGACCTGATATTTCACATGCTGTTAGTATGGTAAGCCGGTACATGCATAATCCTGGTAAAGGCCATTGGCAAGCTGTGAAATGGATTCTACGGTACATTCATGGTACTGTGGAAACAGGCTTAAAATTCGAGAGAAGTAAAACTATTGGCAAGCATCTTGTCGGATATGTGGATTCAGACTATGCTGGAGATCTTGATAAGCGTCGTTCAACTACTGGTTATGTGTTCACCATAACAGGAGGACCAGTAAGTTGGAGATCAACTTTACAGTCAACGGTAGCTCTGTCTACAACAGAAGCAGAGTACATGGCTGTAACGGAAGCTTTCAAGGAAGCAATTTGGCTTCAAGGATTGATTGATGATTTCGGGATAGCACAGGAAAATGTAGATGTTTTCTGCGATAGCCAGAGTGCCATTTGCCTAGCTAAGAACCAAGTTCATCACAGTCGGACCAAGCATATTGATGTTCGCTACCACTTTATCCGAGAAATAGTAGATGAAGGAAACATTCTACTACAGAAGATCGGGACTGCAGATAATCCTGCAGATATGCTAACAAAAATAGTTTCTGGGATCAAGTTTCAACATTGTTTGGACTTGATCAATATCTCTCGAGTTTAAAGCACCTGAAGGAGGAAGGAGGAAGCTCTGATCAGTGAATTCTCTCTGTGGATTCTCGCCAAGGTGGAGATTGTTGAATATGGCTCAAAGTTAACCAAGGTTCCACCAAAGCCACCAACCAAGGTCAATAATGGAGGAGCCACCAACCAAGTTGGTGGATGGTAGACCAAGATAGTTGGTGGATGGTGGCTACTTTGTTTGCCACTAGCTATGTGTTCCCACCATGATAGTTGGTGGATGGTGGCTACTTTGTTTGCCATTAGCTATGTGTTCACACTATGGATGGTGCCTATAAAAGGCCATGTAGAGTAAGAGAGAAAAAAGTGTGAGTTAAGAGTTTAAGAGTTGAAGCAAATACTCTGAGCTTATTAGAGTTTTCTGGTATTGTTGAGTTGTGAGTTCAGTGCTAGCATAGCACCTTGAATTGTGTATATGTTTGTACTCCATCTCCATTAATACAAAGCTTCAAGCTCCTCCTCCCGTGGATGTAAGCACACTTGCTGAACCACGTAAAATATCGGTGTTTTTTCAGTGTGTTTAAATCGGTTTTAGTAATCTCGTTTTAGTTCCGCACAACATAGCTCCCCGGCTCTTGATGCGAGATAGGGTGCTTAGCCTGTGAAGGACTACAAACCAAACAATGAATATATATATTAAGCGTCCAACGTATAATCAATTGATAATAGGTGAAGGGTCCAACTTGAATATAAGATCACAGACAATTCAAGATTTAATAGATGTGAAATAACACTACTTCACGGACAATCTCACAAGAGGTGATCAACCTAACATGAGGTTAGGCCGGAGTAACATGCAATAACAACATAATAGAACTCATGCTTTAATATCATATTAAACATTTGACTTAAAACCAATTGGTAACGTGTGGAGAAGCCCACCTTGAATATAAAACCACAAGAAATCCAAGACTTAATAGATGTAAGATACCACCAGTTAACAATGTATTTAGGCAAGAAGAATTGAATCCAGACATGCTTATGCCAAATCACCTTAGGACTTGTACTAAGTTTTGAATCCAATATCTGCCTAGAAGTCAAAAGGTATATGACATTGTGTACATGTATACTGTCGTATACTTATTTGTTTGTAAAATGGGCAATGTGAAGAATTAAAAGTTTACCCCAAGTTTGAGTAAAAATAGCTGACTGAAAACAAACTGATTTTATAGACTTTAGTAGTTTAGTATAACTAATAGATAGTTAGATTCATAAAGTCAACAAAGCTTAAGGAATGTGAAGTGGTTGGCAGCCATCAATCAACTCTTAACACAAAATAAAGTTTATTTTTGATCACACAAACAAATGGGTAAAAGATTCTTTTGTTTGACAAAGTTTAACAACAAAAAGGTGTCAGAAAAGATAATTCAAAGTAAACTAGTTCTTCACGATGAAGTCAGAAACAAAGATTCTTCGAAACACAAAGCAGCAGAGGAAAAGAAGAATCAACTACTTAAAGAACAAATGTGATCTAGTTACACATAAATCGACCATCCAAAACCCACTAAAGAGGCAAAACAAAGAAAGAAATAAATAAATAAATAAATAAGGAATGCAGTCTTATGTACCTGCATATATATTAGCCTTCATATGATCTCAGTATTTGTCTGCAAGTGTATGTAGCTGATAGAACTTTGTGAATGCTGCGGCAAAGAAGAAAGGAGGCTGTCAATGCTGCAGCAGATTCTTTTTCTCCAAATTTCATGGGGCAATACCAGCCTAGGACCTCCAATTGCCTATGTAGCTTCTCGAACTGCAACAAAATCTTCCATTTTATCTTCACCAGTTGGATGGCATGCCAGCAAAACAAATTAACCATGGCATACGAAGAACATGAAACATATATCTTTCTTATAAATTGAAAATGCAACAAGGTCCATTGAACGAACCCAAAAATCACATTGCAACCCAATAATCCGTTTTATGCTACCTTGAAAAATGTATATCCAGTTCACCAGTACACCCAATTACAGTTAATGCAATTTCAGTATTAAGTATTAAAACAAACAGCTGGATGACAAACTCAGACCACAGTGCATAAGAAGTCACATTTTATGGTTCAAACAGCTCAAAAATTACAATTAACATGTAAATTATCATGGATGAAGCTTTGTTTTAAAGCATATAGACCAGCTCCAACTGTACTAAAAGCAGGGCAGCTTTTGATACTATTATACTTTTGGCTTTTACTTCATATTAACATAATCACTACTATGGAGTGAATAGGTAGCTCTAGCCTAGCACGTCTCTGTCTCCTGGCATTTGCCTCATTTACTTGATACCAACATTTGCAGTGAGTCTGTAAAACAATAAACTCCCAACGGTCATTTGAAAACGTAACCTTGATTTTGAACTGAAATTGTACTAACATTCTTTTCACATTTAGGTTATTCAACAGATTCTCCCAAAGGGAACTCCATTCCTTCCTCTGTCATAGAAGCTCTACTAAATGTATCCAAAAGTAGCATCTCAGAACTTTACAGAAGTTGGATTTGGATGATGATATCTCCATTCTTAGCTCCAATATCTTTTGGGCACTGTTCCTATGAACAAGAATTAGAAAACACATTTACAACTGCTCTCAAAATACATGCAGGTCATTGCAAGGGTGAAAGGAGTTATTTACATAAATAGAGCCAATAGGATGCCAATATTGGCTGTATCCAGAGGCTGGGGCAACAACACGAAAACGAAGTTCTTCTCGCAAAAATGAGAGCTCAGACAGTCCTCCCGGCATGTTGGAATCTAGGATTCACGTTTGAACATTAAGGTCATGGTGCATAAAAGGGAATCCTGCAAAATATCGCCGTCCATGAATTTGAATTTGTTGACACCATTGTGTATACTTTACTAGCTATAGGAAAATGGCAGAAGGGAAGAATATTGGGAACTGTAGGACAGAATCTGGGTAGAGATAACTTTTAACGTGCGGAAGGTTTTAATCTTCTACTTAGTTTTGAATCTAGTTTTGAATCCAATATCCGCTTATGCTTAGATGTTGCATGAGACAAAGTTATAAAGAAAAGATTTTTGGAAAAACAATTGTTAACTTGTGTTGTCTCAAATTTAAGCATTGGGTTTCTCGTGGTTTTATATTCAATTCGGATCTCCCTATCTATAGTCAATTGGTTTTAAGTTTGATGCTTAATATGGTAATCATAGTTCAAGTGTGTTCTATTCCACGTGTATGTCCTTGTTGAGCTACAAGTGAGGGGAGTGTTAAGTGGTGTTATCACATATATATATTAGGTCTTGGGTTTCATGTGGTCTTACATTCAAGTTGGAGCTCCGTTTATAACCAATTGATTTTAGGTTGGATACTTAACAACAACAATCGAGGTGAAGAATAATCAACTACTCAAGGAGTAATGATCTGGTTAGGCTTAAATGAACCATCCAAAATCCACTAGAGAAGCAAAAGTAAGAAAGAAAGAAAGAAAGAAAGAAGGAAAATGTAGTTTTAGTGCCTACCTGTATATAGAAATTTGCATTCGGATATCATTATCACAATATTTGTCTGCAAATTTATGTAATTGATAGAGAGAGCTTTGAGACTGCTAGTGCTAAAGCAAATAAGAAGTCAGGCCGTCAAACCACTTCGTTCATAGAAAAGTTGTAAAAGTTCCATTTCGTCAATTTCAACTAGAGACCCCACCATATATCATCACCTATTGACCATGTAGTTTCTTCAACTATGGCAGAATCGTCCTTTATCTGCAAAGCCAATTAAAGTATGACATGAAGAATAAAAAACGTTTATATTTCTGTAAATTGAAATATAATGCAACAAGGACCATTGAATGAACCCAATAAAACACTTGCCAGTTGCCACCCAATGTTGGGCATACTACCTTGAAAATTATGTCTAGTTCACCAATCCACCCAATTCCAATTAATGAATTACAACTTACTAAGGATGTAATCAATACATTTATTTGAGTTAATCATGAATATCATGTTTTCATGAGTCCTATTACATAAATTTATACTAAATTTGAAATGCAAATTTTTTTTTTTCTTTTTCAGATTTAAGTTTTGCAAATACAACTTGAGAGTTTGGATGTGTACCTTTGTTTGGGCATGCATAGATTGGTTTGAATCAACAGTAAAACTTGTGGTTATCTTGGGACAGTCCATTAGCCATAAGGAATCCAAAGATGGAAATACGAAATGATAACCCATAGGAATGAAGCTCAAGAGGCTCGGTAGCCCATGAAGCCATAAGACTTTCAGTTGAGGTAGCTGCATCACTTTCTCTTTCTCCTCATCTCCTTGTTCAAATACTTGCTCTAACTTGGAGACCTGTTCAACACTCAAGTATTCTAGTTTTGGAAGGCCACGGGCAACACCAACTGTGAAAAGACTTTTCAAGTTTTCACATTCTTTAATAGATATTTCAGTCAGATTAAGGAAGCACAGAGACTGTGGATGATCTTGTGATGAAGTTTGATCCTTATCAATGATTTGCTCCAATTCCTCACATCCTGATATAGTTAAAGAGCTCAATTGTGGCAAATTTCGAGCAATAATAGGAGAGAAGATATATCTTAACCTTTTGCAACCACTAACTCTTAAGGTAGTAAGATTTTTAAAGTTTTCAACTTGAGCAGAACCTTTCCATACCACCCGCAATTCCGGCAGATGAAACAACCACAGCACCTTCAGACTTGAAAGATTATATTCACCTTGAAGCTGAAATAACTCTTCAAAATGGGTAATTGCTAAATTCTCCATATTTGCAGCTTTTCGCCTTAATTGAGGGACAATCCCGTTGCACAATTGATTCCTTTCTACCATCTTACAGAGGGATAATTTTCTGTCAATGCATATATGTTGAAGAGTTATACATGGACTTGAACAATTTAGTCAACAATGTTAAAAGTATAAAAGAAAAAACTAAAAAATAGCACCTGTATTTTAGCCGAAATGATAAAAGGTGTCAATTGTGGACAATTTTGCACTTGCAACTCTTGCAAAGATGGCAGGGTGAGCACAATGTCATTTCCATCCCTTTCTTTTAACTGAGGCAAATCTTCCAAGTGAACCACATTCAGTCGTGGAAGACCTTCAGCCATTGAGATTGGAAAAGTATATTCCAATCTAGAGCAACGTTGTATCTTAAGTTCTCTTAAATTCTCCAAACTATGACCATAGGACAATGAGGAAAGAGATGTCAAGTTATTGCATCTATCTACAGACACTTCACTTAGACCTTGGAGACTTAGAGTCGACACTTCCCTTTCTGGGATTATTTCTTCCAACGCCAAGCAGTCATGTACCCGAAGTGTTTCTAGTTGCACAAGACTTTTAGCAACTGATGTTGGGAAGAGATATGTCAATTTATTGCAACTGTATATATCTACATCCTTCAGACTTTGGAAGTTTACATGATGAAGGGGCCCTTGCCATATGCTCCTCAATTCAGGTAATGACTGTAGCAACAGTTTTTTTAAGTTGGCTCCACGATTTTCTTCCTCAATTTGAACAAGCCCATCAATATGAAATATCACTTGCATCTTATCACAGCATTGAACTTCTACCTTTTCAAGATTTTGTAGAACTGGAACTGCAGAGAACATGTCCTTGCAATACCATATAGAGACTGTTTTTAATTCTTGCAAAAACCGCGGTGGCTGGTGACCACTACACAACTCTTCCAAACAAAACATATCGCTTAATGATAACTTTACCAAATTAGAGAATGCAATGGTTGGCACCTGCTGTGTTGTTGTATCAACGAGGCATTTCATATCCTCGCAACTTGTAAGAACAAGAGAAGTCAGCTTGTTTAATCCCCCTTTGTCCAACATTGGAACAAGGTTTTTGCGACCCACCAAACTCTTTAGATCAAGAGATTCCATATTGCAAAATAAATTCTCACATGCATGTAATGCGGATGCCTCAACTTTTAAGGATCTTGAGATCTGGCAGTTCTCAAAGTAGCTCTTGATATAATAGTCATATCTTTGTTCTTGCACAATCTCACGTCTATCGATGCATACATCATACCTTTGTAATCTAGGAAACACAAAGTCTTTTGGAAGATGTTCAGAACAAACCTCTAAAGTCAGTACAGCCAAATGGGACAATGAGGTCAGCTCTGATAGGCTGGCAGCATCAGTTTCCTCTTCATTTGTCTTTTGGGTCGCCCATTCTATAAATCTACAACCACCGAGGTATAGTTCTTGTAATTGGGATAATCTTTGAAGCAAATGAGGGGGAATCCTCTTTAGAGATTCACAATAGGAGACATCCAACAATATTAGATTAGTCAGTTCAGCCATTTCATTTGGTAATTCACTGATATCAGAACCCTGAAAGCTAAGAATCTGAAGTTCCTTCAATTTTCCTAGTGACGAGAAGCCGGCATACAGTCTGCAGCTTTTCAAATGTAGAGTTCGAAGGTTTGTTTGAAAATGAAATGCATATAGCATCAAAGATCGATCATAGAGAGAAAAAACTTGCAACGCTTTCATCCCTTCTAAAAATGCACTTGATGTTTTCAACCAACCATATCCACCAACTAAAAGAATTTTGAGATTCGGGTATACCAGTCTTTCAGGAAGCTCATTAATCTGACTAGCCATAAAGGAGATTGCTGTATAAGGCTCAAAACTTTCATCCCTTGGCCATTTTTTCAACCCAACCTCAGATTTTATCATAAAAGAATTCTCTTTTTTAGATGCTATCCACAAAGCAACATCACGAACCATATCGTGCATTTGTACAAATCTTTCTCCACAATCTAACAACAAAGAAGAAGCTTTGAGGTAATCAACTGCTGCATACACTTTACTTCTGGCTTGTTCAATTGATGAGTCAGGGACCTGATACAACTCTACCCCCCATGCAAATCTCACCAAGTCCTCCACTTCAATCATATAGTTTTCAGGAAACAAGGAACACAACAAGAAGCATGTCTTTGTCTCCTTGAGTCTCAAATGATCATAGCTTAACTTCAAACACATGTAAGCATTTTTATTATCTTCTTCAATGAATTCGATGTCCATCAGTCCAGACCTTTGTAGGCTTTGGAATGCTACTTCCCATGCATAAAGAGTTTTATCTCTTAGAGCCCTTCCCAACGTTACAATTGCTATTGGCAAACCCCCACATTCTTTGGCAACTTTAATGGCCATCTCCTTAACAGCAGGAAGAACGTTATTTAGATCAGCATTCATTTGAAATAAATCCCATGCTTCATTTTCATCTAAACCATCAAGTTTTATTGTCTTTTGACTTCTCATAACAGAACATACTTGTAGGAGACGTGTTGTCAAAAGAATTTTACAACCACTATGATCCTCATCCTGTGGAATTCCTATCTCCTCCATGTTGATTTCTTTCCAGACATCATCCAAGATGATGAGGATTTTCTCTTCATTCATCAGCCTCATCTTTAAACGGTTTGCTCTTCCTTCCTTAGTCTCCTCTCCAAATGTTAAACCAAGAAAGTCTGCTATTTGACCTTGAATGTGTTTAGGATCCGGAGTCTGGGACACAACAGCCACTACAAGTTGATTGAAAAGCTTCAATTCCTTTGCTTGTTTTTGCACCTGTTTGACAAGGGTAGTTTTTCCCACCCCTCCCATCCCATACAATGCAATCATGTTAACAGTATTGTCATGAAGAGCCTCCATAATTTGGCTGAAAGCTAAATTGGAAGACTTAGACGGCATAAAATCCGCAGATGAGCATAATTCTACACTGGAAAGAGTAGCACGGTGGCCCACATGATCAAATGCAGAAGCCTTTACCAGAAGTGCAGTAATATTGAGTGTCTTCTTTTCTGCTTTCTTACTTAACTGATATCGCCAACGCCAATTCGAACACCAATTACTGAAACAACTCTTAGTTTCTTCTATTTCATTTTCTAGACTCTGAACATATTGCTCAACTTCATTTGCTTCCTTCAACCAATCATCTACATCCTGCTCAATTAGTTGAGTTTGCCTTTTGGCCTCTTCCACATCATGTTCCAACCTTTTTTGTGCAAATCTCAAATTTTTACTTTGTTTCTTTAAATCTCCAACAAAGTTTTCAAAACAACAAGCATAACGAAGTTGACATACTACCGGTTTCACCAGGTAGTCCACCACCAGGGTTCCCAAGGAATTAGAAAGAGCTGAGACACCAAATTCACAAACCATTGTTGCAGATTTGGTGCTAAATTATAACAGTTCTGAGAAGTAAAAGAACACAGAGAAACGATGCTAATGAGAATGATGATATACTAAAATGAAAATTACATTGTTGAAGGCGAGCTTTCTCTCTTGAAACGTACCGGGTAATGAAGGAAATGGAAGTATCAGAACAAAATGCAATTTCCTTAGCTCTTTTCACCGCCACTCTGAGAGGTGAAAACAGTTCCAACTATGAGACCCACATTAAGAAACACCAAAAAATCATGAGAGTATCATATTTCAAAGTTAAATTGTGCATTTAACTATATATGCATCAATTAGCTTTCTCATCCTCTGTTTTGTGCATGAATATTTCTTTTATTAATATATATATATATATATATATATATATATATATATATATATTTGAAAGGCAAAAAGAATTCTCATTAATAAGGGAGAAATGCAGAGGATGCATCAATCAAAATGAGGGACGACATCATCAACCCATAACCCTTAACCCATTTTGTAGATAAATTTTGTTCTCGTACGAATTACGTCCTTAAACGTTCGTTAAGGTTAATTAATGAAAACATTCAGCATAAGGAAAACAATAAAAGATAGTAAAATATATATAAATTTTGTTAATGAGTGTTCTTATAATGAAATTATCAAATTGTTAGTATCTACTACATTTATGCAAAGATAATATTATAACGTGCGCGCCCAATGCATAAATAGTTAAACACGCCAAAAGCTTTGTACTATTTACAGGTGGTAAACGGTTGGTTTGGATGGTTCGGATTTGGATATTTCGAATTCCGATTATTTCAAGGTTGAACTGTTTCAGATTTGTGTTATTCAGTTCATCTCAAATTCGGATTCATTTTTTATTTAGGTTGTTTTGAGTTTGGATTCGGGTCATTTTTTAGATTATATAGAAAATATAATTGTAGAAGGTGCTTTTGATCGGGTGAAAAAACGTTGCAAACCAGTAAAACAAGATATCATAGAGAGATGATGGAGAGAAAAATTGGAGCAGACTCTGAAGAACAACTGTGATGGCAGGAGGTGATGATGAAGGCTGTAAGTGACTAAGGATGGTGGAGAGTACGGTTGTTGTAGAAATTGCAGAGAACTCTTAACGTCTGAAAGTTTGTCAAATGGCAAAAAGATCCCAAATGAAGCATTTGGACCTCTATTTATAGCCTCTCTAAAGAAGTTATCAGAATTAATTACAAAGATAGTGGACGGTTATTAGGAGCCCACTCACGTGTAAGTAATACCCATCATGGATAGTGGGAGAGAAAGGGAGGTTACCAAAGTAATGGATGACATGGAAGTTATGTGGAGGTTACACTCGAGTAGTGTTTTGGCAACAGGCAGTGAAGAAAGGTTATGGAAAGCATGCTTAGGAATGCACTGTCTATTCAACGGGAAATGAATGCACTTGCGTTTCAAGAAAATGTTAAGAAGCAGGCGTCTTAACAGTCTCCATATCTGAGCCTCCAAACCATGCTTTCCAGGACATCCCAAGAGTGGAGCGAACCCAAGAATCCTGCCAACCTTTCGGGGTTAGCTCCACAGTATTCACGTAGTTGTGTATTACAGCAGGAAGTCTTGCCGCTAAGAAGCGACGTGCTAAAAAGCGACGTGCCAAATGACGTATCAAGCGACGTGCCAAGAAGATTATTACTAAGATCCGCTGTACATGAGAATATTGACCAAAAACACGTCTACATTTTGTCCTCTGCATGAGAATTTTTTTTTTAAGATTCTCATGCACTGCAACATAAAAATAATATCAAGCATGAAAAATATAATTTTGAAATTTGATGCAATTGTCTTTTTTTTTTATTTTAAAGAAATTCAATATGATTTTTCTTTTTTTTTTTTTTTTAAATCAAGAATGTAACCGAAAAAAATAAGTTGGTTAATTTGACCTCGCGGGATATCCCGCGAGGCAAAGAATATAAGTTGGCCTCGTGGGACCCGCGAGGCAACAAATGAATTTGAATATAAGTAATGAATTTGAATATAAGTTGGCCTCGCGGGACCCGCGACGTAACAAATGAATTAGAAAATAAGTTGGCCATGCCCTGTTTTTTTTTTTTTTATTACAAATATGAATTTGAGACTTTTGCTTACAACTACATAGTGACAGCAGGCTCACAAAAAAACAAAATTCCTATGTAGATATCCATTAGATAAATTTTAAAATTTTTGCATAAATTTTGTGTACCCACGTTGTCCCCTTCATTGGTCGGCACGTGGCTTTTCTTTTTTGGGGCAATGGGTCTTCCATTTTTGGGATTCTTCATTGTAGAGAAAGAGCGAAAAAAAAAAATGATAGAAAGGAAACAGAAAAAATCAAAAAAAATTTGTGTTTGTTTTATTTTTGTATGTTTAAAATATTATAAATTGATATAAATTTTTACACGTTAATAATTTATTTTATGTATACTTTTAAACGTTCATGTATCCGTATAGTGTTTGTGTTATTTTTCGTATTGTGTTTTAATAATTTTTCCTATATTGTTCGTGACATGTTCGTGTTTTTTTTTTCTTCAAAATATTATAAATTTATATAAATTTTTACACGTTAATAATTTGTTCTATGTATATTTTTACACGTTCGTATATTCGTGTCGTGTTATTTTTCGTGTTGTGTTTTAATTATTTTTTAAATTTTGTGTTCGTGTCGTGTTTTAATTCATCTCATATTTTACGTAATTTGTCATTGTGATTAAATTTAGAGAAAAATTTGTGGGTTCATGCCGTGTCTCAATTTATGACATATTTTGCATAATTTATTATAGTTATTCACTTTAATGAAAAAATTGTGTTCGTAACGTGTTCGTATTTTTTTTTCATAAGTATTATAAATTTATATAAATGTTTACACGTTAATAATTAGTTTTACCCAATAATTTATAAACTATTATAAATTTATAAAAAAAATTTACACGTTAATAATTCGTTTTATGTATATTTTCACACGTTCGTGTATTCGTGTCGTGTTCATGTTATTTTTCATGTTGTGTTTTAATTATTTTTCCTATGTTGTGATCGTGTCATGTCTCAATTCATGACATATTTTACATAATTTGTCATAATTATTCAATTTAGAGAAAAATTTATGTGTTCATGTTCGTGTAATTTTTTTGTATCTTTTTAAAGTATTAAAATTTATATAAATTTTTAGACGTTAATAATTTATATAAAGTATTATAAATTTATATAATTTTTTACACGTTCGTGTATTCATGTCGCGTTTATGTTATTTTTCGTGTTGTGTTTTAATTATTTTTTTATGTTGTGTTTGTGTTATGTCTCAATCATCTCATATTTTTCATAGTTTGTCATTGTGATTTAATTTTACAAAAAAAAAAAAAAAAATTTGTGTGTTCGTATCGTGTTTCAATTCATGACATATTTTGCATAATTTGTCTGAGTGATTCAATTTAAAGAAAATTTTATGTTTTCATAACGTGTTCGTTTTATTTTTTTTATGTTTACCAAAATATTATAAATTCATATAAAAATTTTCATGTTAATAATTAATTTAGACGTTATTAATTTATGTGTTTATAATATTGTTGTCATTACTATTACAAAAATAAAAAACGAATTGTTTCACCCGCAGTGCGAATTTTTTTTCTAGTATAAAGAAAGTAGATACAATCATGTAGGCTCATAATCATATAGGCTCATAATCATGTAAATACCTATACTCTATATATATACTAAAATTTAAAGCAAGACAAGTTATGCATGACTACCCGCGAGCTATGATAACTCGCGGGTTGCATGCATCTCGTGGGATTTTTTTTCCTTCAAATTATGATTTTTTTTTTTTTAAGCCTACAAGTCGCTTATGCATGGCAGTTTGCGTGCAGGCGGGACGCATGCAAGCAAGACCCGTGAAGGCGAGACGCGTGCAAGCGAGACTCGTGAAGGCGTCGCATATAGGCGGGACGCGCAAAAGCGGGATGCGTGCAAGCTAACGAGTGCAAGCGGGATGAGTGCAAGTGGGACGAGTGCAGGCGTGACGCGTGAAGGCAGAGCGTGCCTAGGCAACTTGGCTTTTTTTTTTTTTTTTTTGCAAGATCTCCTCATGATAAAGACTGTGATTTTACACAAGCCAAATATTTTAGACTATTTCTGCTGTACACTACGTGACATAGATATTGCACTGTGTCGCTAGAGAGCATGGAGGGCAGAGCTTTGCTGGTGAGCTACGTAGTGTGCTTGTTCTACAAAAATTATGATCCACACCATCTTGTAGTACTTGTCAAGTGCAGACTTATCTTTCGCATACTTTCCTACACTTCGCACTGCACTTGTATTTTTAGTAAGAGCAATAGAAGTGGTACATGAGACCACATCAGCTGACTTCTCCACTAGGAGAACTTGTGTATAGGAGAGTGACGGAAGTGGCGCGAGACCACAACGGTCGACTTCTCCATTGGGAGTACTTGTGAATGGGAGAGTGACGAAAGTGGCGCATGAGACCACAACGGTCGACTTCTCTATTACGAGAACTTGTATATGAGAGAGTGACAGAAGTGGCGCATGAGACCACAACAGTCGACTTCTCCATTGAGAGAACTTGCATATAGGAGAGTGACGGAAGTGGCGCATGAGACCACAACGGCCGACTTCTCCATTGGGAGTACTTATGAACGGGAGAGTGACGGAAGTGGTGCATGTGACCACAACGGTCGACTTCTCTATTAGGAGAACTTGTATATGGGAAAGTGACGGAAATGGCACATGAGACCACAACAGCCGACTTCTCCATTAGGAGAACTGGTATATGGGAGAGTGACAGAAGTGGTGCATGAGACCACAACGGCCGACTTCTCCATTGAGAGAACTTATATATAGGAGAGTGACGAAAGTGGTGCATGAGACCACAACGGCCAACTTTTCCATTGGGAGTACTTGTGAATGGGAGAATGACAGAAGTGTCGCATGTGACCATAACGGTCGACTTCTCTATTAGGTGAACTTGTATATGGGAGAGTGACGGAAGTGGCACATGAGACCACAATGGCCGACTTCTCCATTAGGAGAACTTGTATATGGAAGAGTGACGGAAGTGGTGCATGAGACCACAACAGCCGACTTCTCTATTGGGAGAACTTATATATAGGAGAGTGACGGAAGTGGCGCATGAGACCACAATGGTCGACTTCTCCATTAGGAGCACTTGCGTATGGGAGTACGGAAGTGGTGCATGAGACCACAACGGTCGACTTCTCCACCAGAAGAACTTGTGTATGAGAGTGACAGAAGTGGCGCAAGAGACCACAACGGCCAACCCTTTTATTATTGTATGTGAGAGTGATGAAAGTGACGCATGAGACCACAATAGTCGACTTCTCCATTGTAGTATAAGTTGAATTTGTCACGTATCACATGTGTAAAGTAACAATTCGTACTTATATATAATATACTTGAACAAAGAATTGCTTCGAAGTACATATGAACAATGCTAATAAATGATACTTCAATAAATTTGGATAGACACCTTTTAAGTCAGCATTTAGTTGTTCTTTATCTTTCCGTAGTAAATTTTCCTTAAGAGTATTACATTCTTTGGTAGGATTCCAATGGTTCTATGGAAATGACAATACATGAGACTTGTTTTTTCTCCATTGGTAGGTTGATGCTCAGCATTAGGTAGACGTAAACTGCCTTCATTCACCTATTTATTCAAGAGTTCAAGAACTTTTTCCAAAGAGCCTGGAAATGGCGGTGGAGAGACTCTTTCATCGTAGTTAAGTATGGGTTTCTTATATGATTTCTCCTCATTTGAAGCAAAAAAGCTGCCATATCTTTGGTGAAAATGATAGGTTCGTTTCTTATTTCCCATGATAGTATTGTTGGTTCTCCTTGCAGCCTCCATCAAACTAGAAAAAGAAAGCGGTGACAAATTTTGTAAATAAAGTTGAAATTCATCAAACATTCCTTGGATGCACATCTTAACTGATTCATTCTCATCATGAGCTTCTTGTACGTGTAATATTTTCTCCCTAAAGCATTGGATGTAATCCATGATATCTTCCTTTGGCCTTTGATATTCCCTAGCTAAGTCAACAAGACTGACCTTCTCTTGAGTAGAGAAGAATTTCTCACCAAATATCATACACATCTGACTCCAAGACTCCATAGAGCTAGGAATGAGATTGGCATACCAAGTGTAGGCCTTCTCAGTGAGAGACTTAGAAAACTCTTTCAACTTCAGATCATCATCCAAACCGGTTACTCCAAGAGTTTCCACAAATTTCATCACGTGTTCACGAGCATCGCCTGTCTTGCCATTGAACTGTTTGAACTTGGGACTAGTATAGTCCTTAGGGTATGGTTTAACAGCTATGCTGGCAGGATATGGCAACTTGAGATCAAATTCAGAAAAATTCAAACTTTTATTCTTCTCTTCAAGTAACCTTTGAAGCTCTTCCCTAGTAACCAAGTCCTGAGTATATTAGATGGAGGAACAACCACAGTGGAAGTGCCAGCAAGTAGGGTGTTGAATCATGCCAAGATTTTTATTAAATACAGCTAGGGTATTGGTGGTCAGGGTGTTGGTAACACCAAGGTTTCAAATAGATGCAGGGTTAGAAATATTAGATGTGTTTTCTCCATTGCCATTTGTGAGATGGGTAACTCCACCATAGGTGTTCCCGTTTCCATTGTTCACAGGTTGGACTTGGGAGGTAGTAGCATTGGAGGAAGACGTGAACTGAGAGATGGTTTCCATCATTTTTCTATTATTTTCTTCTAGTATTTGCACTTTTTTTCTCGTTAGCCTTCACCATCTTCATCAGATCTTGGATGTAAGGTGGAACTACTACACTTTGATCTCCGATAGAATCTTCCATTTTTTTCGGTGAAATAAAGTCAAAAAAATTTTACTAAATGCAATCGCTCATCCCCAGTGGAGTCGCCAAAATGTAGAAGGTGTTTTTGATTAGGTGAGGAAACGTTGCAAACCAGTAAAACAAGATATCGTAGGGAGATGACGGAGAGAAAGATTAGAGCAGACCCTGAAGAACAAGTGCGATGGCAGGAGATGATGATGAACGCTGTAAGTGGCTAAGGATGGTGAAGAGTACGGTTGTTGTAAAAATTACAGAGAAAAGGTTGCAGAGAACTCTTAACGTCTGAAAGTTTGTCAAATGGCAAAAACATCCCAAATGGAGCATTTGGACCTCTATTTATAGCCTCTCCAAGGAAGTTAAATTGATTAATTACAAAGATAGTGGACGGTTATTAAGAGCCCACTCACATGTAAGTAACACCCATCATGGGTAGTGGGAGAGAAATGAAGGTTACCAAAGTAATTGATGACATGAAAGTTATGTGGAGGTTACACTCGATTAGTGTTTTGGTAACAGGCAGTGAAGAAAGGTTATGGACAGCACGCTTAGGAATGCACTGTCTATTCAACGGGAAAGGAATGCACTTGTGTTCCAGGGAAAGATTAAGAAGCAGACATCTTAACAGTCTCCATATCTGAGCCTCCAAACCATGCTCTCCAGGACATTCCAAGAGTGGAGCGAACTTAAGAATCTTGCTAACCTTCCGGGATTAGCTCCACAGCCTTCACGTAATTGTGTATTACTGGAGGAAGTCTTATCGCTAAGAAGCGACGTGTCAAGTAGCGACATGCCAAGTGACGTGCCAAGCAACGTGCCAAGAAACGGCGTGCCAAGAAGCACGTGCCAAGTGCTAAGCGACGTGCTAAGAAAACTATTACTAAGGTCCGCTGCATATGAGAGTATTGCCTGCATGACATGTTATTGACCAAAAACACATGTCTACAATAATCATTTTAACATTTTTTTGAATTAAGATCAAGTTCGGTCTGGAATTTTTTCAAGTTCTTATCATTATGAGTTCGGCTGTCATTTTAGGTTTACATCTTTAATCAAATCAAATTCGGTGAATTCTTATTTAGATTTTTAGACCACTAATACTACTCAAAAAATTTTAATTGAACACTTATCTTTGTACTAAAATCCTTATTTTTATTTTATATATATATATATATATATATATATATTGAGATTCAAATTCAAATTCAAATTCGATTCCTAACCTTTAAGAAGAAGATACATACACTTACTATTACTTTTGCCTTCGTCTCCAATTTTTGCATCGATATGGTTTAGAGAAAGTTTGCTGCTGCAGCTCTCAATCTGCTTCACACAAAACCATACACCAGAGTAAAACCGAAAAGGAAATCAATCTTTCCCTTTGATTTTATGGGAGAAAAAAAAAGCTATTATAAAAGCAAAACTTTCAGTTCTGATACCAAAATTGAAACAATGGAGATGGAAAACTATGAGTATGAGGGAAGACTTCAATTTCTGAGTCTTTTATTATTATTATTATTATTATTATTATTATTATTCAATTTCTTAGTGGAGGGGCCACTTACTTTCATGGAATAAGGTGCTTTGGCTTTCATTTCTCCAACCTTATCTTCAAAAATAGTTTTATCTCAAAAAACAGTGATTATTTTGGATTGCAGAAGATTTAAGATAGTTTTGGCTTCGGATTATTTTGTGATTGATTTTTTTTGGCTTATTTTAGATTAATATTTTTTGAATTTGGTTTTAGGATTATTGGAGTTTAGATCGTTGAATTTAACTCATTTTTTAATTCAAATTATTAAATTTTAAAATCAAATCAATATAATTTCGAGCTATTTTAATTTAGATTTTAAATTGTTTGAGTTTAAATCATTTTAATTTCATATTAATTTGAATTAATTTGAGTAATTTCGAGCTATTTTAATTTATATTTTTAAATTGTTTGAGTTTAAATCATTTTAATTTCAAATTAATTTGAATTAATTTGAGTAATTTCTCATTCGGGGTTAGTCGAGTTCATTGTTGATTTTCTTTTAATCAAATTAAGTTGGATATAATTCGAGTTTGATCAAATTTTTCGAAATCAAATAAACTTCGAGAATTTTAATTTTTAGTGTAATGATAATGTTTCATTCATCCAAAAAGAAAGCAAAGCATGCACAAAGACTTTCAAAAAGAATAGCAGCAGTAGAATTATTGCAGTGAACTTGAGAAGCTAGAAAATTACAAATGCAAAGCTATGTATATTGAAGATTGATCTTAAGAAGGCTTTGAATCAGCAGCAGCAAGTTCATTTGAAGGTATCTCATCATGTTCTTCCTCTTTTATGCAACCTACTATAATCCTATGGTACCCGGATTCAAGTGAGTATGGGATTCAAATATGAATTTGCTCAATTTTTTAAAAAATTTATATATTTACAGAATCATATCTTATATTCATGTCCGAATATGTATTATGCATAAATGTCAGACACAATATTTTAATAAATAATAATAAAAAATTCGGATAAAATAATTATAATATGATCCTTTTACTTGAGCCTTAGATAATCATTCAGATGAAACTAAAGAACTCAACTTGCTAAAATGGCCTTCCTGATCTGTAACTAAATTGAAGCTTTTTCAGCATGACAATATAAGTCTTAAGGGTTTAATAATCATCTTGTTCTTCAAAATGCAAGCTGAAATACAGTAACTGAAAACTACTAAACATGGCAGTGTTGGATATCAATGATTAATTTAAATATATAAATACGAAATACGTATTTAAATATGTAGATTGTCGTAAGTAGATATACGATATATAATTTATGTACACAATTGATATTATGTTTGAATGAGAAATTGGTCTCATTAGCACCCACTTAAAAAAAAAAATGGTTGATATTGTGCATGGTGTAGAATCCCACATTGGTTACATAATGAATTATTCTTGTTGTTTATAAAGGTTTATGTTCAATGTTGGGTTGGTTCGCAAGGGACACTTAAGTTTTTATGAAAAGTGAGGACCTACACGAACTTGGGCAACCACATGCGCGTCGAGCCAGGCTGGGTCGAGTCGGTTTGGGTTTGGGTGAGTAATTAATTTTTTACTGTCCAACGGACATGTTTATTTGGTCCAAACCGAACCAGTTCAGCATCCTCCAACCAAGAAACTTGTCTGTTTAAGAAGTACATGTTCGGTTATGTATATTGTTTTGAACCGAACCGATATGTTCCTTTCTTTTCTAACCGAATCGGTTCTTTTTCAACTGGTGTGTCTATCTGAACAGTCATCAGATTTTCTATTTAAACCCGAGAGCAGTGCCTGTTATAACAACCAAAAAAAATATTTCCTCTTCTTGCTCTCGGTTTTCCTATTGTCTAGTGAGAGAGACCGACATCTTTTCTTGTTCGCTGTGTTGCTTTGAGTGTGCTCTCAACAGCAACGTGTTTGAGGAAACTTGGGAGACGAATTGCTCAATCTATAAGCACCTAGTGACAGGCAATAATCGTCTTAAGGTCAGACGTTCTACCTTGACTCAAATTTATATTTTTATGTTCTACCGAAACTATGAGTATATGTAATGTTCGTATATTTATTATATATACCGTTCTGTCAATTCAGATTGTTATCTGTTCTTTGATTTTATATATATATATATATATAATAATTTACTATAAAAATAATCCCCCAAATCAATGAGAGAAGAGAATTAAGAATTTTGGGTGTAGGGTTAGTTGACAAATAGTCATGGGTATTAAGGGGGTTGAGGGGGTTAGTTTAGGTATTTTCAATTTTTTTTTATTAAGAAAGAAAAGAAAGGAAAAAGAAAGAAAAGAAAAAAGAAAAGAAAAGAAAAGAAAAAAGAGATGGAAGAAAAATTGTGTGTTCGTGTCGTTTTTGTGATCGTATTATTTTTTTATGTTCAAAATATTATAAATTATACAATTTTTACACGTTAATAATTCGTTTTATGTAGATTTTGACACGTTTGAGTATTCGTGTCATGTTCGTATTATTTTTCGTCTGTTCAAAATATTATAAATTTATATAATTTTTACATGTTAATAACTCATTTTATGTAGATTTTAACACGTTCGAATATTCGTTCGTGTTATTTTTGTGTGTGTTCAAAGTATTATAAATTTTTACATGTTAATAATTCATTTTATGTAGATTTTGACACGTTCGTGTATTTGTATTGTGTTTATGTTATTTTCGTGTCATACCGTATTTTAATTATTTTTTCATGTGTTCATGTCGTGTTTCAATTCGTCCAAATATTTTGCATAGTTTGTCATGGTGATCCAATTTAGAGAAAATTTTGTGTATTCCTATCGTGTCTCAATTCATCCCATATTTTGCATAATTTGTTATAATTATTCAATTTAGAGAAAAATTCTATGTCCATAACATGTTCGTGTTATTTTATCGTGTGTTTAAAATATTATAAGTTTATATAAATTTTTACACTTTAATAATTCGTTTTATGTAGCTTTTGACACGTTCGTGTATTTGTATCATGTTCATGTTATTTTTTGTGTTATGTCGTGTTTTAATTATTTTTCTCATATTATCAGGGGCGAATGGAGGGGTTTGGCCCCCCTCAATTTTTTTTTAGACTTTTGATATAATGGTAAAATTATTTTTGGCCCCTTAAAATATTTGAAATAAAATAAAATTATGTTTGGCCCCTCCAAATTTTGTTTGATCTTTCAATTTAATCCCATATTTGTAGAATTTGTTTAATATAATAAATTTGATAATATTTTAGTTTAAACCTCATTCATTATTATTAGCTTAATTCATTATTATTTACCTTTTCAATCAATTAAATAGATGCATTTACATTAATTATTTTGTTTAATATTTTTCATTCTATGCTCATAAGAGTTGCCATGGACTAGGTCGAGTCAGGCTCACATAGCAAAAAAATTTACTTGTCCAAGGTCCGGCCCGATTCGAGTCGGCGAATAACCCTGTCCTTGGACATATTTATTTTATACAAGACTTTTATTTTTACTTTAAATCTTTAAATGTATATTTGGTTGTACTTGCTCATAGGCCGGGCCTAGGTAAAGTTGAAAAAAAATCCGGGCCGTGACCCAACCTGACCCATGAGCGGGTCTAATTCCGGCCCCCCTCATCTATATTTTTGGCTTCGCCCCTGCATATTATGTTCGTATCGTGTAATTATGTTATGTCTGAAATTGCCGGATCTAATTGATCATATTCAAATAACTCCAATTTTATACCAAGTGTCGTATAAGGATAAAAGTTATTATTTTTCTAAATTATGTTTACTCCTCTTGCCTTTTAATCTTCCAAATTTTTTATAAAATTTCAATTCAAATCCTATAATATTTCGTAAAGAAACGCAAGCATTATCTAGTATATTTATGTTATGCAATAGTGAAATAATTCTAAATACATATCATATGCCTAACAATCATTATTTGCTGCAATTATTGTTTCATTACTGCTATTATATGTATATATTCAAATGGCCTTGGTATTGTCCATAATTTGCAATTTGATAAAGTGGGGTCCAGAGTAGCGTCCGTTCACAGTGACATTTTTGTATAACAAAAATCAATCAGATCATATTGTTGAAATTGGAATTGTTTAATATTTACTTTCTTTACTTTGCCATTCAATCAAGATTTGTTAGTTCTGATCAAAACGCTTTGATGATGAATTTTATTCTGTTATAGTAACGAAGGGAATACTTACTGACTAGTATATAACTTTTATGAGTACTTCTAGATCGAGTGCAATTTAATTTCATCCACTGATTAAAGGAAATTCTTTTATTAGTACTTCTTGTGTGGAAAAGCAAAGGTGGCTGTCGTATAGGACAAGATTATAAGTTATAAGTATGGTGGTGTCAGTCATCTTAGCAAGAATAGAATATGTCGTATAGGACATTGACTTTTATTTGGAAAAATTATTCATGCATGAAACTTTGTTTAAATGTAAAAGTTGTGGCCGACCAAAAGATGGGAAAGGCTAAAAGGAAATATTTCTTTGCTTTGTGATGATTTCGTCATGAGAAAATATATATTAAGAGCCGCCGCTTCATGCAAGGGTCAGAGGTTTTGATATTTTTTGCTTTGAAATTCGGTAATATATATATAGTTACGTTTATTATATATATATATATATATATATATGATATATATTTGTAATATATATTATATATATATTTTGTGTACGATTTTTTGTTAAATATATATATATATAAAATTGATCATGTTATTTTTCAATAATAAATAGCAGAACCATTTACCAGTACTACTAGTGCGCCTGTAGCGCCAAAGCCACTACATGTTACACATGGTGAGAAGCCTGAGAAGTTCAGTGGTCTGGACTTCAAAGTTGGCAGCAAAAAGTGCTGTTCTACCTGACTACTCTCAACCTAGTCCGGTTCTTAAGAGAAAAGGCTCCGGTTCTCAACGAGGGAGAGACCGATCTTACGGTTGTAGCCTCGGTGGAAGCATGAAAGCATTCTGACTTTCTATGCAAGAATTATATTCTCAACGGATTGGACAACACGTTATACGTGTATAGCCCAATCAAAACAGCGAGAGAGTTGTGGGAGTCCCTGGAAAAAAAAATACATAACCGAGGATGCCGGCACGAAGAAGTTTGTGGTTGGCAAGTTTCTGGAATACAAAATGGTGGACTCGAAAATCGTGATCAGCCAAGTCCAAGAGTATCAGTTGATCCTTCATGAAATTACTGTCGAATGTATGATTCTTAGTGAGTCATTTGAGACGGCAGCTTTGATAGAGAAATTACCACTTTCATGGAAGGATTTCAAGAACTATCTAAAGCACAAGAGAAAGCAGATGATCACTGTCGCAACCTAAAAAAAAAAATAACGACGAGTCTCATCGCAAGACTTTATTATTCGTTAGGCGTGACATTAAAAAAAAACCGAGGAAAAGTCGACTTAATTCCTCTAAAAAAATGAAGGTTTTGAAAATGACCTTAAAAGACATGGAGTCGCCACCAATCTTTTTTAGCTAGGTGTGATCGGCCACCTATTAAAACCGGTTTTATAAAAATATTTTAAAAATTAATTAAAACATTTTAAAACCAATTTCAAGTCTGCGTTTTAAACCAGAGAAATCAAAGAAGCGGGTTCGGGAGTCGGTTACGTGTGGGGAAGGATTAGCACCCCCACAACGCCCGTATAAATCGGTACCTTATTAATCGTGTGTTATCTCAAGTCTCGGTAAAAAGTTGGTTTTAAATTTAGTATTTCAAGTTAATTCCCAATTTAAAAAAAATAATTCCATTTTTTTATTGAAAATGATCCGGAATTTATAAATTCAAAATTTTCCTATATTCCCCAACAAACGTGGCAAAATATAGAAATTTTTATTAGTCTTGGAAAACTTTCCGAATCATTCTCTTTTTTGAAAGAAAGATATTCCTTTATTAATGATAATTGATGATATTCCCTCCAGCAAACCCGGTAGAGAACTCATGAATTATTTTAACTCGGGAATATCTTTATATTTTTTTTATTGAAAACCATTATCTTTTTTTGAAAACATTTAAAAGAAATGAATATGTATATGCATGACATAAATAAAATAACATAGCAAAATCTAAATAATATAATACAACCTAAATGACATGACAAGTATGAATGGTATGGCATATAATTTAAATGACATGGAATAAAATAATGCTATCATATAATATGCATGAAAATAAAAATGCAATGCATGAAATGTATTTTTTCCTTTAATTAAGGAAATCCGTATATCTAAAAAGATATCCGGCTACCTTAGGAAAATATGTCAAATTAAATATTCTAAAACCAAAATACTTTGTGATTGTTTGAAAACAATTTTGAAAAGCTTGAATTATCAATAAAAACTGGGCTAAAAATTTTTAAATGGCTCTAATTTCCTAAGTTTAAAAAATCCGGACTTGACTACCCTTAACCCGGGACTTGAAAAACCATTTTTAGAGTTTAAAAAGGCTTAGAAATTACCCTAAGTCAGTAGCTAACCCTCCTAATCAGCCCACTCTAAGTAAATTAACCAAATCAGAAAAATGGTTTTTCTTTAAATTCAATTCTGACACCACTGTCCAGTTTTAATCCACGATTTTTTATCCTATTTTTAAAAATTCCAAAAATTCTAAAACATTTACTGGAGACTCAGGACATGTAAAACTACACGATAAAAAATCAGCTTAATTTTCTGATCAAAGATGAATTCCCAGAAAAATCAGAGATGTACGAGTTTTTGGAGGAGAAAAAACTGCTTTGTTTTTCTTTAAATTCAATTCTGACTCCACTGTCCAGTTTTAATCCATGATTTTTTACCCTATTTTTAAAAATTCCAAAAATTCTGAAAAAATTACTGGAGACTCGGGACATGTAAAACTACACGATAAAAAATCGGCTTAATTTTCTGATCAAAGATGAATTCCCAGAAAAATCAGAGATGTACGAGTTTTTGGAGGAGAAAAAAACTGCTTTGTTTTTCTTTAAATTCAATTCTGACTCCACTGTCCAGTTTTAATCCACGATTTTTTACCCTATTTTTAAAAATTCCAAAAATTCTGAAAAAATTACTGGAGACTCAGGACATGGAAAACTACACGATAAAAAATCAGCTTAATTTTCTGATCAAAGATGAATTCTCAGAAAAATCAGAGATGTACGAGTTTTTGGAGGAGAAAAAAAAAACTGCTTTGCCAGCACATTTTTTTTGTCTTTGATAAAATCATTTAAAAATCAAAGTAAAAATATTTGAAACTCATAAAATGATTTCCAAACAATAGCTAAGACTTTTTGAAAGTTAGATAAAAATTGGCTAAGTAAAAAAATCACAAAGGTAGAATAATCAACTTGACAAACTTAATTTTCCACAAGTGTGCTCAAGAGAGCATGACCTTGAACCATTAATTGGCTCAAGTCATTATTCAAGTGGCATGGTCATGAAATGCATGAAACAATGCAGCAAACATAATGCATGAAATGCATGGATCTAAACCTAAATGTAAGGAAAATGCATGACATAAATAATATGGCCTAGACCTAACATGAACTTGCATGGCAATAAATGCAACCTAGACATAAGACATGCATGGCATTTTCACAAACACAAGGCATGCTTAATTCAAAAATCCAACCAAATATCATGCAAATGCAAAAACCTAACAACTAGCATGACAAAAATACAACACACAATGCAAAACACATGGAGTAGCCAAATGGCCCCAAGCTTCAACAAGCATGGCATTTTCACAAACACTTGGTATGCTAGTATGAAAAACTAAGTCATAACACAAAAATCACACAAGCATTTTCACAAACACCTAATATACCAAATCTAAAACATGCTCACTAAGATATAAAACAAGAATCATGCAAAGAATCACATAAGCATTTTCACAAACACTTAATATGCTAACTCTAAAACATGCTCAAATTTAAACAACATGAAAACAGAAAATTAAAAATGCAAAAACATGATATCTAAGACATAAATGGCAACAAATAAAGCAACCAAATTAAATATAACTTAAGAACATGAAATAACATAATATTTAAAACATCAAAAATAAAGAAAATAGCATAAACAATATGGTAAAATGAATCAAAAACAACAACTTAAAATAAATAATGTAGGCCATTTGGCCATGGTGAGTTTATTATAAAAACAAAATGTAAAAAAAAATATACTTAAGAAAGGAAATGAAGGAAGAACAAGAAACATTATTTTAAAATGAAAACTCACCAAGTAGCTTTTGAACGGATTAAGCTATAAACCCTCAGAGTAGCTTTTGAACGGATTAAGCTACGAACCCTCAGAGTAGCTTTTGAACGGATTAAGCTACGAACCCTCATAGTAGCTTTTGAACGGATTAAGCTATAAACCCTCAGAGTAGCTTTTGAACGGATTAAGCTACAAACCCTCAGAGTAGCTTTTGAACGGATTAAGCTACGAACCCTCAGAGTAAAACACTATGACTCACCACCCGGATAATCCTAATACAAGTGTATAGACTATCTCACAAGGGGTAGTGGGTGATTTCAACCAAAGGCCAAGACCCCTTATTTATAAGGTGAGCACCTCCTTGGTTTGACATTACAAAGGGATGTGGGATTGGGACTTAGGCTCAAAAATGAAAATCTCTAACTTAACTCTTGATTTTTAATCACTTGATTGAAAAAATCCTAAGCTTCCTCCTTCCTTTGGGCTTGGGCAGGCCAGCACTTCTCTTTTCCAGCCCATCTCTGATTTTTGAAAGGCCCAAAGAAGCCCTTTTCGGTTGCTTGGGTGAAACGATCATTTTGCCCCCCGGATGCAAAATAAATATCAAACGGGCTCCAAATTCAATTTTTATTTTTTTAATACTTCAAAAATAATAAAATATTGAGTTCTGGAAGTTTTCAAAATTATCCGAGTCCGTTTGCTATTTATTTGGATTTTTTCTTCCCAAAATGTCCTTTTATGCCCCTACTTTTTACCATTTTTTAAACAAGCTCCAAATCAAGATTTTTCTTCACCAATCTCTTCAAAATAATTAAAAAGTGTGATCTGGAAGTTTTCATAATTTTTGGAGCTCATTTGGTATTTTTTCGGGATTTATCGGCTTGAATTACTGCATAGGAGGCCCGGGATTTGGCCATTTTGCAAACGAACTCGGAATCAAGATTTTTTTCCGCCAATCTCTTCCAAATAATTTAAAAATGAGATTTGCAAAATTTCAGAATTTTTGGAGTCCATTTGCTATTTTTCCGGGATTTATCTTTTTGAATTACTGCATAAGAAGCCCGGGATTTGGCCATTTTGCAAACGAACTCGGAATCAAGATTTTCTTTCGCCAATATCCTTCAAATGATTTAAGAATGAGATTGACAAATTTTCCATAATTTTCGGAGTCCATTTGCTATTTTTCCCAAATTTTTCCAATTTTGCCCTTTTACCTCCGAAACCCGGTTTTGCTCAAAACAAATCCGATTTTCAGATTTTCTTCAATCTGAGCCTTGGGCCATCCTTTTTAATCATTCCTCATCCATTGGGGGCTTTGGTCTTACCAAGTCGGGCCATTTCTGTGATTCTTCTCGATTTCACCGAAATCCACTAAAAACCCTAATTCTCGGTTTTCTCCCGGATTGTCTTTTCTTTCGGTTTTTCTTGCAAGTGACTTCTCCATTACCCGTATTCAGTGCTTATCTTTCATTTGGAACCTTCAATTTCGACCAGTTTGATCGTTTAAGCACTTTTCCCCAAATTTCTCGAATTAGGGTTTCTTTTCTATTGAATCTCCAAATCCCAACTTCCGAACTCCATATCTTTCAATGTAGACCTCGGATTATCAAAATTCTTTCGCCATTTTTCAATTGAACTTAAAATCTTGATTTTGAAAGTGGGTTGACTTTTTCAGTAGTTGACTTTTTGGGGTTGACTTTTTCGGGGTTGACTTTTTCAGGTTGACTTTTTTCAAGTTTGTCTTTTTGTGCTCGCCCTCTTAAACTAAGTCTCGGAGTACCACCTGCAGGATGAAAACAGTCTTTTTATACTCGGAAACATCAATATGGGAGGAAAACATACCTCTTTAGTGGTCCGGACAAAATTAGGTGTCTACAGCTGCCCCTCTTTGGCTATTGCTGAGAATCAGGAATCAGGCAAAGATAAACCGACACTAATTTTGTACGGTCAGTGACATCACATGTGAAGGAAAGGGAAAGGGGTTTCTTTTTCATTTTCATTTTTTCATTTTCTATTTTTCATTTTTTTCTTCTTTTTTCTTCTTTTTTTCTTTTTTTCTTTTTTCCTTTTTTCTATTTTTTCTTTTTTCCTTTTTTTTTTTTATTATTTTTTTTAAACAATAAATTGAAGTTTTTGTCCTTAAATTGAATTCCCTGCCTAAACAAGGCTCGATTCGTCTTAAGGAAACGAATTCGATTTTCAAAAGAAAAATTTATGCTCGAAGGGCTTTAAAATTGGTGCCCGAAGGTCTTAAAATAGTGCCCGGAGGTCTTAAAAATTGGTGCCCGGAGGTCTTACCCCTGAAAAAAGTTATGCCCGGAGGTCTTAAAGATGTTGCCCGGAGGTCTTACCTGTGATTTGAAAAAAATTAAGCCCGGAGGTCTTAAAAATGGTGCCCATAGGCCTTACCCCTGAAAAAAAAAAGTTATGCCCGGAGGTCTTAAAGATGTTGCCCGGAGGTCTTACCTGTGATTTGAAAAATTATGCGCTGTATGCGACTTTAAAAATGATGCCCGGAGGTCTTAAGAATGGTGCCCGGAGGCCTTACCTGTGATTTGAAAAAAATGCGCTGTATGCGACTTTAAAAATGATGCCCGGAGGTCTTAAGAATGGTGCCCGGAGGCCTTACCCATCATTTGGAAGAAATGCGCTGTATGCGACTTTAAAAATGATTCCCGGAGGTCTTAAGAATGGTGCCCGGAGGCCTTACCCATAATTTGGAAGAAATGCGCTGTATGCGACTTTAAAAATGATGCCCGGAGGTCTTAAGAATGGTGCCCGGAGGCCTTACCCATAATTTGGAAGAAATGCGTTGTATGCGACTTTAAAAATGATGCCCGGAGGTCTTAAGAATGGTGCCCGGAGGCCTTACCCATAATTTGGAAGAAATGCGCTGTATGCGACTTTAAAAATGATGCCCGGAGGTCTTAAGAATGGTGCCCGGAGGCCTTACCCGTGATTTGGAAGAAATGCGCTGTATGCGACTTTAAAATGATGCCCGGAGGTCTTAAGAATGGTGCCCGGAGGCCTTACCCGTGATTTGGAAGAAATGCGCTGTATGCGACTTTAAAATGATGCCCGGAGGTCTTAAGAATGGTGCCCGGAGGCCTTACCCATAATTTGGAAGAAATGCGTTGTATGCGACTTTAAAAATGATGCCCGGAGGTCTTAAGAATGGTGCCCGGAGGCCTTACCCATAATTTGGAAGAAATGCGCTGTATGCGACTTTAAAAATGATGCCCGGAGGTCTTAAGAATGGTGCCCGGAGGCCTTACCCATAATTTGGAAAAAATGCGCTGTATGCGACTTTAAAAATGATGCCCGGAGGTCTTAAGAATAGTGCCCGGAGGCCTTACCCCTGAAAAAAGTTATGCCCGGAGGTCTTAAAGATGTTGCCCGGAGGTCTTACCTATGAATTATGCCCGGAGGTCTTAAAAATGGTGCTGAAGAATTGTTGAAAATTAACCTAAAGATTTTGAGAAGATGCGAATGCTTTTTGATGCAAATGCATATGTTGAATAAGATACGAAATGACTTAAACTGGTGCAAATGTCTTTAATGCAAATGTAAATGACTTGGATTGATGCCCATGTTTCATGATGCAGATGCCCCTACTAATTGTGTTCATGTAACTGGTTTATGAATGGTGTAACTACAATTACCACACATTAATGAAAATGCAATGATTCTAGAAATGATGCAATTGTTTGAGATGACACGAATATGAAGAATGTAAATGTAAAGGTAAAATGCAGATGCTTATGGAATAATGACAGTGCAAATACCCATGAATGATGCAAATGCTTGCCGACACTGTGCAGATGTAAAAGCTTGATAGAGAGATGAGTGCTCATGAGTGATGCAAGTGCCCCCGGTTGTTCCTCTAGACTTTGGCTTAGCCTTTCAAATTCATTTTTCCTCTTCAAATCAGAGTATATCTTCAATTCATTTTGGCTATTCTCTTTGCCCCAACAGTTTTTCAAACTTTCATCAACAGAGATCTGAACCGGGTTCTATTCCTTCTTCTCATATCTGGAAGTCAGGACCTATCCTGACAGTTCTATACCTTTGGGTTAGAAAAACCCTTGTCTCATGTCAACATCAAAAATGGGTATTTCAAAAATATTTTTATTTGTTTTCGCATTTTGAAAACTTCTGAACAAAAAATATTAACCCCACAATGTGTGATGTACAAATCTTTTGAAGACTGATGATCGTTGTCTAAGTATCAATCTGGTTTTTTTTCAACTAGGATTGGCAAGGCTTGGTATAATAAGATTCTGGCTTTTCCAGGAAAACTTCATGACAAAAATGTATATCCCTTCTAGGCTCACAAATGGAACAGGTTTTATAAATCATGAATTCATTGAGAACCCAGCAAATTCAACATTCTTTTTTGTTTCCATATCAAGGCATTTTGACAAGCGTCAAGATTGGCTGAGATGTTTAAACCAGAAAGTTTAATCTTGGGAACAAAAGTTTCAGTTTTTGAAGACAATACTCTGAATGAGAACTGACAATTTGGGGGGTTCAGGAATTCCTAGATGTTCCTCGATGACCACTCCTTTAATAAGATCTTTTCTTTTGGGGTATCGGCACTATCATAGATGGCATCAAAAATTCCTATTCTACTCTAGACCGCCCATTTTTGGGTTTTCGCCCTAGAGTCCCATTCTTTTCAATATTTTCTTCTTCTTTTTTTTTTACCATGCACTTGAGAATTCTAAATTCTTCCTTAGTGAAATGATAATTCGATGAAATGGGATAAAATCTAAGGAAAAACCTTTCAAATTATATATTCATGCTTGATCAAAATGGACTTTTAAAGCACGTAATGTAGGCCATGGCTCAGGGTTCAGAAAGAAAGGATAAATAGGCCCAAAATATGTGTTCGAGGGTAATCAAATCAAGGATCTTTTCTTTGAGGAGGATTCTCTTTGAAGCATTTGTCCCTTCTTGGACACTTCTTTCTTTTTGATTTTGCTCTTTTTCTTCCTTGCTTTTGGCTTTCAATTTGCCATGTCTTTCACACACATTTTTTTATTGTGTTTTTCTTTTGTTTTTCTTGGCTTTCATTTCACCATCTTTTTCTCTTCTTTTTCTTTGACAGAGTGAGCCCGTATTTATTCGGGGCTCCATTTGCTTTGTGTCTGTCCTTGAGCTATCACTCATTTCTCAATGATCTTTGAAAAGATCTTTCCTCGCATTTGCCCCCCAGTGTAGAGGGTAATCCTTGATCAGGGTTCAAAGAAGAAAGAATTCTTTTGGCTCAAAAGGGGTGACTATGGATAATTTCTTTTTGTGTGAAAGGGATATGAAAGATGGCCATTTCTCATGTCAAGCACAAATATTCACATTGAAAAGCAATCCCTAGGGGAAATAGATATTCAGAATTTCATTTTGCACTTTGGAATCATCCGAATTCTCATATGCATGATATCACAAATTTTTTTTTTTTTTGTTTTTTTTTTCGTTGCATGCCCCCAATAATTCATGCATTAGCCCATCCTTCTTCACTATGTATCCATCATTTCCACATATGATGCCCCCAATTTGATTAACCATGCGAATTTGTATCAACGAGGAACATGGCAAGTCTAGGTCTGTTTTGAAAAGGCTGAGTTTCCAATCTGAGTTCTTTGAAGAGACAAGGAAAACATGACCCAAAAACAGGTTTTCTCTGGGACAAGGGATAATCTAGTTTAATCATTGTGCCCCAAGGTGTCAATCATGAAGTGATGTCTGGGCAATTAGTGTTTTGTGGTCATTGGGAAAGGCCATGAATGGTTTTAGCACAATCCTGACACACACCAAATTATCAAAATCTGGATTCTTGAAAGAATGTCTCATTTGTTTGATTTTCAAGGAATTTGAAAATTTTCAAAAAGTTCGTTCCTTTGTTCATAGCCTAGACTAAGATCTAAGTCTTTGCTTATTCTGTGATGACAATGGTTTTATGAAGTCAAATCATTCATATTCCTTGAAGCATTAGGTCTTTCAAGTGGTCTCGGTTCAAAGGATTTAGGCTTAGGAAAGCCTAAAAGAGAAGGCTGAAGGTATTGGGTCATTTCTAACAATGATCATCAATATTCTCAAGATTGTTCATTATTTCATGTGAAAACCACTTATTTATTGTGTACCACAAATTTTCTCAAAGTTTCATTTGTTTTTTTTTTTTTTTTACAATTTCAAATTTATTGCTAAAATAAAATGAACACAAAATATTAAAATTCAAAATTTATTTATTTCATGTAGATGTCATCATGAGACAAGAGCTTTCATTATCAAAGTGTATAGAAAAATATGCATCAGAATGCTCCTATTGACATGCTTTCAAAGATAACAAATCTTATCCTCAAAATTCTTCAAGAGGAAATCAATCTATGGTAAAACAGATTTCCAATGTTCGATAAGCTCTGGAATTCAAATGCCATTGTGGACAAGACCCTCAATTCTTTCCTTCAGTTTTCTGCATTTTTAGTCGAATGCCCAATTGCCCCAATATGATACTCGCACTTGCTGTTGGGGTCATAGCTTTTAGCTGACGAAGAAAACTCTTCAAAGCTAAGCCAATTTCTATTTCATCTTATTAATGTGTTTCATGATGAATGAGCTATGAATGTCATGAGTGCAATTTGATGCATGTGAAGGATAAACAAAGTTATGTGTGGTCATATACAGTGGAAACATGTTGACCATGTATGTTATAAATGCAACACGATGCCAACATGATGCATTTAAATAATAAGAAAAACCAATGCATCGATATATGCAATGAATGACCATGTATGTTCCAAATGCATTTCTCAATGAATGATCATATACACTATGAATGCCACACAATGTCAATTATGATGCATGTGAAGAATAAATGACTGACACAGAGTATATACAACGAAGGTCATGCTGACCGTGTATGTCATGAATGCAACCTGATGCCAATATGACAAATTAATGCATGAGCATATCATGATGACTGTGTATGCCATGAATGCAACCTGATGCCAACATGATGCATGTAAAAAATAAGCAAATTAATGCATGGATATATACAATGAATGACCATGTATGTTCCAAATGCATTTCCCAATGAATGATCATATACACTATGAATGCCACACAATGTCAATTATGATGCATGTGAAGAATAAATGACTGACACAGAGTATATACAAAGAAGGTCATGCTGACCGTGTATATCATGAATGCCACCTGATGCCAACATGATGCATGTAAAGAAAGAATAAATTGATACATAAGTATATACAAATAATGACCATGCATGTCATAAACGTATCTTACAATGAATGACCATGCATGCTATGACTATAACATGATGTCAAAATGATACATGCAAAAATAAATGAATTAACACAAAGGTATATACAAAGAAATCAATGATTACACGAAATTGGTGGGACTATTCAAAAATCTCATTATGCAGGATTTGCCTCCAAATTTTTTTTTTTTTTTTTTTGATAAACCAATCACATCATTTTCAAAAGAATTTCAGGGTGGATCTTACTATGGTACAATATGCAAATGTTCATGTGACACTACCGGTTTTATGAAATCATCAAATTCAATTACCAACTGTTTATTGCAAAGAATGAGATCAATAATACAACCAAAAATGTACATGCTCTATTTTCACATGCATGAAATGTGCCACATGCAAAAATGCTTGAAAAAGGATTTTTTTTATATAAAAAAAACAGCTGATGAACATCTGCCCCAGTAATATCTGCTTATTTAGGCATCACGATGCCTTCGAGGCGGAGTATCACATTTATTACGGGCGATGTACGTACATCGTTGCCCGATCTACCACACTTATTCGGAGTGTAAAATAGGTAACAGAATGTTTAGAACTGTCCCTCTATGTGTTCCTATTTTCAGTATATCTAACGGAAATCCGGCATGGCTTCGCCTAGGTTCACTATATGAGGGTGAATCGGTTCTAAGGCTCCGAATTGTTTCTCACTGTCGCCGGTGAAGGCTAGTAAGGCACCCCGATAAAAGCGGGTTCAATTCGTTTGAGTATATTTTCCTATGCCCATGCGGAGGATCATCACGAAGGCATTAGGTACTTTATACTCCGAAAGTGTTTCACTAGCCCATACGGAGGATCAATCACGAAGGCGTAGTTACTTTACTCCCACTTAAAAGGACGGAACCCGGGTATAGGATTCATGTTATGCAAATGCACGTGTAGTGTGTGTGGAGGAATAATAAACCTTTCACCACCTATTCTACAAACCTTATTCTAAATGCCCTAGCAATTAAAACATTCAAGAATAGTGTAACGCATTAACCAACAAGCAATTATAATATACAACCTTAAATAACTAGAGAACAAAAATAAAATGCATGCACATGAGTATGAACATATTTAAAAACAATTTATTATTTTCAAAATTCTCCTTATTAAAAAAAATGTGGGAATTAAAATCAAATACCAATTAAACCAACAAAAACGAGACTTTGATAACACACGACTAATTCTAGGCCTGACTCTCTAATAATCCCCAGCGGAGTCGCCAAGCTGTCGCAACCTAAAAAAAAAAATAACGACGAGTCTCATCGCAAGACTTTATTATTCGTTAGGCGTGACATTAAAAAAAAAACCGAGGAAAAGTCGACTTAATTCCTCTAAAAAAATGAAGGTTTTGAAAATGACCTTAAAAGACATGGAGTCGCCACCAATCTTTTTTAGCTAGGTGTGATCGGCCACCTATTAAAACCGGTTTTATAAAAATATTTTAAAAATTAATTAAAACATTTTAAAACCAATTTCAAGTCTGCGTTTTAAACCAGAGAAATCAAAGAAGCGGGTTCGGGAGTCGGTTACGTGTGGGGAAGGATTAGCACCCCCACAACGCCCGTATAAATCGGTACCTTATTAATCGTGTGTTATCTCAAGTCTCGGTAAAAAGTTGGTTTTAAATTTAGTATTTCAAGTTAATTCCCAATTTAAAAAAAATAATTCCATTTTTTTATTGAAAATGATCCGGAATTTATAAATTCAAAATTTTCCTATATTCCCCAACAAACGTGGCAAAATATAGAAATTTTTATTAGTCTTGGAAAACTTTCCGAATCATTCTCTTTTTTGAAAGAAAGATATTCCTTTATTAATGATAATTGATGATATTCCCTCCAGCAAACCCGGTAGAGAACTCATGAATTATTTTAACTCGGGAATATCTTTATATTTTTTTTATTGAAAACCATTATCTTTTTTTGAAAACATTTAAAAGAAATGAATATGTATATGCATGACATAAATAAAATAACATAGCAAAATCTAAATAATATAATACAACCTAAATGACATGACAAGTATGAATGGTATGGCATATAATTTAAATGACATGGAATAAAATAATGCTATCATATAATATGCATGAAAATAAAAATGCAATGCATGAAATGTATTTTTTCCTTTAATTAAGGAAATCCGTATATCTAAAAAGATATCCGGCTACCTTAGGAAAATATGTCAAATTAAATATTCTAAAACCAAAATACTTTGTGATTGTTTGAAAACAATTTTGAAAAGCTTGAATTATCAATAAAAACTGGGCTAAAAATTTTTAAATGGCTCTAATTTCCTAAGTTTAAAAAATCCGGACTTGACTACCCTTAACCCGGGACTTGAAAAACCATTTTTAGAGTTTAAAAAGGCTTAGAAATTACCCTAAGTCAGTAGCTAACCCTCCTAATCAGCCCACTCTAAGTAAATTAACCAAATCAGAAAAATGGTTTTTCTTTAAATTCAATTCTGACACCACTGTCCAGTTTTAATCCACGATTTTTTATCCTATTTTTAAAAATTCCAAAAATTCTAAAACATTTACTGGAGACTCAGGACATGTAAAACTACACGATAAAAAATCAGCTTAATTTTCTGATCAAAGATGAATTCCCAGAAAAATCAGAGATGTACGAGTTTTTGGAGGAGAAAAAACTGCTTTGTTTTTCTTTAAATTCAATTCTGACTCCACTGTCCAGTTTTAATCCATGATTTTTTACCCTATTTTTAAAAATTCCAAAAATTCTGAAAAAATTACTGGAGACTCGGGACATGTAAAACTACACGATAAAAAATCGGCTTAATTTTCTGATCAAAGATGAATTCCCAGAAAAATCAGAGATGTACGAGTTTTTGGAGGAGAAAAAAACTGCTTTGTTTTTCTTTAAATTCAATTCTGACTCCACTGTCCAGTTTTAATCCACGATTTTTTACCCTATTTTTAAAAATTCCAAAAATTCTGAAAAAATTACTGGAGACTCAGGACATGGAAAACTACACGATAAAAAATCAGCTTAATTTTCTGATCAAAGATGAATTCTCAGAAAAATCAGAGATGTACGAGTTTTTGGAGGAGAAAAAAAAAACTGCTTTGCCAGCACATTTTTTTTGTCTTTGATAAAATCATTTAAAAATCAAAGTAAAAATATTTGAAACTCATAAAATGATTTCCAAACAATAGCTAAGACTTTTTGAAAGTTAGATAAAAATTGGCTAAGTAAAAAAATCACAAAGGTAGAATAATCAACTTGACAAACTTAATTTTCCACAAGTGTGCTCAAGAGAGCATGACCTTGAACCATTAATTGGCTCAAGTCATTATTCAAGTGGCATGGTCATGAAATGCATGAAACAATGCAGCAAACATAATGCATGAAATGCATGGATCTAAACCTAAATGTAAGGAAAATGCATGACATAAATAATATGGCCTAGACCTAACATGAACTTGCATGGCAATAAATGCAACCTAGACATAAGACATGCATGGCATTTTCACAAACACAAGGCATGCTTAATTCAAAAATCCAACCAAATATCATGCAAATGCAAAAACCTAACAACTAGCATGACAAAAATACAACACACAATGCAAAACACATGGAGTAGCCAAATGGCCCCAAGCTTCAACAAGCATGGCATTTTCACAAACACTTGGTATGCTAGTATGAAAAACTAAGTCATAACACAAAAATCACACAAGCATTTTCACAAACACCTAATATACCAAATCTAAAACATGCTCACTAAGATATAAAACAAGAATCATGCAAAGAATCACATAAGCATTTTCACAAACACTTAATATGCTAACTCTAAAACATGCTCAAATTTAAACAACATGAAAACAGAAAATTAAAAATGCAAAAACATGATATCTAAGACATAAATGGCAACAAATAAAGCAACCAAATTAAATATAACTTAAGAACATGAAATAACATAATATTTAAAACATCAAAAATAAAGAAAATAGCATAAACAATATGGTAAAATGAATCAAAAACAACAACTTAAAATAAATAATGTAGGCCATTTGGCCATGGTGAGTTTATTATAAAAACAAAATGTAAAAAAAAATATACTTAAGAAAGGAAATGAAGGAAGAACAAGAAACATTATTTTAAAATGAAAACTCACCAAGTAGCTTTTGAACGGATTAAGCTATAAACCCTCAGAGTAGCTTTTGAACGGATTAAGCTACGAACCCTCAGAGTAGCTTTTGAACGGATTAAGCTACGAACCCTCAGAGTAGCTTTTGAACGGATTAAGCTATAAACCCTCAGAGTAGCTTTTGAACGGATTAAGCTACAAACCCTCAGAGTAGCTTTTGAACGGATTAAGCTACGAACCCTCAGAGTAAAACACTATGACTCACCACCCGGATAATCCTAATACAAGTGTATAGACTATCTCACAAGGGGTAGTGGGTGATTTCAACCAAAGGCCAAGACCCCTTATTTATAAGGTGAGCACCTCCTTGGTTTGACATTACAAAGGGATGTGGGATTGGGACTTAGGCTCAAAAATGAAAATCTCTAACTTAACTCTTGATTTTTAATCACTTGATTGAAAAAATCCTAAGCTTCCTCCTTCCTTTGGGCTTGGGCAGGCCAGCACTTCTCTTTTCCAGCCCATCTCTGATTTTTGAAAGGCCCAAAGAAGCCCTTTTCGGTTGCTTGGGTGAAACGATCATTTTGCCCCCCGGATGCAAAATAAATATCAAACGGGCTCCAAATTCAATTTTTATTTTTTTAATACTTCAAAAATAATAAAATATTGAGTTCTGGAAGTTTTCAAAATTATCCGAGTCCGTTTGCTATTTATTTGGATTTTTTCTTCCCAAAATGTCCTTTTATGCCCCTACTTTTTACCATTTTTTAAACAAGCTCCAAATCAAGATTTTTCTTCACCAATCTCTTCAAAATAATTAAAAAGTGTGATCTGGAAGTTTTCATAATTTTTGGAGCTCATTTGGTATTTTTTCGGGATTTATCGGCTTGAATTACTGCATAGGAGGCCCGGGATTTGGCCATTTTGCAAACGAACTCGGAATCAAGATTTTTTTCCGCCAATCTCTTCCAAATAATTTAAAAATGAGATTTGCAAAATTTCAGAATTTTTGGAGTCCATTTGCTATTTTTCCGGGATTTATCTTTTTGAATTACTGCATAAGAAGCCCGGGATTTGGCCATTTTGCAAACGAACTCGGAATCAAGATTTTCTTTCGCCAATATCCTTCAAATGATTTAAGAATGAGATTGACAAATTTTCCATAATTTTCGGAGTCCATTTGCTATTTTTCCCAAATTTTTCCAATTTTGCCCTTTTACCTCCGAAACCCGGTTTTGCTCAAAACAAATCCGATTTTCAGATTTTCTTCAATCTGAGCCTTGGGCCATCCTTTTTAATCATTCCTCATCCATTGGGGGCTTTGGTCTTACCAAGTCGGGCCATTTCTGTGATTCTTCTCGATTTCACCGAAATCCACTAAAAACCCTAATTCTCGGTTTTCTCCCGGATTGTCTTTTCTTTCGGTTTTTCTTGCAAGTGACTTCTCCATTACCCGTATTCAGTGCTTATCTTTCATTTGGAACCTTCAATTTCGACCAGTTTGATCGTTTAAGCACTTTTCCCCAAATTTCTCGAATTAGGGTTTCTTTTCTATTGAATCTCCAAATCCCAACTTCCGAACTCCATATCTTTCAATGTAGACCTCGGATTATCAAAATTCTTTCGCCATTTTTCAATTGAACTTAAAATCTTGATTTTGAAAGTGGGTTGACTTTTTCAGTAGTTGACTTTTTGGGGTTGACTTTTTCGGGGTTGACTTTTTCAGGTTGACTTTTTTCAAGTTTGTCTTTTTGTGCTCGCCCTCTTAAACTAAGTCTCGGAGTACCACCTGCAGGATGAAAACAGTCTTTTTATACTCGGAAACATCAATATGGGAGGAAAACATACCTCTTTAGTGGTCCGGACAAAATTAGGTGTCTACAGCTGCCCCTCTTTGGCTATTGCTGAGAATCAGGAATCAGGCAAAGATAAACCGACACTAATTTTGTACGGTCAGTGACATCACATGTGAAGGAAAGGGAAAGGGGTTTCTTTTTCATTTTCATTTTTTCATTTTCTATTTTTCATTTTTTTCTTCTTTTTTCTTCTTTTTTTCTTTTTTTCTTTTTTCCTTTTTTCTATTTTTTCTTTTTTCCTTTTTTTTTTTTATTATTTTTTTTAAACAATAAATTGAAGTTTTTGTCCTTAAATTGAATTCCCTGCCTAAACAAGGCTCGATTCGTCTTAAGGAAACGAATTCGATTTTCAAAAGAAAAATTTATGCTCGAAGGGCTTTAAAATTGGTGCCCGAAGGTCTTAAAATAGTGCCCGGAGGTCTTAAAAATTGGTGCCCGGAGGTCTTACCCCTGAAAAAAGTTATGCCCGGAGGTCTTAAAGATGTTGCCCGGAGGTCTTACCTGTGATTTGAAAAAAATTAAGCCCGGAGGTCTTAAAAATGGTGCCCATAGGCCTTACCCCTGAAAAAAAAAAGTTATGCCCGGAGGTCTTAAAGATGTTGCCCGGAGGTCTTACCTGTGATTTGAAAAATTATGCGCTGTATGCGACTTTAAAAATGATGCCCGGAGGTCTTAAGAATGGTGCCCGGAGGCCTTACCTGTGATTTGAAAAAAATGCGCTGTATGCGACTTTAAAAATGATGCCCGGAGGTCTTAAGAATGGTGCCCGGAGGCCTTACCCATCATTTGGAAGAAATGCGCTGTATGCGACTTTAAAAATGATTCCCGGAGGTCTTAAGAATGGTGCCCGGAGGCCTTACCCATAATTTGGAAGAAATGCGCTGTATGCGACTTTAAAAATGATGCCCGGAGGTCTTAAGAATGGTGCCCGGAGGCCTTACCCATAATTTGGAAGAAATGCGTTGTATGCGACTTTAAAAATGATGCCCGGAGGTCTTAAGAATGGTGCCCGGAGGCCTTACCCATAATTTGGAAGAAATGCGCTGTATGCGACTTTAAAAATGATGCCCGGAGGTCTTAAGAATGGTGCCCGGAGGCCTTACCCGTGATTTGGAAGAAATGCGCTGTATGCGACTTTAAAATGATGCCCGGAGGTCTTAAGAATGGTGCCCGGAGGCCTTACCCGTGATTTGGAAGAAATGCGCTGTATGCGACTTTAAAATGATGCCCGGAGGTCTTAAGAATGGTGCCCGGAGGCCTTACCCATAATTTGGAAGAAATGCGTTGTATGCGACTTTAAAAATGATGCCCGGAGGTCTTAAGAATGGTGCCCGGAGGCCTTACCCATAATTTGGAAGAAATGCGCTGTATGCGACTTTAAAAATGATGCCCGGAGGTCTTAAGAATGGTGCCCGGAGGCCTTACCCATAATTTGGAAAAAATGCGCTGTATGCGACTTTAAAAATGATGCCCGGAGGTCTTAAGAATAGTGCCCGGAGGCCTTACCCCTGAAAAAAGTTATGCCCGGAGGTCTTAAAGATGTTGCCCGGAGGTCTTACCTATGAATTATGCCCGGAGGTCTTAAAAATGGTGCTGAAGAATTGTTGAAAATTAACCTAAAGATTTTGAGAAGATGCGAATGCTTTTTGATGCAAATGCATATGTTGAATAAGATACGAAATGACTTAAACTGGTGCAAATGTCTTTAATGCAAATGTAAATGACTTGGATTGATGCCCATGTTTCATGATGCAGATGCCCCTACTAATTGTGTTCATGTAACTGGTTTATGAATGGTGTAACTACAATTACCACACATTAATGAAAATGCAATGATTCTAGAAATGATGCAATTGTTTGAGATGACACGAATATGAAGAATGTAAATGTAAAGGTAAAATGCAGATGCTTATGGAATAATGACAGTGCAAATACCCATGAATGATGCAAATGCTTGCCGACACTGTGCAGATGTAAAAGCTTGATAGAGAGATGAGTGCTCATGAGTGATGCAAGTGCCCCCGGTTGTTCCTCTAGACTTTGGCTTAGCCTTTCAAATTCATTTTTCCTCTTCAAATCAGAGTATATCTTCAATTCATTTTGGCTATTCTCTTTGCCCCAACAGTTTTTCAAACTTTCATCAACAGAGATCTGAACCGGGTTCTATTCCTTCTTCTCATATCTGGAAGTCAGGACCTATCCTGACAGTTCTATACCTTTGGGTTAGAAAAACCCTTGTCTCATGTCAACATCAAAAATGGGTATTTCAAAAATATTTTTATTTGTTTTCGCATTTTGAAAACTTCTGAACAAAAAATATTAACCCCACAATGTGTGATGTACAAATCTTTTGAAGACTGATGATCGTTGTCTAAGTATCAATCTGGTTTTTTTTCAACTAGGATTGGCAAGGCTTGGTATAATAAGATTCTGGCTTTTCCAGGAAAACTTCATGACAAAAATGTATATCCCTTCTAGGCTCACAAATGGAACAGGTTTTATAAATCATGAATTCATTGAGAACCCAGCAAATTCAACATTCTTTTTTGTTTCCATATCAAGGCATTTTGACAAGCGTCAAGATTGGCTGAGATGTTTAAACCAGAAAGTTTAATCTTGGGAACAAAAGTTTCAGTTTTTGAAGACAATACTCTGAATGAGAACTGACAATTTGGGGGGTTCAGGAATTCCTAGATGTTCCTCGATGACCACTCCTTTAATAAGATCTTTTCTTTTGGGGTATCGGCACTATCATAGATGGCATCAAAAATTCCTATTCTACTCTAGACCGCCCATTTTTGGGTTTTCGCCCTAGAGTCCCATTCTTTTCAATATTTTCTTCTTCTTTTTTTTTTACCATGCACTTGAGAATTCTAAATTCTTCCTTAGTGAAATGATAATTCGATGAAATGGGATAAAATCTAAGGAAAAACCTTTCAAATTATATATTCATGCTTGATCAAAATGGACTTTTAAAGCACGTAATGTAGGCCATGGCTCAGGGTTCAGAAAGAAAGGATAAATAGGCCCAAAATATGTGTTCGAGGGTAATCAAATCAAGGATCTTTTCTTTGAGGAGGATTCTCTTTGAAGCATTTGTCCCTTCTTGGACACTTCTTTCTTTTTGATTTTGCTCTTTTTCTTCCTTGCTTTTGGCTTTCAATTTGCCATGTCTTTCACACACATTTTTTTATTGTGTTTTTCTTTTGTTTTTCTTGGCTTTCATTTCACCATCTTTTTCTCTTCTTTTTCTTTGACAGAGTGAGCCCGTATTTATTCGGGGCTCCATTTGCTTTGTGTCTGTCCTTGAGCTATCACTCATTTCTCAATGATCTTTGAAAAGATCTTTCCTCGCATTTGCCCCCCAGTGTAGAGGGTAATCCTTGATCAGGGTTCAAAGAAGAAAGAATTCTTTTGGCTCAAAAGGGGTGACTATGGATAATTTCTTTTTGTGTGAAAGGGATATGAAAGATGGCCATTTCTCATGTCAAGCACAAATATTCACATTGAAAAGCAATCCCTAGGGGAAATAGATATTCAGAATTTCATTTTGCACTTTGGAATCATCCGAATTCTCATATGCATGATATCACAAATTTTTTTTTTTTTTGTTTTTTTTTTCGTTGCATGCCCCCAATAATTCATGCATTAGCCCATCCTTCTTCACTATGTATCCATCATTTCCACATATGATGCCCCCAATTTGATTAACCATGCGAATTTGTATCAACGAGGAACATGGCAAGTCTAGGTCTGTTTTGAAAAGGCTGAGTTTCCAATCTGAGTTCTTTGAAGAGACAAGGAAAACATGACCCAAAAACAGGTTTTCTCTGGGACAAGGGATAATCTAGTTTAATCATTGTGCCCCAAGGTGTCAATCATGAAGTGATGTCTGGGCAATTAGTGTTTTGTGGTCATTGGGAAAGGCCATGAATGGTTTTAGCACAATCCTGACACACACCAAATTATCAAAATCTGGATTCTTGAAAGAATGTCTCATTTGTTTGATTTTCAAGGAATTTGAAAATTTTCAAAAAGTTCGTTCCTTTGTTCATAGCCTAGACTAAGATCTAAGTCTTTGCTTATTCTGTGATGACAATGGTTTTATGAAGTCAAATCATTCATATTCCTTGAAGCATTAGGTCTTTCAAGTGGTCTCGGTTCAAAGGATTTAGGCTTAGGAAAGCCTAAAAGAGAAGGCTGAAGGTATTGGGTCATTTCTAACAATGATCATCAATATTCTCAAGATTGTTCATTATTTCATGTGAAAACCACTTATTTATTGTGTACCACAAATTTTCTCAAAGTTTCATTTGTTTTTTTTTTTTTTTTACAATTTCAAATTTATTGCTAAAATAAAATGAACACAAAATATTAAAATTCAAAATTTATTTATTTCATGTAGATGTCATCATGAGACAAGAGCTTTCATTATCAAAGTGTATAGAAAAATATGCATCAGAATGCTCCTATTGACATGCTTTCAAAGATAACAAATCTTATCCTCAAAATTCTTCAAGAGGAAATCAATCTATGGTAAAACAGATTTCCAATGTTCGATAAGCTCTGGAATTCAAATGCCATTGTGGACAAGACCCTCAATTCTTTCCTTCAGTTTTCTGCATTTTTAGTCGAATGCCCAATTGCCCCAATATGATACTCGCACTTGCTGTTGGGGTCATAGCTTTTAGCTGACGAAGAAAACTCTTCAAAGCTAAGCCAATTTCTATTTCATCTTATTAATGTGTTTCATGATGAATGAGCTATGAATGTCATGAGTGCAATTTGATGCATGTGAAGGATAAACAAAGTTATGTGTGGTCATATACAGTGGAAACATGTTGACCATGTATGTTATAAATGCAACACGATGCCAACATGATGCATTTAAATAATAAGAAAAACCAATGCATCGATATATGCAATGAATGACCATGTATGTTCCAAATGCATTTCTCAATGAATGATCATATACACTATGAATGCCACACAATGTCAATTATGATGCATGTGAAGAATAAATGACTGACACAGAGTATATACAACGAAGGTCATGCTGACCGTGTATGTCATGAATGCAACCTGATGCCAATATGACAAATTAATGCATGAGCATATCATGATGACTGTGTATGCCATGAATGCAACCTGATGCCAACATGATGCATGTAAAAAATAAGCAAATTAATGCATGGATATATACAATGAATGACCATGTATGTTCCAAATGCATTTCCCAATGAATGATCATATACACTATGAATGCCACACAATGTCAATTATGATGCATGTGAAGAATAAATGACTGACACAGAGTATATACAAAGAAGGTCATGCTGACCGTGTATATCATGAATGCCACCTGATGCCAACATGATGCATGTAAAGAAAGAATAAATTGATACATAAGTATATACAAATAATGACCATGCATGTCATAAACGTATCTTACAATGAATGACCATGCATGCTATGACTATAACATGATGTCAAAATGATACATGCAAAAATAAATGAATTAACACAAAGGTATATACAAAGAAATCAATGATTACACGAAATTGGTGGGACTATTCAAAAATCTCATTATGCAGGATTTGCCTCCAAATTTTTTTTTTTTTTTTTTTGATAAACCAATCACATCATTTTCAAAAGAATTTCAGGGTGGATCTTACTATGGTACAATATGCAAATGTTCATGTGACACTACCGGTTTTATGAAATCATCAAATTCAATTACCAACTGTTTATTGCAAAGAATGAGATCAATAATACAACCAAAAATGTACATGCTCTATTTTCACATGCATGAAATGTGCCACATGCAAAAATGCTTGAAAAAGGATTTTTTTTATATAAAAAAAACAGCTGATGAACATCTGCCCCAGTAATATCTGCTTATTTAGGCATCACGATGCCTTCGAGGCGGAGTATCACATTTATTACGGGCGATGTACGTACATCGTTGCCCGATCTACCACACTTATTCGGAGTGTAAAATAGGTAACAGAATGTTTAGAACTGTCCCTCTATGTGTTCCTATTTTCAGTATATCTAACGGAAATCCGGCATGGCTTCGCCTAGGTTCACTATATGAGGGTGAATCGGTTCTAAGGCTCCGAATTGTTTCTCACTGTCGCCGGTGAAGGCTAGTAAGGCACCCCGATAAAAGCGGGTTCAATTCGTTTGAGTATATTTTCCTATGCCCATGCGGAGGATCATCACGAAGGCATTAGGTACTTTATACTCCGAAAGTGTTTCACTAGCCCATACGGAGGATCAATCACGAAGGCGTAGTTACTTTACTCCCACTTAAAAGGACGGAACCCGGGTATAGGATTCATGTTATGCAAATGCACGTGTAGTGTGTGTGGAGGAATAATAAACCTTTCACCACCTATTCTACAAACCTTATTCTAAATGCCCTAGCAATTAAAACATTCAAGAATAGTGTAACGCATTAACCAACAAGCAATTATAATATACAACCTTAAATAACTAGAGAACAAAAATAAAATGCATGCACATGAGTATGAACATATTTAAAAACAATTTATTATTTTCAAAATTCTCCTTATTAAAAAAAATGTGGGAATTAAAATCAAATACCAATTAAACCAACAAAAACGAGACTTTGATAACACACGACTAATTCTAGGCCTGACTCTCTAATAATCCCCAGCGGAGTCGCCAAGCTGTCGCAACCTAAAAAAAAAAATAACGACGAGTCTCATCGCAAGACTTTATTATTCGTTAGGCGTGACATTAAAAAAAAAACCGAGGAAAAGTCGACTTAATTCCTCTAAAAAAATGAAGGTTTTGAAAATGACCTTAAAAGACATGGAGTCGCCACCAATCTTTTTTAGCTAGGTGTGATCGGCCACCTATTAAAACCGGTTTTATAAAAATATTTTAAAAATTAATTAAAACATTTTAAAACCAATTTCAAGTCTGCGTTTTAAACCAGAGAAATCAAAGAAGCGGGTTCGGGAGTCGGTTACGTGTGGGGAAGGATTAGCACCCCCACAACGCCCGTATAAATCGGTACCTTATTAATCGTGTGTTATCTCAAGTCTCGGTAAAAAGTTGGTTTTAAATTTAGTATTTCAAGTTAATTCCCAATTTAAAAAAAATAATTCCATTTTTTTATTGAAAATGATCCGGAATTTATAAATTCAAAATTTTCCTATATTCCCCAACAAACGTGGCAAAATATAGAAATTTTTATTAGTCTTGGAAAACTTTCCGAATCATTCTCTTTTTTGAAAGAAAGATATTCCTTTATTAATGATAATTGATGATATTCCCTCCAGCAAACCCGGTAGAGAACTCATGAATTATTTTAACTCGGGAATATCTTTATATTTTTTTTATTGAAAACCATTATCTTTTTTTGAAAACATTTAAAAGAAATGAATATGTATATGCATGACATAAATAAAATAACATAGCAAAATCTAAATAATATAATACAACCTAAATGACATGACAAGTATGAATGGTATGGCATATAATTTAAATGACATGGAATAAAATAATGCTATCATATAATATGCATGAAAATAAAAATGCAATGCATGAAATGTATTTTTTCCTTTAATTAAGGAAATCCGTATATCTAAAAAGATATCCGGCTACCTTAGGAAAATATGTCAAATTAAATATTCTAAAACCAAAATACTTTGTGATTGTTTGAAAACAATTTTGAAAAGCTTGAATTATCAATAAAAACTGGGCTAAAAATTTTTAAATGGCTCTAATTTCCTAAGTTTAAAAAATCCGGACTTGACTACCCTTAACCCGGGACTTGAAAAACCATTTTTAGAGTTTAAAAAGGCTTAGAAATTACCCTAAGTCAGTAGCTAACCCTCCTAATCAGCCCACTCTAAGTAAATTAACCAAATCAGAAAAATGGTTTTTCTTTAAATTCAATTCTGACACCACTGTCCAGTTTTAATCCACGATTTTTTATCCTATTTTTAAAAATTCCAAAAATTCTAAAACATTTACTGGAGACTCAGGACATGTAAAACTACACGATAAAAAATCAGCTTAATTTTCTGATCAAAGATGAATTCCCAGAAAAATCAGAGATGTACGAGTTTTTGGAGGAGAAAAAACTGCTTTGTTTTTCTTTAAATTCAATTCTGACTCCACTGTCCAGTTTTAATCCATGATTTTTTACCCTATTTTTAAAAATTCCAAAAATTCTGAAAAAATTACTGGAGACTCGGGACATGTAAAACTACACGATAAAAAATCGGCTTAATTTTCTGATCAAAGATGAATTCCCAGAAAAATCAGAGATGTACGAGTTTTTGGAGGAGAAAAAAACTGCTTTGTTTTTCTTTAAATTCAATTCTGACTCCACTGTCCAGTTTTAATCCACGATTTTTTACCCTATTTTTAAAAATTCCAAAAATTCTGAAAAAATTACTGGAGACTCAGGACATGGAAAACTACACGATAAAAAATCAGCTTAATTTTCTGATCAAAGATGAATTCTCAGAAAAATCAGAGATGTACGAGTTTTTGGAGGAGAAAAAAAAAACTGCTTTGCCAGCACATTTTTTTTGTCTTTGATAAAATCATTTAAAAATCAAAGTAAAAATATTTGAAACTCATAAAATGATTTCCAAACAATAGCTAAGACTTTTTGAAAGTTAGATAAAAATTGGCTAAGTAAAAAAATCACAAAGGTAGAATAATCAACTTGACAAACTTAATTTTCCACAAGTGTGCTCAAGAGAGCATGACCTTGAACCATTAATTGGCTCAAGTCATTATTCAAGTGGCATGGTCATGAAATGCATGAAACAATGCAGCAAACATAATGCATGAAATGCATGGATCTAAACCTAAATGTAAGGAAAATGCATGACATAAATAATATGGCCTAGACCTAACATGAACTTGCATGGCAATAAATGCAACCTAGACATAAGACATGCATGGCATTTTCACAAACACAAGGCATGCTTAATTCAAAAATCCAACCAAATATCATGCAAATGCAAAAACCTAACAACTAGCATGACAAAAATACAACACACAATGCAAAACACATGGAGTAGCCAAATGGCCCCAAGCTTCAACAAGCATGGCATTTTCACAAACACTTGGTATGCTAGTATGAAAAACTAAGTCATAACACAAAAATCACACAAGCATTTTCACAAACACCTAATATACCAAATCTAAAACATGCTCACTAAGATATAAAACAAGAATCATGCAAAGAATCACATAAGCATTTTCACAAACACTTAATATGCTAACTCTAAAACATGCTCAAATTTAAACAACATGAAAACAGAAAATTAAAAATGCAAAAACATGATATCTAAGACATAAATGGCAACAAATAAAGCAACCAAATTAAATATAACTTAAGAACATGAAATAACATAATATTTAAAACATCAAAAATAAAGAAAATAGCATAAACAATATGGTAAAATGAATCAAAAACAACAACTTAAAATAAATAATGTAGGCCATTTGGCCATGGTGAGTTTATTATAAAAACAAAATGTAAAAAAAAATATACTTAAGAAAGGAAATGAAGGAAGAACAAGAAACATTATTTTAAAATGAAAACTCACCAAGTAGCTTTTGAACGGATTAAGCTATAAACCCTCAGAGTAGCTTTTGAACGGATTAAGCTACGAACCCTCAGAGTAGCTTTTGAACGGATTAAGCTACGAACCCTCAGAGTAGCTTTTGAACGGATTAAGCTATAAACCCTCAGAGTAGCTTTTGAACGGATTAAGCTACAAACCCTCAGAGTAGCTTTTGAACGGATTAAGCTACGAACCCTCAGAGTAAAACACTATGACTCACCACCCGGATAATCCTAATACAAGTGTATAGACTATCTCACAAGGGGTAGTGGGTGATTTCAACCAAAGGCCAAGACCCCTTATTTATAAGGTGAGCACCTCCTTGGTTTGACATTACAAAGGGATGTGGGATTGGGACTTAGGCTCAAAAATGAAAATCTCTAACTTAACTCTTGATTTTTAATCACTTGATTGAAAAAATCCTAAGCTTCCTCCTTCCTTTGGGCTTGGGCAGGCCAGCACTTCTCTTTTCCAGCCCATCTCTGATTTTTGAAAGGCCCAAAGAAGCCCTTTTCGGTTGCTTGGGTGAAACGATCATTTTGCCCCCCGGATGCAAAATAAATATCAAACGGGCTCCAAATTCAATTTTTATTTTTTTAATACTTCAAAAATAATAAAATATTGAGTTCTGGAAGTTTTCAAAATTATCCGAGTCCGTTTGCTATTTATTTGGATTTTTTCTTCCCAAAATGTCCTTTTATGCCCCTACTTTTTACCATTTTTTAAACAAGCTCCAAATCAAGATTTTTCTTCACCAATCTCTTCAAAATAATTAAAAAGTGTGATCTGGAAGTTTTCATAATTTTTGGAGCTCATTTGGTATTTTTTCGGGATTTATCGGCTTGAATTACTGCATAGGAGGCCCGGGATTTGGCCATTTTGCAAACGAACTCGGAATCAAGATTTTTTTCCGCCAATCTCTTCCAAATAATTTAAAAATGAGATTTGCAAAATTTCAGAATTTTTGGAGTCCATTTGCTATTTTTCCGGGATTTATCTTTTTGAATTACTGCATAAGAAGCCCGGGATTTGGCCATTTTGCAAACGAACTCGGAATCAAGATTTTCTTTCGCCAATATCCTTCAAATGATTTAAGAATGAGATTGACAAATTTTCCATAATTTTCGGAGTCCATTTGCTATTTTTCCCAAATTTTTCCAATTTTGCCCTTTTACCTCCGAAACCCGGTTTTGCTCAAAACAAATCCGATTTTCAGATTTTCTTCAATCTGAGCCTTGGGCCATCCTTTTTAATCATTCCTCATCCATTGGGGGCTTTGGTCTTACCAAGTCGGGCCATTTCTGTGATTCTTCTCGATTTCACCGAAATCCACTAAAAACCCTAATTCTCGGTTTTCTCCCGGATTGTCTTTTCTTTCGGTTTTTCTTGCAAGTGACTTCTCCATTACCCGTATTCAGTGCTTATCTTTCATTTGGAACCTTCAATTTCGACCAGTTTGATCGTTTAAGCACTTTTCCCCAAATTTCTCGAATTAGGGTTTCTTTTCTATTGAATCTCCAAATCCCAACTTCCGAACTCCATATCTTTCAATGTAGACCTCGGATTATCAAAATTCTTTCGCCATTTTTCAATTGAACTTAAAATCTTGATTTTGAAAGTGGGTTGACTTTTTCAGTAGTTGACTTTTTGGGGTTGACTTTTTCGGGGTTGACTTTTTCAGGTTGACTTTTTTTCAAGTTTGTCTTTTTGTGCTCGCCCTCTTAAACTAAGTCTCGGAGTACCACCTGCAGGATGAAAACAGTCTTTTTATACTCGGAAACATCAATATGGGAGGAAAACATACCTCTTTAGTGGTCCGGACAAAATTAGGTGTCTACAATCACCTTAGAGGACTTGATTATCCGGTTAAGAATCAAGGAGGATAACCATGGTTCAAAAAAGAGGGTTAAAGTTTAAACCATGGAAGCCAAGGCAAATGTTGTTGAATATTCGCACAAGATCAACAAGAGAAAACATGTTCGTTCTAGTTCTTCCCAAGGTAATAAGGGAACGAATTTCAAAAAGTTCACGGGAACTTGTTTCATATGTAACAAGCCCGGTTATAGAGCAAAGGACTGTCGCCAGAACAAGAACAAGAAAGCTCAAGCCAACTTAGTTGATGACAATGAGATTGAGCTCGCTGCTGTAGTGTCACAAGTAAACTTGGTGGAAAACCCTAAGACTTGGTGGGTTGATACTGGTGCCACTTGTCATGTTTGTTCTGAAAGAAAGTGTTTCTCCAAGTATATAGAAGTTGCTGTAAATGAACAACTATTTATGGGAAATTTTTTGGTCTGGAAGGTACGAGGTCATGGGAAGGTGATTCTCAAGATGACATCCGGAAAGAACTAACTTTGAACAATATGGTTCATGCTCCTGAAATTCGTAAGAATTTGGTTTCCGGCTCTCTGCTGAGCAAAAACGGGTTCAGGCTGGTATTTGAGTATGATAAATTTGTACTCACCAAAAGTGGCATGTTTGTGGGTAAGATGATATTTATGTGATAGGCTTTTTAAACTCAATGTAATGGCTATTGTGCCAAAGAATATGAATGATAATTAAATTATTTCTTCTGTTTATTTGGTGGTGTCCTCTAACATATGACATGATATATTAGGTCATGTAAGTTACAAGACCTTGCAAAGAATCAGCAATTTAGATTTGCTTTCGAAATTTGACATTGATAAATGTGAAATTTGTGTGAAATCCAAATTAGCTAAGACTCCTTTCTATTCGACAGAAATAAATAGTGAACCTTTAGATTTAATTCACACTGATATTTGTAACTTAAAATTTGTGCAAACTAGAGGCGGTAAAAAGCATCTCATTACTTTTATTGATGATTGCACAAGATATTGTTATGTCTATTTGCTAAGAAGCAAAGATGAGACCTTGGAAGCTTTTAAGCTCTTTAAAAATGAGGTTGAAAATCAACTAAGCAAGAAAATTAAGATAATAATGATTGATAGGGGTGGTGAATATGATTCATTATTTAATGAATTCTGTTCAGAAAATGGTATTATCCATAAAACCACTGCTCTTTATTCATCTCAACAAAATGGTATTGCAGAACACAAGAACCGAACGTTGAAAGAAATGATAAACGCTTTGTTGATAAGTTCAGGGTTACCTCAGAACTTGTGGGTGAAGGCTATTTTAATAGATAATTATATTTTAAATAAAATACTCCACAAGAAATCAGACAAGACCCGTATGAATTATGGAAGGGTCGAAAACCATCCTACAAATACATGAAAGTGTGGGGATGTCTTACTAAGGTAGCGGTTCCTCCACCTAAAAATATCGTTTGTGTTCGGTGCCTCATTTAAAGAGATCATGACCCAGTCCTTGAGGACAACAGAAGGGCATGTGAGAAAATGTCAACTTTATGCAACAAGGGTATCAACATAATAAGTGGGGAAGAGTGTCATGGTCTGGTATCGGCATGCCTAGGTGGTACCATGACTACCCTGTTGTGGAGCAGAGGATAAGACCTTGTCTATGGGATCGGTGATTCCTAATAGTGCCAAAAGTGGCACGAGCCTTGGAATCAAACCATTAGGTTGAAAATGAATGTAAAGACCAGACATAGCATATTCAGTTAGCAAACTGAGTAGATTTACAAGTAATCCTGGAAAATATCACTGGAAGGCCATTTTGAGGGTATTTAGATATTTAAGATACACCTCAAGTTATGGACTGCACCATACAAGATATCCAGCTGTGCTTAAAGGGTACAGTGATGCAAAATGGATATTAGATACTAAAGATTCGAAATCCACTAGAGGATTTATCTTTACTATTGGAGGAGTTGCAGTGTCTTGGAAATCTTCTAAACAAACGTGTATTGCCAAATCTACTATGGAATCTGAATGTATAGCTTTAGATAAAGCTGGAGAAGAAGCAGAATGGCTTCAAAATTTTGGAGAAGATATTTCAAGTTGGCCGAAACCTATGCCTGCAATTTGTATACATTGCGATAGCCAATCTGCAATTGGTAGGGCACAAAGTAGTTTGTCTAACGGTAAATCTCGACACATTCATCGAAGACACAATACCGTTAAACAGTTGCTCTCAAATGGAATTATCTCTATTGATTATGAAAAATCAAAGGATAATATTGCGGATCCGCTTACGAAAGGTTTAAACAAGAGAGCAAGTATATAAATCATCGAGGGGAATGGATTTTAAGCTATAAATTAAAGTTACATAATGGCAACCCAACCTAGTTGACTGGAGATCCCAAGATGTAGGTTCAAAGGGACAACCGAATTATGTTAACTTAGTGTGAGCACTAAAAAAGTGAAACACTCTTATCCATTCCTATGATGACTTAGTGCTGTCTACAAAGAAGTAAGGATAAGCTATGCTTTTAATGATTCTTATATCTAGACAAATTCAAGTAAGGTCTTGCAGGATAATCTTGATAAGAAATCACCTATATGAGTATGAAACGTGGTCATTTTTATGAGAATTGATCAAGTTAAATTCTCTAGAGTACTCATAGAAACCAGAAAGTGTTCGGGGCCAAAATGGACACAACTGTGAGAACCAAAGATGTTCGAAGAAGAATTGTGTGATACCTATTGTCTTGGTTTACACAAAAGGCTGAATAGTTCAAGACATCATGTTCACTAGTTAGCCGAGTAAATCCGATAGTTGTCACTATGGAAGGTTCAAAACCAAAAGCTACCTATCCTGAAGCAATTACACTTCAAAGTTATTCTCTCTCATATTTCGAGTCAGTTCGTCGTTTTAATCAGACAATTTCCATTCATCTGGGGGATTATTGGATATCAATGACTAATTTAAGTGTATAAATACGAAATACGTATTTAAATATGTAGGTTATTGTAAGTAGATACACAGTGTATAATTTATGTACATAATTGATATCATGTTTGAATGAGAAATTGGTCTCATTAACACCCACTTGAAGAGGAAGAAAAATTGGTTGATGTTGTGCATGCTGTAGAATCCCACATTGGTTACATAATGGCTTATTCTTGTTGTTTATAAAGGCTTATGTTCAATACTGGGTTGGAACCCAAGGGGCACCCAAGTTTTTGTGAAGGGTGAGGACCTACACGAACTTGGGCTACCACACGCATGCACCGAGCCGGGCCGGGCTGGATCGAGTCGGGTTTGGTCAGTAATTAATTTTTTACTGCCCAACCGACATGTTTATTCAGTCCAAACTGAATCGGTTCAGTATCCTCCAACAAAGAGACTTGTCTGTTTAAGAAGTACCTATTCGAACCGAACTGTTTTGCTTTTAAAACGTTATGTCTACTATTTTGAACCGAACTGATATGTTCGTTTCTTTTCTGACCGAATCAGTTCTTTTTCAACTGGTGCGTCTGTCCAAACAGTCATCAGATTTTCTATTTAAACCCAAGAACAGTGCCTATTATGACAACCGAAAAAAATATTTCTTCTTTTTGCTCTCGAATTTCCTATTGTCTAGTGAAAGAGACCGACATCTTTTCTGGTTCCCTGTGTTGCTTCGAGTGTGCTCTCAACAGTAACGTGTTTGAGGAAACTTGGGAGACGAATTGCTCAATCTGTAAGCACCTAAGTGACAAACAATAATAGTCTTACGGTCAAAGGTTCTACCTTGACTCAAACTTATATTTTTATGTTCTACTGAAACTGTGAGTATATGTAATGTTCGTATATTTATTATATATACTTGTTATCTGTTTTTTGATTTTATATATATATATATATATATATTTATGTTATGCAGTAGTGTAATAATTCTAAATGCATATCATATGCCAACCAGACAGAACAGTCTGTTAAAGTTTTGAGTCATTGTTAATTGACATTCCGTTTTCTTTTGGATTTTGAAAATATTATTTCTTACGAAAATACTAACGGATTTGGCATCCTCCTAAGGATGTCAAGTTTTTAAACAGCCAAAAAATTTTGAACGGAAATCCTCTGCCCCAGAGCCTACCCGGTCCCTCTGCCCCTTTAATGAGATTTTGCCACGTAACTCTAATGATAAGATAAATATAACAAATTTAAGGAGGGTAAATTTTTTGTTAAGAATATTCTTTTTATTAAAAAAATAAACTAAAAACAAAAACAATGAAAAAAGATTGATGACCTCCTTTCAATAATTTATCTGCTAAAAAGTTATTTTTTTAATAATACATGAAATTTTGGGCATAAAAAAATAAATTATTTTCTGATATGAGTTCATAAAATTGAAATTTGAGAAAATGAAGAGAAAAATCATATTATCATGAGCAAAAAAAAAAAAAACTCAATCATCTCTCATTGTCTAATTTCTAAAATAGGATTTTTGTTTAATTTTTTTCACTTGTGAATTTTTTAAAAAATATATATATATTTAACACAATAATCCTCTGTTGAGTTAAGAGGATAACGTGACAGACTGTTATTAAAGGGGCAGAGAGGCGGGGAAAGCTTGAGGGGTAGAGGATTTTCGTTCGAAAATTTTAAGATTTTGTGTCAAATATGATCACTTAGTTTTCTTTTTTTTCAAGGGGAAAGGCTTCAATATTGTCGTCTATGACTTGTGAGCTTTTTTATATGGAGTTTGATTTTTTTTGTTTTGTTTATGTAAAACAATCTGAATTGATGATCAGACTTGATAAAGATCGTTACGAATTTGAAATGAGATTCGTAGAGATTTGAAATGGGATTTTTCAGGAGGCTTATTTCGTAGAGTGGAGATGAGGGCCAGTAGTTTTTAGGGCTTTTTTTTTTTTTAATTCCTTCTGATTTTGGCTCAATTTTTTGGGATTTTTTGTTTATAGGATTTCCTAGCATTGGTTGAAAACTTTGTTGTAATGTATCATTCTCTCATAAAATAATGAAAAACTCTGCAGTTTCATAAATATAAATACAATTAATCATATTACGTAAATTCTTGTGTCGTGTTTATTTATTTATTTGCTATTTTTTTCTCTATTATTATTGTTCTCAATATGACTATGGCAATGTGGCTTTTTATGACATTAATCCTTAAAAGCAGATTTTTACAGATAAATTTACCAGTCTACTAAGTTCAAGAGCTTGAACCGGCTGTAACCAACATCGATACCCTTCATTAATAGCAATGCAATGGTTGGCTACCCTGACTTCTTCTTTGTTGAGAGATATTTAGGGAAGTTTTGCCTCTTTCCTGAAGATCTTGCTAATGGCCTTAGAAACAAAGAGATAGCAGTTTTCTCAAAGTGCCTAAAGCCAAGTTATTCCTGGCAAAATATATTGCATGGGGCTTTGCCATTGCTGGGCCAGCCAACTTTCAAAGTGGGAGCCTATGGATTTGTAATTCTTCTACTAACTTCTGTTTCATTTCCTCTTCTTAATCAGATATTCAAGGATCAATTTCTTTCTTTTATCAAAGGTTGGGAGGTGAAAGAAAAAAGAGGGACTTCTACAGGTATCTGTCGGACAAAGGTTTACTCAATTTTTTTCAATTTTTTCCATAAATTTGGAGGGTCATTCATATCCTATACTCATAACCGAATATATGTCAGACACAGATACTTCAAAAATAATGAAGAGTTCGAGTAAGATAGGATCCTAGTTTTTATGGTCTAACAACTAAGATCAGCATATTCAAAACTTAACCTAGTTGTAAGTTTACTAATATGATTTTTATGTTTTGAGTGTTCAACAGGTATTTGCTTGCATCTGATCAGAAACTGTGTGGAAATGGATTTGGATGATGATGAAATTGCTAGTCTTTGACCCATCAACTTTTAGGTATTTTTCCTACTAACAGCAAGCATGTCAACTATTGTACTGTTTTTATGGACCGACTTAAATAGAATTGTTCATGGCCGAGCCGAATTTAAAATGAAAATTACTTGTCCGACTCGATCTGAGTTGAAAGCATGTTTTATTATTTAAAATATATTAAAATATTTTTTATTATATGCTACAAAAATATATGTTATCTTATTAAATCAGTTGGTAAAATTTTTTAAACTCCATAGATGTACCAAGATAATTTTCCTATATATATTATCTTTTTCTATTTATGTGGGAGATATATATTACAAAAGGTCAAAGGAAAAAGCATTCTTAAGGCATTTATGTCTAAAAATCAGTATCAAAAAAATAACCAATAAGAATTTTAATGCATGCACATGACAATGTAAATGGAGACAATGACTGTTTGATGGAAGAAAGGGATTGAATTCTAGAACTAAATTGATTAAAAATGATTAAGGAATATAGAAAAATGTTCTGTTCAAAAAATGAAAAACTAAAAAAGTAAATCTTCTTGATATAGGTTTTTTATAAATAAAAAAATAAAAAAAAACAAGGTTTTTATGTTATTTTCAATGGGTGCTTTAACTAAAAGATTATTAAAATTTTCACCATTCATCAACTATTAAATTAATTCTATTTACGGCTATTATTTTTAGTTAAATTTTTTACTTATTTATACTAACTTCTAACTAAATTAATATCACGAGTCAAATAATACTAATTCAATTAAATATATTTACCAAAAAATCAATAAACTTATTTAAAAAATATAAAATTATGCATACATATATTGTTTAAAAAAAATAACTACTCAAATAAAAAAATTACTCATCACTTCTCTTTTTTCTATTCAAAATATTTTTTTTCACCTCACATAGAAAAACTACCGATCACTTCTCTGTTTTCCTATTAAAGATATTTTTATTTTTTTCACTCGCATATTGATGTGTTCAATTCTAATTATATACTAATTTAATTTTTGAACATTATGATCAATCTATTAATTTTCATTTTAATTTTATTTTTATATAGCACTAAAAGCATTTACATAAAAGTTAAACATATAAATTTCTACATATATATATATAATTCCTTTTAAGATCTTTTTGACAAAGAATCTAAAAGATTGTTTGCAATGAAATTTATAAATTTGATTGATAAACAAATTATCATGAGTCCTTTTCAGTCATTTGTCAATTTTGTTGTCAAGAAGCCTAAATTTAGGACAAGTAGAAGTAATAATAATATGAAGAAGAAAAGAGCTTAAAGAAAAAGACTTATTATTAAGCGGTAAGCCAATCATAAGCTGTCAAAATTAATTCTTTATTCATTATCCAAAAAAAAAAAACATAAGCTGTCAAATTGGGTTAAAAACAAAACCAAATACAATGACCCTTTGGGTGTAGTTTATCATTTTAATGTTTCTAAACAAATTAATAAACATAAAATAATATAAAAAGAAAAATTAAAAAAAAAAAAAAAAAGCCAAGAACAAGATTAAAAAAGGAAAAAAGGAGAGAAAAGAAATCAACAATCAATTCTTTTTTTTCTTCTTTTGACAAACAATCAGACATTAACCACCAATTGTCTCTGACAATATTAACTCTTTTCATCCATCCCATACACAGCCCCACACCTTACAATCCACACCATGTTTTGCCTCCCAATTAATTACAATTTTTTTTTAAAAAAAAAAAAAACTATTTTCATCATAATAAATTTAAAAAAAAAAAAACCAATTCCCCCCCAAAAAAATCAAATAACAATGTTAATTAATTTTTTTTCAAAAAAACAAAGAAAAAGAATTAAATTATCACCCTTCTATCTTAGCATTCCACATGTCCCTTTTCTTAGCCCTTCAAATTTTTGTCTAAGGGACCCTACAATATAATATAGAAGGGCAGCAATTGGGAAACACATAATGAGAAAAACTAAGTCCACCCAACACCCCCATTGTTAGATAGCCTCATTGCATTTTTTTTTTTTTTTCCATTTTGCAGCACAGTTTCTCATTGCTTTTCCTTTGAACTCTAGCTCTCTCTTTCTCTGATCAACATATAAGTTGTTCTTCATTCTGCGACGATGGCGGCGGCGATGGCGATGGCTGCTGTTGTTGCGGTGGTGCATGGTGGTTGTTGGTGATAGTGGTGGTGTTGTTCATTTTCTTGAAATTTTGTTGTTGTTGATACACTTGTCTTAGTCTCTCAATTTCCTTCTTCAATGCTTCTTGATGAGCTGATCAAGGTTTAAAACATTTTAATAAAAGTGAGTAAATTGTCCTACTTGGTAGTGTATAATTCATTGATAATATATTAAATATAAATAAATAACATAATGTCTCCTTAATTTTGAGATAGAATTAAAATGTCCTACATAATACATTAATAAGGAAATTAAGCATGATATATGAAAATAAAATATGCCATAAACTTTTATAATATTCTGTCTAATAAGATGATGGGAAATAAAGTATCTTATGAAAAGGACTATCTTTAATTTATTAGCAACTGTTACTCATTATATTATAATTCACTCTTACATCTCATGTTCACACATCTAATTTCATTATAAAATGTTTTACTCATCTAGAAAATAAACAGTTAAAAAACAAAGTGCATATGGTTAGAACTAGTAATTTTATACATAATACTAAAATACGATATGAACACGATACATTTAATAAATATAAAAATATTATAATAAATATGACACGACATGTTTAAACACGATTAACACGATACGTGTAATACACATTTCGTATTTATATTTACAATTTTGATACATTTAATAATTTTTGTTATATATAATACATATACACGAATTATAAAATCTACTTATAGTAAAAATAAATGTTTTACCTTCTATTAAAGGGAAAAAATGAGTTCTAATTATAAAAAAAAAAAAAAAAAAGTTCATAATGAAGATCCAAAGGTTTGAAATTAAACATCTCTAGAATTTGCATTTGGAGATTTTGAGAGGTAACAAGAAGAGAAAAGAGAGTTTATGTAGTACTAATTATTATAATTAAATAAGTAATTAATGAACAAGTCTTACCATCTTTGAAAATCTTGTCTTGAGCCAAAGCAGCAATCCTTTGCTTCAAAGCACTATTGTCAACATTGAGAATCAATCTTTGATGATCCAAGAATGCAACCCTTGGTGATAATACTGATACTTCAGTCTTCACTTTCCATCAAACAAACAAACAAAAAAATTCTAAAAATTATAAATCATCAAAAAATATTTAAAAAAGTAAATTATTCATGAAAAGAATAATCAAAATTAAAGCATATAAGTTTTTTATGTATGTATGTACCTGTAATGTTGTAACGCTTCTTTCAAGTTGTGAAATATATTGCAGCTTTCTCACTCTTGATCTTTGCGCTGATTGCCGGTTTGCCAGAATTCTGATCATCACCCAAAATTAAGTTTTGATTAGGCTGTTTAATTACAATGGGTTTTAATTATTTTTATTGTTTAATCTGTTTATTTTTTACCTCTTAACCCTCTTTGAATCAATGATAGGATCGCCATTGGAGGATGGTGGAGCTTGTGTTTCAGGTAATTTGCATGAGCTTTCTACCTCCCCTGGTTCATTTTTGGGTTGTTGCAGATCCAAGGATGATGCTGGTTTCTCGTCATTGTTGCTATTTTGATCAGATGTCGGTGTCGAAGGGTTCGATGAAGATACCGTTGGCGCCGCCGCCGCCGCTGCCATGGTGACGGCGGCGAAATCATCCGAGAACATGGACATGAGCTGGTCATCGTCAAGGCGATCAAACACATTTGTTTCTGTCGTGATCATCATGGCATTATTGGCGGAGTCCCTACATTCTTCTTCCACCACCACCAATGGTTGTTCAAGGAAGGCTATGGAGTCGCTAATGGAACGTCGGTGAGCGCCACGACGGGCGGACGAGAAGTCGAGGAACTCGTCAACCCATGACGGGTGGTGGTGGTGGTTAGAGGCGCCATTCATGGTGGTGGTGGTGGTGGTGGAAATGAAGTTTGCCATTGTGGGCATTCTTTGATGAGGAAAAGAAGGCCAATTTTGGGTCATGTTGGGTATTTTAGGAGGTAATTCTGCCATTCTAAGCTAATGTCAAAAACCCACACTCAATTATATAAAAGAAAGAAAATTATGGGTGTAAATACCAAAAACAAACCTAATCTTAATCAACAAAAAACTAACCAACTAACTATAAAAAATAAAAATAAAAAAACCCAAACACAACAAGATGTTGCAAAATCTGTGTATTTCTCCTTAAAAAAACATGAAAGGATGACACTAAAACAGAAAAAGGACCCATTACAAACATCATATCACAGTCTTTAAGGCAATCATATAACTACATTTCTTTCTCTTTTTCTTTTTTTTTTTATTGGGATTTTAGTCATATTGTTTTTTTTAATATAATTTCTACTTTTTTTTTCTATTTAAAATATAAAATACAATATATTTAATATACGTATTAAAATTTTAACATATTTATATCATTATTTATATTATCTTCATATTTATATAATTAATACGATAGTCGTAATCGAATGTCCAAATCTATCCCAGAGGTTTTGGAAGAGAGTCACATATAAAGGTGAGCGTTCGATCGAGTCGAATGGGTGGAGATGAGGGACAGCTAGCAACAGCTGGGGTTGGGGGAGTGAGGAGTTTCCACTAGGAAAGTCGCAGTGTGAGTTTAATAACAGGCAGAATCAGCAACACCACGTGCCGATGTGACCTGGCATAATAAAACATTATCTAATCCTTCCGACATAAGATTTATCGTATATATTTATATTATATTTATATATTTTTATGTATTATATTTATATTTAAAATATTATATATTTTATATAAATTTTAATAAATTAATAATTTATATTATATAAATTTTAATATATTTTTATATTTATATTTTATATCGTATCGTATTTTAATTATTTTTTATATTATATTTATATTATATAATAATATTATATTTAAAATTGTCAGATGATAAGATATATCCATTTGTGTATTATATGCCTTTCTTCTTTTTATTTATTTATTTTTAAAATTTTGGATGAGCCATACACATCCACAAGTTCTTTTATATTGATTTTCATTGACGACTTTATTTACGAATTATAAGTTTATACATTATTCGTGGCGTTTTTTTTTTAATTTCAGTTTATTTAATTTGACGGTATCAAACTTTTCAATAAATCTGTTTAAAAGTTGGGCGAATAAGATATTTTGTCTCAATCAATTTAAATTATTATTTAATTAAAAATATTTTTTATTTAAATTTAATTATAAAATATAAAATATATAAAATATTAATATAAAAATATATTTTTTAATATTTTAAATAATAAAATTTACTTTTCGAATCTGACAAATTAAATTGAGTCTTGAACAAACAAAATTGTCATCTCGAATCAGAACACATCGACCTATCAATATATGAGATAATTTTTTGTTAAGTATTCAAATCGGTTTTATCTATACCTATAAAATGAATTAAATCACCATATTTACTTGCTACAAAAAGGTTGTACTAAAAAATAGTCCTTGGAAAAGAAAAAGAAAAATAGATTGCCCATTTCTTGGATATATTAACTGGAATTATACATATTCAGAACCATTCAATGAATTCTATATCTTTTGTGTGGTACCAAATTGTAGGTAAAATTATTGTTATTGAAAGTTGATAACTAACTTAGGATAAAAATAGACATGATAATCTGTGTATTTATGTCGTGTTTATATATTTTCACTTGTCATAATCGTGTTTAAGTTATTATATATTTATTTAAAGTTTGACACATTAATAATTCGTGTTATATAGATTTTGACACGTTCGTGTCTTCTTATCATGTTCGTGTTATTTTTTCGTGTCGCATCGTATTTTGTATCGTGTTTTAGTTATTTTTTCGTGTTGTATTCGTATCATGTAATCATATTATGTCCAAAGTTACCGAATCTAGTTAAAAGAATGAAAACAAGATAAATCTGAAGTTTAGTCCAGTTGGTTCATACAGTTATTTTTAAGAGGTGCATGATATTCAACAAATTTAAAATTCGAATCTCAATATCTACATTTTTTTCTTCTATCTCGAATCAAAACTTTTTTTGTACCAAACAAAATTCATACAATAATATCTAGATGTGAAACAAGAAAAGAAGTTTTATTAACAATAATTAAAAGGTTTTTTATTTATTTATTATTATAGTGGAAAAAATGTAGGATATTGGGGTAGGGATATGAGCTGTGAAAGAAAGGGAACTTGTAAGAATCATGTCCTTCTCCTTCCCATGTGAACTGTTTTTAAGAGCCCACCCCATTTCTTTGCTTTGTCCCCAAATCAGACTCACATGAAGGGTTTTTTTTTTTTTTTTTTATAATTAAAAGTACTTAAGAAACACTAATCATGATTAGTTGAAAAGTTTTAGCAAGGCATGTTCAGTACCCTCTGTCAAGTAAATGTTTGTCTACAATTTTTTTTTTTTTTTAAATCCAATTCTTTTATAATATACTTGTAAAATTCATCAACTTGACCACTTTGATCTCATTAAGTACATAAACACACTTTAATTTTTTTTTTATTAACAATTAAAATAACTGAAAGTATAGGACCCAACTGGCTTGAATCTAATGCTGTATAATGTTGCAATATATAATTAGTTAATTAAATGCATACCTTTTAACATTATAACAACAAGAAAATTAATTACCATGCTTTATTGTTTTTTTTTATATATATAAAAAAAGTCGTAGTTTAGGGATAAGGTAAGGGACTATAAATGCTAAAATTTGAATTTCAAACTTGTGATATGACACTTTTTAAGAATGATTGTATGAACCAATTGAGTTAAGTCTCAGATTCATTATTACTTTTTCTTTGATAATACAATCATAGTGTTTATAAATTTTATCTAAATTTAATATTTTTTCGGACGATTTTAAAGATACATGTTCATATCAGTCGTTAGATTATTCTTTAAGACCCTTTTACTCTAAACTAAAATGGAAAAGGAAATAACTTGAAGAAGAATTAATTTAAGTGCAAAATTCAGTCAATATTGTCATATTTTAGCATGTAATATAAACAAAAAAAATCAATATTCCTTGCATTGGTAAAAATGGATTTGCATGTGCAAATCATGACTAATACAAATAACAGAAATGCTGTATTTTTATTTATTTTTCATTATAATTTTTGGATCCCAAAAATTCTTTCAAGAGGGAGAAAGGATTGGTGAAATTGGGATGCAGAAGAAAGCATTATTGCACGTGGAAGGAGGGAAATTAAGGGCCTACTTGTTCTTTTCAGATAATAATAAAAAGGCCCAAAAAGGGACGCGTAAACACATTTCTATAAAAAAAAAAATAATAATTAAGCAAAAAATATATATATATATATATATTTGAGAAATAGTGATCATTTTTATATAGATCTATTCATGAATCAGATTAAATCAAATTAGATTCGATAAATAAAAAAATTATTTGTTTAAAGTTCGGTCTGACTCATTGATAAAAAAATCCAAATTATTATTTAAAAATATTAAAATATTATTTTTATATTAATAATTATATATTTTTATAATTAAATTTAAATAAAATTATTTTTATTTATTAAATAATAATTTATATCGAATCGAGCTAATCCAAATTTGAAAAATCTCATCTCAGATTCAATTCGAATCAAACCGAGCTAGATCTGTTCGTCCGACCCTTAGACCGGTCTAATTGCATTCTAGGCTTGTGATTTATACCTTTTTATAGCTTTTTCTTTAAATTATATTATTATTAGTTCTATTAAAACGGCCGCTTCAAAATTTGAAAAACCCACCTTTCCGTTAAATTGGCCCACTAACTCATAATTGGTCCCGATTACCAAATCCAATTGACTCACCCGACCCGAGTCCTACCCCTTAGGTCCTATCCCCTCATCTAACCCTCATTTCTCTCAATTTTTTTTTTTCCCAATTTCAAAAATCTCTCTCTCCAATGCCACCGATCTCTGCCATTTATTAAAATTACCTAAAAAAAATCTAAATTTTTTATTTTAAAAATCCAAAAAAGAACCCGACCCGGTGACCCGAAATGGCGGCGTATAGAGCGGATGATGACTACGATTATTTGTTCAAGGTGGTGTTGATCGGAGATTCGGGTGTTGGGAAATCGAATTTGTTGTCGAGATTTACGAAGAACGAGTTTAGCCTTGAATCAAAATCCACAATCGGAGTTGAATTCGCCACCCGAAGTATTCGGGTCGATGATAAGGTCGTTAAGGCTCAGATTTGGGACACTGCTGGACAAGAAAGGTACAATTTTTTTTTTTTTATAGTTGCTCTTATTTCTCATTTCGTGTGTTTTTTGTTTTATTGATTTTAACGGGTTTTGTAATTTTGAGAGATTAGAGAAAAAATGAGGCGTTTTCTGAATTGGTGCATTGGATTGATAGAATGGGTATTTGGAATTTTGGATTTTTGGGGCTGTTTGGTAGCTGAGGAAATGTAGGAAAATTAGATTAAAGTAGTTCTCATCTTCTCTTTTTTGTTTGTTTTGTAAGTTTTTTTTTTTTTCGGATTATTTTTGGAACTTTTGAAGATTTGAGGAAAAGAATATGTTTCTAGATTAGTGTATTGGTTTGGTGAAATGGGTATTAGGTGTTTTTTTTGTCTTTGTTCGGGTTGTTTGGTTGCTGAGAAAATGTCGGAATAAGGTGCATTCAGAATTTTCTATTTCTTTTTAATGTTAAAGCATGTGGACTTGGATTTGGTTATTTGGTGAAAACTAGGTGTTTTTTTTGGATTGGTGTATTGATTTAAGCATATTTGAAAGACAATTTTCTTGATTAGCATAATGCAAATTCGATTTAATTTAGAAATTAGCATGTGTTAAGTTATATACAAAATCCCACTGTTGGCACTAATGGATGAGCCACAAAGAATATTACATTTGGGTGTAGTTGATAAATGTTATAGCTTTATCCATTAATGAAAAGGTGGAATAAACCTACTTTTTCTTAAAAGTCCTAGTTAAATCATCAACTGTATCTGTAAGCATCTTTAGAATATAGGTTAATTCAAGAGGATATCATTTGTATATCCAATCTATGGATCATTGTATTTTTCGTCATTCGATTTAGAAGGATTTGTCAATTATTAATTCTATTAGTTAATCTTTAGAATATAGGTTTATTCAAGAGGATCTCATTTGCATATCCAATCTACGGATCGTTGTATATTTCGTCATTCATTTTAGAAGGATTTTTCAGTTATTAATTCTATTAGTTAACCTTTTTCTAGTCTTAAAGTTCTTTATGTTATTCCGAAATTTAGGACATTGTTATAATGTCTGTTTCAGTTCGGATGAATGTCCTATTATCTGTAAACTTTGATGCTTGGACTTGTATGAAAAGCATCTTTACGCGCCTTTAGAGGGCATGTCTTCTATTCCGTTTTAACTCTGTGTATGATGCATGAGGCAGGAAGAAGGCTTGTGTTGCATACTCGGATGTTTTGCAATAGAACTTTCTAGTTGCACAGATAATTTTCTCTGGGGAAAAGATACCAGAGTATATTTTATTAATTGAAAGTTTTAATTGTAAAAGCTTTAGATATACTTCATTTTCTATATTGACAGACCTAATACTTTTTCAAATTAAATATAAACTGCGTCGAGAACGTGTAGGGCATGAATGAAAATTCTGTGCTGTCTCTTATTGAAACCAAATGTTTTGGGTGCCTGAATTTTTAATAGGCTGTGCAACATTTTATTATTAAATGATTAGTCAATCACTAGCAGCAGAACGTTATTGCCATGAATTAGTTAAGTGGAACTCATAAAATTGCAGTTCTTGCTGATACTTCTCTTTGATGATGAGAACTCAATAGAAGATCATGATGTTAAGTTTTGCCCTGCTATATTACTTCGACTCTTCTTTTTTTTTGAAGTACCTGTGTCTGGCGCCCGTATCCGACGCATTTCCGGACATGGGTATGTAGATATGATCCCCCAAGAGCCTTCCAAATACATGGAAAAACTTAGAATAAATCAAACATACCCATGTCCGACACTCACACTCAAGTCCGAGTAACATAGTTGCCCAGTATAAGAAACTGATGCTTGGCTTGTGAGGCATTAAAACAAGGTCGTGCTTGAGGTGTTATTGGTTTAAAAAGGAAATATAAATGATTTTCTAGCATCATTTTAGTTATGAATACCCGAATCACACTTTCTCCTATAACTTTTTTGAGAGTTGATTTCTTGTTATCTTCTTTTCAAAGATACCGGGCGATTACAAGTGCATACTACCGAGGAGCTGTTGGTGCATTGCTTGTCTATGATGTCACTCGACATGTCACATTCGAGAATGTTGAGAGATGGTTGAAGGAACTACGAGGTCACACAGATTCCAATATCGTGATTATGCTTGTCGGTAACAAAGCGGACCTGCGACACTTGCGTGCTGTTTCCACCGAGGATGCTAAGGCCTTTGCCGAGAGAGAAAATACCTTCTTTATGGAGACATCGGCCCTCGAGTCGATGAATGTTGAGAATGCATTCACTGAAGTGCTAACTCAAATATATCATGTCGTCAGTCGAAAAGCACTCGAACTCGGGGATGATCCTGCAGCATTGCCTAAGGGACAAACCATCAATGTTGGAACCAAGGATGATGTTTCAGCCATCAAGAACGCTGGCTGCTGTTCTTCTTAAATGTTAGATGATTTTGGGTGTCCAAGTATCCTCTATTTTTCATCTCTTTAAGCACAAGACCTTTCTTTTACTCTTTTAGGATATTTTTCTTCCTTTCCATTTCATAGTTTTGATAGTTTTTGTTGTATTTGATTGCTTTAGAATACATAGTTTGAGATTTTGAAATGATCTTCATTAGTTGTGGATGATAAAATTTGAATTATCTATGATTATATATATTTAATCCCTTCATAGGTGCCTATGAATTTATTTGGAGTGAATGCTGTAATTAGTACAAATTGGAATATGCTATTTACATGCTTGGAGGCAGACATTATAGTTTGCATGCATAATGGATATAGCTTATGTAGATTGGATTTCATTCTATACAAAGATACGTAAAAGTATTTGTCGGAATACAAATTACAAAATTAGTTGTTTTCTTAGGGGCTTAGGAGGATTTAGGTTTCGATTGTTTTGCAAAAAATGATTTTCGAAAATGATTTTTTGTATTTTTTTATGTTTGTTTTGCGGAATGTAGTTTGATCAAAGAAAAATATTTTTCAGGTCAAAGAAAAATCATCCATTTTTTAAAAAATATATCTTTTTGAAAACTGAAGCAAAGCAAAAAATGAATCGATTTCTTAGGTATAAGGATCGATCCTTTCATGAAACAAAGCAAAAAATGGTTGATTTTTTATGTGTAGGTAAAGTAAAAAATGATTGATCCTTGTAGTGTAGGGATCAGTCTTTTTTTATATCTATGCAGATTTTTCGTAACAGTCAAAGAACAAAAAATATTTTATGCAAAATCATCCAAACAATAAAAATATCAAATTTTTTTTAAAAAAAATAAGTTTCTTTTTCGAAAATAATTTTATGCTTTCCCTCATCTAAATTTTTTTCTGACAAAAAAATCATTCATTTCAAACATTTCTAGTTTACTACGTTAGTGGCTTCTGTTTCATCAATTAGCTAATAAAATCAATGTTTAAAAATTTGGATTGAAAATTAAATCAATGAGACTTTCGGTCATCGATTCAATAGATTCAATCAGTTGAATTGAACGATTCAATTAAAAAATAGATTAAATATTAAATATAGAATTTTGATATTATATAAATATTAAATATAATTAATAAAAATATATATTTGATTTAATAATATAATCTTTAATATGTAACTAAATTATTAAAAAATCAAATTTCATCACTTCAAAAATTTTAATTTACCGGTTTAATTCAATTTTTTAACGATTCACTAAAGCACCAATTCTTTGATATCATTGGATTGAACAAATCTTCGATTCTGATTGAATCGGACCGATCGACTAATCCGATTTTTTCACAGCAGAATAAATCCTTTTGAAAAGAAAATACTAAAAAGAATCCAGAACAAATCTTACTTTCCAAACTATTATTATATATCAGGAAACATAACACTCTGACACACTTCAGAAGATGCAAAATATAGGGGGGGGGGTAACAAATTCAACATATTATTACAGAAAAAATTTGAAGAAAAGAAAAAGTAATGAAAAAACACATTATAGCTGAAAGTTAATATTACTACAGCATGAGACTGCATAATAAAAGTCTGTACAATTGTTTGATAATTACAGAGCCAACAAATAATGGTTTCACCGTCTCTGATTAGATAATCCGGCAAGTTTATGTACAAAATACTTGACAAAATATCAATCTAGAAAACATCTGGGAGAGCTTCCTCCGATTGATTCTGTCACCATCAACCATTTTATGTAAAATATTACTTTTGCTGGATTTAAGTCACCCCATGTTTTATACATCCTTGGACTCAGTGGCTAATGCCTCAGATTTGCAGATGGGGCATACGTTCTTCACGAGCAGCCACTTCTTCAAGCAATCAGCATGATACTCGTGTCCGCAATCAAGAGTTCCGATTTTCTCTTGGTTCTTATGATCCTCCTGCAAAATTCCAAGAGAAACAGCAAATACCATCTGTTAAAAGTGATCGATGTCGTGTGAATGATGAAGATGTGTGCTTCAAACTTGAACAAAGAAAGAGATTGTGCACTTCAAGCTCTGCAATAAAGAATAAGGCTAGCTCGAAGCACTCTTCATCTATGTTACTCTTACTTGGGTGTGAGTGTCTGACATGGCTATGTGTCCGATACAGGTATGTTCAATTTTTTTCAAGATTTTGATGAATTTTGAAAGGTCCTTAAGGATCATATCCTCATACTTATGTCCGGATATACATCGGATACGGATGTCGAATACGGGTACTTCAAAGAAAAATGAAGAGTTACCTGGCAAATAATGCAAGAATCAGGTTCCTGGTCAATGGGTGCTGCCTCTTCCAGATTAATATTTGTAGCAAATGTTGAATAAGTTCTTGTTTTCAATTTACTTGTAATGGTTTCCTCTGACAATCCGGTGTTCACGCTGCCAATCCGGTCTCCCAGAGCAAGCAGCTCCTGTGGTCATTTGGAGAATTTTCCAACAAATGGTCAGTACAAATAACGTTAAACCATGCAATACAAAACCTATGTTACTCGAACTCGGGTGTATCGGACTCGTGTATGTGTCCGACACGGGTATGTTAAATTTTTACCATGATTTCTACGTACTTGGAGGGTTCTTGGAGGATCATATCCCCATATTCATGTCCGGATATGCGTCGGACACGGATACTTTAAAAAAAAAAATGAAAAATCGAAACAACATAGGACGAAACAACACTAATGAACTTCAACTTACCTCGTAAGACATGTCCTCTATATCCAAGCGCATATCTCTGTGATGATCAACAAAATTCCCTACTTCATAAAATTCTGGGAACTCCAGTACAGCAACTCCCTGCACCAAATCAATTAAAAGATATCAACATATTTATAAACCGAAAAATAACCACACAAAAAAAAATCAGTTATATATGAGTTCCTTTCTCCTAGTTTTAGAAAAGAAAATGAACAGAAATGACATTGCAGAAATGAAAATCAGGTACTTTACATCTGGTGGAAGAACTCTCAGGTGAGGAAGATTGCGGTGTCTCATAGTTGTCTCAGGTACAATACCACTCTCTCGGCGAGAATGATATATCCTAAAGCCAGTAGGTGGAACTGGTCCCGGATGCCTACGCCCCATCTCCAGACCATCCTGTGAAGGATTCATGGTGCTCTGTGAGGCATAACTTGCTGGAAAGCGATAAGGAATTGCTGCTACTTGTGGATGAACGTTAACGCTGTGGCCTCTTACTCCTTCAATAGGTGGCGCAGGGCGATGTAAGTTACGGTTCCGAAGATCGAGGGGAGAAGAATGTGAAAAGTTTGTGGAACTACTATGCCTAGTCTCCATAGGTCCACCCACATTGCTACCTGTACAAACACAAGTCAGTGAAAAGTACAAGGCAATCAGTTTCAAGGCAAAAACATAATCCTACACCACCTCATTTACATGGAAGCTTTTTGCAATAAAAAGAAGTATATTTAAAAAATAACTGTTTATATAAAATTGAAATTCCTAACAAACAAAGAGTTACATTAAATAGAAAACAACCTCCTCAGTAAGAAAGAATAGAGGGATGAATAAACTACCATGCATATAAGGAACACCAGGAGCCTGGGTCCAAGCTGAGGCACCTCCATCTGTTATTGTTGGCTGAAAGGGCTGACCCATGTAATTTCCTTGAAAAAAATGGCTAGAACTATGCATCAAAACAGGATCCACTGCAGTTGCCCCTAATCTGTTCCTCACACTTCTTTGAGATCCTGCTTCTCTAATCGGTGGAGGGCCATTCCTTCTATACTGAGGAATGGTGAAGGATGCAGCATCTACTGTGCCAACTCCATCAGGATGTCTAGTATTTAATGGTGTAACTGCGGAACTAGAGCTTGATGAGGAATTAAAATGCTGAAGATTTCCTGGGATTCCTTCAGAATTCTTTCTCTTATACGAGCCTCTAACATTATCCATGAAGTGGCAATTCCTTGCATATTCATCTGAAGAAACTCCAAGGAGACCGTAGTTGCTTGAAGATGGCATCTGGTCTGTGGGTCCATGATTTACAGGAACACTCGACGGAGGGGTAGCCACATAGGGGATGTAAAAGTTGGATGCACTTCCAATACCAAGATCAAGATTTGGGGAATGATGATGATGATGCTGAACACCAGGGTACTGCAGGACCCCATAGAACATACCACTGTCATAATGCTCTGGTAAGGGATGAGCATCAAGACTAGTTGTGTTCCCTGGAGCTGTGACCGCCATCTGGATATCAGGTGGTGCGTAGTTTGTTCTGCTGCCCAAAAAGATGTCGGGCTCTTGATGGAGATATCCCTGGCCTCGCTGATCCATTTCTAAATCTATCATCTGACTAGGGCAAAGCATATTTCTTTGGCCCATGATGTTCCAATAAATCGTTGCTGCGATTTTTCCCTGCTTCAAAGTCAAAAGAATAAAAAAAACAACTCATCTCAGGTCAGAATGATAGACCATATTACAAGTTGACATTTAATATAGCATAGAGAAAAAAAAAGCTAACTGGCCACCGTGCATCTATCCATTTATTAGAACATAAAAATACAAATGTAACTTGAAAATATCAGCGAATCTATAAAGTTTGGATCATCAGAAAAGAAACACGAAGAAATGAAACTTTGGCACATATTCAACCTAAATCTGAAAATGGAACAAGTGTCTCCTTTATGCAACTTAAGAGCTGAAATACAAGACATGCAAAGCATTGCTTGCTAATCACACCTTCTCATCTATTTATTTAGATTTGATAATATATGCACCTATTTCACTAGAAACATAAAGCATTTCCTTCCACCAATGAAAAAGAAGCAAACATATAAAGAATATTAACAAATCCACTTTGAATTGCAGCAATTGCAAACCAAGAAAGGGTTGACATAGCATCCAAGACAAAGGCAAGGATCCCCGAAAACATACTAATCATTGTGCTCTCTTAACTATTACATTGTCCACTAGTTTAATTTATCCTAAAAAAGGTTGCCAAAAGGAAGTAAAAAATAATTTTCCACTACTAAAATAGAGACTCAAATAGATTAAGTTCCGCGGAAATGAGCATTCCAATAAAACAAAAGTTTCTTTTGACATCTACCCAACTCTCAAAGTTCCAAAATATAATCTTCCCATACTATCATACATCTCCTTCCTCACATCATCAACCAAACCAAAAAAAAAAAAAAAAATCTTCACCATGATCTAACCTTAAATTTTCCCCAAACAAATAAAAAAAAACCCTTCTTCACTACCAAAATAGACATTCAAAATAAGAACCGATCATCAAAAACTTTCAATCAACAGGATCACCCATATCAAGCTGAAATTTCCAGTATTTACCCTCTTGTAGAACTACATTAAAGTTGTTGATCAAAAACTCATAATTATTGATTAAAATTTATAAATAAAAAAAAAAATCAACTTTTTTTTTTTCCTCATAATTATCCCAATCCTAACGAGCATCCCACAAATTATCCTACCAAGCTCCTCCTTTGATCAGAACTTCGAATAAACCCCAAAAAAGGGAAATTTTCAAAAATATATAAAAATCTTAGTTTCACACAAATTTGTCAAATACCCATTATTTATTAAACAATTAACAACCTAAATTTGTTAACAGCATGCAAATTCAAAAATAATAAAAGAAAAGAAAAAAGATGGGTCTTTTTTCTTTGCCGTACCTTATAATCATGAACAAAATCACAGCCCAGATAGAGAACACCAGCTTATCTTAAAGAAAACCCTGAAAAAACCCAAAGAAACAATCAAACTTTTTTTGTTAGTTTTTCCCGCATTAATCAAAATTCAGACAATGTAGAACCCTAGGTATTCAAAGGTTAACCGTACAATTAAAAATCTTGAAGAAAAGAAACTAAAAAATAAAAGAAAAGAAAGACTAACCGAATTGAAACGGGATTAAGGAAAGAAATAGAATGAGAGATCGAGAGATCTGAGAGAGTTAATATTATTTAGAACTGAAATAAAAGAGAAGAAATTAGAACAGAGAAAATTGATAGAAAGAGGAGAGAAAGAGACACAAACAAAGACATATTTCTACTTTTATAAACTTTTTTTTTTTATTTTTAATTTTAGATGAATCATTTGTTAATAGAGTTTTTAGATTTTAGTAATAGAGTTAACCGAATGACATATCTTATGTGTATTAAAAAATAAAAAATAAAAAAAAGAATTAAAAGAATAACATATGACGATTTCTTAATAACTTATAAAATCAAAATATTTCATAATCATGCGTATCAAAACTAATTTTATTTTTTTTAACAGCCATAATAAAATATTAGTCAATAACCTTTTTTATTAAATTAAAATATAAATAATGATAAAATTTATTTTTATATAGATAATAAAATTTTGTAACTTTACAAATCGGTAAAAACTATTATTTACTTTTTAAATTATTTTTTTATTATTTTAAACATACAAAAAGGATATATATTATTTTATTAAATTCGTTTATAAAATTTAATAACTTTGTTAATAAGAAAAAGATAATTTTTCGTAATAATAATCCTATTTAAATTGGGGCTTTTTTGTTTTGAATTTAAATTGGGTTTTCTATTTAGGGAAATGTGATTATTTTTAACTTGATTTTTATTAATTATTATATTGATTTTATTTTTCTATTTTATTATCCTTTTGAAGTTGTTTAATTTTTATTAACATTAAGTCAATGTTTTTTATATTATATATAAAATCTTCGATCGAGTTAGTATCACAACTCACAAGTGAAGTAATATCAATTTAATAAAAATAATTATAAAAAAATAAAAATTAATATCTAATAATAAAATAAAAATATTCATATATTTTTATTTTTATTTAATAATTTTAAAAAAATATCAATATATATTTTTAAAGGTAATTTATTGTTAAAATTTATATATAAGGTCCTATATAGAATTCATGTAAAATTATTGTTCTTTTTTTAAGTCACATTCCCATCAAAGAGAAGGAACTTTAGCTAATCATAATTCATAGGTGTATTGCCCCACCATTTGTTTTAAAAAAAGGTTGGTTGGTGCCTTAGTGCTTGTGTAATTATCAATGTTTTTTTTTTTTTTTTTTTCGGATAATTATGTAATTATTTATGTTAAATCCTAGCTAGTTGTCTTTTTTTTCAATGGAGTCCATAGCCTATGCCAAATTTAAATCATAAGATTTAAATTTGATTAGATATACTCATGGGTCGAGTTGGGTCGGCCCGTCGACTCATATTTATTGTTCACATATATTAAAAAATTATTTTTTATATATTTTTATAATTAAATTTAAATAATAATTTTTTTATTGTGTGAACAGTGATCCGGATCCGACCTACTCTGATCACTAAAAAACTTGTCGGGCCGGGCGAGCTGCCGGCCCTTAGCAAGTCTACTTTTGAGTTATGATGTTTCTTTATTAATCTTTAGAAAATATTATTTTTTTAAAGAGTTTGACTAATATCTTTTAAAAATTTACCCACATTTTTTAGTTAATTCAAATATGACTATTGTTTATTTGTTAATTCAAATATAACTTCTAAACAAGTGATAAAAGGAAAAAAAAAATGCAAATCCCATTGCCAATTGAGACAACAATAGTCATATTTGTTACAATTGTTCAATCTGAATCATATACACACGATAATAAGATTTTTTACTTCTAAATTTATGTATGTTTGCACCAAATCAAAAACGAATTTAGACTTAACTTTTTTATTTTTTTTTATAATATGATATCTTTAGGTTCTATCACGATCTAATATTCACTTAGCATGATTTTAAAAGCCAACTTTCCACATCATGTTGAGCTTTTCTACGTGACATTTGTTTTTTTTTTTTTTTGTTTATGTAAAAGACAATTTGAATTGATGATCCGATTTCATAAAAATTCTTACAAATTTGAAATGAATTATTTGGGTTTTTATTAATTTTTTTTCTTTTTGGCCCGATTTTAGAATAATTTTTAAGATTTCGTACCTTTGATTAAAAATCTTATAATAATTACCGCATGTAATTAAAATTCTCTTTCATAAAATAATAAAATTCTCTGTAACTCCGTGAACATAAATAAAATTGATCGAATCACGTAAAATTTTGTGTCTAGAGTCTTGATTTCTTTCTCGTTATTTCTTCTCTATTATTTTTGATTCTATACACACCAAAACTATTTTTTTGAACTTTTATAAACCTAAAGTTTACCTAATTTGCTTGAGACATATTCCTATCATGTTTTATTGAATAAAGTTGAGATTAAAAAGGTGGCAAAGGAACCGCATGTAATTAAAATTCTCTTCCATAAAATAATAAAAAAAATTTGTAACTCTGTGAACATAAATAAAATTGACCGAATCACGTAAAATTTTGTGTTAAGAGTCATGGTTTCTTTCTCGATACTTCTTCTCTATTATTTCTGATTCTATACACATCAAAACTATTTTTTGAACTTTTATATAACCTAAAGTTTACCTAATTTGCTTGAGACATATTCCTATCATGTTTTATTGAATAAAGTTGAGGTAAAAAGGTGGCAAAAGAACCGCATGTAATTAAAATTCTCTTCCATAAAATAATAAAATATCTATAACTCTGTGAACATAAATAAAATTGACCGAATCACGTAAAATTTTGTGTCTAGAGTCTTGATTTTTTTTCTCGATATTTCTTCTCTATTATTTCTGATTCTATACACATCAAAACTATTTTTTGAACTTTTATATAACCTAAAGTTTACCTAATTTGCTTGAGACATATTCCTATCATGTTTTATTGAATAAAGTTGAGGTTAAAAAGGTGGCAAAGGAACCGCATGTAATTAAAATTCTCTTCCATAAAATAATAAAAAAATTTGTAACTCTGTGAACATAAATAAAATTGACCGAATCACGTAAAATTTTGTGTTAAGAGTCATGGTTTCTTTCTCGATACTTCTTCTCTATTATTTCTGATTCTATACACATCAAAACTATTTTTTGAACTTTTATATAACCTAAAGTTTACCTAATTTGCTTGAGACATATTCCTATCATGTTTTATTGAAGAAAGTTGAGATTAAAAAGGTGGCAAAGGAGAATTTAAGAGGAAGAGGAAGTTCTTCACATCAAGCCCTCCAATTGAAATGAACTTAGTTTAATTAACAAGGTATCTTCCTTCTTTAGCTTGTAATTTGCTTCAATATGTAAAACTCAGACCAGATTCTTTCCCTTTCTTAATTCCAAAAAAACTAGGTTGGATTTTTGTGATGGCTTTTGTCGATTTTTGAAGGCTACCTACACCATCTTCAACTTCATCTATCCTTTTTAATTTTATATATTCCTTTCTTTTATGGGATTTATTTTAATATTCCTTTATTTTGGTAAGGATCAATGACTTTGAGCATTACCTGCTTCCTCTTTGGAATCAACATTTTATTCATGAATTAATAAATTTGAGTGCTGTAAATGAGCTTTGCAACAACTCAAAAAAAATCATTTTAAATTTTCAAAATACCTTTTTATCTAGAAGTGTTTATGGATCGGGCCAGATCACATATACTTGTCCGAGTCCAACCTAACTCGAAATACGAGTCTCAAATTTTATCCAAACTCGCTCATATTTATAAATGAATAATCCAAACCTGTTTAAACCCCATATTATTTTTAATTTTTTTTAAACAAATATATTATTTTTTATTTAATTTTTAATAAATTAAATTTTTTTATTAAATTTTAAAACATGTATAACTTAACATTTTTAAATATTTATACTATACTATAATATTATATATATTTATTTTTTATATGATATAAATTACATAATATGTATAAATATAAATATTATATATTATATAAATGAAAAACGAACCGGATCAAGCGCAGACTTTGATCGTTGGAGTTAAGACCCGACCCAATTTCTAAATAAATTTTATTTTTTTGTCTAAACCCATATTTTAAACCTAATATTTTTATCCAAACCCTCTCAAATATCATTCAGACTTTCAAGCTTGGACAAATAATCCAACCTTTGAATAAATCTACTTTATTTATGTGTTTTTAAAAAGTATATCTCTTTTTCTTTGCAAGGACCCTACGGCTAGGGATGGCAAAATCCGATCCGACCGATGGATTTCGAACCGATCCAATCCGAATGGAGAGATTTTTTTTTTTTTGAACAATAGAGATGCAGCGGGACGGTGCGGTTTTTTTTTTTTTTGAAAGACAGAGATAGAACAATTGTGATAATTACCTACTCTGCACCGCCTCGAATACTGAAAATTACAATTTTACTCTTAAATATTTAGCTTTTAAAAGAATAATAAAATAAAATAATATAATTAAATTTATTATTATTATTATTATTTTTAAACCTAAACTTAGTACTTTATTTTTTTCTCTTCCTAGATTATAAACATGTTTATATTTAATTTATATTTAATTTTTTTTTACAATGCTTTATTATTTGAAAAAAATAAAAATTATTAATAATTATTAAATGGGACAGAGCGAGACAGAGCAGTTATGAATATAACCGACATCCATGGAAGTGATAATGGTATTAAAATTTTAACATCCACGACGGAACGAGACAAGAGACGGGACAGAGCAGTGCTATGACGGAACGAAAACGGATACTGCAAAATCCGCACCCGTCCCGCTCCATTGCCATCTCTACCTACGGCCCCCTATGCTTTCTTTACGCGTGCGCACATACACACATGCCCATATTAAAGTTTAAAAAGATGCTTATAGAGTGAACTTTTCTATATTCGAAATTAGCATGTTTGTTAAACAAGTTTTAACATTCCATTCAAACTCGTTTGCTTATTTTAATAAAAAAAAGCATAAACAAGACTTAATCACAAATCATTGAACAAGCATACTAGTTTGATTTTACCCCCCCCCCCTCTCTTAAAGAAGAGGAAATGACTAAGAAGGAAGCTATGGAATAACATTTCTCTTATTTCCTTCTTTTTCTCTTCCTACATGAGAAATTATTTGAAGCTAACTTTGATCTCATAATCCAAGTTCTAAGTAGTATCACTTAAAATCTTAGCTAAATTCCCAAACTACCAACCTATATTTACTCAGACTCGGGTGTGAATGTCGAATACAGATATGTGTCTGGCATAAGTATCTTCATTTTTTTTTTTTTAGTTTTTCCATGTATTTGAAAGATTCTTGAAAGGTCATATCCTCATACCAATATCGGATTATGTGTCAGACACGAATGTCGGACACGAGTACAAAGAGTCGAAACAACATAGCTACCAACAACAACCGCTAGGAAAAGTAATCTTAATGTTCGAGTTTGGAACAATGAAGTGAACAAGAACTACTCTAGTCCATGAACTGTCCTAACTTAGAAATAGAATAGCAAATCCCTTACGGTCTCGGATGTGAGTGTTGAATATAGATATGTGTCCAATATATGTATATTCAATTTTTTCTAAGTTTTTTCATGTATTTTGAGAGTCCTTAGAGGGTCATATCTCCAAACCCATATCCGGATATGCATCGGACAAGGATGTCGAATACGAGTACTTCAAGAAAATGAAAAGTCGGAACAACATAAATATACATGTTTAGCATGTTAAAATTGTTAGTAATAACAGAGTATCCTCGATAAGAAACTCGAACTGGCATGTAATTTGAGAAGATCCAAAAGCAGATATGAAGTGCAATTAAGTTTAGAAGATTGATAGTGTCTATCAGTTTCAAAACCCTATTAATGGGATAAAAGCTTCAGTATATAAATGTAAAGGTCAAATATAAACGACAGAGAAAAGAACTGATAGTAAACTGATCATAATGATTCCTCAACCTGCTGGTTATTTGCGAGCTTCAACTTTCTTCTGGTCTCTCGCTGCAAGAACAAATAGAAATAATATCAGCTTCAACATAAATTGTAAAGATGCATATAGGGCAGTTCTAACTCTGGTTTTTTATCCAAAATCTGATGCATATTCTTTATATCAGAGAATTTGGAGCTATATTACTCAGACTCGGGTATGAGTGTCAGATACGAGTATCTGTCCGACACGTGTATGTTTAATTTTTTTTAAAAGTTTTTTCATATATTTGGAGGGTCCTTAGAGGGTCATATTCCTATACTCATGTCTGAATGTGTGTGAGACACAGGTATTGGACATAGGGGAGAGCAAAAGTCGGTTCCACCCGACTTAACCGACCAACCGAAAGTGATTCGGTTTACTCGGGTATGTTATTTCGGTTAAGGATTAATATCGGTTATATTACTTAGTTTTAATAGGTTAAGTCGGTCAGTGTTCGGTTCGTGAAATGCATAACCGAACCGACCGACTTAACCGACGCGTAATATATTATAATTATATATTTTTATATATTTATTACAAATATATATATATATATATATATATATATATAAATATTCTTATTCAAACCCAAATCCAAACCCAATTAAACCCATTTATCAATTCAAACCCAATAAATTCAATAAATCCAAATCCAATTAAACCTAATTAAATTTAAACCCATTTATCAATCCATTGAAAAACCCATTTACCAAACCCAATTCCATTCACCGTTTTAACCGAGAAAACCGACTAAACCGGACCGACTTAAATCAGTTCGGTTATTTCGGTTATACAATGAAAGTCGGCTGGTTGTCAGTTATTATTTTATAGATGTCGGTTTTCGGTTTTTTTCAACCGAACCGCGACCGAACCGACCGATTGCTCTCCCCTAGTTGGACACGGATATTTTAAGAAAAATAAAAAATCGGAACAACATAGATTTGGAGTAATTAACTAACCAGCGAGGGAACACGATATAGAGGAGCAAAAAGCGTGCATTATAATATAAAGAGGGGATAATTAGCGACAGGAACCATACCAGCCTTCTCTTCTTCTCTCTTCTTAGCAGCCTCTGCCCTTTGTTGCCTTATCAGGGCTAAGCGGTCTGCAATAGCAATAATTCAAAATTAATAAAACAATAGAATAAATAATGTACAGCGAATCGGTGAATACATATGATGAAACAACACAGCAACAAGGGAGAAAAATAAAGAAAACAAAGGAGTTCAGCTATTAGCCAAGTCATAGCAGTGCCCATGAGACATCAAGGCGATAACTTGAGATTATTCTAATATACCCAACTTATATGAAATAGAAGAAACCAACTCAGTTGTATTGTATATAAAAACCTGCATTTCTTCTCAAGACCTCCATTCCATGAAAGACTGATATAGACTATGTTACTCGGACTCGAGGTAAGTGTCGGACACGGTATGTGTCCGACATGGATATGTTTGATTTATTTTAAGTTTTTTCATGTATTTGGAGGGTCTTTGAGAGATCATATCCCCATACCCATGTCCGAATATGTGTCGGACATAGGTACTTCAAGAAAAATGAAGAGTCGGAGCAACATAGAATATAGATTGTCCTCAGTTTTTGTTTCGGTGCAAATTTTCATCATCATTAACAAAATATAATACTTGTAAACAGTTTACTACCTCAGAATAAAACACTTACGGCAGGGAGAAACCGGTTTAAAAAAAATCTGAGGTAAAAATCCTATCCGACTTCTTACACACACCTTTCCCATTGATTCCTGACAAATTTTAAAACCTCATTTTACCTATACATACTATCCTCAGCAATCAAATAGCAGTCTTTCATCAGCACCTCAATGCTCCATATAACATTTGTAACCATTTAGGTCCATGGACAATGATCTTCTATCAATGCTTAGACAAATCACATTATCATTTGCATCACACTTATATGGAGGATTGTTTACAAACAACATACAGTACTACTCCCTATAATGACTCAAAAGGGAGACGAGTTATTATCATTATTTTCATCTCCCTTCTTCAGCACCTAGTCAATGAACATAATTTCAACCTCAGCTGTACATGTTTCAATTAATCACAAAGAAGCAAAACAGTCCCACGGAGAGGTTAGAAAAGGCCATGTTGAAGTATAACAATATTTGCCAGGGCTATCAGAAGTCCTTGGCAACTTAATAAACACTCAATTTAGTTTTCACTACAGTATAAACCTGATAAAGGGAGATAAAAACTGTGAATCATATTGTTGTCCACTAGTTACCTAAATCTTTTCTTGCTTGCTCAGTTTTCCCTTGTTCCTGCAGCTTCATATATCGTTCATGTGCTTTTTGCTTTTCTATCTCCTCCCTGCAGTCATAAATAGTAAAATAAGAGCACAATCCAAGCTGGTCTCAAAGGAAATAACCAGTTCGAATATAGAATTACATGTTTTAGTATATCAACCACCATTGCAAACAAAATTTTCATAATAAGTAGGAAATGTATAGCTTCAATAGATGGAGATTCATGAGCAAGACACCATATTTTGAAGCAAATAATCTACAGCACTTTCAATGAAAGTAACGAAAATTGAAAAGGCTTCTAGCTCATTACATGCCAAAACGACAAGGCAAAACATTTTATCATCTCCTGCCCTTTCCAATTAGGATCATAGTCTACAAAATATTCTGTCTCAAAGGAAGATTTGTAAAGATATAGACATTTAAAGTAACGAGATGGGCATGCACAGCAAAGAAGTACCAAATATATACAACTCTAAGGAAAGCCTAGAACTATTTTGACTATATAGTTAACAAGCTCTGATTATGGTCTCTGATTATTCACATCAAGGTACTTTTAAGATGTTATAATTCAATATGTTTATATAAAATGCTATAGTCTGTAGAAATACCAGGAAGTTACAGGTTTATGGTACATAATTTCAACTTTGAGTAACAAATATTAATCTCCACAGTTGGTAGAGTTACTGAGAAGGATTTAGGCACATAACATATCCACATCATATATTTTGTTAGTAGTAGAAGATTTTCTCTTGCCAAAAAAGAATTAAATTTAATGTCCAAAAGCCTACTACCTTTTCACCCACGAAGTTATCCCAAAAACACAACTTAACTCAACAAAACCACTCCTTTGTTATATAAATTTTAGATTGAACAAAAGGCAAAAGAGTTACAATGCTTCATCAAACCAAAACTGGACCAACAACGAGAAATATTAAACCATAAATGAAACAACATGAGAATAGTACTTTTTTTTTGCAAGGTATAACAGATAAACTAACACTTGAGTAAGATGCCATTTGTTACAAACTAGTAAAATTATTTAAGCAATCAAAAATTGCCCAGATGCACATGATAAAGCAGTGATCAGTTTTTGATGAAGAAAGAGAATTAGAAACCTTTCACGCCTTGATAGTTCAGTTGTTTTCCCCATCTGGAAGATAAAATTTCAATTACTCAATACAGTTACAAGTTCATATATGTATTTATGATTAATATAGACGTTGTGCAGCAGAGGAGTATTTATATAACTTACATCAACATCTTTAGCTTTGACATTCTTTTGTTTAGCCAAATTTGGATTCTCAATCTCAATAAGCCCTTGGGTCCCTTTTCGTTTCTGCCATATTAGCACCAATATCAAACATGAAGTATAAAAGGTAAATAAGACACTAAGAACCTAATGCAAATGGAACCAATGTCCTTTAGATTAGATGGAAAAAGTGAATAAAATAATGACCTCAGGCTCTTCTTCTATTTCCTCTTCAGACTCTTCTTCTTCTTCCTCCACTTCAGCTTCTTCCTAGAATGAAAGATGAAATACCATCTTATTTACCAAGTAAAATAAATTATAAAAAACGCACACATGCAAATCCATAAGGGAAAAAAGAGAAGCATAGCAACAATATAATAGCAAAGCACATATTTAAGAAATAATATTAGATTTTCCAATTGAACACTCAACACAGCTGATTATGAAGCATGAAAAAGAAAAAACATAACCATCATCAAACTTAACTGATAAATCTATTGTAATCAATCGCTATCCATTTCTTTTCTATATGCCAAATTCAAATTTTCTGACCATTACAAGCATCTAAATGTAAAAATCAAAATATAAGTCTTAATACATATAAAGTTCAATTCCAAACTAACATTCTCTTACAGTACATTCTAACAGAAGATGTAATAACCTGATTTAAAACAACCCAAACAGCCAAAATCAATGAAAATTACACCATTCAAGTTGTCATTCATCCTACATGAGAAAAGAAAAGACACCAACATAACTTGCCCAAATTCAAAGAAAGCATCAATTTTGGGTTGTCAAGGTAATCTTTGAAGTATTTTCTTCTTCACAAAAATCAATTTCAAGATTAAAAGTATAATTCTTTTCACGCAATGTATAGCGAAAATACATGATAAAAACAAACAAATTACCATAAGAAAAAATAAACTATTAATAATAAAAAAACTAATTTCACCATACATATTATTCTTCAAATTTTACAACCACGAGTGAAATCAACAGCATAAAAAGTAGCATAAAAATCTTACCTTCCTAAAAGTACGGGGACGAGCAGAGGTACCAGCACCTGCAACCATTAAAACATTATAATAAAAAAAAAAAAAACACACAGTGAGATTAATAATAAAAGTTATAAAACCACAAAAGAAAAGCACAAAAATTCAAAATATTAGTATTTTTGTATCTGAATTTGATTCAAAGTTCCATCTTTTAGCTGAACGGATTCGAATCTAACAATTCATGCATTAAATACCCAATCACTTCCAAGTTTATTCGAAGCTAAAACTTAGGCTATAAAACTTTGAATTTAAAAGTATAAATTTCTCTATTTAGCATCTAAAATTTCTCACACACAAAAAAAAAAAAAAGAATAAAATCAAAAACAATACGCTAGAGCTGATCCAGCAGCTGAAAGGTTGGTTAGATGCTTAGATCTGATACCAGGAAACCTATACAAATACTTATAAGCACATGCATACGAATTAAAATCTATAAAAAAAAAAAAAAAAAGATAAAAACGTAGAAAAGGAAAAGAGAGAGAGAGTATACGGAGCTCTTCGGGAGTAGAGAAGTGGCGATGGCCGGTGGGCTTGCCCTTGAATTTTCCTCTTCCCATTTTTTTTTTCCTTTTTTCTGATTACAAAGAGAAAAGAAGGAAGAAGACGTCACTGAAAGAGTGGGGATTTTTTTTTTTTTACTCTATCAAAGAGGTTTTCATCGGTCGGATTGGGTCTGTGAGCTAGGATTAGGGAAAAGTTTTTTTGTCCAAGCTAAAGCTCGACCGGGTCGGGTTAAAAAACCCGTTTCATATTTAAAAAATTAATTTTATATATTTTATAATTAAAATTAAAAAAAAAATAATAATCGAAATCAAACCGGACCATCCTAATTACATAAACCTTTATTTAAGTTTGATTTAATTTAAATCGAAAAATGAATAATTTGTCTATGAACAATCTATTCCAACTTATTGAAAATTTATAAATTTAATTCATAAGCACACTTTTAAACTCAACTCGTTTTTTATTTTTATATTAAAAATTAAAAAATATTATAATTGCTTAAACAATGACAAATTTCAATTCTACTTATAGTATGGTGATAAATTTGATCATTAATCTTATAATTTTATTCGGTTTGATTCGAGTACATCCCTAATTTAATCTTATATTACATTAATTTTATATAGACATACTCATGGGCCAAGTCGGGCCGTGATCCGAATTTTTTCACCTTACACAGCCCCGGTCCTAAGCGGGCTCGGGTTACTGTTCATTTATATTAAAAAAATAAAAAAATATATATTTTATATTAATATTTATATACTTTTATAATAAAATTTAAATAATTCTATTTTTTTTATGTGTGAATAATGATTCGGACTGGATTAATAAAAATCATGTCCATGCTCTATCCAATACGAATCGAATCGAATGGGTTACCTGACCTTTGAGCAAGTATAATCTTATATCATCCCTTTTCTTTTTTCTTTAATAAATTTTAACAACATTATATTACATTAATTTTTGACTTGATTTATTTATATAGTTACACTAAAAATGTTTTTCTATTTTTTATTTATAAATTTGATACTTTTGAACACGACATAAATATAATATATTTAATAAATACGAAAATAAAATAATAAATATAATAATTTTAAATACAATTAAAACAACATTGTTTAATATTTTGATTCATTTAATGACTTATTTTATATTTATATAACTGATATAAAAAATAAATTACGACATAATTACATCAATTATCAAATCTAATTTTGTACGAACTCAACATTTAAAAAATAATAATAAATTAAAAGTAGAATGGTAAGTATGTTCCAAAACCAAACATGCCGTAAGCCCTAAACCCTCTTTTTAAGTCTTAAATCCTGGACACTTCTGTTCCAAAACGACGTCGACTTTCACCTAAGAAAGCGTCCTTTGGTTACTTTTCCTTCAAGTCCCTGAAATTGGCAAAGCCTTAGCAGAAGAAAAAGAAGAAGATGAGCAGTGAAGTGAAGAAAAACCCAAAGCAATTTCAGCTAAACCCAAAATGGGCTCAACTCCAGCAAGTACTTTTTTTTTCCTCTAAGAAGATTCTATCTTTATTTTCTTTTTCTTTTTTAAAGATTTTTACTCATTTTCTCTTTGGTTCACTTCTTGCAGAATCTGAAGTCACTCCAAAAATCCACAATCTGAAACCCCAAATTCAATATTAGGTAAAATTACTAGCAATTTTGCAGTATTTGTTTCTTTTTTTGTTGCTTTGGAGAAAAAGAAACAAATGGGTTTTTTTTAGGTTGAGAAAATTAAATTTTGACTTTTTTTTGGTTACTTTTGTGTCAGTTTTTTTTTTTTTTTTAATTTTAAATATTGGGTGGGATTGTTTTGTTTATAGGAAAGCGTAAGGGGAGGCCAAATTCAGAATCTGATGATGCTAAGCCTAATCCTTTAATCCCAACAAATGATGATTCCAGGTGCTTTACTTGTTATCTGATGCTTCAAAAATCAATCAAAGCATTGTGAAGTTTCATCTTGTTTATGGTCTTTCTTGTTTAATAGTGTTTCAGCTGACAAATAGAGTGCGGTCCAATATCTGCAAGTGTACCAATTTACCTTGAATTTTGCTGTTTAACTTGATTAAAGAGGTGATTCGACCAGAAATGGGAAGCAATGGGGTTGTTTAAATAGAATATTTAGTAAAACAATTACAAATATGGATCAATTATAGCGCAGCGCGTGTTTCCATCTTGTTTGATTACACTTGGGGTTTTATGGAAGAAGAAACTTATATTTCATAAGTTGTATTTATCAAGCAAGGAAGTAGAAGTAGGTCTATTTGGTTCTTATTTTGTGGTTTTATTGAGGAATAGAGATGTTGCAATAACTTTAATGCACAGGATAGTAGGGTCGCTCTATGGTGTGTTTAATGTGAAATGCGATTTTGATGTGCAATTGGATGCTGCTAGAAGCTTCATTCTGCCTTCATTTGAGTTGATTTGATGTGGTTTTTATATTACCATTTTCAATTACTCATCAACTGTATGACAGTAAGACAGATGTGCTAGCTATGGATTGTGAAGTGGTTGGTGTTGGTCAGGGGAACAAAAGTGCTCTTGGACGAGTTACATTGGTAACTTGGCTCTCCCTGCATCTTTGAATCTTACTTTCACATGTAATGATCTTATATTACCGATAGTCTAAATGCTATAATGGGATAGGTAATATATTAAATAAACATGTCTCTTGTCCCTGTTTAGTTTGGAATTCTTATTCTTACAATTTTAATAAGAACAAATAATATCTGATGCAGTGTAATGCTCTAATGTTAGGGTTAATTGCATTTATAATGTGTTGCTTTCACAAGTTCTTTTTTCTTCAGTGTCCTAATCTTTTGTGGGTTGATTTACTTTCAAGCGAGTGGTATGTTGTCTGATCATCTTTAGAGTTCAGGTTTTGTTTGTCCTTTTATCAGAAAAATAAGATACAATTGTAGTTAATGCACAAAAAAAATTAAATTTTATCTGTGGGTTATGTTAAGCATCCAACCTAAAACCAAATGGCAATAGGTGGAGAGGTCCAACTTGAATATAAGATCACAGGAAATCCAATACTTAATAGATGTGGGATAACACCACTTAATACTTCCTCTCACGTGTAGCTCAACAAGGGCCTACACGTGGACAACCTCACAAGGGGTGGTTAACCTCACGTGGGGTTAGGTAGGAAGAACATAACACACCAGGGCTCTGATACCATGTTAAGCATCCAACCTAAAACCAATTGGCAATAGGTTGAGAGACCCAACTTGAATATAAGACTACAGGAAAACCCAAGACTTAATAGATGTGGGATAACACCACTTAATAGGTTAATTTATACTTTTCCATTTAATTAGATTTAAGTTTAATATATTATTCTTTTTAGGGTGATTGATTACTTAGTACTTCAGTTAATGACAGGTAAATAAACGGGGAAATGTCATATATGATGAGTTTGTGTGACCAGTAGAACGCGTTGTTGACTTCCGCACACAAATTAGTGGCATTCGACCTCGAGACTAGAGGAAAGGTTGGCTTTAATTTGCTTTGCTGGTTAACAGAATGCTCTGAAACTTGGAGCATCATCTCCTGAAAAAGCCATTGGCTTACCATTTTTTTTCTATTGCATATATACTTGTGAACTTTTTCCCCTTTCATAGATGGAATGTCCTCCTTTTCCATTCATATATCCAGTGTCTTTTCAAGCAAAGGTTTCCTGTAAAGCATAAACTTCATGTGAAAAGAGGTAATCCCTTGTAATGCTGAGTGAATATTCATGATAAAAAAACCAATGTCAGGTTTAGAAACATTTGCCAAAGCGTTGTAAAGTACAGGAGGGTATGATTGCTTTGGGGAAGAATTTTTGGGCATAATGCATTTTTTTTTCTCTGCTGCAAAGGATTTCCGGGCTGTTCAGAAGAAAGTGGCAGAGTTGATCAAGGAAAGGATTCTCGTGGGTCATGCCTTGCACAATGACCTTAAGGTTTTCCATATCTGCTTTTGTTGTTTGGTTGGTTGTGTGGAAGTAGAAAACTGGCCCTGAGATTTTGATTTGGATTGCTTATTTTCAACAGGCATTACTACTAACGCATCCTAAGAAGGACCTGCAGGATACCTCGGAGTATCAACCCTTTCTAAAGTATCAATCTTTCCTCCCTTAACTACTATGGCCTAGATGGCTGCATTATAATTGAGTTTGTCCTACAATTTCTATGGTGCCTTCTTATAACAAGGATTGTTATTGCTACAGGGAAGGACGCAGAAAGGCACTTCGGCATCTTGCAGCAGAGGTTCTAGGTATTGAGATCCAGAATGGGGAACACTGCCCTGTAAGTAAAATGTTCATTATATAATTGTTCTTCAAAAACTTAGCAAAACATGAAATAATTACATTAAAATTATGCATAAAGACCTGTTGGTTGATTGATCTGTATGCTCTAAACTTAATTTGTTAGAAGGTTGTTGACATAACTAGTCCAAATCCAAGATGCTGACAGTCACAGGTTTGTCAATGGTTGGAGTTGGTGATTATGATCTTATGTAAGAGTGGTAATTTTGTTCATTTTAAGCATTTTTTGAGGATCTAGTATTTCATTCTTCGAGGCCAAAGTGCTAAGAAATAAGAATGCTGTCAATATGGCATGGCAATAAAGTGGCACAATTATGCTCTACTATCCGTAATTCGTCACAAGAGAGAGAGCAGTTTGGAAGAATACTTGGGACAGGAAAGCGTCTTCTCAAGTGTCCTTTTTATAGGATGCTGCTCCTCTGTTTAACTCTCAAAGGATCCCTAATATGGATAACTTAATTGGAAAGGCTAGTTTTGTTTTTATAGAGCTAATATGCAAGAAGATGCTGAAAGCATGAATCAACTAAACCATTGCTCTTGTTGAGTGAATTATGGTCTTTATTCTGAAACATATTCGGGTCGTTCATGAATTACACCACTCGTTTTGCGAGAGTGAGTTAGCTCAAATGTGTTTAGGAGCAAACAGAGGGAATGCTTTCCATATTTTTGCCCTGAACTTACAATCTATGTTACTCCGACTCTTTATTTTCGTTGAAGTACTCGTGTCTGACACCCAAGTCCGACACATAATCGGACAAGGGTATGGGGGTATGATCCTCCAAATATATGAAAAAACATAGAAAAAATTGAGCATACCCGTGTCGGACACATACCAGTATCCGACACTCACCCCCGAGTCCGAGTAACATAACCTACAATGCAACCTTTTCAATCTAATATGTGTTCTTATTTTTCAGGTAGAAGATTCTCGTGCTGCAATGCTCCTTTACCAGAAAAACAGAAAGGAATGGGAGAGAAGCGTTAAGGATCAAGTAAGACTCAAAGAAAAGCAGAAGAAACGCAAGCAGAGAAAGAAACCAAAGTCAGATAGCAACCATGCTCCAACTGCATCTTAGTGGTGGCTTGTTGCTTAATTCTTGTGCTTTATATTCAGAAATCTTCAGTAGGATCACCTTCATAGGGATTTACAGAATTCTTGCCATAAAGCTGAACTGGAAGACTGTGTTACTTGGACTCGGGTGTGATTGTCGGACAAGGGTATGTGTCCAACACGGGTATGTTTGATTTATTTTAAGTTTTTTCATGTATTTGGAGGATCCTTGGGGATCATATCCCCATGCGTCGGACACGGGTGTCGAACACGGGTACTTAAAAAAAAAAAATGAAAAGTCGGAACAACATAGCTGGAAGAACTCAGGATGCAGCATCGGACAGTGATAGCAACAGATTGGCTAACCTCTTTAGCTAGTACCTCCCATGCGAAAAGAACATAGTAAACTTTGTTAGCATGATGAGAAGAACTTATTTATGTTCCCCATTCTTTTGGAAGGAATTTGTAAAATGATTTATCACATTATTCATAAAATTTGCATTACAAATTCTACATTGACTTATATTATCAAATTTGTTTCAAAGTGACAGAATTTGGATTACCTTAGCACTTGAAATTTGATTATCAAATTTATGAACGGCAAAACTCGATTCGCTTTAAGGATTTTGATTTGAATTTGATCCTAGGGATTTTTTTTTTTTTAAAGTGAGGGCAGGGTGGAGTGAGGTGGTTTTGACAAATATTTGCTTTGTTATACCTTGTCTTATTTTTTTAAATTATTATTTTACCTTTTAAAATATTCTATATATTTATTTTATATTTTTAGTATATATATATATATACTAAAATCATATATATTAATATTTTATATACTTTATATATGTGTATATTATATATATACAAAAGAATTATATATACTAAAATTATGTTAATGAATAAATTATAATATATTTTTTATAATATTAAATTAAAAATAATTAGTAAAAATTGAAGTAGAGCGGTTATAAATGTAATCGACATCCATAGAAACGAATGTTTTTAATATGTATACAAAAATTGAACGAAGATGAATAAAACAATTCTCACTCTCATCTTATTTCATTGTAATCCCTAATCAAATCCAGTTTGCAAATGCAAATATATGAATTTCATTCAATCAATCATCAAGCTTCTATAATAAACCAAAGGGATTAAAATAAGAGATTTAAATGGTTGTTCTCTTCAACTTCTAATTATAAAGCCTCTAAAGATAAAAATTTAGTTATATTAATATTATTCCATTTTAATTTATTTATCATTTAAGTTAGTAGAAGTTATTAAAGTTCCGTAGACATGTCCCGCCTGGTCTGGTCGGTACGGCCTGATTCGGGCCTGGTTTTAGACAAGATTTTACAAATTCAAGCCTAATTTGGGATATTATTTAATTAATCAAAATATTTTTTAAGTTTTAATTTTAAGATATATATATAAATATTAAAATATTAATTTTTTTTTTTTATAAAAAAATTCAAGTCCTTGAAGCCTAACGGACTGAGTCGAGTCTTGGATAAAGATTTCAAATAATCAACCGAGCCAGGCTCGGTTCAACCCGATTCATGAATAGATTTAGATTTCTATTTGATATAAAAATAATAAAAACCAAAAATAAATAGTGAAAAAGTAAAATGTAAAAGCATCTATCAAGCTTTTAAAGAAGATTGAGTTATTTTAGCATAATATATATTTATTTAAAAATTAAAAAAAAAAAAAAGACATTGACAAAGAAACAACAATGTCGGGTGGTGGGCTTTTTAATAACCGTTTACTGTTCAGTTTTGTCCCGACGTTTATTGCAATTTTAATATAAAATATGTTTAGTACGTTCAAAAAATAAGTGAACCTCCTAAGAAAAAAACAATAGCTTGCATTAGAACATCGATCAATGGGATCGCTTGCTCAATTATCATGAGAATAAGCTTGTAATTAGACCTGTTTATGAGTCGAGTCGGGCCAGACCGTGGCCCGTTTTTTTCATATTTTTTGCCCAGGTCCGGCCCTGGGTCGGGTCGGTAGATCTGAATTCACTGTTCATCGAATTAAAAAAATATTTTTTAATATTTTTATAATTAAAATTAAATAAAATAATATTATTATAATAGAAAAACACTATTCCAGGCCGGGCCGGATCGGTCCCGAACAAAAATATCCTGTCCAGGCCCGGTCCAATAAGGGATAGGCCTGCAGGGTCGAACGGGCTGCCCGGCCCATGAGCAGGTCTACTTGTAATGCAAGAAATGATTTGACATAAAAGTAAAAATCATAGAACAAAGTGCCTTTTAGTGAAGGATATGATAAACAACGACAAAATGAGTAGTGCGAGGAGCAAAATGAGTAGAGCGAGTAGCTGCCATAAATCGACTAATAATATGTATTGTTACTGCATAAGCAATATAATGTCGTGTAACAATAAGATAAATAATACTCTCAACCAGTTGTTGGTAAAGAGTATGATCATCCAAATGTTTGCAATTTGTTGGAGTAATTTTCACATTGGCTTTAATAGAAGTAAAAACAATCTTACTATAAGTCAAACCAACACGACATAAAAGAACATTAGCCATATTAGCTTGGGAAGATAATATTCCGTACCATCAAAACAGACTTCTAATCCAAGAAAATAAGTAAGATAACTGTAAGTCTTTCATCTAAAACTGTTGACTGCTTAAATTTTGATATATCCTAAAAACTTGAAAACTAGTTTTAGTTTTATATACCTATTTACAGTTAAACACAAACTTTTCGAGAGACAAGTCAATTAATTCTCAAATATGTGTTTTCTCTAAAACCTAAGGATGGTAATGGATAGTGCAGATTTGGATATTTATAATTATTTGATTTATTTTTTGCAGATTCAGATAAAATACGGATTCAAATATTATAATTACTATTCATAACGGATTAGGAGCGGATGCGGATATGAAATCTCGGATATCTATTATCCGAATCCGCATTACTTATGCGGATAATGGATTCGGATATCCGAATCCGCTTACTTTTGCGGGTTCAGATTCGAATATCCGAATTCATTATCTTTTTATTTAAATTTAATTTAATTTTTATATTTTACTTATTGAATTCAGATATTTAGTGAATTCAGATATCCGACGGATAATGTTATTTAATTCGGATTCGGATAGTAATATTCAGATTTAATACGGATAATGAACGGATTTGATTTTTAAAACAATTTTACGAATTCAAATATTATAAAAAATACAAATATCTGATCTACTACTATCCTTACTAAAACCTAAAACCTGTAACTCTTTTGTCATTGCTTACTATCAAAGAATGACAATTCTAAATTCTCGAAATGTATTAAGATTCAAATAAAAAACATAATAACAAAATAACAATGATAATTACAAAAAACAATTAAAGAGCAGAGTTAATGGAAAAGAAGATTAGTAATATATTAAAAAGTTAAAGTATCTTATATTATTATAAAGGGAGTAGCTGAGTTGTATCATTTGTCAAGTGACATTAATTCAGTCAAAAAAATTACAAAAAAATCAAAATTAAATAATCTATACTATTATAAAGGAAGTGGATAAGTTGGTGTCATGAGTCAAGTGACACCAACTCTGTCAAAAAAATACAAAAAAAAAAATTAAAATAATAACAAAAAAAATTAAAGCATTTATGTATTTCAAAATTTTAAAAATGTGTTTACGTTTTGATAAACTCCTCTTATCTATTTACATAAATTTAGTTTTGATAAAATCAAAAAAATAATTTTTCAACTTATTTTTTTCCACTATAACACTACATGTTTTAACTTCCCTTTTATCCACTAGGGCATTATTTATCACTTTTATTATTTATGTTTTTTTTATTCTTTTAAATATTATAGAAAAAAATATCAAATGCATTTGCATTTGTCATAAAAGTTAATTATTATAACAGAAGTGACTGAGTTAATGTCTCGAGTCAAGTACACCAATTTAATTGATGAAATTACAAAAAGATCAATTAAATTATTATATCAAATAACATATCATTATATCAAGGATATTAATGTATTTTCAATTTTATATATAATTTTTATTTAGAAAAAATTTATCAAATTTTTTTTTTTAAAAACTATTCACTTCTTAAAAAACTATCCATATACATACAAACAACCCATTAGTCAATTTTTTTAACATTTTTTTATTTTATTTTTTTTCTCATCCACCAATATAATAGATGTGTCATAATCTAATATTATTAATACAAATTAACAAATCATTAATTGTGTCCCCTTTTAAGAATTCAAACAATTTAGCATAACTCTAAATTTATTACCCGACGAATCATAATATCATAAAATATATATAAATATAAAACGCACGGGACTCCCCTGATTTGGCGACAAAATTAGGGTCGAAAGTCGAAACCACCCACCAAAAATTTATATATAACGCTTTTTTTTTTTTTTTTTATCAAAAGTTCTAAACCATTGTCAAAACAAAATCTTGTCCCTCTTCCAGCTTTCTCTACTAGTCTACTTCATAAAAACACCCAAAAAAAACAATATTTTTTTTTTAACTACACGTACTATAACCCAAAACCCAAAACATTAATCAAAATTTATTTTTCAAGAAAGACAAAAAAAAAAAAAAAGCCCGCGCAAGAGAGAGTTGGAATAGATGGGTCGGCCTCCGAGTAATGGCGGCCCTGCCTTTCGTTTCACCCAAACTGAGGTTTTTTTTTTTTTTTTTTTTTTTTTTTTTTTTTTTTTTTTTTTTCAAATTTAGTTACATTGCATGTATTTGAATATGGATGTTGGGTAGTAGTGGTTTGTATTTTTAGTTCAAAATGTCAAATGGGTCAGTTAGATTGCTTGTTTTATTCAATTTATTTCTGGGTTTTTGATTTAAAGTTGTCTGCTAATTTTCTGTCTTTGATTACTTTGATTGATTGAGTTTTTTTGATAGATTATTTAATAGTTAGCTTAGATATTGTTGCTCTTTGTTAATGGTAATTATTCTTATTTTTTAAATGCTTAGACTTCTTCAAGATTTTACCTTTGTTAATCTAATTTTAGTATTTTTGGTAAATAACCATATTTTTAAATGCTTAGACTTCTTCAAGGTATTACCTTTGTTAATCTATATTTTTGGTAAATAACCATAATGCTATGCTCGCGCCCTTAAAATCGCCCAGGAAGGGGCTTTGGATATCCTGACCGTATTAAAAAAAAAAATAGTGCTCCGGTCATGTTTTTAAAATTGGAAACTTTAATGTGGAGGTTAAATGAAAATTCCAGTAGGTATCAAAATCAAAAGTTGCAATTTTGGTAAAGTCAGATTCTTCTGACTTTAAGGTGTAATGCCCTATGTTAGTGTGAGTGTCAAATACTGGTATGTGTCCGATACGGGTATATTCAATTTTTTAAAGTTTTTTCATGTATTTGGAGGGTTCTTGGAGGGTCAATATCCCCATACCTATGTCTGGATATGTGTCGGACACGGATACTTAAAGAAAAATTAAGAGTCGGAGCAACATAGGTAATGCCCTTCTAATAACATGGATGGGAAAAAAAAACATGGATGGGAAACATGAGACTGAGAATTTTACTTCTAAATATATGAAAGAAAAAGTAATTGTAAATAGAATTTGGTGTAACTATCATTGTGTCCGTCTGTATGAGGTGTGTTTGATTATGATGCAATGTAATTTTTAGTCAGCTGCTTCTTTGGTTATTGCTCAAGGTAATACTGAAATCATTATGCATGTAAAATAACGTAGTATAGTTTTTCGTTTAGCATCTTTTTCTCCCGTGTTTTAATTCTTTAAACAATGAGTTTGTAACATAATCTCTGCATCAAGGTTGTGGAGATGGACACTGTTCTCCAAGAGCACCATAATCAAATGCCTGTTCGGGAGATCCTTGTAAGTCTTGCGGATAAGTTCAGGTATGCATTAATTTCCTTAAGAACATTATGTAGCATGATGTATATTTCTTTCCTCCTTATAAGCAATCGAAACTGTAAGGAAATTTTCTTTGGTTGTAGTGAGTCAGCAGATCGGAAAGGGAAGATTGTTGTGCAATTTAAGCAAGTAAGAACTTGATTTCGTTTTTGTATAATGAGGAAATATTTACAGCCCTTTACTCTGGAAAACTTTTGTGTAGGTATGGAATTGGTTCCAGAATAGGCGCTATGCAATAAGGGCAAAATCAAGTAAGGTTCCTGGGAAGTTAAGTATTACATCTATGCCTCGGGATGATTCAAATCCTGTGAGAAATGTGCCTCAACCTGTTGCTGCTCCCATGCCTCCCCCTATGACTGCTCCAATGTCTGCAGCTATGCCTGCTTCTACAGGTAGAATGAGTTCTGATTCTGTCTTTAAAGTCTTGAAGGCCTCCTTTCTTTTTCCTAAATTTGGGGTTACGAATCGGATGCTCTGCCGTAATGTTTAAAAAACCCGATCGAAGGTTGAACCGGTAGGTGTGTCGCTTCTTGGTTCAACCGGCTGCTTCAATCAAGGAAAGTTTTGGCCGGTTCAGTCAAGGGAAAGTTTTGTTGTTGAAAAAATGATTTTTGTATTAAATAAGTACTAAAGTAGTGCATATTTAACAAAAGCATGCATTTTTACTCAGTGGTTTGGTCATTAATAAAACACTAAGAGGTAGAGTTCAAATCTTACCACCCACAAATTTTTTTTGAAATATAAAATAATAAAAAAAGTTCATAACCGGTTCAATGTCGAAACGGTCTTGTATAACCTGATTTAGCCGGGTGTTTGACTAGTTCGACATATCTCCGGTTTTGTATACCTCATCGGATCAGACAGGCCTCCAATTCCCAGTTCAACCGGTTGGTCTGGTCTGGTTTTTCATCACTGCTCCATCGTCCATATGGTTTTTTATGTGAGATATTGAAGAAGAACGTAATGGGGCACTTTGTGTGTGGATGTGTTCTTATGTTGCAAATATCCGGTTTTGTCTTTAAATGTAATGCATAAGATTACTAGTATATATTTTTCCCATCATAAATGTTAGTTTAACAATTCATTAAACTCTTTATTACAAGTTAATTAAGATAACCATTAGGTTAATATTATAAGGTACTAGTGTTTTCAAGGGCACAAGGCGTACTCTAGGCGTTAGAACCCTTATATTGCCTGAGGTACAAGATGCTAAAAAAGCGCTCGTCTAAGTGAAGTAAGGCGAAATATGTATATATATGTGCTTTTGTATGTGTGTTTGTGTATATATACAAAATAAGCTAAGATATAATTATGATAACAATCTCTAAAGAGTGGTCCAGTTTATCTTACAAAACATGCAAAATTTTCTTTTTCTGTTGTTGGCCAATATGCATGATTTCTTTATGGTCTCGTGTTTGTTGTTGAATCAAACATTGAGAAGTAGCGAGTTTGATATTGTCCCATTCTTTTACTATTAAAGGTACAATTAATGAAAAAATTAAAAATTAAAGAAATTAAAGAGAAATTCAATCAGGTGGATCTTTTTACACCTACTGCCTTACAAAAAAATGCGGCTAGGTGCACCAGGCATGCGCCTGAACAAATGTGCCTCGTTTGAAAGGGTTTGAGGTGCTTTTGTTGTCTGGTGCTAAGGTGAAACACCTAGGCGCATGCCTTAACAACATTGTAAGCTACTTTAAGGGCGGGCACCTGCTCTGCCACAAAACAAAAGCAGAGAAGATGCTGTGCATTCTACTTTTGGCTGTGTATTTTTTTCTTCTCTTATTATACGTTGATAATTTACCGTTGAGGGAGGGATTTGACTAATCTCTACTTCAGAAATCAGTTTTTATGAAAAGGATTTGTATGAGAAGAGATAAACTCATTTCACATATTATGAACCTATAGTTATCCAAATGCATCTTTTAGTTGTTTATGAACATTATGACTATATGAATAAGATAAACTTGTCCACTGCATGAATCAAATCAACAGATTGACTTCTGTTAAAAGCATAAATTTTAGTGATAATGTCAATTCTCCTGGGTGATGATCAACAGACAAATTAAGAACTAGCTCCTATGCATGAGATATCACCTATATGCACACTCAGCAGGTTCAGCATTAGATTTGACATCTATAGATGTAAAAGCCACACATTGGAAATCACTTACATTGTTTTATAGGAGTGTGCACTGGTTTGCAAAAGTTCCAATCGGTTCTAGAGGTAAAAAGGAGTAAAAACTTAACAACCCTTCATAGCATAAAAAGTGATTAAGAAGCCTAATTAGTCAGTGTTTAGAAAGAAACTAGAGTTCTTCTTCAATTTGAGTCGTCCATGCCTCCCAATGTTAAATATCTTCTTCGTGTCATCACACTTCAGATTAATAGCCCTTATTTTCTGCATCCAGGTGCAGGTGCAGGAGTTGCAGGTGCAGGAAGGCATATGTCAGAATCTTATATGGAATTTGAAGCTAAATCTTTAAGGGATGGTGCATGGTAAGTTTGCGGTTCTGATTGGAAAGTTTGGAGGCAGATGCTTCCCTTTGTCTTATTTAAATTTTGTTTCTCTGATAAACAAATCATTTGCAATCAACCCAGTTCTCTTAATCTCCTTTTTTCAGGTATGATGTTGCAACCTTTTTGGCCCATAGATATTTGGATACAGGTGATCCGGTAATTTTTTAGCCCCGATGTCACTGCAAATGCCGGTGCAAGTACTGATTCACTGTTGCATGAGTTGATAAATTACCAACTCTGATTATTCTCTTCTTATTTCTTATGTTTACCTGATCCCATCTTTCTGTTTTTGACCTGAAATTGGTTAGATACTTTTGAAGTTTATCATCTTTACATCTTTTCTGTTTCACTTTCAAATAAAATGTTTCGATGGCGATGGTTCTCTACTATAAATTTTCTAATAGTTTATACAGAACTCAAAAATACCACAATTTGCCATTTGCCATCTAAGAAAAAGAATTCCAAAATATCTTGCTGTCTTTTGCAGGAAGTACAGGTTCGGATTGCTGGTTTTGGACCAGAGGAGGATGAGTGGATTAACATTCGCAAGCATGTCCGGCAACGGTCCCTCCCATGTGAAGCATCTGAGTGTGTTGCAGTTCTTCCTGGGGACCTTGTACTTTGTTTTCAGGTGTATTTTCCGCTTACAATTTCCGATCAATGATGGCATGCAAGCAATCCTTGAGAGAACACATATTTCTTTTAATCAAAGCTTTACTTAGAATTCATTTTTTCAATGCTTTCAAAATTTTTCAGGAAGGTAAAGATCAAGCTCTTTACTTTGATGCCCATGTCCTTGATGCACAAAGGCGGAGGCATGATATAAGAGGTTGTCGTTGTAGATTTCTGGTGCGCTACGATCATGACCAGTCCGAGGTATTAGTTAATTACTTGATTATTGTTTTAAATTGTTTTGGCTTATGGGAAAAAAAGCCGTTTTCTTTCTTTCCCCCCCTTTTTAAACTAAATAATATGTTAGGGAGTTAGGACTGTCCGTATCTATCAGCTGCTCTGGCATGGGTTTTTCCTATTATACAGGGAACAACAGACATAAGCGCTGGAGACATCCCCCTTACCACTCACACACCCCAAAAGAAAGGACCTAGCATGTTAAATCTATATTACTCGGACTTGGGGATTGAATGTCGGATACGGGTATGTGTCCGACACGGGTATGCTCAATTTTTTCTATGTTTTTCCATACATTTGGAGGATCGAACCCCCACACTCATGTCCGAATATGTGTCGGACACGGGTACTTAAGGAAAAATGAAGAGTCGGAATAACATAGTGTTAAATGATTACCTATGTATTGTATTGTTTTTGTCCTACCTTTTGATGACTCTTAAAGATGTTCACTATAATAATAACATAAACCTTCATCCCTTAGGAAATTGTAGCTTTGAGGAAGGTTTGCCGTCGGCCGGAAACTGATTACAGGTTGCAGCAACTGCATGCATCAAGTAACTTGACATCCACCGATCAGCAGAAAACTAGCACTGATCATTCTACAGCCTCAGCACCAAAGGTTTTTAGTTCACCAACTGAACCAATGCAGAATCCAGATGCATCCACGACAGCCCCAGTTTCACATGCTAACGTTTCTTTAGCTGCACAAATTACAAATCCAGAATCTAAAATTGCTGGAACCATCTATGTTACTCGGACTCAGGAGTGAATGTCGGATATGAGTATGTGTCCAACACAGGTATGCTTAATTTTTTTTAAGTTTTTTCATATATTTGAAAGATCATATCCCCGTATCCTTGTCTGAATATGTGTCGGACATGGGTGTCCGACAAAGGTACTTAAAGAAAAATGAAGAGTCGGAGTAATATAGGGAACCATGAGTCCTAATGTAACCAATCCTGGAATTTCCCCCCAGTGGCAATGCTGTGGCTGCTGCTACCACTGGCCCTAGCTCAGAGACGGATGTACAATGGGGCAAAGGTCACCACTGAAATTTTAAAAAAAATTTCGGATAATATTATGTAATTATTACAAATTCAAGAAAGTTTTAATTTTATCTTCATTGAAATTTAGTTAGTATTTCACTTTAAATTTTATTAATAGTATTAAAAGTGATTTATTTAAAATAAAAAAAAAAATTCTTTTCTTAAAAATTTAATAGTAGAGCCGATCCTCGGGAAAGAATGTCGGATATTGATATTGATATATAATTAACACAGGTACATTTAAAGGTCAATTTTCATACTCATGTTTATCGTACTTCAAAAAATATAAAGAATAAAAACATATTGTATAACATCTTGTTTCCGTGCCTCATCTTCAAATATCATTTTTGGTAGAGGGTATAATAATACAATCTGCCAACTGAATTTTGCCTTTAAATTTTCTGGGAAACTATTGCAATTTATCCTCCCATGATTGAATTCTCATTCAACAGGCAAAGGCAGTTAGTAATAGGTGGTGGAGGAGCAGTAGGTTTTGCTGCCATTCAGCTTTGCAATAGCAGCAGGGTGCCATGTTACAACTAGAGTTGTAATCTAGTCGAGCCGAGCTCGAATAGTGAGAAGCTCGAGCTCGACTCGAAACTTTGCTCGAGCTCGACCGAATATCATTTTCTAAGCTCGAGCTCGACTCGAGATATAATCGAATTACTCGAGCTCGGCTCGATTAAGCTCGTTTACTTAATTTACATACTCGAGCTCGAATTCGAGCTCGTTTCATATACAATTTTTTTGCATTTAAATAATGATAAAATGATAAAAAAAAATCTTACACAACAACCAAAAAAGTAAAATTCTCAATCAAAATTACATGAGTACAAATCATTAAACTTGAAAATAAAATCCTTGTCCCATTCAACATAATCTGTGAGATTCAAGAAGAAATAACAAAGGCTTTGAAAGTAAGTGCTGAAGATGATGATTTCAAATTCACAAGTTACCAAGCAGCGAAATTTCAAGGTGAGATTTTGAACATCAAACAAGAGAATACCAAAGTTGCAGATGAACTGCAAGCTGATTTAGATCATATAACAGCACTACAGCTTGAAGTTGAGAGGACAAAGTTGACTCAGGCAAAGTTGACTGAAGATTGGGGACTTTTCAAATAACTATCAAAGCCAAAGACCCAACAAAAATTTGATATTCAAGAAAGCAAAAAGCCAAAAAATCTCCAGATCTCTTTAATCTTCATTTGATTTAATCTTCATAGATTACACACCATATAAATTAAATAAATTTTCTCTCAATAACAATCAAAAAGGAAAAATATTGAAATTTTATAAGAGGAAGCTAACAATTAGAAGAAGATCCAAAAATGTTGAAGATCCAAAGATGTTGTGAAGGAGAGAATGTTAAAGTGAGGTGCGGCAAGGGCTGAAGCATGAAAAGATAGGAATTTTTTTTTAGGGTTTAGGGTATATATATATATATATAAAGAGTAAAATAGTAAAATATTATTATATATTAAAAATATATATTATAAAATAAAAAGCTCGATTAGGCTCGCGAGCCGTTCGAATCGAGTATTGAGATATTCGAACTCGGCTCGCTCGATAGCTCGAGTTCGGCTCGATAATGACCGAATCGAATTTGAGTTTTTTTCGAGCCGAACTCGAGTAGCTTACGTGCACATGTGTCTCATTTACACCCATAGTTACAACTACTTGTGGAAATCAAAGTATAAATCAAGTGATGACAGCAGGTGCTGAGCAGGCTGTTGATTACACTGCTGAGGTGGTGAATTGATAATTTATTAAGTTATTAATTTGTTTATGATAGATGTTTGGAATGATTACTAATCGACACTGCCTTATTTTGATTACACATTTGAGCTATATTGCTTCAAAATTTTTTTTTTTTTGAAATATCACTACTAGAGGAGGGCGATTTATAGATGAAATCTTTTCGTCGGTAAAACAATTCTTTATCAATCAAATTTTCATTATTACCAATGAAATTTTTCAAAATTTCTGACGGAAAAAGAATATTAGCGACAGATTCATTCCGTCGATAATTTCCGTCAATAAAAGTTTAGCACGAACGTCCTAGATTCCCGCCAAATTTTCACCGACGAAATTACCAGCATTACCGACGGAAATTCTGTCGGTGAAAATAATACATGGTTTTTGAAATATTAATAAATAAAAATTAATAATAATAAAACTAAACGGTCAAAAAACTATTACCGACGGATATTCCGTCGGTATTAAATCAATTTCGTTGGTAATACTTTTTGACCGTTCACTTTATTTACCGACGGAATTGACTTATTACGGAAAGATATTTAGTCGGTAATAGGTTTTTTTACGATTTTTTATACATATTAAATGCAAATTTATTAAAAAATTAATTAAGGGGTTTAAAGTGAACGGTCAAAAATTATTACCGATGGAATTTTCGTCGGTGAAAGATAATTCTGTCGGTGATTTGTTACCGACGAAAAATTCTAATACCAACGGATAAATTTTGAAATCCCACCAAAACTAGACCTGCTCATGGGCTGGGCCGGGCCGCGGCTCGTTTTTTTTCATATTCTTTAGAATCCAGATCTTGTAATCATGATTGTGAAAATTTTCTTTTTGGTATTCAAGGATACATTTTAGTACACGTCGGCAAAAGATTTGAACTTGAGAGACCTTTTAGAGTAAAAATACATAAAAAAATACATGATTTTTATGTAATATTTCATTTTCATTCATAATTTTTAAAAATCCATGATCTTTTAAAATGTTTCAAATTTATTCCTTTCATTAATCATTTTTAAAAAGTTAACGGAATATATCACGTCAATTGTTATGTGTATGTTTATATGACGTAAATTTTAGCTAAAAATGTCAAGAGTTCACATTTTTTGTCACCCAGATATCCACATGGACATACACGTGATCTGAGATAAATTTTAATGACGATTGATGTATGAATTTTGAACATCTTGAATGGAAATAAAATATTACACAAAACTCATCGATTGTGACATAATTTACTTATTAGAGCATAAAATTTGATGCATAAAAACATTTGAACCACACCAAAAATTGTATTTTCTTTATGGTATGAATGAATTGAAAGATCAACATGAATATATATGTTTCCTGCACAAGCAACTGTTATTAGGGTAAAATCAAGAAAATAGAAAGAAAGGGTATATATATATATATATATATATATATATATTATAACACTTACTGTAAAGACAAATAATTCCCCAAGAAGACCAGCAGCAGCTTGAACAGCTTTTTCCTCATTAAGGGGGAGAATCAAAATATGGGTTGATCGTCCATAGATTCTTCTTTGCATTCTCGTTGAGAAACGATGGTTTGCCTGCATGCATTTGAAAGCTATAACTCATTCAATTTCCTACATCATCACATTTGCCTTTTTCTTAGATTTTGGTAGAAATTACATTTTTGTAAGTATTTACTATTTAATGGCAATTTTATCGGCTTTTTTATTACAATATAGCAAAAAAAAAAAAAATTTACCAAATTACCGTTGCTTTTTGATTATTTCTCAAAATACGGACCTTTTTTTTTCAGCTGGGAAATCGCCAATCGCCACCCCCATGGCGATTTCCCTTGGTATTTTTAGCAAAATTTGCTAAAAACACGTATATTTTTTTTTTTCAATTCTTAGAAAAATTTAAAAAACATGACTCAATAGTAAATTTATTGTGAAATGATATAATGAATAAAAGTTATTTGAAAAAAAGAAATGAATAATTAGAAATTATTATAAAAAATATTATAAAGACAAAATTACTCTTAATGAAAAAACTTATTTTTTTTTCTTTCATTAAGGAAATATTATTTTTTAAAAATTTTAATTGAAAATAAATTTAAAAAATAAAATATTTAAATAAAAAAAGTAAATAAAAAATTTAATTTTTTTTTAAAAATTAAAAATTTTTATTTTCAGAATATTTATTTTTTAATTAAAAATTAAATTAAAAAATAAAAGAAAAAGGGAAGAGAAAAGAAGGTTTTTTTATCAAGGATAATTTTGTCTTTACAATATCCTTTATAGAGGTGCTCATGGGACGGGCCGGGCCGCGGCCCGTATTTTTTTTCTTTTCTGCCCAGGCCCGCCCGTTTAAGCCCGAATCACTGTTCATTGGAATAAAAAAATAATTTTTTTATTTTTTTAATTAAAATTAAATAAAATAATATTATTATAATAAAAATCACTGTTCCGGGCCGGGCCGGCCCGGAACATAAATTATCTTGCCCGGCCCCGGCCCAATACGGTCCGAGCCTGCCGGGCTGCCCGGCCCGTGAGCAGGTCTAATCCTTTATAATAATTTCTAATTATTCATTTCTCTTTTTCAAATAACTTTTATTCATTATACCCTTTCACAATAAATTCACTATTGAGTCATGTTTTTTAAATTTTCCTAAGAATTGAAAAAAAAAATATATACATGAAGGGAAATCGCCACTGGCGATTTTCTTTCATGTTTTTAGCAAAATTGGCTTAAAATACCAAGGAAAATCGCCATGGGGGGTGGCGATTTCCCTTAGTATTTTTTTGCAAAATTTGCAAAAAACACCAAGGGAAATCGCCACCCCCAATGGCGATTTCCCTTGGTATTTTTTACAAATTTTCAAATTTTAACGCTGGGAAATCGCCATGGGGGATGGCGATTTCCCAGCTTGGAAAAAAAACAGCCGTATTTTGGGAATTAATCCGAAACCAACGGTAATTTAGGATTTTTTTTTTTTTGCTATATTGTAGTAAAAAACCCCAATTTTATCATTATTTATTCTATTATGGAATATATTGTGTTTCTAAGACAAAATTGCTATAAATAAGTTGCATTCATTTCATTTCAATGCTATATATGATATTTACGATTCATTCTCAATCTAAGTTTTCTGAACCAGGGCGAAGCCAGAAACATCATTAGTAAGAGTCGAAACAATAAATCATATTAACGAAAGACTGAGTTTTAATTAATGGAGTCAAAATAAATTTCATATATAATAAATTTATATTATTAAAATAATAGGACAATAGTGGGTAAACTTCCTAGGGTATTGATGGCAATTTCTTTGTATTTCTTTTTTGATAGAGTTGTTCCAAGTTCGAACCCTAGGTTAGACGCTAATGTGCAGTTGCTCCACTCATGCATCTTGCATATCGAATAGCATCAATAAGAGGCTGCCAGTGTTCGAACTCAAAATCTAGAATCATAATAAAGAAACAAAAAATTCTAAAAGAAATTCTTTATTAGAATTTAGAAGTAGTTATTTATAATCATGAAAAAGAAAAATATGATATCCGAGTTTAATCCAGTTAGTTCATACTGTCACATTTAAGAAGTGACATCTAACATGTTTTGGTTTAAATCTCAATACTTGCAATCCCTTCTTTTATCCCGAAACTATGACCTCCTTTGTAAAAAAAAATAAAAAAAATATGGGATAAAATATTTTTCTAGAACTACTTTTGTAAAAAAAGAAAAAAAAAATCCAACCAACGTATGAGAATACCTTCGTAAGAGTCACATATTTTACATTCAGAAACAAAGTTTTAAATTAAAATTTAACTTCTTTTTTCTACGATTTTACCCAAAAAAAAAAAAGAAAGAAAGAAAGCAATAAATTAAGAAGAAGAAACCTGGGCAACATTGATAATGAAGTCTCGGAATCTGGGGTGAAGGCCAGCACCTTTCTTAAGCTTATCGGCTATGGGTTTGGAGATAGTTCTTAGGGCTAATGTTCCTAACTTTACAACTGGTATGATCATGTTTATCACTCTTTTTCTTTTTAATAATCTTATAATTAGGGATAAATTAAAGAAGAAGAAAAAGTTGTAGATGTTCAATTTTTCCCGAAGGGAAAATTATGGTAAAAATGGAGAGTTCATAAGACATTGATACTAAGGTAGATTTGAGTGTAAAAGAAGAAATCTAGTGTTTCTTGAAGAGGAAGCAAACGATTTATCCATTAGTTTTTCTTTTTTCTTTTTGGCTAGAATTTATCCATTAATTCATAAGGGCTAAAAACTAGGAATATGCAGTGATGTGTCCGGACTCTTATAGTTTTGTCCAAGGATCATGCTATCCACTTGATTTGATGGATCTGATTCAAATTGAATTAGGTTTAAAATTGGATATTTTAGATTTGAATTGATTAATTATTATTTAATTAATAAAAATTTAATTTTTAAAAAATTTAATTATAAAATATATAAATATTAATATAAAATAATTTTTAATATATTTTAAATCGTAAAACGATTTTTCGAACCCAAATTTCGACAAATCAAAATTAGTCTTGAACATATAGATTTTTATTATTAAGATTTGACCTAGTCCAGTTTAACCACGAATAGCTCTATTGTGAGTAGAGGTGTCCATTGGTCGGATCGGGTTCGGGTCGGGTTGGGCCATGTATAGTATCAATATGGGTCTCAAATTTTGTCCAAGCCCGTCCATATTTGTAAATTGATAGCTCAAATCCGTTTAGACCGTCCATATTATTTTTTTTAAATATTTTTTTTTATTATTTACTTTTTATTAATTTTATATATATTTTTTCTTTTATTAAGTTCTTAAACATGGACAACTTAACATAATTTACATATTTTTTAATGTTTACATTATAATATTATATATATTTAATTTTTATATGACATAAATTACATATATATATATAAATATAAATAATATATTATTTAATTAAAAAACGGGCTGGGCCGGGCCGGTCTCGGGCCTTGAATGTTGGAGCGAAAGCCCGGCCCATATTTTAAACAGCTTAATTTTTTTGCCCAAACCCATTTTTTGAGTCTAATATTTTTGTCCAAACCCTCTCAAATATGGACGGACCTTCAAGTTTGGACGGATAACTGACCTTTGGATAGGTCTAATTGTGAATTGGAGAAGTGAATTAGGATATGCAACTTTATTTTAAAATATTTTTTATATTTATTAGTTGCTTAGATAAAGTAAAAGAATCTTTAGTTGAAGTTGTTGAGTAACACATCACATCATTTACAAATCATTGGATTTTTAAAGAAAAGAAAACGATTTGGGTGATTGCATTTTACTGATGGGGAAGAAAAATAAAACTCAAAGTATAAGACGAAAGGAGTAAATATTAGATGAGTTCATGAGTCATGTTGATGTTAATAGTGAATTTAATTGAGTTTCATTATTCACTTCAATCTCAACTCAGCTCAAACGAATTATCCATTTTAATACTCGATTCCATTAAATTCAATTATCATATGGTTAGACAAAAATTGAAAATACAAGATAAATGTATTTAGAAATTTTATAAAAGTTAAAAAAAAAAAAAGTTAATTAAACACCCAAAAAAACTAAAACTTTGAATTTGTAATTGAAAATAACTTGCATCTAGATCTGTTCACAGATCAGATCTTAGATAGACTTTTAGTAATTCGAATCGATATGACTTGATCCGGATTATTATTAAATAATAAAATATTTTTATTTAAACATTATTATCAAAATATATAAAATTCTAAAAATGCAACTTAGCCAACTAGGACTAAGACAAATGAGTCATACACTCATAGTTCATACATGGAACCAAAAGGTCATGAATCATGGGATCCAAAGTCCAAACCAATCACATAAAACCCTAACAAGCCTAAGCCAAGTCTCCTAACCCTAACCACAACTAGCCAACTCAAAGCCAGTGGTCCAAGCTTGGACCACCTAATCTTGAACCATATGGCAAAAGATTTACTTCACTCCCACCTAACATGGCAAAATCTCATGATCTTGGATCAAAATCCTCAAATGTCATATCCCCCCACTTTCTCTTGTGACATTACAGTTGGCTTAAACTTGAATTTGGGCTGGATTTAGAATAATGACAAATCATATACTTTAATGCACAACTATTTTTTATTCTATTAAAGAATCTTAACATCTAACTTTCAATACTACTTTTGTCTTGTTTTGGTCAAAACCCACACTCCTTTTCAAGTAAAACCCTTGACTCTCTAATTATTTCTCTCATCATTTCACTTTAAAGTTAGGGTTTTTTCATCTATAAAAAAGTCTAGTTATTCTATGTTTATAAATACTAATTAAAAATTATTTAATTATTATTTTAAGATTTTTTTTTTATATTTAATGAATTTCAAAACATAATAATTCATTAATTATATTTTTCTTTAAATATAACCTTAATCAATATTATTAAACATCTATTAATATATATTTTTTAAATTAGGGTTAGGGTTTTTTTTCCTTGTTGGCAACTTGGCTTGCTAAATAAATTAAGCTAAAATAACATGTGGGTAGGCCACTAGGCTATGCTTGACAGTGAGAAATGTTGACGTGGCAATTGATGATTGGGTAAATTGTCGGAAAGTAGGGTGGTCCTTTTCCACACCAAATAGGAGATTAGATGTTAATTAAACTCACGCGCTGTTTAAGTGCGATTGACAACGTAATGCGTCGGGGCTGTTTAAGTGAAATTGAATCCGAACTTAATCTAGTTGATTAATATCATCATTTTTAAAAAATGATATCTAATAAGTTTGAAATTTGAATCTCATCATTTGCAATTTTTTCATCTCATTACATTGCAAACTATCTCAAATGAGTTCTTCTTAAAATAGATAAAATAAATTTTTAGAGTTATTTTTTAGTGGTTAGATTTAAATTTAGAATATGATTTCTTTCTTCACTCTCTAATATAAGAGTCTATCTTGATACTCAATCTAGATTAGTAAAGTATATTCTTGCATTGCTAAAATTATACTTAGAATACATTATCAAGTCCTTACTAAATAGCTTAAATGGGTAAAGTATTTCTTAAAAATATCACAATGGTAAATCTCTTTATTATTTGTATCAATGATTTAAAATTGGCTGAAATAACAAAAAAAAATTCTTAATTTTACCACTAATTTACTTAGATAAATTCTATACTTTTATTGCATCTAAATAAATTTTTAACCTTTAACTTGTATTCAAATAAGCTTTTAATATAAATCAATCTTTCCTTTGAAATAAGGGTTTATGTGATACAAATCAAAAGATAAAAATTTATTTGGGTATAATAAAAGTATATGAACTTACTTTAAAAAATTAGAATAATTCAAAGATTTTTTTTAATATTTTAACTTTTAAAATTCTTATGCTATGCTAGTAATGAAATTACATTACAACTAAGCAAAGTACTAATTAAAATGGTTGCATGATAGTGCACCCACTTTTGCCTACCATTATCAAGCAATAATATTATGTTCAATATTTATTTGTGATATACTTCTACTTTTGCTGGCCATGATCAAGTAACAATATCTTATTCAATGTTGCTTTATTATGAAACATAAGAAGTAAGGGCTAAAAGTTCTTGCATTATTATAAACTACATTAGTTTGAAAATTCACACTAGAATGTTTTTTCCACTTAATTATAAATGTAGATTATTAAAACACGAGTAAATCGAAGCTTTTTGTATAGATTATATATACAAATTAAAATTAAAATTCAATAAAATATTACTCAACGTATATGATATAATTATTATATTTTTTTACGTCTTATAACTCGGATTTTTAATTTCCAAGATAAAATCTTAAATTTTAATTATTGGAACGTTCACTTGAAAAAAGCCGGTAAATACTAAATAAATCAATATACAATTAAATGAAATTTATATACGATGAGACTTAAACCGAATTTTATGTTATGATTGAGATAAAAAAAAACTCTTTAACTAAGAGTGTAAATCTAAATAAAAGAATTATTGTAAAGAAGTTGATTAAGGTGTAGGGTTGAAGAAAGTTAGGCAGAAACAAGATGAAGGCGAGTGGGGTGAAATATTTTTGAACATATATGAATGATTAAAATTGATTATCAAAATGGGAGAGTTTAATGCATGCATTGCCATTCCCAGAATCACCCCCCCATCAAAAGTCCCAATCCCCCCTCCCCTGGATTTGTTTATAGGTAGGGTCGGATTACGCAAATCAATTTGTAAACTCGTTTTATTATTATAAAAATTAATTTTATATTAATATTTTTATAATTAAATAAATTATTGAATGAACAGTGATTCGAGCTAGATCGAATTAAAAAAAAATTATCAAGACCCGACTCAATTTCCTGTCCCCCCTCCATTTTTTTTTTTTTACCAAAATCTTTAAAAATGACAACGGAACACGCCAGACGAGGATTGCTTCTTACACCTCCACTCCATTCTCGCTTGAAATATTGAAATATTACTATCATTCTATCTTTATGAATGTCGATTATATTTATAATGTTTATTCATTTTTAATTAATTCTTTTTAACTTAATATTATAAAAAATTATAATTTATTCATGAATATAATTTTAATTTATATAAATTTTTAAGGGTGAAGAAAATAATCATAATGTTTTAATTAAGTAAACAAAGAACAAGAGTGGTAGTAGAAGAGTAAAAGACTAATGGTAATAATGGAATTCACTATGTTCATCAAAAAAATCGTTTTTGAATCTGAAATTTAACCCACTTGATTTATGCAACTTCTTTTAAAAAATAATGTCCAATAAATTTGAGATTCAAATTTTAATATCCGTAATCTATTTTCCTATTAATAGACTTCAACCTCTTTTTTATAAAAAAAATATTGATCTTTGAAATTTTTAAGGTCCCGATCAAACATTTTGTCTCTGGTAGGAACATGTAATCCTTACTTAAAAAGAGTTAGTCCAACAGAGAAAAACTTCATTTTTTTTTTTTTATCAATCAAGATTTGATATTTGTAAGAAATTTTTTGAAAATAAAATCTTAAATACACCAAATCGATGTGAGACAATATATTTTTAAACTCGAAAAAGAAATTAAGTCAGATATAACTTGAAGATAACCTTGTCCCATATTATTAAAAAGGAAAAAACTAGATTGGAATTATCATTTCTGATATAGGTTTTGAGATTAAAAAGTCTGGAATAAATAGCATAATTTTTATATTTATGATAGCATGTTGTAAGAATAATTAGGGTATCATTTATCTTATTTGTCTATCTTGTTTTGATATAATGCCATGAGCAACAAGACAAACACTAGTAATCAATCTTTTCTTGAATTGTAATTTTAAATATTTTAGTGCTTTATTACATAATTGAATCATAATTGAATGTCAACAAACATTCTATGTTTCAAGATTGATAGATGAGTTTTGCAAGTTGAGGGTTGAATCAGTATGTTCTTATTTGTCAAATCACTTAAGTAGCTTTTGCTGTTAAGCCATCCTTTTTCCTCTAAAAGAGGTGTACTCCTAGCATCAAAATCATTCACATGGCTTGTAGTTGAACGGGGCACAATAAAGATAAGAACACAAAAAAAGAAGAATGAGAAACCAATTAATAATAAAATGGGTTAAGATTAGAGCAGCTCATGGATCGGGTTAAGTTGAGTTGCAGTTTAGAATTTTTTTTTTTAATTTTCTTACTCAAACTCGATTGGCTCGGTTTATTATTTAAAAAAATAATAAAAATAATAATTTTTATATTAATTTTTATATATTTTTATAATTAAATTTAAATAATTTTTTTATTATATAAACAGTGATACGGGTAGGCCCAAGCCGGTTCGAATCGAAAAAAACTCTACCTAGGCCTGTCACAATACTGACCGAACAGGCTACCTGACCCTTGAGCAAGTCTAGTTAAGTTTTCGTCCATTGGTTTTTTATTCATTATTTTTAATATAATTTTAATTATCATTCATAAGTATATAGTTTTTACAATTCATAAGTGAATCTTATTGATATAAATGGTGTTTATGAATGTATTGAAAATTAACATACAAAAATAATAATGAAGAGAAGCCAACCTTGATAAAACATGTTTTAATTTGCTGTAAAACAAACTTTATCTCAAATTACCTCAATTGAAATATTCCCAAGAAAAAAGAAAAAGAATAAGTAACTTAATCTCAATTGGTTAAATTTATGAAAAGGGTTAACATGTATAAGTGCTTATCCAAACAAAGGTGAGAGCTATACCTGTCTATGGGCCGGGTAGCCCGCCCGGCCAGTATTGGGTCGGATCTAGACATGATTTTTTATGATCCAGACAGGTTGGGATCACTGTTTAAGTATTAAAATTTAATTTTTATTAAAATTTAATTATAATATATATATATATATAAATATTAATAAAAAAATATATTTTTTAATTTTTTAATTTTTTAATATATTTGAATAGTAAAACGGGTTTATACGAGCCGGGCCGAGCTCGAATGGGCTTGGGCAAGGAATAAAAAAAAAAAATAGAGCCGCGGCTCTGCCCATTGACAGGTCTAGTGAGAGCTAGTTCAATACTTAAATCTTTCATTCTTTGTTCAAATTAGAAAAAGGAAATTATATCAAGATTAATAAAAAAATCTCAAACAACATTTTTTAATGAAAATAGCTTAACAATATAAAAACAAGAGAATGTTTAAGTGTCTAATTATTCAATAACTCACAAGAAATAAATATTCATAAAGATATGTTTCGCGAAAATTAATTTTTGAAAAAGTTGATATTTTTTGTTGTTTATATAATTTTGTGTAAAATATTTTTCGTTATTTGTTTGTTTTTGAAAAATCTACATTGATATAAAAAGAATCAATTCTTATATTTAAGGGATCAATTTTTTTTGTTTTGTTTTACTTTAGCTTCTATTCTTAGGAATCGATCCTATATATTGGGGATCAATAATTTTTTACTTTGTTTTAAGAAGGAATCGATCTATCATTGTTATTTTATTTTAGCTTTCAAAAAATATCTTACATTTTTTGAAAAGCGAAAGATATTTTTCGAAAAAATAAATTATTTTTTGTTAACTTGAAATTCATTTTTTATTAAAATTAAGTTATTTTTTCATAAAAAAATAATAATTATTTTTCGTGAAATAAATATTAATATAGTGCCAATCAAGATTCTGAACACATGAAACCAAGTTGTATTATTATTCCCATCTTTTCTCAATTTATTCTTTCAAAAAAATAATTAAAAAAACCCTTTCATCCACCTTTTAACTTCACTTCCCCTCGTTTTTACCTATAAAAAAATTAAAAAAATCGACAAACCCTTGCCTTAAGCCAACTTTTTGTGGTCAAAACAGACACAACCAAACTTTGCTGAGACTTCACTCTCAAGTCTCAGCCCACCACTTCTGGAAGGTTTCTTGGTCCACTTTTAATGACCCAAAAGAAGTTTCACTCATGGTTAAAAAATTGGATGGAAGGTTAAATTGATAAGATTTGTGGTTATTGGTTTGATTTATTAAATTGGTAGATTTATTTTTAAAAAATTTTAAATATTAAAAAATAATTTTAATATTAAATTAGTAATACATATAATAAAATAACTAAATAAATATATGTAACTGGTTTAATGATATGATTTTTAATATAAAATTAAAAAGTTAAAAGTTTAAATATCATAAAAAAGTTTTGAAAAAAATGAAATATATAAAACTATTTTTTTAATCAATTTTTTAAAAAAAAATTATCGATTTTTTAGCGATTGAACCGATTTTTATTGGTTCATTCAATTTTCGATTCTATGCATCATATTAAACTGGATAAACTTTCAATTTCGATTGAACTAGTCTGATCCATGATTTATCTAAAGATTTTCCTAAAAACTTCGAGGCTAAAATAGACATTTTATCAACCCAAAGAAAAAAAACACACTAACACCCGTTAAAGTACTTAAACAGTCTCTGTATTATAGTCAAAAGTACATTTTAATTTTTGTACTATAAAAGTGAATAATTTAATCTTTGTACGTTTAAAATTGGTGTAAAAAAGTAAAATTAGTAACAGTGTTAATGAAAAATCGTCTAAATGCTTACATGGATATGTGAAATTGACAAGATGACTTGAAAAAAAAATGATGATGTGTCAAATTTTTTTTACTCAAGTAGAATTTAGAAAAACATAATTTTTTTTATCTAAATCCTTCCATTACTCGTAAAAACATGTCATCATTTTTTTTCGAAGTCATCTATTCTGTCAATTTCTAAATTTCACCTGAGCAAAAAAAAGTTGACACATCATTATTTTTTTTTTCAAGTTATATATTATGTCAATTTCATATGTTTATGTCAGCATTTAAATAGTTTTCGATTACATAATTACCAATATTATTTTTTTCATTAATTTTAAACATATAAAAATTAAATTATCCAAATTCTAAAATATAAAAATTAAAATACACTTGATTATAGTAGAAGATACTTTAACCCACTAACACCCATGCCCCATGGGAACCAGAAAGAAAAGCTAACCCTTTGCAAAAGACAAAACAGCATTTCGTCGTCTTCCATTAAACTCTCTCTTCTTTCATTTTCTCCATTTCATTTCATTTGCTTTGCTTTCATTTCTCTCTCTTTCTCTTCCATTAATCTTTTCCATCTGTAAATCTTTGCAGCCCACCACTTAACTATCAAACAAACAAAAAACCCATTACTTCTTATGTTCATTCATTGACTATCCACAAAAAAACTCTCAAAATCTTAACTTTTTTTTGTTGGTTTTTTGTTCTTCTTTCTATTGAAATGGTCATGTCACAGTAAAAGCAAGAAAAGAAAATAATGGATCCTGAGAGACCCCATCGAAGTACTAGCAACAACAACAGTAGCAGTAGCAGCAACACATCAAGCACCACGAGTGAGCTCTTCATTTGTTTCGCTTCACGCCTTTCTTCTTCATCAATGAAAATCTCTTCAAAATCCATCCTTAGTCCTGGTCGTACTAGGGAACCTTCACAAATCTCTCTTTCTTCATCACTTAGTAGGAGATTGAGAAACAATGGTAGTATGAAAGGTGGTCAAGCTTCACCAATGTTCCCTACAACAAATGGCAAAAAAAGAGGCTCCACATTTGAAAACCCTGAGCCTTCTTCACCTAAGGTTACTTGTATAGGTCAGGTTAGAGTCAAAACTAAGAAACAGGGCAAAAAGTTTAGAGCTTGTAGATCTAAAAGAAGAGGAGAAGTTAGTTTCAGAAAAGTGGATCATAACAATGTCAACCATGGAAGCAACAGTCTTGATACAAATAGCTGTCAGGATTACAACATGGGTCATTTTTTGAGCAATAATAATAGTCATCATCACCAGCAACAACAACAACAAGAATGCAAGAAATGGGTGCATTTACCATTGACTATTTGTGAAGCATTGAGGGCATTTGGGGCTGAGTTTAACTGCTTTTTACCTTGCAGGTCTTCTTGTATGGCTAACCAAAGGGATAAAGAAGAGAAAACAAGAGGATCTGGTGGTGCTAATAATGGGAATGAAAATGGAAATGGGAGTTCTTCTTGTGGGGCTGTTTTTACTAGGTGGCTTGTGGCAGTTCAAGAAGGGGAAGGGGAAGGGAAAGAGAGGGAGATTGAGTTGGTTGTTGGTGGGGAAGATGATGAGAGAAGGGAAAGCAGTGAGATGGTGAGAAGTAGTCAAAGGAGACATGTTTTTGAAGATATTGAAATAAATGATTGTACAAATGAAAATATGGGTGATGAAGAAGAAGAAGCTAGGGTGAGTATATGTATACCACCTAAGAATGCTTTGTTGTTGATGAGGTGTAGATCTGATCCTGTAAAAATGGCTGCTCTTGCTAATAAGTTCTGGGAAACTCCAGTGCCTAAAGATGAACATGATGAAGAAGAAGAGGAAGAGACTGGAAATGAAAGTGAAGAGAAAGAGGAAGAACAAGAGCTCATCCAGGAGGACATTGTGGAAGTGGAAAGACAAGAAAGGGAAGTAAAATTTGAGCAAGAAGTGAGTGAAGTTAGTGAAATGTTTGTTTCTTGTGAAGCAACTGAAGAACAAGAAATCCCAGAAGCTGAAGCTGAAACAGAGGCAGAATCTATTTTGGTGAGGGGTGAAACTGAAGTAGTAGAAGAAACAAGTAAAGAATGTCAAGATCAAGAACAAGAAAATGAAGTGGAAGAAGACCAGCAAGAATCAACAATAAAAGAAGAATTTTTTTCAGAAGTTTCATTTGATCTTGAGAAGCTACAGAGTGAAGAAAATGCACCAGAAATTGAACAAGAAAATGAAGATGGCCTTGAAGAAGAAGCAGAAGCTGAAACTGAAGAGGAAGAAGGGGAAGATCAAGCTGAAGTTGAAGAAGAAGAAGAAGAGGCTTCAATGGAGGAGGAAGAAGCTGAGAAAACCCAAGAAAGATCCGAACTTGAATACCCAGAAACCCGAGAAACCGACCCGGAAAAAGAGTCAAAGGAGAGTGGAAGTCAGCAGAACTTATTGCCAGATTGTTTACTGTTAATGATGTGTGAGCCAAAGCTGTCAATGGAGGTATCCAAGGAGACTTGGGTGTGTAGCACAGATTTCATCAGGTGGTTACCAGAGAAGAGAAAGCAACCAGTGGTCAAACAAAAGGACGGTGGAGATGAACCCAAAAGAAGAATCAGCATTGACTCTAAGCCTGCTCCAATTTTTTTACAGCCACCTCGGTCTTCTTGCTCATTCCCGGCTGCTCCACCAATGGCTACGGCGGTTGCTGCAGCAGCAGCTAATGGAGCTGGCGGCGGTGGTGGGTCTATGGCTACTATGATTGAGCAGAAGCTTGTTGGAGGTAAAAAAGGGTATGAGCCGTTTGTGCTCACTCGCTGCAAGTCAGAGCCGAGGAGGTCATCGGCTAAGCTGGCATCGGATGCTTGCTTTTGGAAGAATAGGAAGCTCGAGCCGACTACACTTGGAGTTGGCGCGGCTGGAGTTGGTTTCTAATGAGCCGAGTTTTAGTAGGTTAAAAAATAATTGTGGTAATTGGTAAGTTGTATGAGTAAATGTTGTAGTTTTTGCTTTGCTTTTTTTTTTTTTTTTTCCTGCTCCAGCTTTGCTCTGTAAATCAATTTTATTTGAAGCAATTATTTTTTTCCCCTTATTTTAGGTACAGTAAAACTGTAAAAGCTGTAAAACAGTTATATTTGCTCTCATTTTTTTTTTTTTTCAGTTTGGGATAACTTTTCAGGGGTAGCACAGTAAAAAATGTGATTTTTATTTTTGATGAATTATTGACTGATGATGATGGGTTAAAAAATTGCATGTTACCAATGGGCTGGCAAAGGGTCCACCAAAGGTCAATTCTGAGCCGTTAGATTGGTTTGATGGGTGAGACAATGAAAACAATGGTCAGACATGATTTGATGGGATGAAAATTATTAAAAGTTTACTTTTTATATAATGATAGTGAAATTTTTTAATATAACATGAAGATTAAAAAATTGTTATATATTTTATTTTTTAAAATTAGTTTTTTAAATATAATATAAAAAATATATGTTATTTTGATAATTTTATTTGTGAAATATAAAAATTTGACTGATAATAAATGAAATAATCTTTTAATTATTAAATTTTGATATTTTGGTTTGGTCAAGGATGTTTTCAAGTCTCTAAACAATTTAAGGTTGGAGGAAGATCTTGTCAAGTTATGGTCCTTCAAGGTCCCCAACTGGTCTATTTTTTTTTTTTTGGACAAGACTTAAAAGTCACTTAAAGAAATTTTTTTCTTTTATAACGAAGATGGTAATATAGAGATAAAAAAAATTTATAAATGTTGAAATTCAAATTATAAATTTATTGAATGTTATTTTTTAAAAGTGATTGCATGAATCAACTGTATTAAGCTCGAGTTCAAGTTGATGAAACTTAACTTTGATGTGGGGGTTGTTATTGTTAAAATCTTGTACTACTAACTTATTGTCATGGTAGAATTTATGTTAAAGATATTATAGTTTGACTAATTTTACAATTTATGTGAATGATTTTAATTGATGGATTCTTTTTGTTACGAAAGATAGAAAGAGAGAACATTATGGTTCGAACTTTATATCTCTATCCAAACCTATTTTATTTTTATCAATTGAGTTAAGCCATTGAATAAATGTATTTTGAACCCATTTTTATCCCAATTAGGGTTTGAGTACGAGTACGAATTATTTACAGTTTTTAAGTTCAACACTTTTAGAGAATTTGGGAAAAGATTAGTCTCAGATAAAATTTGAGATATTTTTAATCATATTATATATATATATATATATATAAACTCTTCAAGAAAACTAGATTCAATTAATTAAAAATAAGAAACTCTTATTTGACCAAAAAAATAAACTCTTCAAGTCAATTTATTCAAAAAAAATCTAGTTAATATTAACTTTTAATTAGACTTGTCCCAGGACTGGATTTGGATAAAGATTTTCGTAATTCGAATCGATTATTTTTTAATATTTTAATATTTTTGAACAGTGAAACGAGATTTCAGACCGACTTAGACTCGGCCCAGAACGAGCTTAAGTAAGAAAAAAAAAATTCCGAAATACAACCTGATCCATAAACAAATCTACTTTTAATTGAAATAAACTTCTTTAAACTTGCTAATGATGGCAATTAGGAAATTACATGATTTTTCACCTCACTTGTACATTGATTTCTTATCATAGCAACTAGAAAATGGCTTGATTTTTCACCTAAGGAGCACATGATTTCCTTTCAAGAACTTCAACAGATAAAATAATTGTTGTGGCAATGAATCATGGTTGAGTAAAAACCTTTGCTTAGTTTCAAAAAGTAAGGTATCTACATGTCAATCATACCATGCAATGTCATCATCCAATTTCAAGACAACAAAGTTAGTGCTTAACAGAGATTTTCAGCCTTTTCTCTGGCCAATTTTTTCTTCCACCATGGCCTCAACTTTGTATCTTGTTATTCTTTTTAAGGTAAGGACAAGGACAAAGTTATAATAAAGAAAACCAAAAAGAAGTTAAAGTGAAACTTATTCATTTGCCTAAGTGGGATTATAAGGTTTTATTATTATTATTATTATTATTTTATTTTATACAGTTTTGTTTATATTTGATTTTTTTTTTTAATTTTGTATACGAAACATATTTGGGTATGAATGTATAATCTTACAAAAAAAAAAAAACTCAAACAAATTAAATATACTCATATTAAACACATAATCCGATATTCTCAAATTCAAATATCATTGCCTTATTGCATGTTTGTATTCGGGCAAGACATTGTAGCCACTAAAAGATTCACTTTGAAAAGAAAAATCTCATAGGTGGCTGCTTGAATGCCTATCTTTCTTTTAATCTTTAGCTATTAAGAGATAATAATAATTTATTTTTTTTTTCCAAAAGAAAGAGATCATAAATCATAATTATGGTCTACATTATATAAAGTGCCTTAGCCCTAGTTAAATTTAAGGATGATTTGGATAAACTTATTATTTATAAGTAGAGCTAGACAATGGTAAAAAGACAGTTTTATAATTTATAGTTTCTCTTAGGTTGTGCTAAATTTATACATTGTGTTGGTAAAGAGACAAAGTAACAAAGAGAAGACAAGAACAAAGGTAGAAAGAAAAGGTGGAGGAAAGAATTATTCATTGGATTATATTTGATAATTTTGAATATGATACGAATGTGACATGTTTAATAAATACGAAAATAGTATAGTAAATATGACAAGACATGTTTAATATACCGTATTCATTTTAAGATTTTGACACATTTAATAATTTGTATCATATTCATTTTTACATGATTGATACAATATATATATATATATATATATATATATATATATATATAAAACACCACACGAATTGCCCATCTATATTTGATGCTATAAAAGAAGAGAAAGAAAAATAAGAAGTGAATTGTAGTTTCCCTTTGAGTTTTGATTTCATACACTCGATTTGGTTAAAGTTCTTCCAGAAATTTAACGTGATTTAATTATAATTATAAAATTTTAAATTCATAATAAATAGATAGATTTTATTTTAAATATTTTAATTAAATAATTTTGACTTAAATTAAGATTTTATGATTGTGATTAAATTATGTCAAAATTTCATAATAATTCCCATGAAATTAATTGCATTTCTTTTGGTAAGAGCCTCTTGTATTCTAACATAAAATAGATAACAATTTTCGTTCTTTTATCCTTTCCCCCTCTCTTTATTGTCCTACCTTCTTACAAAAACTTAGTTAATAATGTAACAAAACAGGATCAGACGGGGAAACAGAGACCAAATTAAAGAATTGAATATACTCTATGATTAATGTGTCAAAAATTGACATGAAAATCAACTTATAATTTGTGTATGCATGTCGTATCTCATTTTTTTTTGTGTCAATCATATAAATTGGAACAAAACACAAATAATTAAATGTGTCAAAAAATTAAATACGAATACGAAACATATAACAAACATAGTGTTTCGATTGTGTTTATTAGACGTGATGTGTTCGTATCATTTTCTCATTTTGTGTCTAAAATTTTCGAAGCTAAATATATTTTTAAGACAAAAGCCTATTCAGTGGAGGCCTTCATAGGAAAAGAAGGCTTTTATCCTGATTATAGGTTTTTTCTTTTGTTCTGAAATTGAGCCAGTGAGTGGGATCTTGTTTCAACTTTAAAGCCCCAGACAAAGGAATCAAAACGTGGAAAAGATGCCGAGGATTGTAAAAACTGAAATCTGAATGCTTGTTGAGTCATGGATCCTCCCCTTTTTTTTTCTCCTTTTTGTCTTACCTTCTTTTTTTTTTTTTCTTTTTTAATCATATGAAAGAACCCAAAATCCGCATATTCTTTTAAGTGATTCTACCAAATTTATATCTAAACCATGTGAAGTTATAGTTACAGTTAGAGATTAGGCGTTAGGGAATTAGGTACAAACCCAAATTTTAGGCAATTAGGCCTCACAATTACTTTTATAAATAAAAAAATTAAAATATTAAAAAGTCCCTAAATTATTACATTTTTTAAAGTAATTTTTTATACATTTATTGTATCCAAATAATCCCTTATTTTTTTTTATTTATACCTAAATAAGCTCTTATTTCAAATGAAAAATTGATTTACATTAAACACTTATTTAGGTATAAATTAAATATTAAGTGTTTATTTAAATACAAATTAAAGATTAAAAACTTATTTGAGTGCAATAGAAATATAAAAACTTATTTGAGTGCAATAAAATTATAAAAATTTATCTAGGTAAATTAGTAAAGCTTAGAGACTTTTTAACTATTTTAGCCAAATAAAAATGAGAATGAGATTGGAACCAATTTGTTTCCGTACATATAATGTTGAGCTTACTTACACTATAAAAAATAGTCATTTCTCATTCTATCTCAAGATTCAAACCTCAACCTCTTAGATATATAATATATACACATTTATCATTGATCGGCTAAACAATAAGACAGAAAAAAAAAAAAAACTTACTACCTAAAAATACTGATTTGATTGCCAAAATTTCCAACATTACTTTGGGATCTAATAATGATTTGATTGCCAATTTTGGACTTCAAGAGTGATGTGATAATCTATGTTATTCGGATTCGGATGTGAATGTCAGATACGGGTATGTATCCGACATGAGTGTTTGATTTATTCTACGTTTTTTTCATGTATTTGGAGGGTTTTTGGAGGATCATATCTCCATACCCATGTCCGAATATGCATCGGACACAGGTACTTTAAGAAAAAATGAAGAGTCGAAACATAGGTGATAGTAATGGTGTATCTGGATAATAAGATGATAAAAAGCTCAAAAGAGACTAAAACACTTATTTGTGCAGCCACTGAATCCAAATTCCTGTCAAAATATTCACCATGTCATTGGGGTTATCTGAAAAGCAGACATGAACAGCAATACTCTTGCACAACATTTGAAGAATTGTTGTTTCTGACTACCTAAAAATAGGCATCATATTTATCATAGCTCATAAACTATATAATTTTAATCAGTTACAGTTTTCAGTATTCAGTTTAACAATATTGTTGTATGGACAAAGCAATTCTTAAGCAGTAACTCTTTTGCATAAGACTATATTACTCGAACTTGGGTGTGAGTGTCGGATATGGGTATATGCCCGACACGGGTATGACGTGTTGTCAAAGGCGCAAGGCGCACTCTAAGCGCTAGAACCCTTATATTGCCTTAGGTGCAAGGCGCAAAAAAAGCGCTCGCCTGAGTGAAGTAAGGCGCAATATGTAAATGTGTGTGTATATATATGTATATATATAATAAGCTTAAGATATACAATTATGATAATAAACTCTAAAGAGTGATCCAGTTTATTTACAAAACATGAAAAAAAAAAAAATTTTGCCCAATATGCATGCTTTCCTTACGGTCCCATATTTGTTGTTGAATTCTCAAATATTGAGAAGTGGAGAGTTTGATACTATCCCCTTTCTTATTATAAAAGGTACATCTAATGAAAAAAGTTAAAATTAAAGATAACTTCAATCAGGCGAACTTTTTTTACGCCTATCGCCTTACAAAAAAGCGTGCCTAGGCGCACCAGGCGTACGCCTGATCAAATGAGCCTCGCCCGAAAAGGTCTGAGGCGCTTTTGTTATCTGACGCTAAGGCGCAAGGCGTAGGCGCGCGCACGCCTTGACAACACTGGGGTATGTTCAATTTTTTCTAAGTTTTTTCATGTATTTGGAAGGTCCTTGGAGGATCATATCCCCACACCATTTTCGGATATGAATCGGACACGGGTGTCGGACACGATACTTCAAGAAAAATGATGAGTCGGAACAACAAAGGCATAAGATAATACATAGGTACAAGCACCTGAAAAGTGCAACATCATATTATGTGTACATACTACATTTTGCAGTGCTTAAATATGCTCCCAACCTTACATTCTTCAAAATTCATAATCATCATCAATCATATGACAGAAGAAGAGATGAGACAGCAAGAAATCAGGGAAGAAAAAGCAACTTGGAAGAAATTCTGTCCCCATGCAATGCAAGGCTAATGAAAAAATATTAAAAGAACATCAAATAAAAGGAGAAAAGAAATGAAGTGCATACCCAAAATATGCCTACTCAATCTATAGAGAGGAAGAAGTAGACAGTAAATCTTGGCTCCTCCCTGCTTCTACCTCAGTATCAAAGAAGTCCTGAAGCGCAATCATGTTAATAGTGCATGACTTCAAGCTTCTAATTGCCTCTGCACTAGCCAAGGCTCCGTCGACGGTTGTTATTATAGGAACCTTGTAAGCAAGAGCCATTCTCCTCAACTGCCGGCCATCAATCTGATCAAGTGCATCACTAGAGCTTGTGATAACCATCAACTGGATCTGTCCATTAGCAATCATATCACCAGCATGTGGCTGCCCTTCGTGCATTTTCAGCACTCGTTCCACCGGGATACCTTTTAGTTCAAGAAAGTGAGCTGTCCCAGATGTTGAAACAATCTGGAATCCCAGCCCCAAGAAAGCTTTTGCTATTCTTTCGAGATAGGGTTTTGTTAAGTCATTTAAGCTGAGGAAAACAGTGCCAGAAAGTGGTAGCTTCTGCCCAGCAGCAATCTGAGCTTTTGCAAATGCTATTGCAAACTCAAAATCAATGCCCATAACCTCACCAGTGCTTTTCATTTCAGGACCTAACAACACATCACAGCCTTGGAACTTCTCAAATGGAAGAACAGCTTCCTTAACTGACACATGTTTTGGTGTCACCTCTTTTGTAAAACCTAGATCATTGAGTGACTTCCCAGACATAACAAGAGCAGCATATTTAGCCAGTGGGTGCCCAATTGCCTTGGAAACAAATGGTACAGTACGAGAAGCACGGGGATTTGCCTCAAGTAAGAAAACCTCACCAGATGCCGTGATTGCATACTGACAGTTCATGAGCCCGCACACATTTAGCCTCTTAGCCAATTTTGTAGTCCATGACCTTATAGTATCTAAGCAAGAAGATGGGATAGTTTGCGTGGGAATTGAGCACGCAGAGTCACCAGAATGGACCCCAGCTTGCTCAATGTGTTCCATTATCCCTCCAATCACCACATTACCATGTGAATCAGCAAGTGCATCTACATCAATCTCGATTGCATCAGATAAATACGTATCAATCAGTACAGGCCGTTCTGGGTCCACCTCAACAGCATTCTCTAGATATGTCACAAGCTTGTCATCACTATATACAATCTCCATTGCCCGGCCACCTAAAACATAGGAAGGCCGGACAACAACTGGGTAACCTATATCTGTTGCAATGGCAAGAGCATCATCTTCACTCTTGGCAATCCCTCCTTTTGGCTGCTCAATCTTTAACTCCTTAAGGATTGCATTGAACCTCTCTCTGTCCTCAGCTGCATCAATGGAATCTGGTGATGTACCCCATATGCGAACATGCCCAGCCCCGCTAGCACATAAAGGCCGGTGCTCATCTAAATAATGCTGGATGGGCAGAGCCAACTTAAGGGGTGTTTGACCTCCAAACTGGACAATGATACCATCAGGTCTTTCTAAATCAATAACATTTAGAACATCTTCAACCGTCAGAGGTTCAAAGTAAAGACGATCACTGGTATCATAATCTGTGGATACAGTTTCAGGATTTGAATTCATCATGATTGTTTCAAATCCAGCTTTCTGCAAAGGGGAAAAACGCAAAAAAAAAAAAAAAGAGATTGGACAGAAAAACATCAGCATATTTATGCCAAAGGGTGAAAATGCCATATACAAGGAGCTTCACCTTATTAAATTTATGGAAGCATAAACAGGAAGAAGATAACACAAACCTGAAGGGCAAAAGATGTATGGCAACAGCAGTAGTCAAACTCAATCCCCTGACCAATACGATTTGGTCCTCCACCCAAAATCAAAACCTTCTTCTTTTCAGTAGGAGCTGATTCGCACTCAAAATCATAGGAAGAGTACATATAAGGAGTATTGGCCTCAAACTCTGCAGCACAAGTATCTACCCTCTTATATGCTGGAGCAACTTCCAAAGATATTCGCTTTTCCCGGACTTCTTCCTCTGATGACTTAGTTGCAAACGCTATCTGCTTATCACTAAAGCCTCTCTTTTTGACTTCATAAAATTCATCCTTTGTCAGGTCAGACAAACTTCGAGACAAAAGATATTGCTCCACATCTACTAATTCTTTAAGCTGAGTGAGGAACCATTTGTCAATGAAACTCAGCTCATATATATCGTCCACTTTCATCCCCTTTTTCATTGCAGCATATATAGCATGGATTCGATCTGGGCCGGGGACTCGGAGACTGTACTTCAACTGATCCCAATCCCAGTCAAGTTCTTTAACTTTTGCACAACCCCATCCAGAGTAGCCACATTCCAGTGATCGAACAGCCTTCTGAAAGGATTCTTGAAATGTGCGGCCTAGAGCCATGGATTCCCCAACAGATTTCATCTGGGTTGTCAATATTGGTTGAGAACCAGGGAATTTCTCAAATGCAAACCGTGGAATCTGCAGCATTTATGTAGTGAAAGATTTTAGAAAAATAAGAAACTCATAAACTGTTTACATAAATTCACATACAAGTAAATAAAATAGTGAATGCTATCTTAATCTTGGCACAACATTATTCATATAAAAAAGGCAATTCAAACACCCGGATAGAGATTTTAGTGTATTGTTCCTTCCATGAGATGAATCATCATGTTGTAAATGAACATCCATAAGGATTAAATAAAGAAATCACAATACACTCTCAGTTTTTATAGTTGATAAATAATCTACTCCTTTCTTAATCTTAACTATTTTGAAAGCAGAACAAAAGCATCTAAAGAAACAAGCTTTTACCTTAGTCACCACATAATCAATAGAAGGCTCAAAACTAGCTGGAGTCTTCTTGGTAATATCATTTGGAATCTGATCCAACGTATACCCAACAGACAACATAGCAGCCATTTTTGCAATAGGAAACCCTGTAGCTTTTGAAGCCAAAGCAGAACTCCTCGAAACCCTTGGATTCATCTCAATGACCATAACTTCACCGTCAACAGGATTAACCGCAAACTGCACATTCGAACCTCCACACTCCACACCAATCTCCCTAATAATCTTAACACTATAATCCCTCAATCTCTGATACTCCTTATCAGTCAAAGTCTGTGCGGGCGCCACAGTAATCGAATCCCCTGTATGCACTCCCATTGGATCAATATTCTCAATTGAACAAATGATCACAACATTATCAGCCAAGTCTCTCATAACTTCCAACTCATATTCTTTCCATCCTAGCAATGATTTCTCAACTAAAACCTGTGAAGTCAAACTCGCAGCCAAACCCGCCTTACAAATAGCCTCAAACTCATCCTTATTATAAGCTATCCCGCCCCCAGTCCCTCCTAAAGTAAACGCAGGCCTAATGATCAATGGGAAATCCCCGATTTCATTAGCTATTTCGATACATTCATCTAACGTATTCCCTATCCCAGAAGGTGGGGTTTTTATACCTATATTTTTCATAGCTTGCTTGAACAACTCACGATCCTCAGCTTTTTTAATGGCGTCCAGCTTTGCTCCTATTAGTTCCACGCCGTACCTGTCTAAAACCCCGGATTCTGCTAACGCCACCGCGAGGTTTAAGGCTGTTTGGCCACCCATTGTGGGTAAAAGCGCGTCGGGACGTTCTTTTTCGAGGACTTGTTCTACTAATTCGGGTGTCATCGGAGTTATGAAAGTCCGGTTCGCCATTTCCGGGTCGGTCATGATGGTTGCAGGATTCGAATTAATCAAAACGACCTCGTACCCTTCTTCTTTTAAAGCCTTGCAAGCTTGGGTGCCCGAGTAATCGAATTCACAAGCTTGGCCGATGACAATTGGACCGGCTCCGAGGATCATTATCTTTTTCAAATCCGTTCTTTTGCCTACTTTGGGACCCTTTTTTTCGGCGTTGGCAGTGGAATATGCTTGGATTGGGCGGCGCTTGGCCGCCGCCGTAAGAGACAGGCGGCGTTGCGGAGGCCATGAACGGAGGCGGAAAGATTTGTGGTTTGGTTTTGGGGTGGAAGCGAAAATGAAGAAAAAAGGGAAGTTAAAGGATTTGGGAAGAAAAGGTTTGGAGAAAGAAGAGAAATGGGAAGTGGAAGAAGAAAATGAGAAGTTTTTGCAGCAACTCATCGTCGTGTTTGTTTTTTTTTTTTTTTTTTAGTGAAGTGAGGAAGGAAAGTGATTTAACTAGGGTTTTTGCATTTTGATTAGGAATAGGATGTTAATCTGTTATTTTAAACTGTAGAATTAAATAAAATTTGATTTATTAAGCGATTCTTTCTTCCAACAAGTTTCATTAAATTTTTTGTTTGGAAAGATTGCAAATTGGTTTTTTGAGTTAGTTAAAATATATGTATTTATCATTAAATTAAATGCTCTATTAATAATTCAATCTGTGCCACATATTCTACCATTGTAGATTATAGAAGTGAAATTAACTACATTCATAAACTTTAAAGTTTAAACTAAATCCAATAATTTGAACACGATAAAAAAACACAACACGACACATTTAATAAATATGAAAACAGTGTAAAAAACATAAAATAACACATTTAATATACGTATCGTATTTATATTTAAGATTTTAACATATTTAATAATTTGTGTTGTGTTTATGTTTAACATGACTATTATGAGAAAAACATGAGTCATGAGAGATACACGAATTATCAAATCTAATTTAAATTCATGTGTAACTATGAAACTGAAAAAAAAAAAAAAAATCTTTTTGTACTTGATTCTAATCAATCACCAATGTTTCAAATTCGTGTCCAAAATTTCGAGTTTAAATTTTGAGACAAAGGAAATAATTATATTTTATTGCATAATTAAATATCAAATATTCAAAAATGAAATCAATGTAATTTTTTTTTAATGTTACTACTTGTTTTGCTAACCAAAAAACTATTTTTTTAATACATAAGAGAACTTAGTTTTTTTTTTTTTTTAATTTAAAAAAAACTATGCTAAGTTTCATTTTTTAATGCAAAAAAGCTGCATTTTATGTGATCATTGTCTATAATTAATCCAAATAAAGACAATGTGACAGACCAGTAGCACTTTATTAGTTGAACTAACCCACTATGAAATTTATCACAGCCTGGTTTAATAACAAAGGCTTTTTAATATACTGAACATTGATTCTCATCTACAGTTAATTTGAAAGACAAGAAAATTATGGCTTGGTCCAAGGAATACTTGGATTTAGTTTTGGTCCCAACTGGGTTATTCATCATGTCTACTTACCATGTTTTTCTTCTCTATAGATGCCTCAAATTCCCTGAAACTACTGTCATTGGCTATGAAAACCATTTCAAGAAAGCTTGGGTTGAGAGAATATTGCAGGTTAGCAGCTCCTCTTATTCACCTCCAAGAGCCAAGATCACGGATTTAAATAGCGGCCGCAGTGCAATGTTACGGTTGTTATTTTGAGATTTTGACTCTTTTCACGGTCGATATTCGCAAGTAATTACGATAGCATTCGTTACGTCTGCAACCGCGATAAACAATATTATTGACTTTGTAATTTTGATGAATGTTTTTTTTTTTTTTTTCAGGTTGAGGCAAAGGATAGAGGTTTATCTTTAACAGCAATCAATAGCACAATCTCAGCAGCAACTTTCCTGGCAACAATATCTCTAGCTTTGAGTTCTCTAATTGGAACATGGCTAGCAGATTCTTCTCAAAAAGTCTTCAAAAACAATCTTATTTATGGCAATTCAAGCTCATCAATCATTTCTGTCAAATATATGTTTCTTGATGGCTTTCGGTTCTTTTCTTCAATGTGTTAGGAACTTTGTTCATGCTAGTTTCCTGATTAGTATGCCAAATGCAGATATTCCAGTAAGTTATGTCCAAAAGGCAGTGATAAGAGGAAGTGCTTGTTGGTCAATCGGCTTACGAGCAATTTACTTTGCCACTGTTTTGCTGCTGTGGGTTTTTGGTCCAATTCCAATGTTTGCTGCTTCTGTGATTATGGTGCTGATTTTGCATATGCTTGACAGAAATGTGACCCCATTGCATAAGTTTGAAGCAGCTAACTCTAGTAACATGTTTACGAAGATCAATCAGGACTTAGCTGCTACAGTAACTGATAGAGTTGTTGAGCATCATGACAGATCAGATGTGAACTATGTTACTCGGACTCGGGTTTGAGGACACGAGTATGTGGCCGACAAGGGTATGTTCAATTTTTTTTTAAAGATTTCCATATATTTGAAGAGTCCTTGGAGGATCATATATCCATACCCATGTTCGGATATGCATCGGACATGAGTATTTCAAGAACAATGAAGAGTCGGAGATGTGAATGCAAGCAAATTTTCATACGTGCACTACAAACCGAGTGGATTGTGTTTGGTAAGTTCAAAAGCAACAGCCAAGAGGCTAAAATTGAAGTTGAAAGCAAGGGCTGGTTACTCAATAATTTCCACCATTTTAGCAGAACATTCAGTTTCAAAGAAGCAGCATTTTGTATTTATGTACTAAGCTCATTTTGTCTAGACCTCTTCATGGCCAGCTTGAACAAAATCATTAGAAAAATGCTGCATTAATTTGCTTAAGGATCCAACATCCAAGTTCCTGACAATCTTTCCATTCATGATTATATACCTTATGTTACTAGGATTCGGGTGTTAGTGTCGAACACGGGTATGTGTCCGACACGAGTATGTTTGATTTATTCTAAGTTTTTTCATTTATTTGAAAGGTTTTTGAAGGATCATATCTCCATACCCATATCCGGCTATGCGTCGGACACGAATACTTAAAAAAAAAAAAATAAAGAGCCGAAACAATATAGATACCAAATCTATGTTTAGCCTCACTATCCTTTGGTTTAACAGTGTTAACAATTTTCTTTGATTTGACTAAACTTCATAGTACATAACTACACTCAATGTTTAGTCTCAATAGACAAGACATTGAATGTTTGATCTTAACAGATTGAATCTTTGGTCTCGAAAGACAGATTGTTGGAAGACTTCAACCTATATATCGGTATATCAAGTTGCTACTTGAGTTGGTTTTCATGAGAAACTGAATTACTTACAATCAAATAACCAAAGAATTACGTCAAAATAATGTTTTCTACTTGAAAAGTAAAGATAAGGTTCAACATCCGAATTGCAATATAACATCAGATTGTTATTTTTAAGCATTAGAGCTGGCAAACGGGTCGGTTCGGGCGGGTTCGGATCGGATCGGGTTTTTATTGAATTCAGTTTATTTTGGATTCGGATCATTTTGGATTCGGATAACTTCGGATTCGGGTTTTTTCGGGTTCGGATAACTTCGGATTCAGGCTTTTTCGGACTCGGGCTTTTTCAGATTCGGATTATTTTGGATTAGGCTCGGTTCGAGTTCGGGCCGGCTTAAACGGATTCAAATAATTTTGAAATTTTATATGCTATAAATATTTTTTTAATTTTGAATATAATAATTAATTTTACTTTTTACATAGTGAAAAAAATAATAAAATAAAAATATATTTATATAAATATAAAAATATATAATAATTTTATTTATATATTGAGTATCAATATTTTATTTTTGAATAATATTCATTATTTTTGGTACAATATCTTTTAAGTTCAAATAAAAGCTAAATATATAAGTTCGATATATCTACTATAGTATGAATAAAAAATAACTTATACATTTTGATATTTATTATTATTTTACAATGATTATATACTTATATTTTTGTATTTTTATGTTATTTAGTACTGAATAATGAATATAGTTATAATTAATAATTATATAAGATTTTTTATTTTATAAGTGAGCTAAAATAAATATAAAATAACACTATAAAAAGTAATAATAAAAAATTATTGGGCTATATTTTTAAAAAATAATTAGAATGAAAAAAAATTATAAATAAAAATCACTAAACATTTGTATAAATCATTTTTTACTTTTAACCACTCATTGAGCTTAGTCACTTAGTCAAACAAATCATAATATTTAAAATTATTTAATATAAATTTAATAATAATATATTAATTTTAGTTTGTTTAAAAATAAGATATTTATATTAATTGTATTAAAATGATTAGTAATATAATATACCTATAAATTATACTTTAATTTAATATTAATAATTAATTTATTTTTTAATAAATATTAATAAATGAATTCAACTAAATAAAATTATATAAAATTTAGATTTAAATGTGGAATAAGTAAACATGAAGATAAAGTTCAATTATATGTTGAAATTATATGATATTTTTGTATATGTAAATTATTATTATATTAAAATTTAGATTTAAATGTGGAATAAGTATAATAATATATTGTAAATGATTATTTATAATAGAATCAAATGTCAAATTAATAATATTATTTTTTATGTTTAATTATTGTAAATATAATAAGGATAGTATTAAAAGATATTTGATATTTATAGGTAATGTGTTTCAAGTTAAATCCAATTTAAAGATATACTATTAATTATTTTTGTTAATAATATATTATTGATATAATTGTATAATAATTATAAATATATTTTTACAAATTAGAAATTTTTATTTAAATTTGTTATCATTTATATATTTTTTATTTTAAATAAAATCATATAATTATAGTTTCATTTTTTTTTTAATTATGAATTCAGTTTTTTACGGGTTTCGGATCGAATCAATCTCGGGCTCGGATCGTAGCAGATTTGGGGTTTTACGGGTTTGGATTTTTTTATTCATATTTTTTTGAATTCGAATCTTTGATTTTTTTAGTCAATTCAGATCGGATTCGATCTCGAATCGACTCGGACGAATTCTCGAATTCGGAACTACTTTGCCGACTCTACTAAGCATAAAGGTGAAAAATGTTTGAAAAAAAAAAAGAGATTGTTCAAATAGTAAAGTATAAGATACTGTACGATCTTCTACGATTAGTACTGATTAATTATCAAAATATGAAAGCCTTGAAATTTTCTACCAAAATATCGTTTCCTATCAGACAAGAGTGCGAAGTGGAAGCATTGTACACTTTCAGATTAACTGCTCCATCTAATTTTGAATTAGTGCTTAAAACCTATATTACTCGAAATTGAGAGTGATTATCGAATATAGGTATGTATTTTATACAGATATACTTAAATTTTTTTTTTTCATATATTTGGAGGATCATATCTAATACAACAATGAAAGATTATCATTCTATCTAGAGTTAACAAGTTTTATGAACAAATCAACCTAATTACTGAACCTGAAATCCAGATTGTCGTATACCATTCATCAAGGCCCTCATTGTTTAAGGAAATAAAATAAAAAAGATGAATCTAACCTTAATATTAACAAGAATGAATTATTGTGATTAACATCCATGTTAGTTTATCAACCTATATAGAGTTATTATCCGGATTCGAGAGTAAGTATCAGTTAGGAATATATATTCGATATAGGTATACTTAATTTTTTTAAAAGTTATTTCATATATTTAAAGTATCATACTTTCATACTTATATACAAATTTATGTCGGCACAGATATTATATACGTATTTTAGGAAAATAAAAAATCGAAATAATATAAGTTACATGGACCACAAAATTTTTACATAAAAAATTAAAGTACTATCAGTCAAGGACTTCCCTTCCAAATTTTCCTTTTGAAACTTGCAATACTAGGGAAAGAATCACCTCTTGCTTTTATCAGAAAAAGCTTATCAATTCCTAAGAAAAAAAATCTGGGGATAATTGGAGAAATGAGAGTAAGAAATAGTAAAAGCTAATTTGAATGTCAAATTTAGTAAGAACAAATGGTTGATATTTAATGAATTTTTCAGCACTCTTGTCGAACATTAGTTGCCACAGCTCTGGCCCAAAACTTGAGTTTTGCCTTCATATCTTCTGCAGAATTCTTAGATACACAATCTGGAAGAATGGGAGTTGCTCGGCTTTGTTCGAGCCATGCCTCAGACAAATAAGGCTTTCTCTTCGCCTTATTATCTTGTTTCAAGCCCTCGATCGTATTTTCCTGCAAGCCTGGGAGTATGTTAACAACACCAGGGCTCAAATCTTGCTTGTCAAATGTGAACCCTAAATCCTTGAACCCTTGCAGTTCTTGGAATGCAAGATCGCTATGGCTTTTCTGCAACACCTTCTGATTTGAATACCGGCGTCTCATTTCCTGAACCACATCGGTGTTTTTATTGGTTTCCAACTCGAGGTTTCTTGGTGGTTTACACCTTTGCATGCTACAACTTCGTGTAATGGCCTGCAAATGCAATGTGTTATAAGATAAAAAGCACGGATATCATGTTACAAAAAAAAAAAGTTTTGTATTTTTAATTGTGTGTGTATAGAAAATAATAAGAGAGAAAACTAGATCTTAAGAACACAATGGAATACGTGATTCGGCTATAATGACTTACATTCACGGACAAAAGACCCAAATGATTACATTGTTGATATTATGAATTGTTGTATTAATTTGTACAAGAGTTCTCTATTTATATAGAAGTTTCTCACCAATTTAGAAAAAAATCAAGCAAGAATATTGTATCGTAATCTCACATTTATTAATTCAACATAATGTATGAACAAGATAATAAAAAATGACAAATTCATATACTATTCACTTTTCAATATCATTGAAGTCACATATATTAGAATTCAGCCGAATTTTGCTATCTTTAGCTCATTACATAAATTAGATTGAACATATAAAGTAGATCTGGTAATTTTGGACACGAGATTATTACACGATACGAACACATGATACGAGAAAAACAACTAAAACACAATACAAAACACAAAAAATAACAACAAAAAAAAAAAAAAAAAAAGAATATGTCAAAATTTATATAAATATATAACACGTTAAACACGATTATGACATGAAAAAATAGCATAAACATGACTTAGATACATGGATTGCCAAGTCTAATATATAAAGATTAAATGAATCAATTCAAGTGCCAAGTATGAAACTATGAATTATGAAATTGCAGAGGAACATATAGTAATCAGCTACCTTGTTAGGACTGTGCCTTGGGGGCAATATATCAGCAGAGTTAGCCAATGCTTGTCGAATCAATTTACTCATTCTAATATCACTATCATCATCATCTTGAATTAACTCTTTCCTCCCTATTGAAATTGGCAAGGAAGGTGCCCTTAGCAAATTACTTCGCCATGAATATTCTCCACTCAATTTACTTTCCCTATCAGTTTTATTCTCTTCTTGAATCTCATGCTTCTTCTTTGTAATACTTTTTGATGCTTGCAACGATAATTGCCTATTCAATTTGCTCCTCCCGCCATTGTTGTTCCTTTCTTGAACCTTCTCCTCCTTCCCTATCCATGGCGGTAAAAATGGAACACGAATCAAACTACAATGAGCTGAACCTTTATCCTGGAATAACTTCTTTGTTGATTTCGAGCTTTGATTACATGAATCTTTTGCCAAAACATCTTGGCTAAAGTTTGATGAAGTAGAACAAGGATCAGAATAACATCTTAACATCCTTCTTCTTCTTCTATTGAACAAATTTTCAAAAAACCAAGACTCTTCCAAAAGATCAAGAGCTTCCACTTTCTGATCATCGGCTTCACCAGAAGAAGGCTCACAAATGTCATGATTATTCTCCATTGCTGCAACCACAAGCTTCTTCTAACACCTAACAAACTGATATGAAAGACCCACATGGGGGGGGATATATTCATTGTATCTTCATCTTTTTATTCTGTCATCTATTGAATGAAACTGATTAGGAAAAGCCATGTGGGGTAAGGATGCCATGTTATGGTCACAACCCAAATTTTTTATTGAAGGAAAGACTTGGTGAACAAATTTGATTTGTTTACAATTCGGGATTTAATCCAGTTGATTTATGCGATCATTCTTAAAAGATGTCATCTAATATGTCTGAGTTCGAATTTCAACATCTACAATCGTTTTTTTTTATTTATTTCCAGACTGCGATATCTTTCGTATCAAATTTGATTTGTTTAGAATTCAAGACTTAATTCCGTTAATTTCTGCAGGATGTCATCCAATATGTCTGAATTCGAATTTCAACTTCTACAAATTTTTTTCTTATCTTCATACTGCGATTTTTTTATTTATTATTTTATCAAATTTGATTTATTTAGAACTAGAAGACCAGCTAGAATTACAAGTGAAATGTCTGAAATTTAATTCTAACAACTAAGAAATATGGGGAAGGGTTACTGTTCATAGGCATGATTTCTGTCATGCCAGCACATTGCCCATGTGACAATCTTGTTTTTTTTTTTTTTTTTGACAAAACAAAATGGGAGCAAATATGGTCTTCGGACAATGTGACAGCTAATGTTAAGGTTTTTGGACAAATATGAAAAACAACTCATTGCCTATTTGAAACTAAAGATTTAGGTGTTTTTCTTTAGCTGTTGGTTAGAAGTTCAAGAGGGTTCGAGTTGTAGTATTATTTTTTTTTGGAAGAACCTCCTTCAATCATGGGCTAGAAATTGAGGCCACCGACCTTGATTTTTGGCATGATTATCAACAGGGTTTGACATTAATTTCTTACCATTTTCGTTTGTTTGTTACTATAAATATAATTCAAAATCAAGTTTAAAAACACTAATATTACATAAATATTAACTTTTATTACTTAGATATATAGATTTTTTCTTTTCTTTTCTTTTTAGTATAAAATAGATCGCAATATGAAGATAAAGTAATTATAAAGATAGGAGAAAAAATACAGATACTGAAATTCGAATTTCATATCTAATAGATGCAACCTTTTAAAGATGATTGTATAAATTAACTAGATTAAATCCTGATTATACATTTATCTAGTTATAAAAGAATTTATTAGATAATATTTTCAAAACCTAAATTATAAATTAAATTATTTTTCCTCAAACTCACTTAAAGTTCGATCCTTGAACATCTCTATAATCTATAGAACAATAGAATTAAGAGTTTGATCACATCTCATTCATGAATATTAGAAAATTTTTGAGTTTGGTACCATCTCTATATATAATGTTATATGTAGATTTAGTAATTCGTGTATACGTATTGTATTTCATATTTTTTATTTCAGTTGTGTAAATATAAACATAACACATATTATTAAATTGTCAAAATCCTAAACACGAATACGATGTGTATTAAATGTGTCGTATCATGTTTATCGGTGTTGTCTTCTCTGCCCATTTATTATATGTCACTACTTCAAATCCCTCGTCCTGTATCTGATGAGCTGGATAGAATGGTCAGAAGATTCCTTTGGGGTGGTTCTTCGTCGGTGAAGAAGATGCATATGGTTAATTGGAAGTCTGTCTGTAATACCAAGGAATTTGGAGGACTTGGTCTAGTTGATTTAAGGCTTAAGAACAGAGCGCTGCTCAATAAATGGATTTGGAGATTTGGGAATGAGCGTTTCTCTTTATGGAGATCAGTCATAGCCGGGAAATATGAGTCATCGGTGGGAAATCTGCTTCCTTCATGCAGCTGGAATCGGAAAATGTCCCCAACCTGGAAAAACATTATTCGACCCCTTATGCCTTCAAATCATTTTCATCCTTTTTTGTCTGCTGGGTTGTGTTTTCTTCCAGGTGATGGCAGCTCCATTAATTTTTGGCAGGATGAATGGATCGAAGGCGTTATCCTTAAAGAGCAGTTTCCAAGAGTCTTTGCGGTAGCTGTTTCTAAAAGCGGGAAAGTAGCAGATTTTGGCAAATGGCTTAATAATCAATGGCATTGGGAGGTTAACCTCCAAAGAAGATTGTTCGATTGGGAGCTTCAGCAGTGGGAATCACTGTTGGATCTGCTGGGCAAACAAGTGCTCGTCAGAAACTCCTTTGATTCAGTTGTTTGGAAGCACACCTATAGTGGCGTTTACTCGTCTAATTCTTTCTGCCATTCTGTGTTGAGTGAGTCCTCACTAAAATGGGATCATTGGAAATTTGTATGGGCCGGTTATGCGCCTCCGAATGTGGAAATCTTTTGCTGGCAAGTTTTGAGAGGCAGCGTTGCTACCAAAGTTGAACTCAGCAAGAGAGGCCTTATTGTTAATGGTCCGATTCTGTGTCCACTATGCAATCTGATGCCTGAAACTACAGAGCATCTGTTTTTTACATGCAGAGTCTCATGGTTTGTGTGGGCCCATTGCTGTCTTTCTTGGGGTATTTCTTGGTCCACGCCAAGGAGTGCCGTGGGTTTTTTTCTTGCGTGGCAGCATGCGCTCCCAGCGAATTATTGCAGCAAATTGTGGAGAATGTTATTTTTTGTTGCACTTTGGTCTATTTGGTTGCACAGGAATGATATTGTGTTTAATAGGAAAAATGTTGCTGTTTGGCAGTTACTGGACTCTATTAGACTCAGACTCGCTTTATGGTCCAAGGCTAAATGGCCTTGTGAGGAAGGGCTGTTTTCGCAGTTCAAGTGGTCACCTGCTATTTGTCGATTGAAGAGGGAAATGAAAGTTGGTGTTGATGTGACTTGGAGTAAGCCACCTGCCGGCTGCCTTAAGTTCAACGTCGATGGTTCGGCGCGTGGTAACCCCGGTCCTGCGGGGATTGGCGGTATTTTGCGCGACAATCAAGGTATGGTGAAAGCAGTTTTTTCTAAATCTATCGGTTCTGCTAAGGCATTTGAGGCTGAATTAAGGGCCGTCAAAGAAGCCTTCATCATTTTTGGTGCTTCGTCTTGGGTGCTATCGCATAAACTTATAATTGAATGTGATTGCCAGATGGTTGTTGCTTGGGTTAGGAATCCGAGTAGAGCCCCATGGCGGATTTCGAGATTTATAAGATCTCTAGAGTTTGTTCGAACTGCGGTTCAAAACTGGGAAATTGTTCATATTTTGAGGGAGGCTAATGGAGAGGCTGATAAGCTAGCCAAATCTGGTGTTAATAGGGTGTCAGATTTGTTGTTTTATAGTCCCTAGTTTTGTTTGCAGCATGCTGTTTTCTGGTTTGTAAAAAGGACATCTTTTTTTGCAATTAATCATGCTTTTCAAAAAAAAAAAAATTATATTTTTATATCATGTTCAAAATTATCAAATATAAATGTATGCATCTGTTACTATTTCATTAATTTATCACCCAGCCATGTGACTGTGCAATAGATTTCGTGCAGTGAAAATAAATTGAAGTTTAAATATTGAGAAAAGGGCATAGTTCAGGAAAATTCAATGCATTAAAGAGAGAAGGATATGGCAAAGCACATGGAGGAGTAAAGACCTTTAAAAATTACAAATGACTTCTTGTTGACATACATTCAATCATTGTTCTTTTTTGTTTTTTTTCTTTCATAAAGGGTAGAAATTGACATTGGCAGCTATATTAGATAATCAATCAAGCAAAGATGTTTTCAGAACAAAATGTTACTCATTATTCTTATTTCTTGCAATATTCTTTTATGTGGCACAATCAAATAAGATTTTTTTTTTAAAAAAAAAAATTGAATTTTAGATCTTAATCCTCGATAGAATAAACAAAAATATTTATATATAAGGATCAAGTTATATCAGTAATAAATTAATTAATTTTATAATTTTTTAAACTTTAATGTACAATCAATATTTTAACAAATTAATCTTTAGATTTACAACATAATCAATTAATCATACACATCATGCACGTAAAGTTTCGAATCAATCTAATATCTCTATTATATCGATTGAGAATATTGTATTTTTCAATATATATTTAACAGTTGAACAATTTTTATATGAAACAAATAATTAAATATTATTAATTAGCTCAAAATTTAACGTTTATAGTTTATATAAATAAAATATAACGAACAATTATATAAATATAAATTATATAAAAAATTCTAAGGAATTCGTCCTCATTATAAAATATAAAGGAGAGTTAAACAATGATGATAAAGCCAATAATGATACAATATGGCAATACTAAAATTCTTTTGAGTTAAATTTTGAGAAGAATCAAATTAATATCTAATAATCTAAATACCAGATCACTAGGGCAGTATATGGGTTGGCAATGGCATGACTTGAACTATTATTTCATTGAGTTTTGAAGGCCAAACCAAAAATATTCCAGCCTGATAAGGTAAGCTTGTTATCTCTCTTATCTCTTCTCTCTATAATTAAACTGCTAATTTGATATCTATATTCGACATATGTTTGAATAAGAATATGAAAGTAAAATCCTCCAAATATATAAAAAAAAATTAATAATTAAATATACACATATCGAACATATATCTATATTCAACATTTATCCGAATCTAGTAACATATGACACTACAAGAGAACGGACTTTTACCGACGAAATTTTTCATTGGTAAAAGTCTGTCTTTCGTTGGTAAAGGCTTTTACCAACGGAAATATCCGTCGAAAAATTTTGTCTATAATTCTTAAGTCGGTGATACTATATTCGTCGAAAATAAATATTCCATCGGTAAAAATATTATCGACGAAATATTTTCGACGAAATATTCCATCGGAAAAGACAATACCGACGGAATTTTTTTATTTAGCGACGGAATAGTCTATCGGTAGGAAAAAAACCAGTCTGGAATATTCTGACTATAACGTTTTTACCGACGGAATATTCCGTCGATAATTTGTGATTTGAAAAAAAAAATTAATTAAATTATATAAATTATACCAAAATATATTATTATTTGCCATGAAAATAAAGTAAATTATCTAATATTATAAATAAATAAATATTTTAATAAATTACAATATCATAATTCAATTAGACATTACATTTTCATGAAGACGAATGTCTGAAAATGTTGAAACTTGCTGCAATCAAATAAAAGAAATAAATATTATCTCTAAAAGTTACTAGAAACCAAACATTAACAAGAACCAAATTTTCTAAATCTTGATATTATTAAAGACATGATGATAAGAAAATATGAGTTTACTATTCCTAAAAGTCAAAGGCTAAAAGCTTCGACAGTTTTCAATGAAACCAATGCATGAATAACGTGGCTGCGCCTATTACAATAATAAACTGCATTATCATCGCAAAGAGAATACAACTCTATCGCAACAGAGTATAGCTTTGACTGCATGGCCCGGTTACTTGAAAACAAAGATAATATAAACTAAGAGCAACTTTTACAGAGAATGAGCGCTGCAAGATATTCTTAAAAGACAACATAATTGATGGTCATCAATTTGTAAAGAAGAGAGAAGAGACATACCAAGCGCAGCAGCGCCATGGTCGGACGGCGACGATGGACGGCTAGGGTGGAGGTGGTTGGGTCTCGGGAGGCACATAGATGGAGGGAGGAGAGGAAAGAAGAAAGAAGAAAAAAGAAGAAGTCTCGAGCATATTAAATATGCCCGAGACTTTTACTGATGGAATTTTCATCATCATCGATGGAAATTCCATCGGTAAAAAGTTCCTCAATTTTCGAAATAAAAGTAATTATTAAAATTAATTTTCGTTACTAATACTTATTATCGACGAAAATTTTCGTCGCTAAAACAATTTTTTCGATGGAATTTTTCGTCACTAATAAGTATTAACGACGAAATTAAATTTTGGCTAAAAAATATATTGAAATTGATTTTTATAAGCAATAAATAAAATTAATTATTAAAAAATAAATGTCGTCACAATACTTTTTAGCGACGGACTTTTTCCGTCGCTAATAAGTATTCGAGACGGAATTTTATTTTCAGCTAAAAAATATATTGAAATTGATTTATATAAATAATAAATAAAAATAATTATTAAAAGGTAAATTTCGTCGATAATATTTTTTTAGTTACAGAAAATTTCATTTCCGTCGCTAATATTATTAGCGACGAAATTAGCGATGAAATTTAATTTTTAGTTTATTTTTTTTAATTATAAAAATTCATTTTTTTTTATCAACGGAAAATTTCGTCGGTAATAAACCTCATTCCGTCGGTAATACTTTGGAGGGAACCAATTAGATTCTTGCCAATGTATTACCGACGAAAAATTTCATTCGTAAATATTCCGTCTGTAATACAAAAATTTCATAGGAAATAATCCACAATTCCGTCGGTAATTGGGATTCCGTCGGTAATGTGAACTATTTTTGACGAAAAAATTTCGTTGGAAATACTTCTGTCGCTAAATCTTCGTTCTCTTGTAGTGTGAATATTTTAACCAGCTCAAGGATCGGGTTACCCGCCCAAGCCCAAAGGTCCGCCCATATTTTGGAGGGTTTGGGCAAAAATATTAAGTCCGAAATATGAGTTTGGACAAAAAAATGATGCCCATTTAAAAAATGGGTCGGGCCTGGGCTCCAACAATCAAGGCTCGAGCCCGGCCTATTTTTCGTTTATATTATGTAATTTATATCATAATATAAATAATAAATAAAAATATACCAAGCGCAGCAGCGCGATGGTCGGACGGCGACGATGGACGGCTAGGGTGGAGGTGGTTGGGTCTCGGGAGGCACATGGATGGAGGGAGGAGAGGAAAGAAGAAATAAGAAAAAAGAAGAAGTCTCGGGCATATTAAATATGCCCGAGACTTTTACTGATGGAATTTTCATCATCATCGATGGAAATTCCGTCGGTAAAAAGTTCCTCGATTTTCGAAATAAAAGTAATTATTAAATTTAATTTTCGTTACTAATACTTATTATCGACGAAAATTTTCGTCGCTAATACAATTTTTTCGATGGAATTTTTCGTCACTAATAAGTATTAACGACGAAATTAATTTTTGGCTAAAAAATATATTGAAATTGATTTTTATAAGCAATAAATAAAATTAATTATTAAAAAATAAATGTCGTCACAATACTTTTTAGCGACGGACTTTTTCCGTCGCTAATAAGTATTCGAGACGGAATTTTATTTTCAGCTAAAAAATATATTGAAATTGATTTATATAAATAATAAATAAAAATAATTATTAAAAGGTAAATTTCGTCGATAATATTTTTTAGTTACAGAAAATTTCATTTCCGTCGCTAATATTATTAGCGACGAAATTAGCGATGAAATTTAATTTTTAGTTTATTTTTTTAAATTATAAAAATTCATTTTTTTTTATCAATGGAAAATTTCGTCGGTAATAAATCTCATTCCGTCGGTAATACTTTGGAGGGAACCAATTAGATTCTTGCCAATGTATTACCGACGAAAAATTTCGTTCGTAAATATTCCGTCTGTAATACAAAAATTTCATAGGAAATAATCCACAATTCCGTCGGTAATTGGGATTCCGTCGGTAATGTGAACTATTTTTGACGAAAAAATTTCGTCGGAAATACTTCCGTCGCTAAATCTTTGTTCTCTTGTAGTGTGAATAATATAACCAACTCAAGGATCGGGTTACCCGCCCAAGCCCAAAGGTCCGCCTATATTTTGGAGGGTTTGGGCAAAAATATTAAGTCCGAAATATGAGTTTGGACAAAAAAATGAGGCCCATTTAAAAAATGGGCCGGGCTTTGGCTCCAACAATCAAGGCTCGAGCCCGACCCATTTTTCGTTTATATAATATATTATTTTTATATTTTATATATTATGTAATTTATATCATATATAAAATAAATATATATAATATTATAGAGTAAACATTCAAAAATATATTAAGTTATCCATGTTTTAGAACTTAATAAAAGAAAAAAATAGATAAAATTACTAAAAATTAAATAATAATAAAAATTTTGTCTAAAATTTTAGAAAAAAAATTAATATGGGTTTAGGGTTTAGACCGGGCCGGGTCAGACCGAGCTTGAACAAGTACATATAGTATTGATATCATACCTAAACCCAATCCGATCCGCCATGAGCACCTCTTGTACATATATAAAATTTTCTGCTAAATAGTGACATGTCATATCCTGTGCTTCAAGTTTTTGGCTCCTTAATATTTTAGGTGAAAATTGGGTGTCAAAATGAATAAAGGTCTGTCCATTACTCCATTTCCAATCTTATTATTATGTTACGTTTTTTAATGTTCTAATGCCATTAAGTGAAAGTAAGCGTAAAGCATTAGTAGTCAAAATTAATTCTGAAGCTTTCTATTAAAATTTTGATTACTTTTAGTAGTCGTTAAATTGATAATTCGTATATGTATGCCATGTTTTATATATTTTTTTGTGTTAGTTGTGTAAATATAAACACAATAAAAATTATTAAATATGTCAAAATCTTAAATACGAATATGACATGTGTATTAAATATATTGTATTAATCGTATTTAAACGTATCGTGTCTGATTTATTAAAAAAAAATTGTTAAGTCAAATAATTTTATTAAATAACCAAAAGGTTATAAAACTAACCAAAGACTAGAAGCAAAGAGCAAGGTTGAATGCAAAAAAAGTACAAGCTGATAAACACAATCTAAACAATACTAGAGAAACAACCCAAGAGAGATACAACACCACACCCTAAGAAAACAAAGTCATAGAACTCTACCATACCAACAAACAAGTTTCACACTCCTGCAAAAATTCACTCATATAACAATGCAAAACCCCAAAAAGACACGCATCACATGGAGCAAAAACCATAGTTTGCTGTACCAAAATTCCACTCACAATAACATCAATATTGCCTTTAAGACCAAAGCCAAACACCATATCGGTTCAGTTTCATTCTCAGTCAATCAATGTCATTGGCTTTTGAAAATTAAACAATCAATGCACCTGTATTTGGGAGGAAAATGGGGCCAAAAGGAAGGATTGCGCCGTGAAAGAGGGAAGAGGGTATGGTGATAATAGTAGTCCCTCCAATCTAAAACAGTGTCATTTTCAGAGCTTATTAGCATACGGCTACCATAGCCATGAGAGGCAGCAAAATTAGGCTGGCAAGCATATTTAAGTTTGTCCTCCATTGGGAAATCATTGAAAAATGAAAGACAAACTCTCCTCAAATCATCCATCAGTTTTGTAGGTACTCCATGGTTGATAACATGAAAAGCTCCCCCATTCCCTGCAAGCCTCTTGAATGGTCGCTATGACAGACTCCTTTTCATGAGATAGATCAATTGGTAGGGACATTAATTGTTTCAGCTAAAACTAGTTTCAATGTTAGTTATAGGTGTAGGCCGGTTCGCAGGGGGTTGGATGTATTGTGATGGAACCTCTGAAATACCCGATTGTCAAGAATTTGCACCGTTACTGCCCCTTCCCTTTTCCACAAAGAATATTAATGATAAATATGGGTGGTGGCTTCAGCCGGGATTTAAATTGCAGTCGCGGATGCATTTTTGGTCTCGTTGCATTTATTGATGTTACGGACGTAATGAATGCTATCGCTATCAATTACGATAAATATCGACGATAAAAAAAATCGAAACCGCAAAAAACGACAATCGCTAATTAAATCTCAGGCTTCAGCCTTCAATTCCAGCACTGAATCCAGGTGAGGTAATCTGGCAATCCCAACATATCATGGACATATGTTACCACAATTGTAAAAAAATACAACTTACCAAAACCAGATTAATAGTTAAAACCCATATGACATTTTCAACATAGTTTCAATCTATGTTACCCGAATTTTACAGTGAGTGTTAGATACGTGTATGTATTCGATACAAGTATATTTATTTTTTTCTAATTTTCTATATATTTATAGGATCATACCTATACTCATATCCAAAAATGTGTACACAATATAATTTTAAAAAATGAAAAATTCGAATAATATAGGTTGCAACTTAAATGCTAACAAGATAGACAATTCTGCCTTAGAAATCAATTGATTTTATCAAATTTATGTAGTAGCCTTTGGCAGAAAACTTTTTTGGAATCTGAGTTTTCGCAACTTAAAAAATAACAAGTCTTATCACAATAATTTATATTCGTTAAGCGTGACATTAAAAAAAAACCGAGGAATTGTCGACTTAATTCCTCTTGAAAAATGAAGGTTTTGAAAATGACCTTGAAAAAGATATGAAGTCGCCATCAATCTTTTTTAGCTAGGTGTGATCGGCCACCTATTAAAACCGATTTTGTAAAACATTTTAAAATTAATTAAAATATTTTAAAACCAATTTCAAGTCTGCATTATAAATTAGAGAAAATCGAAGAATCGGGTTCGGGACTCGGTTACGTGCGGGGAAGGATTAGCACCCCCACAACACCCATATAAAACGGTACCTTATTAATCATGTGTTATCTCAAGTCTCGGTAAAAAAACGATTTTTAATTTAGTATTTCAAGTTAATTCCCAATTTAAAGAAAAATAATTCCATTTTTAATTAAAAATGATCCGAAATTTAAAAAATTTCTATATTTTCCGACAAACGTGAAAAAAAAAAGTATTTATTTGAACTTTTTTTCGAATCATTCTCATTTCAAAGAAGATATTCCGTTATTAATGATAATTAATGATATCCTCCCCAGCAAACCCGGCAGAGAACTCATGAATTATTTTAACTCGGGAATATCTTTATTTTATTGAAAATCATTATCTTTTTCAGAACATTTTAAAAAATATATGAATATGTGTGACATAAATAAAATGACATAGCAAAGTCTAGATAATATAATGCAACCTAAATGATATGATATAATTTAAATGGCATAGCATATTCTAAATGAAATGAAATGATTTAAATAACATAATATTCTAAATAAAATGAAATATCCTAAGTAACATGATATGTTCTAAATGAAATGAAATATCCTAAGTGACATAACATATTCTATATGAAATAATAACCTAAGTAATATGATATATTCTAAATGAAATGATATGATTTAAATGACATGATGTTCTAAATGAAATAAGATATCCTAAATGAAATGAAATATCCTAAGTGACATGAAATGACATAAAACATAAAATAATGCTATCATGAAATATGCATGAAAATAAAAATAAAATAAAAATAGTAATGCATGAACATAGTATATGCTAAATAATATGACAAAAATAAATGACTAAATAAAAAGTATAGAATAGCATAAAATATTCAAAACCATATAACAAACAACATGACACCAAAAAATATAAATCAAAATAATAACTATACCATAGAAATTATCATAGCAAAAAAAATTATATATTATACAATATGCATGAATATGGAAAATGCAATGCATGAAAATGTATTTTTTCCTGTAAATAAGAAAATCCGTATATCTAAAAAGATATCCGGATACCTTAGGAAAAGACATCAAATTAAATTTTCTAAAACCAAAAAAAAAAATTGTGATTGTTTGAAAACAATTTTGAAAATATTGGATGAAAAATAATTCATGACCGAATTCCCTTTTTAAAATGGCTCTAATTTCCTAAGTTTAAAATCCCGGACTTGACCACCCTTAACCCGAGGTTTATAAAATCATTTTTAAAGTTTAAAATAGTCTAAAAACCAAACTAAGACAGTAGCTAAAGTTCCTAACCAACCCTTCTAGCCAAATTCAACAATTGTTTTTCTTTTGAATTCAAATCTGCTTCTATTGTCCAGTTTTAAATCACGATTTTTTACCTATTTTTAAAATTCAAAAAAATATAAAAAAATACTGGAGACTCAGAACATATAAAACTACACGAGAAAAAATTGGCTTAATTTTTTTTATTAAAGATGACTTCCCAAAAAAATCGGGAAAGTCTGAGTACTGGTGAAAAACTGTTTTGCCAAAACACTTTTTTTGCCTTTGATAAAATCATTTAAAAATCAAAGTAAAAATGTTGGAGACTCTCCTAAAGACCTACAAATAGTAGTTAATACTTCTAAAAAGTTAGACAAAAATTGGCTAAGTAAAAAAAATCACAAAGGTAGAATAATCAATTTGACAACTTTTTAGTTTTCCACAAGTATGCTCAAGTGAGCATGACTTTGAGCCATTGATTGGCCTAAGTCATAAAACATGTGGCATGACATGAGATGCATGAGCATACAGTCAATTGAATGCATGAAATGCATGATTTAAAACCTAAATGATGTGAGAAATGCATGGCAATACAAAATAACCTAATGCCTAGCATGAGTTTGCGTGGCAATAAATGCAATCCCATCCTAAGTATGCATGAGATGCATAATAATGCAAATGAGACTTAGACCTAAAGTGACATGAAATGCATGGCAATACAAAGTGACCTAAGATCTAAATAACATTGCAAATGCATGGCAATATCAATATGATTCTAGACTTTAAATGTCATGAGAATATGTATGGCAATACCAATATGATTCTACACCTTAAATGTCATGAAAATGCATGAAAATGTCATGAATATATAGTGACCAATAAACCTAATACTAATGCATGAACAAACAGCAACTAATACACAATCTCATGACATAGTAATGCTAAGCATGATACCTAAAAAAAATGCAAATGCACACACAAGGCAAGGAGTACTGAAGAGGCCGAAAGGCCACTAATTCTATATGGAGAAATGTAGCAAGGCATTAACACAAACACATGGCAAACTTAAATCAAAACACACAATATTATGGCATGAAATGCAAACCTATCACCTAAATAAGATGAAAATGCACATGCAAAGCATAGGAAATAGAGGAGGCCGAATGGTCACATGGTATTCTAATATGGCATTTTCACAAACACATGGCATGGTTTAGAATTAAGCTACCACAATCAAGCTAACCTATCACAATGAAGCTAATCTAACACAAGTAAGCTAATCTAACACAAGAAAGCTAACTTACCACAACAAATCAAATGAGTAAAATCAAACACAAAATCATTTAACAAAACCCAACCATTCGGCCAACATGAAAAGAAATAGAGAAAAACTTGCTTTCTTGATTTCTTTTAAAAAACAAAAGTAAAAGCTCCTTAGAACTTATTATTAAAAATAAATTTATTTCATATCAAAATAGCAAAATCATGTCAACAAAGTATGAAAAAACCATGAAAGAACATAGCTACCTTGCTCTAGCTGTCCAAATCAAGAAAAAGCAAGCCAAAACCTTTCTTTTCCTTCTCCTTTTTTCTCCTCTCTTTTTTCTTTCTTTTTTCTCACTTTTCCTCCTTAGCTACTGCCTCTTTTCATCCTTTCAAGCTTTTAAAAAAATGAAATCCCCCCCCCCCAATAGCCTGGCCGAATGGCCTTAGAAAGGTGTAGTAGGTTCTAGAATTTTTCTTACCAATTTTCATCAATGGTCTTTGATCAAAGATGTTTTCTATGTAGAAATCCCACCATTAGATTGGAATAATCAGCCCCTAAATATATGATGTCATGAAGATGATATCATAAATAGGATCATAAATATGACATCATCCCTCTCCAACTATTGGTCCATGTGTTGCAAATTCAAAGGCTTGATCACAAAAATAACTACCTTCCTCTTCTCTCTTGGCCCTTAGATGAAATGGCTCAGCAAAATCAATCTCCATCATGGGCTTGGCTGATTGCCCTCTTAAAATCCAGCCCAATTCCATTGCAAGAAAAGCCCTTTTTGGTTTCTTCGGTAAAATGACCTTTTTGACCCCCGAACCTAAATAAATAGCAAACGGACTCCAAATTCAAATTTTCTTTTTCAATAATTCCAAAATAATAAAAAATTGAATTATGAAAGTTTTCAAAATTTTCCGAGTCCATTTGCTATCTTTTTTGGATTTTTTCTTCCAAGATTGCCCTTTTGTGTACCCGAACTTTTACCTTTTTTTAAACGAGCTCCGAATCCAGATTTTTCTTCACCAATCTCTTCCAAATAAATTAAAAGTGTGATTTGAAAGTTTTCGTAATTTTTGGAGCTCATTTCTATTTTTTCAAGATTTATTTGCTTGAGTTTCTAAATAGTGGGCCCGGAATTTGGCCATTTTGCAAACGAACTCCGGATCCATATTTTTTTTCTCTAATATCTTCCAAATAATTTAAGAATAAGATCTGCAAATTTTTAGAATTTTTGGAACTCATTTGCTATTTTTCCTTTTGAATTTCTACATAGTGGGCCCGGGATTTGGCGATTTTGCAAACGAACTCTGAATCCATATTTTCTTTCACCAATCTCTCCAAAATGATTTAATAATGAGATCTAGAAATTTTGGTAATTTTTGGAACTCGTTTGCTATTTTTTTGAGATTTTCCAATTTTTTCCTTTTGCTTCCAAAGCCCGGTTTTGCTCAAAACAAGTCCGATTTTTAGATTTTCTTTTTCAGGGCCTTTTTCATATATTGAATTGGAGTTGGTCCGAAAACGCCCAATTTTTATGATCAAATTCCCTTCCGTTTTGATTTTTCCTCTTTTCAGTATCGGGAATCTCCTTGTTTTTCCTCCAATCGGCTCTTTTCTCGGAATTACTTCGAACTGAGCCTTGGGCTATCCTTGTTTACTCATTCCTCATCAATTAGAGGCTTTAGTTTTACCGAATCGGGCTATTTGTGCAATTTTCCCTATTTCACCAAAATCAACCAAAAACCTTAATTCTCGATTTTCTTTCGAATTGACTTTTCCTTCAGTTTTTATCTTCCAAGTAGCTTCTCCATTACCCGTAGTCAGTGCTTATCTTTCACTTGGATCCTTCAATTCCGACAAATTTGATCGTTTAAGCACTTTCCCCAAATTTTCCGAACTAGGATTTCTTTTCTACTAAATCTCCGGAACCCAACTTCCGAACTTCATATCTTTCAATGTAGACCTTGGATTATCAAAATTCTTTCACCATTTTTCAATTGAACTTCAAATCCTATTTTTGAAAGTGGGTTGACTTTTTAGTAGTTGACTTTTTGGGGTTGACTCTTTCGGGATTGACTTTTTCAAGTTTGACTTTTTATGTCTGCTTTCTTAAACTAAGTTTCGGAGTACCACCTGCAGGATGAGAAAAGCCTTTTTGCATTCTAAAACATCAATTTAGGAAGAAAACATACATGTTTTAGTAATCTGAACAAAATTAAGTGTCTACATGGGTCAGCTACTACTACAAATCAAAGAAACTGAACTATGTAACTATGATTGATTGAATAAATAGAATATACCAAAATAAAATTAAGACACGTACCTTATTTTTAGCAAAATTTTATATTAGTATAAGTGAATTTTCTTGATCGTGTATATATATATATATATATATATTATTTATTTATTAGTTAACTATATATACCTGAAAACATACATCCATAAAAGCTTCTACCCGCCCAAATAAAGTAAAATGGTTGTGAGTAAAATTCTAAGTGTGTTAAAAATGAGATGAGACAGAAAAATGATCAATTACTAAAAGAATGATGCATGAATGTTGAAGGGATTCCATCAAGAAGCCACTTGCATTCAGCATCAAGTTGAATGGAAATAAGCAATGTAGGTTAAAAGAAGGGTCAATCACTTTGCCAATGTTATAGGACAAGACAAGTTTATCAATCACTTGAAATCGATGTAACAAAGCACATGAACGTCTTTGTTCAATGACAAATGCATATATTCTCGTTCAATTAGGTTAAGATAATTTGACAGTTTTCAACACAATACGATTATAAAACACAAATATTACATAAAAAATAACTAAAACATTACAATATAGAACACATCATTAAACAAAAAATAAAACGAACACAATATGAATATATAAATGTGTAAAAAATTTATATAACATGAATTATTGACGTATTAAAATTTATATAAATATATAACAGTTTAAACACAATTATAATAAAATAACACGAATACATGAATATGGTCATATTTAGGTTCAGTCTTCTTCAAATCAAAGCATATAACAAAGACATTAAATTTTTCTTCTTTTTATGTAAAGATCACATGAACATTTTGATGATATAACATATTACTATAAAATTAACACTAAAGAATCCTACTAAAGTTGTGTTTGCCAAGAAGGGGTAAAAGAAGGATAAGGTTTTACTAACATTTGGTTGGTTGGAGTGGTAGCGTGGCTCCAACCTCCAAACTGAGAACTAAGGTTCGAATCTTGGGAGTCATCAATGTTGGGAGGGCTTTTACCATTCACTCCCGGCCCGACAGGGATTAATCTTCTTGCCATTGAATGATATTTATATATAATTGTTTGTCCTTTAATCTTTTCCTCTTCCTGACCAAACACATCCTAAAAAATCACAACTGTTTATACTATATTTCTTACAAAGATTAAGACACCCAACAAGAAAACTTGTTATTGCAGCATCAATACAATAAAGAACAATTTCCCACAACTAGCTCTAGCTCCAAAGTTGACCTATCAACCCAAGGAATTTAAATTGCGATCACGGACGTATTTTCGATCGCATAGCATTTATCGCTGTTGCGAACATAATAAATGCCATTACGGTAAATATCGATCGTGAATATCAGTGACGAGGGAGTCAAAATTGCAAAATAACGATCGTAACGTCGCATTGCAACCACTATTTAAATCCCTTATCACCACCAATCAAACAAGCATAGATTTCATCAATTTGCAAAACTTCATGATCATGAACATTATCTTCATGAAAGCTAGAGTTTCCTCCTTCACTAGACCCTATTGAATTGCAAGAAACAAAAGTAGAAGGATGATGTTGATGATGATTATCTCTTTGATTATGCATACCAAACATCATCTCTTGAACTTTCCTTAACTCTTCTTGAAGATACTTAACATCTTTCTCAAGCCCTTTTTTTTTCAGACAATGCAATCTCTAGTTTCACTTGGAGAGTGTTGTAATCAAGTTCCAAGCTTTGTGTCTTCCACCGGGCTCGCTTGTTTTGGTACCAAATTGCTACTTGTCTTGGTGGAACTCCAAGCTGGTTAGCAAGTTGAAGCTTGAGATCAGGTTCTAACTTCTTGTTGGTATTGAAACTTTTCTCTAGCAACCTTACTTGGTCTTGGTTTAGCCTCTTTTTATTGTGTTTGGAGGAATATAGTTTTTGGCTTTGAAAATCCATGATTTTGGGAGGGTTTTTTTTAGTAGTTTTAGAGAAGAAAGAAAGTGTTTTTGGGTTGAGAATTTTTTGGTGGGTTGATAATCATATATATATATATATATATAATATATATATATATATATATATATAGACACTCTTATGAAGTTTTGATTGAGCAATTGAAGAAGAGGTCCAACCAAAAATGAAAATGATGGATGGGAAGAAGAATTAGAAGGGAGAGAGTGAGAGACTAGCTAGGCGGCTTACATATGGCATTCAAGTCATGCATAAGGATGGTCTTCACGTGGGTTGGTCCTACTCATGCAAATACATATAATATATATATATATATATATTATCTTGTAGTATAGATTAGACATATGTGATTGACGAAAATTAAAATTGATGATTTGGTTTTTAAATTTTGATTGCATCCAAAAACACATCTATAATAAATCCAATTATATATATATATATATATATATATATAAACTAGAAGTGTTCATGGGTCAGATCGAGCTTAAATGTGATATTAACACCAATATAAGGTCCAAGCTCTGCCTAGTCCAATAAATAGGTCTCAAATTCTATCCAAATCTGTCCATATTTATAAATGAATAGTCCAAATCCGTTTAGGTCAGCCCATATTATTTTTTTCTAAAACAAATTAACTAAATATGTTTTTTTTATAGTAATTTTATCTTTTTTTATTAAATTCTAAAACATAAATAACTTAACATTTTTAAATGTTTACAGTATAATATTATATAAATTACATAATATATAAATATAAAATTAAATATTATATAAATAAAAATAGGGTTGGTCTCGGGCCTTAATTGTTGGAGCCAAAACTCATCCCATTTTTTAAACGGGCTTCATTTTTTGCCCAAACCCATATTTCGAGCATAATATTTTTATCCAAACTCTCTTAAATATCAGGCATGCCTTCGAATTTGGACTGAATAGCCAACCCTTGAACAAATCTAGTATAACCATACATCTTTGATATTTTAAAATTTTAGTGAAAAACTAAGTAACAAAATAAATAAAAAAATATAACTAATTTTCAAATAACAACGAACTAATCTGATTAATTAACCATATGTGAGATAAATTAAATTTTTTTAAGATAATATATATATATATATGATTCTTGATAAGATCACAGAATAATTTTATTGATTAAATTAATTGAAAAATATTATTCATGATTATCATCTTCTTAGATTTTCATTTTCTACAAAGGTTCTCACACTTGAAGAAAAAAAAAAGTTTTATTTTTTCGGGTACAACTTGTAAGTAGTTATGTTAGAGTGATTGGAACAATAGCCTGTCATTACAACCAAACCTTTCGTAAGTATTTCTTTCGGATTTATATTTGGTGCATGGTTAATATATAAACTTATATTGTTAGTGAATTATATATATATATATATATATCATCTATTAATAAGTAAAATTATCTGCATTTATTTTTAAGATTTTCTAAGATTTTATATTTTTTTTATTAACGAAATATAAGCATCATATGATTTATTGATAATGTATAGATTTATACACTGATAATAGATCAATCATAAATAGGGATGGCAATGGAGCGGGACGGGAACGGGGATTGCCTTATCCACCTCCGTCGCACTCTTGCATGGATGTTGAAAATATCCACTTCCATAAATGTCGGTTACATCCATAACCGCTCCATATTACTCTAGGTTGCTCTACCCCTTTTTACTAATTATTTTTAATTTAATATTATAAAAATATATATTATAATTTATTCATGATAATTTTAGTATATATAATTCTTTAATATATGTAATATACATATATATAAAGTATATATAATATTAATATATATAAATACATGATTTTAATATATATATCTAATATATATTAAAAATATATAAAATATTTTAAAAAATAAAATAATAATTTTAAAAGATAAAATTGAGCATAACAAAATAAATATTTATCAAAATCATCTTAATTCATGTCGCTCCACTTTTCAAAAAAAAAATCTCCTTATCAAAACGGATCAATGCAAATGTCATCCCTAATGATAAATTCAAACTTAAAATGTTGCTTAGCTTGATCAAATCTTCTCACTTTCCCAAAAAAGAAAGAAAGGAAATGAATAAAACAAAGTAAAAGTCTTAGAAATCCACTTGCTTCATTTAGAATAAAAATATATATAAAAAAATAGTTTGAAAGAAACAACAGGTGCAATGCAAGGTCTTCGCAGTTGTTGATATTTGACTGTCAGACTCTCTCAATTTGATCAGCGCCGGCGGCCAACAACTTATATAGTAATAAATAATATTGCAAATTAAGGACTTGAAGGTAGGTACAATTAAATGCATGGTTTCAATAGAAGATGAAATATATAATAATATTTTCCATTTAAGGCAATATTTTTATTTTGGAATATATCTATAGGGAAAGTCTAGAGTGAGGTGATTGGGGGAAAAAAAAAAAGATTATGAAAGTAGTACTATAGATATAGTATCTAGAGAAGCTTAGCTTTATTTTACCAAAAATAGAGATAATCTTAAGTTTAATAAGAGATGTTCATAGGTCGGACTTGATCAATTTGATTACTCGTTTTATGATTTAAAATATTTTTAAAAAAAATTTAAAAAAATTTAATTTTATATTAATATTTATATATTTTATAATTAATTTTTTTTTAAAAATTATTATTATTTAAATAGTAATTCAGATTGGATGGGTATGAATAAATAAATTATAAATAATTGTAAACAAAACTTAAGGCTTAGGTCAAATTGATTCACCCACAATTTTAAAAATTGAATTTCAATAAAGTTGGAATTCGATTTCTGGCACATGTAAATTTTTCTTTTTTAATTTTTTTAAAATTTTGGCCTCCTTTATATATTAAAAAAGTAATTAGAAATAATTTTCGAATCGACATGAGACATAATTTAGTTGTTTTATTCATCTAATTTTATAGATACGTCCTAAAAAGCTTATTCAATTTGTAAATTTGATTCCAAAAGTTTTTTTTTTAGATAATTGAAATTCATTCCAACTCCCAAAAAAAAACATGATTAATCTGCTACATTAAGAACATTAGGGAAAGCCTTACAATTTAACTCTGATGGTTAATTCCCCATTGACTACAAAAAGAAGCATTAACAACAGTATTTGGGATATGCTGTAGAACACAAAATCTAGCCTTAACAGCACCTGCTATCAGCTTGAACAATTTTTCAAGGCTTCTTCTCTGGTACATATGTCAAAATAATGTATTTTTCTTAAGAAGAATTAGGATACCAAATATATATATATATATATATATATATATCCCTTCAAAGAAGAAAACAGGAATTCAAGATCTGAATCCTTTCTTCTTTTAAAATTTTATATATGTATCAACAAAAACACAAAAGAGAGACGAACTTAAAGAAATGGTCAAGATAACAAAATTGGACAACAAAATATATAACTTTTCTTAAAATGGCTAAAAATAATAGGATTTGATAATGATGAAGGTTGGAATCATGGACAAAAAAAAAAAAAACTAGAATTGAAACATTTTTTCTCAATTTACCTTGAACCTGAATCTCATTAAAACTAAAAGAAGTTACAAATCCCTGGCTTTGTCATTGTATGAAGACAATTTTTTTTTTGCAAGTAATAATTTCCAAATATTTGAACCCTAACGCCTCAGCCATTTAACTCTAGGTTTCATAGACCCCCACAAAATATAATAAGTTGAATTAGAGATGTTTATGGGTCGTATTCAGATTTGAAAGTTCGTTTTATTATTTAAAATATATTAAATATAAAAAATTTAATTTTATATCAATAATTATATATTTTTATAATTAAATTTAAATAAAAAATATTTTATTATTTAAACAATAATTTGAGTCTAAATGAATCGATCTAAATTACAAAAAAAAAAAACTATTCCAAACCCGATCTGAACATGTCTAAGTTGAACAACAGCCGCAAAAAATGTTTATGGGATTTTCATCAAGTTTTCTCATATAAAAAAAATGTTTCATATCTTTTGCCAACAATTTTTGTCGCCTCGTATTATTTTTTTGGATGAGGATCATATTTCATAATACTGAATGCATGAATATGGCAACTTTAGTTGCATTCAAGAAACTGTTAAAATCTTTTCAATCAGACACTAAAAATCTTTTGTATCCCTAAAGCTAAACTTTTTTTTGTGGCTATGAGACCTGATCCTTGTACTAATTAAGTGCATGAATTTGGTCTTTTTGTCACTTTAAAAAGACGATATTAAGGGGGGTTTTCCAAATTAGACACAGCAAAGTAATTGTGTTATAACTCTTTCAAGATTAAAAAAAATAATAATAATTATTGAAATCGAGGTTTAATCCAGTTGATTCATGCAATCATCCTTAAAAGATAGCATTTAGTAGGTTCGGGATTTGAATCTCAGCATTTATAACCCCTTTTTTTATCCTTGACTGCTGTAAAAATAATAATAATTTTCTTTAGAATTGAGAGCTTTGATCCTACCGAGTACCGATCAGTTGGTTTCATGAGAATTACATAAAAAAAAAAAAAATTATGTATGTTATTATCCCAAATTACGCCAAGATTTCAGGATAATTTTCTTGGAACTAAGTTCGTGAGATCATAACAATGAAAAATGATGAAAATCTTGAAATTTTTTTTTGTCAAAATCCCTATTAATGCTTGGGGTTACATCAAATTGAAAATTGTGTTGTTTTGGAGGGCAACAGGGGTTCCCCACATTTACATAATTGGATGATTTGGTGGTTCAAGGCTCTGTTCATGTACCTATATGAATTGTGATGTTATTGCCCCTGGGGCCTCCCTCTTCTTGAATCTCCTAAAACCAAAAACATATAAGTTTTTGGTGAAATTTTCAATGCTTTCACTGTGTGTATTCAAAGGTTTTGTTTGCTTTCTTCCCATCCACCTCCATGAATGAATGAGAAAGCTAGCTTGCTAATTAACCTGGTCAACTTGGCATAGCCCTCCAACTTGATGGGTATTAAAAATTGCAACAAAAAAAGTCAAGAAGAGTAAATATAAACCAGATAAATTTTTATTTTATTGAATGATTCTTCTAATAAGATTAGACCTGTCCAAAAAAGTTATTCGTCCGGCTTGATCCGAAATAAGTTGGGCCTGAATAAAGATTTTTGTAATTCGGATCGGTTTGATCCGACCTAAAATACTATTTATTAAATAAAAAATATTTTTTTATTTAAAATTAATTGTAAAAATATAAAAATAAAAATAATTTGTTATGATTTTTTAAATTATAAAACGAGTTTTTGGACCAACTCGAAACGAATTTGAGTAAGAAAAAAAATAATAGATAAGATGTTAAAATTTCTTTTACCTTAATTAGTTCTTAGAATTTTGATGCCTAGTTCTCAAAGAAATGACCAAATTTAATAGATTTACATAATGAACAATTGAATATGTGAGGAGTGAATTACATCATTAGTCGTGACATTTTCGTAATGTTTTAATAAATTTTAAAAAAATAATAATAATATCTCATACACAATTTTTTTTTAAACTGTTCCAAACCTTTCCATCCATCAACACATTATGAGAATATAAACGAATGGTCCTTTGGGCTTTACATCATCAGTCCTGAACTTATGGGGGGGGGGGGGGGGGTTTGGAAATTTTGACTGGGCTTTTGGGTGATTTAGTGATGGTTTGAAATAGATCTGCTCAAAAGTCGGGTTATCTGTTCAATTTCGAAGGTCCGTTCATATTTTGAAAGATTTGAACAAAAATATTAAACTCAAAATATGGGCTTGGTCAAAAAAAAAATGAGACCCAGTTTATAAAATGGTCGGGCCTTGGCTCCAACTATCAAGCCCGGCCCGCCCATTTTTTATTTACATAATATATTATTTTTATATTTATATATTATGTAATTTATATCATATAAAAAATAAATATATATAATATTATAGTGTAAATATTTAAAAATATATTAAGTTATCCATGTTTTAAAATTTAATAAAAGGAAATAAAATTATTAAAATTAAATAATAAACAAAAATATTTGTTAAAAATTTTATAAAAAAAATATAGGCAGACCTAAACAGGCTTGGACTACCCATTTACAAATATGGACGGGTTTAGACAGAATTTGAGACCCATATTTCGGACTGAGTCGAGTTTAAACAAGTATATATAGTGTTGGTACCATGCCTAAGCCCAACCCGAACCCGGTCCAGTCCGCCCCATGAGCACCTCTAGTTTGAAATAAAAATTGTTTTTCCATGAAAAATAGGATGCTTACGAGTAGAATGGTGATTGTCAAAAGGAAAATGGCTTTACCAGAATATCCAATGCACTAATGAGCGGTTGCACTATGATCTGTATAGTTGACGAGGAATGAGGTTGTGGTCGAAAATAAAAATTTAAATATTGATGATCTGCTATTCTTGGCTAAATTACGCCCTCTGTTCTGGGTGAAGGCAAAGTACGAAGAGAAGATAATACCAGATTCAATTTGCTCTGAAAATCCTGCTGCATACATAACTTGTCGTGGGATATGTGTATTTTAATGTGGAGGGAGCTAGTAGGAGAAAACTTGGACTTGCTAGTTTTGTCTTTTGGAGGGGTTTTAAGCAAGTAAGTCAGTACCGTATTGGTGATCATATCGTTTTTATTCTAATACTGGTACGTATCGATATCACTGTGTTTCGGCGTACCGTTTCGAGTTTACCGTATTTTTCAAATATTATTTCATATATCTATATATATATATAACATATTTTGAATTTTTTTTAATAAAATATATATTATATACATATGCAAATATACATCCATTACATGCATATATATGTTTTTATGCAAATATAAATTTTAAATATTTAATATCTAAAATTTTTAAATATCAAATAAGTAAAATAAATATTAAAATATAAAAAATATAGTAAATTATTATTAATTATGTTCAATAGCCTAATTTAATGAACATATTTTATTTTTAAATGTAATTATGAAGAAAAAAAATGATCATGACACAAAAAATATTGAAATTGGTTTAAAATTCAAATAAGTGAATTTTTAAAAAATAAAATAAAATCAAGTCAAAATCTTGTACCAACCGGTACAGGCCGATATGACCGGTACGGGTTAGTACAAAAATCGAAACGGTACGAGACTGGTATAATTTTGATTCTTAAAAACGAAAAAGTATCGGTACGGTATCGACTGATTCTAAGAGATCACAATTGATGGATGGTTGGCTTATTTTATGGTCAGTGGATATTATGGAGTCCAATTAGGCTGAACTATATGCTATCAAATTTGCTTTGAAGGTTTTAGTTAATTCAGGAAGATATTGGAGTGTAAGGTTGATTATTGAGTCTCTATCTGTAATTGCTATTAACTGGCTTAACAAGGGTGATATCTGTTTGAGTACCTTTTCGATGCAATTTACTGAGGTTGGAACTAGTCTGGAAAGGAGTGATTTTGATGTCAATTCTTAACTGATTTTTGGTTTGTTTCTTTTTCTTTGAGATAGGCGAATTATTGTACAATTTGGGTGATATTAAGCATATTTTAGGGGTTTTTGATGCATTTGGTAGCACTATCTATCTTCTTATGTTTTGTTGTAATATGAGAGTTTGACTCTCTTGCAGCCTTTTGGCTTTAATAATAATGTGATTTAGCAAAAAAAAAGAAGAATATAAACGAAAACTGCAACATGCACATCTCCACATAGTAAATTAATTTCAAATTCTAACAATTAATGGACGTATAGAAATTTAGAAGAAATTTAAAAAGTTGTTGATGAAAAACTTGAGTTTTTAAAATTACAAATTAAATTGAAACATCACAAAAATAATAATAATAATAATAATAAAGCAATTTACTCTTGAGTAGATCTGTTCAAGGGTCGGGCTATCCATCCAAAACCCGAAGATCCGTTCATATTTTGGAATGTTTGGACAAAAATATTAAGTCCGAAATATGAGCTTTTGACAAAAAATGAGATCCATTTAGAAAATAAACCGGGCCTTTGTTCCAACAATCAAGGCCCGAGCTAAACCTGACCCGAGCCCATTTTTTATTTATATAATATATTATTTTTATATGTTATCTAATTTATATCATATACAAAATAAATATATATAATATACAAAAAATATATATATAATATTATAGCGTAAACATTTCAAATATGCTAAGTTATACATGTTTTAGAACTTAATAAAAGAAAAGAAAAGAAAAAGATAAAATTACCAGGTCGTGTTCGTGTTTTTTTTATGTCGTGTTTTAATTATTATTTTTATATCGTGTAATCGTTTCATATCCAATGTTATTAGACCTAATTGTAATAATAATAGGCTTTATTTTGTTTTGCTTTAACAAAAATGCGATGTTTTTCCCTTAAACAAACAGCCCAACAATCGTGTAATCTATTGATAAATGCAAACTATTAATTTCAGTGAACAATGTTTGAACCCCGACAGCTTCTAATACCCACAAAAAAAAAAAAGTTATGCTTTAAACACAAATAGATTGACCATTGCCTCTATCAATGGGTATTAAGACATAACTATATAATATGTGACTTGAAACAAAGAAGACACTTAAAACACTGAAATCAACACCACGCCTATTTTTTCAATGCAATAACTGATAAAATTTCCAAGTTAATCACAACTTGGTTAATCAGGCAGAGCAATTGACCGACAAAAAATATGTTTAATACACAAAAATATTATTTTTTTATGTTGGATATCAATGATTAATATATGTGTATAAAATACGAAATACATATATCAATATGTAAGTTATCGTAAGTACACGGTGTATATTTAATGTACATAATTGATATCAATTTTAAATGAGAAATTTGTCTCATAAACACCCACTTGAAGAGGAAGAAAGTTGGTTGATATTGTGTCCAATCGACATGTGTTTCGGTCCAAACTAAATCGATACAACCAATCGACCAAGAGACTTGTCTGATTAAGACATATCTGTTCGGACATATTTTTTGTTCCAAAGATCATGTCTGACCAAACCAAAAGGTTACGTCTTTTTTCCAACAATTGTGTCTTGTCCGACAGTCTCCTGCATTCTTATAAATACCTAAGAGCAGTGCCTGTCATTGTACACCGAAAAAATTCAAAACTTCATTTTCTCTTCTGCTCTCGAATTTTTCTACTGTCGTTTGAGAGAGATTCGCACATCTTTTTTGGTTCGCTGTGTTGCATTTGTGCTGCCAGTCTGCAACGTTATCGAGGAGGCCTGGGAGACGAGTTGTAATATACTGTAAGCAACTGATAGACAGGCAATGATCGTCTTAAGGTCAGAGGTTCTATCTTGACTCAATATTATTTTTCTGTTAGTATTAAATCTGTAGGTCTATGGGTACATCAATCTTTTGGTTCTATCGAAACTGTGAGTATATTCGTATTTGAATATTTTTTATATTCTATTCACATTAATTTTATATATATGTGCATAATAAAATAATTCTTACAAGATTGCCAACAACAATCTTAAGATGATTATCTGATTTGTTATTTACATTGTTTCATTACTGGTGATATTGTATAGCGCTAAAGAAATAATGTAGAATAAATTTGTAATTGATAAAGAAGAAGACAGCATTGTCTTCAATCCAAAACAAAGCCACTGTGTGTTGACAAACTGCATAACAAACAAAACTTTTTAACAAAGAATATATATATTCTATATATATATATATATTATAAAATATGGTTTCCTTGAAACTGTGAATTGAAAAGGAATTTTCGTTTGGGGGAGAAGGCACGTAAACTGCATGCATTGGTTCTATATCATGGTGGTAATATTTTAAGAATTCTTTTTTTAAGAGGTTTTAAAGTTCGATTAATAGAAGAACATTTATAATATGATATAAATGTTTTGGTAGAACGTATATGCAGAATATATATATATATATATATATATAGTTATTCTGGTCGTATGTGTAACTATATATGGTTTTATCAAACAGAATATATATATGGTTTCATAACTTGTAAAATTTATATATTTATAATATATAGTTAAACTTGTTATAATGGTGCGTTCAGCATGTTTATATAATTGTTATTACATATATATATATATATATATATATATATATATATATATTGCTACTTTTTGTAATATATATTTGTTATATATATTTATTGAATATATATATATATATGTTTGTATTTTATATATTGGTGTACGAATTTATATATATATATATTAGTAGAATATATATATATATATATAATTAAATATATATATTATTATGTTGGTGATATATATATATAAGACTGCTATATATATTATTATTTTTGTAATATATAGGTACTGTATACATTAAATATTATTCATGCATAAAACTTTGTGCCCGACCATTAAGATGGGAAAAGCTAAAAGAAAACATTACTTAGTTTGGTGATGTTTCGGTCATTAATATATATATATATATATATATATATATATATATATATATATATATATATATATGTAAAGAGCCGCCGCTTCATGGAGGATTGTTTATATTTATGCCCATCACGTGTAGTAAATATATATATATATATATTAGAATTTTTTCACTACTTCGCTGAAGATTTTTTTAATATTTATAAAATTGTAATTAAATTAATAATAATAAATAAATATAAGTTAAATTATATTAAATTATTATTATTTATTTAAATAATTTTTTATATTTTAATATCGTAAATAAATGAATTTAGAGTTAAAATCGAATCACTATGACAAATTATGTAAAATATAGGATGAATTGAGATATGATACAAAATAAAATGAGAAAATAATTAAAACCGACACGATACGAAAAATAACATAAACACGACACGAGTATACGAACGTGTCAAAATCTATATAAAATAAATTATTAACATGTAAAAATTTATATAAATTTATAATACTTTAAACACACAAAAAATAGCACCAACACACAATTTTTTTTTTAATTGAATCACTATAACAAATTATGCAAATTATATAAAGATGAGACACCACACGAACACACAAATTCTTTTCTAAATTGAATCACGGTGACAAACTATGAAAAAATATAAAATGAATTGAAATACAACACGAACACAGCATAAGAAAAATAATTAAAATACAATACAAAAAATAACATAAACACTACACGAATACATAAACATATCAAAATATACATAAAACAAATTATTAACATGTAAAAATTTATATAAATTTATAATACTTTAAACACACAAAAAAAATAATACGAATACGAACACAAAATTTTATATTTTTTTCCTTTCTCTTTCTTTTTCTCTTCTTTTTCTCCTTCCAAAAAAAAAGTAAAATGCCACGTGTCGACTCCTGGTGAATTTATGTAGTCAATCTTATAGTATGTTACTAGAAATATTTTCCCGTTTCATTGGAATTTTTTTAATATTTATAAAATTTTAATTAAATTAATAATTATAAATCATTAATTGAATCATGTTTTATAATTATTATTTATTTATATATGTTTATGTTTTAATATCATAAGTAAATGAATTTAGAGTTAAAATTGAATTACTATGATAAATTATGCAAAATATGGGATGAATTGAGATACGATATAAATATAACATGAGAAAATAATTAAAAAAACATGACACAAAAAATAACATGAACACGACATAAATACACGAACGTTTCAAAATCTATATAAAACGAATTATTAACGTGTAAAAATTTATAATACTTTAAACAAACAAAAAATAACACGAACATGAACATGAACATGTCACTAACACATAAATTTTTTTCTAAATTGAATCAGTATAATAAATTAAGTAATATATGTCATGAATTGAGACACGACGTGAACACATAAATTTTTTTTTCTAAATTGAATCACAATAACAAACTATGCAAAATATGAAATAAATTGAGACACGACACGAACACAACATAAAAAAATAATTAAAACACAACACGAAAAATAACATGAACACTATACGAATACACGAACGTGTCAAAATATATATAAAACGAATTATTAACGTGTAAAAATTTATAATACTTTAAACACACTAAAAAATAATACGAACACGAATACACAAATTCTTTTTCCTTTTCTTCCTTTCTTTTTCTTTCTTTCCTTTATTTCCTTCCAAAAACAATATACTATGTGTCAACCTCTAGAAGCTTTGTGCAGTTAAAAATATATTATATTATAGATAGATAGATAGTTACTTACTTACTATTAGTAATATATATATATATATACTCTATTTATATAATATATATATATATATAGATATTAAGTGAAAGCATATTATATATATATTGGCAGAATATATATTTTTTAGAATATATATATATATATAATTGTGTGAATATATATATTTGTAATATATATACTTTGTTACATATATATTGATACTGTTGTGTAATATATATATATATATAGATTGTGGTTATATATATATATATATATATATATAAAGTTGATCATGTTATTTTAAATAACATATGACAAAACGATCTACCGTAAATGCAAGTGCGTCTGTAGTGCCAATGCCACCACTTGTTAACACATGGTGAGAAACCTGAGAAGTTCAGCGGTCTAGACTTTGACAGCAAAAAATATTGTTTTATTTGAACACTCTGAACCTAGCCCGGTTCTTATAGGAGGAGGCCTCGGTTCCCAAATAAGGAGAGATCAATCTTACATTTGTAGCCTCGGTGAAAGCATGAAAGCATTCTGACTTCCTATGCAAGAATTATATCCTCAACGGATTGTACAACACGTTATACAACGTGTATAGCTCAATCAAAACAGCGAGAGAGCTGTGGGAGTCCTTAGAAATAAAGTACAGAACCGAGGATGCCGGCACAAAGAAGTTTGTGGTTGGCCGATTTCTGGATTCCAAAATGGTGGACGCAAAAACTGTGATCAGTCAAGTCCAAGAGTATCAGTTGATCCTCCATGAGATTACTGCCGAAGGAATGATTCTTAGTGAATCATTTGAAACAGCGGCTTTGATAGAGAAATTGCCTTCTTCGTGGAAGGATTTCAAGAACTGTCTAAAGCACAACAGAAGGAGATGACCTTAGAGGACTTGATTATCCGGTTAAGAATCGAAGAGGATAACCGTGGTTCAGAAAAGAGGGTTAAAACTCAGACCATGGAAATTAAGAAAAATGTTGTTGAACATTCGCACAAGACCAACAAGAGGAAACATGTTGGTTCTAGTTCTTCCCAAACTAATAAGGGAACGAATTTCAAGAAGCTCATGGGAACATGTTTCGTATGTAACAAGCCCGGTCATCAAGCAAATGACTGCCTTCAAAACAAGAACAAGAAAGCTCAAGCCAACTTAGTTGATGATAATGAGATTGAGCTCACTGCTGTAGTGTCACAAGTGAACATGGTAGAAAATCCTAAGACTTAATGGGTTGATACCGGTGCCACTTGTCATGTTTGTTCTGATAGAAAGAGTTTCTCCTAGTATAAAGAAGCTGCTGTTGATGAGTAACTATTTATAGGGAACTCTTCAGTCTGCAAAGTACGATGCCATGGAAAGGTAGTGCTCAAGATGACATCCGGAAAAAAACTAACTTTGAACAATGTGGTTCATGCTCTTGAAATTAGTAAGAATTTGGTTTCCAGCTATCTATTGAGCAAGAATGGGTTTAGGTTGGTTTTTGAATCAGATAAATTTGTACTCACTAAATGTGGCATGTTTGTGGGTAGATGATATTTATGTGATGAGCTTTTTAAGCTCAATGTAATGGTTGTTGTGCCAAAGAACATGAATAATAATTAAAAAATTTCTTCTATTTATTTGGTGGTGTCCTATAACATATGGCATGGTAGATTAGGTCATGTAAATTACAAGACCTTACAAGGAATTAGCAATTTGGATTTGCTTTCGAAAATTGTTTGGAATCCAAATTGGCTAAGACTCCTTTCTACTCGGTTGAAAGAAATAGTAAACCTCTAGATTTAATTCACACTGATATTTGTGACTTAAAATTTGTGCAAACTAGAGACGGTAAAAAACATCTCATTACTTTTATTGATGATTGCACAAGATATTGTTATGTCTATTTGCTAAGAAGTAAAGACGAGGTCTTGGAAGTTTTTTAAGCTCTTTAAAAATGAGGTCGAATATCAACTAAGCAAGAAAATTAAGATAATAAGGAGTGATAGGGTGGTGAATATGATTCATTCTATGGTATCATCCATCAAACCATTGCTCCTTATTCAACTCAACAAAATGGTATTGCATAATGCAAGACTGAACGTTGAAAGAAATGATGAACGCTTTGTTGATAAGTTCAGGGTAATCTCAGAACTTGTGGGCGAGACTATTTTAATAGCTAATTATATTTTAAATAAAATATGCCACAAGAAATCAGACAAGACACCATATGAATATAGAAGGGTCAAAGACCATCTTACAAATACACGAAAGTGTGGGGGTGTCTTGCAAAGGTATCGGTTTCTCCGGCTTAAAAGGTTATGATAGGACCTAAAACTGTGTTTGGTGCCTCATTCGAAGGGATCATGGCCCAATCCTTGAGGGCAAGAGAAGGACATGTTAGAAAATGTCAACTTTATGCAACAAGGGTACTCGGGTGTGATCTTGTCGTCAATGAGAGCATCGACATAGTAAGTGGGGAAGAGTGTCAAGGTATGGTATCGGCATGCCTTGGTGCTATCATGACTACCCCATTTTAAAGCAGAGGATGAGACCTTGTCCATGGGATTGGTGATCCCTGATGGTGCCAAGAGTGGCACGGACCCTGGAAGCAAACCATTAGGTTGAAAATGAATGTAAAGACATAATATATTCAGTTAGCAAACTTAGTAGATAAACAACTAATCTTGGAAAGGATAACTAGAATGCCATTGTGATGGTACTTAGATATTTAAGATACAAATCAAGTTATGGACTGCACTATACAAGATATCCATATGCAAATTGGATATCCGATACTAAAGATTCGAAATCCTTTAGCAGATTTATATTTACTATTGGAGGAGTTGCTGTGTCTTGAAAATCTTCTAAACAAACATGAATTGTCAGATCCACTATGGAATCTGAATTTTTAGCTTTAGATAAAGCTAGAGAAGAAGCGGAATGGCTTCAAAAATTTAGAAGATATTCCAAGTTAACCGAAACCTGTGCCTGCAATTTGTATACATTGCGATTACCAATCACTATTGGTAGGTTACAGAGTAGTTTGTATAACGGTAAATCTTGACACATTCGTCGAAAACATAATATCATTAGACAATTGCTCTCAAACAGAATTATCTCTATTGATTATGAAAAAAATCAAAGAATAATAGTGCGCGCTTATGAAAAGTTTAACAAGAGTGCAAGTAAATAAATCATTTAGGGGAATAGGTCTTAAGCCTATAAATTAAAGTTATGTAATGGCAACCCAACTTAGTTGACTGGAGATCCCAAGATCTATGTTCAAAGGGACAACCGAGTTTTGTTAACTTAGTGTGAGCATTAAAAAAGTTAAACACTCTAATCCATTCCTATGATGAATTAGTGCTGCCTGCAAAGAAGTTAGGATAAGTTATGATTTTAATGATTCTTATAGCTTGATAAAATCACCTATTATGGGGTATTGCAGGATACTCTTAATAAGAAATCACCTATTATGAGTAAGAAACGTGGTCATTTCTATGAGAATTAATCAGGCTAAATTCTCTAGAGTACTCATAGAAACCAGGAAGTGTTCGGGGCCAAAATGGACACAACCGTGAGAACCAAAGATGTTCGAAGAGAAATTGTGTGATACCTATTGTCTGGGTTTACACGAAAGGCTGAATAGTTCAAGACATCATATTCACTAGTTAGCCAAGTAAATCCGATAGTTGTCATTATGGAAGGTTCAAAGCCAAAAATTACCTATCTTGATGCAATTACTCTTTAAAGTTAGTCTGTCTCATACTCCGAGTTAGTTCGTCGTTTTAATCAAACAATTTCCATTCATGTGGGGGATTATTGGATATCAATGATTAATGTGCCATAAGTACACGGTGGTTGTCATAAGTACACGGTGTATATTTAATGTACACAATTGATATCAATTTTGAATGAAAAATTGATCTCATAAACACCCACTTGAAGAGGAAGAAAGTTGGTTTATGTTGTGTCCAACCGACATGTTTTTTTTATCCAAACTGAACCGATACAACCAACCGACCAAGAGACTTGTCTGATTATCGGACATATTTTTTGTTCCAAAGATCGTGTCTGACCAAACCAAAAGGTTATGTCTTTTTTCCAACAATTGTGTCTTGTCCGAACAGTCTTCTCCATTCTTATAAATACCTGAGAGCAGTGCTTGTCATTCTACACCGAAAAAATTTGAAACTTCATTTTCTCTTCTGCTCTCGAATTTTCCTACTGTCTTTTAAGAGAGATTCGCACATCTTTTCTGGTTCGCTGTGTTGCATTGGTTGTGCTGCCAATCTGCAACGTTATCGAGGAGGCTTGGGAGACGAGTTGCAATATACTGTAAGCACCTAATATACAGGCAATAATCATCTTAAGGTCAGAGGTTCTACATTGACTCGATATTATTTTTCTGTTCGTATTAAATCTGTAGGTGTATGCGTAAATCAACTTTTTGGTTCTATCGAAACTGTGAGTATATTCGTATTTGAATATTTTTTATTTTCTATTCACATTAATTTTATATATATATATGCAGTAATGAAATAATGCTTACAAGATTGCCAACATTTTCTCCATGTAACAATCAAAATCAAATTTAATTATTTCAATAACAAGTTTAATATCACACGCTTAAATCATTAAGATACATATCTGAAAAATATAATTTTTTTTTTTTAAAATTGCACTTAAACAAGTCGAAAAATGTTTAATACATAAAAATATTAACTTTGTTTCCATACGATAATAATTCACGTTTAGTATAAATTGAATTTGAGGCATGAAGGTTCAAAAACTTTCTTCCCATAGTTAAAACAACACCTCTTCGACACATAAAATGCATTGTCAAATATGTAAAAGAAAACCTCTTAAAAGATTTTTGTTTTCCACTCGAGTTTTGATTTTACGGATTCAAGTCCATAAATTTCATCATAGAATTTTTATGTCAGATAATAAATAAATAAATAAATTTTAAATATTAAATTTGATTTTTATTAAAAAGTTAATTTTAACTAAAAAAATTATAATTATGATTAAATCGCGTTAAAATTCTATAATAATTCTCACAAAATCAAATCTATTAAATAAAAAAAATGACTAAATTTTTAAATATTGATTAAATAATAGCCCACTAGTAAAATGATTGAACACAACAAAGTAAACGTTGCGTGTGTGATAGCTAGACACAAATTTTTGTTCGTGTGGTACAAGTATTTTCTATTTTAGCTTTTTGTAATAATATTGTTTGTAGTACACGTGTCAAAGTGTTACTTGTTAATGAGGGGGAAAGAAAAACAAACCAATCTTGTGGATAGTCTTAGGCCTCATTAGTAGATCAATAGTAATCCAATCGAAAGTGATATTTTGTCCAATTAAATTTACTCTTCTTGAAGAAATTAAACAATTTAATATTTAAACAATTTTGATAAGGTTAATGGGAATTAATTAGAAAAGATTGATAAAAATCATTGGATTAGATTTGATCAATTGTTTTGAGAGAAAGGCTAATGTTTAAGACATTTTTTTTCTTGACAGCGAACATTAATTTAGATGACATGTATGTTAATCAAATTTTTTAAATTTACAAATTCGAGAGAATTTGATAAACAAATTTTGATAAATTAATTATTACCTCACATGATATGCATATTGGTCAAATTTTTAAAATTTATAGGTTTGAGAGAATTTAAGTATATAATATCTTTCTCAAATGAAATGAGTTAAGTAAATGAAAATTGAGACTGAAGGTATATTAAAAAAAAATTTAAAAAAAAAATCTTTAAAAGTCACCTAAATTTAGTTCAAGCCATTAAATTAGTTGGGTGAGATTTAGGTATAGATCTTAAATAATTTCATTTTTTAAAGTTAATACTTAATAGACATTATTGCTATATTTATTTAATCAAACTTAATTGATTAACATGGTTATTGAGACATTGATTTGACTGACAAATACCTATGCTGGCAATGCTATCTCAAACAAAAAAAACAAAAACAAAAAAAACCTTGGATTCATCTTTTATATTTGTTGATAATGACTCGCTGTCCGTGCAGAAAAAAAAACTTCTCCTTTACATTTGGTATATATAAAGATATTCAATGATTTTATGAAATTATCATAAAATTTTGACGTGATTCATAACAAAAAGATTTATTTTAAATATTTCAATAATCGAATGGATCTATTTTTTTATTAATAAATTTGATTTCAGTTAGAATTTTAAGATTATGACTAAGACACCCGAAAAAAATTTATAACTTACATAGAACGGTGGATTAGAATTCTTAAAATCAAACTGAAATCATTAGCATATTCATTATTTCTTAATAATAAGTGGTCTCAAAATTTTCTTTGATTAAAGTAAAGAAATTATGTATACTATTAATAATGTTTTTGACTAAATTTAGTGTTATGAGTCAAGTGACACTAACTCAATTAATGAATTTTATAAATAAATAAAAAAGACCAAATAATTTTTTAATATCAAGTGATAAAATTAGGTATTAATATCTTTTAAATTTTTTTATAAAATATATATTTAAAAAATATACATATTTCTTAAAAAACTACCAATTTTTTATAAAAATACCAAGTATGTAACTTTTTTTCTTCTTTCGCCCACCTTATGATTGTAGCCAATTCTAGTGTGTAATTAAGAGAGAAACATGTCAAGTTTGAAATCAAAATTTAAAGGAGAAATTAATAGCATAGTAAATTGTTATTATTTTCTACCTAATTAAAAACAAAGCATATTTATTATATATCTAGGAAATTAATAGTACTTTCATACAGGAAATTTGGCCAAGTACTTATTACTATTTATAGATTATAACAAATAGTCAAAAGCATATAACTCTCAACTTCTCAGTCTCAACTCACTTGGAAGATGATATTTTTACACTTTTACTCTAATATTTGGTTTTGTTTAGTTACTAAATTCTCATCCCTTTCCTAACAATAAGTTATGTTAGGCTTAGTGATTAATGCATGATCGTCATACTCAAAGAATAAATTCTAAAACTCTCTTTATCAAATATATATATATATATATATATATATATAAAATGAAAATTTAAGATTGCAAAATGACATTGTTACAAAAAGGGTTTTACTTGGCTATAAACTATATCATTTTTCTTAAATAAGTTTTTATACTTTTATTGTACCTAAATAAACCCTTCATCTTTTGATTTGTACATAAATAAGGTTTTATTTCAAATGAAAGATTGATTTATGTTAAGGATTTGCTTAGGTATAAATCAAAAAAAAGAGACTTATTTAGGTACATGTTAAAGGAAGGACTTATTTGAATATAAATTATATATTAAGAACTTATTTGGGTGTAATAAAAGTATAGGGACTTATCTAGATAAAGTGATCCAATTCATGAGTTTTTTATTATTTTAGCTAGTTTACTTTTAAGAGTACTTGTTAAGGCGTAATTTATGAAGTTTTAAATTGAAAAAGCTTGTTTTCTATACATCATCAATGGAGTTTTTGAACTTCGCAAGTGAAGTTAAAAAATTGACAAGTAATTTTTTCGTTATGCTAAAATTTTAATATTTTTTACTATACCTTATATGAACATGTGTCACACTGTTAAATTTGATGGTAGAGTTTTTAAATTCCAAAACAGTTTATCGGATAATTTTCTTTAAAATGTCTACTTTTAAAATGACACAAAGTTTTAAAAAATAAATATATTGCTCTGTATTTTACAAGTACTTTCCTCAAAAGTTGTAAAAATTAGAGGGACTCATCTAAAAATAATATTTTAATAAAAAATAACATCTAAAATGTTTTTTCGTTTTAAAAAAAATGAACATTATTTTATAACAAATTCGTTTTTTATACACAACCGATAAAAAATTTAATCTTCACAAATAATATTAGAATATTATTACATGTCGTCTTACTTTTATATAAATTATTTAGTTTTTGTAAGTGTATCATAATAAAATAAGTGATAATCCTCTAATTTCGTGGATAAAATTTTAAAACTTCATTAATGATAAATAAAATAATTTTTCATTTTACAATCTTAAAATAGTAAGATGAATATTAGATTTGATTGGGAAATACCATATTTTATATGAATATGTGTTGCACTATTTAATCTAATGGTATAATTTTTAAATTCCAAGACAGTTTATATCCCCGTTTAATTTTGGTTATTGAATAAAAAAAATTATCAGATAATTTTCTTTAAATTGAATGTTTACTTTTAAAATGACACAAAGTTTTAAAAAATAAATATTTTGCACTATAATTTATATTTACTATCCTTAAAAGTTGTAAAAATTAGAGGGACTCATCTAAAATTAAGATAACATCTAAAATGTGTTTTTCATTTTAAAAAAAATAAACATTATTTTATATCGAATTCCTTTTTTATACACGGTGTCCGATAAAAATTTTAATCTTCACAATTGATATTAGAATATTATCACATGTCATATTACTTTTTATATCAATTATTTAATTTTTGTAATTGTATGAATAAGTGACAATCCTCGAATTTCATTGATAAAATTTTAAAAATTCATTAATGATGAATGAAATAATTTTTCATTTTACAATCTTAAAATAGTAAGATGAACATTTAATTGGATTGGGAAAAACTTCTTGAATATATAATATTGAGAGCATATTACTTATAATTATTGTATTATAATTTATCAATCATAATTTGTATAAAATCTATCAATCATAATTTGTATAAAATCTATCAAATTATTACACATCGCTCACACTTATACATAAAGGATTCTTACATAATTTTTTTTTATTATAGTTAAATAATTATACTAAAAAGAATTACACCTACAAATGCTCTTAATATCATTTTTGAACCAAACTTGAATAGTCAACAAGTTGTTTACGGTTGCTATAGTTTTCCAAAGGTGCACTTAAACTAGAAGTCAAGAACTCTCTCCTAGCTGCCACTACCATATATATATATATATATATATATATATATATATATATATATATATATATATATATATATATATATAATTAATTAATTAATTTTATGTACAATTGATATTTTAATAAATTGATAGTTGAATTTAACAATATAATCGTACTCACTGTGTATGTAAAGTTTAGAATCGATTCAATATTTATACTATATTGATCGAAAATATCGTCTTTTTAATATATATTTAATAATTAAATTTTTTACATCAAATAAATAGTTAAATATTTTTAATTTACTTAAAATTTGATATGAATGATCTATATGAATAAATCTTATTAAACAAATATAAATCATATAAAAAATTTACGAAAGTGACATTAATATAAGTATATTTATATATATATTATAAATAGAAATGATTGTATGAAACGATTATTCAACGTCAGCATATATCTCTTTAATTCAAATTATATCACGTAATCATATTTTTGGAAAAAATTAACTATATATTACAAGAATCATTAATGAATTATTGAAATAAATATTTATCATTTAATTATTACATATAATATATAATAAATAATTTTTTTTAAATTTAATTATGTATCATGATTTGAATAAAAAAAAATATATGCTGACGTGAAATATACGTTTTTTTTCTTATCCAAATATAAATATGAATATAGTTTTGTTTCCATGCAAAGGACCAAAGGAGTTTTAACGTGTGGTGAAGGAATTGAACGTCTCTTCTCTTACCAATCGCTTCATCTTTAAAATTCGTGTCTCTCCCTCTTCTGTCTCTCTGCCTCTTTTTGCAGTTCTCAAGTCATTGAAGAAGCCAAAAAAGTGTTCAAAAAGAAAAGAAAAGAAAAAAAGGTATTTCAAAGAATTGAAACTATGGAGAATGGAACAGTGAACCATGAAATGGAAAATGCTTCAACTATCACAATCAAAGGCATTCTTAGTTTGTTAATGCAAAATGTTGATGAAAAAAATTGTAAGAGGTTGATTTCTTTAGGTATGGGTGACCCTACTGTTTATTCTTGCTTTCACACTACTCGTGTTGCTGGAGAAGCTGTTGTTGAAGCTCTTCAATCTGAGAAGTTCAATGGCTATTCACCCACTGTTGGCCTTCCCCAAACCAGAAAGTGAATTTCCCATCTTTCTTACTGATTTCCAAATTCTAATTGCATGTTTTTCTTTTGCTCAATCTATGAAATTCTTCTAATTTTTGGTACTTAATTTGAATTTTGGTTCTAATTTTAGTATAAATATGTTCAGTTTTCATCAAATTGTGCTAACTCTGCATTCAATTCTGACAGTTTATCTGTTTTATCTGCTAACTTATTGATGATTCATATTTCAATTGACAAACTCTTGTTTTATATCTTTCAATTTATTTTCACTTTCAGCTGATTGCAATAATACTTCTGTTTTTAACTTTTCATGGTTACTCTAATCATTGATTTGTTTAGTAACTCAAATCCTGCAATTGCAGTTGAGGGTTTGGAAATTATCTGGATATATTTTATTTTTTTTCATTTTGACTTTAACGATTCTTCTTCTGCTCTCATGTCAATATAACTAAAAGCAATATTGTGGTTCATTGATTCTAGCTTTAATTTCTCAGTTATTGCATTTTGCAATCTTTCAATTTGAAAGTGACCCAGAGTAGAAATCTAGGGTTTCTGCAATCCTGACTAAGTTCTTTAACTTTTGCAGTAAAAGGATAATTTCAACTTTCAAGTACTATTATGCTTATCCCAAAAAAAAAAACTTTCAAGTACTAGCCTGGATAGGCTTGATAAAATCTAGCTTTAGTTTCATACTTGTCTAGAATTTAATGCAATCTACCTATGTTACTCCGACTCTTCATTTTTCTTGAAGTACCCATATCCGATACCCGTGTCCGACACATATCCGAACATGTATATGAGGATATGATCCTCCAAGGACCCTCCAAATACATGAAAAGCTTAGAAAATATTAAACATACCCGTATCGGACACATAACCGTATCCGACACTCACACCCGAGTCCGAGTAACATAGCAATCTAGAGCTACTAATTTGATCTTGTTTTTTTCTCCTCAAGTGTGGGGTTTTCTGAGGAATGATGCATTTAAAAGAAGAAAAAAAAATCTTGGAGTTGATCACCAGTACCATTTATTTGAAAATTTCTCTACTAACTTTTGCATGTTTTCACTTTTAACAGGGCAATTGCAGAATATCTGTCATGTGATCTCCTCTACAAACTATCACCTGATGATGTTTTTGTCACATCTGGCTGCACACAAGCTATTGATGTTGCATTGACAATGCTTGCGCGACCGGGTGCAAACATCTTGATTCCAAGGCCAGGATTCCCAATTTATGAACTTTGTGCTACCTTTAGACGTCTCGAAATTCGGTATTTTGATCTTCTCCCTGAGAAAGGCTGGGAAGTTGATCTTGATTCAATTGAAGCACTAGCAGATCAGAACACAGTTGGTTTGGTAATCATAAACCCTGGTAACCCTTGTGGCAATGTGTATTCCTACCAACATTTGAAAAAGGTTGGTACTTTAGAATAAGCAAATGCAGCAGGAAAATGAAAATTTGATATGACTATATTTGCAGCTGGGAATAGTTTAATTGTTTGTTTATTGTACTTAGATTGCAGAAACTGCAGAGAAGCTTAAAATTCCTGTTATTGCTGATGAAGTCTATGGGCACCTTGCTTTTGGGGACAATCCATTTGTACCAATGGGAGTTTTCGGATCAATTGTTCCGGTCCTAACTCTGGGGTCTCTATCGAAGAGATGGATCGTGCCTGGCTGGCGACTTGGTTGGTTTGTCATAAGTGACCCTTGTGGCATGTTTAAGAATCCTAAGGTTATCTTCTTTCTCTTGGATATTAGTATTCTTGATGTTATACTTCAGTATTAGCCCCAACGCTACAATAATGAACCCGACACTGCATATAATTGTTTCTGGTACTTGTCTATTTCAAAAATAATGTTGCAAGCATTGTCTATTTCAACAATAATGATGCTATACGAAAGGTCTCCAGGGCCTGGGCATTTGTCAAACCATTTAACTTCAGTAGGTGTGCTATATATGTTTATATCCAATTTCAACCTTTGCTAATGCTAACTACTTTATCCCGAATTTAAGTTTGGCAATCTAATGTCTGTGCGGACTTTTGTTGTTTGTATTATTTCTGACACGGGCTACGGATAATAGCTTTCTTGAGCTTTTTTTTTTTACTTAATTAGTGAATTCTCCATTCTGAAAAAAGAAAAGAAAAAGCTGATGCAATCATTGCAATGTAAATATTGAAGATCCAATTTGCACTTCTTAGTTCTTACATCTAATGGTTGAAAATCTACTCTGTTGTATGACATCTGTTTATTATGAGACAATCTTTTTTCAATCTCTTTGATGCTTATATGTCCAACTATTTGTTCTTATCAGATTATCGAGCGTATCAAGAAGTATTTTGATATTTTAGGAGGACCTGCAACTTTTATTCAGGTATGTGTGGTATCGTCTTGTTTACGGACTAACCAAATGTGAGCATCCTATTGTTGTTCATAAGTATAAGTACTAGCTGTTTAAATGATTCAACTTTTAGTTTCTAGGAGCATAAGCTAATCTTTTAAACAAAACAGAATAGCATCTGCTTTAAGTATCCTGCAACTGGTCCTTGAAAAAACTTACAAAACCATGTTAAGATGTAATAGCACAGTATTGTTGTTAGACACTATGTTACTCGAACTCGGATGTGAGTGTCAGACACGGGTCTGTGTCCGACATGGGTATGTTCAATTTTTTATAAGATTTCCATGTATTTGGAAGGTCCTTGAAGGATCATATCCCCATACTCATGTCTGGATATGGGTCGGAAACGGGTATTTCAAGAAAAATGAAGAGTTGGAGCAACATAGGTTAGACATGTCGTAGCTAGTTTTCTGCTTGATCTTAGGGATGATTATTCGAAGTGTTAATAAGATTTTGAATGTTTCCTTTTCCGATTCGAGTCTTTATTACGGAGCTAATGTTATAAATTGTATTATGCCATTACCGAAGGTATTCACTGTATCGTTTTTATGGCTTTCCGTTCGGTGTCTTAGGCGGCTGTTCCTCGTATCATTGAGCAAACTGATGAGGTTTTCTTCCAGAAAACTATTAACACACTGAAGCAGACCTCAGATATTTGTTGCGATATGATAAAGGAAATCCCTTGCATTAGTTGTCCTCAAAAGCCTCAGGGATCTATGGCTGTCATGGTAATGGACTAATATAATTTGCAATTTTCTATTTGAAACTAAAGGATTCATAAATATATTCAGCTAATTTAATTTGTTTCATGTATTGAAGATTAAACTAAATATTTCCAATCTGGAAGACATCAGCGACGATATCGACTTCTGTTTCAGGCTGGCCAAAGAAGAATCTGTTATTATTCTTCCTGGTAAGAAACAAATCAAATTGAACATTTTTGACAATAATGTTATCAGCAGCATGATTCCTTCTGGTTCTATGATTTATACATGAAATCAGTCTATCAATGAATCTCAAAGTCATAAATTGTGGGGGGATTTCATGAAATTTTGAGTTCATACTTTTAGGCATTCAAGTAGCTCTATTCTATTTCTATGTTACTAGGAATAGGACTCGGGGGTGAGTGTCGGGTATGCTCAATTTTTTCTAAGTTTTTTCATATATTTAGAAGATCATACCTTTGTCTGAATGTGTCGGACATGGGTGTCGGACATGAGTATTTCAGGGAAAATGAAGAGTCGCAGCAACATAAGCTCTAATTACTTTAGAACTGAGAAGCATTATTCTCATGCAGGTACTGCGGTGGGGTTAAAAAATTGGCTTCGAATCACTTTTGCTGCTGATCCACACTCTCTCAAAGAAGCATTAGGGAGGTTAAAATCTTTCTGCAAAAGGCACACCAAGCTAATGCAGCAGCCATATTAGAAATACAAGCTATCCAACATGGCCTCAAGCCTCATACAGTATACCAGCAACCGTTATTGCTGCAGCCCTTTCTTTGATGCTTTTTAATTTATTGTTAGTAACACTTGCAGATGTTAGATATGGTTTGTTTTATGGAAAAATTTCACTTAAATGTTATAGATCATCTGCAAAGTAGTCTTCTGTATGTAATTAAATTGTCTAAGGTTCAAATTTCTGCTCTATGTTACCCGGATTCAGAAATAAATGTCGGATACAAGTATGTGTTCGACACGGGTATTCTCAATTAGCACTAACAAAGTGGTGTGCTTAGAATAATCATCTGTTAAATGTTACTTTAAAGAAAGAACAAAAGAGAACAATGCCAACTGCGGCTGGAGATGTCTTATTAATAAATCTCGAGTCTGCCTAGAAACATAGTTAGAGGTTATGTCTGATAATAATGCTTCATTCTGTCATTTTTTCTTTTCTTTTCTTTTTTTGATAAAAGGGGTTCGAATTCGCTCCTCGAATGAAAAATACATATACTTATATTAAAGATTTAAATCAAATACTTGGGTTCATTAGAATATAACAATTGGGATTAAGTAAAAATAATCATTTTGTCATATAAGTAACATATTTTTATTTTGTCATATAAATAAGTAAAAAACATATTTTTACTTAAACATAATTCAATGCTAAATATGAAAAATAAATTGTATGATTTTTAGGCAAATCTCATTGGATTATTTAGATTTAGATGCTGACAAAATGTTGTTACCTGCTATTCTAGTATTATCCCAATTTCCATCCTTTAGATCCGTTTAATATTATTGTTGGCACTATTTTTAAAATCAAAATTTATATTTATCACAAACACAATGTTAAATGAGTTAAAAAATTTAACTTTTGTCATTAAAATAATAGTTTGTCAATTGAAACAAAAAAAAATACATCTTTTACAATTTGAAAACTAATTTTTTGATAAAATAATTTTATTATCCTCTCGTAAATCTCATCTCTAAATTTTCATTAATTTAAACATATTCTTTTTAATATTTTAATTACTCACAACACTTTTTAGAAAATATCAAATAATTCAAAATTAATAAATCATATTTTTTTCAAGTGATGGTTTTTCTAAAAACACAGCTAAACAGACCTGCTCAAAGGTCGGGCAGCCCGCTCGGCCCGACCCGTATCGGGTCGGGCCTGAGCAGGATATTTTGTGTTTCGGGCCGGCCCGGCCCGGAACAGTAATTTTTATTATAATAATATTATTTTATTTAATTTTAATTATAAAAAAAATAAAAAATTTTATTTTTTTATTCCAATGAACAGTGTTTCGGACCTAAACGGGCGGGCCGGACCGACCCAGGGCCGGGCCTGGGCTGAGAAAAAAAACCGGGCCGCGGCCCGGCCCGGCCATGAGCAGCTCTAGCTAAACTAGCACAGTGACCTGAAACTCTTGTGTACTTTAAACTAGTAAGTAGTAAGCAGTAAGCCACTTTTCTCCAAAGTCCAAGCACTGTAAGACAAACATATAATCATGGATTCCACTCTCACATATAACAAAAACCTGGCTCCTTTACTCTTCTTATATATATATATATATATATATATATATATATATATATATATATATATATATATATATATCTTCAATACCTCTTTCTTTCTTTTTTTTAAATTCTATATCAAAAGGGTATCTTTTGATTATCTATTTTTACAACTATGCCTAATTGCGACCCTTCTTCTGATCAGAAATCAGGTGATTAATTCTTCTCCTTTTTATATTATTGATAGTTCTTTGGGTGTTTAAAATTTTGAACTTATTTTTGTTGCTTTATGTTTTCTTTTTTTTGGGTTGGAAGATGAAATGGCTTCATTGGAGGTTGGAAGTGGCAATGATTTTAAGGTTCATGTTTTCTCATCAGCATCAGAGGTAAAACTCAAAATCCCAACTTTTTCTTTCAATTGATTTTGGTATATTTTTTTGTCTTTAAGTCAAGTTTAATTCTTGGGTCTGTTTTTGTTTCAATAGAAAGAAAGAAAAAAAAAAAGTTGGTTTTTCAGCAACAACTAAGAAGTTTGCTCCTCATCAATGAGTTAAGAACAGTTTTGATACATGGATGAATTCCTTAGTATGGTTAAGGAGCTTACAGAATGATTTGAATGAATTACATTTAGCCTTATGTTGCTCGGATTCAGTTGTGAGTGTTGGATACGGATACATGTCCGACTAGGGTATGTTCAATTTTTTTAAAGTTTTTCCATGCATTTGGAACGTCATATACCAATACCCATGTCCGAATATGCGTCGGACAAGGTTATTTTAAGAAAAATGAAAAATCGGAACAACATAGATTTAGCCTGCTTGCAATAATGGTTTTTATGCCAGTAATTGTGATAAATCAGTATCATCCATCAGTTCTGTTCAGCCAAATATTTCTCTATTTCAATTGTCTTGTCCATGAAATTCTAGTACTATATGATTTTTATTTATTTGTGTTCAATGTGCTTGAGACATTGCTAGTATTGGCAAGAAAAGGATTAGAAGTATTGAAACAATTCATGAAATTGCAATTTATTAAGGTCCAGGATGATGGTTACAGCAAACCAAGTTATCAATTCCTTGATAGAATCCTGTATGAAGTCTTGCAGATTCAATGTTTCTCAAAATAAGATTTTAAAAATGGTTGCTTGCCATTACAAACTGTTTATTTCTGATTATTGCCTGAATTTAGTAACTTTTTTATATACATTTCTCATTCTATACCATCCTTTTAACATTTAGTTAACTGTCTTTGCATATCCCAATTTTTTGCATCTAGCAGTTGCTAGGAAAGCTGCACGAGAAGCCGAGTTCGGTGAAAAAGAAACCATACCCAGCTATGTATTCCAGCATTTTCGGAGGGATCATTCTTGATCCTTCCATGATGGTAATTCCCATAGATGATCACATGGTTCATCAAGGGCATGGTGTGTTTGATACAGCAGTCATTCTAGATCGGTAGGTTCATGATATCTCTTTGATGCATATGTTAACATCTATGTTACTCAGACTCGAGTGTGAGTGTCAGATACGGGTATGTGTCCGACACGGGTATGTTCAATTTTTTCTAAGTTTTTCTATGTTTTGGAGGATCCTTGGAGGGTCATATCCTCATACCCATGTCCGGATATGCGTCGGACATGGGTAATTTAAAAAAAGATGAAGAGTCCAGATATGCCGGATGCCCTACATCTGCATTCTATGCTGTAGTCATTGACGATAACGTCTCCCAATGCAAAAACGGGGTTAAAGTGATAACATCCACTATCCCTATGAAATCACCTCAATTTGCTACAATGAAGAATGTAAATTACTTGCTAAATGTTCTTTCAATAATGGAAGCTGAAGACAAAGGTGCATTTGCTTCTATTTGGGTTGATGAGGAAGGTTTTATTGCAGAGGGTCCCAAATGTGAATGTGGCTTTTATAACCAATGATAAGGACCTTATTTTGCCTTCATTTGATAAGATCCTAAGTGGATGTACTGCAAAAAGGCTTCTTGAATTAGCTCCTAAGTTGGTTGAGCAAGGGGTGTCTTAAAAGTGTAAAAACTGCCAATCTTACTGTTGAGGAAGCCAAAACTGCTGCTGAAATGATGTATGTAGGAAGCACACTACCAATATTGCCAATCATCATTTGGGATGAACAGCCCATTGGAGATGGTATGTACAATCTTTTATACTAGGATGACTTTTTAAAGTTTAGAAAGCCTTAATTTTGGTGCTTCCCTTTACCGTCCTAAATGTGCTTTTGAAAACACACTATCATTGCAAGAAGAGTATCTTGGCTATTTTACTCGGACTCAGAGATGAGTATACGGGTATGTGTCCAACTAGAGGTGCTCATGGGCCGGGCTTAGCTTAGGTATGGTATGGTATGGTATGGTATCAACACTATATATAATTGCCCAAGCTCGGCCCGGCCCGAAATATGGGCCTCAAATTCTGCCTAAACCTGCTCATATTTGTAAATAGGTAGTCCAAACCCGTTTAGGCCCGCTCATATTATTTTTTCTCTAAAAAAATTTAAACAAATATTTTTATTATTATTTAATTTTAGTAATTTTATCTTTTTTTTATCTTTTATTAAGTTTTAAAATTTGGATAACTTAGCATATTTTTAAATGTTTACACTATAATATTATAGATTTTTATTTTTTATATGGTATAAATTACATAATATATAGAATATAAAAATAATATATTATATAAATGAAAAACAGATCGAGTCGGGCTCGGGCCTTCATTGTTGGAGCCAAAGCCTGGCCCATTTTCTAAATGGGTCTCACTTTTTTTCCCAAACCATATTTCGGGCCTAATATTTTTGTCCAAACCCTCAAAAATGTGAGCAGATAACCTGGCCCTTGAACAGGTCTATGTCCAACACAAGTATGCTCAATTTTTTCTAAGTTTTTTCATGTATTTGGAGGATCATTCTCTCATACCCGTGTCCGAATATATGTCGGACACAGGTGTCGGACATGGATACTTCAAGAAAAATAAAGTCTAGATAACATAGTATCCTGGCATATAGAGATTTGTAAGAATTATTGCTCAAGTAGAAATGGACGAAATTTAGCGGTTACATGCATCCAATCATCACAACTATAATTATGTTGCCTTGCCTAATTGGTCTGCCTCCACATTTTTTGGCTTAGTGACTATTGATTAGCTCCTATGTGGTATGCTTATTTTTCCTTGTTACAGGAAAAGTGGAGATTTGACAATGGCACTCTCCGATCTGCTTTGGCATGATATGGTAGCTGGTTCTGATATGCAGAGGTTTTCGGTTCCATATATTAACTGAACCCAAGGTTCACCAATGGGGCTCGAAAAGGGATCATGCTGCTAGGCATCTTGGTGCTTATTATTCCTGCCAGATATCCTTGCAAGAGCTTTGTGTATGTTTTCTTTTTGCTTCTTTCTGAATGAATTTTTTTTTAAAAAAAAAGGGTCTTGAATAAGCAAGGACATCATGTTGATGACTCATGATTTGATCAAGTAAATATTTTCACTCTGCCAATTGATGCATCACATCCATAGAATGAATCCTTGATACCTATATATTATTATATTATTAATAACATACTATATGTTCACATATATACATACGCACACACGCAACCTATGTTACTCGGATTCGGGTGTGAATGTCAGGGACGGGTATGTGTCCGACACGGGTATATTCATTTTTTTGTAAGTTTTTTCCATATATTTGGAGGGTCCATGGAGGGTCATATCCCCATATCCATGTCCGGACATGGGTACGGGTTCGGCAAAAAAAATAAAGAGTCGGAGCAACATAGCACGCAACACATACACAAAACATGCTAAATTATGGAACTTCATGGTGTTTAGGAAAATACTAGTCAATTCTTCATGTGAGTCTAATTCAATGATACTGTAACTAATAGCAACTAGCAGAGCAAATAAGCTGACCTTCCCTCAAATTGGTTCTTCTTCTATGGAGTATTGGATATTGAAGTAGGGATGACAATCAATAGTAAAAAATCGAATATCTGATACTATCCAATTCGATTTTAGCGGATTCGGATAATTTTCGGATTCAAATATTAGATTTACTATCTGTGGTGGATTCGAATAGGAACCCTTGGATATCCGATATCCGAATCCTTTTTGATTTTTTTTTCAGATAATGTCGGATAATCCAAATCCATTTCCAATTTCCCTTTCACTTCTGTATTATCAGTTTTTTTTTCTTCAAGGAGCTGGTAGAAGCATATGTAAAATTTTCCTGTTATCTAGTGAGAGTCATTTTAGAGGCTGTTTTGAATTTATAATCAATATTCACCTAATTGAGAAAGAAAGAGGAATGGATGATGATCAAATACGAAAACATGGATTCTTGGGATTATGATTTATGATGAATTATGAAACCTGAAGAGAGATCAAACGGTGAAACTGGCAAAACTTTTGGTTCGAAAGTCCTGTCTCTTGATTTCATGGGAAGTTTATGAACCCTAGTCCCCATTTTACTTTTTCTGAATAAAGTTCAATAGGAATTATTATGCATCTAAGCTTTCAGGAAATATTTCCTCTAGTTCCCATTTGCTTCCTGCTCATTGTTGTATGCTTTTAACCTGTTAAAACAGTTCTGGATAACATTTTGGAATTTGATTTAGTACTAAATACATCAGTTCCTTGTAAGAACTCTTGGAGATTGCTTCTTGCTAGTGTCTATATTTTCTTTTTCCATTGTGCAATTATGCCTTCCGTTGAAACTTAAATATAATAGTCTATGTTGCTCTGACTCTTCATTTTTCTTGAAGCATCCGTGTCTGACACCTGTATCCGACGCATATCCGGACATGGATATGGGGATATGATCTTCCAAAAACCCTCTAAATACATGGAAATCTTGAAAAAAATTGAACATACCTGTGCCCGACACATACCTATGCCCGACACTCACACCCGAGTCCGAGTAACATAGATAATAGTTGGGTCCTTTTTTATCAGCTTAAACTTTTGGATAATTGATCATCCAATTTAACATAGTATCAGAGCTTTTAAGTTCAAATCTTAACACTCGCGTTTCCCTTTAATATTTCTTCATCCAGTGTCTATTGCCCATCGGGCTGTACGTCGCTGCTCTAATCCTCCTTCAGCTTGTTCATTTCTTCTACACTTGGGTCTACATGCAAGTCATTAATGATTCATCCGGCTTGCATGTGAGGGGATGTATTCAAACTTAAATATAATAGTTGGGTTCTTTTTATCGGTTTAAGTTTTTGAGATAATTGGTCACCCAATTTATTACCTTTTAATTTTATTGTAGAAGTGATCGTTTCAGTTCCCTATTCCAAACATTGCTTGTAATTCTATTTTCTGGTGACATTTCACATGCCCGTTGTTATTCAGTAATCATCCGGCTTGCATTTGAGGGGATATATTGAAACTTAAATATAATAGTTTGATTCTCTTCTATCAATTTAAGTTTTTGAAATAATTGGTCACCCAATTTAACACCTTTTAATGTTATCGCAGAAGTGATCGTTTCAGTTCCCTATTCCAAACCAGTGTTGTCAAGGGCAAAAGGCGAACTCTAGGCGCTAAAACCCTTATATTGCCTTAGGCGCAAGGCGCAAAAAAAAAACGCTCGCCTCAGTGAAGTAAGGCGCAATATGTATATGTGTGTTTGTGTGTGTGTGTGTGTATATATATATATATATATATATATATATATATATATATATATATATATATATATAATAAGCTTAAGATTTATAATTATGATAGTAAACTCTAAAGAGTAGTCCAGTTTATCTACAAAACATGCAATTTTTTTTTTGCCTAATATGCATGATTTTCTTATGGTCCCATATCTGTTGTTGAATACTCAAATATTGAGAAGTTGAGAGTTTGATACTATCCCCTTTCTTACTAGTAAAGGTACATCTAGTGAAAAAAGTTGAAATTAAAGAAATTAAAGAGAACTTCAATCAGGCAGGCTTTTTTTAAGCCTATCGCCTTACAGAAAAGCGCGCTTAGGCGCACCAGGCATGCACCTGATCAAATGAGCCTCGCCCGAAAGGGTCTAAGGAGCTTTTGTTATCTAATGCTAAGGCGCAAGGCCTAGGCGCGCCTAGGCGCAGGCTTTGACAACACTGTTCCAAACATTGCTTGTAATTCTATTTTCTGGTGACATTTCGCATGCTTGTTGTTATTCAGCTATGTTACTCGCACTCGGGTGTGAGTGTCGGACACGGGTATGTTCAATTTTTTGTAAGTTTTTTCATTTATTTGGAGGGTCATATCTCTATACCCATGTCTGGATATGCGTCGGACACGGGTGTCGGACATGGGTACTTCAGAAAAATGAAGAGTCGGAGCAACATAGTTATTCAATATGCACCTATTGTATAGTATTGCATTCTTAGCTGTCCAGTTATGCATGAACATATTTCTATCTGATCAGGAAGCTGAGAAAATTTAAACTTATTATTGCATCAGGAAATTATCAATCTGTCTTTTGCAGAGCATCTAGCTTTAACAAGAAATTCAACTTTCTAATGATTGAAATCAATTATAAAATATCATTATCTTTGGTGTAGAATTTCAATCACTGACCAGAAAACTATGAATGCTTCATCTGCAGAGCAGTTCTGTTTGCATATAGTATATAATTGAGGTTGCTATAATCTTTAGAACTTGTCATGTCACGTGGTCATCATTTTCTCTTCGTAAAACCGGCTTATTGGAATGTGTATCGCTCATATATCCAAAGATATTTTCTTTCTAATATGAGATTGAAGCAGACTGTCTACTCTTCTTGGAGCACTTGACATTTTTTCTCACCCAATTTCGTAACGCTCTTTGTCACAAGCTAGCTCACTCTACCTGCTCCGTTGAGGGGGGCACTCAACGTAGCTTGTCATGGCTGGTCCACCCTATCTATCCCGTTGGGACGCTCAACGGACAGTGTGGAGTCGATTAATCAAAAGTTGGCTTTGATATCATTTGTCACATAACCATTACCCTCTTCTTGCAAAACCGATCTGTCAAGTTTCTTGTGATGCAAAATTGATAGTTAATTTCTCAGTATTTCACCATTTTGCTTCAAGTATCAGGAATCATAGATATCCCAAGTCCTTGAATGAACTGCTTTCTACTTTCTCTGCTCACATCACTAAAACCTTCAATGAACTATCATTTTGGCATACAAATCTGGATTAAGCATAAGCCTAAATTAATCCAAACTAATAGCAAAGGAAAAAAAAAAAAAAAAGCTATCTGGGTAGGATTAAATTTACTTCTAATTACTAAGTAGTTGCTAGAGTTTAAAGTATAGAACAAACATTCAGTGCTTAAGGGAGAGTATTCATGGAGGCTATGGTAGTTAGTGCACTAGTTTACCAATGCAAAAAAAAAAAAAATGATCTGAGCCATCAATACAGTTCATAAAATATATACATTATATAGGAAAATATTAATCAGTGTCTAGTGACACTGGTTAAGGTGATATATATATATATATAGAAATAAAATATAATTAATGTATTTTTTTTTAATTTTGTAAAAATAATAATGTATTAAATGTAAAATATTTTTTTTAAATGATAAAAAAGTAATTCTTAACCAGTGCCTAAAGGCACTGTACCGTTTAAGCGAACCCTACATTATATACACATTGAAATAAACCTCCATTAGAATTCAGGATTTAATTTAGTTGGTTCATGTAGTTACTCTTAAAATATGACATCTAATAAGTCTGAAATTTGAATATCACAACCTCTTCTCATGTTACAACCTCCTTTGTACCCAAAAAAAAAAAAAGGAAATATACCTTCATACATATATGATGTATCTATATGTTTGTTTGCAAATATATATTTTTAAATTATAAATATTTAATATCCAAAATTTTTAAATATCAAATAAATAAAATAAATATAAAAAAACTAAAAATATATAGTAAATTATTATTAATCCAATTCAATAATTTAATTTAATGAATATATTTATTTTTGAATGAGAAAGATTTTTTATAAAATAAAATAAAAGTCAAAATCTTGTATCAATTTATACAAATTGATACAAACTAGTATAATCGGTACGAACTTGTATAAAAACCAAAATAATACAATATTAATATTATATCAATTTTTTTCAAAATTGATATGTATCAATATCAATATGATAACGCCAACCATGCTATGATCAAAAATTGTAAAGCAAAAAGAAAACTTTATACAATCTAATCTTATATAGAATGTTGGTATAATTTATGATGCATCAAAGTTGGATATCAATCAATTTCTAAATAAATAAAAAGTATCAATCAATGTTGAGAGTTAAATCAAAAGTCCCACATATTTAAGATCACATCAACCATTCATTTTCCAATCAAGAACATATTCATCATTGACCATGTTGACGCAGATACACCTAGCAAAATCAATCAATTTTGCATAGTGTTGATTGTCGACCAATTGTGGGAACCATTTGATTGATTTGATTATTATAAAGCCAAAATGTTCAAAGTGAATTGCTGCCCAAAATTCTGATTCAACTTTAAATATATCAATAATTTTCCGTGAGCAAAATTCATGGCAACAACAATATTATTGACTGATAGAAAAAGTAATACTAATCAATACAAGAAAAAAAAAATTTGTTGATATTGAAATTATTAAATACTAGGATGACATATTTTTAGATATAATAAAAAGAAAATTAATTAAAAAATTATTTTTCATACACTAATAGTAAAAAAAAATTAATCTACAAGTGAGATTAAGGTTTTGCTTGATAGGGTGGAAAGAAAATTGAAAAGATGAAAAATTGGAGGAAGAGAAAAATGAAAACGTAGAATTTTTTTTTTTTTTGGTGTGCTTGGTAGGAAAAATAAAAAAATAAAAAAAAAATAATTTTATTTTCACCCATTGTTTGATATGATTGAAAAATGAGAGAAAAAATAAAAAATATATATATTATTTTACCATTATACCCATGGTAAGTTAAGATGAAAAAATAAAATTTAAACAATGATAGATAATCTTATAAATATACACATTTGACTCACATCACTCTCATTTTCTTTCCTTTTTTCTTTCCAATTTGGAGTGATTTGCTTTTGTTAATAGGTGTGAAAAATGATAATTTTTCTTATTTTCTTTTGTCTCACTTTTTTTTCTTATCAAGCATATCCAAAATTCATTTTTTTCTCACTTTTTCACTCTCTTCTATCCATCCTCCTTCCGTCCTTCTACTTTTTCACTTTATCAAGCACACCTTAAGAGACTGTAACATGTTTTATTTCTTTTTTAAATATACTTTAAGAGGTATATGTCATCCCTACTAATCTTGTTTTTGAAATCTAAAAATTCCTTTAACCGTGAATGTAATAATTTCTCTTTAAAAAGTGAGACATATGATAATTTTTTAATCCATTTATAAAATTAAAAAATATATATATATATCGTCAGTATATCAAAAACGAACTCTTAATATAAACAATAAACTAAAAAAATCTATTTGCAATTTGAATTCTAAGGATTTTTGTTATTAATTACAATTTAATTAATCTGGACATGAATACATCAAGAATATCATTACTAAAAAAGATTTCGAATGTCATTAAAAACTCGAAAATTCATGCAAACTTAGTAAAAGTTGCTCGAAATCAAAAAATATATATCGGTTTAAGTAAAATAATTGTCTTTTCTTTTGCATCTTTTCTTTTTTATAAAAAATAATTGTTATTTTTTTATTTCATTAACGATTGTCTTAAAAGTACTTTTTAAGGTTATTATATATAATAATATATTTATTCAATATATAAAAAATAATGAATAAAGTTATTAACTGCTATATTTAATAAAATATTATTATAAATAATATATTAATTAATCTTAAAAAATATCTTAAAGACACTCGTTAGCATTTTTTTTTTTTTTTGAGATGACATCTAATAATTTTAAAGTTTTAATTCCAGCATTTATAATATTTTTTCTTATTCCCAAACTACAACCTCATTTATAATAAAATAAGATAATTTTTTTATTTAATTTATCAATACCTTCTAGTAATTAAATTCTTGCAAACATGAGAATTTCCACAAGTAGACTTGCTTGTTGACAGACTTACTTGGTGAAATTGCAGAAGATAGTTTGAAATATGTTTTGTAGCTAAATTTGGTTCAGTCTGAGGTTGATGAAAAGCTTTTGAAAATGGTATAAAAGAGGGTTGATAAAGATCTGCAATGAAGGTTTAGATGCTGCATGCAACAATGGAATCCTATTCTTATTTCTTGAAAGAGATTTACCTTCGTTTCAAAAGGAATATTTTGAATAGGAATCTTAAAGATCAATTTGTTTTTAAGTGATATTCCATGTCTTTATTCTCACTGCCATTTAAGGTTAAAAAAATCAAATCGAAACTTAAATTGATTAAACTTTTTGATTTTCAATTCAACCGATCGATTCACTTAAATAAAATTTTAAATATTTAAAAAATAATTTTAATATTAAATATAATTAATAATTAATAAAAATATGTATTTGACTTAATTATATGATCTTTAATATATAATAACTAAAAGATTAAAGGTTTAAATTTCATCAATTATAAAAAAAATTAAATATATATATATATATATAGATATATATCAAACCGATTTTTCCAAATTTTTATTGGTTAAATCGGTTTTTTACTAGTTCAATTAATACCCGATTTTATATAATGTACCGGATAACCTGCTGATTTTTGGTTCAATCAATCGGTCCGTTTCGATTTTTTAGTCCATGCTGCCATCTTTTTCGACGTACCTCTATCTTAGATTCTATCATTTTTATACTATATGAGTATACAAACGAACACCGTGCAATACATTTAATAAAAATAAAAATAGTGTAATAAACACGACACGTTTAAACACGATTAACACAACACGTTTAATATACGTATATTCATGTTTAGACTTTTAACACATTTAATCATTTGTTTTGTGTGTATGTTTATATAATTGACATAAAAAATGTTATTTTTTTCTTTTTTATATGAAGGATGAAAGGTAGAGGGAGAAATGTTAACTATCAAGTTGTAAATAAAATTGTTAATTTAATTGAAATGAGTATGAAAAGAGTTTTTTTTTTTTTTTTTTCACATTTAGAATGATTAAATTTGAAGGGAAAAAATTGCACAAATTCACTTTTTTTCAGTTTTTTTTCCTATTTTCTTTCTACCAAACGAAAGAAATAATGAAAAGAAAATAACTTTTTCTTTTATTTTCTTTCTTTTCTTTTTTTCCTCCTAACAAACAAAACCTTAGAGATTAATTCAAAAAAATTAAATCTTTATTCATGATAATAAGACTCTTCACGCAGGGGCAAAACAAAAAAATTTATATTGAGAGATTGGGATAAAAGATGATCAAATTATAAATTTTTGAAAGAGACAAGATAGATTTTTATCCTTTTTTTAGTTAAATAATTATAAAAACTTAAGGAATTTGGAGGAGCCAAGGTCCCTGCCTAGACCTACTCATAGGTCAGGTAGTTCGTCCTATCCGACAAGCCAAACTCGTATTGGATCGGATCTGGGTAAGAGATTGTTCACTATTAAAAAAAAATTGAAATTTAATTATAAAAATAGATAAAAATTAATAAAAATTATTTTTTTAAATTTTTATTATTATAATAAACAGTAATCCGAGTAAATAAGTAAATAAAAAATTGAACCGAACCCCAATCAACGCCCTGTCTGCTTTCTTGGATCCGCCTGTCTCCATGAGTGATATTGTTTGCGATGTAAGTTTTACGCACGATCTCTTAGATTAAGGCTTTACTTGGTAAGAACAAAGAAAAAAAAAATGAAAATTTTGTTAATTTAATGTTTAAGATTTATAATAATTTTTTATTTTGTAATTTAACAATTTGATTAATAACTTCTTCTTTTTTTCACTTTTCCTATCAAATAAAGCTAATTGATGAGCACGAATAAAAATTATTCATTCGTGATTTTTAAATATATTATTAAATGATAAACATATATTTTATACTTTAACTAAAAAATTAAAATGAAATTCTTTTTTCACATTGGCCGAATAAAAATTCTTTATCTCACGTCAAAATAAATAAATAAATTCATCAATTTATGTAAGTAGATTTGATAATTCATGTACGTGTATTATATTTTAAATTTTTTTATATTAGTCATGTAAATGTGAATGCAACACAAATTTTTTAATGTTTCAAAATTTTAAATATGAATACAATACATATATTAACTATCATATTAATAGTATTTAAATATATCGTGTCATATTTATTAATAATATTATATTCATATTATATTTTTATTTTTATATCTATTACTAACATTAAAAGCAATCCCCAAATACATGGAAGAAGATAATTAGACATTTTGAATCCATGTTTAGTTGACAACTAAGCATGGTATTAAGGAGGTTGAATGGTTAGTTTGGGTATTTTCATTTTTTTTATTAAGAATGAAAGAAAGGGAAAAAAATTGAGAAAAAATTGTGTGTTTGTGTCGTTTTTGTATTCGTGTTATTTTTTATGTGTTCAAAATATTATAAATTTGTATAATTTTTACACGTTAATAATTCATTTTATATATATTTTGACACGTTCGCGTATTCATGTCGTGTTCCTGTTATTTTTTCGTCTGTTCAAAATATTATAAATTTATATAATTTTCACACGCTAATAATTCATTTTATGTAGATTTTGATATGTTCGGATATTCATTCGTATTCATATTATTTTTTTGTCGTGTTCGTGTTATTTTTTCTTATGTTCAAAGTATTATAAATTCATATAAAATTTTATATGTTAATAATTCATTTTATATGGATTTTGACATTTTCGTGTATTTGTGTTGTGTTCATGTTATTTTCGTATCATGTCGTATTTTAATTATTTTTTTCATGTGTTCGTGTCATGTTTCAATTCATCCAAATATTTTGCATAGTTAGTCATAGTAATTCAATTTAGAGAAAATTGTGTGTGTTCATGTCGTGTCTAGACATATTCAAGGGCCAGGCTACCCGCCCAAGCAGAAGGCCTGCCCATATTTGAGAGGGCTTAGACAAAAATATTAGGTCCGTAAAATGGGTTTAGCAAAAAAAAAGGACCCGTTTAAAAAATGGGCCGGACCTTGGCTTCAACATTAAAGGCCCGAGTCTGGCCCGACCCATTTTCTAATTAAATAATATATTATTTTTATTTATATATATTATGTAATTTATGTCATATGAAGATTAAATATATATATATAATATTATAGTGTAAACATTAAAAAATATGTTAAGTTGTTCATATTTAAAAACTTAATAAAAAAATATAAAATTACTAAAGATTAAATAATATATATATATGTTTTTTTATAAAAAAAATAATAATAATAATATGGGCTGGCCTAAACGGGCTTAAGTTATCCATTTAGTACCCATATTTCTGGCCGGACCGGGTTTGGGCAAACAAATATAGTGTTGATACCATACATGGGCCCGACCCGACTCATGGACACCTCTAGTCGTGTCCCAATTCATCTCATATTTTGCATAATTTGTCATAATGATTTAATTTAGAAAAAAATTGTATATTCGTAACATGTTCGTATTATTTTATCGTGTGTTTCAAATATTATAAATTTTTATACTTTAATAATTCGTTTTATGTAGATTTAGACACGTTCGTGTATTTGTGTCGCGTTCATGTTATTTTTTGTGTCATGTAGTGCTTTAATTATTTTTCTCATGTTATGTTTGTATCAAATAATTATGTTGTATTTGAAATTGCCGATCGAATTGATCATATTCAAATAACTCTCAATTTTATATCAAATGTCGTATAAGAATAAAAATTATTATTTTTTAAAATTATTATTTTTACTCCTCTTATTTTTTTTATTTTTTAAATTTATTATAAAATATTAATTCAAATTCGATAATATTTGATAACAAAACGCAGACTTTATCTAATAATATTTAAAATTATCACATCTATTTCCATTAAGAAATTGCAAAAGGAATCGAATTATTGAAGTCCAAGTACAATAATCAATTCTCAGGTTGTAGCAGTACCCCACCTAAGATCTCGCCACGTTATCTGATCCCACACGGATGTTGACGTGTCAAAATCACAGGCGTACGGGGTCGCATTATTGGTACTGCGACTGTACAAAAATTAAATAAATTTACGCTATAGCCTATATAGAGAGGGGGTGCGTAGTGTACATAAGGAGGGCGCATTTTAACTGAACAGAGAAGCGGTGGGCCAACATAAAGAAGGAAATAAAGAGTGGGGCCCTGACTTGCACTACAAAGCACCGCAGGTGGAGGGCGGCGCGGGTTTTGTTTTTAGCTTTGTTTTTTTGTTTGTTTTTAACTAATTTTGTGAAAAGTATAATTTTTTTCTTTTTGGGAAAAAATATAGAATTTAATTTATTTTTTTTCTTCTTTTGTGAAAGAGTTTTTCCTTTTATGGTCTTGTTCAAAAGTCAACTGCCATTCTCTGGTTAAAAACGGGCATGTATTTAGTAAAGAGGGCCAATTATATACCAATGGACTAGCAATTGTTCGGTTGGAATGGAATGAGAGGAATTGAACCGGTCGGTTCGATTATGAATAAACCGGTTCTTTCAAATTTCTTTAAAAATATTATTATTATATGAAAATTTATCACATCCATACAGTGAAATTATTAATTCTACAAATAAGATTAATAAGGCGACACATATATTTTAAGATATACAAAAAAAATACTAATTAAAAAAATAAATGAACATGTGACAATCTCTTAATTTACTTATAAAATTAAAAAAAAATTACCTTCGGTACATAAAAAACGAAACTATTATTATATAAATCTTTTTGTTTTTAGGAAGGGCATAGGTTTTTTTTTTTTGTTGTTAAAATGAAATCAAATGGATGGTTAAGTTTTGAAACTTTTAATACCAAAGTTTCAATAAATTTATGCAAACTCCTTAATTTTGCTATTTTCACATGCTTTCACACCTATTATATCATTCCATAATAATAAAATTTAAAAAAAAAAAACGATTTTAAGGTCATGATTGGTATTTATAAATACTGATTAAAAATTATTAAATCATTATTTTTTAAAAAAAATTATTTAATATATTATTTTTATTGAATTCAAAAAAATCATTCATTAATTAGATTATTTTTTCTTAAATATCACTTTAACCAACAGTGATTATCATTTCTCAATTAATATAACTTGCTAAATATAACTAGTCTAGTCTTATTAGTTATGCACAAATCTTATTATGGTAAGTTACAAAACAAATTTGCTAAAGCATGTGATGAGAGAAAAGGTCAAAATTTAAACAAACAAAAAAATCAAATTCCTATGACATTGGTTTCACTCAACACTTTTTTATCAATCTTACTCGGTTAAGTAACTTGGACGTGTTGGAAATGTTTTATATTTTTAAAGGATTTTGTTAATTCATGTTTTAGGACACTTTTTAATATTAACATACATATATATATATAGTAATATTTTTATTCAATTAATAAAAAATGATTAATAAAATTATAAACTAGCATTTAAAACAATATTATTGTTATAAATAATATATGAAAATTTTTAATTAGTGCATAGTAACATTGATTAAGGTGATATATATATATATAAAAATATAATTAATGCATTATTTGTTTAAATCCAATAAAAATAATATATTAAATATAAAATATTTTATTAAAATGGTAAAAAAAAAAAAGTAATCCTTAATCGTTTCTTATAAACATCAATTAAACGAATTCAATATATATTAACTAATCTTAAATAGTGTTCTAAGAACATTAATTAACAAAAAATTTTGCTAACAAATATCTTAGGACACTTGTTAAGGTTAATTAAATTGCTATTTATAATAATACTCTTATATTAAATGCAATAGTTGATAGTTAATTTAATGATTTTCAATGTATTGAAAATTATAACTTACCTAATATGATAATCTTAAAAAGTGCTCTTAGAGCATTCATTAGCAAAATCCATTAATAAAAAAATGTTAATCAATGCTTAATGGCACTGATTAAGGTGGTATTTATATATATAAAAAAAAAAGTATAATGAGTGTATTATTTTTTCTTGCATTCAATAAAAATAATATATTAAATGTAATTTTTTTTAAAAAAAATAATAAATAAATAATTTTTAATTAATGTTTATAAATATATGTTAAACAAACCCTTTAAAATAAAGTGAAAATTTGTATGGATTTGCATTTGCATAGGGCCAATCCTCAAGAAACTTGGGAGAGCGAGTGATTTGGTTAGCATTTCGAAGAAGAAAAGGAAGGAGCCGTAAACGCCAATAGCTAAGGTAGCTAGGGCTCCTCCTCCCAAAGAGGTTGAAAACAGAAAAACTGAAAAACTTGAGAGGGTGGCCAAAATAGGAGAAGATCATGGGGGGATTCTTTGGCTTTTTTGGGTAACTACTGTTAGAGAAGCCTTGACAACTACAAAAAGAAAAGCATGGAATTGGGTAACATTGAAAATATGAAAGACAGAAAAAAAAAAACGCAAAAACAAAAAGAAAAAAGAAAGACCTAAGCATGCAGAATTGCAGAATTGCAGATTGATGAGATGATTTGATGTAAAGCCTGTGGACTTATCTCAAAATCCGAGCATGACGCGTCAAAATCTCATAACATCAACCACTTCTTTCTGATTGGTGATGGATGGATGGGATTGCTTGAATTGATGCATGCATGGTAATCTAATCATTTCATGAGTTGAAATTCCAATATCTCAAATCTTTAAATAAAAAAAAAAAAAATACATCCAAATGTAAAACCCATTGTTTTAAAATATTAACTTGTAATGTATATGAAATTTTTTTTTGATAAATAAAATAAACTGACAATCAATAAATTATATAATGGACATAATTTAAATTATTGAAATTTAAATTTAAGATTTAAAATTTTCAAAACTGTTTTCTTACTATTGAAATAAATTTTTATTGATTAGGCTAAATTTAAAATTGTTTATGGATCAAATTAAATCAGATCAAGTTTGAATAATAAAAATTTTATTTGTTTAAGATTCAATCAAGTTCGTCAAATAAAAAAATTATTTTATTATTTAAAATATATTAATATTTATATATTTAAATATAAGAAAATCATTTATTAAATAAAATTTGAATAAAAAATGAATTAGTTCGAATCTAAAATATTTTATTTTAAATCTAAGTCAATTTGAACTGAACAAAATCTATCATACCAAAAGAATAGTCCAATCTTTAAATAGATTTAGGACAAAATTTTTATTCATGACACCAAAGTATTTGAACCAAAAATTGAGATACTAATAACTTTTCTCAACTTAATCATCTATTTTCAAGTTTTGTAGTCCTAAATGCAAAAATTGAACTCATTTTCATCAGTTTAAATTTGTTGATTAAAAGGTTAAATCAAGAAAAGATAATTCATGATTTTTGAACTGAAAAAATTAAATTCAAAAGAAGAAATAAGAAAAAATAAAAAAGGGACAGAACAGAATCAAGGAGCCTGTCCCTATATGAAATGTCTTCTAGCTGTAATATCAACAAGTCTACTTCACCAACGACTCTCAGCTTTTTCTAATTTCTCTTTATTCCCTCTTTTTTTTAGGAATTGTTTACTTTCAGTAAATCTTTTTTTTGTTTGATTATGGGATTTTCAGTGTAGATATGGCAAAGAAAGCTGAGAATTGGGTTTTCTTTGGCACATTTTTCTTATGAATTTTTAAAGAAAATCATTATAAAAAGTAAATTCCATTTTTTCCATGAATTGAGTTTGATAGTATACTGCTAGCCTTGTAGAGATTAGATTTTTTTCCTATTTTTTAGGTTATTTTGTTTGAACGCTAACTTTTTTTTATAGTATTCGTGTTCGATATTTATATTCGACGCATATTCGAATATGAGTATGAAATATAATCTTTTAAATATCTTTCAAATACATAAATTTTTTCTTTTAAAATACGTTTATCGAATATATATCCGTATCTGATATTCACATTAAAATTTGAGTAATATATATATATATATATATATATATAAAAGGAATTAAAGAGACTTTCAATCTGATATATATACAACAGAATGAACAGTTAAATGGATCAATCAAAAAGCATGAAAGAAAATTCATAAGTTACAGAACCCTAGCTACTGTCTTGCAATCTCTTCATTGTTACAGAAACATGAAAAAAAATAATTATTCAATTAAAAAAAAGTGTAATGATTTTGCAGGAAGACCATAATCGGAATAGTCTATGTTAAAAAATAACTCATAGTAAAGTACTTCTATGATTTGAGGATCAGAAGATATTACTGTTTATTTTTGTCTTATTTAACCCTTTTATAATATTTTGATCTTACAGTTTTATTTCATTTTTAACACTCGTTTGAGGGTAGAGATGACAAAATCCAATTTAATTGATAGATTTTGTATCGATCCGTTTTGAATAGAGATGATTTTTTTTAGGAGCGAGGTGGAGAGGAGTGGTTTTGATAAATGCTTGCTACGCTTGGCCCCGGCTCGACTTTTGAAATTATTATTTTATCCTTTGAAATATTTTATATTTTTTTTTATATTTTTAATATATATTAGATATATATATATACTAATATTATATATATATATATTTTGTATATATATATATATGTATATTATATATATTAAAAAAATTTATATACTAAAATTATGTTCATGAATAAATTATAATATAATCTTTTACAATATTAACTTAAAAATAATTAATAAAAATTGAGGTGTAGCAGAGTGGAGTACCGTGAAGCGGTTATGGATGTAACCGACATCCATGAATGTGGATGTTTCCAACATCCATACAATAGTGAGGTGGAAGTGGATAAGACAATATTCTCTCCGTCCCACTCTATTGTCATCCCTATTTGAGGAGGCCGACAATGAGCTACTCATTTCTCTTGTTTGAATTTAATTTGGTGAATAATTGAGTTTAATTCGTTTAAACTCGAGTTATTTTAATAATGAATTGAGTTTGAATATTTTAATATTTAACTCAAAAAACGTGTGAGTTTAATGAAATATTTTATTTTATAAATATATTTATATGTATATATGTATATATAATATTTATATTTATGATTTTACATAATTAATTCAATCGAGCTCCAATTATTCAAGTAAATTACAAGTTGAATTTGAGTATAAAAAAAAAACATAGTTAAATTTGAATTGAGTTTCGAATCTTGAATTTTTAGATTAAACTAAAACTAAACTTGACATTAAGGCTGCATATGATGCAGCCGAAAATCCAGTTCAGTGCGATTTGAATTTTTTTGGTCCAATCGCACTATTTAACTGTTTGGATGAAAGGGGTGCGGCACGGTGGAGTGATTCTCACTGTGGCACACCCCCATTTTCTTACTGGAGATTTTAGTCCAGTTCAAATTCTTTTTTCCCACCGGAGATGTCTTTCAATTTTCTTCCAATTATACCCATGTTATTTATCTTTCATTTTCTTTTTTGCCCTTAAATTATAGTGTACCTTTGACATTTGGTTATCATTTATTTTTTTATATTTGAATTTTTTTAAATAATTTTATAATTATTTAGAAAATCATTTATAAAATTATCATTTTGAACAAATTATTTATATTAGTAATTATTATTTACTTTTAGTTTAAGATGTATAAATATATTATTATTTTAAAATATTAATAATTTATAAATACACTCTTACATTAATATCTTTAGGCTTCTTTTGAATTTCACCATCACCTCCATGTTTTTTTTTTAAATTTTTTTAATATAAATATAATTTTACTTATTATTATTTAACACAAATATAATTTTAATATATATTTTATTATTTAATATAAATATAATAAATTTTATTATTTATTATATATATATACATATTTTAATCTAATATTCTTAATAATTATTTTTTCTTCTAACTATAATTCACCTCATCACCACCGCTACTTTACATCTAAACACATATTTTATCACTGATTTTAATCTCACCGCTACAGTATCCAATCTCACCGTTACAGTAATTAATTTTACCACCACTGTTATTTTTAATCTCAACAAAATTAATCTCATCGTCCATCCAAATAAATCTTAAATAAATTCGGCGGCAACTCGATTGCACTTTTAATCGTGCTTCAAAACGAACTTTTAAATCCCGTTTGATATAACGGGATAGTGCAATTAAGGTGAATTTCCAACTCCACTGCCTCTTTAATTTTTCATCGAATTTACCAATATGGGTTCAGTAAAAAAATAGGAAATGTGATATACCTCTCCACAACACCTTCAAATGTACTAAACTGGCACTTATTTTTATGAGCAAAAGTTTTTATTACAAATTTATACTTGATAATTAAATAGCAAGAGGAAGGTAAATATTGGAATTTGACAACCAAATGTACAAAAATCTGATATTGTGTCTTTTTCTTTAAGGAATAGGGTGCAATTTATTTAATTCATTTACTCATGAATAGATCTGTCAACTATCCGACCAATTCAACAGATCTGATTTAAATTGGATTGGCATATGATAATATTTTTATAAATTTAACTTGATTAGATTCAATTCGAATTATTATTTAATTAATAATTTTTTATTTAAATTTAATTATAAAATATAAAATATTAATATAAAAATATTTTAATATATTTCAAATAATAAAATAAAATTTGAAAAATTGAGGTAGAGATGATTCTAAACAAATAATTTTTTATTATTATTCGAACATGATCTTATCTTATGCATAGACATCTTTTCATGTGAATTCTCTAGCAATGAAACCGGATTTAAAAGATTTTTCCCCACCCTTTATTGATGTCCATACTTCAATCTACACCTGCTCATGGTCGGGTCGTTGTTCGATTTTTTTTTTTTTTGCTTTATTCAGGCCCAGTCAGTCGATTCATATTTACTGTTCATATATATTAAAAAAATATTTTATTATTTAATTTTATAATTAAATTTTAAAAAAATATATTTTTCATTATGTGAACAGTGATCTGACATCACTAAAATACTTATCCAAATCCGACCCAATACGAACCGGACTATCCGACCTAGGGATGGCAGCAGGTCGGATATTTGTATTTTTTGTACTATCCGAATTCACAAAACTGTTTTAAAATCCGAATCCGCAAATTATCCGCATTTAATCCACATATTACTATCTGAATCCGAATTAAATAATATTATTCGTCGGATATCCGAATTCGCTAAAATTTTGAATTCAATAAATCAAAATTTTAAAAAAAATAAAATCAAAATTTTTTTATGTGTTTTACAAATAAACGGTTTCGAATTCGGATATCCGAATCCGTAAAAATAATGCGGATTCGGATAATGGATATCCGAGGTTTCATATCTGCATCTGCTTCGAATCCGCTGTGGATAGTAATTATAATATCCAAATCCAACTTTTATCCGAATCCGCAAATCTAAAAAAATGAATTGAATATTTACGAATATTCGAATTTATATTTTAAATTATCATCTCTAACTCGACTCTTGAGTAGTTCTACTTCAAAAACATTGTACTATTTTTTTCTTTTTTATCTTGCCTAGCTGAGAATGTTACCTAATCCAGTAATAGCATTCAATCCAGCAAAAAAGAGGTAGGGGCCATGACACTGTAGAATTTGTCTGCAATTACAACCAAAATAAAAGCAAATTCATAATTTGTATATATAACAAAGGGAAAAAAAAAATCCCAAGCCATTTCATAGCTACAAGGCCACATGCCTAGAAGAAAAAGCAAGGAGGGGGTAAAAATAAAATCTCTTTTGCCACCTAGCTTTTTGCTCACTCCCTGTAGAAACTTTTTTTGTCTTATTTGTCAAACTGTGATTGTACCCTTTATAGCATAAAAATGTCATATATAAATAACTAGCATTTTTTTAAATTGATGTGAAAACAAGTAGCAAAAGTTTAATGTGGAAATAATGAATCCTCAAGTTTCCTCACATAAAGAGATAGATAGTTTGCCTAATTATACCTGCTTATAGGTAGGGTAATTTATCCTGTCCGACAGATTTGATTTTGTATTGGATGGAGTTTAGATATAAATTTTAGTGATTTCGATTAGTCTGAGCTAATCCGAATCACTTTTTATATAATAAAAAAAATATTTTTTATTTAAATTTAATTATAAAAATATATAAATAATAATATAAACATGATTTTTAATTTTAATTTTTTTATTTTTAAACAGTGAGCCAGACTAATGGATCCGTCTAAAGTTGGATCTGAATAAAAAAAATTAAAAATTTTAAGACGACAGCCCAACTTGACCTATGAGCAGATCTAGTTCAAATCATGGCCTTTTCAATTCTGGCTTAAGGATACACCAAAATGGTTAGGTTAAAATAGCATAATTCAAGTCAGATTATTTTAGGTCAATTCAAGTCGGATTAATAGCACTTAAAATCGATAATTTATTGAATTGGTTTAACAGGTTTTTTTATTATTTTTTCAATTGTTTTATAAATTATAAAATTTAAATTTTTAATTTCTTAATTTTATATTAAAAACCGTATCATTAAATTAAATATTTATTTTTAATTATTTATTATATTTATTATTTATTTAATATATAAAAAACCCATGAATTCAAACAACCATATAAGAAAATCCCCAAGTAAAGAAATAGAAAACAATTCTAAGTCCTTATATTCCATTAACATTACATTACTCAATGTAATTATATATTTGATTAATTTACTTTTTTATAAGTTAATCAAAGAGTAATTATGATGGGAAAATGGTTAACTAACTTAGTATAATAATATATATATAAATTAAAGTTTATTTATTTATTTTGTTTTTGTTAATGAAAGAAAGAAAAAAGAAAGGAGGAGAAAGATTGAGAGAGGAGAGGTTTAAATATCCACATAGTTTTTTATTATAGTGAAAAAAAATAAATTAATCAATGTATTATAAAAGTGAGTAATTTAATCTCTGTACAATTAAAATAGGTGTAAATAAGTAAAATTAATAACGATTTTAATGAAAAATCGTTAAAATGCTGATGTGGACTCGTAAAATCTAACAGATTTAAATATATTTCAAGTCATATTTTATTTCAAATTATTATTTTGTTAGATTTTATGAGTTGTATTTTAACAAATTTTTATTAACATTTTATCAATTTTATTTATTTACATTTATTTTAATTGTATAAAAATTAAATTATTTATTTTTATTATAATATAAAAATTATGTGAGAACTTAAATCGGGAAGAAAAGGTGGCAAGGTAATTTGATAATTTAATTTTTGTACTGTGCTGACAAGAGAGATATGAAACAGCTTTATCGATTCATGGTGAAAATCTCATCTTTCCTCCCATTTCTCTCCCCTTTTCCTCTCTCTTTAAAAACCCAAGGACTTTACTCTCATACAAACAACTTTCTGTTCCCTCATATTTTCTTCACTGACAAAGAATACCCTGCACCCTTTCTCACGCACGCACGCATACTCAAAACTGAACCCTTTTTCATAGAGAAGGGAAAGAAAAAAGAGAAAGATTTCGGAAGAGTTCAGAGCAGCAGATAAAAAACACAGATTTTTTCAGCTTCATATTATATATTATTATTTGCCTTTTTTTCCCGTCACTCGATTCATCAAATCTCCCCCTTTGACACCCCAATATAACCATCCCCTCTTCACTCATTTCCTCATCAAACTCAAACCTTTTTTTCTTTACTTCCATGGTGTTCAACTTTGTTCTTGAAGTTTAGGGTTTTTTTAGTAGTTTGGTTCAAGCTTTTTACTTTTAGCTTTATTAAGGGTTTTGAATATGGATAGTTACCATCATTTTGACAATGGTGATACACATTTACCTCCTGGTTTTCGTTTCCATCCAACTGATGAAGAGCTCATTACTTGCTATTTGTTGAAAAAAGTTCTTGATGGTAGTTTTACTGGTAGAGCTATAGCTGAAGTTGACCTTAACAAGTGTGAGCCTTGGGAACTTCCTGGTAAGCAATCATTAACATTTTTTTGAGATTACCCTTTTCTTTGTTACACATAAATTAATGTAATGATAATGTTAATAACCCTTTTTTTTTATTGGTCATGGATTATGGCAGAGAAGGCAAAGATGGGAGAGAAAGAGTGGTATTTTTTTAGTTTAAGAGATAGGAAGTACCCAACTGGGTTGAGAACTAATCGAGCTACTGAAGCTGGTTATTGGAAAGCTACTGGGAAAGATAGGGAGATTTATAGTTCAAAGACTTGTGCACTTGTTGGAATGAAGAAAACTCTGGTTTTTTATAGAGGAAGAGCTCCTAAAGGAGAAAAAAGCAACTGGGTTATGCATGAATATCGCCTTGAAGGCAAATTTGCTTACCATTATCTCTCCAGAAGCTCCAAGGTCTCTATATATCCTCTCTCTCTCTCTCTCTCTCACTTAATTGCTTCTTTTGTATGATAAACTGTCAGGTTTTTGTCCAACAATGAGGTTTAAACTTGTTGATCATCTAATGTTTGAAGTTTTTCATGAACCTGATCTCTTGACAATGTAACCTAAATGAGGGTTTGGGGTTGAATCTTTGATAAAATAAGGTTAGACTGTTTAGCTTCACTAGAGAGCTGAGGTTTTCTCAGGCAGTTGTGTGTGGATTGTAGTAATTAAGTTAATGGTAGTTATGGTTTTGCTTACAAATGCAAACTATTAATGTTTCAGTATGCTGTTTTTTTTTTTTTTTTTTTTTTCATTTAAGGAGCTGGAAAAGGTATGTTGGGAAATCTTAATAGCCTTTGCCCTGCCTTGCAGACAATGGAAAAGTTTTTGTCTTCATTGGGATAATGGGATTTAAATACCCACAATTTCTGCGTCATTATTCCATGAAGCAATTATACTTACCTATTTGAAATTGTAAATTTCATGTCTTTTGCACTTATTCCAATGGCAAAAACCTTTACCATTTCTCACTATTGCCTGTTAAAGCAATGGTTGTTCTTTGAACAATGAACTGAAACTCACTAATCTGTGTTAAAAGCATTGTTTTATTACTGTACTTTTTGCCTATACTCCATGAGCTTTCCAGCCTTATTTTTCAGGTCAACACTGAAAATGTAAGATCTAACAGTAATATGATCTCTTAAAAAGTGTTTTTAGTATTTGGAGTTTTAGCAATGAACTGCATCTCTCTAATCTGTCTGTTAAAAGCAAATGGTATCTTTCTATTCATGTCTTTACACTCCAATGGCTTTTCCAGCAACAATTTTCAGATTACTATTGAATTTAGTACAATTATCTGCCATTTTCATGGTAATTAAGAATCTCTAGATGTTGTTTCAAGGCCATGTTCTATACAATAACATACGCATTGATCCTTAGTTTCACTGTTGTATTAACCAGAAATTGCTTGGATGAGAAGAAAACTATTCACTTTATTTGCTAAAATGCTAAGTTTTTATTATTCCAGGATGAATGGGTCATATCCAGGGTCTTTAAGAAGAGTGGCTCCGGCAACGGTGGCGGAGGAGCCAAGAAGACCGGCATGAGCGCCTCCGTTGCGCTCTACCAAGAACCAAACTCTCCTTCCTCGGTCTCCCTTCCACCTCTCCTGGATCATACCACTACTGGCACTTCCTTCACTGACCGTGACAGCTGCTCCTATGACAGCCATAACCAATCTGAGCACGTGTCCTGTTTCTCCACCATTGCTGCTGCAGCTGCCTCTGTTGCTGCCACCGCCACCGCCACAACCACCCCTCCTGCCTACCACCCTGGTTTCGACCTTGCATTGCCACCACCTGCACCCCAAATGACTTTTGATTCGATCGCAAGGTATTCAAGAAATGTGGGTGTCTCAATGTTTCCAAGCTTGAGGTCTCTTCAGGAGAATTTGCAGCTCCCTTTCTTTTTCTCCCAGCCAACATTAGCGTCACCACCACCACTTCACGGTGGTTCATCTGTCAACTGGGGTGCTGTATCCGAGGAGGATAACAATGGTTCTGGTTCTGGTGGCAAGATTTCCATGGGTCCTACTGAGCTTGATTGCATGTGGACTTACTAATTAGAAGTAGAGGAAAACTTGAGGAATTTCCCATTTATGTGCTTGAACTTTTTCACTAGGAGTAGGCTTGGAAAAGGGCTGCTGATTAATGTGCAGTTAGATTTCAATTTCATGACTGTAATCTTATGCTTTATTACGCTTAATTAATCTTTGTTTTTGCTGCTGCTTAGATGAAAGTGACTTATCCATCCTTACAGCTGATATGTTTCAAATGTGCTGTGATCACCACAACAGTCAATTTCCCTTTCTTTTCTGGCTAAATCTTATTTTCTTATTCAGGAAATGATTCATGTTTGGTTTTTGGGTTTCTAAGAAAATGACTTCAGATTTGGATTTTTTATACAAATGTATTAAAATTTATATAACATAAATTATTAATATATTAAAATTTATTTTAAATATGATTATGATACATCAAAATAACATAAAAAGAACATGAATAATTTACTAATTGTTTCATCAAACAAGTAAAACCCATAAATAATCTTATTTCATAGAACATGAATCTACTAATTGTTTCATCAAACAAGTAATTCAAAATAATATAAAAAGAACATGAATAATTTACTAATTGTTTCATGAAACAAGTAAAACCCATAAATAATCTTATTTCATAGAACATGAATCTACTAATTGTTTCAACAAACAAGTAAAACCCATAAATAATCTTATTCTATAGGGAAAGATTTTGATGTTTTTTTTTTTTTTCTTGCATTAAATGTTAACTCCCAAAAGAAAGGGATGTCTATCTAAAATCATTAAATGGGCAGTTGAATTAGGTATGGGGTGTGAAAAATTGGGGTCTCCCAACTCCATTTCTATCAAAGATTCAACCTTCTTTGGTCACATGGGGGGACTGAGTCTCAGCTCAGAGTTTAGGTATTGGTATTTCTGAAAGGACCCATAGCCCTATTTGGAAGGGGACAAATTTATTACTCTTCTGTTAACATTTTACCCTTTTGTGTCAACATTTAGCCAGGGCATTGGTTACTTTGTGAGCTACATAATTTTAGTCCCAACATTTTGGGAAAATATGAAAAACATGCAGTGCACAGTAGAATATTTGTGAAATGGTATAATGAATAAAAATTATTTGAAAAAGAAAAATGAATAATTAAAAATTGTTAAAAAGGATATTGTAAAGACAAAATTATCCTTGATAAAAAAAATTTCTCCTCTCTTTTTCTTTTATTTTTTAATTTACTTTTTAATTAAAAAATAAATATTCTGAAAATAAAAACTTTTTAATTTTAAAAAATAAATTTTTAAATTTTTTATTTACTTTTTTTAATTAAAAAATTTTAAAAAATAAAAATAATATGCCTAAAATTAATTTTTCTTTATTTTTTAAAATTTTTTTAAATTTTTAAAAAATATATATTTAAATATTTTATTTTTTAAATTTATTTTCAATTAAAATTTTTAAAAAATAATATTTCCTTAATGAAAGAAAAAGGAAAAATAAGTTTTTCATGAAGAGTAATTTTGTCTTTACAATATCTTTTATAATAATTTTTAATTATTCATTTCTCTTTTTCAAATAACTTTTATTCATTATACCATTTCACAATAATTCTACTGTGCACTGCATGTTTTTCATATTTTCCCCAACATTTTTCCTTTGCACCATCTTTTTTTTTTTTTGACTTCTTAGTTATATCAGTAATACATAATAATTTAGAGAATAAATTCTTGCATGTACTTCTTTTTTGTTATGTTTAGATGATTATGGTAGAACATAGCTACTTTTTTTTTTTTGTTGTAAAGAAATGATAAATTTTTGTCTTTCTTAATTATGTTTTATAAAGAAAATTGCTTGATTGTGCTCATACCCACAACAACAACAAAAAATCTTAGTAACTTCCTTTCTGTTGTTTTCTTTCAAATTTTAGTGCATCTAGAAACTCGTTAAATTTGCTAACAGTCGTGTATTTTTTATTTTTTAATTTTTTTTTATGGACGACCAACAGTTATGTAATTTGTTGATAAAATACTCAACTTTTATTTCCAGCAAACAAGATAATCTTTGGTAGTTTCAAAATACCAAAAAGGAAAATTCTTTAGGCTTTAACATTCAAATTAAAAACTTGTAATTAAGATAATAAAAAGGGAGATACCTATATGTCATTTCACAATTCCCACTTTTTTGTTGAATATATTGAGTTCAAAATTCACATCGAATAATTTGGCTAAGTCAAAAAGAGTTCTCATCCCACATTAAGTAATTTGGTTAAGTCAAAGGGAGCACTCATCCCACATTGAGTGATTAAGATGAGCCAAGAAGAGTGTTCACCTAATTACACAATCGTTGTTAGGAGAGTTTGTAATTTTATCCGTGCAAAAATTACAATAGTTGTGAGAATGATTTATAGCTTTGTCCGTATAAAAATTACAAGTTATAATTTTCTACTTAATGGAATATTTTTATCCCTTTATGAAATTATGTATGTAGGCCAAAAAAAAAAAATTGAACCACATTAAACATTGTTTTTTTCTTTCTTGAGTGTTTGTGAATTGCCACGTTATTTCCATCACTTTTTCCCTATCCCAAAGTTTTGAACACGTAACATGAACGTTAAAATCTCAAATTCAAACCTTTATTTGACACACAAATAACATTTTTATTATAATATTGAAGAAATTCACACTTATTGTTTTTGTTGAAATCAATAAATATATGAAGAGTGAATTTCTTAATTATATATTGGTACATGTCCTGCAATATATGTCGGCAAAAAAAGAAAAAGGAAAAGAGACAAGCCTATTTTATCAGAAACTATATTGATTATGTAAACTTGAATAATAAATGGCATTTGCGATCAGTCTAGTTGGAAAAAAAAAAAATCATGAATATAGTATTAAAGTTTTGAGATTCTTCAAGACAAAGAGTTTGTATTACAGATTTTTCACTGACAATATACTGAATCCTGTCTGAAACTTTTAAGATAAAAACAAATTTCGAATATAAATTAAATTTGTTACCTCATAAAAAATTTAAGGCTAAATTATATATAAAAAAAAAAATCCTTGAATTTTTATCATTTTATCTAGATAAATTTTATATTTTTATTGTATCTAAATAAGTTCTTAATCTCAAATAAATTCTTAATTTTTAATTTATACATAAATAAACTCTTAACATAGATCAATCATTAACTAAAATAAGAATTTATTTGGATAAAAATCAAACAATGAAGATTTAAGTGGATACAATAAAAGTATAATAACTTATTTAAGCAAAATGAAATAGTTCAGGAACTTTTTAATATTATAATCAAATTTTATTTTTTTTGTTTGGTTACTTTATAAATTATAAATTGAATTAATATGTCACCATGGGTTAAAAAATCGAACCGAACTTGTTGAACTGAAAATAGGTGACTTGTCCTGTCCGAATAATATATTAAAATTGAAAATCAATCGAACCGGTACAAACTGGATTGGACTGATAAAAAATCGATTTTATATTTTTTTTTCAAAATTTTATTTTTAATTAATGAGATTTGAACTTTTAACCTCTTAATTTCATATTAAAAACCTTACCATTAAACCAAATGTACATTTTTGTTAATTATTAATATTTATTTAACATTAAACTTAGTATTTAATTATTAAATATTAAAAAACAAAACTACATCAAACCGGCCGATCCAATCGATTGGACCGAAAATAAAAAATCTGACCGATTCAACTTTTGATCCGATTTTTTTAACATTGTCTATCACTCTGATAGAAACTAATAGTATTTAATTATTTAATATTAAAAAACAAAACTACATCAAACCGACCGATCCAATCGAATGGACCGAAAATCAAAAATCTGACCGATTCAACTTTTGATCCGATTTTTTTAACATTGTCTATCACTCTGATAGAAACTAATATTTAAAGTCATTTATTGTATATTGTTAGTATTATAAATTTTTTTGGTCCGAAAGTTTTCTTTCTTTCTTTCTTTTCTGCTTTCTTTGAATTTTCTCTCTTATCAGGCTTTTATCTTCATTCTCTCTCTTCTCATGAATTCTCCCGAATCTTCCTTTCCTTTTTTAATTATCTGTTAATCTTTTATTTTCCTTTTAATATTCTAATTTTCTTCCTATAATAATCAATCTAATTATACAAATATACCTTTGATGAAGGTGTGAATCTTTAGCACAATCACATAAATTAGCAATGTCATCCTACACAACAATTTTATGCAGATATGTAGATAAATAAAGATTTAGTATTATTACTTTCATCAACTTTAACTTGAATTAAGATGTTATATACAGCAAACATTTATCCATTCTATCACCAAATTAAATCTGAATTTATTTTTTATTATTTTATTGGAGGGGAAGGGGAAGGGGTAGAATATGTACTTAATGAAATGTGCATCTCTTACCTCATGAAAACAAGGGAAGCAGAATAGAGGCTGTGGCTGGCTTCGACTTACACTGGAGACAGAATAGGGGGATGCACAAGATCAAGCCATGTTGCTCCGACTTTTTTTTTTTCTTTAAGCACCCGTGTCCGATACATATCTGGACATGGGTATGGGGATATGATCCTCCAAAGACCCTTCAAATACATGGAGATCTTGAAAAAAATTGAACATAGTTGTATTAGACACATACCCGTGTCCGATACTCACATCTGAGTCCGAGTAACATAGAGATCAAGTGAGGTTCCATGCTAAAGTTTATAGGGAATATTTTTTTGGGCATTCCTCATTCGTCTTTCTTGTTTGGAAAGCCTATGTCACTGCCTTCATACCAAATATTGCTTTTTTTCAAGAAGAATTTCATGTCCAGAAAGCCTCTTTCATGCATATCTGGTTTCAGGCTCTTGACTCCAGAAAAGGTACATTAGAATCTAAGCAGTCAGAGATAGCCCTGATTGACTATCAAAAATAATTTTAGACCGGTTTTACAACTCCATGTCCAGTTGATAGATCTTCTACAGTTGTATGTCTCTTGCATCCTTCAAGGAACTTACGCCATATAAGGGCATCGGGTGGGAAAGGCATGCTGGCAATAATCTGCTCTGCTTCCTCGAGTTTTCCATATCTAGCCAGTAAGTCTACCACCCAATAATAATGATCCATTTTGGGTTCAAACCCATAATAATTTTTCATTCTCCTGAAGAATTCCATGCCTTGTTTCACTAATCCAGCATGTCTGCACACAGTAATGATTGCAATTAAAGTGACACCATCAGGTTTATATCCTAGAAAGTCCATCTCTTGGAATCTTTCCAAAGCTTCATGATAATAACCATTGACTCCAAGGGCTGAAATCAGAGATGCCCAGGTGATGAGGTTTCTGTCCATTCCATCCAAAATTTTCACTCAACTTTTGATGCATCCACATTTTCCATACATGTCTATAAGTACATTGCAAACAAATGTGTCACAGAGACTGAAATTAGTCTTTACGATGAGACCATGAACAGAAGTACCCAAAGCCAGGTTAGAAAGTTTACTGCACACGCATAAAAGGCTAACAAATGTGTAATTGTCTAGATATATTTGAGTCATGTGTATGTGTCTTCAAAAACCTCTTCATAGTGACCATTACGAGCACAAGCTGCAATCACGATATTCCAAGATACAATGTCAGGATCTTCAAGAACGGAGAGCAGCTTTATCATTTCATGGTACTGGCCTGCTCTGTTATAAATTCCTGCAGCAATGTTAGAGGGCACTGTGGAGAGTGGTCTTTCAAAATCTGTAACAAAAGCAAGTGCATCACATAGGAAAACCATTTTTAGCTTATGAGGTCATGAGGGAGCTCAACACATATACATTATCTTCATAGCCCATTCTTATAATCAAACAATGAAGCTGCTGTAGTTCTATGGTACTGAAGATTTAAGAATAGCAGAAAATCTTAAACTCATTAGGCTGGTAATCCTGTTGCAGCATGTCTAGCAGTAAAGAAGCAGCAGTAGTAGAAAATTTACTAGCATAACCCAAAATTAAAGCATTCGAAGAAACTACATTCTTCTCATATATACCATCAAAACATCAGTGGGAGTCTTCCAATTTATCACATTTTGCATAAAAGTCAACTAGTGCACTACCTACAAATACATCAGATTGAAAGCCCTTTCTTGATTGTTTTGGCATGAATGTATTCTCCTAACATTGGGATCTGCAAACTACTACAAGAAGCAATTATAACAACTAAAGTAGTCTGGTTAGGCATCATTCCATCCCTGAACATTTGGAAGAAGAAATCTAAAGCTTTTAGTGGATTCTCATCCTTTTCCAGTGCACCAATAATCGTATTCCATGACACAACATCAGTAATAGGCATCCCCTCAAAGACTTTTTCTGCTAAGCAGATGTGCGCACATTTGCCTTACATATTAATAAGAGAGTTTGCAACTGGAACTTCATAATCGAAACCACATTTAATCACTAAGCCATGTATCTGTTCTCCAAATTCCAAATCAAGCTCACCTTTCAACCCAGACAAAACACCCACAAATGAATGGTCAGACAAAGATGCCTCCACCCTTAGGAGCTCACGAAACAAAAACATACAATCTTTAACCAACTCATGATGTGCACACAAAGAAATGATTGAGTTCCATGTTACCAAACTCTTCCTCGGCATGTGTTCAAATGCCTGAAGTGCCTCAGATACGCACCCATACCTTCCGTACAGACCTAACAAAGCAGTACCGACAAAGGGATCTGCATAGAACAACCCATTCTTGACAACCAATGCTTGTAACTGAACCCCACCACAATGATCCAATCCCTGAGACGATAACAGTCCGGCCAACGCAAAGGGAGTAGGCGAAAACCCATAACCCCTCATCAAAGAAAACAATTCCCAAGCGGTCCTGAGATCCCCAGATTTACTATAGGCAGTGATCATCGAACTAAATGATACTGCGTTTCTGTTAGTCATATTGTCAAACACTTTGCGTGCCACTGATAAATGTCCGAGGGATGCATACTAAGAAATGATGGTGTTGTATAAAAAAATGGCTTGGAAGGCGTAAGGACCGAAGGTGATGGCGAGCGCGTGGAGAGGCTTGGTGGTTTTAACTTTTAAGGGAAGGAAATGCAGAGCTAGATTTGAGTAGTTGAAGGAGACGTTGTTGGGGTTTGAAAAAATCTTGATAGAAGCAGCAGCTCATTCAGGCGGGAAAAGATTTTCCAAGAAATGCAAAATATGATTTCTACTTTTAATTATTACTCCATATCATTATTTATGAACACTAATTCAAATTGGATAGGTCTAATTTACAATATATATATATATATATATATATAAATTCGATTTAATTCGGATCGAATAAATGAATAATTCGATTCGTAAATAAATCTAAATGATTGTTGTATCGTTGGTTTAATGATTCATGCATGAACAAAATTTATTTTTTGTGTTCGAGTAAAGGTAGTTAGTATCGTACCAATGGGCATATCATTTTTGTTATGGTACTGATACGTATCGATTTCAGTGTGTTTCAAGGTACCGTTTCGGCTTTATCAGTATTTATCAAATATTTTTTCATATATATTTTCAAGTTTCTTAATAAAAATATATATTATATACACATGCAAATATACATCCGTTATATGTAAATATAAATTTTAAATATTTAATATCTAAAATTTTTAAATATCAAATAGGTAAAATAAATATTAAAATGTTAAAAAATAATAAATAATAAATTATTATAAATTATGTTTAATAATATAATTTAATGAGCATATTTTATTTTTAAATATAATTATGAAAAAAATAAAAATGATAATGACACAAAAAATATTGAAACTGATTTAAAAAACAAATAAGTGATTTTTTTTAAAAAAATTAAAAAATCAAAATCTTGTACCAATCGGTACGGACCGATACGTACCAATATTGACAGGTACGATCAGTACGGACTGATACCAAAACCGAAATGAAACTAAAAACTGTTTGTACTTATTTAGTTAAAAACTGAGACGTACCGATCGATATCACCGATATAGAACGGTATCGACCACCATAGTTAGAGTACCTAAAAGCTAAAATAATGATTTTTTTTTCGCAAATAAAAAAAGTAAAAAAAAAATTAACCTTTTTTACCATTTAATAAAATTACTTTAATTGCCCATAACAACATATCACTCGATCATCGAAGGCCATCTAAACAACGAGCCGTTTTGAGAGGACGGAAGGGGTAAAGTAGGAATTATCAAAAAATCCACTCAAGCTCTTTCTCGTCTGCTGCCTATGGATATTGGATAAGCAAAAGCCTGAAGGAAAACATAAAAGCTCAAAATTCAATTGTTTAGAGAAACAGAAAGGGAAGAAGAAAAAAAATGGCGATTGCAGTGAACTGTTGCTTGTCTTCTTCATGTTTCACTCTTCAATCTAAGCTCAAAAGCCTTTCACTTAAAAATAATATCAACTCTTCTTCTTCTTCTTATGCTTTGCATCAAAAGTTCAGTGCTTTTATGACTCTCAGTTTCTCCAATAACCTCTCTCACAATCTCTTCTCCAAAGGTAACTTTTTTTTTTCTTCTATTGTCATATTATTATGTTTTATCAATACCCATTTCTCTTTTTGTTTAATTGAATTGAAAATCATGATTGAAATTCTTAACTAGTTAAGTTTTAGCTGATGGGCCAATAAAAAAAAACATTTGCTACTGCTAGTTTAGGCAGCTTTCTTCATATGATTTCATTGCAACACATTCTTTTTTTTTTTTGTTGATAAATTCAATGTTTGGTTGGCAGGAAATTCCTGGGGAAAGTTGAAATTTTTAAGTATCTGTTTCTGGGTTTATCAGCATTTCCAAACCCCATTGTTGTCCTTTACTTGTTTCCTACTAGATTTTCTTGGCAATTTAACTGATCTTGTTGCGAATTCAATGATTTTTTTTTTGCTATTGGTTGTATGTAGTTTTAATTTTAGATATTAACTGCTTCCTTAAAATAAAGCTTTTTGTGGAAATTGAGATGATGAGTTTTAGAGTGTGTGCCGGTTTTTGTTTCAGGGAGTTTGTCTTTTAGCACAATTACTCAAAAACCAACTCGATATTCTGTTGTTTGTGAGGCTGCACCAAAGAAGAAGGCCGATTCAGCTGCTAAGAGGGCTCGTCAAGCCGAAAAAAGGCGTATTTACCACAAAGCAAAGAAATCTGAAGTCAAAACCCGGATGAAGAAGGTATTAATCCTTACAATTTTACTTCTCTGATTGCTTAACGATGGTTATTGTTATTGTGTTTAACTGTTTATAGGATTTTAGGAATGCTGATTTTTATGTGTTCTAGGGTACTTCTCTTGCATGTTCTCTTATTATATCAACCATCTATGACATTTAGAGCAGATTAAAGATGAGATAATAACAAAGGAAAAAACTGTAGTTATAGTTAAAAGGAATTACTCTTTTCATTGAACCGAACCACAACAAATTGCTGTGTCCGGACTTTGACCGTAGTGATATTATAGAGTGGGAAAAGAATATGATTTCTGTGGCTTGAATGAATTTCTATGCAACCATTTTTTGGCATATCACTTTCATATGAATGAACCCTTTGTACTACTATATGTCTTGGGCATTATGTAAATTCAAGGTAAAGAATGTGAAATTCTGTGCTTTACTGAACATAATTTAACATTAAGGTTGTCATAGTTTATGCTATATGTTGTAGTTTATTTATATCTGAATCCTATGTTGCTCCGACTCTTCATTTTTCTTGAAGTACCCGTGTCCGACACCCATGTTTGACACATGTCCGGACATAGGTATGGAGATATGATCCTCCAAGGACCCTCCAAATACATGGAAATCTTAGAAAAAATTGAACATATACCCGTGTCGGACACATACCCGTTTCTGACACTCACACCCGAGTCCAAGTAACATAGTCTGAATTAATGATAAAGATAGAAAGGAGGATTTAAGTTGGGTGGCTCATGCGGTTTTAAGGCCTCTTCCTTGTTTGATCCCTAGTCTTGAATGATCTAAGAAATGAGAACTTACGTTTAGTAATTAATATCGGCTTTATTTGGCTCTGAGTTGAGAGCCAGCACTTAAGCCATTATGTAGAAATAAAACCCAATGTTTCTGGTAAGTCCACAAGATCCTTATGAAAATATTCTGCAGTTCAAACTCAGCTAAACTAGGATACAGACATACGCAAGATTCACTCTTTGCAGAACAGATTAGCTTTTTTGTAATGGTTTCTTCATTGAGTTATTACCCCAAAATTAATCTTGCTGGATAATTTGATTACACGGCAATGAAGTATATGTGATACCATTTATGTTGAGTGGTCGTTGCTCATCTCAAATCCAAAATCTTTGATTTGCCAATTAGAATGTGTGTGATTCTCATTGGTTGATGGTACTGCGCTTTAATTAGGGCTAAATTCATGAGCCAATTAAATTGTTTTCTATGTTCTCTTTTGGTGGGAAGCATTGCTGAAATTAGAGTTCAGGGGAAGAAATGAATGAATATGTAACAGTTGTAGAATGTAGAAGAGTTTTTTTTTAGTGCTATGCAGCCTATGCTTAACTGAAAATGACAAGCAAAAACATCTTATCTGCCACTTTGTGGGGAATAGACTCCAGATATGGTTTCTCATTTTGGCTCCTCGGAGTGTATTTCTCCTTTAGTTTGGACTGTGATCACACCTTCTGGGAGAGATATCTTGCATTCTATCTGCACTTTTTCTCCTTTCAATGCCTTTATTATCATCTTCCGATACTCCGATTCAATGATGTAATTCGCAATAAAACGGAAGAAGTAAGCAACTTGGGCAAAGTGCTAATTAAATCTGTTTTATAGCCTTTTATTAGATGATTCATAACTATGTTGCTCCACTCTTCATTTTTCTTGAAGTACCCGTATCCGACACATATCCGACATGGGTATGAAGATATATGACACTCCAAATATATGGAAAACTTAGAAAAAAATTGAACATATCCGTGTCGGACTCATACCCGTATCCGACACTCACACCCGAGTCGAAGTAACATAGATTCATAATGTTCCATGAAATGCTTAATGACTTTTGTTCTTTTTGTTCAAGGTTTTGGAGGTATTGGATGGGCTCAGGAAGAAACCTGATGCACAAGCTGAAGAAATCTTCCCAATTGAGAAACTGATTGGTGAGGCCTATTCAGCGATCGATAAAGCAGTAAAAGTGGGAACACTGCATAGGAACACTGGAGCACGCAGAAAGTCACGTCTTGCTAGGAGAAAGAAGGCTGTCGAAATCCACCATGGCTGGTATAACCCTGCTCCGGTAGAAAATGCAGCCTAAAGAGGAGCATGTTGAGAAATCAATTTTTTTTTTTTTTGTTTCTTAGGGAACCCAAACTGTTATTTCTTACACCATTTTCTGTTTGGTCGTCTAAATGTCTCTTTTAACACATTTTTCTTCTCTCATTTGAGGATCATGATTTGTTGAGTTTGTAAATTTTCTGGAACATGTCCAGTTGTGTCACTCCCAGGATCTGTCTCATTAAGCATTCCCACTCTCTTTCTGTTTCAATGAACTTTCTCAAGATCTAAATTGTAATACTTGCAACAAAACCAGGAGTCTCGAAATCTGAATGGCAGAAGCACTGCAAAGCATAATGTGGCACGGATCATCTTAGGGGTGTTCGAACTCGCTCGATTAGGTTTGTTTACCTAGTAAAAAATGAGTTCGATTTTCATGCTCGATTTCAAACTCAATTATTTGTACTCGACATCGAGTTCGAATTAAGATTTTTCAATACTAATTAAAAATAAAAAAATTCGACTAGGCTTGCGAGCTACTCGAGTCAAGTATTAGGATACTTGAATTTGGTTCACTCGATAGTTCGAGCTCAAGCTCGACTCAACAATGACCAAGCCGAATTGAACAATGACTAAGCCGAATTGGAATTTTTTAGACAAGTTTTTTTCTCAAAGAATAAGTAAATGAATAAAACACGATAGTATAAAGTAAAAAACTAAACAAACAGCAGAAGATTAGATTATTATACAGTTTGGAATTGGGTAAAAGATTATGGGTTTTCTTCATTGATAGTATAAAGGATTGGCACAGCACTAAAACCTCTTCTAGGTTTCCATTAGTTACCTAATGGTTCAATTTTAGAGGAAGCATTACCAAGCTTTGGTCCTTTTTAACCTTTTAGACCTAGGCCTCAGTGATTTGCCATTTATCCCTGGATCTTTCTTTTCTTTTTCACTTTCTTGCTCTTTCAACTTGTTCTTCATGGCATTCACCAAAATCTCAGTCCTTGGTTCTGGCACCATTCCTTTAGATGTCATCTCATTAAAATAGCTCAAAGCATCTTCAACCCTTCCCTTGTCATACAGCCAATGAATCATAATTGTGTAAGATCGCCAGTCCGGTCCCAATCCACTTTTGTCGATCTCATCCCACGTATGTCTAACTCTCTCTTCATGATCCCACTTCATGTATAACCTCAAGATCAAATTGTATGTATCACAAGACATATTGCAACCATTTCTCTCCATCCTCTCCAAAACACCGGGAACTTCCTCCGGTTTCTTCAAAGACTTAAGCAAGTAATTGAAAGTTACATTATTTGGTGAACACCCTTCCTTCTCTTCCATCCCATTCAAAATCTCATATACCTTTTCCATCCTCCCAACCTTGCCTAGATGCTTGATTAGCGAGTTGTAAGTTGCAACATTTGGGACACAACCACGCTCCTTCATCTCCCTAAACACTTTCAAAGCCTCAGGAATCCTCTTCTTGAAGCATAGCGCATCGATGACACAATTACAAATCACCACATCAGGATTACACCCTTTCTCCCACATTCCTTGGAACAACTTCATCGCGGTACCTAACTTCCCCTTCTTCGTCAACGCATTTATAAATGTTCCGTAGGTAAACGAATCTGGTTTACATTTCGACTCAATTATATCCTTCCAAAACCTTTTAGCCTCATGTACATTCCCCAACACGCACCATCCGTTGAGAACAATATTCATTGTCTTTATATCATAGCCAAACTCTCTCCTCTTCGATTGATATAAAGTTTCCGCAATTTCTACATGCTTATACCTACATAAACACATTAAAAGAACTTGAAATGCAACCAAATTATCCTTGAATCCGAATTCTTTCCTCCTATTAAACACCCCAATCGCATCCTCCACCTTATGTGCAGCTGCATACCTATTAAGCAAAATCCTAAAAGTCCTTTCATCAACAAGTCCTTCTCTTTCAGACATTTTATCAAACACCTTAGTTAACTCTTCAAACCGATGCATTTTTCCAAGAATGTCAAGAATTTCATTGTAAACATCAAAACCAAGTGAATTTTCACCATTTTTAGACACCCATTGGAAGAAAACATAAGCTAGTTTCCAATCAGACCGGTTTCGCCTAACCAAATCCAAGGCCAAACCATCAGTTATTGTAACCTTACATTGATCAAGAGCTAGCTCAATCTCTTCTATTTTTCTATTTCTATGGTTTTCTAAAATGTTTTGGAGTTTCAAAGAATATTTCTCATATGGGTATTGCTGAAAGCCAATGCTTTGATCAGAATTTGCAAGTGAATGAAGAAAAACAGGCTTTTTTATGGTTCCCAGAAAATGAAATGTGGGAATTTTGGCTTGGTTCTGAGGGATTGGGGGATTTGGGATGAAGTGAAAACGTGATTTCGGGAAATCAAATGGGAATTTCCGATGGATGGCTTCCTGGGAAAGGGATTTTAAGATTTGGGATATGAGACACATTGTCGAGAAATGAAAATTAGAGAGTGGAGTTGTTTTAGAGGGAAGATTAAAAAGGAGGTTTAGGAATTCAAAAATTCTATTGCTAATGATTTCGGCTTTAAGCCTAGTAAATAAGAATGATTCGTTCGAATGGAGTTGAGTTTAGATAAACATTTTTGTAATTTGAGTCAATTTTGCTCGGTTTAAATTAATATTAATAAAAAATAATTTTATTTAAATTTAATTATAAATATTAATATAAAAATATTTTTTTTAATATTTTAATAATTTTTTAAAATAATAAAACGTGCTTTCGAACCAAATTTAGGCCAACAAAATAAAATTTGGCTAAAATAATAAAAAAGCCCCTTCAACTTTATCACTTTATCTAAATAAGTCTTTATACTTGTATTACACCCAAATAAATCGGTTTAAGTACCAACATAGTCCCTATACTATATTGAAAAGAGTAATTTAGTCCATGTACTGTAAAAGTGAGTAATTTAGTCCATGTACAATTAAAATAGGTGCAAATAAGTAAAATTGATAATGATGTTAATGAAAAACCGTTAAAAATGCTGATGAGGACTCGTAAAATCTAACAGAATTAATGACTTGGAATAAAATATGACTTGAAATATATCTAAATCTGTTAGATTTTACGAGTCTACGTCAGCTTTTTAACTATTTTTCATTAAAACAGTCGTCAATTTTACTTATTTGCACCTATTTCAATTGTAGAGGGACTAAATTACTCACTTTTACAGTACAGGGACTAATTTACTCTTTTCACTACAGTATAGGGACTATGTGGGTACTTAAACCAAATAAACTCTTAATCTTTAATTTGTACCTAACTAAGCCTTTAACCTTTTAACATGTATCAAAATAAGCCTTAACTTTTAATTTATACCTAAATAAACCCTTAACATAAATTAGACTTGCTCATGGGCCGGGCCGCAATCCGGATTTTTTTTTTCTACCTTACCAAGGCCCGACTATCACTATTCACAAAAATAATAAAAAATTAAAAAATTATTTTTATATTAATTTTTATAATTTAATTTAAATAAAAATATTTATTTTTTAATCATGAACAATGATTTAGGTCGAGTCGGATTACCAAAAATCACTATCCAGGCCAGACCCAATATAGGCCGAGCCTACCGGATTGGGCGGGCTGCTCGACCCATGAACAAATCTAACATAAATCAACCTTTCATTTGAAATAAAGGCTTATTTAGGTACTAATCAAAGGATAATAAAGGCTTATTTTTTAAAAAATGTCATAATCTAGGGGCTTTTTTAGTATTTTAGCCATAAAAATTTTTAGATCCGAGATCTGCCCATAGAGCCTAAGTTGTTTTGAATGGATTTAATTTAATTTTTGTATTTTTTGATTAAAAATAATTAAAAAATATAATATTTTGTTGTTTTTCACACTATTCTTTTACCATTAATTTTTAATTATCTTTAAACTAAATTAAGAATATAATAAAAAAAAAGTTTACTAATTAAAAAATAAATAATAAATTTAATTCATTAACTTAGATAAATTGTTAAAATTGGATGTTATCCCCAATGATAAGAATTTTGTAATTTACTTCTTTATTATTCTTCAAATAAAAAAAATGATAATTAATGTTTAATAGGATTGGTTAAAGTAATATTTATAAAAAATATATAATTAATACATTATTTTTAAAATTCAATAAAAACAATATATTAAATAATTTTTTTTAATAAATGATAAATTAAAAAGAAATTTTGTTAACAAATATTTTAAGCACGCTTGTTAAAGTTAGTTAAATTACTATTTATAATAATATTCTTATATTAAATGCAATTCTTGATAGTTAATTTAATTAATTTTGATTTATTAAAAATTATAATTTATCTAATATGTTAATCTTAAAGAGTGTCATAAAAGAACTCATTAGCAAAATCTATTAAATAATAGGATTTTGCTAACGAGTACCCTTAGAGCACTCTTTAAGGTTAATTAATATACTATTTATAGTAATAATATTGTATTAAATGCAAAAATTGATAATTTTATTCATTATTTTTAATGCATTGGTTAAAGATATTACTATATCTAGTAACCTTAAAGAATACCCTTAAGGTACTCGTTAGCAAAATCTTAAATAATATTTAACTCATGTTTATAGACATTCGTTAACAAGATTTATTAAATAATATTTAATTGATCTTTATATATATTCAAAGTGCTTTTAGAGCATTATTCTTTAAAGTTAATTAATATATTATTTATAATAATATTATTATATTAAATATAATAATTAATAATTTTAATTATTATTTTTAATAATTTAATTAAAGATATTATTATATTTACGAATCTTACAAAATTTTATTAGGACACTCTTAGCAAAATCAATAAAAATGTTGGACGGACATTTTCATTTTACTTCAACATCACAATCAGACAACCAAAATCACTTACAACCGTTGGATCCCATTGACCACTTTAAAGCGGACAGCAGCTTCCAAGCGAGTTTCCTGAAAATCACGAGATCCATCTCACGCGGCATCCGACAGAGCCCCAAAAAATACCGACCAACAACATCAAACAAAAAATAAAAATAAATAAATAATATCCCGTCACTTTGAGTACCTTTTCCGTTAATCCTAACAACAACCAAACAAAGCAACGGCAAAATAGCCGTTTTAACCGCCGTTAACAAGCGCCGACCTAAATAGACTCATTGCCAATTTATTGACACGTGGATTCCAAAGATTTATTGCAGGGTAGGCCCACAGTGTCTTTTTTTGGTTGCGGCATGGCGGCTACGCGATGGGATTTATTTAATTAATTAATTATTTCCTTATTACTTAGGTTGTGTATTAGTGCAGTCAAAGACTTGGCTGACTAAGTCAGTAGAATCTGGTGCAACCGATAGTACATTAATTATTATGGAATAAACTCTTGATTTTCACCGTCTAAAGTGTGATGCTCAGGTGGGCGTGAGTCCTGCAATTTTATCCTGTTTATAAAAATGAAAACGCGGTTTTGGGTTACTTCCAAGGTTTTTCCTTTGAAGAATCCCATTTTCTCTTTTATATATCTTTTTAGACTTAAATATTAAAAAACTTTTAAATAAAATTAAAATTAAATAATTATTTTTATTTTTTATTATTTTATTATAATCAATTAAGTCTGAAACATTTATCTTTATTCAATTAAATTTTTAATTAGATAAAAATTAATTAAAAATTATCATCAATTTTTATTCAATTGAAAACTCAATTGAATGAAAATAAATGTTTGAAAATTCAAATTAATGAAAATAAATATTTAAAGATTCAAATGAATAAAAATAAATACTTGATAACTCAATTGATTATAAAAAAAATAAAAAATATTTAATTTTAATTCAGATTTTTTTTATACTTAAGTCTGTCTTTTATTATAGTTTTATTTATATTATTTTATGGTGACATGCATAACATGGTATGAAGATGACATGTGCTTCAGATAATTATTATTTTAATACACCATGAATAATTTAATGATTAAATTTTAGCTTACAATTCTTAAATAACTTCGACAGAGAACGAACTCGCACATATCCTGCTTTGACTGCACACAACACAACGAAGCGCCGAACGGTGCGTTTTAGAGCTCATCCTCCTCTATATAAACCCACACCCATTCGTCTCCGTTTTCCTTAACCCAATTTCTCTTTTCTTCATTTTCAATTTAAGAAGCAAAAAAGAAGGAAAAACCATGGCTCCGAGATCAAAACCCAGCCCGATTAACCCGAATTCCAACCCGACTTCCAAGGAAAATCGTTACCGCGGCGTTAGAAAGCGCCCATGGGGTCGTTACGCAGCCGAGATCCGGGACCCGAGAAAAAAGACACGAGTCTGGCTCGGCACCTTCGATACAGCTGAGGAAGCAGCGCGTGCTTACGACGCTGCGGCACGAGAGTTCCGTGGTGCTAAGGCTAAAACAAATTTCGTGGACAATAACATCAACGACTTCACGCGCAGCCCCAGCCACTGCAGCACTGTGGAGTCTTCTTCCCCGCCGCCGTTGGACCTCACTCTCGCCAGCGCGAGTTTTCCGCTCCCCTTGACGGCGCATCGTTCGGTGTTTTTCTTTGATGCTTTTGCTTCTGCCGTTTCTGGTTTCCCCAACTCCGGTGGTGCCCAGAGCGATACGGATTCGTCGTCGTCGGTTGTTGATTTTGAAGGAGGCGTTCAACGGCGAGTTTTTCATCTTGATCTTGATCTTAATAAGTTGCCAGCTGAGACTGAGATGGATTGATTTTCCTTTTTTGCCGGATGTCGTTTTGAGCTTTGATTCTCTGCGTTTTTGGCTTTCCTTTTTTCCTTTTCTTTTGGGGATTCAAAGCTGACATGTAATGTATATAAAAAAAAATATATAACTTCCAGATATCTATTTTTGGCAACTTGAGAAAATTTTCTCAATGTTGTTTCTACTTTGTTATAATTAAATTTTAATAACAAAATTAAATAATTTCTTATTTATTTTCTCATTGAGCATTTTTTATTATATGGCCTCCTTACACTTTGCATTCTTGTTGAAACAATACCTATTGATTTTATCCTTCTTATAATTTTTTTATTTTTATTTTATATTTGACTATGATCTTCACTTCAAGATTAATAGGTTCAACAACATTGCTTTGGTATATTAATGTAATATCATATACTTTTCTTTTTAGTTGGTACTTAAATATTCTATCAAAATATAGTATTTTGGTATATTAATGTAGTATAATTACTTGATAATCATGTTACATTTTTTTTTTCATTTTGAATATGTTTAATTGTACAGGAAATTACATTGTAATAGATTAAGATTTTATCCATTTGTCTTAAAAGGCAATTTAATAAAAAAAAATATCATTAAAAATTTTATATACATGTAACTAGAGCTGTCTGTTAAAGAGTCGAACTATCTGTTCAACTTCGAAAGTCTGTTCGATATTTGAGATTGAACAAAAATATAAAATTATTAAAGATTAAATAAAAAATAACATATTTAAAAATATATATAGACGAGTCTAAACGAGTTTGGACTATCTATTTACAAATATGGACAGGTCTGGACAAAAGATTCATATTTCAAACTGAGTCGAACTTGTACAAATATATTGATACTGATACCATACATAGACCCGATCTGAATCAACCCGACCCATGAAGACTCTTACATTTAACATGATAAATAAAATATAAGAATATTGTATACAGGCAAATTGAACCAAACGCATGCATAAATATATTATTAGAATGTGCTTGATAATTTTATAAGAAAATTTTATTATCAAAGGTAATATAAAATGTTGGAATTTGGTTTGAAATCAAATAAGTGAATGTCAAATTGATCTCTTTATATAGTGCATGATCCAAATATATTATTTATGGTGTGTTCATGAATTTCGTAATTCATGAACTTAATTTATTTCATTCATGAATTCGTTCATTCATGTACCATATATGTTTATCCTAATGAATGTATATTCATGTGTTAATGTTTAATGTACATTCATATATCATGTACATTCATTTGGGTAATTAATGTTTAGGTTCCTAGAGTCCTATATAAATAGGTGCTTTGTGATTATGAGAATCTCATTCAACTATTCAACAATTGGTTCAAGCTCTTTTCTTCCTTTGTTCTTTCTACTCTAGAGCTTAGGAATCTGTCATTGTAGAGAGAAAATTGAGTCTATTCCTTAAGTTCGTAGACCTTGAAAAACTGTGCAATTCTTCAAGGTGTTGTTGTTGAATTCCTGGGAGTCAATTGCATTGAATCCGTGTACACCAAGTGACGGGCAATTTCGCCTTAAGGACAAAGGGTTTAATCCTTGGCAACAACGTTAAGTTCTTTATACTTCAATTTTTCCTTCTACAAGTAAGTTCTCTAATATTCTATTTAAGGGCATGCTATTTAATTGTTGAAAGTAAACTTTTCAACAAGGCGAAATTTTTCTTCCTTTTATTTTGTTTATTTGTTTCCTCTGTTAAGTTACCTGTTTGGTTTCAAGTGTGTTATAATCAATATTTATATATATTGGTTTTAAATAACATGGCATCTACTTCTTTTCAAACTTATGAAAATGCTTCTTTTCAAACTTATGAAAATGCTGTGATTAAGACTTCTTCGGAAGGGATGATTCCACCATCACCCACGTTGGTGCATGGTGAGAAACCTGAAAAGTTTGATGGATCAAACCTTTAAGAGGTGACAGTAAAGATGCTGTTTTATGGAATCAAGTACATTCCTTCAAATACCTCAAAGTGTGGGGGTGCCTTGCTAAGGTAGCAATACCTGATCCCAAAAAGGTCATGATAAGACCTAAAACTGTGGGTTGTGTATTCATTGGATATGCATACAACAGTAGTGCATATCGATTTCTTGTGCATAAATCGAGTATTGAGGATATTCATCCAAATACAATTATGGAATCAAGGAATGCTGTATTCTTTGAGGAAGTGTTCCCTTTTAAGGTGGCACGGGAAAGTTGTTCACTCAAAAGAACGCATGAGGCAAGTTCAAGCGAAAATCATCAATCAGAAGTTGATGAGTTTGAGCCGAGAAGAAGTAAGAGGGCTAAAACGTCAAAAACGTTTGGTCCATATTTTCTAGCTTACTTGTTAGAAAATGAACCTCAAAATTTTTCAGAGGCTATGTCCTGCCCTGAAGCTTCAAATTGGAAAGAAGCAGTGAATAGTGAGATATAATCCATTTTGCAAAACCATACATGGGAACTAGTGGATCTTCCTCTTGGAAGCAAAACACTAGGCTGTAAATGGATTTTCAAGAGGAAGATAAAAGCTGATGAAACTATTGACAAATACAAAGCTAGGCTTGTTGTTAAAGGATACAAACAACAAGAAGGTGTGGATTATTTTGATACATACTCACTTATATCTAGAATTACATCCATACGAACGTTAATAGCCATTGTTGCTATTAACAAGTTAGAAATACATCAAATGGATATAAAATAGCTTTCCTAAATGGTGACCTTGAAGAAGAGGTTTATATGCAACAACCTGAAGGCTTTGTTGTTAAAGGAAAGGAAAATAAAGTGTGTAAGCTTATCAAGTCTTTGTATGGCTTGAAACAAGCTCCTAAACAGTGGCATGAAAAATTTGACAAAGTTATGTTGTCAAATGATTTTAAAATCAACGAAGCTGATAAGTGTGTCTATGTGAAGAACACTGATAAGGGCTATGCCATTGTATGTCTATATGTAGACGATATGTCGATTTTTGGCAGCAATAAGTACATGATCAAGTCTACAAAGAACATGTTAACTAAAAGATTTGACATGAAAGACTTGGGTGTTGCAGATGTCATACTAGGAATTAAAATTTCTAGGACATCTTTCTAGGACATCTGATGAATTTATATTGTCCCAATCTCATTATGTTGAGAAAATTCTCGACAAATTTTCTAAATGTGACAAATAGCATTGTCAAAACACCAATGGGCTTGAGTGTACATCTGTTCAAAAATAAAGGTGAGGGAATATATCAACTGGAATATTCTCGACTAATTGAAAGCTTGATGTATGTTATGAACTGCACAAGACCAGATATTGCATGCTCGATTAGTAAGCTGAGTAGGTTTACTAATAATCCCGGTGAGGATCATTGGAGAGCAATAAAAAGGATACTCAAATATTTGAGATACACCTTTGACTATGGGCTTCACTATACTGGATATCCGGGAGTGCTAGAAGGTTATAGTGATGCAAATTGGATATCCGACACTAATGATTCAAAATCTACTAGTGGATATGTTTTTATGCTAGGTGGAGCAGTTGTGTCTTGGAAATCCTCTAAACAAACGTGTATCGCAAGATCCACGATGGAATCAGAGTTTATTATTCTTGACAAAGCTGGAGAGGAAGCCGAATGGCTTCAGAATTTCTTAAAGGATATTCCATGTTGGCCAAAGTCAGTACCAGCAATTTGTATCCATTGTGACAGTCAGTCAGCAATTGGAAAGGCACAAAGTAGCATGTATAATGGTAAGTCTAGACATATACGTCGTAGACATAATACCATTAAACACTTGCTCTCGAATGGAATTATTTCAATTGACTATGTAAAGTCAATGGAAAATATTGCAGATCCGCTAACAAAAGATTTAACAAGAGAGCTTGTGTATAATTCATCGAGGGGAATGGGCTTAAAGCCTTTAACAGACAAAAAAGTATTATGATCGTAACCCTACCTAGTTGACTGGAGATCCCAAGATCTAGGTTCAAAAGGAAAACTAAGTCATATTGCACTTTAAGTGGTACTTGGAAATTATTATTTACTGCCTATTCCTATGATGAAAAAGTGCTAACTGCAGCGAGATAAGGATGAACTGTGCTCTTAATGATTCTCATATCTTGGTTTCCAAGTGGGGTATAAGCAGAATACTCTTAATGAGAGATCACCTATATGAATGAGAAATATGACCGTTTCTTTGATAATTTTTAAAAGGTTGAATTCTCTAAAGCATTCATGAAACCAGGAGTTATTCAGGCCAGAATGAACATAACCGTGAGAACGAATGGAATCTCTAGGTAGAGACTATGTGAGTACTATTGTCTTGGTTTATACGAAAGGCTGAATAGTTCAAGACATCGCATTCACTAATTAGCCGAGTAAATCCGATAGTACTTCACTAGGGAAGGTTCCAAGCCAAAAGCTACCTCTCCTGATGTAGTTTTCTTCCACTTCAATTTTCACTCTACAAATCTTTTGCGTCTTTGTACTGGTCATCAATTTTCATTCATGTGGGGGATTGTTGGAATTTGGTTTGGAACCAAACAAGTGAATGTCAAATTGATCTCTTTATATAGTGCATGATCCAAATACATTATTTATGGTGTGTTCATGAATTTCATAATTCATGAACTTAATTTATTTCATTTATGAATTTGTTCATTCATATACCATGTATGTTCATCCTAATTAATGTATATTCATGTGTTAATGTGTTAATGTACATTCATGTATCAGGTACCATGTACATTCATTTGGGTAATTAATGTTTAGGTTTCTAGAGTCCTATATAAATAGGTGATTTGTGATTATGAGAATCTCATTCAACTATTCAACAATTGGTTCAAGCTCTTTTCTTCCTTTGTTCTTTCTACTCTAGAGCTTAGGAATCTGTCATTGTAGAGAGAAAATTGAGTCAATTCCTTAAGTTCGTAGACCTTGAAAAACTGTGCAATTCTTCAAGGTGGTGTTTTTGAATTCCTGAGAGGCAATTGCATTGAATCTGTGTGCACCAAGTGATGGGCAATTTCGCCTTAAGGACAAAGAGTTTAATCCTTGGCAACAACGTTAAGTTCTCTATACTTCAATTTTTCCTTCTACAAGTAAGTTCTCTAATATTCTATTTAAGGGCATGCTATTTAATCGTTGCAAGTAAACTTTTCAACAAGATTTTTACAAATATACAAAATATCTCCAACATAAAATTCTCCGATCTAAACGCTTTCTAAGTACTCTACTTAATGCTTGTAATCTTTTCTTTTTAATGAATATAATTATTGTTTTTATCTTTTTAGGAAATATCTTTTGTTATAATATAATAATAAAAAGGAAAAAAAAGTTTTTTTCTTCCTAACATAAGTGATTAAAGTGTTTAAGCTTTAAAGAGCATTTGTTAAGACATCAAAAAATTAAAATTAATTTATTTCATGCTTAAAAAATGATATATTTATTTTTGGTCGTTATATTGATTGTGAAAACTGTTAAAAATCTTATAACACAGGCATAGAGAATTTATTTCATTACCGCATGAACATATATATAAAGAATAAAGAACATATAACTTATATGAAATTTCGGCAGAACAACATATATATATATTACGAACATTCCATAATGGAAATTGACAACACTTACAGGTTAATCCGAATACAGAAAAGGACAATCGAGTCAAGGTTGGACCTCTGATCTTAAGACGATTATTGTCTGTCTCACAGATGCTTACAGTATGTTGCAATTTGTCTCCCAGGCCTCCTCGATTACGTTGCAGTCGAGAGCACACTCTTAACAACATGGCAAACCAGAAAAATATCGGTCTCTCTCACATAAGACACATGAGAAAAAACAAGAGCAGAATAGTAAAATTAAGACTGATTTTCGTTACATTTCAAAGACAAGCAATGCTCAGGTTTTTGTAGAAAAAACGAAACATGTTCGGACAAGACACATTCGCTGGAAACAGATATAACCGTTCAGACAAAAACGGTTCGGTCAGACATAATTTTTGGATCAAAAAATATGTCCGAACAGACATGTCTTAATCAGAAAAGTCCCTTGGTTGGTTGGCAGCACTGTTCCAATTGGACCGAATAGTCATCTAGGATGCGTTGTGTCGGTTTGATTTGGAAAGAAAAAAATTAATTACTGACCCAAACCCGACCCAGCTCGGCAACGCGCGCGTGTATGGTCCAGCCCTAGTTGTGAAGGTACTCACCCACCACAAAACTTGAGTGCCCCTTGAGACCCAACCCCTCATGGAAACAAGGCTTATAAATACCACAAGCTTAAGCCTTTGTTCATCCTATGTGGGATTCCACACCAATCACTAACATCAGCCAACATTCTTCCTCTTTAAGTGGGTACTTAAAGATTAATTTCTCATTCAAACATGATATCAATTGTGTACATAAACTATGCACCATGTATCTACTTACGAAAACCTACGTATTAGTATACGTATTTTGTATTTATACACCAAATAATATATTGATATCCAACAATCCTCCACATGAATAGAAATGATCTGATTAAAACGACGAACTGACTCGGAATATGAGAGAAAATAACCTTGAAGAGTTATTGCATCAAGATAGGTAGCTTTTGGCTTTGAACCTTCCATAGTGACTACTATCGAATTTACTCGGCTAACTAGTGAACATGATGTCTTGAACTATTCAGCCTTTCATGTAAACCAAGACGATAGGAATCACACAATACCTCTTCGAACATCTTTGGTTCTCACGGTTATGTCCATTTTGGCCCCGAACACTGCTTGGTTTTTAATGAGTACTCTAGAGAATTTAGCCTAATGAATTCTCATAGAAATGACCACGTTTCTTACTCATAATAGGTGATTGCTTATTAAGAGTATCCTGCAATACCCCACTTGATTTTATCAAGCTATAAGAATCATTAAAAGCATAGCTTATCCTAACTTCTTTTGTAGGCAGCACTAAATCATCATAGGAAAAGATAAGAGTGTTTAACTCTTTAGTGCTCACACTCAGTTAACATAATTCAGATGTCCCTTTTGAACCTAGATCTTGGGATCTCCAGTTAGCTAAGTTGGATTGCCACTATGTAACTTTAATTTAAAGGCTTAAAACCCATTCCCCTCGATGATATATTTGCTCTTTTGTTAAAACTTTTCGTAAGCGCGCTTCATTATCCTTTGATTTTCAATAATCAATAAAGATAATTCCATTTGAGAGCAACTGTCTAACGGTATTATGTTTTCGACGAAAGTGTCAAGATTTATTGTTATACAAACAACTCTGTGCCCTACCAATTGCAGATTGGCAAACACAATGTATATAAATTGCAGGCACAGGTTTCAGCCAAATTGGAATATCTTCTAAACTTTCGAAGTCATTTCGCTTCTTCTCTAGCTTTATCTAAAGCTAAAAATTCATAATCCATAGTGGATCCGGAAATACATGTTTGTTTAGAAGATTTCCATGACACTGCAGCTCCTAAAGATAAATCCGTTAGTTGATTTGAAATCTTTAGTATCGAATATCCATTTTGCATCACTGTACCTTTCGAGCACAGCTGGATATCTTGTATAGTGTAGTCCATAACTTTAGGTGTATCTCAAATTTCTGAGTACCCTTGATAACTCGTATAATTATATAGTTTTTAGTTATGTTTTATTATTGTTTTGTGTCAAATACGAGTTATTATTGTTTAGTCTAATTGTGTTTATGATCTTTTATATTTTTATGTATTTTGGTGTTTTTCACAAGTTTCTTTGAGTGATTTCAGATTACTAGAATTAAGGGCAAATCCAGTTCAGTTCCAGTTCCGATACCTTTTGCCATATCAGCTATATCTCGAGTTTCACTGAAGCAATACGGCTGAAATTTGTAGCCATGCAAAGCTAAGAGGCATATCTATCTTTTTCATGTTTTACACTTCTTGAAACGGAGTCGTTTTCCCTAGCGAAATCGACCATCAAGTTGGCTGATGTGCAATGACGTCTGTGCTGACCTGTTTTCGTATTATGCCCATATCTTCTTATCCACATCAGAAAATGAGCTGATTCCAACGGCTATGGATCAGTAACTGATAGGGTAACATTTTTCTAGAAGACCATGTGATCAGATAAGGCCTCCAAAATTGACAAAATCGACCATCAAGTTGGCTGATCAAAATCGTCATATATGACGAAAATTGTTAGAAAATGCACCCACCTATTATACCTACCTTTGAAATTTGTAAAGCTTGTCTCTTGTCATTTAGCCCTCCAAAATGTGTATAAATAGAGGGCCTTGGATGATTGTAAGGGATCATATTGTACATAGGTAGGATATTAGCCATTTTAAGAAAATTCTCTAAGTTTTCTTCTTCTTTCTTTTCTCTAGTTTTCTTTCTTTTCTCTAGTTTTCTTTTTCTTTAGAGAGAGCAAGAGGTTGGATAATTAATATTCTTCCTCTTCTTCTTTCTTTCTTTTATTTTCTTCTTAGATTTTCTTTAATTTTATGTTTATGTTTATAATGCCTATGCTAGGCTAAACTTCTATTTGGTTAAGAGTGATTTCAAAGCCCTAGACATGTTTTATGATTGATTTTCAGATTCTATCTATCATTAATTTTCTATCAAAGTTGCTTATGTTCTTCTACAAGAATTGTTCATGATGTTGTCTTGATTTGTTTAGGTGTACAACTAGATAGATCTTGATAATTATCTATTGCTAGTTTAGGAGTCTTGATCCGTGTAATTGTCTTGATTTCCTATTCATAAGTGGCAATTTGTGATTAATGATTATGGTCAAGTTTTCAATAATTGCAAAGTGGAACATAACCTAAGTTGAACAATCCGAGCTTATGTGTTTGTTGCTTAGATCAACCTATCTTTCTCATCATAAAGCTGCCATTAAATTGAATTTAGAGAGCTTATTCTAGGTTGTTTAATGGTTAGAGATTAAATAGAGAGCTTGTTCTATTTAACGACAAACTAAGGAAAGATTGGGATAACAGAGCTTGTTGTTATCTACGGTTGTTAACTTTGATAGTTGGTTGATATTGATAGATCTGAAATTGATTCTTAATGATGTCTAGTGGTGGAGAATGAAACCTTAACCATATTTTTCATATTTGATTCTTCTTACTTACTTGTTTTCTTACTTTTCTAGTTTGCTTATTTTTAAAAGTATATTTATTTTTATTGGCTGGTTATACCGCCTAATTTGTATATTAACTTTGTTTTACTTTTATTGGCTGGTTATACCGCCTAATTTAGTATATATATTTTTATTGGCTGGTTATACCGCCTAATTTAGTATATATATTTTTATTGGCTGGTTATACCGCCTTGCATCTTCTTCTTATTATTTACTTTAGTTTAAATCTGGCTTCAAAAACCCCTTTTCTTTTATTGTTCTTGAATTTAAGTTTTAAACTATTAACTTATAAACTAAAACCCAATCCCTGAGGACTCGACCCTTGCTAACTACTATACTTACAATTTATCTTTTTAGTGCAAGGTTAAATAAGATACACTCTTTTGGGTGCATCAAGTTTTTGGCGCCGTTGCCGGGGATTGCTTTCTTTAGTTTATTTGTTACTTGGTTTATTTTTATTTTCAGTTCTAATTAGTTTTATTTTCTTGTACATACAAGTTTTTCTTTTCAAATTTTAAAAAAAAAAACAAAAAAACAAAAAAAAAAAACAATGGAATTGAGCAATCTAACACTTGAAGAGTTGGTGGCATACATGAACATGGAAAATCAACAAGCCAATCTCACCTCCCCAGTTCAACAATTGGCCATGGGAGGATGTCAAGGCCATCAAGTGTTCCAAGACCAACAGTATGATCATTACTCAAACACTTACCATGAGGGATGGTGGGATCATACTAATTATGGCTACTCGAAAAATTACCAAGAAGTAGATCCTTATGCCAATTACACTCATCCATCTAGATTTAATCAATCATGGTCCCAAGAACCAGATCTTTTTCAACCACCACATATGACTCAAAACTCAGGTACTTCTTTAGAAGATCTTGTCTATTCTCTTGTTACTGATACTTTGCAATTTCAATAGGAAACAAGGGCAAGTATCCAGAGTTTGGAAAGGCAAATGAGTCTATTGGCTAGTAGTATGGTGGTATGGGTAGCACAAAGATCTGAAGAACTCCCAACCCAAACGATGATTAACCCAAAGGAGAATGCTACTATTGTGACCTTGAGGAATGAGGAACAAGATGAGGATGAGACAAAATTAGAGATGAATTCTATTCTTGAGGATAATGAAACCAATGATCCAAATAAGAGTATTTCGGCACCTGAGGTAACGTTTGAGATTCCAATTTTTACTAATGTTTCTTCTCCACCTTTTCCTAGTAGATTCGCAAAGTTCAAGGAGGATGAACATGAACAAGACACGCTGGAAACCTTAAACAGTTTGTTTGTGGATGTCATTCAACAAGTACCAAAATATGCTCCATTCCTCGATGACATATGCACCACAAAGGATGATGGAATAATACTTGTAATGGAGAATGCATCCACTGTTGTGCAAAGAAAGCTTCCTCTCAAACGCATAAATTTGGGAAATTTCATGTATGAGCCTGACAAGCCTAAAATGCCAAGACGGGGTGTTGGTTAGGTTCAAAACACTAAATCAAGTGCTAATTGGGGGAGGCAGCCTAATTAGTGAAAGCATTGCCAAACTGCCATCCTCAGATTTGCTCTCTTTTTCTTTATCTTTTTCTTATGTTTCTTTGCTAATTGTGTTTAGTGTTTCTAAGTTCATTTAGGCTGCATAAGTTTATTTTGTTTATTAGTTCTTTTCACTTACACATGATTCTTTCATTTGGGATTAATAGCATTACATTAATGACAATGTAAGAATTATGTGTGGGGGGAAGAATTTAGGATTTTATTTAGAGTGTTTTGTTTTTTTGTCTTTTTATGTTGTTTTTCTTTCTGATCCTTGTTTTGAAAATAACTAGATGTAAATATAATTTTTATTATTTTTTCTTTTTAACCCCGGTTAAATGGCGGATAACGGTACTCCGTGATTATTTAAGTCGGTTCCATCAGCTACCCACAAAACTGATATTGTATATAAATTTCTCTTCCAATTTCTCTTTCAATTTTTTTTCATTTTTTTTTTCAGGATGGATGATATTCTCACAAGATTGCAGAAACGATTTCTTCCTTTTCCTCGAAATATTTTACTGAAGCTTTACCAAGTTCGTTTCGAAAGATTAAGAATGCTTATGCAGAAAGGGATTCCTGGAGACATACGTTGGATAATTGAAGCCAAGGTACGTGAAGATGAATATCTTCCTGTTTTGCATTTACCAGGTACAGGTAGAAGCACTTTTGCAAAGAAGCGACGAGCAAAGCGCATGAGTTCAAATTGCCACAAATGTGCACGATGGACGTGTAACGGTAAATGTCGTTCAATTGGGATTCCGTCCTCTAATCGAGATGATAAAATTGAATTCATTAAGGATGGACTGAGTAAGGAGAATTTGGGTAATATCCAACTTTCTCTTGAGACGCATCCTAGTGGAGACGTACAAAGAGAAATTCTTGATTTATGGCCGCAATTCCAAAGGGAATGGCAACATCTTGGGAATCTGATGTTAAAAGACCCTGTTTGCCAGCTTGTAAGAAAACTGGATGGGAAGCATATCCTCGACTCATAGAAGGCGTTTAAGCCGTTTCTGGACGTAAAACCAGAGGAAGATGTGAGCCACAATCACAACTACAATAAATGACTTCTCAGCTTTTGGTTTGATTTGCAATAACTTTATTTTGGTTTAATTTACGTGTTGTTCGATTTGTGTAATTATTCTCGTTTTTTTATTTGTCTTTTACTGTTGATTTTTTCTTCTCTTTTTGATTTTCTTACCGAAATCACGCAAAAATATTTTGTTAGGTTAACATTTTCTTCTGACAGGTCAGATACACTTTCGGCGACATTATTACTCTTGTCTGATTCACTACTCAGTCCTCTATATATTACACCATGTAGTCATTCTCTTTCAGGCACTCGAAAAAAAAATGGAAAGTACTTCGTCCCAGCGCATTAAAAAAATCTGTGTCTTTGGAGGTGCTTATCCAGGGAAAAATAACATATTTGCTGATGAAGCCATAAGAGTTGGAGTAATACTTGCCCAACAAAATATCCAGTTGATTTATGGAGGCGGTAGTACGGGTTTAATGGGAGCAGTCGCTACAGCAGCACACGCCGGAGGAAGTCCAGTTCTAGGAGTCGTGCCAAAACTATTCACAGATTTTTGTGGACCTACCTTGGGTAAGGAAATACAAGTCTGGAGTATCCCTGAACGGATAACAATCATGTACCATTCTGCCGATGCATTCATTGCTTTACCAGGAGGTCTGGGTACATTGGAAGAAATAGCTTGCGTGGCTTCTTGGTCATCTTTGGTCACAAATAAGAAACCCATTGGTTTGCTTAATATTAATGGTTATTTTAGTAATTTGCTTTCATATTTAGATAATGCTGTGGATAATGGATTCATGTTTTCAGAGGCAAGGAGAACCATAATTTCTGCTACAACCATTGAAGATTTACTCAAAAAGCTCCAAGCTTATGAGTGTTTATCTGCTACGATTGTTTCGCAAACGCTCGGAAAAAGAAAAAGAGATATGGACGAGCAAGGAGTGGATTGCACTTTGTCTTTGTGACATTATCTAACATTTTGCTTGTTGTGTCTCAGTTATAATAAGTGGTTAGCAACCTCTGCAGGTAATATCTCCTAAATTCTACCTTTAAAATTTGACATTGGGGACAATGTCATATTTTAGTAGGGGGTAAGGGACATATTTTTTTAATATAAAAAAAAAAAAAAAATTTGTTGTGTTTTAAGACATTTAGAAGTATTCATTCTGAACAAGGTCTGAGTAAGGAAGACTTGAGACATACCTTGTCAGTTTGATTTAATCTTCTAAAAAAAAAAAAAAAAAAAAAAAATCATGTTTAGACTTAGTGTGTTTTTAGTGTGTTTTAGTTACTTTCAATACTATGATGAGATATGAATTGCATAAGTCTAAAACAGATTTATTAGTGAGAAGATTTTCATGAGAATTGAGCTTGATGTCAATCTTTTATGAGCCAATGTTAATATGATATGTTGAATGAGAAAGAAGCATGTTTAGACTTAATCTGACTTGTATAATCATCCTTGTGAGTTTTTGAGCCTATAATGATTGATGCATTATACAAATCAATCTAATTTCTTTCTTGAGTGCTCTTATGATTACATGATTCTCTAGAACTTGCTTTAAACCGTTTGAGACTATATTGATACATGTGACAACATGAATATGATAGAGGCATTAGGATTATAACCAGAGCCAAACAGCCATCCATTATTAATGTTCCAAGAGAACACACCCTTAGTGAACCAATTTGAGCCTACATTGAATAAGCTATATCTTTGGTAACCATAACTTGTCCCTAACCTAAATATACTTATATCTTTACCTTTGTTCCAAAAGATGAATTAGCATGTTTTGAGACAAGTTGCAAAGACAAAGAAGATTTATTGAAAATTTGGGTTAGAAACAAGAAATAAGTGTGGGGGGAAAAGAAAGAGAAAAGTCAAGAGAAAAAGAAAGGGATCATTGTCAAATACATTCTCATATAAAATAAAAAAAAATCTTCTCTTGAACTTCTAGTTAAAGTAAAGAAAAAGATGTTACAAAGTTGGTTAGAATGATGCAAAGGCTCAACATGAATATTTAGCCTATGTTATTATGTGCTTTATAAGAGTTTTGAGAAGTTTTATTTGTATGATCTTTTTATGTCTCGAAACTTTATGAACTCTTTGGAACCTTTGTGATATCTTTATCCTTTTGTTCTTCAACCACATTACAAACCCCTTGGCCCCATTACAACCTTGATTAAAGACCTCTTGATTCATGAAGTTGTATGATCTAAATAGTGGAGAATAGGTGGACAAGCAAGAATATGGTAGAACTGTTTTCATGAGATTGATTGAGTGTAAACACTTCACCACTACTTTAAAGAGTGAAAATCATGAGGGTATCCCATGTGAGTAGTTGAGATTAAGTTTGAATATGCACTATTTTGATTGAAATATGTTATGTTAATATTGGCTTAACTCAAACAATTTACATTCAAGTATGATTTTTTGTGAAATTCTTTAAGCTATTGATTAGTTTATAAGACTTGTTCAAAGATTGTCTCTAATTTGTATTGAAAGGATTAGGAGTAAATATTTTTAGTATATGTAGTTTATTTATATTTTAGTTTTTCAATGTTTGTGGGTATCGTTCTAGTAAACCCTCACGAGACTAAACTCGTCCACTAGGGACACCTAGGGGTTTAAAGGCTTGTGTCACATGCTAAGTGCCACCGTGATTTCCTACGAAAATGGATTAGATTAGATTTTCTTATTTTATTTTTATTGAGTCGTTGCTAGGGACTAGCAACAATCTAAGTGTGGGGGTGTGATAACTCGTATAATTATATAGTTTTTAGTTATGTTTTATTATTGTTTTGTGTCAAATACGAGTTATTATTGTTTAGTCTAATTGTGTTTATGATCTTTTATATTTTTATGTATTTTGGTGTTTTTCACAAGTTTCTTTGAGTGATTTCAGATTACTAGAATTAAGGGCAAATCCAGTTCAGTTCCAATTTCGATACCTTTTGCCATATCAGCTATATCTCGAGTTTCACTGAAGCAATAAGGCTGAAATTTGTAGCCATGCAAAGCTAAGAGGCATATCTATCTTTTTCATGTTTTACACTTCTTGAAACGGAGTCGTTTTCCCTAGCGAAATCGACCATCAAGTTGGCTGATGTGCAATGACGTCTGTGCTGACCTGTTTTCGTATTATGCCCATATCTTCTTATCCACATCAGAAAATGAGCTGATTCCAACGGCTATGGATCAGTAACTGATAGGGTAACATTTTTCTAGAAGACCATGTGATCAGATAAGGCCTCCAAAATTGACAAAATCGACCATCAAGTTGGCTGATCAAAATCGTCATATATGACGAAAATTGTTAGAAAATGCACCCACCTATTATACCTACCTTTGAAATTTGTAAAGCTTGTCTCTTGTTATTTAGCCCTCCAAAATGTGTATAAATAGAGGGCCTTGGATGATTGTAAGGGATCATATTGTACATAGGTAGGATATTAGCCATTTTAAGAAAATTCTCTAAGTTTTCTTCTTCTTTCTTTTCTCTAGTTTTCTTTCTTTTCTCTAGTTTTCTTTTTCTTTAGAGAGAGCAAGAGGTTGGATAATTAATATTCTTCCTCTTCTTCTTTCTTTCTTTTATTTTCTTCTTAGATTTTCTTTAATTTTATGTTTATGTTTATAATGCCTATGCTAGGCTAAACTTCTATTTGGTTAAGAGTGATTTCAAAGCCCTAGACATGTTTTATGATTGATTTTCAGATTCTATCTATCATTAATTTTCTATCAAAGTTGCTTATGTTCTTCTACAAGAATTGTTCATGATGTTGTCTTGATTTGTTTAGGTGTACAACTAGATAGATCTTGATAATTATCTATTGCTAGTTTAGGAGTCTTGATCCGTGTAATTGTCTTGATTTCCTATTCATAAGTGGCAATTTGTGATTAATGATTATGGTCAAGTTTTCAATAATTGCAAAGTGGAACATAACCTAAGTTGAACAATCCGAGCTTATGTGTTTGTTGCTTAGATCAACCTATCTTTCTCATCATAAAGCTGCCATTAAATTGAATTTAGAGAGCTTATTCTAGGTTGTTTAATGGTTAGAGATTAAATAGAGAGCTTGTTCTATTTAACGACAAACTAAGGAAAGATTGGGATAACAGAGCTTGTTGTTATCTACGGTTGTTAACTTTGATAGTTGGTTGATATTGATAGATCTGAAATTGATTCTTAATGATGTCTAGTGGTGGAGAATGAAACCTTAACCATATTTTTCATATTTGATTCTTCTTACTTACTTGTTTTCTTACTTTTCTAGTTTGCTTATTTTTAAAAGTATATTTATTTTTATTGGCTGGTTATACCGCCTAATTTGTATATTAACTTTGTTTTACTTTTATTGGCTGGTTATACCGCCTAATTTAGTATATATATTTTTATTGGCTGGTTATACCGCCTAATTTAGTATATATATTTTTATTGGCTGGTTATACCGCCTTGCATCTTCTTCTTATTATTTACTTTAGTTTAAATCTGGCTTCAAAAACCCCTTTTCTTTTATTGTTCTTGAATTTAAGTTTTAAACTATTAACTTATAAACTAAAACCCAATCCCTGAGGACTCGACCCTTGCTAACTACTATACTTACAATTTATCTTTTTAGTGCAAGGTTAAATAAGATACACTCTTTTGGGTGCATCAACCCTTACTATGGCCTTCCAGTTATCCTTTTCAGGGTTACTTGTAAATCTACTCAGTTTGCTTACTGAGTATGTTATGTCTTTACATTCATGTACAACCTAATGGTTTGCTTCCAGGGTTCGTGCCACTTTTGGCACTATCAGGGATCATCAATCCCATGGATAAGGTCTCATCCTCCACTTCACAACGGGGTAGTCATGGTAGCACCAAGGCATGCCGATACCATACCATGAAACTCTTCCCCACTTACTATGTCGATACCCCCATTGGCGACAATATCACACCCGAGTACCCTTGTTGCATAAAGTTGACATTTTCTCACATGTCCTTCTTTTGTCCTCAAAGACTGGGTCATGATTCCTTCGAATGAGTCTCCGAAAATAGTTTTAGGTCTTATTATGACCTTTTAAGCCGGATAAATCAATACCTTCGCAAGACACCCCTATATTTTCGTGTATTTGTAGAATGGTCTTTGACCCTTCCATAATTCATACAATGTCTTGTCCGATTTCTTGTGAGATATTTTATTTAAAAAATAATTAGCTATTAAAATAGCTTCCCCCCATAAATTCTGAGATAACCCTGAACTAATCAACAAAGTATAGCATTCATCATTTCTTTCCACGTTCGGTTCTTGCGTTTCGCAGTACCGTATTGTTGAGGTAATTAAGGAGAAGTGGTTTGAATGTTGATTCCATATTTTGAACAGAATTCATTAAACATTGAATCATATTCACCACCCATATCATTCCTTATTTTCTTGCTTAGTTGATTTTCGACCTCATTTTTAAAGAGTTTAAAAACTTCCAAGGCCTCGTCTTTACTTCTTAGCAAATAGACATAACAATATATTTTTATCACCTCTAGTTTGCACAAACTTTAAGTCACATATATCAGTGTGAATTAAAATCTAGAGGTTTACTACTTCTTTCTACCGAATAGAATGGAGCCTTAGCCAATTTAGATTCCACACAAATTTTGCTTTTTTGTTTTTTATCAATAACAATTTGTTGATTCTCTGCAAGGTCTTGTAAAACACATAACCTAATCTACCATGCCATATGTTAGAGGATACCGCCAAATAAACATAAGAAATAATTTAATTATTATTTATGTTCTTTGGCACAACAACCATTACATTGAAAAACCTATCACATAAATATCCTCTACTCACAAACATACCACTTTTGGTGAGTACAAATTTATTAGACTCAAATACGAGTCTAAACCCGTTCTTGCTCAACAGAGAGCTGGAAACCAAATTCTTACGAATTTCAGGAACATGAACGACATTGTTCAAAGTTAGTTCTTTAACAGATGTCATCTTGAGCACCACCTTTTCTTGACCTCGTACCGAAGAGTTTCTCATAAATATTTGTTTCTTTATACTCGGAGAAACTCTTTCTATCATAACAAACGTGATAAGTGACTCCGGTATAAATCCACCATGTCTTAGGTTTTATACCATGTTCACTTGTGACACTACAACCGAGCCAATCTCATTATCATCAACTAAGTTGGCTTGAGATCTTTTCTTATTCTGTAGGTAGTCCTATGCTCGATGACCGGGCTTGTTATATACGAAACAAATTCCCGTGAACTTCTTGAAATTCGTTCCCTTATAACCTTGGGAAGAACTAGAACCAACATATTTTCTCTTGTTGGTCTTGTGCGAATGTTCAACAACATTTGCCTTGACTTTCATGATCTGAACCTAACCCTCTTTTCTGAACCACGGTTATCCTCTTCGATTCTTAACCGAACAATCAAGTCCTCTAAAGTCATCTCCTTTCTCTTATGCTTTAGATAGTTCTTGAAATCTTTCCACGAATGTGGTAATTTCTCTATCAAAGCAGTCGTCTCAAATGATTCACTAAGAATCATTCCTTCGGCATCAATTTAATGGAGAATCAATTGATACTTTTGGACTTGACTAATCACGGTTTTCGAGTCCACCATTTTGAAATCCAAAAACCGGCCAACCACAAATTTATTCGTGCTGGCATCCTCGATTTTGTATTTTCTCTCTAAGGACTCCCACATCTCTCTCGATGTCTTGATCGGGCTATACACGTTGTATAACATGTTGTCCAACTCGTTGATGATATAGTTCTTGCATAGGAAGTCATAATGCTTCCATGCTTCCACCGAAGCTACAACCGTAATATCGGTCTCTCCCTCTTTAGGAACCGAGGCCTCCTCCCATAAGAACCGGGCTAGGTTCAGAGTGGTAAAAAAGAACAGTATCTTTTGCTGTAACATGTGGTGGCATTGGCGCTACAGGCGTACTCGCATTTACGGTAAACCGTTCTGCCATCTATTATTTAGAATAACATGATCAACTTTATATATATATATATATATATATATATATAATATATATATCTCAAATATATATATTACAATCATATATATCAAACACATATATAGATCCCAAGCACTATATATAGATACAAACATAACAATGTATATCAGAATAATTACACTACTAACACGAATTAGTGTAACTATAACGTTCACAACATATATATTACTAACAGACGCAAATAATATATATATATATATATATATATATATATATATATTATTACTCAAGTAGCACCAGTCAAAAATAAGCAAAAGCCGTACACTACATAAATAATATATATTAGTAAAGTACAATATGTATATATGTAATAACAGATGTAATCAAAGTAAATAGATTACAAACCAGTAGCAATATATACCTACATACAACAAAACAATACCAATATATATATATATATATATATTCAGCTTATATATATATATATATATAAATTACTAACATAAATATATATATATATATCAACTGTATAATAGGGCAGTAAAAACCGATACACTTTATAAATGTAAGTACATATAAAATATATATATATATATATATATATATATATATATATGAAAACACTATAAGACACCGCATTATACCAAACAATATAACTATATATATCTCATAAAGCAGTAATGATAATAAAATAATCGTCTTAAGAATGTTAGAGATCTTATAACACGAGAATTTATCTCATTACCGCATAAACATATATATATATATATATAAAGAATAAAGAACAGATAATTTATCTGAAATTTTGGCAGAACAATATATATATATATATATATATTACGAACATTTCAGAATGAAAATTGACAACATTTACAAGTTAATCCGAATACAGAAATGGATAATCGAATCAAGGTTGGACCTCTGACCTTAAAACGATTATTTTCTGTCTCACAGGTGCTTACAGTATGTTGCAATTCGTCTCCCAGATCGCCTCGATTACGTTGCAGTCGAGAGCACACTCTTAGCAACACGACGAACCAGAGAAATGTCAGTCTCTCTCACAGAAGACAAAAAAAAAAAAAAAAAAAAACAAGAGCAGAATAGTAAAATTAAGACTGATTTTAGATACATTTCAAAGACAGACACTGCTCAGGTTTTTATAGGAAAAACGAAACATATTCGGACAAGACACGTTTGCTGGAAACAGACAGAACCGGTTCGGTCAGACATAATTTTTGGATCAAAAAATCTGTCCGAACAGACATGTCTTAATCAGACAAGTCCCTTGGTTGGTTGGCAGCACTATTCCGGTTGGACCGAACAGTCATCTAGGATGGGTTGTGCCGGTTTGGTTTGGACAGAAAAACATGTTGGTTGGGTAGTAAAAAATTAATTATTGACCCAAACCCAAATCCGACCCAGCCAAGCCCAACTCGGCGGCGACACGTGTGATCCAGGCCAAATTGTGTAGGTCCTCATCCACCACAAAACTTGGATACCTTTTGGGGCCCAATCCCTCCTGAAAACAAGGCTTATAAATACCACAAGCTTAAGTCTTTGTTCATCCAATGTGGGATTCCACACCAATCACTAACATCAACCAACATTCTTTCTCTTCAAGTGGGTATTTAGAGATTAATTTCTTATTCAAACATGATATCAATTGTGTACATAAACTATGTACCGTGTATCTACTTACGACAACTTATATATTAATATACGTATTTTGTATTTATACATCAAATAATATATTGATATCCAACAAAAATATTTTAAAGATTGAGCAATATTGGTTCTGAAAAGTAGTTTTAAAAATAAAACTTCATTAGTATTTTTTTTTTTTTGGCACGAAAACATTTTAGTTCAATCATAAATATCCATTTTTAAAAGAGTTCCTCAACAATTTATTTTATCAAATATATATTTTTCATTTTTAAAACTAGAGAATTGCATAAAAATAATTATTTTTGCCAAAAAGAATAAAAATTGTTTTACTTTATTACTATTACTATTGCTATTACTATTAATATTACTATATCTTATGCACACTGATTTGAGAATAAAAGTCAAGATATATATTGAATATTAATATATTTAATTTTTTATATATTTAAAAAATTATAATTTCATATTTATTTTTAAATATGTGTAAGATATAAATATTAAATATAATATTTGATAAAAAATAAAGAATTCTAGTAACCAATCCAGGCAAACAAAGCGACACGTCAACGTCATAGTTTAGGTTGCTTAGCGAGAGGTTCGGCGGATGTTAGAAAATCTGACTGATGACGTTATATATGGGTCCCATGTCGTACGGAAACCGCACTAGTTAGTAATAAAAAGGGAAATCAGCTGCGCCCTATCCAAAATATCACTACATGCTCGCGTTATGAAAGCCGTCATTTTGATCTGATGCAGTGGACAGTTTTAGATCGAATGGTTGAGAAATGAGGAAGAGCATGGGATTCTATGTGGATACGGTTGTTTTGTAGAAATTTTTTTTTTTTAAGAGAGGAATCGACGGCCGAAAGTGAGAGACGGGAATCATGATGGGAAATGGGGGGTGGGGCCCAATTTTGGGGGAGGGAGTAATTCCGTGGTGACGAGGTTCATGTCGGGATTTCGGTCTGTCGTCACGTGCCTCTTCGCCGCCCCCATTAATTTTTATATTATTATTAATTAATTAATTTGGAGTTGCACGAGAGAAGCAATCAACTAAAACTTTTTTTATACAAATTTAATTTTTTTTCACTTTTTAAAAAATATTTTTACTTATTTTATTTTTTAATTAATTTTTAATACTTTCTCTCATCATCATTTTTTTTATAATTAAATTTTAATTATTGTAAAAAATTTATGATCTATTTTTTAATATTTATTTTATTTTTTAAAATTTGTTATAAATATTTATTGATATAAATTTTTATTTTTATAATTTTGATATTTTTAAAAAAAAGGTCCACACGTGAAACATTCTTCAAAGAGGTAGCCGCGGCGGCCACTTTTGGAGTGGGGCCAGTCTTCGTGTCGTCTTTAATCCGCCAACAATTTTTTTTTTGTTTTTTAAAAAAAAAAAAAATTTAAAAGTCACGCATAAATAATTTTTATGATTAATTGCGCCCCCCACACTCTCACGTTGAAAAATCGACCTTTATCCAACCATCATTCGCCACCTGTATGACATCACGTGAAAAACCTTTGTACGGATGCTTTTGTGGGCGGCTAAGAAGAAAAAAAAGGATGTTGTCTTGGGTGACAGTTAAGCCGACGCGTTGGCATGGGATTTGGTAGTGGGACACGCGGGTGATGAGATTTGGAAGCGGTTGTGCGACACGTGGTAGAATTTTTTTGAATATGAAAAAGTGACCGCTTTATTTTATTTTTTGGATGGGTAGAATTTGGACGGCTGAGGACTGAGGAGTGTTGCTGACTGTCACTGCTGGCTGCTGCTATGTGTTCTGACCTGACTGACTGACCCCATTGATATCCGCGGATTGCTACTGTTAAATTTAATTTAAAAATTAATTATGATTTTAAGATTTAACATTTACGATATAAATTATGATCTAACAACCTCAAATAAAAAACCAAAAAAATAAAATTTTCTGAATTTTAAAAATTAACTTTCGAATAAAATAATTTTATTATCTTCATATTTTTAAAAATTTATTATTTTAAACATATTTTTTTGACATTTCAATTCTTCACAACATTATTAAATATTTTAAAAATTCTTAAATCATATTCTTTCATCATATTTTTAAATACATTTTTTCAATCTAAATTTTTTTTAACCCGAACTTTTTTCAACAATAACGTTAAACTAACCCTTGATTTAAGAACTTGATAGCTTATACATCAAAGCATATCCATTTAAAGCTCAAAAAGGTTTTATAAAACTGCATGGCTGAAGTGGGAAGTATTACGCCAATGGCAGCCATATCTTAAGAAACATGGAAGGATGGGTTTTAAAAACATTAGGCCATGGAATTGGCTCAAATTGAAATTCTGGAATTTCAGCTGAAAATTATATGTAAGATTGATATCCTTATCAAACATTATATCAATAAAATAAACTCTCTTCATCCATTAAAACATGGAAGGTTGCCCATGAAAATTATCAGAGGGAAACTATAAGCTGCAAGCAAATTCACTCGCAAGATTATCGCGAAAGTGATTATGTTTAATGAATGATTAATGTTCGCTGAGATTACATCTTGTAATGTGATAATAGCAAAACCTCTAATTATACATCAATTCAATGCTGCCAAAAATGTAAAAGTAGAAGAAAATTAATCATAATGGATAATAAATGCACAATTTCTTGCAATGTTATGTACATCAAAATCAGAACATATGCATAAAAGAAAACACACTACAAAACAGAGATATAATGAAATCTCACAGTTTTCGTTCAACTCGGATTGAGATCCCGCGATGTTTGGCTTTGCCATCTGCATTTATATCCGAAGATTTTAGAACAGTTTGGTGCCATTAAAATAGCAGATTGTAAATAGGAATTCATCATTTGTTAGGTAAGGGAAAGGGAGTAATATTTCATCAAACCTAGAAAGTAGAAATCTCGCAAGTGGGCTCAAGTTGGAATTTAAATGAAGTTCTTTATGCTGCTGTTTTTTCCTACTGTCGGTTTCCATGCTTGTATTTTGCTTATCTTCAGGAGTCGTCTTGCCCTTATTGAACATGCGAGCTGCTAGCTCCTGCATATCTTTCATTGACGATTCCTTCGAGCTGCAAAATTTTACCTCCGATTGAGTTTCATCAAGTTAAAAGACCAAGACCAATTACGTACAAAGGGGATAATACTATAGGATACCTTGCCAATCGCTCGAGCAACCTGCAAACAAGAGCTTCACAAGATCCAGGCTTTGTACACTCCATATGTATGAGAGAATTTGTAACTGCACGCGTAACTGACCCTTCTGAATCATCGGCTATGACCTACATTCCGTTGCATTAACAAACTATTAAGATGTGAACAAATCTAACACGAACTTAATAAATGTCGGCAGCTGATACAGTAAAACAGGAAATGGAAGTAAGCATCACAGTAAACTGCTTCATCGTACAACCATGTTCTGATGCTGGCTTTGAATAAAGGCATAAATTCACAAAAACAAGCACTTGACATGAATTAATGACTTAGAAACATGCATACTTTTGCTCAGGTCCACTCTATCTAGAGCAGAGGGCAAGGACTTTATTTACTAATCTAATCATCACTTCTTTCAGACTTCCTCATGATTTTACTCGTATTATGTTGCTGCTTTACCTCAAAACAACCGTAGATCAACGTTCTACTAGTCAAAACCATTTTCAATATCCTATCTCTTAGTCCTGGATTTTTCAGTCTTCTATCTTAACAAAGTAAAAACTTTTTTTATTGATTACCTACTCACTGATGTTGGTATCGAGTCTTGTTTCACTACCATCATCTATGTTACTCCGACTCTTCATTTTCCCTAAAGTATCGATGCCCGACATCCGTTCCCGACACATATTCGGACATGGGTATGGAGGTATGATCCTCCAAATATATGGAAAAACTTATAAAAAATTGATTATACACGTATCGGACACATACCCGTATCCAACGCTAACCCCCGAGTCTGAGTAACATAGCCCATCATTATATGAACCACTCATTATGATAAAGCTATTTTGATCTGGACGAGTGAGAGTCTGCATCAAGATTACGTTCTGTATTGCATACTAGATATAGAGAAATCTGTATCATTACAAGCATCTCGATACAACCTCTGTGTTAAAGATTGCTTAAATTCGAAGAACATTTCGAAGTTACCTCTATCAGACTAATTGGCAAGGAAAAACGTAACTAAACATCATGTGGTGCACACCTCTTTTAGGGAAGGGATAAGCAACATCGATAATGGTATAGATGATGATGCTATCTTTGCATTTTCTTCATCATCACTTGGTTGACGTGGTCTTGGAAATAATCTTTGTGCATCGAAATATTCACGAGAACTTCTGGAATAGAATAATAATACTTTAGAAATATTAACACAACCAAATAAAAACAAAAGCTATATAAAATTATGCAGTGAAGATATGGAAAGTTAGTTCTTTATCAGGTTTACCTGGAAGAATCAGAACTGTTACTCATTTTATCTCTTCTTCTGTTTTCATTCCCAGGACTATTGATCTTGCTCAGTGCGGACCTATCCCTAGCATTTCCTTTCCTCAACCCGGCTTGAATTGCAGCCTTCGCCTGAATCGACATATTTAAAGATGAGCTTTTCAACAGAAAGCATGATCATACACTTTGTATTTAGAAGCTAATAATAATTCGAGTTCCATGGTAAACTCAGATTTCTACAGGAGAAATTTGAGTCCAATATAAATACATTCTATAACAAAAGTGGATTTAGAAAAATTCCAGCTAGACAATGATTTATGTATTTGATTGTAGACAGAATTCAGAACAATCAAGTAAAACAAGAAATTATCAAACAAGTGTATGTTAGAGATATATGATAGCAAAAATAGTCAGAACAGAAAGTGGAAATTATACAAATATCATAAAACATATCAATAGTTTTTATTAATCAATGAAACATACACTCTAAAAATCTAAAAAGGTAGCATAATAAAACGGATCAAGAAAGATGAGAAACAAAAACCTCTGCAAGATTTGATGCACTATCTTCAACTGATGCACTCGAAGTTCTCTCTTGAACACCTAGCCTAGATCTTGGAGTTCGAGGAGAATCTGAATCATCATGTTGGCCACGGAAAACAACAGTTCCACTGGTAGAAGCATCTTCAAAAGAAGCATATGCGCTGCTAGACTACACAGCAAATTGAAATCTAATAAAATCAATGGCTTGGACAACAAAAGGCAACAGAGACTTTATCTACTTAATATTTTTGTGAAGACAACTGCGAAGGAAGTGAAGGAAGCTTACAAGAGAGCTTGGGTCACGAAACAATGCAGATGATTGAGATACTCTAGGAGATCTTATGACTACAGTTCCTGACCCACTGACAGACATTTCATCCTGGGAATAAAGCAACAAAAACAATGTAACAAGATCTGAGCATAAAAGGATCATATACTTAAGTGTGAGAGACATACAAACAACAGATTATATGAAACTGGCTCTAGTTTAACAGAAATGGTTGGTGAATCCAGCTAAGCGAACTTGATTTCTAGCCCCATTAGCGGCAGACAGGAAAAGAATTCTCAAAAATTTTAACCATATTACTACATAGCATGTCAACTTAATCATATGTTTAACTCCAATCTGTCAATTTCAGAAAAACAAAGTCTTTGAAGCCCCTAGATCATCCCATGCAACAGAGCTTTTTATTAAGCACATAGGACAAAAGGGAAAAACTTACGATGCCAAAAGCCACAGTGCAGTGAAAAGTTGCCATTGCTTCAAGTTTTGTGTGTGTTTGTGTGTGTGAGAGAGAGAGAGAAAGAGAGAGAGAGAGAATCTTACATCATGGTAATTATCCTGATGTTCATCATAATATGACTCTCTAGTGTCTTTCCCAAAGGAAACTTCAGGAAATTCATTAAGTGCATTACCACTCTCTGGAGGTCTTGGTATAGCTTGATTATATGCAACTTCTAGTTTCCTTTCTCTAACTTGAGGAGGTCTTAGAGCACTTCGGACAGTACCTGTACTCTGTAGTCCACCAATGCTGAAGTCCCATCCAGCATTTTTAAATGTTTTCCCCTGATTACTGCTGATCAGAAGAAGTCAGTAAGAATCCTATCAAAATCAAGAAAGTACTGCTAATTAACACAATCAACCCACCTAGCTCGAACAGTTTCTTCACCTCTCATATCTCTTGTCACCTTCACAGTGTCAGTTAACTCTCCTAAAGATTTGGGGCCATTTCTGGGGGTTTCTGCATCTTCCTTTAATTGGTACTTTGGGCGCTCTCTATTAAGAACAAAAAATGCAAGCATCTTAACTACAATAACCAACGTAAGAATGATATTTTGAACTTAGCATCCTCTTCTCATGACATTTTAGAAACATAAGTAACACCATCAGCATAATTTAGTGTGTTCCTAGTTCCTACTTCCTAGGTGCTTTGACACCTGAAAATTCTGTCAGATACAGATTAAGATGATATGTAGATTATGAAACACTAAGTACGGGATGGCACCTAATTCTCTCCAGAAGCCTCTGACTCTTCCTAGCATTCCTGATAAAACGATGCTTGAGAAGTTCCTTGGCGCTAGCCCTCTGAAATTAAACAGATTAAAGAAAAGCATAAGGCATTTTATAGCATTCAGAAATAATTTAGCCAATAAACCCAGGATCACTTGACTTGTACACATCAGAATAGTTTTAGAAGACAATATATCAACAGTAATGTTGCAGTTTATTGGCAGCTTACAGAGTTCAGGAAAAAACTACATAAGCTAAACAAATAGAGAGATATGCGAAAGCATAATTGCTTACCTCAGCAGGTACCTTCTTTAAACATAAGGAAACAAATTCTTTCATAGGGCGGGAAAAATGCTCCTCCAACTGCAGGATAGAAATTTTAGGATTACATGTAAACTGTAAAGCATGATCATTCCATCAAGAGAATGAGAAACATAAGAATAAATCATTGGACATAAATTTCATCATGATAACAAAAACTATTGAGATTACCTGAGGTGGATTTTCTCGAGGTATTATAAAAAGAACTCTCATAGGATGAAGGTCTGCCAGTGGAGGTTCTCCTTTGGCCATTTCAATCACAGTTATGCCCAAAGACCATATATCTGCCTGTATCAGCAAAGAGTCTGAGTGATGGAATGCTCATTATTCAACAAGGCTTAGCAGACAAAAATATGGCAGGCTGTGCATATGTTGCCTAAGAGGGAGAGAATGTGCGGATAGATGGCAGGTGAAAGCTGCAAAAAATGTCAGAAAACTCAAGAAAAAACTCCGAAGCACAGCTTTTAGAAGTACCTTCTCGTTGTATCCTTCTGAATTCTGAATCACTTCTGGTGCCATCCAGAATGGTGTTCCTACAAAAGTCTGACGTTGTCAACCATATTAGTTCATTGACAATCATATGACAATCACAACATTCTTAACACTGTTTGCATAAAAAAGATAATGAATTGTGAAGTAAATGGAATGCAGGCAAATTTTAATCCTTCAATAAATATGATTCAAGTTTCTTTCTAAGACAACAATGGCCCTGGTGGCAGTGAATACATTGGAGGTAAAAATCAAATGGATGGTGATAGTACCACAATACCATGCTAAAGCAGCCATTTGATAAAGCAGTTTACTAGAGAAGACAATCCCAGATTTTAAGGTATGGTCCAAGGAAAGATACAGATAATAGTTAGGAATGGAGAGTACCATAAAAAAGGTTGCTATCCAGAATCACTTGTATTCACTACCAAAATGAATCCCACCAGTTCAAAATTGAATGTCCAACTTTCAGTTTTGGAACATGCCGATATTATGTCCTTTTTTCCTTTCTTTAACACCTAAGACCTTACCTTTTATACATTAAAAACTAATTTTTCATTTTCTCCAATTCATGGCACTAAAAACCATCAAACAGTTTTCAGGAAACTAAATTCTAGTATAAAATACCTTAAAGTGAAAGCTTTTCAAAAACTAGATGTCACATTTGTAAACCTTTGATTTAAAATGGAAAGAGCATAAATCAAAGCTTTCAGTAAATTAAAATCCAAAAAAAAAAAAAATGTTAGCAGCTAAATAGCATATAGGGAGGTGTAGAGAGAAAGAGATCATCACCGACTATAGACACTTGTTTTTGGTCAATAACATGTTATGCAGGCACAAATCTCATATGGAGCGGGTCTTAGTAATAGTCTCCCTGTCAGCAGCGCTCCTCGGCAGCGTCACTTCCTGGCACGTCGCTCATTGACAGCAGGACTTCCTACAGTAATACACAACTAAGTGAAGACTGTGGAGCTAAGCCCGAAAGGTTGGCAGGATTCTTGGGTTTGCTCCACTCTTGGGACGTCCTGGAAAGCATGGCTTGGAGGCTCATATATGGAGATTGTTAAGAAGTCCGCTTCTTAACCTTTCCCTGGAACACAAGTGCTGCCCTTTTCCGCCGAACGGCAGTGCATTCCTAAGCATGCTGTCAGTAACCTTTCTTCACTGCATGTGACTAAAGCAGCTCTCATGATGTAACCTCTTATAACTTCTACACTACCCATGACTAAGACCACTTTCATATAAAATAACTTCCCACTCTCTTAGTAACTTCTCCTGGTAACTTCCTAAGAGAGGCTATAGATAGTGGTCTCAGAGTTTCATTTGGGATTTTTTTGGGCCATTTGACAAACTTTCAGCCGTTAAGAGTTCTTTTCAACCTTTTCTCTGCAATTTCTACAACAACCATACTCTTCACCATCCTCAGCCACTTACAGCCTTCATCACCACCACCTGCCACCGCACTTGTTCTTCAGCGTCTACTCCAATCTTCCTCTCCGACGTCTCTGTACGACATCTCGTTTTACTGGTTTGCAACGTTTTCTCACCCGAACAAAATAACCCTCTACATTTTGACTACTCCACTAGAGATCGAACCCAGAATCTCTAAAAGAACATAATGGCCTTGCAAAGGAATTATAAAGAGTTATAATTGTGAGATCCTTATGCAACAAAGCCTTGTTTCTCAAACTGTTCCTGATCATCGTATTGCCAAGACGGGGCATTGGCAATACTCAAAGACTAGTACATGTTAAGCCTTCTTACTTATGAAGTAAGCAACCGATCTCATTAGGTTGAAGTATGAGGGATACTTGGGATAACATGTAGGTGCTTGTTTGTTGAACAAGTTCACTGAACATGGCTCGCTGTGAGAACTGCATTTGGTATTGTCACTCAAGTGTCTATGGAAATGTTCTCACGTGCCAGTCGTGTAAATTAGTCCTCGGACTTGTGATACCAGGTCATCTTGTATGGGGAGTGTCATACTTTGATTCCATCACGAACGGGTCCCAAATGAAGGGATGCCTATGGTAGGGTGGTTTTGGGTATGACATAAACCATACGAAGATGGATGAGTGATCCAGAGAAGATTCACCACTCCAAGTGACATCGGAGACATATCTCATTTGTTCTTGGCTTCAGTTAACTTGATACGCATGATGGATTTAAGAGAAATTGTTTCTCTAAATTCATAAGGTTAACCATAAGCTGCAAGAACTAATAAGGATTGAACATGAGTAGACACTGCACCATGCTCATGGGCTTTCCGGGATATTAGGTGAAAGAACCGTATTACACTGATAGGCTGGTTACTAAAAGGTTTCAATGAGGTCACGTTGACTTCTCAACATTTGGGGGGTCATGATGGGTTGCTAGATCCCGCTCTTGATCTATGGATTAATTTATATGCATTGCCAACATGTTAGAAACCTAATGGGTCACACACAAAGACGGAATTGTTGGCTTAAACTTGAGATTTAATTAAGTAATAACTTAATTGAATAAAAGGTTAATTTGGAGGACCTAATTGAATAAGATTCAAACTAGGAAGGTTAAGACATAATTTGGATTTGAGAAATCCAAAGACAATGTGGATAAGCTTGTCTTAAGCAGACCATGTCTTAAGATAAGGTTGTCTTAAGCAAACCATGTCTTAAGATAAAGTTGTCCTGGCCGAAAATAAGTTGTTCGAAATGAGAAAAAGTTTCTTGTTTTAGAGGAGTTTGATTGTGAATCAAATTCCGACTTCTTGTATTTCACTAAACCAAACATTGCTTCGATTATGTCTAAGTCCGAGTACGACACTAAAAGTTAATGTTTGACTAGGACTCTTAACACTTGTTAAGTGAAAGAGTTTCACTTGAACAAGGACTCTGTAATACGAGCTGGTTGAGTTCAATTAGGACTCTAAGAGTTTGATTTTAAAACTCTTATCCCTGTGAAACCGAGCTATTAACGTAAGACATAATCCGGGATAGGTTCGACCTCGGCTTTAAGAGTTGGAGTTTCAGTCGAACTAGGATGCTTGAGGATGAAAGAGTTTCACCTCAACTAGGTTGTTTGATTTAAATCAAACTTCTATTCTATCCTATCCTATCCTGTGTTGGCCGAACATGGACATAATGTTGTCTAGGTTCACTAAGGCTTTATCACTTAGAGGCTAGGTAGAGTTTAAACACCTAAGAAGAGAAGAGTTCTCTTCTTGTTAGGAGTTTAAAATAAAATTAAATACTATCCTATTTCTTTTTGATATGGCCGACCAAAGGTAGTGGGTTTTAATTAGAATGCTTTTATCTTGAAAAAAGGAGCTAGTAAAAGAAATCTAGAATAAGACTTACGGTTGGTAGTGAAAGAATTTAAAAAGAGATAAAAAAAGAATTATTTTTTTGAAGTGATTTACGCTAAAAAAAAACTGGTTGATTCTTTTGGGGTTTCACGCTAAATAAAAGTAAATGAAAATTCTTCCTTTTTATTTTTTTTACGGTTAAGTGTTATTTTTCACAAGAAAAGAAGTCTTCTCTTTTTGAGAAAAATTGTTACCATTACCGCAACTCCATTTATTCTTCTTGGCATTTCTCATGAATAGATCGAATCACCCACTCTTGAAGGTAAATTTCGGCCAATTGAGAAGTTTAGAGGAGAGACCTTTTGATTGTTGATCGAGAGATCGAACTGCTAGCACAGTGGAATCCTTGAGACCTTTCGAAGGTGCCAACAGCCGTCCGTGTGGATTACCGTTGGAGGCAAGACACCTGTGTTGCTCGTGGCCTCTGAGAAACCGCTTGGTGACCATCTAGTTGCGGCCACGTTTCAAGGATCGGCACACTCGGGATTACGAGTTCTCAAGTATGTACGGTTTCTGATCATATTGATGATTTATTTTTAAAAATGCCTTGAAACCCATGTATTGGGAAAGTCTAGGCTCATGCATATACATAAATATACAAAATAAAGCAGTGGAAGTAAACAAAGAAACACCCGAACTAACTCAGGATCTTTGGACCGTGACTTACATGGGTTTCAAGGCATTTAAAACTTAAATCAATCATATGATTAGAATCATACCTACTCGGGAACTCGTAATCTCGAGTGTGTCGTTCCCTGCAATAAGGCAGCAACTGGATAGTCACCGAATGGCTTCTCCGAGGCCACGAGCAACACAGGTGTCTTGCCTCCAACGATAATCCACACGACGGCTGTTGGCACCTTCGTAAGGTCTCGGGGATTCCACTGTGCTAGCAGCCCGATCTTTCGATCAATAATCAAAAGGCTCATCTTCTTTGATTTTCACACTAGGCCAAAAACCACAAGCAATCATGTAGTGGTTCAGCATCAATAAAACCACCAAGAAGGAGGAGATGGTTCAGCAATGTAGTTTCTTCCATGGTCGATTGTAGTTTTGTCACAAGTAAAAATCAAATTTTTTCTTGTCTTATAAAACTACCTAAAAAACCGTGACTAAGAAAAATATAAGATTCTTTACTTAGCGTCAAATCTGAAAAACAAATCAAGAATACTTTCTATGCCTTTTAGTGTCAAATCTAAAAGCACTAAAGAATTCTTTCTCTTATTGTTTTTAGCGTATAAACACTAACCATAAAGAAACCTTTTTCTTCTCTTGGTATTTTATTTATTTATTTTCACTACCAATCGTAAGTAACATTACCTTAGAATTCTTTTATTTTCTTTTTTCACGTTTTTCAAAAGAACTAAAGAATTCTATTTTAGTTACAATACCTTGCCTTGGCTGGCCACTTCTCATGGGGATAGGTAGTGTTCTATTTTGTTTTAAACTCCTAATAAGAAGTTAACTTTTCTCTTCTTAGGTGTTTAAGCTCTATCCAACCTCTAAGTGATAAATACTTAATGAACCTAGAGAACAATATGTCCATGTTCGGCCAATAAGGGATAGGATAGGAGTTTGATTTAAATCAAACAACCTAGTTGAGGTGAAACTCTTTCATCCTCAAGCATCCTAGTTCGACTGAAACTCTAATTCTTAAAGCCGAGGTCGAACCTATCCCGGATTATGTCTATGTTAATTGCTCGATTTCACAGGGATAAGAGTTTGATTCCAAATCAAACTCTTCGAGTCCTAATTGAACTCAACCAGCTCGGATTAACAGAGTCCTTGCTCAAGTGAAACTCTTTCACTTAACAAGCGTCAGAGTCCTAGTCAAACACTTACTCTTAGTGCCGGACTCGGACTTAGACATAATCAAAGCAATGTTCAGTTTAGTGAAATACGAGAAGTCGGAATTTGATTCGTAATCAAACTCCTCTAAAACGAGAAACTTTTCCTCATTTCGGACTTTGTCTGCTTACTTCAACCTAAAAGAACCCGAACCAAAGGGCTGTCTACATTTCTTTTCTTTTCTCTAAAAGAAACACACATGGACCAAAATTAACTACTTTCTAGAGAGAGAGAGAGAACAGCCATAAATCACAGTGTCACTAAAGGCATAGACATTAAGAAAAAAAATTGTAGCAGCCAAAGCCTGAAAAGAGCATTCATGCTTATTGGAAAATGATGTATCTTAACAAAACAAAATACTGTACCTTCCTTCGTGATATCGTCCTTGTTAATTGTGCTGAAACACCAAAATCTGCGACCTGTTTCAAGGCCACAAACTTAACTTCCAACAACAAAATGCATATACCTCCACCGACTTTATACATATACGCAAAGCCACTCTACACAAATAATTCAAGCTAAATGCAAGCCCATTTGAAAGGAAGAATAGTACCTTAACATCACCATTCTCAGTCAATAAAATGTTTGCCGCTGCCAAAAGTGATAGCAAAAATGTTGTCAGTAATGAACAAAGAGTAAGTCACTAATACAAACAACATTTAAAAATTAAATGGCTGAAAGCAAATGAGACAAATAATTTGAAGCAGAGCATATACCTATACAAGTCTCCAAAACTGAATGTTCTAAAATTTTTCTTCTTATCTATGTGACAACTATATTTATAACTTACAAGTGGGTCAAGAGAGTGAAGAAAAACAACCTTTGATATCTCTGTGAATCTTTCCTTCATTATGTAAATATTCAATTGCATGCAGCAAATCCCGTGAAATACAGGCAATTGACATTTCATCTAGTGGAGGGCCTGATTGGAGCTGTACATAAAGAATCGCCATTAACTTTCCAGAAAAAATAAATGTTATTTGGGAACTATAGTTCATCAGATCAGATAATAAACAAGTGCACATACACAAAAATAAGCGGACGAAGACTAGTTCATATGCAACCAGAGAGATACGAGGAAATTGGTGGTTGTATTGTAACCCCCAAAAAAATCAAAACGGAGATTGTGTGCTGACCCTAGAACAGGGAAAGAAAAGAAGAAAAAAAACCAGCAATGTCTACTAAGAAAATGCCTAGAAATTGGAGCTAAAAGCACTACTATAGCAATGCCTTCAAAGTTTTGCAATTATCATTACCTACTTTAGATGAAATTTAGCAATGAAAGGTAGTTCTATAGAATCTTTATCATGAGGTTAATATTTTAAAATTAAAAAAGTTCATTATTAAAGAGAGAAAAAAAAAAAAAAAAAGCAATGGAAGTTCAAGGTCAATGGACTTTGATCCATGTGGAAAATATTGTTAGAAAAGTGAAAAGGAAAAACCTAGGGAACCGAGTTCCTACGCTCACTAAGAAATACAGAGAGCAATATTAAAATCCACTCCTTATCATTTAAGGCATGGTCTTAATCAATGACACTTCCTAATCTATTTCTTCCTTATAATGGTACATTTGCAATGATCTTTGTTATGGCCGCTTTCAAATTTACTAATATCTTGGTCAAAAACAGCGTGAAACCAAGAAAACACAAGAGTTCATGTAAATTGGGAAGCAAATCTTCCTTGTTAATCTTCAATCAAACTTCATGTACCAAACATGCAGAAGCAAGTAATAGAAGTAACCTACTAGGTCAGCAACTGAACCGCCAGCCATGTATTCCATTATTATCCACAGTTTAGTTTGGTGAAGATAGGAACCATAATACTCTGTGATGTACTGAGAGCGGCATTGTGACAAAACAGAAATTTCCTGGAACAAAAACAAAACAGATGAAAAACCTAGTAACCTACTCATTGAAAACTTAGGATACTAGCTCATAGGAAAGTAAGGTAATACATTCTGGATGTCCTCAATTTCATCCTCACTGCAGAATGCAAAACAAAGGCAACCATAAGAAACAGCTAAAAAATCAAAAGCAAAATAAACACTAAGTGAATGAACGAAGTTGTTATATGCCCCATCTACTTGCTAGTAAGTAAAGGCTTCTGCAAACTCCCATGCAAGCTGATGAATTATAATGCACTTCTAAGGATGATATTGATAAAGGGAAGATAAATTTACTTTGCTGAACATGCACAAACTATTGATGCAATTAATTTATTTGTCAAGCAAAAGTGAATGTCACCAGAAAACCCGACACATATACATAGAGACTGAGAGGAAGATGGGAAGAAGAGGAAAAAAGAGCAAGTTAATACTTAACACAATAAACAGAAGATAGTATACAAGACTTTCTTGCTCATAGCAAGCACCTGCCTTCTGAGTTTTGACACTTGAATAAACCGAATAAAATTTAACAAAGGTACCCACTTACGATTCCTCTAAATCAATAACTTTAATAGCAACTTCTTTGTTCAGTTCCTTATCAAACCTGCAAATCAAGAAAAGCATCAGCTATCGATCTCATTCTCATTAACCACGATTCATGATTTAAACAGCCACAGCATATCCTACAGATAAGAAATTGGCATAGATGCATTGCAGTACAGTTAGATATAACCAAAGCACCATATAAGCTTCAAATGAGAAATAGAATGTCCATTCTCCGACTCATTTGAAAAGAGTCAATGTCAGCACTATATCATTTACCAACAAACCAGGTAATAGTTACAAACATAGTTTGCATAACCAATAAACCGGCCATTTTCATGAAGTGTTCCCAGGTAATTAAGGCTACTGATAAGATAAAAAGTGGCATTGAATTAAAGAGATTAGCCTCCCAACAGCACCCTTTTTCAAAAATATCAGCCTAATCTCCTTGAGTAAACTTAAGAAAAGGAGATGAAATACCAGTTTGCCTTGATAAGAAAAAAGGATAACCAGTTTTGACATTTTCAAAGGTTAGCCTTTTGAAGCTTGCTGCTTGCTTTATTTGTACATTTTCAATCTTTGCACTGTTTATCAAGGTAGGAACTTCCTATGAAACAGCATCCATTTCATTAAAAGAAAAAAAGGAAAATGTGGATGAGAGACTGAAATGGAACTTTTTTTCACTCATATGCACATCCATTCCACCTCTAATTGGAACCAAAAAGTCAAAAAACGACTAAATGACTAAAAAGATGCCACTACCTCATGCCAAAATTGATCAAGTAACAGACCAACATAATAGACAACGCGGACAAAAAAAAATCAGGCTAATGTACATTTTTGCTGAATTTCATAAACAGATTTGTAAAAATATGTATGCACACCTTATTAACTCAAAAAGTAATTAGTATTTATTTATCACTTAATAAATGCTACATCTAGGCTAAGCAATGCCGAACAAGAAAGGGAAACTAGAGAGAATAAAAAAGATCAAAGAGAAATTTGGGAGAAAAGGATGATTGGAACAAAGGAAATTTGAGGAGAAATAGAGAGAACCAAGGGTGAGGAAATTCCAAATCTCAATAATTTCATAATCCAAAGCTACCAAAAACAGAAATAATATAGGTATTTAAAAGCTAACCCTAAAATTTAAGATAAACACAAAACACCATATATAACACTAAAACACCTAGATATTACAATAAAACTCATAAAATAAAAGTAATTAAATAGTCCTAGAAATTTTAAGTCTTCAAGCTTCTCTTTATCCTGCATAACTAAGAAGCAAAATTGCTGTGTATCAAGGGCCAAATAAATCATTGAATACTGCAGTAGGCCAAGTAGCTTTTACAACAAAGGAAAAATTGTTTAGCAATCTATATATATATGGGCAACGATAAAGAAAATTTCAATCTTAAATAGCTGAATAGATGGTTCGGTAAGGAACAATTTCACATGTATAACAAATTCCATAAGATAAAAAGTTTATCTATTTGCCTTTTAGTTCTTTAATGGGCCTTTGGTTTCTTCACTTTGATTACAAGCATAATGTCTGTCACAGAAAGAAGTTTGTTTCTTCAAATAACCATCAATCATTACAATTTCAGTTAACTTCTTTACATGAAAAACAAGTCACATCTGTAAATCTAAATTTACAGAGCAGCTTTGATAAGTTAATGCACATTTTGATCTTGAAATCATATATATAGGTTAGGAAAAGAAGGAATTTTCATTTCATTGATAGATTATCCATCAAATTTATTATTTTGTGCCTCTTTAAGCCAAAAATATCAGAGGGACCACACCCATTAAATCCCTACTTAATTATGAAGTTCCATGATTCTATCACATGATACAAAAATTGAATCTTCTTTCTCTTCTCTCTCTCTCTCTCTCTCTCTTTTGGGTCAAATGAGGACACTCTGCAATGATTTAAAACACAATGTAACTACAATTCAGTTTCTTGAGGACACTCAACATTTGCAACCTTGCACTCCATTCTAATAGTTCATCAAAATTAGCAATGCTCCTAGATGGTACACAAGTACTTATTTTTGCAACAGTCATATTCGAAGCCTATTTTTATTATTAGTACATACTAAGTGATGTGCCTATCTCAGGATAATCCAACTGGTTCAAACTTTGCAAAATCAAATAAGCATTAACGAAATAACAAACATAATTGAATAAAGTAATTATCAGATGTCTCCATAAACTCCTAATTAAAGTGTATATGATTTAATAGTCAATTTATTGCTTAGTCAATCAACACCCAACAACCCTTTAGGCTCTTTTTTTCCCCACTCACAGGAAGATATTTTTTCTTTATATTTCAATATATATATATACTAGTTCAAATCTTAGGGACATGGTATATTTTCAACTTAAGACTCTAAAAGATTTCAATTCAACAAAAGCATTGGTATCATTTACGACCATTCCACTAATCTAATCCCACAAACATGAAGCAACTCCTAAACTAAACACCAGTAACAAAGTTCTACAATGTGCAACATAATACATTCAATCACAAGTAACACTATCACATTAGACTGAAGTTCTTTTCTTATAACAAAATGTAAATAAACAATGCAAATGCACTCAAGCAATTTGATAAGGAAAGAAATCGAAATAATAGACTTACGCTTTATAAACGTCGCCAAAGGATCCCTTGCCAATCAACTCCACCTGACTAAATCTAGACCCTGCTGCTTCTTGTAAACCTGCTATATCAGCCATTTCTACATACAAACTCCTTGGACACCAAAGATCAAAGCCACCCCAAAATTCAACCCCTCAAAACATTCACATTCCACCCATTCTTCAATTACAATTCAATACCCACTTCCAAATTGCCAAAACCAGCCCCAAAAACCCAATCCTGAAACAGAAATGTAAACAAAACCATTAATATTCTCAAATAAAAATCACACCTATAAATAACAAAAACATACCCTAAAAGATTCCCACATCTCAAGATCTAAAAACCCAACTAAAAAACCCAAAAAAAAAAAAAAAAAACTTTTTTACCAAAAAAAAATTGAAATCAGAAATGCCTATAAGCTCTTACACTGAAAGCAAAGAATATACAAAGAGACACCCCAAAAAGAAACACACAACAATAAAAATTTCCTTTACTGTTAGGTGAAAGAAAGAATATGTTAAAATTGACAGGCGAACAAAAACAACAAGAAATCTTAAAACCAAATTTAACAACTACCCATTACAAATTTCAATCTCCCTTGATAGTGAAACCACAACATCCCCACGTGTCTTACAAAAAAAAACACAACAACAACTTGATTTTTCGTTTTTTTTTTTTTGGGTTGGAAAATTGTCTTTTTTTTAATTTATTTACCTGCTGGGTTCGGCAGATCTTTCTCTTTCGTTGTTTCGATGTTTGTCTCTCTCTGTTTTCGTCAAGAGGATTTTTCAGAGCTTTGAAAGAGATCGAGAAATAAGAGAGGAAAAAAAAAAGTGTTTGTTAATGGAGTTTCTCTGCTCCGTAATTTTATTTTTTTTTCTTTTACCGGTAAATTTAATTTCTTGATGAATTTAAAACGCATCGTTTTGAGGAATTTTTGTAACTTTTGTATGTACATAACCGTCAACCTTGCTATGACGGCCCGTACCTTTTGTCTACTTTTATTTGTTCATTTCTTTTTTTACAGTCAATCGGGCCGAGCCAAGCGGCCCACTTAAGTCAAGGGCATGGCTCAACAAAGTTCATGACCGAACCGGACCGTATCGTTATCGATTTTTTTCATATTTTTTAGAAAATAATAGTAAACTAAAGATTATTATTCTAAACATCGTCTATGAAAATTTTAAATTTCATGAACAAAATTATAATATTATCACATATTCCATTATGTATTATATTGATTTACTAAATTTTTAAATATGCTTTAATAGATATGTGATAATTTTTTTATTTTATTGATAAAATTAAAAAACTTTATTGATAAAATATTAGGTAATTTTTCGTAAACTAAAGTTTTGTTTGTGAAAAAAGTTTATCATATGGGATTTGTTATTCCCATGGTATCCTAAACATCATTTTAGTGCATTCTGAAACTAACTTTGCAATGAAATAAAATTTTCATGATTAGTTAGGTTAGGTGTAAACCTATTTAAGGATCAGGTTATTCGTTCAGCCCAATAGATTTGAAATGAATTGGGCCGGGATTGGATAAAAATTTTCATAATTCGAATCGGTCTTGTCCCGCTCGAATTACTATTCATTAAATAAAAAATATTTTTATTTAAATTTAATTATAAAATATATAAAAATTTTAATATAAAAAAATTTTAATATTTTTTGAATAGTAAAATGAGCTTTCGGATCGATCAGGCTTGACCGAAAACAAGCTTGGATAAAGAAAAAAATTTTGGACTGCGACCTGACTCGACCTATGGACAGATCTAATTAAGTGAGGGCCCTTATCACATATACCATGATAAAAGTTAAAAATAAAATACTTATGATTTCAAGTTATAAGTTTGCAATGGGTCATTTATTTCGACACTTCCAAGCTTAAATACTACATGAATTGAATTATTTAGTGAGGAAAAAAAAAACCCCAAAAATGCAAATGATGAGCTTTTACACTTCAAATTGGTATATCATGAACATGATGGAAATGAAATTATTCCTATGAGAAGATTCTTATTCATGACAGTTCAAGTTTTCGAAATTACTTGTTTTCTACTTTTTCAAAATTTAAGAGTTTGTGTCAACAAGTTTGCATTAAAGTATTTTCACCATGAAAGCCTAAATGTTCTTTCATAAAAGCAACACTTCAATTGATAACTCGTATAATTATATAGTTTTTAGTTATGTTTTATTATTGTTTTGTGTCAAATACGAGTTATTATTGTTTAGTCTAATTGTGTTTATGATCTTTTATATTTTTATGTAATTTGGTGTTTTTCACAAGTTTCTTTGAGTGATTTCAGATTACTAGAATTAAGGGCAAATCCAGTTCAGTTCCAGTTCCGACACATTTTGCCATATCAGCTATATCTGGAGTTTCACTGAAGCAATAAGGTTGAAATTTGTAGCCGTGCAAAGCTAAGAGGCATATCTATCTTTTTCATGTTTTATACTTCTTGAAACGGAGTCGTTTTCCCTAGCGAAATCGACCATCAAGTTGGCTGATGTGCAATGACGTCTGTGCTGACCTATTTTCGTATTGTGCCCATATCTGCTTATCCACATCAGCAAATGAGCTGATTCCAATGGCTATGGATCCGTAACTGATACGGGAACCTTTGTCTAGAAGACCATATGATCAGATCAGGCCTCTAATATTGACGAAATCGACCATCAAGTTGGCTGATGTGCAATGACGTCTGTGCTGACATGTTTTCGTATTTTGCCCATATCTGCTTATCCGAATCAGCAAATGAGCTGATTCCAACGGCTATGGATCCGTAACTGATAGGGGAACCTTTTTCTAGAAGACCATGTGATCAGATCAGGCCTCCAACATTGACGAAATCGACCATCAAGTTGGATGATCAAAATTGTCATACAATATGACGAAAATTGTTAGAAAAATTCACCCACCTATTATACCTACCTTTGAAATTTGTAAAGCTTGTCTCTTGTCATTTAGCCTTCCAAAATGTGTATAAATAGAGGGCCTTGGATGATTGTAGAGGATCATATTGTACATTGGTAGGATATTAGCCATTGTAATAAAATTCTCTAAGTTTTCTTCTTCTTTCTTTTCTCTAGTTTTCTTTTTCTTTAGAAAGATCAAGAGGTTGGATAATTAATATTCTTCTTCTTCTTCTTCTTTCTTTCTTTTATTTTCTTCTTAGATTCTATTTAATTTTATGTTTATAATGCCTATGCTAGGCTAAACTTCTATTTGGTTAAGGGTGATTTCAAAGCCCTAGACATGTTTTGTGATTGATTTTCAGATTCTATCTATCATTAATTTTCTATCAAAGTTGCTTATGTTCTTCTACAAGAATTGTTCATGATGTTGTCTAGATTTATTTAGGTGTACAACTAGATAGATCTTGATAATTATCTATTGCTAGTTTAGGAGTCTTGATCCGTGTAATTGTCTTGATTTCCTATTCATAAGTGGCAATTTGTGATTAATGATTATGGTCAAGTTTTCAATAATTGCAAAGTGGAACATAACCTAAGTTGAACAATCCGAGCTTATGTGTTTGTTGCTTAGATCAACCTATCTTTCTCATCATAAAGCTGCCATTAAATTGAATTTAGAGAGCTTATTCTAGGTTGTTTAATGGTTAGAGATTAAATAGAGAGCTTGTTCTATTTAACGACAAACTAAGGAAAGATTGGGGTAACAGAGCTTGTTGTTATCTACGGTTGTTAACTTTGATAGTTGGTTGATATTGATAGATCTGAAATTGATTCTTAATGATGTCTAGTGGTGGAGAATGAAACCTTAACCATATTTTTCATATTTGATTCTTCTTACTTATTTGTTTTCTTACTTTTAGTTTGCTTATTTTTTTATATTTATTTTTATTGGCTGGTTATACCGCCTAATTTGTATATTAACTTTGTTTTATTTTTATTGGCTGGTTATACCGCCTAATTTAGTATATATATTTTTATTGGCTGGTTATACCGCCTAATTTAGTATATATATTTTTATTGGCTGGTTATACCGCCTTGCATCTTATTCTTATTATTTACTTTAGTTTAAATCTGTCTTCAAAAACCCCTTTTCTTTTATTGTTCTTGAATTTAAGTTTTAAACTATTAACTTATAAACTAAAACCCAATCCCTGAGGACTCGACCCTTGCTAACTACTATACTTACAATTTATCTTTTTAGTGCAAGGTTAAATAAGATACATTCTTTTGGGTGCATCAAATTTTTGGCGCCGTTGCCGGGGATTGTTTTCTTTAGTTTATTTGTTACTTGGTTTATTATTATTTTCAGTTCTAATTAGTTCTATTTTCTTGTACATACAAGTTTTTCTTATCAAATTTTGAAAAAAAAAAAAAGAAACGATGGAATTGAGCAATCTAACACTTGAAGAGTTGGTGGCATACATGAACATGGAAAATCAACAAGCCAATCTCACCTACCCAGTTCAACAATTGGCCATGGGAGGATGTCAAGGCCATCAAGTGTTCCAAGACCAACAGTATGATCATTACTCAAACATTTACCATGAGGGATGGTGGGATCATACTAATTATGGCTACTCAGAAAATTACCAAGAAGTAGATCCTTATGCCAATTACACTCATCCATCTAGCTTCAATCAATCATGGTCTCAAGAACCAGATCTTCTTCAACCACCACATATGACTCAAAACTCAGGTACTTCTTTAGAAGATCTTGTCGATTCTCTTGTTACTAATACTTTGCAATTTCAACAGGAAACAAGGGCAAGTATCCAGAGTTTGGAAAGGCAAATGAGCCTATTGGCTAGTAGTATGGTGGTATGGGTAGCACAAAGATCTGAAGAACTCCCATCCCAAACGATGGTTAACCCAAAGGAGAATGCTACTCTTGTGACCTTGAAGAATGAGGAACAAGATGAGGATGAAACAAAATTAGAGATGGAATCTATTCTTGATGATAATGAAGCCAAAGATCCAAATAAGAGTATTTCGGCACCTGAGGTAACGTTTAAGCTTTCACTTTTTACTAATGTTTCTTCTCCACCTTTTCCTAGTAGATTTGCAAAGTTCAAGGAGGAAGAACATGAACAACACATGCCGGAAACCTTAAACAACTTGTTTGTGGAGGTCATTCAACAAGTATCAAAATATGCTCCATTCCTCGATGACATATGCACCACAAAGGATGATGGAATAATACTTGTAATGGAGAATGCATCCACTGTTGTGCAAAGAAAGCTTCCTCTCAAACGCATAAATTTGGAAAATTTCATGTATGAGCCTGACAAGCCTAAAAAGCCAAGAAAGGGTGTTGGTTAGGTTCAAAACACTAACTCAAGTGTTAATTGGGAAGGCAACCCAATTAAAGAAGAAATTGCCAACCTTCCATATTCAGATTTGCTTTCTCTTTCTCTTTCTTTTCCTTTTTCTTTTATTATTTTTATTTTTATTGTTTTTATTTTTATTTTTTATGTTTACTTGTTAATTTTTGTTTAGTATTTTAGAATTATTTAGGTTGCATGAGTTTGTTTTGTTTTGTTTTGAGTCTAGTTATTCCTATTCTTATGTTATTAGTTCTTTTCTCTTACACATGATTCTTTCATTTGGGTTAATAGACTTACATTGAGGACAATGTAAGAATTAAGTGTGGGGGGAATGATTTAGGATTTCTTTTATTTTTGTCTACTATTTTTTTTATATGAGTCTTTATTATTATTATTTTTTTTTTTTGAGTGTGTTTTAGTTCCTTTTTAATACAATGATGAGATATGAATTGTATAAGTCTAAAACAGATTTATTAGTGAGAAGATTTTCATGAGAATTGAGCTTGATGTCAACCTTTTTATGAGCCAATGTTAATATGATATGTTGATTGAGAAAGAAGCATGTTTAGACTTAAAACTGACTTGTATAATCATCATTGTGAGTTTTTGAGCCTAAAATGATTGATGCATTATACAAATCAATCTAATTTCTTTCTTGAGTGCTCTTATGATTACATGATTCTCTAGAACTTGCTTTAAACCGTTTGAGACTATATTGATACATGTGACAACATGAATATGATAGAGGCATTAGGATTATAACCAGAGCCAAACAGCCATCCCTTATTGATGTTCCAAGAGAACACACCCTTAGTGAACCAATTTGAGCCTACATTGAATAAGCTATCTCTTTGGTAACCATAACTTGTCCCTAACCTAAATATACTTATATCTTTAACTTCGTTCCAAAGATGAATTAGCATGATTTGAGACAAGTTGCAAAGACAAGGGATATTTTTTGGTTAGAAACAAGAAATAAGTGTGGGGGGAAAAGAAAAGAAAAGTCAAGAGAAAAAGAAACGGAATACTGGAAAATACATTCCTATGTAAAAAAATATATATATATGAATCATCTCTTGAATTTGTGGAAAAAGAAAAAGATGTTACAAAGTTGTTTAGAATGAAGAAAAGGCCCAACATGAATATCCGACCTAGGTGACTATGTGCTTGTAAAGAGTTTTGAGAAGTTTCTTTATATAATTTTTTTATGTCTCTAAACTTTATGAACTCTTTGGAACCTTTGTGATATCTTTATCCTTTTGTTCTTCAACCACATTACAAACCCCTTGGCCCCATTACAACCTTGATTAAAGACCTCTTGATTTATGAAGTTGCATGATCTTTTAGTGGAGAATAGGTGGACAAGCAAGCATATGGTAGAAGTGTTTTCATGAGATTGATTGAGTGTAAACACTTTACCACTACTTTAAAGAGTGAAAATCAAGAGAGTATCCCATGTGAGAAGTTGAGATTAAGTTTGAATATGCACTATTTTGATTGAAATATGTTATGTTAATATTGGCTTAACTCAAACTATTTACCTTCAAGCAAGATTTTTTGTGAATTTCTTTAAGCTATTGATTAGTTTTTAAGACTTGTCCAATGATTATCTCAAATTTATATTGGAAGGATTAGTTATAATTATTATTTTTAGTTTTTCTTATGTTTTCAATGTTTGTGGGTATCGTCCTAGTAAACCCTCACGAGACTAAACTCGTCCACTAGGGACACCTAGGGGTTTAAAGGCTTGTGTCACATGCTAAGTGCCACCGTGATTTCCTACGAAAGTGGATTAGATTAGATTTTCTTATTTTATTTTTATTGAGTCGTTGCTAGGGACTAGCAACAATCTAAGTGTGGGGGTGTGATAACTCGTATAATTATATAGTTTTTAGTTATGTTTTATTATTGTTTTGTGTCAAATACGAGTTATTATTGTTTAGTCTAATTGTGTTTATGATCTTTTATATTTTTATGTAATTTGGTGTTTTTCACAAGTTTCTTTGAGTGATTTCAGATTACTAGAATTAAGGGCAAATCCAGTTCAGTTCCAGTTCCGACACATTTTGCCATATCAGCTATATCTGGAGTTTCACTGAAGCAATAAGGCTGAAATTTGTAGCCGTGCAAAGCTAAGAGGCATATCTATCTTTTTCATGTTTTATACTTCTTGAAACGGAGTCGTTTTCCCTAGCGAAATCGACCATCAAGTTGGCTGATGTGCAATGACGTCTGTGCTGACCTGTTTTCGTATTGTGCCCATATCTGCTTATCCACATCAGCAAATGAGCTGATTCCAATGGCTATGGATCCGTAACTGATACGGGAACCTTTGTCTAGAAGACCATATGATCAGATCAGGCCTCTAATATTGACGAAATCGACCATCAAGTTGGCTGATGTGCAATGACGTCTGTGCTGACATGTTTTCGTATTTTGCCCATATCTGCTTATCCGAATCAGCAAATGAGCTGATTCCAACGGCTATGGATCCGTAACTGATAGGGGAACCTTTTTCTAGAAGACCATGTGATCAGATCAGGCCTCCAACATTGACGAAATCGACCATCAAGTTGGATGATCAAAATTGTCATACAATATGACGAAAATTGTTAGAAAAATTCACCCACCTATTATACCTACCTTTGAAATTTGTAAAGCTTGTCTCTTGTCATTTAGCCTTCCAAAATGTGTATAAATAGAGGGCCTTGGATGATTGTAGAGGATCATATTGTACATTGGTAGGATATTAGCCATTGTAATAAAATTCTCTAAGTTTTCTTCTTCTTTCTTTTCTCTAGTTTTCTTTTTCTTTAGAAAGATCAAGAGGTTGGATAATTAATATTCTTCTTCTTCTTCTTCTTTCTTTCTTTTATTTTCTTCTTAGATTCTATTTAATTTTATGTTTATAATGCCTATGCTAGGCTAAACTTCTATTTGGTTAAGGGTGATTTCAAAGCCCTAGACATGTTTTGTGATTGATTTTCAGATTCTATCTATCATTAATTTTCTATCAAAGTTGCTTATGTTCTTCTACAAGAATTGTTCATGATGTTGTCTAGATTTATTTAGGTGTACAACTAGATAGATCTTGATAATTATCTATTGCTAGTTTAGGAGTCTTGATCCGTGTAATTGTCTTGATTTCCTATTCATAAGTGGCAATTTGTGATTAATGATTATGGTCAAGTTTTCAATAATTGCAAAGTGGAACATAACCTAAGTTGAACAATCCGAGCTTATGTGTTTGTTGCTTAGATCAACCTATCTTTCTCATCATAAAGCTGCCATTAAATTGAATTTAGAGAGCTTATTCTAGGTTGTTTAATGGTTAGAGATTAAATAGAGAGCTTGTTCTATTTAACGACAAACTAAGGAAAGATTGGGGTAACAGAGCTTGTTGTTATCTACGGTTGTTAACTTTGATAGTTGGTTGATATTGATAGATCTGAAATTGATTCTTAATGATGTCTAGTGGTGGAGAATGAAACCTTAACCATATTTTTCATATTTGATTCTTCTTACTTATTTGTTTTCTTACTTTTAGTTTGCTTATTTTTTTATATTTATTTTTATTGGCTGGTTATACCGCCTAATTTGTATATTAACTTTGTTTTATTTTTATTGGCTGGTTATACCGCCTAATTTAGTATATATATTTTTATTGGCTGGTTATACCGCCTTGCATCTTATTCTTATTATTTACTTTAGTTTAAATCTGTCTTCAAAAACCCCTTTTCTTTTATTGTTCTTGAATTTAAGTTTTAAACTATTAACTTATAAACTAAAACCCAATCCCTGAGGACTCGACCCTTGCTAACTACTATACTTACAATTTATCTTTTTAGTGCAAGGTTAAATAAGATACATTCTTTTGGGTGCATCATCAATCCTCTTTCTCCATGTTAAATATGCTAAAAGAAACAACAATTCATGGCAGCTTTGATTTAAAATAGGGTTAAATGTTTCAATGAATTCTTGAATTACAGTTTGGTTTTTCCTCATATCAGGAAAAAAAAAAAAAAAAAGAGACAGAGTAGCATAGGATTGAAAACACTTATAACCTAAATAAGGTGAGATCTCATTAAGCTGTTGTACCAAAAGCCTGGAATTAAATCTCTACCTCACTACCTTACCAACAAGTTTTAAATGGTCTAGAGATTTTCTGCATGTTAGACATGGAAAAAATCATGGTTATGGACAGCTGCAAAGATCAGAATTTGATTAAAATGTTTGGTACATGAACCAGATCTTGCTATATATGGTACTCTTTGATCTACTAAGCTGGTTCTGGTTTGGATATGGAAAGGGAAATATGAAATTCATATATTTGGATTGGACTTGGTAGGGGACAATATTAATCTTAAGTCTTAAACAAGCATGTTTCTAATCTATAATGTTTTTCTTTTTGGGCCTGTACCCATTTGCCATTTTTCTTAACACAAATTTTCAATTAGTTTATCTTAGTTTTAAGGTTGGATTTAATCATAAAACGGTATTTTAATGCGGTGGAGTATCTCTGACCGGGATCCAAATAGATCCTTAATATTAACCAAGCATGTTTCTGATCCATGATTTTTTTTGGGGGGCGTGGACCCACTTGCCATTTTTCCTAATACAAATTTTCAAGTAGCTTACCTAATTTTAGGATTGGATTCAGTCATAAAACGGTATCTCAATGTAATGGGTATTTCTGACCAGGATCCAAATAGATCCTTAGTCAACAAGATGTCTTGAAGCTGCTTAAATTATGATAAATCCAAGGTCTACCATGAACTAAATTAAGAAATGACATGAAATTTCGAAGATATATTTTGCTTGGAACCAATAATTCAAGTCAGCATTATATAGTTAAAAAGGGGAACTTGTGAAGTTGTGAAACCTACTAAGCTAAATTTGGTTAATTAACAAAGTTAAGATGTATTTTGACTTGAAAATACAACTTTTATAGTCAATTGTTAGTGGATTAATTATCTTTAATCAACATCTTTACCTATAATTTACTAGTCACATGTGTGGCACACGTAATTAACTTGTTTAAGCCTTTGCTTGGTTCAATCTCAACCAAAATTCCATTTATTCCACCGAAAAAATCATTGTTTGTACTGTAAATCGATCCAAATTGAAAAAATCATATCTCAAATCTGCACTAATTTAAGTCATATCTCAAATCTGCACTAATTTAAGTCGGATCTGTCGAACTGGACGAGTAATTCAACCTTTGAACAAATCTATTTAAGAGGGTGATCACTCCTGCATTGATGCCCTCAAATGACACTGGACTTAATCGTCTTCTCAAAACGGACTATAAAACTACATAATTTAGAAGTAGACCTGTACAAAGATCGGATTATTGGTCCGGCCTGTCCGATCCGATTCGAATTGGACCAGATCTGAACAAGATTTTTTTAATTTTGTCGACCAGGCTTGAATTACTGTTCATTCAATAAAAAATATTTTTTATTTAAATTTAATTATAAAAATAATAAGTTTTTAATATTTTAAGATTCATAAACAGTAAAACAATATTATAGGCCATCCCGAATCTGTTCTGAGCCGAATTTAAATAAAAAAAATTTGAATCACGATTCGATACAATCTATAAACAAATCTATTTAGAAGTAACTTATATAATATATTTCCTGGAGGATTCTCAACTGTGCCATGTTAATGCATCAGTTCAGCTCACGTGATCACGACTTGTTTATAATAGCAGGTGTAAGTTTGTCTCCAGAGAAATCAGAAATTAATAATTAATATACTTAATAAACAAATCAAGGCTAAATTAAAGGAAAAATTGATAGGTCCCACAAATATAAAATAATTGTTTTTTTTTTTCTCAATGGAGTTTTTTTTTTTTTACTTTCATCAACATTTCAAATTTTTTATATTAGACATTGTTGATTGATGCATCATGCAAAGAGCAAAAAAGGTTTAGCAATAATTTCTTATAATTTAATTCTAATCATGACTCTTTTTTTTCACTATTTGGAGGTTTAAGTTCAAAAGGTTGCATTATTATTATTGATTAATTAGATCAAAAGATCTTGTAATTCTGTTTTCCGGTTTTTCCATTGCACTACGTAAAAAAATATTAAATTAATTGAACAATTATTTTAAAATTTAAAATTGATAAAAATATTCAATTATTAAATTTAAATTTCAATACGTCTTCTCAAATGCAAGTTGAACGAATGATTAATAAGTTAATACATGAATTCAAGTGTACAATAAATACTTATGCTAAAGAATATCAGAACAACAACGCATAGTTCGATGAGTAATAAAAGATTAAATAAAAAAAATATTAAAAGAAAAACGATTATTAGGATTCAAATTTAAAAGTTTTGATATTAAATTAAATTGAATGATCAATTATTTTATCCTAAAAATTTAAATTAATAAAAAAATGTTCAACTATTATATTTAAATTCGTTTTAAGCATAGGATAAAATGTTTTCCGGCTTCAACTCCAAAGACAACCTAAATCTTTAAAACGTCAGCTAAATTTCTTAAGCTCATGGAACTATAATTTAAATTCGGTGATTCATGTATATGAGTTGCATTTTGTGTTTTTTTATGTCAATTATATAAATATAAACATAATATAAATTATTAAATATATCAAAATTTTAAACATAAATATGATACGTATATTAATATGTTGTATGAATCATATTTAAATGTGTTACGTCTTATTTATTACACTATTTTTTATTTATTAAATATATTGTGTTTATATTATATTTTTATATCATGTTCGAAATTATAAGATATGCCATAATTTTATGTTCTCTAATCCTTTGACATGATCTACCGAACCTGTTATAGCTCTGATCCATACTTTTTGACATGATCTTGGAAATATAAATATAAACAGTATCTTAATATCTAATAATTAACATGAATCCTTGGTTCATGTTTTGGATGGTGAAAATGGCAAATTTTCAAGTTCTTCCTGTTCGATTGGATTTTTTTTTCTCTTAGATTTTCAGAACTTTATCCGATTAGAATCTTATTTTTGATTGTTCAATATTATTTGTCAAAAAAATAAAAAATAATTAACCTAAGTTTTTTATACTATTTCAAAATTAACGCATGCTGTCATTGTATACTTCTATTGAATTGTTCTTGTTAATTAATTAAGATCATGATTATGTAGGCGATTTAGATTTGAATCTAGTTTTTTTTTTTTTTTCAGAATATATACTGCAATTATTGACATTAAATCTGGAGTTTTTGAGTTGCTTATAATTCAAAATACAATTTAAAGAACGTCGAATTAGAGGTGATAAACTTAATTTGAATTTTGAAACTCGCTCACAAAAAAACCGAAATTGGATTCTTTCAAATTTAATTTGATCAAAAAATTAAAGATTTGAATTCGAGAAAGTTCAAATCTGAAATGGCTCAAAACTAAAAAAATTCAAATTTGAAACGATCTGAACCTGAAAAATCCAAAGTCGAAATCGATTCAAACTTGAAAAGCTTGCTAAAATGGTTTTATAAAATCTAAAAAGTGACCTAATTAATTCGAATGCGAACTTGATCCAAACACGAAAATATTCGAACACGAAATAACTTAAATAAAAAAAAAACCAAAATTCAAAATAATCCAAACCCGAAAATAACCTAAATCCACCCAACCTATCCGTTTGCCACCTCTACATAGTCATTCACTTTTTTTTAAGAGTTAGAATTTTTGCAAAAATTGAATTCAATTTTTAATACTTTCCTTCTCTAATTCTTTCTAAACTTCGGCCTCCCTTGAATCCTAGCATTACTTCGGTTTTATTGGCATTGACAATATATTGAATACGATTATTATGACACAAAAAAATAACATGAATTTAGAGTTAAAATTGAATTCTATGATAAACTATGTAAAATATCCCTACTTGATAACAACTTTTAAAGTAACGTATAGATATAAAATAACATAATACAACACGAATACATGAATATAATTCATTATATGTACATTATACGTAAAAAAATTAAGATGGATATCATAATTTAATTCATTTAGATTATATTTGTATCTATAATTTCTATTCATATTAAGAAATAAAAAAGATAATAAAATATAAACCTAACAATTATAATAATTCATAATTTATAATATCATTTAATATAGTTTTTTTTTTTTACTATTTAATTATCATAATATTTTTTTCTTTTGATTTAACACCAAAAGTTTAAAAAAATTACTTACATCAACTCATCTCATATTATTATTCAATATTTTAATTTCTACCGATAATTTATCAATACAATAATTTGTATTCAATAATATAAAAATTAATATAACTTTATTTAAAAAAAAAATCAATCATTATATAACACGTGACACAAAATTATGAGTTATTTGAATATTATCATAAACGAACATGACATAGAAAATAACTAAAATACGACATGACACAAAAAATAACATGATCACAGCATGAATACACGAACGTTTTGAAATTTATATAAAACGAACTTGACACAAATTGAGAATTATTTGAATAGTACCAATTAAACTTAAAAATTTCAGACACGAAACGAACATGAAAAAAAAAAAAAAACTAAAACATAATACAATACCAAAAAATAACACTAACACAACACAAAAGCACGAATGTGTCAAAATCTATCAACACGACATAAAAAAATAACGTGACACAAAATTGAGAATTATTTGAATAATGCTAATTAGACTTGACAATTTCAGACACGACACGAACACGAAAAAATAACTAAAAGACAATACAATACAAAAAAATAACATTAATACAAATGTATGAATGTGTCAAAATCTATACATAACATATCCAAATATTTATATATATAATACTCTTAATACGATTATAGCAAAAAAATATAAATATAATATTTAATAATTATAAATGCTTGCCACGTGATAAGCAAATGCTTGCCACCTGGCAAGAAGTAGCCCCAATTGAGGGAGCAATTGCTCCCTCAATTGAGGGAATTATCTTAATTTTATTGTATAATATATAAAAAAAAAATACAATTTAGCTGATCTAAAAAAAAAATACAATTTAGAGATTTGTAGTTGAAATTCCCAAATTCAAAAATGGGTTGGCAAATGCGAGAAGTACATTAATGGGATTTGACCTTACAAGCTATTTTATACTTTGAAACTTCTTTTAAATTTTTGGGGATGATGGAGGATTTAGGTAGTCTAAGAAATTGTCTTTCTATAAGATTATTTTCAAGAATGTGGAATTTCTGTCCCTTGTTACTATCATTGACTTGTTTAAACATTAATACTTTGTCACTAAATGTTTTTTTTTTGTTCAATACTCAACAGCTGCTTAAAACTGTTTTTGATTTATATACCTCGGGGATTAGACATATTATTTTGTATTTATGTATTTTATTGTGTTATAATCATATTTAAAATATTTTATATTTAAATAAATTTTAATACGTTAATAATTCGTATTATATAAATTTTGAGACATTAATTATTCATGTCGTGTTCGTATCATATTTTGTGTTATATCTTAATTTTTTTTTTTGTCGTGTTTAATATTATCAAATCTAATGGAACCAAAAGTATATGTTGAAACTTGAAATCAATGTGCCAACAATCCATTTCGAAGAAAAGTTGAACAATATAAATAGTACTTTTTTATGTAAATTACCAAACTATATATATATATAAAGTCGAAACTTAGGAGATATTGAAAGAAAATTACAAGTATTGAGATTCAATCCGAGCCTTCCAAGAATCCACGTCTCTTAAGAGGTAGGTGAACTATTTGGATTAAACCCATGTTCATGTTTCTAAGGTTTTTTCCATATTATCTAATTATGAAAAATTAAAAAATATAATAAAGGACAATGCTATATACCTATTAAAGTATTGCACTCAAATAATGCACTCACTTGTTTTTTTTTATTTATCGTAATTACAAATTAATTGAAAAGTTTTAAAATCTTTACAGACTATAATAGAATTTTAAAAATAATATTTTATGTGAGTGTATGAAATGTATGTATTAAATAAGTACGGATAACATTTTCTTATAATAAATAATGAAACATGTCGTAATATTTTAATCTTATTTATAAAGTTTAAAATTTTCATAGATGATGTAATAATATAATAGTCATGCATGTACTCTTCCTTTGGATTTGATTTGGAAGCATGTTTTGGGCCAAGAAAGCATGAAATTTATTTGCTTAGCCTTTTGTTGCTTTACAATTATTTTGTACTATGCTTTTTGTGGATTATATTCATATAGATGTGTACATTGATCGAGTCAGATTGGGCTGTGGCCAAGAATTTTTTTTTTCTTACTCAAGTTCGGGTCGGTTCGAAAGCCCATTTTACTGTTTATTAAATATTATTTTATATTAATATTAATATTAATATATTTTATAATTAAATTTAAATTTAAATTTTTTTATTTAATAAATAGTAATTTGAGTCAAACTGGACCGTCCGAATTACTAAAATCTTTGTTTAGGTCTGGCTCAATTCGGACCGAGCTTATATTCATATGCTCTTGTTTTTTTCCATTGCATTTTTCTTGGCTATCTTTTTTTTTCCCTATCATGTTTCACATGCTTTAACTTCTCTTTTTTGGTTGGCAAGTTAATTATTTTGGTCAAAACTAATGAAGCTTTGATTCTCTGGATTTTCTTAAAAAAGGGTAAATTTTATTATTTGAGATTGAATTTATGAGTTTATCAACTTTATTTTCATGTGCATATACTTGTAGCTAAAAACAAAAAACAAAAACGTTTTCATGTGCATGCACCTAAAACCTCATAATACAGGCATTACAACAAGGATAAACTTTCTTCCTTTCTTTCTTTGATAGTTAGGAATTAGGATGGGCAAATCCCCCAAGGTTGAACTTTAATTTTGGTGGTGAGATGTATCTACTGTTAAAGGTAAAACATCAACCACTTCCTTTCATTATTTTACTGCTTTTAAAAAAACAAAAATACGTAAAATCCGAAAAAATAGTTTGTCGTTGAAAATTCTATCATAAAACGATACCCTCGTTCAATAAAAATGCCATTAACAGAAGATCTAAATGGATCCTTTCTAGATGGTATCAAAATAAATACGAAAATCTTATTAATTGAGCCAACTATGACTATATTCAATGCTTATAATGGAATTAATTAGAGTTTTGAATGTAACCAATAGAGATCACTTGATTGATTAGAATTAGATAAATTTATTTCATTTTGTTAGTGTTTTTATTTTTATTTTTTTTTTCCTTACAAATTTGATTTTATATGAACTCGAAACTTAATTTAATTGATTCATGCAATCACCTTAAGAAGTGACATCCAGTAAGCTTAAGATTCGAATCCCAACATTTACAACTCTTTTTTCTTATCTCTAAATTACAATCTCTTTGTACTAAAAAATTGATTTGTATTATTTGCGAGTTAGTTTCTTATCATTTATACATATATATAGGTTAGTTCACTTAGCAAAGGAATCGATTTTCTTTATTAGCAGGAAGAAAATACGTTTTTAAAATCGTTTAAAAAAGAAATTAAAATTGGTTAAAATTTGAAATACTTCTAATCATTTTAAAAAACAAAAATCCATGCTCTAATTACTATGAAATCTTTTTCTTGGTATAAAAAATATCGGGTGATTTTATCTCATATATGATCCAAATCATGGTATATTTTAAAGTAAAAATGGAGAATAATGACCTCCAATTGCAAACTGCAACCAATGCATTAAAAATACTTGGGACTTGGGAGGATTGCAAGCAGAGGAGAATCTTGCTAGCCAGTGACAAACCAGAAACATCATGAGAGGTCAAAATATTAAAATATATTAATGAGACGAGTTCTAAATTAATGAGATCAAAATAAATTTTATATATAATAAAACTATATTATTATCATCCTCAATCACTTATAATATTCATTATTATTATCGTACTTGTTTTTCAAATCTGTCGTTTTATTAATTTTCAACATTTCTTTATCTCATAAAAAAAACCTCTACAAAAACCTTCTCATTCGAATTAGATACGAAATCTATTGAACGAATTAAATTTTTTTCATCCCTACTCATCTTTCTCCTTTTTTAATTTACCTAAAACTAAGATTTTAAGCAAATTAAAAAAAACTAAAAATTGAATATAAGCAAAATAAAAGTCAATTGAGAAGACAGGTCACAAAATAAAACAGTAGAAACAGTAGAAAATTTGTTTTAAAAACAGGTGAAACAGTAAGTTTTAGGAATAAATAAAAGAAAAAATTTCAAAAGATTAGAGTTAAGGATTAGGGTTAGCCAGTTAGATTAAGTTAAGCTAAGAAATAAAATTAGAAGTTAATTATTTAATTTTTTTTTTAAGGGGATTCGGAAGTGGGACCCAAAAAGATACGTTCCTGGGGTTGAAGCGATGCCTGGGGCGGTCAATGCGGAGCCTTGGATTTGGATTGATGCAATACGTTTGTTTAAGCTTTCCATCTTCACCTTTCCACTCGCTACGACTACACGCGCCAATTTAAATACTAATTTTTTACCAACAATTTAAATATTAATTAATATTGAATTTTCCTTTTTCCTTTATATATATATATATATATATATATATATATATATTTTAAGAAATGGAAACCAATTTCATGTATTCTAAACCTTATTTCTACTATAATATTTTATAATTGTAAGCCTTAACATTTTGAGCACAATATGTACATCACCTACATATTACAACTTAATATTGGAATATTTTTAAAATAAGTAAAAAAAAATTAAAAAATTAATTGATTAAATAATCAATTAATGGAAATTAGCACATAGAAAGCTATACAATAGCTTTGATTAAGTTCCAAACCAAAAAAATTGATTTAAAGATGAGAAAATCAATTTGAGAAGCTTTATATATGAGGGTATTCGAATACTCATTCATGAGATTCGAATTCTATGAGTTTTAGGATAAAAAATAAGCTTATGTGACATTTTACACAAAGGGATTTGAATATCCACCTAAAGGGATTTGAATATCAAGTTTAGAAGGTGTTATGTTAAAATTTACAAAGGGAGGTTCGAATTCCCTGGCTCAAGGATTCAAATACCTTATTCAAATTTTGACAGATTCGTTTGTAACGGCTAGTTTTGTTTCAAACTTATTCACACATTTTCATAAGTTATACTTTCACTTGTAAAATGTTATCAATTACACGTATTGATTCCAAATTATGAGAACTCAATGAAAGACAAGTTGGTTGAGTTAAGCAATACAACTATTGATTAAATCTATATAAATAGAGATATCATAATGTTTCCAACATATATGATGAACATGAACAAGAACAATTTCTGAATCATTCTCTCTTCCTTATTATTCTCAATTAAAGCAAGTTTTTAGACTTTGTTTACTGCAAAAAAACTAAGTAAAAAAAAGATGAGTTTTTCACTCATTAAGAAGTGTTTAGTGATTTGATTTCACTAATGCAGAATAATTTCAAATATAGGTTTCATTGTATCCTATGACTATTTGATAAACCCCTATTGCATACCATAATTGGTAGGGGAGAAATAAACTTAAAGGAAAGTGGCATCTCCAACACGTTTTGAAACCATATTCTCTCATATTATGACTTTCCTTTTACACCCACTAAAACTCTCAAAACTAACACTTAAGGCCTAAGTGTTCAGAGTACAAAGTGATGCTTAAATAAGAATGTCACCGTCATATAAGTGCCTCGAACCAAAGAGATCATTATACTCAAGCAACCAAGGCAATATAATATTTTTGATACGCTATACATTATATATATATATAAAGATAATGCTCTATTATCTATATTTTCACTCTTTAGTCTCACTTCTCTCTCATTTATCTTTTCCTTATTTCTATTGATGAGAGATTGATTTTTTTTGATGTCTTTTTGTGTAGAGGTGGTGCTCCTGTTGTTCTTGGTGGTCGGAGGCCTTGAGAGGAAGGAAAATAAGTCAGAGGGCATCGGAGGTCGAGCTCCGAGACACGCTTTGATGCTTAAGTCAGTGTTTGGAGAAGGAATAAGAGGTTTGAGAGAGAGAGAGAGAGAGTAGTGTTAAAAGAGAGAGAGAGAGAGAGCTTAACCGGGAATAGCCCTTGGGAGGGCTATATATAGAGGAGGTCGAGCGACCTGGTGTCCATCCTGTTGGTTCCACGTGCCCGACTTTGATTGGTCGTCTGATGTAAGCGGCCTCGGGGGGCCTTGTCTAGGAGACGGCCGCATTTAATGTCCGTCGTCTATAGGTTGTGGCATTTAATGCCTCGCACTGCCCTAGGTGGGCGCCGAGATGACTGGAGATGTGACCTCCGAGGGAAGGGTAGGCGTCCACGTGTCCCAAGCCTTTGTTCCCAGTGGTTGTTGGGCTCGCCTGGTTGGGCTGGTGTATTGGGCCTGTGTCTGGTGGACTGAATGGGTTCAACAATTGCCCTTCAGGTGAGGTGGAGGTTATAAAGTGAACGACGATGAGCCTGTGGATATCCGATACCTCGTGCTACAGGGATTGTCCTATAGCGGCAAGGAGTCATTGGGCTTGTTTTTCATATTTAGGGTTTTTTTTTGGCTCAGGCGTAACTAGCGAACCTCCTTTCTTGGGGTGTGGCGAGTAGTAGCTTGGCGAGGCTATCTAGGTATCTTTGAATTCAGGCGAGGATATGTTTTGAACTTACTACTATCCTTTGGTTGGTATGACACGATGTTTGACGCGCCTATCTTATAATGCCAGCCTTACAGGTTGGGCGTGCTGCTGTCCTTTGGCAGATACGACGTGTCGTTTGACGTCCCATTTTTAATGCTAGCTTTAAAGGATGGACGTGCCATTCGAGAAACAGACATGTGTCAAGCATTGTGTAGTGCGACGGGCGGCCAACAGAGCATTTTTTCGTCTATAAATAGGGGTGCCCAAACGTGTTTTCTGTTGTTTTTCAATTTTTGATGTCGAGGTGTTGTCATTTTTGCTGCTGAATGTGTCCAGTGCTTCTATTTGCTCACTTCGTTCTCCGTTTTGCTAGTTGGTTGCTCCGTTTTGCTGGTTCGCTGCTCCGACGAGGTTTGGCCAAGGCTGCATAGGTATTTTCGATGCTTATCCTTACTTTTCGTTTTGATTTTTGTGTGTGTGGTGGTCTGGTTGTTTATGGGATGGATTCGAGTGATAGTGGTGGTTCCGACGCTTTGGAGAGGATGAAGGGTCTGTCCTATGTCGGTGGTCAGAGCATCGACGAGGTGTTGGATGATTTGGACCATGATATGGAGGAAGGGCCCAAGGTAGTTGCTGGTGATGGTGTTGAGATGAGTGGTGGGGGTAGGGTTAGTGGTGGTGGTGTCTCGGAGGTAGACCAGACGTCTTCTGAGGAAAGTGAGGGGGTTGCTGGGGATGATGGTGTGCAGTGGAACGATGATATCCGCTGCACCATGAGCGCCGAACAGGTTGGCACACTGATGCTGACGCGTTGTATTTTCATCCCTAATTATCGTTATGAATTTTATGTGCTCGTCCTGGGTCGGCGTACTAGTCAGATTAAGAATGGTGGGAGGGACGTGATCTTCTTCGAGCACATGTTCAAAGGGGATTCCACCTTCCTTTAAACCCCTTATTCGCCACTTGCCTTGAGAGGTATGGTATTTCTGGTGTTCAACTGACAGGGTCTTCTTACCCTGTTATGGTGGCGTACTTCCTTGATTGTAAGAAGAGAGGCGTGGAGCCTCTGTACGTTGCTTTTCATAACTTATATCAGTTGAAGGTGAAGAAAGATAAGTTTTGCTACCTGAGTCCTCGTCATCGGGTGGTTATACAGAATGCTCCCTGTAACAATCATATCAGGAGGTCAAAATTCTTCACCATGGAGTTGAAGTTGGAGGATAATTGGGGTTTCCCGGTGAAGTGGTGCTAGCCCCCGAAAGATCTAGAAAAAAATGTTGTGGTCATGGACGATTTGGAGAAAGATTAGTTCAACTACTATATGGGGCATAAGATCGACTAGGAGGTAGCCGTGACAGACTGTCTTATTTACAGACATTGTTTGAAGAATATTAGTTCAAATAGGGTGGCGACCAAGTTTGCTGATCTAGTTCCTCCTCCCAAAGGTAAAACTTGGCCCGTGGGCGCTACTGATTATTACGCGGAGGTTTTGATGGGTATCATTGAACCTGAAAAGAAGAAGAAGAGCAAGAAGGCTGGCACCTCTCGTCGAGGTAGGGCTGTTTCTTCGGGAAAAGCAAGTGTTGCCTCTCCTGGCGAGGTGGTTCCTAAGGAGGTGGGCGGCATCGATGAAGGTAATGGCCTTGGGGCGTCAAGCCATACGCTTGCTTTGGTGCCTTGGGTTCCTGAGCCTACCCCTCTTGCTTCAACCCCCACTGTGATTGAACTACCACCCTCCCCTAGTTCGCATGAGTGTGAAGGTGGTGATGGTTCAAGAGCTAAAAAACTGCCAATTGAAGTTATCATTTTGGATGATGATAGTGATGGCAATGTGGTGTTCGACATGGGGGATTCCATGAGCTCTGACATCTCTGATAGCTCTGTCAGTGATGATGGTTCTTGGCGTGGTAGTTCTACTACGGCGGCATTGTTTCTAAATCTTTGGCGAGCTGGTATATTTTGCGTGCTCTCGTTGTTTGGGCTTTGATGAGCTCTCATCTTAATTATTTTCTTCTGTGCAGGTATGTCAAGTCTTAGCATTGCCAAGAGGATCCGTCAGGCGACGAGAGAGAAAGATAAAGCCCAGGATCAGGGCACGGGGCTCACCGCTCCTCTTGTTCAAAAGCAGCCCATCGTAAAGCATAAGTGGGACAATTTGGTCACCGACCCTGAGCCTAAGAGGCAGAAAATTGGCGGGGACCCCAAGAAACAGAAATCAGTTCCATCCTCCACTACTAAGCAGGCGGGCTATGGCGTCCCTGGCCAAAAGACAGGTCAAGGCTCTGTGCAACAATCTGTGGACGTGGGGAAAGATGATGCCTCGATTGTTGCACTGCCAAAACCAAAGAAGGCCACGGAGTCTGTTAAGGGTGGCAAGACTTTTCCCATCCTACCAGCCTCGCCTTGCGGGGACAACTCTTCTTCCACTCATGATGATGTGGTGGCGCGCTCCACGCCCTCTTCACCTTCGCCTCACGGTGGTGCATTCTGCGATGTGCGCCACGGGTTCACCTCTTACTTCGACTATTAGAGTCGTATGCTCGTTGACTCTCTGCTTGGCAACGTCGACGGGTGTGTCAGTTGGGCTCGTAGCTATCTCTCCTTTCAGGAGGTAAGGGTTATCGAGAGTTGCGTTGTGCGGACCATTTAGCGCAACATAATGGCAAACCTGGTAGAGGTGAGCTCTGTTCTGTAGGCTATTTGTTTGTTGGTGGTGACCAATCTTTCTAATTTGGTTTTTTAAGTTCTTTTTTAGACCCTGGCTGCCAGTTTGGCCGTATATAATCGTGTTGGGAGGTGGACGCCCGTCTTCGCGATGCAGAGAAGGATCTCCGGCTCAAGGATGCCTGTGTTTCGGAGTTGGAGAGCCTGTTGAAGGCTGAGAGGGAGAAGGCAAAGGTCGCTGAGGATAAGGCGGTCTCCAGCGAGAAATCTTGCATGGCCAAAGTGGCGGATCTGAGCGCCAGATCGAGGTAGTTCGCAGTCAGCTTGCCAAATCAGAGGACCGTATTAAGGCAAGAGACAAAGAGATCAATCTTCTGAGGCAGAGTTTGTCGGAGAAGGAGAAAGAGAAAGATGCTACTGTTGCCGAGGCTGTGGTCAAGGCTGTGGAGGCCGCTGTTGTTGAGGCTGTGGATGCTGAGAAAGAAAAACATGCTTTCGCGCTGGAGAGTGCCTTGGAGGCAAAGGAGGGCGAGGTGGTCGAGGTGGCCCTTGGCATGGTGGATGAATATAGGGCGGCCATCCATACTGGGGTCCAATTGATGCATGGGCCCCTTGACTGCAGGTGATAAGCTCATAAAATATATATTTTATGCCTTTCTACCTTTAGTTTTTGTTATGTTTTCGTTCTTTATCTTGTTTACTTATATTATGTTTTTGAATTTTAGGTACAATAAGGAGAATGAAGTCAAAATATGTCAATAATGATGGTAAAGAGCTTAAAAAATCATAATCACAAGATGGAAGAAAACTTGGGAGTCAAAAATATCAATTTCTGGTTGAAAAGCAATTAGGTAGATTTGACCTCCGGAGCTTGTTGTAAGGAAAACATGATATTAGAGTCTTTATTTGAAGAAACTTTCTTTTGACTTTTGAAGTTGACTTGGTTATCTTTCCAACGATATATTATAAACCCAAATCGGATAAGAAATGGGTATTCAAAATGGCGCTAGAAGATCTCCCTAAAGAACCCTGCGGCCAGGAAAACCCTAATCGTAAATCTGAAAAAAAAGAGGCAAAAACATGATTTTTGCACCTCCAGGCTTACTTGTGCTGCAAGGACTTATTCTCAGGGTTTCAAAGCTCTATAAATACCATCTTTTGAGCCACAAACTAGACATTTTTTTAGGAGACTCAATGATCATCATTCTTCTTCTTCTTCTCCATTCTTTTATTTTTCTTTTTAGTTTTATGTATATATTATCTATGCCTATGCTAGGCTAAACTTCTATTTGGTTAAGGGTGATTTCAAAGCCCTAGACATGTTTTGTAATTGATTTTCAGATTCTATCTATTATTAATTTTCTATGAAAGTTGCTTATGTTCTTCTACAAGAATTGTTTATGATGTTGTCTTGATTTATTTAGGTGCACAACTAGATAGATCTTGATAATTATCTATTGCTAGTTTAGGAGTCTTGATCCGTGTAATTGTCTTGATTTCCTATTCATAAGTGGCAATTTGTGATTAATGATTATGGTCAAGTTTTCAATAATTGCAAAGTGGAACATAACCTAAGTTGAACAATCCGAGCTTATGTGTTTGTTGCTTAGATCAACCTATCTTTCTCATCATAAAGCTGCTATTAAATTGAACTTAGAGAGCTTATTCTAGGTTGTTTGATAATTAGAGATTAAATAGAGAGTTTGTTCTATTTAACGACGAACTAAGAAAAGATTGGGGTAACAGAGCTTGTTGTTATCTACGGTTGTTAACTTTGATAGCTAATTAATTTTGATAGATATGAAATTGATTCTTAATGATGTCTAGTGGTGGAGAATGAAACCTTAACCATATTTCTCATATTTGATTCTTCTTAATTACTTGTTTTCTCATTCTTATTGTTAACTTTAGTTTAAATCTGATTTCAAAACCCTCTTTACTTTTGTTTACTTGTTTTTAAGTGATAAACTATTAACTTATAAACTAAAACCCAATCCCTGAGAACTCGACCCTTGCTAATCACTATACTTTACAATTGATTCTTTTTAAGTGCAAGGTTAAATAAGATACATTCTTTTGGGTACATCAAGTTTTTGGCACCGTTGCCGGGTATTGCTTTCTTTAGTTTATTTGGTACTTGGTTTATTCTTATTTTCAGTTCTAATTAGTTTTATTTTCTTGTACATACAGATTTTTCTTTTCAAATTTTGAAAAAAAACGATGGAATTGAGCAATCTAACACTTGAAGAGTTGGTGGCATACATGAACATGGAGAATCAACAAGCCAATCTCACCTCCCCAGTTCAACAATTGGCCAGGGAGGATGTCAAGGCCATCAAGGGTTCCAAGACCAACCGCATGATCATTACTCAAACACTTACCATGAGGGATGGTGGGATCATACTAATTGTGGCTACTCGAAAAATTTCCAAGAAGTAGATCCTTATGCCAATTACACTCATCCATCTAGATTCAATCAATCATGGTCTCAAGAACCAGATCTTTTTCAGCCATCACATATGACTCAAAACTCAGGTATTTCTTTAGAAGATCTTGTCTATTTTCTTGTTACTGATACTTTGCAATTTCAACAGGAAACAAGGGCAAACATCCAGAGTTTGGAAAAGCAAATGAGCCAATTGGCTTGTAGTATGGTGGGATGGGTAGCACAAAGATCTGAAGAACTCCCTGCCCAAACGATGATTAACCCAAAGGAGAATGCTACTATTATGACCTTGAGGAATGAGAAACAAGATAAGGATGAGACAAATTTAGAGATGGATTCTATTCTTGAGGATAATGAAGCCACAAATCCAAATAAGAGTAATTTGGCACCTGAGGTAACGTTTAAGGTTCCAATTTTTACTAATGTTTCTTTTCCACCTTTTCCTAGTAGATTTGCAAAGTTCAAGGAGAAGGAACATGAACAACACATGCCGGAAATCTTAAATAACTTGTTTGTGGATGCCATTCAACAAGTATCAAAATATGCTCCATTCCTCGATGAGATATGCACTACAAAGGATGATAAAATAATACATGTAATGGAGAATGCATCCACTGTTGTGCAAAGAAAGCTTCCTATCAAACGCATAAATTTGGAAAATTTCATGTATGAGCCTGACAAGCCTAAAAAGCCAAGAAGGGGTGTTGGTGATGCACCCAAAAGAGTGTATCTTATTTAACCTTGCACTAAAAAGATAAATTGTAAGTATAGTAGTTAGCAAGGGTCGAGTCCTCAGGGATTGGGTTTTAGTTTATAAGTTAATAGTTTAAAACTTAAATTCAAGAACAATAAAAGAAAAGGGGTTTTTGAAGCCAGATTTAAACTAAAGTAAATAATAAGAATAAGATGCAAGGCGGTATAACCAGCCAATAAAAATATATATACTAAATTAGGCGGTATAACCAGCCAATAAAAATATATATACTAAATTAGGCGGTATAACCAGCCAATAAAAATAAAACAAAGTTAATAGACAAATTAGGCGGTATAACCAGCCAATAAAAATAAAACATACTTTTAAAAATAAGCAAACTAGAAAAGTAAGACAACAAGTAAGTAAGAAGAATCAAATATGAAAAATATGGTTAAGGTTTCGTTCTCCACCACTAGACATCATTAAGAATCAATTTCAGATCTATCAATATCAACCAACTATCAAAGTTAACAACCGTAGATAACAACAAGCTCTGTTATCCCAATCTTTCCTTAGTTTGTCGTTAAATAGAACAAGCTCTCTATTTAATCTCTAACCATTAAACAACCTAGAATAAGCTCTCTAAATTCAATTTAATGGCAGCTTTATGATGAGAAAGATAGGTTGATCTAAGCAACAAACACATAAGCTCGGATTGTTCAACTTAGGTTATGTTCCACTTTGCAATTATTGAAAACTTGACCATAATCATTAATCACAAATTGCCACTTATGAATAGGAAATCAAGACAATTACACGGATCAAGACTCCTAAACTAGCAATAGATAATTATCAAGATCTATCTAGTTGTACACCTAAATAAATTAAGACAACATCATGAACAATTCTTGTAGAAGAACATAAGCAACTTTGATAGAAAATTGATGATAGATAGAATCTAAAAATCAATCACAAAACATGTCTAGGGCTTTGAAATCACCCTTAACCAAATAGAAGTTTAGCCTAGTATAGGCATTGTAAACATAAACATAAAATTAAAGAGAATCTAAGAAGGAAATAAAAGAAAGAAAGAAGAAGAAGAAGAATATTAATTATCCAACCTCTTGCTCTTTCTAAAGAAAAAGAAAACTAGAGAAAAGAAAGAAGAAGAAAACTTAGAGAATTTTATTACAATGGCTAATATCCTACCTATCTACAATATGATCCCAATACTCATCCAAGGCCCTCTATTTATACACATTTTGGAGGGCTAAATGACAAGAGACAAGCTTTACAAATTTCAAAGGTAGGTATAATAGGTGGGTGCATTTTTCTAACAATTTTCGTCATATATGACGATTTTGATCAGCCAACTTGATGGTCGATTTTGTCAATTTTGGAGGCCTTATCTGATCACATGGTCTTCTAGAAAAATGTTACCCTATCAGTTAATGATCCATAGCCGTTCGAATCAGCTCATTTGCTGATGTGGATAAGAAGATATGGGCAAAATACAAAAACAGGTCAGCACAGACGTCATTGCACATCAGCCAACTTGATGGTCGATTTCGCTAGGGAAAACGACTCCGTTTCAAGAAGTGTAAAACATGAAAAAGATAGATATTCCTCTTAGCTTTGCACGGCTACAAATTTCAGCCTTATTGCTTCAGTGAAACTCGAGATATAGCTGATATGGCAAAAGGTGTCGGAACTGGAACTGAACTGGATTTGCCCTTAATTCTAGTAATCTGAAATCACTCAAAGAAACTTGTGAAAAACACCAAAATACATAAAAATATAAAAGATCATAAACACAATTAGACTAAACAATAATAACTCGTATTTGACACAAAACAATAATAAAACATAACTAAAAACTATATAATTATACGAGTTATCACACCCCCACACTTAGATTGTTGCTAGTCCCTAGCAACGACTCAATAAAAATAAAATAAGAAAATCTAATCTAATCCATTTTCGTAGGAAATCACGGTGGCACTTAGCATGTGACACAAGCCTTTAAACCCCTAGGTGTCCCTAGTGGACGAGTTTAGTCTCGTGAGGGTTTACTAGAACGATACCCACAAACATTGAAAAACTAAAATATAAATAAACTACATATACTAAAAATATTTACTCCTAATCCTTTCAATACAAATTAGAGACAATCTTTGAACAAGTCTTATAAACTAATCAATAGCTTAAAGAATTTCACAAAAAATCAAGCTTGAATGTAAATTGTTTGAGTTAAGCCAATATTAACATAACATATCTCAATCAAAATAGTGCATGTTCAAATTTAATCTCAACTTCTCACATGGGATACCCTCATGATTTTCACTCTTTAAAGTAGTGGTGAAGTGTTTACACTCAATCAATCTCATGAAAACAGTTCTACCATATTCTTGCTTGTCCACCTATTCTCCACTATTTAGATCATACAACTTCATGAATCAAGAGGTCTTTAATCAAGGTTGTAATGGGGCCAAGGGGTTTGTAATGTGGTTGAAAAACAAAAGGATAAAGATATCACAAAGGTTCCAAAGAGTTCATAGAGTTTAGAGACATAATAAGATCATACAAAGAAACTTCTCAAAACTCTTTACAAGTACATAGTTACCTAGGCCGAATATTCATGTTGGTCATTTTCTTCATTCTAAACAAATTTGTAATATCTTTTTCTTTTTCCACAAATTCAAGAGATGATTCATATTTTTTTTTACATAGGAATGTATTTGCCAGTATTCCATTTATTTTTCTCTTGACTTTTCTTTTCTTTTCCCCCCACACTTATTTCTTGTTTCTAACCCAAATTTTCAATAGATCTTCCTTGTCTTTGCAACTTGTCTCAAAACATGCTAATTCATCTTTGGAACAAAGGTAAAGATATAAATAAGTATATTTAGGTTAGGGACAAGTTATGGTTACCAAAGAGATAGCATATTCAATGTAGGCTCAAATTGGTTCACTAAGGGTGTGTTCTCTTGGAACATCAATAAGGGATGGCTGTTTGGCCCTGGCTAAAAATCCTAATGCCTCTATCATATTCATGTTGTCACATGCATCAATATAGTCTCAAACGGTTTAAAGCAAGTTCTAGAGAATCATGTAATCATAAGAGCACTCAAGAAAGAAATTAGATTGATTTGTATAATGCATCAATCATTTTAGGCTCAAAAACTCACAATGATGATTATACAAGTCAGTTTTAAGTCTAAACATGCTTCTTTCTCAATCAACATATCATATTAACATTGGCTCATAAAAAGGTTGACATCAAGCTCAATTCTCATGAAAATCTTTTCACTAATAAATCTGTTTTAGACTTATGCAATTCATATCTCATCATTGTATTAAAAAGGAACTAAAACACACTAAAATAATAATAATAATAATAATAATAAAGACTCATAAAAAAAATAGTAGACAAAAATAAACGAAATCCTAAATCATTCCCCCCACACTTAATTCTTACATTGTCCTCAATGTAAGTCTATTAACCCAAATGAAAGAATCATGTGTAAGAGAAAAGAACTAATAACATAAGAATAGGAACAACTAAGACTCAAAATAAAACAAACTCATGCAACCTAAATAATCCTAAAATACTAAACAAAAATTAACAAGTAAACATAAAAAGATTAAAATCAAACTGACAAGGTATGTCTCAAGTCTCCCTTACTCAGACCTTGTTCAGAATGAATACTTCTAAATTGCTTAAAACATAACATTTTTTTTTTTTTTTGAAAAGAAGAAATCAAACTGACAAGGTATGTCTCAAGTCTCCCTTACTCAGACCTTATTCAGAATGAATACTTCTAAATGGCTTAAAACACAACAAATTTTTTTTTTTTTTTAAATTAGCAAAATATGTCCCTTACCCCCTACTAAAATATGACATTGTCCCCAATGTCAAATTTTAAAGGTAGAATTTAGGAGATATTACCTGCAGAGGTTGCTAACCACTTATTATAACTGAGACACAACAAGCAAAATGTTAGATAATGTCACAAAGACAAAGTGCAATCCACTCCTTGCTCGTCCATATCTCTTTTTCTTTTTCCGAGCGTTTGCGAAACAACCGTAGCAGATAAACACTCATAAGCTTGGAGCTTTTTGAGTAAATCTTCAATGGTTGTAGCAGAAATTATGGTTCTCCTTGCCTCTGAAAACATGAATCCATTATCCACAGCATTATCTAAATATGAAAGCAAATTATTAAAATAACCATTAATATTAAGCAAACCAATGGGTTTCTTATTTGTGACCAAAGATGACCAAGAAGCCACGCAAGCTATTTCTTCCAATGTACCCAGACCTCCTGGTAAAGCAATGAATGCATCGGCAGAATGGTACATGATTGTTATCCGTTCAGGGATACTCCAGACTTGTATTTCCTTACCCAAGGTAGGTCCACAAAAATCTGTGAATAGTTTTGGCACGACTCCTAGAACTGGACTTCCTCCGGCGTGTGCTGCTGTAGCGACTGCTCCCATTAAACCCGTACTACCGCCTCCATAAATCAACTGGATCTTTTGTTGGGCAAGTATTACTCCAACTCTTATGGCTTCATCAGCGAATATGTTATTTTTCCCTAGATAAGCACCTCCAAAGACACAAATTTTTTTAATGCGTTGGGACGAAGTACTTTCCATTTTTTTTTTTTTTTCGAGTGCCTGAAAGAGAATGAGTACATGGTGTAATATATAGAGGACTGAGTAGTGAATCAGACAAGAGTAATAATGTCGCCGAAAGTGTATCTGACCTGTCAGAAGAAAATGTTAACCTAACAAAAGATTTTTGCGTGATTTCAGGAAGAAAATCAAAAAGAGAAGAAAAATCAACCGTAAAAGTCAAGAGTAATAATGTCGCCGAAAGTGTATTTGACCTGTCAGAAGAAAATGTTAACCTAACAAAAGATTTTTGCGTGATTTCAGGAAGAAAATCAAAAAGAGAAGAAAAAATCAACCGTAAAAGACAAATAAATAAAAAAAACAAGAATAATTACACAAATCGAACAACACGTAAATTAAACCAAAATAAAGTTATTGCAAATCAAACCAAAAGCTGAGAAGTCATTTATTGTAGTTGTGATTGTGGCTCACATCTTCCTCTGGTTTTACGTCCAGAAACGGCTTAAACGCCTTCTATGAGTCGAGGATATGCTTCCCATCCAGTTTTCTTACAAGCTGGCAAACAGGGTCTTTTAACATCAGATTCCCAAGATGTTGCCATTCCCTTTGGAATTGCGGCCATAAATCAAGAATTTCTCTTTGTACGTCTCCACTAGGATGCGTCTCAAGAGAAAGTTGGATATTACCCAAATTCTCCTTACTCAGTCCATCCTTAATGAATTCAATTTTATCATCTCGATTAGAGGACGGAATCCCAATAGAACGACATTTACCGTTACACGTCCATCGTGCACATTTGTGGCAATTTGAACTCATGCGCTTTGCTCGTCGCTTCTTTGCAAAAGTGCTTCTACCTGTACCTGGTAAATGTAAAACAGGAAGATATTCATCTTCACGTACCTTGGCTTCAATTATCCAACGTATGTCTCCAGGAATCCCTTTGTGCATAAGCATTCTTAATCTTTCAAATCGAACTTGGTAAAGCTTCAGTAAAATATTTCGAGGAAAAGGAGGAAATCGTTTCTGCAATCTTGTGAGAATATTATCCATCCTGAAAAAAAAAATGAAAAAAAAATGAAAGAGAAATTCGAAGAGAAATTTATATACAATATCAGTTTTTGTGGGTAGCTGATGGAACCGACTTAAATAATCACGGAGTACCGTTATCCGCCATTTAACCGGGGTTAAAAAAAATAAAAATTATATTTACATCTAGTTATTTTCAAAACAAGGATCAGAAAGAAAAACAACATAAAAAGACACAAAAACAAAACACTCTAAATAAAATCCTAAATTCTTTCCCCCACACATAATGCTTGCATTGTCATTAATGTAATGCTATTAATCCCAAATGAAAGAATCATGTGTAAGTGAAAAGAACTAATAAACAAAATAAACTTATGCAGCCTAAATGAACTTAGAAACACTAAACACAATTAGCAAAAAAAAAACATAAGAAAAAGATAAAAAAAAGAGAGCAAATCTGAGGATGGCAGTTTGGCAATGCTTTCACTAATTAGGCTGCCTCCCCCAATTAGCACTTGATTGATTGTTTTCAGCCTAGCCAATTCCCCTTCTTGGCTTTTTAGGCTTGTCAGGCTCATACATGAAATTTCCCAAATTTATGCGTTTGAGAGGAAGCTTTCTTTGCACAACAGTGGATGCATTCTCCATTACAAGTATTATTCCATCATCCTTTGTGGTGCATATGTCATCGAGGAATGGAGCATATTTTGATACTTGTTGAATGACCTCCACAAACAAGTTGTTTAAGGTTTCCGGCATGTGTTGTTCATGTTCTTCCTCCTTGAACTTTGCAAATCTACTAGGAAAAGGTGGAGAAGAAACATTAGTAAAAAGTGAAACCTTAAACGTTACCTCAGGTGCCGAAATACTCTTATTTGGAACTTTGGCTTCATTATCCTCAAGAATAAAATCCATCTCTAATTTTGTTTCATCCTCATCTTGTTCCTCATTCTTCAAGGTCACAATAGTAGCATTCTCCTTTAGGTTAATCATTGTTTGGGCAGGGAGTTCTTCAGATCTTTGTGCTACCCATCCCACCATACTACTAGTCAATTGGATCATTTGCTTTTCCAAACTCTGGATGCTTGCCCTTGTTTCCTGTTGAAATTGCAAAGTATCAGTAACAAGAGAATAGACAAGATCTTCTAAAGAAGTACCTGAGTTTTGAGTCATATGTGGTGGTTGAAAAAGATCTGGTTCTTGGGACCATGATTGATTGAAGCTAGATGGATGATTGTAATTGGCATAAGGATCTACTTCTTGGTAATTTTTCGAGTAGCCATAATTAGTATGATCCCACCATCCCTCATGGTAAGTGTTTGAGTAATGATCATACTGTTGGTCTTGGAACACTTGATGGCCTTGACATCCTCCCATGGCCAATTGTTGAACTGGGGAGGTGAGATTGGCTTGTTGATTCTCCATGTTCATGTATGCCACCAACTCTTCAAGTGTTAGATTGCTCAATTCCATTGCTTTTTTTTTTTTTTTAAATTTGAAAAGAAAAACTTGTATGTACAAGAAAATAAAACTAATTAGAACTGAAAATAAGAATAAACCAAGTAACAAATAAACTAAAGAAAGCAATCCCCGGCAACGGCGCCAAAAATTTGATGCACCCAAAAAAGTGTATCTTATTTAACCTTGCACTAAAAAGATAAATTGTAAGTATAGTAGTTAGCAAGGGTCGAGTCCTCAGGGATTGGGTTTTAGTTTATAAGTTAATAGTTTAAAACTTAAATTCAAGAACAATAAAAGAAAAGGGGTTTTTGAAGCCAGATTTAAACTAAAGTAAATAATAAAAATAAGATGCAAGGCGGTATAACCAGCCAATAAAAATATATATACTAAATTAGGCGGTATAACCAGCCAATAAAAATATATATACTAAATTAGGCGGTATAACCAGCCAATAAAAATAAAACAAAGTTAATAGACAAATTAGGCGGTATAACCAGCCAATAAAAATAAAACATACTTTTAAAAATAAGCAAACTAGAAAAGTAAGACAACAAGTAAGTAAGAAGAATCAAATATGAAAAATATGGTTAAGGTTTCGTTCTCCACCACTAGACATCATTAAGAATCAATTTCAGATCTATCAATATCAACCAACTATCAAAGTTAACAACCGTAGATAACAACAAGCTCTGTTATCCCAATCTTTCCTTAGTTTGTCGTTAAATAGAACAAGCTCTCTATTTAATCTCTAACCATTAAACAACCTAGAATAAGCTCTCTAAATTCAATTTAATGGCAGCTTTATGATGAGAAAGATAGGTTGATCTAAGCAACAAACACATAAGCTCGGATTGTTCAACTTAGGTTATGTTCCACTTTGCAATTATTGAAAACTTGACCATAATCATTAATCACAAATTGCCACTTATGAATAGGAAATCAAGACAATTACACGGATCAAGACTCCTAAACTAGCAATAGATAATTATCAAGATCTATCTAGTTGTACACCTAAATAAATCAAGACAACATCATGAACAATTCTTGTAGAAGAACATAAGCAACTTTGATAGAAAATTGATGATAGATAGAATCTAAAAATCAATCACAAAACATGTCTAGGGCTTTGAAATCACCCTTAACCAAATAGAAGTTTAGCCTAGTATAGGCATTGTAAACATAAACATAAAATTAAAGAGAATCTAAGAAGGAAATAAAAGAAAGAAAGAAGAAGAAGAAGAATATTAATTATCCAACCTCTTGCTCTTTCTAAAGAAAAAGAAAACTAGAGAAAAGAAAGAAGAAGAAAACTTAGAGAATTTTATTACAATGGCTAATATCCTACCTATCTACAATATGATCCCAATACTCATCCAAGGCCCTCTATTTATACACATTTTGGAGGGCTAAATGACAAGAGACAAGCTTTACAAATTTCAAAGGTAGGTATAATAGGTGGGTGCATTTTTCTAACAATTTTCGTCATATATGACGATTTTGATCAGCCAACTTGATGGTCGATTTTGTCAATTTTGGAGGCCTTATCTGATCACATGGTCTTCTAGAAAACTGTTACCCTATCAGTTAATGATCCATAGCCGTTCGAATCAGCTCATTTGCTGATGTGGATAAGAAGATATGGGCAAAATACGAAAACAGGTCAGCACAGACGTCATTGCACATCAGCCAACTTGATGGTCGATTTCGCTAGGGAAAACGACTCCGTTTCAAGAAGTGTAAAACATGAAAAAGATAGATATTCCTCTTAGCTTTGCACGGCTACAAATTTCAGCCTTATTGCTTCAGTGAAACTCGAGATATAGCTGATATGGAAAAAGGTGTCGGAACTGGAACTGAACTGGATTTGCCCTTAATTCTAGTAATCTGAAATCACTCAAAGAAACTTGTGAAAAACACCAAAATACATAAAAATATAAAAGATCATAAACACAATTAGACTAAACAATAATAACTCGTATTTGACACAAAACAATAATAAAACATAACTAAAAACTATATAATTATACGAGTTATCAGTTGGTTAGGTTCAAAACACTAACTCAAGTGTTAATTGGGAAGACAGCCCAATTAAAGAAGAAATTGCCAACCTACCATATTCAAATTTTCTTTCTCTTTCTTTTCCTTTTCCTTTTACTATTTTTATTGTTTTTATTTTTAATTTTTATGTTTATTTGTTAATTTTTTGTTTAGTATTTTAGGATTTTTTAGGTTGCATGAGTTTGTTTTGTTTTGAGTCTTAGTTGTTCCTATTCTTATGTTATTAGTTCTTTTCTCTTACACATGATTATTTCATTTGGGTTAATAGCATTACATTGAGGACAATGTAAGAATTAAGTGTGGGGGGAAGGATTTAGGATTTCTTTTATTTTTGTCTATTATTTTTTTATGAGTCTTTATTATTATTATTATTATTTTTAGTGTGTTTTAGTTCCTTTTTAATACAATGATGAGATATGAATGCATAGGTCTAAACTAGTTATTAGTGAGAAGATTTTCATGAGAATTAAACTTGATACTAATTTTTATGAGCCAATGTTGATATGATATGTTGATTGAGAAAGAAGCATGTTTAGACTTGATATTGACTTGTATAATCATCCTTGTGAGTTTCTTGGGCACCGTTTCCTGCCGAATTTCAAGGGTCAGGGGATTGTTGTCGTCCGTCATCCATTCTGCTTTCTCCATTTTGTCTTTCATCATGCCGTGGACTTCTTTTCTGAGTGTCGCCATCTGGGCCTCGACAGTGCAAACAACCATCTCCTTATGGACGGGCAGGTTTTTCTAGTTCTGGGGTCACTCCTCGGAGCGTTGTCCTCTGCTCTGTCTGTGGGCCCTGCTCGCGGCTGTTCGATGGCTGCCTCTATAAGACGAGCTGTCACTGTTTTTTTCCTGGGTGTTATTGTTGCCTTTTTGGTTTGGCCCCACTTTTTGATTGCCCTGTCGGGTAGCCTGCTATTGCTCAGCCAGCTGTGCTTGAAGGGTTTGTATCTGGCTCATGAGTATCTGGTACGTTGGGTTGACATAGGACAGCACTAGGGGTGGAATATGGTGTTGGGTGGTTGGATGGTGGGTTCAGGCGTCAGTGGGGGCCCGATGGCGATGTTTGGTGGTAGTGTTGCTGTTGTGTTTTCTTGGCCAGCTGGTGGGAGGTCTGTCCCGGGAACAAAGGAAATGCTCATTTATCCCGCGACGTTAAACTGATTTTCAAAGGGGTTGCGTGGGGCTACGCGGGTGGTTTGTTGGGTGGCTGGGGGGATATCTCGCATCGGAGTTGTAAGGATTGAGAATACTGGGGAAGCAGCTATGAGTAGGCTCTGGTAGTAGTTCTGGGGGTAGTAGGGTTGTTGGAGCCAGAAGTTAGGCACAACGGGTGCTTGGTAGTTGGTGCCAGGTCTTAGCGGATTGAGGGGAGTTCGTGGGGGTGGAGAGTGGAAACTGCCTGTAACCGGGGGTATGGGGGAGTTGGTGATGAGGGGATGGTACCTGGGTCTTCGGGTGTGGAGGTTTGTTGGGTTGGTGGTAAAGACATGGCTTGTTGTTTCCCACAAACGGCACCAAATGTTGATTTCTTTTTGTGTAGAGGTAGTGCTCCTGTTGTTCCTGGTGGTCGGAGGCACTGAGAGGAAGGAAAATAAGTCAGAGGGCACCAGAGGTTAAGCTCCGGGACACGCTTCGATGTTTAAGTCAGTGTTGGGAGAAGGAATAAGAGGTTTGAGAGAGAGAGAGAGTAGTGTTAAAAGAGAGAGAGCTTAACCGGGAATAGTCCTTGGGAGGGCTATATATAGAGGAGGTCGGGCGACCTGGTGTCCGTCCTATTGATTCCACGTGCCCGGCTCTGATTGGTCGTCAGATGTAAGCGGCCTCGGGAGGCCTTGTCGAGAAGACGACCGCATTTAATGTCTGTCGTCTGCAGGCTGTGGCAATTAATGCCTCGCACTGCCTCAGGTGGGCGTCGAGGTGACTGGAGATGTGACCTCCAGGGGAAGGGGAGGCTCACGTGTCTTAGACCTCTGCTCGCAGTGGTTGCTGAATTCGACTGGTTGGACTGATCTGTTGAGTTTGTGTCTAGTGAACTAAATGGGTTCGACAATTTTAACGTTAGAATGTATGCTGGAACACCAATTCCAACGCCTTTTGATCGTTTTTGTTTTGTAAGTCTATAAACAATCATGAGAAATTTAGACATAAAGATTAAGAGTGAAATTCTTATTTTATTTTAATGCTCAATCTAGTCAAACAATTATGTCAATTTAAGATTTATATTTGACAGAAGTTATGTCTCATATAAGCTTGATTCAAATTAGTATATAGCTAATTTATTATCTTGCTAAAAGTCTTTTACTGATTTCATGGTTTTATCTAAAATATAATTTTTATATAAAAGAAAACTAATATACATTTTACACTGCATAATTTAAAGTTTATATTTATTTTTCTCTAGGGGTGCGTGGGTGAAAAAAGCGCGTGTTGGTGGAAGCGAGGATGTCGTAGGTAGGGAGTAGGGATGCAGTGCCCCGCATAATTCGTGCGCTTCACTTTTCTTTATGAGAAACGATGCACCGACTCACTGCCGATGGCACGTGCGCACGTGACCCCTTAATCTCCTAGTCTCTGACTCACACACACCTTTTCTTTTTTTTGTGTGATTTTTATTTTATTTATTAAATTAAAAATTATATATTTCTCACTCCACCCTCCTTTTTCACACTTTTCAAAACACATTTTTATTAATAACTCTAAATTTTGAATACGACACGTACAGTCGTACACGATATATTAAAAAAATTATAATATAATAATATAATACGATAAAAAAATAAAATAAAAATTACATGAAAATAAGAATATGTTAAAATTTATATAATATAAATTTTTAATCTGTCAAAATTTATATATATATAATATTTTAAACACGATTATAATATAAAAAATAATACGAACATAATACAAAGATATGTATTATCAAATTTATTTCTACCTTGTATATGTCCCATTATTTAGTATTTTTTTTTCTTTGAGATAGTTTATTCAAAATAAATATTTTTTCCACTGGTGGAAGAGTATGATCTTTATTTTTTAGAGAATTCGAATATTTCTTTAATTAATTTCTTTATTAGAGGTTTTTTGATAATTACATAATGTTGCACACTCATAAAATTAACAATAGCAATAATTCGTGGCATGCTTTCTAAAGTTATATTAGTAGGAATAAATAATTCATCTGATGCAAAAACTTTTTACCTATAATTTCAAATAAATAAATAAATAAATTATTCATGAATAGATAGTGTTCTCATATAATTCACGATTTTATTTTGTATTTGATTTTTCTTGGTGTCATTAAAATGATTTAAACAAGTGCTTATTATAGTTGAATGATTATACTTGTGAATTTTATTGAGGGAAAACAACCTTTTATTTACTTGATTTTATAAAGTCATTGTTTTTCTATCGAGATGTATTTTTTCAAAAAATAAATTATAATAATAGGTTTTGATCACTCAAAACACGACAATAACTCATAGCATGTGCAATCCAATAATATTTGCATCAACAGTAACATCGTCTGTAAGAATTTATTCTGAATCCATACTGTCCCTCATCAAAAATACAATCCGCAACTTTGATTAATTAGGAGAATTGGTAAACAATCTCACATTTACTAGTAAATGATTGGATTATAAATTTATAAAGCAAGACCCCCCTTTCTTTTATCGAAGCGTTTTTTTTTTTTAAATGACAAAACTATTCGAGAAGGTTCTGATCACCTCCAAAACGCGATAATATCTCATAACAAGCATAATTCAACAATCATCACATCAATAAATTTCAAACAAACAAATGTTCAATTACTTTGTAATAAAAAAGGTTAATTACAAACAAACGACCAGTCATTTCGATTTTTAATTTCAATAATTAAAATTTAATTTTTAATAATTTTGAATATTAAAAATAATAATTTGTAATGAATGCCAAAATGATGCCATAAATGACAAGGGGCAATTTTGAGAACTGAAATTCCTTAGCAAGAAGGTAAGATAGGGAATGAGCAAAAATGTGAACTCAAAAGGAAAGGGATGCCCTAATGGGTAATTTGTATTTTTATCTATAGCCCTACAAAATTTTGATGATTATTATAACAAGTTTTGTCCTTGCAATTCTGACATAAATAACATTATGATATTCATTATTAAATTATTTAATGTAAATCTAAATCTAATCCTCAGCACATCACCTCACTTTTTGACCAGTAAAGATTCTTTGCCATCCCCATGCTCTTTTAATCTTTGATAATACTAATAAATAAAAGTATTAGTAACAAAATTTTGGTATTTTTTTTACTTTTTACTTATTGGGAGTTATTAAATAAGCTAATTTTCAGTACTATAAATTGCAAAAGCTGGTATATTTACTTTTTAACTATTTTTACTGTTGTTGGTTGATGCCAGTTTCAAGTGCTAATCATCATAATCCAAATCAATTTTACAAAAGGCAAAAGATCCGGTTTAAAGCTTGTTTTGTTTTAATCAAAAAGAAAAGAGTGGTTTGTGAGGTAAAAAAAAAAAATTTAATATAAAAAAATTGTTAATCAATATCACTAAACACCGACTAAAATAATATATATATCTAAATATAATTAATATATATTTTTAAATTCAATAAAAATAATAAATTAGATGTAAAAAATTTAAATTGAATAATTAAATAAAATTTAATTAATATCTATAAACACCGATTAAACAAACCTCTAATATAAATTATAAATTTCTGGCTTTCGGTCCAAAATCTAACCATGAAATTCTATTTATAGTCTACTTCAGTGAAAGGGTGAACATTATTTTTTTTTCCCTTTTTTGTGTGCTTATTATCACGACAATTCACAAAGATGCCATTTACTTTCACCATTTATTCCATCATTGCATTCACTTTTGTTAGCCTAATTATACAATGATAAACAAATTATCTCAAAAGCAAATACAAAGTTTTCTAAAAAAAACTTTCTTAGCTTGCATCAACATTCTAATCATACTGAAAACAAAAAACATGTTTCACAAATTTTCAAAATTGCAGAATTCTTATGAAAATAAATTAAGAATAATTAAGTTCATCAATAATATTCACCTATATAATCATATATAACAAAGTTCATATCATATAACTTGTTGTATTTGGAATTATGCTTTCATGGACTTAGTTTTATGAAAATTTTCAAGAAATCTTGATATAATTTGATCACTTTTTTTTATAAATCGATTTCATAAAAATTTATTACTGTAATTAAATCATATCAAAATTTCGTCATAATTCTTATAAATTGACTTTATCATATCAAAATTTTTATATTTGAAATGTATGGTATCTTCAATTTTATTAAGACACAAGAGTAACACTTTTGTTATGATTTTTTTCCTCAAAACTTCCAAACCCAAATCAAATAAAAAAAAAAAAAAGTACTTGAGAATAGTTACATAAGCTTGACCCATTCATTTACCCCAAGCAAAAAAGTTTGATAAGAGAAACATATCGTAAATGTTTTTTTTTTTTATTACTAATATAATGCAGGTATGTCGCACAGCTCTTCCTAAAGTAGTAGTCTTCTTGAAGCATTCTCCATGGCAACATAGATTGCTGCATGAATGACTTGGATTTATTTTACTATTGAGATGTCCTTAAAAAACATAATTTGCAAACTGTTAAAATATATCTTTTTAATTTTTTTTAGAACACAAATGTTTCTTCTTCCCTTTCGAACAAATAACACATTTATAGGTATGCTGTCATGTAACCAAATATTATCACATGTAACCCAAAACATTACTCATGGCATAACGTAATTTTTACATAATTTTCACTTATCTCATTGATCATGTTTCATGTCATTTCACATGTGGGATCTTTGATAACTTTCCATTCTTCCTTTTAACTTCTTTGGGTGAGACTATAAATAAAGATCTTGATGTTTCATTTGAAATATTTTGACAAATTGACAACTTTAGTTCTTGAAATTATGCCTAAATTTTTTTCTTGGCCACCTTCTTCTTTTTATCCCAATCTGTCTCCGCATTTGTTCTTCAAAATTTACTTCAATTTGCTTCTCTATTATCTTTTACAACATTTCATTTTACTGATTTGTGACGTTTTTTCTCTAACAAAATAAACTTCTACACTTGCTATCTAATACAGTAATTTTACAAAGAAAATAAAAACAAAGAAAAACCAAGTCAAGAACCAACCGAACTATACAAAAGTTACCTAACTCTGTCTTACAACACTTCCAACTGAAATTCCAAACAGACACAAAGGGCAACAAAGTGATTTTGTTCCCTTCTCACTTCTCATAAAAAAATCACAACCACCATTTTTTTAAAAATTTTGCTGCTCCTCCAAACAAAGAAAGAAAAAAAAAATAAAAAGCTGTCTCAACTCTTCTATATTTTTCACACTTCCAATTCCTTAAACAACAGCAACAATCAAAACCAAAACCAAAAAGAAAAAGAAAAAGAAAAACATCCCATTTTTTTTTTTACTTGTCATTGTTTCTTTTCTTACAAAGAGAGAAGTTGGTTTTGATGAGGACAAACAAAAGGAATAGTAGTAAAGATAAAGGAGGAGAGAGATAGAGAGAAAAAAAGAAAGTAAAGAAAACAGTTTTACTTTGTGGTTGATAAACAGATAAAAGAAAAGATGTAATTGTCAAAACAAAGAGATTAAAAAAAAAAGGTACACACAAAATAAATAAGCTACAAACTTACCAAGTTTATAACCAAGCAGTGTTTCAAAGCAAGTTGCTTGCTTTGGAGCAAAAAGAAAAAAGGGTATACACATAATTTCTTACATATAAATATAAAGACATATATATATATATATAGATAGATATAGATAGAGAGAAAGAAAGAAAGAAAGAGAGGGAAGAAATAGAGAGAGAGAAATGGTGGGCTCAGGTTCAGCAGATAGGAGCAAAGAAGCTGTTGGGATGATGGCCCTTCATGAAGCACTTAGAAGCGTCTGTCTCAACTCAGACTGGACTTACTCTGTCTTCTGGACCATCCGTCCTCGCCTGTATGTTTCCTTTTTTGTTCTTCCCCTTGAAAATCTTCATCTTCATCTTTTTCTTTTCTTTCTTTGTATTTATATGCTGATTTACTTACTAAAGCTTCCATCTTTTTCTTCAAGTTTCGTGTTTTTTTTTTTCTCAGCTGTTTTACTTAATTGGTTTTCTTTGTTTTGATGTAGGAGAGTAAGGGGTGGTAATGGTTGCAAGGTTGGAGATGATAACGGCAGCTTGTAAGTATGCTTGGATTTGTTTGTTTCCTGGGAAAACAGAGGAAAATGAGGGAGAAATCATGGTTTAAGTGCTATAAACATTTGACTATTAAGCAAATGAGGAAGTTGATAAAAAGTTTTGACTTATTTGTTTCCATTTTTCCTTTTACATTTCTTTGCATTTTATCAGTAAAAAAAAAGCTAGGCATTACTTGTTTTCTTGTAGAAACAGGGGAAATTTGGTTAATGAGAGATAGTAATTGATTTTATGAGATGGGTTTTTTGTTAATTTGTGATTTAGAGGTATTTTCATGTTTAAATTTAGTAAATTTATGTTTAGTTTTGTGCTAACTTCTGAAGAATTTTTTTTTTCTTCTTATGGTGAAATTTTCATGTGAAGGATGTTGATGTGGGAAGATGGATTTTGTCGAGGAAGAGTTACAGATTGTTTGGAAGAGATTGATGGAGAAGATCCAGTGAGGAAAGCTTTCAGCAAAATGTCCATTCAGTTATATAATTATGGAGAAGGGTGGGTACTGGGTAGGTGCTATTAATATTTATTTTTTTTTGGTTTCAACTTTGAATTAAAGTAGATTTAAAGTTGAAAAGTATTTTTTTTTTTTGGATTTTGCTAACGAGTGAAATTTGATTTTATGAACAGGTTAATGGGAAAGGTTGCATCAGATAAGTGCCATAAATGGGTATTCAAAGAACCAACAGAATGTGAACCCAATATCTCCAATTATTGGCAGAGTTCTTTTGATGCTGTATGCCTTATACCCTACCTTCATCTTCCTTTTTTTGTTTTTTCTTAAATTTGGTGCATTTTTTTTTGAAGTTTGGGGTTCAATGATTCAAGTAACTGTTAATGGAACAGTTGGTGTATGGCAATTATACTGTTGGTTTGATTCTATGTTACTTGGACTTGGGTGTGAATGTCAGACACAAGTATGTGTCTTGGAGGATCATATCTTCATACCCATGTCCGAATATGCGTCGGACACGGGTACTCCAAGAAAAATAAAGAGTCGGAGCAACATAGGTTTGGTTAGATTGGTATATATTTATGGTTGATGGTAACCTTCCCCTTTTGTTGCTATTTAATTGCAGCTTCCTACTGAATGGACTGATCAATTTGAGTCAGGCATTCAGGTCAGCATAGAAACAATTCATTTTTTCACTGTTGTTAGTCTTATTCTGGTTCCCCCCCCTACTTTTGTCTATTCATTTAGACTTTTTGGTGATTCATGATTTTCTCTTGAACCAGACTATTGCTGTGATTCAAGCTGGCCATGGTCTTCTCCAGTTGGGTTCCTGCAAGATTGTGAGTCTGATATTTTAATGTTTTGTGATTACTAGTTGTTTAGTTGACAATAAAGTAGCTCTTGAGAATTTAATTTACGGGTTTTTTTTAACTTTTCTCGGTTGCATATCGTAGCTGAAATCTATGTTATTCGGACTTTGGTGTGAGTGTCGTATACAGATATGTGTCCGACACGGGTATGTTTAATTTTTCTAAGTTTTTTTTATATATTTGGAGGATCATACCCCCGTACTCATGTCCGAATATGTGTCCGACACGGGTGTCAGACACGGATACTTAAAAAAAAATAGAGTTAGAATAACATAGGCTGAAATTGTTTGATGATTTTGATCTCATTGAGATGCTGTGTGTATCATCAGATACCTGAAGATCTCCATTTTGTGCTAAGAATGAGGCATACATTTGAATCTCTTGGCTATCAATCTGGTTTCTATCTCTCTCAGTTGTTTAGAAACAGTTCCTCTTCATCTACAATTCCTTCGAAGCAGTCTGCCATTCCAACTCGGCCTCCTCCTCCACTCTTCAACTGGAGCCAGAGGCCACTTCCGGCGGCGACTCCAATGCTTGCTTCACCTAATTTTCAGAACCCAGCTAGACTTGGATTTCCACAAGCCAAAGATGAGACACACATGTTTCTCATGCCTCATTCATCCGAAACCCGAATCGAAGATATGATTGGTGAACATGAAAATGACATCAAATGGCCTAATGGATTGAGTTTCTTCAATGCTCTCACTGGACCAACCGAAAATGCCAAACTTTTATTCAACCCTGAAAGCTTAGGAAACAAACCAGATCAAAATCAACATCCACTTATTCTTGAAGGAAAAGATTCTAATCAAAATTCAGATGCTGGTTTAAACCCCAATGAGTTCTTGAGCTTGGATAGTCATCCAGTGAATATAAGGAAGATTGAAAACAAGTTTAAAAGGAGCTTTACATTACCTGCAAGAATGGCTACTTCTTCATCTTCAACTTCAGTAGATCATCATCATCAGCACCAATCTGTGGAGTATCGGAACTCTGAAGCAGGGATGTACACCGATGTCATGGAAACCTTCTTGGAATGAAATTTAGAAGGGTTTTATTAGAGGGACAAAAGGGTGAGAATTTGTATTTAGGCCAAGGTTTTTATGTTTCTTAAGTTGCTGAAATTTCCTGTGTTTGTTTTCATGTCCTTTTTACATCCGTCTGTTTAATCCATTAAACTGAACTTTCTAATCATTGGTTGTAGTTTATCATAACATAAGTTCTTTCTTTTAGGTTTTCCTTTGAATTTTGAAGTAGAATAGTGTCTCTTTAACCTTGTTAAAATGCTGAAATTCCTGGGTTTGAAGAACAAGGTCAGGGAACAGATTCTCATCAAGGGAGTCCTTGCTTTTACTAAAGATTTTCCCACCAACCAAACAAAAACGAACCCAGAAAACCACATATCAAACAAAAGATTCAATACCCAGAATGATGTAAAAAAAAAATTCAAACCTAATTAAACTCAATTTTAATACTCGACATTGTCGACAACACCATTAGTTTGCTTTGCTCCAAGTCTTCTTAATTTGTAAACTCTCTTCACTGATTGCCTGGGCAGAGGAAAATTCCTTGTTTTTCGGCCTTTTGTCATTCACTTTTATGGGCTTGGGTTATGTTATTCAGATTTCAAGGTCTTTTTCCCTTCTTATTATCCAGACTTTTATATCTTGGGCTCTCTTTCTTTCACTTTTGGGCCTATTTTGTTATACAGGTATTTTTGGGCTCAAAATGTAGAAGTTATTTTCATGCACCAATTGAACCAAATGCTCGTGTTGGAACAATTAGATGTAATTAAGCCGAGTCGAGTTCAAAAAGTAAGAAACTTAAGTTAAAGTTCGACTCGAAACTCGGTTCAAGCTCAATTGAGTTTCATTTTTAAAGTTTGAGCTTGACTCGAAAAAAAAAAAATCGAACCACTCGAGCTCGCTCGATTAGGCTCGTTTATCTAGTAAAAAAATGAGTTTGATTCTCATATTCGACTTCAAATTTGATTATTTGTGCTCAAATTTGAATTGAATTTTTTTTCAATACTAATTAAAAATAATAAAAATATATTAAAAATAAAAAAGTTGGATTAGGCTTACGAGCTACTCGAACCAAACATTAGAATGCTTTAACTCGGCTGGCTCGATAACTCGATCTGCTCGATCTTGAGCTCGGCTTGACAATGACAGAGTTGAATTCGAGTTTTTTTGAAACTAAACTCAAATACCTTGCGAGCACAAATATCTCATTTATACTCTAATAACAACCTATTTGCTTTCTAGTCTTGATACTAAAAAAATGGAAAGAGAAAAATAAGAAAATAACGACTAAAAATAATAAATTATATATATATATATATATATATATGTTTTCCTTTTTTAGTTTTATTATGTCAAGTTGTTACCTATTAGTATTTACATTTACCAGTAACCCACCAGCCAATCTGAGCTTAATTCTTTGAGCTGAGGTCAAGTGTAGTCCAACTAGTTCAATTTGCCCTGCCTAGTTGGGCTTATAGGACTATACCTTCATTATCTACACCTTTTTTCCTGGGTCTGACTCTGAGGTTGGTCAGAGTTTGACTGAACCTTAAGAGTAAAGGCCTATCTAAATCCTACTATTCTCATTGGGCAGACTCGAGTCAAGTTCGATCGTTTTGACTTTGAATTATTTTGAATTTAATTTTTTTTGAATTTGAATCTTTATTATTATTTTTTTATTAAATCAAATTTGGATAAATTTGGGTTTGATTTTTATAGAATGAATTTTTGGATTCAAATTCATTTTGTCAAGCTCTACTTATAATGGTCAAAATAATGTTGAATGCCAAATATGAATGAACCATTGATAATTAGTGCATGCTATGTTTTTTTTTTTTTTGTGGCCAAGAGTGGATGCTAAGTTTAATTTACAATGATTTGAGGTATTTTTTGCTTGACTTAGTGAACCAGCTTGATGGGTCAAAGGATTTAAGGCAATCTCTTCTTTCCAATTTCTACTAACTAAGCTTATAAGAGCCAAAATATGTTGGCACAGATTAGCATGTAGTGCTATAAAGTATGCTTTTATATAAGAAACATGGCACTCTGACACTCCTCCCACTCTTCCTTTTAACAAAATATATCAGCCCTTGCATACGAGCATATTATAATCCTGGACTATATTATGTTAGTCGGATTTGAGTGTGAATGTCAAATACGGGTTATTCAATTTTTTTTCTTCAATATTTTCATATATTTGAAAGATTATATCTCTATATTCATGTCCCGATATGACTATGAGCTAAGGGTGTCAGACATAAATACTTCAAAAAAAAAAATGAAAATTTGGAGCAACATAAATCCTGGATATCCTAGGATTTTGCAATGAATTTTCACAATATTAATGATACCAAAATCATGGAGAAACCAGCATCACTGCAATAGTATTCTTCCTTTTGGCTGATACAATATCTTCAAAGTATTTTTTTTTTCCAGTTTACAAGAGATTTTGTACCAAAATTCCAAACAAATGTTCATAGCACAAAATCAGCACAAACTCAAACAAGAAAAAGTCTGGAGAAATATATATATATATATATATATATAGAATAATATGGATTAATCATAAATTATCCAACACTACTCAAATTTCCTTGTACCACATCTTTGTTTCCTGGAAGGTTCCATTGCATGACATTCTCTACAGGCCAACAAAAATAACCTGAAAAATCTCAGGCAAGGCCCTGATTTTCCCCTAGTTGAACTCTTTTCTTGATGATTATCACCTTGTTTCTTAGCTCTCCAAGCAGCTTCTTTCACCACAAACCCAGCACTATTTTTCTTCCTGGAAACCTCACGTTTCAAAACAGGCACTGCAGTAATATATTGCCATCTATGGGAATCCCCATATAGTTGAGCAGTTACAAGTTTGCTTGCTTTATTACATGCTTGGTTTTTGTTATGGTACAATAATCTCCTCTCTGAATTGTCACTTAAGCTTGTTCTTGCACTGCTGCAACTGCTTCTTCTGCTGTTAGAACTGTTACTTCTTGAAGACATTAATGAATACTTGCTGTTAATGCTGCTTGTTCTGCTTGTCCCAAGAGAACTATGATCAGCTACTGCTGCAACCATTGTTGTTGTTGCAGAAGGTTGTAAAGGAAAAGGGTGTGGCAAGAGTCGACCATTGAAGAAAAGATGATCAGCTGGTGAGGTTCTATATGGATCTTGATGAGAAGGTGAATCCGGTGTAGTAAAACACCCAAATTCGAAATCAGAATCTTGGTGTTGAATATTTGGGGTGCTAGGGAAGGAGAATAACTCACCAGAGCTTGGCCTTTTCCTGCGATTTTCCATGGAAGATTTTGATTATACACTGTTTTTCTTTTTCTTTTGTGTGGGAGTTTGGAGTGCATGAGTAAGCTTGTGTACTTGTATTTATATTAAGGAAGTAAGTTGATGATAGAATGATAGGAACAACTTGTAGACCTTGCATTCATGTTGTCTTCGTATTAATTTTTCGTGTCATATCGTTATTATTTTTCTTGTATCGTGTTTATGTCGTGTAATTGTATCATGTGTTAAGGTCTAGATGGGACAGCTTGGAGTGATATGGGCCCTTTGTTGGGTGATTCTGATGGGTTTTGGTGGTTTAAATCATGAAGTCATTCTTGCCAACTCAAGCTTATTCTAGCACATGGAGAGCTTGGTGTTGTAATAATATTTGATAGTGTGTGGGATATATTCCCAAATCTGTGTCTTAAATGATTCAAAATAAGGTTCATTCATCATTGACCATAGCTTAAGATCTAGTCCAATCATCTGAATCACCTTGTTCTAATGAATTCTTTACAATTTTGTCTTCAAAATATATAGTAAGGGATTGGATATATTCTTTTTCATTTTTGGTGCAAATTACTAGCTTTTGCCTCAAACTTAAAAATTTGCACAGAAATCTCATTCCACCCTTATCACTTGAGTTAACATGATATTCAGGTTAGAGCAATGTATTTTACTTATATACCCGGGATTTAATTTAGTTAGTTCTTGCAATCACTTTTAAGAGGTGACATCTAACAGGTTTAGTATTCGAATCCCAGCATATGCAATCACTTCCCCTATCTCTAAATTGCATCCTCTTTTATAAAAAAAATATTTTAATTATTAAAAAAAATACCAATACCATATATAGTAACCAAATTCATTGCTTCAACACTTTACAAGGCAAATTTATCAATCTTGAGTTATAGAATTGCCAAAATGAGGCGCCCAAAGGCTTATGGTATCTAGTTTGATCAAATTCAGTGGCATTTCTCTTTAGATTTTATATATCCACTTGCTTTTGTTTTTATGAGTAGACACAGCCTCCCAAAAATACTCTTCCATATAAAGCAAAAAAAGAGCTTTTTAGACCATAGATAGGAGAGACATTGACTACTTAATTGCCCTAAAACAATTGTTAAGTTAATGCTAATAAGTACCAACTTATTGGATTGTTTAGGCTCTCTTCAAGACCATGGCTATGATGGGATCAACAAAGCAAACTTTTCTTTGTTGTTGTGGAAGCAAAGGCTCATCAAAAATGAAAAAAAAGAAAGAAACCAAGTTTATTTTATTTCATTTTATTTGAATTTCATCAAACACTTTGGACCAATCCAAGAAATGTGGACAAAGAGCTCCTTAAGAAATTTCCTTTGTCTCCCATTTGGGTTTCTTTGGAGGAACTTTTGGACCCATATGAGTTCATCATGCCTTTGGGACCACCAGCAGTCAGCCAAAATTTGGTCTATTTGTTTGCCCCCACAAGCAAGCAAGTAAGCAAGCTTATTATTTTTTCAATCTTTCTCAATCTTTTTCCTTTGTTGATACTCTTAAAATTGGCTGTGGAGATGGTAGGTCCATTGTTTTAGAGGAATGGGTTTAGTTGACTCTTGAGCCAACTTTTGACCAACAGCTGCTTCATTCTTTATTTAATAGGCTTTCTTTGAGGTAGACCTACTTATGAGTCGAGTTAGGATCGAAATTTTTTTATTTCCTTCATCTAGGTTCAATTTTGGGCGAGCTCGGTTTACTGTTCAAATAATAATAATAAATTTAAATAAAAATATTTTTTTATTAGTTAAATAGTGATCAGGCCAGGTCGATCCAAATAAAAAATATCTTTACTCAGACCCGATCCAATACGGATTCAACCTGTCGGACTGGACAAACTATCTCGACTTTTAAATAGATCTACTTTGGGCCAAGTTTTAAAGATTTGAACTAAGATTAAGGCTGACCTCAGAGTATAATGGACTCATTTTTCTTCATTCCAATTAATTGGAAAAGAAGCCCAATTTGATTACCATATAAAAGGATGAGTTCAATGGAAAGCTTTGGAGGCCTAAAGGCTTCAATAAAATATACTAATTTTGGGCTGCTAAGAGAAAACCGCCTACTTATATTTCTTATAATTTTATTTTTTATTTTAAAAAAACAGAGATTCGAATTCTACTACTTAAATAAAACAAGTATACAGTAATTATTAAGTTAAATGCTCGAATATTAAATCTAATGAATTTTCACATTGAAAAGGTTTTATTTTTTAAAGATAAATATTTGTGACAGCCCATCTTATAATGTACAAAAATCTTATCCTTTAGTTGATCAACATTTATAAGAAGGCACTATGCAAATTCATGCATAAAAAAAAAAAAAAAAAAACTTTTGGGATGAGAAATTGAGTGTCAAACTGACATTGATTAATCTTTTGTCAATGATGGTTTCATGATGAACAAAACAAAAATAATAATTTAAAAAATATTTGATAATGTATTAAAAAATTTCAACAATTTAATTTATTTAATGAGTTTAATAATTCATATTAAAAATTACTTTGACAACCCTTAGAAGATCATCCTAGAAGACATCAACAACAAATATACTGAAAAAAACAGTTGATTTAGGCCAAGGCGGTTGATTGAACTCGTATGTCTAGTTACCCGAACTCTTATTTTTTACCCAAACTTTCCAGATGAGGGTGCCGATCTTTTTTGCAAACTAACAATTCGATCACAATTAATGAAACTCTAGTTAATCGAACTCCTTAACTTTTTTTTTTTTTTTTTTTTATAAATATTCATATTCGATATTTATGTCTAACACGTATTTATGAGTATGAAATATGATCTTTTAAATATATAATTTTGTCCTAAAGGATTAGGTGTTTGTCAGCAAAAGTTCGAGAGCTGGTAAAGGAAATAAGCCAAAAAATATATGAAAAATATGAAAAAAAATTAATTAAACATACTCGTATCAGACACATATCTGTATCAAACATTCACTCCAATTCAAACAACATAAATTAATTTTTTTTTTTTGTCATTTTACTCAAGGTTACGCCCTCCTTTTCTTGATAAAAGAAAAAGCTGCAAGTCCTGTTGTCATTTCAAGGGATGTTGCACGTGTTGATGGGGCAGTTGGCAGTGGCAAGGGCATTTGGTGACAAGAGTTTCAAGGAACATCTTATACTTGTTTTATCTGCAGCAAAGCACCCATCTGAGGAGGCTGTTAAGAGGAATAGCACAGATGACATTTCCTGCATTGTTGTAAGATTTTAGTGATCTTTAAGTGTGGCTTATGTTAACCGGATTCAGAAGTGAGTATCCGACAGAGTATGTGTCCGATACATATATATTTATTTTTAAAGTTTTTTCAAAAGATTCCCGTACCAATATTTGAATATGTGTTGGACACTGTTAAAATAATAAATGTAATTAGAGTAATCTTAGAAATTCTGATTTGATTATGATTATGATTACGATTCAAATTACTATTCGAATATTATTGTAATTATTACTGTGGTAATTCTTTCATTAGATGGTGAGAACCCTCATATATAAATAGGACACTCCTGTATAGATTTTTATACAATTCAATAATATCATCAATGTTACCCTTTGAGTCTATTCCGTGGATGTTGTAATCTTGCTTTCTCTCTTCTTTCTTCTTTTCTAACAGGTAACATAGAACGGGGCAATTCTTTTCGGATGATGTGCAAGCACCTTGTTATGTTAATAGAATGTTATGCATATTTTGTGTGCTTTTATACATAAGCAAAATGTACTGAAGCTGAACTAAATGAGGTTCAGATTTAATTTACAGATTGTTCTACTCAGTTGCTTCTGCCATTGCATCAATGTTTACTTGTATTTTGTATGAATGTGAATTTCAACATAGCAAAAAGAAAATTCGAAATGAGCCTTAAGTTTAAAGAATTCTCTACTATTATTCCAAAAAAAAATTGAATTTCTAGCATTAGAACATTCCATCCTAGCTTACGCATGGCTTCTGCAGTTCAGCCGATCGATTCGAATGCCTAACCCCATTAAAATTTCAGAATTTCTATTGACAGACAAATTTTCCCTCGGATGTTTTTCTTCCATAGATTCCAGAAACCATCATCCAGGTAAATGTGGAAGCAGAAATGAAGTTGCTGTTTAACATGTTTTTTTTCATGATTATCAGTCTTCAATGATATTCATCACATGAATAGATATATCAGAGGTTGATTGGTTTCAGAAAATAGAGAATTCGGATTTTAAGTCGATTGGGGTTGGGCCAAGTTTTATGTAAGTTGAGATAGGTTGTTCTTGTCACTTTTACACTGTCAAAGATAATAATTAACCAGGTTTGAGTTCTAGATTAAATCTTAGGGCCTTGGCTTTATAATTTGATCCAATGTATCAATTCATATCCATTACTTGAAAACAAATGCCATGGTTAGCAATCAACTAGTTCATAGGGAAATATGGATATAACCATTGATACAATAGAAGACTCCATAGATGAAGGGTTATCAGCTATAGAAAGCATATATAGATTACGCAAGCTTCAGAAGCCATGATAATCGACTTCAATTTCGATGCCTGACATTGTTATTGAATCCTCCAATATCATAGTATAGTAAGTAAACTACTATATAGTGCAAGACATGAAACCATTGGATGACAGAAGAGAGGGAGCATATATATGCTGATTATATATTTTTTTATCCTTAAGCTCCTTATCTGATCTGGGAACGCTTAAAAGATGAATTGCCTATTGGAACTGTGGCTCTTTGATCATCAGCTAGGAAATGACTCTCTTTAAATTGAGTACTACTCATCCCTCTGCGACTTGAACCTTCTGCTGATGATGTTTCAGCTGAGCTCTTCCTACGCCTTTCGTTATGTCCTGCCAATCGCCTACGACAGCTCCTTTTTGCTTCATCAAACTCTGATAGCTCATGAAACCTGTGAAGTATATTGCCATATTTCATGTTTAGCTTTCTATATTAGGCTGAAAATCCAGGTATACTTTAATCAAGCCATTACCTTCACCAGAGCTGAAATGTATATATGAAAGTTTAGGACCATTTTTAAGTGATCATAGTATTTCGATTTCGGTTAATATCTTAGGTTAGAACAAGAGTGTTTTTCTTGGAATAAAAGGAAATGAATGATTTTCTTTTTTCTTTCTTTTTGATGTATTTTGTTGCAGAATATATGTAAAAGAAATAAGATTCTGAAATAAAAATCTTAGACTTTTTTATTATAAAGTGATTCTCTAACTTTAGTACAGCTTCTTGATTGGTTTTTGCTTATGCAGGGCAGTGAGTTTAGATGGTTTAAATACCAAATAAATGGGGTCTGATAAGATATTGAAGAACTGTTCAACTTAAAAGTTTAAACTGATTGTTTTGTTGATCAAGTAATTAACTTTTTAAGTGTCAAGAGTAGCTTGAATTTATATCAAAAGGATAATTGTATGAGTAACTAAAGAAATAATAATCAAATGATAAACAAAACCAAAACCTGCTGCATTGCTGACAAAAGCGCTGCCTGATACCAGCAACAACCACAAATGGCGCCTTAGCATGAATCTCACAAACTTTATGGCGCCTATGGTATCGCTTGGCATCAGATAAATCAAGCCCACATTTTTCCACTTGACAAGAAGGCGGCGACACCCCAACACCACCACTACCACCAACGCCACTAGATCCTCTCCTTCCATATCCTTTCTTCTTCTTTTCATCATCTGGAAAACCAGCCTCTTCTTCTTCTTCTTCCATGTCATTTTCAAGATCTTCAGCTATGAAATCCTTATTCATGTTTGCTTTCAAAGCACTCTTTCTTCTGAAGCCTGTAGTTTCCATTGCAGTAGAAGGAGATATATATAATGGAAAGTTTGTAGGACTTTGAAGAAATGAAGCCCAAAAAAAAAAGTGAAAAAGAAGTTGAGGACCACAAGCTTAACATTTTCTTGTTGTATGTTTGCTTGTGTGTCAGTTTAGTGTTGTATGTTGAATCATGAATGATTGGAAGTTCAAAAAAAAGCAGCTGGGAATTTGGTTTGTTCTGATATATATGCAATTACTAGAAGTTTTTTAAGCCCTAATTTTTTTTTGGGTCATCAATGAATCTCTCACAAACTCAATTATTGCTTCTCCAAAAGTAGTTTCAATTCAGGGTGATGTTTTGGTTATAATTATGATGGTTCAATCATTCAGTGTTGGGAAATTTTTTGAGTCAAAATTAAATGAAATTTCTTAAAGTTTCAAAAACTATATTTTAAACTCTAAACTCTAATAATCTATCTTTTGCCGACAGCCGTGTTAACTGTTTGTAAATTTCAAAAAATTTTAATCGTTGGTAGTCTCAATTATATAAAAAAAAAACTTATTTATTATGTTATATTTTGAGAATATAAATTTAAAAATTTAGATTTGAATTTTATTTATTATATAAATTGTGAAAATAAAATACATATATTATGTATAAATGAGTTAAGATTCAATATGATTATATATTTGAAAGATATAAAAACATAAATTTTAAATTCACAAATAGTTATAAATAATTCAAATTTATCACTAAATAAATATCCAATAAATTAATAAATTCATAAACATATATTTTATTTACCATTTATATTATTTTTAAATTTTAAAATTTAAATTCTCAGTTTGGATTCTATTGTCCCTACTATTTGAAATTTGGATGATTATGGCACATGTTTCACACAGATGAGGAAAGCATAAAAACCTTACAGATGGATTCATTATCTATTTGACCTCAGCAAAGCTCTCATTGGACAGTACACTGTAATTGTTTCAAATCACTAAACCTATGGTCTGAGTTATCTTCCTATATTATATAATCCAAGATAGCCGACTCTTCAAATTTTTTTTTTTAATATTTGTGTCGACATATATGGTTAACGTATGTTCGGATATAAATATATGAATATAATTTTTTCAATATATAAAAATTAAAAATATATATATATTTATATTCGATATTCATATCCAAATTCGAATAACATCTGTTTGTTGTGCGGAACTAAAACGAGATTACTAAAACCGATAAAAAAAAACACACTGAAAAAACACCGATAGTTTTACGTGGTTCGGCCAATATGCCTACGTCCACGGGAGGAGGAGCAAAGCTTTGTATTTATCGGAGATGGAGTATTACAAGAGATACGTATTACAAGTGCTCTCTATAGCACACACTCAACCGGGAAGGGCTCTCTCTAGAGCTCTCACATCTCTACCGGGAGGGAGCTCTTGGAGCTCACCTTTGGAGCTCTCCAACTCTATCTCACTCACACTCTCTCAACTCACTCATTTTTCTCTCTCACTCTACATGGCCTTTTATAGGCACCATCCATGGTGTGAACACATAGTTAATGGCAAACAAAGTAGCCACCATCCACCAACTATTATGGTGGGAACACATAGCTAGTGGCAAACAAAGTAGCCACCATCCACCAACTATCTTGGTCTACCATCCACCAACTATGGTTGGTGGTAGCCTCCATTATTGACCTTAGTTGGTGGCTTTGGTGGAAGCTTCCTTGGTTAACTTTGAGCCATATTCAACAATCTCCACCTTGGCGAGAATCCACAGAGAGAATTCACTGATCAGAGCTTCCTCCTTTCTCCTTCAGGTGTCATATACACCATTACACACATCAGGGCAACTTCTGCATTGGCATGATCCATCAATGCACTGAGCCTGAGTCAATTTTTCTGTCTATTCTAATCTCCTTCCCAAGAATTTTCTTAGCTTCTCCAAGATCCTTCATCTCGAACTCTGAGCTCAGTTGAGCCTTCAGCCTGTCGATCTCCACCTTGCCTTTTTCAGCAGATAGACAAATGATCCATCTTGAAGTTTCCGGAAATAAACATAGTGATCAAATTGACTGTGTGTGTACTTTTCATCCTGTCATGAAACAGTCCAACCGTTTGTACAGCTGTCACGGGATTGTTTCAGACCATACAGTGACCGGTTCAACTTGCTTTTGTAATCTTTGCGACCGGGGACTCCAAAACCATCTGGTTGAGTCATATAAATTTCCTCCTCTAAGGAACCATGGAGGAATGCAGTTTTTACATCAAGTTGAACTATCTCTAGGTTATACAGTGCTACTAAAGCCAATAAGATCCGAATAGATGCATGCTTAACAACAGGTGAAAATACCTCATTGTAGTCTATTCCTTCTTTTTGAGCCTAACCTTTGGCTACCAATCTGGCTTTGTATCTGATGCTGTCTTTGCCGGTAGCACTCTCCTTTTTGGCAAAGACCCATTTGCACCCAATTGATCTTTTGAGTGTTGGAAGTGGAACCAACTTCCAAGTCTGATTTTGATGAAGTGATGTCATCTCTTCATCCATCGCCTCCTTCCACTGGGCATGCTCAGGGCTGTTTACAGCTTCTTTGTAATTGATCGGAACATCATCATCAATTACTGGAAGAGCGTATGCTACCATGTCTGTGTACCGAGCAGGTTTCCGAATATGTCTATTCGGTCTACTGGTGGCAACTGATTCAGGTTGCTGAAAGATTTCCGGTGATGACTCCTCCACTTCAGTTAAGGTGTCATCAGATTCTGGTTCAGATTCATCGAAATTTTGACCAGCATCTTCTGATTCAAACTCCACCTGCTTTAGAGAATCATGGTTCACATTCTCTGGAGTTGACAGTTTCAGCATTACAGATTCGTCAAAGGCAACATCTCGGCTTACGATGACTTTCTTTGACTCAGGGTTCCACAGTCGGACTGCTTTTAGTCCTTCACTAAAGCCCAAGAAGACAGCTTTCTTGGCTCTAGGATCCAGTTAAGCATCCGAAAAACAGCCGATCCGGTTTTAAGACTCTACCTCTAAGGATTTTCCAATCCATGCATCCAATGCTGTAGAGGGTAGTCAGTTGATACTCTAAGAGGCCAAGCCTCTACTCAAAATGCCTTTCTCAAGCCTCACTGAGATAACTCGAACTCTATCAACCAAAGTTCTAATCATCCGTTCTGCACCTCCATTCTATCGTGGAGTGCCCGGAGCTTCAAAGTGTCTGATCTTCACTTTGAGGAACGGATAATCGCCAATATCAGATCTCAGTATTTTGAGCTTTTATCACAATCGACCTCTCTTGTCAGGACAACCTTTCCTCTAGTGTCCAACACTAGGCACACTCGTCCCTTGCAGATTGTCGATGACACTTTTCCTAGACAGGATCTTCATCCATCTATCGGTCCTTCGCGGATTAACAGGATTCTTCTCCTAGATAGGATATCCACCGCCTACTGGACTGGACTGGACATGATCTTCACCGTCTACTGGTCCTTCGCGGATTAACAGGATTCTTCTCCTAGATAGGATATCCACCGCCTACTGGACTGGACTGGACATGATCTTCACCATCTACTGGTCCTTCGCGGATTAACAGGATTCTTCTCCTAGATAGGATATCCACCGCCTACTGGACTGGACTAGACAGGATCTTCACCGTCCACTGGTCCTTCGCGGATTAACAGGATTCTTCTCCTAGATAGGATATCCACCGCCTACTGGACTGGACTGGACTGGACAGGTTCTTCACCGTCCACTGGTCCTTCGCGGATTAACAGGATTCTTCTCCTAGATAGGATATCCACCGCCTACTGGACTGGACTGGACATGATCTTCACCGTCTACTGGTCCTTCGCGGATTAACAGGATTCTTCTCCTAGATAGGATATCCACCGCCTACTGGACTGGACTGGACATGATCTTCACCGTCTACTGGTCCTTCGCGGATTAACAGGATTCTTCTCCTAGATAGGATATCCACCGCCTACTGGACTGGACTGGACAGGATCTTCACCGTCCACTGGTCCTTCGCGGATTAACAGGATTCTTCTCCTAGATAGGATATCCACCGCCTACTGGACTGGACTTGACAGGATCTTCACCTTCTACTGGACGGGATCTTCACTGTCTACTGAACTGGACTGGACAGGATCTTCACCTCCTACTGGACGGGATCTTCACTGTCTACTGAATTGGACTGGACAGGATCTTCACCTTCTACTGGACGGGATCTCCACCGTCTACCGGACTAGACGGGGTCTTCACCTCCTACTGGAAGGGATCTTCACTGTCTACTGAATTGGACTGGACAGGATCTTCACCTCCTACTGGACGGGATCTTCACTGTCTACTGAACTGGACTGGACAGGATCTTCACCTCCTACTGGACGGGATCTTCACTGTCTACTGAATTGGACCGGACAGGATCTTCACCTTCTACTGGACGGGATCTCCACCGTCTACCGGACTAGACGGGGTCTTCACCTCCTACTGGAAGGGATCTTCACTGTCTACTGGTCCTTCGCGGACTCACAGGTCCAGTACTTCGCACTGCCACATGCCAAAGTTACGTGGTGCCATCAAATTTCTCCACCTCGAACTTTGCAGTGGTCATCGAGTTCTTTCTGATGTAAGAACTTGATGGTGCGCTGCTGGTTGTTTCAGTTGTCTCTAATGATTCTGCCATGGTAATAAAACAAAATTACCAACTCAGAGTTTTTCCGTTACCTTTATGGAAAAACGGATGCCGCGGTTGAGTCCGGAATAGTCAAAATAGCCAGGAACGGGTCCAACTGTGTAAATTTTGGACACACGGTGAATATTCTGCGAATATTCTGCTGCAGGTGGCTCGAAATGGACTCGGTTTAGCTCAACCGGCTCGGAAAAGTCTCGGAATAGTGTTCTGAAATGGCTCAAAAAATGGCCCAAAAAAGTTGGTCGGAGCTACGGCGGCGCGTGGGGCGTGTGCGGTGGCGCGTGCGGCGGCGCGTGCGGCGGCGCGTGGGCGCGTGCAGGCTGGTGGTGACCGACGCGTGGGCTTCACGCGCCTTCATCCTCTGGAGCGCGTGGGCGAGTGAGGCCCACTCGCGATTCTTCTGGCGGCGTGTGTGGGCGCGTGCGGCCTCCTCTGGTGCTCCGGTTGATTCTGCTGCACTCCTCTCAACGACCTCTTCAACCTGGTATTTTTAAAACACAAATTGGAGCACTTTTGGAAAAACGGACAGAATCGAACAAACTCGGTTTTACGTAAAATTTGGCTCTGATACCAATTTGTTGTGCGGAACTAAAACGAGATTACTAAAACCGATAAAAAAAACACACTGAAAAAACACCGATAGTTTTACGTGGTTCGGCCAATATGCCTACGTCCACGGGAGGAGGAGCAAAGCTTTGTATTTATCGGAGATGGAGTATTACAAGAGATACGTATTACAAGTGCTCTCTATAGCACACACTCAACCGGGAGGGGCTCTCTCTAGAGCTCTCACATCTCTACCGGGAGGGAGCTCTTGGAGCTCACCTTTGGAGCTCTCCAACTCTATCTCACTCACACTCTCTCAACTCACTCATTTTTCTCTCTCACTCTACATGGCCTTTTATAGGCACCATCCATGGTGTGAACACATAGTTAGTGGCAAACAAAGTAGCCACCATCCACCAACTATTATGGTGGGAACACATAGCTAGTGGCAAACAAAGTAGCCACCATCCACCAACTATCTTGGTCTACCATCCACCAACTATGGTTGGTGGTAGCCTCCATTATTAACCTTGGTTGGTGGCTTTGGTGGAAGCTTCCTTGGTTAACTTTGAGCCATATTCAACACTGTTAAACCTAAAAAAGTTGTTATTCTTAAAACTAACTCGAATTTGTCAATAACTGTGATCTATCGATAAAATATTAAATTCTTAATTTAAGCTGTAAAGATTCAATTTCTGTCAGGTTCAATTACCAAAAACAAATTTGATTTGCAAAATGAGAGAAACCATTGTTTAGTTTTTCAGGTACAATAGTTGAGAACAAATTCTTACAGCTTGTAAAATTTAACACCTGTTGCTGAGAGACGCTTGAGAGAGACATATCAAAAGAGTCATTGAAATGATGATATTATGTTGCTCTGATTTTTTATTTTTTTAAAATATTTATATTTGATATTTGTATTCAATGCATATTCGAATATGAATATGAAGATATGATTCACTAAGAATCCTCCAAATACATAGAAAAACTAAAAAAAAATTGAATATATCCGTATCGAATACATATTTATATCCGTCACTCACACTTGAATTCGAATAATATAACTGTACAGCACCAAAACTTAAAAAAAAAAAAAAAAAAAAAAAAAAATCTGCGTCTTTGGGTTGGACAAGCTTTTAATGTCACAGAGTACTCTATGCTTTTTCTCCATTTCAAATGGGCTATAGCTCTCCAAACTTTACCCCATGCTTTATTCCCCTATCCTACTTTATATACATCTGTCTTTACCAGATGTGAAAGCAATATTTCCTTTGATTTCAATGAGTATATCATTGAATTTTCATTTCATGGATGAATGTAAAAAACTCATCAATTTAACAGTACAACTGGGGGATATAGCTAGAAAAAAAAAATTGACATTGGCACAACATAAGGTTTCACATGGCAATTGTACTAGGGTACTCAATAAAATTGTTCAGCTCAACCCTTTCTATTGCAAAATGATATATATTTTTTCTCAATTTAAATTTGATAATTCGTGTATGCATATCATATTTCGTGTAAATATAAAGATATCACAAATTATTAAATGTGATCAAAATCTTAAACATAAATATAATATGTATACTAAATATATCATATTATTCGTGTTTAAATTTATCGTATCGTATTTATTAAACATGTCATGCCTTATCATTTAGTGAAAAATATGTCACTCTATCATTTCACTCTCATATCTCATTTACTAGTTACTATCATTAATGTCTTGTCTTAGATTAAACAATGAACAGTAAGATAGGGGAGTCATTAGTGGGAGAATAGTACTCCATAAAAGAAAAATATCAGATCTTTTACTATAAAAGAAAAACAATACTCCATAAACAGCTAAATGGCCCCATATATATCTTCTGTAAACTGTTGGATCAAATACTTATTTGCAGATTGATACCACCCTCAAAACAATAAAAAAAATTGGTTTAACTAATTGACAAAGAGGTGATGTAAACTTGTATTCAAAATCAAATTCAATTCAATTAACTTTTTTTCTTTTAGGAATTGAATCTTAATTATTAAAATTAAAAATTCAACATTTTAGTCAATTTTATTTTTTTGTTTTAATAACTTAAATTCGAGTGATTCATGATTTAATATAATTGATTCATACAGTCATTTTATCTAATCGATCTGAAATTCAAATTTTAATATTTATAATTATTTATTTATTTATTTTCAAGTTACGATTCGAGTAATAACAATTTTTTTTTTTTTACTTAGGGTAAAAAGTTAATTCGAGAAAGCTTATCGATAAAATGTTGAGACGACGAAGAGAACAGAGACATGAAAGATCTAAATGGCTGCCAACTATAAACACACATCAAATACATCATTGATTCCGCCCATAGGTCCTATCTATCTTCTACCTTTCATCTCTCCACTCTTCCGCGTCGCTCTTTTTTGGGTCATCACAAATGCTTTACATCTATCTTTCAACATCATTTTTTTGTCCATGTTTTCTTCACAACTATATATACCATCAAATTCCTCCCATCAGTCTCATTTTTTTAGTTGGGTTTTGGTCCATTTCCATCATCTTAGATTCTTTTGATTTTTTTTGTTTTTTGTTTTGTTTCTTTTACTTATTCCTAGACCTGCTCATGAGTTGAGCAGTCCGCTCAGCCCGACAAATACGGTTCGTATTGAATTGAGTTTGAGCAGGATATTTTATGATCCAGATCGATACGAATCACTGTTTAAATAATAATAATAAATTATTTAAATTTAATTATAAAAAGATATAAATATTAATATAAAAATAAATTTTTTATATTTTTAATATTATATGAACAATAACCTGAGCCGGGTCTAGGTAAGATAAAAAAAAGGGGCCACGGCTTGGCCATGAGTAGATCTACTCTTAAAAATTAGACTTGAACAAAATATAAGCATAGAAAAACATAGGGGATGTATGACTTTGCATCAAATTTTAGTTTTAATTTCCCATTTCTTATTACCCAATTTCAACTTTTTTTTTTATAAAAAATGTCGCAGTCTGAAACTAAGAGAAGAGATTGCAAATAACGAAATATGCCACCTTTTAAAAGTGATTGTATAAACCAACTAAACTAAACTCTAGATCTCTAATTTTTCATTTTCCATCTTCTTTTTCCTTCTCATAAGAAGATATAGCCATGGGTTTCTTTTTTTTTTTTTTTCTAAAGAATATATTTCAACTTAGTGAAGGGATAAATGTAGGATAAATTAGAGGCATTAAGGAATTTAAGGTAAGTTTGGAACCTATGATGAGAGAACCATTTATAAAGAAAGGATATACAGCTGTTTGATGAGACATATATTATCTTTAGGTCTTTTTCAACAACATTCTTTCTAAAATGCTAGTATTTGGATTGTACATATGAAATTTCATGGTATTCTTTTACATCTTTTGATTTTTTTTTTCCTTTTTTTTTTTTAATTTGGTTTATTTTTTCTCAACCATTTTTTTTGTTTTTGAAAAATTAAACAAAATAAAATAGGTTTTCATCCTACAAATAAAAATTTTACGATATGGTCGAAAGTGAAAAAATACACTAAAAGAAACACAAAAAATTAAAATAACATATATTTGACTTTGAAAAATATTTAAATATATAATGTTTATAAGCAAATGACCTACTTTTTTTTTTGTTGTTGTCCAAAGAATACCCACATTTTGCTTTAAAATGATTGATTTGGTGATGCCTTCTACTCTCTTCCTTTGGAATGAATTCTTTTCACAAAGGCTATAAAATCTATAGACTGGCTCTTTCCTCCTTTGCTTTCTTATCGCATTTTATAGTATCAATATCCTTCTTTCCACATTGAATTTATTTATTTTTTATTTATGTATGTAGACAGGGGATCATATTCCAAGAGTCTTGTTTTTCTCCATCAAACCATGCAAATCGACAAACAATGGAGAATTTTTCCATGGCCAAGGATTGGCTGATAGTACTATATTTAGTGCACCACCAATATTGCCTTTTCATTTGAACAAAGGATTTATATTTAATGAATTCTCAGTGTATAAATTTATATTTACTTGTTAAAATTAAGGTTTGGGATTTAGGATTTTCAGATTTAGAATTTAGAATTTAAAGTTTTAGAGTTTAAAGTTTATTTTTAATGAAATGTCACCGTAAGATTCACTATCAATGTATAGAAACAAAAATGACATGTGTTTTGAAAGGGAGAACTGATTTTTGACCTCCAAATTTTATGATTTTGTAACTAAATTTAGTCAATGATCCATTGCTATCCAATTTCAGTGTATGATCATGTTGTATAGATTCAATAGTTTAGTTGGTATATATGAACGTGAATTTCGAACACTTTTAAAGTCGATTCCAATTAAAGACATTTACCGTATTAGAATCATAAAATAATGAAATATTTTTATAACAAAAATAAAATTTCGTTGTGTAAACCCCAACTATTAGAAAAAAATTTCTTTCAAAGCGAGTGTTCATCGGACAAATTTTCATAAGACAATTGTCACTGCTCATGAATTTGAACTTGGATAATCTATCCTTGATTAAGATGAAGCTTGAATGATGAATGAAATTAAATGGAAGTTCGAACCAATTAATGTTGAAAAATTAGCGAATGAAATTAAATGAAAGTCTGAAATTGACTGATGTAAAGAATCAGTAAATGAGTTATGGTTAAAAATGAATGAACTTTACATTCTAAGACTTCATTTGAAAGTCCGATTAAAAACACTCATCGTACTAAAATCATAAAATTATGAAGCATTTTAATAACAAAAATGAATTTCATCGTGAAACTACAGCTACTAAAAATGTATTTTCTGCCACCTCTCCACCGCCTTTTTAATGCCATCTTTAGCAGCAGTGTCCGCTGCGAAGCGGGTGGCGCTGCCTTGCGGCCGCCCTTCTCCGGTGGCAAATGATAATTGATGTTTGGCTTCGTACATAACATGCATGCCTAGAATATAATTGTAGGACACATCGTGAAACCCTAAAACATTTCTAAATTAGCATTTTCGATTGGACACATTTTTTTTTTCTTTGGTTCATTTTTGTCAGCTAATACATCAATAAATGCATTTGGAGCAATTATTTAGAAAACCCAATTTAATAATGTTATATATATATATATATATATGAGTTTAATTCTTATAAATGGATCCTTTTTCTTTCTTTCTTTCTTTCTCTCTCTCTCTCTCTCTATCTATATATATATATATATATATATAAATCAAAATTATAGCTCTTCCTATCAACAGAAATTTAATTCTTTCTTCTTTTAGACCAAAAAAAATTCATGCAAATATTTGAAATATTAATTTTCCGTACATACTTGAAAACAATTAATCTAGTACTAATTAATAAGTAATCCTGAACAAATAAATTTAGAATGAATTAAAAAAATTATTCTTACTTCTGCACGTTATAAGTTCATAAGCAGTTGATAAGAAAGCCTTGGTACCCTGAGCCTGAGGCAAGAATTTTGGGATGTTGAAGACAGCTTTCTTAATCTGCCCAAAAAGTTGGGTTAAAATATTTAGATAGTTCTTGTATTATAATCAAAAGTGTATTTTAGTTTTTGTATTATAAAAGTAAATAATTTAATCTTTATACATTTAAAATTGGTGCAAAAAAAGTAAAATTGGTAACTGTATTAATGGAAAATCGTCTAATTACTGACGTTGATATGTGAAACTGAAAGAATAAATGAGTTAGAAAAAAATGATGACACGTCAAATTTTTTGGTCAAGTGGAATTTAAAAATTGACAGAATAGATGACTTAGAAAAAAAATGATGACATGTTTTTATGAGTAAGAGAAAGATTTGGGTAAAAACAAAATTATGTTTTTCTAAATTTCACTTGAGTAAAAAAATTTGACACGTCATCATTTTTTTTTCCTAGTAATCTTTTCTGTCAGTTTCATATGTCCATTTCAACATTTAGACGATTTTTCATTAACACTATTACCAATTTTACTTCTTTGCACCAATTTCAAACGTATAAAAATTAAATTACTCACTTTTATAGTAAAGAAACTAAAATGTATTTTTGACAATAATACAGAGACTGTTTAAGTACTTTAACCCAAAAAATTGCTTCCATTTTTCTTGTATAAAACTTTTGTTGGTGCTTAAAACTATTATTCTCTTGCACCTCTTCACAAGGGTTCCTAATTATACTCTCAAGTATTTTTTTTATGTTAAAAAAGTGACATGTGAGAGTTTGATCATGGTTGTATATAGTAAATTTGATCATTTATGTATACGTATCGTATTTTGTATTTTTTATGTAATTGTGTAAATATAAATATAGTATAAATTATTAAAAGTATCAAAATTTTAAATACGAATATGAAATATATATATGAAATATATCATATTTATTATATTATTTTTATATTTATTAAACGTATAATTTTCGTGAGACGGTATCGATTAGGATTCAGAATTCAGGACTCTGGCTAGGATGTTTCCTATGGGTTAAGTCTAGATTTCTGTTTGGGCTTCAATTTTAGGTCCATAAGTAAGGTTTAGGTTTTGATAGTTTGATCATGGACTCATAGTCATGGTTTTGGTATGCTTTGGTTGGTCTCATTCAGGCCCAGGCCTTAACATTTTTTCCAGCCCCAAAGCTTAAACTTTTTTAATTTTTTTATTACTAAGATGATTTTTGAACAGATAATTTGAGCTTAATTTTTTTTGAGTTAGAAGTATATGTATTTTATTTTATTAGTGGATCACATTTATGAACAAAAAGCTGGAGGAGATTGAACCGGTGGGCTGCTGGTTTCCGATTCAATCAATCTATTTGGTTTAATTAATCGATTCGATTAAAGATTGAAATTTTGATTTTTTAATATTTAATAAAAATATAGACTTGATTTAATGATTAAATCTTTAGCTTGAATACAAAAAACCAAGGATTCAAATCTCATTATTTGCTTTTTTTTTTTTTTTAATTTTAAAATAATATAAAAAATTTTAAACTGATTTAACATTTAACCAATTCGATTCAATCGGGTGTTTGACTGATTCGATTTTTTATTTTTTGTATGTTATTGAACTAGATAAGTCATCGATTCTGTTCCAACCAATTTGATTTTTTATACATGGGATCAAATTAAGCAAGATTTTTAAGTTAAAAACATAATCAAATTAAATTCATTCAATCATATAGGTCACCAAACTTACATCAATTATTAAATAAAATGTTCGGATACACATATTTGGTATTAAGAAAATGTTGAATACACTTAAAAATTACTGCTATATATTTTATTTGGTATAGGCTCTTCGAATTTTGTAAGGAATATATTGTTCATATATTTTTTTTTAATTTGGCGATAATATTGCATTAAATGAAAGAAAAAAAAAATTTAATAGAAATTTAATTAATTGTAACAGTATTTATAGACACTAAAACCTTTATAAATTATAAATTGTCGAGGGATCATTATATTGGATGTTGATGTGATAATTTTAAAAATGATATGTTTAATAAATATAAAAATAATATAATAAACACCATAATTTTGATATATGTATAATTTATATTAAAAAAAAATACAAAACACAGAAAAATCTAAAGCTTAGAATATCTAACATGTCCCTTTACTTGTCATTGTCTTTTCACATCTACAACAAAAAGTAAACAGTTTTGATGTATTAAAAGGTTTTATCCCTCTCCAATAATTCAACTTCCAGGATCTTGCTTTCGGGATAGAAGAAAACACCAATATACCTCACTTGTTAAGGTGATTTTTGATCTTCCCAAACCATTGTAAAGTGTCAAATTTCTAGCTTAATTTTGAGTTGGAATTGAAGGGTTTCTAGCTAGGAGGAGATGTCGAGAAACACAAGTTTAGACAGTACTGTTGCTCTCTTATTATCAGAGGCGGCTAGCCATGAAGAAGAAAGCTGTAATTGTTGTTGGAGTAAAGCTTTGGAGTTAGAAGAAACCAAGAATCAAATTTTGTTTTCGCTTCCTGTGATCTTAACTAATGTTTGCTATTTCTCCATTACTTTGGTATCTGTCATGTTTGCTGGTCACCTTGGAGACCTTGAGCTCGCCGGCGCCACCCTCGCCAATTCTTGGGCCACCGTTACTGGCTTCGCTTTCATGGTAAATTCATTATTTTTTTCCCCCTCTTATCTCTCTTTGTGGCTATTCTTTGTGGCTATTATTACAATGTTTGTTCTTTTTCATGGAGCCGTGCCGTTCTAGTTTTCTTGATCTTGCCCTTTTGTTTTTGTTTGGTTTTAACTTTATTATTCTTTATACTACTTAACTAGTTAGGCTTGGTTTTGACTGTTTTGGGTAGCTAGAAAAGTTTAACGAAATATATATAATGACAAATATTTTTGAATTCAAAATTTAATTCGGTTGGTTCATACGATTATCTTAAAATGATAAGGTTTAATATGTTTGAATTCAAATCTCAACATTTACAACTCCTTCTTTTATCTCATTGTGACTTCATTTATAAAAAAAATTACAAATATTTTTAGATTTTATCTAAAAGCTTAATCCCCTCCACTATCAATTTTAAGAGCCTAAAACAAATATAATGGAACAAATATGTCTGCTCTTAGGATCTAACATGATACGAAAAAATAATTAAAATACGATATAAAAAAATAATTAAAATACGACACAATACAAAAAAAATAACATAATCATGACATGAATACACGAATATATCGAAATTTATATATAACGAACATGACACAAATTTGAGATTTATTTGAATAGTGTCAATTAGATCTGATAATTTCAGACACGAAACGAATATGAAAAAATAACTAAAACATAATACAACACGAAAAAATAACACTAACACAATATGAATGCACGAATGTATCAAATCTTATCAACACGACATAAAAAATAACAGGACACAAAATTAAGAGTTATTTGAATAATTTTAATTAGACTTAACAATTTCGGACCTAAACGAACACAAAAAAATAACACTAATACAATACGAATGCACGAATGTGTCAAAATTTATACATATGTAATACCTTTAATACGATTATAATACAAAAAATAACATAAATACAATATTAAAAAATTTATAAATTTAAAATAAAAAATGAAATTACTTTGCCACGTGACAAGCCACCGTCCCGAGAAATTATGATTTATTAAGATATCATTGAAATATTAGGTGAGCACAAAAAGGCTCTTTCTAGAAACCTAATTTTAGTCTATTGTTAAAAATATTTCTGCATCACACACACAAACAACTATATAAAGCAAAAGTAAGTATGGCCTATAGTCCAATTTGTATGCTTTTAGATATAAAATAATTTCTATATGACACACTTCTTTTTTGTTCAAGCCAAGAGAGAGAGTCTTGCACTGCTTCAAATACTTCCAAAACACTTTAATTTCCAACCAAATCTTTGTCTCATAAATGGAAATCTCCTAGTTTTGTTGGTTCACGAGTCATTGCCCATATTAGTTCAGCTAAAATACTAAAAAAAATTCTAAATTATTTTATTTTTTAAATAATTATTTTATTTTTATTACTCAAATAAGTCCTAATTTTTTTATTTGTATATAAATAGATTTTTATTTCAAATAAAAAATTGATTTATATTAATGGTATATTTAGATCTAAATTAAAGATTAATAGTTTATTTAGGTACAAATTAAAAGTTAACGACTTATTTAAATGCAGATTAAAAATTAAAAGTTTATTTGAGTATAATAAAAATATAAAAATTTATTTAAATAGAGTGATATAATTAATAAACTTTTTGTTATTTTAGTCTATTAGTTTTTAGGCTGCTGATTGAAAATTTTGTGAGTAATTATAATAGGCTTGTCCATTTGATTGGGTTTGGTCCAATCAAAACAATCTTAGTTACTTTAGTATTAGAATGGACTATGAGAATAGAAAGTGCATATTTTCTGAAAATTTTAAGAAGTTGCAATAAACTATTTATGTTCAAAGGGTTTTTGTAAATAATCCTTCTCTTTTTCTTATTAATAATTTCTTGATCTTTTTTTTTTCTTTTTCACTAAATCATTAATTTATTGATTGAAAGTTAGCATTATTGGACCCGGCATTGTCTTAAGGTTTGACATTAAATAAAGCCTAAAAATTCAAGATTTTAAGTCACTTTTCTTGTCAAATGCTAAGCTGAGACATAGTGTTTAGAGTAGGCCATCAGTTATAACCTTACAATAACAAGTCATGAATTACTTGTTCACGAGCTGAGCCGGTCCAAATTATAAAAATATATGTTGAAGCTCGATCTAATATAAGTCGAGCCTGTTGGACCGATGGATTACTCGATTAATGAACAAATCTAAATTGGATCAAGTTAGACATTAAATACTATGTCCAAGATTTGGTTCCTTTTTTAAATGAATCTCAATTGTCCAATTTTATTTTTCGTATTATTCAAACTTTTCAAATATCAAGAGCGTTTGGACTTGACATGATAATCAGATCTATTGACAAGTCTATTCATCTCTTATAAGTTTGTGTTTCATATAAACTCTACATGATTTTAAATTATAATGTAATAATTATAAATAATATTATCACTAATTATTATCACTTATTATGTGGACAAAATTGGTGGCGGGCGGCTTTTATGGATGTTTTTTTTTTTTTGTTTATTTCTTTTTAAAAATTTGTTGAGAAAGATATTTTTTCATTTGTCAATCATATAAAAATAGAATCCTCGTGCAAATCCGTAAAGGGTCAAAGTTGAGACGCGGCAAAATGGTCCAAGTAACCAAAAGAGATATTGTAATTTGAAGCCAACATACATGATATCAAATCAAATCAATAAATTAATTGAGCATTTAGCTATCAATTTTTGGTGAAGTAATTGATATGTATTCTGCTTAGTTTGGGTGTGTTCAGAAATGCATTACCTTTGTTTACGTAAATTGATTCAGTTAATTGAATATTTATTAGTGTTTTGACAAGTATTAAAGTTTGAGTCTCATCAGCAGTCTCACTTGATGGTTGATCTGTAAACACTATTGTTAACTTTTTTTAAAATCTGTAACATATCCTGATCCTGAACTGGGATAACCTCCTTACACCTAAACTTTTTCTGACAAAAAAAATACGTTGTCTTTCAAACAAGTCATTAATTCTTCAAATGAAAAAATTATTCATTTTGGCATGTTTTAAGTAAATCTGCTCATGGGTTAGACAGCGGTTCGGATTTTTTTTTTTTACCCAGGTCCGACTTTGGGCTGGCCCCCCGATCCGATTTATTGTTCAAAAAAATAATAAATAATTAAAAAATAATTTTTATATTAATATTTATAATTAAATTTAAATAAAAAATTAATTTTTTAATAGCTGAATGGTGATTAGGACCGAGCTCACAAAATATCCTGCTCAGACCCGACCCAATACGGGTCGAGTCGGGCGGGCTGCTCGACCATGAGCAAGTCTAGTTTTAAGCTATAAAAATTATAATTTCCATATAATAAAAACTTCATTGTGTTCAAGTCTTCCACTCCAAAAAATACTTGCAAAACACTTCAATTTCGAAACCAATCTTTGGGTCAAAAATAGAAATCTCCTAGTTGTTGGTTCAAAGGTTCTTTGCCCATATTATAAGTTTTTAGACTGCTAATTATAAATTTGTGGAAATAATTACAATTGCTAGACTTTTGCATTAGATTTGGTTGGCTCAATTAGCCAATTGACCTTCACTTTGTCAGGCAGAGTGTGCAATGGGTTAGTCATTTTGGTTTCATTCAATCTTTGCACCAAACCAACACAAACTTTAGTTACTTTACTAGTATTGACTATTTCAGAAGAGAAATTGCATATTTTCTGAAAATTTGAGGGAAGTTGCAATAAACTATTATGGTGAAAGGGTTTTTGTAAATAATCCTTCTATTTTTCTTATTAAATTATTAATTGGAAGTTAGAATTAGAATTATAACAATGTTTTTTTGCAACAACCACAAATTAGAACTATTTTTTATTGTATTTTTTTTTAATTTAATATTTAGAAAGTATTTATTTTAGTATAAAATTCAAAATTAAAAAATTAGACCGAAGGTCAAACCGGTGAAATCTCTGATTATCAGTGCAAACGGTCTAATAGACCGCTTCAGTTAAAGTGAATTTAAATATTAAGTAAATAATTTAAATATTAAATAAGTATTAAATATAGTAAATACTTAATTAAAAATTTTCGTTTTCATTAGCTTTAATAAAAAAATCACAAAAAATAAAAATATAAGGATAAAATTCAATGAAATCAAAATACAAGAGGCCAAATTTAACAATCAAAATTTGTCATTTTATTCTTTTAATATTATCAAACTATGGTGCAGCGTAAAAGTATAATATAATATAAATACAAATTATTGAATGCAATATAATGAAATATTATATTCTATAGGGACCAAAAAACAATACTCACATGTTTGATGTGATATATATATATATATATATGTAATGAACAGCCTTTCATATTAGAAGGGAAGAAGATAGGATTTTCTTACAATGAATGTAGAGGTTGGTGATGGATGTAGAGAAAAAACAAAGGGAAAATGGTGGAAAAGAGTTTTGGAATATGGAGAGGCTAAGAAACAAGTATTGTTTGCAGTGCCAATGGTTTTATCTAATGTTTTTTACTTCTCAATTACTATGGTTTCTGTCATGTTTGCTGGCCACCTTGGTGAGGTTGAGCTTGCTGGTTCAACTCTTGCCAATTCATGGGCCACTGTTACTGGTTTTGCTTTCATGGTAACTCTCATTATCTCTAAATTTTGCTTTATTTTAGAGCTTGATTTCTCACTTTTATGTTATATCTAATTGGTGTCAGGAGTTTTAGTGTTGTAAGTTAAGAGTGCCCTGTTTTTATCTTAACTTACCTTAATCTGTTTGGCTAAATGATCAGTATTAAACATTTTATTTCAGTATACTAAGGATTCAATCTTTCCGAGTTCTCACCAATAAAATTTATGGTTGTGTTTGATGGACACATGTCATATAATTAAAAAAATTGCTGACATAACACCTGGTGCGTGTGCGTCAAACACAACCATAAATTCTTATTTGTGACAACTCGAAAAAGTTAAATCTTTTATAAACAAAAATAGAAGGTTTAACCTTGATCCTCACAGGTACTAATAGGTTTGGTATCAAATTGAGCATTTACTCGATCTGTTTCACTAAATTATCTTTCTTGGATTAATTTCTTATTTCATTTCAGGCAAGAATTTTTCCATCTGAAAATTTGTAATTCCATTGTTGTTTTAGACAGGACTAAGTGGAGCACTAGAGACCCTTTGTGGTCAAGGATATGGTGCAAAAATGTACAGTATGTTGGGGATTTACCTACAAGCATCCTGCATAATTTCTTTCTTTTTTTCTATTATCATATCAATCTTATGGTTCTACACTGAGCCAATCCTTGTCTTGCTTCATCAAGATCCTGAAATTTCAAGAATTGCTGCTCTTTACATGAAGTATCTCATTCCAGGTTTATTTGCTTATGGCTTTGTGCAAAACATTTTGAGGTTTCTTCAAACACAAAGCATTGTCATACCTTTGGTCTTGTTTTCTGTCATTCCTTTGGGCATTCATTTTGGGATTGTCTACTATTTGATCAATCGGACAAGTTTTGGTTTCAAAGGAGCTCCCATGGCAGCTTCAATTTCAATATGGATATCATTTCTTTTGTTAGCAATGTATGTCGTTTTGGCCAAGAAATTTGAGAACACATGGAAAGGATTGTCTTTTGAATCATTTCATTACATCCTTCTAAACTTGAAATTAGCCCTTCCCTCTGCAGCAATGGTTTGGTGAGTTTTCCAAAATTTGTTCTTTAAACATCTATTTCTAAAGTGTTAATATGTAAATTGATCATCGAACTATAAACTTTTAATGAATTGTTACTTAAAAAAAATAAATTCATAATCGGATATCTAAATTTTATTTTCGTCAAGTAAGTTAATCCAATAGATTAACGTGGCTTATTTGACTAATATTAAAATCGTCACGTGTCAGATCAATGTCACGTCAGTATTTAAAAAAAAATATTTGACTTGACATGTGACGACTTAGTATTTGATCAATTATACCACGTCAATATTTTATGTAACGGCGTTAATCCATTGAAGTAATTCGCTGAAGGAATACAAGTTCAGGTATTTGATTAAGAATTTTTTTTTTTTTTTAAGTATCAAATCGTTAAAAGATGTATAGTTCATTGATCAATTTACGTATTAACCCATTTCCAAATGCTGATCATCATCCTTTTAATGTTCAAATGTCCTACTAGTTTGGAGTTTTGGGCTTTTGAGATTCTTGTGTTCTTAGCTGGGTTGATGCCAAATTCAAAAATAACTACTTCATTGATTGCAGTATGGTAGGCTGCTCTCTTTTCTATTTTTTCATCATACATTTTCTTATCCATTTTTACCTAGCTTGATTATGGTGGATTTTAATTTGTTACTCTGATATGATCTCCAGTGTGAATACCGAAAACATTGCCTATATGATCACATATGGCCTTAGTGCTGCAGCAAGGTTAGTTTTACGGGGGTTTCAATCTCTTAATTTCCATGCCTCTGATAACAGTTAGACCGGCTCACGAGCCGGGCTGCCCGGCCCGGCTCATATTAGGTCGGGATTTTTTGTTTCGGTTCGGAACAGTATTTTTTATTAAAATAATATTATTTTATTTAATTTTAATTATAAAATATAAAATATTAATAAATTTTTTTTTATTTTTTTAAATGTAATGAACAGTGCTCACGAGCCGACGGACCGACCCGGGCCTGGGCAAGGACTTCGAAAAAATTCGGGCCTCGGCCCGGCCCACGAGCACATCTAATAACAGTAAGGATTTAAATTACGATCACGGACGTATTTTTGGTCGTGTCACGTTTATCGAATTTACGAACGTAACGGATTCTATCATGGTCAATTGCGGTGAATATAATATCGATGATGAATATCGATAGACCTGCTCAAGGGTCGGGTAGCTCGCTTGGCCCAGCTCGGCCCGTACTGGGCCAGGCTTGAGCAGGTCTTTTTCTGATCCGGCCCGGCCCAGCCCAGATCACTGTTCATAGAATAAAAAAAATTATTTAAATTTAATTATAAAAAAATATATATATTTTTTTTATTAAGGATGAACAGTGAATTCGGGCCTGTCCAGGGTTGGCCATGGGCAAAGAAGTTGAAAATTTTTCGGGCCGCGGTCTGGCCCGGCCCATGAGCGGGTCTAAATATCGGCGATGTAAAATATCGAAATCGCAAAATAACGATCATAACATCACGTTGCGATTGCTATTAAATCTCCGGATAACAGTATAAAATATATTGAGATAAGGGGAAAATTTCTTTTTTTCACAGCACAAGAGTGTCAAATGAATTGGGAGCTGGAAATCCAAACAAGGCTAAGCATGCCATGACAGTGACTCTCAAGCTTTCTATCCTTCTTGCTCTTGCAGTTGTCCTAACTTTAGCCTTTGGACATGATATTTGGGCTGGTTTCTTCAGTGATAGTCACTCAATAATCAAGAAATTTGCAGAAATGACACCATCGCTCATAGTTTCAATAGCGATTGATGCCATACAAGGCGTCTTATCAGGTTCAAAATAGATCGGATAATTCGTGTATACGTGTCATGTTTTGTGTTTAATTTTTTTTTTTTCGTATCAATCGTGTAAATATAAATACAACAAAATTATTAAATACGTTAGAATCATAACACAAATATGATACGTATATTAATCGTGTTAATCGTACAATATTTACATACATTGAATTTTGATGTTGCAGGGGTTGCCAGGGGATGTGGTTGGCAACACTTGGCTGTGTTGGCTAATTTGGGGACTTTCTACTTCATTGGCATGCCAATTGCAGTTGTTCTTGGATTCAAGTTTAAGCTATATGTTAAGGTGAGGAAACTAGGATCCCAATTAGTAGAAAATCTGCAAGTTTTTTTTTTTTGGGTAAGTTTTGTCCCACTAATTATCCCTTTTTTTGTGATTTATTCAGGGTTTATGGACAGGCTTAATATGTGGTCTATCTTGTCAAGCTGGCACCCTTATGTTGATTACATTCCCTAGAAAATGGACTAAAATTGATCTTTCAGAAGAGAAGAATAAGGAAACCCAAATTTCTGTTTAATTTTTCTTTTTTTCGGTTCCTAGTCTACCTTTAACTCCCTAATCCCTATCAACTTAACTCATGTGAAAAAATCATTACGCATTTAAATTCTCTTGAAACTCGTAATTTTCAAGAGTCTTTTCAACATGCATGTAATACTTAGTTTGCCAAATTTTTGTTTAATTAATAAGTAGTTATTTGGTTATGAGCATTTGAATCAGTGATTGATGCATGATTTTTTTACATTTACAATATTATCATATGTAGGTTAAAAAAAAAGAAAAAATAAATAAAGTTATGAACTTATTAATAAGTGAAAATGAAGAAACTATATGTCTTTGAAATATCAACTAATCACTATATCATATATTTGGATTTTTTTATGAATATCTTTGTGTCATAACGATTTTTTCGGACCGCTACGACGAATTTGATGAAAACACAAAAAATGGAGTCGCCACCAATCTTTTTTGCTAGGTGTGATTGGCCACCTATTAAAACCGATTTTAGTAAAACATTTTAAAAATAATTAAAACATTTTGTAAAACCAATTTCGAAGTCTGCGCTTTGAACCAGAGAGAAAACAAAATCGGGTTCGGGAGTCAGTTACGTGCGGGGAAGGATTAGCACCCCCGCAACGCCCGTTTAGAAAACGGTACCACTTGATCACGTGTTATCTTAAATCTCGATTTAATGGATTTAACATCGGTATTTAAAACAAATTCTCTTTTCTTTTCTTTTATTTTAAAAAAAAAACATGTTTATTATTTTTTGAATTTTCTTGAACTGTTTTTAATTTTTTAAAAATCGAAAGTGAACATAAATTTATTATCGAAAATACTCATTAAATATTCCCGACACTCTCGGTGGTATTTAACGAGATCTTCTCACCTCAAGACATCTCAAGAATCACAACCGTGATATCTTTCGAATTCCGTCGTCGGCAATTTACATCCATTTTTATTCAAATACGTATGATGCAAATATTTAAATATCGGATGCATACGGCTTAACATATAACTATAAAATTAAACATGCGAATCGTAATATTAAAAACACGAACATGGCAAAATATCGAGCGCAATAAACATTCGCTCTTTATTCATTTTTTTTATTTTGATTATTTCCATTTTTTTTTAAACGAAAACGAATTTTTATATCGAGCATGTCGCCAAATATTCCCACCACTCGTGGTGATATTTAACGAAACTCTCTCACCTCAAGATATCTTAGGAATCACTACCGTGACGTCCTTCGAATTCCGTCGTCGGTAATTCTTATTCGCTTTTATTATGTATGCATCAAAATGCCATTTTTTATTTCTTTAAAAGATTAATAATGCATTTAATAAAAATAAAATAAAATAAAGTAAGGTAATAATAATAATAAAATAATAATAATAATAACTATTATAATAAGTAAGGTAAATAGATGAAAGAAGTAAAATTATGAACTAACATGAAACGTAAATAAGAATAAGAATAAAAATAATAACTAAATGAAACGTAAATAAGAATAAGAATAAAAATAAAAATAAAATAACATAGACATCTAGCATGCACCACAATATACTCTAGTCAAGGCAAGCAACATTAGACATATGAGAGAGAAATTATCAAACATCAAATATACTACATAATATGCTATATCCAAAGCAAATAACATTAGACATATAAAAGAAAAATCATCAAACACTAAATATGCACCACATTATATCACATCTAAGGCAAACAACATTAGATATATAAAAATAAAAATAAAAATAAAATAAAAATAAAAAAACTACCTCTCGAACTCTGAACTGCTCCTTTTAGAACAATGTCTTTTGTTTTCGTGCTCCCTTCTAAAAATTTCCCTAACAAACTAAAAAGAAGAAAAAAAAAAAAAAAAAAAAAAAAAACCAAAAGAAATCCTTTAAAACTTCTAAGAAATAAAACCAAATTCCCACCCCTGTAGCTTCCCCCTGGCCTAGTTAGCCGAACCCCCATGGCCTATAGCTCCCCCCTGGCCTTCTCTCATTTGATAACAAGAAAGTTCTCCCCTTTTTCCCATTTTTAAAAAAAAAACTCGTGCCCTTCATCCCAACTCCATTCTTATTTTTCCTTTAACCCTCTAAATCTCCTGAAACCCTCCATTCTTTTCTTTATTTTACTCTCTTTTTCATCCCTTTCTCCCCATAGCCGCCCTCTCCTTCCTTATTTTTTTCTTCTCCCCTTTTCAAAATCAGCCCCCCTTCAGAGCTCTCCCTTTTTTTCTTTCTCTCCCAAAACCATCCCCCCCCAAGATATCTTACTTTCAGCTTCTATTTGAAGGGCCCCCTGTTCAGTTTTGTGCCCAGGAGTTGCTTGTTTTGGAGTCTTGCGTGTGACTGTGGTAGGAGAGGTAGGGTAGCTATTGAGTGTGCCGGGGGAGAAGAGAGGGACTGGCAGCGTGATTCAAGCTGCCAGCAGTCCTTTTTTTTTTTTTAAATTTAAAACTTACATATAAAATATTATTAAAAGCCTAAAAAAAAATACTAATGAATAAATCAACTTGGTTAAGATAAGTGGACTCGATTAGCGGATAACAATCAAAGGCCTCAACTCGTTTTATTATCGGACTTAACCCGGACAAAATTGAGTTACTACAGCTGCCCCTCTTTGCACATTGCTGAGAATCAGGAATAGGGCAAAGACAATATAACCAATTTTGTCCGGTTATAGAGATCCATTTTTAGCGAGGCTCTATCACTTGGAAAATAAATTGCTCCTCTAATCAGAGGCTCTATCACTTGGAAATAAACTGCTCCTCTCATCAGAGGCTCCATCACTTGAAAATAAACTGCTCCTCTCATCAGAGGCTCCATCACTTGAAAAATAAATTGCTCCTCTAATCAGAGGCTCTATCACTTGAAAAATAAATTGCTCCTCTCATCAGAGGCTCCACAACTTTGAAATTAAATTGCTCCTCTCATCAGAGGCTCTATCACTTGGAAAAATAAATTGCTCCTCTATTCAGAGGCTCCACCACTTTGAAAGATAAATTGCTCCTCTCATCAGAGGCTCTATCACTTGGAAAAATAAATTGCTCCTCTAATCAGAGGCTCCACCACTTTGAAAGATAAATTGCTCCTCTCATCAGAGGCTCTACCAATTGGAAAAATAAAATTGCTCCTCTCATTAGAGGCTCCACGACTTTGAAAATAAATTGCTCCTCTCATCAGAGGCTCCACGACTTTAAAAATAAATTGCTCCTCTCATCAGAGGCTCTACCACTTTGAAAAATAAATTGCTCCTCAAATCAGAGGCTTCATCACTTTGAAAATAAATTGCTCCTCTCATCAGAGGCTCCATCACTTGGAAAAATAAATTGCTCCTCTCATCAGAGGCTCCACAACTTTGAAAATAAATTGCTCCTCTCATCAGAGGCTCCACAACTTTGAAAATAAATTGCTCCTCTCATCAGAGGCTCTACAACTTTGAAAATAAATTGCTCCTCTTATCAGAGGCTCGACAACTTTGAAATTTAAAAACGAACTTCGAATTTTTGACAATGAGTTTGAACACAATTTAGACCATCACCTCACTTACTACCTTAGTCTTACGAAAGTGAAGACTCATTCTGGATATCCCATCTCTTTCTCGTTTAGCTTTGAAATTCCTTGTCAGATTCTTCAGATATCGCCACTTAACTAATCATACCGAGCCTCGACCTTTCTTAAAGTAACAAATTTGACTTCGCAAGAATTGAAAATGGTACCCGGAGGTTTTGAAAAATGTCATTTTGAAAGATGTTACCCGGAGGTTTTTGGAAGCAAATACTTGGAGGTCTAAATACGTTACTTCTTTGAAAGTGGTGCCCGGAGGTCTTATTCTTGACTTTGAGAGTGATGCCTAGAGGTCTTTATCGATGATTTTTTAGAAATGTGCCCGGAGGTCTTGAAAACATAACTTTTGAGGAAATACCCGGAGGTCTTGAAACAGGTGCCCGGAGGTCTTTAAAAATATTTTTTTTTTCTTGAAAATGGCGCCCGGAGGTCTTATCCATGATTTTCGAGAATAATGCCCGGAGGTCTTTTTGAAAATGTATTTTCTTTGAAAATGGTGCCCGGAGGTCTTATCCATGACTTTTGATGATAGTGCCCGGAGGTCTTGAGAACATGATTTTTTTTTTTTTGAAAAATGGTGCCCGGAGGTCTCATCCATGATTTTCGAGAATAGTGCCCGGAGGTCTTGAAACAGGACTTCTGAGAATAATGCCCGGAGGTCTTGAAACAGGTGCCCGGAGGTCTTTAAAAATGATCTTTTTTGAAAATGGTGCCCGGAGGTCTTATCCGTGATTTTTGAGAATAGTGCCCGGAGGTCTTGAAGATTGTAACCCGGAGGTTTTAAAAACGATGCCCGGAGGTCTTCTTTCTTCCTAACTTTCCTTTTCTTTCGCTGTGCCGGAAGGATTTAAAGAGGAATGCCCGGAGGTCTTAGAACAGGTGCCCGGAGGTCTTCTTTTTTCTAATTTTCTATCACTTTGAAAAATAAATTGCTCCTCTAATCAGAGGCTCCACAACTTTGAAAATAAATTGCTCCTCTCATCAGAGGCTCTACGACTTTGAAAATAAATTGCTCCTCTCATCAGAGGCTTCACAACTTTGAAAATAAATTGCTCCTCTCATCAGAGGCTCCACAACTTTGAAAATAAATTGCTCCTCTCATCAGAGGCTCCACAACTTTGAAAATAAATTCTTTTCCTGTGCCCGGAGGACTTAAAGGAGGTAACCCGGAGGTTTTTTTTTTAAAGAGGTGCCCGGAGGTCTTGGTGATCATACCTGAAGATCATATCTTGGAAGAAAATCTCACTGGATGTTCGAATTCAAATGTCAAAATTTCAAATAGTCAATGTCATGCATGAAATGCGAATGTCATGCGATGTCAATGCGTATGCCCCTGATGATGCATGTGCAAGTACCTTCGGATACTGTACATATTTTACGACACGATGCAGATGCAAAACTTAATAAATATGCGAATGTTCATGAATGACGCGAATGTTCCCAATTGTTTTTCTTGATCTCGGTTTAGCTTTTCAAATTGTTCTTCCTCTTTGAAACAGAGTGTATCCTGAAACGCTCGTGTCTCGTAAGAGATCAACCCTTTTCTTCACTGGAACTATCTCCTTGCCCCGATAGTTTTTTCAAATTTTCATCAACTGGAGTCCGAGCCAAATGTTCATTTCTTTTACCTCAATAGTTTCATACCTCTGGGCCAGAAGAACCTTCGTCTTATGCCAACATCGGAAAATGGTTTCTTCCAAAAATATTTTCATTTATCTGCTTTTGCTTGCTTCCTTTTTTTGAAAAATGTTTGCTTATTTACTGAAAACTTTTGAGCTGAAAATGTCATCCTCATGTTGTGATATCCAAATCTCTTGAAGATTGATGATCACTGTTAGAAGTTTTTCTGAGTGTCAATTCGGATTTTTCAAATTGAGTCGAAAGGCTTGGTACCACAAAACTTTGGTTGATCCAAGGAGACTTCACAACAGGAAAAATGTATATCCTTTCTAGACTCACAAGTGGAACAGATTTTATAGAACATGATTTTTTGGACTCAAACAAATTCAACCTTCTTTTAGTTTCCAAATTATGGCATTTTGACAAACGTCAAGACTAGCTGGGATATTCAAACTGGAGAATTGATTCTGGAAAGGAAAACGGTCTCAGCTTTTAAAGTCAAACCTCCAAACGAAAGTTGACAGTTTTGGAATATTTTGGAATTCTCAGATGTTCCTTAACTTCTTCAAAATGACCTCTTCTTTTGTTATGGCCTCGACAATACCATAAGCAACACCGAAATTCTCCCATTTTACTCTAGACTGCCCGTGTTGGGTTTTCACCCTAGAGTCTCCTTCTTTCCATTTTTTCATTTTTTTTCATTTTTTTTTTCATTAAATGTTTCACCATGCATTCAAGAAATCAAGACTTATCCAAAAAAGATTTTTAACCAGAAAGGAGACCGAAGTCTCATGCATTTCTCTAAGAATAGACTCATCAATTTAAATGACCATGCTCGATCGAAATGGTCTTTTCAGGTACGTAATGTAGGCCAAGGTTCGAGGTTCTGAAAAAAGATAAATAGGCCCAAACATGTGTTTAAGGTGATCAAATCAAGGATCATTTCATGAGGAGGGTTCTTTTCGAAACATTTGTCTTTTCTGAGCCTTCTCTTTGTTCGATGATTTTCATCCGTTCTTTTCTTCCTTTTCTGTTTTTTTGCTTTTCTTTTTTTCTTTTTATCTTTTTTTTTTTTTTTTTGCATTTCCATTTTGACAAGGTGAGCCCGTAGTTGCTTAGAAGCTCAGATATCTCTTTGATTCACGGCATTTTTTTTCCTTTTTGAACCAAGACTTCACTATTCGTGACCTTTGAAAAGATCCTTCCTCGCATTTGCCCCCCCTAGCGTGGAAGGTGATCCTTGATCGGGGTTGAAAGAACGAAAGTATTCGTTAAGCTCAAAAGGGGTAGCAAAAGGATATTTTCTATTTTGTGAAAGGATGATGAAAGATGGCCATTTTTCATCTCGAACACAAGCACGTAAATCGAAGAGTCATTCCTTAGAGGAAAATAATGAAAAGGTTTTTTTTCTTTCTTGAAACCGTCTTGAATTTCATAAATGCATGATGTCACACTCATTTTTCATTTTTTTTTCATTTTTTTTGATACATGCTCCGAAAATTACTTAATCTTTATCCACCACGCGTCCTCCGCATCTACAATTGATGCACCATTTGATTGGTCATACAACTGAGAATTCGTATCATAACGAGGAACACCTTGAGTCTTTTTTTGCTCTTCGAAGGGACAAGAAAGAATATGGTTCAAAAACAGCTTTTTTCTAGGAACACGAGAAAATCAGGTTTAATCATTGTTACCCGAGACGTTAATCATGAAGTGACGTCTGGGCAACTCTTGTTTTGAGGTTACGGAAAGGGATGTGAATGGTTTTGGCATAACCTTGACACACATCAATTTACCATAATTCAGATTCTTGAAAGAAGTTTCACTTGTTTGAGACACAAAAAGCTCGGATTTTTTCAAAAAGTTTGTTCCATTGCTCATAACCTAAACTAGGATATACATTTTTCTTGTTGCACTGACTATGGTTTCTGAAATTCAACAATATGTTCCTGGAATCATTGACTGTTTCAACTCAAAGGATTCAAGCATAGGCAAGTCCGAAAGAGAGGGGAAGGGTGTTGGGTCATTTCTAACAATGATCATCAATAATCTCGAGACTCCTCATCATTTCTTAACGTGAAGAAAGATTGTTTCCTTTTAAAAATGCGCTCTTCAAAAAATCAAGAATCTCTTTAATGTTTATTTTTGCAAATTCAAATTAAAGCACAACAAACACAAAGCTTTTGAAATTCAAAATTTATTTATTTCATGTGAATGCCAACATAAGACAAGTGCTTTCATGATGAGGCATAGAACTACATGCATATTCCTCAATGCTTGTTGACATGCTTTTAGAGGTAACCATTCTCATCCTCAAAACCCGCGGCGAAGAAATCGATTTCTGGCAATGCGGATTTCCACTGTTCGACTAGCTCTGGAGTCAAAATGCCATCATGGACAAAACCTTCAATCTTTTCCTTCAGTCGTCTGCATTTTTCAGTTGAATGTCCGATTGCCCCCATGTGATACTCACACTTGCTGTTCGGGTCATAACTCCTTGCCGATGGGTTTGGAGCCGTTTTCAAAGGCACAGGGGTGAGGTATCGGTTCCTCATTAGTAATTGCAACAAGTCGGAGATTGGGATTGAAAACTTCTCTTGGTTGCCCCTCGACCGTTTTTGGGAAGCGGGCCTAGTTGCAAAGGCTGGCATAGGATGATGTGTTTGAATATTTGGAAGGTAAGGATAATGACTTGAAGAGACATTGGTAGAGTAACACGATTGATATGGAGAGACCCGGGGATACGGAGTGAATTCTCCCATAACCTGGACATGTTCTTCCTTCCTTTCAGGTGTCTCGTTTCCCTCGGCATTGGATGTCTCATCTCCTTCGAGTTTTCCGTTCTTGATAGCATTTTCAATCATCTCTCCTGAGGTTACCATATCTGCAAAATTCTTTGTGGCATTGCCAACGATTCTATCATAGTACGGAGCGTGTAGTGTACTCACAAAAAGGACAGTAATTTCCTTCTGAATCAGAGCCGGTCGTACTTGGGTGGCCATGTCCATCCACCTCTGAGCATATTCTTTGAAGCTCTCAGTGGCCTCTTTCCCCATATTTTGCAAGGTCAACCTATCTGGTGCCATGTCGATCATGTGCTTATACTGAGTCTTGAAAGCTTTTGCCAGATCTTTCCAAGAACGGATACAGCCCCGATCCAACTGATTATACCATCTCGCAGCCGATCCTGTTAGACTGTCTTGGAAGCAGTGGATTAACAGCTTGTCATTGTTGGTGTAGCCAGCCATTTTTCGACAAAACATCATGATGTGGTTTGATGGACATTTCGATCTGTCATACTTTTCAAATTCAGGGACCTTGAATTTTGGCGGAATCAGCAAATCCGAGACCAAGCTGAGCTCATTTGGATCCGTATTCCCGAAAACATCTATTCCTTCTATGGCTTTGAGTCTTTCTTCAAACAGATCATACTTCTGTTGCACTTCTGTGTCTTCCACTTGCTTTGCCACACGTTTTTTCAGCTTTTCTTGTTCTAGTGAACCATCTTGGCTTGGAATAACAACCGAGTCTGAGGGGTGAAATTCCGAGTTCAGTTGAAATTGTCCTTGGCCTCGTTGATTCGATAGGTGAATTGGATCTTCGTTGTCGTTTACTCGAGGTCGAGGTTCTCCCCTTATGATCGATCCTTCAGCAACCCATTTTCCCCGGGTCAGTCTAGTCATCATTTCAATCATCTTGTCTATTTGCTCGCGTGACTCCTCTCGAGATTTTGCTATCTGTTCTCGTATTTCTTGCTGAGATCTGGCTAACTGTTCTTGTAATTCTCTCTGTGCTCTTTCCACTCTGTCCAGTCTATTTTGTTCATCCTCCATGGTTCTGACCTATGTCATAGAGGTATGCAGTGATTCTTATACCTCTGATTTGGAAGAGAAATCCTTTCAAAGCTAAACCGACTTCTTTTTTATTCCTCTCAAGTGTGCTTCATGATGCATGAGCTATGAATGCCGTGAATGTAACACGATGCCCATATGATGCATGTAAAGAATAAACAAATTAATTCATGAGTATATACAATGAGTGACCATGTATGTCACGGAATGCATGACCTTATTGTAATGAATGCAATCACGATGTCGATATGATGCATGTAAAGAATAAATAAAACGATATACTGGTATATACAGAGAATGATCATTTATGTCACTAATGCATTCTACAATGAATGACCATGCATGTTATAAGTGCAATATGATGCTAATTTTGATTTGTCTAAAGAATAAACAAATTAATGCACGAATATATACAGAAAACTATTCATGATTCGGACTGAACTTAATTATTCAACAATTTTATTGCACAAACTTTGCCCCCAAATTCAATCCGCAAATTTTTTTGTTTTTTTGTGTTTTTTTTTTTTGTTTTTTTGAAAAATGTTTGCTTTTTTTTTTTGTTGTAAAAATCAAAATATTATTTTCAAAAACCAATTTCTATCAAAAACTTTTGTGGTAGTGGGTCTTATTATGGCACAAATGTCCGAGTATTTATTCAACACTACCGGTTTGCAATTCTCATTTAATCAACAACAAGTGTTTATGCGGTTTATCAAACGAGATTATTATCACCGTGAAATCAAAAATACAATTATAAATGTAAATGCTTTTTATTTACAAGTGCATCAATGCATGAAATGTACGAGACGTACGAAAAGAAAGAATTTTCATATTTACAAATTCAAAAAGTTAACGAACATTTGCCCCAACGGTATCAACTTATTTAAGCATCACGGTGCCTTCGGGGCGAAATTTTAAACTTATTACGGGTAGCACAATGTACGTGCATCATTACCCAATTTACAGTGTTTGTTCGGAATGTAAACAAATAGCGAAAGATCACAATGTTCCTTCCTAATTTCGAGGATATCTGATCGGAAATTCGATATGGCTCTACTCAAGTTCACTACATGAGGTTGAGTTAGGTTCTAAAAGGCTCCAAATTGCTCCTCACTGTCGCCCGTGAAGGCTAGTAAGGCATCCCGATTTAAACGGGTTCAATTTGTTAGAGTATATTTTCCAGGCTTATGCGGAGGTTATCACCTCACGAAAGCGTAGGTACTTTATTACTCCGAAAGTGTTTCGCTAGCCCATGCGGAGGTTATTGCCTCACGAGAGCGTAGGTACTTTACTTTCACCTAAAGGGATAAAGCTCGGGTATAGAGCTTATGTATGAAATGCACGTGCTCGTGTGTGAGAAGGAACAAGCAAACCTTCGACCATTTATCTACGACTCTTTATTCTAAACATTCCATGATTTTTAAAAAAATAAACGACATAAAAAAAATATGAATCAAGAATTAACAAGTATCAAAGTGTAATTGCAAGCAAAATAAAAATAAAGAAAGAAAGAAAGTAAAGAGAATTAAAATTGGATACCGATTAAATCAATTAATTCGAGATTTTAAAACAACACATGATCAATTTGTGGCTCGACTCTCAAAGAGTCCCCAGTGGAGTCGCCAAGCTGTCATAACGATTTTTTCGGACCGCTACGACGAATTTGATGAAAACACAAAAAATGGAGTCGCCACCAATCTTTTTTGCTAGGTGTGATTGGCCACCTATTAAAACCGATTTTAGTAAAACATTTTAAAAATAATTAAAACATTTTGTAAAACCAATTTCGAAGTCTGCGCTTTGAACCAGAGAGAAAACAAAATCGGGTTCGGGAGTCAGTTACGTGCGGGGAAGGATTAGCACCCCCGCAACGCCCGTTTAGAAAACGGTACCACTTGATCACGTGTTATCTTAAATCTCGATTTAATGGATTTAACATCGGTATTTAAAACAAATTCTCTTTTCTTTTCTTTTATTTTAAAAAAAAAACATGTTTATTATTTTTTGAATTTTCTTGAACTGTTTTTAATTTTTTAAAAATCGAAAGTGAACATAAATTTATTATCGAAAATACTCATTAAATATTCCCGACACTCTCGGTGGTATTTAACGAGATCTTCTCACCTCAAGACATCTCAAGAATCACAACCGTGATATCTTTCGAATTCCGTCGTCGGCAATTTACATCCATTTTTATTCAAATACGTATGATGCAAATATTTAAATATCGGATGCATACGGCTTAACATATAACTATAAAATTAAACATGCGAATCGTAATATTAAAAACACGAACATGGCAAAATATCGAGCGCAATAAACATTCGCTCTTTATTCATTTTTTTTATTTTGATTATTTCCATTTTTTTTTTAAACGAAAACGAATTTTTATATCGAGCATGTCGCCAAATATTCCCACCACTCGTGGTGATATTTAACGAAACTCTCTCACCTCAAGATATCTTAGGAATCACTACCGTGACGTCCTTCGAATTCCGTCGTCGGTAATTCTTATTCGCTTTTATTATGTATGCATCAAAATGCCATTTTTTATTTCTTTAAAAGATTAATAATGCATTTAATAAAAATAAAATAAAATAAAGTAAGGTAATAATAATAATAAAATAATAATAATAATAACTATTATAATAAGTAAGGTAAATAGATGAAAGAAGTAAAATTATGAACTAACATGAAACGTAAATAAGAATAAGAATAAAAATAATAACTAAATGAAACGTAAATAAGAATAAGAATAAAAATAAAAATAAAATAACATAGACATCTAGCATGCACCACAATATACTCTAGTCAAGGCAAGCAACATTAGACATATGAGAGAGAAATTATCAAACATCAAATATACTACATAATATGCTATATCCAAAGCAAATAACATTAGACATATAAAAGAAAAATCATCAAACACTAAATATGCACCACATTATATCACATCTAAGGCAAACAACATTAGATATATAAAAATAAAAATAAAAATAAAATAAAAATAAAAAAACTACCTCTCGAACTCTGAACTGCTCCTTTTAGAACAATGTCTTTTGTTTTCGTGCTCCCTTCTAAAAATTTCCCTAACAAACTAAAAAGAAGAAAAAAAAAAAAAAAAAAAAAAAAACCAAAAGAAATCCTTTAAAACTTCTAAGAAATAAAACCAAATTCCCACCCCTGTAGCTTCCCCCTGGCCTAGTTAGCCGAACCCCCATGGCCTATAGCTCCCCCCTGGCCTTCTCTCATTTGATAACAAGAAAGTTCTCCCTTTTTTCCCATTTTTAAAAAAAAAACTCGTGCCCTTCATCCCAACTCCATTCTTATTTTTCCTTTAACCCTCTAAATCTCCTGAAACCCTCCATTCTTTTCTTTATTTTACTCTCTTTTTCATCCCTTTCTCCCCATAGCCGCCCTCTCCTTCCTTATTTTTTTCTTCTCCCCTTTTCAAAATCAGCCCCCCTTCAGAGCTCTCCCTTTTTTTCTTTCTCTCCCAAAACCATCCCCCCCCAAGATATCTTACTTTCAGCTTCTATTTGAAGGGCCCCCTGTTCAGTTTTGTGCCCAGGAGTTGCTTGTTTTGGAGTCTTGCGTGTGACTGTGGTAGGAGAGGTAGGGTAGCTATTGAGTGTGCCGGGGGAGAAGAGAGGGACTGGCAGCGTGATTCAAGCTGCCAGCAGTCCTTTTTTTTTTTTTAAATTTAAAACTTACATATAAAATATTATTAAAAGCCTAAAAAAAAAATACTAATGAATAAATCAACTTGGTTAAGATAAGTGGACTCGATTAGCGGATAACAATCAAAGGTCTCAACTCGTTTTATTATCGGACTTAACCCGGACAAAATTGAGTTACTACACTTTGGATTTTTTTTTTTTTGGAGATGTTAATTAGTGTTTAGTGACATTGATTAATATGATATTAAAGGAAAAAAATATAATTAATGAATAAATTTTTTTGAATTCAATAAAAGTAATGTATTAAATGCAAAAAAATATATATATATATATTTAAATTAATAATTAAATAATAATTAATTAGTTGTTGATTTCTGACTCTCGGTACCAATTGTAGTTTTGTGCTACAGTACCGATTTGCTACAGTAACTTTATCTCGGGATGCTACAGTAACTTCCGAAAAACAACTCTTTTATTAATATGAGAAAAGACCAAATACAAGTGGTGTGAACACCAACTAACAATGGAGACAACCTTACACAAACTCTTTCTCACTTTACTATTCACTCTTTGTTTTCTTCCTCACCACAACCACACATACACAACACACACAAATTCTATTTATAACCTTACTAAACCGACTTATCATTGTCGGTTGGAATATTCTAGAGAGGGAAGACTAAAAGCTGAATCTGGAGAGAAATCTAAAGAGTAATGTAGACAATTCTAGAGAAAGAAAAATCTAGAGAAAGAGAGATAAGGCAAAATAACTCTAAGAAAAGAAAAATCTAAAGATGAGTATTTTGAAGAAAAATCTAAAATTCTGGAGGAGAGTAGTCGGTGATCACTTTAACATTAGTGTCTATAAACATCGATGTGGCTCCTTTAATAAACAATTGCCTGCAAGATCTCACCAATGTTTATATTTCCTTTTATCAATTTCCAATGTTGTGTTTTAAAATAAATTTTTGTTAATTAAATAATTGTGTATTATATTCGAGCATTTAAATCAATAATTAATACATATTTTTTAAAAGAATTGGATCGAGTCTCTCATCCTGAATATAAAAAGAAAAAAAATTGTCTTCGCACGTAGATTTCAACATCAAATTCCATCTTCACTTTGATTATCTAAAAATTCTACCTTTAATTCCAAAACTCGACTTGGAACAGTCAAATTATAATGTTAAGTTTTAGCTGTTGGAATATCATCCAAAAATATACTGTCTATCTTGAATATATATATATATATATATAAGAAAAAACCTTTATTGCTTTACTTGTGCATCATTTATTTAATCTCATTATTTCAGCTTCCACTAATAAAAAAAATTTGCGTATCTTTTAGATTTGATTCTTTCATTAAAAACTCAACTTTAATCATCATTATACATGTTCACGAACTGCCTTATCCGTTCGGTTCAACAGATTCGATTCGAATTAAATTAAATTTGAGATAGATTTTTTTATAATCCAATCCGAATTATTATTTGAGTAATATAAATTTTTTTTTGTTTAAAATTTAATTATGAAAATATAAAAATATTAATATAAAAATAAAATTTTAATATATTTTAAATAATAATACGAACTTTAAGATTAGATTTGGACAAGTAAATTTTTTTATTATTCTGATTTGTCCGATTCGATTTGACTCATGAACACTTTTAATCATCATAAATAAATAGATAAAAAATAGAGATTAACTTTTTAAGAAAACGAAAATTCATTTATGTTGATGTACTACAATTGTGAATATATTTACAAACATTAGACTAAGCATATTGAATATTAGATTCAAGCGGTAGAAAATTATACAAATTTTACTTATCTCTTTCAAATTCTTTCCTACATTTGCTTTATTTATTTATTTTTGAAAAGTCCTACCTTTGCTTTTTAAGTGTTTAGAATAGTATTTTTTTTAAAAAAAAAATAGAATAGTGTTTATATATGTGACAGTCTCTTAATCATGTTTATGAAATTAAAAAATTTCATTGTAAATTTATCAAAAACGAATTCAATTTTTTTTTTTTACAAGTTATGAGCAAATTAATGAGTAAATAATTACGTAGTTGAAATATCAACTAAACACTATAAAATATATTCTTTTATATATATATATATATTAGAATATATTTGGAATTTGTTTTGGGAAAAAATCTCATAATTTAAGTATGAAAAATGTTAACAAGTGTTTAGTGGCATTGATTAAGATGATATATAGAAAGAATAGTGTAATTAGTGACTTAGTTTTTTTTTTTTTTTAATTCAATAAAAGTAAAATATTAAATGCAAAAAAAATAGTATTGTGATTTATGAAGGGAAAACTTATTTTGATAAATGAGTCTCCTTTAATAAGAAATTGCCTGCAAGATCTGGCACTATATATTTGTATTAAATAAGTAACTTTTTCTATTTTTATACCAACTTCCATTATTGTGTTTCAAAATTAATTTTTTCTTTGCCAATCAAATAATTTTATTTGTTTATTTTTATACATTTTTTTTTTATTTTTCAAAGAGTTGTAACCATTCTCCTATCTCTAATAATTAAAATACAATAAAAAATATAATATTAAAAAAATAACACAAATTTAATACAAAAATATGATTATGTTAAAATTTATATAAAATAAATTATTAATATATCAAAATTTATATTAATATATAATATTTTAAATATAATTATAATAAATAAAAATAATATAATAACTGTATGAATAAATAAATTAGGGTTAATATGACAAATATGCTCTCAATAAGAAGTATTTGTTAAATGATCTAATGAATAATAGTTATTTGAAAAAGAAAAATGAATAATTAAAAATTGTTATAAAAGATATTGCAAAGACAAAATTATATTTGATAAAAAAACCTTCTCCTCCCTTATTTTTTATTTTATTTTTTAATTTAATTTTTAGTTAAAAAATAAAAATTCTGGAAATAAAAAATTTTCAATTTTAAAAAATAAATTTTTAAATTTTTTATTTACTTTTTTTAATTAAAAAATTAAAAATAATAAAATTAATATTCCTAAAATTAATTTTTCTTAATTTTTTTAAACTTTTTTAAATTTTAAAAAAAAATATTTAAATATTTTATTTTTTAAAATTATTATCAATTAAAATTTTTAAAAAATAATATTTTCTTAATAAAAAAAATAAAAATAAAATTTTTCATTAAAAATAATTTTATTTTTACAATATTTTTTATAATAATTTTTAATTATTTATTTTTTTAAATAATTTTTATTTATTAGACCATTTAACAATAATTTTTTATTGAAAACATATTTTTCATATTAATCCAATAAATTATCAAATCTATCAAAAACGTTCCAGAGAATTTCAAAACTCAATTATGAACGTGTTGAGGGAAAAGATATCATTTTTAATAGCCAAAGATTTGATGTAGACTTTTTTTTTGGATAAATTGATTTGATGGAGACTTATCAGTAAAGGATTAGCCTTTTTTTTATTTTTTATATCTTTTCTCAAATCATAAAACCAAATAAAAAATTTTCAACTCTATTTTATTGTTAAATTTTATTAATAAATATTTTTTAAATTATTATATAAGATAATCTCTTCATTTAATATATTAAAAATAATAAATAAAATTATTAATTTTTATAATTAATATAATATTTTTATTATAAATAATATATTAATTAACTTTAAAAAAAATTTAAACACGTTCGTAAGCAAAAACCCTTTCTTGTTTTCAAAACAAACTTTCAGAGACTATATAATTGGAACCATATTTTTGTCCTTTTGCATTAAGATTTCGATCAATCGAATCCCATCCGCCATTCCACGAGATTGAAATGCCAAATCCCCAACCACTAAATCGGCAATAAAGGGTCTTTGAAAAGAAGAAAAAGAAGACAAAAATTCGATCAGATGGCATCAATCACAACTATAAATTTCATCATTATACATGTTCATGAACGGCCTTATCCGTCTAGTTTAACACTTTTTTGAATTAATTCAGATTTGAGATAAATTTTTTTATAATTCAATCCAAATTATAATTTAAATAATATAAATATTTTTATTAAAATTTAATTATAAAAATATATTTTAAATAATAAAACTAATTTTAAGATTAGATTTGCACAAGTAAATTTTTTATTATTTGAATCTATCCGATTTGATTTGACTTATAATCACCTCTAATCATCATAAATAAATAGATAAAAAAAATAGAGATTAACTTTTTAAGAAAACGAAAATTCATTTATGTTCATGTACTACAATTGTGAATATATTTACAAACATTAGACTAATCATATTGAATATTAGATTCAAGCGGTAGAAATTATACAAATTTTACTTATCTCTTTCAAATTCTTTCCTACATTTGCTTTATTTATTTATTTTTAAAAGTCCTAACTTTGCTTTTTAAGTGTTTAGAATAGTGTTTTTTTAAATAAAAAAAAAAAAACTAGAATAGTGTTTATATATGTGATAGTCTCTTAATCATGTTTATAAAATTAAAAAATTTTATTGTTAATTTATCAAAAATGAACTCAAATTTTTTTTTTATACAAGTTATGAGCAAATTAATAAGTAAATAATTATGTAGTTGAAATATCAACATAAAATATATTTCGGTTTTTTTATATTAGAATATCTTTGGAATTTGTTTTAGGTAAAAATCTCGTAATTTAATTATGAAAAATGTTAAGAAGTGTCTAGTGACACTCATTGAGGTGATATATAGAAAGAAAAGTGCAATCAATATCTTAATTTTTTTTTGAATTTAATAAAAATAATGTGTTAAATACAAAAAAAAATTAAATTTAAATTAATAATTAAATAATTTTTAATTGATGTCTATAGACACTAATTAAACCGATAAAATAATTGGTATTGTGATTTATGAAGGGAAAACTTTTTTTTGATAAATGAGTCTCCTTTAATAAGAAATTGCCTGCAAGAACTGGCACTATATATTTATATTAAATAAGTAACTTTTTCTCTTTTTTGTCCTTTTGCATTAAGATTTTGATCAATCGAATCCCATCCGCCATTCAACTTTCTTTAAAGAGATTGAAATGCCAAATTCCCAACCACTAAATCTGCAATAAAGGGTCTTTGAAAAGAAGAAAAAAGGAGACAGAAATTCAATCAGATGGCATCAAACACAAGCCTAGACACTGCAGCACTCTTGCCAGAAGCTTCCCAAAGACAAGAGGAAATTAGTACAGAAGAAACAAGGTGTTGGAGAAAAGTTTTAGATGTAGAAGAAGTGAAGAAACAAGTCTTGTTTTCACTGCCAATGATCCTTACCAATGTCTTCTACTATGCCATTACTTTGGTTTCTGTCATGTTTGCCGGTCACCTTGGAGAGCTTGAGCTTGCTGGTGCTACACTTGCCAATTCATGGGCTACTGTCACCGGCTTCGCCTTCATGGTAACTTTAATTACTTTCATGTTTATAGCAACTGTTTGCTTCTTCAATCTTTATTAATCAAAATACAGTTTTGGAGTGCTGGTTTTTAATATAAAGGTGTTATACTTTCATTTTAGTCCCCATAATTTCTGATAAAAATGTTATGAATTTCTCAAAATGCTTGTATATAAGTGAAATATATATATATAAGTAAAATGCTTGTATATGATATGCATACTGGAATTAAAAGGGTTTTTTTTTTTTTTATGCATGGAAATCACTAGCAAAATATTTCTGTCATCATCCACCTCTAATTCAGAGTTCAGACTATAATTTTCAGACTATTAAACAGTGCCCATTGCAGTTTAGTTGCTGGTCCCAAACAACATAGGTCTGTATTGCTCCGATTTTTTTTTTTTTGAAGTATTTATGTATGACATTTGTGTCTGACGCATATCCGGATATGGATATAGAGATATGTTATTCCACGGACTCTTCAAATACATGCAAATCTGAAGAAAAAAATTAACATACTCATATCCGACACTCATATTCAAATCCGAATAACATAGAGATAGGTCACGGTCTATTTATTGAAAAAATTAATGCTCTGTTGAAGTTTACAATATCTTGACACTCATGCCTTGACTGAAACACTGGATTGTTCAATCATTTCATTGACCGGTTAGGTGAAATCTATGTGAAAATAAAAGATAAAAAGGTTGAGGAGAAAAGAGTAGGTGAAAGCTATGTGAATTACTGTAGACTTGTAAGTGATGAAATTGGTTGGTAAGGGATTATTTTTTTTGGATAAGTAGATTTTCATTTATCCAAGAAAGCAGCAGTGCTGCTACATGTTACAAAGCTAGCTTAGCCTTGCTAAACAAATCAGAAAACCAATGCCATTAGACAAACATGTCTGGATTTAACCTCCAAGAATTACATAAAAACGTATTAACTGAATCTCTTTTAATCTTCCTAAGATCATTTAACCTGGTCGAGATCATGTCTCTCGCTTGCTCAGTGAGGTGCTCCTCCTTTTGCTCAGTTGAGTTGAACAAACGATTGTTTCTTTCCTTCCAAACTAGGTAGATAACTGCGTTCCAAGCAAGCCTCAATATTGTTGTGATTAGAGCTTTACCTCTGAGGTTGACAGAGGCCCATTGAAGCTCTACATTCCAACATGCAACCTGCCTTTTTAACCTACAAAGTACCATCACTCTCTGCCATATCTGTTTCGAGTAGGAGCAAGTGAAGAATAGATGATCCCTGGTTTCCCTCTCTTGTTTGCACAGCAAACATTTATCATCCACTGCCATTCCCCAGGAGATAAGCCTATCCTTTGTGGCCAATCTATTTAGGATTGCCATCCAGGAAAGCATAGAATGCCTAGGAATATTAAATTTACACCATACCAACTTATACCAAGCCACTTTCCCAGCTGAAGGTCTGATCTTGTTCCATACTGCTGACACTTGGTACTTTCCCTCAGGGAAAGGCCATTTACAGCTTCCATCAGCAGTTGTGAGAACTATTCTGGCAGCCACCTCTCTCAATTGCATGATCTTCCTCCAATTCCAACTGCTCCCACTCTGGATAGAGATGTGCCATGGATCTCTATCCTTCAATACATAAGTCTTGATCCAGGCTATCCATAGGGAGCCTGCTTCAGTCAGTACTGTCCAAAAATTCCTTAGAATACATGCCTGATTCCAAGTGACAGTGTCCTTTACACCAAGTCCCCCTTCTGATTTTGGTAGGCAAATAGACTTCCAGCTAACTTTAGCTCCCTTAGCTTGGCCTTCCATCCCTTTCCATAAGAAGTTTGAGCATAGCTGCATCAACTTCCTTATGCACTGCTTGGGCAGAACAAAATGTCTGCACCAGAAGTTCTGCAGGTGAAACAGAACTGATTGGATAAGCTGAAGCCGTCCAGCATAAGACAAGAACTTTGTTGCCCATCCTCTAACCCTTGCTGTCACCTTCTCCAAAAGTGGCTCACAGTCTGTCATGGTTAATCTTCTAGTGACTAATGGTACCCCCAGGTATCGGACAGGCAGTGTGCCTGTTTTGAATCCTGTGGACTCTCTGATGAGCCTTAATTCTTCTCTGTCAATTCCTGTGGAGAAGAACTCACTTTTGGTGCTATTAAGTTGGAGCCCTGAGTAGGTGTAAAATTGACTTAGCACTAGCTGAATACCCTTCACTGAATCAAGATTGCCCTTGGCAAAGATTAGCAGATCATCAGCAAAACTCAGGTGAGTTAAATGAAGCTTTTTGCACTTTGGATGATAAGAGAAGACCCCATACTGTATTGCTGAGTCCAGCAACTTGGACAGGACATTGATAGCAATCACAAAGAGGTAGGGGAAAGGGGATCACCTTGCCTGACTCCTCTTGCCCCCTTAAAGAAGCCCATAAGTCCTCCATTAACAGATATAGAGAAGTAGCTGGTGGATAGGCAACTTTCAATCCAATCTAGGAACTGCTGAGGGACCTGCATTGCCTTCAAGACTGCAAAGATGAATTCCCAGCTGATAGTATCAAAAGCCTTCTGCAAATCCACTTTTATGGCACATCTTGGGGACAGAGTATTCCTACCATAGCCTCTGACTAACTCTTGAGCAAGCAGGATATTGTCTGTGATACTCCTGCCTGGAATGAAGGCACTCTGATTGAGACAGATCACCAATGGAAGACTGCTCTTGAGTCTGTTAGTCAGAATCTTGCTGATGCATTTGTAAAAGACTGTGCAACAGGAAATTGGTCTGAAATCTCTCATTGTGCTTGGATTAGGGCATTTTGGAATGAGAGCCACACTAGTTGAATTGAAAGCTTTGTGCATCACTCCTGTCCTGAAAAAGAACATTGCAGCCTCTATGACATCCTCACCAACAATTTGCCAAGCTGTTTTGAAGAAGTGAGCTGTGAATCCATCTGGCCCTGGACTTTTGTCGCTATGAATCGAAAACATTGCTTCTTTTATCTCCGCAGGAGTTACCCTTTTAACTAGTTCTGCTTGGTGCTCTTCAGTGATGGAAGTCTGAAGAAGTTCAGCAAGCAAATCCTGATTACAGCCCTTGACCATATGATCTTTGGATCCCAACAAGTTCTGGAAGTAGGAGACAGCTTCTGTAGCAATCTGATCAAATTTTTCAAGTCTGTTTCCTTGTGCATCCGTCAAAGAATGTATGGTATTTTTGCTCAACTTTGCCCTCACCATCCTATGGAAGAAGCCTGTATTTTGGTCTCCTTCCTTTAGCCATTGTATTCTGGATTTCTGCTTGTAAAAGCTTTCCTCATCTTTGAGAAGATTATTGAAATCCCTGGAAAATATATCTTTCTTTGCTGCCAGTTCAACATCTGCAGGCTTCCTTAGTAGTTGGAGCTGCACTTCTGCTAATTCCCTTCTTTTGGCTTGTACCTTCTCAGTAATAGCTCCATACTTCTTGAAATTGAAATTCTTAAGCTTCTGCTTCACTCTCTTCAGTTTGATATACAAATTGGACATAGGATCGCCTCTGGTAGGATCCTGCCATGAGCTCTCAACAATATCCATGAACTCTGCATCCCTAGTCCAGTAATTGAAAAACTTGAATGGTTTGGGAGGGGAGTGATTCTCCAAGCTGGTTTTGATTAGTGCAGCACAGTGATCAGAGGTTTCAGGTGCAATAAATTCCACATAGGAATATGGGAAAGAGATGAGTCATTGATCATTGATCATGACCCTATCAAGCTTCTTGGCAAGATGATTCTCTTGATGATTTGACCAGGTAAAGATTGGACCAACAAATTGGTGATCCATCAATGCATTCTGTTCAATGCAAAGTTGGAAATCTTTCATATCTGAGGTACTGTGTTGGTATCCATTAAAACATGAGCTTTCTGATGGATGAGCTACCACATTGTAATCTCCTGCCAAAATCCATGGCGCACCTTGAGTAGTTCCACTGAGGGAATGCAAGTGTGACCAAAGCAATTTCCTTCTGCTTCCTTCATTACTTCCATAAATGGCAGTCAAATAAAACCTCAGAGAGTTCAGTTTAATCTGACATGTGATGGACTGTTCTGTTGAGTCCTTCATATCTACATCCAGGTGAACCTTGCTAAGGATCCAAATTCTTCCATTTGAAGCTTCAGAGTAGTTATGATGGAGATTCCATCCCTTAAAATGCATGTCAACAATCTTCTGCACTTTAGGTAACTTTACTCTAGTCTCAATAAGACAGACAATATCAATCTGCAACTTAGAAATTCTACTGACTACCTGTTTCTGCCTTAGAGGACAATTGAGTCCTCTAACATTCCAAACAAGGAAGTTCATTAATGAAGAGTTGGAGAGTGACTCCCCAAGGGATTATTGCTAAAACGTGGAGAAAATAGAAATTTGGGTCTCATGGGTAATAGTTTTTATCTATAACTAGTTTTAAGAATGAAATTATATATATATATATAAATTTAATTATAACATTAGTAATAAACTTATTTTATATAAGAATATAAAAAAAATAATGTAAAATAAAGAAAATATATATATTGAAGATCAATATGTAACTATTGATAAAGTTTTAAAAAATAATTTTATATCATATCCCATCTAATATTAATATTTAAATAAAATCCAATAATGTTTGATTTTAAAAAAATTTACTCCACTTAAAATCAATATTGTGTATTAAATTTTTCATATTTTTATGGGATATTATTCTATAACCTTTAAATATAAATTTTAATATTTTGTAATCAATTTTTTTTTGTGTTAATTTGCATATAATAAATACATAGTTTTATTCATCAAATCATATCATTCAAAAAGAAGATTATATCTATTTGAAACTCCTGACTTCCTTAATGTTTTGACAAATCAAATGTGTAAGTTTTTTTTATAAAAAAATTGTTAAAATTTAGTTAGGAAAATAACATTATATAAGTGTGCTGAACAAACGTTTTATTCATTTGAAAACCTAGTGAAAGTCCAAAATCATATATTATATGGAATCAACATTTTAAAGGTATATATTGAAAAAATCGTTTATACTCTTTATTGAATTTTAAGTTTTAATTGTTTTCAAGAGTATATAGTAATAATTATTTAATTTAGTACTATGAAATTACATTCCTCAAGTAATTTTTTATGCAATATTTTTTTAAGAAAAAATTCGTCAAAATACAATTAAATTAGGAACAACATATATATATATATATTATATATATATAGAAGAATAAAAAACTATAAAGACATGCGAAAGTTGAAAATTTAATCTCTATAACAATTAAAATAATTATCAAAAAAGATATTACGAGAAAAGTAGATTTTTCATGAATTTAGGATTTTATTTCATTTAAAACTTAGATAAATATTTACTATATTAAGTAAATTGTATAGGTTTGTGATTTAACAAATAAATTTAATCACTGGCAAATAAAAATATAGGACAATTCATGGATTAATAAATAATAACACATGCAAAGAAGTGAAAGAAATCTCAAAGAACTTCTTAATGTAATAAGAACATTTATTAATATCATCAATTATTCTCTGTTAATATAGAAGAATAAATCTGAAAATATTGTCGAAGCAAGACATATGATAACAAACATTCCACCAACCCATAAGAACAATTTCTCCATCGTCCTAAAACTTTTGCAGTTTAAACTTCTCCAAAATCCTAAATAATATATCGATAGAAGATACCCTAATACATAAAAAGAAATTTTTTAAAAATAATTAAAAGAAAATGCTTCAACAACATATATATATATATATATATATATATATATATATATATATATATATATATATACTACTCACGACAGAAAAAGATTTGGGGCAAGAAAGTTAATAATTTGTGCTATGTTTGATGATGGAAAAAAATGTAACAATAAAATGTAATGAAATCAATTCACGAACCTAGTTTTTATAATTGAGTAAGAGAAAAAAAATATTAAACCAAATTCATAATAACATTAATGATTTTTCATAAGAAAGGAAAAAAATATTTTGAATTTATTTTGTGTCACATTTAAAGATATATTGAGAATAAATAGGTTTCGTCATTCAATAAATTTGAATTTTGCACTGAAAATGATAAAAGAAATATGTAAAGCATATGTATAGAAAGGTTTTTAGATTAAAAAGGGGAAATGATTTTTTATTTTATAAGGCAATTTAGAATTTATTCCAAAACGTGAATTGAAGAGGTTATTAATTGGTGAAAAATTCAATTAATGTTTATTAGCACATAATCAACTTTGTTATTATTTTCAACTTTCATTACTCATCAATTTGAAAATTTTAAACGTTATTTTATTTAAAAATATATCAAATAAGACTTAACATATAAGAATAGATTGATGATTTAATGGTTTAATGAGTTAACATATTGATGATTTAAAAATATATGTATTATTAAACAAATTAATGGTCGAAATCATATTTTATAATTAATTGGAACATCCCTTGATTTCGGATATTAAAGTGATTTTTTTACATAGAGGTTTTACAAATAGACTATGAAAAGTTGATTTAGAGTGATTTTTGGTAAAGAGCTTACTATAATTAAAGTGTGAATAATCTAAGAAAGGAAATAATAATAAATATTTGATTTTAGAATTCATGTAATAATAATGGCAATAAATTATATAAAACATGGTTTCCAATCCAAACATACTCTATTTGTAAAAATAAACGACTTACCTTGCATTCTTTCCTTAATATGTCAATATAATTTTTAGAAGATAGCAATAATTAAATAAATTACTATATGCAATTAATTGATTTTTAAAAATAAATAATGGTAATAAATCATATGTGATTAATTGATTTTTAAATATATAAAACTAAATTTATACATTAATAATGGCAATGGCAATTATTTAATATTGTCCTCATGTCAAAAAAATTAAACCATCCACATATGATAATTACTTTTTTTATTATTAAAAGCTTCGACTTTTATATATTTATATAAGATTAGATAATTTTAATGAAATCCATTTGATCTGAATAAATAACAAAATTAATTTTAATTGATTTGATTATGTATCAATTATTTTAAATTCATTATATATATATATATAAATTAAACATATCAATCATTTTAAAATCAATATATATAAATAATCAATGTATTTACATAACTTAAAATGAGGAGCCAATAAATAAATTATAGGTTAAAAAAAAGTTGGAAAGTGAATATATATTTTTTAGATAAATGTAATTCAAGACTTGAATATTTATAATTGAAAAAGAATGTAACAAAATTATTCAATGTATTAATGATGGTAAGTAAACTTTCATTATCTTTAGTATGATTTTAATTGAGAGGTATTTGAGGTAAATAATAATAAAATTAAATGTAATTAATTTAGTTTTTTTGAATTAAAAATAAATCAATTAAAATAATTTGCATTTATTAGAAGACAAATGGCAATTTTTCAAGACCGTCCACATGTCAAAAATTTAGGCCATCCACGTAAGATTTTTTCCTTTTATGTGAAAGGTTTTGGCTTTTATATATTTATATAAGATTTGAGGATTCATTTATAGATTTTTGTTTGCTCATGTATCTAATAGGCTATGTTCTTCCGACTCTTTATTTTTCTTGAAGTACCTGTGTCCGACACATATCCTGATATGAGTATGTGCATATGATCTCCCAAGGACCCTCCAAATACATGAAAAAACTTAAAATAAATCAAACATAGCCGCGTCAAACATATATCCGTGTCCGACACTCACACCCAAATCTGAGTAACATAATCTATAGGTGTAAGTAATGTTTTGGTAAGGCTTGTTTGACTAAACCCTTATTTCACCTCAAAATTTGTGTAAATGATTCTGTGATCTCTCCCTGTATCTAACCTAATGTGAAGGCTTGTTAGTTTGTGATTTTGTGTATTAAACTTGAAAAATGTACATTGAAGTTTGCTGTTTGAACAGTCCTTTCTGTTCTTGTTTTCAGATAGGACTAAGTGGAGCACTGGAGACTCTTTGTGGTCAAGGATTTGGTGCAAAAACTTACAAAATACTGGGAATTTACCTACAAGCTTCTTGCATAATTTCTTTCCTTTTCTCAATTATTATATCTATTTTATGGTTCTATACTCAGCCAATACTAATCTTGCTTCATCAAGAGCCTGAGATTGCAAAAACAGCTGATCTTTACATGAAGTATCTCATCCCAGCTGTGTTTGCATTTGGTTTTATTCAAAATGTTTTGAGATTTCTTCAAACACAAAGCATTGTTATGCCCCTAGTCTTGTTCTCAGGGCTGCCATTGGCACTTCATTTTGGCATTGTGTATGCTTTGATTAATTGGACAAGTCTTGGTTTCAAGGGAGCTTCATTGGCTGCTTCAATCTCTTTATGGATATCTTTTCTCCTTTTGGCAATCTATGTAGTTTGTTCAAAGAAATTTGAGCACACATGGGAAGGTTTTTCTTTTGAATCATTTCGTTATATCGTTACAGACTTGAGATTAGCCCTACCATCTGCAGCCATGGTGTGGTGAGTTTTCCAAATGTTGATCATTTTATCTCTTCTAGATATGCATACAGCTTTTTACATTCAAATCTTTTCTGCTATGTTGCTCCGGCTCTTCATTTTTCTTGAAGTATCCGTGTTCGACACCCGTGTCCGACCCATATCCGGATATGGGTATGGGGATATGATTCTTCAAGGACCTTTCAAATACATGAAAATCTTGGAAAAAATTGAATATATCCGTGTTAGACACATACCCGTGTCCAACACTCACATTCGAGTCCGAGTAACATATCTTTTCGGTATGCCAAGTAGGGATGGCAATGGAGCGGGGCGGGGGCGGATTTTGCAGTATCCGCCCCCGCCCCGCCATTGTACTGCTCCGCGCCCCGCCCCGCTCCGCCATGGATGTTGAAATTTCAATACCACTACCACCTCCATGGATGTCGGTTACATCCATAACCGCCCCGCCCCGCTCCGCCCCATTTGATATTTATTAATTATTTTTATTTTTTTCAAATAATAAAGCATTTTAAAAATAAATTAAATATAAACATAAAAATAATAAGTTTAATTATATTATTTTATTATTCATTTAAAAGCTAAATATGTAAGGGTAAAATTGTAATTTCACTATTCGGGGCGGGGCGGTGCGGAGCAGGCAATTACCACAACTGCTCCATCCCCGCCTTTCAGACAAAAAAAACCGCCCCGCCCCGCCCCGCCTCCATTGTTCAAAAAAAAAAAACCTCTCCATTCGGATCGGATCGGTTCGAAATCCATCGGTCGGATCAGGTTTTGCCATCCCTAATGCCAAGACAGACCAAATAAGCTGAGGAAATCAACTATTCAACTCCAGTAGGCTAATACAAAATAGTTTATTCAATCAGAAACTCAGCATTGCCTTGTAATTAGTATTTATATCAGACTTCATTTAAGTCAATGAAGAGATCAAGGAACTTGGAAGATATTAGGACATGCAGGGCAACATTATCTTATTAACCTTTTTTTTTTTTTTTTCTCTATATTTTGCCAGTCTGGAGTATTGGGCTTTTGAAATTCTTGTCTTGCTAGCAGGATTGATGCCAAATTCAAAAATAACTACTTCACTGATAGCAATGTGGTAAGATTTGTTCTCTTTTGTTTGTTTTTTTTTCATGTTGCTCCGATTCTTTTTTTTTTGAAATACTCATGTCCAACACTCATGTCCGACATATATTTCAGCCTGGGTATGGGGATATGACCTTCTAAATACATGAAAAACTTAGAAAAAATTGAACATATCCATGTTAGACACATACCCGTATCCGACACTCACACCCAAGTTTGAGTAACATAGGTTTTCACCTTATTTTAGTTTTCTAATGATTGATTCTTTCTCCTGCTATGACCAGTGTAAATACAGAAGCCATTGCCTTCAATTTTACTTATGGCCTTAGTGCTGCAGCAAGGTCAGTTTGTAGAATATTTGGTTATTTTCTAATACTTTTCATTAATCTTTCAAGCTATTGATAATGAGATAGTGAAACCTGTTTTGACAGCACAAGGGTGTCAAATGAGTTGGGAGCTGAAAAACCTGACAGAGCTAAGAAAGCCATGGCTGTGACTCTCAAGCTCGTTGTCCTTCTTGCTCTTGTAGCTGTCCTTGCTTTAGTCTTTGGTCATAATATTTGGGCTGGTTTCTTCAGTGACAGTTCTTCCATAGTTAAAGAGTTTGCCTCAATGACACCATTTCTTGCAATCTCGATAACAGTAGATTCAATTCAATCTGTCCTATCAGGTTAGAAACCATCCAATCTTTCTTTAGAGATTTTAAGCTATGTTATTCGGACTTGGGTGTGAGTATCGGACACGGGTATGTGTCCGACACGGGTATATTTGATTTATTCTAAGTTTTTCCATGTATTTGGAGGATCCTTGGGGATCCATGTCCGGATATGTGTCGGATACGAGTATTTCAAGAAAAATGAAGTCTGGTTTTAAGTTCATGATATGAGTGGCTGTTTTTTTTAATGTTTAAGGGGTGGCAAGAGGTTGTGGTTGGCAGCACTTGGTTGTAGTTGCTAACTTGGCAGCTTTCTATGCCGTTGGCATGCCAATTGCAGCCATTCTTGGATTCAAGTTTAAGCTCTATGCTAAGGTGAGAAAAACAACATCCTAGTAAAAAAAAAATACATCAGGAAATTCTGCTTTTTAATCCTTTCTATGCTTTATCTTTGTGCAGGGTCTATGGATAGGCTTAATATGTGGACTCTCGAGCCAAGCTGTCGCCCTCCTGTTAATTACATTTCATAGAAGATGGTCAAAGATTGATAATTTATCAGAAAGAGATCAGGAAACTCTAGATTAATTCTGTTCAAATCAATCTCCCTGGAAAGATGAGAGAAGAACCAGAGTTGTAATTTTTTTGCAGGGGCAGTCTTTGAGCCTGAGATGCTTCAGTTATTTGAAGCAGATGCTACATTCATTGTTTTCTTGATTGTTATTAAGATAATAAAATAAGATGCTAACCAGATTATAGAGCTCATTGCATGAAATGTAATAGCTTAATGTCAATCAAATTTGAATGGAGAAAGCGAAATTTCCCTAATTTTTTTTTTTTTTTCATTTTGAAATGCTATAATTATCCAATCCTATGCATCTGCAAAATGTATACATGTGCATATGTGTGTTGATCCCTAAACTAGCTTTGGAAGAAAGGTGTAAGAGATATCAAAAGGCTTGCTTACAGGTTTTAAATTGATCCCAAAACTAGCTTTGGAAGAATCATAGTCTATGTACGAGGAATTTTGTCCGATATTCGTGTTCGATGCATATATAGATATGGATATAGAGATATAATTTTTAAAAAAATTTTTAAATACATAAAAAAACTTAAAATAAATCAAATATATTTGTATTCGACATTCACACTCAAGTTCGAGTAACATAAATGGTGAAATTTGATATCCCGTAAAATACCCTGAACCTATTTTAGTAATCATACTACTTATATGCTTTGTATATGAAAGTAAGAACTTCCAAAGAGGCTAGGAGGGTATTCTTCCTTTACAGTCTTCACCTATTCATTTATTTTCTCTCGACATATTTGGCAAAGACTGACTTTCAAGTCGGAGTTCACGTCGGAGCACCAACTCCGACACCCTTAACCGTCTTTGTTTTACAAGTCTTCCTATCAATTGTCACCAAAAGACCACGACAAAGTTTTGAACATCAACAAAACTAAAGATATCCCACCACCATAAAAATCATGTAATGAAATGTTTGGGCTCATACAACCTGTAAAGATGGAACTAATACACTTTGCTTTGGATCAAAGTTTCTTAATTATCCCTTCCCATGATATATCATCACATATTTCTTGAATTGAATCAGCCAATTCAGGATTGATGACACTGCATTTTTGCAACCAGGGTTAGTAATCCAATCACTGAGGCAACCTGTTCTTATGGTAGAGCACAATTCTTTCCAGTAATCTTCTAAAAATCTATGTTGCTCCGGTTCTTCATTTTTTTTAAAGTATTCGTGTCCGACATTCATGTTCAATGCATATCCAGATATGAGTATGGGGACATGATCCTCCAAAAACCTTTCAAAATACATGAAAAAATTAAACATACCCGTGTCAAATACATATCCAAGTCCGAGTAACATAGCTAAAACTTCATGCTCCTTGCCAAAACAGATGCAAAGATCGAATCGATCCTTGCAGTAAACCTGTAAGTAATTGGCAATATATACTTTGCTTGTTGTCGAGGCATAAAATTGTCTAAATGGGACTTGGGCAATTTTTAGCCTGACCGTTTTAGAAGCTATTGCTCTTAAAGAAGCATGTTGAGAGCACATCTGCCATTAGACCTGATGGAATTTTAATCTCTGGTTGTCATTAGTTGAGATTTAAATAGCATCTGCAATGCGACATTACGGTCGTTATTTTATATTTCGATTTTTTCCATCACCGATTTATATTTATATAGATTCAATTTAAAATTTATGAATTTTTTTTATATAAATAAAATATCATAGTGTCATAAATTATTTTAAAAATTATTAAAAAAGCATTTTATGATTATAATTATTATGTTTTATAATAAGTTGTGCAAAATGAAAAAGATAAATCATTGACTGTAATAGCATTCGCTACATTAGTAATTATAATAAATACAACATGATCAAAAATATATTCTCAATCGTAATTTAAATCCTTGGATTCTTATATTTTTGAGGTTTGGAATCATCTCCTGTAATAAAGTTCAATCCGAGGACCAACTATTTTCTGGCTTGTCAAGCCTACAACATCCGCCCTGAAATAGGGAGGGATCTTATACTCTGAAACAAATAATTAGACCAAGATCTGCTGTTTAATCCTATCAAAGAAACATGAAAAGCTTTTTAGTAGGGATGACAATTTAAAATACGGATTTGGAAATTCAATCTGTTTTTTACGAATTTGGATAAAAATCGAATTCATATATTATAATTACTATCGTAGCGGATTCGAAACGATGCGGATATGAAACTTTGGATATCCATTATTCGAATCCACATTATTTTTGCGGATTATCCGAATCCGCTTATTTATAAAATACATAAATTTTGTTTGATTTTATATTTTTATTTTAAAAAATTGATTTATTGAATTCGATTTTTAACGGATTCGGATATTCGAAGGATAATGTGATTTAATTTGGATTTGGATAGTAATATACGAATTAAATGCGAATAATTTACGAATTCGAATTTTAAAATAATTTTATAAATTCGAATTCTAATAATACAAAAAATATAAATATCTGATTCACTGTCATTTTTATTTTTTATTAGCTCTTTATTTTTTCCTGCAGTGAAAGGAAAGGCTCAAAATTTGGCAAGACTCCCGGATATCAACTTTAAAACCGGTCGAACTATTAAATTTTTTTGGTTTTGAGCCTGACCTTCTTATAATCAGTTATAAGATTAGTTATTATAGTGATGAAATGATATATTATAATTATAAGATATGTATTTGAATGTAAAAATAATTTTGCTGATGAGAAAAAATAATCATTAAAGAATTAAATTAGAATTTTTATATAATCAATTTATAATCCGAATTGATTCGACTTACACTTAATCCGATTCGTCCAATTGATATATCTGGATAGGAAGGAAGAATTTCAACAGGATATTTTAGGTCCAGTTGTTAATACTCACACCGTGCCACCCAAACAAAAATTTCGGTGTTAAACTCAAAAAATATACAATCACACTGAAAAAAAATCTCTAGTGAAATCCATATGAGTTCTAACACTAATAAATTGCTGATAAATGATTAAAAAATATGATTAAATTAAAACACAACACATTAATTTCATTAGGTTTCAAACCCTACCATTCTTTGTCCTTGTACATTAAATTCCAAAATCTCAATTGATTTTCTATTATTTTGCCACGTATTTGGACAAAAATTTAGGCTGAAATTTCAACACAAATCAGACTCCATAAAAACACGTACCATACACTTCTTCCCAAATTACTTCCTTTCTTTCACGGGATACTCAGCAATTTAGCCTCAATTTTGCACTTTTTTTTTTCCTCAATCAAAATCCCAAAAATCTTTTTAACTTCCAAAATTGAGACTTTTGGGTTTTGAGAGCTTTCTTTGAAACTTCTTTGTCTCTATATATAGTCGTATTCATAACACAAAATCATATTTCATATTAGTTTTTGCCTTTCTTCATAATTTCTCAGTATGAAATCTCAGGAATCTCTTTGCCTTTTCTTTGTTTTATTTGCTTATCTTCTTTCTTTCTCTCATGCCTATAAAACTTTTAATGTTGGTGGCAAAGATGGTTGGGTTTTGCAGCCTAAAGAGAATTACAGTGACTGGGCTGGTAAACAAAGGTTCCATGTCAATGACACTCTTAGTAAGTTTTTTTTTTTGTTTTTCATTTTGGACTTCTAGTTTTTCATAACCATTTTGTTTCTTGATTTGATTTTGGTATATGGATTATATGTTTCTGGTTTTTGCAGGTTTCAAATATGAGAAAGGATCAGACTCGGTTTTGTTAGTACACAAAGATGATTACTATAAGTGTAACAAACAGAACCCTGTAAAGAAAATGACCAGTGGAAGTTCTGAGTTTCAGTTTCCTCATTCTGGTCCCTTCTTTTTCATCAGTGGCAAAGAGGGTCATTGCCAAAAGGGACAAAAGCTGATCGCTGTTGTTATGGCTGAGAAAAAAGGGACCCCATCAATTCATCCACCCAAAGCAGCTCCTCCATATTCCCCTCTTCCAGGACTCAATCCTCCAGCAAAATCCCCATTTTCATCACCAGGGCCTGCTCACTCTCCCAAACATCATGGACCTGTTGCAAAACCTCCCAAAGCATCTTTTCCAGGGCCAGCTTTGGCTCCTATATCCACATCCCCTGTTGCAGAACCTCCTAGACAATCATCTCTATCTCCATCAGCAGGGCCAGCACACTCTCCCAAACACCATGTCCCTGTTGCGAAGCCTCCTACAGCATCAATTCCAGGGCCAGCCTTTGCTCCTATATCTCTATCCCCTGTTGCTGAACCTCCCAAACAATCATCTCAATCACCAGCACCATCTTCAGGGCCAGCATACTCTCCCAAGCACCATGGCCCTGTTGCAAAGCCTCCTACAGCATCATCTCCAGGGCCAGCTTTGGCTCCTACATCTCAATCCCCTGAACCTCCTAAACTATCATCTCCATCACCAGCACCATCTTCAGGGCCAATTCTCTCTCCCACGCCTCATGGCCCTGTTGCAAATTCTCCTCAAGCACCATCATACTCTCCAATGGCTCATGGCCCTATTGCATACATTTCACCGTCTCCATTTTCAGCATCACCCCAAGCTTCAACTCCATCTGTTTCTGGTCCTGTTGAGGCACCAACACCGGCTTCAAGTAGTACAATTTCAAGCCCACCAGCTCCACCACAAGCTCTTTCTCCTTCTCCTTCTCCTTCTCCAACGTCTGGTTCTCAGGTACCATCTGGCAGGCAAACAGGCACTCCGTCCGATGAGTCCTCACCGGCTCCGGCACCACTCAAGTCATCTGCCACTGCAACTTATTCAAGTGTAATGGTGTTAGCAGCTAGCGTCTTGTTTACTATGATCTTTGGTAGTGGCTTTTAGAAATATTTAATAATTAATGTTTTGATTTGGGAATTCTTGTAGTTTGATTTTTTTTATTTTATTTTAGTTATTATTATTCCATATTTCAGATGAGTTACCTTTGTTTTTGATTAATGTTATAATGTTTAATGAACACTATTTGAGATTGAACTTTTATAATTTACCTTCAATTATATTTCAATTTGCCTTTGCATTTTTATGATTTTTCGTTTTCAATTTCAACATGAGAAATGTTAATCAGTGTTTAATGTCACTGATTAAAGTAATATATATAATAAAATTAATATATATTTTTTTAATTTAATAAAATAATATATTAAATATAATTTTTTTTAAAATGATAAATAAATAATTTTTTTTTGATGTCTAATGTTCTATAGACAATGATTAATTGAATCTTTTTAAAATAATCAAAGCATTAACTGGAATGAAACAAAAGAATATATGATTAGAATAGAAGATAGTATTCACAACAAAAGTTTTTTTTTCAAATTTAAGAAACAGTTAAATTTTTATTGTATGGGTTAAAGAATATTACACTTGATTTTGTAAGTAGAGTTTTGTGTACAGCTTGAGACTTAAATAATTTTATATTGGTATAGCCTATAATTTGATTGTATAATTTACAGTTTGATTTTCATGATTTGCATAATTCTATTTTTGTAATTATTATGTTTCAATTATACAATAACAATTTATCTACTTTTTGAGTAGTGTCCAAAAAAAATTAATCAAAGCATTGGCATGTGAGCATTTGTTTGAATTTCTAATCTCTTTTTCGGAAAAAAGAAGTAAACAATAGCATTGAGATAAAGGAAGTTGTGATTGGCAAATGGGAATGCAATTAATTAGTTCATACTCATTGTTCTTTTTTCTCTTAAAAAATATATATTTACAAATTTAAATAATCCAAATTTATCATTTATTTTTAATTGTAATAATTTTATCATTATACTTCTAATTTTAAAATAAATTTACCTATATATTTCAAAACTTAAAATTATAAAAAATATTTAGTGAAAATTCCATTAAAAACTAAATTCAAATTATGAAACATAACATGGCATAATGATAAAAATTAAAGAATTGTATTTTCTATTTTTTTTCATGATTTTTGGGGTAATTGAATGATAGAGCTTTTTTAATAGTTTCTTAGGGACATTTAATATGAATTTATTGTTATTTAGACTTTTTTTTTTATTTTTTATATTTTGACACCCAATCCTCCAAAACTGCCAAAGAAAATAAATTCTAATCAAACATCAGCTAATAAATGTTTCTTATAATTATGCTTTCTACAATTTTTTTTTTATTTGATATGCTTTCTACATCTTTCAATCAACCATTCTTAGCTTGGCCTTCCCAATTTTAAAAAATTTTATTTATGAGAAATGTTTAATCAGTATCATTACATTAATTAAGGTAATATATATAGAAAAAAAATATATAATTAATAACTTTTTTTTAATTTAATAAAATTAATATATTAAATATAAAAAAATTAAACTGGTAATTAAAAACCCTTAACTGGTGCACCAATTAAGCAGACCATTTATTTATTACAGTCATTTACTATTGAGTTTAACACTAATTTGGTAACAATTATAAATTGATTTGTAATTAAAAGTGAATCTCCAACCTAATTTTTTGCTCAATTTATGCACTCAATTAAGAAAAAAATTAAATCCTGACAACCTCAATTATTATGCCATTGATTGTATCATCAACCTGTAGTTCATTATTTCATGCATAAATTTAGAGATACAACCTTAAATGATAGATCATTTTAATTTTAATTTTATGGAATGCCATTAGTTTACATAATTACCGAATCTGTTATGACCCAATTTTGGTTTATTTGATCATTAATTCATTTTGATAACTATTAACTACAAGCTCAGGTCAATAAAAAAAATAAGATCCTATTAATTGGTCCCTGCATAGTTAAATATTTTTAATTATTTTTTTTATGTTTAATATTTTATTTTTATTGGATTCAAAAAGATGTACATATTAATTATATATAATTTTAAATATCATCTTAATTAATATCATTAAATATTGATTAATATTTTTTAATAATAAAAAAAAAAGATACGAACTCATTATTTTCTAACAATCAAATGTTTTTTTTCGTACGATATTGAATTACACAATAAAAGGCCACCCTCTTCCATTTCATAATTCTTGTCTTGTTCATTTCAAATAGATTTATTCATGGATCGAGCTAAATTGTTGTCCAATTTCTTTTTATTCTTATCCAAATCTAGGTCGGATTGAGTTTGGACCGATCCGAAAAATCGTTTCACTGTTCATAAAATATTAAAAAATTATTTTTATATTAATATTTATATTATTTTATAATTAAAAATATTTTTTTATTCATAAATAATAATTTAAGTCAAATCGGATCGATTAAAATTAAAAAATCTATATCCAAACTCGATTCAATAAAAAATTTAACCCTTAAGTATTCTTTTAAAATTAACAATAAAAAATTGTAGTTGTACCTATACGTTTTTCTACAAAAACGTGCTTGACATGTTAAGATTTTTTATAGTTTATTTGTCTACTCTTTTTCACTAAGGGACTTGGAATTTGACTGTTTTGAAGTAATTAATGGAGTCTTAGTTTCTTTTATTAGTCTTATGATTAAGACTAGAGTTTATTTCACATAGTTGGAAGAGAAATTAAATTTTTATTTTTTAAATTTGTACTACTTGATAACATTATTTTTATTTAAATATATATATATAATAAATATGCAAATAATAAAATAAACACGTTACGATATGTTTAATACACAAATTATATTCGTATTTAAGTTCATACATTTAAAATTTTATGTTGTTTCATATTTACACAATTAATATAAAAAAATAAAAAAAATATAATATGCATACACGAATTATCATATCTATTTTAATCTTTCAAATGCTGCATTCGGATATTTAATACATACTTAAATCATGCAAATTACTTATTTGAGTAAAATTCTCAAATTTTTTTTAAGGAAAATCATGAAGTAAAATAAAATAAAATATTTTTTGGCCAAAAAAATAAAATATTCAATTTGTGTTGAAAAAAAAAATAGAACAATTTGTTGGGGGTTGTGTGGAATGTCGGTGTGTTTATCTTTTCAACTCTTTGGGTTTAAGAACCACAAATTTTGTTGTGTTGGCATGCTTAAGAGCCAGAATAAATTAAATTTATTGTTTTTTTTAGTTGGGTAAAGTTTGAATCTTATCTTTTGGAAATATATATATATATATAACATTAAATTATATATTCCTATGCAAAATTTATTTATTTTGGATCAAAACAAATAAAAACATCTTTTTTTTTTTTTATTTAAGTTATTCTTTTTATTTTAGTTTTCAAGAAAATTAAAGTTTATAATTCAAATTTGTGTGAGAAAAATAATGTTATATATTATCGGATCAATTGTATCTTTATTTCTTTCGATCAAAATAAATAAAAATATTTAAGCATTTAATTCAGTGTTCGATATACGATGTTACTTCTTACTTCTTAAACACGATAATAATTCAATAATTACAAACTTACAATTCTAAATTTATAATTATTATTTTCAAAATTATAACTCTCTCGAAGTTATTCTGAAAATTAGCTTAATTGGATCATATTTTTATTAATTTGGCAGAATTTTTGTTATTAAAAAATGATTCATTATGTTTTTATGACATTATATATATATATATATCAAAATATAGCATTCTTATGACATTATATTAATATAATTAAATTTAAATAAAAATAAAAATATTTTTTATTTAATTAATAATAATTTAAGTTAAATCAACTCGAATTATTAAAATTTTTATTTATATTCGATTTAATTTGAATCGAATTTATCAAATCAGACCAATAATTTAATCTTTAAATAAGTTTATATTTATCGAATAATTCAAACATTGTTTTGATTTGAGCAAGTGATGTGATTGGTAGAGATGGAATTGTGTCGGCAAAGTGAACAGTTTTATTTTTATTTGATGTTTGTGTTTTTATCAATTAAATTAAATGCATGGCAGGAAATTTACAAGTAGGAAGAAAAACAGGAGACTAAAGGAAAAAGACTTAAATGAGGTCGACTCTTTTTTAAGGGTTAGTTTAATATCGTTGTTTGAAAAAATTTAAGTTAAAAAAATTGTTAAGAAAAGTATAATAAAAAAATATGATTTAAATTTTTTTAAATGTTTACCATTATTATGAAAAGGTGTTGTAAAAAATTGAAATATAAAAAAAATATATATTTAAAATAATAAAAGTATAGAGATGTGAAGATAATAAAATCATTTTATTCAAAAGTCAGTTTTTAAAACTCAAAATCTATATTTTTTGGCTTTTTGGTTTAACTTTTCAAACCATGGTTTCAATAACAGAAGTCAATTTTTTTTATCTGTTTAGCATTGCGTTTGCGATGAAAAACAGCTTTTGACCTCAAAAACTGTGCCAGAAGCAATGCTAAACAAGACCTAAGTCTAAACTTGTGCAAGGGGAGGGGTAACCTAACGATGTAGAGTCTAGTTGGATTTTCAGATAAATATAGATATGATAATTCGTATATCTGTTGTATTTCATATTTTTTATATCAGTAATTTTATAAACATAAATTATTATATGTCAAAATCTTAAATATAAATACGATATATATATATATTAAACATGTCGTGTTAATTATGTTTAAATATATTATATTATATTTATTATATTATTTTCGTATTTATTAAATGTATCTGTTTTTATATCGTATTTAAAATTATCAAAATCTAGATAAAAATATGTTAGATAACGTCTCTTAAAAGAAGATGGGTGAAACATTAGGCCAAAGCTGGTTTGCTTAGCCTAAATGATCATTTTTCTGGGAAGTTTCCATCTAATTTGAATAGTTCTTCTTCCCCCTTCATTATCAATCATCTTCAACATAGACCTGTTGCTAAAACTTCAAAATCAAGTCTGCCCAACTGTCCCATGAATTAATTACTCAACTGATCTGACTCAACAATGGGTGTTTGCTGAAGGCTGAGTCAAGTCTCGAGACCTACATATCTCTATTGACCCTATTGAACAAATTAGCTTTAGCAAGGGCTCATCAACTGTCTAAAACCTTTCTTTGACTCAATACTATCTTTTTCTATCGGAATCAACTGAACTAAATTCGAATTTAAAAGTCCCCTTTATTCAATTTTTGTATATTTCCTCTTGTCAGACAGGTTATTTACGTTAAGAGTAAACTAGACTAAAGAGAATATTTGAACTTTTCAAAACTTAATAATTAAGCTTTAGAATAATTGTCAATAACCATAAAATCCCAAATGGACCAAATGGATATGTCAGTTTAATTATTTATCGTGTAGAATAAGACTGATTTTTGGAAAGTAACCTTCATCATGTTTCATGTTTCTTTCTATGCTACCCGGACTTTTCATTTTCTTTAAAATATCCATATCCAACATATATTCGAATAAGAGTATAAAAATATAATCCTCTAAATATATGAAAAAATTAAAAAAAAAAATTAAATATACCCGTATTTAATACTCACCCATGAGTCCGGATAACATAGATTTCTTCTCTATACATAAAAGTGGGAAAACTGGCTAAAATGAATGAGCTTTAGGCCTAACAATTCCAAGACAATCCTCTTGTATCAAGTGAATCAAGGAGAGGCTCATCAAACTTAGAGAAACCTAGAAAGAAAGTGATTGGCACCTATGTTACTCGGGTGTAAGTGTCGGACATGGATATATTCAATTTTTTCAAAGATTTCCATGTATTTAAAGGGTACTTGGAGGATCATATCCCCATACCAATGTCCGGATATGCGTCGGACACGGATACTTCAAAAAAAATAAAGAATCAGATCAACATAGATTGGCACTTGAAGCAAACCAATCCACACAAATGTTAGCTTCAAGAAAAATATGCTTAAGATCACAATGCCACTTCTTATGCATTAATAACTTGCACTGATAAATAATGAACCCATAAGGGTCAGTTTCCTGCAAATATTCCTCTACTTATTGCAAGGGAAAAGTAAATATTTTATGTCAAAGTCAATAATCAATAGTTTACCAAAAGTAAAATTTGCAAGCAAATTGTATGATCCATGGGGGATTGAGAAAGCATAGGCCAGCCATAGGGTGTATAATATTCATACCTAAATTAAAAAGTATACATGGAAAATGGAGAAGTATAGCCATTGATGTGACCAGATACAAAATATGAGTGAAATGATTTAGAAAAAGAACCATCTCCGTCGTCGCCTAGCCGTCTGCAACATAAACACAAGTTACCAAAATTAACACCTTGCTATTAAAATTACACTGCAAAATATAAAACTTTCACATGTTGAAGCTAAATGATTTCTCTATCAAACTGGCTCAATATCACCAAAATAAGGTTTCAGGGTCCTATCTTTTAGAAACTCCATAGCCTGTTTAATAATTCAAAGAAGCCGTGTTGGCTAATTAGCAACCAAAGGTGAACTATTCATGAATCGTGACGCGCTACCATTGAATATATATCGACCGGTTAAGATGAAATTGTTCCTACTTCCTAGGCCAATATCAACTAGGGGAAAATAGCTTTAGGCCAATATCCAACATAAGCAAACATAAAGAATCTAAGATCATGTAGGTCTGCATTTTGGGGTACTCAAAACAAAAGCCCATAAAAATCATTACTAACTTCCTCCTTGCTGCCATATGGTATGTCTAAAAACTAGGCCTTAACGGGCTTCATGACCTTCTAGCATATTAGCAGTGTTAACAGCCTATGTTACTCCGACTCTTCATTTTTCCTGAAGTACCCATGTCCGACACATATTCGGACATGGGTATGGGGTGTGATCCTCCAAATGTATGGAAAAACATAGAAAAAATTGAACATACCCGTGTCGGGACGAATACCCGTATCCGACACTCACACCCGAATCCGAGTAATATAGGCAGTTACAGCATGTCGTAGAATGTATAGCTAATATGTGCTACAATAAAGATCAGATCATATAGGACACATGGTTCCAAGGAGACATCTTATTTCGTAAAGCTTCATCTTGAAGACAATAAATCAACATAAAACCACTAATAAAGAAAGCAACATTCAGAATTCCCATGCAATGCAATGAAAATAATTGGAAATGGAAAAAAGTAAAGAACATAAATAATGCTATGGTCCAAGTGCAATATATTGTAGTTTTGTAATTACTTATAGAATAGAATATGACTAATAGATCATTTTTTGAGGACAAGCAGACAGAACCTTATATAATTGTAATAGAATGTAAAGCAAGCCATTTAAGGAGCATAGAAATAAGATCCTGATGTCAATAAATAGCAGAATAGAATGTTATTCAAGCTAACACTATTACACAACATTTCTAAGTGAAGAAAGAAAATAAGTTCGAACCTTTAGATTTCCATTTTGTGAGTGTATTACAATTGGCTGAGGAAGGACACCATTATCAATGTTCTGAATATACGGACGCACCTTCTCCTCGAACATCTCATTTAACTGAAAACCAAATATTGAAAAGTCCATGAACAAAAAATATCGGTTATGACAGTAACTACGCCCATAAAGTAAAGATAGATATTGAATCAATTATAGAAATGGGGAAAGAAGTTCTAAGAGAAAATGAGGAAAAGCATTTGAGAAACACAAGTTAAATGCTATGTTGCTCAGACTCTTCATTTTTCTTGAAGTACCCGTGACGACACCCATGTCCGACACATATCAGGACATGGGTATGGGGGGATATGATCCTCCAAAGACCCTCCAAAAATCACGGAAATCTAGGAAAAGATTGAACATACCCGTGTCGGACACACACCCGAGTCCGACACTCACACCCGAGTCCAAGTAAAATAGGTTAAATGTATTTGTGTGTTTTCTGTTAACTACATGCTCCTCTAAGAAGCATATTTTATGTAACCCGCTTCTGCTAACATTTGGGATCTTTCCTCTAACTGCCTATTCTTTCCTCAGGAATGATTTCTGGTCCTTCTACATACTTGAAAGAGATAAGAATGCCTTATCTTAACATTTGTATTACCTAGCATTCAAGTACCAACATCAAGTCTAATGTAATACAGTAATAGTACAAAATAGTAATTCCTTCAGACTACTACTGCTGTAGAAAAGGAACTGTAACAGGAATAATTCTTTATCACGACAACGGGTATTAAAAATGGGCATAGAACATAAGGGGAAATATTCTCTACAGGTTGGTTGAAAATAAAAGAAGAAAATGAAATCCATAAATTAGTAGAATTCGGCATTGGAAAAGGAGACACAAATGAAACCAGGGTAAGATATATAGCAATTCCTGTGTTCACTTGCAGACAATTTCACGCTTGAGCATGTAACATGCATGTGTATGTGTGTGTGTTTGCGAGCGTGTACAAGATTCATGGTCGTGCATGGCTACACGTGCAGGAGTGCAGTGCAGGAGAACATCTTGCCCTTGGTATAAAAACCTTAAGGTCCCAACTAAAGCGATTTAAATCCTACATCCCACTTTCCAATGAAAAAACCACTAAGTGTTTCAGTGGTAAAGAGGCCATGAAGAACCATTATCTTCAAAAGATTAAGTACTTTAAAAGTCATAAATGTATTTACTGGATTGCTGAAATACCACAGTTTTTTTTTTCCCTGAAATGCATGAATCAGAAGTTACTAACCTTCTCTTGACGCCATTTGGTTTCCCACTGAGCATCTAGAAGTTTATCAGCAATTTCTCTTTGAGCATTAAGAAGAACAGTCATTTCATACAGTTTTGCTGGATCTTTAAGGTCGTCTTCACTCCATGAAGAAGCATTTAGGGGAAGATCCAGGTTCTGCAAACACTCTGCAGTTAGTCCTATTATTGCCATTACAATTTATTCCTAACAGATGAAATATACGAATTATATAAAATGACAACAGAGGATACTCACACCCCAATTCTGTGGCCGTGGAGGAGGATCAAGTTTCATTACTTCTGCCTCCAATGCCTTCTTGGCCTTGTAATAAGGAACATTTTTCACTACAACAGGGTCATCCCTAGCACGAACAGGATCTATGGCAACCAAGGCCTGTGAATGTTAAATTAATTCACACCATTAACTTTCCAAACAAAAGGAATCATATGTACTTACATGCGTAAATCATACTGCATTACATAGAGCATCAACTTGGTGGAGAGATATCAGAAGAATTCCACTAGGTATGATCCCCCCGAATATAATCAATTCAGCAGTAAACCAACCATGCAGGTTATAAGTAAAATTAAACACATAAAATAGCACTACGTTTGTTCTATTTCTAAATAACCACAATGTCTAAGGTCACAGACTGTTTGGTCATTGAATAATTCAATACTCTTCTGTTCCAATTCTAGTGAAAACAGAAAACTAAAATAAAACATGTTCGGCTCACCAAAACTTGGAACATCTTTCAGAGGATGAGGTGGCGAAGAGGCTAAAAGTAAAAATGAAAAGATGACCCCACCTTTTCATGGAAAATGAACATACAAAAGCATTTTCACACCCAAAACCTTAGAAAAAACGGAAAGAAATAAAGATGTTCTGTTTGCTTATGTGTGATTTATCGAATAAGCTATATCATGCATGTGAATAGCATACATGTTTAGCTCATAAAAGTTATCACAGACATGTTACCTATGCCTACATAATATAGAAACATAATCTTACTTCCTGCAAGTGCTCCCAGCCAGGATTTCGCTTGGCCACCACATCACGAAGTTGATCATACCGCATAGATTCCTAATCCAGAAGATAAATTTCAGATGAGTAGTGAGATCATACATATCTATACCTCTAATTTATTACGTAAACTTGACTTCTAACAAATTTTATTCACTATTAATCTCCTAAATGCTATTTCATTCATTATCTAGGATTGCTCACAATCCCCATAAATGTAATATGAAGACAAATTGGGGAGAAGTAGTGAGATCATAAACATCTATACCTTGTATTGCCACCAGATTTTCTGTTTCACATCATCATCATAGTCAAACCCACCCACAATCTGAGGTAGAGTAAGCAACCAAAATGCTGCAATGCTGGGGTCCTTCATGCTGTGAACTATGTGCTGAAACAGTAAATTTGACAAAGAAATATCAAATTAAATGAGAAAAAGTACACTATATGACCAGTAATCATCTACGGACACTAAATCTAGGATCTTGAGTCTTTTGATGGATCAAAGATATGGCATATGAGTGGAAAAACAGAAATAAGACTCTGTTGGTATCGTGTAGTGAAGGTCGAGTAAGCAACCAAAATGCTGCAATGCTGGGGTCCTTCATGCTGTGAACTATGTGCTGAAACAGTAAATTTGACAAAGAAATATCAAATTAAATGAGAAAAAGTACACTATATGACCAGTAATCATCTACGGACACTAAATCTAGGATCTTGAGTCTTTTGATGGATCAAAGATATGGCATATGAGTGGAAAAACAAAAATAAGACTCTGTTGGTATCGTGTAGTGAATTCATATAATGATATATCCATTTTCTTCCCCTTAGCAATTCAGTTATTTAATGATACAGAAATATTCTCCGCAAGCTTTAACATTGAAAAGAACAGATAGGGAGGGATAAGTTATGATACTTGCCTCATATGGATAGTCCATCTTCCTTAAGATGTTATAGGCTTTCCACGGAGGTTCCATTATCTACAGAAAACATGCTAAATTTAAGGATAGGCAACTGTAGCATGAAACATACAAGAAAACAGTACAACACTAGTAGAAGTGAAGCACAATTAAAACAAGGTTGTTGAATGTTGATATACAGTCAATTACAAAGTAGAATAGGGAAAAAAAAGAAAGAAACAAAATTTTATGGTCTACTGCATAAGCTCTGTATCTTCCATAGTTTCTTCATCCATTTCTTTAATACAGTTGTTACATGGTTTAAACTCTTAGCTCTAAACTGCCCAAAAACAAAAACTCTTAGCCCTAAGTGGGCAATATTTTTTAGAATATTTCGGATATACGTTAAGTTACACCCTTCCTTTAGACGTTTTGTATTACTGATGTATTTTAATTTATTTATTGATCAATTATTATACCTTTAAAACATTTCAAAAAGTATTCCATCTCAATATGCATTATATAGCATCTCTTGAACAAAATCTACTGTCTATAATAAGACTATAACATAAGTTCATTACAGCATTAAACAGCCTTCTTCCCTCACTAAAAAGGGACACAAATCTGTTAAAGATGACAGATAATCAAGGCATAGCATGTTCTCAACAAACCTGGTCATATTGTCAGCATAAGAAACTGCATAAGTTAGAAGAAAATATAGCAATGTCAAACACTTTCTAGCATTTAGATAAATATGCAACAAATTTGCAATGCATAATGGTTCTAGATAGTCATTGCAATTGGTTCTATATTTCATGGATAGCGATAAAGACAGAAGCCAGTCTATCAGAATCAAATTTATAAAGCCTTTTTGTTTGAGATAGGACAACATAATGTAAAACACCAAACATCCCATAAACTAACAAGTGATAGAGCAACTCACATCATCCGCAGAGATCCTGACTTGTAATTTGTGCTTGCATTCAGGGCAGTGCATTACTCCCTGCAAACAACACATGTTTCACCCAACGATCAAAACTGAAAATTGTCCACTTAAGAAAATTCTCTAACAAAAGGATGATAGTGGAATTGAACATGAAACACATTGGGAAACTAAATGCAATATGTCAAGAAATGTAAGACTCACTGTTCCATCACAAGTTGGGCATTCTTTAGATGGCAATGGTGTATTAAGATCAATGGCGGATGGGAGGTGCACCAACTCTGCTCGATTATCAGCAATAGCATCTGCAACACATTCTGCAGTTGCTTTCTCCCCACTGCAGGAGATTCAGAGCAGATATTCAAAATTAATCTTAAAACAATCATCATTTACAGAGCTTGAGCTGGATTGAGGATTGGATACCTAAATAAAAGCCAGCTAAGATCATAAAGCAATTCAGACTCTAATTATTAGCCATACATGACATAACCAGACAAGCCTAAGTCTTTATAACATCTTTAAGAATCACTATTGTACCCAACCTCAATAAGCTTTTTTCTTTTGTTTGGCCTATGCCATGTAAGAAATGGGGAAGAAGATAAGTAGAGTATATAGTTACTTGTTTATAGTCAGAAAACAATGACCGGAGGTTGATCTACCTTCTCAAGGAGTAATTTTTCACTTGATAGTGCACTTTCCCTGATCCTTTACACATAGTGCACCGCAAAGCCTGCCATCCGTTGCAGGTAAGACAGTTCCTGAACTTGACAGACCAATCTCATGTAAGAAGGCATTTCGTTTAAAAGTTACATTTCAAATTTCAAGTTATTAATAACAAAACAAGATAGTAATAATCATTTTTGAAACTTAAAGAGAGTTGGGTAAAAGAAGGTAAAGAAATAAATCATGGATACCTAATCTTTTAAAAAAAAGTTGGCTTACCTTTTTCTGTTAGACTTATATATACTTCATCAAACTGATAAATGATACAGTTGATGTGTGTGCCAAAAGTTTAGTGTTTCTTTAGTAACAGTCACCATTAAACATACGCCAAACAGTTGAATGAGTCTTTTCTTTAACGAAAATATAAGAACCATATTCTCCACATAAGTTACTAAATCTTAAGTGTAAAACATTTACTTTCATCTTTTCCTTTTTACAAAAAAAGAAAAAGTGAAGCATAATCCAACTTACATTACAGTAAAACCAGAGCAGCACATTATAATGTCACAACAAACAAGTTCTACGAAATCAGAATTTAATTAATGATGAGTAGAATCCATTATATAACTTTGAAGGGATATTGAAATGCACCTTTGACATATCACCTTCTTTCCCAGCTCTAACGCAATATCATAGGTTCCCAAAGCAGCGATAGCCTGCAATCAACCCATGAGAAAAAGAACTGAAACTAATGATTCAAGGCACCCTTGTCTATATTTTAGAAGGGTAAAACGTTAAAAGAACAACCAACATGGGCACTTTGAGGGAAAACACACAGGCAGTATGATAGATATACGCGGTAAATGGAACATGCAGCATATTGTTTCTATCTCCTTTCAGAATTTATCATTTGTAAGGAACATATGGAAAATAGAGACTATAATTTAATTGTAAAATGCTTAATCTTTGAAATGTAAAAGCTGAAAATCTTTAAGACCATACAAAAGTTCAACTAATAGAATGTAGAAAACGTGGAAGCTAAATGAACCAGCAGATAAACAAGTAAACAACTCAGCCACCCATTCATCCAATGATAAATACCACCATATTTTGCCAATACTAAATAAAATGAAATTTGTGAGCACCAATTTTAACTCAAATGAAAATTTCAATAGAACATCACTCAACAATAAACCAACAAATAAAGTAGCAAATTAGCAAAGACCCAACTATCTGTTTCACTACAATGACAGATACCATCAAATTTTGAGCACTAAAAAAAAAAAAAAAAAACACTTTCAACACAAAGCTCAAAGCTTTAACAGATTAAACAATTACCCATTTCGGCAAATTAGAATTATAACAAAACAAGAATAAACCAATCAACGAAATGAAGAAAAAACTTACAACCCATTTGAGCAAAAGACTTAAACTTGACAAAGAAAAACTTACAAAGACAGAAGTGTAGGAGAGCTTGGAGATAAACTCAGGTATGCCAAAGCCACGAGGAGCAGAACCAGCAATGTCAAAGGCAAGAGTGAAAGGAGAGAGAACTACTTTAATTGGGAACTCCAAAATGTCAATAACTTGTTGCCCATATCTAGTTGTGAAGAACTTGTATTGGTTATCTGCAAATTTTTTCACACTCTTTATCAGTTTATCTGGTCCTCTGGACATGGCTGTCAAAGAGAAAGGGAAAGAGAAGCTGAGAAGGGAAAGAAGGGTGTTGGATAAAGTCAGGGGGCGTTTGTTTTTTACTTTTCAATTGGGGGTTTATTCAGGGTTTTGGATAAGTTTGTTGCAGGATAGTTTAATCTCTCTAACCAAACACTTCTAGTTTTGTCTTTCTTTATGAAAGTCAACGAAATTTGAAAAAAATAAGTAGAATATGAAATTTGATTTTATTAGTTGTTAAAAAATAAAAAATAAAGTGTTATGAAAAAACAAAGTAAAAAATGTTTGTTTTCATAATTGCTATAATTTGATATTATAATTTAACCTTCCAAATTATCCTTTTCTTCAAAAATTTTATGAAAATAAATAAATAAACTGAGTTCTCTAGTCAAATTGGAAAAAAAAGTCATTTTGATTTCAAATAATTAATTTTAAATGTTAAAGTTTGGATATTAAGAAAAATTTAACTAAGTTTATCAAGGAAATCAACAATTCAACATTACTTTATTCCAAGGAAATGAAGCTTTTGTAGATTGGTTAGGAAAATTTGCAAATAAGAAATTCACTGATTTCCTTTTTTTTTTTTGGTAAATAGAAATACACTGATTCCTCCATAAAACATGATAATTGCTTCAACTACAACCTCCAAAAGAAGCTTCAATGCAATGCAAAGAGTTATGCATAGATGAATTTGTCCGAAATAATTTTGCAGATCAAACTCTCATGCATTGAGAGTTGTAGATTCTTGCAATCTCATAGTCTTGGCACGCAATCTATCCATGAATGCTGGATTGGCTCTAAGTCTGTTCTTGACATATGAAGTGCGAACTTCCTCCGCCATTTTGTTAGCTTTACCGGCTTCCTCAATGAGAGAAAAGAGTGTTCTAAGGCAATCTTTTCTGTTCTCTTCTCGATGTTCAAACCTTAAAAGAAATGGAAGAATGAATAAATAAATGTAACCAGTAAGTGCAAAGAACAAGTCCACTAGCATAGAATAATTCCATCAATCCTATCTGAACAGACAATATTGCAAAAAAAACATTGTTATTTAATCTATATTACTCGGACTCGGGTGTGAGTGTCAGACACGGATATGTGTCTGACACAAATATGTTTAATTTATTATAAGTTTTTCCATGTATTTGGAGGATTCTTGGAAATCATATCCACATACTCATATCTGAATATGCATTGGACACAGATACTTAAAAAAAAAATGAAGAGTCGGAGCAACATAGTTTAACGATTAAGGCAGACCTATTATCAGATTGCACGGTTGAGATTCCTTTTAAGACAATTTATTGTGGTTTACTTGGTGCAAGAAGTCATTACATTTCAATTCCAAAGCACCCGGTTGCAGGGGTTTCAGAAGATTGTTAGGTTTGATATAAAGACAAAGAATGATGAAAAGAAGCACAAGTCATATGGAAAGAAAAATGCAGTATCTTTACCTCTCACTAGTAATTGTAAGTTCATCTTTGCCTGGATGGTATCTCTTCCCAACAAGCTCTCGTAACCGGCGAAATTGATGCTTTGAAAGCCCAAGCTCCTTCACTGTAACAGCCATCTTTACTTTTCTGTTTTTGGGATGCCATGCATCACCACCAGGAGCAAAGACTGCCCGTGTTAGCCACCTAAGGATTGGTCCTTCACCAGGTGGGTCATCCAAGTTCTTTTTCATGTCCGGCACAACAGTCTCATCGAATTTTGGTGGGCCCTCAGCTTCCATCATCTTTCCATATTCCATGACCATCTGATCCTCGAATTCCTTGAATTGCTCATAAGCTTCTTCAACTTCAAGCTCACCTCTTTCACACATATCACCTAGCTCATTAAACCTTTCTTCCACCTTTTTCTTCATCTCATCTGATCATGCCAACATAAATTAAATCACAGTTGGTAAAAATCCATTCACAAAGAACATTAAAAACTAGGTAACTACTCACATAATGCTATACCTCAGTCACTCTCATTCAAAAATATCTTCTTAATTCTTAACAGTTTCAATTATCATTCACCTAAAATTATGAATTATAACAAGCAAAAGTTTAACGAGTCCGGATGGTCTAAAACTGCAACAACTACTCTAGCTATACCTTGATCCAAGTCACTGCAAATGATCAACTTTTTTCTTTCCCTAATGTAGTCCCTTTGAGTGAAACCTTACATATTGTCGTATTCTACAAGCCCCATGCAGTTCCTAGTTAAGAAAATATAAAAAGTTCAAATGAATCACTCTATAGTCTAGAGGCCGAAAAGATATAAGGACTATTATTGAAAGTGTTAAATGTTATCCTAGAGCTATGAACTTGCTTCCTTCAATTGTAAAAGCTCTGTGTTTTTAACAGTAAACCATATAGGCATAAGAACTATGGTAAACTAAAACAAGATCCGTCTGTTATTTCAACTGACAAATTTGTCTTTGTAACCATTAATATGTAACTGTTGCATACATATTCATGAGAAACAACTTGTATACAAATCAATTTGCTTACAATAGTTAAACTAGGAAGGGGCAAACTGAGTGACCTTAAAATGAACTTGAAAAAGCTACATTTACTCATGAAACAAATTCTTTAATCTTAGCTACAGCCTTGCTAGTGATATTTATGTGCAATCACAGGCAATTGGCTTTCGAAGAATTGAAGTAGTTAGGGTCATTTCTCATTTATCAACATTATAGACACAAACATAGCAAGTATTGACAGGTTTTCTATCTAAAAACTAAATTTCATCAAAAACCAAACGGTGGCTAATAGTTCAGATTCTTCAGAAAGTGCATACATAAAGCCAAATAATTAGGAAACTACTTTGGAGGAAGATTGGATGTGTGTTGCTCAAGTCAAGACTAGGAAGCAGGTCTTTAGATTCAATTTTGTAATAAAAGTCACAAGCAATTTTAACAAGTGCAACTACTCATTTCACTACATAGAAAAGCCCTGAAAATAATACCATAGATCTCAGCAGAAAATGGATTGATAATCTTAACATCTATCAGTATTGTAGATGAAATGCTACAATTATCAGAGATTTAAAGTCCACCATAGAAAGTAAAGCAATTCAATATTACAGAACAAGAGAGCCTCACATAAAAAGGACAGATGATGATATATTAAAATCAGGAAAAACCTGGGAGGAGCTTGTCCCAGCTAAGCATGTCCTCTAGAATCTCCTCGCACTCCTTTGTGTCTTTAAGATATCCGTGCTGAACCGCTTCCTTAATCATTTCATCCCACTTCTGATCATCCATGTTAAAGTACTCATCCTTGACCATTCTCTTCATGACTATATCCCTGGCATTATACAAATCATCAATCTCTTCATCGGTCGAGTACAATTCATCAAAATCGGAATCAAACTCTTCATCCTTCACATCATCACGTGGTTTCATCTCCATTTCGTCCATCAACTCATCATCCGTCTCCTCATGCTTCCCAACCAACTTTCTCTTCAAAATGGCCTCAAGAATTGAGGGAAGTGCCTCCTCATCCTCCCCTTCGAAGTACTTCTCAATTCGGGTTTTCAGCTCTGGCACCAAAGAACTAACAAAGTTAAACTACATAACTAAGAAACAAACTATCACTTGCTTTTCTCATTATCCAAACAAAAAAAGAAAATCATTTAGTTTCCCTCCAAAGAACTAACAAAGATAAACTACATAACTAGAAACAATCACTTGCTTTTCTCATTATCTAAACAAAAAAAACAAAAAAAGAAAATCAGTTAGTTTCCCTTGCTTTACTCATCAACAAAACAAATAATTACCAAAGAAAAAAAAAAGTAAATTCCAGGAAAGAAAAGCACATATTAAATCCTCAGACCCAAAGTTTAAAACTTTTTACCAAACTAAGAACACCAACACAACAAACCAATGAAAAAAAAATTCAAACTTGTTCATTCATTTTCTCTTTCTTTTCTCATCATCCAAACAAAAATATAACAAACAAATTGCCAAAAAGAAACATAAAATCCAATCTTTTTTCCCCATTTCTTACCTTTATTACTCACATCCTCAGCCTCCAAAGCTACATCCTTGACATGGGTTTGAGCTAATGAAGCAGATTCAGTAACTGGATCAGGCTTCTTTTCAACGGGAGAATCCGATTCGGATGAGTAGAACCTGAGTCGAGATCGAGCTGAAGCGGCGAGTGGGGTGAATGAGTGAACTGGGTTTTGGCTGGTTTTGGTATAAGAGTGAAGAAAATTGCGAGTAGTGAGTGAAATGCTTCTCAACAAAGCCCTTTTCATGGCTTCCAAAAAAGGGTTTTACGATCTGAGTTTTTCCTTCTCTTTTTTGTTTATCAGTGGTTTTTTTGTTTCAATTTGGGAGAAAAAAAGTAGGGTTTTTGATTTGCTTTGGGGTTTTGATTTGAGAATGAGAAATGTTTATTGGTTTGGTTTAAAGGCTTAGAACCCACCATTGATTATGGCTACTAATTTGGACCAAATTGAGTTTGGGTTGGGTTTTACATTTGTTTAGGCCCAAACCAGTTTTTTTTTATTAATATTAAATTATGACACGTCTATTTTATGGGCGGAAAAATTTAAAAAATTTAAAAATATGAGAAAATTGGTGAAAGAAGAAAAAAGTTAAGTATTTTAAATGAAATATATAGTGCTTTTTTAAATGAAAAAATAGGTAAAGATGGGTTTTTACTTTTTTTTATAATAAATTATTAATATCTCTATAAATATATTATATTTATTTTATAATATGAGTTTTTTTATTAATTTTTCAATTGAGTTGATGTCACTTGAGACGCTAACTCAATCGGGAGTTTTATATATAGTATAGATGATATTAAATTATATTTTATATGTTAAAAGTTTGATAACTCATTAAAAAATTATTGAAAATGTTAAGTAATTTTTAATTATTTAATATATTAAATTAATTTTATTTAATAAAAAAAATATTATTTAATTATATTAATATTATATTCTCTCCTCTTTTTTTAACTATTTATTCTTTTTTCAATTTTACCTATTCAAAATATTTGTAAAATATATCTCTCTTTATAAAAGTTAATAAAAAAAACTCTAAACATTTTATTTTTAATAGCATACTAAATAATTTTTATATTATAAATAAATTTAATATTTAAATTTTTTAAAATTAAAATTTTAATATTTAATTTTTCAATATTGAATTTATTCAAATAATCAAAGAACATAAGTGCTCTAAAATCAATTATAATGAAAACTCATTATATTCACAATTTGCCATTAGTCAAAGCTCAAAGGTCAATTATAATGAAAAACATTATATTCACAATTTGTCATTAATCTACTAATTCAAGTGTACTCAAAGCTCAAAGGCCGCCATTAATAATTATATATTTGATATATTAATATTATTTTTTTATGTTATACTAGTATTTAAAATATTATATTTTATATACATTTTAATTTATTAATAATTTATATTATATAAATTTTAATATATTTATATATTTTCATCATACTCCTGTTATTTGCCTATTTATAAATTTTCATCATTTTTATATTATATTTTAATTATTTTTATATGTCATGTTTTGTGTACAGGATCCAAAATTGTAAGTACTAGGTCCAGGTACATTCACTCTTTTTTTTTTTATAATTGGATAGAGAAGGGATTGCTTGGGTTTGAACCCAAGACTTCATGCCCCCAAGACTCTTGGCCACTCAGCCAAGAGCTTGTTGGCGTACATTCACTCTTATCTTAAACAAATCAAAACAAAAAATGTCAAGCAGAAAATTGTCTTGTCCCACCTTGAACAGAGATTGAAGATAATAAAGAAAGTAAGACCAAAGCTTTACTCTTTGAAGGGCATGTATATTATTTATTTATTTATATATTTATTTTAAAGATTCTCCTTATTTTTCTAGGCTCTAGCAATATATAAAGCCAGCCTTTGTTTTTGCAATGGCTGTACCAACAGCGGTGGCAGTAAACGGGGGCTTGTTGAAGATGGGAAGTGTTTCACAAGCTTATTTAGAAAGCAAAGCAGTGAAGGAGACAAGGTCTTTGATATCTGAGCTTTGCCGCCAGTTCTATAGCCTTGGATGGGTCTCAGGAACAGGTGGTAGCATCACCATGAAAGTCCATGATAGTTGTATCCCTAAGCCTCAGCAACTCATCCTTATGTCCCCTTCTGGTACCTATTTCTCAATCAATCAATCAATCATCTTTTTTTTTTGGGGGGGGGGGTTTCTCTTCATTTTCTTTTGGCTTCTGGATATTTGGTATTGATGCTCAAAGCTGTGTTTTTTAAAACTTTTTTTGGGTGTTTGATATCTGGATCATTGGTATTGTATCTTAATTATTGATTTTTTCTTGATTTTTGGCTCCTGGCTATTTCTTTATTGAAGCTCAAAGTTATGTTTTTGATCTTGGGTTGTTGTTATTTTAGCTGAATTATTTATTTTTAAGTTTTTTGGTTTCTGGGTTTTGTTATTCAAGCTCAAAGTTGTATTTTCTTGTGACTAATTTGGGATCTTTGATAGTATAGGTAGTTATTGTCTTAGCTCAATATTTGCCATTTCACGTTTAGGCTCAAGTCAGTCTTTATGTATTAATCTGGAACTTTTTATTTGGATAGGTAATGATTTTTTTTTTTTTTTATCCAAAGGAGCAGATAAACTGCTACAAATACACTGCCTGTCAATAATCCGGAATGTTTGCTATATGGGTTGTTGTTATTTTAGTTGAAATTTTTATTTTTGATTGTTATTTTTGCTTCTGGTGCATTTCATTGAAGCTCAAATTTGTGTTTTTTTTTTCGTATTAATCTAGGGTGTTTGATATCTTAGTTGTTGCTGCTTTAGATCACTTATTTGTTTTCTTTTACACTTTGGCTTTTGGGTATTAGTTATTCAAGTTCAAGGAGAATGACTTTTATTATTATTATTATTATTGTTGTTGTTGTTGTTCTGGTATGTTTGGTATGGGGGCTATGGTAATTCTACCTAAGAAAAGAATTCTTTTTATGGCTTTTTGGCTACTTGGTATATGCTTTTCAAGCCCAAAATGAGTTGTTTTCTATTAGTATGAGATTGTGTTTTTGACTTCCTTTTTTACATGAATTATGGATACTAATACTCACTTAGTAGACAGTTGCTGTGGATAGAACTTGTCCTTTGTTACATTCTGTATATTGTCATTCATCTTCAATTACGTGCTTGTTTATTCCTTTGCATTGTTCTGATTACTGGAAGATTGTTTTTTAAGAGTTATTGTTTGTGTTCTCTTCTGGCATAGCTTAATTATGGGCTTGTGATTTGGTACTTCGGTAGGTGTTCAAAAGGAGAGAATGGAACCAGATGACATGTATATATTATCAGGAGATGGGTCTATCGTATTTTCACCTTCTCCAAAGCCATACCCTCATAAGCCTCCCAAGTGCTCTGATTGTGCTCCTCTTTTCATGAAGGCAACTATTATCTATGCTTTTAAATAACTATTATTTGACATTGTTTAATCAATCCAACTTTACTGAGTGTTTTTTATTGAAATTTGGTAATTTAGAATTTAGTAAGGTCATATTGATCCTATTTTTGATGTTATAATATTTGTTAGGATAGCAGGCTCTTGTGACATGCTTTAGTTTTAAGCATCATGTTCCTTTTTAGCTTGATCTTTGATCTAATAAGTTATTATGAGAAAATGAGTGCTTATGGTGTTGGTATCTTGGTGCTCTTTTTACTGTAACTTTAGTTTCTTCTGTTTGATTGCTGAGAAAATAAAGCAAAAGAAAGGAGAATGACCTTTAAATGTTTCCTATTATTGGTTTGACTTGTAAACCACCTCTTCTCCCACCCATCAAGCCAGATAGAGAGAGAAACTAAAAAAGAATAGATGTGAAACTTCTTAACAGTCCCAAAAGGTAATGAATCTAAGATCAGAAAGTATGATTTTAATGGTGTTTTCCTACATTTGACTGCAAGTAAAGCTTGCACCATTAGGATATCTGATTGTTGACTACTATTGGATTGAAATCAGAGCATAGTCAAGTGTTGTTTGCTTTGGTGGAAAAATAGATTAAAGATCCCAGTTACAAATCGATAACCAGCAGATTTGATTCTCATCTGGTTTGGTGCTTTTGATCCCATCTGAACTTGCATTATTATTGGAAAGTGTGAAGTTAAGTCATGCATGCAAAATGGAAACCCAAAAATGATGTATATTTTTACACTTGTTGCTGCTAAATTGTTCAAATTTACATGGCAAAAGTAAATCCCCATTGTTACTTCTACTGTTACTTTCTTAAAACTTGTAAAGCAATCTTGCTTGACCAATCTGGAATACAACTCATTAACTACTTAGGCTCTTATTAGTTCTTTTAGCCAAAGGTTTAGTTACAGATTACTTGGTTTAGCTAAACAGTCAAACTAGTACTGCTATAGTGCTATTTGTCTCCATGTTATAAATGTTTAATCTGTGAGGATTATGTTGATGAAGTATCTATGAAAGTTGTAACTGGACCAGTCCTTACCAGAATGCCCCCTTTTCGCTTTATATGTTTTGGGTTCTGTATTTATCTATAAATGTTCTTTTTCCCTCGTAATTCAGGCATATCATATGCGTAGTGCTGGAGCTGTTATCCACAGTCATGGAATGGAGTCTTGTCTTGTAACAATGATAAATCCACTTTCAAAAGAGTTTCGTGTAAGTTTTTCTTGACTGAAATATTATTCTAAAATGTGCTTCTCTCTCTTTCTCTTGCTTTTAATTTCTTTCTTCAATGCGTTCTCTTTGTTCTCTCTTTCAGTGATTGATTTACTTTTTCTCTTTTGGACGTTTGCAGATCACTCATTTGGAAATGATAAAAGGAATTCAAGGACATGGTTATTATGATGAACTTGTGATCCCAATAATTGAGAACACAGCCTATGAAAATGAGCTCACAGATTCTCTTGCCAAAGCTGTACGTTTCTTTTGTGTTCATCTTGTCAATAGAGATTATGTGATTCGCTTTCATGATGATCATAAAGTGTTCATGTAGCTGAATAAGATTAATGAATATTCTATATCAACGAGGAGTATATGAGTCTATATCCTGGTGCCTCTTTGCTAAACCGGTTTCATGATGAATAAGTAGCCATGACCTTTACCCACAACTTTTCTTCACTCTTAAATACTTATAATATTTACTTATTGACGAGACCTTTTGGGGTAAGAAAAGGATTCTTCATTATTGATGAGACCTATTTGGGGGGGGGGGGGGGGGGATAAAAGCATACTTCATTATTTATCAGAAGCATGTCAAATACCTATCACTAAGAATCTGATTCTATGGTTAGGCAACCCTAAATGATTCTAAAGGACTAAACAAATCCCTTCATGTTCTTGGTGATGGGAACATATTGTCTATGCTCAATTGAAGTTCACTAGAAATTCATCCCATTTTTGCTAAACCATTCATTATGCTTGAATTTATCCATGTATAACATGGCTTCATTCAATTGAAGTTCACTTTAATGTTTTTCAGATTGAAGCATATCCTAAGACAACTGCTGTGCTTGTTCGCAATCATGGAATATATGTATGGGGAGACTCATGGATTAGTGCTAAAACTCAGGTTTGTGAAACTTATGTAAATATTTGAATTCAAACTGGTGAAAATTTCAGAATGTGTATCTGGAGCTTCTCTCTCTCATGGCTTTACCATTGCTTACAGAAGCCAAAAGTTTGCTATTGTTGACTTAACATGTTTCATGTGTAGTATAAATTTTGCATACATGAGAATCAGAACATAAAAAGTATAAAAAAAAAAAGGCTTTATTACAAGTTGATGCTCCTCCCTAGTAAGTTAGAGATTCTTACATGTTGCGTTGGTCATATGTGTTTCTTACTTCAGCAGTGACATACTATTTCAGGCTGAATGTTACCATTACCTCTTTGATGCTGCTATTAAACTCAATCAACTAGGCTTAGACTGGTCTACTCCAGATCATGGCCCCATTCAGAATGTTAAAGGAGTTTCAGGCATCAATGGCAGGATAAATGTGTCTACTAAGGCCGGGAAAGTGGATTCAAATTATAAAATCGAGCCATTTCCAGTAAGAAATTTACATATTTTCCCTTCAATTGAATAAACTCTGGGTTTTTTAGACATGATAGTGTTTCCCTTCTAACAAAAATCTTCAATGTTCAAATGACATTGTGGTAGACTGTGACTGTTTTGTTGCTAAACAAGAAGTTTGTTACATTCATTTATCAAAAATACATTCTCACTCTACAATTTATTCTGTTGCAGCATTGCATTGTGCTTGACATTGAAGGAACTACAACTCCTATTTCATTTGTAACAGATGTTCTCTTTCCCTATGCCCGAAACAATGTTGGGAGGCATTTGTCTGCAACATATGCTAGTGCTGAAACCCAAGATGATATTAAGTTGTTACGTTCTCAAGTAAGATTTTTCTTTGGACCTTTGAACCTTTTATCATGTTCTGCTGGCATCTGATACAAATTGTTTGCTTTGCTTTCTCAAGGCAACTACTTTTTAATATTTTAGGGGAAAGAATTAATTTTAAGAGTTGGCACAATTGACTGTTAAATGTTTAAGAAATTTTACTGCTGTTGTTTAGTACTGGAAATTAGGGAATTGAGATTGCATGGACGATTCACTGGGATTAAGCTTCTGACAGATGCTTCTTACTGGAATTTATGTGCTTGCTTCTTTGGTTAAGCTCTAGCAGTGAACTGCAATTTATTGCTCCTTACTTGTGAATCACCTACTGATGCTTCTCGAGCATATCCACATACTGAGTATTGTCCAAATGGAGAATAAATACGAGTAACTATTCAAATTGTTGGTTGGATTTGATGAGGATTGGCTGACTTTTTGGCTGGATGCTTAAATATAATTCAATCAACTCTCATTCTCTTTCTCCAAAATGATATGCTTTTAAACTTTGTATGATATACATGAAATAAGAACATGCCAAGAACTAGTCATTTGTGTGAAATCATGCATTGCTAATGAACCATTATCTCTGAATTTAGAACCTTTATAGTTTCTATAATACTTGGAAGTTGGAAACTTTGTAGTATATATGCAATTACCGTCTATTATTGTCGTTAATCATCTGTTAGTTTGCCAAGTAGTTTACTTTTATGAATATTTTATTTGTGAAACCCTGGCTTTTTGCTGGAGTATCTGTTATTCTGTTTTGCTTGACATGGGTTGAGAGGCATGCATATCGGGTACCCGAAGAAATCTTCAATAATAGGTTAACTCTAACATGTGGATGCTATGTTGCTCCGACTCTTCATTGTTCTTAAAGTACCCGTGTCCGACATCTGTGTCCGACGCATATTCGGACATGGGTATGGGGATATGATCTTCCAAGGACCCTCCAAATATATGAAAATTTTAGAAAAAATTAAACATACCCGTGTCGGACACATACTCGCGTCCGACACTCACACCCGAGTCCGAGTAACATAGTGTGGATGGACATGTGCACTTAGCACCTCTGATTAAGTCCTTGATATAGCATATGTGCAACTTTAAGTTAGAATGAAAGTTTCCTTAGTCTTACTTTTTATATTCTTAATTAAACTTAGAACCGTAGAAATCAGAGCTAGGAATTAAAGGATACTTCTTCACCTCTTTTTCTGTAGTTAAGGCAGTGGGATTGTTGGCCTTACAAATTAGCAACCAAGGAAATCCGAATTGACTCCTAAATGATATTTCTATAATGAATCCATAACATGTTTTCCACAGGTTCAAGATGACTTGAAGCAAGGTGTTATTGGCGCTGTACCTATCCCCTCGGAAGATGCAGGAAAAGAGGAGGTGATTTCATCTTTGGTTGCTAATGTGGAAGCAATGATAAAAGCTGATCGAAAAATCACTGCTTTAAAGCAATTGCAAGTAAGCAAATATGAATTCAAAGAAAATACATTTTTGGAGCTTACCTTTGGTAAAAGGGCTAATATGAAGTTAAATAGGGTCATATATGGCGTACTGGATTTGAGAACAATGAGCTGGAAGGAGTAGTTTTTGATGATGTACCAGAAGCTCTTGAAAAGTGGCATGCTTTGGGTGTAAAGGTATCTTTACATATTTCCTTTAATCTTCACTTTATTCTTCTACATTTTTATTTTCTGAATGTAGTTCTGGAGACGATATTTGTCTATGTTTTGAGCTATGTTACGTGGACTCGGGTGTGAGTGTTGGATACGGGTATGTTCAATTTTTTCTAAGATTTTTATGTACTCGGAGGGTCTTTGGAGGATCATATCCCATACTCATGTCCGGATATGCGTTGAACACGGGTGTCGGACACGGATACTCCAAGAAAAATGAAGAGTCGGAGCAACATAGGTTTTGAGTATATTTTCATGCTTTTGCTCCAGATTGCAAAATATTCACAAGCTGTTTTAATCATTCTGCCAAACTGAAGCCAATTTTCTTAGTAGATAGGTGTCCACTTGGACCTGATCTGACCTAAGTTCAAGTTAATGTATGTCCATGTCCTACTGAGTGGTTGTAAAGCTATATCATCTCTTAGCATAGCACTGGCATTTTTTCTTATTTCTGAGAAGACATACATATCCATGAGGAAAAACCGAAGCATATTTTTGCGTTAGGTTTAAAGCTATGTTACTCGGACTCGGGTGTGAGTGTCGGATACGGGTATGTGTCCGACACGGGTATGTTCAATTTTTTCTAAGTTTTTTCATGTCCTTGGAGGGTCATATCCCCACACCCATGTCCGGATATGTGTCAGACATGGGTATTTCAAGAAAAATAAAGAGTCGGAGCAACATAGGTTTAAAGAGTACTTAACCTTTTAAATCTATCTCTCTCTCTTACCCCCCCCTCCTTTCCAAAAGGATCTTACTCCCTAACTTCTTGACTATTTAAAGAAAGTTCAATTTTCAATGTTAATCTCTGCTTCCTCATTCATTACAGGTATACATATATTCTAGTGGTAGCAGGTTGGCTCAGAGGCTTATATTTGGAAATACAAAGTTTGGCAATTTGAGAAAGTATTTATCTGGATTTTTCGACACCGCAGTAGGGTAAGTTTATTACTCTCACAGTTGCTTCTATACTTATCACTTAATTTTAATTCAACGTGACACTCCGTTTCGCCTTCCTTGCTTGCAGAAACAAAAGAGAAACACGAAGTTATGTTGAAATCGCCGAGTCATTGGGAGTTGATAAGCCATCTGAGATACTATTTGTCACTGATGTCTATCAAGAAGCCACAGCTGCAAAAGCTGCAGGTATTGTACTGCTCTTTTTTTAATTTTAACAATGACTGCCAGATAGCATAAATCATTGGTTCTACTTTTTCATTTTTTTCTCCAGTGTCCATATTCTAACCCTGTTGATTCCTAGCTCATGTTGTAGATTTATTTTGCAAAATAAGTGATACTGTTTCTCATATTCTTTCTTTTTCTCTTTTGTGTTTGTTAGTTTGTTTTTTCTTATGTTATTCGGATTCTTCATTTTCCTTAAAGTATTCATGTCTGACACATGTGTCCGACACATATTTGAACAATGGTATTGGAATATGATCCTCCAATATATGAAAAAACTTGAAAAAAAAATTAAGTATACCCATATCGGACACATATCCGTATTTGACACTCATCCTGAATCCGAGTAACATAGGTTTTTCCCCCTTAGATATGCTATACTGTAAAAGAGAATATCAGAATCACTCCATTTCATGTGCAACAAATTACCATAAGAAAAATACTAAATTACTCTGCACATCCTTGCATAAGCTATGTTACTCTCACTTGGGTGTGAGTGTCGGATACGGGTATATGTCCGACACGGATATGTTCAATTTTTTAAAAAGTTTTTTCATGTATTTGGAAGTTCTTTGGAGGGTCATATTCCTATACACATGTTTGAATATGCATCGGACACGGGTGTCGAACACGGGTACTTCAAGAAAAATGATGAGTTGGAGCAATCATAAGTTGTCAATTAAGCATTTGCTTTTAATGCTAATGGACTTTTAGATCAGCTTCTGATTTCAGTGTTACTCCCAACTAGAAAATTAAGGCGATATATACTGTTTGTTAGGAAAAATGAATACCCTTTGTTTATTAATTAATACTTTTCATCTTTATCCATTTCTTAGGTTTGGAGGTCGTAATCTCCATCCGGCCAGGAAATGGTCCTCTTCCAGAGAACCATGGATTCAAGACTATCAACTCTTTCTTGGAGATCTAATAGAAGTTTTGTAGTTCCGTAAAATATCGACCGTAACATTTCATGCACATAATAAATCGCTTTTGGATGCAATAAATCTTGGTTTTGTAACAACCCTTTATCAATCTGTTGCTGCCACTTTTGTTTTTGTATCTTCATTCAAATCAAGTTCTTTGCTTATAATCAAGTATTAGGCACTGGGAATAATTTCTATCCTGCGGGCAACAACTAATGCTGTATAGTCATGTAGACTTGTTGTAGCAACCATCAATGTTTAAAAAACCAGATCGAAAGTTGAATATGATTTTTAAATCGATTTTTAAAATTTTCAATTTTATGACCGGTTTGATTTTTTCAACACAGACAACAACTGAGAAAAGTATGGGCACATTTGTCACCCATAAATGATCTTTGGAGATGTCTACCAAACATTGTTTGTATGGCATTTAATGCAGGGGATAATGCTGTATGGATGTGCAATGGGTTGGTTTTTACTTACAGAAGATGAACCCCAGATGTCTGCTGTTAAGCAAACAATTTCATGGAAGTTTGAAACATTCCATTATTGATACAGGTATGGTGAAATGACTGAAGGTAAACATATTCTGGAGCAACCAAAACCTAACATTAATTTTTAGACATGAAAATGCAGCCTACCTCTGTCACACCATAAAGTTTATGGTCTGGCATTCGGTAATTTTGAATACGATACGAACACGATACAAAAAATAATATGAACACGATACGAACACGATACAAAAAATAACATAAACGCAATACAAATATATTAACGTGTCAAAATTTATATAAATATTTAACACCTATTATGACAAAAAAAATATATAAACACGACACGAATATACGAATGTTTAACAAACATTGTATTCTAGTTAAACTTTGCAGGCGCAATGATGTTGATGTTTAACTTCTAAAAGAATAATGGTTGTTCATGCAAGAAATGAACCCAGATGTCTGATGCCAAACTTAATGTTTTGTAGGAGTGATTGAGAGAGAAAAATGGAAAGAGGAAAATGGGGAGGCAGAGGAAAGGACAACTATCATTCATTAGAGAATAGCAAAATAAGAGGAAATCTTCTCCCCCATCTTTATAATGATGGGATTTTACTAGTCTGAAAATATGTAAATTGCTGTATTTTCCTTTTCTCCTATTTTCTTCCTATCAAAGGGAACTATTTCATCCATTCTTGTTTCTCTTTCAACCTTGATTACTCGAATTCTGGGTGAATATCAAATACGATTATGTGTTTGACACTTATACGTTCAGTTTTTCTTTAAGTTTTTTATTATATTTAAAAAGATCGGATCTCCATACTCATATCTTCGAATATATATCGAACACGAAGAAAAGCAGAACAACATAGTTTCAACCAATTTGCTTCTTTGCATTGTCCCTCTTAAGTACCAACAGTGCAAGAAAAAATCTTGAGAAGCAAAGTGAATCAAAAAGATGGAGTAATTTCAAAAGCTTCAATAGGTCAACTAACATCTAATACAGCTTTGAATGGTATTCTATGAGCATTTTATTTAGCTTTGCAAATAATAAAAAGCAGTAAATGCTGGGCTACTTAATGACTAATGAGGTAGTTGAAGTTGCATGCATTCAGACACTGTATAAAGAATTACAGTGGATAAAACAGTTTGGATTAAATGTTCTTTTCTGTACAAACTTAAACAGGAAGATCATAATTTTATTTTCTATTTTGGGAATGATGAATAGACTTAGTTTCAAACTGTATTAATCACATAAAAATTTGCTTGATTTTGCATACATTTCCCATATTCAAAGTCCTTTTTAAGGGAAAATTAGCTTCAGACAATATAAGTCCTAAATATAGAAACTTACCTAGCCTACCCTAGTCTTTGTCAAGCAAGTGAAACAGCTAACCAAAAGTTATCCCCACTTGTATCTCAACTGGTACAAATTATGTTATCGGAACTCTTCATTTTTCTTAAAATATCTATATCCGACACTTGTGTCCGACACATATTCAAACATGAGTATAGAGAAAAAATTAAACATATCTGTGTTGGATACGTACCCGTATCTGATACTTATCCGAACCGAATAACATAGGTACAAAAAATGAACTGCTTGGCAGTTCTTTGTCTACTGCAAAAACTGTTGGGATTCAACTTTCAAGCAATGACCAAGTAAAAACTTTTTAAAGGGAAAAAAAAAAAGGAAAAGTCTTCACATTTTCTCTGCATTTTTTTAGGTTTTTTTTTTTTTGTTAACTTCATTTTCAACAAAAGTCTAACTTTTCTAGCCTGCTTTGTATGTTCCCATTTCTTAAAAACTCTGATAACTGATATCTCTAAGACAAGAAAAAGACTCCATTAAAAAGAAGAAGAAAAAAACCAAGCTGCATGATTGCAAACCAAATCAAACTTAAATGACAAAGACTGCTCTTCCATCTTGAAAGAAGTAACACATGTGGGTCATTAATCTCTTTTCTTCACAGTTTCTTACCAACCTTGCCTAGACTTTTATACCTAAAAACAATTTTTATAGTATACCTCAACTGCTAAGACAGATCAAACCAGACTAAAACTGGTGGAGGTAGTTAAGAAAAGCAATTAAAGAAGAATGGGTTTTTAGTTAGGGAAATGTAGAAGACAACAGTTAAGACAAGACCAAGAAAAAGCAAAAAGCAAAAAATATATATATGAATCTGCATTGGCAATAGCATATTAGCATTTCCTTTGTAGACATTTCTTTAGCTTGCCTTCTACTTAATATTTTGGTGTAGAAAGGTGAAAAAAGATTAGAGGATCCAATATTGTCACATCTTGTTTGATCCTTTTTTTCTTTTTTTGTGGGCCATTTTTATGATAGAATCACTTGTTTTTGTCATACTATTAATTAACAACTGCTAAGTTTGGATACTGAAATGAATAAAGTTACAAAGACAAAGCACTCTTACATAGTACAACAACTAACTAAATTTTCAATAATTCCAATTTTTTCTTTTAAACAAAATGCACCCAAATTTTTTCATGTAAATTGAACTCAAATGGATATCCTTCTTGCACTATGGTGGTCCATTATTAAATGCAGCCAAAAAGTCTTCATTTTGCAAGTGATCACTTTTCTGAAAAGAAAAAAAGTCTTCCCCTTTCTCTTTTGCTATACAAACTCAATTATCAAAGAAAGAAATAAACATTCTTACAACAACTGTAATGGTTGTATTAATCCTAGAGGCTAAAATTTTCAATTAGACTCATAGTTTAAAGGTACTTAGAGACAAGAATTTTCATTTCTGACATACCCTTTTAGCAGAAAAGAACTACCAAACTGACTTAGTTTTGATTGTACATATAAAGGAATCAGAATTGCATTTTATACAAAAACAAAAGTAAGAACAACCAAAAGATTAGTTCATGAAAGTCAAATTATGCAAAGGAAAGGAAAGGAAAGATAGAAGTAAATGAAATACAACCACCAAAAGGGAAAAGAAATTGACTTGTTCATTAAGCAAAACACAAAAGAAGAACAAAAGCAAAAGTTGGTAGTAATTTTTCTTATAGAATCTACGGAGAATTAATCTAGTTTTTATAATTTTAAGTACCAAACCAAAATCCAAGAAAAAAATGAAGAAAGAAGATGTTGAAAAGAAGGTAAAAAGAAGAGCTTTACCATAATCAAAGGGAGATCAAATCATACAATTGAAGAAAGATCTTCTACCCTTTTTTTTCACTCAAATTCAGCCAAAACCCATTAATCCTCTTGACAAATCACTCTCAAATTACATAATCACTTTCTTCTTCTTTCAATTTTCTTAAGAACCTGAAACTTTTGGGGAAGTAACTGGAAACAGTGGCAAAAGCTGAGGCTCAGTGTCTCTAGGAGTTGACATAGGTGAAGGATGCAAGTAAAAACCTTTCTCAGCTATAGCTTTATCTTCCTCTGATGAATTCCCTAAAGAAGGTGAAGACTTGTTGAAAGGGTCTTCATTTAATGGTGTAACTGGGCTAAGAGCTAGCTTTGGGAAGTCAAGCAAGCTTGGAGACAAGATCTCTGTATTCCTTGGTGAAGAAAAAGTACTACTACTACTACTGCTGTTGTTTATAACACTAGTAGAAGGAAGAAGAGTGTTGATCATCATAAGGCTGTTTTTCAGGTTACTGTTTCTTCTCTCATAAAGTTTGAAATTTTGTTTTCTGGGAGAGTTGGTTTTGATGGGAGGTAAAGGAAAAGATGATTTTGATGGTAATGGTGGATCTTGATGAAGCTGGTTTTGTTGTTGTGTTGGAGGTTTTGAGGAAGCTTGTTTAGCAGTTTCTGATGAGCCAGTGAGCATTTGGACAACCTGTTTGAAAGTAGTTGTGTCAGCTTGGACAAAGGTTGTTGGGTAAGGGTTGGTTTCAGATCTGGAAATGGGGATTGGAGTTAAAGGTGGGGTTTGAATTTGGACAACCCCATTGCTGTTCTTGTTGTTGTTTCCATTGCTATGTGGGGAGTTTAAAGAAGATGATGGGAAGTTCCTGTTCTCTTGTAATACCCTTGTTGAATTCTCCATTGATGGGTGATTTCTTTAGAACCCAAACCCTCAAAAACAGAAAGAGAAAGAAAATAGGAAAATGTTTTGGGGTTAGTTTGGTTGGGGGAGAAAACAGAGCTTATGAGTGAAACACAAGGCTTGAACTTGTTTGATGAGAAAGAGAAGGTTGCTTATTTGTTTTGTTTTCCTGTGTTGTGGCATTGGCTGGAACAAGGGGTATTTATGTGTGTTTTTATATTTTATCGTATTTAAAATATTTTATATTTTATATAAATTTTAATATATTAATAATTTATAATATATAAATTTTAAAATATTCGTGTATTCGTATCGTTTTTATATTTTTTATATCGTATCATATTTTTTTACGTATTTTAATTATTTTTCGTGTGGTGTTGAATATTATAAAATCTAGGTTAGAGTTAGTGTATTTTCTTTCTCTCTCTTTTAATCTCTTTTTTTAATGCTTTCTCACTCTATTCAACTTCTATGCTTCTTTTGGGGTTTGAGGATTTTAGATTATTAGTTTATTAAAGAAGAAAAAAAAAAACAATTAATTTTGGGATTATTAAAGAGATGAAAAGGGTATTAGTTGAATATGGAATTTCTTTTGGCCATTAGCATCTATGCAATCTATGGCAAAGTGTTGAAAAATATCTATGCTAATTATGAAAATTTTAATTTAGTTGGTGTTGAGTGACAGATACAATTTCTTTTGGCCATTAGTATCTATGCCACATGTGGCAAATTATAGAAAAATATCTATATTAATTATAAAATCTTTAATTAAATTGATATTACGAGTTAAAAATATCAACTCAATTTAAAAAAATATATAAAAAACCAAATTATAATTATAATAACAAAATAAAATTAAAGATATTTAAGTTTTTTAAATTTTAAAAAATAATTATTCACTGAAAAATACATATATTTTTTTAATTTAAAAAAAAAATAACTACTCGTTAAAAAATTATTTCACATATATTTTTTAACTTATTATTTCTTTTAATATATAGTATTTTTTTTGAAAATATAATTTTTTCACTCATAAAATGAGTATGTTAAATTTTAATATAAAAAATATAAAATCATATATATATATATATATATATATATAATAGATTGAAATATATGTGGCATTGGGCATGGACTTCAGAGCCAGTGAAATTGTTTGGAGATGAATGAATGATAGCAACATTTTTTGAGTGAAGTGGTCACCAGACTCACCACTAACAAGACAAGAAGAACTAAATTATGTATTGTTGGGCATATTTTTTAGCGCGTGTATTACACGCTCCAATGCAAATTGAAGATGCATTTTAGATTTTAGTGGATGTGGCTCTTCCCTTAGATTGATTCTATCATTTCTGTTTCATATTTTATTAACATAAATGTGACGAAAAAATAATTAAAATACGAAATAAGATGAATAAGATATGAAATAAGAATATATCAAAATTTATATAATATAAATTATTAATATATCAAAATTTATATAAAAATATAACACCTTAAATATGATTAAAACACAAAAATATACTCAAATACACAATTTACTAAATCTAAATGTTTTTATAGTGAATTCCATGAAATTTCAACATGGAAAAAGCTAAAAGAATGGGAATAAAAGGGTAGTAGTAATTTTATATTTTCCAAAGTATTAATTTTTTTTTTTGTTGCTTTTTTGTGTTGTAAGTTCTGAAAAACATTCAAAAACACTTGATTTTGTGGATATATTCCGTGATAAATGTATGTATTTTTTTTTTTAAAATAATTGAATTAGAATCTCTTTTCTTTTAAAGTAAAAAACATATTTGAACATAAAGTTTAGTTTGAATGATTTATCTATCTTTGTTAGGATATGAATTCTTGTAAAATTAAGATTCGATCTCCAACATTTTTAAATTTTTTTTGGTCTCTTTTGTACTAAAAAAATTTAAAAAAAAAACTACTTAAAAATGTCAAAAGGAGCTTGTGTTACAAATCCTTATCATAGGAAACAAAGAGATGAATTTTGTATAGTGGGAGAGGGAATAGGATTGGTTCTTGTATCATAATCCTCTAAATATGATATTTAGTTTTAAAATTTTTATGTACAATTTTTCATAATAACTTTTAGAGTTCGTTTTTGATACATTCAGTGACGGATCTTGATATTTAATTTTGAAGATGCCAATTAATATATTATTAAATCTTAATTTTTTTTATAAAATTTATCTTATTATATAAATAAATATATATATATATATATATGCAAGCAATATACTAACAAAATAAACATGCTTTCAAAATTATAAAATTTATCAATTTATAAAAAATGTATAAAGAAACATAATCTATAAAATAAATAATTTTATGCATAATATATCAAATAAATAATTTTATTTAAAAACATGGACAACTTTTTTAAAAAAAATATATAAATATATCAATTGCTAAACAATATATTTTTTATCAAACCAAGAAAAATAAAATATTTCATTAAAATAATAAAATTCAAAGTTTGAGTTTAAAAGTTAGGATATTTTTATAATATTTTATAAAGTGGTTCCAATATGGCTTTTGTGTTAATGAAAAGTTGTATAGTAACAAGAGAAAAAAGATCTAAGATAAAATTAAAAGTGAAAATTATATGAAAAGAAAAAATTATAGTCAGTTAAAAATGAAAAATTAAAACATATTTGATACTTAATTGGAGATTTAGAGTCTTATTGAAGAAGTTAAAAAATTAATTTAAATTTTGATAAATTTACACAAATGTAATTTAATCTTTGTGACAAACCTTTTGATTTTAAGAATTTATGAGTTATGATTAGTTAATACAATAAATAGACAAATAATAATTTTTAAATGACAATGCATAAAATTAAATAAATAAATTACATAAATAAATAAAATTAATTTAAAAAAACCATTTAAATCTATTTAATATATATTTAAAAAATCAAATTTTTTGGGGAGCCAAGCCCCCTGACAGTGAATTTTTTTAACTTTACAATTAAAATTAAAAAATTGTCACATATCTCATTTCATTTTTAAATTTTTTTTTTTTAAATACACTTTAAAAATATGTCATTCTGTTATTAATGTTCAAAAAAGAAAAGAACCAAGAGATGAGACATCTAACAAAGTGTGAACAAATCTAAAAATTCTTTATTATGACATCATTTCATGACTTCTATCACTTGTCTTTTGATGTACAAAATGAACAAACTGCTATGCCATAAGCCACCCAAAAAATAAATAAAGATAATTAGAACTTCTTTTGTCACTTCTTTTTGGCTTAAAATACTAGTTTTGTTTTCTAAATGAATCTGTTCGGATTCTCATTTTCATGATGGAATCCCAATTTTCAAATTGTTGCATCTATATTAGCATGAGGTTCTTGGTTAAATTAGGAAAAAAAATATTATAGATTATGCAATAATAGAGTTTTTGTACTTCTATAATGTTGTCATGTATCCATCTTGTAATTATGTTAAATTTCTTAATTATAATTGATATATATATATTATAGTAACTTTACCAATATTTGACTCAATTGATTGTGTATAATTTCTTTACTCAAAGAGCATGATTAAGTTCCTCTATCTCTAGATAAAAAAATATAAAAAAATATATATCGTAACTAGAGTTGTTCATGATTCAAGGTCCGGCCCGATTGTGCTCGGCTCGTCAAATTCAAAAAATCTATTTTATTATTTAAAAATATTTTTTAAAAATTATATTAATATTTATATATTATATAATTAAATTTAAATAAAAATTATTTTTATTAATTAAATAGTAATATGAATCAGGCTGATCCGGATTGAAAAAAACTTTTGGATAGATCTAATCGTAACTGTTTAAACTCATTTATTAAATTTAAAAATTTCATAGTCAGTGTATAAAATTAATTGCTGATATATAAAATTATTTTTAACCAAAAAAAAAAAGGAAAGAGAGAATCAAATTCTCATGTATAATGGGATAGATAAGAAAAAATATATATATGAAAAGGAAGAAATTAAAGGAGGGGTGGGGGACCAAAGTTCCATTACAAACACACTAGTGCTTCTTCTTGAAAAGGGATCACATTCTATCTTTCACAACCAAAATCATTATTGTCTACATTGTGGTTATGAAGTGCCTAACACCCTCCAATTATGCAAAAAAAGCTTTGGATTAATTTGCTTAAAATCGTACAATCCCCCATTAAAGCACGAGCAACAAAACTTAAAAATTAGAAACAAGCATCAGAATTTGAGTTTCACCAATAATTTCACTTAATGGGTGATCTATAAATTCGATTGTTAGTCATTTTTTAAAACTCGTGACATGTCTTAACCCTGGATTGCAATAGCTTCCCCTCACTTAAACTTTTTTATACCAAAATAGAGTGGTCTCTCATCTGTCATAGAATATTATTGGGAAACTCGAGACTTAATCCAGTTAGTTCATACAGTTATTTTTTAAAAGTGATATTTTAACAAATCTAAAATCTAAATCTCAGCACTTATAATTTTTTTCTTATCTCCAAATTATAGTTTCCTCTGTATCAAAAAATATATATCATTTGGACACCAGCAAATTCCTTAGAATCAAACCTAAGTTTTACTTTGAGACCTTTCACTATCTTATTAGTATCTCCATCCCATTTTATCAAAATATATTCTCTCTTTTTTAATTTGAATGTTTATTTATCGATCATTTATAATGTTACAAAATTTTGTATTTTTTAACTTAAATATAATAGTTGGACTTTTTCTTATTAGTTTAAACTTTTAGGATAATGGGTTATCCAATTTAATATGGTATCAGAGCTCTTGAATTCAAATATTACAACTTTTTCCTTTAATATTTCTTCATCCAATATCTTATTATCCATCGAGCTGTACGTTATTGCTCTAGTCCTTCTTCAGCTTGCTCTTTCTACTATACTTAGATCCACGTACAAGCCCATTAATCATTCTTTCGGCTTGAATATGAGGGATATATTGGGATTTAAATATATTGAGATTTAAATATAATATTTGGGTCATTTCCTATCAACTTAGTTTTTGAGATAATTAATTACTCAACTTAACATTTTTAATACCTAAAATATATATTTAATCAATTTTATATTGAATGTATTTAATTATATTTCAATTCATTAGTTAGTTTGTCCGTTCGATTAAATTAATTAATTTTTTATATTAAATATTATATTTGACTATAATTATAATTTTTTTAATTTCATAAAAGAAATGAATGTTGGTTTTCATTTTATTTGAACTTTGTTTTGGCATAAAACCCGTAAAATTTTAAAACATGTGGATCTATTATAAGATTTATACACAAAAAATAATTATATTTATGGCATTTGATTAATTTGTTTACAAGTTATATTATTGTGCCTATTCCAACACGATATTGAGAAGAAGAAAAAACTAAGGTGCCTTTTTGCTCTTTGAAGTTTAAACAATAAATAAAAATTCATATCTATCTATACTTTATACATAAAAAAATCCTAAAGGATTCTTAGCTTGACACATGTTAAGCTTTTTTTGCTTGACATGTGTCAAGCTTTTTTTTTTTTTTAATTTTTAATTTTTTTGTTTTGTTTTGTGTTTTTTTTTTTAATTTATATTCATTTATTAATTATTTTTACTTTATTTTTAAATGATATATTTAAATTTTAAAAGAATCGATCCGCACGTTGACTCACGGATCGATTTAAGATCCTTACCTGACCCACTCACAAAAAAAAAAAAAAAGAATTTACTGCTAATCAGTGTGAGAAAGTCGAAAAATTTTCTAATAATCATGTGGCATTTTTTTTATATATATTTTTAGTTTTCATTTTTTTAGTTTTTAGTTTTTAGTTTTAAGTTTTTTCTTTTTCTTTTTTTAGTTTTAGTTTTTTAATTTATATTAATTTATTTTATTTTTAAATGATGTATTTAAAGGGATTGATCCAAATGTTGATTTGCTAGTTGATTTAGGATCCATACTTGACCGGCTTGAAAAAAATTAAAAAAAAAAAAAAAATTTGCTGCTAGCCAGAGTGAGAAAGTTGATCAATCGAGAGAATTAAATACAAACCATAATTTTATTTTAGTTATTTTTTATTTGAATAATTAAATATGCAAAATAAAATATAAAAATGAGTTAATACTTCATTAATTTAACAAAAAAAAAAACTTCTTGCTAATCTATTTGAGAAAGTCGATCAAACGAGAGAATAAAAATCACAATTTTATTTTGTTATTTTTCATTTATTATTTTTTACCTCCTATAAATAAATATATACAATAAGATCTAAATATGTTTAAAAAATACATATAAATAATAATTAAAAATGCATTTGTATTACGTAATTTATAAATAAACAATTATTATAAATTTAATTTTTATAATTAAAAAATATAATTATATTAATATTATTAAAATTTATAAATAATTAAATAAATTATTATTAAATAAAATTTAATTTAAAATTAATTTTTTATTAATTATTTTTTACCTCCTATATATAAAAATATGCACTATATAATAAGATCTAAATATATTTAAAAATGAATATAAATAACAATTGAAAATGAATTTGTATTACATAATTCATAGATAAATAATTATAATAATTTAATATCATAATTAAAAAAAATATATTAATATTAACATTATTAAAATAAAAAATTAAAAAAATTATTATTTAATAAAATTTATCTTAAAATTTTATTATTAATTAATTAAAAAATACAAAAAAAAAATTAAAAACCCCCAGTGAAACGGGGGGCTTAATTCTAGTATACTACTATTTTTCTACCATTTTCAACTTCCAATTTAGATTTTTCATTTTTGATGCTTTTAAATTTTCCAATAACATATATTAAAAAAAAATAAATTCCAATAACATAGTTGCTTTGATCCAAAGAGGATCCAACTCATGAACTTACTTTGTAATTACCTTAAAGGGACAAAAACCATCACTACGAAAACAAAAGTACCAATTAGCAAAGTTTAATCCATTCTTTTAAGATCATAGTTGAAAAAATTAGATTTATCGGTTGGATTGATTTAATAAAAAATTGAAAATTTGTTTGATCTAATATGATACTTAATATAGGGGTTTATTGAATCAATAAAAAATTGATTTAATCGATTAAAATCAATAAAAATCGAATAAAAAAAGAAAAAAAGAGTTGGTTTTAGGTTTTTTCTTTATAAGTGATGAGATTTGAATTTTTAATCTCTTAGTTTAATATTAAAAATTATATCATTAAATCGAATGTATATTTTTATTAATTATTTAATATTAAAATTATTGATTTGATAATTTAAAATTTTAATTAAAACAATCGATCTAACTGATTATAGACGGATGACTGATAATCAAAGATCTTATTAATTTGATCTTCAATTCGATTTTTTCAACATTATTTAAGACACGAACAAAGATAATTACAAAACATATCTCTAAACAATTACAACTCATACAACATTTCAACAAAGAAAATTCCCAGAAGCTAGCAATTATCAAGCTATCCCAAAGCTCCTATAAAATCATTGACTATTTGACTCCACCATCAAATTAAAGCCATTAAATTCACAAAAGGAGCAAACTGAAAGAAGACAAACAAAGTATAATCATAATTTAAATATTGTCTATTGAATTAAATTTTTCGAAATTTCCACGAAATGCATATATTAAATTGATTGTCATAATTCGATTATTAATTATCGACAAATCGTACATGGATCATAAATTAAGCATAAAAAACTTAGAAAAAGTTAATTAATTAATGTTAGGGTTTGGTCGGCTTGACTAAATCCTTAAAAAAATGTTAAGAATTAGGTGTTTACTTTCTTATGTTGGAATAGTGCCAACTTTTGTTTGTTTTTTTGTAGAATCCTACTTTTGATTTAAAGTTTTGCTTAAGAGACTTTGTTGGGACAGCCAAACACGGTTTCTTGTCTCTCACCGTCACAAGTCAAGCCAATGTCTTTAGCTTCATCTTTTGAGCTAAGAAATCGGCCACTTAAATTCCAAATCAATTTTTTTAAAAAAAATAATATATACATTTTTTAATTTTCTAAAAAAAATACATCATCTGTCTTTAAATTTTAAAATATTTTTTAATCTTAAAAAAGTGTTTTAAAATAAAAATTGTATATAGCAATCCTTTTTTAATTTTTAAAATTTTTTTTTTTGGTTGAGGGGGATTATTAGAATTATAATTGCCACCTTCTAGAATATGCCTATTATAGTATGTAATTTATTTTCAATTGAATCAAGTCTAAGTGCTTAGAGCTACTTTCCTGTGCATCTATAATTTGTTACTTGAATTTGGGATATTGTATACGGGTATATTCAATTTTTAAAATTTTTTTCATATATTTGGAGAATCATATTTTCATATTCAAATTCAAATATGTGTTGGATACAAGTATCAGACACAAATACTTTAATGTTATGTTTGGAAATATGAATTTGAAAATTTAGATTTTATTTGTTATATAAATTGTGAGAATAAAATGCATACATTATATATAAATTAGTTAAAATTCAACATGATTATATATTTGAAAGGTATAAAAACATGAATTTTAAATTCATAAATAACTATAGGTATTTCAAATTCAAAACTAAATAGGCATCCAACAAATCCATTGATTTGAAAAATAATCATCAATGTTATATTTACATGTGTTTTATTACATAATTTATATTATTTTTGAAATCCAAATTCATTTTTTGAAATCAAAGTTTTCAAACACAACTTAAAAAAAATAAAAAAATTCGGATAACATAATCTATAATACATCCAAATTTATGTTCATTAGTCACTGGGAATTGGAGAAACAAGAATATGCACTCCAAATATTGTCAATTGTTTACTTGAAAAACTTCATATAAGAGTTTCATTCAATCTTAACTTAGTCTTGCTGACCTAATTTGAACTACTAAAGGGTGAACAGAACTTTCACAATGAGAACCGTGAGAATCCTCTTGGATAACGAGCTAAAGTTAGGTTTTAAGACAATTACAAAAAAAATCATAATAAAAAAATATTTTGTGTTATTGTTACAAAAAAAAATTATTAAAAATTAATTAAATAAGATATTATCATTAGATTTATTTATGGATCAAACTACTTATAAAGTTTATGAGTTAGGCCAATTCGAGAATAAATTTGTTAGGCTCGAGCCAATTTATAATATTATTTTATTAAAAAATATAATTTTATTTTATAAACCTATCACATGTAAGTCTAGTAATTCGTATATTCGTATTATGTTCGTGTTATTTCTCGTGTTATAATCGTGTTTATGCTGTTATATATATGTTTATATAAATTTTGACACCTTAATAATTCGTTTTATATAGATTTTCACACGTTCGTGCATTCGTGTAATTTTTTTGTGTCGTGTCGTATTTTGTATCGTGTTTTAGTTATTTTCTCGTGTCGTGTCCAACATTACTAACATGTTGATTTTAGTGAATAGTTTTTTTAAAAAAATTTAAATACATTTATTTTAATGGTAAAAGTATATAAAAAAAAATTGTCAGGTCAAGCGAAATTCATGTTGAACCTAGGCATGGTATCAACACTTTACATGTTTGCTCTTGATCTGACCAACAATTGAGGCTCAAAATTATGTCCAGGCCTATCAAATACTACTAAATGTTACAATCTAGACCTGTCCACAGGCCAGGCTATCCGTCCAAGCCCGAAGGCTCTCCCGATATTTGAGAGGGCTTGGACAAAAAATATTAAGCTCAAAAAATGAGTTTGGGAAAAAAACAAAGCCCGTTTAAAAAACGGATCGGGCTTTGGCTCCAATATTCAAGACCCGAGCTCGGCCTGGTCCAACCCATTTTTTCAATTATATAAAATGTATTATTTTAATATATATTATATAACTTATATCATATAAAAAATGAACTGAAAACTTAAAAATTATTTTTTTTTACAAATAAGAGAAAACGATTTCTAATCTCATTCAAACACAGAATAATTTTTTTCTCAAATTAGACTTACCCACAAAAAAAAGTCTTGGACAAAAATTTTAAGTTCGAACTCAACTTGATATATTATTATATTTATAAATAATTATTTTAATTAATTTTATTAAATAAATATATTTAAAAATATTAAAATATTAATAATCATCTAGTTTTATATTTTAAATACTACTTTTGAAATATTAAAAATATTTAATATTAATATACACATATTTTTAATATTTTAATTAAAAAAATTTTAATATTATTATTGTAAATATTATATAATATTTGAGTACTAAATCTCATTATTAATAATAGATTCACCTTTTAAGAAGATTTTAATATAAATTAAATTATTTTTAAAATATCAAAGTTTTTATTTCTTTTTTATAAAATCTTTTGTCATGATATAGAATTAGTAAATAGGTTTTAGTTGTTAACTTTTTTTGTAATTTTCTCACATTTTCATGAATCATAATTAGTATTTACTGACGAAAAAAATGAGTGGCTGTGATTGATTATGTCAAATCTAAAGGCTAAAATTCAAAGTGTTCTCGTGGTTTGTATTGAAAAAGTTTGCATTGTAATTATCACCCTACTAAAGTAGTTGGAGAGGTAGCCAATTTTTGTTCCATAATCCATAAGTCTTAGTATTTGGCAAAGAAACTTCTTGGCTATATCAATTGTTGAGTAGTTTCTTTCAACAATGACATGAGTTATTTTCACTTGGAAACAAGATTGATATAAAAGGGAACTTTCCCATTTTCTTCTTTCTTGTTTAAAGAAATAGAAACAATTGGTTTTCAATCATATAATTTTTAAGTCAAAATTTGTACCAAATTGCCTTTTAAAGTATTGTTTAGCCTTTTCCATAAAACAATTCCAGTTGACAAAAGCACTAACCAATATATATATATATATATATATTTCAGATGACTGCATCAATGCACAAAATACGCCAAAAGAAGAAAAAAGGACAACCCTTCAAAAAGAAAAAGTTGTTCATAGTTCTAAGGAACTTTATGCTAAAAATCTTGGGTTAAATGCAAAAATCCCATGGAAACAAAATATAATTCTGGTTTCAATTTTTTTTTTCATACTATACACTTATACGTGTTCAAGGATCGGGCTAATCACCTAATCCGACAAGCTCGATCTGTATTGGACCGAGTCTAGATATGATTTTTTTTTAATTCTGGCCGGCCCAGTTCGAATATTGTTCATAAAAAAAATTATTTAAATTTAATTATAAATATTAATATATAAATATTTTTTTAATATTTTAATATTATTTTGAACAGTGATATGAACTTAAAAAGATGAATGTGGGATTAAGATATGTGTGAATTCATTTTTATAAGCTTTTGTATATATTTAAAGAATCAAAGTATCCATATTTATTAAATATGTGTCCGACTTTAAAAAAAAATTAAGAATTGGAACAACATAAATTATCATGATCTGAAAAAATTGAACATCTAGAGAATTGAACGACTTATTTCCATTGAATTTTTACAATTTTTTATGATACAGAAATCCAAAGAGTTCATGCTAGCTTGGTTAAAGGTATACTTGTTCGAGGGTCGAGCTATCCACTCGACCTGATTTAAATTGGATCGAGCCTAAAATAAAAAAATTTTGTAATTTGGGTCTGTTTGGCTCGAATTACTATTCATTAAATAAAAAATATTTTTTATTTAAATTTAATTATAAAATATAAAAATATTAATATAAAAATAATATTTTAATATTTTTTGAACAGTGAAATGAGCTTTCGGACTGGACCTTCGGATTTGGATAAATTTTTTTTTTTCCAAATCCAACTCGAAATGAACTTGATAAAGAAAAAAATTTTGAACTACGATCCGGTTCAACCCATGGACAAGATCCTAGTGAAGAATCTTTATTAATGAAAAGCAAAGTACCTTTTTTGTTAAGAGTTAGTTTTTGATACACTGTCAGTGTACATATTCCATACATTGACAGTGAATCTTATACTGATACCTCATAAAAAACTAACCACTAACCCCTAATCCCTAACCCTAACCACTAACCCTTACAACCTAATTTTAACATGTGACATCGTAAGATGCACTGATAGTATATAACCCTATACACTGTCAATGCATCAAATATTAATCCTTTTGATAAAGTTGTTTTAGATCATGGTTTATGCACTTAATATACCATGGGCCATGGAAATGTAACTTTATACGCTTAGCAGCAGTGGGCCACAGGCCCAGGTCCTATTGAGCGGAAAAGGAAGAAAAAGTACAATTTATGTTTTTTTTTTTTTTTAACACATTACGATTGAGGGTATAGGTTAGATTCAGTAATTTTGAAGAAGATAATATAAATACAACATAAAAAATAATTAAAATATAATACAAAGCACGATACAAAAAAAATAATACGAATACGACAAGAGTACTCAAACGAGTTAAAATCTATATATTAATTATTAACGTGTCAAAAATTATTAAATATATATAATACTTTAAACACGATTATGATACGTAAAAATAACACGAACAAAATATGAAGATTTAATCTAGGTTTTTCTTGAATTGCACTTTTTCACATTAACCTAATATATACAATATTTTACTCTCAGAATATTTCTCACAAAAATCGAACACCCATTTCTCTTTTTAATAACTGAAACTAATCTTTGTTTTTCAATTGCAAAAAAGATTTAAAAAATTCTAATGCAGTTCATGTTGATTTTTGACCTTCGATACCGATTGTAGTTTTGTGCTACAGTACCGATTTGCTACAGTAACTTTATCTCGGGATGCTACAGTAACTTCCGAAAAACAACTCTTTTATTAATATGAGAAAAGACCAAATATACACTAGACACACTCTTTTAATATGCACTCACAACTTCACTCTTTCACTCATATCTTTTTCTTCCTTTTTCTCTCTACTCACCACTCTTCCTTTTCTTTCTCATCTACACTACACACAATACCTAAAGCTCTATTTATATAGACATACTAAACCGACATAACAATTTCTACAATGTTCCAATATGTCAGCTATGCAGTAATGTTTGACTACCATTTCTAAATAGATTTCTAAAGAAAGAATATTGAAGAACAACCTAGAGATAGAAAACTCTAGAGAGAAATCTAAAAAGAATTATAGACAATTCTAGAGAGGGAAGGTTGAAGAACACTCTAGAGGGAGAGAGAGGAGTCGGTGGAATCTTAACACTCCCCCTCAACGACTACTCTCTCTTGATGCTGGCTTGGTTGCCATTCCAGACTGTCTTCTAGACTTATCAAATCTTGCATCAAATATCTTCTCTTTTTCTTTCTCTTCTTAAAATTCATCAGCATCATTAGTTCTGCTTCATCCATCGTTGATTGCTCTCTTCTCTTTTGATTCCTGATCTTGTTCACTTCCGTCTTTGCTTCAAGACCATTTCTATCTTCGTTCTTCTTGATTCTCTCTGCTAGCCTGTCTCTGACTTTGGCATACTCGACTTTGTCAACTACTATTAATTTGTTGACTCCACAATCGATCTTCATATCTTTCACGCCTTTGTAAGTCTTAACAGTGTCGATGACCTCGTTGTCATCTTTCTCAATGTTGACATCAGCTGCAAGCTTCTTCTCGACTTCTAGAAATAACCTTTCTTCTTCAAACATATTTTCTGGTGGCTGAAATAGAGACTCGTTCCCTTCCTTTGACGTTTCTTCTGTTACCTTCTGTCTTGGTTGAATATTCTCAAAATCAATTTCTTCTTCGTCTTCATGAACATATTCTTCTAACTCGGTGGTGCAACCAGATACGAGTTCTTCGCATTCTTCAATAGTAAATGCTGTCTCAAAATCCCATTCTTCTTCGCTATTATTCTCTTCTCGTGACAAGGTTGCCGCGTTGCCTTGGACTTGCTTAAACCGACAGTCTCGAGCAAAGTGACCAGATTTTCCACAGTTGTAACACTGATTGTTTTGACGACGATACCTATTTTCATTTTTGTCTCTTTCTCGAACATGCTGGGCTCCCTCTTGCCGAAAACTCCTTCCCCCTTGCTTTGACCATGTTTCTTGCCTTCGAAATTTATTTTCTTCCACGCCTGGCTTTGTAGCAACTTTGCTTCTTTTATTAAAGCCTCTTTTATTACTAAAGAGTGCTTTCTCGTCATCTTTTATCGAGACTTTAGACATTTGTTTATCTAAAGTCTCTTGATTGGCTAGGATATTTTCCAACTCAGTTAAAGTTGGTTCTTTGCTCCAACCACGGGTTGCAGTAACAATCCCGTTGTATTCAGGTCGCAAGCCATGGATGATAATTCTTCTCATCCTCGTTTCGGTAATGGCATTTTCTGGATCTAATTTTGAAATTTCATCACAAAGAGTTTTAACTTTAGAGAAATATTCGCTTACCGACATATTTTGCTGCGAGATTGACAGGAGTTCATTCTCCAATTGTTGGAGCCTAGCATCATTTTTCCTCGCGAACAGCATTGTGAGTGTGTCCCAGGCTTCCTTCGGTGTCTTTGCATCCTTGACGCGTTGTAATAAACCATCCTCAATGGTGACTGATAACACGTACATGGCCTTACCGGCTTTGATCTTCCATTTTCTTAGTTCTCTGACATCAGTTGGTGGTGTTGAAGCTTCACCGTTAACAATATCCCATAAATCTTGCCCGAGCATGTAATATTGCATGCGAATACTCCACGTATTATAATTGCTGTTATTGAGCTTCTCGAGCTTACCAATTGGACTTGAAAAATCTTCCATTCTGACTTGAGAGTGCCTCACTTTTCTCAAGGTTGTATTCTGTCAGTCTCTATATCCTCACGAACTACGATCCCTGATCGTCTTGGTCCCAGACCAATAATCTTCACAGTCCCAGACTGTCTTTCTCCGATATGCGTACTCCGGTCCCTGACCGTCTAGCTCTGTCTTCTCGCGGTGGCTTTCACTCTGATAGTAGGTAGCCCTTTTCATTTCTTCTTGTGACGGCTCTCACTCTACTCCAAGTAGGTAGCCCTTTTTACCTGTTCTCGTGATGGCTCTCACACTACTTCAGATAGCCCTTTCCGCGACTCGATCTATTACAATTCTCGATCATCTGATTTCAAGAAACTTCTGGCTTCTTGTCTTTTCTCCGATGAGCATACTACGATCCCTGACCATTCTGATCTGATATTCCAATCCTCTGGATCATACCGCTCTTTACGCTGGTCCTCTGGATCGTCCCGTTCTGGTCGTCCAACTCTGATACTCTGGTCCTCAAGATCGTCCAACTCTGATACTCCGGTCCTCAGGATTGTCTAGCTCTGATACCAATTTGTTGATTTTTGACCTTCGATACCGATTGTAGTTTTGTGCTACAGTACCGATTTGCTACAGTAACTTTATCTCGGGATGCTATAGTAACTTCCGAAAAACAACTCTTTTATTAATATGAGAAAAGACCAAATATACACTAGACACACTCTTTTAATATGCACTCACAACTTCACTCTTTCACTCATATCTTTTTCTTCCTTTTTCTCTCTACTCACCACTCTTCCTTTTCTTTCTCATCTACACTACACACAATACCTAAAGCTCTATTTATATAGACATACTAAACCGACATAACAATTTCTACAATGTTCCAATATGTCAGCTATGCAGTAATGTTTGACTACCATTTCTAAATAGATTTCTAAAGAAAGAATATTGAAGAACAACCTAGAGATAGAAAACTCTAGAGAGAAATCTAAAAAGAATTATAGACAATTCTAGAGAGGGAAGGTTGAAGAACACTCTAGAGGGAGAGAGAGGAGTCGGTGGAATCTTAACACATTACGATTGAGGGTATAGGTTAGATTGAGTAATTTTGAAGAAGATAATATAAATACAACATAAAAAATAATTAAAATATAATACAAAGCACGATACAAAAAAAATAATACGAATACGACAAGAGTACTCAAACGAGTTAAAATCTATATATTAATTATTAACGTGTCAAAAATTATTAAATATATATAATACTTTAAACACGATTATGATACGTAAAAATAACACGAACAAAATATGAAGATTTAATCTAGGTTTTTCTTGAATTGCACTTTTTCACATTAACCTAATATATACAATATTTTACTCTCAGAATATTTCTCACAAAAATCGAACACCCATTTCTCTTTTTAATAACTGAAACTAATCTTTGTTTTTCAATTGCAAAAAAGATTTAAAAAATTCTAATGCAGTTCATAGTAACAGTAGTTATTTGTTTAAATACCTATAATATACCAACTCACCATTGAAGGAAAATTATAAGGGCAAAGTTTACACATAACACATTATTTGAACGATCACAACCACTGAAGAAAAAAATGGTTGCTACATTATCAAACATCATTAAAGAAAATACAATAATGAAGACAATTATTTTTTCACTAGATTTGAACCTTGGATTGGAATTACACTGTTTTAGATTAAAGTGGTCACAATCTCTATTACATGAACTTTTCAATAATAATTGATATACTCGTGTTTGACTCTTTATCGATAGGATAGGACATAGAATATGTCTGATACTTTATTACAAAAATGGACATTTCATTCTGTTACATGAATGATCATTCCTCTTGTTTTGTTAGAATAAAACCTTGAATTTATCAAGTTAATGTGAAAGAATATAATTTTCAGATCGCACATTACATTTCTTTTTTTTAATTAATTTATGTTATTTATTAATCCTATTTTTGAAATTTAAAACTCTAAGGATGGCATATGAGATAATTTTTCATAATTTGCTAATAGCTTTTTTTTTATATTTATTTTACTTTCATCATTTTTATTCCCCACTTTATTAGGGTAATGTATGTCAACACTTAACTTCAATCATTCATCAATAATTTGCTGTATTTTTTAACTTAAATAAATATATATAATTAACACTTGTTATACATGATACGAGAAACAAATTTGACAAAAAAAAATTGGTTCACTTGTTTTTTTTTTTGGTGAATAGGGATTGATTAGACAGAAACATATAGAAATGATATTTTGTCCCTTTTATTTTCTTTTCATTTTTTCTGTTTTTGTATTTTTTTTTTAAACAAAGCCTTATATGTAAATGGATTTTTACTTTTATGATCTTTAGAAATACAATATATTTATATTTTTAATAATTTATGATAAAAGAAATTGTGTGCAGTTATTAGGATATTTAAAATTAGGACTGTTTAAAATTACATTTATTAAGGCCATTTTTTTTTTATTGGTCAAACATTTAATGGTTGTAAAAAGAATCTAGATCACCAATTATTAATTTATATGCACTTAATTAACTCATTAAACACGAACTTAGCCCTGTCTTTAAAACTTGTGAAAATAACACTTCCCTTCCCTTATATTATGGATTAATTTATCACAAACTTGCACCTTCCCTTAGCTTACACTCTTTTGTGCAAAAATTCCCTTCCAATTTGAAAGAATGGCTACTAACACTCTCAAGCTCACAGCCATTCTCTCCCTTACTATTTTATTCCTCCTATCTTTGCATCCTCAACCAATCTTCTCATTCAAAATCGAAGACGACGGTGAAGAAGATTACGTGCTCGATCATCCTCTTATTATCCCTAACCTTCGATCCAAAAGCTGGTTCTTATCAAACACAATGAAAAAATTAGATAAAATTAAGAAAGGTATACATTGCGATTCTGACTCTTATTACAACATATGCAATGGCATTTCCGCAAACAATGGTACTAGCTTACTATATTGTTGCAAGACACATTGTCGCGATGTTGTTCGAGATTGGAATAACTGTGGAAAATGTGGCAATAGATGCAAATTTGGGCAGCGTTGCTGTGGTGGAGTTTGCACTGTTGGAATTGTGGCTCAAAGTCCACAAAAGAAGCCTACCAACCTTTGTCAACATTGGCAACTTCAACATTTGCTGCTGCATGCACTTGGGCAGAAATTGTTGAAGCTTGGCAGCCTTTGTAGAAATAATATGGTGGCTATGGTGGCTGGTGGCTGGTGTGTTCACACACCATGAATTGCCTATAAATAGGCATTAGTCCCTTTGTTCTAAACAATGAGCACGGGCAGGCAAGAGCTCCAGAGAGCTGGAGAGCTCCAAAAAGAGCTCCAAGAGCTCCCTCCCGGGTGAGGCATAGTGTGAGAGTTAAAGAGTTGAAGCAAATACTCTGAGTTTATAGAGTAATTCTGGTATTGTTGAGTTGTGAGTTCAGTGCTTGTATAGCACCTTGAATTCTGTATATGTTTATACTCCATCTCCATTAATACAAAGCTTCAAGCTCCTCCTCCCGTGGATGTAAGCACACTTGCTGAACCACGTAAAATATCTGTGTTTTTCAGTGTGTTTAAATCGGTTTTACTAATCTCGTTTTAGTTCCACACAACAAATTGGTATCAGAGCCAACTTTTACGTAAAACCGAGTTTGTTCGATTCTGTCTGTTTTTCAAAAGTGCTCCAATTTGTGTTTTGAAAATACCAGGTTGAAGAGGTCGTTGAGAGGAGTGCAGCAGAATCAACCGGAGCGCCAGAAGACGCCGCACGCGCCCCCACGCGCCGCCAGAAGAATCGCGCGTGGGCCTCACTCACCCACGTGCCGCACGCGCCGCTGGAGGCTGAAGACGCGTGAAGCCCACGCGCTGCACGCGCCGCTCGCGCCTTCCAGAGGTTGAAGGCGAGTGGGCCTCACGCGCCCCACGCGCCCCACGCGTCGGTGACACCCAGTCTACACGTGCCACACGCGCCCCACGCGCCGCCGCAGCTCCGACCAACTTTTTCGGGCCATTTTTTGAGCCGTTTCAGAACACTATTCCGAGACTTTTCCGAGCCAGTTGAGCTAAACCGAGTCCATTTCGAGCCACCTGCAGCAGAATATTCACCGTGTGTCCAAAATTTACACAGTTGGACCCGTTCCTGGCTATTTTGACTATTCCGGACTCAACCGCGGCATCCATTTTTCCATACAGGTAACGAAAAAACTCTGAGTTGGTAATTTTGTTTTATTACCATGACAAAATCATTAGAGACAACTGAAACAATCAGCAGCGCACCATCAAGTTCTTACATCAGAAAGAACTCGATGACCACTGCAAAGTTCGAGGTGGAGAAATTTGATGGCACCACGTAACTTTGGCATGTGGCAGTGCGAAGTACTGGACCTGTGAGTCCGCGAAGGACCAGTAGACAGTGAAGATCCCGTCCAGTAGGAGGTGAAGACCCCGTCCAGTCTAGTAGACGATGGAGATCCCGTCCAGTAGGAGGTGAAGATCCTGTCCAGTCCAGTTCAGTAGACGGTGAAGATCCCGTCCAGTAGGCGGTGGATATCCTATCCAGGAGAAGAATCATGTTAATCCGCGAAGGACCGATAGATGGATGAAGATCCCGTCTAGGAAAAGTATCATCGACAATCTGCAAGGGACGAGTGTGCCCATTGTTGGACACTGGAAGAAAGACTGTCCAGACAGAAAGGTCGATTGTGATAGTTGCTCAAAAGACTGATAGAGAAGAAGACTCTGCTTTCACAGTTTTAGGTGGAGATACATCCTTCCAATCAAGGGATTCCGGATATTCATACCAGATGTGTTCGAACCGAGAGTGGTTCTCAAGCTATCAAGAGCTTGATGGAAGAATTGTCCTTATGGGCAACGATGTCACACTAGAGGTATTGGAACGATCCGACTAAAAATGCATGACGGTACAATCAGACAACTTACAGATGTAAGGTATGTCCCTGATCTCAAGAAGAACCTCATATCACTGGGGGTCTTAGACTCAAATGGTTACAAGATGACCATTCAGAATGGAGTCCTCAAGGTTGTACGTGGAGCATTCTTAGAAATGAAGGGTTCTATGAAGGGAAATTTGTATCTCCTTGATGGAGAAACTGTGCCAGGTAGAGCATCAATCTCACACTGATGTCTGGGGGCCTTCCAAAAATGCTTCATTGGGAGGTAAACACTATTTTGTGACCTTTATTGATGATTACTCTAGATATGTCTGGGTTTATACTATGAAGCACAAAGATGAAGTTTTAGATATCTTCGTAAAATGGAAGAAGATGATCGAAACCCAGAGCGGGAGAAAGCTCAAGAGACTAAGATCTGACAACGGTGGAGAATACAAATCAGATCCACTGAAGGAAATCTGTCAGAATGATGGGATAATCCGACACTTCACAGTTCCTGGCACTCCCCAGCAGAATGGAGTTGCAGAAAGGATGAACCGAACTTTGGTTGATAAAGTTCGCTGCATGTTATCCCAGTCGGGCTTGAGCAAAGCATTTTGGGCGGAGGCTTTATTGTACGCCTCCCACATTATCAACAGACTACCCTCCACTGCAATTGATGGGAAAACTCCCATAGAGGTGTGGTCCGGACATTCTGCCACTGATTATGATCGGCTTCGTATTTTCGGATGCCCAGCATATTTTCACGTAAGTGAATCAAAACTGGATCCTAGAGCCAAGAAAGCTGTCTTCTTGGGCTTTAGTGAAGGAGTAAAGGCATTCCGACTGTGGAACCCTGAGTCAAAGAAAGTCATCGTAAGCCGAGATGTTACCTTTGACGAATCTGTAATGCTGAAACTGTCAACTCCAGAGAATCAGAACCATGATTCTCTAAAGCAGGTGGAGTTTGAATCAGAAGATGCTGGTCAAAATTCAGATGAATCTGAACCAGAATCTGATGACACCTTAACTGAAGTGGAGGAGTCATCACCGGAAATCTTTCAGCAACCTGAAACTATTGCCACCAGCAGACCGAAAAGACATATTCGGAAACCTGCTCGGTACACAGACATGGTGGCATACGCCCTTCCAGTAATTGACGATGATGTTCCGACCAATTACAAAGAAGCTGTAAACAGCCCCGAGCATGCCCAGTGGAAGAAGGCGATGGATGAAGAGATGACATCACTTCATCAGAATCAGACTTGGAAGTTGGTTCCACTTCCAACACTCAAAAGAACAATTGGGTGCAAATGGGTCTTTGCCAAAAAGGAGGGTGCTACCGGCAAAGACAGCATCAGATACAAAGCCAGACTGGTAGCCAAAGGTTACGCTCAAAAAGAAGGAATAGATTACAACGAGGTTGTAGAGCATGCATCTATTCGAATGGCTTTGGTAGCACAGTATGACCTAGAGTTAATTCAACTTGATGTGAAAATTGCATTCCTCCGTGGCTCCTTAGAAGAGGAGATTCACATGACTCAACTGAAAGGTTTTGGAGTCCCTGATCGCGAAGACTAGAAAAGCAAGTTGAACCGGTCACTGTATGGTCTGAAACAATCCCGTGACAGCTGTACAAACGGTTGGACAGTTTCATGACAGGATGAAAAGTACACACGCAGTCAATTTGATCATCGTGTCTATTTTCGAAAACTTCAAGATGGATCATTTGTCTATCTGCTGAAAAAGGCAAGGTGGAGATCGACAGGCTGAAGGCTCAACTGAGCTCAGAGTTCGATATGAAGGATCTTGGAGAAGCCAATAAATTATTGGGAAGGAGATTAGAATAGACAGAAAAATTGACTCAGGCTCAGTGCATTGATGGATCATGCCAATGCAGTAGGTGCCCTGATGTGTGTAATGGTGTGTATGAAACCTGAAGGAGGAATGGAAGAATCAATCTTAGCGAATTCTTTCGGTGGATTTTCGCCAAGGTGGATATTGTTGGAATTGTGGCTCAAAGTCCACAAAAGAAGCCTACCAACCTTTGTCAACATTGGCAACTTCAACATTTGCTGCTGCATGCACTTGGGCAGAAATTGTTGAAGCTTGGCAGCCTTTGTAGAAATAATATGGTGGCTATGGTGGCTGGTTTGTTCACACACCATGAATTGCCTATAAATAGGCATTAGTCTCTTTGTTCTAAACAATGAGCACGGGCAGGCAAGAGCTCCAGAGAGCTGGAGAGCTCCAAAGAGAGCTCCAAGAGCTCCCTCCCGGGTGAGGCATAGTGTGAGAGTTAAAGAGTTGAAGCAAATACTCTGAGTTTATAGAGTAATTCTGGTATTGTTGAGTTGTGAGTTCAGTGCTTGTATAGCACCTTGAATTCTGTATATGTTTATACTCCATCTCCATTAATACAAAGCTTCAAGCTCCTCCTCCCGTGGATGTAAGCACACTTGCTGAACCACGTAAAATATCTGTGTTTTTCAGTGTGTTTAAATCGGTTTTACTAATCTCGTTTTAGTTCCGCACAACATGCACCGATGTTGTTTACAATGCTAATCATTGTGGCAAGTGTGACAAGCAATGCTCACCGGGAGTTAAGTGTGAGTTTGGATGTTGTGGTTATGCTTAGATTAATTTTGATTTTATTAAAATTTGGTTATGTTAGGAAATTCAAAGATCGTTATTGATATATTTTGTATAATGAGGGGAATGATGTATACAATATATAGATTACGTAAAAACATAGTTTTTTTTTTAATTCGGGTTTCGTCCAATTGATTCATGTAATTATTTTTAAGAAGTGGTATTTAATAAATCTGCAGTTTAAATCCGAACACCTAAAATTCCTTTTTTTATTTTCAAATTACGGCTTTCTTTATATTAAAAAAAAAGATAATTTTTTTTAGATCAAGTCCCTTCTTAGTTACTCAGCACAGTCCACCAGGATTTATTCTTAAACAAACATTTCATAAAGATTATAGGCATTTTTCTTACACATTTTCATTCTGATCTTCATTCCATTTTCTCTGATCTTATATGTTTCAATTTTCAGTTACTATAGTGAGGACTTTCCGATGGGTAGTTTTGCTATGAATTCATAATTTCTCTGTCGCATTGTATTATTGGTCTGGATCATCATTTGGAAAAGGCTCAAAGTGAAGGCAAACGAAACAAGATTTCCTTGTTTAATTATTCTGTAATTACTCAGCAAGACTGCATGCAACTAATGGATCAAGTTTCTGATTAAACTAAACCAACATGGCCCCAAGTAGGAAATATATGGACAACATTTTTAAAAAAACTAGAATTCTTCTCCGCTTCACTCGGGGATTTTTTTTTTAATATTTATAAAATTTTAATTAAATTAACAGTCACAAATAAATTTAAGTTGAATCATATTAAATTATTATTATTTATTTAAATAATTTTTTATGTTTTAATATTTTAAGTAAATGAATTTAGAGTTAAAATTGAATTATTATCATAAATTATTCAAAATATGAGATAAATTGAGACACGACACAAACACAACATGAGAAATAATTAAAACACGTCACGACATGAAAAATAACATGAACACGATACGAATACACAAACGTGTCAAAATCTATATAAAACGAATTATTAACGCGTAAAAATTTATAATACTTTGAAAACATAAAAAAAAATCTTTAAATTAAACCACTGTGACAAATTATGCAAAATAAATCATGAATTAAGACACGATACGAACACACAAATTTTTTTCTAAATTGAACCATAATGACAAATTATGCAAAATATGAAATAAATTGAGACATGACAGTGATGAAATGAATACAACATAAGAAAAATAATTAAAACATAACACAAAAAATAACATTAACACGACACGAATATACAAACGTGTCAAAATAAAACAAATTATTAATGTGTAAAAATTTATATAAATTTATAATACTTTACATACACGAAAAAATAACACGAACAAATATTAAAACATGATACGATACAAAAAATAACATGAATACAACACGAATACACGAATGTGTCAAAATTTAAATAAAATGAATTATTAACATGTAAAAATTTATAATACTTTGAACACAAAAAAATAACACGAGCACGTCATAAACACATAAATTTTTCTCTAAATTGAATCATTACGACAAATTGTGCAAAATAAGTCATGAATTGAGACACGACATGATCATATAAATGTTTCTCTAAATTGAATCACAATGACAAATTATGAAAAATATGAAATGAATTGAGATACGACACGAACACAGTATATGAGAAATAATTAAAACACAACACGAAAAATAACATAAACACTACACGAATACACGAACGTGTCAAAATATACATAAAATAAATTATTGACATGTAAAAATATATATAAAATTTATAATGTTTTAAACACAAAAAAAAAAAAAACAAATACACAATTTTTTTCATTTAATTTTTTTCTTTTCTTTTACTTTCTTTTTGTTTTTTTTCCTTAAAAAATAAAATAAAATTACAAATATCAATACCAAGTTAATTTGTGAAGTCAATTTTATATTAATGTTAGATTGCATGCACTCTTGAGCCTTTTACGTGGAGTTTGGTTTTTTTTTTCCTCAATCCGATAAAGATTGTTAATGATCCAAAAAGAATTTTTAAGAGGCTTATTCCATGAAGTGAATGTGAGGATCAATAATTTTTTGGGGTTTTTTTTCGGGCATATATTTGCCCTTACAGTTTTATAGCAATGTTGGAATTTATAGTCGCTGTGCATGTAATTTTCTATCTAAATAATAAAAAAATCTGTATAACTTTATTGAAAGTATGCATAATTGATCCAATCACGTAAATTTTTGTATCGTGTTTCCCTTTTTTCTGTTTTTCTTTTTCTGTATATTTCTTCCTTTGTTTCCAACAGACACTGCAATAAAATAATCCAATTTGGCTAAGAATCTAATAACCAAGAAAATGGTGTCAATTAGGGTAAAAATAATCATTTATAACCTTTAGACCAATAAAAAAATATTCATCGTCCATATCAACATAATTTTATTAACTTGATTCTGGATGTATCAGTTAAAAAAAAAAAAAAATCATCAGAGCTTGTTGCTAATACGCCACTTTTACCTCGGGAATTGCACTTGTCTCTTGACTTTTTTTTTCCCTTGTTTGTTCTTCTTTTAAGTTCCAACCTTGTTCTTCACATCTCAAGTCAAGGTTTCAAGGTTTCCATTTTTTTTTTTTCTGTTTGATAATTGAAGTGTAAATTGTTGGACGTTAAAAAAGATTTGATGGTAAATTTAAAATCTATTATATTTAAAACTGAGTTGCGAGGGATTGATGAACATTTTTTTAAAAAGATCAAATATTTTGATGTTTTGACTAATGAGGATAAAAAAATAATTTTATAAGTTAATTTTCAAAAAAAAAAAAGGAAACAAAAGAGGGTGGGAGATAAAAAAGACGGGGAGGAAAGAGAATAAGAAATGGGAAAGAGAGGAGACGAGAGAAGAAGAGAAGGGTGGACAAGGGAGGTCAACGGCGGTGGTGATTTACCGACGGGTGGTTAGTAAAAGAGTAGGAAATGATGGATGAGAGAGAGAAAATAAAAAAAGAAAGGAAGGAGAGAAAATGGAGGAATGAGAGAGAATCCCGCTGGTGATGGAGAAAGAGAGAGGAAGAGATCGATCGAATCTGGCCGGTTGTCTGGCTACGGTGCAGACAACCGGTCAACTAGATAAGAAGAAGAAAGGAAAAAATTAAGAAAAATATTTTTATTTATTATTATTTATTAGTTATTTAACTTTTTTAATTTATTATTTTCATAAAAATACATAAATTACATGATAGAATAAGAAATAAATAGAAAAAAAGAATAAGAAATAAATTATTTTTTCTTTATTATTATTATTGTGTTTATTTTATTAAAATTTTCAATAAATTATAATTTATAATAACTTCATTAAAAAAGTAACAAATGCATATTTAGTGAAAATTTTTACCTGATCTTAGCTTTTTATATATGAAAAAATATAGATATTTTTCATATTTTTTTTCTCTTATCGTGTTCTTAAAATATCTTTTTGAAAAAAAAAATTATGATTTAAAAATAATTTTAAATTTTGATCTACTTTTTTTTATTAAAAAAATTGAATAAATTTTTTTAAAAAAAGAATACTAAATCTTTTATTTATTGTTTTTTTTCTTTATTCACTTTTCTTTTATTAATTTTTTAAAAATAATTTTAATTTAAAATAATTTAATAAAATTATTCATATATATTTTAAAAAACATATAATTCCCGCAAAATTCTAGTAAAATATTAAAAGGGAGTCTAAAAAAAATAATAAAAATATTGGATCGTGAAGAAAGAAGAAACGTTTTCCTTAACCAACTCCTTCACAATTCCTCTTCTTCGTCATTTTCATCTTCGTCGTGCATGCAATTCGAGGTCAAGTACATTCACTCTTTTCCGTCTCAAGTGCCGGAATTTTCGATGCCAACGGCTAATTCCGGCGCTGGGATGGCAATTTCGGTTGAGAATGGTTACCGGCTCGACGGATCGGCTGTTCGAGCCGAGTCAGAGCCTCGAGTCAATTTCTCCGATCTAAAACGTATTTTGGAGCCAATGGTAAAAATAGCGCCGACAATGCGTTATGTTCTGCCGGCGATTTCAGTTATGACAGCAAGGTAAAAGAATTTAAATGATTTTCTTTTAATTTTCAAAGACTTTTTCCTTAAAATTTAAAAAGAAAAAAGCGAAAGCTTAGAATTTTCTTTCTTCGCTAATAGCAAAGGCTTTGATTAAAGATTACGTTTTTAAATTTATAAGGTTCCGGAGGCATCGGAGGTGTTGTCAAATCAAGAGCGGCCACGGAGTTCATCGAAGCGAAGCAGAGGAGCCGAATTACAATATTTTTCCGATTAGGTTTGAATTTTTGAACAGTTTCAATTTTTCTTAAAAGAAATTTGATTAATTTTTGTTTTTGTTTGTTTGGCAAAGGAGGAGAAGTAGGATAAATGAGAAAATGAAGCGTTACAGAATCTAATCCCAAACTCTAACAAGGTACTTAAAAACTGCCATAACCAAACAAAACCTTCTCTTTCTAATTAAAATATTTTTTTTTAATCTTTTTTGGAGAGATAGACGGATAAGGCTTCGATGCTTGACCAGGCGATCGAGTATTTGAAGCAGCTTCAGCTTCAAGTACAGGTAAGTGTTATCTTCTGGATCTGCCATTTCTGTTTTGTGTTTTTCTTATTTTGCTATTTATTAGTCAAATATTACGAAATTCCAATAGAGCGGAGCTGCCCATGTTGTTTAGAATTTAGATTAGAGATGGAATTTTTAATTAACTATATATGCCATCACGGATACTCATCCTGTCTTCTCTTTCGTAGGCAACTCCTTTTAATTAACTTCTTTTTGCTTTGAAACCGGGATATCTCTTATCATGTTAGGCTTCGTTTAGCATTGCTTTTGGCACAACTTTTGAGGTCAAAAGCTGCTTTTCACCGCAAACGCAATGCTAAACAAGTAAAAAAAAATTAGCTTCTGCTGTTGAAACCATGATTTGAAAAGCCAAACCAAAAAGCCAAAAAGCATAGCTTTTGGGCTTTAAAAGCTGGCTTTTGGATAAAATGACTTTATTATCCTCACATCTCAACACTTTTATTATTTTAAACATATCTTTTTTTGACATTTCAATTTTCAACAACACTTTTTTACAGCAATGCTAAACACTTAAAAGTTTTTAAACCACACTTTTTCACCATACTTTATAAACACACTTTTTCCAACTCGAGTTTTTTCCAACCCAAGCTTTTTCCAACAGCAATGCTAAACTAGCCCTTAGTAAACTTATGCAGACATGGACAAATCAATGATGATGAATCTTCTTTATTGATCTAAGAGTTGTAAATAACTTTGTTCTCATTGTTCTCACCCTAAATATTCCTGCCCTAGTTGACACCCAAGAAAATACTAAACAATGACTCAAATAAAATTGACTTGCCATCATAGTCATCTAAAATAAACAAAATCCGAAGCTTAATTCAGTTGATTCATGCAGCCACCCTTAAGAGATGACAATCAGCAAGTTTGAGATTCGAAATCCAATATATGTAACCCCTTCTCCTATCCTTAAACTGCGCCTCCTTTGTACCAAAAAATAAAAAATAGAGCCAATTAAGGAAAAGCGTGAGCGTTTCCTTCCTTTGCATAAATCAATATAAAGATTATCTAATTTTTTTCAATCAGGTATTGTAGAAGAAAGATGAAATATAAAGAGTACCAAATTTTTCCAAAAGCAATTGCATTCAACAATATTTTATTATTATTATTAGCATTTACAGTATGTTTCATAATAGATTTGCTAATAAAAGAAGTCTAATTAAATTTAATCTATTGTACAACCCATTATTCATTTTTTATGGTACACTTTCTTGGCATTTACGAAGTCTGACTTTGGAAATTTCATCAAATTGAAACAGGCTATCTCTATGAACAAAAAAAAAAACAAAAAAAACAGGCTATCTCTAAAGTCAGACTTGTATGTATTTTTTTTTTTTATAATTGGGTAAGGGGAGGGATTGCTTGGGTTTGAACCCAAGACATCATACCCCAAGACTCTTGGCCACTCGGCTAGGAGCTTGTTGGCGACTTGTATGTATTTGCCTAGAAAGTGTCTTAAGAAAAGATGGAATCAATCAAAGGCTGCATTATTTCTTTGCTAATTCCTAAACAGTGGCACTAAATTTCTTCATTGACTCCCCCCTCCTACTTTTTCTTTTCTCTGGTCTAGCCAATAATATTCAGGAACTATCAGCCTACTATAACAAGCTCTTTCCTTCTTTTGATTCTCATAAACTGTGAGAAATTTGCTTCCCTGATTCCTTGTCAGGACATTCTTTATACTATATATTACAAGACATAGTTAAGCAATTATCTTGAAATATGAACCCTAACCTTAAAAATATTGCTTTCCTTTCTTCATATAAATCTCTTTTAGCAGATCTATGCTAATGTACAGGTGACAGTAGCAAGGAACTTTGCTGGTTATAGTACTTTCTGGGCCTTTGTTCTAGTCAAGATCTTCCAATAACTATCTGTCAGTCAGGACTCAGGACAAGTACTTTTTTAACCTATCATTATTTTTTATTCCCATAAATTGCAAGAATGTTTGCTGTTTTTAAAAAATAAAAAAATAAATCCTTTTGCTTTTCATTTTGGTGTAGATTGTAGATAACTATGTTATTGCACTTTTGACTCAAAGCTCATGGTTGTGGATGTCTTCTTTTTTCAAAAAAAAAAAAAAAAAAAACTTAGTCCAGTTGGTTCATGCAACCACCTTTTAAAAGGTAGCATCTAGTAGGTTTGAAATTTAAATCTCAACATACGCGGTTCCTTCCACAACCTCTTTCATATCACACAAAAAAAAAAAAAAAAGAGAAAAAACAACACTAAGAATCAAATCTAAAATCCTTAGCTAAACCTAACTGATCACAACCACTTGAACTAAGCTTAGCTAAACTAGTTTAGGGCTGAGGATTTCATATCAAATGGGTGAATAAGGTCAAAATTTATCTTTTAATCTAATTATCCCAAGTTACACAATTTATTTAATTCTATCTACTTCTTTATAATATGTTCAATCAATTTCTTTCTTTAATTCCTTTACTTCATAAAGTACTTGATTTGCCTTTGCATCAATTCTTTAATGAATCAATACCACAATCTGATGCAGAGACAAGCAAATATGGACTTGATTGGACCAATCGTTGAGGTTATTAAGTTCATTGGTCGACCAGCTATAAAGTATCGAGAATACCATCGGAAATTCAATGAATATGTGGACAATTTCAAAAGAGTTCAAGCTGATCTGATTGATCGAAAGGCAGATATTCAACAAAAACTGGATAAAGTATCTTGAGAAGGTCTCCTTGATGAGGAATTCTGTATCTCAAATTTCTCAAAATATGCAGTCTCCAAAATGTCAAAAGCTAACAACTTTGTTACTCTCAAACAATTCCTTGAAAGAAATGCCACAATCTTTCTTCGAAAAAATGCCTAATCTGAAGATTCTTGATCTCTCTTTGAATTCTATTTGGAATTTGCCCAATTCTGTCTCCAATTTAGAGAATCTCACAGCATTGTTGCTTCGTGAATGCTACAATTTGGAGAACGTGCCATCTCTATCCAAGCTTCAAGCTTTGAAGAAACTGACTCTTGAAAGAACAAGTATCAACAAATTCCCCCAAGGTATGGAAATGTTGGTAAATCTTAGATATCTCAATCTTGGATTTACCTTGGGAGTTAGAAGAAATCCCAGATGGAATATTGTCAAAACTGTATCATCTTCAACACTTGATGATACATCCTGCAGCGGAAGAGATAAAGACATTGAACAAGTTGGAAGTTTTTGAAGGTTGTTTCACTAGGGCGGATCACTTGAGCATGTATGCTGATCAAAGAAACAGGCCGACTAAGTACTTTATTTGGGTGAGTGACGAACTGGGTGATCATTGGTTCTATAACCAATATAGGTCTATTTCTTTTGACACAGATTATAGTAAAATGGTTTCATTTGTGGATTTTCATATCAGTAGTGAGGATGCAATTACACTTCCTTCTGATATTCAACAACTACAACTACATGATTGCACAGGCGGGAGATCAAGCTTAAACGATATCTTTGGATTAAAAGATGTAACTGATTTGAAGGAATGTCAAATTCAAGATTGCCATGGGTTGGTGTCCAGTTTTTCCCAATAACTTGGAAAAGATTGAAGTTAGGAGGTGTGAAGAAATGGAGGAAATAATAGCATCAGAGGAAGAAAAAGGAATGAGTACCAATAACAAAGTCATGTTTACTCTTCCCAAATTAAGAAAACTGAAATTGTATCATCTTCCAGAGTTGAAGATCATTTGCAAAACAAATCAAGTAATGGTTTGTGATTCTCTGCAACGAATTGAGATATTGTATTGTCCAAAGCTAAAGAGGATCCCTCTATATCTTCCCCTGCTTGAGCTTGACAATAGTCAACCATCTTCCCCACCTTCTCTCAAGGAAATCTGTATAGATCCAAAGGAATGCTGGGAATCAGTGGAGTGGGATCATCCCAATGCTAAGAATGTCCTTCTACCCTTGCTAAAGTTCTGGGAAAACCGCAACAATCGATGGAAGCAAGCTGTTTTATGAACTGCCTTTAAAAGCATAATGTGAGTCCATTTTCATTATACAAATTGCAAATCTTGTTCAATTTTCTTTTTATTTCATTTCTTTTGTGTTTATGTGGTTTCACTGTTTTCATGTATTTGGAGGGTTCTTAGAGGGTCATATCCCCATACCCATATCCGGATATGCGTCGGACATGGGTACTTCAAGAAAATGTAGAGTCGGAACAACATAGGCAGGCTCTAATGCTGAAGCAAAATCATGACTCAAACATCTTGCTTTTTTGATGTTGTTTGCTTTTTTGATGATGTTTGCTTTTTTGATGTTCTGCTTTGGTATCTGACTCGACCATGGACAGCTGCAGGGATGACTAGGAATGTAAAAGTTATGCACATAATTTATGGCAATGTCTTTGGTATAAAAAAAAAAAGTCAGGGCAGACCGGATCAAGTTCGGATAGTAAAATATTACTTGCCAAATCCCAGTCTTACTCGATCTTATGTACATAATATTTATATATTTTCACAATTAAATTTAAATAAAAATATTTTTTTTATTAAATAATAATTTGGACCTAATCGATCGAATCTAAATATCTTATTCCAAATCTGATCCAATTCGAACCGGATCGAACAGATAATCTGTTCCTTGATCAAGTATATGCCAGACTAAAACCCTAAGTATTTTCCTTGGTTTCTTATTTTAGTTTTTTTTTTTTTTTTTCTTTTAATCTTTCTTCATCACAAAAAGATAGCTAAGAAAATTAGTGATATTTTGTTATTTCTTACACTAGAATATTTTATATATTTCAAGTAATTAGAAAGTATGGATCACACATAATTTCAGTTGCCATATCATTCCAATTTTTCTCCATTAAAGAAGAGTGTAATCTTTTAGAAGAAATTTAAGCCATCAAGTAGATGAGTCAATGCACTATCCCAAATAATGTTAGCTACACCTTAACTTAAAAACAGAAAAAAAAAAAACTACAAAAAGAAACCAACAAACATAGTCTCAAATTCAAATCCCCCCATTCCCCTAATTGTAACTATCAAAAGTGAATGCACTATTCATTCAAATCTAAGCATGATTTGAGCCCACATTTTTCATTCACCCAAATATTGAAATGGCAGCTTGCAAGTAAAGTAATTCCTTTCTTTCCTATGACTTTTGATATTTGAGATTCCGCGGTTTAGTTGAAAACAAAAAAATATATCATCAACAGGCTTAACTCAAATGATCTTTTTAATAAATTCCTTGTGTTATTATAGCATATGTACCTGGATTCTTTATTTTTTCTAGAATACTTATGTCTGACACCTGTGTCCTATAAATGCTCGGACATGGATATTAAGGTATGATCCTTTAATATATGAAAAAATTTAGAAAAAAATTGAATATACCTGTGTCGGATACATACACGTATCCGACACTCACCTCTGAATCCGAGTAACATAGGTTATAGCCTACAAATACCGAATGAGTTCAACAGCAAACTTCAACTTTCTTGTAGTGTTTATTTCTCCAATCTATACAAAACAGAACTATAGTTATCAGTATGCTAAACCTATGTTACTCGGATTTGTGGGTGAGTGTTAATTTGGCTGGTCTACACCCATTTCTTGTTCTTTCTTAATATAATTTTTCTTCTTCAACTGCAATCGAAACTAAAGTTCCCTTGTTTCATATTCTAACTTTCTTTCCCTATCTTATGAAAAATCTAGTGTTATTGTATGGCTTTTTTGCAGGATGGCAAGCAACACTGACAAGATGCTAATAGACAAGCTGTAGATTATCTAATTCTATTGCTTGATGGGACTGTGGAGCACTTGCTAAAGAAAGCAATAAAATTTATGTTATTCAATTTTATTTTTTTTTTTAAATATTTGTATTTGACGTTTGTGTTCGATATATTTTTGAATATGAATAGAGATATAATCGATTTTTTTATTTGAATACTAATGAAAAAAAATTGATCAAAATGTCGAAGTTTGCAAATTATGTACCAAAATACGCTCGTTTTTACCAGTTGGGAAATCGCAATATGATATGGCGACTTCCCAACTGAAAAATTCAAATACGAAGACTTCTGTGCTTGATTTTGAAAAAAAAAAAAATTTGCATTTTGTACAAGGGAAGTCGCCATATCATATGGCGACTTCCCTTGTGCAAAATGCAATTTTTTGTATTTTATTTGTAATTTTAATTATATTAATTTTTAATTATATATAAATATAAAAATTTTATTAATTTTATTTTTTATAAGCCTAAATAAATATTTTTTATAATAATTTTTATTTTTATATATAAAAATAAAAAATATATAAAATTTTAAAATTGATCTTTTGGTACAAATGATGGAATTTATCAACAGATTGAACAGTCTCAAAAGATTGGATTTATAGCAAAAAAATGACAATCAGATTCAACAGTTTCAAAGATGGGATATATCAGTAGATTTTTACTGAGTGAGTAATCAGTTTTTCAGTCAATGAAGAGTTTGAAGAAAAATGGAATCAGATTCAACACTTTCAAAGGATGGGACTTGTCAGCAGAAAAATAGGAATCAGAATCAACAGTTTCAAAGAATGTGATTTATCAGCTGAAAAATGAGAATCAGAATCAACAGTTTTTCACCATGATGGGATTTATCAGTAGAAAAACGAGAATCATATTCAACAGTTTCAAGGATGGGATATATCAGTAGATTTTTGCTAAGTCATTAATCAGTTTTTCAGTCAATGAAGAGTTTGAAGAAAAATGGAATCACATTCAACACTTTCAAAGGATAGGATTTGTCAGCAGAAAAATAGGAATCAGAATCAACAGTTACAAAGGATGGGATTTATCAGCTAAAAAAATCTGAATAAGAATCAACAGCTTTTCACCATGATTGGATTTATCAGCAGAAAAATGAGAATCATATTCAACAATTTCAAAAGATGAGACTTGTCAGCAGAAAAATGAGAATCAGATTCAACAGCTTCAAAGGATGGGACTTATCAGCTGAAAAATATCAAATTCAACAATTTTTCACCATGATGGGATTTTCGAGAAAAAAAATGGGAATCAGAATCAACAGTTTTTCATCATGATTTGATTTATTAGCAGAAAAATGAGGATCAGATTCAACAGTTTCAAAGGATGGGACTTGTCAGTAGAAAAATGGGAATCAGATTCAATAAATTTTCACCATATTTTACTCGATAAACCATTATAAATATGATATTTCCTTCCTCATTCTTAATCTTAGTTGTTATTTTCTGATGTTAGTGATAATACTTTGTCATTCTCATCCTTCTCTATTTCTTATTTCTTTTGCTGAGTGATAATACCTTCGTTCTCATCCTTCTCACTTTCATTACTACACAATATGAGCAACAGAGTGGTCACATTGGTCTACTATAATGGCCAAATTCATAATACTGATGAAGGTGCCACCTTTGACTGTGAACGTCCTAAAAGCTTTCGTGTTAGTGAAGACGTCACATTAGAGGAACTGAAGGTGATAATTCATACAAAAATCAAAGCTGAAAATACAAAAAGAGTTTCACAGATTAAGTATAGGCTTCCTCTTTCTATTGGTGAAGGATGTGTCCGATATAAGACTTATCCACTAGAAGATGATGATTATGTGAGAGGAATGTTTCATGCTCAAAAGACATTTGAAAATGTTGGTGTACTTGAGTTATATGCTGACATTGAGGATTGTGGGCTTCCAGAAGATGATGATTCTCAGCCGTTGTATTATGTTCCCACTTCATACAACGTTCCCCCAGAAGAAGTGCCATCGCAAGCTACAACGTTTCATAATTCATTTGTCTCACCAACAATTCCTACTGCCCTGGATGATGTGCCAGATAATGTGCTAGCTGGTGATGATCCTATTCGATCATGTGGAGCCCATGGTGAATATATTGGTGACTTTAGTGAGCAAGAAGAAGAGTATGCTGAATTCGCAAATGACAGTGATGAGAGCAATGATTCTGACCGAGACATTGGCCTTGATATCAACACTTATGGAGTTCTTCCCCCTTATGAGCCCGCATCCCATATGCGCACCCTGGATCTGGATGCAATGAAAGTGTCAGAATTTCCTTAATATGGTCATACATTTGCTGCACCTCTGAGTTGGAATCCATCTACCGTTGATCTCTATGTTGGGTTACAATTTCCAACAAAAGAGGTTGTGCTTTCAGCTATTAAGCACTACAACATCAAAAACTCTGTAGATTACAGAGTTATTGAATCCGAGCCAACCAAATATCATGGCAAGTGTCCAATGTATGGGAAAAAGTGCAATTGGAGAATAAGGGCAACATTCATGAAAAAAAAACAATTATGGGAGATTAGAAAATATAATGGGCCTCATCCTTGCACATTGGGAAGAATTTCACAGGATCATCGCAAATTAGATTATAACATGATCTGTTCATGCATTCTGTCATCGGTCCAAGTAAATCCGGAGATTTTCGTTTCAGTTTTGATCGCTGAAATTTTTGTTAAGATGGACAATAAGCAACAAATAATGATCGAGGGAGGGCATACATACTGTGAAACAGTCACAATAGCAATGCAAGAAAATCGTAAGAAAGCTAACTCCAACTCGGTTCGTAATTTTATGCGCGTAAATCAATATTTTTTGATTGAGGAGTTACTTGACCCACAAGAGGGAGTTGCTGCAATGAAGTACAAAGTAAATCTTAGTGAGATGTGGTGTGACTGTGGGAAGTTTCAAGCACAAAGGTTTTCTTGTTCACATGTAGTTGCTGCTTGTGCCCATGTCCATGTAGATTGCATGCAATATGTGGACAATGTCTATAACTTGACATTATATTCAATGTTTATAGACATGAGTTTGAAGCAGCTGCAAATGAAGGTTGTTGGCCTCAATATAATGGACCAGAAGTGTGTCCCAATCCAGAAATGCTAAGAGATCCACATGGTCGGCCAAAATCAAGTCGTATTCGTAATGAAATGGACTTCAGGGAGAAAGGTCAACCAAAACGTTGTGGATTATGCATAAATGGAAGTCATAGCCGTCGAAAATGTCCTTATCCATCTGGCACATCGGGGGAGAGTTCGCATCAACAATGAACCAATTACATGTTTTGCACTTGTAATATTTACATATTTCACATTCCTTGTTATATGCAGATTTATTCTTATTTATCATTACATTTTTATTTATTATTTTAAATATTTAATTAATTATATATAAAAATAATAATATTATAAAAAATATATTATTTAAGCTTTTAAAATAATTTAAAAAATATATTTTTAAATTAAATAATTTTTTTTAAAAAAAAGGTGTTGGAAAGTCGCCATATGATATAGCGACTTTCCAACACCTTCTTTTAAAAAAAAATTATATCATATGGCGACTTCCCAGTGATTTTTTTTTTCTTTCATTTTCAAGTTCAGAAGTCGTCGTATGATATAGCGACTTTTGAGCCTAATTTTTAAAAAAAAATAAAATCTTAAGTTGGGAAGTCCCCATATCATATGGTGACTTCCCAACGTTAAAAAAAAGACACATTTTATTATATAAATACAAAATATAGGTAATTAGATAATTAAAAAATAGAAAGCAATATCCGGATAAAAAAACCGATATAATCCTCCAAATATAAAAAATTATTTTTAAAAAAATTAAATATACTCATATTAGAGATTCATATTTGACAATCATCTAAATTCGGATAACATAAAATGAAACATTTTGTTAAACTCTCTTTAAGCTCCTGGATACATTGTGCGGCCTGTGCTTCAGTTCGTAGAACCGTAAACATTTGACAATTAAAATTTTAGAAAATTTCTCACCAGTTTTAAAATTTGATTTGCTTTTAGCTCTCCTACGCGAGAATGATTGCAACTTCGAGATCCCTTTCTCTCTCGATAAGCTTACTTTGTTTTGAAAGAAAAAGTTAACTACTTTGATAGTATAATATTCCAACCCTTTATTTTTTAAAGTACTCATATTTAATATTTATATTCGATACATATTTAAATATAATTATGAGATATAATCTTTCATATATATATATATAATTTTAAAAAAGAAACTTGAATATATACGTATCAAAAAATTGAAAAATAATAAATACAAAAGATAAGTAATTTGATAATTAAAAAAATAGAAAGCAATATCCAAATAAAAAAACAGATATAATCCTCCAAATATAAAAATTTCTTTTTTAAAAAATTAAATATACTCATATCGAAAATTCATATTTAACATAAAATGAAACATTTGGTTAAACTCTCTTTAAGCTCCTGGATACTTGTGCGGCCTGTGCTTCAGTTCGTAGAACCGTAAACATTTGACAATTAAAATTTTAGAAAATTTCTCACAAGTTTTAAAATTTGATTTGCTTTTAGCTCTCCTACGCGAGAATGATTGCAACTTCGAGATCCCTTTCTCTCCGGATAAGCTTACTTTGTTTTGAAAGAAAAAGTTGATTACTTTGATAGAATATTATTCCAACCCTTTATTTTTTAAATTACTCATATTTAATATTTATATTCGATACATATTTAAATATAATTATGAGATATAATTTTTTATATATATACATATATAATTTTTTTTAAAAAATTGAATATATACGTATCAAAAAATTAAAAAATATTAAATACGACACAAATAAATAAATATGTCAAAATCTATATAAATCGAATTATGAACGTATCAAAATTTATATAAATATATAATATATTGAATACAATTATGACATAAAAAAGTAACACAAAGACGACGACATGTGACATAAAATTAAAAGTTATTTGAATAATATAAATTAGATATGACAATTTTGAACATAACATGATTATACGACACGAACATAATATAAAAAAATAATTAAAACACGACAAAAAAATAACATTAACACAATACGAATACACAAACATATCAAAATTTACATAAAAAATATTATTAACGTGTTAAAATTTATATAAAATATATAATATCTTAAATAAAATCATGACAGAAAATTAACACAAACATAATAAAAACACATTAAATTTATATATATATATATATATATTCTTTCTTACCAAAAAGCAAAAATAAGATTATGGCGTGGGTCCGAAAGGAAGAAAAATAGGATTACCGCGTGGTGCCAAAAGGAAGCAATTATTATAGATTGAGACTTGAGAGTTGAGAGTTGGGCAGTTGGCCTAGAAAATTATTGAAGCAGAAAATATTAAAGAATGGCTGAATGAGTAAGCATTAATGATTTTGAGCAAATACCTAACATTCTCATACACTCTTGCAATTCAGTTTTCTAGCGTTTTTGCTTCTTCAACTTTTCATCTGTATTTTTTTAGTTCCAGTACCTGCAAATTCTACTTCCATGTTCTAATTTTTCTTTTGTTTTCCTTTAATCTGCACCTTTCTTTGTATTCTCTTTAATTGCTAATTGATTTCCAGTACTCTCTTTTCTTTCAATTCCCAAAAAGAAAAAGAAATTTGCTTCTTAAATTTCATTTTCTTCATCTTCACTTTCAAAAAAAAAATTAAGCTGCCTGTAAGATCGATTTTCTTTTCGTAATTTCTAGCTTCTTCCTTTAAAAAAAAAAAAAAATTAACTCCAAAAAAAAAAAAAAAAAGCCCTGCTCTTTAATTTTCTTTTAGTTTATTGTAATTTCTACTTTCATTTCTTTGCAAACTAAGAAGGGAAAAAAAGAAACTGTTCTTTCAATTTCCTTTTTGTTAATTTCTTCTGTCTTGTAGTGGTTTTATCTCAACCCCCCCCCCCCCCCACAAAAAAAAGGGGAAAGCTGTTTATTTTATTAACCGTAGAGAAGCTGCTTTTGGTTGTAACACTGTGGAAGTGGTGGAGACAGAGTAGAGAAGCAGAGCCCCCTTGAACTCAGATCTTGAACTGCTTCAATCCATTGTTCCCAGCTGGTATTAATTCAATCCCTTTTTAACATTGGGTATTAATTCCTCTTCTACTTACTTGCTTGACATTAGAGCATTTGTCTTAGTATGCCTTGTATTTCTGCTTTTACCTGATCGAGAGAAAGAAAGAGAAGCAAAACCCATTTTACATTCCTGGATTTTTTTATGATTGAGGGGAGTTTGATCCACTTTTGCTTTCTTATCTTGATTGATTGAAGTTTTGTAGAAGAGCGCCCGACCCCCAGCAGTCCAGCAAGATCTACATCCTCATATCTTCATTTCAAGTGGTAAGGTAATTAATCTTCAAAAATTATGCTGTGGGTTTAGTAAATTTTGTTGTAGTTTACTAGCTGATTTTCATAATTTGTCCTTTTCAAAAAGATCTACAATCAAAGCTCATGATTGTGGATTTCTTTTTTTTTTTTTAAAGTGAAAAAGAACTCAGGTTTAATCCAATTAGTTCATACATTCACCGACATGTAAGTTTCTGAAGTTCGAATTTCAACATTGTCTTCTCCTATTCCCAAGCCACAACCTCTTTTATATCAATTAAAAAAAACAACACTAAGAATCAAATAGCTTTAATTTCATTTTGTTTAATTGCTATAAAATCTGATTTTAATTGCTAAATAGCTTTCATTTTGTTTATACATTTTACATTATTAAATTTCATTTTATTATAATTGTAATTATAAATAAAAATTATTTAATTCAAATATAGTTTTTAATATAATCTGTCATAAAAATAAAGAAAGAAAACAGTTGTCTTATAGTTAATAAGGTATGAGTCACAAATAATTAAATTATAACACAGTTTTCAAATAAACATCAAAACATGTCTCCAAACTACAGAGTCTCACCTCAAAAAAATGTCAAACATAGATTTTCCAAACTTGTTCCGAGTTTTAAAACATGATCCAACCTTCTTACTGTTCATTCTCTGCATCCAAATAGACAAAACAAAACAATTTAAAGAAAATAGTTGTCATTAAGCAAAGCAAGAAGAACCTGGATATTAGCCAATAATGACTTTTGAATCAAAATCCAATTCAAATAATCATTCCACCAATTTGATAGTTATTTACATAAAGATATTAGCAATAAAAAAAATATATGCAAAAGTTTGATCATTGACTTTCACGATAACACACATACACCACCACACAACTAAGAGATCAATAAGAATGAGAAATACATAGTGATGTGCTGTGCTTAAATGTAAGTTGTGCTTAAATTGTGCTTAAACTTTCTCAAGTTTAATGTAAGTTGTGCTTAAATGCATAATTGGTCTGTGAATAAGCCACCATAGATTCCACTATTTGGATGAAATTGCATAGTTTTAAAAAGACAAGATTCAAATTCTATATAGTTATGAAGTTGTTTTCATATTGATCACTTCCTTCTCTGATGTGAATTATGTATACCTGAAAGGTTATATAATCACATTTGATGGATAAAACATGGATAATTAGATTCAAATTCTGCACTGACTGCTTTTCTTCTTCGCACACAATTTCATATAACACCAGCCTGGCACTTATACATGCTGCCCCTTCTGTATCAGGATGTATCATGATGCTAGCTAGCTAGCTAGCTCTTCTATTCTATCACTTTCTTTCTTTTTTCCCTTATCAAAGTTAATTGATGTTTAAATTTAATTTAATCTTCAAGAATGTTATGGATTCAGTGTGATTAAGAATACAATTAGACTTAATTAATTGGCTGATTGATTATCCTAGAATGGATGGTTTGGATAAGATCCTTTCCACATGAAAATCATTATTAGATATTGTCTGCCACCATCCATCCATCTAATGGGAATTAGGTAGACCCAAATATTATATCAAATTATATAATTCACCAAACAACTTTATATATATATATATATATATATATATATTATATATATGACGGTTTTTAGATTTGATAATTCGTGTATATATATTATGTTTCATTTTTTTGTTTGTCAGTCATGTAAATATAAACACAACACAAATTATTAAATGTATCAAAATCTTAAATACGAATAAAATATGTGTATTAAACATGTTATATCGTGTATATTATAACATTTTCGTGTTTATTAAACGTATCATATTCCAAAATTATCAACTATCCTATACCCATCCGGCATCCCATGCTTAATTTTCTTTTAATTTAGTATTAGTTTAAGTTACATGATTAAAAAGAATATTATATATTAATATTGATTACTCTAAAAAAAAAAAAATCATTAGGAGGAGAAAATCATAAGAGTCTCACTGAAGCAAGCAATAAAATAAACTGTGGGAGATACCGGATAAAAGAATCAGCTACTAACATTGAACTTACCACTTCAAGTAGAGAAGCGCCCTCTGTAAGTCCCACTATCTGTCCTGGATCTTTAGCAAACGGTGTTGCTGCTGGATCGATATTCTTCCTTTCTTTAGTGATGAGACCCTTAACCAACAACAAATAATAGAAAAGTAAGTACCCACCACGTGGAGGACGAAATAAATATTACCATATAGTCAATTTACACATAGCTAAAATTAGAGCATTTCGATAGATAGAGTCAAACCATAATCATTTTCTAATAAGAAGTAAGAAATTAAAATAAAATAAAATAGAAAAAAAAATCTATGAATGAAGTAGATGGTATAAAAAAAAAATTCATAGATTATTTTTCTAGTAAACCTTTTTCACATGGTTTAGGGCTGAGGATTTCATATCAAATGGGTGAATAAGGTCAAAATTTATCTTTTAATCTAATTATCCTAAGTTACACAATTTATTTAATTCTATCTACTTCTTTATAATATGTTCAATCAATTTCTTCTTTAATTCCTTTCCTTCATAAAGTACTTGATTTGTCTCTGCATCCATTCTTTAATGAATCAATACCACAATTTGATGCAGAGACACTCAAATATGGACTTGATTGGACCAATTGTTGATGTTATTAAGTTCATTGGTCGACCAGCTAGAAAGTATCTAAAATACCATCGGAAATTCAATGAATATGTGGACAATTTCAGAAGAGTTCAAGCTGGTTTGATTGATCGAAAGGCAGATATTCAACAAAAACTGCAAGAAGAGCTTCACTTGGGGAAAATGCCAAAGCGGGAAGTTGAAAGTTGGTTCAGAAAAGTAGAGGAGAAGATTAATCAGGCTCAAGGTGTTGGAGACAAAGTAAGTAAAGGCAAATATCTCCTGCATTCTTGCTTGGGAAAGCTTGTTGATGAAACAACTCAAGCAATGAAGGAAGTATATGCTGAAGGTCATTTCGCTGAAAGCTTGGTGGTTGATGATCCTTCAACCATGAGGGTTAAACTGCCAACAACAGAGTTAGCAGGCGCAGGCGCAGGTGCAGGCGCGACTACTACAACAGAAGAAATTTATGAATACCTGATGGGGGGTGAAGTTAGAATGATTGGAGTGTGTGGCATGGGCGGAATAGGGAAAACAACCCTAATGAAGCATGTCCACAATAGCTTGTTGAAAGAAGCTAAGTTCAATAAATTAATTTGGACAACCGTATCACAAGACTTTGATGTTCGAAGGCTACAAAAGGACATTGCAAGCCAATTGAATGAGAACTTGTCAGATCATGAGAATACAACTATCAGGGCTGCAAAGCTATCAGAAATGTTGAGGAAACAAGGGAGCTATGTGCTGATATTGGATGATGTATGGCGCAGCTTTTCTCTTGAGGATGTTGGAATCCCTGAGCCAACTACAGATAATGGATGCAAATTAGTGTTGACAACACGCTTAGAAGAGGTTGTTCGATCAATGAAGTGTACAAAAGTCCAGGTGGCATGTCTTTCAATGGATGAGGCATTTAATTTATTCTTATCCATCATCGGACAAAACATGTTGGGTGATCAAACTTTAGAATCAACTATGAAACTTATTGTGAGGGAATGTGATGGTCTTCCTCTTGCAATTGTCACAGTAGCAGGCTGTATGAGAGGAATATCCGATCCTCTGTTGTGGAAAAATGCTTTGACAGAATTGAGAGGTTACATAAGAAACATCCCAGATATGGAACGTAAGGTGTTCGGGTGTCTAATGTTCAGTTATGATCATCTAGAACAAAAAGATCAATCTTGTTTCTTATGTTGTGCACTATATCCTGAAGATTATAGAATTCCGAAAGAGGAGATAATTGACCACTGGATAGAAGAGGGACTTATAGACGAAATGGAGAGCAGAGGAGCAATGACTTGTAATGGTCACGCCGTTTTGCAGAGGCTTGAAGAGAATTGCTTGGTAGAAAGAGTTGAGAATGGCTTGTTCATAAAGATGCATGATGTTGTTAGAGATATGGCATTATTGAGTATCACAAGAAAAAGATTTTTGGTAAAAGCTGGTAAGCAATTGAAAGAGTTGCCAAATGAGGAAGAATGGATTGAAGATTTGGAGAAGGTTTCTTTAATGTACAATTCGATATCAACAATTCCTCCAAATATGAAGTCTCCAAAATGCCCAAAGCTGACAACCTTGTTACTCTCAGGAAATTCATTGAAACAAATTCCAGAATCTTTCTTTGACCACATGCCTAACCTTAAGATTCTTGATCTTTCTAAAAATCCTATTGTGAATTTGCCGAATTCTGTCTCTAATGTGGAGAATCTCACTACATTGTTGCTTCGTGATTGTTACAATTTAGGGAATTTGCCATCTTTATTGAAGCTTCAAGCTTTGAAGAAATTGGACCTTGGATGCAGTTCAATCAAGGAAACCCCTCGAGGTTTAGAAATGTTGGTAGATCTTAGATTTCTCAATCTTGGATTTACCAGTTGTTTAAAAGAGATACCCAATGGATTACTGTCAAAACTGTGTCGTCTTCAGTACTTGGCAATACATCCAGCATCAACAAGAGAAGAAGATGTAAGGAAATTGAACAAGTTGGAAGTTTTTGAAGGTTGTGTCACTAACGTGCATGATTTGAACATGTATGCTGGTCAGAGAAAAAAGCTTCATAAATACTTGATTTCGGTGAGTCAAGATAGGAGGTTCAATTTGAGCAGTAATTATAGCAAAATGGTTGCATTTAGGAGGTTTGATATCAATTCTGAAGATGCAATTTTACTGCCATCTGATATTCAACAATTAAAAGTCCGTGAGTGCAAAGGTATGAGAAGTTTAAACGATATTCGTGGATTGAAAGATGCAACTGATTTGAAGGAATGTACAATTGGGGATTGTGATGAGTTGGAGTTCATTTTTTCATCTAGTTGTCAACTTCAAACACTTGAGTCTCTAAACCTGCAAGATTTGAAAAAGCTGAAGGCCATGGTTGGAGAGTCATCAGTAGGCACATTTTCGTCCCTCAAAGAAATCACTTTATTGGGTTGTGGACAAATAAAGAATTTGTTCTCAGCTAACTGGCTTCTGCACAACTTGGAAAAGATCAGTGTTGCATATTGTGAGAAAATGGAGGAAGTAATAGTATCAGAGGGAGAAGGAATGACTACCAATACTACCATCAAATATATTCTTCCCAAATTAAGGACATTGGAGTTGGAGGAGCTACCAGAACTGAAGAGCTTTTGTGGTAGAAATGAAGCAATATTTTGTGATTCTATCCAAAGCATTCATATCAAGTATTGTCCAAAGCTAAAGCGGATTCCTCTGCATCTTCCCTTGCTTGAGCCTGACAAAGGAAAACCATTTCCTTGTCTCATGAAAATCGCTGTGGATTCAAAAGAATGGTGGGAGGCATTGGAGTGGGACAATTTCAATGCTAAGAATGTCCTTGAACCCTTGCTCTCGCGGAGCTCGCCCATGAGGTTGCAGAGTAATTGTTTTAAGCTGACTCGGAATCTTCCTATTAGAAGGGCACAGTAGAGATTTTAGTAAAGGGTTGAAAAAGTAGATTTTTATTGGAATTTCATGATTTTATCTATGTAAGCATGATTTACCTTTTTATGTGTTAGAAATAAAATTGTAAGCTTTTTAATAATAAAAATAAATCAATAATTTTCAGTGTAAAATATAGTATAGATGAATAATTATAATATCAAATTATTAAATTTATTTAGCTTTCATAATGAACTTTTTCATGTTATTATATGTATGATTAATAGGAGAATTTAATCTAATTAGTTTTTTTTTTTTTTTTGTATATACTATTCATTAGATGGATATTATATTAATCTTTTTAGCTTTTAATTTCAATTATACATAATAATAATATACAAAACAAATTAAAAGTTTCTTTTTATAATAAAAATAAAATGATAACCGAACATAAATAATTGTGAGAAATTTGATTCTTATTTTTAAGCCATTAGTATAAGTAATTCAATAATAAAATTAGTAAATCATGATTTTTAATTCTCTATCAGTCAATAATGTAATAGACATAATATATTTATAATAAAATTCTGATCTATATAGAAATCAATATATTATACATTAATATTAAAAAAATTTAATTTATGAAATCCATAAATAACTTAAACATCAAGCAAAATTATGGGTTTGAAAAAAGACAATGCAAAAGTTCTCATTTTCCATATAGATTTCACTGATCTTCTTGCTTCATAATGTTATCTGAATAATGCCAGTTTTCGTTTTTCATTTAATTTTTCTTAAGATCTCTTTGCACCCTCAAAAGGGTCATGGAGGTTTAAGCTCGAGACTTTCTTAGGGCTAGTTTAGCATTGTTGTTGAAAAAAGTTTGAATTGAAAAAAACTTGAATTGAAAAAAATGTTTATAAAATGTGGTGAAAAAATGTGGTTTAAAAACTTTTAAGTGTTTAGCATTGCTGTGAAAAAGTATTGTAGAATATTGAAATGTCAAAAAAAGAAGATATGTTTAAAATAATAAAAGTATAGAGGTGTGAGGATAATAAAGTCATTTTATTCAAAAGCCAGTTTTTAAAGCCCAAAAGCTATATTTTTTAGCTTTTTGGTTTGGCTTTTCAAATCATAGTTTCAACAGGTTTTTTATCTGTTTAACATTGGGTTTGTGGTGAAAAGCAGCTTTTGACCTCAAAAGCTGTGCCAGAAGCAATGCTAAACGAGACCTTAGGATCTCAGCATAGTCCACCAGAACTTTATTCTTGAACAACACTTCCTAGAGATTAATGTAGGAATGTTTCTTACATATTTTCATTGATGCATTAATTTTCCATTTTCTAAAGATAGCTAAGAAAAATAGTGATATTTTGATATTTCTTACACTATAGACTATTTTATATATTTCAAGTAATTAAAAAGTATGGATCACACATGATATAACTTGTCATATCATTCCTTTTTTCTCCATTAAAGAAGGGTGATCTGAGCTATCAAGTAGATGAGTTAATGCACTATCCCAAATAAATGTTAGCCACACCTTACCTCAAAAAAAATAAAATAATAAACTACAAAAATAAACCAACAAACATAGTCTCAATTTCAAATTCCCCCCATTCCCCTAATTTTAACTATCAAAAGTGAATGACTATTCATTCAATCTAAGCATTATTTGAACCCACATTCTTCGTTCCCCCAAATATTGAAATGCCAGCTTGCAAGTAAGGTAATTCCTTTCTTTCCTATGGCTTCTGATAATTGAGATTCCCCAGTTTAGTTGGAAGCAAAAAAATATATATCATCAACAGGCTTAACTCAAATGATCTTTTCATAAATTGCTTGTGTTATAGCCTACAAATACTGAATGAGTTCAACAGCAAACTTTCCCTTCCTTGTAGTGTTTATTTCTCCAATCTGTACAAAACAAAACTATAATTATCAGTATGCTAAACCTATGTTACTCAGACTTGTGGGTGACTGTTGATTACCGGTATGTGTCAGATACGAATACGCTCAATTTTTTTCTAAGTTTTTTCATATATTTGAAGGATCATATACCTCCATACCCATGTCCGAATATATGTTCGACACGGGTACTTCAGAGAAATGAAGAGTCGAAGTAACATAATGCTGAACTTATTACTGGACAGCAAGAATTTCATCCAACTGATAACTCACCTTTAGTCTTCCTTTCCCACTAACAGAGACAATGTCTCCGGTCTTGAGAATTGTTCCATTTTTTGTTACAGTTGTCCAATTTACACGTACATCTCCATTACTATAAGACAAAAAAGAAACAGAGAACTCTCGTAGAGGTCATTGGAACTTGTAGCAAAGAAATGAAGAAAACAAACATACGAATATATATTATATATAGCAGTAGATTTTCCTATAAGAAGCACAAAAGTATACCTGATCAAATTAACTAGTTTAGATCTTGAAATCTTAAACCCTGCACTAGCTAGAGCATCAACCCGTAGTGATGCTTCTACGGTTTTGAATGACTGCGTCCTGCAAAGCCAACATGAAGTCATTGATAGGTTCCATAAGATTGAGATAAAAACTGATGAACACCATGAATGATTGCAACCTTGGTGGCTCATATTCAAGAGCAAGCAGAGGTATCTTTGTACATGATACTGATACATTAGCAACCTGCAAAAGATTATTACATTAGAAAAAGGGCTGGTACAGGGGAGCATTTCACCTGCAATTCTTTTTACTACAATACTGCAATTACCCAATCACTTTCAAGAATTAAGTAGGGGTCCACCACTTATAAGTGTGGACTCCACATAATATTTGATGGACTCCACATAACTCTGAATTCTGCTTGATTAATTGTAGTGCAATTATTGTAGGTGATATGCTCCGTTGGCACAGACATATATCAGAGTATTAAGGAGAATAATAATGATGGCACATGAACCATGTTCATAAAAATATAGTTTCCTGCTCCACTAAGCTTTTCATTTAACAGATCAACTGTCACAATTCTTTCATGCAAGATTTTCTCATGCCTTTTAGAGAATCCTTAACCATTACATACAAGATGTTAAGAGAATATGAGTGTTATTTACCACAAAAGTATCAAACAATGGTGACAGAAGATCTATTATTTTTAATGTGATACTATCAGTGTTCCAGAATAAAAAGTTCAATACAGGGTTAATGTGATAAAAGAAGCCCAGAAATAATGCTCATTACTGTTATCCAACAAAGTGAAAAGGATTTAAAATGATCGCAGTCATTCAGAAAAGTCGTGTCAACAGACATTAAATGTATCTGAGGGGGGAAAATTCACCTTGTCCAGTGTCAACATAAGAAAGTCAACAAGTTCTGGAACAATCAGGATATGAGCTCCCTTTTCTCCCTAGATAAGAGTTAACATAGGTTAGCCTGGTTCAATATTAGATGCAGAGAGAGCTTCTTTGTTGATATGGTGGCTAAGTAGCCAGGCAGGTTCTTTGAATCAGGTGATAAAGGATCTTAATGAAAGAAATTAAACTGGGCTTCTTCATAGTAAAACCCAAGTTTTAAATTGCCCTGTCTGGAAGTGACCATCTGATTTAAATAGAAGATACCTGCAAGATAATATCCCCAAGCTTCTATCTAGCAATACCTTTACCAAGAATTGCACCAAGGAAATCACCATGAGAACAAGGTTGAAAGCCGAAGTTTCCTGAGATACTGACAAAGAAAAAACTAAATATGCAGAAATCTTGATTCAGGGTTTCAAATTTTGCCAAGCATTGGCCAGCTTTTGACGAGGAAGGATATTACTTACTTTATTAATGCAACTACATCAGGATCACTGGTCAATACTTCTGAATGTCCAATAGAAATACGGCAACGCTCAGCCTAAAGGATCACGAAAGATTCATCAACTTATATAACCAAAGAAATCAACCAAGGAGAAATAAACTAAAAATTAAGAATTTTATCACACTGTCACAATTTAATCATACACACACCATAACCATATAAAACAATGTCTTTGCAGCTTTGTTTCTTTATTGGAATTTTTATTGGAATTTCATGATTTTATCTATGTAAGCATGATTTACCTTTTTATGTGTTAGAAATAAAATTTGTAAGCTTTTTAATAATAAAAATAAATCAATAATTTTCAGTGTAAAATATAGTATAGATGAATAATTATAATATCAAATTATTAAATTTATTTAGCTTTGATAATGAACTTTTTCATGTTTTTATATGTATGATTAATAGGAGAATTTAATCTAATTAGTTTTTTTTTTTTGTATATACAATTCATTAGATGGATATTATATTAATCTTTTTAGCTTTTAATTTCAATTATACATAATAATATACAAAACAAATTAAAAGTTTCTTTTTATAATAAAAATAAAATGATAACTGAACATAAATAATTGTGAGAAATTTGATTCTTATTTTTAAGCCATTAGTATAAGTAATTCAATAATAGAATTAGTAAATCATGATTTTTAATTCTCTATCAATCAATAATGTAATAGACATAATATATTTATAATAAAATTCTGATCTATATAGAAATCAATATATTATACATTAATATTAAAAAAAATTAATTTATGAAATCCATAAATAACTTAAACATCAAACAATCACACCTAAACAAAAAAGATTGGTGGCGACTTTCTGCATTTTATTTTATTTAAAAAAAAAAAGTCAAAGCGGTCGAAAAACAGTTATGACAAACATTTCCCTCCCCTTATATTATGGATTAATTTATCACAAACTTGCATCTTCCCTTAGCTTACACTCTTTTGTGCAAAAATTCCCTTCCAATTTGAAAGAATGGCTACTAAGACTCTCAAGCTCACAGCCATTCTCTCCCTTACTATTTCACTCCTCCTATCTTTGCATCCTCAACCAACCTTCTCATTCGAAATCGAAGACGACGGAGAAGAAGATTAAGTGCTCAATCATCCTCTCATTATCTCTAACCTTCGATCTAGAAGCCGGTTCTAATCAAACACAATGAAAAAATCAGATAAAATTAAGAAAAGTACGCATTGCGATTTCGACTCTTATTACAACATATGGCATTTCCGCGAACAACGGTACTAGCTTACTATATTGCTGCAATACACATCGTCGCGATGTTCTTCGAGACTGGAATAACTGTGGAAAATGTGGCAATAGATGCAAATTTGGGCAGTGTTGCTGTGGTGGAGTTTGCACCGATGTTGTTTACAATGCTAATCATTGTGGCAAGTGTGACGAGCAATGCTCACCGGGAGTTAAGTGTGTGTTTGGATATTGTGGTTATGCTTAGATCAATTTTGATTTTATTAAAATTTGGTTATGTTAGGAAATTCAAAGAGCTTTTTTTTAGGCTGTTTTTGATCATTAATAACACTTCGTTATTGATATATTTTGTATAATGAGGGGAATGATGTATAAAATATATAGATTACGTAAAAACATAGTTTTTTTTAATTCGGGTTTCGTCCAATTGATTCATGCAATTATTTTTAAGAAGTGGTATTCAATAAATCTGAAGTTTAAATCCGAACACCTAAAATTTCTTTTTTTATTTTCAAATTATGACTTTCTTTATATATAAAAAAAAAAACATAATTTTTTTTATATCAAGTCCCTTCTTAGTTACTCAGCATAGTCCACCAGGATTTATTCTTAAACAAACATTTCATAAAGATTATAGGCATTTTTCTTACACATTTTCATTCTGATCTTCATTCCATTTTCTTTGATCTTATATGTTTCAATTTTCAGTTACTATAGTGAGGACTTTCCGATGGGTAGTTTTGCTATGAATTCATAATTTCTCTGTCGCATTGTATTATTGGTCTGGATCATCATTTGGAAAAGGCTCAAAGTGAAGGCAAACGAAACAAGATTTCCTTGTTTAATTATTCTGTAATTACTCAGCAAGACTGCATGCAACTAATGGATCAAGTTTCTGATTAAACTAAACCAACATGGCCCCAAGTAGGAAATATATGGACAACATTTTTAAAAAAACTAGAATTCTTCCCCGCTTCACTCGGGGATTTTTTTAATATTTATAAAATTTTAATTAAATTAACAGTCACAAATAAATTTAAGTTGAATCATATTAAATTATTATTATTTATTTAAATAATTTTTTATGTTTTAATATTTTAAGTAAATGAATTTAGAGTTAAAATTGAATTATTATCATAAATTATTCAAAATATGAGATAAATTGAGACACGACACAAACACAACATGAGAAATAATTAAAACACGTCACGACATGAAAAATAACATGAACACGATACGAATACACAAACGTGTCAAAATCTATATAAAACGAATTATTAACGCGTAAAAATTTATAATACTTTGAAAACATAAAAAAAAGTCTTTAAATTAAACCACTGTGACAAATTATGCAAAATAAATCATGAATTAAGACACGATACGAACACACAAATTTTTTTCTAAATTGAACCATAATGACAAATTATGCAAAATATGAAATAAATTGAGACATGACAGTGATGAAATGAATACAACATAAGAAAAATAATTAAAACATAACACAAAAAATAACATTAACACGACACGAATATACAAACGTGTCAAAATAAAACAAATTATTAATGTGTAAAAATTTATATAAATTTATAATACTTTACATACACGAAAAAATAACACGAACAAATATTAAAACATGATACGATACAAAAAATAACATGAATACAACACGAATACACGAATGTGTCAAAATTTAAATAAAATGAATTATTAACATGTAAAAATTTATAATACTTTGAACACAAAAAAATAACACGAGCACGTCATAAACACATAAATTTTTCTCTAAATTGAATCATTACGACAAATTGTGCAAAATAAGTCATGAATTGAGACACGACATGATCATATAAATGTTTCTCTAAATTGAATCACAATGACAAATTATGAAAAATATGAAATGAATTGAGATACGACACGAACACAGTATATGAGAAATAATTAAAACACAACACGAAAAATAACATAAACACTACACGAATACACGAACGTGTCAAAATATACATAAAATAAATTATTGACATGTAAAAATATATATAAAATTTATAATGTTTTAAACACACACAAAAAAAAAACAAATACACAATTTTTTTCATTTAATTTTTTTCTTTTCTTTTACTTTCTTTTTGTTTTTTTTTTTCCTTAAAAAATAAAATAAAATTACAAATATCAATACCAAGTTAATTTGTGAAGTCAATTTTATATTAATGTTAGATTGCATGCACTCTTGAGCCTTTTACGTGGAGTTTGGTTTTTTTTTTTCCTCAATCCGATAAAGATTGTTAATGATCCAAAAAGAATTTTTAAGAGGCTTATTCCATGAAGTGAATGTGAGGATCAATAATTTTTTGGGGTTTTTTTTCGGGCATATATTTGCCCTTACAGTTTTATAGCAATGTTGGAATTTATAGTCGCTGTGCATGTAATTTTCTATCTAAATAATAAAAAAATCTGTATAACTTTATTGAAAGTATGCATAATTGATCCAATCACGTAAATTTTTGTATCGTGTTTCCCTTTTTTCTGTTTTTCTTTTTCTGTATATTTCTTCCTTTGTTTCCAACAAACACTGCAATAAAATAATCCAATTTGGCTAAGAATCTAATAACCAAGAAAATGGTGTCAATTAGGGTAAAAATAATCATTTATAACCTTAAGACCAATAAAAAAATATTCATCGTCCATATCAACATAATTTTATTAACTTGATTCTGGATGTATCAGTTAAAAAAAAAAAAAAATCATCAGAGCTTGTTGCTAATACGCCACTTTTACCTCGGGAATTGCACTTGTCTCTTGACTTCTTTTTTTTTCCTTGTTTGTTCTTCTTTTAAGTTCCAACCTTGTTCTTCACATTTCAAGTCAAGGTTTCAAGGTTTCCATTTTTTTTTTTCTGTTTGATAATTGAAGTGTAAATTGTTGGACGTTAAAAAAGATTTGATGGTAAATTTAAAATCTATTATATTTAAAACTGAGTTGCGAGGGATTGATGAACATTTTTTTAAAAAGATCAAATATTTTGATCTTTTGACTAATGAGGATAAAAAAATAATTTTATAAGTTAATTTTCAAAAAAAAAAGGAAACAAAAGAGGGTGGGAGATAAAAAAGACGGGGAGGAAAGAGAAAAAGAAATGGGAAAGAGAGGAGACGAGAGAAGAAGAGAAGGGTGGACAAGGGAGGTCAACGGCAGTGGTGATTTACCGACGGGTGGTTAGTAAAAGAGTAAGAAATGATGGATGAGAGGGAGAAAATAAAAAAAGAAAGGAAGGAGAGAAAATGGAGGAATGAGAGAGAATCCCGTTGGTGATGGAGAAAGAGAGAGGAAGAGATCGATCGAATCTGGCCGGTTGTCTGGCTACGGTGCAGACAACCGGTCAACTAGATAAGAAGAAGAAAGGAAAAAATTAAGAAAAATATTTTTATTTATTATTATTTATTAGTTATTTAACTTTTTTAATTTATTATTTTCATAAAAATACATAAATTACATGATAGAATAAGAAATAAATAGAAAAAAAGAATAAGAAATAAATTATTTTTTCTTTATTATTATTATTGTGTTTATTTTATTAAAATTTTCAATAAATTATAATTTATAATAACTTCATTAAAAAAGTAACAAATGCATATTTAGTGAAAAATTTTACCTGATCTTAGCTTTTTATATATGAAAAAATATAGATATTTTTCATATTTTTTTTCTCTTATCGTGTTCTTAAAATATCTTTTTGAAAAAAAAAATTATGATTTAAAAATAATTTTAAATTTTGATCTACTTTTTTTTATTAAAAAAATTGAATAATTTTTTTAAAAAAAAGAATACTAAATCTTTTATTTATTGTTTTTTTTCTTTATTCACTTTTCTTTTATTAATTTTTTAAAAATAATTTTAATTTAAAATAATTTAATAAAATTATTCATATATATTTTAAAAAACATATAATTCCCGCAAAATTCTAGTAAAATATTAAAAGGGAGTCTAAAAAAAATAATAAAAATATTGGATCGTGAAGAAAGAAGAAACGTTTTCCTTAACCAACTCCTTCACAATTCCTCTTCTTCGTCATTTTCATCTTCGTCGTGCATGCAATTCGAGGTCAAGTACATTCACTCTTTTCCGTCTCAAGTGCCGGAATTTTCGATGCCAACGGCTAATTCCGGCGCTGGGATGGCAATTTCGGTTGAGAATGGTTACCGGCTCGACGGATCGGCTGTTCGAGCCGAGTCAGAGCCTCGAGTCAATTTCTCCGATCTAAAACGTATTTTGGAGCCAATGGTAAAAATAGCGCCGACAATGCGTTATGTTCTGCCGGCGATTTCAGTTATGACAGCAAGGTAAAAGAATTTAAATGATTTTCTTTTAATTTTCAAAGACTTTTTCCTTAAAATTTAAAAAGAAAAAAGCGAAAGCTTAGAATTTTCTTTCTTCGCTAATAGCAAAGGCTTTGATTAAAGATTACGTTTTTAAATTTATAAGGTTCCGGAGGCATCGGAGGTGTTGTCAAATCAAGAGCGGCCACGGAGTTCATCGAAGCGAAGCAGAGGAGCCGAATTACAATATTTTTCCGATTAGGTTTGAATTTTTGAACAGTTTCAATTTTTCTTAAAAGAAATTTGATTAATTTTTGTTTTTGTTTGTTTGGCAAAGGAGGAGAAGTAGGATAAATGAGAAAATGAAGCGTTACAGAATCTAATCCCAAACTCTAACAAGGTACTTAAAAACTGCCATAACCAAACAAAACCTTCTCTTTCTAATTAAAATATATTTTTTTAATCTTTTTTGGAGAGATAGACGGATAAGGCTTCGATGCTTGACCAGGCGATCGAGTATTTGAAGCAACTTCAGCTTCAAGTACAGGTAAGTGTTATCTTCTGGATCTGCCATTTCTGTTTTGTGTTTTTCTTATTTTGCTATTTATTAGTCAAATATTACGAAATTCCAATAGAGCGGAGCTGCCCATGTTGTTTAGAATTTAGATTAGAGATGGAATTTTTAATTAACTATATATGCCATCACGGATACTCATCCTGTCTTCTCTTTCGTAGGCAACTCCTTTTAATTAACTTCTTTTTGCTTTGAAACCGGGATATCTCTTATCAAGTTAGGCTTCGTTTAGCATTGCTTTTGGCACAACTTTTGAGGTCAAAAGCTGCTTTTCACCGCAAACGCAATGCTAAACAAGTAAAAAAAAATTAGCTTCTGCTGTTGAAACCATGATTTGAAAAGCCAAACCAAAAAGCCAAAAAGCATAGCTTTTGGGCTTTAAAAGCTGGCTTTTGGATAAAATGACTTTATTATCCTCACATCTCAACACTTTTATTATTTTAAACATATCTTTTTTTGACATTTCAATTTTCAACAACACTTTTTTACAGCAATGCTAAACACTTAAAAGTTTTTAAACCACACTTTTTCACCACACTTTATAAACACACTTTTTCCAACTCGAGTTTTTTCCAACCCAAGCTTTTTCCAACTAAACTAGCCCTTAGTAAACTTATGCAGACATGGACAAATCAATGATGATGAATCTTCTTTATTGATCTAAGAGTTGTAAATAACTTTGTTCTCATTGTTCTCACCCTAAATATTCCTGCCCTAGTTGACACCCAAGAAAATACTAAACAATGACTCAAATAAAATTGACTTGCCATCATAGTCATCTAAAATAAACAAAATCCGAAGCTTAATTCAGTTGATTCATGCAGCCACCCTTAAGAGATGACAATCAGCAAGTTTGAGATTCGAAATCCAATATATGTAACCCCTTCTCCTATCCTTAAACTGTGCCTCCTTTGTACCAAAAAATAAAAAATAGAGCCAATTAAGGAAAAGCGTGAGCGTTTCCTTCCTTTGCATAAATCAATATAAAGATTATCTAATTTTTTTCAATCAGGTATTGTAGAAGAAAGATGAAATATAAAGAGTACCAAATTTTTCCAAAAGCAATTGCATTCAACAATATTTTATTATTATTATTAGCATTTACAGTATGTTTCATAATAGATTTGCTAATAAAAGAAGTCTTTATTTACTGTAATTAAATTTAATCTATTGTACAACCCATTATTCATTTTTTATGGTACACTTTCTTGGCATTTACGGAGTCTGACTTTGGAAATTTCATCAAATTGAAACAGGCTATCTCTATGAACAAAAAAAAAAACAAAAAAAACAGGCTATCTCTAAAGTCAGACTTGTATGTATTTGCCTAGAAAGTGTCTTAAGAAAAGATGGAATCAATCAAAGGCTGCATTATTTCTTTGCTAATTCCTAAACAGTGGCACTAAATTTCTTCATTGACTCCCCCCTCCTACTTTTTCTTTTCTCTGGTCTAGCCAATAATATTCAGGAACTATCAGCCTACTATAACAAGCTCTTTCCTTCTTTTGATTCTCATAAACTGTGAGAAATTTGCTTCCCTGATTCCTTGTCAGGACATTCTTTATACTAAATATTACAAGACATAGTTAAGCAATTATCTTGAAATATGAACCCTAAACTTAAAAATATTGCTTTCCTTTCTTCATATAAATCTCTTTTAGCAGATCTATGCTAATGTACAGGTGACAGTAGCAAGGAACTTTGCTGGTTATAGTACTTTCTGGGCCTTTGTTCTAGTCAAGATCTTCCAATAACTATCTGTCAGTCAGGACTCAGGACAAGTACTTTTTTAACCTATCATTATTTTTTATTCCCATAAATTGCAAGAATGTTTGCTGTTTTTAAAAAATAAAAAAATAAATCCTTTTGCTTTTCATTTTGGTGTAGATTGTAGATAACTATGTTATTGCACTTTTGACTCAAAGCTCATGGTTGTGGATGTCTTCTTTTTTCAAAAAAAAAAAAAAAAAAGAACTTAGCCCAGTTAGTTCATGCAACCACCTTTTAAAAGGTAGCATCTAGTAGGTTTGAAATTTAAATCTCAACATATGCGGTTCCTTCCACAACCTCTTTCATATCACACAAAAAAAAAAAAAGAGAAAAAACAACACTAAGAATCAAATCTAAAATCCTTAGCTAAACCTAACTGATCACAACAACTTGAACTAAGCTTAGCTAAACTAGTTTAGGGCTGAGGATTTCATATCAAATGGGTGAATAAGGTCAAAATTTATCTTTTAATCTAATTATCCCAAGTTACACAATTTATTTAATTCTTTCTACTTCTTTATAATATGTTCAATCAATTTCTTTCTTTAATTCCTTTACTTCATAAAGTACTTGATTTGCCTTTGCATCAATTCTTTAATGAATCAATACCACAATTTGATGCAGAGACAAGCAAATATGGACTTGATTGGACCAATCATTGAGGTTATTAAGTTCATTGGTCGACCAGCTATAAAGTATCTAGAATACCATCGAAAATTCAATGAATATGTGGACAATTTCAAAAGAGTTCAAGCTGATCTGATTGATCGAAAGGCAGATATTCAACAAAAACTGGATAAAGTATCTTGAGAAGGTCTCCTTGATGAGGAATTCTGTATCTCAAATTTCTCAAAATATGCAGTCTCCAAAATGTCAAAAGCTAACAACTTTGTTACTCTCAAACAATTCCTTGAAAGAAATGCCACAATCTTTCTTCGAAAAAATGCCTAATCTGAAGATTCTTGATCTCTCTTTGAATTCTATTTGGAATTTGCCCAATTCTGTCTCCAATTTAGAGAATCTCACAGCATTGTTGCTTCGTGAATGCTACAATTTGGAGAACGTGCCATCTCTATCCAAGCTTCAAGCTTTGAAGAAACTGACTCTTGAAAGAACAAGTATCAACAAATTCCCCCAAGGTATGGAAATGTTGGTAAATCTTAGATATTATCAATCTTGGATTTACCTTGGAGTTAGAAGAAATCCCAGATGGAATATTGTCAAAACTGTATCATCTTCAACACTTGATGATACATCCTGCATCATCAAGAGCGGAAGAGATAAAGACATTGAACAAGTTGGAAGTTTTTGAAGGTTGTTTCACTAGGGCGGATCACTTGAGCATGTATGCTGATCAAAGAAACAGGCCGACTAAGTACTTTATTTGGGTGAGTGACGAACTGGGTGATCATTGGTTCTATAACCAATATAGGTCTATTTCTTTTGACAGAGATTATAGTAAAATGGTTTCATTTGTGGATTTTCATATCAGTAGTGAGGATGCAATTACACTTCCTTCTGATATTCAACAACTACAACTACATGATTGCACAGGCGGGAGATCAAGCTTAAACGATATCTTTGGATTAAAAGATGTAACTGATTTGAAGGAATGTCAAATTCAAGATTGCCATGGGTTGGTGTCCAGTTTTTCCCAATAACTTGGAAAAGATTGAAGTTAGGAGGTGTGAAGAAATGGAGGAAATAATAGCATCAGAGGAAGAAAAAGGAATGAGTACCAATAACAAAGTCATGTTTACTCTTCCCAAATTAAGAAAACTGAAATTGTATCATCTTCCAGAGTTGAAGATCATTTGCAAAACAAATCAAGTAATGGTTTGTGATTCTCTGCAACGAATTGAGATATTGTATTGTCCAAAGCTAAAGAGGATCCCTCTATATCTTCCCCTGCTTGAGCTTGACAATAGTCAACCATCTTCCCCACCTTCTTTTCCAAGGAAATCTGTATAGATCCAAAGGAATGCTGGGAATCAGTGGAGTGGGATCATCCCAATGCTAAGAATGTCCTTCTACCCTTGCTAAAGTTCTGGGAAAACCGCAACAATCGATGGAAGCAAGCTGTTTTATGAACCGTCTTTAAAAGCATAATGTGAGTCCATTTTCTTTTTATTTCATTTCTTTTGTGTTTATGTGGTTTCACTGTTTGCTATATACAGATACATACAATGGGAAAGAAGCTTTCAGGCTCCTATGTTACTCGGACTTGGATGTGAGTGTCGGATATAGGTATGCGTCCGATATGGGTATGTTCAATTTTTTAAAAGTTTTTCCATGTATTTGGAGGGTTCTTAGAGGGTCATATACCCATATCCATGTCCGGATATGCGTCGGATACGGATACTTCAAGAAAATGTAGAGTCGGAGCAACATAGGCAGGCTCTAATGCTGAAGCAAAATCATGACTCAAACATCTTTCTTTTTTGATGTTGTTTACTTTGTAATTCTAGATTCAGTTCATCTCCTTTTTGTTTGTTGAACTCTTCCAATTTGTGATTTTTAAGCTCTATTTCAGGTTCTTGAAAAAGGGTCTTCTTGTTTCTCTACCATCAAAATAAGAGACTAAGGCCTTGTTGTATAATTTGAACTAAGGTTGCTAACTACTTTATTCAGTGTTTCATATATGTCTATTAACATTTAGAACGTTTTTGTGTATCTATCTTCTGCTTTGGTATCTGACTCGACCATGGACAGCTGCAGGGATGACTAGGAATGTAAAAGTTATGCACATAATTTATGGCAATGTCTTTGGTATAAAAAAAGTCAGGGCAGACCGGATCAAGTTCGGATAGTAAAAAATTACTTGCCAAATCTCAGTCTTACTCGATCTTATGTACATAATATTTATATATTTTCACAATTAAATTTAAATAAAAATATTTTTTTTATTAAATAATAATTTGGACATAATCGATCGAATCTAAATATCCTATTCCAAATTTGATCCAATTCGAACCGGATCGAACAGATAATCTGTTCCTTGATCAAGTATATGCCAGACTAAAACCCTAAGTATTTTCCTTGGTTTCTTATTTTAGTTTTTTTTTTTTCTTCTTTTAATCCTTCTTCATCACAAAAAGATAGCTAAGAAAATTAGTGATATTTTGTTATTTCTTCCACTAGAATATTTTATATATTTCAAGTAATTAGAAAGTATGGATCACACATAATTTCAGTTGCCATATCATTCCAATTTTTCTCCATTAAAGAAAAGTGTAATCTTTTAGAAGAAATTTAAGCCATCAAGTAGATGAGTCAATGCACTATCCCAAATAATGTTAGCTACACCTTACCTTAAAAACAGAAAAAAAAAACTACAAAAAGAAACCAACAAACATAGTCTCAAATTCAAATCCCTCCATTCCCCTAATTGTAACTATCAAAAGTGAATGCACTATTCATTCAAATCTAGGCATGATTTGAGCCCACATTTTTCATTCCCCCAAATATTGAAATGGCAGCTTGCAAGTAAAGTAATTCCTTTCTTTCCTATGACTTTTGATATTTGAGATTCCGCAGTTTAGTTGAAAACAAAAAAATATATCATCAACAGGCTTAACTCAAATGATCTTTTTAATAAATTCCTTGTGTTATTATAGCATATGTACCCGGATTCTTCATTTTTTCTAGAATACTTATGTCTGACACCTGTGTCCAATAAATGCTCGGACATGGACATGAATGTATGATCCTTCAATATATGAAAAAATTTAGAAAAAAATTGAATATACCTGTGTCGGATACATACACGTATCCGACACTCACCTCCGAATTCGAGTAACATAGGTTATAGCCTACAAATACCGAATGAGTTCAACAGCAAACTTCAACTTTCTTGTAGTGTTTATTTCTCCAATCTATACAAAACAGAACTATAATTATCAGTATGCTAAACCTATGTTATTCGGATTTGTGGGTGAGTGTTAATTTGGCTGGTCTACACCCATTTCTTGTTCTTTCTTAATATAATTTTTCTTCTTCAACTGCAATCGAAACTAAAGTTCCCTTGTTTCATATTCTAACTTTCTTTCCCTATCTTATGAAAAATATAGTGTTATTGTATGGCTTTTTTGGAGGATGGCAAGCAACACTGACAAGATGCTAATAGACAAGCTGTAGATTATCTAATTCTATTGCTTGATGGGACTTGGAGCACTTGCTACAGTAAGCAATAAAATTTAGGGAAAATATGAAAAACATGCAGTGCACAGTAGAATTATTGTGAAATGGTATAATGAATAAAAATTATTTGAAAAAGAGAAATGAATAATTAGAAATTGTTAAAAAGAATATTGTAAAGACAAAATTATCCTTGATCAAAAAACTTTCTCCTCTCTTTTTCTTTTATTTTTTAATTTAATTTTTAATTAAAAAATAAATATTCTGAAAATAAAAACTTTTTAATTTTCAAAAATAAATTTTTAAATTTTTTATTTACTTTTTTTAATTAAAAAATTTTAAAAAATAAAAATAATATGCCTAAAATTAATTTTTCTTTATTTTTTTAAATTTTTAAAAAATATATATTTAAATATTTTATTTTTTAAATTTATTTTCAATTAAAATTTTTAAAAAATAATATTTTCTTAATGAAAGAAAAAAAAAAGTAAGTTTTTTCATGAAGGGTAATTTTGTCTTTACAATATCCTTTATAATAATTTATAATTATTTATTTTTCTTTTTCAAAAAACTTTTATTCATTATACCATTTCACAATAAAATTACTGTGCACTGCATGTTTTTCATATTTTCCCTAAAATTTATGTTATTCAATTTTTTATTATTTTTTTAAATATTTGTATTCGACGTTTGTGTTCGATATATTTTCGAATATGAATAGAGATATAGTCGGTTTTTTTTATTTGAATACTGATGAAAAAAATTGATCAAAATGTCGAAGTTTGCAAATTATGTACCAAAATACGCTCGTTTTTACTAGTTGGGAAATCGCAATATGATATGGCGACTTCCCAACTGAAAAATTCAAATATGACGAATTCTGTGCTTCATTTTGAAAGAAAAAAAAAACTGCATTTTGTGCAAAATGCAATTTTTGTATTTTATTTGTAATTTTAATTATATTAATTTTTAATTATATATAAAAATAAAAAATTTATTAATTTTATTTTTTATAAGCCTAAATAAATATTTTTTATAATAATTTTTATTTTTATATATAAAAAATAAAAAAATATATAAAATATATAAAATTTTAAAATTGATCTTTTGGTACAAATGATGGGATTTATCAGCAGATTGAACAATCTCAAAGGATTGGATTTATCAGAAAAAAATGACAATCAGATTCAACAGTTTCAAGGATGAGATATATCACTAGATTTTTGCTGAGTCAGTAATCAATTTTTCAGTCAATGAAGAGTTTGAAGAAAAATGGAATCAGATTCAATACTTTCAAAGGATGGGACTTGTCAGCAGAAAAATAGGAATCAGAATCAACAGTTTCAAAGGATGTGATTTATCAGCTAAAAAATGAGAATCATAATCAACATTTTTTCACCATGATGGGATTTATGAGAAAAAAATCCGAATCAGAATCAACAGTTTTTCACCATAATTGGATTTATCAGTAGAAAAATGAGAATCATATTCAACAGTTTCAAGGATGGGATATATCAGTAGATTTTTGCTAGAGTTTGAAGAAAATAGAATCAGATTCAACACTTTCAAATGATAGAATTTGTCAGCAGAAAAATGGAAATCAGAATCAACAGTTATAAAGGATGAGATTTATCAGCTGAAAAAATCTGAAAAAATCAACAGTTATAAAGGATGGAATCAGATTCTACTTTCATTTCTTTGCAAACTAAGAAGGGAAAAAAAGAAACTGTTCTTTCAATTTCCTTTTTGTTAATTTCTTCTGTCTTGTAGTGGTTTTATCTCAACCCCCCCCCCAACAAAAAAAAAGGGAAAGCTGTTTATTTTATTAACCGTAGAGAAGCTGCTTTTGGTTGTAACACTGTGGAAGTGGTGGAGACAGAGTAGAGAAGCAGAGCCCCCTTGAACTCAGATCTTGAACTGCTTCAATCCATTGTACCCAGCTGGTATTAATTCAATCCCTTTTTAACATTGGGTATTAATTCCTCTTCTACTTACTTGCTTGACATTAGAGCATTTGTCTTAGTATGCCTCTAAGTTGTATTTCTGCTTTTACCAGATCGAGAGAAAGAAAGAGAAGCAAAACCCATTTTACATTCCTGGATTTTTTGATGATTGAGGGAGTTTGATCCACTTTTGCTTTCTTATCTTGATTGATTGAAGTTTTGTAGAAGAGCGCCCGGCCCCCAGCAGTCCAGCAAGATCTACATCCTCAAATCTTCATTTCAAGTGGTAAGGTAATTAATCTTCAAAAATTATGCTGTGGTTTTAGTAAATTTTATTGTCGTTTACTAGCTGATTCTCATAATTTGTCCTTTTTTTTCCTTAGAAGTTCTTTACTGTATAAACTTGATATATCCCAATTAATCTATTATTGAACTAATCATGAATATGGCAATTTTGATGTAGGGAGACTAAAGCTAATATAATGTGTGACTTTGTTGGGCCAATCCTTGAAGTTATTAAGTTCATCGGCAGTTCAGCTAGAAAATATCTTAATTACCATAAAAAATTCAATGAATACGAGGTTGATTTCAAACAAGCTCAAGCAGATTTGCATGCCAGGGAGGCAGATATTCAACACCAATTGCAAGAAGAGCAACGCTTCGGGAAAATGCCAAAGCAGGAAGTCGAAAGTTGGCTCAAAAAAGTAGAGGAGAAGACTAGCCGTGCACGAGGTGTTGCAGATAAAGTCAGTCAAGGGAAATATTTCTTTCGTTCTTGCTTAGGGAAGCTTGTTGATGAAACGACTCAGGCAATGAAGGAAGTGTATGCTGAAGGTCATTTCTCTGGGAGCTTGGTGCTTAATGACCCTTCTAGCATGGTGGCTAAACTACCAACACGAGAATTAGCAGGTGATACTAAAGTAACAGAAGAAATTTATAATTATTTGATGGGGGATGAAGTTAGAATGATTGGAGTGTGTGGGATGGGAGGGATAGGGAAAACAACTATTATGAAGCATGTCTATAATAGGTTGTTAAAAGAAACTAAATTTGGCAAATTGATTTGGACAACTGTGTCCGAAAACTTTGATATTGGAAGGCTACAAAAGGGCATTGCAAGGCAGTTAAATGAAAACTTGTCAGATGATGAAGATACAATTGTATGTGCAGCAAAGTTATCAGAAATTTTAAGAAAACAAGGGAGATATGTGCTAATATTGGATGATGTATGGAAAAGCTTCTCTCTTGAGGATGTTGGAATCCTTGAGCCAACAACAGATAATGGATGCAAGTTAGTGTTAACAACACGTTCAGAAGAGGTTGTTCGATCAATGGGTTGTAAGAAAGTCCAAGTGTCGTGTCTTTCTATGGATGAGGCGATGCAATTATTCTTAAGCAAAGTCGGTCAAGACATGTTGCCTAATCCAGCTTTAGAATCAATTATGAAACTTATTGTGGGGGAATGTGATGGGCTTCCTCTTGCAATTGTCACAGTAGCTTGTTGTATGAGGGGAATAACGAATCCTCCTTTGTGGGAAAATGCTTTGAATGAACTGAGAGGTTGCATCAGAAACATCCAGGATATGGAAGATAAGGTGTTTAGATGTTTAAAATTCAGCTATGATCTTCTACAGCAAATAGACCAAGATTGTTTTCTTTGTTGTGCATTGTATCCTGAAGATCATGAGATCAAAAAAGACAAGATAATTGAATACTGGATGGAAGAAGGACTTATAGATGAAATGGCAACTAGAAAAGCAATGCAAGGTAGCGGTCATTCAATTCTACAGAAGTTTGAAGAAAATTGTTTGTTGGAAAGGGTTATGGAGGGTACAGATTCTACAGAAATAAAGATGCATGATGTGGTTAGAGATATGGCATTGCATATCACAAGAAAAAGATTTTTGGTAAAAGCTGGTATGCAATTGGAAGAGTTACCAAATGAGGAAGAATGGATTGAAGATTTGGAGAAGGTTTCTTTAATGTACAATTCCATATCAACAATTCCTCCAAATATGAAGTCTCCAAAATGCCCAAAGCTGACTACCTTGTTGCTCTCAAAAAATTCATTGAAACAAATTCCAGAATCTTTCTTTGACCACATGCCTAACCTTAAGATTCTTGATCTTTCTAAAAATCCTATTGAGAATTTGCCAAATTCTATCTCTAATGTTGAGAATCTCACTGCATTATTGCTTCGTGATTGTAACTGTTTAGGGAATTTGCCATCTTTATTGAAGCTTCAAGCTTTGAAGAAATTGGACCTTAGACGCTGTTCAATCAAGGAAATCCCTCAAGGTTTAGAAATGTTGGTAAATCTTAGATATCTCAATCTTGGATTTACCCATTGTTTAAAAGAGATACCCAATGAATTACTGTCAAAACTGTGTCGTCTTCAGTACTTGGCAATACATCCAGCATCAACAAGAGAAGAAGATGTAAGGAAATTGAACAAGTTGGAAGTTTTTGAAGGTTGTGTCACTAACGTGCATGATTTGAACATGTATGCTGGTCAGAGAAAAAAGCTTCATAAATACTTGATTTGGGTGAGTCAAGAGTTGATTGATTACAGGTTCAATTTTAGCAGTAATTATAGCAAAATGGTTGCATTTAGGAGGTTTGATATCAATTCTGAAGATGCAATTTTACTGCCATCTTATATTCAACAATTAAAAGTCCATGAGTGCAAAGGTATGAGAAGTTTAAACGATATTCGTGGATTGAAAGATGCAACTGATTTGAAGGAATGTACAATTGGGGATTGTGATGAGTTGGAGTTCATTTTTTCATCTAGTTGTCAACTTCAAACACTTGAGTCTCTATACCTGCAAGGTTTGAAAAAGCTGAAGGCCATGGTTGGAGAGTCATCAGTAGGCACATTTTCGTCCCTCAAAGAAATCACTTTATTGCGTTGTGGACAAATAAAGAATTTGTTCTCAGCTAACTGCCTTCTGCACAACTTGGAAAAGATCAGTGTTGGATATTGTGAGAAAATGGAGGAAGTAATAGTATCAGAGGGAGAAGGAATGACTACCAATACTACCATCAAATATGTTCTTCCCAAATTAAGGACATTGGAGTTGGAGGAGCTACCAGAACTGAAGAGCTTTTGTGGTAGAAATGAAGCAATATTTTGTGATTCTATCCAAAGCATTCATATCAAGGCGTGTCCAAGGCTAAAGCGGATTCCTCTGCATCTTCCCTTGCTTGAGCCTGACAAAGGAAAACCATTTCCTTGTCTCATGCAAATCTCTGTGGATTCAAAAGAATGGTGGGAGTCATTGGAGTGGGACAATCTCAATGCTAAGAATGTCCTTGAACCCTTACTCTCGCCGAGCCTGCACAAATTGAAAATTGAATTCCTATCCATCTTGGAAAGGAGAATGTTAGCATATAATTTAAGAGGGTTGAAAAAGTAGATTTTGATTGGAATTTCATGATTTTATCTATGTAAGCATGATTTACCTTTTTATGTGTTAGAAATAAAATTTGTAAGCTTTTAATAATAAAAGTAAATAATTTCAATGTAAAATATAGTGTATATGAATAATTATAATATCGAATGGTTAAATTAATTTAGTTTATTTAGCTTTGATAATGAACTTTTTCATGTTATTACATGTATGATTTAGATGAAGCATTAAAAGGAGAATTAGAAATCTAATTAGTTTGAGAAATCTATTAGTTTTATGTTTTTTTTTTATATACAATTCACTAGAAGGATATTATATTGATATTTTTAGCTTTTAATCTCAATTATACATAATAAAATACAAAACAAATTAAAAGTAGTAATTTGATTTTTATTTTTAAGCCATTAGTATAAGTAATTCAGTAATAAAATTAGTAAATCATGATTTTTAATTCTCAATCAGTCAATAATGTAATAGACATAATACATTTATAATATAATTCTGATCTACATAGAAATCAATATATTATACATTAAAAATTTTAAAAATTAATTTATGAAATCCATAAATAACTTAAACATCAAGCAAAACTATGGGTTTGAAAAAAGACAACGCAAAAATTCTCATTTTCCATATAAATTTCACTGATCTTACTTCATAATGTTATCTGAATAATGCCAGTTTTCGTTTTTTTTTTTTTTTCATTTAATTTTTGTTAAGATCTCTTTGCACCCTCAAAAGGGTCATGGAGGTTAAAGCTCAAGACCTTTTTAGTAACTCAGCATAGTCCACCAGAATTTTTCTTACATATTTTCATTCTGATGCATTAATATTCCATTTTTATCAAAAAGATAGCTAAGAAAAATAGTGATATTTTGATATTTCTTACACTATAGACTATTTTATATATCTCAAGTAATTAAAAAGTGTGGATCACACAAAAAGAAGAGTGATCTGAGTCATCAAGTAGATGAGTTAATGCACAATCCCAAATAATGTTAGCCACACCTTACCTCAAAAACGGGGAAAAAAACTACAAAAATAAACCAACAAACATAGTCTCAAATTGAAATCCCCCAATTCCCCTAATTGTAACTATCAAAAGTGAATGCACTATCATTCAAATCTAAGCATGATTTGAACCCACATTCTTCATTCCCCCAAATATTGAAATGCCAGCTTGCAAGTAAGGTAATTCCTTTCTTTCCTATGGCTTCTGATATTTGAGATTCCCCAGTTTAGTTGGAAACAAAAAAATATATATATCATCAACAGGCTTAACTCAAATGATCTTTTCATAAATTGCTTGTGTTATAGCCTACAAATACTGAATGAGTTCAACAGCAAACTTTCCCTTCCTTGTAGTGTTTATTTCTCCAATCTGTACAAAACAAAACTATAATTATCAGCATGCTAAACCTATGTTACTCAGACTTGTGGGTGACTGTTGATTACGGGTATGTGTCCGATACGGATACGCTCAATTTTTTCTAAGTTTTTTCATATATTTGAAGGATCATATACTCCCATACTCATGTTCGAATATATGTTCGACACGGGTACTTCAGAGAAATGAAGAGTCGAAGTAAGATAATGCTGAACTTATTACTGGACAGCAAGAATTTCATCCAACTGATAACTCACCTTTAGTCTTCCTTTCCCACTAACAGAGACAATGTCTCCGGTCTTGAGAATTGTTCCATTTTTTGTTACAGTTGTCCAATTTACACGTACATCTCCATTACTATAAGACAAAAAAGAAACAGAGAACTCTCGTAGAGGTCATTGGAACTTGTAGCAAAGAAATGAAGAAAACAAACATACAAATATATATTATATATAGCAGTAGATTTTCCTATAAGAAGCACAAAAGTATACCTGATCAAATTAACTAGTTTAGATCTTGAAATCTTAAACTCCAGTTTAGATCAAATAACATAAAATATTCTGCCTAGGCCAGTCCGATACGGGTCAGGCGGGCTGCCCGGCCCGTGAGCAAGTTTTGTACATAGAATGTCTACTTAGTGGAACAAATTGCAACGCATGTTTCATCCCTAGACTGAATCCTTAACATAAAACTATACCAAATCTAAGTAAACCTTTTAAGAAAAAGAAACATTTTTTTTTTCTTCTGATAAGAGTAATATAACTGACTTATGAGTTCGTTTAAGTAACAACATTGTTATATTCCCTAGCTTTCAGTTCCTTCCCAACTTTTCACAGATTTGCTCATTAGATTCTTCTAATTCAGCTTAATGGGTATCTCAAATTAATCCATGATTACTTCAAAACTAACAAAGAATGCTGTTCAAATTCTTCTCTTTTAGCTCAATGCTTATCTCTAATAACACAAGATTACTTCAAAATTAACCCCCAAAAAATGTAAATTCTTCTATTCTGGTTTAATGGGCATCTCTATACTTCAAAACTAACAATAAATATATTCAAAATTAACCCCCAAAAAATGTAAATTCTTCTATTCCTGCCCGACCCGCGTGTAGCTGTGTTGTTATTTTTATTTTTATTTTTTTTCTTCTTGATTGGGTTTTATTTGTTTTATTGTTTGGTTTGTTTATTTTATTGTTTATTCTTATTACTAATTGTTTATTTATTTTTTTTGCAGATTTTATATTTTATATTATATTATTATTATTATTTGTATATTAGTATTATTGTTATTATTTATTATTTTACTAACCATATATTTTTTATAAAAAAATTACTATTATTTTTAAGAAAACTAATATGATATTATTATATTATATGATATTATATTATATTAGTATATTATATTATATAATATTATATTATATTATATTTTTATAATAATTGTATAATTTTAGTATTATTAATTTATTTTTTTTAGATTAGATTAATTATTTTAATTGAAGAATAGTTATTTTTAAATAAATAAATTGAGATTTTTTCCAATTATGAAATTCAAAGAAATTACGAATGGTTAATTTCTGAGAAATTTATAGGTGAGAGATTTCTCTTAAAAATTCTCCAGAATGAATGGAAGGATATTTTAAGAGATTAATTTCAATACCAATAAAAATCAAAATTTTATTTTTTTAATAATAATTAATTTTCAACATCTTTTTTCTAAAATTGATTTTCCATAATAAATGCTTAATTTAAAATTGAAGAATAAATTACGATTTTTTTCGATGATGAAATTCAAGAAAGTTGCGAATGGTTGACTTTTAAGAAATTTCTAGGTGAGAAAAATTCTTTTAAAAATTCTCCAGAACGAATGGAAGAATATTTTAAGGGATAATTTTCGATATTAAAAATCATAATTTATTTTTCAAACAAACATTAATAAAATGTGGATTATTCTCGGAAGATTAATTTAAGAGAAATAATTTGGCTAAATAATTCTAATTTTTTCGACGACGGAGCCTCTTCAATAGAACGAATGGTTTCTTTTGAATACTCTCGAGGTGAGAAAACATTTTTTAGTAATTTCTCCAGAATGAATGGAAGAAAGACCTAAAAAATAATCTCCGAGATTTTCTAACTTTAATAATTAAAATGAAAATAGGGTAGACAAGACCAGTTAATTAAGACTTTTTAGGTATCACAAGACTAATTAGGTACTATCTCTTAGATAGGCGTTGTGAGAGTGCTAATCCTTCCTCACACGTAACCGTACTCCCGAACCTAGTTCTGACAAGTAGACCAGAACCTATTCTTTTTAAGGTGCCTTAGTCAAGCTTAGGATTACTTTAAATAGGATAGATTCATAAAGGTGACTAATCACACCTAGATTAGATGATTAGTGGCGACTCCATTGATTTGCTTCTAGCATGCTGAATTCGTATTTGGTACGTTATGACATATAATAATAATAATAATAATAACAATACAAGTACCAAAATAAATAAATAAATCATTATTTAAATTCAAATATAAATTTTTTAATTTAATTATTTTTTATCTAAGCTATGCAAAGACACCTCTATTAAAATTTTCTACCTAAAAAGTTCACCTCTATTTTTATTTTATTTTAATTTCTAAAATTTTCCCTAAAAAATATTCTCTTTAAATGTATATAAAAAAACAATCGGGTCAGGTCATTCAAAATGAAACCCGACCACTCCCTAAATTTGACATTGCCTGCCACACAAAGGCCACTAACCCATTTTCCCTCCTGACCCCCTCCCACCAATTGAGATTTATTTAACGCAAATGCCCTCAATTCTAAAATTCCTAATTTTTCTTCCAACCAAGTTATCTTCTTCTTCTTCTTCATATTTTCTCTCTCTATTACAGTCATGCCATGTCTCATTATCTCATCAACCTCGCCACCAAGGCCCAAGCTTTCTTCCTTCTTATTTATTTTGTGGTTGCGCCCTCTACCTTTGCCTCTCTCACTCTCACTCACAGTGACAACTGACAGACACACACACAAGCAGCAGCCAGCAGCCTCCCTCCCTTAAGTCCCCTCTGCCTTCAAGCTTCAAGCATTCAGCGGCCTTCTTAGTTAGCCATGTTTTTGCTCTCGGGTCTCGGTCTCTCTCCAGTCTCCCTTCCCCTGCTGCCTTCAAATTCAAGCCTGCAGCATTTTCACTCTTCGATTGAGTCTTCCACACACACAAATGCAGCCAAAAATAAGAATATGAAAAAGGTAATTGCTGAACTTACCTTTTGAATTTTTGCTTGAGTTGAGATTTTTTGAAAAAAAAATTCTCGTGTTTGTGATTTGTGAGTTGTAATTGTGCTACTTGTGTCTTGTGTGCTGCTGCTGAGTGTTGAATATTCTTTAAAAAAAAAAGCATATCGTGACTTTTTTTCCCTCTACTCTGTCTTTCTGTGGTTTCCAATTCCCATTTTAAAATTGGATTTTTTTAAATGAATAACGGTGTACCGAAAATAACGGAACGTTACACCGCTTTTCACGGCGCTATTGGTGTGAAATATTTTCACACCTTTTTTAGTCCTATAGGGTGCCGCTATTGCAAAATAGCAACCGCTACACCGTTACGCCACCGCTTTCTAGTGGTCTGGTTGTCCCTACCATGCTTTAAAACCAAATAATAAGAAGTTTATCACACTGTCACAATTAGGGGTGAGCAAAATCCGACTCGATTCGAAAAAACCAATTAAAATTTCAAATTTTGGTTTAAATAGTTCGAATTATTCGAGTTTTTCGAGTTTTCGGATCGACTCGAATAAAAAAATTGAGTTATACGATTTAGCTCGAATTTAGATTTCACAGTTCGAGTTATCCGAAAATCCGAATAGTAAAATCCAAAACGACGTCGTTTTGAACTAGGTTCTTGGGTAAATTTGAAAAACATGCTGTCAATAACAAAATTATTGTTAAATGGTATAATGAGTAAAAATTATTTGAAAAAGAGAAACAAAAATAAAAAATTATTAAGAAGGAAAATATAAAAACAATATTACCCTTGATAAAAAAACCTTCTCCTTCCTTTTTCTCTTATTTTTTAATTTATTTTTTAATTAAAAAATCTAGTTTTCTGAAAATATTTTTTTAAATTTTAAAAAATATATTTTTTTTAAATTTAAAATTATTATTTTTTAATTAAAGTTTTTTAGAAAATAACATTATTTTTTTATTTTTTTAAATTAAAAAAAATATATATTTAAATATTTTATTTTTTAAATTTATTTTTATTTAAAATTTTAAAAAATAATATTTTCTTAATGGAAGAGAAAGGAAAAATAGATTTTTTCATTAAGGGTAATTTTGTCTTTACAATATTCTTTATAATAATTTTTAATTGTTTATTTCTCTTTTTCAAATAATTTTTATCCATTATATCATTTAACAATAATTTGGTTATTGACAGCATGTTTTTCAAATTTACCTAATTTTTTTTCTCCTCTTTTTGCTGCTGTGCCCCCTGTTTCCCTCCCTTTTTCTCTTTCTCTTCGGTCTCTATCTCTCTTTTACGAGTAATATGATCCAAAATCATTGAAATTAATAATAATTAAAATGAATTTGGTAAATAAATTTTTTTTCAATTTTTTTTAATTTATAAAAAAAACTAATATTTATATATGGTATTATGTTAGTTATAAGATGTATTCACGTATCCGTATCTAATTTTTGGATTTTTTTTAGTTGAGTAAGCAATTTAAATTTCACCATAAGCCTTGAACTTTTGACATTTGCTTACAATTTCATTGATTTTGATTTAGAGAATTGAACAATTTCATTTATCCAAAATTTAGTTTTATCATGCTTAAATATAATTGAAAATTTATAGGATTTGTTTTATCATGCTTAAATATAATTGAAAATTTATTTTAACTCGAATAAATTTATTCGACTCGACTCGACTCGAATTTCTTTTCACTCGACTCGATTTGCTAAATTTTTAAATTCAGTTCGGATGACAAAATAGGACTCGTAAACTCGACTAACTCGAATTTTTTTCACTCGATTCGACTCGATTCAATCGAACGCTCACCCCTAGTCACAATTTAGTCATATAAACGGACCATATAATTAGTTGTTTTGACTTTTCATTTTTTTTTTTTAGTATTTGTGTCGGACACCTGTGTCTGACGTATAATTGGACATGCGTATGAGATATAATCTTTCAAGGCCTTCCAAATACATGAAAATCTTGAGAAAAAATGAACATACCCATATCCGACACTCACATCTGAATCCGAGTAACATAACCATATAAAACCATGTTTCTGCTGAAAAGCTATAGCTGTCTAGGCTCATCAGGTCTCAACCAGGCAAGAAGCTTTCTTTCTTCTCCAATATGAGTGTAAAACACTAAAAATGGTTTATTTTATTAGGTACCTACTTCTCTCTTTGTAATAAAAGAACTAGATGTCACTACTGAAATAAAAAAAAAAAAAATCAAGAATAGTGTAAATTAATCGGTTGGTCTTAATTCTAGAATTCAATCTTGACAACCTCAAATAATAATAAAAAGAATGCCTAGTTTTCTGTGTCATAAATTATTCTAGGATTTAGATCAAATCTCTTTTTAGTTACTCAACACAAGATTTCCTAGTTTGATTATTCTGTAATTACTCAGCAAGACTGCATGCAACTAATGGATCAAGTTTCTGATTAAACTAAAGCAACATGGCCAAGTAGAAAATAAATGGACAACATTTTTAAAACAATTGCAGGCACTGTTGCGCCTTTTACGTGGAACTTTTTTTTTTTTTTTTTTTCTATTTGTGTGGCACGATCCGATTTAATTACTCAATTCGATAAAAATTGTTACTGATCTAAAAAAGGTCTTTTTAAGAGGCTTACAAGCGGAGGTGAGGATCAATAATTTTTTGATGGGGTTTTTGTCAGTTATATATTGTTTTTGGATGAATTTTTTAAAAAAATATTAGTATTTATAATTGTATTGTTTAGATAAATATTTTTTAGAAAGAAATTTCGAATATTAAAATTTGATGAGGTAAAAAAAAATTATAATAGAGAAAGAATAATATTAGAGATAAAATAAAAAAAATATTGAGAAAAATATGCAATATAGGTGTCATTAGATTTATAAAAATATATAGATATTACTAATGACATGGAAAAAAAATTGAAATGAGTTTTCTTAATTAGAATTGAAAAAAAATAAAAATTACTTAAAAAGCACAGTAAATGTTAATATCTTATTAAAAAAATCAAAAATTTTCACAAATTTCACCTGTGGAGATGAAATTTGATAAGGGAATTTGAGTCCTTTAAAAATTCCTCTTTTAAATTTCAAGAATTTTAATAATTTTAATTTTGCTGACAAGGTAATTTCATTTTAAAATTTTAAAAATATCTTTATAAATGATTTTTTTTTTAAAATTCTTCATCTAAACACATTCTTAAAATTTCGTAGCATTGTATTTTTCTCTCTAAATAATAAATAATCTCTTCATGAAAGTATACGTAATTGATCGTAAATTTTTGTGTCATATTTTTCTTTCTTGCTTCTTTTCTTTTTCTCTATATTTTTTCCTTTGTTCCCAAATCGGCACTACAATAACCCAATTTAGCTAAGAATCTAATAAACAATAAAATACTAAACAATGACTCAAATAAAATTGACTTGCAATCATAGTCATCCAAAAGTTGCATAAATCAATATAATAAAGAGTATCTATTTTTCTTTTCTTTTCTTTTTTACCATCATATATTATAGAAGAAAGATGAAATATAAAGAGTAGCAAATTTTTCCAAAAGCAATTGCATTCAACCATCTTTAATTATCATTATTAGCATTTACAGTATGTTTCATAATAGATTTGCTAATAAAAGAAATCTTTATTTACTGTAATTAAATTTAATCTATTGTACAACTTAGATCTGATAATTCGTGTATATGTGTCATCTTCATGTTTATTCGTATTATAATCGTATTTAAGGTGTTTTATATTTATATAAACTAGGGAAAGCAACCCGCTAGTTGCCACAGGTATTCAATGTTAAATATATGATGGTAACATCATCTGTTTATTACTATTTATCTTTTTTTTATTTTTTAATAAAATAATTTAGATCTAATTTTGAATACGATATGATTACACGAAATGAAAAAATAATTAAAAGATTATACGAAAAAATAACATGAACACGACACGAATACACAAACATGTCAAAATTCATATAAAACAAATTATTAACATATCAAAATTTATATAAATATATAATACCTTAAACACGATTATGATACATGAAAATACACGAACACCACATGAATACACGAATTATCAAGTTTAAAATAACTTAAATTTTCTCACCAATTCCTCCATTTATCTCCATCATATATATTTTTTTTTAATCTTTAGTAAAATAACTAAAACTTAAAATAAAAAAAAGGACATGAAAAAAAACTAAAAACACGACACGAAACAAAAAAATAACACGAACACGACACAAATAACATATCAAAATTCATATAAAACGAATTATTAACTATCAAAATTTATATAAATATATAATACTTTAAAGGATTTTACTTTTAAATACGATTATAACACATAAAAATATACAAACACGATACAAATATACGAATTACTTTTAAAATAATTTAAATTTTCTCACCAACTCCCACCAACTCCATTTATCTTTCATCATATTTTTTTAAATTTATAATAAAATAATTTAAATTTAAAATAATTATAAAAAAAAAAAAAGCAAGGGTGGTGCAACGTGGACACATTCCCTTCCCTCCAAAATGATCAATCTTTATTGTAATGTATTTAATGTATTAATAATTTGTGTTATAAAAATTTTGATATGTTCGTGTATTCGTACCGTGTCTGTATTTTTTTTATATCCCGTCGTGTTTTAGTTATTTTTTTATATCATTATCGTATTATATAACCGTATCATATTCAATATTATCAAATCTATTACAACCTTTTATTCATTTTTTAGATTACACTTTCTTGGCATTTACAGAGTCTGACTTTGAGATTTTCATCAATGTGAAACAGATTATCTCTAAAGTCAGGCCTATATGTATTTGCCTAGAAAGTGTCTTAGGAAAAGATGGAATCAACCAAAGGCTGCATTATTTCTTTGCAAGTTCCTAAACCGGTGGCACTAAATTTCTTCGTTGACTCTTCCCCTCTTACCTTTAGTCTGTATTATTTCAACAATTTGATTTGCTTTCAGCTTCTCCTACGCGAGATTGCAGCTTCGAGATCCCTTTCTCTAGTATGAGCAGCCTAGCTTACTTTGTTTTGAAAGAAAAAGTTGACTACTTTGATAGAATATTATCGGAATTTTTTATTTTTTTAAAATATTCGTATTTAATATTTATGTCCGATATATATTTAGATATGATTACAAAATATGATCCTTCACATATATATATATATATATATATATGAAAAATTAAAAAAATTAAATATATCCATATTAAAATCTATATAAAACGAATTATTAACGTGCAAAATCATTTATTTATTTATTATAGATGGGAGTTGACCTAGAAAACTATTGAAGCAGAAAATATTAAAGAATGAATGAGTATATTTATTGATGGAGCAAAAGCTCATATTCTCATACACTCTTGCAATTCAGTTTTACAGTGTTTTTGCTTCTTCAACTTTTCATCTGTATTTTTATAGTTTCCCAGTACCTGCAAATTCTACTTCCATGTTCTAATTTTTCTTTTGTTTTTCCTTTAATCTGCATCTTTCTTTGTATTCTCTTTAATTACTAATTGATTTCCAATACTCTCTTTTCTTTCAATTCCAAAATATATATATATATATATATATTTGCTTCTTAAATTTCATTTTCTTCATCTTCACTTTACATAAAAAGAAAAAAAAAATTAAGCTTCCTGTAAGATTGATTTTCTTTTCGTAATTTCTAGCTTCTTCCCTTTTTAAAAAAAATTTAACTCCAAAAAAAAAAAAATCACTGCTCTTTAATTTTCTTTTAGTTGATTGTAATTTCTACTTTCATTTCTTTGCAAACTAAGAAGAAAAAAAAACTGTTCTTTCAATTTCCTTTTTGTAATTTCTACTTTCCTGTAGTAGTTTTATCTCAAATTCGCACCCCCCAAAAAAAAAAAAGAAGCAAAGCTGTTTATTTTGAACTGTAGAGAAGCTGCTTGTGGAAGTGGTGGAGACAGAGTAGAGAAGCAGAGCCTCCTTGAACTCAGATCTTGAACTGCTTCAATCCATTGTACCCAGCTGGTATTAATTCAATCCCTTTTTAATATTGGGTATTAATTCCTCTTCTACTTACTTGCTTGACATTAGAGCATTTGTCTTAGTATGCCTCTAAGTTGTATTTCTGCTTTTACCAGATCGAGAGAAAGAAAAGAGAAGCAAAACCCATTTTACATCCCTGGATTTTTTTATGATTGAGGGGAGTTTGATCCACTTTTTCTTTCTTATCTTGATTGATTGAAGTTGTGTAGAAGAGAGCCCGGGTCCCAGCAGTCCAGCAAGATCTACATCCTCATATCTTCATTTCAAGTGGTAAGGTAATTAATCTTCAAAAATTATGCTGTGGTTTTAGTAAATTTTATTGTAGTTTACTAGCTGATTTTCATAATTTGTCTTTTTTTTCTTAAAAGTTCTTTACTGTATAAACTTGAAATATCCCAGTTAATCTATTATTGAACTAATCATGAATAATTATTCAAAATTGTTGCTGGACTTGAATAAAAATAGTAGATTCCACTGATTTACTTCATAATGTTATGTTTCTTTTGTGGTGTAATTTCCTTTGGTGTTGCTACATTACAATAAGTTTATGCAAATCCTCTCAGTTATCAAAAGGGTCATGGAGTTCAGCATTTTATTTAGTGGTTATTATTTATAACCTTCTGCCATTTTACAAGGTTTCAGTTACATGCAATTTATGGTGTATTCTAGTGGCCTAGTTGCCCCTGCCCTGCTTTAAAACCAAATAGTAAGAAGTTTATCACACCATCACCTATGTTGCTCTGACTCTTCATTGTACTTAAAGTATCCATGGCCGACGTATATCCGGACATGGGTATGGAGATATAATCTTCCAAGGACCCTCCAAATACATGAAAATCTTAGAAAAAAATGAACATACCCGTGTCAGATACTTGCAAATCACACCCGAATCTGAGTAACATAGATTGTCACAATTTAATCATATAGACAGACCATATAAACCATGTTTCTGCTGAAAAGCTATAGCTGTCTAGGCTCATCAAGTCTCAACCAGGCAAGAAGCTTTCTTTCTTCTCCATAATGAGTGTAAAAAACAAAAAATGGTGATTTTATTAGGTACCTACTTCTCTCTTTGCCTCTTCAGCTCTTTCTCTCTCTTGCATCTTCTTTGCAATATAAAAACTAGATGTCACTATTGAAAAGAAAAAAAAATCAAGAATAGTGTAAATTGATCAGTTTTTGCCAACAATCATGTGGTCTATTAGTAGAGTTTTGGTCTTAATTCGAGGATTCAATCTTGATAACCTCAAATATTTTATTAAAAAAAATCCCAGTTTTCTATGTCATAAATTGTACTAAGATTTAGATCAAGTCTCTTTTTAGTTACTCAGCACAGTCCACCAGGATTTATTCTGTAACAACATTTCTTAAAGATTATATGTTTCAATTTTCAGTTATTAGTGGGGGGACTTTCAGATGGGTAGTTTTGCTATGAATTCTTAATTTCTCTGTTGCATTGTATTTGGTCTGAATCATCATTTGGAAAAGGCTCAAAGTGAAGGCAAATGAAACAAGATTTCCTGGTTTAATTATTCTATAATTACTCAGCAAGACTGCATGCAACTAATGGATCAAGTTTCTGATTAAACTAAACCAACATGGCCAAGTAGGAAATATATGGACAACATTTTTTTAAAAATTGCTGGCACTGTTGGGCTTTTTACGTTGAACTTTTTTTTTCTTCTGTTTGTGTGGGCATAATCCGATTTGATGACTCAATCCAATAAAGATTATTATTGATCCAAAAGAGTTTTTCTTTAGGACTCTTACTCCATGAAACGGAGGTGAAGACCAATATTTTTTTTTTGGATTTTTTTGTGGGTTATATATTGCCCTTAAGGTTTATAGTATTGTTGGAATTTGTAGTTGTCGTACATGTACTTTTCTCTCTAAATAATAAAAAATATCTGCAACTACGTTATAATTGATCAAATCACGTAAATTTTTGTATCTTGTTTTTCTTTCTTGTTGCTTTTCTTTTTCTCTATATTTTTTCTTTTGTTCCCAACCGGCACTACAAAAAAATAACCCAATTTGGCTAAGAATCTTTTTTTTTTGATAATATGTTTGGCTAAGAATCCTAATAACCAAGAAAATACTAAACAATGACTCAAATAAAATTGACTTGCAATCATAGTCATCCACAAATAAACAGAGCCAATTAAGGAAAAGCGTGAGCCATTTCTTCCTTTGCATAAATCAATATAAAGAGCATCTAATTTTTTTACCATCATATAGAAGAAAGATGAAATATAAAGAGCAAATTTTTCCAAAAGCAAATGCATTCAACAATCTTTTATTGTTATTATTAGCATTTACAGTATGTTTCATAATAGATTTGCTAATAAAATAAATTTTTTTTTTTTTTACATAAATGTTTAGGTTAGAGGAGGTTACCCCAATTCAAAGTCAGGGCATGCTACAAGTTTCAGAAAGGGTTACTTACGATCATCTATCAAGTGGAACTGCTGGTGAGACTTGAACCCTAATACTTGTCAAAGTGCTAACGAGTGCTCAATCAACTGAACCAACACACATTGACAATAAAAGAATTCTTTATTTACTATAAATTTAATCTACTGTGCAACCAATTATTCATTTTTTATGGTAAACTTTCTTGGCATTAACAGAGTCTGACTTTGGAAATTTCATCAATGTGAAACAGGCTATCTCTAAAGTCAGACCAAATCAGACCTGTATGGATTTGCCTAGAAAGTGTCTTAAGAAAAGATGGAATCAACCAAAGGCTGCATTATTTCTTTGCCAATTCCTAAATAGTGGCACTAGATTTCTTCATTGACTCTTCCCCTCCTACCTTTTTCTTTTCTCTAGGTCTAGCCAATATTATTCAGGAACTATTAGCCTACTATAACAAGCTCTTTTCTTCTTTCTTTTGATTCTCATAAACTGTGAGTTATTTGCTTCCCTGATTCCTTGTCAGGACATTCTTTATACCATATATGACAAGACTATAGTTAAGCAATTATCATGAAATATGAACCCTAACCTTAAAAATATTGTTTTTTCTTTCTTCATATAAATTTCTTTTAGCAGATCAGTGCTAATGTGCAGGTGACAGTAGCAAGGAACTTTGCTGGTTATATTACTTTCTGGGCCTTTGTTCTAGTCAGGATCTTCCAATACCTATCTCTCAGTCAGGTTTCAGGACAAGTACTTTTTTAACCTACCATTAATTTTTATTCCCATAAATTGCAAGAATGTTTGCTTACCTTGTTTGCTGTTTTTTTTTTTTAAAAAAATTCTGTTGCTTTTCATTTTGGTGTAGATGGTAGAATAATTATGTTATTGCACTTTTGACACAAAGCTCATGATTGTGGATGTCTTCTTTTTTTCAAAAAAAAGAAGAGAAAAAGAATTTGAAGCTTAATCCAATTGGTTCATTCAATCATTTAGGTTTGGAATTCGAATCTCAAGCATCTGCAGCCTTTCCACTATTCCCAAGCCACAATCTCTTTTATATATAAAAAAAGAAAAGAAAAAACAACAATAAGAATCAAATCTAAAATCCTTAGCCAAACCTAACTGATCACAAACACTTGAACTAAGCTTAGCTTAACTGGTTTAGGGCTGAGGATTTCATATCAAATTCAAATGGGTGAATAAGGTCAAAATTTATCCTTTAATCTAATTATCCTAAGTTACACAATTTATTTAATTCCATCTACTTCTTTATAATATGTTCAATCAATTTCTTCTTTAATTCCTTTCCTTCATAAAGTACTTGATTTGTCTCTGCATCCATTCTTTAATGAATCAATACCATAATTTGATGCAGAGACACGCAAATATGGACTTGATTGGACCAATGATTGATGTTATTACGTTCATTGGTCGACCAGCTAGAAAGTATCTAAAATACCATCGGAAATTCAATGAATATGTGGACAATTTCAGAAGAGTTCAAGCTGGTTTGATTGATCGAAAGGCAGATATTCAACAAAAACTGCAAGAAGAGCTTCACTTGGGGAAAATGCCAAAGCGGGAAGTTGAAAGTTGGTTCAGAAAAGTAGAGGAGAAGATTAATCAGGCTCAAGGTGTTGAAGACAAAGTAAGTAAAGGCAAATATCTCCTGCATTCTTGCTTGGGAAAGCTTGTTGATGAAACAACTCAAGCAATGAAGGAAGTATATGCTGAAGGTCATTTCGCTGACAGCTTGGTGGTTGATGATCCTTCAACCACGAGGGTTAAACTGCCAACAACAGAGTTAGCAGGCGCAGGCGCGACTACTAGAACAGAAGAAATTTATGAATACCTGATGGGGGGTGAAGTTAGAATGATTGGAGTGTGTGGCATGGGAGGAATAGGGAAAACAACCCTAATGAAGCATGTCCACAATAGCTTGTTGAAAGAAGCTAAGTTCAATAAATTAATTTGGACAACCGTATCACAAGACTTTGATGTTCGAAGGCTACAAAAGGACATTGCAAGCCAATTGAATGAGAACTTGTCAGATCATGAGAATACAACTATCAGGGCTGCAAAGCTATCAGAAATGTTGAGGAAACAAGGGAGCTATGTGCTGATATTGGATGATGTATGGAGCAGCTTTTTTCTTGAGGATGTTGGAATCCCTGAGCCAACTACAGATAATGGATGCAAATTAGTGTTGACAACACGCTCAGAAGAGGTTGTTCGATCAATGGAGTGTACAAAAGTCCAGGTGGCATGTCTTTCAATGGATGAGGCATTTAAATTATTCTTATCCATCATCGGACAAAACATGTTGGGTGATCAAACTTTAGAATCTACTATGAAACTTATTGTGAGGGAATGTGATGGTCTTCCTCTTGCAATTGTCACAGTAGCAGGCTGTATGAGAGGAATATCCGATCCTCTTTTGTGGAAAAATGCTTTGACAGAATTGAGAGGTTACATAAGAAACATCCCAGATATGGAACGTAAGGTGTTCGGGTGTCTAATGTTCAGTTATGATCATCTAGAACAAAAAGATCAATCTTGTTTCTTATGTTGTGCACTATATCCTGAAGATTATAGAATTCCGAAAGAGGAGATAATTGACCACTGGATAGAAGAGGGACTTATAGACGAAATGGAGAGTAGAGGAGCAATGACAAGTAATGGTCACGCCGTTTTGCAGAGGCTTGAAGAGAATTGCTTGGTAGAAAGAGTTGAGAATGGCTTGTTCATAAAGATGCATGATCTTGTTAGAGATATGGCATCGCATATCACGAGAAAAAGATTTTTGGTAAAAGCTGGTATCCAATTGAAAGAGTTGCCAAATGAGGAAGAATGGATTGAAGATTTGGAGAAGGTTTCTTTAATGTACAATTTCATATCAACAATTCCTCCAAATATGAAGTCTCCAAAATGCCCAAAGCTGACTACCTTGTTGCTCTCAAAAAATTCGTTGAAACAAATTCCAGAATCTTTCTTTGACCACATGCCTAATCTTAAGATTCTTGATCTTTCTAAAAATCCTATTGTGAATTTGCCGAATTCTGTCTCTAATGTGGAGAATCTCACTACATTGTTGCTTCGTGATTGTTACAATTTAGGGAATTTGCCATCTTTATTGAAGCTTCAAGCTTTGAAGAAATTGGACCTTGGATGCAGTTCAATCAAGGAAATCCCTCAAGGTTTAGAAATGTTGGTAAATCTTAGATTTCTCAATCTTGGATTTACCCGTTGTTTAAAAGAGATACCCAATGGATTACTGTCAAAACTGTGTCGTCTTCAGTACTTGGCAATACATCCAGCATCAACAAGAGGAGAAGATGTAAGGAAATTGAACAAGTTGGAAGTTTTTGAAGGTTGTGTCACTAACGTGCATGATTTGAACATGTATGCTGGTCAGAGAAAAAAGCTTCATAAATACTTGATTTGGGTGAGTCAAGAGTTGATTGATTGGAGGTTCAATTTAAGCAGAAATTATAGCAAAATGGTTGCATTTAGGAGGTTTGATATCAATTCTGAAGATGCAATTTTACTGCCATCTGATATTCAACAATTAAAAGTCCATGATTGCAAAGGTATGAGAAGTTTAAACGATATTCGTGGATTGAAAGATGCAACTGATTTGAAGAAATGTGCAATTCGGGATTGTGATGAGTTGGAGTTCATTTTTTCACCTAGTTGTCAACTTCAAACACTTGAGTCTCTACACCTGCAAGATTTGACAAAGCTGAAGGCCATGGTTGGGGAGTCATCAGTAGGCACATTTTCGTCCCTCAAAAAGATCTTTTTATCGGATTGTGGACAAATAAAGAATGTGTTCTCAGCTAACTGGCCTCTGCACAACTTGGAAACGATCAGTGTTAGGCATTGTGAGAAAATGGAGGAACTAATAGTATCAGAGGGAGAAGGAATGGCTACCAATACTACCACCAAATATGTTCTTCCCAAATTAAGGACATTGGAGTTGAAGAAGCTACCAGAATTGAAGAGCATTTGTGGTAGAAATGAAGTAATAGTTTGTGATTCTATCCAACACATTCATATCAAGTTTTGTCCAAAGCTAAAGCGGATTCCTCTGCATCTTCCCTTGCTTGAGCCTGACAAAGGAAAACCATTTCCTCGTCTCATGGAAATCTCTGTGGATTCAAAAGAATGGTGGGAGTCATTAGAGTGGGACAATCCCAATGCTAAGAATGTCCTTGAGCCTTACTCTCGCCGAGCCTGAACGAGTTGAACCGTGAATTCGAAGCCTCCATTAATTCTGTTTAAGGAGATGCGTAGGAGAATGGCACAGCAGAGATTTTAGTAAACTCTGAGGGAGGGTTGAAAAAATAGATTTTTATTGGAATTTCATGATTTTATCTATGTAAGCATGATTTACCTTTTTATGTCTTAGAAATAAAATTTGTAAGCTTTTAATAATAAAAGTAAATAATTTCAATGTAAAATATAGTGTATATGAATAATTATAATATTGAATGGTTAAATTAATTTAGTTTATTTAGCTTTGATAATGAACTTTTTCATGTTATTACATGTATGATTTAGATGAAGCATTAATAGGAGAATTAGAAATCTAATTAGTTTGAGAAATCTAGTAGTTTTATGTTTTTTTTATATATACAATTCACTAGAAGGATATTATATTGATATTTTTAGCTTTTAATCTCAATTATACATAATAAAATACAAAACAAATTAAAAGTAGTAATTTGATTTTTATTTTTAGCCATTAGTATAAGTAATTCAGTAATAAAATTAGTAAATCATGATTTTCAATTCTCAATCAGTCAATAATGTAATAGACATAATACATTTATAATATAATTCTGATCTACATAGAAATCAATATGTTATACATTTAAAATTCATTTATGAAATCCATAAATAACTTAAACATCAAGCAAAACTATGGGTTTGAAAAAAGACAATGCAAAAACTCATAATGTTATCTGAATAATGCCAGTTTTCGGTTTTTTTTTTTTCTTTTAATTTTTGTTAAGATCTCTTTGCACCCTCAAAAGGGTCATGGAGGTTTAAGCTAAAGACCTTTTTAGTAACTCAGCATAGTCCACCAAAATTTTTCTTACATATTTTCATTCTGATGCATTAATATTCCATTTTCTCAAAAAGATAGCTAAGAAAATAGTGATATTTTGATATTTCTTACACTATAGACTATTTTATATATTTCAAGTAATTAAAAAGTGTGAATCACACAAAAAGAAGAGTGATCTGAGTCATCCAGTAGATGAGTTAATGCACAATCCCAAATAATGTTAGCCACAGCTTCCTCAAAAACAGGGGAAAAAAACTACAAAAATAAACCAACATAGTCTCAAATTGAAATCCCCCCATTCCCCTAATTGTAACTATCAAAAGTGAATGCACTATCATTCAAATCTAAGCATGATTTGAACCCACATTCTTCATTCCCCCAAATATTGAAATGCCAGCTTGCAAGTAAGGTAATTCCTTTCTTTCCTATGGCTTCTGATATTTGAGATTCCCCAGTTTAGTTGGAAACCAAAAAAAAAAATCATCAACAGGCTTAACTCAAATGATCTTTTCATAAATTGCTTGTGTTATAGCCTACAAATACTGAATGAGTTCAATAGCAAACTTTCCCTTCCTTGTAGTGTTTATTTCTCCAATCTGTACAAAACAAAACTATAATTATCAGTATGCTAAACCTATGTTATTCAGACTTGAGGGTGAGTGTTGATTACAGGTATGAGTCCGACACGGATACGCTCAATTTTTTCTAAGTTTTTTCATATATTTGAAGAATCATATACCCTCATACCCATTTCCGAATATATGATCGACATGGGTAGTTCAGAGAAATGAAAAGTCGAAGTAACATAATGCTGAACTTATTACTGGACAGCAAGAATTTCATCCAACTGATAACTCACCTTTAGTCTTCCTTTCCCACTAACAGAGACAATGTCTCCGGTCTTGAGAATTGTTCCATTTTTTGTTACAGTTATCCAATTTACACGTACATCTCCATTACTATAAGACAAAAAAGAAACAGAGAACTCTCGTAGAGGTCATTGGAACTTGTAGCAAAGAAATGAAGAAAACAAACATACGAATATATATTATATATAGCAGTAGATTTTCCTATAAGAAGCACAAAAGTATACCTGATCAAATTAACTAGTTTAGATCTTGAAATCTTAAACCCTGCACTAGCTAGAGCATCAACCCGTAGTGATGCTTCTACGGTTTTGAATGACTGCGTCCTGCAAAGCCAACATGAAGTCATTGATAGATATCACATAAGAGGTTCCATAAGATTGAGATAAAAACTGATGAACACCATGAATGATTGCAACCTCGGTGGCTCATATTCAAGAGCATGCAAAGGTATCTTTGTACATGATACTGATACATTAGCAACCTGCAAAAGATTATTACATTAGAAAAAGGGCTGGTACAGGGGAGCATTTCACCTGCAATTCTTTTTACTACAATACTGCAATTACCCAATCACTTTCAAGAATTAAGTAGGGGTCCACCACTTATAAGTGTGGACTCCACATAATATTTGATGGACTCCACATAACTCTGAATTCTGATTGGTTAATTGTAGTGCAATTATTGTAGGTGATATGCTCCGTTGGCACAGACATATATCAGAGTATTAAGGAGAATAATAATGATGGCACATGAACCATGTTCATAAAAATATAGTTTCCTGCTCCACTAAGCTTTTCATTTAACAGATCAACTGTCACAATTATTTCATGCAAGATTTTCTCATGCCTTTAGAGAATCCATAACCATTACATACAAGATGTTAAGAGAATATGAGTGTTATTTACCACAAAAGGATCAAACAATGGTGAGAGAAGATCTATTATTTTTTAATGTGATACTACTATCAGTGTTCCAGAATAAAAAGTTCAATACAGGGTTAATGTGATAAAAGAAGCCCAGAAATAATGCTCATTACTGTTATCCAACAAAGTGAAAAGGATTTAAAATGATCGCAGTCATTGAGAAAAGTCGTGTCAACAGACATTAAATGTATCTGAGGGGGGAAAATTCACCTTGTCCAGTGTCAACATAAGAAAGTCAACAAGTTCTGGAACAATCAGGATATGAGCTCCCTTTTCTCCCTAGATAAGAGTTAACATAGGTTAGCCTGGTTCAATATTAGATGCAGAGAGAGCTTCTTTGTTGATATGGTGGCTAAGTAGCCAGGCAGGTTCTTTGAATCAGGTGATAAAGGATCTTAATGAAAGAAATTAAACTGGGCTTCTTCATAGTAAAACCCAAGTTTTAAATTGTCCAGCCTGCAGGTGACCATCTGATTTAAATAGAAGATACCTGCAAGATAATATCCCCAAGCTTCTCTCTAGCAATACCTTTACCAAGAATTGCACCAAGGAAGTCACCATGAGAACAAGGTTGAAAGCTGAAGTTTCCTGAGATACTGACAAAGAAAAAACTAAATATGCGGAAATCTTGATTCAGGGTTTCAAATTCTGTCAAGCATTGACCAGCTTTTGACGAGGAAGGATATTACTTACTTTATTGCTGCAACTACATCAGGATCACTGGTCAATACTTCTGAATGTCCAATAGAAATACGGCAACGCTCAGCCTAAAGGATCACGAAAGATTCATCAACTTGTATAACCAAAGAAATCAACCAAGGAGAAATAAACTGAATCCCATTTAGTTCGACCTGAGGATACCCCCCCTGCGCAACTGCTTTAACATCAGCCAGTTTTTCCAAAACTATCAGCGACTCCTTCAATACTGGTGGGGTTAGAAAATCTGTATGGAAGACCTCTCTTCTTGTTGCTGCACGTCTAGCCTAAAGGAGCATAAATGAAATCCAAATAGATGAGAGGTTAAACAGACAGAAACTACTTAAAGATAGATAGACCTTATATTTCAATTGCTATAAAAATTCTTAAACTTCTGTCCTTCTATAGCAAAGAAAATTGATTAGAGAATCAGATGGATTAGACTAGGTACCAAAGGCAAGGACCAAACCAAAAAAACAATAGGGTACTAAAGAAGACATGGCAAAAGGGTAATGAGAATACCATTTCAAGAATATGTTTCACTTCTTCGATAGCACTTTTATCTCCCACTCCTTTAAGTAAAACATCATTATCCCCCTTTATAACTTGGGCAATGTGACATAACCCTGAATATGCGTTTATCAAAATTTTACATAGGATGTTAAAAATAAAAATAAAAAATAAAATTTCTCTCATATATGCTATACATGCACATACTGCAGAAACAACAGAAAAGTAGTAAGGCCAGGTTCTGCATGAGTTAATCTTACAGCTTACTAACAATGCTAAAGGTACAGGTTCAGCAGCCATGGTTTAATAATGGATATTGCAAATGTTTAATATGCAATAACTTCCTGATAAATTGATAATTCTAAGAAAAAACTACTACTATAAGTTGCCTCGTGTGTAATGTAGTTCTAGGAATAATAATAAGTTGAATTCGGCTTGTGGTCAATGCACTCCTAACCACCTAGGTCACTAGGTGTGCACCCATTAAGGATGCCCACTTGATGGTACAAGAGGCAATATATTTTGGTATCTAGCTGAGGCTCACAGTGATGCATTCTTCCTTTAAAAATGTGTTTCAGAAATAATTGGCATGTTTCACTCGTACGTAGAATGTCTACTTAGTGGAACAAATTGCAACGCATGTTTCATCCCTAGACTGAATCCTTAATATAAAACTATACCAAATCTAAGTAAACCTTCTAAGAAAAAGAAACATTTTTTTTTCTGATAAGAGTAATATAACTGACTTATGAGTTCGTTTGAGTAAAAACATTGTTATATTCCCTAGCTTTCAGTTCCTTCCCAACTTTTCACAGATGTGCTCATTAGATTCTTCTAATTCAGCTTAATGGGTATCTCAAATTAATCCATGATTACTTCAAAACTAACAAAGAAAGTTGTTCAAATTCTTCTCTTTTAGCTCAATGCTTATCTCTAATTACACAAGATTACTTCAAAATTAACCCCCAAAAAATGTAAATTATTCTATTCTGGTTTAATGGGCATCTCTATACTTCAAAACTAACAAAAAATATATTCAAATTCTTCACCTTTAGCATAAAGGGTATCTCTAATTACACAAGATTACTTCACAAAAAAAAAGTACTTTAGCTCAATGGGTATCTCTATTTATGCAAATATTACAACAAAACAAATCAAATACAAATGAAGAAAAACTCATAACAAAATCAGAGAAAAAAAGACAAATAGATATATGAATTTTCGTTTCAAACCTGAAATTCTCAGCGGATTTTGAAATGGAAAAGAGCAAAGACTTCCATTGAAAGAAAGCTTTTTGTTGATGTGAAGAGGTTGAGAGAAAGCTAACGCTTGAAATGCTCTTCGGATAAGCCATGGTGATGTGACGCTGGCGGCAGCCATAGTCGCTTTGTTCCGTTAACAAACTAAAAAAACATTATCCTAAATTCTAAATAATGTACTGTTTAACTTTCGGCAAAAAAAGAAGTACTAATATTAATCTATAAATATAAATTATATCTATAATTTAAAACATATATTTATAATCTATATCTATAATAAGGTGTATAAAAATACGAATATGAAAAAAAAAATCCATGAAAATAGATAATATTATTTATTATATTTCTAAATTATTATTTAAATATTTTTTATTTATGCAATGAAATATTTTCCTCAATTGTCATTTACACTTTCCAAAATTTTCAAATTGTTATAATAATTAATGTAATAATATTAGACATAAACACTTTAAAATGTTAAGATTAGTCGAGATAAATTAAGACTTCTCAACCTAAGTCATTTCATTTTTACTTAGCTTTAGGTTCTTCTATTTGATTAGTGGAGATAATATAAGGTTTATCAATTTAAGCCATTTTATTTTGCTTAGTTTCATATTCTTTTAATATACCTCACATATCCTTCACATATTTTATTATTGTAGTATTTTTTTATTATTTTAATGTTAAAGTTAAGGATTAAATAAATAATATATTCGTTAAAGCAAAATAAAAATTAAATTTATATATTAATAAAAAATTTAAAAGTTTCAATCTAATACGATTTATTCTACTTAAGATTAACAGTATCACTATCTAAGTAATTTATAATATTTATCATTTTTAGTTATTTCAGTCCAACAAGTTTTATACTACTTAATATCTAAAAGTGTTAATGGACCGAGTTAGACCCAGACTCTGAATAAATTTTTTTTACTTATCCAAACTCGAACCGGATTCAAAAATCCATTTTACTAATTAAAAGATCTTTGGCTACCATTGCCATCAAATAACAGCTATCGTTAGCCAAAGATCTGATAAAATAAAAATCCAACCTCCAATTCTTCCTGCATTACTATTGGAATTTTGTCAAGCTTGTTCCTCTTCTTATCAAAGTTGTTTCCCAATAAAGACAGTAGCTAGCCAAAATGGTTTTGCTGGGGAATGATCTTTTGGAACAATTTCTGCTCAAAATGATGATCTGCTGTCAACACTCAGCATGGTGCAAACTCTTTTTGGCTTGGAGTTTGATCCCAACTTTTTGTGTTTGCTGTTTGTAATGGAACTTTTCTTGATTCAATCCCAGAACATGGCTTGTTAACAATCTTCCCAATGAACATTTTGCATTCTATCTAGTGAAACCTTCCAGGCCAGAAAATGCCTTGACCCAAGTTAACTTTACTAGGGAGGTAAACGAAACACCTGCGCTCGTAAGCTATTTAAGTTCAACTCAAAAAAACTCGATTTCAGCTCGGTCATTATCGAGTCAAGCTCAAACTCGAACAACTCGAGTTATCGAGTGAGCCGAATTCGAATATCTTAATGCTTGACTCCAACAACTTGCAAGCCTAATCAAGCTTTTTTATTTTTAATTAATATTAAAAAACCTCAATTTAAACTCGAACTCAGACACAAATAATCGAGTTTGAAGTGACATATGAAAATCAAATTCATTTTTTACTAAATAAACGAGCCTAATTAAGCCTAATCAATCGAGGTCGAACAGTTCGATTTTTATCTCGAATCAAACTCGAGTTTTAAAAATAAAACTCGATCGAGCTCAAACCAAGCTTCTTACAGATTGAGCTCGACTCGATTACACCCCTAAGCTTTACCCCCTTTATTCATTTAGGATCTATCTGAATTATGGAAATGCTACAAAGAACAACAATTCTCTATAAAGGCTTCTCATGACATCTTCTCAAATTGATAGAAGTCATAATTTTAAAAATACTATCAACCAAACCATAAGTACATAGTTTTGGCCTCAGTAAGCATTCAGACTGAACTACCAGCAACATTATGAGTTTTTTAGTCCATCCCTCATGGGATGCAAAGAACAAAATCAACTAACTTTGCCACTATGGACATAGCTACTCACTTGTTGATCAACCAAAAAGTTGTCCATAACTCTCAGCTCCGTTCAAGTTAACTTCTTCAAACAAGATAATAGTAACCCAAAGCTAGAAGTATCAGCACCACCAGCGCAGCAGGAACAGCCCAAATCCAGTAGTTCGTCGACTTCTTACGTTTCAGGATCGCTCTTGGAAGTGATTCGGGTCCTTTAGTTCGATTTCTGTACCTTATCGTATTCTCCTTTTGTACTTTATCCTTCACCGAAACACGAGCAGGAACAGGGGGATTGGCATCAACATCCTTCTCTGGTTCTGAAGCCTCTGCCACAGCTTCAGTTAGTTCCTCAGGATTTGCACCAGTTGTGGATGCTGTCGCCTTCTTCTTTGCTTTCTTTTCACGCTCCTGAAGAAAAAAAAATCAAAATATTTCAGTTTCAAGTTTCAACCCGCAAACTAATTATCAACAAGCAAAACAAAGATAAAGAAGGAAATAATTTCCTTGAGCTTCTTTTCTGCTTCCTTTTGAGCTCTTATAGCTGCTTTGGCTGCTGCTTTTTCAGCCAACTTCTTCTTCCTTTCTATGGCTTGCTTTGCTTTTGCTATTTCCTCTTCTCTCTTCATTTCTTTCAGTTTTGCTGCATCAACTTCCTTGTCTGCAGAAGTATCCTTTTGCAACTTGCCCGATCCAGAGATCTCTTTCTCCGCTATAACACCATTCTCCGTAGAGGATTTTGACTCGATTACTTTGGTCTCAGCATCTTTCTGGACTTTTTTTGGTAGTTTAATATCTGGTTGGGGAGAGGGTTTGGCTTCTTCCTTTGGTTGTCGGACACTAGGTTTCTGAATCGTTTCAGTTTCAGAAGGCACCGGTGCCTCTGGTACAACCAGTGGTTTCTCATCGGGATTCCTTATCCGACCATCCCTACTTAATTGCCTCTGGTCAAGAGATGGCAGGATTCTTTTCTCATAATCATCCCTGAAGGCTTTCTTGCCACTCCACAGAGCCATAAACTTTTCAACCTACAAGCAATATAAAAGATAAGAGATCAGCCAAATACTAAAGCACATGAGATACTCTGGATGTACCATTAATCGGTAGTCTCAACAAACCTCCGTCGTTAAAAGCTCCTCGAGAGCCTTTATATCTTTCTTTGCAGCTAGCTCTTTGGCTTTGTTTAAGAGTGAACGGCTCTGGTAAAAGTGAGCATTCTGAAAAATTGAAAAATAGTATTAATTAAAACAAGTCATCGGTCTTGGCATGCTCAGAGAAGTTTGGAAGTTGACGGAGATAATCTGTCGTGATGGTCCTAAATAGAACAAAAACCACAATGGAAAAACCACATAAAAGTTTAACTAAACCAAGGATTTTGCTCAAACAGTTTATCAATCTACCATGAAAGATGATGCCACAGAAGCTTTTAAAAAGGATTTCTATTTTTATATACACAAGTATTATGAAAAGGTTATTTTGTCATTACCCATGTTGCTGCGACTCTTCATTTTCTTGAAGTACCCGTGTCCGACGCATATCCGGACATGGGTATAGGGATATTATCCTCCCAGGACCCTCCAAATACATGAAAATTTTGGAAAAAATTGAACATACCCGTGTCCTACACTCACACCCGAGTCCGAGTAACATAGGACATACTCATTACCGGTTACAGTCCCATAAAAGTGGAGTTTTAGAGTAATACAGAAGAAGTTCCAACTTGGATATAAAAAATAAGCTCATATCCTAGTAAGCTAAGAGTTACATCATAGTATAACACAATGGCCTCTTGCACCGATCAATAATGTGCCAGTGAATTTATGATGCTAAAAAGTATTTATGATGCTAAAAAAAACACTCAGTGATCACCTTACAAGCACCCAAATATTCAAACTTAAGCATCAAAATCATAAACTGTAACTTTGTCAAAACCAACTCAACCACACACAAAAGTCCACATTACTTTTCCTTATATAACTTTTATACTGTAAAGTACTTACACAAGTGATACCAGCATGGTGTTCCTCAAAAACAAAGGACAACAGATGTTCATATACATTGTAAGACATTAACATGTGCATATCCATGTGCATGTGCTAGCAATCTCTTCTGGTACATGACAACAAAGAATCAACGAGATTCCAAGAACATGCCACCTAATCCAGTAGAGGATAAACAATAGCATATTTTGTTCATCATCTATCACCGAAAGGCAGAGAACTGTTTTTAAAAAATTCACTATGAAAAACTAGGAAATACATTTTGCACAAAAACACATAATATTATCACTATCATGACCACAACAGCCTAAAAAAAATAGACAAAAAAGAAATGTTAAAGTTGGTCATGACATTCATAGGCAGAGCCAAGAAGAATTACTCCATTTCAATGCGAGAGAGACCTAGTCCTTCCAAGGCCTATAGAAAAATGCAACTATACATGCACATCCATGCAAAGAGAGAGAGAAAGGGGCTAAAAAAGTTGCAAGCAGACTGCATAAAAAGTAGAGCATATCTCATCAGAAAAATATTATATCAATCTAAGGCCAGACCAACACCGAAATTTCAATGCACACAAGACTATCTGAAGTGACAATAGCTCTTCATGTACAGATTAATGTTTGGATATTGTCATGTATGCATATGAAATATAGACCTTAAGATTTGAAGCAAAGAACAGACATACCCCCTCATCACGTTGTTTCCTTAGTGCCTGAATGGTTTCATAAGCTTTCTCCCTCTTCTGGGTCACAGCTGTAAGCTCCTCCTGTAAAGAGTCAATTTTACTCTCTATTGCCTTCACTTTTTCTTTAATTTGATTTTTTTTGGACCAGATTGCTTGCTGTTCCTTCCTTACTCCATCCAAATCAACACCCATAAGCTACAATAAAACAATATAGCAAGTTCATTAGTGTAATGTTATGATAGTCTTTACTAATACAGGTAAGGGGAAAAGCAAACTCCGATAGATAAAAGGTGCAAAATAGAATTTTTCTTACTTTAACCTGATCTTGAATGGCATCTTTCTGACCCAATGAATCCTGAATCTTTGTTCTCATTGCAGCATTAGCAATAACTTTTTCCCTGGTTCCCTCTAGTTGTTTGATTTCTCTAAGGATTTGCTTCTCCTCAGTCAATGGGATGCTTTCATGCTGAATGCGGTATTGCAAGCTATAGATCTGCAATTCATCGATTTCAAATAAGTGACTAAAAGAGAAAAGCAAAGGATTAACTGCAGCAGAAAACAATTGACAAATATCAATGCAGTCAAGTTTACAGTAGTAGCCTACAATATCATTGAGCTCTTCCTCAGATGAACATATACCACCACGACCACCAGCATTGTTATTATTGCGAAGCTTGCCTAAAGCCTGCTGCAGTGGTTCCAGTTCCTTCTTTTTATCACCTAAAATCGCCTTAAATTGCTCAAAATCAATATTCAGGGCTTTCACTTGAGAAAGCAACTCAGATCGATCTGACTGCATTAACATAAAGATAATACTTTAAAAAGTAATCAAGATTAGGGCCAAGTGGCAGCATAATTATTTTAAAACTTCTTTCACAATTTGGCTCAACATTTCGAGGCAAATACAGCAATAAGGAACCAATATACCCAAAAGTATTCTACACCACAAGTAAATAACAATAGCATATGTGTAATTGTTATTACATGCTCAAGGACCTAAGTTTCCAATATTCAGACAAATGCATCCAGGTTTAATGCCTCTAGATTTATCGTATTACTATAAGCATGTTCAATTGCATTCAAAACAAGTTTTAAAGACTCGTCACGACATTAATATCACCTAATCTATATGAACCAATGAAAAGCAAAACAGGATAGGGAAAATAAATATCTTAAAAGTATGATAACTAATGGTTAACAAACAAGATATCGATTTGGCACGTAATAGATGACCGATGACATAACCTTTTTATTGAGCTAGTTTCACACCAACAATAATGCTATAAATCTAATCGAAATTAATAGCTTTTCACTCACCCTCTTCGCTTTTAATTCATCAGTAAGCGGAAACCTGGCTTTATTCCACTTTTGCATCTCTTTATCAGCCAGATCAATTTTGGCTTTTATCTTCGGATCGTCATAAGGGCGATACCTGACAAAATAAAAAGAGTGGATCTGCTTAGGTGCAGGCCACTCATCAACTGCATCCTTCGGAAAGTTGGCATCGGATGCATTTTTCTCTTCTCCCTTATCCGGTTCCTCATCATGGGAACCGAATTTAACGGGCTCATTATGAACTGGATCCTTGTCCAGTTTCCCGTTTTCTACTTTAGTTGCTTTGTCAACAGATACTTGTGCCATGTCTGATCCCACAACCTCAACACCCATTAATCACGAAAATGAACAACCTAACAAAATCCAAAAACAAAGATTAAGAATTTAAGATACCACATTATATAACAAAAATATAAATACCATTTCATTTAAGAAACCAAGAAAAAAAAGATCAATCTAAAGCTATTTGTTTTGCTAGCTTTTTTGTCAATTGGATAAAAAGAGTTAACAAACTGGTAAAACCAGACACCTGATTGGCATAAATAAAACAACACATTAAATAAACAATAAATAAATAAATAAAAGGCTTTACCAATAAAACTTGAAATAAACCAATCTAAAAGCGATTTCTTTAGCTAGTTTTCTTAATCAGATCAAAAGAGATAAAAAAGAAGAAGAAGAATTTTAAACAGATGATTCAGATTTTTCTTATATTCTACATGAGATCTTTACAACCAAGATCAAATTAAATAAATTGAAAAACAAAAATACATGATTGATCAACTATAAATATATATATATGATAAAAATCTAGATCAAAAATTAAAGAAAAAGTACACCAAATCAATAAAAGCATGTTATAACACCAAGATGAAGCCTTTATCTATCAAGAAAACTAACATGCAAAACATTATGAAATAATTTTAAAATTTCCATAAATTTCAAAAAAAAAATAAAAGAAAAAGTCAACAGATCAAGAGAAAAACAAAAACCCAGAAAGAAAAACAATAGAAATGAAAGAAAGATTAAATGATTACCCTTTTAGAGAGAATATTAAGAGAGCATAAGAAGACCCTTTAAGAGAGAAAAGAAAAGGGTTAATGCCTCTAAAATAAATATTTAAGAGTTCTTGGCGAAGGAAAGAGAGATGGGGTCAGATCTCAGTCTCTTTCTCTTCTGCTTCTTTTCAAGAGAGAGAGGAAGGGGAGAGGGAGGAACTACAAAGAGAGAAATTTTAGCTTTATAATTATAATATTATAATATAATATTAATATTAATGCCTTCGTGAAGAGAGAAATAGAAGTAAAAAAAGAGAGAGAGAGAGATTTTTCAGGTGAGAAAAAGAGAAAGGATTTGTTTCGCTGTTTATGGAGTTTTGAACTTAAAAATGTCTTGCTTTTGATATTGCCAAGGAATTTTTTTTTTTCTTTTTTTTACAATATCAACATAAGTTTAAACTAAGATTTCTTTTGAATTTATAATGGGAAATATCGTCATGTTTATTTATTAATATATATTTTGGAGGGATTTTATTCTTTTTTTTTAATTTTTATACATTTTTTAAAAGAATAGTTTAAACTTGTGTGATGCAAGAGTATATAATTATATAAAAAATTTAATTAAAAATTTTTATAAAAAATTGAAATTTTATTATGAAATAAAAAAATAAAAATTGGAGATCAATATGTAATTATAAAAAGTTTAAAGAAACGTAATTTCTAATCATATTTCATCCTATAGTAATATTTAAATGAAACAAAAAGAGATTTTATAATTTTCTAAAAAATGATAGGCAAAAAGACTCTAGAACTTTTAATATTATACTAAAAATCATTCTATTATTCTATTTATAATAGTTATTAGGAGACAAAATAATTAATAACTTAAATATGGACATTTAGTATATTTTGATATAAAATGATTAGAAGTATTTGCAATTTATTTATTTCAATTTTATTTTTGAATTTTAAAATATGAATTAATGACATAGGAGATTATCCAAATATGGAAAAAATTAAACTATTCACATAGGATAATTTTATATTTTGTTAGAGATTTTATCTTTTATATATTTATATTAAATTAGCATGATTTTAGGTTAATTAATTTTGTATGCACATTTAATATTTTCTAAAAATAAACAAAAGTCATAAAAGATAAAATTAACAGATATTTGGAATCCACATGTCAAAAGATAGGATATCCATGTAAAAATATATATATATATATATATATATATATCAAAATTTGACTTTTATATATTTATATAAATATATAGATTAGGACTTTAAACTTTAATCATTTTTTTCATAAAAGAAATTTGATTTAGGGAAAAGTTAGGAACTTAGGATGCTTTTGACTGTATTATCAAATAAATGATAATGTTAAGTCAAATAAAAGTTGTTGGTTATTCTTTATTTTTTTCAATTATTGTCTATATTTTTTTATAGTTTATCTTTTAAAGAGAAAAGAAGATATATATATATATATATATTTACAACAAAATTTTAAAAATATACATTTTCACTACAGTTTAAAGCAAGAACAAATTCTTGATATACACTATTTTGATGTTGATAAATTTATTAATAACTAGGAAAATTATAAGAACAAACACTTTAGGACAAGTGGAGCAACATTTCTTATTCTTAAAAGATATATACTAATAGAAAGATCATGTCATTTATGTTGAGTTTGTTTTTATATAGTGGTGGTAGCGTTTTTAAATTTCATAAACGAGATTAAAAAATTGATAAATATTTTTTATTTTATTAATTTTTTTATTTTTTATTATACCTTAAAAGAATATGTATCATTCTATTAAATTTGCTAATAAAAATTTAAAATTCTGCTAACAATATATCATATACTTTTTCTTTTTAAAATCAAGACTATGCGTCATTTTTCTTATTGAAATTAATAGTAGTATTTAACATATTATCCACTAACCACTATCAACTAGTTAACATCAAATCCATTAGTAAGGCTAGTTAACATCCAAAAAAAAAAATTCAAAATTTTAAGTTGATAATATTTCTGTTCCAATAAAAATTATTTAATATATGACGAAGTTTAAAACATAGAGGTGCTCATGGTCGGGTCGGGCTGCGGCTCGAATTTTTTTCAATCTCTTTGCCTTGGCCCAGCTCTGAACGGGCCCGAATTACTGTTCATTTTATATTAACAAATATTTTTTTAATTAATTTTTATATATTTTAAAATTAAATTTTAAAAAAATATTATTATTTTAGTAGATTAACAGTGATCAGGACCGGTCCGGATCACTAATATTCCTACCAGGCCCAGCCCAGTATGAGCAGGGTCAGGCGGGCTGCTCGACCGGTGAGCAGGTCTATTAAAACATCAGCCAAAGGATTAAAAGATTATTATGTATCTTATTAAAATATATATTTTTTAAATTAATTTTTAATATAAAAATTTTATTTGTGAAATTGAAAAAATATGTTAATATTATATAAATTAGTAATTTGAGAGAAAAAAAAATTCTATCAAACAACAAATAAAACAAAATAAGGAAGCAAAAGCAAAAAAGGAAAGTAAGAGAAGCAAATAAATCCAATCTACAATTCATATAAGTGATGGCTTTGTGGCTTTGTGCCTTTTGTTAGTTAGTCTTGATTTAGTAAAATTTGCCTTGGCAATATCGATGATTACGATAGCCAAAGCGTAGAAAGTAAAAGTACAAAACTACCCCTATAGTATTTTCTGGAATAAAATTTTTCTAATTTTTTTTTTTTCAAACAATATTTAATTATACCTTCTCAATAATTATCTTGCCGATAAAAAAAATGGGATTTTTATTTAAATATTGATTTTTTGTTTCAAATTACCCATCATTTTATTTTATATGTCGAAATGCACTTATTTTATATCGTGTTTGAAAATCATCATCATCGATTCATCATAATTTTTTTAAAAAATACATGGAGAAATCATCACTTTTTTTTAAAGAATATTAAATAATAAAATTTAAATAATTTATAATTTTAAAAAATTTAAATTTAAATTTAAATTTAAATAACAAAATTAAAAAAATAATAACAATTTAAATAAATTTTAAAATTATATTTCAATTCATAATGTCAATCGGATTCTTTCAACTTGTATTTGTAATTAAATGAAACTATGGGGAAAGGCCAACTAAAGCATTGTAGATAGAGGTGTCCATGGGTCGGGCCGGGCCGGGTTTGGGTCGGGCCTATGCATGTTATCAACACTATAAATGTTTTTCCAAGCCTGGTTCGAAATATGGATTTCAAATTTTGTCGAAGCCCGCCCATAATTGTAAATAGATAGCCCAAACCCGTTTAGATCCGTCCATATTATTATTATTTTTTAAAAGAAATTGTTATTTTTTATTTAATCTTTAATAATTTTATATTTTTTTTATTAAGTTGTTAAACATGAATAATTTAACATATTTTTTAATGTTTACGCTTTAATATTATATATTTTTAATCTGTATATGACATAAATTACATAATATATATAAAAATAAAAAATAACATATTATTTAATTAGAAAACGGGCCAGGTCTAGCCTTGAAAGTTGGAGTAAAGGCCCGACCCATTTTTTAAACGGGCCTAATTTTTTGCCCAAGCTCATTTTTAGGGCCTAATATTTTTGTCCAAATCTTTTCAAATACCAGGCGAGCCTTCAGGCTTGGGCGGATAGCCCGACCCTTGGACAGGTCTAGTTGTGAATTGTGTAGGAATGAAGGTCATAGCTAGACCTATCAACGAGCCAGGCAGCCTGCCCGGATCGTATTAGGTCGGGCTTTGGGCAAGTGTTTTTGTAATTCAGCCAAGCCCGACCCTGCCCGAATTACTATTTATTAAATAAAAAATATTTTTTATTTAAATTTTATTATAAAAAAATATATTAATATTAATATAAAAATATTTTTTGAATAGTAAAACGAGTTTTCGGGCCGACCTGTGCTCGACCCGAAATGGGCTTGGGCAAGGGAAATAAAAAAATTCGGGCCTCGGCCCAGCCCATGGACACCTCTAGTCATAGCCGTCGAAAATGTCCTTATCAATCTGGTACATTGAAGAAGAGTTCGCATCAACAATAATACCATTATACATACAGTTATTGTATATATACAGTTCAAAAAATATAAATTGTATACATATAGTTCAAAAAATATAAAAAATTTAACTTTTTTGTAAATTGTTATTTTTTAAATTTTATTATATTTTTATTTTTATTTTTAAAATTATAAATTATATAATTTTTATTTAAATTTTATTATTTAATATTTTTTTAAAAATAAAACAATGTGGGCGACTTCCCTTCTAATTCTTCATGTCTTCATGTGGAGAAGTCGCCACCGTGGGTGAGGGTGGCGACTTCTCCATGTATTTTTTTATAAAAAATTACCGATGATAATTTCCAAACAATATATGAAAATAAACACGTTTCAGTATATAAAAAAATTGGTAATTTGAAATTTTTATATAAAAAAAAATCAATATTTAAATTAAAAAAAGGGTAAAAAATATTTCACTAATTTGGGTGGGCTCTTTAATGGTCAAAATTTTGCTAAAGATTATTCTCTTTCTGATTTAGGATAACATTATTCATTTATCGTACATTCAACTAATCAATATTTATAATTATTGATTAAAAATTATTTAATTATTATTTAAAAAATTATTTTTAATATATTATTTTTATTAAAATAAAAAATAATTTATTAATTATATTTTTTTTTTAAATATCATCGTAACCAATATCTAATGATACTGATTAATATTTTTTTCATATAAGAATAATTGAATCTCATTTTCATATGAATTTTTTTTAGGAAAGGAATTAGAATGCGTCAACCATTTAACTTGATGTATTTTATATGAATTTTTTATTCATTTTTAACAGCAAACTTAAATGAAATCGTAAAATATTCGAGCATTTTGACTCAATAATGAAGATATTTTCTTATTTAAAAAATTGAATTTTTCGAACTAAACTCTAAATACATTTTAATTTTATTTTTAAAATATCTTTGTTGCAATTAAGTTGTTTTAATGAAGTAATTATAAAAACTTAGAGCTTAATATAATTGATTCATACAGTCATTTTTAAGATGTATCATCTTGTAAATTTTGAATCTAGAGCTTAATCCAATTAATTTCTATAATCACTCTTAAAAAGTGACATTTAACAGATTTAAAAATCGAATATTAAAATTTATAATATATATTTTTTTATTTTCAAGTTGTCGTCTCATTTATAAATAAAAATAAAAATTTAAAAAAAAACAAGTTGATGAGTTGGAAATCTTTTAATGTCTTTAAAATAGCTATTACATTAAAGCCATAGGTCATCTATGGCTAATTAACTGCTTAATTAGATGCTTTTACAAATAGGGTTACTTAGCATTGAATGAGGCAGCTAGTTTTTTTAGGGTGAGAGCCAAAATGTCTTCATAATTTATGAGCTTTAACTGAATTCGGCTTTAATTACTATGGATATGTAATCAATGTAACGGTTGGGCTATGCAGTTGGATTGCTTTCTCCATCAATCAAATATATTTTTAATTTAGGTTTTTTTATCGATTGTTTATATTTTTTAAAATTAGTTAATATAATTGATAAAAAAATTTCATCATTTTTAATTGTTTTGGTGAATATATTATTATATATCATAATTTTAAAGAGTGTTTTTGAACATTAGTTAACAAAATCTTTTCAATTTAACAGTTAAAATTTAGCCTCCAAATTTAACTAAAGGGATTTTTTTTTAAAAGAAAGGTTAAGGCTTAGTTGAGGTTTTTTTATTGAAAAAAAATTGAGTTGAAAAAATATAATAAAAAATATGATTTAAAATATTTAAAATTTTGACATTGTTGTGAAAATATATTATGAATAATTGAAATGTTTAAAAAATATTCATAAAATAATAAAAATATAAAAATATAAAGGTAAAAAAGTCATTTAATTCTAAAAAAAATGTGATTAACCCGTAAAAACTAAAAATTTGTAACTTCATGGTTTGGTTTCGCAAACCATCTTCTTAAACCCAAAAGCCAATATATTTTTTTTATTGTTGTTTACCATTGAATTGCAATGGACCAAAAAGCTCGGTACTACTGCAATGATAAACGAGTCTTAAAACTCTTACAATAGAGTATAGACTCCGAGGTAGACTTGCTCATGACAGGATAGTTCGTCTGACCCGGTAGATCCGATTTGTATTGGATCGAGTTTTGATAAGATATTTTTATTTCAGTCCGGTCTGATCCAGAACAGTATTTTTTTATTATAATAATATTATTTTTATTTAATTTTAATTATAAAAATATTTTTAAAAAATAAAAAATATATTTTTTTAATCCGATAAACAATAAATTCAAGCCTATCGGGATCGGCCCGACCCAGGGCCGGACCTGAGCAAAAAATATGAAAAAAAAAGGATGCGGCCCGACCCGACCCATGAGCAGGTCTACTCCTAGATAATGAGAATGCATTCTTATCGCATTATAATTTGTATCCAATTAAGACCTAAGTTCAAAGTCTCAATCTTTTCTTTCTCCTTGAGTTTATTCGTATGTAATAAAAAAATATATATTTGCAATTTATAAGGTTCCATTAAGACGATGAATGTAACTAATGATAAACTTATATAAAATCTCCTTGATATTGATAGCTCTTCTTTTTTTCTAAAGTTTATTTATAGGAATATCCGAGCATTTAACTTAAGAGTTAATGCATATATTTTTTATTTAAAAAATTAGATTCGAATCTTTCTAACCCCGTTGAAATAAAAAAAAAAAAAAAATTCCATTTCCTGAAGTATTCAATTATATAACTCAATCGATGATGCATATTAAATCTTACTCAAAAAATTTGAGTAAAGTTGGATTCGAATCTCTTTAAAACCCATATAATAAAAAAAGTTTCCTAAAGCAAATTCTACAATCTAAAAATTATATCATGTATGTCCTTTAAAGGCCCACAAGGGGAATAAAAGGAGACTGATGGTTTATTTTACTATTAGTATTTTTATTTAATATTTAATAGCAAAAAGTTTGGGTAAGACATAGGATAGGCCTAACTATTAGACCTATTTATAGATTGAGTTATTCATTCAAATTTGATGATTTATTTAATATTTAATAGAATTTAGATAAAAATATTAAATTTGAAAAATAAATTTGAGCGAAAAAATAAGATTTATTTTACTATTAGTAATATAAATATTCAAAGAGATCGATTTTTTTTTAAGAGAAAATGATTCTTTTATAAGATGGATCGATCTGTGTACAAATTTGGGAAGGCCTTTGCTGAGTTAGGTAGCATTTTGCTTATACGGGCCAGGCCTAGACATAAAATTATATTCATATTTTGGGTCAAACTGGGCCTAAACAATCATAAAATCCATTAATATCATGTATGGGCCCAATCCGAATCCAACTCGATACATTTGGTGCCTTCCTTTCCTTCTCCTTTCCTTCTCCAATTTTTATTTTATTGGTGAAATGAGAAGTTGAATCCGACTCTTCAGGGGCATTTGGTGCCTTCCCAGAAATCACATTCCATAGAATGTGATTCCTGAGAATGTGATTCTTGAGAATGTGATTCTTGGAAATGTAACTTTACAGCGTTTGGTATACATGGGAAAGTGCTGATTAAAATCCTGCAAATGTGATGGTAATTTTCGAAATTACCCTTATCAAAAAAATATAAAGTTTATTAATTTTAAAATTTTTCAGTGATATTTATTATTAACAAATATTTGTACTAAATATTTAAAATAATATTTTAATTGATAATTTGAGTTACTTTTAGGATAAAAAATATTTATTAATAAATTTTCGAAATTACTCTCATGTAGTTGAAAAATTAAAAGGCTAGATGCAAATTAAACATTATTTAAATATTTTAATGATATTTATTATTAACAAATATTTGTACTAAATATTTAAAAATAATATTTTAATTGATAATTTGAGTTATTTTTATGATAAAAAATATTTGTTAATAATAAATTTTCGAAATTACTCTCATGTAATTGAAAAATTAAAAAATATATGTAAATTAAATATTATTTAAATATTTTAATGATATTTATTATTAACAAATATTTTTACTAAATATTTAAAAATAATATTTTAATTGGTAATTTGAGTTATTTTTATGATAAAGAATATTTGTTAATAATAAATTTTCGAAATTACTTTCATGTAGTTGAAAAGTTAAAAGGTTGTATGAAAATTAAATATTATTTAAATATTTTAATGATATTTATTATTAACAAACATTTGTACTAAATATTTAAAAATAATATTTTAATTGGTAATTTGAGTTACTTTTATGATAAAAAATATTTGTTAATAATAAACTTTCGAAGTTATTCTCAAGTAATTGAAAAATTAAAAGGCTAGATGCAAATTAAATATATTTAATTTTTATTTTAAAATATTATTTAATTTGACTTATTTTAAAATATTAATAAATATTTGTACTAAATATTTTAAAACAATATTTCAATTGATAATTTTAAATCAAATTGAAAAAGGATAATTTTGTCTTAACATTTTTTTAACATTTCAACTACATGGGAAAGTTACTTTCCTACCACTTCTCATAGGAATCATATTCCAATGCTTGTGGGAAAGTAACTCTCAAAGGAAAGTTACATTCTCAGAAAAATGAGCAGTTTTTAGCATACCAAACATGTGAATCACTTTCCCACCAATTACTTTCCATGAAAAGTGATCACTTTTCATCATACCAAACGTCCTCTTCAAGTAAAGAATGTATACATTTATCATTAAATCAAATATTCAAATACTTCTCCAAATTAACCCATATTATAACTCATGAAATTAATTTTGTTCTTGGCTTTAAAATTTTTTATTTTTAAAAATGTAAGGAAAAAAAAACCTCGAAAGTTTTGAAAATCATAAAATTAAGTAGTCCGATCAATCTGCATTGCAGTTAATCTCTAAATAAACATGATGAATAGCGCAAATCCAATCCCATAGAACCTAAATGTTAAATTTTCTTAATAATTTCAATCTCTAATTTGATTTACAATTAAAAAAATTATGAAATTATTTTCTAAAAATATAGAAAATTATTGTTAAAATTAAATAATAACTTTACTCTAATGCACTTGAATTTGAGTATTACGCCATTGTTTATCCTTTTATTACTAGACCAAGATTTTAGTAGAATTTTTTTTTTTGGTGGAGACTAATATATGAGGTGTCTTTTATTTTTCAGAAATTTTAATAATTAAAATTAAAAAATTATTGAAAGTATTTCAAGTACACAAATCATATAAAAGTTTCCTTTCATTTTTAGTCAAAATCAAACTTGGAGGAAATTCCTTGGAAATAAAATATGAGAAAGGGATGTAGCAAATAATAATAATATGCCATATTATATAATTATTCGACCTTAATTAAATAATAATGATAGTAATTAACTTAAAGGTTTTTAATTGTACATTTGGATTTGATTCCGTACATCTAATTTTATTTATAAAAAGATTCTAACCACTATAATAAACGAAAATCAAATTATAAAATTATACTATTTTTTATAATATGGTCAAGGGTACGTAACAAGTAAAATTTAGAATAATTTTGTGATTGCAATTGATTTTTTTAGAGCAGGCAATTAAAAATTATAGGCATTACTTGCTTTTATGATTAAAAACAAGTTAATATTCATGTATAATTTTTTTTTTAAAATTGTTATATTCAATACCTATATCCAATTGTGCAGACTATATTTATTATGTAGAATAAGACAACTCTAATCATTATCAATTACGCAAAATTTTAGATATAAAAACTATGCATTAATACACTGTGAATCTTAGGTTATTTTTCATCTCAGTAGCTTTTGTTTTTTAGAATTTTCTTTTATCTTTCTTAATATTCATTAATTTAAACATCAAAATGGGTCTCAAAATTCAAAATTCAAAATTTGATATTCTTTGATTGTTTATTATTCAGTGACAAATCTTTCTTACTCTCATGACGATCTTCTTCAAACTCTCCGCCTACAACTTAAATATCTATCAACAAATATTACATTTATAATTAAATGCAACTTCTATAGAATTATCAAATATCAAAGTGGAAAATTTTCATAAAATATAAAGAAACCAAACCTTCAAATATATAAATATATGTTTTTTTCGGCGAATATTAGAAGAAAGAAACAAAAAAAGTGAGAAAGGAAGAAAAATGGACTTGTGTTGGTTTTTTGTTTGAAGATAAGCCACATCCTTAAAAGGATTCGTTTAATCGTGTTTATAAATATCAATTAAAAATTATTTAATATTTAATATATCATTTTTATTAAATTAAAAAAACGTATTAATTACATTTTTTTTTATGAAATATCCAAACTTTAAAGTCAAACAGATACGTTCGATCCATCCATCAGCATTAATCTTGGTGGATAGGCAGTTGATTAAAAATCGTGAAGCCCATTAATTGGTTGATAAAAAAGAGGGAAGGGGCCCACTAACCAACATCAAATTCTTTATCAGATTCCAAATCAAAATCAGACGGCTGGCAATCAACGATGATGTTTGGCGTAATTATTGGGTAATAAATAGATCACGTTATCAGCCGATCGAATCTTTCGAGTTCCGCGCCCTTTTTTTCTCAAAGAATGTCTGTTTATTGAAACGTGGAGACTTGTGGTTGTGGTCAGATCTGCTCACGGACAATTATGATAAATTCAGTTCGTATTGAATTAAATTTGAATAAAATATTTTTAATTCGGTTAGGTTCGATCCGATTCAAAATAATATTTTTTTAATTAAAATAATATTATTTTATTTATTTTTAATTATAAAATATATTTAAAAAATTTAATATTATGAACAGTAAATTCAAATCTGTTGGGCCAGGCCGACCCGACCCAAGACCGGACATGAATAAAAATTTTAAAAAAAATCGAACCGCGACTCAATTATGAGTGTCTAGTTGTGACCTTGTGGGGACTGAGGAGTAGTTGTTGTGTGTATCTCACTCGGAAAGCAAATGTAAAAATAAGAAAACCCAACGCTTTTTTACTGCGTTTGATAACGTATTGAAAATTTATTATGGTTTTTGTGGGAATTTACTAATTACTACAAGTTTTGACCTCTTGAACAATAATTCTTTCTTCTTCTTTTAATTGCTTCGTGTAATTCTTATATTAATGAGAAGCAACGTTAGGAATGCTGAAAAATAAAAAGTTTGAATAACATAATATCATCTTATAATTTCGTCACTGGACATTAGTATTCAATTACAAAATAACATGTATGACACGATGAAAAAGGATTCTTTCTCAATATCCAAATAAAACTTAAAAATACATAAAACAATGAAATACTTAAAAGATAAAATAAATAAATTATTATTTTGAATTCGGCAAAGTCAAGAATATAGCAATATTGAAAAAATTGAATTAAATTGAATCGATCGATTGATTCAATTAAAAATTGATAATTAATTCGGTACAGCACATATCAAAGAATCGGAGTTCAATGAACTGATAGAAAACCGATTCAATCGGAAAAAAAGAAAAAACAAAAAATCGGATAAAATTGATAAAAAAAAGTAATTTTTTATTATTTTTATTTATAAGTGATGAGTTTTGAACTTTTAATTTTTAATCATATATTAAATATTATAAAATTAAGATAAATACATATTTTTATTAATGAATTATTATATTTAATACTTATTTAATATCAAAATTATATATTTAATATTTAATTAAATAATTCGATTCAATTGATTAAATCAATGACTCGAAAGTCACACTTATTTAACTTTGTATATAACTTTTTATTCATTGGAATAGAGTAAGAAATGGGGCCAAAACTCCACAGCCAAACCCATCCATTTTCTTCGAAAGACACAAATTTCCAGTTCATTACGCATTGGTGACTCAGTCACACCTAGGATTCATTTTCCCCTCCCTTAAAAATTTTATTACATCCATTGGATCAAGTTTCCATCAATATTATCCATTCGATCAAAACTAACTCTAATTGTATAAAGAATTAAATCATTTATAATCGTAATTACACCCCGAATTATAATTATGTATGATTATAAACAATACATGAATTTATCATGAACCGATTGCGTATCGAATAAATTTGTTCATACAATCGTGATGTTAGATTTTTTTTATCATATTTAGTTAGATTCATTCTTTTAAATTTTACTAAAAATATCAATAATGTCTATTTATGCCTTATTTTTTGAAATTTTCTATATTTAACTAATTCATAACATTTTGAAGCTCCAAAAATCTCTACACAAGCCAACATTTGAAAAACATAATCCTCATAAAGTCCAAAAAAAAAAAAAAGAATCTAGAAAATCATAATTAAAAATTAAAAAAAATTCAATGATATTTATTATTGATTTGTTAACTTTTATCTATATATTTGAAATTTTTAGATTTTACAAATTGAATTAGTGGGGTAATATATTTATCTTAAAATATGTTTAAAAAATAAAATATATGACAGTTTCTTAATCTGTTTGTGAAATTAAAACACTCTACTGTTAATATAAAAAAAATGAATTTATGTATTTATACATGAATATATGTACAATTGACAAATTTTTTTTTTTTAGAGTTAAAATTGACATATATTACATACAAGAATTGCCTTTGTTTTTAAGTATAGACATAAATAAATGATTTCTCACCCAAAAAAAAAAAAATCTAATGTGAACATTGAACATTGTTCCCATATAATGTAATGACATATAAGGCAAACAAACTGACATGTCAATGTGTTCAAATTTTGCAGTGTCTTTTTTTTTTTGTAGAGTCTTTGGTCAATCCAAAGAGCTCTTCTACCTTCATTAATAGAGATTCTTAAGGCTTAGATAGAATAGAGTTTAAAGAAAGAAAGAAAAAAAAAAAGAGAGAGAAACAGAAAAGGAAAGGAAAGAGAAACAGACATTCTTTCTTGCTTCCTTCCTTCCTTTATTAACATTAACTCAAAACTCTGCTCTTTCTCACACCAATTAAAACAAACCAAAAAAACCCATTTTTTCCTTGCAAGTAACAATCTTTTTGTTGTCTACCAGCATAAAAAATCAGGTTTGTTTCTTAAATTTGCTTCTTTTCATGTTTTTTCTAATGTTTTCTTCATGTTGGTTTTCAGTTTATATTCATTGAACTTTTGGTTTTTTTTTTTTTCTTCAAATTTATATTTAGATTTTGCTTCCTTTAATAGCTTTATGATTATGAGATTTTCAGATTTGGGTTTTTTTTTTGGTCCAAAGATTTGATCTTTCCTGATTTTCTGTTTCTGGGTTTTGCTTATATTGAATGGTAGTTATGAATCTTTTACCAGATGTGGATTTACAGATTTGATGATTAAGATTTGTTCTTTTATGCATTATAAAAGTTGGAAATAATCATGTCTTTCTTAATGACTTTTCTTCAGAAATCAGGTACCTTAGAATAGTAGCTTAGTGACAATGTATATTTAACTAATTGTTCAATCTTTTTAATGATGCTTTAACTAATTGTTTATTTTTGTATTTTTTATACTTTATATACTCTTTCTTTCTCGTTGGTAATTTGTTGTTTATTTTATTGCTTGTCTATGTTTGATTCGGCGACCGGATCAAGTTTCAATTACTTTGTGTTTTGGGAATTAACAGGCTATGATACCATAAAATAATTTGCTATGATATTAAAAACTAATTGTAATGTTGGTTGTTCCTTTAACAGCTATACAAAGGTATCTTTTGGAATATATGTTAGAGGAAAGGTCTTGATCTGAAGATTGATGGTAATCAAGATATAAGGCTTTTTTTGTATGTTTTTAGTTGGTGATGAGCAAACTTTTTGCTGTGAAGATTGTTTATTGGATCCTATGATAAGGTCTCGCAATGGTGTCGTTGAACATGGAGAAGAAATGGGTATTTCCCCTTGTGATAAGTTCTCTCATATGCACGTTCCTTCTTGTTACTTCCTTCAATATGGGGCTTGTTTCTTCAGTTTACAAGTTCAATTCAATCTTCTCCATTTTCCCGGCTCATATTTCGATGAGTCAAAGAAAGCCGGGCTATGCTGAATCGAAGATTGACATAGGTCCCCTGCCGCCTCCTCCTGGTCCAACAGTACCTCGTTTTGCGTATTTGGTTTCTGGATCAAAAGGTGATCTGGAAAAGCTTTGGAGAACTCTTCATGCCGTGTATCATCCGCGGAATCAATATGTGGTCCATTTGGACCTCGAGGCACCTGCAGAGGAAAGATTGACACTTGCTTCCCGAATAAAAAACCATACAATTTTCTCCAAAGCTGGGAATGTTTATATGATCACCAAGGCTAATATGGTTACTTATAGAGGGCCAACCATGGTTGCTAATACTCTCCATGCTTGTGCCATTCTTCTCAAGAGAAATAAAGAATGGGATTGGTTTATCAATCTCAGCGCATCGGATTATCCTCTTGTGACTCAAGATGGTTAGTCTCTACCATATGCCTTATTTGTTCTCTGTTTTTCTGGGCTGGTGGATCTTGTTTTGGGTATTCATTTATTCGATTCTGCACCAAATAGTCGTTGATCAATTAGTTTGTAATTTGCAGATCTTCTTTATGCATTTTCGGCTTTAAACCGGAACCTTAATTTTATCGAGCACACAAGTCAGCTTGGTTGGAAAGCGTAAGTTCTCTCCCTCTTTCCCTCTCTATCTAAAATGTTTATATATGTCAAATGCCAACATTTTTCGCCTGTTCTTGTGCAGGGACAAAAGAGCGATGCCTTTGATTATAGATCCTGGACTCTACATGTCAACCAAGTCTGATGTATTTTGGGCCACACAAAGAAGAACATTACCTACTGCATATAAATTATTTACTGGTTAGCACACTGTCGTACGCCTGATTTGTTTAATTTCTATGTTCAGTATTTCAAACTTTTAGTTGTCTTTGATTCTTTACAACTAAGAATAGAGGATTACAATGTTTAAAAGTACCGAAGCAGTTATACATAGTATCTATGTGGCTCCGACTTTTCATTTTTCTTGCAGTAACGTGTCCTACACATATCCGGACATGAGATGGGGATATGACCCTCCAAGGGCCCTCAAATACATGGAAAAACTTATAAAGAAATGAACATAGTAACATACCCATGTCGGACACATACCCGTACCCGACACTAACACCTGAGTCCGAGTAACATAGCATAATATTCAAATTTCATAAGAATTGTTACTAGGGAGCGGTTCCTTCTTGGTGGTCTCAATAGGTAAACCACATCTTCAGCTGTATCTTCTTATAGGCTGATGAGATTATTGTTTCTGATCTCATATATAGACCAACCGTCGATTTTTTTATATCTAAAAGTGAATTATCTGAAACTATATGGTGTATTTGAGTTAAATTACTTATAAATTAGGCTCGTTCGGCAAGCTCTGTTAAAACATTTGAAAACATGTATGCATTGGTTTAGCCATGCAGCTGGATGGATCCTTGATCTTAAAGCAATGCCTCGGTTTTGTTCTGCAGTTTATGTTGGAGCCACACATTACATTCCTACATATAGATAGCATATATTGCAGCCCTGCTCATATGTTAGAAATAGAAATGGTAAATTTGTTTCGCTTTACAAAATTGGTGGTTAACTGTTTCAGAACATCCTCTTTGGTTGCAGGTTCGGCATGGACAGTTTTGTCACATTCATTCGTAGAGTTTTGTGTTTGGGGTTGGGATAATCTACCAAGAACTGTTCTCATGTATTACACAAACTTTCTCTCCTCCCCCGAAGGCTACTTTCAGACTGTCATATGCAATGTTCCGGAGTTCGCTAAGACTGTTGTCAATCATGATTTGCATTATATTTCATGGGACACTCCCCCTAAACAGCACCCGCACGTCCTTACCCTTAATGACACGGACAAGATGGTTACGAGTAATGCTGCTTTTGCTCGGAAATTCAATCAAGATGATCCTGTCTTGGATAAGATTGATAAGGATTTGCTTGGCCGGGCAAGGGGGAGCTTCACCCCTGGTGCTTGGTGCTCTGGCAAACCAAAATGTTCAGAAGTTGGAGACTCGAACAAGATTAAACCAGGTCCAGGAGCTCAAAGGCTTCGCCAACTCATAGCTACGAAAGCTAATCTCGGTCAAGATCAATGTAAATAGGTTTCGTGATGGGGAAGTTCGATCAATGAGGTAGACACAGCTGAGAAAATCGTAGCTCGATTATAACTGAAGCTGTATCTTAGTTTTGCTGCAACCAATAGGTATTCAAACTTATAGCCATGTTCAGGATAAAAAATGGTACTCAATAGTCAATACCCTACTTTTGGTAGACTCTAATTCCACAAAAGAAAGCTTTACACTTCCATATTTTGGAATTGTTATTCAATATTTTTCTATCACAGAGCAATAATTTTTTGATATAATATTGTTGTTCACAAACTTAATGACTCTTGATGTTGAAGTTTCTTATGATTATGAAAGATACCAAGACTATGTTTTCTGCTTCATAGCCGTTTCGATCTTTGTTTAACAGGATTTAAGCGCTCAGATTTGTTTCTTGAGAACTGATTAATTACATCATCTACATCAAAGTTGATCCAATGCTATTTCTGAAAATCCTGCCTTGAAACTCAAAAGTGTCCAAAATAAACCTTATTATTCAATTTACATATAAATACGTGGTAAGACAATGGAGCTAGAACATTATTATGTCAAATACATGGCTGCTGACAATAGTAGCAATGGGTACAAAGATGGGTACATCCTCTAAGCTATATTTCATCTTCTGTTAACATTAATGCTACTTTATGTCACTCGAACTCGGATGTAACTATCGGATACAGATATGTGTCCGATATCCGACATGAGTATGTTCGATTTTTTAAAGTTTTTTTTCATGTATTTAAAGGATTCTTTAAGAGTCATATCTCCATATCCATGTCCGGATATGCGTCGACCGCGAATACTTTAAGAAATATGAAAAATCGAATCAACATAAATGCTATTGCAATTATCTTGAGAAGAGGCAATGATAAACAAGCTAAATTTTGCTTCTTTCATCACATTAAATAATCTCAGATCTCTGCATTTAACTTGTGGCTAACAATAAGCTCTACAGGAATGGACCATATTCTTAGCAAATTACAGTTGCCGAGTGGAAAGAAATACACATGATTAATCACAGAGAAAGATTTCTCAATAAGCTATAAGCTTAGCTAAATATGCCCACTAGCCATCTTCCTAAACACCAACCTATACAAAAAATATCCATCCAACAACTTGGATCATATTTGACAAGAGAATCAGCAAGCAGCCAAATTATTTGCAGCTGATCATCTTGATTTGCTGTTTACAAAATTTAGCTCAACGACCAGAAACAAATAATGAAGTGGTTGATATTTGGTTCCCTTCTAACTGGACTTTTCTCTTCTTTGCCTTATCAAGGCGTGCTCGCCGATCAGCTTCTTGGATTTGGCGATCATGATCCTTGAACATCTGATCCATGTTGCCTGATGGAACTAATAATGGACCAGAATAGTGAATTTTGTGACCCTTTGACCCATAACCAAGCTGGAAACAAACATCATTGAGAAGCATGTATCAGATACTTGAAATTGATAAAAGTTATTAGCAAGCAGCCAAAAACCTGAAAGAATGTTGAAATGCATAATACAAGAATCAACGAATTATAACAAAAATCCCACTTTACTACAGTGAGGCTCTTCTTTTGCACAAAGTTGACCAGGACAATCAATCATCAAGGCAGAAAAAACAGGTTCACTACTTACCAGAACTGGATCTTTGTTGTTGCTTCTTCCATCTTCTTTCTGCTGCACATTATGTTCCGGGTTCTGTTGGATGAAGGATTCTGAGGCCTCTTTAAAAGACCCCGGAAATCTTGAAATCATTTTTGGAGCTTCTGATTGCGAAGAACCAGATCTTTCTCTGCGATCTTCAGATATAAGACTACTTCTCCTTGCTGCCACTAAACCTGACATCATTGACAAATCAGCCCCGGTAGAAATTTTTGGAGCATCATCCAGGTTTTTCCCAGACTTTGCCCATGCAGCCCGGTGAGCCAGTGGCCCTGAATGGGAGGCTCTCTTGTGATGATTCCCCTGTGCATCTGCATTTGATTCTACTGCTTGTGGTGGTCTAGGTGGATCTATAGGAAAGCCTGAGGCAACTTCTTCAGGATGAGGATTAAACTTCTCACTCCGGCTCTTAGAATTGGATTGATTTCGTCTTTTCTGGAATGTAAAAGCAATGTTAGTAATGGCGAATTAATGTAACTGTTCTAAAAGAGGAAAACTTGATAAAAAAGAAAGAATAACAAGCTATATTAAATTATTTAAGTAGAAAGCTTATAAGCAAAAACTTGTATTGGAATTTTCTTTTTCCTTCAAATGCTAGCAAAAGAGGGGAGAAGCAAGCACAAAACCAAGCAGCACCATATTAGCTACCTAGATATCAAAATCTAATCCATCTAGTAGTAAATAATCACTCAAATCAATATCATAACAAACTTCAACAAACAATTCAGTTGGCATACCACCATGTCAGTCCTAGCATAGCATGGCAAACAAGTGAGGAAAAGAAAACTAAGACTTGAAATTTTCTAACAAACAGCTATCCAAATCTCTCTCCCCTTATAATCTTTTTAGTCAACTGGATCTCATAGATGCAAAAGAATATATACATGCCAAAAGTTAACAGATTAAGTCATGTATGAGCCAATTACTTATGCACTTCCAATTGTTCTAACCAAATTACAAACTGACAGAAGAGGCATTTGTTTATAAGATGCCTATTTCCCTGGCCAAAACTAAATATACACACAAAGACATACATACAAAAACAACACAAATATACATATTACGTCTTACTTCACTCAGGCGAGCGCTTTTTTTGCGCCTTGCGCTTGAGACAATATAAGGGTTCTAGCGCCTAGAGTGCGCCTTGCGCTGTTGACAACACTGCTCCTCTCCCACCTTGATTTTACTCAGATTTTCAGAATCAGAAGTAGATTCTGCTTCCTTTGTTATTTTCATTTTCAATTCCTTTCAGGGGTCAATGTATGCTAATTATAATAAGTTTATAAAAGCCTGCCCTTGATTGAAAGAATTATATCTCAACCATGTTTAAAAAGAGAAGGGGGAAAGAATTATATCTCAACCATGTTTAAAAAGAGAAGGATAATTTAATAATGTCTAGAATGGGACTAAGCACTTAAAACAAGTTAGAATACCATGTCATTAAGCTTTAAAACCAACCCTATGTAGCCGAAAAGGCTTAATTTGATGTTTTTGTATGCCGTTAAGCTTAAAGATCTTGTGAGTTGTGACATTGGTCAACATCTTGATGCATACACTAGTTAAGGATGCCCGTCACCAAACATGTAGAGCAAAAAGAAAGGGAATGGAAAACTATTAACCAAATTATAAGTTACCTGCATTGACAAGACTAGTTCAGCATTAGCATCAGGTGCTGGGACGGCTCGAGATTCTCTTGTTGCTCTCCTATCAAGTTCAGGTCTCTGGCCTTTGGTTCCTGCTGCTCCTTGTCTGCCAATAGAAACAAAAGTAGTTTATTAGCACCTATAGGCTATACCCAACCACTCAAGATTTCAGGCCATTATGGTAGCAGTGGCAGACCATCTAAAGAAGATAATAATAGCTCATCCAGTAAAAACAACCACCAAGTTTACAGCAGTCCAGCATAGGCTGAAGAACAAAGAGATCCAATTATTTGATTGCTGGACTGACATGCAATTACAAGTTTTTCGATGATCCTTTTGAAACACTCAATTTTCTTTGGAAGTAAATTCCTCACAAGTATCCAAAGAGTTCAAAGAAAATTTTCCTTAAGAAGCATGAGATTTTCTATATAGCATAAGTTACTTTTACAACAAAAAAAATAAATAAATAAATAAAGAATATTAATATTTTATTGTAATTAAATATACAATATGAACCTTCTAGCTTCCTCATCCCTTATTTTTGCATCAAACTCTTTGCTTGGAGGATACTTTGGCAAGCTCGAAGGATCACAGGGAAGAGGTTTTGTTGTAAAGAACTGAAAAACATAAATAAAAACAAGTCAAGGACACTAGATAATATTGATAAATCATTAGAACAGAAAAGTATAACAATGTGATTTAGGACTAAAATAAGTACATCCTACCATTTAGAAAATGCATAAACAGTTGTCAGTACTATTCTAAATAATGTGTTCCAGATTAAAATTTCCAAAGTCGTAATGGCTTAGATGAGAAGGTAATAAAGGACTACTGTTCTTGCATCCCCACACAACAGGGGATAGAACTATAGAAGTCTAGACCTAGCAATTCATGTATCCATGTCGTGTTCGTGTATTTTGTCGTGTCATAATCGTGTTTAAGATATTTTATATTTATATAAACTTTGATACGTTAATAATTCGTATTATATAGATTTTGAGACATTCGTGAATTCGTGTTATTTTTTCGTCGTGTTCGTGTCGTGTCCAATATTGTCAGGTCTAGATAGAACACAACCCAGGTGGTTACACAAGCCAAGAGATTTGGCATTCAAGTTTCATATTTAAGCTCTGGTACAAACTCTTTAAAAGCCCGAACTGGAGGTTCATGTTAGTACATGACAATTAACCATGATAGAAGACTGCCTGGTATACAGAAATCATGCCCATAAATACCATTAAATTTATCCTGAATGAATGAAATATAATAGAACAAAATTCTGATCCAGTTGTCAAACAAAGAAGATGTGCAACATGTTTTTAGATACTAGAATGTGTCTTACCCTCTGAGTGAAAATCATTTTCCCTTAAACACTTTAGCAACAATTAGAAAATTTGTAAAAATAGAATATAAGAATTGAAAAAGGAAAACAGCTAAATATAAGCATTGATTTCATGTCATCTTGCTAAAATAATCAAATCATTTTGCAGAAAAAACCACCTTCATTACAAACATTAACCCTGTGGCACAATCCCCCTGAAAGAGAGAGGAAGAATAGACATGCTTGCTGACATGCATGGATTATAATTGTCTAAAATTTTAATACAACATAATTTCTCAAAAACATTATACCTCACTCTTGAGAGCAGAAGCTGAAGATCCACGATCAGAAGGGTTAATGGAAAGTAAGGTCTCCATGAGTGCTAAAGCTGGTGCAGGAAATTCCTTAAATGTTTCTGCAACACAGCGTCTATAAGGCTGCTGGGGCTTAAAAATGGTTGCGTGAGGCAACTTTGATTTTCTCCAATAATCTTCAGAAGGTGAGCCACAAAGTTTGAAAATTTTATGCAACTGCTCCACCTACAAAGCAGAAAGACACAGACTTCAATCATTTAATTTTTGCAACCAAAGCTTTCCAATTTGACAGTTTAACAAAACCAAGTCAGATTGCCACAAACAAGATGAGGGAGACAAAAAAAAAATTCAAGATAACTTAAAAGCTATCCCAGGTAAATACAAACAAATTCCTAATTGAAAAATAAGATAATGATAAACATGAGATCCAACATCCATAAACTGATGCTTGCTTTCAAAGTTCACATTAAAAGTATTTTAATGGTCACACAGCCAAGTTATATGCATGGACATGTCACCACTCAAATTTATTTGCACAAATATGCATAAAAGTGATTAGTATTACAGGAAGAGAGAAGGCCATATAACACACAGTGTATTATTAGCTAATGCAACTGCTTAAAAAATCACTTCAGTGCACTCTATCATAAGCTAGACTATATCAACCATTGCAATAAATTCTCATGAGCACTTAGATCAGAGGCACCTTCAAAAGAATCAAAATAAAACAAAATCTAGAAAAACAATAAAGAAATTAAAGTGCTATGAAGTATAAGTAAAGCGTATGTGTCAAAAATAAAGGTCAATCCCACACCAACCAGCTTACCTAGAAACACATTATTATAGGGAAAACATCTTAAACAAACTACATCCACAAGAACCCTCAACTCTCTAATAATCCCAGTAGGAGCACACTCTGATTAGATGTGCAGTAGTTTGGTACTTTTAGGGACCAACATAAACTTTTGAACTGATCAAGAAATCTCCAAGAACATCTAACGAGGTGCTTGTGACAGTTCTAAGAACAAATAAAGAGTTCTCCCACTATTAAGCACGCTCTCCTTGTCAGCAGTCAGAATTGGAAAAGATTCTCCTACTACTAAGTAAAGCATTTCGATTCCACTTCCCACAATGGGCTTCTCTCTCTCTCTCCCTCCCTCTCTCTCTCTCTCAAACACACACACATACTCCGCCATGGTTCTCAAGATTTTATTCAGGTGTTAGATTTCACTAAAGATTCTTGCATATTCCAACAATTTGCTTTTGGCTATCTCATCAGTGAGCCTGAACCTGCCTAAAAACATCCCAAAATATAGTTCAAATATATCAGTCAGCTCAATTAAGTTGGCTCTTCTAGACTCACTGAAGACTCCTGCATATTCAAATAGCAACAGCTTGCCATGGGCTGTTCTGATCAAGCCTAAATCTTCCTCAAAAACCCCAATTGGGGACAGATGTTTTGACCTCAATCAGTACCTTGGTAAAATCATATCATTTGTATAATAAATACTCGGCCGATATACAATTTGAAGCTCTAACAACCACATATCACACATTCTGTCACTAAAATAATTATTATGCATCTCACATTACACAATCTGCTTAAAACTCTTAATGCTTAGTAGGAAACCTTTCATTTAAATGATAAAAGCACACCTCAGTTCTTCCAGGCATAATAGGCTTGCCAGCATATAACTCAGCAAGTATGCAACCAGTACTCCATAAATCCACAGCAGTACTATAGTAAGTGGCTCCAAGTAAAAGCTCAGGTGGTCTATACCAAAGAGTTACGACACGGCTTGTTAAGGGCTGATTTTGATGGGGATCATAAAAACTAGCCAGACCAAAGTCTGCAATCTTCAAGAGGCCACTATTGTCAATTAGAAGGTTGGAACCCTTTATGTCACGATGTAGGACACCACGGCTATGACAATGATCAAGACCATACAAAAGTTGCTGCATGTAACACTTAACCTGCCCAATAGTTCAATAAATTGAAAGTCAGGATAGCCCTTCAATGCAAAGCATAAATTTCTGATTTTGCAGAATATTTTCTACTCATTAAGACTGCAAGTTAAAAAAAAAAAAAGCAAAATCATGTAATCCCAATGTTTGGAAGACCTCTTATGGGTAACTTCATTCTGAACCACAGTTACTACTTAGTACTTGCTAGCAAGTAAACTTTGGAAAGATATCAAATTGCAGCTAAGAAAAAAATAATAAGGCAAAACAATCTGAAGTACCTGTGATTCTGAAAACTTCAGACCAGGGTGTGAAGCAAGACCAGCCAAATCATGTTCCATGTACTCAAAAACAAGGTACAAGCTGCAAGACATCCTCGAGGTAACCAGACCTTCCAGCTTTATAACATTCGGATGATCAAGTCTACGTAGAACGTGAATTTCCCTTGCCATAAATCGAACACTCTCTGGCTCGAGGTTATCAAATCTTACTTTCTTCAGAGCAACAACTTTTTTCTGATCTAAATCACGAGCCCTGTAAACATTACTATAAGTTCCCTGGCCAATCTGCATAGAAAATACAAGTTCATGTAAAGATGTGATTACTAGCCACAAGAAACTGTCAAATTAAAGCATAGTCTTAGGTTATAAGATAAGAAAAATCACACTGAATTCCTGTAGCATAGAATCAACAAAACTTACTGAATTCCAAAAATCTACCTTCTTAAGCTTTATTGTCCCAATTACACATCTAGAGGTCAGTAAAAGGGTGGCAATTTAAGGACCAAAACAACAGGGCATCAGAGTGGTGGAGAATGACAAAAATGTTAAGATGCCTTAATGTTGAATAAAGGTATATTATCACTAAATATAGCGCAAGGTGTGCTTTTTTCAGTGTTTATCTATATCTATATCACATCTGTAATTTGTTTAAGTGCAGAAAGTTTGTTATTCTATTAAATCATTTATAATAACCCGTAACTAAATTTTGATTGACTATATGAAACTAAATATTATGTCCAGCAATAGAATAGCTTCTAGAATTTCTCATAACTTAGGATAGAAAAAGAAAAGCCAAGATGGATACACTCTACAATCAAGCCACTGTACAAATACCCAACAAAATAGAGAAAACTTTGTGTTCAAGAACGGAGATCCAACTTGTCACACCTGAGAACGAAGATATCTTTGTAATGCAAAGTTGCAACTACTAACTGGATAGCGGCTTAGGAATTATGAATTACAACAACATATTTTACATCATTAACAGATATCCAAATGGATTACAAGGAACTAAGATTCTGAATATAATAGCACAAAGGTGAATCTTGACAATTGCTGCAGAGACTAATAGGGTACTACTTAAAAATCAACTGATAAGTCAAATAAAGAAATTATCAATGATATTTGCGACATGAGGACCAAGCATATACAACTAGATTTAAGTAAGAGCATAATTACTTTATCCAGCTTCTCAAATGAGTCTGCACGTCGCGGTACCCATCCCCTGATTGCTTCTCCTGCCACTGCAGCTAACCAAGCAGGCCACCCTGCCGCCACCTGCTCTCCTTCTGTAGCTTTTGGAACACTACCCATCCCTGGGTGTTGACTAACAACATACTCCATCTTCTCCCTCTTCCTATCCAAATTCTCACCATGCATCCGAACCGAACCATTCACTTGTTTATCAATCAACATTGTCCTCCCTTCACTGTTATCATACCGATCCTTTGCTCTATACGCTTCCTCCCTCCTCGAAGAAGTAGCCCTTGATAGCCTAACATCTGATGAGGCTTTACTCGAAGGCCTCTCTCTAGGACTCTCTTTACTATCTTCAATAGCAGAAGGCTTACAAAAAATGCAACCCATTATACACCAAAACCACCCCTCAACAAAACCTTCTTCAGTTCTTCTTACAGTCACTAACTATCCTTCATTCCTTCAAGAATTCTATTTTTCCAACATTATCCTCCTCGTCCATTCCCATCATACTCAAAAAGCTTTAAAACTCAACTAAAAACTAAAATCCCAATATTCCATCCAAATTCCAACTTAACCAAAAATCCCATTTCTCACCAGCATTCAACCAAATGAATATAATCAAGAACCCATTTATCTAAAAAAAAAAAAAACCAACAAAGCTGCAAACTTTACTCAAACCCAATATTCAATGTAAATTATCCAATATAATCAAAATCTCATTTCTTCAACAACATTTACGCAAAATGAACATATGACAAGAGCCCATTTCTCTATAAAACTCAATAAAACTACAACCTTTACAACAACAAAAAAAAATCCACTTCCAAAAACAAGCTTCCAAGATAAACAAACTAAAACAAATTCAATACCACCCTTAAAAATGACAGTTCTTTATACACTCTATTTTTCTTCTACTCTCCTTATCCAATCAAATTATTCAAAACCCACAATTCTAAACTACCTAAAACCCTCAACAACAAAAAAACAACAACAAAACCCACTAAAAATCTTCACTTTTTTTTCAAGTACCTTTAAGGAAAAGCTTGTTCCTTTGCAGCAAAAAAATATTGAAACTCTGAAAACCCTAGATAGAGTAAGTGATCTAGGGTTTGCAAGTAAAAATGGAAAGAGAGAAAAATGGATCTAAGGGGGCCAAGAATTTTTTTTTTTTTTTTTGAGAGTTTTTTCTTCACATGATTTTCTTTTTTTTGGAAAAAGGAAATTAATATATATTTGGGGGACAATAATTTATATTGATAATAGTTTGTGAAACTCAATGTGTAAAAAGACATTCTTGATGTAGTTGATGATTCCACGCGCTTTCTAAATGGAGGAGTTTGTTTGTCAGAGCAAAACCTATAAAAGGGCAATTTCTATTTTATTTATTACTGACGAAATAATTTCTTTTTAGGGTAAAAAGTAAAATAAATTCTTTTCTTTTTTTCTCTACTAATTATTTGGTTTTTGGATTTTATGATACTTCTAAATGAATGATATAAATTACTAATAATTAGTTGTGTGAAGAATAATATTATTTAACATTTAAGTATTTATAAATTTAAGGTTTTAATAATATGTACTCTTAAACATTCTTTAAATTTAATTAATAATTTATTTATAATAATATTATTTTATTAAATATTGTAGTTGATATTAATATTCTGTTTCCTAATACAATGAAATAAAATATTACTTAATATAGTAATTTTTAAGAATGTTTTTAGAACATTGTTAGCAAAATTCATAACTTATACTTAAAAAATTATTATTGAATTAAGTAATTAAGGTAGCAAAGCAATAATTTTCAAATTTTAAATGCTTGCAAACAATTCATACATAAAAAATAAAAACTTAAAATAATGTTGGACATTTAAAAAAACTTAAAGATAAAACATCAATGTAAGATTATGTAAGTAGCAACAACTTTTTTCCTTTTCTTTTTGTATAAATGTTTGCAATTTCTACTATGAATCTGATATTTTTTTTATATACTGACATACACATATATAATAAATATGAATTATACAAAACAGAATATAACACATTTTCATGTTTAATCAATTTAAAATATTTGTAAATTAAAATATTAAATCCTCGTATAACTACAATTCAATAATGCTTTATTTTTATTTCTTAAAAGCTTCATGAAAATAAATAAAATCTCCACATAAATTTTCAATTTAGAAAAATGGAAATGACTAAAGTTTATAAAAAAAAAAATTGTTTTGGGAAAAAACCCTTAAAAACAATACCATTATTTCTCCAATGATTAATTTCCCTTCATTATTATCAGTTTGACAAAAAGTACGCGTACGTTTCACTCGACGAGAAGGAGCGTATGGATTAGTTGAATTAGGTGAGAGAATTACCATCCATTTCGCTTACACCGTTGACTGTAGTAATCTTTTTGGTTTTGGTCCCACTTTTCTAAAATCAATTTTCAATGAAATCATCAACGTCCATTCTTCATCATGGAGTCAAAATTGCACATCAGTAATCACATAATTTTAGTATTATAAGTATATATTTTTTCAACATAAAATTAAATAAACAATTATTATAATTAATTATTGACTTTTGTTAATCAATTTTCTTAGTTTTGACCTGTTTTTAAGGTGACTTTGAGAGTTTGTTTGTCAAATTTTGAGCAAAAAAAAACATCATTTTCCATGCATTAATGACTCTTTTGCTACTTCTAAGTGACTATAAACTTTGACTTTAGGATATTAAAAATAATTATCATCAACTTTCTTTTGAGATATTAAGGTTAATTTTATATATTTTGATTTGACTATGCAATCCTAACTAATTTTGTGTTATTTATATATATATATATATATATATATATGAAAACGAATGATTCAGATTGAATAATTAAATTTGTGCGTACGATTATTATTATTATTTTTTTTTATAAAAAATAGTAATAAATTGGGAACTAATGTTCCATTTGGAAACGTAGAGAAAAGCATTTATCGTAACAGTTTTGTTTTATGACTGAAGTCTCTCAAATGAAGCACAAATGAAAGTCTTATTTGTAACTTCAATCATCAATTTGGAGAGTTAGGGATTGATTTATTTGGTAAAAAAAAAAAAAAAAAAAAAAAAAGAAGATGGACCCACTTAACATCTTAAATCTCTAAATAATATATATTTTATATAATTCTCAAAATTTTGCTCTAATAAAAATATATAATGATTGACAACTTAAAAATCTCAAATTCAAATGTTTAGGAGAGAACGATGAAGTTTATGATATAAAATAAATTTACTTTTCATTGTGAATTTTGTTAATGAGTGTCTTAAAGACATTTGTTAAGATTAGTTAAGTTGTTATTTATAGTAATACTTTTATATTAATTATTAAATATAGTAGTTGAAAATTAATTTGATAATTTTCAATGCATTGAAAATTGTAACTTACCTAATATGATAACCTTAAATAATGCCCTAAAAGTACTCTGTTAGCAAAATTCTTTTATTATATAATTAATAAGCTTATACATACAAAAAAAAATACCTTTGAAAATGGGAGAGTATCAACTTTTTGACAATTATGGTAGATTGTAAAAGGGTATATTATAATTTTATCAATTAAGGTTTCATTTGGGAGTCCGATCAAAGATCCAACCATAAAACGATATTTTCAATATAACTGGTGTTTTTGATTAAACTCTTAAATGAAACCTTAATCAATAGAAGTGCAAGTTTATTTGATCATAAATTAAGAAAAACTCATATAAGCCTTAGGAGTAAGGGCCACTTTTTGGATAGTTCAAATTTCCAATATAAATTCTAACATTTCAAAGACTTCCAATAAAATTTATTAGCATGTTTGACATCATTGGTAATTCCAATTGATTGACTATTTTTTGTTTTTACATTGACATCCAAGATTCAAGATAAAAGACAAATAGAAGAGGGTAGAACAAAAATAGTTGAAGAACCAACCCACATGGATCCAATGCAAGTCATGTGCTTGTATAATGTTTTGTTTTGTTTTGTCAAAATGAATAATAAAAAAAAAAAACACATTAGAAACAAGCTAGCCAACCATAGCTGTCCAAATCTATTAAATTACAAATAGTTTTTATCCATATGATCATGCCTATGTGAAATTTATGGCTATGTCTTGTTTCAATGAGACAATTAAACAAACACTTGGGACCCATTTTAAAACTCAAGGATGGCTTGTGATTGATCCACATTTTTTGGCTTCTGTAATACCCATGTCTCCATTCAATTCAACATTTGGTAAAGCTTCTCATGATTATGAGCTTTATAATTTGTATCTTAGTTACCAACTCTATTATTTTATGGGGAAATTTGTAGGAATTCTGCAAAGGGGTGAGAGAGGCCATGGCCTTGTTTTTTAAAAAAGAAAAAGAATATTAAAAATATTTTTGAAAAGTTATTTGAGTTATTGATTAGAATAAATATATATTTTTTTGGATGGTAAGGTATGAAAATCAGTGTTAATGATTTTGCTTTTTGAAAAGGTTTTTAGTTAACAAAATGTGTGGAGCAAAAGAGAACTAATAACACTTGCTATAAGTGAGAGAGGGAACGGTGGCAAAAATATTTGATAATAAAAGTGAGATTTAAGACTTTAATCTATAATATTTATGTGAGAAAAAATCAAGAAAATCAAAAATAGATTTGAATCGTAGTGTTCGGTTCAATTTTGATTTGGTTTTTATTGAAATTGTTTCGATTTTCGTTAAGATAGTAATAAGCTTATTCGGTTTGATTTTTGATTCACAAGTTAAAAATTGTAATTATTCGAATTGAATTTTATTTTTAATTAGTTTTTAAAATTATTTTTATTTTTATAATATAAAATAAATATTTTATTTTTAAATTAGCAACAAAAAAAAAAGTACTATAAAATAATTTTTGTTTAGAATTTTAAAAACCGATCCGAACTAATAAAAATCTGTTCAAGTCGGTTCGATTTAAATATTCTATTTAGTTTAATTTCGGTTCAATTTTAAAAAAATTAAAATATTACACGTTAACTATAAATTTTGTCCAAAACCAAATCAAACCGTTATCACCATCCAAATCTTCCCATTTATAATTGCCTATTTCATTAATCTAAGTGGTTAACAATTATTATATCTTTTCTGTATCTTTGATGCAATGCAAAATGAGTAGTTGGATGAATATGATATGATACTACAAAACAATAATCATATGATTCATATCAATGTCATGTATACAAGAAATTTGGTATTGTTGGTAAGCAGTTTCTGTTTTGTCTAGCCATGGACTAGACCCAAAGTTTTTATGAGTATTTTTTTTCATAAGATCCATTTAATTGGTACTTATAGGCAGGGGCGGCTCCCAAAAAGTTTAAAATTTGTTTAGTATATATATTAAATAAATTTAAATGATTTTTTAAAATTAAAATTATTAATTTTGCTTATTTATGTGATTTTCTATTTAATTTTATGCATTGTAATATAAGATGGTTAAGATTACATTATTATTTGTCTATTTATTGTATTAACTAATCATAACTCACAAATCCTTAAAATTAAAAGATTTGTCATAAAGTTTAAATCACGATTATGTAAATTTAACCAAAAGCTAAATTAATTTTCTAGCTTCTACAATATGACTCTAAGTCTCCAATCAAGTACCAAACATTTTTTTTAGCTGACTACAATTTTTTCATATAATTTTTTACTTTTAATTTAATCCTAAATTTTTTTCTCCTGCTACCATGCAACTTTTTATTAACACAAAAAAACAGATTGAAACCAATTTATAAAAGATTATAAAAATACCCTGACTTCTAAACTTAAACTTTCAACATTATTATTTTAACAGAATATTTTATTTTTCTTGTCTCGATGAAAAATATATTATTTAGCAATTGGTATATTTATATTTTTTTAAAAGAAAGTTGTTCACAATTTTAAGTAAGATTATTTATTTGATGTATTATGCATAATTTTTTTTTTATTTGATGTATTATGTTTCTTTATACATTTGTTTATGAATTGATAAAATTTATAATTTAAAAATTTATTTCTTTTTGTTAGTATATTGCTTGCATATATTTATATTAATATAATAAAATATATTTTATGAAAAAAATTAAGATTTACTAGAATATTAATTGGCACCTCCAAAATTAAATATCAAGATCGCCATTGACTATAGGCACCGGTTAATAATTATTTAATTATCAGTTTAGAATTTTTTGTTGCATTTAATACATTACTTTTACTGAATTAAAAAAAATATATATTAATTATATTTTTCTTTCTAATATATCACCTTAATCAATGTCTAACGTCGCTGATAAACCTGCTCACGGGTCGGGCAACCCGCCCGGCCCGGTCCGTATTGGGCCGGGCCTGGGCAAGGATATTTGTAATCCGGGCTGGCTCGGATTACTGTTCACGTAATAAAATAATAATATTTTTTAAAATTTAATTATAAAATAAATAAAAATTAATTAAAAAAATTAATATAAATGAATAGTGATTCGAACTTGCGGGTCGGCCCTGGCCCGCCCAGGGCCTGGCATGGGCAAGGAGTTTAAAAAAATTTGGGTCACGGCCCGGCCCGGCCCGAGCTATGAGTACCTCTAGTCGCTGATTAACATTTCATTTTTTTATATATGGAAGATGAGCTAACATATTGGACAACCTATTTACCCACAATTCATACAATATAGAATAGAATATGAATATTATTAACATGATTAATTGTTTAATTCATATTCTATTCAATATAGAATAGAATATGAATATTATTAACATGATTAATTGTTTGAGTAATAGAAAATAAAAGCATGTAAAATATTACTTTGCCTTTATCTTCAATGATTATGATCATAGTCAAAATTGAATTATCTTAGCATAATAATAAACTATGGATTAACTTTGTTCATAATATCTAATCTATATAATTTTTTTAGGAATATTCCTTGAAATAACTAAATTATGAAAATTTGCATAAAGAGCAAGAGGAAAGTTAGGTATCACTTTTGCTTCCTAATGCAAGCAATCTAAAACCTTAATTGATATGGTTTTTTGTGTGTGTTATGTGTCAAGTTCTTACAAGACATAAAAAGGTTAAAATATAACATATTAAAATTAAAGATAAATTATCATATTCATTGTGAAATTATTAGACTTCATAAGTAAAATTAGCAGTGTGACATATTTTAAGGTATAATAAAAAATTAATTAGAAAATAAGATATGTGAAAACTCTTTAACCCATTTTTTGAATTAAAAAAATTTCACCGTTAGTGTATCAAAAACGAACTTAAATTAAAATTATCAAAAACTTTGAAATTTTTAAGGCTTAATTAATCCATGTTTTGAAAAATGCTAAACACTAGATTTTGGATGGGCAGCAATTTGGATAGGATAGAGCCCATGTTGTAGCTTTTGGGGCTTCAATTTCTAATTACTATTTGAACCCAAATAAAAACCTAGTCCAATTTTTAACTTTAAGGTGGCTGGGCTAGAGCCCAAAGAACTATCTTAATTCTTTGAAAAACAATTAACCATAAAGTTACATTTAAGGTTAATATAAAATTAAAATTTAAAATTAATTTCATGTAAAATTTAGTTTAATTTTATTTATCTAATAATTTTTTTTCAATGTAAATATTGTTTTTATTTATAAATTGGATTATTCTTACTAATATTTATAATAATAAAAATCTAAAATAATTATTTAAAAATATAATGAACAATTATATTTATTTTTATCTGTTCAAAAGATTTTTATATTCGTATTTTTATGTATATTTTATAGACAATCAACATTATTGTCATTGCAATTTTTCTCCAAGCTGAATAAAAATTGGTTTTAAAATATTATCCAATAAATTTACTTACTTTAAATTCTAATTCCACTTTATTCTTTTCTATTGCATTTGGAGTAGACCTGTCCAAGGGTTGAGCTATCCGTCTTATCCGACAGGCCCAGTCTAAACATTTTTTTTTTAATTTGGATCAGCCCGACCTAATCCGGATTAATAATTACTATTCATTCAATAAAAATTTATTTTTATTTAATATAAAATAAAATAAAATAAAATTTTAATATTTATAAATAATAAAATGAACTTATAGATCGAAAATTTTGAACCGCGACCCGACTATGAACAGATTTGTTTTGGAGATGTCAACCGAATGGAAGCAAATGCATTCTTCCTCCCATCCCATGTCACAGAGTCACAGTGGGTTTTGATGGGGAAGAATTGGTTTGTTTAATGGTTCAAAAATCTTAAATTTAAATATTATTGCTTTAATCTCATAAAAACTGTCATAATTTGATTTTTTTTTTATGGTTAACATTTTCAATTTTGATCTTAATTATTCAAAGAATATTTGATTTAATTAAATTTCAATTAATATATACTTAAAAATATTTTATTCAAAGTTTTGAAAGAATTATTTTAAATTTTAATTAATAATGACTTTAGGATAAAAGATTGTCAAACTTAAAAAGGTTCAATTGAGAAAAAACAAACTCAAATAAAAATTATGAGACAAAGGGAGTAAGATGTTTATGTACCAAGTCCATGTATGGATTAACATCAAACATGCTTGTGCAAGAATGTTCAACTCGATAATTCGAATTTTAAATTCTAAAAGACTCATCCAAATTATTAAATGATATGGTACAGTCATATTCATCTATATAATTTTTTTTTAAAATTGAAGATATCGTATTTTTTACTTAATATTTAGTATTTTTATTTTATTAAAATTTTAAAATATGAAAATTTTAATATATATTTAATATTTACATAATAATATTATATATATTTTAATCTTTTATATAATATAAATAAAAAATAATATATATTATATAATTAAAAAATGAGTTAAGTCTAATTTGGATCTTGAATGTTAGAGGCCAAGACTCGATTTGCTTTTAAACGCATATTATTTTTTTTCCAAGCCCGTTTAATGGGCTTAACAATTTTGTCCAAAATTTTCAAAATAGAAGATTCCTCAAATTTAGACGAGTAACTAAATCTTTGGACATATATAAGAGAGAGTAATTTAAAACGTTTAAAAATTCTATATTATCCTGTAAACTAGCAGTGAAGTTTTTTTAATTCCACAAGTGTGATTAAAAAATTGCCACATAATCAATATTTGGTTGGTTGGAGTGGTTAGTGGCTCCAACCCCCTAGATGAGAACCAAGGTTCGAACCTTGGGAGTCTCCAATATTGGGAGGGCTTTACTATTACACTCCCGACCCGACATGGATTATACTTCTATCAACCATAAAATGGGGTGGAAGGACACCCTAGGTTTACACAAAAATAAAAAAGCTGGCACATATCTCGTTTATTTTTTTTTTTAATTTTTTAAATATAGCCTAAGGATATGTGATAGTTTTTTAGCCGCGCTTATGGAGTTAAAAAAACTATATTGTCAGTGTATAGGATAATAATTCAAATTGTATTTGTTAAATTATCATGTTTAAACGTTTTTTATTGAAAAAAAACAATGTTTTACAATTTACATTTTACCCTAACTATATATGTTCAAGGGTTGGGTTATCCGTATAAGCTTGAAGGTCTATCCGATATTTGAGAGGGTTTGAATAAAAATATTAGGTCCGAAATATGGATTTGGACAACAATCAAGGTCCGAGTCCAGTCCAGCTCGACCCGTTTTTCATTTATATAATATATTATTTTTATATTTATATATATTATGTAATTTATATCATATAAAAAATAAATATATAATATTATAATGTAAACATTTAAAAATATGTTAAGTTATCCATGTTTTAAAACTTAAAAAATAAAAATTAAATTACTAAAAATTAAATAAAAAAATAACATATTTGTTAATTTTTTTTTAAAAATAATATGAACGGGCTTAAACGGACTTAACTAGTCATTTACAAATATAAATGAGTTGGGACATAATTTGAAGCTTATATATAAGGTTGGACAGGACTTAAACAAATATATTTGATGTTGAATGTTGATATCATACTAACCAATACCGCTATAAGCCAACTGGTATCTTCATCTCAATAAAATAGGAGCATTTGCATCTGATTGCTCCTTGCCCGGGCATATTATCCACGTAAGACAAAATTTAATTATTGTCCAAAAAATTAACTAAATTCACGTTTGTCTCGAGATCTTATTTATTTTACAAATAAAAGGAAAAAAGAAAATTAAATCTGTAATTTTCGTTTTCCCCCTTACCAAAACAATCACCATCAGAAACATTCAACAAAAATTTAAAGAAGCAAAAAAAAAAAAAAAAAGAAGTTAAAAATCAAAAGAGGGACCTACTTTTTTCTTAAAGGTAAGTAATTTCCCCATATTTTTAGCAAATTTTTTTTCCTTCATTTTTTGGGGTCTGATTTGCGTTTGGATTTGAACTCCTGGAAATTGAATTATTTTATTTAAACTGTGATTACAATTTTTTTTTTTTTTTTTTGGTTTTGGGTCTTATCCATTTCCCTCTGATTTCATGGATAAAGACCCAATTTTTTAATTTAAAAGATTTTTTTCCAGGTAGGTATTTGTTAATATATTGAATCACATCGGTTCTGAAGATTAAGTTTAATGAAATTCAAAACTGGGTTCTAATTTTCAATGCCAAAATTTTATGTTTCTATGTTTGATCTTTTCTTTTGTTGGGTTAATAGAATTCAATCACATTGGTTTCTTTGATCAAGTTAAGTTAAAGTGAATCATGGATTTTTGTTATTTTAAGGATTGATGTGGAAATTTTTTCATTTTTTCAATTTTTCAATTTTGCCACATTTTAATATCTTTTTATTCTTAGCAGAATCCAATCACATTGGTTAAAGGACAGTTTTATTGCAATTTGGCATTAAGTTTGTGTATTTTCATTACTAGAGGTTTGATATTAGAGGATTGGGCTCCCCTCCATTACTTTTTTATCCATTATTTATCAATACATTCATCAACACCATTCATATGTATAGGACGCACCTATGAATTGTGAAAGTCATACTTATAAATAGTGATTAAAGGTGTATTGGATAGTAATGGAGGTATCCTAACCCGATATTAGAGGCCCTACAGTAATCTAATTCGTGTTCACTGTAAAAAAATGGAGAAATTTTCATTGGTTTTTGTTTCTGAAATCTGAAATTCCAAAGTGCATATATGCAAAAAAAGTTATAATCTTTGTCTATAGTGTTTTGAAAAAAGAAATTTCTGACTTCCTGTTTTTTTGGTCTGTGTGTGTTAACAGAAATAAATCACATTGGTTTTTGGGAACAATTTGAAAAGTTAAGAGCTTTGGAGAACTGTGTTGCTGGTATATCTATTGATATGTATGATAGAGGTTTTGTTAATCGGTCAAAATTCGCAGTATTCTTTGTCTAAAATGGGAATTGAGTGATTGGATTTGCTTCTGAATTGCCATAGCAAAAAAAGAGAATTCTGCCTTGTACAGTTTTTTGGATAGAATTTTTGTGGGGTTATTGTGAGTGAATGAGAGGGTGAAAGGAAATGAGTGAGGAAATTGGGGTTGGATTTGAGATACAATGACTGGAGGGTCATTGGGTCTACGTACAGGGAGTTATGGGTCATTGCCGAACATCAACAGTGTTATTGCTGGTGGTGGAGGATTATTGCACTCTAAACCATTTGGTATTGTACGAAAGAATTCAATCAAGATGCTTTCAGGTTCTAGGGAAAAGGAGAGGTCTCTCCCCTACGTTTGGTACCGGTATCTAGGTCGTCGGAAGGTTTCCATGCTGCTTCTGGTTGCCTTTGCCCTTTTGGTCTTCATCTTGGGTTCTTTTGTAGTCAACAAAGGTCTGTTCTTTTTTCTGTTACTCTGGGTTCTAAGTTCTAAGTTGATTCTTGGATCCTAATTGTTAGAGCACTAAGTTTTTCTTCTTTAGGTAGGATAGGCATCAGTTGACATATTTCTTCTTTACTTGGTCTTTTATTGGCTCACTTACTAGTTAATGTAATGACTCTGACTTTTTGTTCCCAGCATGGTAATTTGATTGAGGCAATAACTTATTAATCTTTTTCTGGTTTGCGTTCTGTATGATTAATGAAACAGAAAGCACTAGTCCGAATGTTGATCAACGGATTGGAACTATGGGCATGGTTCCTTATTTGAATGGTGCCCGAAGCAATCCTGAAGCTTCACGGATCCTTGGAAGGAAGGATAAGCAGAAAGATGAACATTATTCTGCGGCAAACAGTGAGAAAGGAGGTGATGGAAATAGATTTCAAGTTCCTGCTTCTAAAGGTGCAAGTGTTCTTCCATTTCACCATCCATGCTCGAATTTCACATTTCCTCCTCCCCCTCCACCTGCTCTTAGACGGATTGGACCTCGGCGTAAGTTTAGGTTCATTCTCCTTGTTCTCATCAGATTTGCATTAAATATTAGAACATGGCCTTCAATCTAATTGTATTAATGTTTTTCACATGAATGCATAAAGCAGTAGTTTTAGATAGAAGCAAGCACATTTTTTTAACAATACCATAATATATCACCAGAAAGCCATTGGATTATTCATTATGTTCTTTTTTGTAAATCATAATCACTCTTGCACCAAAATAAATTGATCCATGCATGATTATAAGAATGAAATAACATTTTCTCATCTTGTCATGCATGTGTCAATATGTGCATATTTAGAATATGTGTCATTATCTTGCTACTGATTTTATTCTTGGTCATCCCTTTTTCAGCATGTCCAGTATGTTACCTCCCTGTGGATCAGGCCATAGCTAGCATGCCAAGCTCCCCATCAGTATCTCCAGTGCTTCATAATTTGACATATGTTCAAGATGAAAATCCCATCAAAAGTGAACCACATGGGGGCTCTGACTTTAGTGGATACCCATCTCTAAAGCAAAGAAATGATTCGTTTGATATAAAAGAGTCAATGACAGTGCACTGTGGGTAGGTTTCACTCCCCTTATCACTTCTTCTATATAGTGTACTCATTGACAACATTTCAGGTAGAAATTTCTGTGATTCTTATGGTTTACACGGTGCATGTAAATGATTCATTGAATTATTTGTCTTCATAAATAAGTCTACCTTTTTTATATTATAATTCATATACTTTCTCTGTCAGATTCGTCAAGGGAAGTAAACCTGGTCAACAGACTGGATTTGACTTTGATGAGTCTGACCTTGCAGAGTTCCAGCAGTTCCATGACATCATTGTTGCGTCGGCGATATTCGGTACTGCTAGGCATTCAAGCTTCCACAAGATTTTCTTGCTTTTATTAATGTTTGATCCTCATCATTGCTTTATTTATTTTTCTCCAGGGAACTATGACGTAATACAACAGCCCAGGAACATCAGTGAAGAAGCAAAGAAAAATATTCCTTTCTACATGTTTATTGATGAAGAAACAGAAGCATATATGAAGAACAAAAGTATTTTGGACAGCAGTAAAAGGGTGGGCGTGTGGAGAATTGTTGTCATCCACAATGTTCCTTATAGTGATGCGAGACGTAATGGGAAGGTTAGCGTACTTTGTTTTGGTTGATTTGCACTTCATTTCTTTCTTTTTTTAATTTTTTTTTAATTTTATTATTATTACTTGAACTTTTTGTAATCTGATTCACCTTTGAACATTTATGAGATCCTTGAATCTAGTTTAGTTGTTTATTTTTTTATCTCAAGGATATTAAATTCTGAGTACATATGCAAGAAATTGGGAATTGCTGTTGCTGAATTCATTAAATCATTTAAAATACATGCACAGAATACAGAAATTTTGATGTTATGTTTCTATGCCCTTCTGCCTTTTGTATATGGACCCTATGTGTCTTGATATTTATAACTAGTACTTTAAACCTAATTTGATAGGTAGTCTCTTAGATTTTTAGCGACAATGGTGAACTTGTCCTATGGTAGTTGGATTCATATCAGGTTCAGAGACTACCAGTGTTTTCTTTTAAAGCATTTCTGATGCTGCTAGAACAAGGATGAGAAGAGATAAGAGGATTGGGTTGTTGATTCTCATTGTTGTCTCTGTTTTTCCTCTTCAAAAGGGATCTAAATTTATATACTTCAATTCACAAAATAAGTGTAATGACTAGGTTGATATTTGGTGAAATTTTAGGGAGATCTGGTGCATTAATCCTTATCAGAAATTTCATAGGTTATCTACGCTTAAGGGCTGCTGAGTCTTTTTTACCTAGCTTGTTTTTATGGCAGGTCCCAAAGCTTTTATTACATAGAATCTTCCCAAATATTCGCTACTCTATATGGATCGATGGAAAGCTCCAGCTTGTTGTGGATCCTTATCAACTTCTTGAGAGGTGCCCTCCATTTTATGATTTTTAAAAAGGATTCTTAAATTTCTAGATTATATGATTTCTATTCTGTCAGATGAACTGCATCTCTAAGTTAAAATGAAACATCAAGATCTCTTTGTCATTCAAGAATATTAACCAAATTATTGCTACCTGGCTACTTAAATATAAGCTTTACTTTGGTTTGATATTCGATGTTGGCAGAATGAGAGCTTATGGCAGTGCAATCTCAAATTATGATATCATATTTTTGTGATGCAATGGCAACAAACAGTTGGCTTCATCTTCTATTGGATTTGTAAATTATTCATTAACTCAAAAGTTATGTGACATATTTTTGTGTATGCTTACCTGGTTGCCAGATTTATATCTTTAACACTTGATAATGTTTGACATTTATGATTTCTTGAGATATTCTTGTTGATTTGGAGCATGGCAAAGAGAAAAGGTAGTACAGCCTGAGAGTTTGGACTTAATGAAAACTAATTACTTGATTAAGGAAACTTGGTTCTATATAAAGCTAGTGAAGACAGCTTCCCATTAGGCATCAGTCATTTGTACCGAGCATGCTTTAAGTTTTTGACTTTAGACTTGAGGATTCAATTGAATTTAATTTGACCATTTTCTTATTTGGTCATTCTTCTTCAGGTTCTTGTGGCGCCAAAATGCTAATTTTGCAATCTCGAGACACTACAGACGATTTGATGTCTTTGTAGAGGCTGAAGCAAATAAAGCTGCAGGAAAATATGATAATTCTTCGATTGATGAGCAGGTGGATTTTTATAAAAAAGAGGGATTAACACCATATTCTGAGGCCAAGCTTCCTATAACCAGTGGTATGTACAATATTTATATAAATACAAATATTTGTACATGCCTTTTCCTATACAGTGTTTCAACCATTTCTCTATTAAAAAATTTAACTTTTTGGTGCCTGACTGGTTTTCTGCAGATGTTCCTGAAGGTTGTGTCCTCATAAAGGAACATATTCCCATCACAAATCTGTTTACCTGCCTTTGGTTCAATGAAGTTGATCGTTTTACATCCAGGGACCAATTAAGCTTTGCCATAGTAAGAGATAAAATAATGGCAAAAGTTGATTGGGGTATCAATATGTTCTTGGATTGTGAAAGACGCAATTTTGTCATACAGGTACATATTCTGTATTGGCGTATTAACTTGATGGGATTATGAATTTAGGGCATATTATTTTCCCATTCTACCTGGAGGCTGTGAGAAGAAGAGGGTTAGAGGAAAAGGAGCAAAATGGGGGGGAGGGTTGTAGCAGCTTCTTTTCCAATTCCTCAAATGCACAAGGAGTTAAGAATACATGTTTCAAGTATGTTGCGATGTAAAAAATCATTTATATTAGTGCATGATATGCTTAATTAAAGAATTGAGGCTTTTTAGCTTTTTTTAGAGGGATTTTTTAGGCTTTTGTTGGATACAACCAATGTTCTCTGTATGCATGTGTAGGTTTGTTAGGTGCATGTAATTATTTTTAAGTGATTCTTTCTTCACAGGCATACCATAGAGATTTATTGGAGCAAATGCCTCCAGCAGTTGCTGCTGTGACTCAACTCCCACCAGCTTTGCCCAATATCAGTATACGTGGAAGAACTCAAGGGAAGAGGATTCCTAGACATGGGAGGGACAAGAAATCTGGTTCGAGGCGTCACCGTAAGGCTGCTGCTGGTAATAGAGAGAGCAATTTCTTTTAAATGCTGTCTGAGCCAAAAAGAAGAGAAGAAAGGAAGTGTAGCTCTTTTTTCTTCTTCTTTTTTTTTTAAAAAAAAAAAAAAAAAATTCAAATTGATTCTAATTGTCATCACGGAGTAGGAGGACTAGTTAGATAATTTTAGGATTATATAAGGAGTAAATTGGCACACATTCTTGTCTGAAAGTTTGATATCTATTCTTTTATTGTTTTACATCCTGAATGAATTTTGATACATGCTGCTGTCATTGTCCTTGTATCTTGCTTTCAATCTTGTTTGTCACTTCTTGGGGGTAAAACCTTGCTATAAAAGCCTGTCTTGTCGCCAAAGGTTATACATTTTCATATCCATACTGCATCTTGTGCTAACTGCTTGGTCAAGTTATGGACAGCAGTTCATCATTTGGCACTTTTATCTTCTCTTGAATGTGTTTGATTTTGCTTTAAAATTGGGATGCCATATGGAATATTATGATCTTGGTCAATGTTACTTGGACCCCGGATACCGATATGTGTCTGACACGGGTATGCTCAATTTTTTTCTAAGTTTTTTCATATATTTGGAGGATCATATTTTCATACCCATGTTCGAATATGTGTTGAACAAAGGGGTCGGACATGGGTACTCTAAGAAAAATGAAGAGTTCGGGTAACATTGATCTTTGTTCGAGGAAGTGAATTTTGTTTCTGAACATGTGCTATTATAAGAAAAGTAAACAGGGTTCTAGCATTAAAGAGCTACTGAAGGAATACTTTGATAATCTGTTAAAACAGCTCATGCCAATCTATTGATAGCCCATTGAAGAGGTTAATGTAATAGCCAGGCACAAGCCTTGTTAGTTTTTATCTCTTCTCTCTTTCACATTGTCTTAGGTATATGAATGTGCTCTTTGATAAACTTATAAACTATGTCACTCCGACTCTTCATTTTTCTTGGAGTACTCGTGTCCGACACTCATGTCCGACACATATTCGGATAAGGGTATGATAGTATGATCCTCCAAATATTTGGAAAAACTTAGAAAAAATTGAGCATACCCGTATCTGACACTCACCTCCGAGTCCGAGTTACATAGCTTATAAGGGCTTAGCTCAAAGCAGAAATCTTTGTTCTGGTAGAGTTTGATCAGAATTTAGACAGCAAAAATTTATGTGAAGAGACATGTTTGGTAAAATGAAACAGTTTCTATTGCTAGATTGTCCATGTGATTCATGTTCATGTTGGAAGAATATTTTAGCATCAAATGAATCCTTCCTTTATTCTCTACAAGCTGTAAGGTGAGAGCTAGCAATGATGGCTTCCTGTTGAAAAATCTCTATTTATTTGATAGATCAGCATGATTGTCATTTGGTTGGCATACATAACAAAGCAAAAGTGCTTGGAATGTGGTGCAGTATGCAAACCACTATTCAAACAATCAAGAGCAATTTGAAGGGGAAAAATTGAAAGCAATTTGGGATTTATTTGCAATGAATTATGTGGTTTTTTTTTTTTTTTTGTTTTGTTGATACAAAGGAGGTTAAGCCTGAAAATAAAGAAAAAAAGTTGTAGATGTTGAGACTTTTTGGATGTTACATTTTAAGAGAGATTACATGAATTAATTGAGTTAAATCTTGAGTTCAATTATGTGGTTGTTATGTTATGATTATTTTGTTAAAATTAATAGAGAAACTCAACTCTCGTTTAAGTATTAAAAGCACTCGAACATTTGATTTAATTATAAGTGAATGTATCATATTTTCAAAAATTTGAATTCGAACTTTTTTTCTTCTTTAAAATAAAAAACTGTTATAAAAGATCTCTTGCAATTTTAACACAGATCATCAAACATATGAAGTCCTTAGAATTTTAACCATTTTTATCCTAGAAATGTTGTTAGTGGCACTATTACTACTATTGCAATTACAATCACTTTTCTAAATCATGACATGAACTTTTTTGTTTAGATTTAAAAATTCTAAAATTAACTATTTTAGTTCCTTTTGGCCAATTAACAAAAGCTTTTCACTAATTGGATGAGAATAAAGAGAATCAAAAGATTTGGCTTTGTGTTTAGATATATACCTCTTTGAGGGGCTCAAGGTTATTATCTTTTTGAATTTGCTTATAAAAAAAATAAAATAGAATAATGAGATAAACTTTGATTGATCAAGTCATCTTCGATCGGTGATTGATCGGATTTGGTCTAAAACAATTGAAATAGAAAAGATATAGAAAGAAAAAAGAGAAAAAAAAAATTTTAAATTTTATTTATTTACATGTGATAATTAATTTTTATGTGACGTGTCATACTAAAATTGATCAATTATCATCTCAATCTACGTATTTAACGTTATTAAAAATTTGACGTACATTGATAAATTAATTGAAATTTGAAGTACCACGTTGCATAATTTTAAATTACAGACATAATTTGCTATACTTGAAGGCTAAATATGACATTAACCCCAAAAAACAAAGAAAATATTTGAGCGTCTTTTGGAGTTTTTCTTGGATGACTTTTCCTGCTCTTTCTCTCACTTTCTCACTGTCCAAATAGGAAACCAGTGTTTTCTTGTTCTCCGAATTCCATTTCCTTCATGGACCCTGAAGTGATCGAGATTCCTCCGATTCCTCGCTCTTTTAAGTCTACACAGAAACAGGTCACCCCCAAGAAATTTCATTTTTTTTTTCTAAATTTTTTTTTGGCTTCGTTTAACTTCATTTTTTATAAAAATATCATTTCTTTGAATTTTGAATTTGAATAAATACAGTGATCGCTTATGTTGTTACTTTTGTTATGAGAATTTTGATTGATCGGTTCATTTTGGAATTGTATTGATATTATTTTTGTTTGGATTATTATTATTGATTTATTAGGGTTTAAAGTAGTTAAATTTAGGATTTTTAGAGTGAAAACTTATGGGTTCACTCATCACTGTGGGTTGGGACTTGGGACTATGTTCTTACAATCATGGTAGTTTAAAGTTTCCAAATTTATTCCATATTTAGACTTTTTTTTTTTTTTTTTTTTTTCCATTTTGAAATTTGGTTGGTAATAGAAGGGAGTAGCTGTTGTGGCAACTGTTGTGACTTGTAAGTGCCCTCTGCCCTTATTTGTTAGGGAACCATTGCTTGGAGGGGGCCAGAATGAACAGTTTGCGACAATGGCTCCTTCCTTTGGCCCCTGTTTCAGGAAAATAACCCGACTATTGTCCATTCAATAAGCATGCTTTGTAAAGAAGCCGGTGATTAGTGAGCATGTGTTCTCACTTGAAATCATTTTTATCCATGAACAAAACCACTTTGGGATACTTGTTTATCACTTAGTCACACCCTTTGGTGGATAATCTACTAATAGTAACCTTTTTTTTTTTGAAATGGGGGGCTTTGAACAATTTCCTTTCAGTGTGGAATTGTGTTATTGCCTTTTTATGTAATTTATAGATTAGTTACTGTTTGTTGGTGGGGTATAACATGGCTTCATTTCAGGTATTGTAAAAGGTTATGCTTCGCCTTAAATTTTGATTGCATATAGTTTTGTTGTCAAGAGGTGTTTGCTTTTGCTAGAAATATAAATGTAGTAGTATTATATGTTCTTTTAATAACTGGATGATGATAATTGATATAAATATAGATATATATATTAGAATAGATTTTTGAAATCAGTATAATTGGCTTCAAGATCATTTGTCGACTATGTTACTCGGACTCGGGTGTGAGTGTCGGACACGGGTATGTTCAATTTTTTCCAAGATTTCCATGTATTTGGAGGGTCCTTGGAGGATCATATCCCCGTACCCATGCCCAGATATGTGTCGGACACGGGTACTTCAAGAAAAATGAAGAGTCGGAGCAACATAGTTTGTCGATACTCAAATGTGGTTTTGGTTTATTATCAGGCAGTTTCTTAGGGCTTCTCTACTTTGTTTGTTTGAGCTAACTGAGATCAATTCAGATGGAAGTGCAGTATCCTTAGACTGAAAAAATTCTGAAGATAGCGTTCAGCATTTAATTTAATAGGGGTTAAATTCTGTAATTGCTCAGCTATAAGGTTTAGGTACAAATTAAGAATCTTCTCCCATGTTTGAGACTGAAAATGTCCTATAATTGTTAAAATGTGGATTTCGTCTATAAGGACTTTATATATGCATTGTCTTGCTTAAAAGTCTAATGAGCTTGATGTTGGACATGATCTTGTCTTATTTGAAAGTGGGAAAGAGCACACTAGATAGTCATATTTTTCATGGAGGATGGCCATAGATCGGATAGAATGTTGGAAAAGCATTTTTGTGGCTGACTCTACTATTTTGAGGTTAAGCTTTATATAAATTGAGTAGACAAACAAACTCCAAATCTAGCTATTCAGCAGAAAGAAACATCTAGTATACTACACAAGCTTCCTCGTTTGAAATAGAGACAAACATGGTTTTAGCAAAGCCTTACATTCTTTAAATGATTTTTTATTTTTTTATCAAGTTATGTGTTTTAACTGTTTTCTCACATCATTCTTGTTGCTCTGAGAAAAATATTCCCTTATCTCATGGGTTACTAGAAAATTTTTGTTTCATATCTTGGCAGGTTGTTATTCATGAAGTAATTGATGTGGATAAAGATGAAGATTCAACTGATATAATGATCCTTGACGAGAGAGTTGATGTACAGAACAAAGGGAAGGCAGTAAAAAGTAGCTCTGGTGTTTATAGTACTATTAAAGTTGAGGTAATGTGAGAGATTGGAGCGTTCTTGCAGTAGTTGCTGTTTATTGTGCCTAGCATCAAATAATGCAGATTTGGACCGATGATTTTGTTGTTTACTTTTTCCCCATTTTCTATGCAGGAATTTGTGGCTAAATCTCTTGGTTCAATTAACAAGGTTGAACCTTCTAAGCATTCTACCCAAGGGTCACATAATATATTTAACCTAGATTGTGATTTGGCCTACAATGATGAGTTTTTTGCTAACCATTACCTTAATGATTTCATTGATGTTGATGAGTATACCATGTTGCAAGCACATTTTGATAATGTTGATATTCCTGCTGGAGTAGAGGCATCCATCCCTTGGTTTGCAGATTTTTCAGAGAGTGAAAAGAAAACTTCTCATGGAAACATTTCATCAGGTGTTGATGGGAATGACCAATCTCTTTCGTCATGGTTATCAGAGCCTGCTCATATCAACAAGAAGGCAGCTTCAGTTAGTAACTCAAGTTTCCAGATCCCAGTGGATCCTTTGAGTCATTCTCCTGGAGGAGCAAGTATGTCTTCACCTTTGTTATTTCAAGAAGGTTCTCAAAGTAAGAAGTCAGCTACTTCGCAACATATATGGAATAGTCAAAATCTTCCATTTGGGCACTCGTTGCAGTCTTTCCAGGCTGATGGTTCAACTACTGGTAGTAATGTGAGTTACTCTGATGCAATGATGCTCCCTCAGGCAATAACTCCAGCTTATTGGGATCATTTTAATTCTGCTATACAGAAGCAAATTGGTGCTAGTAATTTGTTGCATTCAAACTTTCCTACACCTGTAGATGCAGTAAATCACACTGTGGTTGCAGAACCATCTGTGCCTTGGTGGCCACCCCCTATGAAACCGAAATATAGTTTCAATCAACATAATATCTATTCAACTTTTTCTGATCCAGTTGATGGTGCATATATAACGCCTCAAGAAGTGGCTGACATCAGAAATCAGAGAAATATAAATGAAGAAGATATCCTCGGTAAGCTCCAGCTTTTTAAACAGTTTGATACTGTTGAAGATTTTTCAGACCATCACTATGCGTCCAATGGTGCTTCAACAAAGCAGGTGACTAGCTTTTCAAGACAGTCTTCGTTTTCTTTGTTGTTATATTCTTAATTTTTCAACCAATAAGCTTGGTCTTTGTTAATTCTATTTGTGACAGCCAGCAAAGAATTGGGTAAAGAAAATTCAGGAGGAGTGGAAAATACTTGAGAAGGATTTGCCAGGTGAGTTTTAAGCATTATATTCTTCTCCGAGAATTTTCATTTGATAACTTGTTCTTTTTCAATAAATATGTCGTTTAGTGAATACTGCAAACTTGAATTCTGGCTTAAAATGCACATTAAGTTTTGGATGCAATATTAACAGCTGAGATCTTCCACTGTGATTGTAACAATTTCCTCTTTTGCTGATGAAATGTATAAATAATATTGTTTCTTACTTTATATCATTTTTATTGTTTCAACAGATACTATTTTTGTTAGGGTTTATGAATCAAGAATGGATCTTTTAAGAGCTGTAATTATAGGAGCAGAAGGCACTCCCTACCATGATGGTCTTTTCTTCTTTGATGTTTTCTTCCCAGCTAGCTATCCTAAAGCACCACCAGTATGTGATTGAGGGTTATGAATTTGAAATATTATATTGCATCTTGTATGTTCATATGATTCATATCTTCTGGTTTACATGTTTGGTCTGATGACTAGGAAATTGCTTATTTCAGCATGTTTACTACCACTCTGGTGGACTTCGACTCAATCCAAATTTGTATGGTTGTGGGAAAGTATGCCTTAGTCTTCTAAACACTTGGTCTGGTAATAAGAATGAGAAGTGGATACCTGGTATGTCAACCATGCTCCAAGTTCTGGTATCTATTCAGGCTCTAATCTTGAATCAGAAGCCTTACTTTAATGAGCCTGGTTGGGCACATCATAGTGGCACACCAAAAGGTGAATTATTGTCCCGGCAATACAATGAGGATACGTTTATCTTGTCACTGAGGACAATGATCTACTCAATGAGGAGGCCTCCAAAGGTAAGTCGAAAGAATTATTTTTTTGATCTTTCCATTAGTTTTAAGCTAGAGTGTGGTACTAATCACTTGCATTAACTTATTGATATTGATGATAATAAAGGGAAATTTTGTTCTGCAATGCAAGTTAGAATGTATAATAACCATCTATGTTACTCGGAATCGGGTATCAGTGTCGGATATGGGTATGTTCCGACGTGGGTATGTTAAATTTTTTCTAAGTTTTTCCATGTATTTGGGGGGTCCTTGGAGGGTCATATCCCCATACCTATGTCCGGATATGTGTCGGACATGGGTGTCGGACACGGATACTTAAAGAAAAATGAAGAGTCGGAGCAACATAGATAGCCATTGCTTCTCTTTGGCTTAAAATTCTAATAAAATCATGTTTGGCTGCAGCATTTTGTGGATTTTGTTGTGGGCCATTTCTACAGTCGTGCTCATGATATTCTTGTGGCATGTAAAGCATATATGGATGGTGCTCAGGTAGGTTGCCTGGTAAAAGGTGGTGTTCAAGATGTCGATGAAGGTGACAAGAGCTGCTCGCAGAATTTTAAGGAATCCATGGCTGGATGTGTAAATATGCTCGTGAAAGAATTTACAGTACTCGGAGTCGAGGACTGTGAGAAATTTCTTACTGCCCCCAAATGTCAAAATAATCGAGTCGATAATATTCCCAAGGCTGCAATATGAACTACTTCTCGAAATTAAAATTTTGAAACTTGACCACAATGGTTTTATTTATAAATATGCAATGTAGTTTAATTGATTTCTTATCAAGTAGTTTAGAATTGAGTTGAGGAGTGTCATGCTTTCATTAATAATAGGATGCTTACATATAGTTTCAACATTGTACATGGATGTATATAAGGATGGAGTTTATCGGTTCTTTTTCAAATTTTCAATCGTACGAAATCATTGTTTCATTACAGGTGCACAACTTAGCTCATATACTTGACACTAGGAGGGAATATACCTATGTTACTCGGATTAGGGTCTATCGGATACGGGTATGTTTGATTTATTTTAAATTTTTTCATGTATTTGGAAGGTCTTTGAGAGATTATATGTTCATATCTATATCTAAATATGCGTCGGATACGGGTGTCGGATACGGATACTTAAAAAAAAAAATTTGAAGAGCCGATGAACATAGGAATATACTTTTACATCCCTGCATTTGGTCGATCATTTGGCGCTGTGGACCTGAGGTGGCTCTGAACTATTGTTGGAAATTGATATGGTGTTCTGTTTTGTAAGTAATTGTATACAAGGATTTTGGGAAATCTTAATAAGTATTCTGGTGGTTTTCCTGCCGGGTTTGGATGCAATGTAGAAGTTTACCATTCTTTATTTCGTTTTCAGATCATTTAAATTCAAAATTTTGCCTTTTCTCTCATTGGAGGAGGTCTAAATTTTTCCTAAACAAAAATTTGTTTAAAACAGTTACATCAGACGATTTCAATTTTATGGATAAAAATAAGATTTAGCTAAAGCAGTGGCTAATGATTTCTTCTTCTTCAGTCATAATAACAACTTGATAGTATTTATTTTTGGGCTAGAAAAAGAGGTTGAAATTATTATAATCTCAGACAAGATGATTGATGTAAGAGAATTTTTTTATGAAAAAATAATTGATGGGAATGTGATTCTTATGTTTGGTATGCTAAAAACTGTTTACTTTTTTGGGAATGTAACTTTCCTTTGAGAGCTACTTTCTCACAAGCATTAGAATGTGATTTCTATGAGAAGTGATGGGAAAACAACTTTCCCATGTAGTTGGAAAGTTAAAAATGTTAAAACAAAACTATTCTCTTTCTATTTGATTTAAAATTATCAATTAAAATATTATTTTAAAATATTTATTAATAATAAATATTATTAAAATATTTAAATAATATTTAATTTACATCCAATCTTTTAATTTTTCAATTACTTGAGAGTAACTTCAAAATTTTATTATTAGCAAATATTTTTTATCATAAAAGTAACTCAAATTACCAATTGAAATATTATTTTTAAATATTTAATACAAATATTTGTTAATAATAAATATCATTAAAATATTTAAATAATTAACTTTTCAACTATATAAAAGTAATTTCGAAAATTTATTATTAACAAATATTTTTATCATAAAAATAACTCAAATTACCAATTAAAATATTATTTTTAAATATTTAGTATAAATATTTGTTAATAATAAATATTATTAAAATATTTAAATAATATTTAATTTGCATATAGTCTTTTAATTTTTCAATTACATGAGAGTAATTTCAAAATTTTATTATTAAATTTTTTTTATCATAAAAATAACTCAAATTATCAATTAAAATATTATTTTTAAATATTTAGTATAAATGTTGTTAATAATAAATATCATTAAAATATTTAAATAATATTTAATTTGCATCCGGTCTTTTAATTTTTCAACTACATGAGAGTAATTTCAAAAATTTATTATTAATAAATATTTTTTATCCTAAAAGTAACTCAAATTATCAATTAAAATATATATTTTAAATATTTAGTACAAATATTTGTTAATATTAAATATCATTGAAACATTTTAAAATTAATAAAATTTACATTTTTTTGATTATGGTAATTTCGGAAATTACCATCACATTTCCAGGATTTTAATCAGTATTTTTTCATGTATATCAAACGCTGTAAAGTTACATTCTCAGAAATCACATTCTCAGAAATCACATTCCATGAAATGTGATTCCTGAGAAAACACTAAACGATCCCCTAAACTTAGCTCATAAAGATATTGAACAAGGCAATTTCATAGAGTGAGACCCCAACTGCTACCTTTGGCCTAGTCCATCCAATCTAAAGGGGACAAGAGGAGAGAAAGAACTAGGGCTGAGAAAAAAATCGAGAAAATCGAAAATCGAAAATCGATTTGAATTGTAGTATTCGGTTTGGTTTCGGATCAATTTTATGAATTCGGTTCTAATTCGGTTCGATTAATAATTAGGTTTATTCAGTCTGGTTTGGTTTTCAGTTTATAAATTAAAAAATCACAATTATTCGAATCAAATCAAAATTTATTTTTAATTGGTTTTTTAATTACTTATTTATTTTTATAATATAAAAAATAAATACATTATTTCTAAATTAGTGATTTTTTAAAAAAAAATACTATGGAAAAAGATAAAATTTTAAAAATCGATAAACTGAATCGATTCGAACTGGTGGAATTCAGTTCAAATCGGTTCGATTTTTGATGCTATTCGGTTTGGCTTCGATTTGATTTAAAAAAAAATCAAAATACTATATATTAATCGCAATTTTTTTTTCAAAATCGAATTGAACCGAACTGAACTATATGTATGTCTACTTTTTTAACTTGTTGATAGTATATTCTTAATCTTGTTTGTCCGAAGAAACTCAAGCTTTATAGCTATGGATTCTTCATTACTTGTAAGGCTTCATGCTTTCTCTACGCTATTTTTCCTTTCATCTTCCTTCTACATGACAATGGTTTCTTGAACTGGAAGTCAAATCGACTACAGTGACCATTGTTCTTCAGTTGTCCCTGAATCAACTGCAACTTCAACTTCTCCTGAGTTTACCCTCTCCCCCTTTTCCATCAAGCCAAACTGGTTACTATTATGGTGGGGATAAACTATTTTATCCAGGCTCACCTCAGTACTCAACAAACTCCCAAGTTTTCTCATTGAGAACCCACCATGTATACAAAACTAATGTCGAGGATGTCTTCAAGATCGAAGCTAATCTGATCCTCCGAAGCACCAATGTGAAGCACTTTGAAAAGGGTTGGCCTCTGTCTCCAAGGAGGAAACCGAGGAGATTCCATGATAGGGCTTTGCGTTTCATTCTGGAAGGGTTTTGGGGTCAAGAGCTACTGGGAAGCTTTGCATGGTTGGATGGAGTTCTATTTACTCTAAGAAAGGTGATTTGCTCAAACTTGCAGATATTCTCAAACTAAATTATGTTAAGAATTCAAGTACTATCACTAGTTTGGTTACTGGAACTTTGGATAGCTTGTATCCTGTTATTAGGCTTGATTATTTCGATCCAATTTCCCTGCTGATGTTTCCTCAAGTAGGGTACAAGCACACCAAGGTTTCAAAGGAATCTGATTTTCTAATGGGACTAATGTTCCAGAGAACTTGTCTCTCGGCTTGCCTCTGAGTAGGACTATTTGTTCCTATGTTGCTCAGACTCTTTATTTTTCTTGAAGTACCCGTATCCGACATTCGTATCCGACGCATATCCCGAATGGGTATGGGGATATGATCCTCCAAGAACCCTCAAAATATATGAAAATCTTATAAAAAATTAAACCCGTGTTGGACACATACTCGTGTCCGACACACCCGAGTCCGAGTAATATAGATTTGTTCTATGTTTTTGAGTGGAGTCAATTTATTTGAACTGGAGTATGGAAACGGCTATGATTCTGCCAAGAATTGCAATATGTTTAGTGATGGTATTGGATATTTGCCACAAGTCGTGTTTTTGAGTATGATACCAGTGTTACAGAAGACAGACAAAGTATGAGATTTCTGGTTGAATTTCCTAGCAGTAGCTTTGTTCGAGTTTATCACTCTGTCAATTTTAGCACAACATTGGTTGGGGAAGGAACATGGAATGCAAAGAAGAAACGGCTATGCATTGTTCCTTGCCGAATCTTCAATGCGTCTACTTCCCTAAAGAATTCTCAACTTGGAGACTGTACAGTCAAGATAAGCTTGAGGTTCCCAGCAATCTGGTCCATCGGAAACACTGCTAGTGTTTTGGGTGAAATTTGGAGTACCAAAACTGTGAATGCTTCGGGTTACTTTGATAGAATCGTGTTTCGAGATGCTCAGAATGGACTTATAATTAATGGTTTGAAGTATGAGTATACTGAACTTGACAAAGTGAGGAAATCATTTCCTAAGAAGGATCCTATCAGCAAAAGGTGGCAACAATATCCTAATGCTATGTACGGGAACACGAATTTGAAAATTTGGATTTAGATTTGAATTTCATTAGCTATATAAATTGTGAGAATAAAATACATACATTATTTATAAATTAGTTAAGACTCAATATGATTATATATTTGAAAGGTATAAAAACATGAATTTCAAATTCACAAATAGCTATAGGTATTTCAAATTTACTACTAAATAGACATCCAATAAATTGATGGATTTGAAACATAATCATCAATGTTACTTTTACATGTGTTTTATTCACAATTTATACTATTTTTGAAATCTAAATCTAAATTTTAAAATTCAAATTTTCAAACGCAACTTAAAAGAAATTATAGGGAAATGAGTTTCAACATGTTAGTCAAAAGTTTTAGAGGAAAAATTGCATGGGGATTTTCATTTCCCCTCTCTTTTGGTGATCAGCCATTTCAGAGATTCCCCTATCTAATGCCATTGTCAAATATCAAGCCCATAAATTCTGTTTATGAAGCAAATAACAGTAGAACCAGTCCAGTCAATATCAGCTATCAATTAAGCATTACAATGCTAGCTGGTTTGAAATTGGATGGACTGGTTACTATATTTAATCTCTCTTCAGATATGAACTTGCGAGTCCAAATTTCTTCTGAGGGGTTTTATGATGATGAAACAGGAGATTTGTGCATGGTAGGCTGCAGACGTCTCAGGTTACATAATCACATATATTCAAATGATTCGCTCGATTGTGAAATTCTTGTAAATATTCAGTTTCCTCCTTTGAATGCAAAGAAGAGTAGGAGTTTTATCAAAGGAAGAATTGAGAGCAAGCGTGCAAAACCTGACCCTCTTTACTTTGAAACTCTGTACTTATCAGGAGCTGCCATTAGTAATGTTCAAGCAAGACAAGTGATTTGAAGAATGGACATGGAGATTATAATGGCTGTCCTGACGAATACTATTGCGTGTATATTCATAGGACTTCAACTCTTTCATGTCAAAAAGAACCCTGGTTTGCTTAATTCAATTTCACTTCTGATGCTTGTAATTCTAGCTCTTGGCTCCTTGATTCCTCTGCTGCTAAATTTTGAAACCTTGTTCTTGCAAAAGCCTAGTCGAAGAACTTTCTTGCTTCTAAGTGGTGAATGGCTACAAGTGAAAGAGGTGATTGTTAGGATTGTCACAATGGTGGCGTTTCTCCTACAACTTCGTCTTCTCCAGCTGACATGGACTGCTCGATGGTCTTATGAGAAGCAAAAGTCCTTGTGGCTTGCAGAAAAGAGGGGAGCTTTTGTCTCTCTCTCTCTCTATATATATATATATATATAGAGGAGGGATCCACATATACTAGTGTAAAACTAAATTAGTTTTACACACTTACATAAGTTTTTATACTTTTATATTTATTTAATCTGACCGTCATATTTCATGTTCTATTCATGTAGATCATGCAAGTGGAGTTTCGAGTAAATAAAAATATCTACTATTTGTTCAATATAAAAAACTTTCAACCGTTAAATATATATTAAAAAAGACACTATTCTCGATCGATATGATAGAGATATCAGATCGATTCGAAACTTTACGTGCACAACGAGTTCAATTATATTGTAAATTCAACGGTCGGTTTGTTAAAATATAAATCGAATAAAAAATTATGCAAGTGTGTAAAACTAATGTAATTTTACACTAATGTAAGTGGATCCCTCTTTTATATATATATATATATATATGTATGCATGAAAACGTATTTTATGAAATTGAAATATATCCACAAAAATCCATGTTTGGTAGGTAACATGAAGAAAACAAAGCATGCAAATCATAGTGTTTGAACAAGAACGATGTTATCCAAACTATTATATTTTAAAGGCCTTTAAATGAAACGTTTCTTTCTAATGAATGTCCTAAAAACGTTTGCTAGAATTTTTTTGTGTTTGCTAAAGGTCCCCTCTGCTAATGTAATAAAACACTAGGTATAGTTTGGAGAGGTGTCTATAGGCAGGTCAGGATTGAATAGTAAAAAGTTTATTTGTTTAGATCCGATTTAAAATTTTATTTTATTGTTTGAAATATATTAAAATATTAAAAATTTATTTTATATTAATATTTATAAATATTTATAATTAAATTTAAATAAAAATATTTTTATTGATTAAATAGTAATACCGACAGAATCGACCCAATTACACAATCCAAATAGGATCGGTCCAAATTACAAAATTCAAATTAGTTGAGTCGGATGAATAATTCGATCAGTGGACTAATTTAGTTTGAAATGAATGTAATATTTTTTGAAATCAAATACCCATTTTAACAAAACTTACTAACTAATACACTCATGTCACACTCTTTTTACGAGAAGTCGATAAAATAATAAATCTAAGTACTATACACAAAGATAAATTACTTGCAATGAATAGTCAATTAGTCATTAAAACAAGAAACTACTGTGTGTAGATTCGTCCCACGATGTTAACTTTAAACTTGATAAGTCAGAACAAAAAATGTGAGCCTATATAAGCTGATATATCTGGTAATACGTGTATCCGTATCGTGTTCGTGTATTTTTTCGTGTTATAATCATGTTTAAAATATTTTATATTTATATGAATTTTGACGTATTAATAATTTGTGTTATATAGATTTTGAATGTTTGTATACTCATGTCGTATCCGTATTTTTTTTCGTGTCGTATTGTGTTTTAATCATTTTTTTCGTATCGTGTTTATATTGTGTAATCGTATCGTATCCCGAAAGTGGTTTTGGTATAGTGAGAATGAATCTCCACCGTAGTAGAATCAGTCAACGAGCAAAATAGTATAAATTACAATTAATGTGGTCGGAAGTGGAATTATTCAAGGGTCGGACTATCCGTCCGACTCAATTTGGATCGAATCTGGATAAATTTTTTATCAATTTAGGTTCGCTCGACCTGAATTATTGTTCATCCAATAAAATTTTATTTTTATTTTTATTTAAATTTAATTATAAAAATATAAAAATATTAATATAAAAATAATTTTTTTAATATTTTAATATTTATAAACAGTAAACCAGGATTATGGATTGATCCGAACTTGATTAAGAGAAGAAAAAAAATCAAGTCTCGACCCGAAAAATGTGGATGAGTAATTTGATATAATACATAAAATTCTATGCGGCATGTTTGGCAACATGGCAAAAGGGGTCTCATAGTGTTTATAATACCTAAACAAAAGTCTTTAAAAATAGACTAAAAGTACTATATTTGCATTTTTTTTTTTGGTAATTGAACTTGTTAGGATTTAAATATTAGTCATAAATAAAAAAATTTAATAATTATATAATTAATTTGAAGTAACTAAGAAATAGATAACTATAAAAAAAAATATATTATTTGATATATTACTACCATTATTATTGATGTTCAATTATTTATTAACAATACTATTATTTGATATAAAAATAGTTTTAATAATTTTAACTATTAATTAATTTTATAAATATAATGCTCTAAAATTTTCATCATATATAAATTATAATCTAATGTTCTTAATTGTTATTTTTTTCTTCTCACTACAATTCACTTTACCGTCGTCGTAGTTTTTACAACCAAACACATATTTTATATTAATTTTAATCTAACTGTTAAAGTAACTAATCTCACATCTATCGATGTTTTTAATTTTATCGAAATCAATTTTACGACCGATTCAAATGGAGCCTGAGCCAATGACTTACAGAGCTACCTACCTATGATTCATGACAAGCCCCTACATATTCTTTAAAGAGACTCAAGCTAGTCAAAAACAAATTCCCTAGAACAAAAAATGGCTTATTTTGCCTTATTTGGAGGGTTTTTGATGATTTCTTGTCCTTTTACTTAGTCTTTCTTTGGCTATGAAATGAATTTTGATTCAACATGTCGCACGTTCTCCCTCATTTTACTTTGATTTATATATTTTGTTTTCAATTATTTGGTCATATAACCATGAAGAACGTGGACAAGGCATTGCATTTATTTGTTGAGTAAACACACATAACAAGTAAATAATTCATACTCCAACTACTAATTATTTGTTATCTTTCTTTTTAGAAAGATTCAAATTTAAGGTTCATTTTCTTTTCTTTTTTAATTTTCTTAAATATAAAACAAAATTTTTCTTACTAAGCATTATTTAAAAAGGACTAAAATAAAAAATTCTAAATTTTATTACTTTATTTAGGTAAGTTTTTAATTTTTTTTTTGCACCTAAATAAATTCTTAACCTTTAATTTGTACCTAAATAAATCATTCACCTTTAATTTGAATTTAAATAAATCTTTAACCTTTAATTTGTACATAAATAAGTCTTTAGCATAAATCAATCTTTTATTTGAAATAAGAACTTATTTAAAGACAAATCAAAAGATGATGGTTTATTTGAATACAATAAAAATATAAAAACTTATTTAAGAAAAACAAAATAATTCATTCTTGTTTTAATGTTTTAGTCTTTAAAAACCGAATCTCGCATAATGAATGCATTAAAGAAAATCCATTGCTATATTAAAATGTTTTTAGAAAAAATATTTAGATTTTAGAAATAAGAAATGGGCATCCCTTAGATTTTTGTTGTTTGTTAAGTAAAGTACAAGTGTAGTAGTCATTATTACTTTAGTGAGAATTGAAAATGTATGGCTTGTTATTGTCCAAGTCTTTTTGGTGGTTTCTAAAAACATGGAACTTACCATTGAAGAAACATAATTATAGGCTAGTTTGCGTTGAAAAAATTTGGGTTGAAAAAAAAAAATTGGGTTAAAAAAAGTGTTTAAAAAATGTGATGAAAAAAATGTGATTTAAATTTTTTTTTAAATGTTTAGCATTGCTGTGAAAAAATGTTGTAAGAAATTGAAATGTCAAAAAAAATATGTTTAAAATAATAAAAGTGTAGAGATGTAAAGATAATAAAGTCATTTTATCTAAAAGTTAACTTTTAAAGCCCAAAAGCTATACTTTTTGGCTTTTTGGTTTGGCTTTTCAAATCATGATTTCAACAGCAGAAGCCAATTTTTTTTATCTGTTTAGTATTGCGTTTGCGGTGAAAAACAACTTTTAACCTCAAAAACTATATCAAAAATAATGTTAAACGAGGCTTTAATCCCATCATTTTTCATACACTTAAGAGTCATAGCTCACGAAAACATTAAATTCGACATGCCTATGACAATATTCAAACATCCTCGTTTTTTTCTTTATACATTCATGAAAATTTTCGATAAATTTTGTTATGCCCAATAATTATTAAAATTAAAGGTTCAATGTATCCAAAAAAAAATTAAAAGTTCAAAATCAGGTCCAGCTATTAAACAGGTGAACCTATTAGTCAAAGAAAGATAACTTTAATCATTATTAGATGCATATCATTTCATGTATAAAATATGTAAGATAAGGACACAAAAATTTAAAATTTTATTAATTTAAGTATCGAATCATATATAAAAGTCCAAATTCTGACATTCATTTGGCTGTTCTTTCTCTCTTAACCAATCTTTACTGTTTAACCTCGATCTTAAATCCTTCATCCTCAACCCAAAAAAAATCAACAAATCTAATTATTTGAATTTGCTTTTGCATATAAAAAAAAGAGTAATATAACCATTACTGTTATAACGACGAAAATGTTAAAAAACAAAATAAAATTGAAAATTGTGATATATCTCATCATTAGTTTTGACATAATAAATTTTAGGGAATCAAATCTAGATTTTTTTAGATAACGTCTAGATTATAGGTGTCTATAGCCGAGTTGATCGAGTTTGGATCAAGTTTAAGTATGATATCAATATATATTTATTTGTTTAAATTTGGTTTTGACTCGATAATTAAGATCTTAAATTTTGTCTAAATCTTTCTATATTTATAATGGATAATCAATACTAAATCTGCTCAAGGGTCGGGTAGCCCGTCCAACTCGGCAGGCCTGGCTCGTATTGGGCCGGGCCTGGGTGAGCAATTTTGTGCTTCGGCCCGGCCCAACTTGAATTACTGTTTATGGAATAAAATATTATTTTTTATTTAAATTTAATTATAAAATATATAAAAATAAAAATAAAAAATAAATATCATTTTATTAATTATGAACAATGATTCGAGCCCGCGGATGGATCCGAGCCCGCCCAGGGTGGGTTTGGACAAGAGACTTGAAAATTTTTCGGGACGCAACCGGCTCGGTCCATGAGCAAGTCTAATCAATACCGGTCCATATTATTTTTAAATATATATATATATATTCTTTATTTAATTTTTAATAATTTTATCTTTTTATATAAAAAATTTAACATATTTTCTAACGTTTACACTATAATATTATATATTTATTTTTTATATAATATATATTATATAATTAAAAAAAAAATAAGATGGATCGAGTCAAGACCTTAGATGTTGGAGTCAAGATTCGATTTTTTTTTTTTTTTTTAACAAACTCATTTTTTGAACCTAATATAAAAATATCATTAGAATAAATGTTATAAAAAGACTTTAATGAAACTCCAATATTAAAATAAAATAAAAAATTTGCATCCTCCTCATAGACAAAAAGACTTTTTCTAATTTTCATACTAATAATGACATCATCAAAGGGTTTTAATGAGATTTCTATTTTTTTTTGTCCTTTCCTCTCTCCCTCTCTATTTATATTCATTCCCCTGCTTTCAACTAAAGCAGCTCCTCTGTTTTTTCACAACAAACAAACAAAACTCAATTTACTTTTTTTTTTTATTTTTTTCTTCTTCATTTTTGCAACAATGGAAAACAATGACAAATCTCCAATCTCAATTTCAACCCCATTTTCTTATTCTCCATCTTCTTCTTCTTCTTCTTCTTCTTCTTCTTCTTCTTCTTCTTCTTCTTCACCTCCTTCTCAATATTTACAAGGTTTTCCTTCTCCTAACAGTTCTCATCAACTCCCTCCACCACCATCACCACCACCACCACCAGCTTCTCCTCCTCCTCCTGCGGTTGTTCTCAGCCCTTGTGCTGCCTGCAAAATCCTTCGCCGCCGCTGCTGCGCTGAGAAGTGTGTTTTAGCCCCTTATTTCCCTCCAACTGAGCCTTATAAGTTCACCATTGCTCATAGAGTTTTTGGAGCTAGCAACATCATCAAGTCCTTGCAGGTAATTTTTTTTTTCAACTTCTTGTTTTAAACCCTTTTATCAATCTGTCATTATTGAAAAAGGTTTTTTTTTTTTTTAATTTATCAAAACCAAGATCAATATATTGATTTATTTTAGCAGATTTTTCTTTTTTCCTGTTTTATTCTATAAAAAAAAAAAAGAAAAAAAAATTGAAAAAGGGTCACACTGTTCCTTGTCAAAGGGTCTAGACTTTCAATTGCCAAAAAAATGTTGAACTTAACCGTTTATAAAAGTCAGTCAAGATTAACTTATCCCAAAAAAAAAAAAAAAAAAAAAAAAAAAAAAAAAAAAGTCAGTCAAGATTACAAACATGTTCCAATACACATTAAGGACCAACCATTTAAAACAATTTATTTCTAGTTATACTAATAACTCTGGAGACCCTTACACAACAATGCGAGATGTATTTTGATCTTAAAATCTCACAATTTTGTTCACGAAAATGTCTTAGAAGTAAAGCTCTTTATGGGTTGGGTTAGAATGAAAATTTTTGCTTGCCCGAGTCGGATTTAAAATATTATTTTTATAATTAAATGTAAATATATATTTTTTACGTGAACAATAATTTAAATCGATCTGAATTATTAAAAATTAGACTTGTCCAACTTGTGAACAAATCTATTTACAAATACAGTTTTAACTCTATATATATATATATATATATATATATATATATATATATATATTACAATAACAAAAAAAAAAAAATAAAGGAAAAAAATCAAAGTTGACTAGCTTATAAGGGCATGCATCATATTGTCTACAAAAGGCATCATTGCAAGTGCAATGCTTGTACTTGGTTCCAAATAGACCTGTTAAAAGACCGAGTCTCGAACATGAATTTTGTTAATTTTAATCGATCTAACTCGAATTATTGTTCATAAATAAAAATATTTATTTACTTAAATTTAATTATAAATATTAATATAAAAATATTATTTTCAACAATATTATGGGCTTTCATATTGATTCGGGTTTGGCTCGAACCAAACCTGATTAAAAAAAAAAAATCGAACCTCGGCTCCATCCATGAATAGATCTAGTTTCAAATTTTTTTTTTCTTCATTAAAATGTTAAATTTCTGTCCATTATGCTAACAAAATTGAAAATATTCTCAGGAACTACCAGAGTCCCAAAGAGCAGATGCAGTAAGTAGCTTTGTTTATGAGGCCAGTGCTCGGATTCGGGACCCGGTTTACGGCTGCGCCGGAGCAATTTGCCAGCTTCAAAAACAAGTCAGCGACCTCCAAGCACAACTGGCTAAGTCACAAGCTGAGATTTTGACTCTTCAATGCCAACAATCCAATTTACTTGTCTTAATATTGGAAATCACACAATCTAAAGAACCCATTTCTCAGCTGCAGCAGCAACCTTACACTTACACCATTGACACCAGCTGTTATCTTGATGATAGTAATCTTGCTTCAGCTTGGGAGCCTCTTTGGACATGAAGAATATATAGTCAGAGAAATCTTAGATTTTAAGGGCAAAAAAGAAATAAAATTATGGATTTATTGTTTTAGGGTTTATTTTTTATTGAGGTATCTTCGTAAAATTCACTGTCAATGTATAGAACTATACACTTGTAGACACCTAATTTTGTCCGGACCACTAAACAGGTATGTTTTTCTCCCATATTGATGTTTCCGAGTATAAAAAGACTGTTTTCATCCTGCAGGTGGTACTCCGAGACTTAGTTTAAGAGGGCGAGCACAAAAAGTCAAACTTCAAAAAAAGTCAACCACGAAAAAGTCAAACCCAAAAAAGTCAACCCTAGAAAGTCAACTACTGAAAAAGTCAACCCACTTTCAAAATCAAGATTTTAAGTTCAATTGAAAAATGGAGAAAGAATTTTGATAATCCGAGGTCTACATTGAAAGATATGGACTTCGGAAGTTGGGATTTGGAGATTCAGTAGAAAAGAAACCCTAATCCGAGAAATTTGGGGAAAAGTGCTTAAACGATCAAACTGGTCGAAATTGAAGGTTCCAAATGAAAGATAAGCACTGACTACGGGTAATGGAGGAGTCACTTGCAAGAAAAACCGAGAGAAAAGTCAATCCGGGAGAAAACCGAGAATTAGGGTTTTAGTGGATTTCGGTGAAATCAGGAAGAATCACAGAAATGGCCCGACTTGGTAAGACCAAAGCCCCCAATGGATGAGGAATGATTAAAAAGGATGGCCCAAGGCTCAGATTGAAGAAAATCTGAAAATTGGACTTGTTTTGAGCAAAACCGGGTTTCGGAGGTTAAAGGGTAAAATTGGAAAATTTTGGGAAAAATAGAAAATGGACTCCGAAAATTATGGAAAATTTGTCAATCTCATTCTTAAATCATTTGAAGGAGATTGGCGAAAGAAAATCTTGATTCCGAGTTCGGTTGCAAAATGGCCAAATCCTGGGCTTCTTATGCAGTAATTCAAAAAGGAAAATCCCGGAAAAATAGCAAATGGACTCCAAAAATTCTGAAATTTGGCAAATCACAATTTTAAATTATGTGGAAGAGATTGGCGAAAGAAAGTCTTGATTCCGAGTTCGTTTGCAAAATGGCTAAATCCCGAGCCTCCTATGCAGTAATTCAAGCCGATAAATCCCGAAAAAATACCAAATGAGCTCCAAAAATTATGAAAAATTCCAGATCACACTTTTTAATTATTTTGAAGAGATTGGTGAAGAAAAATCTTGATTTGGAGCTCGTTTAAAAAATGGTAAAAAGTAGGGGCATAAAAGGACGTTTTGGGAAGAAAAAATCCAAATAAATAGCAAACGGACTCGGATAATTTTGAAAACTTCCAGAACTCAATATTTTATTATTTTGGAAGTATTAAAAAAAGAAAAATTGAATTTGGAGCCCGTTTGATATTTATTTTGCATCCGGGGGGCAAAATGGTCGTTTCACCCAAGCAACCGAAAAGGGCTTCTTTGGGCCTTTCAAAAATCAGAGCTGGGCTGGAAAAGAGAAGTGCTGGCCTGCCCAAGCCCAAAGGAAGGAGGAAGCTTAGGATTTTTTCAATCAAGTGATTAAAAATCAAGAGTTAAGTTAGAGATTTTCATTTTTGAGCCTAAGTCCCAATCCCACATCCCTTTGTAATGTCAAGCCAAGGAGGTGCTCACCTTATAAATAAGGAGTCTTGGCCTTTGGTTGAGATCACCCACTACCCCTTGTGAGATAGTCTATACACTTGTATTAGGATTATCCGGGTGGTGAGTCATAGTGTTTTTGTTGAGAGGGTTTGTAGCTTAATCCGTTCAAAAGCTACTTTGAGGGTTTGTAGCTTAATCCGTTCAAAAGCTACTCTGAGGGTTTATAGCTTAATCCGTTCAAAAGCTACTTGTGAGAGGGTTTGTAGCTTAATCCGTTCAAAAGCTACTCTGAGGGTTTGTAGCTTAATCCGTTCAAAAGCTACTCTGAGGGTGTATAGCTTAATCCGTTCAAAAGCTACTTGTGAGAGGGTTTGTAGCTTAATCCGTTCAAAAGCTACTCTGAGGGTTTATAGCTTAATCCGTTCAAACGCTACTTTGAGGGTTTGTGTCTTAATCCGTTCAAAAGCTACTCTGAGGGTTTATAGCTTAATCCGTTCAAAAGCTACTTGGTGAGTTTTCATTTTAAAATAATGTTTCTTGTTCTTCCTTCATTTCCTTTCTTAAGTATATTTTTCTTACATTTTGTTTTTACAATAAACTCACCATGGCCAAATGGCCTACATTATTTATTTTAAGTTGTTGTTTTTGATTCATTTTACCATGTTGTTTATGCTATTTTCTTTATTTTTGATGTTTTAAATATTATGTTATTTCATGTTCTTAAGTTATATTTAATTTGGTTGCTTTGTTTGTTGCCATTTATGTCTTAGATATCATGTTTTTGCATTTTTAATTTTCTGTTTTCATGTTGTTTAAATTTGAGCATGTTTTAAAGTTAGCATATTAAGTGTTTGTGAAAATGCTTGTGTGATTTTTGTGTTATGACTTAGTTTTTCATGCTAGCATACCAAGTGTTTGTGAAAATGCCATTCATGTCTTAGGTCTAGGTTACATTAAATGTCATGCAAGTTCATGTTAGGTCTAGGCCATATTATTTGTGTCATGCATTTTCCTTACATTTAGGTTTAGATCCATGCATTTCATGCATTATGTTTGCTGCATTGTTTCATGCATTTCATGTTCATGCCACTTGAATAATGACTTGAGCCAATTAATGGTTCAAGATCATGCTCTCTTGAGCACACTTGTGGAAAATTAAGTTTGTCAAATTGATTATTCTACCTTTGTGATTTTTTTTACTTAGCCAATTTTTATCTAACTTTCAAAAAGTCCTAGCTACTGCTTTCAAGTCATTTTATGAGTTTCAAATATTTTTATTTTGATTTTTAAATGATTTTATCAAGGACAAAAAAAAAATGTGTTGGCAAAGCAGTTTTTTTCAGTTTTTTTTCAAAAAACTCGTACATCTCTGATTTTTCTGGGAATTCATCTTTGATCAGAAAATTAAGAAAATTTTTCCTCGTGTAGTTTTACATGTCCTGAGTCTCCAGTATTTTTTTTAGAATTTTTGGAATTTTTAAAAATAGGATAAAAAATCGTGGATTAAAACTGGACAGTGAAGTCAGAATTGATTTTAAAGAAAAATAAAGCAGTTTTTTCTCCTCCAAAAACTCGTACATCTCTGGTTTTTCTGGGAATTCATCTTTGATCAAAAAATTAAGCCGATTTTTCTCGTGTAGTTTTACAAGTCCTGAGTCTCCAGTATTTTTTTCAGAATTTTTGGAATTTTTAAAAATAGGGTAAAAAATCGTGGATTAAAACTGGACAATGGAGTCAGAATTGAATTTAAAGAAAAACCAATTTTCTGTTTTGGTTAATCTACTTAGAGTGGGCTGATTAGGAGGGTTAGCTACTGACTTAGGGTGATTTCTAAGCCTTTTAAACTCTAAAAATTGTTTTTCAAGTCCCGGGCTAAGGGTAGTCAAGTCCGGATTTTTTAAACTTAGGAAATTAGAGCCATTTAAAAATTTTTAGCCCAGTTTTTATTGTTAATTCAAGCTTTTCAAAATTGTTTTCAAACAATCACAAAGTATTTTGGTTTTAGAATATTTAATTTGACATATTTTCCTAAGGTAGCCGGATATCTTTTTAGATATACGGATTTCCTTAATTAAAGGAAAAAATACATTTCATGCATTGCATTTTTATTTTGATGCATATTATATGATAGCATTATTTTATTCCATGTCATTTAAATTATATGCCATATCATTCATGTTTGCCATGCCATTTAGGTTGTATTATATTATTTAGATTTTGCTATGTCATTTTATTTATGTCATGCATATACATATTCATATCTTTTAAAATGTTTTCAAAAGGATAATGATTTTTCAATAAAAAATAAAGATATTCCCGAGTTAAAATAATTCATGAGTTCTCTACCGGGTTTGCTGGAGGGAATATCATCAATTATCATTAATAAAGGAATATCTTTCTTTCAAAAAAAAAAAGAGAATGATTCGGAAAGTTTTTCAAAACTAATAAAAATTTCTATATTTTGCCATGTTTGTTGGGGAATATAGGAAAATTTTGAATTTATAAATTCCGAATCATTTTCAAATAAAAATTGAATTATTTTTCTTTAAATTGGGGATTAACTTGAAATACTAAATTTAAAACCAATCTTTACCGAGACTTGAGATAATACATGATTAATAAGGTACCGATTTATACGGGCGTTGTGGGGGTGCTAATCCTTCCCCGCACGTAACCGACTCCCGAACCCGCTTCTTTGATTTCTCTGGTTTTAAAACGCAGACTTGAAATTGGTTTTTAAAATGTTTTAATTAATTTTTAAAATATTTATAAAACCGGTTTTAATAGGTGGCCGATCACACCTAGCTAAAAAAGATTGGTGGCGACTCCATGTCTTTTTTAAGGTCATTTTCAAAACCTTAATTTTTCTAGAGGAATTAAGTCGACTTTTCCTCGATTTTTTTTTTTAAATGTCACGCCTAACGAATAATAAAGTCTTGCGATGAGACTCGTCGTTATTTTTTTAGGTTGCGACAGCTTGGCGACTCCACTGGGGACTATTAGAGAGTCAGGCCTAGAAATAGTCGTGTGTTATCAAAGTCTCAGTTTTGGTTGGTTTAATTGGTATTTAATTTTAATTCCCACATTTTTCTAATAAAGAGAATTTTGAAAATAATAAAATGTTTTTAAAAATGTTCATTCTCATGTGCATGCATTTTATTATTGTTCTCTAGTTATTTAGGTTGTATATTATAATTGCTTGTTGGTTAATGCGTTACACTATTCTTGAATGTTTTAATTGCTAGGGCATTTAGAATAAGGTTTGTAGAATAGGTAGTGAAAGGTTTGTTATTCCTCCACACACACTACACGTGCATTTGCATAACATGAATCCTCTACCCGGGTTCCGTCCTTTTAAGTGGAAGTAAAGTAACTAAGCCTTCGTGATTGATCCTCCGTATGGGCTAGTGAAACACCTTCGGAGTATAAAGTACCTAATGCCTTCGTGATGATCCTCCGCATGGGCATAGGAAAATATACTCTAACGAATTGAACCCGCTTTTATCGGGGTGCCTTACTAGCCTTCACCGGCGACAGTGAGGAACAATTCGGGGCCTTAGAACCAATTCACCCTCATATAGTGAACCTAGGCGAAGCCATGCCGAATTTCCGTTAGACATACCGAAAATAGGAACACATGGAGGGACATTTCTAAACTTTTTGTTACCTATTTTACACTCCGAATAAGTGTGGTAGATCGGGCAACGATGTACGTACATCGCCCGTAATAAATGTGATACTCCGCCTCGATGGCATCGTGATGCCTAAATAAGCAGATATTGCTGGGGCAGATGTTCATTAGCTGTTTTAAAAAAAAAAAAAATCTTTTTTCAAGCATTTTTGCATGTTGCACATTTCATGCATGTGTGAATGGGGCATATACATTTTTGGTTGTATTATTGATCTCATTCTTTGCAATAAACAGTTGGTAATTTAATTTGATGATTTCATAAAACCGGTAGTGTCACATGAACATTTGCATATTGTACCATAGTAAGATCCACCCTGAAATTCTTTTGAAAATGATGTGATTGGTTTATCAAAAAAAAAAAAAAAAATTGGAGGTAAATCTTGCATAATGAGATTTTTGAATAACCAAGATTTAGGTCCCACCAATTTCGTGTAATCATTGATTTCTTTGTATATACCTTTGTGTTAATTCATTTATTTTTGCATGTATCATTTTGACATCATGTTATAGTCATAGCATGCATGGTCATTCATTGTAAGATACGTTTATGACATGCATGGTCATTATTTGTATATACTTATGTATCAATTTATTCTTTCTTTACATGCATCATGTTGGCATCAAGTTGCATTCATGCATTCATAGTCAGCATGATTTTTTCTGTATATATCCATATATCAATTTATTCTTTCTTTACATGCATCATGTTGGCATCCAGTTGCATTCATGCATTCATAGTCAGCATGATTTTTCTGTATATATCCATTATCAATTTATTTTTTCTCTATATGCATCATGGTAGCATCAAGTTGCATTCATGCATTCATAGTCAGCATGATTTTTCTGTATCTATTCATATATCAATTTATTCTTTCTTTACATGCATCATGTTAGCATCAGGGTGCATTCATGGCATACATAGTCATCATGATATGCTCATGCATTAATTTGTCATATTGGCATCAGGTTGTGTTCATGACATACACGGCCAGCATGACTTTCTTTGTATATACTCTCTGTCAATCATTTATTCTTCACATGCATCATAATTGACATTGTGTGGCATTCATAGTGTATATGATCATTCATTGAGAAATGCATTTGGAACATACATGGTCATTCATTGCATATATCCATGCATTGGTTTTTCTTATTCTTTAAATGCATCATGTTGGCATCGTGTTGCATTTATAACATACATGGTCAACATGTTTCCACTGTATATGACCACACATAACTTTGTTTATCCTTCACATGCATCAAATTGCACTCATGAAATTCATAGCTCATTCATCATGAAACACATTAATAAGATGAAATAGAAATTGGCTTAGCTTTGAAGAGTTTTCTTCGTCAGCTAAAAGCTATGACCCCAACAGCAAGTGCGAGTATCATATTGGGGCAATTGGGCATTCGACTAAAAATGCAGAAAACTGAAGAAAAGAATTGAGGGTCTTGTCCACAATGGCATTTGGATTCCAGAGCTTCTCGAACATTGGAAATCTGTTTTACCATAGATTGATTTCCTCTTGAAGAATTTTGAGGATAAGATTTGTTATCTTTGAAAGCATGTCAATAGGAGCATTCTGATGCATATTTTTCTATACACTTTGATGATGAAAGCTCTTGTCTCATGATGACATCTACATGAAATAAATAAATTTTGAATTTTAATATTTTGTGTTCATTTTATTTTAGCAATAAATTTGAAATTGTAAAAAAAAAAAAAAAACAAACAAATGAAACTTTGAGAAAATTTGTGGTACACAATAAATAAGTGGTTTTCACATGAAATAATGAACAATCTTGAGAATATTGATGATCATTGTTAGAAATGACCCAATACCTTCAGCCTTCTCTTTTAGGCTTTCCTAAGCCTAAATCCTTTGAACCGAGACCACTTGAAAGACCTAATGCTTCAAGGAATATGAATGATTTGACTTCATAAAACCATTGTCATCACAGAATAAGCAAAGACTTAGATCTTAGTCTAGGCTATGAACAAAGGAACGAACTTTTTGAAAATTTTCAAATTCCTTGAAAATCAAACAAATGAGACATTCTTTCAAGAATCCAGATTTTGATAATTTGGTGTGTGTCAGGATTGTGCTAAAACCATTCATGACATTTCCCAATGACCACAAAACACTAATTGCCCAGACATCACTTCATGATTGACACCTTGGGGCACAATGATTAAACTAGATTATCCCTTGTCCCAGAGAAAACCTGCTTTTGGGTCATGTTTTCCTTGTCTCTTCAAAGAACTCAGATTGGAAACTCAGCCTTTTCAAAACAGACCTAGACTTGCCATGTTCCTCGTTGATACAAATTCGCATGGTTAATCAAATTGGGGCATCATATGTGGAAATGATGGATACATAATGAAGAAGGATGGGCTAATGCATGAATCATTGGGGGCATGCGACGAAAAAAACAAAAAAAAAAAAGAAAAAAAAGAAAAAGAAAAATCATGATATCATGCATATGAGAATTCAGATGATTCCAAAGTGCAAAATGAAATTCTGAATATCTATTTCCCCTGAGGATTGCTTTTCAATGAGAATATTTAGGCTTGATATGATGAATGGCCATCTTTCATATCCCTTTCACAAGAAAAAAATTATTATCCATAGTCACCCCTTTTGAGCCAAAAGAATTCTTAATTCTTTGAACCCTGATCAAGGATTACCCTCTACACTGGGGGGCAAATGCGAGGAAAGATCTTTTCAAAGATCATTGAGAAATGAGTGACAGCTCAGGGACAGACACAAAGCAAATGGAGTCCCGAATAAATACGGGCGCACTCTGTCAAAGAAAAAAGAAGAGGAAAAGATGACGAAATGAAAGCCAAGAAAAACAAACAAAAAACACAATAAAAAAATGTGTGTGAAAGACATGGCAAATTGAAAGCCAAAAGCAAGGAAGAAAAAGAGCAAAATCAAAAAGAAAGAAATGTCCAAGAAGAGACACATGCTTCAAAGAAAATCCTCTTCAAGAAAGGATCCTTGATCTGATTACCCTCAAAAACATATTTTGGGCCTATTTATCCTTTCTTTCTGAACCCTGAACCATGGCCTACATTACGTGCTTTAAAAGTCCATTTTGATCAAGCATGAATGTTTAATTTGAAGGGTTTTCCTCAGATTTTATCCCATCTCATCAAATTTTCATTTCACTAAGGAAGAATTTAGAATTCTCAAGTAAAAAAAAAAAAAAAAGAGAAAAATTGAAAAGAATGGGACTCTAGGGCGAAAACCCAAAAAAACGGGCGGTCTAGAGTAGAATGGGAATTTTCGATGCCATCGATGATAGTGCCGATACCCCAAAAGAAAAGATCTTATTAAAGGAGTGGTCATCGAGGAACATCTAGGAATTCCTGAACCCCCCAAATTGTCAGCTCTCATTCGGAGGATTGTCTTCAAAAACTGAAACTTTGTTCCCAAGATTAAACTTTCCGGTTTAAACATCCCAGCCAATCTTGATGCTTGACAAAATGCCTTGATATGGAAACTAAAAGAATGTTGAATTTGTTTGGTTCTCAATGAATTCATGATTTATAAAACTGTTCCATTTGTGAGCCTAGAAGGGATATACATTTTTGTCATGAAGTTTTCCTGGAAAAGCCAGAATCTTGTTATACCAAGCCTTGCCAATCCCAGTTGAAAAAAAAAACAGATTGATACTTAGAGAAATTTCTAACAACGATCATCAGTCTTCAAAAGATTTGTACATCGCACATTGTGGGGTTAATATTTTTTGTTCAGAAGTTTTCAAAATGCGAAAACAAATAAAGAGATTTTTTTGAAATACCCATTTTGATGTTGGCATGAGACAAGGATTTTTCTAACTCAAAGGTGTAGAACTGCCAGGATAGGTCTTGACTTCCAGATATGAGAAGAAGAAATAGAACCCGGTTCAGATCTCTGTTGATGAAAGTTTGAAAATTGTTGGGGCAAAGAGAATAGCCAAAATGAATTGAAGATATACTCTGATTTGAAGAGGAAAAATGAATTTGAAAGGCTAAGCCAAAGTCTAGAGGAACAACCGGGGGCATTTGCATCACTCATGAGCACTCATCTCTCTATCAAGCTTTTGCATCTACACAGTGTCGGCAAGCATTTGCATCATTCATGGGTATTTGCATTGGCATTATTCCATAAGCATCTGTATTTTACCTTTACATTTACATTCTTCATGGAATTCGTATTTGTGTCATCTCAAACAATTACATCATTTCTAGAATCATTGCATTTTCATTAATGTGTGGTAATTGTAGTTACACCATTCATAAACCAGTTACATGAACACAATTAGTAGGGGCATCTGCATCATGAAATATGGGCATCAATCCAAGTCATTTACATTTGCATTAAAGATGTTTGCACCAGTTTAAGTCATTTCGTATCTTATTCAACATATGCATTTGCATCAAAAAGCATTCGCATTTTCTCGAAATCTTTAGGTTAATTTTCAACAATTCTTCAAAGACAATTTCTAAGACCTCCGGGCATAATTTTCAATTTTTAAGACCTCCGGGCATAATTTTTCAATTCACAGGTAAGACCTCCGGGCAACATCTTTAAGACCTCCGGGCATAACTTTTTCAGGGGTAAGGCCTCCGGGCGCCAATTTTTAAGACCTCCGGGCATAATTTTCAATTTTTAAGACCTCCGGGCATAATTTTTCAATTCACAGGTAAGACCTCCGGGCAACATCTTTAAGACCTCCGGGCATAACTTTTTCAGGGGTAAGGCCTCCGGGCTCCAATTTTTAAGACCTCCGGGCATAATTTTCAATTTTTAAGACCTCCGGGCATCATTTTTAAAGTCGCATACAGCGCATTTCTTCCAAATTATGGGTAAGGCCTCCGGGCACCATTCTTAAGACCTCCGGGCATCTTTTTTAAAGTCGCATACAGCGCATTTCTTCCAAATCACGGGTAAGGCCTCCGGGCACCATTCTTAAGACCTCCGGGCATCATTTTTAAAGTCGCATACAGCGTATTTTTTTCAAATCACGGGTAAGGCCTCCGGGCACCATTCTTAAGACCTCCGGGCATCATTTTTAAAGTCGCATACAGCGCATTTCTTCCAAATTATGGGTAAGGCCTCCGGGCACCATTCTTAAGACCTCCGGGCATCATTTTTAAAGTCGCATACAGCGCATTTTTTCAAATCACGGGTAAGGCCTCCGGGCACCATTCTTAAGACCTCCGGGCATCATTTTTAAAGTCGCATACAGCGCATTTCTTCCAAATCACGGGTAAGGCCTCCGGGCACCATTCTTAAGACCTCCGGGCATCATTTTTAAAGTCGCATACAGCGCATTTCTTCCAAATTATGGGTAAGGCCTCCGGGCACCATTCTTAAAACCTCCGGGCATCATTTTTAAAGTCGCATACAGCGCATTTCTTCCAAATCACGGGTAAGGCCTCCGGGCACCATTCTTAAGACCTCCGGGCATCATTTTTAAAGTCGCATACAGCATTTTTTTTTTCAAATCACAGGTAAGGCCTCCGGGCACCATTCTTAAGACCTCCGGGCATCATTTTTAAAGTCGCATATAGCGCATAATTTTTCAAATCACAGGTAAGACCTCCGGGCAACATCTTTAAGACCTCCGGGCATAACTTTTTTTCAGGGGTAAGGCCTATGGGCACCATTTTTAAGACCTCCGGGCTTAATTTTTTTCAAATCACAGGTAAGACCTCCGGGCAACATCTTTAAGACCTCCGGGCATAACTTTTTTCAGGGGTAAGACCTCCGGGCACCAATTTTCAAGACCTCCGGGCACCATTTTAAGACCTTCGGGCACCAATTTTAAAGCCCTTCGAGCATAAATTTTTCTTTTGAAAATCGAATTCGTTTCCTTAAGACGAATCGAGCCTTGTTTAGGCAGGGAATTCAATTTAAGGACAAAACCTTCAATTTATTGTTTAAAAAAAATAATTAAAAAAAAATGAAAAAAGAGAAAATAGAAAAAAGGAAAAAAGAAAAAAAGAAAAAAAAAAGAAAAAAGAAGAAAAAAATGAAAAATAGAAAATGAAAAAATGAAAATGAAAAAGAAACCCCTTTCCCTTTCCTTCACATGTGATGTCACTTACCGTACAAAATTAGTGTCGGTTTATCTTTGCCTGATTCCTGATTCTCAGCAATAGCCAAAGAGGGGCAGCTGTAGACACCTAATTTTGTCCGGACCACTAAACAGGTATGTTTTCCTCCCATATTGATGTTTCCGAGTATAAAAAGACTGTTTTCATCCTGCAGGTGGTACTCCGAGACTTAGTTTAAGAGGGCGAGCACAAAAAGTCAAACTTCAAAAAAAGTCAACCACGAAAAAGTCAAACCCGAAAAAGTCAACCCTAGAAAGTCAACTACTGAAAAAGTCAACCCACTTTCAAAATCAAGATTTTAAGTTCAATTGAAAAATGGAGAAAGAATTTTGATAATCCGAGGTCTACATTGAAAGATATGGACTTCGGAAGTTGGGATTTGGAGATTCAGTAGAAAAGAAACCCTAATCCGAGAAATTTGGGGAAAAGTGCTTAAACGATCAAACTGGTCGAAATTGAAGGTTCCAAATGAAAGATAAGCACTGACTACGGGTAATGGAGAAGTCACTTGCAAGAAAAACCGAGAGAAAAGTCAATCCGGGAGAAAACCGAGAATTAGGGTTTTAGTGGATTTCGGTGAAATCAGGAAGAATCACAGAAATGGCCCGACTTGGTAAGACCAAAGCCCCCAATGGATGAGGAATGATTAAAAAGGATGGCCCAAGGCTCAGATTGAAGAAAATCTGAAAATTGGACTTGTTTTGAGCAAAACCGGGTTTCGGAGGTTAAAGGGCAAAATTGGAAAAATTTGGGAAAAATAGAAAATGGACTCCGAAAATTATGGAAAATTTTTCAATCTCATTCTTAAATCATTTGAAGGAGATTGGCGAAAGAAAATCTTGATTCCGAGTTCGGTTGCAAAATGGCCAAATCCTGGGCTTCTTATGCAGTAATTCAAAAAGGAAAATCCCGGAAAAATAGCAAATGGACTCCAAAAATTCTGAAATTTGGCAAATGTCAATTTTAAATTATGTGGAAGAGATTGGCGAAAGAAAGTCTTGATTCCGAGTTCGTTTGCAAAATGGCTAAATCCCGAGCCTCCTATGCAGTAATTCAAGCCGATAAATCCCGAAAAAATACCAAATGAGCTCCAAAAATTATGAAAAATTCCAGATCACACTTTTTAATTATTTTGAAGATATTGGTGAAGAAAAATCTTGATTTGGAGCTCGTTTAAAAAATGGTAAAAAGTAGGGGCATAAAAGGACGTTTTGGGAAGAAAAAAATCCAAATAAATAGCAAACGGACTCGGATAATTTTGAAAACTTCCAGAACTCAATATTTTATTATTTTGGAAGTATTAAAAAAGAAAAATTGAATTTGGAGCCCGTTTGATATTTATTTTGCATCCGAGGGGCAAAATGGTCGTTTCACCCAAGCAACCGAAAAGGGCTTCTTTGGGCCTTTCAAAAATCAGAGCTGGGCTGGAAAAGAGAAGTGCTGGCCTGCCCAAGCCCAAAGGAAGGAGGAAGCTTAGGATTTTTTCAATCAAGTGATTAAAAATCAAGAGTTAAGTTAGAGATTTTCATTTTTGAGCCTAAGTCCCAATCCCACATCCCTTTGTAATGTCAAGCCAAGGAGGTGCTCACCTTATAAATAAGGAGTCTTGGCCTTTGGTTGAGATCACCCACTACCCCTTGTGAGATAGTCTATACACTTGTATTAGGATTATCCGGGTGGTGAGTCATAGTGTTTTTGTTGAGAGGGTTTGTAGCTTAATCCGTTCAAAAGCTACTTTGAGGGTTTGTAGCTTAATCCGTTCAAAAGCTACTCTGAGGGTTTATAGCTTAATCCGTTCAAAAGCTACTTGTGAGAGGGTTTGTAGCTTAATCCGTTCAAAAGCTACTCTGAGGGTTTGTAGCTTAATCCGTTCAAAAGCTACTCTGAGGGTTTATAGCTTAATCCGTTCAAAAGCTACTTGTGAGAGGGTTTGTAGCTTAATCCGTTCAAAAGCTACTCTGAGGGTTTATAGCTTAATCCGTTCAAAAGCTACTTTGAGGGTTTGTGGCTTAATCCGTTCAAAAGCTACTCTGAGGGTTTATAGCTTAATCCGTTCAAAAGCTACTTGGTGAGTTTTCATTTTAAAATAATGTTTCTTGTTCTTCCTTCATTTCCTTTCTTAAGTATATTTTTCTTACATTTTGTTTTTACAATAAACTCACCATGGCCAAATGGCCTACATTATTTATTTTAAGTTGTTGTTTTTGATTCATTTTACCATGTTGTTTATGCTATTTTCTTTATTTTTGATGTATTAAATATTATGTTATTTCATGTTCTTAAGTTATATTTAATTTTGTTGCTTTGTTTGTTGCCATTTATGTCTTAGATATCATGTTTTTGCATTTTTAATTTTCTGTTTTCATGTTGTTTAAATTTGAGCATGTTTTAGAGTTAGCATATTAAGTGTTTGTGAAAATGCTTGTGTGATTTTTGTGTTATGACTTAGTTTTTCATGCTAGCATACCAAGTGTTTGTGAAAATGCCATGCATGTCTTAGGTCTAGGTTACATTAAATGTCATGCAAGTTCATGTTAGGTCTAGGCCATATTATTTGTGTCATGCATTTTCCTTACATTTAGGTTTAGATCCATGCATTTCATGCATTATGTTTGCTGCATTGTTTCATGCATTTCATGTTCATGCCACTTGAATAATGACTTGAGCCAATTAATGGTTCAAGATCATGCTCTCTTGAGCACACTTGTGGAAAATTAAGTTTGTCAAATTGATTATTCTACCTTTGTGATTTTTTTTACTTAGCCAATTTTTATCTAACTTTCAAAAAGTCCTAGCTACTGCTTTCAAGTCATTTTATGAGTTTCAAATATTTTTATTTTGATTTTTAAATGATTTTATCAAGGACAAAAAAAAATGTGTTGGCAAAGCAGTTTTTTTCAGTTTTTTTTCAAAAAACTCGTACATCTCTGATTTTTCTGGGAATTCATCTTTGATCAGAAAATTAAGAAAATTTTTCCTCGTGTAGTTTTACATGTCCTGAGTCTCCAGTATTTTTTTTAGAATTTTTGGAATTTTTAAAAATAGGATAAAAAATCGTGGATTAAAACTGGACAGTGAAGTCAGAATTGATTTTAAAGAAAAACAAAGCAGTTTTTTCTCCTCCAAAAACTCGTACATCTCTGGTTTTTCTGGGAATTCATCTTTGATCAAAAAATTAAGCCGATTTTTCTCGTGTAGTTTTACAAGTCCTGAGTCTCCAGTATTTTTTTCAGAATTTTTGGAATTTTTAAAAATAGGGTAAAAAATCGTGGATTAAAACTGGACAATGGAGTCAGAATTGAATTTAAAGAAAAACCAATTTTCTGTTTTGGTTAATCTACTTAGAGTGGGCTGATTAGGAGGGTTAGCTACTGACTTAGGGTGATTTCTAAGCCTTTTAAACTCTAAAAATTGTTTTTCAAGTCCCGGGCTAAGGGTAGTCAAGTCCGGATTTTTTAAACTTAGGAAATTAGAGCCATTTAAAAATTTTTAGCCCAGTTTTTATTGTTAATTCAAGCTTTTCAAAATTGTTTTCAAACAATCACAAAGTATTTTGGTTTTAGAATATTTAATTTGACATATTTTCCTAAGGTAGCCGGATATCTTTTTAGATATACGGATTTCCTTAATTAAAGGAAAAAATACATTTCATGCATTGCATTTTTATTTCATGCATATTATATGATAGCATTATTTTATTCCATGTCATTTAAATTATATGCCATATCATTCATGTTTGCCATGCCATTTAGGTTGTATTATATTATTTAGATTTTGCTATGTCATTTTATTTATGTCATGCATATACATATTCATATCTTTTAAAATGTTTTCAAAAGGATAATGATTTTTCAATAAAAAATAAAGATATTCCCGAGTTAAAATAATTCATGAGTTCTCTACCGGGTTTGCTGGAGGGAATATCATCAATTATCATTAATAAAGGAATATCTTTCTTTCAAAAAAAAAAAAAGAGAATGATTCGGAAAGTTTTTCAAAACTAATAAAAATTTCTATATTTTGCCATGTTTGTTGGGGAATATAGGAAAATTTTGAATTTATAAATTCCGAATCATTTTCAAATAAAAATTGAATTATTTTTCTTTAAATTGGGGATTAACTTGAAATACTAAATTTAAAACCAATCTTTACCGAGACTTGAGATAATACATAATAATAAGGTATCGATTTATACGGGCGTTGTGGGGGTGCTAATCCTTCCCCGCACGTAACCGACTCCCGAACCCGCTTCTTTGATTTCTCTGGTTTTAAAACGCAGACTTGAAATTGGTTTTTAAAATGTTTTAATTAATTTTTAAAATATTTATAAAACCGGTTTTAATAGGTGGCCGATCACACCTAGCTAAAAAAGATTGGTGGCGACTCCATGTCTTTTTTAAGGTCATTTTCAAAACCTTAATTTTTCTAGAGGAATTAAGTCGACTTTTCCTCGATTTTTTTTTAAATGTCACGCCTAACGAATAATAAAGTCTTGCGATGAGACTCGTCGTTATTTTTTTAGGTTGCGACAACACTGACAGTGCATCAAATACAAACCCTTAAATTATATATATATATATATATATATATATAGTTAGAGAATTTTCAATAAAGTAATTAGTTACTATGTTACCCGTATTCTTCATTTTTCTTAAAATATTTGTGTCCGACACATACTCGAATATGGGTATGAATGTATGATCCTTTAAATATATGAAGAAAAAAAATTAAACAAATTGAATATATCCGTATCAGATTACATACCCGTACCCGATTCTTATCTCTAGTCCGGATAATATAGATTAGTTATGATATTGTTGACTAAAGGGAAACTTTGGAAATTGATTTCAGATTGAGGGTTTTGTTTATATGTAATTTATAACTAGTGAAAACCCGCGCTTCGCCGCGGGCGGTAAAATTTTTTAATTTATTTATTTTGATATGGTGTATTATAGCATTTCAGGGAAAATAATAACTTGACTGAACTCTTACTAAATTACAAATTGCAAAAACAAAAAAAAAATAGATTTTTTTTATATATATATTGAGGATGAATTTTTAAAAAATTTGTAAATGAGACAAAAAATAAATACAAATATTGTGTTTTTTTAAAATTTTATAAAAAGATAGACCTGTTATTTTATCTTTACTCCTCTAAACATAAAGCATCTATGAATATAAACAATCTGTAATTATCTATTAAACAATATAAGCATATTTTATTTATTTATTTACTTTGCTTTGACCTGTCAAAGTCCATAATAATCATAATAGTTATTTATAACATCTAAACTCAAAAGTCCAAAAAAAAAAGTCATACATGATACAAAGACTACCAACATAACATATAAAACACACACACACACATACAGATATATATATATATATATTAATAGCTCCCAAAACAAATGATGAATCATATTATTTTTACTTATACCACAATTCATTAGATACCAGAGAAGGTAACATTACTTTACTGATGATTTCTTTTAAGAACAAATTGAGAAATTCGTTTATATGCCTAAGATCTAAGGTTTTATTAGCGGACAGTATTTAATTAGGAAGAGTAGCAGCATAATGCCAAGTTGGTTAGTGTTAATTAAAGCTTTGTTAGACTAATGGTTACCTCATTTGCTAGATGATGCAAAGCTCTTCAACCGAGCTTCCACGTCATCATGGACTGAAGCAAACCAAGGAAAAAGTGAAGAAAAAAAAAAAACCATCCCTGGCATTCTCATTACACGTTTTAGTTTGGGAAAATATAAAAAACATGCTATGCAAGTAGATTAATTGTTCAAAGGTCTAATAGGAAAAAATAATTTAAGAAAAGGAAATGAAAAAGTTAGAAATTGTTTAAAAGGAAATTGTAAAGACAATATTACCCTTAATCATCTAAACCTTTCCTTCCCTGTCCCATTCTCCTCCGACAAAAACGTGTTATATATTTTTTAAATATTATAATTATTTAACATAAAGGAAATATATAAAGCTATCAATATTTTTTGCATTTATCTATGAAATAGTTGATGCCTAAATTGGATATTCATTTATTTTAAATAAATAATTTCTTATAATTATTACATGCTTATATTTGTTATTTTTGAAGTCAGGTAAATATTAACAGAACTTAATCTATATTTTCCAAGCTTATTAACCTTACTTATCATGAAGGGGACATATTGAGTTCCTAAAAGGAACGATATACATATATATAATTAATATAATAATGTTTCATAAAATGTTTGATAAAAATTCATATTGGCAATTTTGTTTTAAAAGGTTAAATTGCTCACAAAAATTACAAAATAGATCAATCAACACAAATTTTTTAATATACGATCATTATAATAAATAATAATTAATGTTTTTTTTGTTTACATGCAGTATAAGCCAATTAAATAGCTAACTGCAGATACTAATAATCAAATGGTAAAAACTTTTTCAGTATTACCTGCAAAAGACGTCTCATATAATATGCCAATTCTTGTCCCTTCCAAACAACAAATCACCTGTTCACTTATAAATCTGAGCTCCCAAGAAATGACTTCACAGATACAACAATAACAAAGCACATAATAAAGAGTTGCTGCAATATTAATCACTTAAAAACAAATTTACTGATAGTTACATGTACTCTTCTGAAGCTGACATGCCTAACTATAACTAAAACAAAATTCTTTTTCTAACTCCCGTATCTTACAATTCTATGAAAATTACAAGCACTTTCCCATGAAACTTTAAATCCTAGATTCCTATCCAAAAAACTGTTAGAAAACTGCCCAAGTTTTCCCTCATCTTTGAGTTGAGTAACTTTTGATGATATTAAATTCAATCACCTTCTTCCATATCAACTTTTTAAGAGGAAGATTTCAGTATCAATTATAATCTCTACAGATTACCCCAGAAAACAAAGAGAAGGAAATAGCTGTTAGTCGCTGGACCTGTTTGCCTGCATTAAGTCAAAATGAAAAAAAAAACAAAAACAAATAACCATTCATCAAACTTCAACACCAAAATAACAAAAGAAATACATAACTATTAACGAAAAAAAAATATGGCATCAACATGTCATAAAGAACGAAGGCAGAAAAAAGGTAGAGAAAAGAAATTTTTTTTTTTTTGCTAACCTTTCTATTGCTGTAAATCTAACCAATATATATCTAACCAATATAAGAAGATGAGTTGTTTTGGTATGAAGCTCGACTACTAACAACCTTGTTGCAGATGATCTGCAAGCAAGGGGCTATTTATAGATTTTTTATATGTGGGTAAAGGACCGGAACTAAAGCTAGAGGAAGAAGGAGATGAACAAAGAGAATGTGGGTATTTGATGGTGGAGACGGGGGAGAGAGGTAAAAACAAAACACACCCTTCGGACCGCTGGACAGAGGACACCGTTCGGACCGTTGGACAAAAGACACCGTTCAGACCGCTGGACAAAGGAAAAAATATGCTGAAAGATTTTAACGCGTAACTATTAATGATACTAGACCAAATATAAAAAACATGCTTGGAAGAAGCAAATTATTTCTAAATATTGTAATAAGTAAAAGTTATTTGAGAAAAAGAAATGAATAGTTAAAAATTATTATAAATGATGATATTATAAAGACAAAATTACTCTAAATTTAAAAAGTATTTTTCCTTTCTCTTACATTAACGAATTTTTTTTAAAAAAAAAGAATTATAATTGGAAATATATTTTAAAAACAAAATATTTAAATAGTTCTTATTAAAAAATTAAAAAAAAAACAAAGCAAAATTAATTTTAGGAAAATTATTGTTACTATTTTTATTATTTTAGTAGAAAAACTAAATAAGAAAACTAAAATTTATGTTTTAAATTTAAAGAACCTTGTTTTTTCAAAATTTTTTTAATTAGAAATTAAATTAAAAAATAAAAGGAAAAGGAATGAAACAATTTTCTTGATAAAGATACTTTTGTTTTTACAACATCTTTTATATTTATTTCTAATTGTTCATCCTTTTTTTAAATAAATTTTGTTAATGAGACTATTTAACAATAACTTAGTTATGCTAGTATATTTTCCATATTTACCAACCAACCCAGCATTTATTCTCCCTGGTGTCCAACGCGTTGATTTCTTTCTCCCTAGGAAATTAAATGCTATACACGTTTTAGTAAATGCTTTGCATGTTTTAATGCTTTGTAATAAATTTTTTTTTTTGCTTTGTCAGTAAATTCGAGTATTTAGTCTGAGAGAATATTTGTAAATCTTCCTCCCTTCAACAGAAAAGTAAGATAGGAAAGAGAAAGGCAGATCTTGGATATAAAATTTTATGGAAAGTATTTAATGTGGTTATAATCATTAATAATTAATATTAATTGATTAATTTTAATTAATAAAATAATAACGTGTATAGATGAAAAAAAAGGAACTATACAATATTTAATGATAAAGTAATTAATTATGTGTGTAGACATCCCTTTAAAAATTAAAATAAAAGATTGAAATGGGTTCGTATCTTATAACGCCATTTGCAATAATAAATCCCATGAATTCTATCTTAAAAAACCAAGAATTTTTTTTTTTTTTTTTGATAAAAAGCATTTAATGACAAGGCATTTAATGTGCTGATAAGATAGAGTTGAGTAATTGAGTTAAAGACGAAACCATTTAGTCCGAACAAAGCTGTATAAAACGCGTTGATTTCGTATTTTTTATTGCTATATAAAACAATAAATTATTTGTTATCTAAGTTAATAATGAGAATATTTTTCATTGATTTCGTATTTTTTACTGCATTCATTGTTTTTTTAAATTTTGATAAAAAAGCATTTAATGACAAAGCATTTAATGTGGTGATAAGATGGAGTAAAAAAAAAAACAGAAAAGTAAGATAGGAAAGAGAAAGGCAGATCTTGGATATAAAATTTTATGGAAAGTATTTAATGTGGTTATAATCATTAATAATTAAAATTAATTGATTAATTTTAATTAATAAAATAATAACGTGTATAGATGAAAAAAGGGAACTATACAATATTTAATGATAAAGCAATTAATTATGTGTGTAGACATCCCTTTAAAAATTAAAATAAAAGATTGAAATGGGTTCGTATCTTATAACGCCATTTGCAATAATAAATCCCATGAATTCTATCTTAAAAAACCAAGAATTTTTTTTTTTATTTTTAATTTTGATTAAAAGCATTTAATGACAAAGCATTTAATGTGCTGATAAGATAGAGTTGAGTAATTGAGTTAAAGACGAAACCATTTAGTCCGAACAAAGCTGTATAAAACGCGTTGATTTCGTATTTTTTATTGCTGTATAAAACAATAAATTATTTGGTATCTCAGTTAATAATGGGAATATTTTTCATTGATTTCGTATTTTTTACTGCATTTATTGTTTTTTTAAATTTTGATTAAAAAGCATTTAATGACAAAAGCATTTAATGTGGTGATAAGATGGAGTTGAGTAATTGAGTTAAAGACGAAACGATTTAGTCCGAAGAAAGCTATATAAAATGCGTTGATTTCGTATTTTTTATTACTGTAAAAACAATAAATTATTTGTTATCTGAGTTAATGACGCCATTTGCAATAATAAATCCCATGAATTCTATCTTAAAAAATCAAGAATTTTTTTGTTTGTTTTTAATTTTGATAAAAAGCATTTAATGACAAAGCATTTAATGTGCTGATAAGATAGAGTTGAGTAATTGAGTTAAAGACGAAATCATTTAGTCCGAACAAAGCTGTATAAAACGCGTTGATTTCGTATTTTTTATTACTGTAAAAAACAATAAATTATTTGTTATCTGAGTTAATAATGAGAATATTTTTCATTGATTTCGTATTTTTTACTGCATTTATTGTTCACGCGTAACTCTATTACCAATACTCGGCTACAATAAATGCGGATTAAATGCGGAAATTATTTGTTATCTGAGTTAATAATGAGAATATTTTTCATTATTTGTTATTTTTTACTGCATTTATTGTTCACGCGTAACTCTATTACCAATACTCGGCTACAATAAATGCTTTGCGTGTTGAACTAGAAACAATAAGTGCCGGGTATTATGTAGAGAACAAAGGATAATTTTGAAAACATGCGGTTAATAAATAAAGTATTATTAAATCATGTAATAGATATTAAATTATGATATTTTTATATAACTATTAAAAAGGGTTCAAAATTAGTAAAAATTTGCTTTAGATTTGATAACTTTGAACACATTATGATTACACGAAAAAAAAAACATAAACACGATACGTATATACGGATAAATACATGAATTATTAAATCATGTAATGGATCTTGTAATGTGTTTAGGAAAAAATGTTACTTTTTAAAAAGTTTAATTTGAAATAAAGTTAAAACGTAAGATAATGTGGGTATTTGGTGGTGGAGACGGGGGAGAGAGGAAAAAACAAAACACACCCTTCGGACCGCTGGACAGAGGACACCGTTCGGACCGCCGGACAAAGGAAAAAATATGCTTAAAGATTTTAACGCGTCAACTATTAATGATACCAAACCAAATATAAAAAAACATGCTTGGAAGAAGCAAATTATTTCTAAATATTGTAATAAGTAAAAGTTATTTGAGAAAAAGAAATGAATAGTTAAAAATTATTATAAATGATGATATTATAAAGACAAAATTACTCTAAATTTAAAAATTATTTTTCCTTTCTCTTACATTAACGAATTTATTTTAAAAAAAAAGAATTATAATTGGAAATATATTTTAAAAACAAAATATTTAAATAGTTCTTATTAAAAAAATTAAAAAAAAACAAAGCAAAACTAATTTTAGGAAAATTATTGTTATTATTTTTATTATTTTAGTAGAAAAACTAAATAAGAAAACTAAAATTTATGTTTTAAATTTAAAGAACTTTGTTTTTTCAGATTTTTTTTTTTAATTAAAAAATAAAAGGAAAAGGAATGAAACAATTTTCTTGATAAAGATACTTTTGTTTTTACAACATCTTTTATATTTATTTCTAATTGTTCATCCCTTTTTTAAAATAAAATTTGTTAATGAGACTATTTAACAATAACTTAGTTATGCTAGTATGTTTTCCATATTTACCAACCAACCCAGCATTTATTCTCCCTGGTGTCCAACGCGTTGATTTCTTTCTCCCTAGGAAATTAAATGCTATACACGTTTTAGTAAATGCTCTGCGTGTTTTAATGCTTTGTCAGTAATTTTTTTTTTGCTTTGTCAGTAAATTCGAGTATTTAGTCTGAGATAATATTTGTAAATCTTCCTCCCTTCAACATAAAAGTAAGATAAGAAAGAGAAAGGCAGATCTTGGATATAAAATTTTATGGAAAGTATTTAATGTGGTTATAATCATTAAAAATTAATATTAATTGATTAATTTTAATTAATAAAATAATAACGTGTATAGATGAAAAAAAAAAGGAACTATACAATATTTAATGATAAAGCAATTAATTATGTGTGTAGACATCCTTTTAAAAATTAAAATAAAAGATTGAAATGGGTTCGTATCTTATAACGCCATTTGCAATAATAAATCCCATGACTTCTATCTTAAAAAACCAAGAATTTTTTTTTTTAATTTTGATAAAAAGCATTTAATGACAAAGCATTTAATTTGCTGATAAGATAGAGTTGAGTAATTGAGTTAAAGACAAAACCATTTAGTCTGAACAAAGCTGTATAAAACGCGTTGATTTCGTATTTTTTATTGCTATATAAAACAATAAATTATTTGTTATCTCAGTTAATAATGAGAATATTTTTCATTGATTTCGTATTTTTTACTGCATTCATTGTTTTTTTAAATTTTGATAAAAAAACATTTAATGACAAAGCATTTAATGTGGTGATAAGATGGAGTAAAAAAAAAAAACAGAAAAGTAAGATAGGAAAGAGAAAGGCAGATCTTGAATATAAAATTTTATTGAAAGTATTTAATGTGGTTATAATCATTAATAATTAATATTAATTGATTAATTTTAATTAATAAAATAATAACGTGTATAGATGAAAAAAAAGGGAACTATACAATATTTAATGATAAAATAATTAATTATGTGTGTAGACATCCCTTTAAAAATTAAAATAAAAGATTGAAATGGGTTCGTATCTTATAACGCCATTTGCAATAATAAATCCCATGAATTCTATCTTAAAAAACCAAGAATTTTTTTATTTTTATTTTGATAAAAAGCATTTAATGACAAAGCATTTAATGTGCTGATAAGATAGAGTTGAGTAATTGAGTTAAAGACGAAACCATTTAGTCCGAACAAAACTGTATAAAACGCGTTGATTTCGTATTTTTTATTGCTGTATAAAACAATAAATTATTTGTTATCTCAGTTAATAATGGGAATATTTTTCATTGATTTCGTATTTTTTACTGCATTTATTGTTTTTTTAAATTTTGATTAAAAAGCATTTAATGACAAAGCATTTAATGTGGTGATAAGATGGAGTTGAGTAATTGAGTTAAAGACGAAACGATTTAGTCCGAAGAATGCTGTATAAAACGCGTTGATTTCGTATTTTTTATTACTGTAAAAAACAATAAATTATTTGTTATCTGAGTTAATAACGCCATTTGCAATAATAAATCCCATGAAATCTATCTTAAAAAACCAAGAATTTTGTTTTGTTTTTAATATTGATAAAAAGCATTTAATGTGCTGATAAGATAGAGTTGAGTAATTGAGTTAAAGACGAAACCATTTAGTCCGAACAAAGCTGTATAAAACGCGTTGATTTCGTATTTTTTATTACTGTAAAAAAACAATAAATAATTTGTTATCTGAGTTAATAATGAGAATATTTTTCATTGATTTCGTATTTTTTACTGCATTTATTGTTCACGCGTAACTCTATTACCAATACTCGGCTACAATAAATGCGGATTAAATGCGGAAATTATTTGTTATCTGAGTTAATAATGGGAATATTTTTCATTATTTTTTATTTTTTACTGCATTTATTGTTCACGCGTAACTCTATTACCAATACTCGGCTACAATAAATGCTTTGCATGTTGAACCAGAAACAATAAGTGTCGGATATTATGTAGAGAACAAAGGATAATTTTGAAAACATGCGGTTAATAAATAAAATATTATTAAATCGTGTAATTGATATTAAATTATGATGTTTTTATATAACTATTAAAAAGGGTTCAAAATCAGTAAAAATTTGCTTTAGATTTGATAACTTTGAACACATTATGATTACACGAAAAAAAAAAACAAAACATAAATACGATACGTATATACGGATAAATACATGAATTATTAAATCATGTAATGGATCTTGTAATGTGTTTAGGAAAAAATGTTACTTTTTAAAAAGTTTAATTTGAAATAAAGTTAAAACGTAAGATAATGTGGGTATTTGGTGGTGGAGACGGGGGAGAGAGGTAAAAACAAAACACACCCTTCGGATCGTTGGACAGAGGACACCGTTCGGACCGCCGGACAAAGGAAAAAATATGCTGAAAGATTTTAACGCGTGAACTATTAATGATACCAAACCAAGTATAAAAAACATGCTTGGAAGAAGCAAATTATTTCTAAATAGTGTAATAAGTAAAAGTTATTTGAGAAAAAAAATGAATAGTTAAAAATTATTATAAATGATGATATTATAAAGACAAAATTACTCTAAATTTAAAAAGTATTTTTCCTTTCTCTTACATTAACGAATTTTTTTTTAAAAAAAGAATTATAATTGGAAATATATTTTAAAAACAAAATATTTAAATAGTTCTTATTAAAAAAATTTAAAAAAAAACAAAGCAAAATTAATTTTAGGAAAATTATTGTTATTATTTTTATTATTTTAGTAGAAAAACTAAATAAGAAAACTAAAATTTATGTTTTAAATTTAAAGAACTTTGTTTTTTCAGATTTTTTTAATTAGAAATTAAATTAAAAGATAAAAGGAAAAGGAATGAAACAATTTTCTTGATAAAGATACTTTTGTTTTTACAACATCTTTTATATTTATTTCTAATTGTTCATCCTTTTTTTTAAATAAATTTTGTTAATGGGACTATTTAACAATAACTTAGTTATGCTAGTATGTTTTCCATATTTACCAATAACTTTAACGCGTAAGGTATTAATGGTTAAAAAAGAAAACAGAAAAGTAAGATAGGAAAGAGCAAGGCAGATCTTGGATATAAAATTTTATGGAAAGTATTTAATGTGGTTATAATCATTAATAATTAATATTAATTGATTAATTTTAATTAATAAAATAATAACGTGTATAGATGAAAAAAAAAGGGAACTATACAATATTTAATGATAAAGCAATTAATTATGTGTGTAGACATCCCTTTAAAAATTAAAATAAAAGATTGAAATGGGTTCGTGTAACACCCTGTCCGGATAATCTACCTAAAATCCGGCAGAGTTTCCTTTCTATCTCAACTATAACCCTCCTGCAAATAACACTCAATTTTATATCCTCAACCAGCAGTATTTCTCAATACTATTACCACATATATCCATGCATATTCAAAAATTATTCATGATCAATTTATGCTCAAATCAAAACATATTGATCTATTGTCTCATATCTTCAAATATATACAATATATCTAGAAATAAACCTATCTCAGCAAGGTTTACTAGATAAAAACATCAAAAGACCAAATCTTCTAGAAATTTAGATATGATGCCCACCACGTCAATATATTCTTGAAGCGGAGAGTAGAGGAAGGCAGCAATCCCGACACCTAAGTGTGTCCTAAAAATGAGAAATAAGGGGAGGTGAGATATATGAATATCTCAATGAGTAGACAACATTTAAAGCGTGTGAAAACCATAATGGAAATCTGTAAAGTATAATTGACATTTTCAAAATAAATAATAATAAAACCATAATAAGTAATTCAAAGACGTAGCAAGCTTTTCAAATGTATAACAATATTACATCAATGAATAAAATCCATAAAGTAATTCAAGTTTCGTATAATTGGGCTCCAACTTTCTGTCATGCACAAGAATACATCCATGAAATAACCAGGCAACATCCATGTAGGCATACTAGTAGCCGGCCCCAAAGGCCAATACCACCATAGGACGCCCCAAAGGCATATGTGTCGCTATGATGTGCCCCCAAAAGGCAAATATAACGGGATAGGGACTCTGGAGGTGGCTCCCACCATAAAGGCGTAGCACGCAGCTCCCAAACCCCAGTCTAATATCACGGAATAGGGACTCTGGAGGTGGCTCCCGCAACAAAGGCGTAGCACGCAGCTCCGTATTCCGGTCTAATATCACGGAATGGGGACTCTGGAGGTGGCTCCCGCCACAGAGGCGTAGCACGCAGCTCCCGTATTCCGGTCAAGGAAATAATCTCATACATTAAGTCAGGTGGAGCCAAAACCATGTACGTCAAATTCTATGTAAAGTCATATTTCATAAATCAACCAACTTACTCGATATAATATTTCTTGAAATAAAAATACTTTAATAACAAATCAATTCATATGATTAAATATTGTATATACCTTTAATACGTAAAATAAATATTATGTAAAAAAAATATATAATTATAATTAAAAATATTTCAAATAACTATAGTTGTTGTCTACTCACTATCTTTTGGATGATCTCACTGTACACCTCGACCTGAAACTTCGGGATCCACAGGTGACGTCGGATCTACGTGGCCTAGAGATTAACAATAATTAGTATCTATACATGCTCAAAGCATTACACAATTTTGAATGTAACTTAAGTCCCATAAATCTACCCCATATACTAATTTCTCATACTCAAAACAACATATCCTTAATTTTTAATATCATTTCCATAATCATTTTCTCCATAATTCAACTCCATAATCATGTCCTTATCAAATTCGTTTCTAGTATTCCATGCCTTAGAGATTTTCATAATCCATAACCATCCTTTGATACTATATTTCTCTTAGGCAATAAATTCCTTAATATCAAGTTAGATTAGAAAATCATAACTTGAGTTTGGTAAGGAATTTGGAAGTGATCCCAATTGTTTTATTTCAACCAATATATCTAATTTATGAATAAAATAACTAACTTATACAACTAGAACAAAATTTTGATCAAATTTGATAAATCCCGAAACCATGCTGAAACAGAGATCAACACAGAACAGTAAACTTCACCGAATGTTATCTTTTTAACCGCTTATCGGTTTTGGGTGATTCAAAAACCAAAATTCTCATATTGAAGTCTAGTTTCTAGGAAAAATATCAAAAAAATACAAACCCTAATTTACCGAACCCAGAAAATCCGAACAGCAAGCATGCTCAGTTTCCCCTGTTTTGCTTTTTCTTCCCATTTTCTTGTTCATGCTTTCAAATCCTTTTAATTCTTACCAAGAATGAATAAAATTCATACTTAATAGATGGATTTCAGACCTTAACATGTTTATGGAGCTAAGATCTTAGCATGCCCTAGTAGAATATCTAAAGAAAATGAAGAATTTATCAAGAAACTAACCTTGGATGTAATTATTGTTGAGATTTTTGGTTGAGTTGTTTGAAGAGAATTTTGAGAGAGAGGAATGTTGGGAGCTGCTGCCACTTGAAGAAGGGAATGAAAATGTCTAGGGATTTCGGGAGAGAAAGATGAATAAGTGATATTTTTCTTGTTTTTGGGATAATTGCATATTAGTCCCTCAACTTTTTATAAATAACCATTAAGCCCCTAAACTTTTTTAATATGTTCATTTTGATCCTTTCTTCTTTTATTTCCTTCACTTATAACTTCTTACCAATTTTCAAGTTCGTCCTTAAAATTTTCGGGATTTAACTTTACATGATTATACGTAACCTCGGTTGTTACAGTTCGTATCTTATAACGCCATTTGCAATAATAAATCCCATGAATTCTATCTTAAAAAACCAAGAATTTTTTTTTTTTAATTTTGATAAGAAGCATTTAATAACAAAGCATTTAATGTGCTGATAAGATAGAGTTGAGTAATTGAGTTAAAGACGAAACCATTTAGTCCGAACAAAGCTATATAAAACGCGTTGATTTCGTATTTTTTATTGCTATATAAAACAATAAATTATTTGTTATCTCAGTTAATAATGGGAATATTTTTCATTGATTCATTTAAAATTATTGTCCTTTTAAACCTAAGTTGATTCCAATAACTTTAATTTTATGAAAGCATTTGGGAGCTTTTCCAAAACCATTCAAATTATAAATCTGGCATTGTTTCTCTGGCCTCATAACAATAAATTACAAAGAATAATCCCATCATATGCATTTTAAGTAAAGTTTCTTCCTATATATTCTCCGAAAGAGCAGAGAATCAAATGGAAAGAATTATAAACTTTGTTGGAAATATATTTGTGAAAGGCAAGAGAGAGTTATCTTATGGCTAATGGTGGGGAGGGTGGATTATTATTGCCCGGATGACCATTTCACTGCATTTAATGACAAAGCATTTAATGTGGTGATAAGATGGAGTAAAAAAAAAAAAAAAACAGAAAAGTAAGATAGGAAAGAGAAAGACAGATCTTGGATATAAAATTTTATGGAAAGTATTTAATGTGGTTATAATCATTAATAATTAATATTAATTGATTAATTTTAATTAATAAAATAATAACGTGTATAAATGAAAAAAAAGGAACTATACAATATTTAATGATAAAACAATTAATTATGTGTGTAGACATCCCTTTAAAAATTAAAATAAAAGATTGAAATGGGTTCGTATCTTATAACGCCATTTGCAATAATAAATCCCATGAATTCTATCTTAAAAAACCAAGAATTTTTTTTTTTTATTTTTAATTTTGATAAAAAGCATTTAATGACAAAGCATTTAATGTGCTGATAAGATAGAGTTGAGTAATTGAGTTAAAGGCGAAACCATTTAGTCCGAACAAAGCTGTATAAAACGCGTTGATTTCGTATTTTTTATTGCTGTATAAAACAATAAATTATTTGTTATCTCAGTTAATAATGGGAATATTTTTCATTGATTTCGTATTTTTTACTGCATTTATTGTTTTTTTAAATTTTGATTAAAAAGCATTTAATGACAAAAGCATTTAATGTGGTGATAAGATGGAGTTGAGTAATTGAGTTAAAGATGAAACGATTTAGTCCGAAGAAAGTTGTATAAAACGCGTTGATTTCGTATTTTTTATTACTGTAAAAAACAATAAATTATTTGTTATCTGAGTTAATAACGCCATTTGTAATAATAAATCCCATGAATTCTATCTTAAAAAACCAACAATTTTTTTTTTGTTTTTAATTTTGATAAAAAGCATTTAATGACAAAGCATTTAATGTGCTGATAAGATAGAGTTGAGTAATTGAGTTAAAGACGAAACCATTTAGTCCGAACAAAGCTGTATAAAACGCGTTGATTTCGTATTTTTTATTACTGTAAAAAACAATAAATTATTTGTTATCTGAGTTAATAATGAGAATATTTTTCATTGGTTTCGTATTTTTTACTGCATTTATTGTTCACGCATAACTCTATTACCAATACTCGGCTACAATAAATGCGGATTAAATACGGAAATTATTTGTTATCTGAGTTAATAATGGGAATATTTTTCATTATTTGTTATTTTTTACTGCATTTATTGTTTACGCGTAACTCTATTACCAATACTCCGCTACAATAAATGCTTTGCATGTTGAACCAGAAACAATAAATGCCGGGTATTATGTAGAGAACAAAGGATAATTTTGAAAACATGCGGTTAATAAATAAAGTATTATTAAATCGTGTAATGGATATTAAATTATGATGTTTTTATATAACTATTAAAAAGGGTTCAAAATCAGTAAAAATTTGCTTTAGATTTGATAACTTTGAACACATTATGATTACACGAAAAAAAAAAACATAAACACGATACGTATATACGGATAAATACATGAATTATTAAATCATGTAATGGATCTTGTAATGTGTTTAGGAAAAAATGTTACTTTTTAAAAAGTTTAATTTGAAATAAAGTTAAAACGTAAGATAATTAAAAATTTTAGGGAAAAGAAAAGATTCAAGAAAGTAAAGGGAAAAAAATTGTTGGGAAAAAATATTTTTTAAAGACATTAATTTAAAAAAGTAAATAAAAAAAATTATAAGTGTAAAGAAAAATTGTAGAGGATAAACAGTGGGGTAAGAGGTATGAAAATGGGGCAAGAAATGAAAAACTTATTTTAACTCATTACACTTTTGAACAATAATTTAATCATTCATAGCACGTTTCTTAAATTTTCTATAAACAGCAAAAGCTCCGACGCAGAAACGATGTCGTTTACGTGGCGGGTGGTCTAAAAATTGTAAAAGATGAACAGTAAGGGGACAGGTGTCAAGTTGGGGCAACATGTAAAAAAAAATATTTTGGCTCATTATACTATTTAACAATAATTTGATTATTCACAACATGTTTTTAAAATTGTGTCCAACAATAAATGATCAGGAACGAAAACAAACGTTAGGACGCAAAACGGCGTCGTTTTACGGGGCGAATGGTGCAAAAGATGAACAGTACTGGATAGGTGTCAAGGCATGGCTCATTTCTTGAGCTTTAATATAGATGAAACAATTTGTAATCTTATAGTTGGAAAAAAGAAAGGAGGAAAAGAGTGATAGTGGATAGAAGAGGAAGGAGGGGAAAAGGAATAGGCATGACTGTCTCTATCCCTAAGTCTACTAATTTTTTGAATTAAAGCAACTTTGGTTACCTAATTTTATCTTCTAAAATAGATTCTCTTATGGGTTACTTGTCAAACTAGCTTGCTCTTTTGCTAATTTCTTGACTAATTTTGGCTTTATCATCCAACCTCAAGCTGGTCATGGTGGGAGCACAACCGCAATTTGAGATTTTAGTAACGTATCAATTACGGCGTTTAATTTAAACGTCGTCACTTTTGTGTTTTTATCGAAAGAGCGGCGTTTTACTGTAAAACATCGCTAAAAATGTTGTATACTATTATTTTTGCCTTTTTTTTTTTCTTACATAAAAAAGACCGTCTCTTGAGGATATGAGAAAATATTACAGATACTGATGAGAGATTTTAATTTTAGATATACTGAATATCACTTCTTAAAAATAATTAAATGAACTAATTGGACTAAATTGATCATGATTGAGAGATCTCTAACTAGACTTATATATACTATTTTTGCCTTTTCCTTACATCAAATATCAGCTTAATCATTTTTTTATATTAATATCCGAACATTTGATTCACTGATTGGTGTATGATTTTTTTTAGCAGGATTTGAATCATTTCTTTCTCAAATCAAAATAAAAATAAAATATTCTCTTCAATTAGCTTAGTTAGAGAGAAGCAAAGGAAAGATGAATTGTTCATACAAAGGAATTGATATAAAATTAGGGTGTATTTCTTGAAATTCTTATTTAATTTAACTCGAATATTAAAGATTAACTAGATTTGAATAGAAATCTTTAAGTTTGAATCATAATAGTTTTTTATTTAAAAAATAAAATGTCACACATATATATAAAGTACTTAGGTTGTACTTAGGCAAGTCTCTATAGCAACTTTACTTTTTAGAAAGAAAAAAAGCATTTTACTTACTTTCTCTGTGCTTGCTTTTCAAGTAGATAAAAAGCAAAATTTTCATTTGACATAATGTTTCTGCTTTTGATAATTTAGAAAATTAAAAATAATAAAATTTTAAAAGCCTAACCAAGATGAAAATTGTTACTTTCTATATCTTACATTTTTTTTTTTTTTGGGAAAAAGGGAAATTTGAATCTATTTCACAAAGTAAAAAGATATTATTAAACCTGTTCATGGGTCATATTGTGGATCGAATTTTTTTTTATTTAAGTCGATGCTGAATCATTTCGAAAGGCTGTTTCACTGTTCAAAAATTATTAAAATATTAAAAAATATTTTTATATTAATATATATTTTTATATATTTATAATTAATTTAAATTAAAAAAATCCTTATTTAATGAATAGTAATTCATATTGAGCTGGTCTGAATTATCAAAATTCTTACACAAGCTCGGCCCCATTCGGATGGTACAGATTGTCCGATCCTTGAACAGATCTAATACATATATCAATCATTGAATTAAATATTTGAGTGAGTGTTATATGTTTATTTTTAAAAAGTTAATAAAAACAAAACAGTCGTTAAGTATTGCTTAAGGGTGTTTATTTGTGAGGATGTATTAAATGATTCGAATATTAATAATTAAAAATAATGACATCATATGTAAATAATACAAAATTTGAAGGCAAATATTTAACATCTTACATTTAGATTAATTCTTTTTTGAGCTCTTTGACCTTTCTCTTGTCTATGCTTATACATATATTTTCCTCATAAGATTTAATTTTTTGATATATTAACTTCTAATTAAGTTATATATATTTGATATAAATTATAATTAGTCATATGTAACTTATATATATTTCAATAATATATATTGTCACATTTATAACAATATAAAAGAAAAATACTATTGTGTCGAATTTTTGACTGATAATTATTGTGTTCGACTTAGACATAAAATACAAATACACTGATCCCGTTTTTAAATTTTAAAAATTTTATGACTTAATTATTACTTTTTATATATATATATATAATTGGGTAAGGAGGATGGGTTGTTTGGATTTGAACCCAAGACTTCATTCCAAAAGCCAAAGATGATTTTATGTAAAAACATTATAAATAAATAACTTTTGCGTATTTATACCATTCTACAAGGCACATATTCGTAAAGCAAGCCTTCTTAAATTGAAGTCTAAATACCAGATTATACAAAGTTAATGAAACTCTCTATCAATTTATTTTCATGATTGAAAAATAAGCGTTGAAATTCATGTTTTAAACATATTTATTCTCAAGGTTTCAATTCCACGTTAAAATCAAAATTATTTACATCATCAAAAGAATCTCTCATATATATATATATATATATATATATATATATATATATATATATATATATATATATATATATATATAGACATGTTCATGGGTCAAGCTGAATTGGGTTGCGACTCGAATTTTTTATATTCTTTATCCAAACTCGACTTGAGTTAGATCTGGGTCGGTCCGTAAATCCGAATCATTATTTAAAAAATATTAAAATATTTATTTTTATATTAATTTTTATAATTAAATTTAAATAAAATATCTTTTATTAATAAATAGTAATTTAGGCTGGATTAATCCGATTCGAATTGAAAAAATATTTATCCAAACTAATCCAATATAAACCGAATCTATCGAGTGTGTACTCATATACCATTTTATTTTTTGAAAAAAGAAAAAGAAGAAGAATCCTACCTTCTTAATTTATTTATTTTTATATAAAAGAAACAAAAAGCAAAAAAAAAAGGCGTTTTGAGCTCTTAGCACTTTATAGCACTTTTACCATATCACGTATGCCCGACATGTCTGGTTGATTTTCTAAGGAAAAAAAAAAAAAGCATTTACATTACTCCTTTTAGATTTAATAATTCATATATTCGTATCGTATTTTTATTATTTTGTATTATAATTATAGTTAAAATGTTATATATTTTTTTTATATAAATTTTGACACTTTAATAATTTGTATTATATAAATTTTAACACATTTATATATTTATATCTTATTCGTATTATTTTTTTATATTATATTTATACGGTGTCCAAAATTATCAGATCTAACTCTTATAAGTCTCTTTAAATTTTTACATTCTACATTAAAACAAGAATAATATTAGTATTGCTTTGAGACCTTTGACAAAGATGTGTCACCGTGGCCCCTCACATCCATGTCAAAATTGACAATGAAATTTCAACTACTAGAATTTCATACCCTCACAATATGAGTGAAATTATATTTTTTAAAATATAATAAATTATAATTTAAAAAATTAAATGTAAAAAAAAATGGATAGTTTTTTAAGTGGATAATATTTTTAAGTGGATAGTTTTTTAGAAAATACGTAGTTTTTTAGAAGTAATTAGATTTTTTTATAAACATTTATTATATAAAATATTAAAAGACATATATATCTTTATTTATTTTTTTATTTTTAATATTTTTAATAACTGAGTTAGTGTCACTTGACTTAGTGATACCAATTTAATCATTTCTTCTAATGATAGTACGTATAGATATTACTTGAATTAGGGTATTGATATTAGATATTGGTATGAAAAACAAGACTTCAATTTCGATAATATAAAAGTAATCACATCTTAATATCAATATCGATGAAGTTAATTGTATATTAATAAATAAAAATTACGATGTCATCATGAGATGCTAACGAAACAAATAAATCAATTATCGAATAAATTTAACATAAAATTGCATCAAAACTCATATACGATGAATATAAATTTGAAACCTCGAAATTTCATAATTTCCTCCTTAAGATTGAGAGTTTGAGACGATGTCTCATTTATTTTAAAAAAATAAGTAATTTTTTATTCCAACCCTTTGCTTGTATATTTGAAAAAAAAAAAAAAAAGGAAAAAAGAGAGGTTATTATAGCCTCCTTTATCCTACAATTTGCATAATTTAACACATTGTGAATCATCCTTGGGATTCTCCATTTGTTAGTAAGTTTTGTCTTCTTTATAATTAATCTACCAATGCCTATAATTTTTAGTAATTAAATACGTACAATTCCTGTTAAAAAAAAAATCCTTTTCTTTTATTTGTGTAAGTCTTTAACTAGTTTCCAATTTCAAGTACGTGGAGTAGACCTGCTTATGGATCAGACAATTCATTTGATAATTGGTATGACAGATTTGATCTGTATTGGATCGAATTTAGATAGGAATATTTGTGATCTGGCTTGGCCCGGTCCGGATCATTGTTCACAAATTAAAATAATATTATTTTTAAAATATAATTATAAAAATAATTAAAAAATTATTTTTTTTATATATGATGAACAGTAACTTCGAGCCCGCCTAGGATTTGGGCCTGAGTAAGAAAAGAAAAAAAAATCGAGTAGTGGCCCAACTCGGCTCGACCCATGAACAAGTCTAAAAGTGTGGAGGCATGGAGCTTAATTAGCTGTGCACTTTAATATTATTGATGGAAAAAGCTTAAATCAAAAAAAAAAAAATTTAAATTGAAAAAAAGTATAGTTGGAAAATATAACTTAAAAATTTTAAGTATTTAATATTATTGTAAAAAAATGTTATGATGAATTAAAATATCTAAATATATATATATATATATATATATATATATATATAAAATAATAAAAGTCTAAAGTAACCAGACTAATAAAGTCATTATACCTCAACAATACGATTCCAAACTGCAAAAATATCAAATTTGTGTGGCTTTTTTATTTGGATTTGGAAATTAAGCTTTTGAACAAAAAAAATCTATTTTTTTTAATTGTTTAATATTGAGATTATGATAAAACATAATTTTTTATTTTATAAAAATTGTGTCAACGTCGATGCTAAAATCAGCCTAAGACAAAATTAGTTAATAATACTTATCAATACGTCAAAACCATTTCTTTGGTCCAATGAGAATGGAGCAAAATTAAGGATTATATTATTATTTCTCTAAAAAGTTATGATCAGTGATAAAAAAAAACTGGATCGATTGAATCGAGAATCAGTAATTCCGGTGCATATACCAAATTGGACAAATAGTGAACGGATAAAAAATCGGCTTTTGTTAATTTTATTTTACTAAAAAAAAATTATAAGTGATGAGATTTGAATTTTTAACCTCTTAATCATATATTAAAGACCATACCATTAAAGAAACACATATTTTTTTTATTTACTAATTACTATATTTAATACTTATTTAATATTAAAAGTATATATATATATTTTTTAATTGAACAATGTGGTTTAATCGATTGAATCAGTAACCCAAAAATTTCAGCAATTTGATTTTTTATCCCGTTTTTTCGATAATGGTTATGATGAAATGGAATACAATTTCTTACAACTAGCCACAATTTATTTTACAAATGCATTTAGATTTTCTAGCATGTCAAGCTAGCCTTCATATCTTGAACCTTTTTGTCTTTTCTTCACATTCTCAGCTGTAAATGAACTGGACTTGAACGAACATGCCTATGTTCGTGTTTGTTTATTTATTTTTGAGCTTGTTCGTGTTTGGTTCATGTTCGTTAAGGATTTTAAAATTGTGTTCAAGCTCTGTTCTTTTAAAATTAAGTGTGTTCGTGTTCGTTTATTTAATGTTCATGAACAAGTTCATTTAAATTAAATGAACTTGTTCGTGAACATTAAATGAACATGTTCATGAACATATAATCGAACATGTTCGCGAACAATTAAAATTATGTTCATGAACAATAAACAAACAAATTTTAACAATTTTAACAAACAAATAAAAAAATAAATCAATTTTAAATTATTATTATTAAATATAAAATAATAAAATACAAACGTAATTAAATTAAATTTATTATTAAATTATTAAATTTAAGTTATTAAATAATATTAATTATATAATAAGTAAATAAAATAAAATAAACGAACATAAATGAGCTTTAAACAAACTAATAAACGAGTTTTAAATGAACGATAAACGAGCTTGTTCGTGAATATAAACGAACCGAATACACATCTGTTCGAACTCGGTTCGTTTAATAAACGAACATTAAAATTGTGTTCATAATCGTTTATTTAGCTTAATAAACGAACAGAAATCCAACTGTTCACGAACGATTCGTCGAACGCTCTGTTCGTTTACAGCCCTATTCTCAACCAATATTTTCAACATGAAATTGATTGTGTTAGGTGTGCTAACAACCCCAAAATTTAAAAATGAATTTAATTAAAATTATGGCTAATTTCTAGGATTTTAATATATTTCACACTATAAATAGAAACATTTAGGTTAATTAAAACTTGTTATTTAAGAGGATGGGGCCATAAATCATACTTAAAAATGAAGATTTTAATGAGTATTGGTTCATCAACATTTATTTCAAGTACCAAATTCCTACTATAAAAACTATACTTATCTTGAAGAAGTTTGAACAAGATATATTTCTTAAGGTGCTTAATTGCTTTCTTGGTGAAATGGAAGAAGATCAGATTTGGCACTGGGATCTATTCGTCTCACTCCAATGATCAGAAATAGTTGTTTTTGGCTATGTTGCTCCAATTCTTCATTTTTTTTGAAGTGTTCGACACTTTTATACGATGCATATCTGGACATGGGTATGAGAATATGATCCTTCAAGGATCCTCCAAATATATGAAAAACTTGAAAAAAGTTAAACATACCCGTATCGGACACTTACATTCGAGTCCGAGTAACATAAGTTTTTGGGGGTTCGAGAGCTTATGTTGGTTTGGTCCTTGATGCCTTTCTTTTCCCTCAAATCCTCTTCAACATTTTCCAAAACTCAAGAGAAAATTCTCTTTCTCATTTCTTTTACATTGGAATTACTATCATTCGCCTGCTACCCCATGGATATGATCTTTATAGAGCCCATAATTATGCACAAGATTTTGCTTGGTCATACATTTATGCAGATCCTGATGCAGTTTTGTACTCAACTGCTTGGAATTTTGTTATTCTTGTCTTAGGACTGTTCTCTGCTGCAATCATATACTTGCAGCAGCGATTTGGTGGTTATTTTTTCGTTGCAAAGAGATTTCAGGATCAAGAAATATACGAGAAGATACCAACGTCTTGCAAAGAGTAATTGCAGCTGAGACATAGCACTAGACTTGCTCATGGGCTGGGCTGCGATCTGAATTTTTTTGTTTTTCCTTACCAAGGTCCGGTCCGTCGATCCATATTTACTGTTCATATATATTAAAAAATTGTTTTTATTTATTTTTATAATTAAATTTAAAAAAGTAATTTTTTTTATTGTATGAATAGTGATTCAAGCTGGTCAGGATAACTAAAATATCTATCCAGACTCAGCCCAATACAAGTCGGACCTGCCGGGCTACTCAACCCTTAAGCAGATCTACATGGCACTTATTGCTGTTGTGCGGAAGCGAATTGATATTACTAAAACCGATTTAAACACACTGAAAAAACACCGATATTTTACGTGGTTCGGCAACTGTGCCTACATCCACGGGAGGAGGAGCTTGAAGCTTTGTATTAATGGAGTTTAGAGTACAAACATATACAGAATTCAAAGTGCTATACAAGCACTGAACTCACAACTCAACACAATACCGAATTACTCTATAAACACAGAGTATTTGCTTCAACAATTTAGCTCTAACTTACACTCAACTCTACTCTACTCTCTCATCTCTACATGGCTATTTATAGCCATAATATCAAGGTGTGAACACTAAGCAAGTGGCAGCCACCATAGCCACCTTCTACCACCTATCTTGGTGTGAACACTTTGCAAGTGGTAGCCACCATAGCCACCATCCATTTGCAAGTGGTAGCTTCCATTATTGGTGGTGCAAGTGGTGCAAGTGGTAGCTCCATTAATGGTGCTAAGCCACCAAATGTGACTTTGAGCCATACCATATTCCAACAATCTCCACCTTGGCGAGAATCCACAGAGAGAATTCACAGATCAGAGCTTCCTCCTTTCTCCTTCAAATGTACACATCATTACTCACATATCAGGGCACCTAATGTATTGGCATGATTCATCAATGCACTGAGCCTGAGTCAATTTTTCTGTCTACTTCCCAGGAATTTTCTTAGCTTCTCCAAGATCATCTCGAACTCTGAGCTCAGTTGAGCCTTCAGCCTGTCGATCTCCACCTTGCCTTTTTCAGCAGATAGATAAATGATCCATCTTGAAGTTTCCGGAAATAAACACAGTGATCAAATTGACTGTGTGTGTACTTTTCATCCTGTCATGAAACAGTCCAACCGTTTGTACAGCTGTCACGGGATTGTTTCAGACCATACAGTGATCAGTTCAACTTGCTTTTGTAATCTTTGCGACCGGGGACTCCAGAACCATCTGGTTGAGTCATACAAATTTCCTCCTCTACGGAACCATGGAGGAATGCAGTTTTTACATCAAGTTGAACTATCTCTAGGTTATACAGTGCTACTAAAGCCAATAAGATCCGAATAGATGCATGCTTAACAACAGGTGAAAATACCTCATTGTAGTCTATTCCTTTCTTTTTGAGCCTAACCTTTGGCTACCAATCTGGCTTTGTATCTGATACTGTCTTTGCCGGTAGCACTCTCCTTTTTTGGCAAAGACCCATTTGCACTCAATTGATATCTTGAGTGTTGGAAGTGGAACCAACTTCCAAGTCTGATCGCCTCCTTCCACTGGGCATGCACAGGGCTGTTTACAGCTTCTTTGTAATTGATCAGAACATCATCATCAATTACTGGAAGGGCGTATGTCACCACGTCTGTGTATCGAGCAGGTTTCCGAATATGTCTATTCGGTCTATTGGTGACAACTGATTCAAGTTGCTGAAAGATTTCCGGTGATGACTCCTCCACTTCAATTAAGGTGTCATCAGATTTTGGTTCAGATTCATCTGAATTTTGACCAGCATCTTCTGATTCAAACTCCACCTGCTTTAGAGAATCTTGGTTCACATTCTCTGGAGTTGACAGTTTCAGCATTACAGATTCGTCAAAGGCAACATCTCGGCTTACGATGACTTTCTTTGACTCAGGGTTCCACAATCGGACTGCTTTTACTCCTTCACTAAAGCCCATGAAGACAGCTTTCTTGGCTCTAGGATCTAGTTTTGCATCCGTTACTACGAAGCCGATCATATTCAATGGCAGAATATCCGGACTACACCTCTATGGGAGTCTTCCCATCAATTACGGTGGAGGTTAGTCTGTTGATAATGTGGGAGGCGAACAGTAAAGCCTCCTGATAACTCGTATAATTATATAGTTTTTAGTTATGTTTTATTATTGTTTTGTGTCAAATACGAGTTATTATTGTTTAGTCTAATTGTGTTTATGATCTTTTATATTTTTATGTAATTTGGTGTTTTTCACAAGTTTCTTTGAGTGATTTCAGATTACTAGAATTAAGGGCAAATCCAGTTCAGTTCCAGTTCCGACACCTTTTGCCATATCAGCTATATCTCGAGTTTCACTGAAGCAATAAGGCTGAACTTTGTATCCCTGCAAAGCTAAGAGGCATATCTATCTTTTTCATGTTTTACACTTCTTGAAACGGAGTCGTTTTCCCTAGCGAAATCGACCATCAAGTTGGCTGATGTGCAATGACGTCTGTTCTGCACCGTTTTGGTATTTTGACCATATCTTCCGATCCACGTGCGCAAATGATCTGATTCCAACGGCTATGGATCCGTAACTGATAGGGGTATATTTTTCTAGAAGACCATTTTATCAGATCGAGCCTCCAACATTGACAAAATCGACCATCAAGCTGGCTGATCAGAATTGTCATACAATATGACGAAAATTGTTAGAAAAATGCACCCACCTATTATACCTACCTTTGAAATTTGTAAAGCTTGTCTCTTGTCATTTAGCCCTCCAAAATGTGTATAAATAGAGGGCCTTGGATGAGTATTGGGATATATTATACATTGGTAGGATATTTGCCATTGTAATAAAATTCTCTAAGTTTTCTTCTTCTTTCCTTTCTCTAGTTTTCTTTTTCTTTACTTATGTTTCTTACATTTCTTTTCATTTTATTCATATCTAGTATGTGTTGCTAATCATATTGTTGAGGTGATGAGGTGAAGCTCTTGGTAAATGCTAAGGTTAGTCTCTTCAACATGAGCTAAAATGAATCATCATTTATAAACACTAGTGTAGATAATATTTTCTTTTGGTTTAAAATCATACTTGCAAAGTAGAGATCTTGATTCATTATTGACAATGAAAATGGCACAGTAAATGCTTGGTTTCATAACCTTGATTTGTTGTAGACATATACCTTGGCATAAGGAATGCTTGGACTCTTTTTGTGAGTTTTGAGGACACCAAATGAACATAATATCATATGCTATGGACGTTGGACAATTTGGACTGAATTGCTAAACCTTCCGGTTGGAACCTCCCTTATGTGTGGATTTCAATTGTGTAATAAAACAAGATTAATCTTAGCATAACACCAAGAGTGGATTCTCTAACCTCAACATCTTTTCTTATTGTTTTTTTTTATATCTTGTTTAATTGCTTTTATGTTATTTTGTTTATTTTGTTCTCTAATATCTTGTTTACTTTCTTTGTTATTGATTCCCTAATATCTTGTTTATTTTCTTTTTCTTATATATTTATAAACTTATACTTACTAATACGCTTCCCTGTGGTTCGACCTCGGACACCCGAGAATTTATTACTTGAACATAACCTGCACTTGGGTTTACAACTCTTAATTGAGTTTCCATCAAGTTTTTGGCGCCGTTGCCGGGGAAGCAATACTAAGTATATAAGTTTATAAGTATATTTATTTTTTATTTATTATTTTTTTTTTGGCTGGTTATACCGCCTAATTTGTTTATATTTATTTTTATTGGCTGGTTATACCGCCTAATTTTGTATATTAACTTTGTTTTATGCTTGTTTGGCGACGTGATTTTAGATCTCGTCGTTTAGTTAGATTTTATTGTGAAACTTTTTCAGGTAATCTTTCTAATACAACTCCTACCATGGCTGACAATGAAAGTGTTCATGCTGAAGATGAGAACAGACAAGTACGCACCATGCGTGACTACTTGCAACCAACTCGAAGCTCATCACCCTCTTGTTTTATTTTTCCTCTCAATGCAAACAACTTTCGTTTTAAACCAGGTATGATAGCTTTGCTTCCAAATTTCTATGGGTTGGAATCGGAAAGTGCTTACTCGTTTCTAAAAGACTTCGAAGATGTATGTGTCACCTTTAATGACCAACAATGTACAAATGAAATTGTCAAGCTAAAATTATTTCTTTTTTCTTTAAAAGATAAAGCAAAAATTTGGCTTCATAATTTAAAACCAAGGTCAATTGGCACATGGCAAGAATTACAAACTGAGTTTCTAAAGAAATTTTTCCCAGCACATAAAACTACTGCTTTGAAAAGACAGATTCAAAATTTCAATCAAAATCAAAATGAAGCATTTTTTCAGTGCTGGGAGCGTTTTAAAGATTTGTTAAGTTCTTGTCCACATCATGGTTTTGAAAAATGGCGTCTTATTAGTTTCTTTTATGAAAGTTTAACTCCCGAAACTAAACAATTTGTTGAAACAATGTGTAACGGTGAGTTTCTAGAAAAAGAACCTGAAGAAGCCTTTGACTACCTAGACCATTTGGCAGATAACTCTCAAGCCTGGCACACAGATAATTCCTCTGAAAGTTCCAATAGATCTAATCTTGTTTCTAACAGAGGAAAATATCATTTTAGTCAAGAAGATGAGATAAAAGCTAAAGTAGCTAATTTGGCTAGAAAGATTGAAGCCATGGAACTTAGAGAAGTAAAAGAAGTCAAAACGGTTAAAAATGAAGAAAGTTGTGGAATTTGTGAAATCATGGGACACCCCACTTCTGAATGTCCAAACATTCCCATTCTTAAAGAAGCGTTGCATGATCAAGTAAATTCCATAAACACATTTAAAAAGCCTTTTCCTTCTCCTTACTCTGAAACGTATAACCCTGAATGGAGAAATCATCCCAACTTCAGTTGGCGGAATAATAATCATGTTCAGGTACCACAATCTCAAAAGCCGGGCAACACTTTTTCCTATCAACCTTCACGTGTACAAACCTTGGAAGAAACATTGCAAGCATTCATGCAAACACAAGCAAATGTGAATAGCCGGACTTCACAGGACATCAATGAGATCAAAAACACCTTGTCCACATTGACAGCTTCATTACGCACTCAAGAAAAAGGTAAGTTTCCTGCTCAACCTCAGCCTAACCCTTCTACTCAATGTCTTGTTTCTTGCTCCAATGAAACTCAACAGGAAAATGCCAGTTCTATCACAACTCTTCGAAGTGGAAAGGCAATTGACAAAAAGATTCCATCAAAAGACCAAGATCCTCTTTCCTCTCCGAAAAGTAATGGTAAGGATGATGGTAAGTCTGAACTTCTTGAAAATTTGGACAAAGAAAAAGGTATGCATCCTGCTCCTTTTCCTCAAAGGTTGCAAACAATAAAGAATTTGAATCAAAATGCAGAAATTTATGAACTTTTCAAACAAGTTAAGATTAACATTCCTTTATTGGATGCAATCAAACAAGTTCCATCTTATGCTAAATTTTTGAAGGACATGTGCACAGTTAAAAGGAAACATAATGTACAAAAGAAAGCATTTTTGACGGAAAGTGTGAGCTCAATCATTCAGCACCTTACTCCACCAAAATTCAAAGATCCTGGATGTCCAACAATCTCATGCATCATTGGAAACACTAGAATAGAACGTGCATTGCTTGATCTTGGTGCTAGTGTTAATCTTTTGCCTTTTTCTGTTTATCAACAGTTAGGTTTAGGTGAACTCAAGGAAACACCTGTTACACTTCAACTAGCTGATCGTTCTGTAAAAATTCCTCGAGGGATAGTTGAAGATGTTTTGGTTCAAATTGATAATTTTTACTTCCCTGTTGATTTTATTGTTTTGGACACACATCCTGTTTCAAATCCAAATGTTCAAATTCCTGTTATATTAGGCCGTCCATTTCTTGCAACTTCTAATGCTCTGATAAATTGCAGGAATGGTATGTTGAACATTTCTTTTGGAAATATGACTTTAGAATTAAATGTGTTCAACACTTGCAAGCAACCTGGTGATGATTCAGAAGTACATGAAGTGGATTTCATTGAAGAACTTGTTCATGAACATCTCACCACTACCACATTCCATGATCCTTTAGAAGCTTATTTAATTGAATGTGAGTTTGATAATGCTTCAGAAATTTCACACACTGATTCTTTGTTAAATTCTTTTCAGGATAAGCATTGTTGGAAACAAAAGTTTGAGGAACTTCCATCACTCACAAATGTCACTGTACCATCAACTATTGAACCACCCAAGCTGGATTTAAAACCATTGCCATCCGAGCTAAAATATTCCTTTTTGGGAAAAATTCCTTCTCAATGGAGCCCCCAAGATAAAAGGAAGTTTCTGAATGAGGTAAAGAAGTTCTATTGGGATGACCCTTACTTGTTCAAATATTGTCCTGATCAGATTTTTCGAAGATGCATTCCCGACAATGAGGTAAGTAGTGTAATTAAGTTTTGTCATTCCGAGGCATGTGGTGGTCATTTTTCATCAAAGAAAACTGCTGCAAAAATTTTACAGTGTGGATTTTACTGGCCAACTTTATTCAAAGATGCATATGAGAATTCTAAAATTCATAAAGAAAGAACTAAAGCCTTTCATGACAAGTTAATTTCAAGAAAAACATTTGATGTTGGGCAAAAAGTTCTACTTTATAATTCTAGACTTCACATATTTCCTGGTAAGTTGAGATCAAGATGGACTGGCCCATTTGTGGTTAAGCATGTGTATCATTATGGAGCAGTTGACATTGAGAATCCTCAAAATGGTAACGTATTCAAGGTAAATGGACAAAGACTCAAACTCTTTTTGGAAAATCATGTTACTCAAAAAGAGGTTGTTTTTCTTTTTGATCCTTGTTTTGAAAATAACTAGATGTAAATATAATTTTTACTAATCTTCAAAAAAAAAAATACATTTTTTTAACCCCGGTTAAATGGCGGATAACGGTACTCCGTGATTATTTAAGTCGATTCCATCAGCTACCCACAAAACTGATATTGTATATAAATTTCTCTTTCAATTTCTTTTTCATTTTTTTTCAAGATGGATGATATTCTCACAAGATTGCAGAAACGATTTCCTCCTTTTCCTCGGAATATTTTACTGAAGCTTTACCAAGTTCGATTTGAAAGATTAAGAATGCTTATGCACAAAGGGATTCCTGAAGACATACGTTGGATAATTGAAGCCAAGGTACGTGAAGATGAATATCTTCCTGTTTTGCATTTACCAGGTACAGGTAGAAGCACTTATGCAAAGAAGCGACGAGCAAAGCGCATGAGTTCAAATTGCCACAAGTGTGCACGATGGACGTGTAACGGTAAATGTCGTTCTATTGGGATTCCGTCCTCTAATCGAGATGATAAAATTGAATTCATTAAGGATGGACTGAGTAAGGAGAATTTGGGTAATATCCAACTTTCTCTTGAGACGCATCCTAGTGGAGACGTACAAAGAGAAATTCTTGATTTATGGTCGCAATTCCAAAAGGAATGGCAACATCTTGGGAATCTGATGTTAAAAGACCCTGTTTGCCAGCTTGTAAGAAAACTGGATGGGAAGCATATCCTCGACTCATAGAAGGCGTTTAAGCCGTTTCTGGACGTAAAACCAGAGGAAGATGTGAGCCACAATCACAACTACAATAAATGACTTCTCAGCTCGTGGTTTGATTTGCAATAATTTCATTTCGGTTTAATTTACGTGTTGTTCGATTTGTGTAATTATTCTCGTATTTTTTGCATTGGTCTTTTACGGTTGATTTTTCTTCTCTTTTTGATTTTCTTCCTAAAATCACGCAAAAATCTTTTGTTAGGTTAACATTTTCTTCTGACAGGTCAAATACACTTTCGGCGACATTATCTAACATTTTGCTTGTTGTGTCTCAGTTATAATAAGTGGTTAGCAACCTCTGCAGGTAATATCTCCTAAATTCTACCTTTAAAATTTGACATTGGGGACAATGTCATATTTTAGTAGGGGGTAAGGGACATATTTTGCAAAAAAAAAAAAAAAAAAAAAAAAAAATTGTTGTGTTTTAAGACATTTAGAAGTATTCATTCTGGACAAGGTCTGAGTAAGGGAGACTTGAGACATACCTTGTCAGTTTGATTTAATCTTCTTCTTCAAAAAAAAAAAAAACATGTTTAGACTTAGTGTGTTTTTAGTGTGTTTTAGTTACTTTCAATACTATAATGAGATATGAATTGCATAAGTCTAAAACAGATTTATTAGTGAGAAGATTTTCATAAGAATTGAGCTTGATATCAACCTTTTTATGAGCCAATGTTAATATGATATGTTGATTGAGAAAGAAGCATGTTTAGACTTAATCTGACTTGTATAATCATCCTTGTGAGTTTTTGAGCCTATAATGATTGATGCATTATACAAATCAATCTAATTTCTTTCTTGAGTGCTCTTATGATTACATGATTCTCTAGAACTTGCTTTAAACCGTTTGATACTATATTGATACATGTGACAACATGAATATGATAGAGGCATTAGGATTATAACCAGAGCCAAACAGCCATCCCTTATTAATGTTCTAAGAGAACATCCCCACTAGTGAACCAATTTGAGCCTACATTAAATATGCTGTTTTATTGGTAACCACAACTTACACCTAGCCTAAATATACTTATATCCTTACCCTTGTTCTAAAGATGGATTTTTTGAGACATATTGCAAAAAAACAAGGGATATTTTTAGTTGAAAATTTGGGTTAGAAACAAAAGATAAGTGTGGGGGAAGAAAAGAAAAGAAAAAGTCAAGAGAAAAAGAAAGGGATCATTGTCAAATACATTCCCATATTAAAAAAAAAAAAAAAAAAGAATCTTCTCTTGAACTTCTAGTTAAAGTAAAGAAAAAGATGTTACAAAGTTGGTTAGAATGAAGCAAAGGCTCAACATGAATATTTAGCCTATGTGACTATGTACATGTAAAGAGTTTTGAGAAGTTTTATTTGTATGATCTTATTATGTCTCTAAAATCTATGAACTCTTTGGAACCTTTGTGATATCTTTATCCTTTTGTTCTTTAACCACATTATAACCCTTTGGCCCCATTACAACCTTGAATAAAGACCTCTTGATTTATGAAGTTGTATGATCTAAATAGTGGAGAACAGGTGGAAAAGCAAGCATATGGTAGAAGTGTTTTCATGAGATTGATTGAGTGTAAACACTTTACCACTACTTTAAAGAGTGAAAATCATGAGAGTATCCCATGTGAGAGGTTGAGATTAAGTTGAAATGCACTATTTTGATTGAAATATGTTATGTTAATATTGGCTTAACTCAAACTATTTACATTCAAGCAAGATTTTTTGTGAATTTCTTTAAGCTATTGATTAGTTTTTAAGACTTGTCCAATGATTATCTCTAATTTATATTGGAAGGATTAGTTATAATTATTATTTTTAGTTTTTCTTATGTCTTCAATGTTTGTGGGTATCGTCCTAGTAAACCCTCACGAGACTAAACTCGTCCACTAGGGACACCTAGGGGTTTAAAGGCTTGTGTCACATGCTAAGTGCCACCGTGATTTCCTACGAAAATGGATTAGATTAGATTTTCTTATTTTATTTTTATTGAGTCGTTGCTAGGGACTAGCAACAATCTAAGTATGGGGGTGTGATAACTCGTATAATTATATAGTTTTTAGTTATGTTTTATTATTGTTTTGTGTCAAATACGAGTTATTATTGTTTAGTCTAATTGTGTTTATGATCTTTTATATTTTTATGTAATTTGGTGTTTTTCACAAGTTTCTTTGAGTGATTTCAGATTACTAGAATTAAGGGCAAATCCAGTTCAGTACCAGTTCCGACACCTTTTGCCATATCAGCTATATCTCGAGTTTCACTGAAGCAATAAGGCTGAACTTTGTATCCCTGCAAAGCTAAGAGGCATATCTATCTTTTTCATGTTTTACACTTCTTGAAACGGAGTCGTTTTCCCTAGCGAAATCGACCATCAAGTTGGCTGATGTGCAATGACGTCTGTTCTGCACCGTTTTGGTATTTTGACCATATCTTCCGATCCACGTGCGCAAATGATCTGATTCCAACGGCTATGGATCCGTAACTGATAGGGGTATATTTTTCTAGAAGACCATTTTATCAGATCGAGCCTCCAACATTGACAAAATCGACCATCAAGCTGGCTGATCAGAATTGTCATACAATATGACGAAAATTGTTAGAAAAATGCACCCACCTATTATACCTACCTTTGAAATTTGTAAAGCTTGTCTCTTGTCATTTAGCCCTCCAAAATGTGTATAAATAGAGGGCCTTGGATGAGTATTGGGATATATTATACATTGGTAGGATATTTGCCATTGTAATAAAATTCTCTAAGTTTTCTTCTTCTTTCCTTTCTCTAGTTTTCTTTTTCTTTACTTATGTTTCTTACATTTCTTTTCATTTTATTCATATCTAGTATGTGTTGCTAATCATATTGTTGAGGTGATGAGGTGAAGCTCTTGGTAAATGCTAAGGTTAGTCTCTTCAACATGAGCTAAAATGAATCATCATTTATAAACACTAGTGTAGATAATATTTTCTTTTGGTTTAAAATCATACTTGCAAAGTAGAGATCTTGATTCATTATTGACAATGAAAATGGCACAGTAAATGCTTGGTTTCATAACCTTGATTTGTTGTAGACATATACCTTGGCATAAGGAATGCTTGGACTCTTTTTGTGAGTTTTGAGGACACCAAATGAACATAATATCATATGCTATGGACGTTGGACAATTTGGACTGAATTGCTAAACCTTCCGGTTGGAACCTCCCTTATGTGTGGATTTCAATTGTGTAATAAAACAAGATTAATCTTAGCATAACACCAAGAGTGGATTCTCTAACCTCAACATCTTTTCTTATTGTTTTTTTTTATATCTTGTTTAATTGCTTTTATGTTATTTTGTTTATTTTGTTCTCTAATATCTTGTTTACTTTCTTTGTTATTGATTCCCTAATATCTTGTTTATTTTCTTTTTCTTATATATTTATAAACTTATACTTACTAATACGCTTCCCTGTGGTTCGACCTCGGACACCCGAGAATTTATTACTTGAACATAACCTGCACTTGGGTTTACAACTCTTAATTGAGTTTCCATCACCTCCACCCAAAATGCTTTGCTCAAGCTCGACTGGGATAACATGCAGCGAACTTTATCAACCAAAGTTCGGTTCATCCTTTCTGCAACTCCATTCTGCTGGGGAGTGCTAGGAACAGTGAAGTGTCGGATTATCCCATCATTCTGTGAGAGGCTGCTGCTTTGCCTGTCACGGTTTCTCTGTCAAGGAGATACAGATTTCCCTTCATATAACCCTTCATTGCTAAGAATGCTCCACGTACAACTCTCAGGACTCCATTCTGAATGGTCACCTTATAACCATTTGAGTCTAAGACCCCCAGTGATATGAGATTCTTCTTGAGATCAGGGACATACCTTACGTCTGTAAGTTGTCTGATTGTACCGTCATGCATTTTCAGTCGGATCGTTCCGATGCCTCTAGTGTGACAAGTATTGTCATTGCCCATATGGACAATCCCTCCATCAAACTCTTTGAAGTTTGAGAACCACTTCCGGTTCGGACACATGTGGTAGGAACATCCGGAATCCAGAATCCATTGATCTGAAGAGTGTGTTGTTGTGGAAATCGTAAATGCAGAGTCTTCCTCTCCCTCAGATTCTTGAGCTACACTCACAATCGACCTCTCCATGTTGGGACAGTTATTCCTCCAATGCCCTTTCTCATGGCAAAAGGCACACTCGTCCCTCGAGAGTCGTGTTCTCGATGATCCCCTCCTTGAGCGGGATTTACCTCGCTTGTTTTCTCCGGCTCCTTGGTTGCTCGTCCTGCCTCTGTACACAGTTAAAGCTTCTGGTGTAGTATTCTGGTGATCATGCTGATCCTTTTTCCGATACTCATTATTCACCAGAGCATTACTAACATTAACATATTCTATATCATTTTTACCATACAACAGTGTAGTGGTTAAATGATCATAGCTATCAGGCAAGGAATTTAACAGAGTAAGAGCCTTATCTTCATCAGAGATACTTGCATCTAGATTTTCAAGATCAGCGTGGATTTTGTTAAAACTTACTAGATGCTCCTGCATGGTGATACCTTGCATATACTGGAAGCGGAACAGCTTCTTCTCCAGATAGAGTCTGTTCTCCATGCTTTTTGTCATGTACTTGTCCTCAAGTTGTTTCCAGAGAGTTTTTGCATTATTCTCTCTCATGACAAAGTACTTCTGGTCCTTGGCTAGGCATAACCGGATTGTGCCACAAGCCTGACGGTTGACAAATTTCCAGTCATCTTCTGAAATATCTCTGGGCCTGTCTTCCAGAGCGATATATGAACCCTCTCGGAATAACAGATCCTGAACTTCGCACTGCCACATGCCAAAGTTGGTGGTGCCATCAAATTTCTCCACCTCGAACTTTGCAGTGGTCATCGAGTTCTTTCTGATATAAGAACTTGATCGTGCGCTGCTGGTTGTTTCATGTGTCTCTAATGATTCTGCCATGGTAATAAAACAAAATTACCAACAAAGTGTTTTTCCGATACCTGTATGGAAAAACGGATGCCGCGGTTGAGTCCGGAATAGTCGAAATAGCCAGGAACGGGTCCAACTGTGTAAATTTTGGACACACGGTGAATATTCTGCGAATATTCTGCTACAAGTGGCTCGAAATGGACTCGGTTTAGCTCAACCGGCTCGGAAAAGTCTCGGAATAGTGTTCTGAAACGGCTCAAAAAAATAGCCCGAAAAAGTTGGTCGGAACTACGGCGGCGCGTGGGCGGCGTACGGCGGCGCGTGCGGCGGCGCGTGGAACGCGTGGAGCTGTTTGGGTGGCCGGCGCGTGTGGCGCGTGGGCTTCACGCGTCTTCAACCTCTGGAGGCGCGTGTGGCGCGTGCTGCGCGTGGTTGTCACGCGTCTGCAACCCCTGGAGGCGCGTGCGGCGCGTGGGCGCGTGGGGCGCGTGGGCGCTTCTTCTGACGGCGCGTGTGGGCGCGTGCGGCCTCCTCTGGTGCTCCGGTTGATTCTGCTGCACTCCTCTCGACGACCTCTTCAACCTGGTATTTTCAAAACACAAATTGGAGCACTTTTGAAAAACGGACAGAATCGAACAAACTCGGTTTTACGTAAAAATTGGCTCTGATACCAATTTGTTGTGCGGAAGCGAATTGATATTACTAAAACCGATTTAAACACACTGAAAAAACACCGATATTTTACGTGGTTCGGCAACTGTGCCTACATCCACGGGAGGAGGAGCTTGAAGCTTTGTATTAATGGAGTTTAGAGTACAAACATATACAGAATTCAAAGTGCTACACAAGCACTGAACTCACAACTCAACACAATACCGAATTACTCTATAAACACAGAGTATTTGCTTCAACAATTTAGCTCTAACTTACACTCAACTCTACTCTACTCTCTCATCTCTACATGGCTATTTATAGCCATAATATCAAGGTGTGAACACTAAGCAAGTGGCAGCCACCATAGCCACCTTCCACCACCTATCTTGGTGTGAACACTTTGCAAGTGGTAGCCACCATAGCCACCATCCATTTGCAAGTGGTAGCTTCCATTATTGGTGGTGCAAGTGGTGCAAGTGGTAGCTCCATTAATGGTGCTAAGCCACCAAATGTGACTTTGAGCCATACCATATTCCAACAATTGCCTCTTAATTTTACTATTTTTTTAAGGATAGTTATAGTGTTCTTTCTTGTTTGAATTCTGTCTTCTCCAGCTACATTGTAAGCTAAATTTCCCTGTTTGTAATTGTATCAGTGTGGATTGGTGCATGTTAGGTCTTTTGATGTTAAGTTTGTATATTTCGCTGACTTGCAGTCTTATGCACTTTTATATTATGAACATTGTTTATTTAAGTATCCAACCTAGAGAGGTACAATGGAGGAATAGATTTCCTCTCTCTTTTTTGTGCCTTTTAAATATTTTTTTCACATGTGTTTAAAATTATTTTTTATTTATAAACAGTTAAATATTAATATTTTTTATTTGAATACATAGCAGAAGGATATTGAAGGCGCATAAAAAAAGGATAGAGAAAATCTATTCACAACGGAGATACACAATTTGAATATAAGATCACAAACAATTCATGACTTAATAAATGTGAGATAACATTAATTTTAATGGCTATTACGTGTTGATATAGACAAAAAAATTTATCACGTGACAAATTTGGAAGCAGGACTAACATGCAAAAATAACAAAATAAAATTGACTCTAATACTATGCATGTTAAACATCTAACCTAAAAAATCACAACAATTTAAGACTTAACAAATATGCTATAACACCACTTTAATAGTTCAATTGCAATCTTATGGATGGTTTTCTTCTATTCATGTTAATATATATAAGAATTTTCTGTTATGCATTTAAGGAAAGTTGCTTTAGTCCATAATATCATGCTGCGGGATATTAGTTTCAGTTTATCTTTGACTTATGCACATTGCTGAAAAAGTTTTCCAATTTATCAGTAATAATCTGACCACCCATTATGTTAGACCTTTTTTTTTATTTTATTTATTTTTTAATTTTAAATTTTGCATATTTAAGCAATGCAAGTGAGTGAAGAATGTAAAATTATTTTATTTATCCAAAAAAAAAAAAAATGTATACCAAGTGTGATAAACAAAGCTTATTCATTAGCTCATCAACAAAATAAATTTCTGGTTAAGTTTCTTTTGTCATTTTCTTATTTTAGTACGTTTTATTTGTGTTTGACATATATTCATATATGAATATGGGGTCTGATAGTTTAAATGTATGATTTTTTTAAAAAAGAAATTGAGTATACCCGTGTTGAACACAAATATGTATTCGACATCCACCTTCAAATCCGGATAACATAGTTCAAATGAATACGAAGTTCTGGTCTTTATGCTATACATTCGCATTAATTTCAAAAGTATATATTATGATGTGATTAATATGTTTATTGAAAAAAGTATGAAATGCAACGATAAAATTATACAAATATAAATCGTATAAAAATTATAAAATTTAAAATTAATGTAAATAGAACTCTCATCGTCCTCATGATTAATTGATTAACATTTTATCCGAATTAATGTTTCTTCCCCATTATGAAATTTAAAATTTTTTGCAGTCGTTTTGGTTGTGGTCTCGCCTGATCCTCCTCTTCCTCATTGACATTACGTTTTCCTTTACAAGGGAACCATTCGCTGTTGATCCATCATCAAAACTTGAAGAAATTGAATTGCTATGTTGCTGCTGTTCTTCTTGTAAATCTTCCATCTCTTCCAAATCATTCTCATACACTATTCGAACCCCACACTTCTTCACCTTGGGACACACCCCATTTTTAAGGGCTTTGATTAACAACTCAATTTCATTGTATTCTTGATTTCCCCAATCTGTGCTCGATAAATTCTCAGTTTCTTCACCACTACATCTATCCTCCAAGGAGAATCTGAATAACTTGTCAGTAGATAAATAACGTAGCCAAAGGTGGTCCTTCTTGATGTGCTGCCACTTATATTTTCTGTCTATGAAAAAGCCACCACAATCGACTTCTCGGGAATTTCTACCATGGATAAAAGCTTTAAACATGATGGTCTCCTCGTCCCAAGGCTCATCATCATTGAAAGAAGACACAAAAATGCAGCAGAAAGCAACTCCCATCCACTGACTATCATTTCGAATATTGGGAGGCAGTGGTATCTTTATTGAAGATTCATCCCTCTGATAGTTGAACCATTTTGGGATTTCACTTCCAGGTATAACAATATCAGCAACTCGTCTCGCATTTGCAAATACCTGCAAAACAAAACTCCCATTGTTAGGCAACTTCTAACACAAGAAATTCTTAAGTGTGAGATTAAGTGATCAGAGCGAGAGAGATACTAACCTTAATATGTTTTCTTAGCATTCTTAATGCATTGTTATTCTCTGCCAATCTGTGGCAATTAATACCATAAATATATCTATGGCTGCGTGTTGAATTGCATACTGTTGTTGAATTGCATACTGTTGTTGAATTTGGAAATAGTACTTCCAACGAAGCACAACCATCTATGGTAACACCTTCTATGCTTGTTAGAGGCCCAGGCAATGATTGCAGCTCTCTGCAATACGACAATCGAAGAAAAAGAAGCTTGGAAAGTCGAGTAAGAGTTGCAGGTAGGTTGATGAAATTGTTACCACTAAGATCAAGATCTCTCAAAGAGGATAACCAACAAATATCACTAGGAATATCCCCTTCACAAAGATTACAGTCACTTAGTTTCAGCTTTGTCAAAGAACTCAAACCTGACAAAGCAGGTAGCATCAAAGCCCTGGAATCAGTAATTCCTCTTTGCATTTCCTTGAAAAAAAAAGGCAGATTCGGTCGTAATTTAAATGGTGGTCGACCTTTGCATCCACTGAAAGATAGAACTTTAAGATTTTTAAATTGAAAAATGCAGGTTGGTGGTTTTCTTATGGCAGTTTCACTTAAATCAAGCTCCTCCAAGAATTCTAATTGCTGCAAATTCTCCGGTAGATTTTCAACTTTAGAGCAGCCTGAGAGATTTAGAGTTTTCAGATATTTCAACCCATGTATGCTGCTTGGAAGACACTCAAGGCTTTTGCAATCTTTTAGATTTAACAATACAAGGTTGATGAGATTCCCAATCGAAGAGGGAAGTTCTTCAATACTTGTCCCATCTAAATAAAGCTCTAGCAAACATTCCATTCCCCCATCGATCTCTGGAAACCTTTGAAGATTTGAGCAACCTGAAAGAATTAATGTTTCAAGAGATTCCATTCCAATTTTGGTTGGAAGGCTCCTAAGGCTTTTGCAATCTCTTAAATTCAATAGTTTAAGCCTCCTTAGGAATGCGATGGATGGATGAACATCTACTATTCTGGTACAACCTTCCAATATCAAACTTTCAAGATTTGGAATCATTGTGAAGTCTGGTGTCTTGATAGCTTTCTGCGAGCCTTTGAGGTTCACCAATTTCAACTTTTCGAAACGCTGTTGATAACAATAATAAAGAGAGAGAAAAGAGAAAACATAAAAAAAACATTTTTTTAATAAAAAGGTGACCTGAGGATATAGGAAAAGAGATTGCAAAATATTATGATTCGAATTTCAGATTTGTTGGGTGTCACCTCTTAAGGATGGTTGCATAAATCAACTGAGCTAAACTCCGGATTAATATAAAAGCTCATTTTTTGTTAATTCATATTTCTACTTACTCAAATTATTGATACTTCTTAAAATAAGCTAAATGACTGAATTCGGAGTTTAATTCAGTTTATTTCTGCAACCACCTTTAAGAGGTGATATTCAATAAATTTGAGATTCAAATCTCAATATTTATAACCCTTCTTCTATCCCATATTGGGTTTTCGTTGTACCAAAAAAAGAAGAAGCTAAATGACAAACATCCAATAAAGTAATTCTTACTTTGTTTCCCTTCCATAGTTGTTCAATGCTGCTATAAGGTAAGAGAAGTGCAACAAGGTTGTCCAGTGGGAAGGTTGACGACAAGGATTTAAAAGGATATCCATGCCACTCAAAAAGCCTTAACTCATTAGAAAGATGTTTGATATCATGATGAGAATTTGGGAGATAGAAGACTTTGAGCAATCTTAATTTTTTCATCTTCAACAAGGCATCGGCACTCAAAGTGAATGTCTTGTTTTGTTCCCTGATAATCAATGGCAAAACAAAATTGATATGAGCTTCACAATATACAAACAATTTATTAATATTCACACAAGAAAAGATAAGGCTTTTGCTATTTACTTTTTATTTTTTAAAAGAAAAAAAGTAAATAGCAAGAGTATTAATGGAATGGAGTCTAAATTGAATTCGTGTTTAGTCCAGTTGATTCATGCAGTTATTTTTAAGAGGCGACATCCAACAAGTTTGAGGTATTTGAATCTCAGCATTTACAATCTATTCTCCTATCCTCAAATTGCAACCTCTTTTTTACAAAAAAAAAAAAAAAACGAGTCTACTTTTTTTTTAAAAATAATACAATCAATTCTCCTCCCACATGATTTTAATTTCCTATTTGTTGATAATCAGTATAATGTTCTAGCAACCACGAGAGTCAAGATCAAATAATAATAATAATAATAAATTATTATTATTATACATTTATACATAGACGCAAGTGTATGTATGTTTTTGTACCCTTTATTGTCGATGATCATTCCTTCAATTGCTTCCGTAGCCTAAAGATCAAGAGTAAAGAATAAGAAGACATAAAATAGATGCTGCAAAGTATATGATAGATTTCATTGAAATTTACATATATGGTTAATATCATTCTTATGTTTAATAATATTATTACATTATGTTGCTTCGAATATAATGAATAAAAAATTTTGAACCACATAAAACATTTTTTAGTAAAAATGATTTAATAGAATTAAAATTCTTATTTATACATAGGATAAATATTATTAATATTTATAATAAATAAAAATATTTAAAATGATAATTTAAAAATATAAATAATTTTTTATGGTTAATATGCATAAAATTTTTGGTGTATCTTAATTAGAAGTGTTCATGGGTTGCATCAGGCCGGGCTTGGATAATTTTTTTTGTTTGCCCAAGACTAGTCTGGACCAGGCCTGAAAGCAAATTTTATTATTTAAAAAATATATTAAAACACTAAAAATTTAGTTTTATAGTAATATTTATATAATTATATATAATTAAAATTTTTATTATATCAACACTAATCCGGGTTGGCTGAATCCGACTCGAATTACCAAAAAGCTTACTCATGTTCGATCGAGTTTGTCGGACTGGACGGATAGCACGGTCCGTGAATAAGTCTAATCTTAATTATGTAATATATGGAATTTAGAATTAATGTCATAATAGTAACTTAATTATCATGTTGAGTAGGGATTCTAAATAAATTAAAAGAAAAAATAGTATGCAATTTTTTATGAAATAACTTACAGTGTTTTTCGTTAGCACATGATAGATGTCTCTTTCCTCCCACAATCTACAACGTTTTCCAGGTTCATCAATAGATTTTTGTCTTACAATTTTTCTTCCCATCTCTTGTAGCAAGTCATGCATCCACAATTTGTCAGCAGCAATTTTTATGAGAGATTTCTTAATAAGAACATCTATGCCAATATCTGGGAAAAACTCACAACCATCCAATATTTTTATTACAAAATCTTTCTCCTCCCCATTGAAGAAACATGCAATATCAAGAAAAATATTTTTCTCCATATCTTCTAATCCATCAAAGCTTATTTGAAGTCTGTCAAGAATTTCTTTGTTAAAATCTTTTTTAAGTCTTTCAATGGTGCTTCTCCATTGGGCTGCATTTCTGCCACACAAAAAAGAACCCAAAACTTCAAGAGCTAAGGGAAGACCACCAGCATATTTTATAACATGTTTAGAAAGCTCAATGAAATCGTTTTCTGGCACTGTATCAGTACTATTGAAAGCTTTCAAAGTAAAAAGATTATGTGCTTCAATGTCATCCAATGTTGTAGGCTTAAACACATCATCAACTCCATAAGATCGCAGCAAATGTTCATCTCTAGTTGTTACGATGATTCTGCTGCCTAATCCGAACCAATCACGCCTTCCAACCAAGCATTTTAAGTGTTGTATGTTATCAACATCATCAATAACAGCAAGAACCTTTTTGTCAGATAACCTATGACTAATCATGACATTGCCCTCGTAAACATTGAATATATTGAAACATTCTTCAAACAAGATCTGAGAAAGAAGTTGTTTCTGTAAAGAAACAAGTCCACATTTCTCAGAAACTTCTCGAACATCAGCAAGAAAGCTTTTACCTTGAAAATGGGGTGACATTTGAGTGTAAACAACTCTTGCAAGAGTGGTTTTACCAATGCCACCCATACCACAAATTCCTATAATGCGAACATCATCTTCCCCAATGTTTATTTTCGAATGCAACTCTTCCAAACGTGAATTAATTCCAATCAACTGATCATCAGGAACAACTGAACATGTTTGACATAATTTTGCTGATATCTTTTTAACAATGTCTCCAATAAATTCTGATTCATGCCTACAAACACAAAAAAAGAGTTCTAATCAAGAAATTAACGGGTATTGAAAATGACTATGACTTTAAATGAGTCCAAAAATTAAGGAGTCAAAATATAAGGGCATAATATTTTATCCAACAAATTTAGGATACTTTAGTACTTATTAGTAGCATTTATATATATATATATATATATATATATATATAAAAGAAGGTCGTAGTCTGATGAAGGAGTTGTCGATGTTGGGATTCAAATCCAGATCTATTGAATGTCATCTCTTAAAAGTGACTACATTAACCAAGTGGATTAAACCCAGATTTAAACTTATTAGTAGCTTTAGTAGCTGAAATTAAGTATTACCAAACGTCTTTCGGGTTATAAGTAATTATTTATGATTTTATTTTTCATAATTGATTAATATCACAATTCTCAACCTCATCAAAATTAAAATTTCTTAATGCACATTTTTATTTATTTCAAGGAAAACACAAGACATGATGATCTCTTTATTTTTAGAAACAGATTTTATTCATAATAGATTTTGAGAGCATAAACAGAGCAAGAGTAAGGAGTAAGGCTTTTCTACGTTACCAAGATTTTTTATTTTTTTTAAAGTACACAACACATTTAAACATGAGTACGAGAATATGATTTTTCAAATATATGAAAAAATTTCAAAAAAATTGAATATACCTTTATCGAACACATATTCATATCCGACACTTACTCAAGTCCAAAAGTCCAAATAAAGTAAACTTTGTTACAACATAAAAAACAGAAATTACCCTTTAGTTGAATGGAACTTTACAATAAAACACATAAAGATTAACAAAGTTGTTTAAAAATATATAACATATAATCCAAAAAAAAAAAAAAAAATTGTAGTCATTATTCGTTAAAACTAGAAAGTAGAGTAGAAAAGAATGGGGTTACTTGTCATTTAAATGCCATCCCTTGACATTAGCCACTTCAGTTAAAGCAGTTCGCCACTTTTGTATCTTCTCTTTATTTTGCTTGTATATGTCTTCATGTATGGCAAAGGCTTCTTCAACTCTCCCTGTTTGTTTTCTTAAATCAGATGGATCCACATTATAGAAAACTGGAAAAACTTTATGTCCATTCTCCATTTTTTGCTTAACAATTTCAGCAAGCTCGTCCAAGCACCAACCTGAAAAAACATATGTTTTTGAGAAAACAATTACTGAACACCATGACTCTTGAATTGCTTTAAACAATTCCGGTGTGATCTCTTCTCCAGCTTCAAGCTTTGGGTCATCCTTGAAAGTGACGATTCCATTCCTTTTTAAAGCAGCATAAAGATGATCAGTGAAGTTTTTGCGAGTATCTTCACCTCTAAAACTCAAGAAAACATCATATTTCTGTCGAGAAATAGATGAAGAAAAAGAAGAAGATGACGATGATAACGTCAACATGAGGAGGAAGAGGAAGATATCTCAATTTGGTGTTCGAAACCAGTCCCTTTTCTCCTATTTATCCGAAAACAGCCCAATACACACAAAGAAACTAAAAACAGTCGAGTATTCCCATCCAAGGAAAAAACCAAACATTTCTCAACAATTTCCCTTGACATTTCCTCACAGTGACGGAGCCAAATATGAGCCGGCCCCCAAGAATCTTTAAAACCTTTTCTGGCATATATACGTTGTAGTTTTTAATTTATAAGTCACCTTTCAGGAAAAAAAAAATGGCAGCCCAATGTGATTATAAAATTTTAAATTTTATGACAAAAAAGAAATTCAATTCTTAAATCCCTAAATATTTATAATTGGATCCGGTGTTTATAGTCACCAATTAAAGATTATTTAATCACCATTTTAAAAAAGTTTTTGTATTTAATATATTATTTTAACTAAATAAAAAAAAACATTAAATATGCTTTTTTTAATAAATATTAACTTAATCAACTCATTAGACACCCATTAACATTTTCATTTATAATTTAACTCTCATTTTGCATATAAAAAACTACAAAAGAATGACTTTGTTAGAAATAAATCGAGTGTCTTTGTCTTTCAATTGTTTTTTAGGTGTCAGTTTTTTTTTTTTTTTAATTGGTGTGTTGAACTTACTTGTATCTAAATAAGTTTTTATCTTTTGATTTGCACTTAAATAAGCATTATTTCAAATAAAATGTTGATTTATATTAAGGATTTATGTAAGTATAAATTAAAAATTTATTTAAATATAATAAAAATATAAGAACTTATCTACCTAAAATAATAAAATTTAAGGATTTTTCATTATTTTAGCCATGCTTATATGATAATAAGCTCATGTACTATAGTTTATTTTTTGCTTTATTTTTTGCTATATAGTTTTTAATCTTAGTGAAATTAAATTACTTGATTTGATTGAGTTTTGTTATAACAAAACTTTTTAGAAAAGTTAAAGAGAACGAAGGTGAGATGGAAATAATATAAAAGACTTTGTTTTCTTATAGAGCATATCACAATGACAGTGCAAAAAGTGATGAAATTTTTTCCAATGATAGGATCACTACACTTTGTCTTATGATTTTGAAATCATTAATAATTTAAATCTTTTTTATTTTTAAATTTTTAAAAAAATAATCCATATTTTTGATATCGATGCACAAAATATGATGTTTACGTGAAAGCTATTTTAATTTTTTGGCATAGAATATAAAAATAAAAATTTATATTGTTTTATATAATAAAAGAAATAATTGATTCTCATTTCTTATTAAATTATTTTACATATGTTACTGATTTAGATTTTGTGAATTATTTAATAAACTAGTTAAGCATTTTGTTTGATTGTTACAGTCTTACAAAAGTATTGTCTTAACTTCACTAATTATTTTTCTATACCCTAAATAAATACTATTACATAAAATATATATTTTTATATATTTGGAGGATCATATCCATACTATATTTGAATATATGTCAGACATAAATATCAAATATAAATATTTTAAAAATAATAAAAAATTTAAAAATTTTAAAAGAAGTGTAGGATTACTAAATTAGGATTAACAAATATAACAATGTAAGAACTAAGAAGTATCATTTTTCAAAGCTATCAAGGAAAGAAAAAAAAACAAGAGGATTTTCGTATATGGATTAGGCCAATCTGTTAAATGAATTCTAACAAAAAAGGGCCCAAAACCAATTCCATAAAAGGGGCTGAAATCCAAAAGAAAGGGCCATTTTATGTTTTGCATTTAACAGATATAACTGAAAAATTCTAGTTCCTACCCATGTTGCCACGTGTCACTAAACAACTTCTTCTTAAAAACCCTAAACCCTTGAGCCTCTCTATATCAAACCCCCCAAGGCCAAAACCCTACAAAATCAGCCTTCAATTTCCATCTCCCAAAGCCTCCAAATCAAACTTGTTTGCATCAATGGCAACAACAGCAGCTGTTGCAAGAAATCTGCTGAAAAATACCAAGTCCTTGCCCCAGATTCTACGTGGCCAAATCCTTGGTCGGTCCAATGTTACTGCTAATCTCAATAACATAGCTAAAGATCATCAAATTGTTCAATCTTTGTTTGTTTCTAACCAAAAGATACATGCCCAAATACCCATCTTTGATTTTACTGAAATGGGTTCTCTTCTTGGGTCTTCTGGAGGGCTGAGCCTAATGGAGAAAGGAGTTGGCCATGGGATGGGTGGCGTCGTTGTCGAGTCACGTGGGAAGGGCGTGGTGGAGAATGAGGATGATGATGATGATGATGATTACGAGTCTGATGATGATGAGCTTGATGATAATTTTGTTGATGAGGATGATGATGATGATGATGAGTTTGATGATGAGGATGAGGATGGGGATGATGATGGTAAGTACAAGAAGAAGTTTTAAGGATTTTGATGGGGATGACAGTGATTTTGATTGATTATTATGCAAATGTTTCAGATATGGATGATGATATTGATATATTTTATAAATAAAAAATTTATTAACTGTTAAAATGCTATGTTTTATTTTACTATGTTATTTCTTCTTGTTATTCTGGTTAAAACTCTGACCTTGTTTCTTAATGCACTTTTCCAATTTTATATGTTATAGCTTTTTTTCTTTGATAAGTAAAAGTAATTTTGATGTTTGGAGCCTATTGGAATAATGAAGATTAGCAGTGTAACAAAAATGCATCTATTATCTGCTTGAAAATTTTGATTTTTGGTTATGCAAATTAGTTCAAAAGAAATGAGTAGAAGAGCATTATCTACTTATTCAAAGATAAAATTTGCAAAAATGTTGATTATGTTAGGCTAGCATAGTTATCTAGATTCTAGTTCATATCAAACTTAAAATTATGCCTACATTTTTCTTGTTCTGGTAATGGTAAGGATTGACTGTTCTTTCAATGCCCAAACTAGAATTTCTGATCAGAATTTTCATGCCACTTTGCTCTAGTTTACATTGTACTTCACTGTTCATTAATGGCTTGAAGAGATTGGAATTGAAGCTGGATGTTCTTTGCTTGTGCTTTCTTTCTGCAAACAGAGCATGTTTCTATTTTAAGTCCAAATTTTTTGGTTCTCAACAATGAAGGATCTAGGATTCCATATAGAAATAGAAGGGTTTGATTCAATAAACCTGTAACCTGAGAAACCCTGAAAATATTGAGGGCATTATTTGTTTATATAATCTGAATTCTACTAAAGGATGCAAAATAAGGCATCTCTTGTTGACCTTTTGGAATCCATTGAACAAAACCACCGAAGAGAATCGAGTTGAGATTCGGATCTAAATCATACCTTGAGTCTCTAGAAACTGCAGCAGAAGAAAGAAATGGAGGAGCAGAGGCCTGAGGAACTACCATAATAAGCAGGCCTTATCTAAATTGGTTGGATGACTCAAATAGGTAAACTAAGGCCTGAGGAACCATAATAATCAGGCCTGAACTAGATTGATTTGGATTACAAGTAGGAAAATTTCCAATGAAATCTTGAGAAATATGGGGTTTAGGTTCCATTGCTCCTGCTCTATGTTGTTTCTAATGACTTCAGTGAACAACTTTTTTGGTCCATGCTCTATGATGTAAGATTTTAGCAATTAAACTAGCAAATTACTGTACATATATGCCTAGCTGATAACAAGTAAAACCAATATTTAAGAAGTTTGTCCCACCAAATCAATTTAAATTTTATCTTTTTATCTTTTTTTTTTTCCCTTCAATTCAATCAATATGTTTTTAGTCAAGAATAATTTATTAATTGCTACACTTGCAATAGCCTTTTTCTTTTGTTATTGTTATCCTGTCATAAACTCTGATATATAGGTGTCTCTACTTCTTGACAACTATTTTACTCCGATTCTTCATTTTCTTTGAAGTATCTCTTCATTTTCTTTGAAGTACCTGTGTCAGATACCCGTGTTCGGCACATATTCAGACATGGGTATGGTTGCACGATCTTCCAAATATATGAAAAAATTTTAAAAAAATATTGAGCATACTTGTATCGGACACATACTCGTATCTGATATTCACTCCTGAGTCCGAGTAACATAGCTTGACAAAATGCTTGATCAGTGGTTTATGTTGCACTCTCCTCAGGCCAGGATTTGTCTGTCTTTTGGACATGTAATGGAAAAGGTATAGTACTAGAGGCTTTGACAGTAAGTTTTTGCTCAAAATCTTTTTCTTCTTCAGAAACTTCTTGTCTTCAACCACTGGCTGATGCAATGGCATCAGAAAATGTGGCTGCAAAAACTTGAAAATAGGCACTCTTCATCCATGATATGACATCCAAGCAAATGGCAGTTTCTCAGATTTATGGTGTAATTCGTTTACTTCATGTTCGAGCTGTGAAAGGATGTTGACAAACTGGGCAAGATGGATGATTTTTCAACCACTGATCATTGCATTTCAAGTGGAAAATGTGCTTCCACGCTGATCACCATCCACTAAATCATCTAAACAAATGACACATTGGCTTCAAATTTGTGTGTACATGTATCAGCTTTATCTCCTGCCCACTTATCCCTCATCTTCCATTCATGGCCTTAACTAGTTTCCATGCATTTCCTGAGAAGTAAGAAACAGGTTCCATTGCAACAATTTGCAGTAGAGAAACATAATCTTTATCAGTCTTGGAAAACTTGTCTCCCTTTCTCAAATAGGGATGGTAAAATCCGATCCGATTCACGGATTCCGTATCGATCTGCTGTAAATGAGAAAATTTTCCTTTTTTTTGAAAAGTGAGGATGGGTTGAGCGGGACGATTTTGATAAATGCGTGTTCCATTCTGTCCCGTCTTGTTTTTTAAAATTATTATTTTACCCTTTAAAATGTTTTATATAATCTTTTTATATTTTTAGTATATATATTAGATATATATATATATATATTAAAATCATATATATACTAATATTATATATATTATATATATATTATAGAAAATTATATATTTTAAAATTATGTTAATGAATAAATTATAATATATATTTTTTATAATATTAAATTAAAAATAATTAATAAAAAAGTTGAGTGGATCACCATAAAGTAATTATGAATATAACTGATATTTATGGAGATGAATGTTTTTAACATTCATGTAGGGGCGAAAATGGATAAAATAATCTTTGTTTTCGTCTCGTTTTATTGCCCTCCTTACTGATAAAAAGGAGGAGCAAAACTATAAGAAGAAAAATGGAAGCAGTGGCAGAAACAACATTAGAGGCAATGGCATTTGAAGCAGGGCGCCTTAGTAGAAGGAAAAGCTGAATGAGGTAATAGACTATGCGGCTGAGAAACCATGCCATAAATAAGAGATTTAAATAAAAGTCATAATATAATGTTACAGTCGTTATTTTACGATTTTAGTTTTTTATGTAGTCGATAGTCATTGTAATTAATTGCGATAATATTCGTTATGTTCGTAATTACGATAAACGCGATGCCATTGAAAACGTATCCGATAGTTTATAAATGATTGAAAATTGTTAATGTTTAGTCTAATATTTATAAAGTGAAAAGTATAATTAATATATTTTTTTAATTCAATAAAATTAATATATTAAATGAAAATAATTTTTTATAATGATAATAAAATAATTTTTTACTGGTGTTTATAAAAGTATAGGTATTCCTTAATCGGATTCTAAATGATTTTACAAATTTGTAAAAAATTGATTTTACAAGATATTTTATTTTAAGATTTGGAAGTTCATAGAAAAATAATAGTCAAAATTCATTATTAAGTCCCAAAAATTAAAAATTTTAAATAATTTATTTTAACCAACAAAAATAAAAAAATAATTTAACATCGGGTTCCCAAAAATTACAAAATCCTCTTTGAAATTGAAATAGTAATTCTCTTTTCTTATAAATGACAAAATTATCAAACAAAAATATATGTATAAATCCTACGGTTTAAATGTTAAACCCCTCAAATCTACCCGCCTAGACCAATAAACCCTATTAAACCCCTCAAATCTACCCGCCTAGACCAATAAACCCTAATTTCCCCAATCGCAAATCCCCAAAACCCTAACCTTTTTCATAAAACTCCCTTCAATGGAACCCCAAATCCACACCAATTCGCAACCCATCCTCTACGAAACCCTAACCCCAATTTCCCTCCCCTCTTCCCCTGCCGCCGATTCTCCGCTGTCCAATCAACCTCTTATTGAGCCGTACACTGTCTTCCGCAACGAAATCTCTCTATCAGCCGAAAATCCCATCCTCGTGGACTCAGCTGCGCCGGATTATTTCTCACTTGATATTAATGAGTCGGCTGAGCCGGTGCCAGTTCAAGCTCCGGTCTCGGCTTGGGATGAACCGGACCCGAAGACACCGGGCATTGTGGATGAGCCGAGGCTTGAGAACAAGTGGTGGTTTCGTGGGAATAGTAGGTTTAAAAGTCCAATGCTTCAGTTGCATAAAGGTTTGGTGACGATTTAAGCTTTTTTATTTTTATGGAAAATTTTGATTAATTTTAGCTGAGTTTTGGTTTATGGAAAATTGAACTTTTTCATGATTAATTGTAGTTTGATTTGTTTATTTCTCGGAAATTTAGAATTTGATATGTGGTAGTTTAACTTTAGTTGAAACTCGGTTTTTGATCCTCTTACAAAATATTGGGCCAGCTTTATTGCTATCAAATTATTTCAATAGCCTTTAAACTCAATGTTATGTCAGTTCTTTTAGTAATGAATATAGCTGGGATTGGAATTTTAAAATTTTCAATTAATGTATCCTTTGATAAATTTTGTATCTTTACCTTGGTTTGTTTGCTAGTACTTCATAATTCAATTTGAGCTTTGCCATCTGCTTGTTACTCTGATTTGTGTGATTTTATGGCAGACTTAGTTTGGGGGATATGATTGTCTACTAAAAAAAATGGAGGGTTGCATGTGTAATTGCATTATGGTTCATGAATTTATGAGTGAAGAGTAATAGATTGTTGGTCAGCATACATATTAAAATTGGTGGAACTGACACCTGAAGTCAATTGATGGGCATATGAACCGTCAAGTACTTCAGGTTTTAGAATTCTGTTAATATAATCTTGTAAATTTTTGAAGCAGGATTAAATATATATTTTAGCTTTGTTTTTATTGAAATTATTTATGTTTGTAGAACATGGGTGCTTGTAGTTCGTAGATGGTGATAAACATTCTTGAATACCATTTTTATGAGTGTGTACATCATAAGCAGATTTTAAACTTTACCACTGATGTTGGGTATTGCAGAGATAGTCGACTTTGGTGATTTTCTATCCCCAACTCCGGAAGAGCATGCAGCACGTGATGCGGCTGTGGATTCTGTTTTTGATGTTATCAAATACATATGGCCTGCCTGCAGGGTATGATTGGCAGCCTCTCTTTCCCTCATGCACAAAAGCACACACATATAAACATGCATACATATTGTGAGGGCAAAAGGTAACGAATTGTTGCTTTGCAGCCAGAAGTTTTTGGGTCATTCAGGACAGGGCTTTATTTACCAACAAGTGATATTGATGTGAGTATTTTGCTTCCTATTATCCCATAAAATTTATGTATTGCAACTCAAATTGCATGAATGTCTAATCCTGTTATATTATAGCATGCGTAACATATTGAATGTTTTTTCATTAGGATAATGTAATTTAGTAAATAGATTTTCAACTATGGAAAGAAAAAGAATAGGAAAGGGAAAACTGACCAATTTTTTTTTGAAAACATAAAAAGAATATAGCACGGCTTCTTTTATATTTCTCCTCTGTCCTGTATGATTGAATTTCTTAGTTATTTGTTTATACTTTATGTAGGTTGTTATTCTAGGATCAGGTATAAAAAATCCACAAACTGGTTTGCATGCTCTTTCCAGGGCATTATCTCAAAGGGGAATTGCAAAAAAGATGCAGGTATTTTTTTTTTAGAAAGTTTATTGATACAAAAGAGTATATTTACCTAAAAATTCAATCCTTATCAGGTGATTGCAAAAGCTCGTGTGCCAATCGTTAAATTTGTAGAAAAGAAAAGTGGTGTTGCATTTGATATAAGGTAGTTCTATTTTCCTCTTGCATTGCTTTTGGATTGTTTTGAATTTCAAATTTTCTGCATGTTCTACTTGCTTGGCAACTTTGTTGTCTGTTGAAATATGTAATGATATTATATGCTTATAATATATATTTTGTTCAAAACTTACTTCATTTTATAATGATATATATTTGTTCGAAACTTATTTTATTTCTTGTCCACGTATATTTTAACCCAAAATTTCATCTAAAAAATTCTTTGCCTCCTAACATTACTGAATTTGTTATTGTGGTATGAATATCATCATATAAGACACTGAATCAAATATGAAACTTTTGTGATAAGGCTTTTTTGGAAGTTATAAATATAAGACTTATAAGTTTTCTTCATGGGTTTCTTTTGAGGTCCATGAAAATTTCGGAGGTCCAAGGATTTGGATATTCCATAGTGAAACTAATCAAAATTTCAAATTAGTTTTTGGATATTAATAGTCTGTGAGGCAAAATAGTTTGCCAAACAGAAATTTTTTTATTGGAGGAAGGTTAGATTGTCAAGAATTCAAGAACTAGAAACCTCTGTCATCATTTTTTTCTTTAATCATGAAAAGACATTCTCTTGGCTTAGGTTATTATCTTTCTTGAACTTTCTCGATTGACAATATCTGATGGGATGCTTGGAATTTTATGAGGATGGAGACAGGTTTAGGTTCCTAGTCTAACACAAGTAGACCTGACAATTTGTGTATCTGTGTCGTGTTTCGTGTTGGTTTATGCTCAATTGCTAATTGTTGTTTGGTCAGTCTTTGAGTTATTGTTTGCTTTACTAATTGTTGTTATTGTTTTTTATATATTTCATCAATGTTTTCTTTATTATTTTTCTCCCTTATATTTGCATATGTGATATTTGATATCTCTAAAAGTTGTTTAAAATAATATATTAAGAAATCATATATACTACTAATTAATGAGCTATAATCATACTACTAATTCTTATATAAGACAATGAAATGAATCAAAAAAGTAAGAAATCACAACCTGATTAATTAATAAGATCATGATGCTTATATATATTAAAATTAAATGGGTTTCATAAACATGTTAAACTTGTCATTTTACACATGTTGACACGATAACACGTTTAAGACATGATTAATTAATCATGTCATAAATGTGTCAATTGACAGGTGTCGACATGATAACACGTTTAAGACAAGATTATTAATCGTGTCTTAAGCGTGTTACCGAATCTAACACGTTTACAACACAAAAATTATCGTGTCTTAAACGTGTCGACATGAAACACGATACGATTAGGCAAACCCATACACGGTTTTTCCCGTGTCGTTCTCTTGTCATGTTATCATGTTGTATCTAAAATTGTCAAGTCTAAGCGCAAGTGATAGTGTACCAGAGAAAGTTGTTTATCTCCATCTTGGTTTGGTGTGGCAGTTTGAAAACTATGTTTCATGTTTTATTTGGTAGTGCTGTCTCACAGTTTAATATTTAATTGGGTGTTCAATATTGCAGCTTTGATGTGGACAATGGACCAAAAGCTGCTGAGTTTATCAAGGTTTGTTGCAATTACGGACTTTCTTGTGCTCTGATGTTTTATTTGTCAGTTTTTGATAGTGATGCATAAGATTTAGTTATTCTAATCCCTTTTTGTCAGATGAGTTCAAGTATGTTGGACCATAGACTTTTTCTTATTAGGATTTCTTTTCAGTCAAGATTTTATACTTGAAGACTGTGCTCTTGTGCCCTAGTCCAATTGTCTGCTAGATTTATCCTTGCTGATGGGAATCACTGCTCATTTTTCTTTTATTTCCTGATGTCTACTTTTGGATTCTTTGATTAAAATTTATGTAAATCATTTATTGCCAAGTCTATAAATCATTTTGTGGTTTTTCTCTGGTGTGTTAAAGCTCTGCTTCCATTAGATTATTTCTTTGTATATTCCATAATCTTAGGGCTTTTTCTGGATTTTTTCCTTTGTATTTTCTAAATTTAAACTGTGGTTATGTGTTTTCTCTCAGGAAGCAGTACTAAAATGGCCTCAATTACGACCATTGTGTTTGATCTTGAAAGTATTTTTACAACAGAGAGACCTGAATGAGGTTTGAATTTGTCTATCCTTAAGCATTGTTCTTTTTCTTCTAAAAATACTGTCATTCTTCTGTGTTTGATTTGAAATGTTATTGAAATTATGCAGGTATATTCAGGCGGAATAGGTTCATATGCTCTCCTTGCAATGCTCATGGCCTTGTTGCAGGTAAGGAAAATTCTCATCATGCTTAAATTTTCAATATGAGCTACAGGCAGATGTGCACTTGCTTTTGCTTGGCACCTATGAACTCACTCCAAAAACTGTTATATTCTCTACAGCGAGCCTGTTATGTCCATGGTACTTGTGCTTTTAATAATTTTAGTAAAATAATCTATGTTGCTTCGACTTTTTATTTTTCTTAAGTACCAGTGTCCGACACATATCCGGACATGGGTATGGGGATATGATCCTCCAAGGACCCTCCCAATACATGGAAATCTTGGATAAAATTGAACATACCCGTGCCGGACAAATACCCTGTCCGAAACTCACATGCGAGTCCGAGTAACATGGAAAATAATGAAAGATATGGAGTACAATAAGCATTTTCAGCTTTCCAATAAGGAATTGGACTCTAGCACCTTTCTTTTTTGCCCCGGTTTTATTGGTGTTGCCTAACCTATCTTATACCTTTTTGTTCTTCAGAATCTGCGTGAATCCGAAGCTTATCTGGAACATAACTTGGGGATGCTTTTGGTACGTATACTTACAAACCGTTCTTCTATCTTTTGCTTCCCTTTGAATCTGAACCTTTTGTGATAAAATAAAAGAACAGAACAGAAAAGAAAAGCAGACATGCAATCTTATAAATGTGTTTCTTTTGGAAATTAGGTACACTTTTTTCATTTTTATGGACGAAAACTGAACACAGTGGATGTTGGTGTGTCTTGCAAAGGGAGAGGCACTTTCTTTTTGAAGAGTAGCAGAGGGTAAAAGGAAAATTTTTCCTAAATGCAAAAGTGATCACTTTTCATCCTCAAGTATTGGTGACTAAAATTGTATATTCTTCTCCTTTAGGTTTTCAAACGAAGGACGACCATTTCTCATCTCCATTGAAGACCCACAGGTTGCCCCTTGAATATTGTTACTTGTTGTCTCCTAATTTTAGGAATGCCAGTGGCAATCACAGGCTTCCACACTAGCAAATATCATTTTTGTTAATTTATTCTTTATTGATGAAACAGGCTCCAGACAACGACGTCGGGAAGAACTCATTTAACTATATCCAGGTTAATTATTCTCTTTCTAGTCTACTTTATTTTAAGCGGAAAAAACCCTATACACATGGCTGCCCTCTTCCCCCCTTAACCCAAACAACAATTACTGTTCCCTACTTATGCAATAAACAGCTATCTATAGGATAGTTGACTTTTAGGTTTTGTTTTGGGTAGGACAAGTTAGATGAGGTTGGCTTTCAGGTTTGAATCAAGAATCATCACAACCTTCTATCTAAGATGTGAGGAATTTGTTTGGGCTCTATCAGAATACTTGTAGTGAGAAATGAGAATGTTATATATTGTCTTGCAGATTAGATCAGCTTTTGGGATGGCTTTTACTACCTTGACTAATCCAAAGACCATCTTGTCTCTGGGCCCCAATAGAAGCATTCTTGGTACCATAATTAGACCTGATTCACTTTTGGTTGAGCGCAAAGGAGGATCTAGCGGCGGTGTTACTTTTAGTACCTTGCTTCCTGGAGCTGGGGAGCCTTTACAGACACCGTACGGAGAGCAGCAGGACATTTGGTGCAATTCGCAGTTAGACGATGAAGAACCACTGCCTCGAGGAGACGGAAATGCTGGAGATGTTAGTGCTCAATCCTCTGGAAGAAAGAGGAAATCATCTTCCAAAGAAAGGCACAAAAAGAAGAAAGTAAAAGAAAATGGTGATGTAAGAAAGGTTTGGCATGAAGAAACAGTCTCAAAGAAAGAAAAGAGTAAGAAAAAGAAAAGTTCTCGACATAGCCATAAACAAAACGACGCCAATGATTTTGGTCGTCATGATGGTGGTTCTTCCCGGAGTTGATAGAATGATCACACCCTTGTGCCCATATTTCTTTGGTCGTCTTCTTCAATCATTCAAGAATCAGTCTTGCCACTAAACGGTGGACTAATTGTGCAGTCATAGATATATCACATTGCAGCAAGGAACAATGTAGCAAGATGTCCAGGTAGACTACTGAATGCTATAATACAAGATTCTGGGATTTCTTTTAATAGACAGCAGTTTCTTATAGGTCTTGGATGGGTTTAAGTTCACCAGTTCCGGTCCCGGATAACGAAAAATTTTCCGGCTACCTGTAACTTGCCGATGAGGCCTTCCTGTAGCTGGCAAAAGTTATCAAGACTAGGGGAAGAGTCTTAAGTCTTAACACTTTTTTTTTTATACTATCAAATGTAACAATAGATTAATTTAAGCAGTTTTGTTTACATCTTAAAGGATTAGTGTCAAATTAGTTGCACAATTTTTTTTTTCTCCAATGTACCTTTGAGACGCTGATATTGGAAGAAGCCAATTCTTCTGGAATTCACCCCATCTCTCTTGAATATCATTTCTCTTTCGTCAATTTCCTTTTATATTTTATCAACTTGTTAAGAACTTGTTTCACCCTACACAAACTTACCCAATAAAACTACTTTCAAAATGCTTTTATTTTGGAATTGCATTTTGTGAGATGTACATCATAATTAAAAATAAAAAAGAAATTTTATGTACAGTTTTTATGATAGATCTGACCACACACACATATATATATATATATATATATATATATATATATATATATATATGTTGTATTTTGTGTTTTTTTTTTTCTCGTGTCAATAATGTAAATATAAATACAACACAAATTATTAAATGTGTTAAAATCTTAAATACGAATATGATACATATATAAATTTGTCATTAATCGTTTTAATTGTGTTTAAACATGTCGTGTTATATTTATTATAATATTTCGTATCTATTAAACGTATTGTATCTAAAATTGATAGGTCTGTTTTATTATGATGTCTTACAAGGTTGAATGAAAGCTTAGATCTTATAAAATTTTTAGAATGCCCAATTTTCCAAAGAATAATTGAGCATATGTATTACTCAAATGTGCTACATGCATGCTACCAATTATAAGGATTAGTGTTTGAATTGAATCCTCGCGTTGTTTCGGTTTTATTATTATTGGTAATACATTGAATACGATTATGATATAAAAAAATAACATGAATTTAGAGTTAGAATTGAATTACTATGATAAACTACGCAAAATTAGAATTGAATTACTATGATAAACTATGTAAAATATTCCAAGTTGATGACAACTTTCAAAGTAAGATATAGATATAAAATAACACAAATACAAGAATCTAATTCATTATATTTATATTACATGTAAAAAAATTTAGATGAATATCAAAATTTAATTCATTTAAATATATAATGATATCCATAATTTCTATTCATATTAAAAAATAAAAAATAAACCTAACAACTATCATACAATAACTCATAATTTATAACATCATTTAACATAGTTTTTTACTATTTAATAATCATAATATTTTTTTCTTTTGATTCAACACCAAACGTTTAAACTTTTTTTTTTACTTATATCAACCCATCTCATATTATTATTTAATATTTTAATTTTTATCGATAATTTATCAATACAATAATTTTTTATTCAATAATATAAAAATAAAAAAATTAACATGTCTTTTTTTTAAAAAAAAAATCATTATAAAATACGTGACACAAAATTAAAATTTATTTGAATAACGTTACATACGAACATTAACGACTTTTTTATTTAGACATTGCTAAAAAAAAAAAATATTTATTAAACTACCAACGTTCCCAAATTATGTACCAAGATACGTCGATTTTAAAATCAATTGGGAAGTCGCCATATGATATGACGACTTCCCAACTAAAAATTTTATTTTTTAAAAAAAATCTTGCTCGGAAGTCGCCATATGATATGGCGACTTCCGAGCTTTAAATTTTGTAAAATTTTAAAAAATGAACTTGGAAGTCGCCATATCATATGGAGACTTCCAAGTGTAATTTGTTAATTTTTTATTTATTTATAATGTTGGAAAGTCGTAATATGATATGACGATTTCGCAACACCATTTTTTTAAAAAAAATTTTAAATTTGTAATTAAAGTATATTTTTTAATTTTAAAAATTAACATTATTAAAGTATTTTTGTAAAAATAGTAATTTTTTAAAATTATTTTAAAAGCTTAAATAATATTTTTTAATGATATTAATTTTACATTATTTAATTAATTCTAAATATATTATATATATAATTATTTAATTAATTAATTAATTATACATTCAAGTATGTTACTGTTTTAAAACGGTAAAAAAAATTAACTTTGAAATTTAATTTTACAAAATTAAAATTTTAAATAATAAATAACAAAATTAATAATAAAATTTAAATAACAAAATTAATAAATAATCATTTAAAATTTTAATAACGGTTAATTTTTAAATTTAATGAAAGAAAAATACAAAAAGTACATGATTATTATACAAAACATACATTATTAAAAACATCTTCTAAAAAATACATGATTATTATATAAAAAATACGTTTATTCTAATTATTTACAGAGGAGCTCCCGTATCGCGTGGTGTTGAGCAACAATGTCGAGCTCTCCTATTGCATGCTGGTTGCACCCGTCATTGAACCTCGTCAGTGGAACGCATTCGTTGTCGACCTCGTCCTCGACCTACCGCCACTGGTTCTGGTTCTATGTGATCTGCATGCTCACCCACATCAGTCGGTGGAAACGCACTACTAGAGAGACCCACATGTTCTACATCAAAAAATGAAAACCCACTGCTTGAGGAGCCAGTACCCATAAAGGGAACTTGACTACTAGATGGACCCACAAGTGATGTAGTATCAAATGCTGACATAGGGATTCCAAACTGATACATTGAAGTTAGATATGCTGAACTTGGACTTGGGTTGAGGAGCTGGTCATCTAACCTCGTCGTTGGCGGTTCTAGTCGGCAACACTCATCAACATAAAATCTGGGGTGACTGACGGAATGACGATGATTGGATGCTATGCCATGTTCTGGTTGAGGTTGAGGATGACTAAATGACATCCTTGGTGCAGTGAACTTCGCCACATGTGATGAGGCTGGTTGACGCGTTCGTCGACGTTGTCGGCTAGGTCTAGGAACTTCCATTTCGTGTGTAGGACGGACTTAATTTGAATCGGATCGGTTCAATCGAGAATTTGTGATCTGTTCAGTCAGATACATATCAAATGAAATAGAAGATTTAATGAATTTATAGAAAATTGGTTTAACCGATAAAAAATCGGTTGATTTTTTTTTATTAAAATTATTTTTGTAAGTGAGGAGATTTAAACATTTAATCTCTTAATCATAAATTAAAAACCATACCATTAAGATAAATACATATTTTTATTAAGTATTTACTATATTTAATACTCATTTAATATCAAAATTACATATTTAATATTCATTTATTTTTAATTGGATAATCTGATTCAATCGATTGGACCGGTTGAATCTATGATTCAAAGGATAAATCAATTTAACTTTCGATCCGATTTTTTATTCATTTATAATGGGTGATATCATTTGATTCATAATCAAATATATAATATTTTAAAATATTGATTTATAAACTTGACATCTTAACTACAGACTTTAAATTTAAGGCCAGGAAGCAAATAAGATTCATAATTATCATTTTTCTTCTATCTTATGATTGAGACATATACTCCATTTTCTAGCTCATGGTTCAGATTTTCAAACATGGGATTCCTTTCTCATGCATCTCATGATTGAGACCAAAAACAGTTCTGTTATACAAATTAAATGCTAATATTTTTTTTTCCTAAGCTATCATATAGGATGAGATAGACCCATGCCCCCCGACTCTTGTTGAACTCAAATGATTTTAATTGGCTACCCATCAATGGAAGATGGGTAACTTGCCATGGCTAGTTCTAGTTTTAAGAATAAATTTAATAATTTTTGACACGATACGAATTATTAAATTTATTTAAAGATTTGTTGGGGTCAAAAGTCAAAATTAATATGTTTAAGTCATTCATGCCTTACTTGATCTCAAGCAATGCTTCTTTAACTTAGAAGTTGATTTCATTATCTTATCGTCGTTGTTATAAATATGTAAAGCAAATAATTACTGAATCAATGTAGGATTTATAACATCTTATTTGTAAATTTGTACCAAACCCAAATATATTATGTTTCAATGTTTTCTCTATCTTTTGGGGAAAAATATTCTTCAATGCCTTGGATATAGAAGTACATTTGTTAGAGCTAGGAAGCTATATGATTGAATTATCACGTACAGTTGTAAAAAGAAACACTAATGCATAATTTTTTTAATTACTTAATAGGCAACAACCCCCCAAAAAAAAATGAAAAAATTTACTATCCATCTATGGAGGATAGAATACACCCCTCGAGGGGGAAATCAACCATTAATAAATTTGGCTACCTATCCATGGAGAATTCTTTCAAAGTAGAGATACATTCACAAGGATTACTGAATAATCATGGAGCTTCTATTTCTTTTTCTTTTCTTTTTTTACAAATAAAATCGCAATTTGGTGATAGAAGAAGGTTGCAGATGTTGAAATTCGAATTTTAAATATCATGATCTTAGTGAAGAGTCATGAATCCCACTTCGACTATGTACTAGAGTTCGACAGGGTATATAAGTGCTCACATCATCTTCAACCTGTGAGGTGTCTTTATGGACAAAACCGTGAGGCTTAATGGGTCGAAACGAATAATACTTTGCAGGTTAGTGTGGACAGTGACATTTGATATCAGAATTGACTTTGGGGACACTAGCGATGTGCCACTGAAAATAATGAGTCCTCATTGGAGTGGGGGAGAATATCATGGTCCTAGAAAGGAGCCATGAATATCTCACGGCTGTGTACTAGAGTTTGATTGGGTACATGTGTATTCACATCATCTTCAGCCTATGAGGTGCCTTTTGTGGACAAAAATGTGTGTTTAAAAAATGTGATGAAAAACTGTGGTTTAGAAACTTTTAAGTGTTTTGCATTGCTGTGAAAAAGTGTTGTACGAAATTGAAATGTCAAAAAAATATATGTTTAAAATAATAAAAGTGTTGAGATGTTAGGATAATAAAGTCATTTTATCCAAAAGCCAACTTTTAAAGCCCAAAAGCTATATTTTTTGGCTTTTCAAACCATGATTTCAATAGCAGAAGCCAAATTTTTTTTTATCTATTTAGCATTGCTTTTGCGGTGAAAAGCAGCTTTTAACCTCAAAAACTGTGTCAGAAGCAATGCTAAACAATGCCATAGTCACTAGAAAAAAATCCCTCTTTCATTGAGGTATTTTTTTTATATAAATTTTTAATTAATTAATAATACTAAATTAATTTTAGTTTATATTTTATTAAATAATAATTGTTTATTTAAATATTTTATTTTTACATTGTAATAATATTAATATAATAATATTTTTTTAATTATGAAAATTAAATTTATGATACTTATTTATTTATAAATTATATAATACAAATGCATTTTCAAATATTATTTATATGTATTTTTGAAAAATATTTAGACCTTATTGTATAGTGTATATTTTTATTTATAGGAGGTAAAAAATAATAAATGAAAAATAAGAAAACAAAATTATGGTTTGTATTTTATTCTCTCGTATGATTGATTTTCTCACATAGGTTAGCAGCAAACTCGTTTTTTTTTTCTTTTTTTACTTTTTTCCCGAGCGAGTCGAGTACATATCCTAAATCGACCTACAAGTCAACGTATGGATCAACTACTTTAAATTCATCTTTTAAAATTAAAATAAAATAATTTTTTAAAACTTTTTTCCCGAGCAGATAAGGTACGGATCTAAAATCGACCCATGAATCAACGTGCGAACTAACCCTTTAAAGTACATAATTTAAAATAAATAAAAATTATTAATAAAATAAATTTATTTTTTAAATTATTCCCCAAGCGGGTCGGGTACAGATCCTAAATCGACCTACGAGTTAACGTGCAGACCAACCCTTTAAATATATCATTTAAAAATAAAATAAAAACTAAAAATAATTAATAAAATAAATTCCTTTTTTAATTGTTTTCACGAGTGGGTCAAGTACGAATCCTAAATCGATAAGCGAGTCAACGTGCGGACCAACCCCTTTAAATACATCATTTAAAAATAAAATAAATTTTTTTTTTTACTTTTTTTACCGTGCGGGTCGGGTACGGATCCTAAATTGACCCACGGGTCAACGTGCGGATCAACCCCTTTAAATACATCATTTAAAAATAAAAAAACTAAAAATAATTTTTATTTTTTTCCCGAACGGGTTGGACACGAATTTTAAATTGACTATGAGTTATTGTGCAGATCAACCCTTTAAATATATCATTTAAAAATTAAAATAAAAAAAGCTTAGTAAGACAAAAATGTCCCTGACACATTTGAAAAAATCCTCATGAGTCCCAAGGACTCAAAAATAATTAGTAGTAGATTTAATCTTGAATTGGAAGTTAAATACAGTTTCCAGTAGACCTATTTATGAATTGGATCAGGTTAAGTTAGATTTGGTTAGTAAAAAATTTTGCTTGTTCAAAACCCGACTCAATAGACTCGAAAAATCTGAATTATTATTTAAAAATATTAAAAAATATATTTTATAATTAAATTTAAGTAAAAAATATTTTTATTTAATAAATAATAATTCGAACTAGGCCAAACCACTTGCTCAAGGGCCGAGCTACCCGCCCAAACCTGAAGGCCCGCCCATATTTTGGAGGGCTTGGATAAAATATTAGGTCTGAAATATGAGTTTGGGCCAAAAAAATGAGGCCCATTTAGAAAATGGGCTGGGCCTTGGCTCCAACAATTAAGGCCCGAGTCCGGTCCGGCCCAGCCCATTTTTAATTTATATAATATATTATGTAATTTATATCATATAAAAATAAATATATATAATATTATACTTATAGTATAAACATTTAAAAATATGCTAAGTTATCCATGTTTTATAACTTAATAAAAGAAAAAAGTGATAAAATTACTAAAAATTAAATAATAATAAAAAATATATTTGTTTAAAGTTTTTTAGAAGAAAAAAATATGGGCGGAACTAAACGGGTTTGGACTATCCATTTACAAATATGGACGAGCTTGAGCAGAATTTGAGGTCCATATTTCGAGTCAGGCCGGGCTTAAGTAAATATATATGATTTTGATACCATACCTAAGCCCGATCCAAATCCAGCTCGGCTCATGAGCACCTCTACAAACCGGTCATAATTTAAAAAATAATATTCCAAACTTGCCAAATCTGTTAGACCCAACGAGTAGTCCTACTCTTAAACGGATCTTGTAAACAGTGAGTTTTTTTTTAATAGAGTATCTTTTTAGTGGGAAAAACAAAAAAGAAAAAGATTGCTACCAATCCATGGAGAAAGGGATAGAACCACCCTAAAATTTCTCTTAGTCTAACATTTTCTCTTAGTGGGAAAAGACAAATAGTCTAAAATTTTCAACATTTTCTCTTAGTGGGAAAAAACAAAAAAGAAAATGTTTCTCTTAGTCTAAAATTTTCAAAGACTACTTTCTCTCTCTCTTTCTAAAATTTTCAAAGACTACTCTCTCTCTAAAATTTTCTCTTAGTGATTTCAAAATGGCTTCATCGTTATTGAGGTTGCAAGATAAGCACATATCCGCGGTTATATCCGAGGTTAGTAAGTTTTTTATAATTTTTTATCATATTTGTTATAATTTGTTATAATATTTTATAATTTATCATTATTAATTTTGTATTACTTTTGTTATTAATTTTTATAAAATTATAAAATTATAATTATAAATAATAATTTTATAATTAATTATATTTTAAAGAGATTGCATTATTAATTTTTTTTTATGATTTTATAATTATTTAATTTAATTAATTATGAATAGGACCCTGTTCGCGTTTTACGATCGAGGAAATTTTTTTTCGAAGATCACATCCATCTATTATCGACCACTTAAAGAGTGCCGGATTTTATTATGCAAGTCAAATTCGACAATGTATGCTTCTGTCGAACTTAATTAGCGCGTTGGTTGAACGATGGAGACCCGAGACGCACACTTTTCATTTGCCGTGTGGTGAATGCACAATCACTTTAGAAGATTTTGCGCTCCAACTTGGATTACCAGTGGATGGCATGCCAGTTACAGGCGCAAGTCTTCTAGACTGGAATGAAAAGTGCCAAAATTTATTGGGCGTTGTACCTCCAGAAGAGTGTCTGAAGGGCTCAATGGTGACAAAAACGTGGCTACAGCCATTGCAAAATCTTCCCGAACACGCAAGCGAAGAAGAGGTAAAATATGTTGCTCAAGTATATATTTTACGTTTGATTAGAGGAATGCTAATGTCGGATGTAGACACCTAATTTTGTCCGGACCACTAAACAGGTATGTTTTCTTCCCATATTGATGTTCCCAAGTGTAAAAAGACTGTTTTCATCCTGCAGGTGGTACTCCGAGACTTAGTTTAAGAGGGCGAGCACAAAAAGTCAAACTTGAAAAAAGTCAACCCCAAAAAAAAGTCAACCCCGAAAAAAGTCAACCCCAGAAAGTCAACTACTGAAAAAGTCAACCCACTTTCAAAATCAAGATTTTAGGTTCAATTGAAAAATGGCAAAAGAATTTTGATAATCCGAGGTCTACATTGAAAGATATGGAGTTCGGAAGTTGGGATTTGGAGATTCAGTAGAAAAGAAACCCTAATCCGAGAAATTTGGGGAAAAGTGCTTAAACGATCAAACTGGTCGGAATTGAAGGTTCCAAATGAAAGATAAGCACTGACTACGGGTAATGGAGAAGTCACTTGCAAGAAAAACCGAAAGAAAAGTCATTCCGGGAGAAAACCGAGAATTAGGGTTTTTAGTGGATTTCGGTGAAATCGGGAAGAATCACAGAAATGGCCCGACTTGTTAAGACCGAAGCCCCCAATGGATGAAGAATGGTTAAAAAGGATGGCCCAAGGCTCAGATTGAAGAAAATCTGAAAATCGGATTTGTTTTGAGCAAAACCGGGTTTCGGAGGTAAAAGGGCAAAATTGGAAAAATTTGGGAAAAATAGCAAATGGACTCCGAAAATTATGGAAAATTTGTCAATATCATTCTTAAATCATTTGAAGGAGATTGGCGAAAGAAAATCTTGATTCCGAGTTCGTTTGCAAAATGGTCAAATCCCGGGCTTCTTATGCAGTAATTCAAAAAGAAAAATCCCGAAAAAATAGCAAATGGACTCCAAAAATTCTGAAATTTGGCAAATCTCATTTTTAAATTATTTGGAAGAGATTGGCGAAAGAAAATCTTGATTTCGAGTTCGTTTGCAAAATGGCCAAATCCCGGGCCTCCTATGCAGTAATTCAAGCCGATAAATCCCGAAAAAAATACCAAATGAGCTCCAAAAATTATGAAAACTTCCAGATCACACTTTTTAATTATTTTGAAGAGATTGGTGAAGAAAAATCTTGATTTGGAGCTCGTTTAAAAAATGGTAAAATGTAGGGGCATAAAAGGGCATTTTTGGGAAGAAAAAATCCAAATAAATAGCAAACGGACTCGGATAATTTTGAACACTTCCAGAACTCAATATTTTATTATTTTGGAAGTATTAAAAAAAGAAAAATTGAATTTGGAGTCCGTTCGATATTTACTTGCATCCGGGGGGCAAAATGGTCATTTCACCCAAGCAACCGAAAAGGGCTTTTTTTGGCCCTTCAAAAAATCGGAGTTGGGCTGGAAAAGAGATGTGCTGGCATACCCAAGCCCAAAGAAAGGAGGAAGCTTCTAATTTTTTTTTTTAATCAAGTGGTTAAAAATCAAGAGTTAGTTAACCATTCTCTTTGATCAAGCCATGGTGATTAAACCACATAGGTTAAGAAAGATGTCAACATTATTTTTGCATAGCTGTAATTTGAGAGGGCTGAGATGCTAATCTAAAGGTGGTAATTTCATGACTTTTCATCTTGAATTATTGGCCATTTGATGGAAATTAGGTTACACAAAAATGACAACATCTTGGAGGCTATATAACCATGCATTAAGGCTAGCCCTAAGGAGGGGGGGAGGCAGATTTTGGTTTCTTCTTTTCCATTTTGGCTGATTTCTCTTAGTTTTTCTTAGTTTTTATCTTCTTGGTTGAGAGCAAAAAAAGAAAAGTTTAGAAAAAAAGGAAAGTTTGAAGAGAAAAGCTTGAAATATTAGCTTCTTGAGGTTGCTCTTGAGCACCAACTCTTGCACTTTCATTTTCTATTCTTGTTTTTAGCTATTTTAATCTCTACTTGGTGAGTTTTCATTTTAAAATAATGTTTCTTGTTCTTCCTTCATTTCCTTTCTTAAGTATATTTTTTTTACATTTTGTTTTTACAATAAACTCACCATGGCCAAATGGCCTACATTATTTATTTTAAGTTGTTGTTTCGATTCATTTTACCATATTGTTTATGCTATTTTCTTTGTTTTTGATGTTTTAAATGTTATGTTATTTCATGTTCTTGAGTTATATTTTAATTTGGTTGCTTTGTTTGTTGCCATTTATGTCTTAGATATCATGTTTTTGCATTTTTAATTTTCTGTTTTCATGTTGTTTAAATTTGAGCATGTTTTAAAGTTAGCATATTAAGTGTTTGTGAAAATGCTTGTGTGATTCTTTGCATGATTCTTGTTTTATATCTTAGTTGAGCATGTTTTAGATTTAGCATATTAAGTGTTTGTGAAAATGCTTGTGTGATTTTTGTGTTATGAGTTAGTTTTTCATGCTAGTATGCCAAGTGTTTGAGAAAATGCCATGCTTGTTGGAGCTTGAGGCCATTTGGCTACTCCATGTGTTTTGCATTGTGTGTTGCATTTTTTGTCATGCTAGTTGTTAGGTTTTTGCATTTGCATGATATTTGGTTGGATTTTTGAATTAAGCATGCCTTGTGTTTGTGAAAATGCCATGCATATCTTAGGTCTAGGTTACATTAAATGCCATGCAAGTTCATGTTAGGTCTAGGCCATATTATTTATGTCATGCATTTTCCTTACATTTAGGTTTAGATCCATGCATTTCATGCATTATGTTTGCTGCATTGTTTCATGTATTTCATGTTCATGCCACTTGAATAATGACTTGAGCCAATTAATGGTTCAAAGTCATGCTCTATTGAGCACACTTGTGGAAAATTAAGTTTGTCAAATTGATTATTCTACCTTTGTGATTTTTTTTACTTAGCCAATTTTTATCTAACTTTCAAAAAGTCCTAGCTACTGCTTTCAAGTCATTTTATGAGTTTCAAATATTTTTATTTTTATTTTTAAATGATTTTATCAAAGACAAAAAAAATGTGTTGGCAAAGCAGTTTTTTTTCCACCCAAAACTCGTACATCTCCGATTTTTCTGGGAATTCATCTTTGATCAGAAAATTAAGCCAATTTTTTCTCATGTAGTTTTATATGTCCTGAGTCTCCAGTATTTTTTTTAGAATTTTTGGAATTTTTAAAAATAGGGTAAAAAATCGTGGATTAAAACTGGACAGTGGAGTCAGGATTGAATTTAAAGAAAAACAAAGCAGTTTTTTCTCCTCCAAAAACTCGTACATCTCTGATTTTTCTGGGAATTCATCTTTGATCAAAAAAATTAAGCCGATTTTTTCTCGTGTAGTTTTAAATGTCGTGAGTCTCCAGTATTTTTTTCAGAATTTGTGGAAGTTTTTAAAATAGGGTAAAAAATCGTGGATTAAAACTGGAGAGTGGAGTCAGAATTGAATTTAAAAAAAAAACAATTTTCTGTTTTGGTTAATTTACTTAGAGTGGGCTGATTAGAAGGGTTAGCTACTGACTTAGGGTAATTTTTAAGCCATTTCAAACTCTAAAAATGGTTTTTCAAGTCCCGGGTTAAGGGTAGTCAAGTCCGGATTTTTTAAACTTAGGAAATTAGAGCCATTTTAAAGAAATTAGCCCAGTTTTTATTTTTAATTCAAGCTTTTCAAAATTGTTTTCAAACAATCACAAAGTATTTTGGTTTTAGAATATTTAATTTGACATATTTTCCTAAGGTAGCCGGATATCTTTTTAGATATACGGATTTCCTTAATTAAAGGAAAAAAATACATTTCATGCATTGCATTTTTATATTCATGCATTTTATATAATATGTGATTCTTGCTATAATAATTTCTATGATATTGTTGTTATTTTGATTTATATTTTTTGATGTTACATGGTTTATTATATGGTTTCGAATATTTCATGATATCCTATGCTTTTATTTAGTTATCTTTATTTAGCATATACGTATTCATTTACTTTAAATGTTTTCAAAAGATAATGGTTTTCAATAAAAATAAAGATATTCCCGAGTTAAAATAATTCATGAGTTCTCTACCGGGTTTGCTGGAGGGAATATCATCAATTATCATTAATAAAGGAATACCTTTCTTTCAAAAAAGAGAATGATTCGGAAAGTTTTCCAAAACTAATAAAAATTTCTATATTTTGCCACGTTTGTTGGGGAATATAGGAAAATTTTGAATTTATAAATTCTGGATCATTTTCAATAAAAAAATGAAATTATTTTTCTTTAAATTGGGAATTAACTTGAAATACTAAATTTAAAACCAACTTTTTACCGAGACTTGAGATAACACACGATTAATAAGGTACCGATTTATACGGGCGTTGTGGGGGTGCTAATCCTTCCCCACACGTAACCGACTCCCGAACCCGCTTCTTTGATTTCTCTGGTTTAAAACGCAGACTTGAAATTGGTTTTTAAAATGTTTTAATTAATTTTTAAAATATTTTATAAAACCGGTTTTAATAGGTGGCCGATCACACCTAGCTAAAAAAGATTGGTGGCGACTCCATGTCTTTTTTAAGGTCATTTTCAAAACCTTCATTTTTCTAGAGGAATTAAGTCGACTTTTCCTCGATTTTTTTTTAATGTCACGCCTAACGAATAATAAAGTCTTGCGATGAGACTCGTCGTCGTCGTTATTTTTTAGGTTGCGACAGCTTGGCGACTCCGCTGGGGACTATTAGAGAGTCAGGCCTAGAATTAGTCGTGTGTTATCAAAGTCTCGGTTTTGGTTGGTTTAATTGGTATTTAATTTTAATCCCCACATTTTTTTTAATAAGGAGAATTTTAAAAATAATAAAATGTTTGTAAATATGTTCATTCTCATGTGCATGCATTTTATTATTGTTTCTAGTTATTTAGGTTGTATATTATAATTGCTTGTTGGTTAATGCGTTACATTATTCTTGAATGTTTTAATTGCTAGGGCATTTAGAATAAGATTTGTAGAATAGGTAGTGAAAGGTTTGTTATACCTCCACACACACTGTATTTGCATTTGCATAACATGAATCCTCTACCCGGATTCCGTCCTTTTAAGTGGAAGTAAAGTAACTACGCCTTCGTGATGATCCTCCGTATGGGCTAGTGAAACACTTTCGGAGTATAAAGTACCTAAGGCCTTCGTGATGATCCTCCGCATGGGCATAGGAAAATATACTCTAACGAATTGAACCCGCTTTTATCGGGGTGCCTTACTAGCCTTCATCGGCGACAGTGAGGAACAATTCGGGGCCTTAGAACCGATTCACCGTCATATAGTGAACATAGGCGAAGCCATGCCGGATTTCCGTTAGATATACCGAAAATAGGAACACATGGAGGGACATTTCTAAACTTTTTGTTACCTATTTTACACTCCGAATAAGTGTGGTAGATCGGGCAACGATGTACGTACATCGTCCGTAATAAATGTGATACTCCGCCTCGAAGGCATCGTGATGCCTAAATAAGCAGATATTGTTGGGGCAAATGTTCATTAGCTGTTTTTTAAAAAAAAAAAAAAAAATCCTTTTTCAACCATTTTTGCATGTTGCACATTTCATACATGTGTGAATAGAGCATGTACATTTTTGGTTGTGTTATTGATCTCATTCTTTGCAATAAACAGTTGGTAATTTCATTTGATGATTTCATAAAACAGGTAGTGTCACATGAACATTTGCATATGGTACCATAGTGGGATCCACCCTGAAATTCTTTTGAAAATAATGTGATTGGTTTTTCATAAATAAATAAAAAACACAAAAAAAAGCATGTTAAAAAAAATCATAAATTAGGAGGCAAATCTTGCATAATGAGATTTTTGAATAATCAAGATTTAGGTCCCACCAATTTCGTGTAATCATTGGTTAATTTATTTGTGTCATTTTGACATCGTGTTACAGTCATAACATGCATGATTATTCATTGTAGAATACATTTGTGATATACATGGTCATTCTTTGTACCTACCTTTGTATTAATTCATTTATTCTTAGCATGTATCATTTTGACATCATAGCATGCATGGTCATTCATTGTAGGACACGTTTATAACATGCATAGTCATTATCTGTATATACCTGGCATTAGATTGCATCCATAGCATACATAGTCATCATAATTTCTCTGTATATGTTCACGCATTAACCATCAGTTTATTCATGCACATAGGAATAGAGCATGTACATTCATAATCTTAATCTCATGACATTTTCATTTGCATGAAAGGGGTTCGAGATATGAGGAATGAATCGGAGGAACGATTGGGTGCTTTGGAACGCAATCAAGATGAATATGGACATGAAATCCGAGAGGTGAAGGAACAACTTGCCAAATTGCTGAAAATGGTTGAGGATATGGGTAACAGTAAAGGTGAACTTTCTCAGGGCTTCGCATCATCTTCGGATCAACCAAAACCATTAGGTCCAGAACATACAATCCTTGCTGGATCCTGCACTTGTCAATGCCACAAAGGTTGCAATCCTGATGAAATTGTGGACAAAATCATGAAAATAATTAAACCTGAAAGCCTGATACCAAAGACAGAAACCTCGAATCCAGTACCATACCTGCAAACTGTTCTAGGTCCAAACTAGTATCCCCACCCTACTATGGTCCAATCATCCATTGGGACGACCACTACGGGATTCCTGAATCCCACTCCATCGTTACCAACTACCAGTTCATACCATTTCCCTCATCAATCACCTTATCCAGTACCTGGGATAGGAACCTCGAGCTATGTACAACCTCCAAAGGCCCCGTGTCCAAATCCATACCCTTACCATGCTGTTCCGCCACATCCCCATGTAAACACTCCGGTTCGAACCTTAGTGCCACCACCAAGTGCCCCAACTCCTAGGCCATGTGTGACTAAGAAACGATCCCAAAATAAGACCCAAATGCATTTTGATCCCATTCCAATCAGCTACCAAGAGCTCCTCCCTATACTGATCCAAAATCACATGGTTGCCTGTGTCCCATTGAAACCCCTGTTACCACCATATCCAATGTGGTATAATCCAAATGAAAGATGTGATTATCACTATGGAATTGTTGGCCATAGCATCGAAGATTGTATAGCAGTCAAAAGGAAAGTGCAAGCTCTCATAGATGCCAAGTGGTTGGATCCAACGACACTGATTGATAAAGGACTGGGAAAACGCCATTAGGATTGGGAGATTTACAGCATTGAGGTGGAAAGACTTCGGTCTTATATGATGTAATAGGATTTCACTTTTTCAGTAGCCGGCTCTTATAGCCTTAGGATGCTAGGAAGAATAAAGTGCTTGTAAAGACAGTTTTAACTACTACTCAAATTTTGTAAAACATGGTTTATACCATTGTGAACATTGATATGGGAATGAATTGAGTATGCTTCAAATTTATAAGATGTTGATGATTAAGTTCCTCCGATTCTTATTTCCTCCGTGATATCTTCCCCTTTGCATTTTGCATCCCATCAATTATTTGTCAGGTTGCATTCATGCATTCATAATCAGCATGATTTTTCTGTATATATCCATGCATTAATTTGCTTATTACATACATCATGATTAGCATTAGGTCACATTCATGACACACATGGTTAGCATGATTTTCTTTGTATATACTCTATATCAATCATTCATTGTTTGCATGTATCATAATTGACACCGTGTTGCATTCATAGGATATATGATCATTCATTGGGAAACATGCTAAAATGCACATGATCAGTCATTGCATATATCCATGTGTTGATTTGTTTATTCTTTGTTTGCAACATGTTGGCATTGTGATTGCATTTATCACATATATGGTCAGCATGTTTCCATTGTACATATCCATACATCATATTGTTTAGGCTTCACATGCATGAAATTGCATTCATGGCTCATTCATCATGACATACATTTGGGGGAAATAAAATAGAAGTTGGCTTGGCTTTACGAGTCTTTGAAAGAATTTCCATTTCAAATCAGAAGAAGTACTGAGTACACTTTTAATACAGGCTGGTGCTATGGAGGATGAACAAGTTGCCCGAATGGAAAAAATGGAAAGGGAACAGAGAGAATTGCGAGAACAGCTAGCAAAATCTCAAGCAGAATCTAAGGATCAGATGACTAAACTGATGGAGCTAATGTCTGCTGTAATGAAGGGAAAAGGATACACCGAAAACTTTGTCGAGAGAGAAGGGTTAGAGGTACAAAAGGGCCAAGATAAGGTCGCAATAAGTGATGCCCAGAACACTGTTAACCCCGTCAATGTCCTAAACTCAGATGATCCAGTTGAACAGGCAAAGTTGAAAAGGGTTGCAGTAAATGAGGTTGAGTTGGCAGATTCCCAAGGGAAATATCAGTTGTTAGATGAAAGGCTCCAGGCAATAGAAAGAACATATGTATTCGGGAGTGTGGAGGCGAAAGAACGATGCTTGGTCCTTGATTTAGTCATTCCTCCTAAGTTCAAGATCCCTGACTTTGTGAAATATGACGGGACGACCGATCCATCAGCCCACATCACTATGTTCTGCCGAAAGATGACAAGTCAGATAGATAATGGTAAGCTTTTAATTCACTGCTTTCAGGATAGCCTCAGCGGGTCCGCAATTAGGTGGTATAGTCAGTTGAGCAAGGATCAGATTCGCTCTTGGAATGATTTGGCTAGGGCTTTTCTAAACCAGTACAAGCATATGACCGACAGGACACTTGATCGTCTCACTTTGCAAAATATGGAGAAAAGAGCTACTGAGAGCTTCAAAGAATATGCACAACGGTGGATGAGCCTGGCCGCCCAAGTACAACCACCCTTGACACAAAAGGAAATCACTATCCTTTTTGTGAATACACTGCATACCCCGTACTATGACAGACTCGTCGGCAATGCTTCGAAGAATTTTGCGGACATGGTAATTTCAGGGGAGATGATTGAGAATGCTATCAAGAATGGGAAACTTGAAAGAGAAGGAACATCCAATGCCGAGAGAAATAAGGCACCAAGAAAGAAAGAGGAAGATGTCCAAACTATGGGAGATTTCATCCCATATTCCCAATTTCCCTCATACCAATCATGTTACCCTACTGAGGTATCTCCAAGCCTTTATCCTTACCTACCTACCCAAACACCTAATCCTATACCAGCCCTTGCAACAAGGCCTACTTCTAGAAAACGACCGCGAGAAAATCAAGAAAGAATTCCAATCCCCATCCCTGACTTACTGCCATTACTAATAAAGAATCAGTACCTTACCCGGTACCTTTGAGAATAGCTCCGAATCCATCAGCAAGGAGTTATGACCCTGACAGCAAGTGTGATTATCACCTAGGGGTAGTTGGGCATTCAACTGAAAAATGCAGACAACTGAAGGAAAGGATTGAAAATCTTATCCGTGATGGTATTTTGACACCGGAGCTTATCGATCAATGGAAGGCCACTTAGCCCTAAATCAATTTCTTTCAGGGTTTTAGGGGGAGAATTACTACCTTTGAAGGATGTCAATAGGAGCATTTTTTACGCATGTAGTTTTATACACTGTGATGATGAAAGCACTTGTCTCATGTTAACATCTACATGAATTAAATGAATTTTAAATGCTTTGTGTTTGTTGTGTTTTAAATAAACGTGAATTTACAAAAACAAGCATTAAGGAAGTTTTAATAATGGATAGTCTCAAGAAGATTGATGATCAGTGTTAGAAATGACCCAACACCATCCCCCTCTTTTTTGGGCTTCTCTATACCTAAACCTTGAATCAATAACACTTGAAAGACCTAATGCTTCAAGGAAAAATGAATGAAAAAAGAGAAGCATTGTCATTGCAAAATAAGCAAGGATGTAAATCCTAGTCTAGGCTATGAACAAAGAAACGAACTTTTTGAAATTTTTCGAATTCCTTGAAAATCAAACAAATGAGACATTCTTTCAAGAGTCTAGATTTTGATAATTTGGTGTGTGTCAAGATTGTGCTAAAACCATTCATGACCTTTCCCAATAACCACAAAACACTAATTGCCCAAACATCACTTCATGATTGACATCCTGGGGCACAATGATTAAACTAGATTATCCCTTGTCCCAGAGAAAACCCGTTTTTGGGTCATATTTTCCTTATCTCTTCAAAAAAACTCAGATTGGAAACTCAGCCTTTTCAAAATAGACCTAGACTTGCTATGTTTCTCGTTGATACAGATTCTCATGGTTAATCAAATTGGGGCATCATATATGGAAATGATGGACACATGGTAAAGAAGGATGGGCTAATGCATGAATCATTGGGGGGATGCGACGGAAAAAAAAATCGTGATATCATGCATGTGAGAATTCGGATGATTCCAAAGTGCAAAATGAAATTCTGAATATCTATTTCCCCTGGGGATTGCTTTTCAATGTGAATATTTGTGCTTGACATGAGAAATGGCCATCTTTCATATCCCCTTCACACAAAAAGAAATTATCCATAGTCACCCCTTTTGAGCCAAAAGAATTCTTTCTTCTTTGAACCCTGATCAAGGATTACCCTCTACACTAGGGGGCAAATGCGAGGAAAGATCTTTTCAAAGATCATTGAGAAATGAGTGATAGCTCAAGGACAGACACAAAGCAAATGGAGCCCCGAATAAATACGGGCTCACTTTGTCAAAGAAAAAGAAGAGAAAAAGATGGTGAAATGAAAGCCAAGAAAAACAAAAGAAAAACACAATAAAAAAGAAAACAAAATGTGTGAAAGACATGGCAAATGGAAAGCCAAAAGCAAGGAAGAAAAAGAGCAAAGTCAAAAGGAAAGAAATGTCCAAGAAGGGACAAATGCTTCAAAGAGAATCCTCCTTAAGAAATGATCCTTGATCTGATTACCCTCAAACACATATTTTGGGCCTATTTATCCTTTCTTTCTGAACCCTGAGCTATGGCCTACATTATATGCTTTAAAAGTCCATTTTGATCAAGCATGAATATTTAATTTGAAAGGTTTTTCCTCAGATTTTATCCCATTTCATTGAATTCTCATTTCACTAAGAAAGAATTTAGAATTCTCAAATGCATGGTAAAACAATGAACAAAAAAAAAATGGAAAGAATGGGACTCTAGGGCAAAAACCCAAAAATGGGCGGTCTAGAGTAAATTTGGAAATTTTCGATGCCATCTATGATAGTGCCGATACCCCAAAAGAAAAGATCTTATTAAAGGAGTGGTCATCGAGGAATATCTAGGAATTCCTGAACCCCCAAATTGTCAGTTCTCATTCAGAGGATTGTCTTCAAAAACTGAAACTTTTTTCCTCCAAAATCAACTTTCCAGTTTAAACATCCCGGCCAATCTTGACGCTTGTCAAAATGCCTTGATATGGAAACTAAAAGAATGTTGAATTTGTTTGGTTCTCAATGAATTCATGATTTATAAAAACTGTTCCATTTGTGAGCCTAGAAGGGATATACATTTTTGTCATGAAATTTTCCTGGAAAAGCCAGAATCTTGTTATACACAGCCTTGCCAATCCCAGTTGAAAAAAACCAGATTGATACTTAGAGAAATTTCTAACAACGATCATCAGTCTTCAAAAGATTTGTACATCACACATTGTGGGGTTAATATTTTTTGTTCAGAAGTTTTCAAAATGCGAAAACAAATAAAAATATTTTTGAAATACCCATTTTTGATGTTGACATGAGACAAGGGTTTTTCTAACCCAAAGGTATAGAACTGCCAGGATAGGTCCTGACTTCCAGATATGAGAAGAAGAAATAGAACCCGGTTCAGATCTCTGTTGATGAAAGTTTGAAAAACTGTTGGGGCAAAGAGAATAGCCAAAATGAATTGAAGATATACTTTGATTTGAAGAGGAAAAATGAATGTGAAAGGCTAAGCCAAAGTCTAGAGGAACAACCGGGGGCATTTGCATCACTCATGAGCACTCATCTCTCTATCAAGCTATTACATCTGCACAGTGTCGGCAAGCATTTGCATCATTCATGGGTATTTGCATTGGCATTATTCCATAAGCATCTGCATTTTACCTTTACATTTACATTCTTCATGGAATTCGTATTTGTGTCATCTCAAACAATTGCATCATTTCTAGAATCATTGCATTTTCATTAATGTGTAGTAATTGTAGTTACACCATTCATAAACCAGTTACATGAACACAATTAGTAGGGCATCTGCATCATGAAACATGGGCATCAATCCAAGTCATTTACATTTGTATTAAAGACATTTGCACCAGTTTAAGTCATTTCGTATCTTATTCAACATATGCATTTGCATCAAAAAGCATTCGCATCTTCTCAAAATCTTTAGGTTAATTTTCAACAATTCTTCACCACCATTCTTAAGACCTCCGGGCATCATTTTTAAAGTCGCATACAGCGCATTTTTTCCAAATCACGGGTAAGACCTCAGGGCAACATCTTTAAGACCTCCGGGCATTATTTTTTTTAGGGGTAAGACCTCCGGGCACCAATTTTTAAGACCTCCGGGCATAATTTTTTTCAAATCACAGGTAAGACCTCCGGGCAACATCTTTAAGACCTCCGGGCATAACTTTTTTCAGGGGTAAGACCTCCGGGCACCAATTTTTATGACCTCCGGGCATAATTTTTCAAATCACAGGTAAGACCTCCGGGCAACATCTTTAAGACCTCCGTGCATAACTTTTTTTTTTCAGGGGTAAGACCTCCGGGCACCAATTTTTAAGACCTCCGGGCATAATTTTTCAAATCACAGGTAAGACCTCCGGGCAACATCTTTAAGACCTCCGGGCATAACTTTTTTCAGGGGTAAGACCTCCGGGCACCAATTTTTAAGACCTCCGGGCACCAATTTTTAAGACCTCCGGGCACCATTTTAAGACCTTCGGGCACCAATTTTAAAGCCCTTCGAGCATAAATTTTTCTTTTGAAATCGAATTCATTCCCTTAAGACGAATCGAGCCTCGTTTAGGCAGGGAATTCAATTTAAGGACAAAATCTTCAATTTATTGTTTTTTAAAAAAATGAAAAAAGAGAAAATAGAAAAAAAATTAAAAAAAATAAAAAAAAAATAAAAAAAATAAAAAAAAAGGAAAAAAGAAAGAAGAAGAACGAAGAAAAAAATGAAAAAATGAAAAATAGAAAATGGAAAAAATGAAAATGAAAAAGAAACCCCTTTTCCTTTCCTTCACATGTGATGTCACTGACCGTACAAAATAAGTGTCGGTTTATCTTTGCCTGATTCCTGATTCTCAGCAATAGCCAAAGAGGGGCAGCTGTAGACACCTAATTTTGTCCGGACCACTAAACAGGTATGTTTTCTTCCCATATTGATGTTCCCAAGTGTAAAAAGACTGTTTTCATCCTGCAGGTGGTACTCCGAGACTTAGTTTAAGAGGGCGAGCACAAAAAGTCAAACTTGAAAAAAGTCAACCCCAAAAAAAAGTCAACCCCGAAAAAAGTCAATCCCAGAAAGTCAACTACTGAAAAAGTCAACCCACTTTCAAAATCAAGATTTTAGGTTCAATTGAAAAATGGCAAAAGAATTTTGATAATCCGAGGTCTACATTGAAAGATATGGAGTTCGGAAGTTGGGATTTGGAGATTCAGTAGAAAAGAAACCCTAATCCGAGAAATTTGGGGAAAAGTGCTTAAACGATCAAACTGGTCGGAATTGAAGGTTCCAAATGAAAGATAAGCACTGACTACGGGTAATAGAGAAGTCACTTGCAAGAAAAACCGAAAGAAAAGTCATTCCGGGAGAAAACCGAGAATTAGGGTTTTTAGTGGATTTCGGTGAAATCGGGAAGAATCACAGAAATGGCCCGAATTGTTAAGACCGAAGCCCCCAATGGATGAAGAATGGTTAAAAAGGATGGCCCAAGGCTCAGATTGAAGAAAATCTGAAAATTGGATTTGTTTTGAGCAAAACCGGGTTTCGGAGGTAAAAGGGCAAAATTGGAAAAATTTGGGAAAAATAGCAAATGGACTCCGAAAATTATGGAAAATTTGTCAATATCATTCTTAAATCATTTGAAGGAGATTGGCGAAAGAAAATCTTGATTCCGAGTTCGTTTGCAAAATGGTCAAATCCCGGGCTTCTTATGCAGTAATTCAAAAAGAAAAATCCCGGAAAAATAGCAAATGGACTCCAAAAATTCTGAAATTTGGCAAATCTCATTTTTAAATTATTTGGAAGAGATTGGCGAAAGAAAATCTTGATTTCGAGTTCGTTTGCAAAATGGCCAAATCCCGGGCCTCCTATGCAGTAATTCAAGCCGATAAATCCCGAAAAAATACCAAATGAGCTCCAAAAATTATGAAAACTTCCAGATCACACTTTTTAATTATTTTGAAGAGATTGGTGAAGAAAAATCTTGATTTGGAGCTCGTTTAAAAAATGGTAAAATGTAGGGGCATAAAAGGGCATTTTTGGGAAGAAAAAATCCAAATAAATAGCAAACGGACTCGGATAATTTTGAACACTTCCAGAACTCAATATTTTATTATTTTGGAAGTATTAAAAAAAGAAAAATTGAATTTGGAGTCCGTTCGATATTTACTTGCATCCGGGGGGCAAAATGGTCATTTCACCCAAGCAACCGAAAAGGGCTTTTTTTGGCCCTTCAAAAAATCAGAGTTGGGCTGGAAAAGAGATGTGCTGGCATACCCAAGCCCAAAGAAAGGAGGAAGCTTCTAATTTTTTTTTTTAATCAAGTGGTTAAAAATCAAGAGTTAGTTAACCATTCTCTTTGATCAAGCCATGGTGATTAAACCACATAGGTTAAGAAAGATGTCAACATTATTTTTGCATAGCTGTAATTTGAGAGGGCTGAGATGCTAATCTAAAGGTGGTAATTTCATGACTTTTCATCTTGAATTATTGGCCATTTGATGGAAATTAGGTTACACAAAAATGACAACATCTTGGAGGCTATATAACCATGCATTAAGGCTAGCCCTAAGGAGGGGGGGAGGCAGATTTTGGTTTCTTCTTTTCCATTTTGGCTGATTTCTCTTAGTTTTTCTTAGTTTTTATCTTCTTGGTTGAGAGCAAAAAAAGAAAAGTTTAGAAAAAAAGGAAAGTTTGAAGAGAAAAGCTTGAAATATTAGCTTCTTGAGGTTGCTCTTGAGCACCAACTCTTGCACTTTCATTTTCTATTCTTGTTTTTAGCTATTTTAATCTCTACTTGGTGAGTTTTCATTTTAAAATAATGTTTCTTGTTCTTCCTTCATTTCCTTTCTTAAGTATATTTTTTTTACATTTTGTTTTTACAATAAACTCACCATGGCCAAATGGCCTACATTATTTATTTTAAGTTGTTGTTTCGATTCATTTTACCATATTGTTTATGCTATTTTCTTTGTTTTTGATGTTTTAAATGTTATGTTATTTCATGTTCTTGAGTTATATTTTAATTTGGTTGCTTTGTTTGTTGCCATTTATGTCTTAGATATCATGTTTTTGCATTTTTAATTTTCTGTTTTCATGTTGTTTAAATTTGAGCATGTTTTAAAGTTAGCATATTAAGTGTTTGTGAAAATGCTTGTGTGATTCTTTGCATGATTCTTGTTTTATATCTTAGTTGAGCATGTTTTAGATTTAGCATATTAAGTGTTTGTGAAAATGCTTGTGTGATTTTTGTGTTATGAGTTAGTTTTTCATGCTAGTATGCCAAGTGTTTGAGAAAATGCCATGCTTGTTGGAGCTTGAGGCCATTTGGCTACTCCATGTGTTTTGCATTGTGTGTTGCATTTTTTGTCATGCTAGTTGTTAGGTTTTTGCATTTGCATGATATTTGGTTGGATTTTTGAATTAAGCATGCCTTGTGTTTGTGAAAATGCCATGCATATCTTAGGTCTAGGTTACATTAAATGCCATGCAAGTTCATGTTAGGTCTAGGCCATATTATTTATGTCATGCATTTTCCTTACATTTAGGTTTAGATCCATGCATTTCATGCATTATGTTTGCTGCATTGTTTCATGTATTTCATGTTCATGCCACTTGAATAATGACTTGAGCCAATTAATGGTTCAAAGTCATGCTCTATTGAGCACACTTGTGGAAAATTAAGTTTGTCAAATTGATTATTCTACCTTTGTGATTTTTTTTACTTAGCCAATTTTTATCTAACTTTCAAAAAGTCCTAGCTACTGCTTTCAAGTCATTTTATGAGTTTCAAATATTTTTATTTTTATTTTTAAATGATTTTATCAAAGACAAAAAAAATGTGTTGGCAAAGCAGTTTTTTTTCCACCCAAAACTCGTACATCTCCGATTTTTCTGGGAATTCATCTTTGATCAGAAAATTAAGCCAATTTTTTCTCATGTAGTTTTATATGTCCTGAGTCTCCAGTATTTTTTTTAGAATTTTTGGAATTTTTAAAAATAGGGTAAAAAATCGTGGATTAAAACTGGACAGTGGAGTCAGGATTGAATTTAAAGAAAAACAAAGCAGTTTTTTCTCCTCCAAAAACTCGTACATCTCTGATTTTTCTGGGAATTCATCTTTGATCAAAAAAATTAAGCCGATTTTTTCTCGTGTAGTTTTAAATGTCGTGAGTCTCCAGTATTTTTTTCAGAATTTGTGGAAGTTTTTAAAATAGGGTAAAAAATCGTGGATTAAAACTGGAGAGTGGAGTCAGAATTGAATTTAAAAAAAAAACAATTTTCTGTTTTGGTTAATTTACTTAGAGTGGGCTGATTAGAAGGGTTAGCTACTGACTTAGGGTAATTTTTAAGCCTTTTCAAACTCTAAAAATGGTTTTTCAAGTCCCGGGTTAAGGGTAGTCAAGTCCGGATTTTTTAAACTTAGGAAATTAGAGCCATTTTAAAGAAATTAGCCCAGTTTTTATTTTTAATTCAAGCTTTTCAAAATTGTTTTCAAACAATCACAAAGTATTTTGGTTTTAGAATATTTAATTTGACATATTTTCCTAAGGTAGCCGGATATCTTTTTAGATATACGGATTTCCTTAATTAAAGGAAAAAAATACATTTCATGCATTGCATTTTTATATTCATGCATTTTATATAATATGTGATTCTTGCTATAATAATTTCTATGATATTGTTGTTATTTTGATTTATATTTTTTGATGTTACATGGTTTATTATATGGTTTCGAATATTTCATGATATCCTATGCTTTTATTTAGTTATCTTTATTTAGCATATACGTATTCATTTACTTTAAATGTTTTCAAAAGATAATGGTTTTCAATAAAAATAAAGATATTCCCGAGTTAAAATAATTCATGAGTTCTCTACCGGGTTTGCTGGAGGGAATATCATCAATTATCATTAATAAAGGAATACCTTTCTTTCAAAAAAGAGAATGATTCGGAAAGTTTTCCAAAACTAATAAAAATTTCTATATTTTGCCACGTTTGTTGGGGAATATAGGAAAATTTTGAATTTATAAATTCTGGATCATTTTCAATAAAAAAATGAAATTATTTTTCTTTAAATTGGGAATTAACTTGAAATACTAAATTTAAAACCAACTTTTTACCGAGACTTGAGATAACACACGATTAATAAGGTACCGATTTATACGGGCGTTGTGGGGGTGCTAATCCTTCCCCACACGTAACCGACTCCCGAACCCGCTTCTTTGATTTCTCTGGTTTAAAACGCAGACTTGAAATTGGTTTTTAAAATGTTTTAATTAATTTTTAAAATATTTTATAAAACCGGTTTTAATAGGTGGCCGATCACACCTAGCTAAAAAAGATTGGTGGCGACTCCATGTCTTTTTTAAGGTCATTTTCAAAACCTTCATTTTTCTAGAGGAATTAAGTCGACTTTTCCTCGATTTTTTTTAATGTCACGCCTAACGAATAATAAAGTCTTGCGATGAGACTCGTCGTTATTTTTTTTTTAGGTTGCGACATCGGACAAATCGAACAGTCGGATACATTTAAAGCAATTCAAGAGTCATGGTGTTCAATCATTGTGTTTTCGGAAACCTATGCTTTTTCAGGTTGGTGCTTAGATGAGCTTGTTGAGATTGTTAAACAGAAAATAGAAAGGGGACATAAAGTTTTCCCAATTTTCTATGATGTGGATCCATCTGATTTAAGGAAACAGACAAGGAGAGTTGAAGAAACCTTTGCCATACATGAAGACAGATACAAGCAAAATACAGACAAGACCCAAAGGTGGCGAACTGCTTTAACCGAAGTGGCTAATATCAAGGGATGGCATTTAAATGATAGGTAATCCATTTTTTTCTTTTCTAGGTTTTTTTCTTTTTTTTTAAAGGAGGTTAACATCTATAGATAGGGAAAGAGATTACAGAAATTAAGATTTGAATTTCAGATCAATTAAATGTTATTTTTTAAGAATGATTATATGAACGAGTTAAACCAAGATACATATTCTTCTAATTTCTATTTTTAATGACTACAATTTTTTTTTTTATTACATGTTATATATTTTTAAAAAGCTTTGTCAATCTTATGTGTTTTATTGTAAATTTCCATTTAACTAAAGGCTAATTTCTATTTTTTTATTTTTTATTTTTATGTTTAAACAAAGCCTTCGTATTATTGCTCTGTTTTTACTTCAAACTTTATCATACATATACATAATATGAACTACACAAACTCCTCACACACCGACACGTAACTTTTTTTTTTAGAAGAAAAAAAAGAAAATGAAATAGAGAAAGAAAAAAAAAGAAAAATAAAAGAAAGACGGAAGAAAGAAAAAAAAAAGAAAAAATTTATGTGTTTGTGTTCTTTTTTCGTGTGTTTAAAGTATTATAAAATTATATAAATTTTTACACGTTAATATTCGTTTTATGTATATTTTCATATTTTGACACGTTTGTGTATTCTTATAATGTTCATGTTACTTTCCGTGTTGTGTTTTAATTATTTTTTTTATGCTGTGTTCGTGTCGTGTCTCAATTCATTTCATATTTTCAATAGTTTGTCATTATAATTCAATTTAGAAAAAATAAATAAATTTGTGTTCGTGTTGTGTCTCAATTCATGATATATTTTGCATAATCTTTTATAGTGGTTCAATTCAAAAAAAAAAAAAATTCGTGTTTGGACTGTTCATGTTATTTTTGTGTGTGTTCAAAGTATTATAAATTTATATAAATTTGTAGACGTTAATAATTCGTTTTATATAGATTTTAACGCATTCGTGTATTAATGTCGTGTTCATGTTATTTTTCGTGTCATATCGTGTTATAATTATTTTTCTATGTTGTGTTTGTGTCGTGTCTCAATTCATCCCATATTTTCATAATTTGTAATAGTAATTCAATTTTAACTCTAAATACATTTACTTACAATATTAAAAATAAAAAAATATTTAAATAAATTATAATTATTTAATATGATTCAACTTAAATTTAATTTTTATTGTTAATTTATTAAAATTTTATAAATATTAAAAAAATCCCCCAACGAAGCAGGGGAAAAATTCTAGTTATAAATAAAAACATTGGCAATATGTGTATTTGTATCGTGTTCATGTTCATGTTCGTGTTATTATTTTATGTTATAATCATGTTTAAAGTATTATATATTTATATAAATTTTGATACGTTAATAATTCATTTTATATAAATTTTGACACATTTATTTGTGTTCGTGTTAATTTTTTTTTTTTCTGTATTTTATAATCGTATCTTGATCAAAATAACAAGGTCTTGTGGCCTTATATTTTGGCTACTTAAAATTTTTTTTTGGTCTTATTTAACGTCATAGTCATTTTCATTAGCTGATAATTTCTTAATTAAACACTAAATATTATTTCTCTTTTTGTGTTTGTAGACATGAATCAAAATTTATTGGAGACATTGTTAAAAAGATATCTGCAAAATTATGTCTAATGTATTCAGTTGTTCCTAATCATGATCAGTTGATTGGAATTAATCCACGTTTGGAAGAGCTACATTCGAAAATAAACATTGGGGAAGATGATGTCCGCATTATAGGAATTTGTGGAATGGGTGGCATTGGTAAAACGACTCTTGCAAGAGTTGTTTATACCCAAATGTTACCTCATTTTGAAGGTAAAAGCTTTCTTGCAGATGTTCGAGAAGTTTCAGAGAAATGTGGACTAATTTCTTTACAGAAACAACTTCTTTCTCAAATCTTGTTGGAAGATGGTTTAATTTGTTTAATGTTTATGACGGGAATGACATGATAAGTCATAGGTTATCTCATAAAAAAGTTCTTGTTGTTATCGATGATGCTGATAACCTACAACACTTAGAATGCTTGGTTGGAGAGCGTGATTGGTTTGGTTCTGGGAGTCGAATCATTGTAACAACTAGAGATGAAAATTTGCTGCAAGCTTATGGAGTGGATGATGTGTATAAGCCTACAACATTGGATGCTGACGAAGGGCTTCGTCTTTTCAGTTTGAAAGCTTTCAAACATGACAAAGTATCAGAATATGATTTTGTTCAGCTTTCTAAACGTGTTGTAGAATATGCTGATACCTATGGAGTGGATGATGTGTATAAGGCTACAACATTGGATGCTGACGAAGGGCTTCGTCTTTTCAATTTGAAAGCTTTCAAACATCATGTACCAGAATATGATTTTGTTCAGCTCTCTAAACGTGTTGTAAAATATGCTGATGGTCTTCCCTTAGCTCTTAAAGTTTTGGGTTCTTTTCTTTGTGGTAGAAATGCAACTCAATGGAGAAGTGCAATTGAAAGACTTGAAAGAGATTCTAACAAAGAGATTCTCGACAGACTTCAAATAAGCTTTGATGGATTAGAAGAAACTGAGAAGGATATATTCTTAGATATTGCATGCTTCTTCAAAGGGGAAAAGATAGATTTTGTAACCAAAATATTGGATGGTTGTGAGTATTTCCCGGATATTGGTATAGATGTTCTCATTAAGAAATCTCTAATAACAGTTAAATTAGGCAACAAATTGTGGATGCACGACATGCTACAAGAGATGGGCAGAAAAATTGTTAGGCAAAAATCTGTTGATGAACCTGGAAAACGTTGTAGATTGTGGGAGGAAAAGAGTATCTATCATGTGCTAACAAGAAACACTGTAAGTCATTATTTTGTCGAGTATCATATTCGTGTTTAGGAAAAGAGTATCTAAATGATACGTTTAATAAACACGACACAACACGTTTAATACACGTATTGTATTCGTGTTTAGGATTTGACATTTAGTAATTAGTATTGTGTTTATGTTTACACGTCTGACACGAAAAAAAAACACAAGATAAGACGTATATACACGAATTGTTAGATTTAGTAAATCATGAGACCCAAAAATAATCTTACATGATAGTGCACCATCCCCAACTTAATGGTTTACTCTTGATTTTCAGGCTACAGAAGCGGTTCAAGGCATGTTCGTTGAAAGTTTATGGTACAAATAATACATACATATTAATTCAATATTCCATGGTTGATTTCTCTGTATTACTGTGAAGTTCTTATTTTTCTTTTGTCTTTGATTAATTATCAGGGAACAAAGTAAGATGTTCACTTTGAGTGCTGATGCCTTCGTGAAGATGACAAAATTAAGATTGCTCAAACTCTTCAATCTCCAAGCAAATTCTAGAGATATCGTATATCTTTCTAATGAGTTACGACTTATCAATTGGCTTGGATATCCTTTAAAATCCTTGCCTTCAAGCTTCTATCCGGAAAACCTTGTGGCACTTCTCGCGCCTTGTAGCAGCATTGAAGAACTATGGGAGGGAAAGAAAGTAAGATTTATCTGATATTGTCTTTCAGCTTATTGTCAGATGAATTATATTAATTGAATATTTTTTTTCCTTCTATTATTGTTTTCAACAGCCTTTAAATAAGTTGTAAGTTGGTCGATCTCAAAAACTCCGAGAAGCTAATCAGGATACCAGACTTAAGCATGGCCACAAATCTCGAAAGTTTGGATTTGGAAGGTTGTACCAGCCTACTAGATGTTCATCCTTCCATAGGAGTTCTCAGCAGGCTTAAAATTTTGAATTTAAGAGGCTGTAAATGTCTTAGGAATCTCCCAACCATAAATGGAATGGAATCTCTTAAAACATTGATTCTTTCGAGCTGCTCAATTCTTCAAAGTTTTCCGAAAATTGCAGGGGAAATGGAATGTTTGCTGGAGCTTTATTTAGATGGGTCGGCTATTGAAGAACTTCCCTCCTCAATTGGACATCTCAGCAAGCTTAGACTTTTGTATTTAAGAGACTGCAAAAGTCTTAGGAGTCTCCCAACCATAAATGGAATGGAATCTCTTGAAAAATTGATTCTTTCGGGCTGCTCAAATCTTCAAAGTTTTCCAGAAATTATGGGGAAAATGGAGTGTTTGCTGAAGCTTTATTTAGATAGGTCAGGTATAAGAGAACTTTCCTCCTCAATTGAACATCTCAGCGGGCTTAAACTTTTGGATTTAACAGACTGCAAAAGTCTTAGGAATCTCCCAATCATAAAAGGAATGGAATCTCTTGAAAAGTTAATTCTTTCAGGTTGCTCGAATCTTCAAATGTTTCCAGAGATTGTGGGGGAAATGGAATGTTTAATAGAGCTTAATTTAGAGGGGACAGGAATCAAAGAACTTCCATCTTCAATTGGACATCTCAACAGGCTTAACCTTCTGAATTTAAGAGGCTGCAAAAATCTTTGGAGTCTCTCAACCAATCAATGCGAGGGACAACGACCTTCCAGGGCTCTGACATTAGCCCCTTTGTCAGGTTTGAGTTCTTTAAGAGAGCTGATTCTAAGTGACTGCAATCTTTCTGAAGGGGCTATTCCTAGTAGTATTGGCTGCTTATCCTCTTTGGTAAATCTATTTGTTAATGATAACAATTTCATCAGCCTACCTGCAACTCTTAGCCAACTTTCCAAGCTTGGTTATCTCAAATTGACGAATTGCAAGAGGCTTAAATCAGTGCCCGCACTTCCAACAGGCACAAGTGCAACAGTAGATGGTTGTGCTTCATTGGAAGTAGTTGCAGATCCAATAACAGTATGCGATTCGATGGATGAGGCATCTATTTATGCTCTTAACTGCTTCAAATTGGCGGAGAATAACTATGCATTAACAATGCTAAAAAGACATCTCAAGGTTGGTATTTCTATCTTGCACAAGAATGCATTGTATTGATTCCAAATAACAAGGTTTTTTTCCTTTTTTGTTTTTTTTTTTGTTTTTGTTTCAGGTAGCTGCAAATGCAAGACCAAAATTTGACATTGTTATGCCAGGAAATGAAATCCCAGAATGGTTCATCCATCAGAGGGATGGAGCTTCAATAAAGATAACTCTGCCTCCCAATTTTCAGAATGATAGTCAGTTGATGGGAGTTGCTTTGTGCTGTGTTTTTGCCTCTGTTCCATTCGATGAGGATTATCCGAGGTCATGGATTACTTCATCTTTCTCTATTCAATGTTGTGTTGCAATCTGTGGTAAAAAGTCTGGGAGAAGCAGTGGCTTTTGTTTCCCAGAATCTGACCAGATGACGACTGACCACCTTTGGATACGTTATATATCTCGTGACAGGCTTGCTTCGATGTTGAAGGAATTTCCTGATATTTTACGGAGGGCATGCATTGAAAGTGAGTTTTTTTATAAATCAGAATTTAGGGTTAAGGTGAAGATGTGTGGGGTTCGAATGGTGTGCCTAGAAGATGTGGAAGATCAGACGAATAACAACAGTCCAACAAATTTTGATGATATGATCAAGATATTGATGGACCTGATGGATCAACAGGAAATTCTGGGCTTGTAAAACGAAACGTCAAGTATAAAGAAAGAGATTGCAGTTGAGATTCGAGCATCAGATTTGTTAAATGTCATCTTAAGAGTAATTGTATGAATCAACTGAAATTACAAATTTTTACTTTAATTGTTCCTTTACACAAATTCACACCATTGACATTTCATTTGCAAAGCATTATGCCAACAACGCGTATGTTTTATTGATAGATTATTAAACTCTTAATTTTAATGATGAAACAACCTCACATAAAAACAAAAGTATATTGCAAATTGCAAATGACAACAAAACATGATTTGCACCTATAACCCAAACCTATACTAATATTTATGCCAAATGCAAATTTTCCCACAACTTTTTCTATGCTTTTCTTAACCAAAAACCTTCCAAACGCACAATTATAGCTCAAGCAACAACATAGAGAGCAAAGAAAATTTCCTTTTTCAATTATCCAACAGTCACATGCATCTCTATTTTTACATATAGGTGTATCATACCAAGTAACTACCCATAAACATGGACATGTTTTAAAGCCCATGAAATGGTTCTTATAATTAATTAATATAATGATTCTTATAATAAGTACCGGGATTTGCTTCAATCTTGTTGTTTTTAAAATTGTTCAGTTTCACAATTCTCTTCGATCTTGATGTTTCCTTAATTGTTGTCAAAACATAATTACATATTTATACGTTTAATACACGTATCATATTTATTTTTAAAATTTTAACATAGTTAATAATATGTATTGTATTTATATTTATATGATTATCATAAAAAAAAACGAGATATTCTACACGAAAATGAATTGTCAAATCTAAATAGTAGATACCTAAAGATTAAAGTAAATTAGAGAGAAACTTTAAGTGGGAAGATTATAATTGCTAGTGATCATTATATCTTAGACCTGCTCATGGGCTCGGTCGCGGTCCGAATTTTTTGAATTTCTTTGTCCAGGCCCAGCCCACGGGCCTGAATACACTGTTTACTAATTTTTTTTTTTATAATTAAAATTTTAAAAAAATATATATTTTTTATTATGTGAACAGTGATCCGGGCCGGGCTGGGCTGGCCCGGATCATGAAAATGCTCACCCAGACCCGGTCCAGTACAAGCCGGGCCTACCGAATCGGGCGGGCTGCCCGGCTCGTGAGCAGGTCTATTATATCTCAATGTATCAATTTTCAATTTCTAATTCAACTATTTCTTTGTAATTTTATATTCCATTCTCAAATAACAAGGTTTGCATTTTAGAGATTACAAGTTAAAAAGGTTATTGAAAAACGAAAACTTGTGCCTTATTAATGTTCTATAAGCTCTTTTTTTTTTGTTACACATTTTTTACTCCAATGTACCATTGAGATTAGAGGTACTCATGGACCGGATCGGATTTAAATATGATGTTAAATTAATTATACGTTTAATACATATATCGTATTTATTTTTAAAATTTTAGCACATTAAATAATTTGCGTGAGGTCTCTCATAATGTTTTCTTGATTCACATGTCCACAAACTTAACCAAAAAAACTACTATCAAAATGCTTTTATTTGGGGATTGCATTTTGTGAGATGTCGATTATAATTAAAACTAAAAAATAAAAAATAAAAAATTTAGTAATAGCTTTATGATAGATTTTATAGTTTGTGTATACGTGTCGTGTTTTATATTTTTTTTTTGTCAGTTGTATAAACATAAACAAATACAAATTATTAAATGTTTCAAATCTTAGACACGAATACGATACATATATTAAACGTATCATATTAATTGTGTTTAAACGTATTATGTCCTGTTTATTACATTGTTTTATTTTTATTAAATGTGTTGTGTTTTTATATCTTATCCAAGATTATCAGATTTATTTTATGACAATGTTTTACAAAGCTAAATGAAACTTGATCTGTAAAATTTTTAGTACGTCCAATTTTCCAAAGAATAATTAAGCATATGTATTACTCAAATGTGCTACATGCATGCTATGAATTATAAGGATTATATATTGCTACCAATTATAAGGATTATATATTCTTTTAAAAAAAGTGAACAAAATGGGAAAAGTGAAAAATTATAAATGGAAAAATATAAATCCCACATTGAACAAATAATAATTTAGTTTACATGTTTATAAGAAGCTAAATTTAGTAATTTAATTGCCCTCCGAGTCATGAAGCAGTGATCAAGCGAGGGCATGAAAGGCTTAAAACCCGAAAGATGGTGTGACCCTTGACTCCAGCATCAATGTGCTCTACTTGCCCTTGGGCTAGTTTAGTAGGTTATCCCCATTCTCCACGGCTGGGTAGCCAAATAATTATGAATTTGTTCTAAGCTGGGGTAGTTCTATCCTTTCCTCCAAGCAAATTTTTTTTTTTCCCCACTGCAAATTATATGCAACTTTCAATTCAAGATTAAATGACTAATTAAGTAACAGCTGAAAATATTCTTGTCTTATATATAAATATATATATTTAATTGTCCTAAGAGAATCTACAATTTCTTGATTTTTGGTGTGATCGGATTACTAAATGCTTTTGTTTAAATGATCGGTAAAAGTTTATTTTATCGTCTCATCTTTTGATTTGGTCATTAAACTTTTAAGGTTACAAGATGACAAAAAATTCAAACTATATGATTGCGCGATAAAAAAAAAACTTTCACCGATCGTATAAATGAAGCATAAATCATGTGATTATAACTTGTATAATAATAAATATAACATAAATCAAATTAGAATGTAACATCAATCAGCTTTGATTAGTTTGTGATCAAGTCCAGACATGAGTAAATTATTATTATTAGAATTTGCACTGGGTAATTTTTTTTAATAAATTAATTATTTTTTAAGAGAAACATATAGTTTTTTAAATAGTTTTTTTAATATAAAAATAAATATAATTTTCGTAAATTTTTAAATCAAAAATCTATTTTAGAAAATATTAAAAAGACATTAACATCTCTTATTTTATAATCATTATAATTTTGTTTTTAATAATTTTTTCAATTAGGTTGGTGTCACTTGACTAGAGGTGTTCATGGGTCGAGCCGGACCCATGAATGGTATCAACACTTTGCTTGTTCAAGCCCGCTCATATTTGTAAATGGATAGCCCAAGCCTGTTTAGGCCCGACCATATTATTTTTTTCTAAATTTTTTAAAAAATATACATTTTTATTATTTAATCTTTAGTAATTATATATATATATTTTAAGTTCTTAAACATGGACAACTTAACATATTTTTTAATGTTTACACTATAATATTATATATATATAATTTTTATATGACATAAATTACATAATATATATAAATATAAATAATATATTATTTAATTAAAAAACGGGCTGGGTCGGGCTCGAGCCCTGAATGTTGGAGTCAAGGCCCAGCCCATATTTTAAATGGGCCTAATTTTTTTGTCCAAACCCATTTTTCGGGTCTAATATTTTTGTTCAAGCCCTTTCAAATATGGACGAGCCTTCGGGCTTGGGTGGGTAGCCCGGCTCTTGGATAGGTATACATTTGACTCGTGATACTAACTCAGTCACTTTCATTATATATAGTATAAATAAGAGGTAATCAGTTGTTTGGCTACCATTTGATTCAAGAAAAAAGCCATGGCAGAAATGGTAGAGAGAGAAGAGAGAAGTGAGGAAATGGGCAATGAGTTGGGGTGGATATGTGGAAGAGCTGAAGAAGGGAAGTCGAATAGCAGCGCCAGTGGTGGACAACTGGTAATATTGGACACGACATGAACAAAACACGAAAAAAATAACTAAAAACACGACACAAATATACGAATGTCTCAAAATTTATATAATAAAAATTATTAACGTATCAAAATTTAAATAAATATAAAATACGTTAAACACGATTATGACACGTACGACAAAATACACGAACACACGAATTGTTAGGTCCGTGACAGTTCTGCAACACCTTGTTGCAACTCGTATCAGTGATAATAATGGTTGGATATCGTTGGTCAGCTATCTTTCTCTAGCGTTGCCATTGCTACATCCCTCACCAATGTCAACGGTTTTAGCCTTCTGGTAAGTATTCTTCCTTCTGTTGGATTGTTTTCATTCTCACTTTTCACTCTGGACAATTTATACCTTGAATTTATGGCAAAAAGAAGAAGAAAGAAAGAAATAAAATGGGCAAACTCCATTGATGGGGTCTTAAACTTTTATGATAAATGAAACTTAATTTCCGTGACTAACTTTTGATTGTTTGCAATTTTAGTCTCATGTTGAAGCCATGGCTCCTTTGCTTTGCATTTCACTTGTTACTGATACCTAAAGATTAAAGTAAATTTAAGAGGAACTTTTGAGAGGGAGGATTATTGTTGCTAGTAATCATTATTTTTCAATGTATCAATTTTCTATTTCTTTGTAATTTTATATTCCATTCTTAAATTGCAAGGTTTGCAATTTAGAAATTACAAGTTACAAAGGTTATTGAAATACAAAAACTTGTGCCTTATAGTGTTCTATAACCTTTTATTTTTGTTGAATGCATAAATCCAATCTTTAGGGAGACGAAGAGGGTGAAATATTATTGGCGATTAAAGCACAATTATTCCATATTTGGATACTTTTCGCCACAATTTTCGGTTCCCCAATATTCTTAAATTGAGGATTTTGGAGAGTCCTCTTTGCTAATGCAGCATGACAAACTTTACCAAGTACCATAAGCTCACGGCAACATTTATCGGTGACACTTCCAATTTTGAAGATACTTGTGAAGACCTCCATAATACAATTTTGATCCATTTTGGTTTTATTTTCACAATCATTTGCCTTGATAATGTCATCTTCCTTGGTAGCTATGACTACTCCACTCATTATGAACAAAATCACCAAGATAGAATAAACATTGAAGCTTGCCATTAGGGTTAGTAAGGATCTCTACTTTACTTTGATTGGTAAAATGTTTTTTCCATTGAAATTTACTAGCAAGAACAAGATTTATTTATAGGTAATCACAACAAAGGAGACATTACAATTGAAAGACAAAAGCAATTTATTACATTTCGGTTTCAAGAGTTGATTTTACTTATTTTATAACCACAAATATTCTTAATGACATGAGTTATTCTTTTTTTTATTTATTAGCATTAATTTCTTTTTTGCTATGAACCATTAACTTTTTTTAGCCCGAAGAGTGAGAGTGAAATTTTGAATTAAAGTATTTAAAACAAAGCCTAGAGAAACAAATTTAGGGATTAACCCCCTAATATCTTACTAGAAAATAAGAGTTTTTAAAAAAAAAAAAAATCAAGAATTTCTAATTATGTTTTTTTTTATTTATTTATTTTTTTATAAATTAGTAAGACTAAAACAATGAAGCCTCTGAATTTTATCACTTTATTTAGGTAAGTCTTACATTTTTATTACACTTAAATAAACCCTTAACCTTTAATTTGTAACTAAATAAGCAATTAACTTTTAATTTATACCCAAAAAAACCCTTAATCTCTAATTTATATCTAAATAAGCCCTGAATATAAATCAATCTTTCATTCGAAATAAGAACTTATTTGAGTACAAATCAAAAGATAAAATCTTATTTGGGTACAATAAAAATATAGAAACTTACTTAAGAAAAATGAAATAGTTCAAAGGCTTTTTTAATATTTTAGCCAATTAATAACTTACATCGAAAAAATTGAATTAGAAAGAACTCAATTTTAATCACACACAAAAAGAAATTGTAGAAAACTAATTAGCTAAGATGTTGTTTGATAAACTGAAAATTAAATGTTAAAAAATTAAGTACTGAATTTTTAGTACTGAATTTATATTGTAAAAAATGTTTGGCATCTTATTGAAAATTAAGTATTATAACTGTAAATCTTAAATTTTAAAAATGATTCATTTCACAAATTTAATCTTATTAACATTAACATTTTATATTATTTTGGATAGTTCTGGATAAAAATTAAAATGGATAATTTAAATATCTCATCTTTTGTAACAAAAAAAGAGATAATTTAGTTTAAATATTAATTGTTTAATAAAATTGACTTAAAATGGATTATGTACCTACTTATCTCATTCAACACTTTTTTGTTAAATTTTTTTTGTGAAGTAAAGTTTAATATGAATTATCAAACATATTGAAAAAAAGTAAATGTTAAATTTTTTGTAATGCATTGAAATTTTTTAATGCTTTATCAAATATAACTACATTTACTTTCCATGATTAATTGTATGTACTGTTAATTTAGAGGAAACAAGCTTCCAAAGTAATACTTCTCAAGTTCTAATTCTCAATTGTGTAAGTATCTATGTGTTGAATTTAATAGCTATAGCTATTACATGTGCAATTTTTTGACTGTATTTGATTCATTGATTCATGTATATTAATCTTGTTCAAAGAGAAGAAGAAAAAAATAAAGTGTAATTTATTTATTTGTTACAATTATAAATAGAATTTTCTATTACAATCAAATAACTTCTAATATATATATATATATATAATTACATCCATAGAAATTAATAAACAAATTAAATAAAAAAACAACAACATAAAATAAGATTAAACTCACACGTGGTGGGACTTGAGACTTAAAAGTGCAATTTGTTAGTTTTCCTTATTTTTTATTAAAAAAAAATTATTAGTGTAAGATTGGGATGATTACATAATTGGCACTTGCAAAATGTTAAATATAAAATCAAAAGATAAAGGTATATAAGCAATGTCAAGTGCCTCACCTTAATTAGATTCTATTGAGTGCTTTTAATTAAGTTTCTCATTTCTCCTTATAATTATTCGTTCAAAGATTAACTTTTGGAACTAGATTGTACTAGATTTTCTTGAAAGGGAGGGTGTAAATCACTAATAAACTAGAGATTCAATGGAAATTAAAACATAATAGTAGGTAGAACTAGTAATTTTAGATACGATATATGAACATGATATGTTTAATAAACACTAAAAAAGTATAATAAATATGACACGACACGTTTAAACACGATTAACATGATTTACACGATACGTATTTAAGATTTTGATACATTTAATAATTTGTGTTATTGTTTATATTTATACGACTAATAAAAAACACAAAACATAATATACATATATATATCAACTCTAACAGCTAAAGATTAAAGTAATTAAAGAGTGGGAGGGTTAATGTTGCTAGTAATCATTCTATCTCAATGCATCAATTTTCTATTTTTAATTCAACTATTTTTTGTAATTTTATATTCCATTCTTAAATTGCAAGGTTTGCAATTTAGAAATTACAAGTTACAAAGGTTATTGAAATATAATAATTTGTGCCTTATAATGTTCTATAAACTTTTTTTTGAATGAATAAATCCAATCTTTAGGGAGACGAAGAGGGTGAAACATTATTATTGGCGATTAAAGCACAATTATTCCATATTTGGATACTTTTCGCCACAATTTTTGGTTCCCCGATATTCTTAAATTGAGGATTTTGGAGAGTCCTCTTTGCTAATGCAGCATGACAAACTTTACCAAGTACCATAAGCTCACGACAACATTTATCGGTGACACTCCCAATTTTGAAGATACTTGTGAAGACCTCCATAATACAATTTTGATCCATTTTGGTTTTATTTTCACAATCATTTGCCTTGATAATGTCATCTTCCTTGGTAGCTATGACTACTCCACTCATTATGAACAAAATCACCAAGATAGAATAAACATTGAAGCTTGCCATTAGGGTTAGTAAGGATCTCTACTTTACTTTGATTGGTAAAATGTTTTTTCCATTGAAATTTACTAGCAAGAACAAGATTTATTTATAGGTAATCACAACAAAGGAGACATTACAATTGAAAGACAAAAGCAATTTATTACATTTCGGTTTCAAGAGTTGATTTTACTTATTTTATAACCACAAATATTCTTAATGACATGAGTTATTCTTTTTTTTATTTATTAGCATTAATTTCTTTTTGCTATGAACCATTAACTTTTTTTAGCCCAAAGAGTGAGAGTGAAATTTTGAATTAAAGTATTTAAAACAAAGCCTAGAGAAACAATTTTAGGGATTAACCCCCTAATATCTTACTAGAAAATAAGAGTTTTTTTTTTTTTTTATAAAAAAATATCAAGAATTTCTAATTATGTTTTATTTAAATTAGTAAGGCTAAAAAAATGAAAAAGCCTCTGAACTTTATCACTTTATTTAGGTAAGTCTTACATTTTTATTACACTTAAATAAACCCTTAACCTTTAATTTGTAACTAAATAAGACCTTAACTTTTAATTCGTACTCAAATAAACCCTTAATCTCTAATTTATATCTAAATAAGCCCTGAATATAAATCAATCTTTCATTCGAAATAAGAACTTATTTGAGTACAAATCAAAAGATAAAATCTTATTTGGGTACAATAAAAATATAGAAACTTACTTAAGAAAAATGAAATAGTTCAAAGGCTTTTTTAATATTTTAGTCAATTAATAACTTACATCGAAAAAATTGAATTAGAAAAAACTCAATGTTAATCACACACAAAAAGAAATTGTAGAAAACTAATTAGCTAAGATGTTGTTTGATAAACTGAAAATTAAATGATAAAAATTAAGTATTGAATTTTTAGTACTGATTTTTTATTGTAAAAAATGTTTGGCATATTATTGAAAATTAAGTACTGAATATAATTATATTGTTTGATAACTGTAAATCTTAAATTTTAAAAATTATTCATTTCACAAATTTAATCTTATTAACATTAATATTTTATATTATTTTGGATAGTTCTGGATAAAAATTAAAATGGATAATTTAAATATCTTATCTTTTGTAACAAAAAAAGAGATAATTTAGTTTAAATATTAATTGTTTAATAAAATTGACTAAAATGGATTATGTACCTACTTATCTCATTCAACACTTTTTTGTTAAATTTTTTTTTTTTGTGAAGTAAAGTTTAATATGGATTATCAAACACATTGAAAAAAAATTAAATGTTAAATTTTTGTAATGCAATGAAAATTTTTAATGCTTTATCAAGCATAACTACATTTACTTTTCATGATTAATTGTATGTACTGTTAATTTAGAGGAAACAAGCTTCCAAAGTAATACTTCTCAAGTTCTAATTCTCAGTCATAAGCTTCCAAATTTTTAATGCTTTATCAAACATAGCTATATTGGCATTTCCTAGGTGGTAGTCAATTACACAGTCATAATTTTTTATCAATTCCGACCATATCCTTTGTCTCAAATTCAGTTCCTTCTAATCCATCAGATATTTCAGACTCTTATGATCAGTGTAGATTATACATTTTTCTCCAAACACATAATGCCTCCAAATTTTCAGTGCAAACACCACTACCACCAACTCTAAATCATGAGTGGGATAGTTCTGCTTATGCTGTTTCAGTTGACGGGAAGCATAAGCTATTACTTTCCCATGTTGCATCAAAATGCAACCCAATCCTAGCCCCGAGGCATCACTGTATACCACAAAGCTTCCAGTCCCTGATGGTAACGTAAGAATTGGTGCTGTGGTCAATCTACGCTTGAGCTCTTGGAAAGCTTGCTCACATTCATCAGCCCACTCAAACTTAGCATGCTTCCGTGTTAGCTTCGATAGAGGAGAGGCAATCATGGAAATCCTTCCACGAATCTTCGATAGTATCCTGCCAATCCGAGAAAGCTTCTAACTTCTGTGACATTCGTGGGTCTTTCCCAAGCAACTACAGCTTCTATCTTTTGTAGATCTACAAAGATCCTTTCCTTAGATACTACATGACCAAGGAATGCTACTTTGTCTAGCCAGAATTCACACTTGGAAAATTTAGCATAAAGTTGCTTTTCACGCATAGTGTGCAGCACCGTTCTCAAATGGCTTACATGATCATCCTCATTTTTGGAATAAACTAGGATGTCATCGATGAACACAAGGACAAACTTATCTAAGTAGGGTCGAAACACCATATTCATCAAATCCATAAAGACTGCAGGTGCGTTAGTTAGCCCAAAAGGCATAACTAAGAATTCATAATGATCATATCGAGTTCTAAAAGCAGTCTTTGGAATATCAGATTCTTTGATTTTCAATTGATGATAACCCGACCTTAGGTCTATCTTGGAGAATACACTTGCACCTTGCAACTGATCAAATAAGTCATTAATTCTTTGCAAAGGATACTTGTTCTTAATGGTGACCTAGTTCAGTTGTCGGTAGCCGATGCACAACCGTAAAGTTCCATCTTTTACTTTACAAACAAAATCGGTGCTCCCCACGGTACGGCACTAGGCCGAATGAAACCTCTGTCGACTAGGTCTTGCATCTGCACTTTTAATTCCTTTAGCTCCAAGGGTGCCATTCTATAGGATGCCTGAGAAATAGGAGCACTACCAGGGATTAAATCGATAGTAAACTCCAATTCCCTGTCAGGAGGTAAACCGATCAATTCTTCAGGAAAGATCTCAGGAAACTCTTTGACCACAGGTATGGTTTCCAACTTTGCCTCATGTATGTCCTTGTTAATCACATAAGCAAGGTAAGCATAATACCCTTTCTGCAAGCATCTATTGGCTGCCATCGTAGAGATAAGGCAAGAAGGTAAAACTTTCCTTTCTCCTTGAAAAGTGAATTCCAAATCTCCCGACTTCTTAAAAGTCACAGTTTTGGAAAAGCAATCTATCACAGCATTATGCTTAGACAACCAATCCATGCCTAGAATCACATCAAAATCATACATTCCTAATGGAAACAGATCAACTGGTAATTCATGCTCTTGAACCATAACGATACAACTCGGATAAACTATATCAATCTTCAAAATTTCTCCCACTGGGGTACTAATGACCATAGTAATGTCTAACCTCCTAGACTCTCTACCCAAATGCATGACATATGAATTAGCAACGAAAGAATGAGTTGCACCCGGATCTGTTAAGATTCTAGCATTTGCCTTAGAAACTGAGAGAATACCTATAACCACTTTAGGAGTAGCCTAAGCCTGCTGTTGGGTCATAGCATAAATTCTAGCTACAGTTCGGTGCCTGCCAGGCTGTCCGCTCTGTCGAGGACCAGTAGATGAACCAACTTGAGATTGTGCTCCAGTTCTATCTCTAACTGCTGTCGGCTGAGGTGTAGCAGTAGGTTGGGTCCTTTCCCTTTGACCCACTGATAACTAACTGGTAGCTCTCTTGTTCCCCAGCTTGGGACAATCCCGTTTCATGTGTCCCGGTTCTTTAGAGTGAAAATATACACCCTGTAGTCTCCAATATTCGATAGAATGATTCCTTCCACAGTGGGGACACTGAGGATAAGTCAAGGTCCGAGGTCCTCCTGACCTGCAAGGCAGCTATCTAGTCTGCTGTTGAGGTCTGGTGGTAGGTCTACTAGAAGCACCACTAAAAGGTTTTCTATTTGATTCCCCTTGGAATCTCGAGGGTTTGTAACTATTGATACTGTTCTTTGAATAACCTTTCTTAGGCCTCACGTCCTCACTGGAGGACTACCCTTTTCTTTTTCTGAACTTCTCTTCTTTGTCTTTCATTTCTTTCAGATTCTATTTAGCTTTGATTGCCATGTTGACCCATTTATTAAAGTCATCTGTATCTAAGGTCGTCAGCCTTTCCCGAATACTAACATGTAGCCCATCTTGGAATTTCTTGCATCTGTCAACATCATTAGCTACTACCGATGGAGCAAATTCTGATAGTTTGCTAAATTTCTGCTCATACTCTGCTACTGACATACTACCTTGCTTTAGATTCATAAACTCAGTCCATTTCTTTTCTCGCAAATTCCAAGAATAGTATTTTTTCCTCAAACTCTCTTCGAAAGTCTGCCCAGGTTATGGTAGGACGTCCAACATACCTTTGCACTTTAGTTTTCCATCATGTGTGTGCATGATCTTCCAAGAATTGCACCGCACATGGTAACCTCATGGGCTTGGGAATCTGAAGAGTAATGGAAGTAGTCTCAATTTTTTATAGCCATGTCCAAGCTAAGAATGATTCCAAAGATCCCGTAATAATCTTGCAACCCATATTCTTCAAGTCATTACAGTAATCAACTATCCCCTTTTCAGCAGGGGCAGTCAAAGCGGGAATTACTCTTGCCATGGCCGCAACTGCCTCAACTAAATTAAGGTCAGCTACTATCAATCTATATTCCAGTCAATACATATTGATTCATGTCTTATAACTTCAAATATATATATATATATAATTTGTCTAAAAGTAAACCTATCTCAAAAGGTTTACTAGATAAAAGACATAAAAAGAAACAAGACTTTTAGAGAAGTTTAAGTACGATGCCCACCACGTCAAAACACTGTTAGAAGCGGAGAGTTAGGAAGGCAGCAATCCCGACACCTAACTGTAACCTGAAAATGAGAAACATGAAAAGGTGAGATATATGAATATCTTAGTGAGTAGACAACTTTTAAAACATTTGAAAACTATGATGATAACCTTTAAAACATAATAGACGTTTCCAAAATAAATAATAGTAAAACTATAATGAATAATTCGAAGATATAGCGAAATTTTCAAATATATAACAGTATTATAATAACAAATCAATGAATAAAATTTGTAGAGTAAATCAAGTTTCGTATAATTGGGCTCCAACTTACTGTCATGCATAAGATTTATCCATACATCCATAAAATAACCAGGTAATATCCATGTAGGCATACTAGTAGCCGGCCTCAAAGGCCAATATCACCATAGGACGCCCCAAAGGCTTATGTGTCGCTATTTTCGCAACCTAAAAAATAACATAACATACGAGTCTCATCGCGAGATTTTATTATTCGTTAAGCGTGACATTAAAAAAAATCAGAGGAAAAGTCGACTTAATTCCTCTTGAAAAATGAAGTTTTTGAAAATGACCTTGAAAAAGACATGGAGTCGCCACCAATCTTTTTTAGCTACGTGTGATCGGCCATCTATTAAAACCTGTTTTTAAAACATTTTAAAATTAATTAAAACATTTTTGAAACCAATTTCAAGTTTGCGTTTTAAAGCAGAGAAATCAAAGAAACGGGTTCAGGACTTGGTTACGTGTGGGGAAGGATTAGCACCCCCACAATGCCCGTAACAAACGGTACCTTATTAATCATGTGTTATCTCAAGTCTTGGTAAAAAGTCGGTTTTTAATTTGGTATTTCAAGTTAATTCCCAATTTAAAGAAAAGTAATTCCATTTTTAATTGAAAATGATTCGGAATTTATTAATTAAAAATTTTCCTATATTCCCCAACAAACGTGGCAAAATATAGAAATTTTTATTAGCACGGAAAATTTTCCGAATCATTCTCGTTTTAAAGAAGATATTCCGTTATTAATGATAATTGATGATGTTCTCCCCAGCAAACCCGGCAGAGAACTCATGAATTATTTTAACCTGGGTATATCTTTATTTTATTGAAAATCATTATCTTTTTCAAGACATTTTAAAACATATGAATATGAAAATGTGGCACATGAATAAAATGACATAGCAAAGTCTAGATAATATAATGCAACCTAAATGATGTGATATAATATAAAAGGCATAGCATATCCAAAATGAAATGAAATATCCTAAGTATCATGCTATTCTATATGAAATGAAATATCCTAAGTGACATAATGTATTATAAATGAAATGAAATGTCCTAGGTAACATGATATATTATAAATGAAATGAAATGATCTAAATGACATGGCAAATTTAAATGATATGACATATTTTAAATGACATGGCATATTCTAAAATAATATAATCTAAATGACATGGAATATAATCTAAATGACATGAAACATAAAATAATGCTATCATGTAACATGCATGAAAATAGAAATAATAATGCATGAACATAGCATATACTAAATAATGTGACAAAAATAAATAACTAAATAAAAAGCATAGGATAACATATAATATTCAAAAACATATAACAAACAACATGACATCATAAAATAAATCAAAATAATAACAATATTATGGAAATTATCAAAAATCACATATTATATAGTATGCATGAACATGGAAAATGCAATGCATGAAAATGTATTTTTCCCATTTATTAAGGAAATTCGTATATCTAAAAAGATATCCGGCTACCTTAGGGAAACATATCAAATTAAATTTTCTAAAATCAAAATACTTTGTGATTGTTTGAAAACAATTTTGAAAATCTTGGATTTAAATTAAAACCCTAGCCAAACCCTTTTAAAAATGGCTCTAATTTCCTAAATTTAAAATACCGGACTTGACCACCCTTAACCCGATGTTTATAATATCATTTTTAAAGTTTAAAAAGGCTTAGAAACTATCCTAAGACATTAGCTAAAGCTTCTAACCAACCCCCTCTAAATGCCTTAGCCAAATTCAACAATTGTTTTTCTTTTGAATTCAAATATGCCTCTACTGTCCCGTTTTAATAGACGATTTTTTTAACGTATTTTTAAAAATTCAAAAAATCTAAAAATATATAGGAGATTTAGAACATGTAAAAATAACCGACAAAAAATTGGCTTAATTTTCTGATTAAAGATGACTGCCCATAAAAATAAGGAAAGTACGAGTACTGGGTGAAAAACTATTTTGCCAAAACACATTTTTTTTGCCTTTGATAAAATCATTTAAAAATCAAAGTAAAAATGTTAGAAACTCTCCTAAAGACCTGCAAACAGTGGCTAAAACATTTAAAAACCTTGGACAAGAATTGGCTATGTAAAAAAAAAAATCACAAAGGTAGAATAATCAATTTGATAACCCTTTAATTTTCCACAAGTATGCTCAAGTGAGCATGACTTTGAGCCATTGATTGGCCTAAGTCATAAATCATGTGGCATTAGGGGTGAGTAAAATCTGACTCGACTCGAAAAAACCGAAAAAAATTTCAAATTTCGAATTAAATAGTTCGGTTTATTAGAGTTATTCGGATTTTCGGATCAACTCGACTAAGTAATTTGAGTTATATAGTTTAGCTAGGATTTGATTTATATAACTCGAATAACTCGAAAATCCGAATAAGATATTTCTATACGACGTCGTTTTACTCATTTGAGTTTGATACTAAGCTTGAGTTTTGCGTTTTCCTTATTTCGTCTTCCCTTTTTACTCTTTAGCCCATTTTTGTTGGGTCATTTATTTTTGTTGTTTGTCACCATTCAGTAGAAAAATAAATCCACATGAGCTGTTGACTGCATACTTATTGTCTTAATAATTTATCATTCATTTTTTTTTCCCTTTGAAATTGACAAGTCTAGATTGAAAGTTTACATTGAATTTTTTGAGTTTCAAAAAGGGAAGGCTATCACTCAATGCTTCATTCAGTTAAAGATTGAAGCTTTTGGTTGATATCATGCACATTACCAAGCTAACCAAACGATGAAATTCAAAAGATAATGAATTCTCTTTTTTTAAAGGTCAATAGTAGGCTATTTATTTAGTATGACAAGTCTTTGATAGTTATATTTATAAGAAAAGATAGAACACAAAAAAAATATATATTTGTAATTTCATAGAACTAAATTTCAAAATTATAGATATACATGCATTTACAAGATAACAGTAACATGATCTAGTCAATCAACATTTACAAGATAACATTTTAATTCGAATAAATTATTCGACTCGACTCGACTCGAATTTGTTTTAACTCGACTCAATTCGCTAAAATTTCAAATTGAGTTTGGTTGACAAAATAGGACTCGTCAACTCGACTAATCCGAATTTTTTTCACTCGACTCGACTCGATCGAACGCTCACCCCTATGTGGCATGACATAGAATGTATGAAAATACAACAAAGTGAATGCATGAAATGCTTGGTTTAAAGTCAAGTGATATGGAAAATGCATGGCATAAATAACCTAAATGCCTAGCATGAGTTTGCATGACAATAAATGCTATCCTAACTTAATATGCATGACCTAGTGTCTAAATGACATGGCAAATGACATGGAATAATGAAAATGGCCTAGTGCCTAAATGACATGGGAAATGACATGGCATATGAAAATGGCCTAATGTCTAAATGACATGGAATAATTAAAATGGCCTAAAGCTAAATGACAAAATGGCCCAAAGTTTCAATGACATGTAAAATGACATGGAATATGAAAATAGCCTAAAGCTAAATGACATATAAAATGACATGGAATATGAAAATGGCCTAAACTTAAATGACATGGAATAATTAAAATGGCCTAAAGCTAAATGACATGGCATATAAAAATGGCCTAAAGTTTAAATGACATGTAAAATGACATGGCATATGAAAATGGCCTAAACTTAAATGACATGGAATAATAAAAATGGCCTAAAGCTAAATGTCATGTAAAAATGAAATGGAATATGAAAATGGCCTAAACTTAAATGACATGGAATATTTAAAATGGCCTAAAGCTAAATGACATGGCATATGAAAATGGCCTAAAGTTTAAATGACATGTAAAATGACATGGTATATGAAAATGGCCTAAAGTTTAAATGACATGGAATAATAAAAATGGCCTAAATCTAAATGACATGTAAAAATGACATGGAATATGAAAATGGCCTAAACTTAAATGACATGGAATAAAAATGGCCTAAAGCTAAATGACATGTAAAAATGACATAGATGTCTAAATGAAATAGCAAATAACATGACCTAAAAAAAAGACCTAAAACTTAGAGGAGATACACATGGCCGAATGGCCTAGGAATTAAAATGTTGTGAGAAATGTCATGTAAAATGACTTAACTAAATGCTATGGAAGATGTTATGAAAAATGGAAATGGGCTAAACTATATGACAATAGCCCCAAGATGCAAGAATATGACATAAGTCAAAAGAACAAGATGGTTAGCAAGAATATCAATATACATAAAGATAAACAATAATAGAAATAAGCAAGTTAGAGTAAGCAAATAAATAACAAAGAGATGAGCTCCATGGTTGGTACATTGGACAAAGCCCCCCATAACCATCATCTCTTGATTTTCATCAAGGTCATGAAGCCTTTTCAATCTTAAAATCATAAAAAAATAACTAATGTAAAAAAATATGGAGATGAGCTCCATGGTTGGTATATTGGACAAAGCCCACCCTAACCATTATCACTTGATTTTCATCAAGATCATGAAGCCTAACTATTGTTTTATTTATTTTTTAAAAAGCAAGAACAACAAGAAAGATGTAAAAGAAATGGTAGTTAATCACAAAGAAAATAAGAAAAGAAGCATGAGGAAGAAGAAGAAAAAATGTAGTAGAAATGGTAGAATGGCTACCTTAACAAAAGCTTTTCTTTCTTTCTTTCAAAAACCTTTCCTTTTTTTTTTTTTTTTTTTTTTTTAGCTACAGACTTCCAGCCTCCTAACTTATGAAAAAATGAAATCAACCCCCCCTCTAATGGCTTGGCCGAATGGCCCTTCAACCCTTGGATGGAATTTGCACCTTTTTCTCCTCCAATTTTGGCCTTTAGATTAAGATATTTTTCAGGAAAACATAAAAATATCATCTTGCGAATTGATAGCATCCCTTAAGATGTGTACTCAGCCCTTGTAATAACCTCATCCCCTAGATGAAAATGAGGACCAATCCCATGCACTCCCTTGCTTGGCCTTTTGAGTGCCTACCTTTGGATGAGTTGTGCTCTTCTATTCTTGGCTATTGGATGAGGATTCTTTCATGACAACATAAAAATTTCATCTTGGCATTTATCCCAGACCTTAACATGTGTACTCAGCCCTTGTACATGGCCTAAGCCATTGGATGAAAAGGAACAATCCCATGCACTTCATTGCTTGGCCGAATGGATGTCCACCTTTGGATGAATTGTGCTCTTCCATTCTTGGCCATTAGATGAGGGTTTTTTCATGAAAAATAAAAATGTAATCTTGGCATTTAAACTTGGCCATTGGATGGTGTCTTCAACTTTCCTACAAGGCACCTAAGCCTTTGGATGAAGGGAGGACCATTTGCAAGGTGCTAGTGGTAGTATGTGAGCTTGATAGTGACTAAGGAATTAAATTGATCAAGTTTCCTTATTCTCCTCTATGCTGGCTGATCAACGGTGGTAAAATCCCAGCAATTCCTTATTCTTTCATATTTTCCTTAATTACAAATTTGCCTTTTCGGTTTCTTCGGTAAAATGACCCTTTTGACCCCCGAACCTAAATAAATAGCAAACAGACTCCAAATTCAAATTTTATTTTTTCAATACTTCCAAAATAATAAAAAATTAAATTCTGGAAGTTTTCAAAATTTTTCGAGTCCATTTGCTAATTATTTCGGATTTATTTCCAAATTTGCCCCTTAATGCACCCGAACTTTTGTCATTTTTTAAACGAGCTCCAAATCCATATTTTTCTTCATCAATCTTTTCCAAATAAATTAAAACTGTGATCTGGAAGTTTTCACAATTTTTGGAGCTCATTTACTATTTTTTCGGGATTTATCTACTTGAATTTCTACATAGTGGGCCCGGGATTTGGCTATTTTGCAAACGAACTCCGAATCAAGATTTTCTTTCACTAATATCTTCCAAATAATTTAAAAATGAGATTTGAAAGTTTTTAAAATTTTTGGAGCTCATTTACTATTTTTTCGGGATTTATCCTTTTGAATTTATGTATAGTGGACCTGGGATTTGGCCATTTTACAAACGAACTCCGAATCAAGATTTTATTTCGCCAATCTCTTCAAAATAATTTAAGAATGAGATCTGAAAATTTTTAGAATTTTTGGAGTACATTTTCTATTTTTCCCGAATTTTCCAAATTTGCCATTTTGCCTCCGAAACCCGGTTTTGCTCAAAACAAGTCCGATTTTTAGATTTTCTTCAAGCTCAGCCTTGGGCTATCATTGTTTAATCACTCCTCATCAATTAAGGGCTTTAGTCTTACCGAATCGGGCCATTTTTGCAATTTTTTTTTCGAATTTCCCAAAATCCACTAAAAACCCTAATTCTCGGTTTTCTTTCGAATTGACTTTTCTTTCAAGTAGCTTCTCCATTACCTGTAGTCAGTGCTTATCTTTCATTTGGGATCTTCAATTTTGAACAATTTGATCGTTCAAGCACTTTTCTCCAAATTTCTCGAACAAGGGTTTTCTTTATACTGAAATTTCACAACCTAACTTCCGACCTCCATATCTTTCAATGTAGACCTCGGATTATCAAATTTTTTTTTACCACCTTTCAATTGAACTTCAAATCTTGATTTTGAAAGTGGATTGACTTTTTTAGTAGTTGACTTTTTGGGGTTGACTTTTTTGGGGTTGACTTTTTTAAGTTTGACTTTTTCTGTCTGCTTTGTTAGACCAAGTCACAGAGTATCACCTGCAGGATGAGGAAAGTCTTTTTGCATTCTGAAACATCAATTTAGGAAGAAAACATACCGTTTTAGTGGTTCAGACAAAATTAGATGTCTACAGCTGCCCCGCTTTGACTATTGCTGAGAATCAGGAATCAGGCAAAAATAAACAAACACTAATTTTGTTTGGTTAGTGAAATCACATGTGAAGAGAAGGGAAAGGGAGTTTTCTTTTTTTCATTTTTTTTTGAAAAAGCTGTAAGTAGAAGATTTTGTCCTTAAATTGAGTTCCCTGACTAATCAAGGCTCGACCCGTCTTAAGGAAACAGGTTCGATTTGCAAGAGAATAAATGACCTCGACGTGGTCTCAGGGTCTTAACCTGTCTTGTTCTCAGCTGTGTTTAAAATTCTGGGTATCTCCTCTAGAAGCTTCGGCTATCACCACCAAAGACTTGCTTATTTTTAAAACTGTAAAACTCTAGGTAACTCCTCCAGAAGAAGATTTCTCATTGTTCAAAAATTATAAAACCCAGGATATCTCTACCAGAGGCTTCAGTTATCACCACTGAAGACTTGTTCACTTTTAAAATTTGTAAAATTTTGGATATCCCCTCCAGAAGCCACCACCAAAGGTTTGCTTATTTTAAAATTCTGGGTAACTCCTCCAGACTCTTTGGCTATCACCATCAAAGACTCTTTTTTTTTAAAAAATTTGTAAAATTCTGGATATCTCCTCCAGAAGGTTCAGCTATCACCACCGAAGACTTGCCCATTTTAAAAATCGTGTTGAAAATTATACCCAAAAGCTTTGAGAGAGGATGCAGATGCAAATGTCTTTAACAAGCTCCTCATGCTTCATGGTGCAAATGTAAATGGCTTGGAATGATGTAAATGTTTCTTGGTGCAAATGCAAATGGCTTGGATTGATGCACATGCTTTCATATGCAGATATTAAAGATACATATGCTCCTACTAATCGTGTTCATGTAAGTGGTCTATGAATGGTGTAACTGCAATTACCACATAATAATGAAAATGCAATGATTCTAGAAATGATGCAATTGCTTGAAATGATGCGAACGCAAATATCTATGAAGGATGTACTTGTAAAGGTAGAATGCAGATGCTCATGAAATAGTGCCAATGCAAATACCCATGAATGGTGCAAATGCTTGCCGACACTGTGCAGATGCAAAAGCTTAATAAAGAGATGAGTGCTCATGAGTGATGCAAATGCCCTCGATCATTTTTCTAGACTCTGGCTTTGCCTTTCAAATTCAATTTTCCTCTTCCAAACAGAGTATATCTTTAATTCCTTTTTTCAATCTTTGGCTATTCTCTTTGCCCGAACAGTTTTTAAACTCTTATTGATATAGGTCTGAAACAGGTTATATTTCTTCTTCTCATATCTGGAAGTCAAGACCTATCCTAGTAGTTCTATGCCTTTGGGTTAGAAAAACCATTGTCTCATGTCAACATAAAAAATGGGTATTTCAAAAAAAATTATCTTTACTTGTTATCTCATTTTGAAAACCTCTGAACAAAAATATTAACCCAACCGTGTGTGATGTACAAATCTTTTGAAGATTAATGATCACTATTAAAACTTCTCTAATTATCAATCTATTTTTTTTCCAACTGGGATTGGCAAGGCTTGGTATAACAAGACTCTAGTTTTTTCAGGAAAACTTCGTAGCAAAAATGTATGCCCCTTTTAGGCTCACAAATGGAACAGGTTTTATAAAAGTTTCCATATCAAGGCATTTTGACAAGCGTCAAGAACGGCCAAGATGTTTAAACTAGAAATTTTAATCTTGGAGAAAAAAAGTTTCAGTTTTTGAAGACAATCCTCCGAATGAGAGCTGTCAATTTGGGAGGTTCATAAATTCCTAGATGTTCCTCGATGACCACTTTTTTAAGATGACCTTCTCTTTTGTGGTATCGGCACTTTCATAGATGGCATCAAAAATTTTCATTTTACTCTAAACAGCCCATTTTTGGGTTTTCGCCCTAGAGTCCCATTCTTTCCAATTTTTCTCTTTTTTTTTTTTTGTTGTTGTTCTACCATACACTTGAAAATTCCGAATTCTTCCTTAGTAAAATGATAATTAGATGAGATGGAATAAAATCTGAGGAAAAAACCCTTCAAATTAAATATTCATGCTTGATCAAAATGGACTTTTAAAGCACGTAACGTAGGCCATGGTTCAGGGTTCGGAAAGAAAGGATAAATAGGCCCAAAGTCTATGTTTGAGGGTAATCAGATCAAGGATCTTTTCTTGAGGAGGATTCTCTTTGAAGCATTTGTCCCTTTTGGACTTTTCATTCCTTTTGACTTTTGCGTCTTTTCTTCTTCGTTCTTGGCTTTCAATTTGCCATCTCTTTCACATTTTTTTCTTGGATTTCATTTTGCCATTTTTTTTTCTTCGACAGAGTGAGCCCATATTTATTCGGGGCTCTATTTGCTTTGCATTTGTCTTTGAGCTAGGATTCATTCATCCATGTTCTCTAAAAGATCTTTCCTCGTATTTTCCCTCCAGTGTAGAGGGATGATCCTTGATCAGGGTTCAAAGAAGAAAGAATTCTTTTGGCTCAAAAGGGGTGACTGTGGATAATAATTTTTTTCTTGTGAAAGGGATATGAAAAATGGTCATTTCTCATATCAAGCACAAATATTCTCATTGAAAAGCAATCCTCAGGGGGAATAGATAATCAAAATTTCATTTTGCACTTTGGAATCATCCGAATTCTCATAGGCATGATATCGCAAATTTTTTTGCTTTTTTTTTGTTGCTTTCTTCTCTTTTTTATCGCATGCCCCAATGATTCATGCGTTAGTCCATCCTTTTTTCCCCATATATCCATCATTTCCACATATGATGCCCCAATTTGATTAACCAATGAGAATTTGTATCAACGAAGAACATAGCAAGTCTAGGTCTATTTTGAAAAGGCTGAGTTTAAAATCTGAGTTCTTTGAAGACACAAGGAAAATATGACCTAAAAATGGGTTTTCTCTGGGACATGGGATAATCTGGTTTGGTCATTGTGCCCCAAGGTATTAATCATGAAGTGATGTTTAGGTAATTGAAGTTTTATGGTCATTGGAAAAGGTCATGAATGGTTTTAGCACAATCTTGACACACATCAAATTACCAAAATCTAGATTCTTGAAAGAATGTCTCATTTGTTTGAATTTCAAGGAATTCGAAAAATTTCAAAAAGTTCGTTCCTTTGTTCATAGACTAGACTAGGATTTACATCTTTGCTTAATCTGCAATGACAATGACAATGCTTTGTATTTATTTTTATTTTTTATGAAGGTCAATCATTCATATTCCTTGAAGCATTAGGTCTTTCAAGTGTTCTCGATTCAAGGGGTTTAGGCATAGAGAAGCCCAAAAAAGTGAGGGGAAGGTGTTGGGTCATTTCTAACAATGATCAACAATATTCTCAAGACTATCCTTTATTAAAACTTTCTTAATGCTTGTTTTTGCAAATTCAATTATTGTTAAAACACAACAAACACAAAGCATTTAAAATTCAAAATTCATTTAATTCATGTAGATGTGAACATGAGACAAGTGCTTTCGTCATCACAGTGTATAGAACTACATGCGTCAAAAACCTAATATGATCATGCACCATACCCATCTTCAAAACTTATCGAACCAGCCTTGATGAGATCCCTGACCTTGTACTTCAAAGCGGGGCAGTTCTCTGTTGAGTGACCTTGATTGCCAGAATGATAACCACAATACTCATTAGCATCATACCAGCTCGGATAAGGGGGCTTCAGAGGCTCTAATTGCATGGGTGTCACAAGGTGATTCTGGATGAGTTGAGGTAGTAGCTCACTGTATGTCACAGAAATCGGGTCAACCTGATTTCTTTTTCGTTTTTTATGCCCCATTTGATTATTCCCAAGGGTGTTCGATTGATAGACAGATGTAAATTTTGGTGTAGTTGCAGTCATTGGTTGGTAGGGATAAGAACCTTGAGAGACATTGTTCAGGGTAGAGTAAAATGGCTGATACGAGGAGAATTGGAGAGGTGGGGCAAAGCCTTCCACGACTTGGGTATCTTCCTTTTTCTTTTCAAATGCCCCATTTCTCTCGGTATTGGATGTTCTTTCTCCTTTAATTTTCCCATCCTTGATAGCATTCTCAATTATCTCCCCTAAAATTACCATGTCCAAAAAATTCTTCGTGGTGTTGCCGACAAGTATATCATAGTACGGGGCCTGCAGTGTATTCACAAAAATGACAGTGGTTTCCTTCTGAGTTAAGGGTAGTTGTACTTGGGCGGCCAGGCTCGTCCATTACGCATATTCTTTGAAGCTCTCAGTAGCTCTTTTCTTTATATTTTGTAAGGTGAGACGGTCAGGTGCCATGTCGGTCATATGCTTGTACTGGTTTAGAAAAACCCTAGCTAGGTCATTCCAAGAGCAAATCTGATCCTTGCTCAACTGACTATACCACCTAATTGCAGACCCGCTGAGGCTATCATGAAAGCAATGAATCAAAAGCTTATCATTATCTATATGACTTGTCATCTTCCGACATAACATAGTGATGTGGGCTGACGGATCGGTCGTCCCGTCATATTTCACAAAGTCAGGGATCTTGAACTTAGGAGGAATGACTAAATTGAGGACCAAACATCGTTCTTTTGTATCTAAACTCCCAAATACAACTGTACTTTCTACTGCTCGGAGCCTTTTATCTAACAACTGATATTTCCCTTGGGAATCTGCCAACTCAGCCTCATTCGACTCAACCATTTTCAATTTTACCTGTTCAGCTGGATCATCTGAGTTTAGGACATTGACGGGGTTAACTTTGTTCTGGGCATCAATCATTACGACCTCATTCTGACCCTTTTGTGCCTCTAATCCTTCTCTGGCAGCCAAGTTTTCAGTGTATCCCTTGATTACGGTGGACATTAGCTCCATCAATTTAGTCATCTGATCCTTAGATTCTGCTTGAGACTTTGCCAGCTGTTCTCGCAATTCTTCCTGTACCTTTTCCATTCTTTCCATTCGGGCAACTTGTTCATTCTCCATAGCACTAGCTTGTATTGAAAAGCTACTCAGTACTTCTTGTACCTCTGATTTGAAATGGAAATTCTTTCAAAGACTCTTAAAGCCAAGCCAACTTCTGTTTTATTTCCCCAAATGTATGTCATGATGAAGAGTCATGAATGCAATTTGATGCACGTGAAGCTTAAACAATATATGTATGGACATGTACAGTGGAAACATGTTGACTATGTATGTAATAAATGCAATCACGATGCCAACATGATGCAAGCAAAGAATAAATAACAACACATGGATATATGTAACGAATGACGATGTATATTTCAACGTATTTCCCAATGAATGATCATATACACTATAAATGCAACATGATGTCAAATATGATGCATGTAATCAATGAATGTTTGACACAAAGTATATATAAAGAAACTCATGCTGACCATATGTGTTATGAATGCGATCTAATGCTAACATGATGTATGTAATAAGCAAATTAGTGCATGAATATATACAGAAAAATCATGCTGACTATGTTTGTTATGAATACCACCTGATGCCAACTTGGTGCATGTAAAGAGTAAATAAATTAATACATGGGTATATACAGATAATGACAACGCATATCCTAAATGTATTCTATAATGAATGACCATACATGCTTATGACTGTAACATGACGTCCATATGATACCTGTAAAGAATTCATAAATTTACACAAGGGTATGAACAAAAAAATGACCATGTATATCAAAAATGCATTCTAAAATGAATGACCATTCATGTTAGGACTGTAACATGATGTCAAAATGATACATGCAAGGAATAAATGAATTAACACCAAGGTATATACAAAGAAATCAATGACTACACGAAATTGATGAGACCAAATTTTGATTAAAAAATCTCATTATGCAAGATTTGCCTCTAAATTTAATATATGATTTTTTGAAACATGTTTTCTCTATGAAAAACCAAACATATTATTTTCAAAAGAATTTCGGTGTAGTAGATCCTACTATGGTACAGTGCAAATGTTCATGTAACATTACCGGTTTTATGAAATCATCAAATGAGATTATTATTACCAACTGTTTATTGCAAAGAATGAGATCAAAAATACCCCCTAAATGTACATGCTCAATTCACACATGCATGAAATGTGCAAAATGCAAAAATATTTGAAAAAAAATGTTTATACTTTCAATTTCAAAAAGTTATTGAACACTTGCCCCAATAGTATCTGCTTATTTAGGCATCATGGTGCCTTTGGGGAGGAGTATCACATTTATTTACGGGCGATGTACTTACATCGTTGCCCGATCCACAACCCTTATTCAAAGTGTAAAATAGGTAACAAAATGTTAGAAATGTCCCTCCGTGTGTTCCTATTTTCGGTATCTATCAAAAATTTGGTAGGGCTTCGCCTATGTTGGCTCTATGATTCACTATATGTGGGTGAATGGTTCTAAAAGGCCCCGAATTGTTCCTCACTGTCGCCTGTGAAGGCTAGTAAGACACCCCGATAGAAGCGGGTTCAATTCGTTAGAGTATATTTCCCTATCCCATATGGATTGTTAATCATGGGAGCTTAGGTAATTTATACTCCGAAAATATTTTGCTAACCCATGCGGATTGTTAATCACGGGAGTGTAGCTATTTTTTCCACTTAAAGGGACGGAACCCGGGTATAGCGCTCATGTTATGCAAATGCACGTGTAGTGTGTGAGGAAGAACAAAAAACCTTTCACCACCTATTCTACAATCCTTATTCTAAATATACAAACAATTTATTAAAACAAATATCAAGAATAGTGTAACGCATTAACCAACCAAAAAGCAGTAATAAAATGCATGCAAAAACCTTTTGTTATTTTCAAAACTTATTATGGGCGATGTGCGTTCATCATTGCCCGATTTGCAAAGGTAAACTTATTCAGAATGTAGAATAGAAAGTAAAAAGATTAGGAATATTCCTCCATGTGTTCCTAGCTTTGGATATCTAATCGAAAATCTGGCATGGCTTCGCCTGGGTTCATTATATGAAGGTGAATCAGTTCTAAAAGCCCCGAATTGTTCCTCACTGTCGCCGGTGAAGGCTAGTAAGGCACCCCGATAAAAGCGGGTTCAATTCGTTAGAGTATATTTTCCTATGCCCATATGGAGGATCATCATGAAAGGATTGTGTAATTTATACTCCGGAAGTTTTTCACTAGCCCATACAGAGGATCATCACGAAGGCGTAGTTACTTTACTCCCACTTAAAAGGACGGAACCCGGGTAAAGAGTTCATGTTATGCAAATGCACGTGTGGTGTGTAAGGAGGAACAACAAACCTTTCACCACCTATTCTACACCTCTTATTCTAAATGCCCCAAAAAGATCAAACAATTTAAGCATTAATCAAGCAAAGAATAAATACACCAAAATAACAGAGAACAATAATAATATGTATGCACATGAATATGGACATATTTAAAAACATTTTATTATTTTCAAAATTCTCCTTTTTTTAAAAAAAAAATGTGAGAATTAAAATTAAATACCAATTAAACCAACAAAACCGAGACTTTGATAACACACGACTAATTCTAGACATGACTCTCTAAAGTCCCCAGCGGAGTTGCCAAGCTGTCGCAACCTAAAAAATAACATAACATACGAGTCTCATCGCGAGACTTTATTATTCATTAAGCGTGACATTAAAAAAAAAACCTAGGAAAAGTCGACTTAATTTCTCTTGAAAAATGAAGGTTTTGAAAATGACCTTGAAAAAGACATGGAGTCGCCACCAATCTTTTTTAGCTAGGTGTGATCGGCCACCTATTAAAACCGGTTTTGTAAAACATTTTAAAATTAATTAAAACATTTTTAAAACCAATTTCAAGTCTGGTTTTTAAACCAGAGAAATCAAAGAAACGGGTTCGGGACTCGGTTACGTGTGGGGAAGGATTAGCACCCCCACAACGCCCGTATAAAAAGGTACCTTATTAATCATGAGTTATCTCAAGTTTTGGTAAAAAGTCGGTTTTGAATTTGGTATTTCAAGTTAATTCCCAATTTAAAGAAAAATAATTCCATTTTTAATTGAAAATGATCCGGAATTTATTAATTCAAAATTTTCCTATATTCCCCAACAAATGTGGCAAAACATAGAAATTTCTATTAGCACGAAAAAGTTTCCGAATCATTCTCGTTTTAAAGAAGATATTTCATCATTAATAATAATTGATGATGTCCTCCCCAGCAAACCCGACAGAGAACTCATGAATTATTTTTACTCGTGAATATCTTTATTTTATTGAAAATCATTATCTTTTTCAAGAGATTTTAAAACATATGAATATGAAAATGTGGCACATGAATAAAATGACATAGCAAAGTCTAGATAATATAATGCAACCTAAATGATGTGATATAATTTAAAAGGCATAGCATATCCTAAATGAAATGAAATATCCTAAGTATCATGATATTCTAAATGAAATGAAATATCCTAAGTGACATAATGTATTATAAATGAAATGAAATGTCCTAGGTAACATGATATATTATAAATGAAATGAAATGATCTAAATGACATGGCAAATTTAAATGATATGACATATTCTAAAACAATATATTCTAAATGACATGGAATATAATCTAAATGACATGAAATGACATGAAACATAAAATAATGCTATCATGTAACATGCATGAAAATAGAAATAATAATGCATGAACATAGCATATACTAAATAATGTGACAAAAATAAATAACTAAATAAAAAGCATAGGATAACATATAATATTCAAAAACATATAATAAACAACATAACATCATAAAATAAATCAAAATAATAACAATATCATGGAAATTATCAAAAATCACATATTATATAGTATGCATGAACATGGAAAATGCAATGCATGAAAATGTATTTTTCCCTTTTATTAAGGAAATCCGTATATCTAAAAGATATCCGTCTACCTTAGGGAAACATATCAAATTAGATTTTCTAAAATCAAAATACTTTGTGATTGTTTGAAAACAATTTTGAAAATCTTGGATTAAAAATAAAACCCTAGCCAAACCCTTTTAAAAATGACTCTAATTTCCTAAATTTAAAATACCGGACTAGACGACCCTTAACCCAAGGTTTATAAAATCATTTTTAAAGTTTAAAAAGGCTTAGAAACTATCCTAAGACAGTAGCTAAAGCTTCTAACCAACCCCCTCTAAATGCCTTAGCCAAATTCAACAATTGTTTTTCTTTTGAATTCAAATATGCCTCAACTATCCCGTTTTGATAGAATATTTTTTAAACTATTTTTAAAAATTCAAAAACATCTAAAAAAATACTGGAGACTCAGAACATGTAAAAATACACGAGAAAAAATTGGATTAATTTTTTGATTAAAGATGGCTGCCCAGAAAAATCGGTAAAATACGAGTACTGGGTGAAAAACTGTTTTGCGAAAACACATTTTTTTTTACCTTTGATAAAATCATTTAAAAATCAAAGTAAAAATGTTGGATACTCTCCTAAAAAACTACAAACAATAGCTAAAACATTTAAAAACCTTGGACAAGAATTGGCTAAGTAAAAAAAATCAAAAAGGTAGAATAATCAATTTGATAACCCTTTAATTTTTCACAAGTATGCTCAAGTGAGCATGACTTTGGGCCATTGATTGGCCTAAGTCATAAATGTGGCATGACATAGAATGTATGAAAATACAGCAAAGTGAATGCATGAAATGCATGGTTTAAAGTCTAGTGATATGGAAAATGCATGGCATAAATAACCTAAATGCCTAGCATGAGTTTGCATGACAATAAATGCTATCCTAATTTAATATGCATGACTTAGTGTCTAAATGACATGGCGAATGACATGGAATAATGAAAATGGCCTAGTGCCTAAATGACATGGCATATGAAAATGGCCTAATGTCTAAATGACATGGAATAATTAAAATGACCTAAAGCTAAATGACATATAAAATGACATGGCATATGAAAATGGCCCAAAGTTTAAATGACATGTAAAATGACATGGAATATGAAAATGGCCTAAAACTAAATGACATATAAAATGACATGGAATATGAAAATGGCCTAAACTTAAATGACATGGAATAATTAAAATGGCCTAAAGCTAAATGACATGCATATGAAAATGGCCTAAAGTTTAAATGACATGTACATTGACATGGCATAGGAAAATGACCTAAACTTAAATGATATGGAATAATAAAAATGGCCTAAAGCTAAATGACATGTAAAAATGACATGGAATATGAAAAATGGCCTAAACTTAAATGACATGGAATAATTAAAACGGCCTAAAGCTAAATGACATGGCATATGAAAATGGCCTAAAGTTTAAATGACATATAAAATGACATGGCATATGTAAATGGCCTAAACTTAAATGACATGGAATAATAAAAATGGCCTAAAGCTAAATGACATGTAAAAATGACATGGAATCTGAAAATGGCCTAAACTTAAATGACATGGAATGAAAATGGCCTAAAGCTAAATGACATGTAAAAATGACATAGATGTCTAAATGCAATAGCAAATTACATGACCTAAAAAAAAAGACCTAAAACTTAGAGGAGATACACATGGCGAATGGCCTAGGAATTAAAATGTTGTGAGAAATGTCATGTAAAATGACCTAACTAAATGCTATGAAGATGTTATGAAAAATGGAAATGGCCTAAACTATGACAATAGCCCCAAGATGCAAGAATATGACATAAGTCAAAAGAACAAGATGGTTAGCAAGAATATCAATATACATAAATATAAATAATAATAGACATAAGCAAATAAATAACAAAGAGATGAGCTCCGTGGTTGGTACATTGGACAAAGCCCCCCTAACATCAAGGTCATGAACCTTTTCAATCTCAAAATCATAAAAAATAACTAATGTAAAAAAATATGGAGATGAGCTCTATGGTTGGTATATTGGACAAAGCCCACCCTAACCATTATCACTTGATTTTCATCAAGATCATGAAGCCTAACCATTGTTTTATTTATTTTTTTAAAAACAAGAACAACAAGAAAGATGTAAAAGAAATGGTAGGAAATCACATGGAAAACGAGAAAAGAAGCATGAGGAAGAAGAAGAAAAAATGTAGTAGCAATGGTAGAATGGCTACCTTAACAAAAGCTTTTCTTTCTTTCTTTCAAAAACCTTTTTTTTAGCTACTGACTTCCAGCCTCCTAACTTATGAAAAAATGAAATCAGCCCCTCTCTAATGGCTTGGCCGAATGGCCTTTCAACCTTTGGATGGAATTTGCACTTTTTCTCCTCTAATTTTGGCCTTAAGATTAAGATATTTTCATGACAACATAAAAATGTCATCTTGCGAGTTGATAGCATCCCTTAAGATGTGTACTCAGCCCTTGTAATAACCTCATCCCCTAGATGAAAATGAGGACCAACCCATGCACTTCCTTGCTTGGCCTTTTAAGTGCCTACCTTTGGATGAGTTGTGCTCTTCTATTCTTTGCCATTGGATGAGGATTATTTCATGACAACATAAAAATGTCATCTTGGCATTTAATCCCAAACCTTAACATGTGTACTCAGCCCTTGTACATGGCCTAAGCCATTGGATGAAAAGGAACAATCCCATGCACTTCCTTGCTTGGCCGAATGGATGTCCACCTTTGGATGAATTGTGCTCTTCCATTCTTGGCCATTAGATGAGGGTTTTTTCATGACAAATAAAAATTTCATCTTGGCATTTAAACTTGGCCATTGGATGGTGCCTTCAACTTTCCTACAAGGCACCTAAGCCATTGGATGAAGGGGGGACCATTTGCAAAGTGCTAGTGGTAGTATGTGAGCTTGATAGCGGCTAAGGAATTTAATTGATCAAGCTTCCTTCTTTTCCTTTATGCTGGATGATCAAAAGAGGTAAAATCCCAGCAATTCCTACTTCTTTCATATTTTCCTTAATTACAAATTTGCCATTTTCGATTTTTTCGATAAAATGACCTTTTTGACCCCCGAACCTAAATAAATAGCAAACAGACTCCAGATTCAAATTTTCTTTTTTAAATTCTTCTAAAATAATAAATAATTGAATTCTGAAAGTTTTCAAAAATTTTCGAGTCCATTTGCTATTTATTTCGGATTTATTTCCAAAATTGCCCCTTAATACGCCCGAAAATTTGCCATTTTTTAAACGAGCTCCAAATCCATATTTTTCTTCATCAATATTTTCCAAATAAATTAAAAGTGTGATCTGAAAGTTTTCACAATTTTTGGAGCTCATTTACTATTTTTTCGGGATTTATCTGCTTGAATTTCTACATAGTGGGCCCGGGATTTGGCCATTTTGCAAACGAATTGCAAATCGAGATTTTATTTTGCAAATATCTTCCAAATAATTTAAAAATGAGATATGAAAATTTTCAGAATTTTTGGAGCTCATTTACTATTTTTTTGGGATTTATCCTTTTGAATTTATGCATAGTGGACCCGGGATTTGGCCATTTTGCAAACGAACTCCGAATCTAGATTTTATTTCGCCAATCTCCTTGAAATAATTTAAGAATGAGATCTGAAAATTTTTAGAATTTTTGGAGTTCATTTGCCATTTTTCCCAAAATTTTCAATTTTTCCCTTTTGCCTACGAAGCCCGGTTTTGCTCAAAACAAGTTCGATTTTTAGATTTTCTTCAAATTGCGTCTTGGGCTATCCTTGTTTAATCACTCCTCATCATTAAGGGATTTAGTCTTACCGAATCAGGCCATTTCTGCAATTTTCGCCGAATTCACCAAAATTCACTAAAAACCCTAATTCCCGATTTTCTTCCGAATTGAATTTTCTTTCAGTTTTTCTTTCAAGTAGCTTCTCCTTTACCCGTAGTCAGTTCTTATCTTTCATTTGGGACCTTCAATTTCAACCAATTTGATCGTTCAAGCACTTTTCCCCAAATTTCCCGAACTAGGGTTTCGTTTCTACTGAAATTTCGTAACCAACTTTCGACTTCCATATCTTTCAATGTAAACCTCGGATTATCAAAATTTTTTTACCATCTTTAAATTGAACTTCAAATATTGATTTTGAAAGTGGGTTGACTTTTTCAGTAGTTGACTTTTTGGGGTAGACTCTTTCGAGGTTGACTTTTTCAAGTTTGACTTTTTTTGTCTGCTTTCTTAGACCAAGTCACGGAGTATCACCCGTAGGATGAGAAAAGTCTTTTTGCATTCTGAAAACATCAATTTAGGAAGAAAACTTACCTGTTTTAGTGGTGTAGACAAAATTAGGTGTCTATAGCTATGAAGTGCCCCCAAAAGGCTAATATAACGGGATAGGGACTCTGGAGGTGGTTCCCACCACAAAGGCGTAGCACGCAGCTCCCATACCCCATGCTAATATTAAGGAATTGGGACTCTTGAGGTGGCTCCCGCCACAAAGGCGTAGCACATAGCTCCCGTATTCCGATCAAGGGTATAATCTCATACATTAAGTCAGATGGAGCCAAAACCATGTATGTCAGAATCTATGTATAATCATATTTTATAAATCATCCAACTTGCTCGATATAATATTTCCTAAAATACATGCAAATTAATAACCAAATCAATTCATATGTTTATATATCACATATGTCTTTAATACGTAAAATAAATATCATACTAAATAAATTATAATTATAATTAAAGAAACTCCAGATAACTATAGTTATAGTCTACTCACAGTCCTTGAGATGATCTCCCTATACACCTCGGTCTGAAACCTCGGGATCCTCAAGGGACGTTGGATCTACGTGGCCTAGAGATTAACGATAATTAGTATTTATACATACTCAAGGCATTATGCAATTATGAATGCAACTTAAGTCCTATTAATCTACCCTAAAGTCAATACTAATTTCTTATACTCAAAACAACATATCCTTAATTTTTAATATAATTTCCATAATAATTTTCTCCATAATTCAACTCCATATTCAAGTCCTTATAAATTCCTTTCTAGTACTCCATTCCTTAGAGATTTCCATACTCCATAATCATCATTTAGTACCATATTTCTCTTAAGCAATGAATTCCTTACTATCAAACTAGATTAGAAAGATTATAACTTGAATTTGGTAAGGAATTTTGAAGTGATTCCAATTGGTTTATCTCAGCTAATAAGTCTACTTTATGAAGAAAATAACTAACTTAGCCAATTAGAACAAAATCTTGATCAAGTTTGATAAATCCCGAAACTATGCCAAAACAGGGGTCAAAACAGGACAGCCAACTTCACCGAATTTTATCTTTTTAACCGTTTATCGGTTTTTGGTGATTCAAAAACCTAAATTATCATATTGAAGTCTAGTTTCTAGGAAAAATATATATATAAAAAGAATACAAATCTAGCTTTGTCGAACCCAGAAAATCAGAAGGCATGCTCAATTCCTCTGTTTTGGTTTTTCTTCCCATTTTCTTGTTCATGCATTCAAATCCTTTTAATTCTTACCAAAGAAGAGTAAAACTCATACTTAATAGATATAATTTCAGACTTTAACATGTTTATGTAGCTAAAATCTTAGCATATTCATGTAGAATATCTAGAGAAAAGGAAGAATTAATCAAGAAACTAACATTGGATGTGAATTTTAATGGCATTTTGGTAGAAAATACTTGATGACAACTTTGAGAGCATGAAAGGAAGAATGGCCGGTTGAGACTTGAGAAGGAAAACACCAATTCTACAACTTTAAAGGATGAATTTAAAAGATATTTTTCAATTTTTGGTAAAATTGCACATTGGTCCCTCAATTTTTCATAAATAACCATTAAGCCCTTAAACTTTTAATTTGTTCAATTGGATCCTTCTTTCTTTTATTTCCTTTACTTATAACTTCTTACCATTTTCCAAGTTTGCCCTTAAAATTTTTGGGGTTTGACTTCGCACGATCGTACGTAACCTCGGCTGTTACAGTAAATCTTAAATTTTAAAAATTATTCATTTCACAAATTTAATCTTATTAACATTTATATTTTATATTATCTTGGATTAGTTCTAATAAAACTTAAAATGGATAATTTAAATATCTCATCTTTTGTAACAAAAAAAGAGATAATTTAGTTTAAATATTAATTGTTTAATAAAATTGATGTAAAATGGATTATGTACCTACTTATCTCATTCAACACTTTTTTGTTAAAAAATTTTTGTGAAGTAAAGTTTAATATGGATTATCAAACACATAGAAAAAAATTAAATGTTAAATTTTTTGTAATGCATTGAAATTTTTAATGCTTTATCAAACAAAACTACATTTACTTTCCATGATTAATTGTATGTACTGTTAATTTAGAGGAAACAAGCTTCCAAAGCTATACTTCTCAAGTTCTAATTCTCAATTGTGTAAGTATCTATGTGTTGAATTTAATAGCTATAGGTATTACATGTGCAATTTTTTGAACGTATTTGGTTCATTGATTGGTGTATATTAATCTTGTTCAAAGAGAAGAAGAAAAAAATAAAGTGTAATTTATTTCTTTGTTACAATTATAAATAGAATTTTCCATTACAATCAAATAACTTCTAATATATATATATATATAATTACTTTCATAGAAATTAATAAACAAATTAAATAAATAAAAAACAACAACATAAAATAAGATTAATGTAGACACCTAATTTTGTCCGGACCACTAAAACAGGTATGTTTTCTTCCAAAATTGATATTTCAAAATATAAAAAGACTTTTTTAATCCTGCAAGTGGTACCTCGAGACTCAGTTTAAGAGGGCGAGCATAAAAAGTCAAACTCGAAAAAAGTCAACCCCGAAAAAAGTCAACCCCGAAAAAGTCAACCTTGAAAAGTCAACTACTGAAAAAGTCAACCTACTTTCAAAATCAAGATTTCAAGTTCAATTGAAAAATGGCAAAAGAATTTTGATAATCTGAGGTCTACATTGAAAGATATGGAGTTCGGAAGTTGGGTTATGGAGATTCGGTAGAAAAAAAACCCTAATCCGGGAAATTTGGGGAAAAGTGCTTAAACGATCGAATTGGTCGAAATTGAAGGTTCCAAATGAAAGATAAGCACTGGCTATGGGTAATGGAGAAGCTACTTGAAAGAAAAACTGAAAGAAAAGTCAATTTGGGAGAAAACCAAGAATTAAGGTTTTTGGTGCATTTCCGAGAAATCGGGAAGAATTACAGAAATGGCCCGACTTGGTAAGACAAAAGCCCTTAATGGATGAGGAATGATTAAAAAGGGATAACCCAAGGCTCAATTTGAAGAAAATCTAAAAATTGAACTTGTTTTTGGGCAAAACCGGGTTTCGAAAGCAAAAGGGTAAAATTGGAAAAATTGATAAAATAGCAAATGGACTCCGAAAAGTCTAAAAATTTGCAAATCTTATTTTTAAATTATTTGGAAGAGATTGGTGAAAGAAAATCTTGACTCGGAGAGTTCGTTTGCAAAATGGCCAAATCCCGGGCCTCATATGCAATAATTCAAGAAGATAAATCTCGAAAAAATAGCAAATGGACTCCAAAAATTCTGAACAATTTCAAATCTCATTTTTAAATTATTTGGAAGATATTGGCAAAATAAAATCTTGATTCGGAGTTCATTTGCAAAAATGGCCAAATCCCGAGCCCCTATGCAGTAATTCAAGCAGATAAATCCCGAAAAAATACCAAATGAGTTCCAAAAATTATGAAAACTTCCAGATCACACTTTTAAATTATTTGGAAGAGATTGGTGAAGAAAAATATTGATTTGGAGCTCGTTTAAAAAATGGTAAAATGTGGGGGCCTAAAAGGCCATTTTTGGAAGAAAAATCCAAATAAATAGAAAATGGACTCGAAAATTTTTGAAAACTTCCAGAATTCAATATTTTATTATTTTGAAAGTATTAAAAAAATAAAATTTGAATTTGGAGTCCGTTTGCCATTTATTTGCATCCGGGGGGTAAAATGGTCCATTTAACCCAAGCAACCGAAAAGGGGCTTCTTTTGGCCTGTCAAAAAAAATCAGACTTGGGCTAGAAAAGAGAGTGCTGGCCTGCCAAGGCCCAAGGGAAGGAGGAAGCTTCTGATTTTTCAATCAAAGGCTAGGAATTAAGAGTTAGTTAGAGATTTTTTTGATCAAACCATTGTAATTAAGCCACATAGGCCAATACATGAAGAGGGAGAGTGTCAACATTATTCTTGAACAGCTGTAATTATGGAAAGCTGATACACTAATATAAGGGTGATAATTTCATGATTTTTCACCTTGAATCACTAGCCCTTGGATGGAAATTGGTTGGAATCAAAATGATAACATCCTAGGTGAGGAGAGAGGGTGAATTCGGCCAGCTATAGGGGGAGGCAGAATTTTCATTTTCTATACTTCATTTTTCAGATTTCTTCTTGTTTTTCCTTAGTTTTTCTCTCCTTGGTTGAAAGCAAAAAGAAAAAGTTTAGAAAAGAAAGGAAAGTTTGAAGAGATAAAGCTTGAAATATAGCTTCTTGAGGTTGCTTTTAGCACCAACTCTTGCACTTTCTTGATTTTTCATTCTTGTTTTTGCTATTTTTGATTATTATTTGGTGAGTTTTCTTTTTAAATAAGTGTTTTTTTATGTTCTTCTTAAGTTCATTCTTCATCTTTTTCTTAAATAATTTTTACAATTTTTTTTCCTTATTTTCTTACTATGGCCGAATGGCCTATATATATATTTTTTATTATTGTTGCTGTTTTGGCTTTAATTTGTCATGTTATTTATGTTATTTTCTTTAGTCTTGATGCTTTAAGTGTTATTCTACTTCATATACTTGAAGCATGTTTTAATTTGGTTGCTTGTTTGTTGTCATTTATGAGTTTATTATCATTTTCTTGCATATTCTTTTTTCTGTTTTCATAATGTTTAAATTTGTTGATGTTTTATATTTAGTATATCAAGTGTTTGTGAAAATGCTTGTTAGTTTTAATATCTCTACTTTGTGTTTGCATGATTTGAGTGTTATATTTAAGTTGAGCATGTTAGTATATCAAGTGTTTGTGAAAATGCTTGTTAGTTTTAGTATCTCTACTTTGTGTTTGCATGATTTGAGTGTTATATTTTAGTTGAGCAAGTTAGTATATCAAGTGTTTGTGAAAATGCCATGCTTGTTGGAAACCTTAGGCCATTCGGCCACTTCATGTATCTTGCATTGTGTGTGCATTTTTTCCATGTTAGTTGTTAGGTTTGCATTTGCATGACATTTGATTGAGTAATTAGTTTAAGTATACCAAGTGTTTGTGAAAATTCCATGCTTGTTTGGAACCTTAGGCCATTTGGCTACCATGTTATTTTGCATTGTGTGTTGCATTTTTGCTATGTTAGTTGATAGGTTGGCATTTGCATGATATTTGGTTGAGTTTTTGGTTTAAGCATGCCTTGTGTTTGTGTTATTGCCATGCATGTTTTAGTTATTAGGTTTGGTTTATTTTGCCATGCATGTCCATGCATTTTAGACCTAGGTTGCATTAAATGCCATGCAAGTTCATTTAGGTCTAGGTCACTATATTGATGCCATGCATTTTTTCATGACATTTAGGTTAAAAACCATGCATTTCATGCATCATATTTTCTATATTTTTCATGCATTTCATGTCCATGCCACTTGACTAATGACTTAGGCCAATTAATGGTTCAAAGTCATGATCTCTTGAGTATACTTGTGGAAAATTAAAGAGTTGTCAAATTGATTATCCTACCTTTGTGATTTTTTTTACTTAGCCAATTTTTATCTAGCCAATTTTTATTTAACTTTTAAAAAGTCCTAGCTACTGTTTGTGAGTCATTTTGTGAGTCTTAAATATTTTTACTTTGATTTTTAAATGATTTTATCAAAGGCAAAAATGCATTTTGGCAAAACAGTTTGTTTCACCCAGCACTCGTACTTTCCCAATTTTTCTGGGAATTAATCTTTAATCAGAAAATTAAGCTGGTTTTTTTTTCGTGTAGTTTTGCATGTCCTGAGTCTCCAGTATTTGTTTTAGAGTTTTTTGAATTTTTAAAAATAGGGTAAAAAATCGTGGCTTAAAACTGGACAGTGGAGTCAGAATTGAATTTAAAAGAAAATCATTTTTCTGTTTTGGTTAAGTTACTTATAGGGAGCTGATTAGGAAGTTTAGCTACTGACTCAGAGTAGTTTCTAAGCCTTTTTAAACTCTAAAAATGATTTTTTAAGTCTCGGGTTAAGGGTGGTCAAGTCCGGGATTTTAAACTTAGGAAATTAGAGCCATTTAAAAAAGGTTTAGCCTAGTTTTTTTATTTGTAATCTAAGCTTTTCCAAATTGTTTTGAAACAATCACAAAGTATTTTGGTTTTAGAATATTTAATCTGAAACATTTTCCTAAAGTGGCCGGATATCTTTTTAGATATACGGATTTCCTTAATTAAAGGAAAAAAATACATTTTCATGCATTGCATTTTCCATATTCATGCATTTTATATAATATGTGATTTTTGCTATGATAAATTTTATGATATTGTTATGATTTTGAGTTATATTATATTGTTTATTATATGATTTGGAATATTTCATGATATCCTATGCTTTTTATTTAATTATTTTTTGTTATATTATTTAGCATATACTATGTTCATGCATTATTATTTTCATTTTTATTTTCATGCATATTATATGATAGCATTATTTTATATTCCATGTCATTTAAATTATATGCCATATCATTCATATTTTCCATGTCATTCAAATGATTTCATTTCATATAGAATATATTATGTTACCTAGGTCATTTCATGTAGAATATATTATGTTACCTAGGTCATTTCATTTAGGATATATATTATGTCATTTAAGATATTTTATTTCATTTAGAATATATCATATGACTTAGGATATTACATTTCATATAGAATATATTATGTTACCTAGGTCATTTCATTTCATTTAGAATATGTCATATAACCTAGGTCATTTCATTTCATTTAGAATATGCTAAGACATTTAAATCATATCATATCATTTATGGTGCATTATATTATTTAGATTTTGCTATGTCATTTTATTTATGTCATGCATATACATATTCATTTCTTTTAAATGTTTTCAAAAAAGGTAATGATTTTCAATAAAATAAAAGATATTCCCTAGTTAAAATAATTCATGAGTTCTCTACCGGGTTTGCTGGGGAGGATATCATCAATTATCATTAATAACGGAATATCTTCTTTAAAAAGAGAATGATTCGAAAAGTTTCCAAAACTAATAAAAATTTCAATATTTTGCCACGTTTGTTGGGGAATATAGGAAAATTTTGAATTTATAAATTTCGGATCATTTTCAATTAAAAAGTGGAATTATTTTTCTTTAAATTTGGAATTAACTTGAAATACTAAATTTAAAATCGATTTTTTTTTTACCGAGACTTGAGATAACACACGATTAATAGGATACCGTTTTATACGGGCGTTGTGGGGGTGCTAATCCTTCCACACACGTAACTGAGTCGCGAACCCGTTTCTTTGATTTCTCTGGTTTAAAACGTAGACTTGAAATTGGTTTTAAAAATGTTTTAATTAATTTTTAAAATATTTTATAAAATCGGTTTTAATCGATGGCCGATCACACCTAGCTAAAAAAGGTTGGTAGCGACTCCATGTCTTTTTCAAGGTCATTTTCAAAACCTTCATTTATCTAGAGGAATTAAGTCGACTTTTTCTCAGTTTTTTTTAATGTCACGCTTAACGAATAATAAAGTCTTGCGATGAGACCTTTTGTTTTTAGGTTGCGACAGCTTGGCGACTCCACTGGGGACGTTTTTAGAAAGTCAGGCCTAGAATTAGTCGTGTGTTATCTAAGTCTCGATTTTGTTGGTTTAATTTGTATTTTAATTCCCATATGTTTAAAATAATAAAGAGAATTTTGAAAATAATAAAATATTTTAGATATGTCCATCTTCATATGCATGCATATTATTATTTGTTCTCTGGTTATTTTGTTGCGTATATTTATATGTTTGCTTGACTGATGCTTTACATTGTTTGATTTTAGAGGGGTATTTAGAATAAGGGGTGTAGAATAGGTGGTGATAGGTTTGTTTTGTTCCTCTGCACACACTGTATTTGCATTTGCATAACATGAATCCTCTACCAGGGTTCCGTCCTTTTAAGTGGGAATAAAGTAACTACGCCTTCGTGATGATCCTCCGTATGGGCTAGTGAAACACTTTCGGAGTATAAAGTACCTAATGCCTTCGTGATAATCCTCCGTACTGGCATAGGAAAATATACTCTAACGAATTGAACCCGCTTTTACCGGGGTGCCTTACTAGCCTTCACTAGCGACAGTGAGAAACAATTCGGGGCCTTAGAACCGATTCACCTTCATATAATAAACCTAGGCGAAGCCATGCCGGATTTCCGTTAGATATACCGAAAATAGGAACACATGGAGGGACATTTCTAAACCTTTTGTTACCTATTGTACACTCTAAAGAAGTTTTGTAGATTGGGCAACGATGTACGTACATCGCCCGTAATAAATGTGATAATCTGTCCCAAATGCATTGTGATACTTATATAAGTAGATATTTGTCGGGGCAAATATTCATTAACTGTTTGAAATAAAAAAATAAAAATCCTTTTTCAAGCAATTTTTTTTTTTGCATTTTGCACATTTCATACATGTGTGAATAGAGCATATACATTTTTGATTGTATTATTGATCTCGTTTTTGCAATAAATGGATGGTGATAATAATTTCATTTGATGATTTCATAAAACCGATAATGTCACATGAACATTTGGATATTGTACCATAGTAGGATCCAATACCCCGAAATTCTTTTGAAAATAATATGATTGGTTTTTCATAGAAAAAATATGTTTCAAAAAATCATAAATTTGGAGGCAAATCTTGCATAATGAGATTTTTGAATAATCAAGATTTAGGTCCCACCAATTTCGTGTAATCATTGGTTAATTTATTTGTATCATGTTGACATCATGTCATAGTCCTAACATGCATGGTTATTCATTGTAGAATACATTTGTGATATACATTGTCATTCTTTGTACCTACCTTTGTATTAATTCATTTAGTCTTAGCATGTATCATTTTGATATCATAGCATGCATGGTCATTCATTGTAGAATACGTTTATGACATGCATAGTCATTATTTGTATATACCTATGCATCAGTTTATTCAATGCATCATATTGGCATTAGATTGCATCCATAGCATACATAGTCATCATAATTTCTCTATATATGTTCATGCATTAATCATCAGTATATTCATGCACATAGGAATAGAGCATGTACATTCATAATTGTATTCTTAATCTCATGACATTTTCATTTGCACGAAAGAGGTTCAAGATATGAGGAATGAATCGGAGGAACGATTGGATGCTTTGGAACTCAATCAAGAGGAGTTTAGACATGAAATCCGGGAAACGAAAGAACAACTCGCCAAATTGCTGAAAATGTTTGAGGATATGGGTAAGAGTAAAGAAGAACTTTCTCAAGGCTCTGTATCATCTTTGGATCAACCAAAACCATTAGGTCCAGAACATACAATCCTTGCTGGATCTTGCACTTGTTAATACCACAAAGGTTGCAATCCTAATGAAATTATGGACAAAATTGTGAAAATGATTAAACCTGAGAGCCTGATACCAAAGATAGAAACCTCGGATCCTGTACCATACCTACAAACTATTCTAGGTCCAAACCAATATCCCCACCCTACTATGGTCCAATTGTCTATTGGGATAACCACTACGGGATTCCTGAATCCCACTCCATCACCAATTCCCAGTTCATACTATTTCCCTCATCAATCACCTTATCCAGCATTTGGGATAGGAAGCTCGAGCTATGTACAACCTCCAAAGGCCTCATGTCCAAATCCATACCCTTACCATGCTGTTCCGCCACATCCCTATGTAAACACTCCGGTTCTAACCTTAGTTCCACCACCAAGTGCCCCAACTCCTAGGCCATGTGTGACTAAGAAACGACCCCAGGATAAGACCCAAAGGCCTTTTGGTCCCTTTCCAATCAGCTACCGAGAGCTTCTCCCTATACTGATCCAAAATCACATGGTTGCATGTGTCCCATTGAAACCCCTGTTACCACCATATCCAAAGTGGTATAATCCAAATTCAAGATGTGATTATCACTGTGGAATTGCTGGCCGTAGCATTGAAGACTGTATAGCATTCAAAAAGAAAGTGCAGTCTCTTATAAATGCCAAATGGTTGGATCCAACAACACTGATTGATAGAGGGCTGGGAAAGCGTAATTAGGATTGGGAGATTTACAGCATTGAGGTGGAAAGGCTTCGGTCTTATATGATGTAATAGGATTTCACTTATTCAGTAGCCGGCTCTTATAGCCTTAGGATGATATGAAGAATAAAGTGCTTGTAAAGACAGTTTTAACCACTGTTCAAATTTTGTAAAACATGGTGTATACCATTGTGAACGTTGATGTGGGAATGAATTGGTTATGTTTCAAATTTATGAAATGTTGATGATTAAGTTCCTCCAATTCTTATTTCCTCCGTGATATCTTCCCCTTTGCAATTTGCATCTGATCAATTATTTATCATACCATACATTCATACATGTATCATGTTAGCATCAGGTTGTATTCATGCATTCATAATCAGCATGACTTTTCTGTATATATCCATGCATTAATTTGCTTATTCTTTACAGGAATTATGTTGACTTTGGGTTGTATTCATGACAAACATAGTTAGCATGATTTCTCTGTATATGCTCATGCATTAATCTGTCATATTAACATCGAGATGCATTCATAACACACATGGTCAGCATGATTTTCTTTGTATATACTCTGTATCAATCATTCATTGTTTGCATGTATCATAATCGACATCGTGTTGCATTCATAGTGTATGATCATTCATTGGGAAATACGCTAAAATGTACATGATCAGTCATTGCATATATCCATGTGTTGATTTGTTTATTCTTTGGTTGCAACATGTTGGCATTGTGATTGCATTTATTACATACATGGTCAGCATGTTTCCACTGTACATATCCATACATCATATTGTTTAGGCTTCACGTGCATCAAATTGCATTCATGGCTCCTTCATCATGTTGGGGAAATAAAACAGAAGTTGGCTTGGCTTTAAGAGTCTTTGAAAGAATTTCCATTTCAAATCAGAGGTATAAGAAGTATTGAGTACCCTTTTAATACAGGCTATTGCTATAGAGAATGAACAAGTTGGCCGAATGGAAAGAATGGAAAAGGTATAGGAAGAATTGCGAGAACAGCTGGCAAAGTCTCAAGAAGAATCTAAAGATCAGATGATTAAATTGATGGAGCTAATGTCCATCATAATCAAGGGATACACTGAAAACCTGGCCGCCAGAGAAGGGTTAGAGGCACAAAAGAGTCAGAATGAGGTCGTAATGATGGATGCCCAGAACACAGTTAACCCCGTCAATGTCTTAAATTCAGATGATCCAACTGAACAGGCAAAGTTGAAAATGGTTAATGAGGTAGAGTTGGCAGATTCCCAAGGGAAATATCAGTTGCTAAATGAAAGGCTCCGGGCAGTAGAAAATACAGACGTATTCGGGAGTGTGGAGGCGAAAGAACGATGCTTTGTCTTCGATTTAGTCATCCTTCCTAAATTCAAGGTCCTTGACTTTGTGAAATATGACGGGACGACTGATCTGTCAGCCCATATCACTATGTTCTGCCGGAAGATGACAAGTTATATAGATAATGATAAGCTTCTGATCCACTACTTTTAGGATAGCCTCAGCGGGTCCGCAATTAGGTGGTATAGTCAGTTGAGCAAGGATCGGATTCGCTCTTGGAATTATTTGGCTAGGGCTTTTCTAAACCAGTACAAGCATGTGACTGACATGACACCTGACCGTCTCACCTTGCAAAATATGGAGAAAAAGGTTACTGAGAGCTTCAAAGAGTATGCTTAGAGGTGGAGGAACATGGCCACCCAAGTACAACCGCCTTTAACTTAGAAGGAAACCAATGTCCTTTTTGTGAATACACTACAGGCCCCATACTACTATAGACTTGTTGGCAACACCACGAAGAATTTTTCAGATATGGTAATCTCCGAGGAAATGATTGAAAATGCAATCAAGGCTAGGAAACTCGAAGGAGGTAAAATATTTAATGCAGAGAGAAACAGGTCGCCCAAAAAGAAAGAGAAAGATGTCCAAGCCATGGGGGACTGTGCCCCGTATATTCTGGCTACTTCATACCCTCCACCCTGTCCTTCTATGAATTATGTACCCCAGGGTTCATACTTATACCCAATGGCCTCTCAGAATCCAGTAAATTTTCAACCTTTTGTCAGTCAAAGGAAATCAAAGAATATCCGAAAAAAAAGATCAGTTTGAGTCACTCCCCATGTCTTACTCTGAACTATTGCCCCAGCTGGTCGAAGAGCAGCTCCTCACTAAAGTTCCAGTGGAGCCTATCCAACCCCATATCCAAGCTGGTATGACGAGAATGCATATTGTGATTATCATTCTGGGATTAGGGGACATTCCACAGAAAATTGCTTATGTCTGAAGCGGAAGGTTCAAGCGCTTATCAATAAAGGACAGTTAGGTGTGGGGAAGAAACAAAGGATAGACAGCGTAGAGAATCTGCTGAATGGGAATGATGAGACCATTATAGATGTCATAATAGGGGAAGAAGATGGAAAAGTCGAAAAGAGTACCGAGCAATAGCCAGTTTGAATTAAGGAAAACATGTCAAGGGGAAGTTTTTATGCATTTAGTTTTAGACCTTATGATGAAAACACTTGTCTCATGTCGACATTCATAAGAATTAAATGAATTTTGATTTTTAAATGCTTTGTGTTTGTTGTGTTTTAACAATAATTGAAAAAAAAAGAAGCATTGAGGAAGTTTTAGTAATGGATAGTCTCAAAAAGGTTGATGATCATTGTTACAAATGACCCAATACCTTCTCCCCTCTCCTTTAGGTTTTCCTAAGCCTAAATCTCTTAAACCAAGAACACTTGAAAGACCTAATGCTTCAAGGAATATGAATGATTGAACTTCATAAAACCATTGTCATCATAGAATAAGCAAAGATGTAGATCCTAGTCTGGGTTATGAACAAAGGAACGAACTTTTCAAAAAAATTTCGAACTCCTTGAAATTCAAACAAATGAGACTTTCTTTCAAGAATTTAGAGCATGGTAATTTGGTCTGTGTCAAGGTTATGCCAAAACCATTCATCTCATTTTCAACAAACCACAAAACACTAATTGCCCAAACATCACTTCATGATTGACACCCTGGGGCACAATGATTAAACTAGATTATCCCTTGTCCCAGAGAAAACCCGTTTTTTGGTCATATTTTCCTTGTCTCTTCAAAGAACTCAGATTTGAAATTCAGTCTTTTCAGTACAGACCTAGACTTGCTATGTTCCTCGTTGATACAAATTCTCATGGTTAATCAAATTGAGGCATCATATGTGGAAATGATGGATACATGGTGAATAAAGATGGACTAACGCATAAATTATTGGAGCATGCGATGAAAATAAAAAATGAAAAATTTGTGATATCATGCATATGAGAATTTGGATGATTCCAAAGTGCAAAATAAAATTCTGAATATCTATTTCCCCTGAGGATTGCTTTTCAATGTGAATATTTGTGCTTGACATGAGAAATGGCCATCTTTCATATCCCTTTCGCACAAAAAGAAATTATCCATAGTCACCTCTTTTGAGCCAAAAGAATTCTTTTTTCTTTAAAACCCTGATCAAGGATCACCCTCTACATTGGGGGCAAATGCAAGGAAAGATCTTTTTAAAGATCATTGAGAAATGAGTCCTAGCTCAAAGACAAATACAAAGCAAATAGAGCGTCGAATGAATACGGGCTCACTCTGTCAAAGAAAAAGAAAAGATGGCGAAATGGAAGCCAAGAACAAAAAAAAAAAAAAAAGTGTGTGAAAAAGTATGGCAAATGAAAGCCAAAAGCAAAGAAGAAAAAAAGCAAAAGTAAAAAGGAAAGAAATGTCCAAGAAGGGACAAACGCTTCAAAAAGAATTCTCCTCAATAAATGATCCTTTGATCTGATTACCCTCAAACACATATTTTAGGCATATTTCTTTTTGAACCCTGAGCCATGGCCTACATTACGTGCTTTAAAAGTCCATTTCGATCAAGCATGAATATTTAACTTGAAGGGTTTTTCCTCGAATTTTATCCCATCTCATTGAATTATCATTTCACTAAGGAAGAATTTAGAATTCTCAAATGAGTAGGAAAACAATGAAAAAGAAAAAAGAACAAATTGGAGAGAATGGGACTCTAGGGAGAAAACCCGAAAACGGGCGATCTAGGGTAAAATGAGAATTTTCAATGCCATCTATGATAGTGCCGATACCACAAAAGTAAAGATCATCTTAAAGAAGTGGTCATCGAGGAACATCTAGGAATTCCTGAACCCCCCAAATTGTCAACTCTCATTTGGATGACTGATTTCAAAAACTAAACTTTTTCCTTCCAAGATTAAACTTTCCAGTTTAAACATCCTAGTCAATCTTGACGCTTGTTAAAATACCTTGATACGGAAACTAAAAGAAAGTTGAATTTGTTTGGTTCTCATTGAATTAATGATTTATAAAATCTGTTCCATTTGAGCCTAGAAAGGACATACATTTTTTGTTGTGAAGATTTCCTGAAAAAAACCAAAATCATGTTGTACCAAGCCTTGTCAATTCAATTTGAAAAACCCAAATTGACACTTAGGAAAATTTCTAACCATGATCATCAGTCTTCAAAAGATTTGTACATTATATACTGAGGGGTTAAAATTTTTGACTCAGAAGTTTTCATTAAAAAAGCAAAATTGTTTTTCAAAAAAGGAAAATAAAAAATATTTTTGATATACCCATTTTTGATGTTAGCATGAGATAAGGTTTTTTGTAACTCAAAGGTGTGGAACTATTAGGGTTAACCTTGACTTCCAAATATGAGAAGAAGAAATAAAACTCAGCAAGCAGACTACTGTCAATAAGAGTTTGAAAACTGTTGGGGCAAAGAGAATAGCCAAAGGTTAAAAAAATGAATTGAAGATATACTCTGATTTGAAGAGGAAAAATGAATTGGAAAGGCTGAGTCAAAATCTAGAAAAGTGATCAGGGGCATTTGTATCACTCATGAGCATTCATCTATTTATTAAACTTCGCATCTGCACCGTGTCAGCAAGCATTTGCATAATTCATGAGTATTCATATTCGCACTATTCCATGAGCATTTGCATTTGCATCAGCTCAAGTAAGTTCATCATTTCTAGGATCATTGCATCCTCATTGTAGCTGCAATTACACTATTCATGAACCACTCACATGAATATGATTCGTAGGGACATTTGTATCTGCGTTTAGAAGAATTTGCATCAATCCAAGATATTTGCATTTACACCATGAAGCATTCGCATGCATTTCAATTTCCTTGGTTTCATCAAGTTCTCTTTCAATTTTATGGTTTCACCCATGCCTTCAATTCCCTGGTTTCATCCAGATCTCTTTCAATTTTATGGTTTCACCCATGCCTTTAACCGCTGGTTTCATCCAGATCTCTTTCAATTTTATGGTTTCACCCATGCTTTCAATTCCCTGGTTTCATCCAGATCATTTGATGCACCCAAAAGAGTGTATCTTATTTAACCTTGCACTAAAAAGATCAATTGTAAGTATAGTAGTTAGCAAGGGTCGAGTCCTCAGGGATTGGGTTTTAGTTTATAAGTTAATAGTTTAAAACTTAAATTCAAGAACAATAAAAGAAAAGGGTTTTTGAAGCCAGATTTAAACTAAAGTAAATAATAAGAATAAGATGCAAGGCGGTATAACCAGCCAATAAAAATATATATACTAAATTAGGCGGTATAACCAGCCAATAAAAATAAAACAAAGTTAATATACAAATTAGGCGGTATAACCAGCCAATAAAAATAAATATACTTTTTAAAAATAAGCAAACTAGAAAAGTAAGAAAACAAGTAAGTAAGAAGAATCAAATATGAAAAATATGGTTAAGGTTTCATTCTCCACCACTAGACATCATTAAGAATCAATTTCAGATCTATCAATATCAACCAACTATCGAAGTTAACAACCGTAGATAACAACAAGCTCTGTTATCCCAATCTTTCCTTAGTTTGTCGTTAAATAGAACAAGCTCTCTATTTAATCTCTAACCATTAAACAACCTAGAATAAGCTCTCTAAATTCAATTTAATGGCAGCTTTATGATGAGAAAGATAGGTTGATCTAAGCAACAAACACATAAGCTCGGATTGTTCAACTGAGGTTATGTTCCACTTTGCAATTATTGAAAACTTGACCATAATCATTAATCACAAATTGCCACTTATGAATAGGAAATCAAGACAATTACACGGATCAAGACTCCTAGACTAGCAATAGATAATTATCAAGATCTATCTAGTTGTACACCTAAATAAATCAAGACAACATCATGAACAATTCTTGTAGAAGAACATAAGCAACTTTGATAGAAAATTAATGATAGATAGAATCTGAAAATCAATCACAAAACATGTCTAGGGCTTTGAAATCACCCTTAACCAAATAGAAGTTTAGCCTAGCATAGGCATTATAAACATAAACATAAAATTAAAGAAAATCTAAGAAGAAAATAAAAGAAAGAAAGAAGAAGAGGAAGAATATTAATTATCCAACCTCTTGCTCTCTCTAAAGAAAAAGAAAACTAGAGAAAAGAAAGAAAACTAGAGAAAAGAAAGAAGAAGAAAACTTAGAGAATTTTATTAAAATGGCTAATATCCTACCTATGTACAATATGATCCCTTACAATCACCCAAGGCCCTCTATTTATACACATTTTGGAGGGCTAAATGACAAGAGACAAGCTTTACAAATTTCAAAGGTAGGTATAATAGGTGGGTGCATTTTCTAACAATTTTCGTCATACATGACGATTTTGATCAGCCAACTTGATGGTCGATTTTGTCAATTTTGCAGGCCTTATCTGATCACATGGTCTTATAGAAAAATGTTACCCTATCAGTTACGGATCCATAGCCGTTGGAATCAGCTCATTTGCTGATGTGGATAAGCAGATATGGGCAAAATACGAAAACAGGTCAGCACAGACGTCATTGCACATCAGCCAACTTGATGGTCAATTTCGCTAGGGAAAACGACTCCGTTTCAAGAAGTGTAAAACATGAAAAAGATAGATATACCTCTTAGATTTGCACAGCTACAAATTTCAGCCTTATTGCTTCAGTGAAACGCGAGATATAGCTGATATGGCAAAATGTGTCGGAACTGGAACTGAACTGGATTTGCCCTTAATTCTAGTAATCTGAAATCACTCAAAGAAACTTGTGAAAAACACCAAAATACATAAAGATCATAAACACAATTAGACTAAATAATAATAACTCATATTTGACACAAAACAATAATAAAACATAACTAAAAACTATATAATTATACGAGTTATCACACCCCCACACTTAGATTGTTGCTAGTCCCTAGCAACGACTCAATAAAAATAAAATAAGAAAATCTAATCTAATCCACTTTCGTAGGAAATCACGGTGGCACTTAGCATGTGACACAAGCCTTTAAACCCCTAGGTGTCCCTAGTGGACGAGTTTAGTCTCGTGAGGGTTTACTAGAACGATACCCACAAACATTGAAAAACTAAAATATAAATAAACTACATATACTAAAAATATTTATTCCTAATCCTTTCAATACAAATTAGAGACAATCTTTGAACAAGTCTTATAAACTAATCAATAGCTTAAAGAATTTCACAAAAATTCATGCTTGAATGTAAATTGTTTGAGTTAAGCCAATATTAACATAACATATTTCAATCAAAATAGTGCATATTCAAACTTAATCTCAACTACTCACACGGGATACCCTCATGATTTTCACTCTTTAAAGTAGTGGTAAAGTGTTTACACTCAATCAGTCTCATGAAAACACTTCTACCATATGCTTGCTTGTCCACCTATTCTCCACTATTTAGATCATACAACTTCATAAATCAAGAGGTCTTTATTCAAGGTTGTAATGGGGCCAAAGGGTTATAATGTGGTTAAAGAACAAAAGGATAAAGATATCACAAAGGTTCCAAAGAGTTCATAGAGTTTAGAGACATAATAAGATCATACAAATAAAACTTCTCAAAACTCTTATAAAGCACATAATAACATAGGCTAAATATTCATGTTGAGCCTTTGCATCATTCTAACCAACTTTGTAACGTCTTTTTCTTTACTTTAACTAGAAGTCCAAGAGAAGATATATATATTTTTTTAATATGGGAATGTATTTGACAATGATCCCTTTCTTTTTCTCTTGACTTTTGCCTCTCTCCTCCCCCACACTTATCTTTCCTCTAACCCAAATTTTCAACTAAAAATATCCCTTGTTTTTTTGCAATATGTCTCAAAATATATAATCCATCTTTAGAACAAGGGTAAGGATATAAGTATATTTAGGCTAGGTGTAAGTTGTGGTTACCAATAAAACAGCATATTCAATGTAGGCTCAAATTGGCTCACTAGGGGGAATGTTAATAATGGATGGCTGTTTGGCTCTGGTTATAATCCTAATGCCTCTATCATATTCATGTTGTCACATGTATCAATATAGTCTCAAACGGTTTAAAGCAAGTTCTGGAGAATCATGTAATCATAAGAGCACTCAAGAAAGAAATTAGATTGATTTGTATAATGCATCAATCATTATAGGCTCAAAAACTCACAAGGATGATTATACAAGTCAGATTAAGTCTAAACATGCTTCTTTCTCAATCAACATATCATATTAACATTGGCTCATAAAAAGGTTGATATCAAGCTCAATTCTCATGAAAATCTTCTCACTAATAACCAGTTTAGACCTATGCAATTCATATCTCATCATTGTATTAAAAAGGAACTAAAACACACTAAAAAATAATAATAATAAAGACTCATAAAAAAAAAAAAAAAATAGTAGACAAAAATAAAAGAAATCCTAAATCATTCCCCCCACACTTAATTCTTACATTGTCCTCAATGTAAGTCTATTAACCCAAATGAAAGAATCATGTGTAAGAGAAAAGAACTAATAACATAAGAATAGGAACAACTAAGACTCAAAACAAAACAAAACCATGCAACCTAAATAATCCTAAAATACTAAACAAAAATTAACAAGTAAACATAAAAAGATTAAAATCAAACTGACAAGGTATGTCTCAAGTCTCCCTTACTCAGACCTTGTTCAGAATGAATACTTCTAAATTGCTTAAAACACAACAAACTTTTTTTTTTTTTTTTTGAAAAGAAGAAATCAAATTGACAAGGTATGTCTCAAGTCTCCCTTACTCAGACCTTGTTCAGAATGAACACTTCTAACTGGCTTAAAACACAACAAATTTTTTTTTTTTTTAAATTAGCAAAATATGTCCCTTACCCCCTACTAAAATATGACATTGTCCCCAATGTCAAATTTTAAAGGTAGAATTTAGGAGATATTACCTGCAGAGGTTGCTAACCACTTATTATAACTGAGACACAACAAGCAAAATGTTAGATAATGTCACAAAGACAAAGTGCAATCCACTCCTTGCTCGTCCATATCTCTTTTTCTTTTTCCGAGCGTTTGCGAAACAACCGTAGCAGATAAACACTCATAAGCTTTGAGCTTTTTTAGTAAATCTTCAATGGTTGTAGCAGAAATTATGGTTCTCCTTGCCTCTGAAAACATGAATCCATTTTCCACAGCATTATCTAAATATGAAAGCAAATTACTAAAATAACCATTAATATTAAGCAAACCAATGGGTTTCTTATTTGTGACCAAAGATGACCAAGAAGCCACGCAAGCTATTTCTTCCAATGTACCCAGACCTCTTGGTAAAGCAATGAATGCATCGGCAGAATGGTACATGATTGTCATCCGTTCAGGGATACTCCAGACTTGTATTTCCTTACCCACGGTAGGTCCACAAAAACTTGTGAATAGTTTTGGCACGATTCCTAGAACTGGACTTCCTCCGGCGTGTGCTGCTGTAGCGACTGCTCCCATTAAACCCGTACTACGGCCTCCATAAATCAACTGGATCTTTTGTTGGGCAAGTATTACTCCAACTCTTATGGCTTCATCAGCGAATATGTTATTTTTCCCTGGATAAGCACCTCCAAAGACACAAATTTTTTTAATGCGCTGGGATGAAGTACTTTCCATTTTTTTTTCTTTTTTTCGAGTGCCTGAAAGAGAATGAGTACATGGTGTAATATATAGAGGACTGAGTAGTGAATCAGACAAGAGTAATAATGTCGCCGAAAGTGTATCTGACCTGTCAGAAGAAAATGTTAACCTAACAAAAGATTTTTGCGTGATTTCAGGAAGAAAATCAAAAAGAGAAGAAAAATCAACCGTAAAAGTCAAGAGTAATAATGTCGCCGAAAGTGTATTTGACCTGTCAGAAGAAAATGTTAACCTAACAAAAGATTTTTGCGTGATTTCAGGAAGAAAATAAAAAAAGGGAAGAAAAATCAACCGTAAAAGACAAATAAAAAAAATGAGAATAATTACACAAAACGAATAACACGTAAATTAAACCGAAATAAAGTTATTGCAAATCAAACCAAAAGCTGAGAAGTCATTTATTGTAGTTGTGATTGTGGCTCACATCTTTCTCTGGTTTTACGTCCAGAAACGGCTTAAACGCCTTCTATGAGTCGAGGATATGCTTCCCATCCAGTTTTCTTACAAGCTGGCAAACAGGGTCTTTTAACATCAGATTCCCAAGATGTTGCCATTCCCTTTGGAATTGCGGCCATAAATCAAGAATTTCTCTTTGTACGTCTCCACTAGGATGCGTCTCAAGAGAAAGTTGGATATTACCCAAATTCTCCTTACTCAGTCCATCCTTAATGAATTCAATTTTATCATCTCGATTAGAGGACGGAATCCCAATAGAACGACATTTACCGTTACACGTCCATCGTGCACATTTGTGGCAATTTGAACTCATGCGCTTTGCTCGTCGCTTCTTTGCAAAAGTGCTTCTACCTGTACCTGGTAAATGCAAAACAGGAAGATATTCATCTTCACGTACCTTGGCTTCAATTATCCAACGTATGTCGTCAGGAATCCCTTTGTGCATAAGCATTCTTAATCTTTCAAGTCGAACTTGGTAAAGCTTCAGTAAAATATTTCGAGGAAAAGGAGGAAATCGTTTCTGCAATCTTGTGAGAATATCATCCATCCTGAAAAAAATGAAAAAAATGAAAGAGAAATTGGAAGAGAAATTTATATACAATATCAGTTTTGTGGGTAGCTGATGGAACCGATTTAAATAATCACGGAGTACCGTTATCCGCCATTTAACCGGGGTTAAAAAATTATATTTACATCTAGTTATTTTCAAAACAAGGATCAGAAAGAAAAACAACATAAAAAGACTCAAAAACAAAACACTCTAAATAAAATCCTAAATTCTTCCCCCCACACATAATTCTTACATTGTCATTAATGTAATGCTATTAATCCCCCAATGCAAGAATTATATGTAAGAGAACAGAACTATTAAACAAAAGAAACTTATGCAGCCTAAATGAACTTAAAAACAGTAAACACAATTAACAAAGAAACATAAGAAATAAAGATAAAAACAATAAAAATAATAAAAGAAAAAGGAAAAGAAAGAGAAAGCAAATCTGAATATGGAAGGTTGGCAATTTCATCTTTAATTGGGCTGCCTTCCCAATTAACACTTGAGTTAGTGTTTTGAATCTAACCAACACCCCTTCTTGGCTTTTTAGGCTTGTCAGGCTCATGCATGAAATTTCCCAAATTTATGCATTTGAGAGGAAGCTTTCTTTGCACAACAGTGGATGCATTCTCCATTACAAGTATTATTCCATCATCCTTGGTGGTGCATATCTCATCGAGGAATGGTGCATCTTTTGGTACTTGTTGAATGACATCCACAAACAAACTGTTTAAGGTTTCCAGCGTGTCTTGTTCATGTTCATCCTCCTTGAACTTTGCGAATCTACTAGGAAAAGGTGGAGAAGAAACATTAGTAAAAATTGGAATCTCAAACGTTACCTCAGGTGCCGAAATACTCTTATTTGGATCATTGGCTTCATTATCCTCAAGAATAGAATCCATCTCTAATTTTGTTTCATCCTCATCTTGTTTCTCATTCTTCAAGGTCACAATAGTAGCATTCTCCTTTGGGTTAATCATCGTTTGGGCAGAGAGTTCTTCAGATCTTTGTGCTACCCATACCACCATACTACTAGCCAATAGGCTCATTTGCCTTTCCAAACTCTGGATACTTGCCCTTGTTTCCTGTTGAAATTGCAAAGTATTAGTAACAAGAGAATCGACAAGATCTTCTAAAGAAGTACCTGAGTTTTGAGTCATATGTAGTGGCTGAAAAAGATCTGGTTCTTGAGACCATGATTGATTAAATCTAGATGGATGAGTGTAATTGGCATAAGGATCTACTTCTTGGTAATTTTTTACGAGTAGCCATAATTAGTATGATCCCACCATCCCTCATGGTAAGTGTTTGAGTAATGATCATACTGTTGGTCTTGGAACACTTGATGGCCTTGACATCCTCCCATGGCCAATTGTTGAACTGGGGAGGTGAGATTGGCTTGTTGATTTTCCATGTTCATGTATGCCACCAACTCTTCAAGTGTTAGATTGCTCAATTCCATCGTTTCTTTTTTTTTTTTTTCAAAATTTGATAAGAAAAACTTGTATGTACAAGAAAATAGAACTAATTAGAACTGAAAATAAGAATAAACCAAGTAACAAATAAACTAAAGATAGCAACCCCCGGCAACGGCGCCAAAAATTTGATGCACCCAAAAGAGTGTATCTTATTTAACCTTGCACTAAAAAGATCAATTGTAAGTATAGTAGTTAGCAAGGGTCGAGTCCTCAGGGATTGGGTTTTAGTTTATAAGTTAATAGTTTAAAACTTAAATTCAAGAACAATAAAAGAAAAGGGTTTTTGAAGCCAGATTTAAACTAAAGTAAATAATAAGAATAAGATGCAAGGCGGTATAACCAGCCAATAAAAATATATATACTAAATTAGGCGGTATAACCAGCCAATAAAAATAAAACAAAGTTAATATACAAATTAGGCGGTATAACCAGCCAATAAAAATAAATATACTTTTTAAAAATAAGCAAACTAGAAAAGTAAGAAAACAAGTAAGTAAGAAGAATCAAATATGAAAAATATGGTTAAGGTTTCATTCTCCACCACTAGACATCATTAAGAATCAATTTCAGATCTATCAATATCAACCAACTATCGAAGTTAACAACCGTAGATAACAACAAGCTCTGTTATCCCAATCTTTCCTTAGTTTGTCGTTAAATAGAACAAGCTCTCTATTTAATCTCTAACCATTAAACAACCTAGAATAAGCTCTCTAAATTCAATTTAATGGCAGCTTTATGATGAGAAAGATAGGTTGATCTAAGCAACAAACACATAAGCTCGGATTGTTCAACTGAGGTTATGTTCCACTTTGCAATTATTGAAAACTTGACCATAATCATTAATCACAAATTGCCACTTATGAATAGGAAATCAAGACAATTACACGGATCAAGACTCCTAGACTAGCAATAGATAATTATCAAGATCTATCTAGTTGTACACCTAAATAAATCAAGACAACATCATGAACAATTCTTGTAGAAGAACATAAGCAACTTTGATAGAAAATTAATGATAGATAGAATCTGAAAATCAATCACAAAACATGTCTAGGGCTTTGAAATCACCCTTAACCAAATAGAAGTTTAGCCTAGCATAGGCATTATAAACATAAACATAAAATTAAAGAAAATCTAAGAAGAAAATAAAAGAAAGAAAGAAGAAGAGGAAGAATATTAATTATCCAACCTCTTGCTCTCTCTAAAGAAAAAGAAAACTAGAGAAAAGAAAGAAAACTAGAGAAAAGAAAGAAGAAGAAAACTTAGAGAATTTTATTAAAATGGCTAATATCCTACCTATGTACAATATGATCCCTTACAATCACCCAAGGCCCTCTATTTATACACATTTTGGAGGGCTAAATGACAAGAGACAAGCTTTACAAATTTCAAAGGTAGGTATAATAGGTGGGTGCATTTTCTAACAATTTTCGTCATACATGACGATTTTGATCAGCCAACTTGATGGTCGATTTTGTCAATTTTGCAGGCCTTATCTGATCACATGGTCTTCTAGAAAAATGTTACCCTATCAGTTACGGATCCATAGCCGTTGGAATCAGCTCATTTGCTGATGTGGATAAGCAGATATGGGCAAAATACGAAAACAGGTCAGCACAGACGTCATTGCACATCAGCCAACTTGATGGTCAATTTCGCTAGGGAAAACGACTCCGTTTCAAGAAGTGTAAAACATGAAAAAGATAGATATGCCTCTTAGCTTTGCACAGCTACAAATTTCAGCCTTATTGCTTCAGTGAAACGCGAGATATAGCTGATATGGCAAAATGTGTCGGAACTGGAACTGAACTGGATTTGCCCTTAATTCTAGTAATCTGAAATCACTCAAAGAAACTTGTGAAAAACACCAAAATACATAAAGATCATAAACACAATTAGACTAAATAATAATAACTCATATTTGACACAAAACAATAATAAAACATAACTAAAAACTATATAATTATACGAGTTATCATCATTTTCAAATTTATGGTTTCACCCATGCCTTCAATTTCCTTGGTTTCATCCAGATCATTTTCAAATTTATGGTTTCACATATGCCTTCAATTTCCTTGGTTTCATCCAGATCTCTTTCAATTTTATGGTTTCACCTATGCCTTCAATTTCCTTGGTTTCATCCAGATCTCTTTCAATTTTATGGTTTCACCCATGCCTTCAATTTCCTTGGTTTCATCCAGATCTCTTTCAATTTTATGGTTTCATCCATGCATTTCAATTTCCTTGATTTCATCCAGATCTCTTTAACTTCTGGTTTCATCCAGATCCTTTAATCTCTGGTTCCATCCAGATCCTTTTCAAATTTTTGGTTCCATCCAGATCATTTTCAATTTTTGGTTTCACCCATGCCTTTCAATTTCTGGTTTCATCCAGATCCTTTAATCTCTGGTTCAATTTTTGGTTTCACCCATGCCTTTCAATTTTTGGTTTCATCTAGATCCTTTAATCTCTGGTTCCCCGATATTCTTAAATTGAGGATTTTGGAGAGTCCTCTTTGCTAATGCTGCATGACAAACTTTACCAAGTACCATAAGCTCACGGCAACATTTATCGGTGACACTCTCAATTTTGAAGATACTTGTGAAGACCTCCATAATACAATTATGATCCATTTTGTTTTGATTTTCACAATCATTTGCCTTGATAATGTCATCTTCCTTGGCCGCTATGACAACTACACTCATTAGAACAAAATCACCAAGATGGAATAAACATTGAAGCTTGCCATTAGGGTTAGTAAGGATCTCTACTTTACTTCGATTGGTAAAATGTTTTTTCCAATGAAATTTACTAGCAAGAACAAGATTTATTTATAGGTAATCACAACAAAGGAGACATTACAATTGCAAGACAAAAGCAATTTATTACCTTTCGGTTTCAAGAGTTGATTTTACTCATTTTATAACCATAAATATTCTTAATGACATGAGTTATTAGTTTTTATTTATTAGCATTAATTTCTTTTTGCTAAGAACCATTAACTTTTTTTTTTTAGCTCAAAGAGTGAGAGTGAAATTTCAAATTAAAGTATTTAAAACAAAGCCTAGAGAAACAAATTTAGGGATTAACCCTCTAATATCTTACTAGAAAATAAGAGTTTTTTTTTTAAAAAAAAAAAAATAGAATTTCTGATTATGTTTTATTTAAATTAGTAAGACATGGAAAAAGCCTCTGAAATTTATCACTTTATTTAGGTAAGTCTTACATTTTTATTACACTTAAATAAACCCTTAACCTTTAATTTGTAACTAAATAAGCCCTTTACTTTTAATTTGTACCCAAATAAACCCTTAATCTCTAATTTATATCTAAATAAGCCCTGAATATAAATCAATCTTTCATTCGAAATAAGAACTGATTTGAGTACAAATTAAAAGATAAAAGCTTATTTGGGTACAATAAAAATATAGAAACTTACTTAAGAAAAATGAAATAGTTCAAAGGCTTTTTTAATATTGTAGCCAATTAATAACTTACATTAAAAAAATTGAATTAGAAAAAAACTCAATGATAATCACACACAAAAAGAAATTGTAGAAAACTAATTAGCTAAGATGTTGTTTGATAAACTGAAAATTAAATATTGAAAAATTAAGTACTGAATTTATGTTGTAAAAAATGTTTGGCATATTATTGAAAATTAAGTACTGAATATTATTATATTGTTTGATAACTGTAAATCTTAAATTTTAAAAATTATTCATTTCACAAATTTAATCTTATTAACATTAATATTTTATATTACTTTGATTGGTAAAATGTTTTTTCCAATGAAATTTACTAGTAAGAATAAGATTTATTTATAGGTAATCACAACAAAGGAGACATTACAATTGAAAGACGAAAGCAATTTATTACATTTCGGTTTCAAGAGTTGATTTTACTCATTTTATAACTACAAATATTCTTAATGACATGAGTTATCATTTTTTATTTATTAGCATTAATTTCTTTTTGCTAAGAACCATTACCTTTTTTTTTTAGCCCAAAGAGTGAGAGTAAAATTTTCAATTAAAGTATTTAAAACAAAGCCTAGAGAAACAAATTTAGGGATTAACCCCTTAATCTCTTACTAGAAAATAAGAGTTTTTTTAAAAAAAAAAAAATAGAATTTCTAATTATGTTTTATTTAAATTAGTAAGACATGAAAAAGCCTCTGAACTTTATCACTTTATTTAGGTAAGTCTTACATTTTTATTACACTTAAATAAACCCTTAACCTTTAATTTGTAACTAAATAAGTCCTTTACTTTAATCTGTACCCAAATAAACCCTTAATCTCTAATTTATTTCTAAATAAGCCCTGAATATAAATCAATCTTTTATTCGAAATATGAACTTATTTGAGTACAAATGAAAAGATAAAAGCTTATTTGGGTGCAATAAAAATATAGAAACTGACTTAAGAAAAATGAAATAGTTCAAAGGCTTTTTTAATATTTTAGCCAATTAATAACTTACATCGGAAAAATTGAATTAGAAAAAACTCAATGTCAATCACACACAAAAAGAAATTGTAGAAAACTAATTAGCTAAGATCTTGTTTGATAAACTGAAAATTAGATGTTGAAAAATTAAGTACTGAATTTTTAGTACTGAATTTATATTGTAAAAAATGTTGGGCATATTATTGAAAATTAAGTACTGAATAAAAATATATTGTTTGATAACTGTAAATCTTAAATTTTAAAAATTATTCATTTCACAAATTTAATCTTATTAACATTAATATTTTATATTATTTTGGATAGTTCTGGATAAAAATTAAAATGGATAATTTAAATATCTCATCTTTTGTAACAAAAAAAAAAGAGATAATTTAGTTTAAATATTAATTGTTTAATAAAATTGACTTAAAATGGATTATGTACCTACTTATCTCATTCAACACTTTTTTGTTAAAAACTTTTTGTGAAGTAAAGTTTAATATGGATTATCAAACACATTGAAAAAAAATTAAATGTTAAATTTTTTGTAATGCATTGAAATTTTTTAATGCTTTATCAAACATAACTACATTTACTTTCCATGATTAATTGTATGTACTGTTAATTTAGAGGAAACAAGCTTCCAAAGTAATACTTCTCAAGTTCTAATTCTCAATTTTGTAAGTATCTATGTGTTGAATTTAATAGCTATAGCTATTACATGTGCAATTTTTTTAATGTATTTGGCTCATTGATTGGTGTATATTAATCTTGTTCAAAGAGAAGAAGAAAAAAAATAAAGTGTAATTTATTTATTTGTTACAATTATAAATAGAATTTTCCATTACAATCAAATAACTTCTAATATATATATATATATATATAATTACATTCATAGAAATTAATAAACAAATTAAATAAGAAAAAAACAACAACATAAAATAAGATTAAACTCACACGTGGTGGGACTTGAGACTTAAAAGTGCAATTTGTTAGTTTTCCTTATTTTTTATTAAAATATATATATATATATATATATATATATATATATATATATATTAGTATAAGATTGGGATAATTTCATAATTGGCACTTGCAAAATGTTAAATATAAAATCAAAAGATAAAGGTATATAAGCAATGTCAAGTGCCTCGCCTTAATTGGATTCTATTGAGAGCTTTTAATTAAGTTTCTCATTTCTCCTTATATTTGTTCGTTCAAAGATTAACTTTTAGAACTAGATTGTACAAGATTTTCTTGAAAGGGAGGGTGTAAATCACTAATAAACTAGAGATTCAATGGAAATTAAAACATAATAGTAGGTAGAACTAGTAATTTTAGATACGATATATGAACATGATATGTTTAATAAACATGAAAAAAGTATAATAAATATGACACGACACGTTTAAACACGATTAACATGATTTACACGATACGTATTTAAGATTTTGACTATTTAATAATTTGTGTTATTGTTTATATTTATACGACTAATAAAAAGAACAAAACATAATATACATATATATATCAACTCTAACAGCTAAAGATTAAAGTAAATTAAAGAGTAGGAGGGTTATTGTTGCTAGTAATCATTAAATCTCAATGCATCAATTTTCTATTTTTAATTCAACTATTTTTTGTAATTTTATATTCCATTCTTAAATTGCAAGGTTTGCAATTTATAAATTACAAGTTACAAAGGTTATTGAAATATAATAACTTGTGCCTTATAATGTTCTATAAACTTTTTTTTTTTGAATGAATAAATCCAATCTTTAGGGAGACGAAGAGGGTGAAACATTATTGGCAATTAAAGCACAATTATTCCATATTTGAATACTTTTCGCCACAATTTTTGGTTCCCCGATATTCTTAAATTGAGGATTTCGGAGAGTCCTCTTTGCTAATGCAGCATGACAAACTTTACCAAGTACCATAAGCTCACGGCAACATTTATCGGTGACACTCCCAATTTTGAAGATACTTGTGAAGACCTCCATAATACAATTTTGATCCATTTTGGTTTTATTTTCACAATCATTTGCCTTGATAATGTCATCTTCCTTGGTAGCTATGACAACTCCACTCATTATGAACAAAATCACCAAGATGGAATAAACATTGAAGCTTGCCATTAGGGTTAGTAAGGATCTCTACTTTACTTTGATTGGTAAAATGTTTTTTCCAATGAAATTTACTAGCAAGAACAAGATTTATTTATAGGTAATCACAACAAAGGAGACATTACAATTGAAAGACAAAAGCAATTTATTACATTTCGGTTAAGAGTTGATTTTACTCATTTTATAACCACAAATATTCTTAATGACATGAGTTATTATTTTTTATTTATTAGCATTAATTTCTTTTTGCTAAGAACCATTAACTTTTTTTTTTTTAGCCCAAAGAGTGAGAGTGAAATTTTGAATTAAAGTATTTAAAACAAAGCCTAGAGAAACAAATTTAGGGATTAACCCCCTAATATCTTACTAGAAAATAAGAGTTTTTTTTTTTTATAAAAAAAAAATAGAATTTCTAATTATGTTTTATTTAAATTAGTAAGACATGAAAAAGCCTCTGAACTTTATCACTTTATTTAGGTAAGTTTACATTTTTATTACACTTAAATAAACCCTTAACCTTTAATTTGTAACTAAATAAGCCCTTAACTTTTAATTTGTACCCAAATAAACTCTTAATCTCTAATTTATATCTAAATAAGCCTTGAATATAAATCAATCTTTCATTCGAAATAAGAACTTATTTGAGTACAAATCAAAAGATAAAAGCTTATTTGGGTGCAATAAAAATATAGAAACTTACTTAAGAAAAATGAAATAGTTCAAAGGCTTTTTTAATATTTTAGCCAATTAATAACTTACATCGGAAAAATTGAATTAGAAAATACTCAATGTTAATCACACACAAAAAAAAAATTGTAGAAAACTAATTAGCTAAGATGTTGTTTGATAAACTGAAAATTAAATGTTGGAAAATTAAGTACTGAATTTTTAGTACTGAATTTATATTGTAAAAAATGTTTGGCATATTATTGAAAATTAAGTACTGAATATAATTATATTGTTTGATAACTGTAAATCTTAAATTTTAAAAATTATTCATTTCACAAATTTAATCTTATTAACATTAATATTTTATATTATTTTGGATAGTTCTGAATAAAAATGGATAATTTACATACCTCATCTTTTGTAACAAAAGAAAAAGAGATAATTTAGTTTAAATATTAATTGTTTAATAAAATTGACTTAAAATGGATTATGTACCTACTTATCTCATTCAACATTTTTTTGTTAAAAAAATTTTGTGAAGTAAAGTTTAATATGGATTATCAAACACATTGAAAAAAAATTACGTGTTAAATTTTTTGTAATGCATTGAAAATTTTTAATGCTTTATCAAACATAACTACATTTACTTTCCATGATTAATTGTATGTACTGTTAATTTAGAGGAAACAAGCTTCCAAAGTAATACTTCTCAAGTTCTAATTCTCAATTGTGTAAGTATCTATGTGTTGAATTTAATAGCTATAGCTATTACATGTGCAATTTTTTGAATGTATTTGGTTCATTGATTGGTGTATATTAATTTTGTTCAAAGAGAAGAAGCAAAAAAATAAAGTGTAATTTATTTATTTGTTACAATTATTGTAACATCCTGATCGGATAATCTATCTAAAATCCGACAGAGTTTACTTTCTATCTTAACTATAACCATCTTGCAAATAACACTCAGTTCATATCCTCAGCAAGCAATATTTCTCTATACAATTTATCACATTTATACATACATATTCAAACATTATCCATGATCAATCTATATTCAAACCAATACATATAGATTTATTGTCTCATAACTTCAAATATATACAAATCATCTAAAAGTAAACCTATCTTAGAAAGGTTTACTAAATAAGAGACATCAAAAGATCAAGACTTCTAGAAATTTAAGTATGATACCCACCACATCAATATACTATGTGAAGCAGAGAGTAGAGGAAGGTAGCAATATCGACACCTAATTGTAACCTGAAAATGAGAATACGAAAAGGTGAGATATATGAATATCTCAGTGAGTAGACAACTTTTAAAACATTTGAAAATTATGATGTTAACCTTTAAAACATAATAGACGTTTCCAAAATAAATAATAGTAAAACTATAATGAATAATTCGAAGATGTAGCGAAGTTTTAAAATGTATAACACTATTATAATACCAAATCAATGTATAAAATCTGTAAAGTAAATCAGGTTTCATATAATTGGGCTCCAACTTACTGTCATGCATAAGAATACATCCATGAAATAACCAGGTAATATCCATGTAGGCATACTAGTAGTCGGCTCCAAAGGCCAATATCACCATAAGACGCCCCAAAGGCATATGTCTCACTGTGATGTGCCCCCAAAAGGCTAATATAATGGGATAGGGACTCTGGAGGTGGCTCCCACCTCAAAGGCGTAGCATGCAGCTCCCGTATTCCGATCAAGGGTATAATCTCATACATAAAGTCAGGTGGAGCCAAAACCATGTATGTCAAAATCTATGTATACTCATATTTTATAAATCGTCCAACTTGCTCGATATAACATTTCTTAAAATACATGCACGTTAATAACAAAATCAATTCATATGTTTATATATCACAAATGTTTTTAATATGTAAAATAAATATCATACTAAATAAATTATAATTATAATTAAAGAAACTCCAGATAACTATAATTATAGTCTACTCATAGTCCTTGAGATGATCTCTCTATACACCTCGGTCTGAAACCTTAGGATCTTCAGGTGATGTTGGATCTACGTGACCTAGAGATTAACGATAATTAGTATCTATACATAATCAAGGCATTATACAATTATGGATGCAACTTAAGTCCCATTAATCTACCCCAAAGTCAATACTAATTTCTCATACTTGAGACAACATATCCTCAATTTTTAATATCATTTCCATAATCATTTTCTCTATAATTCAACTCCGTATTCATGTCCTTATCAAATTCCTTTCTAGTACTCCATGCCTTAGAGATTTCCATAATCCATAATCATCATTTAGTACTATATTCCTCTTAAGCAATGAATTCCTTACTATCAAGCTAGATTAGAAAAATCATAACTTGAGTTTGGTGAGGAATATTGAAGTGATTCAAATTGGTTTATCTCAGCCAATAAGTCTACTTTATGAAGAAAATAACTAACTTAGACAATTGGAACAAAATCTTGATCAAATTTGATAAATCACAAAACTATGCCAAAGTAGGGGTTAAAACAGGACATCCAAATTCACCAAATTTTATCTTTTTAACCGCTTATTAGTTTTGAGTGATTCAAAAACCAAAATTCTCGTATTGAAGTTTAATTTCTATGAAAAATATCAAAAAAATACAAACTCAACTGTGACGAACCCATAAAATCAGAACAGAAAGCATGCTCAATTCCCCTGTTTTGCTTTTTTCTTCCCATTTTCTTGTTCGTGCTTTCAAATCCTTTTAATTCTTATCAAAGAAGAGTAAAACTCATACTTATTAGATGGAATTTCAGACCTTAACATGTTTATGGAGCTAAGATCTTAACATATTCATGTAGAATATCTAGAGAAAAGGAAGAATTAGTTAAGAAACTAACCTTGAATGTGATTGTTGATGAGATTTTGGTGGAATTGTTTGAAGAAAATTTTGAGAGAATGAGAGGGGGGTTGGCCGGCTATCACTTGGATGAAGAAGAAAAATTTTTAGAAAATTTCAAGAGATAAGGATAATTTAAAAGATATTTTTCATTTTTTGTTATAATTGCACATTGGTCCCTCAACTTTTTATAAATAACCATTAAGCCCCTAAACTTTTTAATTTGTTCAATTTGATCCTTTCTTCTTTTATTTCCTTCACTTATAACTTCCTACCAATTTCCAAGTTTGCCCTTAAAATTTTTGAGGTTAGACTTTGCACGATCGTACATAACCTCGGTTGTTACAACCTACCCCCCTTAGAAAAAATTTCGTCCTCGAAATTTACTTACCAACTTGATTGAACAAGTGAGGATATTGAGTCCGCATATCTTCCTCCCTTTCCCATGTAGCTTCTTCATATGAATGATTCCTCCAAAGAACTTTCACTAATGGAATAGTCTTAGTCCTTAGAACTTGGTCCTTTCTATCCAAAATCTCAACCGATTGCTCTTCGTAAGTTAATTATTTCTCAATTTCCATAGGTAAGTCCTTCAATATATGTGAAGAATCAAAAATGTACTTTCGGAGCATAGAAACATGGAACACATTATGAATTCGTGACAATTCTTCCGGTAAGGCCAATCTATAAGCAACTGGGCCAATCCTTTCGATGATCTCATACGGCACTATATATCAAGGACCCAGCTTTCCTCGTCTTCCAAACCAGATTACTCTTTTCCAAGAGTCACTTTCAGAAACACCATATCACCAACTTCAAACTCTAAATCTTTTCTCTGGTTATCTACATAACTCTTTTGCCGACTTGAGCTATTTTTATCTTTTCCCGGATTACCTTTACTTTGTCTGCAGTCATCATAACAATTTCTGGACCTAGCAATTTCTTTTCATCTGTATCATCCCAACACACCGGAGTTCTGCACTTCCTTCCATACAAAGCTTCAAAAAGAGCCATGTCGATGCTGGACTGATAACTATTGTTATATGCAAACTCTACTAGAGGCAAGTGTTCATCCCAGTTTCCTTTAAGTTCCATAATATAAGATCTGAGCATATCTTCTAGAATTTGAATTGCCCATTTAGATTGTCCATCTGTTTGGGGATGAAAAGCGGTACTGAACTTGACTTTAGTGCCCATAGCATTATGCAAACTTGGCCAGAATCGAGATATGAATCGGGGGTCTCGATCAGATACAATAGATACTGGAGCACCATATAACCTAACAATGTCATTCACATAAAGTTTAGCCAGCCTTTCCATGGAAAAAGTCTTCTTGACGGGCAAAAGGTGAGCTGATTTTGTTAGACGATCAACAATCACCCAAATGCTGTCATAACCAAAATGCGTTCTTGGCAGTCCCAAAATGAAATCCATAGCAATATCTTCCCACTTCCATTGAGGAATAGGTAGGGGTTCAATTTCCCTGAAGGTTTTTGATGCTCGGCTTTAATTTGTTGGTATACCAAGCATCTAGAAACAAACTCAGCTATGTCATGTTTCATACCTTGCCACCAATAGTGTTCTCTTAAGGTTCGATACATTTTCACACTACCGGGATGCAACGCGTATGGTGCACTATGAGCTTCCTTCAAAATCACCTTTCGGAGTTCTTCATCCTGAGGCACACAAAGCCTATTTCTTATTATCAGTACATCATCATCCTTTATTTGAAAGTCAGTCCTCACGCCATCCCTTACTTCTTGTTTTAACTTTACCAACATAGGGTCATTATTCTGTGCTTCACGTATCCTATCAATATGCAACGGTTTAACCTTCAAGTAGGCTACTAGGAGATCATTCTCATCAATCATCAATTCCAAAGGTAAAGACTTCAACTCATTTTGTAAAGGTTTCTGAATCGCTCGGATATGAGCAAGAGAACTAAAAGACTTTCGACTAAGAGCATCGGCCACTACATTGGCCTTTCTTGGATGGTAGTCAATTACACAGTCATAATATTTTATCAATTCCAACCATCTTCTTTGCCTTAAATTCAGTTCCTTCTGATCCATCAGATATTTCAGACTCTTATGATCAGTGTAGATTGTAAATTTTTCTCCAAACAAATAATGCCTCCAAATTTTTAGTGCAAACACCACTGCCGCCAACTCTAGATCGTAGGTGGGATAGTTCTGCTCATGTTGTTTCAGTTGACGAGAAGCATAAGCTATCACTTTCCCATATTGCATCAAAACGTAACCTAAACATTGCCTTTAGGCATCATTGTATACCATAAAGCTTCCAGTCCCTGATTGTAGTGTAAGAACTGGTGCTATGGTCAATCTACGCTTGAGCTCTTGGAAAGCTTGCTCACATTCATCAGTCCACTCAAACTTAGCATGTTTCAGTGTTAGCCTCGACAAAGGAGAGGCAATCATGCAAAATCCTTCCACGAATCTTCGATAGTACCCTGCTAATCCGAGAAAGCTTCTAACTTTTGTGATATTCGTGGGTCTTTCCCAAGCAACTACAGCTTCTATATTTTTTGGATCTACAAAGATCCATTCCTTAGATACTACGAGACCAAGGAATACTACTTTGTCCAGCCATAATTTACACATGGAAAATTTAGCATAAAGTTGCTTTTCACGCATAGTCTGCAGCACTGTTCCCAAATGGCTTACATGATCATCCTCATTTCTGGAATAAACTAGGATGTCATCGATAATCACAATGACAAACTTATCTAAGTAGGGTCGGAACACCCTATTCATCAAATCCATAAAGACTGCAGGTGCGTTTGAAACACCCTGTCCGGATAATCTACCTAAAGTCTGGCAGAGTTTCTTTTCTATCTCAACTATAACCCTCCTGCAAATAACACTCAATTCATATCCTCAACCAGCAATATTTCTCAATACTATTATTACATATATCCATGCATATTCAAAAATTATCCATGATCAATTTACGCTCAAGTCAAAACATATTGATCTGTTGTCTCATATCTTCAAATATATATAATATATCTAGAAGTAAACCTATCTCAGCAAGGTTTACTAGATAAAAACATCAAGAGATCAAATCTTATAGAAATTTAGATATGATGCCCACCACGTCAATATACTCTTAAAGCGGAGAGTAGAGGAAGGCAGCAATCCTGACACCTAACTGTGAACTGAAAATGAGAAATAAGAAGAGGTGAGATATATGAATATCTCAATGAGTAGACAAGATTTAAAGCGTGTGAAAACTATAATGGTAACCTGTAAAGCATAATTGACATTTTCAAAATAAATAATAGTAAAACCATAATGAGTAATTCAAAGATGTACTGAAGTTTTCATATGTATAACAATATTATAATATTAAATCAATGTATAAAATCTGTAAAGTAAATCAGGTTACGTAAAGTTGGGCTCCAACTTACTGTCATGCATAAGAATACATCCAAGAAATAACTAGGCAATATCCATGTAGGCATACTAGTAGCCGGCCCCAAAGGCCAATACCACCATAGGATACCCCCAAGGCATATGTGTCGCTATGATGTGCCCCCAAAAGGCTAATATAAAGGGATAGGGACTCTGGAGGTGGCTCCCACCACAAAGGTGTAGCACGCAGCTCCCATACCCCAGTCTAATATCACGAAATTGGGACTCTGGAGGTAGCTCCCGCCACAAAGGCGTGGCACACAGCTCCCGTATTCTGATCAAGGGTATAATCTCATACATTAAGTCAGGTGGAGCCAAAACCATGTACGTCAAATTCTATGTATAATCATATTTCATAAATCAACCAACTTACTCGATATAATATTTCTTGAAATAAATGTACTTTAATAACAAATCAATTCATATGATTATATATCGTATATACCTTTAATACGTAAAATAAATATCATGCTAAAAAAATTATAATTATAATTATAATTAAAGAAATTTCAAATAACTATAGTTGTCGTCTACTCACAATCCTTGAGATGATCTCACTATACACCTCAATCTGAAACTTCGGGATCCACAGGTGACGTCGGATCTACGTGGCCTAGAGATTAACGATAATTAGTATCTATACATGCTCAAAGCATTACACAATTATGAATGCAACTTAAGTCCCATTAATCTATCCCATAGTCAATACTAATTTCTCATACTCAAAACAACATATCCTTAATTTTTAATATCATTTCCATAATCATTTTCTCCATAATTCAACTCCATATTCATGTCCTTATCAAATTCCTTTCTAGTACTCCATGCCTTAGATATTTTCATAATCCATAACCATCATTTAGTACTATATTTCTCTTAAGCAATAAATTCCTTACTATCAAGCTAGATTAGAAAATCATAACTTGAGTTTGGTAAGGAATTTTGAAGTGATTCCAATTGGTTTATTTCAATAAATAAGTCAAATTTATGAAGAAAATAACTAACTTAGACAATTAGAACAAAATCTTGATCATATTTGATAAATCCCGAAACTATGCCGAAATAAGGGTCAACACAGAACAGCCAACTTCACCGAATTTTATATTTTTAACCGCTTATCAGTTTTGGGTGATTCAAAAACCAAAATTCTCGTATGGAAGTATAATTTCTAGGAAAAATATCAAAAAAATAAAAACCCTACTGTGCCAAACCCAAAAAATCCGAACAGCAAGCATGCTCAACTTCCTCTGTTTTGCTTTTTCTTCCCATTTTCTTGTTCATGCTTTCAAATCCTTTTAATTCTTACCAAAGATGAGTAAAACTCATACTTAATAGATGGATTTCAGACCTTAACATGTTTATGGAGCTAATATCTTATCATGCTCAAGCAGAATATCTAAAGAAAAGGAATAATTTATCAAGAAACTATCCTTGGATGTGATTGTTGTTGAGATTTTAGTGGAATACTTGAAGAGAAATGTTGGAGGAGATGAAGAGAATTTGAGAGAATGAGAGGGGAGGGTGGCCGGCTAGCTCTTAAAGAAATGAAGTAAATTTTCTAGAAATTTCAAGATAATAAGATGACTAAAAGATATTTTAAACTTTTGGTATAATTTTCCATTGGTCCCTCAACTTTTTATAATAACCATTAAGCCCTTAAATTTTTTTTTTTAGTTTGTTCAATTTGATCCTTTCTTCTTTTAATTCCTTCACTTATAACTTCTTAGCAATTTCCAAGTTTGTCCTTAAAATTTTCGGGATTTAACTTTACATGATTGTACGTAACCTTGGTTGTTACAGCGTTAGTTAGCCCAAAAGGTATAACTAAGAATTCATAATGACCATATCGAGTTCTAAAAGCAGTCTTTGGAATATCAGATTCTTTAATCTTCAATTGATGATAACCCGACCTTAGGTCTATTTTGGAGAATACACTTGCACCCTGCAACTGATCAAACAAGTCATCAATCCTTAGCAAAGGATACTTGTTTTTAATGGTGACCTTGTTCAGTTGCGGGTAGTCGATGCACAACCATAAGGTTCCATCCTTTTTCTTTACAAACAAAACTGGTGCTCCCTACAGTGAGGCACTAGGTCGAATGAAACCTCTGTCAACTAGGTCTTGCAACTGCACTTTCAATTCCTTTAGCTCCGAAGGTGCCATTCTATAGGGTGCCTGAGAATTAGGAGTACTACCAGGGATTAAGTCGATAGTAAATTCCAATTCCTTGTCAGGAGGTAAACCGATCAATTCTTCAGGAAACTCTTTGACCACAGGTATGGTTTCCAACTTTGCCTCATGTATGTCCTTGTTAATCACATAAGCAAGGTAAGCAGAATATCCTTTCTGCAAGCATCTATTGGCTACCATCGTAGAGATAAAGCAAGAAGGTAAAACTTTCCTTTCTCCTTGAAAGGTGAACTCCAAGTCTCCTGACTTCTTAAATGTCACAGTTTTGGAAAAGCAATCTATCACAGCATTATGCTTAAACAACCAATCCATTCCCTGAATCACATCAAAAACATACATCCCAAATGGAAACAGGTCAACTGGTAATTCATGCTACTGAACCATAACGATACAACCCGGATAAACCACATCAATCTTCAAAATTTCCCCCATTGGGGTACTAATGACCATAGGAATGTCTAACCTCCTAGACTCTCTACCCAAATGCATGACATATGAATTAGCAACGAAAGAATGAGTTGCACCCGGATCTATTAAGATTCTAGCATTTGCCTTAGAAACTGAGAGAATACCTGTAACCACTTCAGGAGTAGCCTAAGCCTGTTGTTAGGTCAGCATAAATTCTGGCTGCAGTTTGGGGTCTGTCAGGCTGTCTAATCTGTTGAGGACTAGTAGATGAACCAACTTGATATTGTGCCCCAGTTCTATCTCTAACTGCTGTCGATGGAGGTGTAGCAATAGGTTGGGTCCTTTCCCTTTGACCCACTGATAATTGACTGGTAGCTCCCTTGCTCTCTTGCTTGGGACAATCTTGTTTCATGTGTCCCTGTTCTTTGCAATAAAAACATACAACCTGTAGTCTCCAACATTCACCAAGATGATTCCTCCCACAATGAGGACACTGAGAATAAGTCGAGGTCCAAGGTCCTCCTGACCTCCCAGGCAGTGATCTATTCTACTATTGAGGTCCGGTGGTAGGTCTAGTAGAAGCACTACTAAAAGGTTTTCTGTCTGATCCCCCTTAAAATCTCGAGGGTTTGTAACTGCTGGTACTGCTCTCTAAGTAACTTTTCTTAGGCCTCACGTCCTCACTAGAGGACTGCCATTTTCTTTTTCTAAACTTCTCTTCTCTATCTTTCATTTCTTTCAAATTTTGTTCAGCTTTGATTGCCATGTTGACCCATTTATTAAAGTCATATGTATCCAAGGTCGTCAGCCTATCTCGAATACTAACATGTAACCCGTCTTGGAATTTCTTGCATCTGTCAACATCGTTGGCTACTATTGATGGAGCAAATTTTGATAGTTCACTAAATTTATGCTCATACTCTGCTACTGACATACTACCCTGCTTTAGATTCATAAACTCAGTCCATTTTTTTCCCGCAAAGCCTGAGAATAGTATTTTTCCTCAAACTCTCTTTGAAAGTCTACCCAGGTTATGGCAGGACGTCCAGCATACCTTTGCACTGTAGTTTCTCACCATGCGTGTGCATGATCTTCCAAGAATTGCACCGCACATGGTAACCTCATGGGTTTGGAAATCTGAAGAGTAATGGAAGTAGTCTCAATTTTTTGTAGCCATGTCTAAGCTAAGTCTGATTCCAAACATCCCATAAAAATCTTGCAACCCATATTCTTCAGGTCTTTACAGTAATCAACTATCCTCTTTTCAGTAGGAGCAGTCAACACGGGAATTACTCTTGCCAAGGCCGCAACTGCCTCAGCTAAATTAAGGTCAGCTACTGGGGGTGTCGCTAGGGGTGCAGCAATAGAAGATGAACCAGCAGCTGAAGCTTGGGCTCCAACTTGCTCATCAATATTCTCATTTCTATTCCTATCCCTATTTTGGGGTAGGGGACTGATTCTAGGACTTCCTTTTCGACGTGGTGGCATTGTGTCTAATTTCTTGCACAAGTGACAATCTTTTAATACATCAACAAACAGTTCTTAAGTCTACAGGACCTATAACCTTGCTCTGATACCAAATTGTAACACCCTGTCCGGATAATCTACCTAAAATCCGGCAGAGTTTCTTTTCTATCTTAACTATAACCATCCTACAAATAACACTCAGTTCATATCCTCAACAAGCAATATTTCTCAATACCATTTATCGCATTTATACATACATATTCAAACATTATCCATGATCAATCTATATTCAAACCAATACATATTGATTTATTGTCTCATAACTTCAAATATATACAAATCATCTAAAAGTAAACTTATCTCAGAAAGGTTTACTAAATAAGAGACATCAAAAGATCAAGACTTCTAGAAATTTAAGTATGATGCCCACCACGTCAATATACTATTTGAAGCGGAGAGTAGAGGAAGGCAGCAATCTTGACACCTAACTGTAACCTGAAAATGAGAATATGAAAAGGTAAGATATATGAATATCTCAGTGAGTAGAAAACTTTTAAAACATTTGAAAATTATAATGTTAACCTTTAAAACATAATAGACGTTTCCAAAATAAATAATAGTAAAACTATAATGAATAATTCGAAGATGTAGCGAAGTTTTCAAATGTATGACAGTATTATAGTACCAAATCAATGTATAAAATCTGTAAAGTAAATCAGGTTTCATATAATTGGGCTTTAACTTACTGTCATGCATAAGAATACATCCATGAAATAACTAGGTAATATCCATGTAGGTATACTAGTAGCTAGCTCCAAAGGCCAATATCACCAGAAGACGCCCCAAAGGCATATGTGTCACTATGATGTGCCCCCAAAAGGCTAATATAATGGGATAGGGACTTTGGAGGTGGCTCCTACCACAAAGGCGCAGCACGTAGCTCCCATACCCCAATCTAATATCACGGAATTGGGACTCTGGAGGTGGCTCCCACCACAAAGGCGTAGTACGCAGCTCCCGTATTCCGATCAAGAGTATAATCTCATACATAAGTCAGGTGGAGCCAAAACCATGTATGTCAAAATCTATGTATAATCATATTTTATAAATCTTTCAACTTGCTCGATATAACATTTCTTAAAATACATGCACGTTAATAACAAAATCAATTCATATGTTTATATATCACATATGTTTTTAATATGTAAAATAAATATCATACTAAATAAATTATAATTATAATTAAAGAAACTCCATATAACTATAATTATAGTCTACTCACAGTCCTTGAAATGATCTCTTTATACACTTCGGTCTGAAACCTCGGGATCTTCAGGTGATGTTGGATCTACGTGACCTAGAGATTAACAATAATTAGTATCTATACATACTCAAGGCATTATACAATTATGGATGCAACTTAAGTCCCATTAATCTACCCCAATGTCAATACTAATTTCTCATACTTGAGACAACATATCCTCAATTTTTAATATCATTTCCATAATCATTTTATCCATAATTCAACTACATATTCATGTCCTTATCAAATTCCTTTCTAGTACTCCATGCCTTAGAGATTTCCATAATCTATAATCATCATTTAGTACTATATTACTCTTAAGCAATGAATTCCTTACTATCAAGCTAGATTAGAAAAATCATAACTTGAGTTTGGTAAGGAATCTTGAAGTGATTCCAATTGGTTTATCTCAGCCAGTAAGTCTAATTTATGAAGAAAATAACTAACTTATACAATTAGAACAAATCTTGATCAAATTTGATAAATCCCGAAACTATGCCAAAACAGTAGGACAGCCAACTTCTCCGAATTTTATCTTTTTAACCGCTTATCGGTTTTGAGTGATTCAAAAACCAAGATTCTCATATTGAAGTCTATTTTCTGGGGAAAATGTCAAAAAAAATACAAACCCATCTATGTCGAACCCAACAAATCAGAACAGAAAGCATGTTCAATTCCTTTGTTTTGCTTTTTTCTTCCCATTTTCTTGTTCGTGCTTTCAAATCCTTTTAAGTCTTACCAAAGGAGAGTAAAAATCATACTTAATAGATGGAATTTCAAACCTTAACATGTTTATGGAGCTAAGATCTTAACATAGTCATGTAGAATATCTAGAGAAAAGGAAGAATTCATTAAGAAACTAACCTTGGAAGTGATTGTTGATGAAATTTTGGTAGAATTGTTTGAAGAAAATTTTTGAGAGAATGAGAGGGGGATTGGCCGGCTATCACTTGGATGAAGAAGAAAAATTTCTAGAAAATTTCAAGAGATAAGGGTAATTTAAAAGATATTTTTCAATTTTTGGAATAATTGCACATTGGTCCCTCAACTTTTTATAAATAACCATTAAGCCCCAAAACTTTTTAATTTGTTCAAATTGGTCCTTTCTTCTTTTATTTCCTTCACTTATAACTTCCTACCAATTTTCAAGTTTTCCTTTAAAATTTTTGAGATTTGACTTTGCACGATCGTACGTAACCTCGGTTGTTATAATTATAAATAGAATTTTCCATTACAATCATATAACTTCTAATATATATATATAATTACGTTCATAGAAATTAATAAACAAATTAAATAAAAAAACAACATAAAATAAGATTAAACTCACACGTGGTGGGACTTGAGACTTAAAAGTGCAATTTGTTAGTTTTCCTTATTTTTTATTAAAAAAATTATTAGTATAAGATTGGGATAATTACATAATTGGCACTTGCAAAATGTTAAATATAAAATCAAAAGATAAAGGTATATAAGCAATGTCAAGCGCCTAACTTTAACTAGATTCTATTGAGAGCTTTTAAATAAGTTTCTCATTTCTCCTTATAATTATTCGTTCAAAGATTAACTTTTAGAACTAGATTGTACTAGATTTTTCTTGAAAGGGTGGGTGTAAATCACTGATAAACTAGAGACTCAATGGAAATTAAAACATAATAGTAGGTAGAACTAGTAATTTTTGATACGATATATGAACATGATATGTTTAAGAAACATGAAAAAAGAATAATAAATATGACACGACACGTTTAAACACGATTAACATGATTTACACGATACGTATTTAAGATTTTGACTATTTAATAATTTGTGTTATTGTTTATATTTATACGACTAATAAAAAGCACAAAACATGATATACATATATATATATATATATATCAACTCTAACAGCTAAAGATTAAAGTAAATTACAGAGTGTGAGGGTTATTGTTGCTAGTAATCATCATATCTCAATGCATCAATTTTCTATTTTTAATTCAACAATTTTTTGTAATTTTATATTCCATTCATAAATTGCAAGGTTTGCAATTTAGAAAATACAAGTTACAAAGGTTATTGAAATATAATAACTTGTGCCTTATAATGTTCTATAAACTTTTTTTTTGAAAGAATAAATCCAATCTTTAAGGAGACGAAGAGGGTGAAAGATTATTGGCAATTAAAGCACAATTATTCCATATTTGGATACTTTTCGCCACAATTTTTGGTTCCCCGATATTCTTAAATTGAGGATTTTGGAGAGTCCTCTTTGCTAATGCAGCATGACAAACTTTACCAAGTACCATAAGCTCACGGCAACATTTATCGGTGACACTCCCAATTTTGAAGATACTTGTGAAGACCTCCATAATACAATTTTGATCCATTTTGGTTTTATTTTCACAATCATTTGCCTTGATAATGTCATCTTCCTTGGTAGCTATGACAACTCCACTCATTATGAACAAAATCACCAAGATGGAATAAACATTGAAGCTTGCCATTAGGGTTAGTAAGGATCTCTACTTACTTTGAATGGTAAAATGTTTTTTCCAATGAAATTTACTAGCAAGAACAAGATTTATTTATAGGTAATTACAACAAATGAGACATTACAAATGAAAGACAAAAGCAATTTATTACATTTCGGTTTCAAGAGTTGATTTTACTCATTTTATAACCACAAATATTCTCAATGACATGAGTTATTATTTTTTATTTATTAGCATTAATTTCTTTTTGCTAAGAACCATTAACTTTTTTTTTTTTAGCCCAAAGAGTGAGAGTGAAATTTTGAATTAAAGTATTTGAAACAAAGCCTAGAGAAACAAATTTAGGGATTAATCCCTAATATCTTACTAGAAAATAAGAGTTTTTTGTTTATAAAAAAAAATAGAATTTCTAATTATGTTTTATTTAAATTAGTAAGACATGAAAAAGCCTCTGAACTTTATCACTTTATTAAGGTAAGTCATACAATTTTATTACACTTAAATAAACCCTTAACCTTTAATTTGTTAATAAATAAGCCCTTAATTTTTAATTTGTACCCAAATAAACCCTTCATCTCTAAATTATATCTAAATAAGCCATGAATATAAATCAATCTTTCATTCGAAATAAGAACTTATTTGAGTACAAATCAAAAGATAAAAACTTATTTGGGTACAATAATAATATAGAACCATACTTAAGAAAAATGAAATAGTTCAAAGGCTTTTTTTTAATATTTTTGCCAATTAATAACTTACATCGAAAAAGTTGAATTAGGAAAAACTCAAAGTTAATCACACACAAAAAGAAATTGTAGAAAACTAACTAGCTAAGATGTTGTTTGGTAAACTAAAAATTAATTGTTGAAAAATTAAGTAATGAACTTATATTGTAAAAAATGTTTGGCATATTATTGAAAATTAAGTAATGAATATAATTATATTGTTTGATAACTGTAAATATTAAATTTTAAAAATTATTCATTTCACAAATTTAATCTTATTAACATTAATATTTTATATTATTTTGGATAGTTCTTGATAAAAATTAAAATGGATAATTTAAATAGCACATCTTTTGTAACCAAAAAAAAAAAGAAATAATTTAGTTTAAATATTAATTGTTTAATAAAATTGACTTAAAATGGATTATGTACCTACTTATCTCATTCAACACTTTTTTGTTAAAAACTTTTTGTGAAGTAAAATTTAATATGGATTATCAAACACATTGAAAAAAATTAAATGTTAAATTTTTTGTAATGCATTGAAATTTTTTAATGCTTTATCAAACATAACTGCATTTACTTTCCATGATTAATTGTATGTACTGTTAATTTAGAGGAAACAAGCTTCCAAAGTAATACTTCTCAAGTTCTAATTCTCAATTGTGTAAGTATCTATGTGTTGAATTTAATAGCTATAGCTATTACATGTGCAATTTTTTGAATGTATTTGGTTCATTGATTGGTGTATATTAATCTTGTTCAAAGAGAAGAAGAAAAAAATAAAGTGTAATTTATTTATTTGTTACATTTATAAATAGAATTTTCCAGTACAATCAAATAACTTCTGATATATATATATATATATATATATAATTGCCTTCATAGAAATTAATAAACAAATAAAATAAAAAACAACAGCACAAAATAAGATTAAACACACACGTGATGGGACTTGAGACTTAAAAGTGCAATTTGTTAGTTTACCATTTTTTTTATTTAAAAAAAAATTATTAGTATAAGATTGGGATAATTACATAATTGGCACTTGCAAAATGTTAAATATAAAATCAAAAGATAAAGGTATATAAGCAATGTCAAGTGCTTAACCTTAATTAGATTCTATTGAGAGCTTTTAATTAAGTTTCTCATTTCTCCTTATAATTATTCGTTCAAAGATTAACTTTTAGAACTAGATTGTACTAGATTTTCTTGAAAGGGTGGGTGTAAATCACTAATAAACAAGAGATTAAATGGAAATTAAAAATAATAGTAGGTAGAACTAGTAATTTTAGATACGATATATGAACATGATATGTTTAATAAACACGAAAAAAGTATAATAAATATAACACGACACGTTTAAACACGATTGACATGATTTACACGATACGTATTTAAGATTTTGACTATTTAATAATTTGTGTTATTGTTTATATTTATCCGACTAATAAAAAGCACAAAACATAATATATATATATATATATATATATATATATATCAACTCTAACAGCTAAAGATTAAAGTAAATTAAAGGGTGGGAGGGTTATTGTTGCTAGTAATCATTATATCTCAATGCATCAATTTTCTATTTTTAATTCAACTATTTTTTGTAATTTTATATTCCATTCTTAAATTGCAAGGTTTGCAATTTAGAAATTACAAGTTACAAAGGTTATTGAAATATAATAACTTGTGCCTTATAATGTTCTATAAACTTTTTTTTTTGAATGAATAAATCCAATCTTTAGGGAGACGAAGAGGGTGAAACATTATTGGCGATTAAAGCACAATTATTCCATATTTGGATGCTTTTCGCCACAATTTTCGGTTCCCCGATATTCTTAAATTGAGGATTTTGGAGAGTCCTCTTTGCTAATGCTGCATGACAAACTTTACCAAGTACCATAAGCTCACGGCAACATTTATCGGTGACACTCCCAATTTTGAAGATACTTGTGAAGACCTCCATAATACAATTATGATCCATTTTGTTTTGATTTTCACAATCATTTGCCTTGATAATGTCATCTTCCTTGGTAGCTATGACAACTCCACTCATTATGAACAAAATCACCAAGATGGAATAAACATTGAAGCTTGCCATTAGGGTTAGTAAGGATCTCTACTTTACTTCGATTTGTAAAATGTTTTTTCCAATGAAATTTACTAGCAAGAACAAGATTTATTTATAGGTAATCACAACAAAGGAGACATTACAGTTGCAAACAAAAGCAATTTATTACATTTCGGTTTCAAGAGTTGATTTTACTCATTTTATAACCACAAATATTCTTAATGACATGAGTTTTTTTTTTATTAGCATTAATTTCTTTTTGCTCAGAACCATTAACTTTTTCTTAGTCCAAAGAGTGAGAGTGAAATTTTGAATTATAGTATTTAAAACAAAGCCTAGAGAAACTAATTTAGGGATGAACCGCCTAATATCTTAATAGAAAACAAGAGTTTTTTTTTTTTTAAATTAAGAATTTCTTATTATGTTTTATTTAAATTAGTAAGACTAAAACAACGAAAAAGCCTCTGAACTTTATCATTTCATTTAGGTAAGTCATACATTTTTATTACACTTAAATAAACCCTTAACCTTTAATTTGTAACTAAATAATCCCTTAACTTTTAATTTGTACCCAAATAAACCCTTAATCTCTAATTTATATCTAAATAAGCCCTGAATATAAATCAATCTTTCATTCGAAATAAGAACTTATTTGAGTACAAATCAAAAGATAAAAGCTTATTTGGGGACAATAAAAATATAGAAACTTACTTAAGAAAAATGAAATAGTTCAAAGGCTTTTTTAATATTTTAGCCAATTAATAACTTACATCGAAAAAATTGAATTATAAAAAACTCAATGTTAATCACACCCAAAAAGAAATTTTAGAAAACTAATTAGCAAAGATGTTGTTTGATAGACTGAAAATTAAATGTTGAAAAATTAAGTACTGAATTTTTAGTACTGAATTTATATTGTAAGAAATGTTTGGCATATTATTGAAAATTAAGTACTGAATATAATTATATTGTTTGATAACTGTAAATCTTAAATTTTAAAAATTATTCATTTCACAAATTTAATCTTATTAACATTAATATTTTATATTATTTTGGATAGTTCTGGATAAAAATTAAATTGCATAATTTAAATATCTCATCTTTTATAACAAAAAAAGAGATAATTTAGTTTAAATATTAATTGTTTAATAAAATTGACTTAAAATGGATTACGTACCTACTTATCTCATTCAACACTTTTCTGTTAAAAAAATTTTGTGAAGTAAAATTTAATATGGATTATCAAACACATTGAAAAAAATTAAATGTTAAATTTTTTGTAATGCATTGAAAATTTTTAATGCTTTATCAAACATAACTACATTTACTTTCCATGATTAATTGTATGTACTGTTAATTTAGAGGAAACAAGCTTCCAAAGTAATACTTCTCAAGTTCTAATTCTTAAATGTGTAAGTATCTATGTGTTGAATTTAATAGCTATAGCTATTACATGTGCAATTTTTTGAATGTATTTGGTTCATTGATTGGTGTATATTAATCTTGTTCAAAGAGAAGAAGAAAAAAATAAAGTGTAATTTATTTAACTGTTACAATTATAAATAGAATTTCCATTACAATCAAATAACTTCTAATATATATATATATATATATATATATATATATATATAACTACATTCATAGAAATTAATAAACAAATTAAATACAAAAACAACAACATAAAATAAGATTAAACTCACACGTGGTGGGACTTGAGACTTAAAAGTGCAATTTGTTAGTTTTCCTTATTTTTTATTAAAAAAAAAAAATTTATTAGTATAAGATTGGGATAATTTCATAATTGGCACTTGCAAAATGTTAAATATAAAATCAAAAGATAAAGGTTTATAAGCAATGTCAAGTGCCTCATCTTAAATAGATTCTATTGAGAGCTTTTAATTAAGTTTCTCCTTTCTCCTTATAATTATTCGGTCAAAGATTAACTTTTAGAACTAGATTGAACTAGATTTTCTTGAAAGGGTGGGTGTAAATCACTAATAAACTAGAGATTCAATGGAAATTAAAACATAATATTAGGTAGAACTAGTAATTTTAGATTCGATATATGAACATGATATGTTTAATAAACACGAAAAAAGTATAATAAATATGACACAACACGTTTAAACACTATTTGTAGACACCTAATTTTGTCCGGACCACTAAAATAGGTATGATTTCTTCCTAAATTGATGTTTCGTAGTGTAAAAAGATTTTTTTCATCCTGCAGGTGGTACTCTGAGACTTAGTTTAAGAGGGCGAGCATAAAAAGTCAAACTTGAAAAAAGTCAACCCCAAAAAAAGTCAATCTCGAAAAAGTCATCCCCAGTAAGTCAACTACTGAAAAAGTCAAGCCACTTTCAAAATCAAGATTTAAGTTCAATTGAAAAATGGCGAAAGAATTTTGATAATCCGAGGTCTACATTGAAAGATATGGAGTTCGGAAGTTGGGATTTGGAGATTCAGTAGAAAGAAAACCCTAATCCGAGAACTTTGGGGAAAAGTGCTTAAACGATCAAATTGGTCGAAATTGAAGGTTCCAAATGAAATATAAGCACTGACTACGGGTAATGGAGAAGTCACTTGCAAGAAAAACCAAAAGAAAAGTCAATCCGGGAAAAAACCGAGAATTAGGGTTTTTAGTGGATTTCGGTAAAATCGGGAAGAATCACAGAAATGGCCCGACTTGGTAAGACCAAAGCCCCCAATGGATGAAGAATGATTAAAAAAGGATAGCCCAAGGCTCAGCTTGAAGAAAATCTGAAAATCGAACTTGTTTTGAGCAAAACCGGGTTTCGGAGGCAAAAGGGCAAAATTGGAAAATTAGGGAAAATAGCAAATGGACTCCGAAAATTCTGAAAATTTGTCAATCTCATTCTTAAATCATTTGAAATATATTGGTAAAATAAAATCTTGATTCGGAGTTCGTTTGCAAAATGGCCAAATCCCGGGCTTTTTATGTAGTAATTCAAAAAGGAAAATCCCGAAAAAATAGCAAATTAGCTCCAAATCTTCTAAAATTTTGCAAATCTAATTTTTTAAATTATTTGGAAGATATTGGAAAAATAAAATTTTGATTCGGAGTTCGTTTGCAAAATGGCGAAATCCCGGGCCTCCTATGCAATAATTCAAGAAGATAAATCCTGGAAAAATAGCAAATGAGCTCCAAAAATTCTGAAATTTTGTAAATATCATTTTTAAATTATTTGAAAGAGATTGGTAAAATAAAATCTTGATTCGGAGTTCGTTTGCAAAATGGCCAAATCTCGGGCCTCCTACACAATAATTCAAGAAGATAAATCCCGGAAAAATAGCAAATGAGCTCCATTCTGAAATTTTGCAAATCTATTTTTAAATTATTTGGAAGAGATTGGCGACAGAAAATCTTGATTCGGAGTTCGTTTGCAAAATGGCCAAATCCCGAGCTCCTATGTAGTAATTCAAGCCGATAAATCCCCAAAAAATAGCAAATGAGCTCCAAAAATTATGAAAACTTCCAGATCACACTTTTTAATTATTTTGAAGAGATTGGTGAAGAAAAATCTTGATTTGGAGCTCGTTTAAAAAATGGTAAATCGTAGGGGCATAAAAGGGCATTTCTGGAAGAAAAAATCCAAATAAATAGCAAACGGACTCGGATAATTTTGAAAACTTCCAGAACTCAATATTTTATTATTTTGTATGTATTATGAGAAGAAAATTTGAATTTGGAGTCCGTTTGATATTTATTCGCATCCGGGGGGCAAAACGGTCATTTCACCTAAGCAATCGAAAAAGGCTTTTTTGGGCCTTTCAAAAAATCAGAGTTGGGCTGGAAAAGAGAAGTGTTGGCCTGCCCAAGCCCAAAGGAAGGAGGAAGCTTCTGATTTTTCAATCAAATGGCTAAAAATCAAGAGTTAGTTAGAGATTCTCTTTGATCAAGCCATGGTGATTAAGCCACATAGGCCAAGAGAGATGTCAACATTATTCTTGAACAGCTGTAATTTGAGAGAGCTGAGATGCTAATCTAAAGGTGGTAATTTCATGATTTTTCACCTTGAATTATTAGCCATTTGATGGAAAATTGGTTACAAGAAAAATGACAACACCTTCAGGGGATATAAGGGGCCATTCGGCCAGCCTTGAGAGGGAGGGCAGAAAATTCATTTTTTCATTTCATTTTGGCTGAGTTCTTTGAGGTTTTACTTGTTTTTTCTCTCCTTGGTTGAAAGCAAAAAAGAAAAGTTTAGAAAAGAAAGGAAAGTTTGAAGAGAAAAGCTTGAAATATTAGCTTCTTGAGGTTGCTCTTGAGCACCAACTCTTGCACTTTCTTGATTTTCCATTCCTGTTTTTGCTATTTTGATTATTATTTGGTGAGTTTCTATTTTAAATAAATGTTTTTTATTGTTCTTCTTAAGTTCTTCCTTCATCTCTTTCTTAAGTATATTTTTTACATTTTATTTTTACAATAAACTCACCTTGGCCAAATGGCCTACATTATTTATTTAAGTTGTTGTTTTGGGTTTATTTTGCCATATTGTTTATGTTATTTTCTTTGATTTTGATGTTTTAAATGTTATGTTACTTCATATTCTTGAGTTATATTTTAATTTGGTTGCTTTGTTTGTTGCCATTTATGTTTTAAATATCATGTTTTTGCATTTTTAATTTTTTGTTTTCATGATGTTTAAATTTGAGCATGTTTTAGATTTAGTATATTAAGTGTTTGTGAAAATGCTTGTGTGGTCTTTGCATGATTTGAGTTTTATATCTTAGTTGAGCATGTTTTAGATTTAGTATATTAAGTGTTTGTGAAAATGCTTGTGTGGTTTTTGCATGGTTTAAGTGTTATATTTTAGTTGAGCATGTTAGTATACCAAGTATTTGTGAAAATGCCATGCTTGTTGGAGCTTGAGGCCATTTGGCTACTCCATGTGTTTTGCATTGTGTGATGCATTTTTGCCATGTTAGTTGGTAGGTTTTTGCATTTGCATGACATTTAATTTAGTTTTGCATGCTAGTATACCAAGTGTTTGTGAAAATGCCATGTTTGCTAGTTACATTATGCTATTCGGCCACCCTTGGAATTTTTGCATTTTATGTGCATTCTTGCCATGTTAGTTGATAGGTTAGCATTTGCATGATATTTGGTTGAGTTTTTGGTTTAAGCATGCTTTGTGTTTGTGAAAATACCATGCATATTTTAGTTATTAAGTTAGGTTTATTTTCCATGCATGTTCATGCACTCTAGGTCTAGGTTACATTAAATGCCATGCAAGTTCATTTAGGTCTAGGTCACTTCATGAATGCCATGCATTGTTTTCATGACATTTAGGTTTAAATCCATGCATTTCATGCATTATGTTTGCTGTATTGTTTCATGCATTTCATGTTCATGCCACTTGAATAATGACTTGAGCCAATTAATGGTTCAAAGTCATGCTCTCTTGAGCACACTTGTGGAAAATTAAGTTTGTCAAGTTGATTATTCTACCTTTGTGATTTTTTTTACTTAGCCAATTTTTATCTAACTTTCAAAAAAGTCCTAGCTACTGTTTGTAACTCATTTTATGAGTTTCAAATATTTTTACTTTGATTTTTAAATGATTTTATCAAAGGAAAAATGTGTTTTGGCAAAGCAGTTTTTTTTTTTCATCCAAAACTCGTACATTTCTAATTTTTCTGGGAATTCATCTTTGATTAGAAAATTAAGTTGATTTTTTCCCGTGTATTTTTACATGTCCTGAGTCTCCAGTATTTTTTTAGAATTTTTTGAATTTTTAAAAATAGGGTAAAAAATCGTGGCTTAAAACTGGACAATAGAGTCAGAATTGAATTTAAAGAAAATTTATTTTTCTGTTTTGGTTAAGTTACTTAGAGTGGGCTGATTAGGAGGGTTAGCTACTGACTTAGGGTAGTTTCTAAGCCTTTTTAAACTCTAAATATGGTTTTTCAAGTCTCGGGTTAAGGGTAGTCAAGTCCGGATTTTTAAACTTAGGAAATTAGAGCCATTTTAAAAAAAAAGATTTAGCCCAGTTTTTACTTTTAATTCAAGCTTTTTCAAAGTTGTTTTCAAACAATCACAAAGCATTTTGGTTTTAGAATATTTAATTTGACATATTTTTCTAAGGTAGCCGGATATCTTTTTAGATATACGGATTTCCTTAATTAAAGGAAAAAAATACATTTCATGCATTGCATTTTTCATATTCATGCATTTTATATAATATGAGATTCTTGCTATAATAATTTCTATGATATTGTTATTATTTTGATTTATATTTTTTTGATATTATATGGTTTTGAATATGGTTTTGAATATTTCATGATATCATATGCTTTTATTTAGTTATTTTTATTTAGCATATACTATGTTCATGCATCATTATTTTTATATTCATGCATATTATATGATAGCATTATTTTATTCCATGTTATTTAAATTATATGCCATATCATTCATATTTGTCATGTCATTTAAATTATTTCATTTCATTTAGGATATATTATATCATCTAGAATATTTTATTTCATTTAGATTACATCATATGACTTAGGATATTGCATTTCATGTAGAATATATTATATTACCTAGGTCATTTCATTTCATTTAGGATATATTATGTCATCTAGAATATTTTATTTCATTTAGATTATATCATATGACTTAGGATATTGCATTTCATATAGAATGTATTATGTTACATAGGTCATTTTATTTCATTTAGATTATATCATATGACTTAGGATATTGCATTTCATATAGAACGTATTATGTTACATAGGTCATTTAATTTCATTTAGAATATATTATATAACTTAGGATATTCCATTTCATTTAGAATATGCTAAGGCATTCAAATCATGTCATGTCATTTAGGTTGCATTATATTATTTAGATTTTGCGATGTCATTTTATTTATGTCATGCATATACATATTCATTTCTTTTAAATGTTTTCAAAAAAGATAATGGTTTTCAATAAAACAAAGATATTCCCGAGTTAAAATAATTCATGAGTTCTCTGCCGGGTTTGCTGGGGAGGATATCATCAATTATTATTAATAACGGAATATCTTCTTTAAAAAGAGAATGATTCGGAAAGTTTTCCAAAACTAATAAAAATTTCTATATTTTGCCACGTTTGTTGGGGAATATAGGAAAATCTTGAATTTATAAATTCCGAATCATTTCCAATTAAAAATAGAATTATTTTTCTTTAAATTGGGAATTAACTTGAAATACTAAATTTTTACCGAGACTTGAGATAACACACGATTAATAAGGTAGCGATTTATACAGGCGTTGTGGGGGTGCTAATCCTTCCCCACACGTAACCGACTCCCGAACCCGCTTCTTTGATTTCTCTGGTTTAAAACGCAGACTTGAAATTGGTTTTTAAAATGTTTTAATTAATTTTTAAAATATTTTTATAAAACCGGTTTTAATAGGTGGCCGATCACACCTAGCTAAAAAAGATTGGTGGCGACTCCATGTCTTTTTTAAGGTCATTTTCAAAACCCTCATTTTTCTAGAGGAATTAAGTCGACTTTTTCTCGGTTTTTTTTAATGTCAAGCTTAACGAATAATAAAGTCTTGCGATAAGACTCGTTATTTTTTAGGTTGCGACACGATTAACATGAATTTACGCGATACGTAATTAAGATTTTGACTATTTAATAATTTGTGTTATTGTTTATATTTGTACGACTAATAAAAAGCACAAAACATAATATATATATATATATATATATATCAACTCTAACAGCTAAAGATTAAAGTAAATTAAAGAGTGGGAGGGTTATTGTTGCTAGTAATCATTATATCTCAATGCATCAATTTTCTATTTTTAATTCAACTATTTTTTGTAATTTTATATTCCATTCTTAAATTGCAAGGTTTGCAATTTAGAAATTACAAGTTACAAAGGTTATTGAAATATAATAACTTGTGCCTTATAATGTTCTATAAATTTTTTTTTTTTTGAATGAATAAATCCAATCTTTAGGGAGACGAAGAGGGTGAAATATTATTGGCGATTAAAGCACAATTATTCCATATTTGGATGCTTTTCGCCACAATTTTCGGTTCCCCGATATTCTTAAATTGAGGATTTTGGAGAGTCCTCTTTGCTAATGCTGCATGACAAACTTTACCAAGTACCATAAGCTCACGGCAACATTTATCGGTGACACTCCCAATTTTGAAGATACTTGTGAAGACCTCCATAATACAATTATGATCCATTTTGTTTTGATTTTCACAATCATTTGCCTTGATAATGTCATCTTCCTTGGTAGCTATGACAACTCCACTCATTATGAACAAAATCACCAAGATGGAATAAACATTGAAGCTTGCCATTAGGGTTAGTAAGGATCTCTACTTTACTTCGATTGGTAAAATGTTTTTTCCAATGAAATTTACTAGCAAGAACAAGATTTATTTATAGGTAATCACAACAAAGGAGACATTACAATTGCACGACAAAAGCAATTTATTACATTTCGGTTTCAAGAGTTGGTTTTCTCATTTTATAACCACAAATATTCTTAATGACATGAGTTTTTTTTTATTATTATTAGCATTAATTTCTTTTTGCTGAGAACCATTAACTTTTTCTTTGCCCAAAGAGTGAGAGTGAAATTTTGAATTATAGTATTTAAAAAAAAGCTTAGAGAAACTAATTTAGGGATTAACCCCCTAATATCTTAATAGAAAATAAGAGTTTTTTTTTTTTAATTATGAATTTCTTATTATGTTTTCTTTAAATTAGTAAGACTAAAACAATGAAAAGGCCTCTGAACTTTATCATTTTATTTAGGTTAGTCATACATTTTTATTACACTTAAATAAACCCTTAACCTTTAATTTGTAACTAAATAAGCCCTTAACTTTTAATTTATACCCAAATAAACCCTTAATCTCTAATTTATATATAAATAAGCCCTTAATATAAATCAATCTTTCATTCAAAATTAGAACTTATTTGAGTACAAATCAAAAGATAAAAGCTTATTTGGGGACAATATAAATATAGAAACTTACTTAAGAAAAATGAAATAGTTCAAAGGCTTTTTTAATATTTTAGCCAATTAATAACTTGCATCGAAAAAATTGAATTAGAAAAAACTCAATGTTAACCACACACAAAAAGAAATTGTAGAAAACTAATTAGCTAAGATGTTGTTTGATGGACTGAAAATTAAATGTTGAAAAACTAAGTACTGAATATTTAGTACTGAATTTAAATTGTAAAAAATGTTTGGCATATTATTGAAAATTAAGTACTGAATATAATTATATTGTTTGATAACTGTAAACCTTAAATTTTAAAAATTGTTCATTTCACAAATTTAATCTTATAAACATTAATATTTTATATTGTTTTGGATAGTTCTGGATAAAAATTAAATTGCATAATTTAAATATCTCATCTTTTATAACAAAAAAAGAGATAATTTAGTTTAAATATTAATTGTTTAATAAAATTGACTTAAAATGGATTATGTACCTACTTATCTCATTCAACACTTTTCTGTTAAAAAAATTTTGTGAAGTAAAATTTAATATGGATTATCAAACACATTGAAAAAAATTAAATGTTAAATTTTTTGTAATGCATTGAAAATATTTAATTCTTTATCAAACATTACTACATTTACTTTCCATAATTAATTGTATGTACTGTTAATTTAGAGGAAACAAGCTTCCAAAGTAATACTTCTCAAGTTCTAATTCTCAAATGTGTAAGTATCTATGTGTTGAATTTAATAGCTATAGCTATTAAATTTGCAATTTTTTGAATGTATTTGGTTCATTGATTTGTGTATATTAATCTTGTTCAAAGAGAAGAAAAAAAAATAAGTGTAATTTATTTAACTGTTACAATTGTAAATAGAATTTTCCATTACAATCAAATAACTTCTAATATATATATATATATATATATATATATATATATATATATATATAACTACATTCATAGAAATTAATAAACAAATTAAATAAAAAAACAACAACATAAAATAAGATTAAACTCACACGTGGTGGGACTTGAGACTTAAAAGTGCAATTTGTTAGTTTTCCTTATTTTTTTTTTTAAAAAAAAAAAAGAAAATTATTAGTATAAGATTGGGATAATTTCATAATTGGCACTTGCAAAATGTTAAATATAAAATCAAAAGTTAAAGGTATATAACAAATGTCAAGTGCCTCACCTTAAATAGATTCTATTGAGAGCTTTTAATTAAGTTTCTCCTTTCTCCTTATAATTATTCGTTCAAAGATTAACTTTTAGAACTAGATTGAACTAGATTTTCTTGAAGGGTGGGTGTAAATCACTAATAAACTAGAGATTCAATGGAAATTAAAACGTAATAGTATGTAGAGCTAGTAATTTTAGATACGATATATGAACATGATATGTTTAATAAACACGAAAAAAGTATAATAAATATGACACGACACGTTTAAACACGATTAACATGATTTACACGATATGTATTTAAGATTTTTACTATTTAATAATTTGTGTTATTGTTTATATTTATACGACTAATAAAAAGCACAAAACATAATATATATATATATATCAACTCTAACAGCTAAAGATTAAAGTCAATTAAAGAGTGGGAGGGTTATTGTTGCTAGTAATCATTATATCTCAATGCATCAATTTTCTATTTTTAATTCAACTATTTTTTGTAATTTTATATTCCATTCTTAAATTGCAAGGTTTGCAATTTAGAAATTACAAGTTACAAAGGTTATTGAAATATAATAACTTGTGCCTTATAATGTTCTATAAACTTTTTTTTTTTTGAATGAATAAATCCAATCTTTAGGGAGACGAAGAGGGTGAAACATTATTGGCGATTAAAGCACAATTATTCCATATTTGGATGCTTTTCGCCACAATTTTCGGTTCCCCGATATTCTTAAATTGAGGATTTTGGAGAGTCCTCTTTGCTAATGCTGCATGACAAACTTTACCAAGTACCATAAGCTCACGGCAACATTTATCGGTGACACTCCCAATTTTGAAGATACTTGTGAAGACCTCCATAATACAATTATGATCCATTTTGTTTTGATTTTCACAATCATTTGCCTTGATAATGTCATCTTCCTTGGTAGCTATGACAACTCCACTCATTATGAACAAAATCACCAAGATGGAATAAACATTGAAGCTTGCCATTAGGGTTAGTAAGGATCTCTACTTTACTTCGATTTGTAAAATGTTTTTTCCAATGAAATTTACTAGCAAGAACAAGATTTATTTATAGGTAATCACAACAAAGGAGACATTACAATTGCAAGACAAAAGCAATTTATTACATTTCGGTTACAAGAGTTGATTTTACTCATTTTATAACCACAAATATTCTTAATGACATGAGTTTTTTTTTATTAGCATTAATTTCTTCTTGCTAAGAACCATTAACTTTTTCTTAGCCCAAAGAGTGAGAGTGAAATTTTGAATTATAGTATTTAAAACAAAGCCTAGAGAAACTAATTTAGGGATGAACCCCTTAATATCTTAATAGAAAACAAGAGTTTTTTTTTTTTTTAATTAAGAATTTCTTATTATGTTTTATTTAAATTAGTAAGACTAAAACAACGAAAAAGCCTCTGAACTTTATCATTTCATTTAGGTAAGTCATACATTTTTATTACACTTAAATAAACCCTTAACCTTTAATTTGTAACTAAATAATCCCTTAACTTTTAATTTGTACCCAAATAAACCCTTAATCTCTAATTTATATTTAAATAAGCCCTGAACATAAATCAATCTTTCATTCGAAATAAGAACTTATTTGAGTACAAATCAAAAGATAAAAGCTTTTTTGGGGACAATAAAAATATAGAAACTTACTTAAGAAAAATGAAATAGTTCAAAGGCTTTTTTAATATTTTAGCCAATTAATAACTTACATCGAAAAAATTGAATTAGAAAAAACTCAATGTTAATCACACCCAAAAAGAAATTGTAGAAAACTAATTAGCTAAGATGTTGTTTGATAGACTGAAAATTAAATGTTGAAAAATTAAGTACTGAATTTTTAGTACTGAATTTATATTGTAAGAAATGTTTGGCATATTATTGAAAATTAAGTACTGAATATAATTATATTGTTTGATAATTGTAAATCTTAAATTTTAAAAATTATTCATTTCACAAATTTAATCTTATTAACATTAATATTTTATATTATTTTGGATAGTTCTGGATAAAAATTAAATTGCATAGTTTAAATATCTCATCTTTTATAACAAAAAAAGAGATAATTTAGTTTAAATATTAATTGTTTAATAAAATTGACTTAAAATGGATTACGTACCTACTTATCTCATTCAACACTTTTCTGTTAAAAAAATTGTGAAGTAAAATTTAATATGGATTATCAAACACATTGAAAAAAATTAAATGTTAAATTTTTTTGTAATGCATTGAAAATTTTTAATGCTTTATCAAACATAACTACATTTACTTTCCATGATTAATTGTATGTACTGTTAATTTAGAGGAAACAAGCTTCCAAAGTAATACTTCTCAAGTTCTAATTCTCAAATGTGTAAGTATCTATGTGTTGAATTTAATAGCTATAGCTATTACTTGTGCAATTTTTTGAATGTATTTGGTTCATTGATTGGTGTATATTAATCTTGTTCAAAGAGAAGAAGAAAAAAATAAAGTGTAATTTATTTAACTGTTACAATTATAAATAGAATTTCCATTACAATCAAATAACTTCTAATATATATATATATATATATATATATATATATAACTACATTCATAGAAATTAATAAACAACTTAAATGAAAAAACAACAACATAAAATAAGATTAAACTCACACGTGGTGGGACTTGAGACTTAAAAGTGCAATTTGTTAGTTTTCCTTATTTTTTATTAAAAAAAAAAACAAATTATTAGTATAAGATTGGGATAATTTCATAATTGGCACTTGCAAAATGTTAAATATAAAATCAAAAGATAAAGGTTTATATGCAATGTCAAGTGCCTCACCGTAAATAGATTCTATTGAGAGCTTTTAATTAAGTTTCTCCTTTCTCCTTATAATTATTCGTTCAAAGATTAACTTTTAGAACTAGATTGAACTAGATTTTCTTGAAAGGGTGGGTGTAGATCACTAATAAACTAGAGATTCAATGGAAATTAAAACATAATAGTAGGTAGAACTAGTAATTTTAGATACGATATATGAACATGATATGTTTAATAAACATGAAAAAAGTATAATAAATATGACACAACACGTTTAAACACGATTTGTAGACACCTAATTTTGTCCGGACCACTAAAATAGGTATGATTTCTTCCTAAATTGATGTTTCGGAGTGTAAAAAAAATTGTTTTCATCCTGCAGGTGGTACTCTGAGACTTAGTTTAAGAGGGCGATCATAAAAAGTCAAACTTGAAAAAAGTCAACCCAAAAAAAGTCAATCCCAAAAAAATCATCCCCAGTAAGTCAACTACTGAAAAAGTCAACCCACTTTCAAAATCAAGATTTTAAGTTCAATTGGAACATGGCGAAAGAATTTTGATAATCCGAGGTCTACATTGAAAGATATGGAGTTCGGAAGTTGGGATTTGGAGATTCAGTAGAAAGAAAACCCTAATTCGAGAACTTTGGGGAAAAGTGCTTAAACGATCAAATTGGTCGAAATTGAAGGTTTCAAATGAAAGATAAGCACTGACTACGGGTAATGGAGAAGTCACTTGCAAGAAAAACCAAAAGGAAAGTCAATCCGGGAGAAAACCGATAATTAGGGTTTTTAGTGGATTTCGGTGAAATCGGGAAGAATCATAGAAATGGCCCGACTTGGTAAGACCAAAGCCCCCAATGGATGAGGAATGATTAAAAAAGGACAGCCCAAGGCTCAGCTTGAAGAAAATCTGAAAATCGAACTTATTTTGAGCAAAACCGGGTTTCGGAGGCAAAAGGGCAAAATTGGAAAATTAGGGAAAAATAGCAAATGGTAAAATAAAATCTTGATTCGGAGTTCGTTTGCAAAATGGCCAAATTCCGGGTTTCTTATGTAGTAATTCAAAAAGGAAAATCCCGAAAAAATAGCAAATGAGCTCCAAATCTTCTAAAATTTTGCAAATCTCATTTTTTAAATTATTTGGAAGAGATTGGAAAAAGAAAATCAGAGTTGGGATGGAAAAGAGAAGTGTTGGCCTGCCCAAGCCCAAAGGAAGGAGGAAGCTTCTGATTTTTCAATCAAATGGCTAAAAATCAAGAGTTAGTTAGAGATTCTCTTTGATCAAGCCATGGTGATTAAGCCACATAGGCCAAGAGAGATGTCAACATTATTCTTGAACATCTGTAATTTGAGAGAGCTGAGATGCTAATCTAAAGGTGGTAATTTCATGATTTTTCACCTTGTATTATTAGCCATTTGATGGAAATTTGGTTACAAGAAAAATGACAACACCTTCAGGGGATATAAGGGGCCATTCGGCCAGCCTTGAGAGGGAGGGCAGAAAATTCATTTTTTCATTTCATTTTGGCTGAGTTATTTGAGTTTTTACTTGTTTTTTCTCTCCATGGTTGAAAGCAAAAAAGAAAAGTTTAGAAAAGAAAGGAAAGTTTGAAGAGAAAAGCTTGAAATATTAGCTTCTTGAGGTTGCTCTTGAGCACTAACTCTTGCACTTTCTTGATTTTCCATTCTTGTTTTTGCTATTTTGATTATTATTTGGTGAGTTTCTATTTTAAATAAATGTTTTTTATTGTTCTTCTTAAGTTCTTACTTCATCTCTTTCTTAAGTATATTTTTTACATTTTATTTTTACAATAAACTCACCGTGGCCAAATGGCCTACATTATTTATTTAAGTTGCTGTTTTGGGTTTATTTTACCATATTGTTTATGTTATTTTCTTTGATTTTGATGTTTTAAATGTTATGTTACTTCATATTCTTGAGTTATATTTTAATTTGGTTGCTTTGTTTGTTGCAATTTATGTTTTAAATATCATGTTTTTGCATTTTTAATTTTCTGTTTTCATGATGTTTAAATTTGAGCATGTTTTAGATTTAGTATATTAAGTGTTTGTGAAAATGCTTGTGTGGTCTTTGCTTGATTTGAGTTTTATATCTTAGTTGAGCATGTTTTAGATTTAGTATATTAAGTGTTTGTGAAAATGCTTGTGTGGTTTTTGCATGGTTTAAGTGTTATATTTTAGTTGAGCATGTTAGTATACCAAGTGTTTGTGAAAATGCCATGCTTGTTGGAGCTTGAGGCCATTTGGCTACTCCATGTGTTTTGCATTGTGTGATGCATTTTTGCCATGTTAGTTGGTAGGTTTTTGCATTTGCATGACATTTAAATTTAGTTTTGCATGCTAGTATACCAAGTGTTTGTGAAAATGCCATGTTTGCTAGTTACATTATGCTATTCGGCCACCCTTGGAATTTTTGCATTTTATGTGCATTCTTGCCATGTTAGTTGATAGGTTAGCATTTGCATGATATTTGGTTGAGTTTTTGGTTTAAGCATGCTTTGTGTTTGTGAAAATGCCATGCATATTTTAGTTATTAAGTTAGGTTTATTTTCCATGCATGTTCATGCACTCTAGGTCTAGGTTACATTAAATGCCATGCAACTTCATTTAGGTCTAGGTCACTTCATGAATGCCATGCATTTAGGTTTAAATCCATGCATTTCATGCATTATGTTTGCTGTACTGTTTCATGCATTTCATGTTCATGCCACTTGAATAATGACTTGAGCCAATTAATGGTTCAAAGTCATGCTCTCTTGAGCACACTTGTGGAAAATTAAGTTTGTCAAGTTGATTATTCTACCTTTGTGATTTTTTTTACTTAGCCAATTTTTATCTAACTTTCAAAAAGTTCTAGCTACTGTTTGTAACTCATTTTATGTGTTTCAAATATTTTTACTTTGATTTTTAAATGATTTTATCAAAGGCAAAAACGTGTTTTGGCAAAGCAGTTTTTTTTTTCATCCAAAACTCGTACATTTCTAATTTTTCTGGGAATTCATCTTTGATTAGAAAATTAAGTTGATTTTTTCCCGTGTATTTTTACATGTCCTGAGTCTCCAGTATCTTTTTAGAATTTTTTGAATTTTTAAAAATAGGGTAAAAAAATCGTGGCTTAAAACTGGAAAATAGAGTCAGAATTGAATTTAAAGAAAAATTATTTTTCTGTTTTGGTTAAGTTACTTAAAGTGGGCTGATTAGGAGGGTTAGCTACTGACTTAGGGTAGTTTCTAAGCCTTTTTAAACTCTAAATATGGTTTTTCAAGTCTCGGGTTAAGGGTAGTCAAGTCCGGATTTTTAAACTTAAGAAATTAGAGCCATTTAAAAAAAAAAAAGATTTAGCCCAGTTTTTACTTTTAATTCAAGCTTTTTCAAAGTTGTTTTCAAACAATCACAAAGTATTTTGGTTTTAGAATATTTAATTTGACATATTTTCCTAAGGTAGCCGGATACCTTTTTAGATATACGGATTTCCTTGATTAAAGGAAAAAAATACATTTCATGCATTGCATTTTTCATATTCATGCATTTTATATAATATGTGATTCTTGCTATAATAATTTCTATGATATTGTTATTATTTTGATTTATATTTTTTTGATAGTATATGGTTTTGAATATTTCATGATATCATATGCTTTTATTTAGTTATTTTTATTTAGCATATACTATGTTCATGCATCATTATTTTTATATTCATGCATATTATATGATAGCATTATTTTATTCCATGTTATTTAAATTATATGCCATATCATTCATATTTGTCATGTCATTTAAATTATTTCATTTCATTTAGGATATATTATGTCATCTAGAATATTTTATTTCATTTAGATTACATCATATGACTTAGGATATTGCATTTCATGTAGAATATATTATATTACCTAGGTCATTTCATTTCATTTAGGATATATTATGTCATCTAGAATATTTTATTTCATTTAGATTATATCATATGACTTAGGATATTGCATTTCATATAGAATGTATTATGTTACATAGGTCATTTTATTTCATTTAGATTATATCATATGACTTAGGATATTGCATTTCATATAGAACGTATTATGTTACATAGGTCATTTAATTTCATTTAGAATATATTATATAACTTACGATATTCCATTTCATTTAGAATATGCTAAGGCATTCAAATCATGTCATGTCATTTAGGTTGCATTATATTATTTAGATTTTGCTATGTCATTTTATTTATGTCATGCATATACATATTCATTTCTTTTAAATATTTTCAAAAAAGATAATGGTTTTCAATAAAACAAAGATATTCCCGAGTTAAAATAATTCATGAGTTCTCTGCCGGGTTTGCTGGGGAGGATATCATCAATTATTATTAATAACGGAATATCTTCTTTAAAAAGAGAATGTTTCGAAAAATTTTCCAAAACTAATAAAATTTTCTATATTTTGCCACGTTTGTTGGGGAATATAGGAAAATCTTGAATTTATAAATTTCGAATATTTCCAATTAAAAATAGAATTATTTTTCTTTAAATTGGGAATTAACTTTAAATACTAAATTTTTACCGAGACTTGAGATAACACACGATTAATAAGGTACCGATTTATACGGGCGTTGTGGGGGTGCTAATCCTTCCCCACATGTAACCGACTCCCGAACCCGCTTCTTTGATTTCTCTGGTTTAAAACGCAAACTTGAAATTGGTTTTTAAAATGTTTTAATTAATTTTTAAAATATTTTTATAAAACCGGTTTTAATAGGTGGCCGATCACACCTAGCTAAAAAAGATTGGTGGCGACTCCACGTCTTTTTTAAGGTCATTTTCAAAACCTTCATTTTTCTAGAAGAATTAAGTCGACTTTTCCTCGGTTTTTTTTAATGTCACGCTTAACGAATAATAAAGTCTTGCGATAAGACTCGTTATTTTTTAGGTTGCGACACGATTAACATGAATTTACACGATACATAATTAAGATTTTGACTATTCAATAATTTGTGTTATTGTTTATATTTGTACGACTAATAAAAAGCACAAAACATAATATATATATATATATATATATATATATATATATATACCAACTCTAACAGCTAAAGATTAAAGTAAATTAAAGAGTGGGAGGGTTATTGTTGCTAGTAATCATTATATCTCAATGCATCAATTTTCTATTTTTAATTCAACTATTTTTTTATAATTTTATATTCCATTCTTAAATTGCAAGGTTTGCAATTTAGAAATTACAAGTTACAAGGGTTATTGAAATATAATAACTTGTGCCTTATAATGTTCTATAAACTTTTTTTTTTTGAATGAATAAATCCAATCTTTAGGGAGACGAAGAGGGTGAAACATTATTGGCGATTAAAGCACAATTATTCCATATTTGGATGCTTTTCGCCACAATTTTCGGTTCTCCGATATTCTTAAATTGAGGATTTTGGAGAGTCCTCTTTGCTAATGCTGCATGACAAACTTTACCAAGTACCATAAGCTCACGGCAACATTTATCGGTGACACTCCCAGTTTTGAAGATACTTGTGAAGACCTCCATAATACAATTATGATCCATTTTGTTTTGATTTTCACAATCATTTGCCTTGATAATGTCATCTTCCTTGGTAGCTATGACAACTCCACTCATTATGAACAAAATCACCAAGATGGAATAAACATTGAAGCTTGCCATTAGGGTTAGGAGGGATCTCTACTTTACTTCGATTGGTAAAATGTTTTTTCCAATGAAATTTACTAGCAAGAACAAGATTTATTTATAGGTAATCACAACAAAGGAGACATTACAATTGCACGACAAAAGCAATTTATTACTTTTCGGTTTCAAGAGTTGATTTTACTCATTTTATAACCACAAATATTCTTAATGACATGAGTTTTTTTTTTTATATTAACATTAATTTCTTTTGGCTAAGAACCATTAACTTTTTCTTAGCCCAAAGAGTGAGAGTGAAATTTTGAACTATAGTATTTAAAACAAAGCCTAGAGAAACTAATTTAGGGATTAACCCCTAATATCTTAATTGAAAATAAGAGTTTTTTTTTTTTAATTAAGAATTTCTTATTATGTTTTATTTAAAGTAGTAAGACTAAAACAATGAAAAAGCCTCTGAACTTTATCATTTTATTTAGGTAAGTCATACATTTTTATTACACTTAAATAAACCCTTAACCTTTAATTTGTGACTAAATAAGCCCTTAACTTTTAATTTGTACCCAAATAAACCCTTAATCTCTAATTTATATCTAAATAAGCCGTGAATATAAATCAATCTTTCATTCGAAATAAGAACTTACTTGAGTACAAATCAAAAGATAAAAGCTTATTTGGGGACAATAAAAATATAGAAACTTACTTAAGAAAAATGAAATAGTTCAAAGGCTTTTTTAATATTTTAGCCAATTAATAACTTACATCGAAAAAATTGAATTAGAAAAAACTCAATGTTAATCACACACAAAAAGAAATTGTAGAAAACTAATTAGCTAAAATGTTGTTTGATAGACTGAAAATTAAATGTTGAAAAATTAAGTACTGAATTTTTAGTACTGAATTTATATTGTAAAAAATGTTTGGCATATTATTGAAAATTAAGTACTGAATATAATTATATTGTTTGATAATTGTAAATCTTAAATTTTAAAAATTATTCATTTCACAAATTTAATCTTTTTAACATTAATATTTTATATTATTTTGGATAGTTCTGGATAAAAATTAAATTGCATAATTTAAATATCTCATCTTTTATAACAAAAAAAGAGATAATTTAGTTTAAATATTAATTGTTTAATAAAATTGACTTAAAATGGATTACGTACCTACTTAACTCATTTAACACTTTTTTTGTTAAAAAAATTTTGTGAAATAAAATTTAATATGGATTATCAAACACATTGAAAAAAATTAAATGTTAAATTTTTTGTAATGCATTGGAAATTTTTACTGCTTTATCAAACATAACTGCATTTACTTTCCATGATTAATTGTATGTACTGTTAATTTAGAGGAAACAAGCTTCCAAAGTAATACTTCTCAAGTTCTAATTCTCAAAAGTGTAAGTATCTATGTGTTGAATTTAATAGCTATAGCTATTACATGTGCAATTTTTTGAATGTATTTGGTTCATTGATTGGTGTATATTAATCTTGTTCAAAGAGAAGAAGAAAAAAAATAAAGTGTAATTTATTTAACTATTACAATTATAAATAGAATTTTCCATTACAATCAAATAACTTCTAATATATATATATATATATATATATATATATATATACATATATATAACAACATTCATAGAAATTAATAAACAAATTAAATAAAAAAACAACAACATAAAATAAGATTAAACTCACACGTGGTTGGACTTGAGACTTAAAAGTGCAGTTTGTTAGTTTTCCTTATTTTTTATTAAAAAAAAAATTATATTAGTATAAGATTGGGATAATTTCATAATTGGCACTTGCAAAATGTTAAATATAAAATCAAAAGATAAAGGTATATAAGCAATGTCAAGTGACTCACCTTAAATAGATTCTATTGAGAGCTTTTAATTAAGTTTCTCCTTTCTCCTTATAATTATTCGTTCAAAGATTAACTTTTAGAACTAGATTGTACTAGATTTTCTTGAAAGGGTGGTTGTAAATCACTAATAACCTAGAGATTCAATGGAAATTAAAACATAATAGTAGGTAGAACTAGTAATTTTAGATACGATATATGAACATGATATGTTTAATAAACACGAAAAAAGTATAATAAATATGACAAGACACGTTTAAACACGATTAACATAATTTACACGATACGTATTTAAGATTTTGACTATTTAATAATTTGTGTTATTGTTTATATTTATACGACTAACAGCTAAAGATTAAAGTAAATTAAAGAGTGGGAGGGTTATTGTTGCTACTAATCATTATATCTCAATGCATCAATTTTCTATTTTTAATTCAACTATTTTTTGTAATTTTATATTCCATTCTTAAATTGCAAGCTTTGCAATTTAGAAATTACAAGTTACGAATGTTATTGAAATATAATAACTTGTGCCTTATAATGTTCTATAAACTTTTTTTTTGAATGAATAAATCCAATCTTTAGGGAGACGAAGAGGGTGAAACATCATTGGCGATTAAAGCACAATTATTCCATATTTGGATGCTTTTCGCCACAATTTTCGGTTCCCCGATATTCTTAAATTGAGGATTTTGGAGAGTCCTCTTTGCTAATGCTGCATGACAAACTTTACCAAGTACCATAAGCTCACGGCAACATTTATCGGTGACACTCCCAATTTTGAAGATACTTGTGAAGACCTCCATAATACAATTATGATCCATTTTGTTTTGATTTTCACAATCATTTGCCTTGATAATGTCATCTTCCTTGGTAGCTATGACAACTCCACTCATTATGAACAAAATCACCAAGATGGAATAAACATTGAAGCTTGCCATTAGGGTTAGTAAGGATCTCTACTTTATTTCGATTGGTAAAATGTTTTTTCCAATGAAATTTACTAGCAGGAACAAGATTTATTTATAGGTAATCACAACAAAGGAGACATTACAATTGCACGACAAAAGCAATTTATTACATTTCGGTTGCAAGAGTTGATTTTACTCATTTTATAACCACAAATATTCTTAATGACATGAGTTTTTTTTTTATTAGCATTAATTTCTTTTTGCTAAGAACCATTAACTTTTTCTTAGCCCAAAGAGTGAGAGTGAAATTTTGAATTATAGTATTTAAAACAAAGCTTAGAGAAACTAATTTAGGGATTAACCCCCTAATATCTTAATAGAAAATAAGAGTTTTTTTTTATTTTTAAATTATGAATTTCTTATTATGTTTTATTTAAATTAGTAAGACTAAAACAATGAAAAAGCCTCTGAACTTTATCATTTTATTTAGGTAAGTCATACATTTTTATTACACTTAAATAAACCCTTAACCTTTAATTTGTAACTAAATAAGCCCTTAACTTTTAATTTGTACCCAAATAAACCCTTAATCTCTAATTTATATATAAATAAGCCCTGAATATAAATCAATCTTTCATTCAAAATTAGAACTTATTTGTGTACAAATCAAAAGATAAAAGTTATTTGGGGACAATATAAATATAAAAACTTACTTAAGAAAAATGAAATAGTTCAAAGGCTTTTTTAATATTTTACCCAGTTAATAACTTACATCGAAAAAATTGAATTAGAAAAAACTCAATGTTAACCACACACAAAAAGAAATTGTAGAAAACTAATTAGCTAAGATGTTGTTTGATGGACTGAAAATTAAATGTTGAAAAATTAAGTACTGAATTTTAGTACTGAATTTATATTGTAAAAAATGTTTGGCATATTATTGAAAATTAAGTACTGAATATAATTATATTGTTTGATAATTGTAAATCTTAAATTTTTAAAATTATTCATTTCACAAATTTAATCTTATTAACATTAATATTTTATATTATTTTGGATAGTTCTGGATTAAACTTAAATTGCATAATTTTAATATCTCATCTTTTATAACAAAAAAGAGATAATTTAGTTTAAATATTAATTGTTTAATAAAATTGACTTAAAATGGATTACGTACCTACTTATCTCATTCAACACTTTTTTGTTAAAAAAATTTTGTGACGTAAAATTTAATATGGATTATCAAACACATTGAAAAAAATTAAATGTTAAATTTTTTGTAATGCATTGAAAATTTTTAATGCTTTATCAAACATAACTGCATTTACTTTCCATGATTAATTGTATGTACTGTTAATTTAGAGGAAACAAGCTTCCAAAGTAATACTTCTCAAGTTCTAATTCTCAAATATTCTAATTCTCAAATGTGTAAGTATCTATGTGTTGAATTTAATAGCTATAGCTATTACATGTGCAATTTTTTGAATGTATTTGGTTCATTGGTTGGTGTATATTAATCTTGTTCAAAGAGAAGAAAAAAAAATATGTGTAATTTATTTAACTGTTACAATTATAAATAGAATTTTCCATTACAATCAAATAACTTCTAATATATACATATATATATATATATATATATTTATAACTACATTCATAGAAATTAATAAACAAATTAAATGAAAAAACAACTACATAAAATAAGATTAAACTCACACGTGGTGGGACTTGAGACTTAAAAGTACAATTTGTTAGTTTTCCTTATTTTTTATTAAAAAAAAAAAATTTATTAGTATAAGATTGGGATAATTTCATAATTGGCACTTGCAAAATGTTAAATATAAAATCAAAAGATAAAGGTATATAACCAATGTCAAGTGCCTCACCTTAAATAGATTCGATTGAGAGCTTTTAATTAAGTTTCTCCTTTCTCCTTATAATTATTCGTTCAAAGATTAACTTTTAGAACTAGATTGTACTAGATTTTCTTGAAAGGGTGGGTGTAAATCACTAATAAACTAGAGATTCAATGGAAATTAAAACATAATAGTATGTAGAGCTAGTAATTTTAGATACGATATATGAACATGATATGTTTAATAAACACGAAAAAAGTATAATAAATATGACAAGACACGTTTAAACACGATTAACATGATTTACACGATACGTATTTAAGATTTTGACTATTTAATAATTTGTGTTATTGTTTATATTTATCCGACTAATAAAAAGCACAAAACATAATATATATATATATATATATATATATATCAACTCTAACAGCTAAAGGTTAAAGTAAATTAAAGGGTGGGAGGGTTATTGTTGCTAGTAATCATTATATCTCAATGCATCAATTTTCTATTTTTAATTCAATTCTTTTTTGTAATTTTATATTCCATTCTTAAATTGCAAGGTTTGCAATTTAGAAATTACAAGTTACAATGGTTATTGAAATATAATAACTTGTGCCTTATAATGTTCTATAAACTTTTTTTTTTTGAATGAATAAATCCAATCTTTAGGGAGACGAAGAGGGTGAAACATTATTGGCGATTAAAGCACAATTATTCCATATTTGGATGCTTTTCGCCACAATTTTCGGTTCCCCGATATTCTTAAATTGAGGATTTTGGAGAGTCCTCTTTGCTAATGCTGCATGACAAACTTTACCAAGTACCATAAGCTCACGGCAACATTTATCGGTGACACTCCCAATTTTGAAGATACTTGTGAAGACCTCCATAATACAATTATGATCCATTTTGTTTTGATTTTCACAATCATTTGCCTTGATAATGTCATCTTCCATGGTAGCTATGACAACACCACTCATTATGAACAAAATCACCAAGATGGAATAAACATTGAAGCTTGCCATTACGGTTAGTAAGGATCTCTACTTTACTTCGATTTGTAAAATGTTTTTTCCAATGAAATTTACTAGCAAGAACAAGATTTATTTATAGGTAATCACAACAAAGGAGACATTACAATTGCAAACAAAAGCAATTTATTACATTTCGGTTTCAAGAGTTGATTTTACTCATTTTATAACCACAAATATCCTTAATGACATGAGTTTTTTTTTTTTTTTTTTTTATTAGCATTAATTTCTTTTTGCTAAGAACCATTAACTTTTTCTTAGCCCAAAGAGTGAGAGTGAAATTTTGAATTATAGTATTTAAAACAAAGCCTAGAGAAACTAATTTAGGGATGAACCGCCTAATATCTTAATAGATAACAAGAGTTTTTTTTTTTTTTTAAGAATTTCTTATTATGTTTTATTTAAATTAGTAAGACTAAAACAACGAAAAAGCCTCTAAACTTTATCATTTCATTTAGGTAAGTCATACATTTTTATTACACTTAAATAAACCCTTAACCTTTAATTTGTAACTAAATAATCCCTTAACTTTTAATTTGTACCCAAATAAACCCTTAATCTCTAATTTATATCTAAATAAGCCCTGAATATAAATCAATCTTTCATTCGAAATAAGAACTTATTTGAGTACAAATCAAAAGATAAAAGCTTATTTGGGGACAATAAAAATATAGAAACTTACGTAAGAAAAATGAAATAGTTCAAAGGCTTTTTTAATATTTTAGCCAATTAATAACTTACATCGAAAAAATTGAATTAGAAAAAACTCAATGTTAATCACACCCAAAAAGAAATTTTAGAAATCTAATTAGCTAAGATGTTGTTTGATAGACTGAAAATTAAATGTTGAAAAATTAAGTATTGAATTTTTAGTACTGAATTTATATTGTAAGAAATGTTTGGCATATTATTGAAAATTAAGTACTGAATATTATTATTTTGTTTGATAACTGTAAATCTTAAATTTTAAAAATTATTCATTTCACAAATTTAATCTTATTAACATTAATATTTTATATTATTTTGGATAGTTCTGGATAAAAATTAAATTGCATAATTTAAATATCTCATCTTTTATAACAAAAAAAGAGATAATTTAGTTTAAATATTAATTGTTTAATAAAATTGACTTAAAATGGATTACGTACCTACTTATCTCATACAACACTTTTTTGTTAAAAAAATTTTGTGAAGTAAAATTTAATATGGATTATCAAACACATTGAAAAAAATTAAATGTTAAATTTTTTGTAATGCATTGAAAATTTTTAATGCTTTATCAAACATAACTGCATTTACTTTCCATGATTAATTGTATGTACTGTTAATTTAGAGGAAACAAGCTTCCAAAGTAATACTTCTCAAGTTCTAATTCTCAAATGTGTAAGTATCTATGTGTTGAATTTAATAGCTATAGCTATTACATGTTCAATTTTTTTAATGTATTTGGTTCATTGATTTGGTGTATATTAATCTTGTTCAAAGAGAAGAAGAAAAAAATAAAGTGTAATTTATTTAACTGTTACAATTATAAATAGAATTTCCATTACAATCAAATAACTTCTAATATATATATATATATATATATATATATATATATATATATAACTACATTCATAGAAATTAATAAACAAATTAAATACAAAAACAACAACATAAAATAAGATTAAACTCACACGTGGTGGGACTTGAGACTTAAAAGTGTAATTTGTTAGTTTTCCTTATTTTTTATTAAAAAAAAATTATTAGTATAAGATTGGGATAATTTCATAATTGGCACTTGCAAAATGTTAAATATAAAATCAAAAGATAAAGGTTTATAAGCAATGTCAAGTGCCTCACCTTAAATAGATTCTATTGAGAGCTTTTAATTAAGTTTCTCCTTTCTCCTTATAATTATTCGTTCAAAGATTAACTTTTAGAACTAGATTGAACTAGATTTTCTTGAAAGGGTGGGTGTAAATCACTAATAAACTAGAGATTCATTGGAAATTAAAACATAATAGTAGGTAGAACTAGTAATTTTAGATACGATATATGAACATGATATGTTTAATAAACACGAAAAAAGTATAATAAATATGACACAACACGTTTAAACACGATTTGTAGACACCTAATTTTGTCCGGACCACTAAAATAGGTATGACTTCTTCCTAAATTGATGTTTCGGAGTGTAAAAAGATTTTTTTCATCCTGCAGGTGGTACTCTGAGACTTAGTTTAAGAGGGCGAGCATAAAAAGTCAAACTTGAAAAAAGTCAACCCCAAAAAAAGTCAATCCCGAAAAAGTCATCCCGAGTAAGTCAACTACTGAAAAAGTCAAGCCACTTTCAAAATCAAGATTTTAAGTTCAATTGAAAAATGGCGAAGGAATTTTTATAATCCGAGGTCTACATTGAAAGATATGGAGTTCGGAAGTTGGGATTTGGAGATTCAGTAGAAAGAAAACCCTAATCCGAGAACTTTGGGGAAAAGTGCTTAAACGATCAAATTGGTCGAAATTGAAGGTTCCAAATGAAAGATAAGCACTGACTACGGGTAATGGAGAAGTCACTTGCAAGAAAAAGCAAAAGAAAAGTCAATCCGGGAAAAAACTGAGAATTAGGGTTTTTAGTGGATTTCGGTTAAATCGGGAAGAATCACAGAAATGGCCCGACTTGGTAAGACCAAAGCCCCCAATAGATGAGGAATGATTAAAAAAGGATAGCCCAAGGCTCAGCTTGAAGAAAATCTGAAAATCGAACTTATTTTGAGCAAAACCGGGTTTCGGAGGCAAAAGGGCAAAATTGGAAAATTAGGGAAAATAGCAAATGGACTCCGAAAATTCTGAAAATTTTTCAATCTCATTCTTAAATCATTTGAAATATATTGGTAAAATAAAATCTTGATTCGGAGTTCGTTTGCAAAATGACCAAATCCCGGGCTTTTTATGTAGTAATTCAAAAAGGAAAATCCCGAAAAAATAGCAAATGAGCTCCAAATCTTCTAAAATTTTGCAAATCTCATTTTTTAAATTATTTGGAAGAGATTGGAAAAAGAAAATCTTGATTCGGAGTTCATTTGTAGAATGGCGAAATCTCGGGCCTCCTATGCAATAATTCAAGAAGATAAATCCTGGAAAAATAGCAAATGAGCTCCAAAAATTCTGAAAATTTGTAAATATCAATTTTAAGTTATTTGAAAGAGATTGGTAAAATAAAATCTTGATTCGGAGTTCGTTTGCAAAATGGCCAAATCCCGGGCCTCCTACGCAATAATTCAACAAGATAAATCCCGGAAAAATAGCAAATGAGCTCCAAAAATTCTGAAATTTTGCAAATCTATTTTTAAATTATTTGGAAGAGATGGCGAAAGAAAATCTTGATTCGGAGTCCGTTTGCAAAATGGCCAAATCCCGAGCTCCTATGTAGTAATTCAAGCCGATAAATCCCCAAAAAATACCAAATGAGCTCCAACAATTATGAAAACTTCCATATCACACTTTTAAATTATTTTGAAGAGATTGGTGGAGAAAAATCTTGATTTGGAGCTCGTTTAAAAAATGGTAAATTGTAGGGGCATAAAAGGGCATTTCTGGAAGAAAAAATCCAAATAAATAGCAAACGGACTCGGATAATTTTGGAAACTTCCAGAACTCAATATTTTATTATTTTGTAAGTATTATAAAAATAAAATTTGAATTTGGAGTCCGTTTGATATTTATTCGCATCCGGGGGGGCAAAACGGTCATTTCACACAAGCAATCGAAAAGGGCTTTTTTGGGCCTTTCAAAAAATCAGAGTTGGGCTGGAAAAGAGAAGTGTTGGCCTGCCCAAGCCCAAAGGAAGGAGGAAGCTTCTGATTTTTCAATCAAATGGCTAAAAATCAAGAGTTAGTTAGAGATTCTCTTTGATCAAGCCATGGTGATTAAGCCACATAGGCCAAGAGAGATGTCAACATTATTCTTGAATAGCTGTAATTTGAGAGAGCTGAGATGCTAATCTAAAGGTGGTAATTTCATGATTTTTCACCTTGAATTATTAGCCATTTGATGGAAAATTGGTTACAAGAAAAATGACAACACCTTCAGGGGATATAAGGGGCCATTCGGCCAGCCTTGAGAGGGATGGCAGAAAATTCATTTTTTCATTTCATTTTGGCTGAGTTTTTACTTTTTTTTTCTCTCCTTGGTTGAAAGCAAAAAAGAAAAGTTTAGAAAAGAAAGGAAAGTTTGAAGAGAAAAGCTTGAAATATTAGCTTCTTGAGGTTGCTCTTGAGCACCAACTCTTGCACTTTCTTGATTTTCCATTCCTGTTTTTGCTATTTTGATTATTATTTGGTGAGTTTCTATTTTAAATAAATGTTTTTTATTGTTCTTCTTAAGTTCTTCCTTCATCTTTTTCTTAAGTATATTTTTTACATTTTATTTTTACAATAAACTCACCATGGCCAAATGGCCTACATTATTTATTTAAGTTGCTGTTTTGGGTTTATTTTGCCATATTGTTTACGTTATTTTCTTTGATTTTGATGTTTTAAATGTTATGTTACTTCATATTCTTGAGTTATATTTTAATTTGGTTGCTTTGTTTGTTGCCATTTATGTTTTAAATATCATGTTTTTGCATTTTTAATTTTCTGTTTTCATGATGTTTAAATATGAGCATGTTTTAGATTTAGTATATTAAGTGTTTGTGAAAATGCTTGTGTGGTCTTTGCATGATTTGAGTTTTATATCTTAGTTGAGCATGTTTTAGATTTAGTATATTAAGTGTTTGTGAAAATGCTTGTGTGGTTTTTACATGGTTTAAGTGTTATATTTTAGTTGATCATGTTAGTATACCAAGTGTTTGTGAAAATGCCATGCTTGTTGGAGCTTGAGGCCATTTGGCTACTCCATGTGTTTTGCATTGTGTGATGCATTTTTGCCATGTTAGTTGGTAGGTTTTTGCATTTGCATGACATTTAATTTAGTTTTGCATGCTAGTATACCAAGTGTTTGTGAAAATGCCATGTTTGCTAGTTACATTATGCTATTCGGCCACCCTTGGAAATTTTGCATTTTATGTACATTCTTGCCATGTTAGTTGATAGGTTAGCATTTGCATGATATTTGGTTGAGTTTTTGGTTTAAGCATGCTTTGTTTTTGTGAAAATGCCATGCATATTTTAGTTATTAAGTTAGGTTTATTTTCCATGCATGTTCATGCACTCTAGGTCTAGGTTACATTAAATGCCATGCAAGTTCATTTAGGTCTAGGTCACTTCATGAATGCCATGCATTTTTTCATGACATTTAGGTTTAAATCCATGCATTTCATGCATTATGTTTGCTGTATTGTTTCATGCATTTCATGTTCATGCCACTTGAATAATGACTTGAGCCAATTAATGGTTCAAAGTCATGCTCTCTTGAGCACACCTGTGGAAAATTAAGTTTGTCAAGTTGATTATTCTACCTTTGTGATTTTTTTACTTAGCCAATTTTTATCTAACTTTCAAAAAGTCCTAGCTACTGTTTGTAAGTCATTTTATGAGTTTCAAATATTTTTACTTTGATTTTTAAATGATTTTATCAAAGGCAAAAATGTGTTTTGGCAAAGCAGTTTTTTTTTCATCCAAAACTCGTACATTTCTAATTTTTTCGGGAATTCATCTTTGATTAGAAAATTAAGTTGATTTTTTCCCGTGTATTTTTACATGTCCTGAGTCTCCAGTATTTTTTTAGAATTTTTTGAATTTTTAAAAATAGGGTAAAAAATCGTGGCTTAAAACTGGACAATAGAGTCAGAATTGAATTTAAAGAAAAATTATTTTTCTGTTTTGGTTAAGTTACTTAGAGTGGGCTGATTAGGACGGTTAGCTACTGACTTAGGGTAGTTTCTAAGCCTTTTTAAACTCTAAATATGGTTTTTCAAGTCTCGGGTTAAGGGTAGTCAAGTCCGGATTTTTAAACTTAAGAAATTAGAGCCATTTTAAAAAAAGATTTAGCCCAGTTTTTACTTTTAATTCAAGCTTTTTCAAAGTTGTTTTCAAACAATCACAAAGTATTTTGGTTTTAGAATATTTAATTTGACATATTTTCCTAAGGTAGCCGGATACCTATTTAGATATACGGATTTCCTTAATTAAAGGAAAAAAATACATTTCATGCATTGCATTTTTCATATTCATGCATTTTATATAATATGTGATTCTTGCTATAATAATTTCTATGATATTGTTATTATTTTGATTTATATTTTTTTGATATTATATGGTTTTGAATATGGTTTTGAATATTTCATGATATCCTATGCTTTTATTTAGTTATTTTTATTTAGCATATACTATGTTCATGCATCATTATTTTTATATTCATGCATATTATATGATAGCATTATTTTATTCCATGTTATTTAAATTATATGCCATATCATTCATATTTGTCATGTAATTTAAATTATTTCATTTCATTTAGGATATATTATGTCATCTAGAATATTTTATTTCATTTAGATTACATCATATGACTTAGGATATTGCATTTCATGTAGAATATATTATATTACCTAGGTCATTTCATTTCATTTAGGGTATATTATGTCATCTAGAATATTTTATTTCATTTAGATTATATCATATGACTTAGGATATTGCATTTCATATAGAATGTATTATGTTACATAGGTCATTTTATTTCATTTAGATTATATCATATGACTTAGGATATTGCATTTCATATAGAACGTATTATGTTACATAGGTCATTTAATTTCATTTAGAATATATTATATAACTTACGATATTCCATTTCATTTAGAATATGCTAAGGCATTCAAATCATGTCATGTCATTTAGGTTGCATTATATTATTTAGATTTTGCTATGTCATTTTATTTATGTCATGCATATACATATTCATTTCTTTTAAATGTTTTCAAAAAAGATAATGGTTTTCAATAAAACAAAGATATTCCCGAGTTAAAATAATTCATGAGTTCTCTGTCGGGTTTGCTGGGGAGGATATCATCAATTATTATTAATAACGGAATATCTTCTTTAAAAAGAGAATGATTCGGAAAGTTTTCCAAAACTAATAAAAATTTCTATATTTTGCCACGTTTGCTGGGGAATATAGGAAAATCTTGAATTTATAAATTCCGAATCATTTCCAATTAAAAATAGAATTATTTCTCTTTAAATTGGGAATTAACTTGAAATACTAAATTTTTACCGAGACTTGAGATAACACACGATTTATACGGGCGTTGTGGGGGTGCTAATCCTTCCCCACACATAACCGATTCCCGAACCCGCTTCTTTGATTTCTCTGGTTTAAAACGCAGACTTGAAATTGGTTTTTAAAATGTTTTAATTAATTTTTAAAATATTTTTATAAAACCGGTCTTAATAGGTGGCCGATCACACCTAGCTAAAAAAGATTGGTGGCGACTCCATGTCTTTTCTAAGGTCATTTTCAAAACCTTCATTTTTCTAGAGGAATTAAGTCGACTTTTGCTCGGTTTTTTTTAATGTCACGCTTAACGAATAATAAAGTCTTGCGATAAGACTCGTTATTTTTTAGGTTGTGACACGATTAACATGAATTTACACGATACGTAATTAAGATTTTGACTATTTAATAATTTGTGTTATTGTTTATATTTGTACGACTAATAAAAAGCACAAAACATAATATATATATATATATATATATCAACTCTAACAGCTAAAGATTAAAGTAAATTAAAGAGTGGGAGGGTTATTGTTGCTAGTAATCATTATATCTCAATGCATCAATTTTCTATTTTTAATTCAACTATTTTTTGTAATTTTATATTCCATTCTTAAATTGCAAGGTTTGCAATTTAGAAATTACAAGTTACAAAGGTTATTGAAATATAATAACTTGTGCCTTATAATGTTCTATAAACTTTTTTTTTTGAATGAATAAATCCAATCTTTAGGGAGACGAAGAGGGTGAAACATTATTGGCGATTAAAGCACAATTATTCCATATTTGGATGCTTTTCGCCACAATTTTCGGTTCCCCGATATTCTTAAATTGAGGATTTTGGAGAGTCCTCTTTGCTAATGCTGCATGACAAACTTTACCAAGTACCATAAGCTCACGGCAACATTTATCTGTGACACTCCCAATTTTGAAGATACTTGTGAAGACCTCCATAATACAATTATGATCCATTTTGTTTTGATTTTCACAATCATTTGCCTTAATAATGTCATCTTCCTTGGTAGCTATGACAACTCCACTCATTATGAACAAAATCACCAAGATGGAATAAACATTGAAGCTTGCCATTAGGGTTAGTAAGGATCTCTACTTTACTTCGATTGGTAAAATGTTTTTTCCAATGAAATTTACTAGCAAGAACAAGATTTATTTATAGGTAATCACAACAAAGGAGACATTACAATTGCAAGACAAAAGCAATTTATTACTTTTCGGTTTCAAGAGTTGATTTTACTCATTTTATAACCACAAATATTCTTAATGACATGAGTTTTTTTTTTTTTATATTAGCATTAATTTCTTTTTGCTAAGAACCATTAACTTTTTCTTAGCCCAAAGAGTGAGAGTGAAATTTTGAATTATAGTATTTAAAACAAAGCCTAGAGAAACTAATTTAGGGATTAACCCCTAATATCTTAATTGAAAATAAGAGTTTTTTTTTTTTTAATTAAGAATTTCTTATTATGTTTTATTTAAATTAGTAAGACTAAAACAATGAAAAAGCCTCTGAACTTTATCATTTTATTTAGGCAAGTCATACATTTTTATTACACTTAAATAAACCTTAACCTTTAATTTGTGACTAAATAAGCCCTTAACTTTTAATTTGTACCCAAATAAACCTTTAATCTCTAATTTATATCTAAATAAGCCGTGAATATAAATCAATCTTTCATTCGAAATAAGAACTTACTTGAGTACAAATCAAAAGATAAAAGCTTATTTGGGGACAATAAAAATATAGAAACTTACTTAAGAAAAATGAAATAGTTCAAAGGCTTTTTTAATATTTTAGCCAATTAACAACTTACATCGAAAAAATTGAATTAGAAAAAACTCAATGTTAATCACACACAAAAAGAAATTGTAGAAAACTAATTTGCTAAGATGTTGTTTGATAGACTGAAAATTAAATGTTGAAAAATTAAGTACTGAATTTATATTGTAAAAAATGTTTGGCATATTATTGAAAATTAAGTACTGAATATAATTATATTGTTTGATATTTTATATTATTTTGGATAGTTCTGGATAAAAATTAAATTGCATAATTTAAATATTTCATCTTTTATAACAAAAAAAGAGATAATTTAGTTTAAATATTAATTGTTTAATAAAATTGACTTAAAATGGATTACATACCTACTTAACTCATTCAACACTTTTTTGTTAAAAAAATTTTGTGAAATAAAATTTAATATGGATTATCAAACACATTGAAAAAAATTAAATGTTAAATTTCTTGTAATGCATTGAAAATTTTTACTGCTTTATCAAACATAACTGCATTTACTTTCCATGATTAATTGTATGTACTGTTAATTTAGAGGAAACAAGCTTCCAAAGTAATACTTCTCAAGTTCTAATTCTCAAATGTGTAAGTATCTATGTGTTGAATTTAATAGCTATAGCTATTACATGTGCAATTTTTTGAATGTATTTGGTTCACTGATTGGTGTATATTCATCTTGTTCAAAGAGAAGAAGAAAAAAAATAAAGTGTAATTTATTTAACTGTTACAATTATAAATAGAATTTTCCATTACAATCAAATAACTTCTAATATATATATAAATATATATATAACAACATTCATAGAAATTAATAAACAACATAAAATAAAAAAACAACAACATAAAATAAGATTAAACTCACACGTGGTGGGACTTGAGACTTACAAGTGCAGTTTGTTAGTTTTCCTTACTTTTTATTAAAAAAAAAATAATAATAAATTATTAGTATAAGATTGGGATAATTTCATAATAAATATAAAATCAAAAGATAATGGTATATAAGCAATGTCAAGTGACTCAGCTTAAATAGATTCTATTGAGAGCTTTTAATTAAGTTTCTCCTTTCTCCTTATAATTATTCGTTCAAATATTAACTTTTAGAAATAGATTGTACTAGATTTTCTTGAAAGGGTGGTTGTAAATCACTAATAAACTAGAGATTCAATGGAAATTAAAACATAATAGTAGGTAGAACTAGTAATTTTAGATACGATATATGAACATGATATGTTTAATAAACACGAAAAAAGTATAATAAATATGACAAGACACGTTTAAACACGATAAACATAATTTACACGATACGTATTTAAGATTTTGACTATTTAATAATTTGTGTTATTATTTATATTTATACGACTAACAGCTAAAGATTAAAGTAAATTAAAGAGTGGGAGGGTTATTGTTGCTAGTAATCATTATATCTCAATGCATCAATTTTCTATTTTTAATTCAACTATTTTTTGTAATTTTATATTCCATTCTTAAATTGCAAGCTTTGCAATTTAGAAATTACAATTTACAAATGTTATTGAAATATAATAACTTGTGCCTTATAATGTTCTATAAACTTTTTTTTTTGAATGAATAAATCCAATCTTTAGGGAGACGAAGAGGGTGAAACATTATTGGCGATTAAAGCACAATTATTCCATATTTGGATGCTTTTCGCCACAATTTTCGGTTCCCCGATATTCTTAAATTGAGGATTTTGGAGAGTCCTCTTTGCTAATGCTGCATGACAAACTTTACCAAGTACCATAAGCTCACGGCAACATTTATCGGTGACACTCCCAATTTTGAAGATACTTGTGAAGACCTCCATAATACAATTATGATCCATTTTGTTTTGATTTTCACAATCATTTGCCTTGATAATGTCATCTTCCTTGGTAGCTATGACAACTCCACTCATTATGAACAAAATCACCAAGATGGAATAGACATTGAAGCTTGCCATTAGGGTTAGTAAGGATCTCAACTTTACTTCGATTGGTAAAATGTTTTTTCCAATGAAATTTACTAGCAAGAACAAGATTTATTTATAGGTAATCACAACAAAGGAGACATTACAATTGCACGAGAAAAGCAATTTATTACATTTCGGTTTCAAGAGTTGATTTTACTCATTTTATAACCACAAATATTCTTAATGACATGAGTTTTTTTTTTTTTTTATTAGCATTAATTTCTTTTTGCTAAGAACCATTAACTTTTTCTTAGCCCAAAGAGTGAGAGTGAAATTTTGAATTATTTTATTTAAAACAAAGCTTAGAGAAACTAATTTAGGGATTAACCCCCTAATATCTTAATAGAAAATAAGAGTTTTTTTTTTTTAAATTATGAATTTCTTATTATGTTTTATTTAAATTAGTAAGACTAAAACAATGAAAAAGCCTCTGAACTTTATCATTTTATTTAGGTAAGTCATACATTTTTATTACACTTAAATAAACCCTTAACCTTTAATTTGTAACTAAATAAGCCCTTAACTTTTAATTTGTACCCAAATAAACCCTTAATCTCTAATTTATATATAAATAAGCCCTGAATATAAATCAATCTTTCATTCAAAATTAGAACTTATTTGAGTACAAATCAAAAGATAAAAGTTATTTGGAGACAATATAAATATAGAAACTTACTTAAGAAAAATGAAATAGTTCAAAGGCTTTTTTGATATTTTACCCAATTAATAACTTACATCGAAAAAATTGAATTAGAAAAAACTCAATGTTAACCACACACAAAAAGAAATTGTAGAAAACTAATTAGCTAAGATGTTGTTTGATGGACTGAAAATTAAATGTTGAAAAATTAAGTACTGAATTTTTAGTACTGAATTTATATTGTAAAAAATGTTTGGCATATTATTGAAAATTAAGTACTGAATATAATTATATTGTTTGATAACTGTAAATCTTAAATTTTAAAAATTATTCATTTCACAAATTTAATCTTATTAACATTAATAATTTATATTGTTTGGATAGTTCTGGATAAAAATTAAATTGCATAATTTAAATATCTCATCTTTTATAAAAAAAAAAAGAGATAATTTAGTTTAAATATTAATTGTTTAATAAAATTGACTTAAAATGGATTATGTACCTACTTATCTCATTCAACACTTTTTTGTTAAAAAAATTTTGTGAAGTAAAATTTAATATGGATTATCAAACACATTGAAAAAAATTAAAAGTTAAATTTTTTATAAAGCATTGAAAATTTTTAATGCTTTATCAAACATAACTGCATTTACTTTCCATGATTAATTGTATGTACTGTTAATTTAGAGGAAACAAGCTTCCAAACTAATACTTCTCAAGTTCTAATTCTCAAATGTGTAAGTATCTATGTGTTGAATTTAATAGCTATAGCTATTGCATGTGCAATTTTCTGAATGTATTTGGTTCATTGATTGGTGTATATTAGTCTTGTTCAAAAAGAAGAAGAAAAAAATAAAGTGTAATTTATTTAACTGTTACAATTTTAAATAGAATTTTCCATTACAATCAAATAACTTCTAATATATATATATATATATATATATATATATAACTACATTCATAGAAATTAATAAACAAATTAAATAAAAAAACAACAACATAAAATAAGATTAAACTCACACGTGGTGGGACTTGAGACTTAAAAGTGCAATTTGTTAGTTTTCCTTATTTTTTATTAAAAAAAAAAAAAGAAAATTATTAGTATAAGATTGGGATAATTTCATAATTGGCACTTGCAAAATGTTTAATATAAAATCAAAAGATAAAGGTATATAACCAATGTCAAGTGCCTCACCTTAAATAGATTCTATTGAGAGCTTTTAATTAAGTTTCTCCTTTCTCCTTATAATTATTCGTTCAAAGATTAACTTTTAGAACTAGATTGTACTAGATTTTCTTGAAGGGTGGGTGTAAATCACTAATAAAGTAGAGATTCAATGGAAATTAAAACATAATAGTAGGTAGAACTAGTAATTTTAGATAGGATATATAAACATGATGTGTTTAATAAACACGAAAAAAGCATAATAAATTTTACACAACACGTTTAAACACGATTAACATGATTTACACGATACATATTTAAGATTTTGACTATTTAATAATTTGTGTTATTGTTTATATTTATACGACTTGTAAAAAGCACAAAACATAATATACATATATATATATATATATATCAACTCTAACAGCTAAAGATTAAAGTAAATTAAAGAGTGGGAGGGTTATTGTTGCTAGTAATCATTATATCTCAATGCATCAATTTTCTATTTTTAATTCAACAATTTTTTGTAATTTTATATTCCATTCTTAAATTGCAAGGTTTGCAATTTAGAAATTACAAGTTACAAAGGTTATTGAAATATTATAACTTGTGCCTTATAATGTTCTATAAACTTTTTTTTGAATAAATAAATCCAATCTTTAGGGAGACGAAGAGGGTTAAACATTATTGGCGATTAAAGCACAATTATTCCATATTTGGATGCTTTTCGCCACAATTTTCGGTTCCCCGATATTCTTAAATTGAAGATTTTGGAGCGTCCTCTTTGCTAATGCTGCATGACAAACTTTACCAAGTACCATAAGCTCACGGCAACATTTATCCGTGACACTCCCAATTTTGAAGATACTTGTGAAGACCTCCATAATACAATTATGATCCATTTTGTTTTGATTTTCACAATCATTTGCCTTGATAATGTCATCTTCCTTGGTAGCTATGACAACTCCACTCATTATGAACAAAATCACCAAGATGGAATAAACATTGAAGCTTGCCATTAGGGTTAGTAAGGATCTCTACTTTACTTCGATTGGTAAAATGTTTTTTCCAATGAAATTTACTAGCAAGAACAAGATTTATTTATAGGTAATCACAACAAAGGAGACATTACAATTGCACGACAAAAGCAATTTATTACATTTCGGTTTCAAGAGTTGATTTTACTCATTTTATAACCACAAATATTCTTAATGACATGAGTTTTTTTTTTTTTTTTATTAGCATTAATTTCTTTTTGCTAAGAACAATTAACTTTTTCTTAGCCCAAAGAGTGAGAGTGAAATTTTGAATTATAGTATTTAAAACAAAGCTTAGAGAAACTAATTTAGGGATTAACCCCCTAATATCTTAATATAAAATAAGAGTTTTTTTTTTTTTAAATTATGAATTTCTTATTATGTTTTATTTAAATTAGTAAGACTAAAACAATGAAAAAGCCTCTGAACTTTATCATTTTATTTAGGTAAGTCATACATTTTGATTACACTTAAATAAACCCTTAACCTTTAATTTGTAACTAAATAAGCCCTTAACTTTTAATTTGTACCCAAATAAACCCTTAATCTCTAATTTATATATAAATAAGCCCTGAATATAAATCAATCTTTCATTCAAAATTAGAACTTATTTGAGTACAAATCAAAAGATAAAAGTTATTTGGGGACAATATAAATATAGAAACTTACTTAAGAAAAATGAAATAGTTCAAAGGATTTTTTAATATTTTTAGCCAATTAATAACTTACATCGAAAAAATTGAATTAGAAAAAACTCAATGTTAACCACACACAAAAAGAAATTGTAGAAAACTAATTAGCTAAGATGTTGTTTGATGGACTGAAAATTAAATGTTGAAAAATTAAGTACTGAATTTTTAGTACTGAATTTATATTGTAAAAAATGTTTGGCATATTATTGAAAATTAAGTACTGAATATAATTATATTGTTTGATAACTGTAAATCTTAAATTTTAAAAATTATTCATTTCACAAATTTAATCTTATTAACATTAATATTTTATATTGTTTGGATAGTTCTGGATAAAAATTAAATTGCATAATTTAAATATCTCATCTTTTATAAAAAAAAAAAGAGATAATTTAGTTTAAATATTAATTGTTTAATAAAATTGACTTAAAATGGATTATGTACCTACTTATCTCATTCAACACTTTTTTGTTAAAAAAATTTTGTGAAGTAAAATTTAATATGGATTATCAAACACATTGAAAAAAATTAAAAGTTAAATTTTTTATAAAGCATTGAAAATTTTTAATGCTTTATCAAACATAACTGCATTTACTTTCCATGATTAATTGTATGTACTGTTAATTTAGAGGAAACAAGCTTCCAAACTAATACTTCTCAAGTTCTAATTCTCAAATGTGTAAGTATCTATGTGTTGAATTTAATAGCTATAGCTATCGCATGTGCAATTTTTTGAATGTATTTGGTTCTTTGATTGGTGTATATTAGTCTTGTTCAAAAAGAAGAAGAAAAAAATAAAGTGTAATTTATTTAACTGTTACAATTTTAAATAGAATTTTCCATTACAATCAAATAACTTCTAATATATATATATATATATATATATATATAACTACATTCATAGAAATTAATAAACAAATTAAATAAAAAAACAACAACATAAAATAAGATTAAACTCACACGTGGTGGGACTTGAGACTTAAAAGTGCAATTTGTTAGTTTTCCTTATTTTTTATTTAAAAAAAAAAAAAATTATTAGTATAAGATTGGGATAATTTCATAATTGGCACTTGCAAAATGTTAAATATAAAATCAAAAGATAAAGGTATATAAGCAATGTCAAGTGCCTCACCTTAATTAGATTCTGTTGAGAGCTTTTAATTAAGTTTCTCCTTTCTCCTTATAATTATTCGTTCAAAGATTAACTTTTAGAACTAGATTGTACTAGATTTTCTTGAAAGGGTGGGTGTAAATCACTAATAAACTAGAGATTCAATGGAAATTAAAACATAATAGTAGGTAGAACTAGTAATTTTAGATACGATATATAAACATGATGTGTTTTATAAACACGAAAAAAAGTATAATAAATTTTACACAACACGTTTAAACACGATTAACATGATTTACACGATACATATTTAAGATTTTGACTATTTAATAATTTGTGTTATTGTTTATATTTATACGACTAGTAAAAAGCACAAAACATAATATACATATATATATATATATATATATATATATATCAACTCTAACAGCTAAAGATTAAAGTAAATTAAAGAGTGGGAGGGTTATTGTTGCTAGTAATCATTATATCTCAATGCATCAATTTTCTATTTTTAATTCAACAATTTTTTGTAATTTTATATTCCATTCTTAAATTGCAAGGTTTGCAATTTAGAAATTACAAGTTACAAAGTTATTGAAATATAGTAACTTGTGCCTTATAATGTTCTATAAACTTTTTTTTTTGAATGAATAAATCCAATCTTTAGGGAGACGAAGAGGGTGAAACATTATTGGCGATTAAAGCACAATTATTCCATATTTGGATGCTTTTCGCCACAATTTTCGGTTCCCCAATATTCTTAAATTGAGGATTTTGGAGTGTCCTCTTTGCTAATGCTGCATGACAAACTTTACCAAGTACCATAAGCTCACGGCAACATTTATCGGTGACACTCCCAATTTTGAAGATACTTGTGAAGACCTCCATAATACAATTATTATCCATTTTGGTTTTATTTTCACAATCATTTGCCTTGATAATGTCATCTTCCTTGGTAGCTATGACAATTCCACTCATTATGAACAAAATCACCAAGATGGAATAAACATTGATGCTTGCCATTAGGGTTAGTAAGGATCTCTACTTTACTTTGATTGGTAAAATGTTTTTTCCAATGAAATTTACTAGCAAGAACAAGATTTATTTATAGGTAATCACAACAAAGGAGACATTACAATTGCAAGACAAAAGCAATTTATTACATTTCGGTTTCAAGAGTTGATTTTACTCATTTTATAACCACAAATATTCTTAATGACATGAGTTTTTTTTGTTTTTTTAGCATTAATTTCTTTTTGCTAAGAATCATTAACTTTTTCTTAGCCCAAAGAGTGAGAGTGAAATTTTGAATTAAAGTATTTAAAATAAAGCCTAGAGAAACAAATTTAGGGATTAACCCCCTAATATCTTAATAGAAAATAAGAGTTTCTTCTTTTTTTTAAAAAAATTAAGAATTTCTTATTATGTTTTATTTAAATTAGTAAGACTAAAACAATGAAAAAGCCTCTGAACTTTATCACTTTTTTTAGCTAAGTCATACATTTTTATTACACTTAAAACCCTTAACCTTTAATTTGTAACTAAATAAGCCCTTAACTTTTAATTTGTACCCAAATAAACCCTTAATCTCTACTTTATATCTAAATAAGCCCTGAATATGAATCAATCTTTCATTCGAAATAAGAACTTATTTGAGTACAAATCAAAAGATAAAAGCTTATTTGGGTACAATAAAAATATAGAAACTTACTTAAGAAAAATGAAATAGTTCAAAGGCTTTTTTAATATTTTAGCCAATTAATAACTTACATCGAAAAAATTGAATTAGAAAAAACTCAATGTTATGTATTTATTATCGCCTTCATTGCTGCTCCTCTAGTAGATATTGATGGTATTCGTGAACCTGTTTATGGATCTCTACTTTATGGAAACAATATTATTTCTGGTGCCATTATTCCTACTTCTGCAGCTATAGGTTTGCACTTTTACCCGATCTGGGAAGCGGCATCTGTTGATGAATGGTTATACAATGGCGATCCTTATGAGTTAATTATTTTACACTTCTTACTTGGTGTAGCTTGTTACATGGGTCGTGAGTGGGAACTTAGTTTCCATCTGGGTATGCGCCCTTGGATCACTGTTGCATATTCAGCTCCTATTGCAGCTGCTACCGCTGTTTTCTTGATCTATCCAATCGGTCAAGGAAGTTTTTTTGATGGTATGCTCCTAGGAATCTCTGGTACTTTCAACTTCATGATTGTATTCCAGGCTGAACACAACATCCTTATGCACCCATTTCACATGTTAGGCGTAGTTGGTGTATTCGGCGGCTCCCTATTCAGTGCTATGCATGGTTCCTTGGTAATCTCTAGTTTGATCAGGGAAACCACAGAAAATGAATCTGCTAATGCAGGTTACAGATTCGGTCAAGAGGAAGAAACTTATAATATCGTAGCTGCTCATGGTTATTTTGGCCGATTGATCTTCCCATATGCTAGTTTCAGCAATTCTCGTTTTTTACATTTCTTCTTAGCTGCTTGGCCTGTAGTAGATATATGGTTCACCGCTTTAGGTATTAGCACTATGCCTTTCAACCTAAATGGTTTCAATTTTAATCAATCCGTAGTTGATAGTTAAGGTCGTGTAATTAATACCTGGGCTGATATTATTAACCGTTCTAACCTTGGTATGGAATTTATGCATGAACGTAATGCTCATAACTTCTCTCTAGACCTAGCTGCTATTGAAGCTCCATCTACAAATGGATAAGACTTTGGTTTTAGTGTATACAAGTTTTTGAAAATAAAGGAGCAATAAACAATTTCTTGTTCTATCAAGAGTGTTGGTATTGCTCCTTTATCCTTTATTTAGATTTAGGCATAAAAAGAAATTGTAGAAAACTAATTAGCTAAGATGTTGTTTGAGAGACTGAAAATTATATGTTGAAAAATTAAGTACTGAATTTTTAGTACTGAAATATATAGTAAAAAATGTTTGGCATATTATTGAAAATTAAGTACTGAATATAATTATATTGTTTGATAACTGTAAATCTTAAATTTTAAAAATTATTCATTTAACAAATTTAATCTTATTAACATTAATATTTTATATTATTTTGGATAGTTCTGGATAAAAATTAAAATGGATAATTTAAATATCTCATCTTTTTATAACAAAAAAGAGATAATTTAGTTTAAATATTAATTGTTTAATAAAATTGACTTGAAATGGATTATGTACCTACTTATCTCATTCAACACTTTTTTGTTAAAAAACTTTTGTGAAGTAAAATTTAATATGGATTATCAAACACATTGAAAAAAATGAAATGTTAAATTTTTTGTAATGCATTGAAAATTTTTAATGCTTTATCAAACATAACTACATTTACTTTCCATGATTAATTGTATGTACTGTTAATTTAGAGGAAACAAGCTTCCAAACTAATACTTCTCAAGTTCTAATTCTCAATTGTGCAAGTATCTATGTGTTGAATTTAATAGATATAGCTATTACATGTGCAATTTTTTGAATGTATTTGGTTCATTGATCGGTGTATATTAATCTTGTTCAAAGAGAAGAAGAAAAAATAAAGTGTAATTTATTTATTTGTAACAATTATAAATAGAATTTTCCATTACAATCAAATAACTTCTAATATATATATATATATAATTACATTCATAGAAATTAATAAACAAATTAAATTAAAAAACAACAACATAAAATAAGATTAAACTCACACGTGGTGGGACTTGAGACTTAAAAGTGCAATTTGTTAGTTTTCCTTATTTTTTATTAAAAAAAAAATTATTAATATAAGATTGGGATAATTTCATAATTGGCACTTGCAAAATGTTAAATATAAAATCAAAAGATAAAGGTATATAAGCAATGTCAAGTGCCTAATCTTAATTAGACTCTATTGAGAGCTTTTAATTAAGTTTCTCATTTCTCCTTATAATTATTCGTTCAAAAAATAACTTTTAGAACTAGGTTGTACTAGATTTTCTTGAAAGGGTGGTTGTAAATCACTAATAAACTAGAGATTCAATGGAAATTAAAACATAATAGTAGGTAGAACTAGTAATTTTAGATACAATATATGAACATGATATGTTTAATAAACACGAAAAAAGCATAATAAATATGACACGACACGTTTAAACATGATTAACATGATTTACACGATACATATTTAAGATTTTGACTATTTAATAATTTGTGTTATTGTTTATATTTATACGACTAATAAAAAGCACAAAACATAATATACATATATATATATATATATATATATATATCAACTCTAATAGCTAAAGATTAAAGTAAATTAAAGAGTGTGGAGGTTATTGTTGCTAGTAATCATTATATCTCAATGCATCAATTTTCTATTTTTAATTCAAATATTTTTTGTAATTTTATATTCCATTCTTAAATTGCAAGCTTTGCAATTTAGAAATTACAAGTTACAAAGGTTATTGAAATATAATAACCTGTGACTTATAATGTTCTATAAACTTTGTTTTTTGAATGAATAAATCCAATCTTTAGGGAGACGAAGAGGGTGAAACATTATTGGCGATTAAAGCACAATTATTCCATATTTGGATACTTTTCGCCACAATTTTTGGTTCCCCGATATTCTTAAATTGAGGATTTTGGAGTGTCCTCTTTGCTAATGCAGCATGACAAACTTTACCAAGTACCATAAGCTCACGGCAACATTTATCGGTGACACTCCCAATTTTGAAGATACTTGTGAAGACCTCCATAATACAATTTTGATCCATTTTGGTTTTATTTTCACAATCATTTGCCTTGATAATGTCATCTTCCTTGGTAGCTATGACTACTCCACTCATTATGAACAAAATCACCAAGATAGAATAAACATTGAAGCTTGCCATTAGTGTTAGTAAGGATCTCTACTTTACTTTGATTGGTAAAATGTTTTTTCCATTGAAATTTACTAGCAAGAACAAGATTTATTTATAGGTAATCACAACAAAGGAGACATTACAATTGAAAGACAAAAGCAATTTATTACATTTCGGTTTCAAGAGTTGATTTTACTTATTTTATAACCACAAATATTCTTAATGACATGAGTTATTCTTTTTTATTTATTAGCATTAATTTCTTTTTGCTAAGAACGATTAACTTTTTTTTAGCCCAAAGGGTGAGAGTGAAATTTTGAATTAAAGTATTTAAAACAATGCCTAGAGAAACAAATTTAGGGATTAACCCCCTAATATCTTACTAGAAAATAAGAGTTTTTTTTTATAAACAAAAAAGAATTGAATTTCTAATTATGTTTTATTTAAATTAGTTAGACATGAAAACGCCTCTGGACTTTATCACTTTATTTAGGTAATTCTTACATTTTAATTACACTTAAATAAACCTTTAACCTTTAATTTGTATCTAAATAAGCCCTTAACTTTTAATTTGTACTCAAATAAACCATTAATCTCTAATTTAAATCTAAATAAGACATGAATATAAATCAATCATTTATTCGAAATAAGAACTTATTTGAGTACAAATCAAAAGATAAAAGCTTATTTGGGTATAATAAAAATATAGAAACTTACTTAAGAAAAATGAAATAGTTCAAAGGCTTTTTTAATATTTTAGCCAATTAATAACTTACATCAAAAAAATTGAATTAGAAAAATCTAATTGTTAATCACACATAAAAAGAAATTGTAGAAAACTAATTAGCTAATATGTTGTTTGATAAACTGAAAATTAAATGTTGAAAAAATAAGTACTGAATTTTTAGTACTGAATTTATATTGTAAAAAATGTTTGGCATATTATTGAAAATTAAGTACTGAATATAATTATATTATTTGATAACAGTAAATCTTAAATTTTAAAAATTATTCATTTCACAAATTTAATCTTATTAACATTAATATTTTATATTATTTTGGATAGTTCTGGATAAAAATTAAAATGGATAATTTAAATATCTCATCTTTTGTAACAAAAAACGAGATAATTTAGTTTAAATATTAATTGTGTAATGAAATTGACATAAAATGGATTATGTACCTACTTATCTCATTCAATACTTTTTAGTTAAATTTTTTTTTTGTGAAATAATATTTAATATGGATAATCAAACACATTGAAAAAAAATAAATGTTAAATTTTTTGTAATGCATTGAAATTTTTTAATGCTTTATCAAACATAACTACATTTACTTTCCATGATTAATTGTATGTACTGTTAATTTAGAGGAAACAAGCTTCCAAAGTAATACTTCTCAAGTTCTAATTCTCAATTGTGTAAGTATCTATGTGTTGAATTTAATAGCTATAGCTATTACATGTGCAATTTTTTTAATGTATTTGGTTCATTGATTGGTGTATATTAATCTTGTTCAAAGAGAAGAAGAAAAAAATAAAGTGTAATTTATTTATTTGTTACAATTATAAATAGAATTTTCCATTACAATCAAATAACTTCTAATATATATATATATATATATATATATATAATTACATTCATAGAAATTAATAAACAAATTAAATAAAAAAAAAAGCAACATAAAATAAGATTAAACTCACACGTGGTGGGACTTGAGACTTAAAAGTGCAATTTGTTAGTTTTCCTTATTTTTTATTAAAAATAAAAAAATTATTAGTATAAGATTGGGATAATTTCATAATTGGCACTTGCAAAATGTTAAATATAAAATCAAAAAATAAAGGTATATAAGCAATGTCAAGTGCCTAATCTTAATTAGATTCTATTGAGAGCTTTTAATTAAGTTTCTCATTTCTCCTTATAATTATTCGTTCAAAAATTAACTTTTAGAACTAGATTGTACTAGATTTTTTTGAAAGGGTGGGTGTAAATCACTAATAAACTAGAGATTCAATGGAAATTAAAACATAATAGTAGGTAGAACTAGTAATTTTAGATACGATATATGAACATGATATGTTCAATAAACACAAAAAAAATTTAATAAATATGACACGACACATTTAAACACGATTAACATGATTTACACGATACGTATTTAAGATTTTGACTATTTAATAATTTTTGTTATTTTTTATATTTATACGACTAATAAGAAGCACAAAACATAATATACATATATATATATATCAACTCTAACAGCTAAAGATTAAAGTAAATTAATGACTGGGAGGGTTATTGTTGCTAGTAATCATTATATCTCAATGCATCAATTTTCTATTTTTAATTCAAATATTTTTTGTAATTTTATATTCCATTCTTAAATTGCAAGCTTTGCAATTTAGAAATTACAAGTTACAAAGGTTATTGAAATATAATAACTTGTGCCTTATAATGTTCTATACACTTTTTTTTTTAATGACTAAATCCAATCTTTAGGGAGACAAAGAGGGTGAAACATTATTGGCGATTAAAGCACAATTATTCCATATTTGGATACTTTTCGCCACAATTTTCGGTTCCCCAATATTCTTAAATTGAGGATTTTGGAGAGTCCTCTTTGCTAATGCAGCATGACAAACTTTACCAAGTACCATAAGCTCATAACAACATTTATCGGTAACACTCCCAATTTTGAAGATACTTATGAAGACCTCCATAATACAATTTCGATCCATTTTGGTTTTATTTTCACAATCATTTGCCTTGATAATGTCATCTTCCTTGGTAGCTATGACAACTCCACTCATTATGAACAAAATCACCAAGATGGAATAAAAATTGAAGCTTTCCATTTGGGTTAGTAAGGATCTCTACTTTACTTTGATTGGTAAAATGTTTTTTCCAATGAAATTTACTAGCAAGAACAACATTTGTTTATAGGTAATCACAACAAAGGAGACATTACAATTGAAAGACAAAAGCAATTTATTACATTTCGGTTTCAAGAGTTGATTTTACTCATTTTATAACCACAAATATTCTTAATGACATGAGTTATTCTTTTTTATTTAGTAGCATTAATTTCTTTTTGCTAAGAACCATTAACTTATTTATAGCCCAAAGTTTGATAGTGAAATTTTGAATTAAAGTATTTAAAACAAAGCCTAGAGAAACTAATTTAGGGATTAACCCCCTAATATCTTACTAGAAAATAAGAGTTTTTTTATATAAAAAAAAATCAAGAATTTCTAATTATGTTTTATTTAAATTAGTAAGACTAAAAGAATGAAAAAGCCTTTGAACTTTATCACTTTATTTAGGTAAGTCTTACATTTTTATTACACTTAAATAAACCCTTAACCTTTAATTTGTAACTAAATAAGCCTTTAACTTTTAATTTGTATCCAAATAAACCATTAATCTCTCATTTATATGTAAATAAGCCCTTTATATAAATTAATCTTTCATTCGAAATAAGAACTTATTTGAGTACAATTCAAAAGATAAAAACTAATTTGGGTACAATAAAAATATAGAAACGTACTTAAGAAAAATGAAATAGTTCAAAGGCTTTTTAATATTTTAGCCTATTAATAACTTACATCGAAAAAATTGAATTAGAAAAAACTCAATGTTAATCACACACAAAAAAGAAATTGTAGAAAACTAATTAGCTAAGATGTTGTTTGATAAACTGAAAATTAAATGTTGAAAAATTAAGTACTGAATTTTTAGTACTGAATTTATATTGTAAAAAATGTTTGGCATATTATTGAAAATTAAGTATTGAATATAATTATATTGTTTGATAACTGTAAATCTTAAATTTTAAAAATTATTCATTTCAAAAATTTAATCTTGTTAGCATTAATATTTTATATTATTTTGGATAGTTCCGGATAAAAATTAAAATGGATAATTTAAGAATATCATCTTTTGTAACAGAAAAAGAGATAAATTATTTTAAATCTTAATTGTTTAAGAATTAAATTGACTTACATTTTATACATTATGTGATAGGCAGTTATGTACCTACTTATCTCATTCAAAACTTTTTTATGAAAACTTTTTATGAAGTAAAGTTAATATGGGTTATCAAACACATTGAAAAAAATTAAATGTTAAATTTTTTTTAATGCATTGAAAATTTTTAATGCTTTATCAAACATAACTGTTGTCTTATTTTACTACGCAAGTGCACGTTATCGCAAACAAGTAATAGAGTGGAAGTAGAGTATCGAACCCATGAGGAAATGTTATTAAATTCGTTAAATACTAAAATTAAAATAGCTTAATCTTATCCAAATAATTAATTAAAAACTAAATTAAAGAAAATAATAAACAAAGAAAGAAAGCAAATTAAAATTGGATTTAATTCAATGGAGAAAAACTTAGGATTATAATTTCCCTCAACACTTCGCTTGAACGTCTCCTACCCTCTTAACTTGATTAATGACTTTGAGTTGTTAGCCTAGAGTTCTAATCTATTTATAAGTATTTATTGATGGTCTTATAAAAATATCTCTCTTAACCATTTAACTATATGTCTCTGATAATTGACTTAAAGAGAAACTTATTAAGCTTAGACTTTAAAATTGATTACACATGACACGTAAGTATATTTTTACCCTACATGTAGACCAATTCATCATAATAAATGAATATGAAACATGTGCTATTCAATCCATGTCTAACACTAAACTCCCTATGTTTAGTTATATTTAGGTTACCAAATCAGTTTAATTGGTGATCAAGTAATTAAAAGCATTAAGCACAAGATTGAATAAACAACTCAAATATCATTAAATCAAACTAGAGAGTAAAATTGTTCAAACTATGCGTTGAGTTCCATTGCAATCTTAGAAAAGGAATTTACTTCATGCTTAACATTGAAAACAATAAACAAAGGAGTTTCACCAACATAAAATTACAAAAGAATAAAAGAAGATTAATGAAGAAGAAAAAACTAAAGGTTGTCAGATCTTCAGTCTTCTAGTATCCAAAATCACTCTTAGCTCCTTGCAAGATTGTGATGGCTGCTATCCTCTTAAGAAAATTAGATTATTTACAAGTTAAGAAGTCTATAAACTAAAGTACTAAAGGTTCCTATTTATAGAGCTCTTAAAAGCCTGAAGAAGGAAAACTTTGTGGCCAAGTAACTGCTTTCAGCTTGGAATTTCCATATATGAGCAGATTCTCTCTTTCTTGCTTTAAGACTCTACAAAATGTAAAGGATATTAAATTAATAACTAAATTAACATAAAATAAATAAAAATAACTAAAATATTTAATTAATAGTTTAAACTACAAGGACTTAGCTATTTTAAAAGCACAAAATATGATAAAATAACACTATTTCATAGAGTTATTACACCCCCAAACTTAAGATTTTTCTATTCCTCGAGCAAAACAAAACAAAACAAAACGAAACAAAGCGAAAATGAAACAAAACACAAAACTAGAGATGAATGCACTTGAATAATGATTTACTTAATTGTCCTCAAAAGTTATCTCAAAATCCCGACTCAAAGTAGAACACAAACATAATCCAAATTTATGATTCAGTTCAATTGTATGCCTCATGCTTGAATGGATTTTCAGTGTGTATGTGAATAATCTCTTTACAGATCATTACATGCAATCTAAATAAGTTTATGCCAATGCAAAATACGAATTTGTACTAGATTCTCATATGTTTGCTTTTCATCTCTCTCTCCACTAATGTAGACTAACACTTCATCAAGAATCAAGTAGGTCTTTATTAAGCTTATAATGTAAGGCTAGGGTCAAGGTAGGATAAAGATATATTTCGGTTTAAGTCACCCATATACACTTTCCATTGTTTCAGGATTTTTCAAGAGCCATAGTCTTTTTCTCAAATTACATACTTCATTCTTTGAATGCACTTCCTTTTTGCTTCACCTTTTTATTTCTCTTTTTTTTCTTCGTTTTCGAAGAATCATAATTTCTTTTTTTTTACATCACCATTTCACTCATTTTTGACATGGCTCATAATTCTTTCTTGTATGTCATATAAATGCCTATATAGTGAGGGTTAATCATGGTTTTTCTTATTTGGCTAGGCTAAAAGATGTGGCAATCAAAGAAAATAGATATATCAAGTAGGCACAATGAGGGAGACTAAGGATATTAATATATATATATATATAGGTAGGCTCGAAAGGCTCAAACGATCCAAAGATGGTCTAATCACTTCCTCAACTTAATGTTGTATAGGATTTCGCCTCGAGAGAGAATCAAACAAATTCTAGGCTCTAGACATAATCGCAATTCATATCAACATAAGCAGTCTTTAAATAAGCAATGCAAATCTAAGTAAGAGATCAAGTGCTCAAATTTTTAAAAATCACATCCTAACATGAGACTAACAAAAGAATTTAACATAAAAACAAATCATGCCTATGTTTTTCCCAAAAGTCAAGATAAATCAATAACTAAAATTTCATCATTGGATAAGGATCTCATGATATTAAATGCATTATACCTCAAGCAAATTTTTTTTATTATTATTATAAAGACTCCTAAACATAAAAATAGAAAAGACAGTAAAAAGAAAACACACAAACAAACTAAAAAAAATCACATAAAACAAAATAAACCGATAAACTAACGACCAACAAACCCAAACTTAAAACAAACATTGTCCTCAATGTTTAGAAATTTAAAAGAGTAAGAACATGAAAACTCCCCTATCGATGAAAGCAACACGGGATAAGCTAGAGTTTTCCTGTTAGACTTCATCATGTTTGTCTAAGTTGGGTGAATAGTACCTATAAAAGAAAATAAAGTAAGAATAAATTAATAATAATAACAAAAAAAAATAGAATTCAAATATGAAAAATATAATAATAAAAAAATAAATACTTTGTAAAAATAATAAATAAATAAGTAAAAAAATTGAAATTTAAAAAAAAAAAACATTCAGGGGGCGCCACGGCACTGGGGGTGGCGCCGCGACGCCACCCTCTTGGCCCATTTTTTATTTTTTTTCCTTTTGGGTCGGCGTTGGGTCTGGCTCCACGGCACCGACCCCTTAGCCATTTTTTTTGTGAGCTCGGCACTACGATCTCGGGCACAATTTTTTTATAAAAAAAAAATTAAAATTTAAAACCTGAAAATAAAAAAAATAAAAAAAATAGAAACTAGATAAAATAAAATAGAAAATCAAAAAAAAAAATCAAATCAAAAAGTAGAAAATAAAAAGCTTGGGTTGCCTCCCAAGAAGCGCTTTATTTATAGTCAACGGCTTGACGATCTCCTTCATCATCCTGTATCCAACCACTTGATGATTTTCGATTCATGCCATTTGGATGTCTTTTCTTTGAACAGCTTAGCTTTCTTGCAGGCTTGAAAGCGGAATTCATCCCTTTCAGTGGTAGAATTCATTAATGCCTTAAGCAGATTAATGGGATAAATTTCTATGAACTCTTTTTCAATAGCACTTTCTACCACATCGATTAGCTTAGACTGTTGGATGCATTGTGGAACAAGTTGTGGTAGGTCACATTGGGTCTCCTCTATGTAAACATTTTCACCTTATTTTGCATCCACAATTTCTTCTTCAAGAGATTTAGTTGGTGGTGGTGGGTTACACTGAATCCCGTCTTCTTGAACTTTCACAAATTCTTCTTCAATAAGCTCAGTTGACAATTCTGGGTCCTCATCTATCTCCTATTCAATCCCAAGTGTATTGGCGTTACAATGCTCTTGTTCTTCGCTCATAAGAATAAGTTTATTATCACTTGGAAGAGTTTCTTGAAGTTGGTTGTTAATGGCATTAGCAAGCTAGCTTATTTGTGTCTCAAGATTCCTAAGTGTCGCTGCTTGACTCTGATTGATAGCTTCCTGTTCCGTCATGTAGTGCATGATCATCTCTTCCAATATTAATTGATTCGTTTCTGGGACAGGTGCTTGGGCTTTTAACACCCTGTCTGGATAATCTATCTAAAATCCGGTAGAGTTTCCTTTCTATCTCAACTATAACCCTCCTGCAAATAACACTCAATTTATATCCTCAACCAGCAATATTTCTCAATACTATTATCACATATATCCATGCATATTCAAAAATTATCCATTATCAATTTATACTCAAGTCAAAACATATTGATCTATTGTCTCATATCTTCAAATATATATAATATATCCATAAGTAAACCTATCTTAGCAAGGTTTACTAGATAAAAACATCAAGATATCAAATCTTCTAGAAATTTAGATATGATGCCCACCACATCAATATACTCTTGAAGAGGAGAGTAGAGGAAGGCAGCAATCCCGACACCTAACTGTGATCTGAAAATGAGAAATAAGAAGAAGTGAGATATATGAATATCTCAATGAGTAGACAACATTTAAAACGTGTGAAAACGATAATGGTAACCTGTAAAGCATAATTGACATTTTCAAAATAAATAATAGTAAAACCATAATAAGTAATTCAAGGATGTAGCGAAGTTTTCAAATGTATAACAATATTATAATATTAAATCAATGTATAAAATCTGTAAAGTAAATCAGGTTACGTATAGTTGGCTCCAACTTACTATCATGCATAAGAATACATCTATGAAATAATCAGGCAATATCCATGTAGGCAGACTAGTAGCTGGCCCCAAAGGCCAATACCACCATAGGACGCCCCAAAGGCATATGTGTCATTATGATGTGCCCCCAAAAGGCTAATATAAAGGGATAGGGACTCTAGAGGTGGCTCCCACCACAAAGGCGTACCACGCAGCTCTCATACCCAGTCTAATATCACAGAATTGGAACTCTGGAGGTGGCTCCCGCCACAAAGGCATAGCACGCAGCTCCCGTATTCCGATCAAGGGTATAATCTCATACATTAAGTCAGGTGGAGCCAAAACCATGTACGTCAAATTCTATGTATAATCATATTTCATAAATCAACCAACTTACTCGATATAATATTTCTTGAAATAAATGTACTTTAATAACAAATCAATTCATATGATTATATATTGTATATACCTTTAATACGTAAAATAAATATCATGCTAAAAAGAAATTATAATTAAAGAAATTTCAAATAACTATAGTTGTCGTCTACTCACTATCCTTGAGATGATCTCACTATACACCTCGATCTGAAACTTCGGGATCCACAGGTGACGTCAGATCTACGTGGCCTAGAGATTAACGATAATTAGTATCTATACATGCTCAAAGCATTACACAATTATGAATGCAACTTAAGTCCCATTAATCTACCCTATAGTCAATACTAATTTCTCATACTCAAAACAACATATCCTTAATTTTTAATATCATTTCCATAATCATTTTATCCATAATTCAACTCCATATTCATGTCCGTATCAAATTCCTTTCTAGTACTCCATGCCTTAGAGATTTTCATAATCCATAACCATCATTTAGTACTATATTTCTCTTAAGCAATAAATTCCTTACTATCAAGCTAGATTAGAAAATCATAACTTGAGTTTGGTGAGGAATTTTGAAGTGATTCCAATTGGTTTATTTCAATAAATAAGTATACTTCATGAAGAAAATAACTAAATTATACAATTAGAACAAAATCTTGACCAAATTTGATAAATCCCGAAACTATGCCGAAACAGGGATCAACACAGAACAGCCAACTGCACCGAATTTTATGTTTTTAACCGTTTATCGGTTTGGGGTGATTCAAAAACCAAAATTATTGTATTGAAGTCTAGTTTCTAGGAAAAATATCAAAAAAATACAAACCTAGCTGTGACGAACCCAAAAAATCCCAACAGCAAGCATGCTCAACTTCGCCTGTTTTGCTTTTTCTTCCCATTTTCTTATTCATGCTTTCAAATCCTTTTAATTCTTACCAAAGTTGAGTAAAACTCATACTTAATAGATGGATTTCAGACCTTAACATGTTTATGGAGCTAAGATCTTAGCATGCTCAAGTAGAATATCTAAAGAAAAGGAAGAATTTATCAAGAAACTAACCTTGGATGTGATTGTTGTTGAGATTTTAGTGGAATACTTGAAGTGAAATGTTGGAGGAGATGAAGAGAAATTGAGAGAATGAGAGGGGAGGGTGGCCGGCTAGATCATAAAGAAATGAAGATAATTTTCTAGAAATTTCAAGATAATAAGATGACTAAAAGATATTTTTCAACTTTTGGTATAATTGCCCATTGGTCCCTCAACTTTTTATAATAACCATTAAGCCCCTAAACTTTTTTTTTTTAGTTTGTTTAATTTTATCTTTTCTTCTTTTAATTCCTTCACTTATAACTTCTTACCAATTTCCAAGTTTGTCCTTAAAATGTTTGGAATTTAACTTTACATTGTACGTAACCTCGGTTGTTACAGGACTTGACTCTAAATGATAGCTTTGGTGCTAGCCATGTAATGCATGAACACCTCTTCCAATGATGGCTTATTTTCTGAAGCAGCTGCTTGGGCTTGTGATGAAAATTGGATATGCTTGATTGTCTGAATAGGAGGACCATTGATTGTTACTCCATGAAAATTTTTGGTGATCTCCGAACCTGGATTGTGACACCCAGTCCGAAAAATCTACCTAAAATCCAACAGAGTTTCCTTTCTATCTTAACTATAACCATCCTGCAAATGACACTCAGTTTATATCCTCAGCAAGCAATATTTCTCAATACCATTTATCACACTCAGTTTATATCCTCAACAAGCAAAATTTCTCAATACCATTTATCACATTTATACATGCATATTCAAATATTATCCATGATCAATCTATATTCAAGTCAATACATATTGGTTCATTGTCTCGTAACTTCAAATATATATATAATTTGTCTAAAAGTAAACCTATCTCAAAAAGGTTTACTAGATAAAAGACATCAAAAGAATAAGACTTCTAGAGAGATTTAAGTACGATGTCCACCACGTCAAAACACTATTAGAAGCAGAGAGTGGAGGAAGGTAGCAATCCCACACCTAACTATAACTTGAAAATGAGAAACATGAAAAGATGAGATATATGAATATCTCAGTGAGTAGACAACTTTTAAAACATTTGAAAACTATGATGATAACTTTTAAAACATAATATACGTTTCCAAAATAAATAATAGTAAAACTATAATGAATAATTCGAAGATATAGCAAAGTTTTTAAATGTATAACAGTAGTATAATAACAAATCAATAAATAAAATTTGTAGAGTAAATCAAGTTTCGTATAATTGGGCTCCAACTTACTGTCATGCATAAGATTTATCCATACATCCATGTAATAACCAAGTAATATCCATGTAGGCATACAGTAGCCGGCTCCAAAGGCCAATATCACCATAGGACGCCCCAAAGGCATATGTATCGCTATTATGTGCCCCCAAAAGGCGAATATAATGGGACAGAGACTCTGGAGGTGGCTCCCACCACAAAGGCGTAGCACACAGCTCCCATACCCCAGTCTAATATCACGGAATTGGGACTCTAGAGGTGGCTCCCACCACTAAGGCGTAGCACGCAGCTCCCATATTTTGATCAAGGGTATAATCTCATACATTAATTTAGGTGGAGCCAAAACCATGTATGTCAAAATCTATGTATAATCATATTTTATAAATCATCCAACTTCCTCAATATAATATTTCTTGAAATACATGCACATTATTAACAAAATCAATTCATATGTTTATATATCACATATGTCTTTAATACGTAAAATAAATATCATGCTAAATAAATTATAATTATAACTAAAGAAACTCCAGATAACTATATTTATAGTCTACTCACAGTCCTTGAGATGATCTCCCTATACACCTCGGTCTGAAACCTCAGGATCCTCAAGTGACGTTGGATCTACGTGGCCTAGAGATTAACGATAATTAGTATTTATACAAACTCAAGGCATTATGCAATTATGAATGCAACTTAAGTCCCGTTAATCTACCCGAAAGTCAATACTAATTTCTCATACTCAAAACAACATATCCTTAATTTTTAATATCATTTCCATAATCATTTTCTCCTTAATTCAACTCCATATTCATGTCCTTATCAAATTCCTTTCTAGTACTCCATGCCTTAGAGATTTCCATAATCATCATTTAGTACTATATTTCTCTTAAGCAATGAATTCCTTACTATCAAACTAGATTAGAAAAATAATAACTTGAGTTTGGTAAGGAATTTTGAAGTGATTCCAATTGGTTTATCTCAGCCAATAAGACTACTTTATCAAGAAAATAACTTAGACAATTAGAACAAAATCTTGATCAAGTTTGATAAATCCCGAAATTATGCCAAAACAGGGGTCAAAATAGGACAGCCAACTTCACCGAATTTTATCTTTTTAACCGCTTATCAATTTTGGGTGATTCAAAAACCAAAATTCTCGTATTGAAGTCTAGTTTCTAGGAAAAATATCAAAAAAAAAATACAAACCCAGCTTTGCCCAACCCAGAAAATCAGAACAGAAGGCATGCTCAATTCCCTATTTTGCTTTTTCTTCCCATTTTCTTGTTCATGCTTTCGAATCCTTTTAATTCTCACCAAATGAGAGTAAAACTCATACTTAATAGATGGAATTTCAGAATTTAACATGTTTATGGAGCTAAAATCTTAGCATATTCATGTAGAACATCTAGAGAAAAGGAAGAATTAATCAAGAAACTAACCTTGGATGTGAATTTTAATGACATTTTGGTAGAAAATACTTGAAGACAACTTTGAAAGCATGAAATGAAGAATGGACGATTGAGACTTGAGAAAGAATACACCAACTCTAGAATTTTCAAGAGATAAGATGAGTTTAAAAGATATTTTTAAATTTTTGGTATAACTGCATATTGGTCCCTCAATTTTTCATAAATAACCATTAAGCCGTTAAACTTTTAATTTGTTCAATTTGATCATTCCTTTTTTTATTTCCTTCACTTATAACTTCTTACCAATTTCCAAGTTTGCCCTTAAAATTTTTAGGGTTTGAATTTGCACGATCGTACATAACCTCGGTCGTTACAACATACCCCCTTAGAAAAATTTCGTCCTCGAAATTTACTTACCAACTTGATTGAACAAGTAAGGATATTGAGTCCGCATATCTTCCTCCCTTTCCCATGTAGCTTCTTCATATGAATGATTCCTCCAAAGAACTTTCACTAATGGAATAGTCTTAGTCCTTAGAACTTGATCCTTTCTATCCAAAATCTCAACCGGTTGCTCTTCGTAAGTTAAATTTTTTTCAACTTGCATAGGCAAGTCCTTTAATATATGTGAAGAATCGAAAATGTACTTTCGGAGCATAGAAACATGGAAACCATTATGAATTCATGACATTTCTTCTGGTAAGGCCAATCTATAAGAAACTGGCCAATCCTTTCGATGATCTCATACGGCCCTATATATCGAGGACCCAGCTTTCCTCGTCTTCCAAACCGGATTACTCCTTTCCAAGGAGTCACTTTTAGAAACACCATATCACCATCTTCAAACTCTAAATCTTTTCTCCGGTTATGTGCATAACTCTTTTATCGATCTTGAGCTATTTTTATCTTTTCTCGGATTACCTTTACTTTGTCTACAGTCATCATAACAATTTATGGACCTAGCAATTTCCTTTCATCTGTATCATCCCAACATACCGGAGTCCTGCACTTCCTTCCATACAAAGCTTCAAACGGAGCCATGTCGATGCTGGACTGATAACTATTGTTATATGCAAACTCTGCTAGAGGCAAGTGTTCATCCCAGTTTCCTTTAAATTCCATAATACAAGATCTGAGCATATCTTCCAAAATTTGAATTGTCCGTTTAAATTGTCCATCCGTCTGGGGATAAAAAGTAGTACTGAACTTGAGTTTAGTGCCCATAGCATTCTACAAACTTGGCCAGAACCGAGATGTGAATCGAGGGTCTCGATCAGATACAATCGATACTAGGGCACCATGCAACTTGACAATGTCGTTCACATAAAGTTTAGCCAGCCTTTGCATGGAAAAAGTCTTCTTGACTGGCAAAAAGTGAGCTGATTTTGTTAGACGATCAACAATCACCCAAATGCTGTCATAACCAGACTGCGTTCTTGGCAATCCCGAAACGAAATCCATAGCAATATCTTCCCACTTCCATTAAGGAATAGGTAGGGGGTTCAACTTCCCTGAAGGTTTTTGATGCTCGGCTTTAATTTGTTGGCATACCAAGCATCTAGAAACAAACTTAGTTATGTCCAGTTTCATACTTTGCCACTAATAGTGTTCCCTTAAGGTTCGATACATCTTCACACTACCGGGATGCAACAGGTATGGTGCACTATGAGCTTTCTCCAAAATCACCTTCCGGAGTTCTTCATCCTGAGGCACACAAAGCCTATTTCTCATTATTAGTACATCATCATCTTTCATTTGAAAGTCAGTTCTCACGCCATCCCTTACCTCTTGTTCAACTTTACCAACATAGGGTCATTATTCTGTGTTTCACGTATCCTATCAATATGAACCGGTTTAACCTTCAAGTAGGCTACTAGGAGATCATTCTCATCAATCATCAATTCCAAAGGTAAAGACCTCAACTCATTTTGTAAAGGTTCCTGAATCGCTCGGATATGAGTAAGAGAACTAAAAGACTTTCGACTAAGAGCATTGGCCACTACATTGGCCTTTCCTCGGTGGTAGTCAATTACACAGTCGTAATCTTTTATCAATTCCAACCATCTCCTTTGCCTCAAATTCAGTTCCTTCTGATCCATCAAATATTTCAGGCTCTTATGATCAGTGTAGATTGTACATTTTTCTCCAAACAAATAATGCCTCCAAATTTTCAATGCAAACACCACTGCCGCCAACTCTAGATTGTGAGTGGGATAGTTTTGCTCATGTTGTTTCAGTTGTCGGGAAGCATAAGCTATCACCTTTCCATGTTGCATCAAAACGCAACCCAAACCTCGCCTCGAGGCATCACTGTATACCACAAAGCTTCCAGTCCCTGATGGTAGCGTAAGAACTGGTGCTGTGGTCAATCTACGCTTGAGCTCTTGGAAAGCTTGCTCACATTCATTACTCCACTCAAACTTAGCATGCTTCCGTGTTAGCTTCGATAGAGGAGAGGCAATCATGGAAAATCCTTCCACGAATCTTCGATAGTATCCTACTAATCCGAGAAAGCTTCTAACTTCTGTGATTCGTTTGTCTTTCCCAAGCAACTATAGCTTCTATCTTTTTTGGATCCACCAAGATCCCTTCCTTAGATACCACGTGACCAAGGAATGCTACTTTGTCTAGCCAGAATTCACACTTGGAAAATTTAGCATAAAGTTTCTTTTCACGCATAGTTTGCAGCACCGTTCTCAAATGGCTTACATGATCATCCTCATTTCTGGAATAAACTAGGATGTCATCAATGAAGACGATGACAAACTTATCTAAGTAGGGTCAAAACACCCTATTCATCAAATCCATAAAGACTACATGTGGGTTAGTTAGCCTAAAAGGCATAACTAAGAATTCATAATGACCATATCGAGTTCTAAAAGCAATCTTTGGAATATCATATTCTTTGATCTTCAATTAATGATAACCCGACCTTAGGTCTATTTTGGAGAATACACTTGCATCTTGCAACTAATCAAACAAGTCATCAATCCTTGGCAAATGATACTTGTTCTTAATGGTGACCTTGTTCAGTTGCCAGTAGTCGATGCACAACCGTAAAGATCCATTTTTTTTTACAAACAAAACCGGTGCTCCCCACGGTGAGGCACTAGGCCGAATGAAACCTCTGTCAACTAAATCTTGCAACTGCACTTTCAATTCCTTTAGCTCCGAGGGTTCCATTCTATAGGGTGCCTGAGAAATAGGAGCACTACCAAGAATTAAGTCAATAGTAAACTCCAATTCCCTGTCAGGAGGTAAACCGATCAATTCTTCAGGAAAGATCTCGGGAAACTCTTTAACCACAGGTATGGTTTCCAACTTTGCCTCATGTATGTCCTTGTTAATCACATAAGCAAGGTAAGCAGAATACCCTTTCTGCAAGCATCTATTGGCTGCCATCATAAAGATAAGGCGAGAAGGTAAAACTTTCCTTTCTCCTTGAAAGGTGAACTCCAAGTCTCCCGACTTCTTAAAAGTCACCATTTGGAAAAGCAATCTATCACTGCATTATGCTTAGATAACCAATCCATTCCCAGAATCACATCAAAATCATACATTCCTAATGGAAACAGATCAACTGGTAATTCATGCTCCTGAACCATAACGATACAACCCGGATAAACCATATCAATCTTCAAAATTTCTCCTACTAGGGTACTAACGACCATAGGAATGTCTAACCTCCTAGACTCTCTACCCAAATGCATGACATATGAATTAGCAACGAAAGAATGAGTTTCACCTGGATCTATTAAGATTCTAGCATTTGCCTTAGAAACTGAGAGAATACCTGTAACCACTTCAGGAGTAGCCTGAACCTGCTGTTGGGTCATAGCATAAATTCTTGCCGCAGTTCGGGGCCTGCCAGGCTGTCCACTCTGTCAAGGACTAATAGATGAACCAACTTGAGATTGTGCCCCAGTTCTGTCTCTAATTGCTGTCGGCTGATAACTGACTGATAGCTCCCTTGTTCCCCAGCTTGGGACAATCCCGTTTCATGTGTCCAGATTCTTTGCAGTGAAAACATACACCCTGTAGTCTCCAACATTCACCCGAATAATTTCTCCCACAGTGGGGACACTAAGAATAAGTCAAGGTCCGAGGTCCTCCTTACCTCTCAGGCAGCGATATAGTCTGTTGTTAAAGTTCGGTGGTAGGTTTACTAGAAGTACCACTAAAAGGTTTTCTATCTGATCCCCCTTCGAATCTCGAGGGTTTCTAACTACTGATACTGCTCTCTAAATAAATTTTCTTAGGCCTCACTTCCTCACTGGAGGACTGCCCTTTTCTTTTTTTGAACTTCTCTTCTCTGTCTTTTATTTCTTTCAGATTCTGTTCAGCTTTGATTGCCATGTTGACCCATTTATTAAAGTCATCTGTATCCAAAGTTGTCAGCCTATCCCGAATATTAACATGTAGCCCATCTTGGAATTTCTTGCATCTGTCAACATCGTTGGCTATTACCGATGGAACAAATTCTGATAGCTCGCTGAATTTCTGCTCATACTCTACTACTAACATACTACCCTGCTTTAGATTCATAAACTCAGTCCATTTCTTTTCCCACAAAGCCCGAGAATAATATTTTTCCTCAAACTCTCTTCGAAAGTCTGCCCAGGTTATGGTAGGACGTCCAGCATACCTTTGCACTGTAGTTTTCGACCATGTGTGTGCATGATCTTCTAAGAATTGCACCGCACATGGTAACCTCATAGGCTCGGGAATCTGAAGAGTAATGAAAGTAGTCTCAATTTTTTGTAGCCATGTCCAAGCTAAGTCTGATTCCAAAGATCCCGTAAAAATCTTGCAACCCATATTCTTCAAGTCTTTATAGTAATCAACTATCCCCTTTTCAGCAGGGGTAGTCAAAGTGGGAATTACTCTTGCAAAGGCTGCAACTGCCTCAGCTAAATTAAGGTCAGCTACTGCGGGTGCCGCTAGGGGTGCAGCAATAGAAGATAAACCAGCAGCTGAAGCTTGTGCTCCAACTTGCTCATCAATATTCTCATTTCTATTCCTATCCCTATTTTGGGGTAGGGGATTGATTCTTGGCCTTCCTCTTCGACGTGGTGGCATCATGTTTGATTTCCTGCACAAGTGACAATCTTTTATACTTCAACAAACAGTTCCTAAGTCTACAGGACCTATATCCTATGCTCTGATACTAAGTTGTGACACCCTGTCCGAATGATCTACCTAAACTCCGACAGAGTTTCCTTTCTATCTTAATTATAACCATCCTGCAAATGGCACTCAGTTTATATCCTCAGCAAGCAATATTTCTCAATACCATTTATCACATTTATACATGCATATTCAAATATTATCCATGATCAATCTATATTCAAGTCAATACATATTGGTTCATTGTCTCATAACTTCAAATATATATATATATAGTTTGTCTAAAAGTAAACCTATATCAAAAAGGTTTACTAGATAAAAGACATCAAAAGAATAAGACTTCTAGAGAGATTTAAGTACGATGCCCATCACGTCAAAACACTATTAGAAGCAGAGAGTGGAGGAAGGTAGCAATCCCGACACCTAACTATAACCTGAAAATGAGAAACATGAAAAGGTGAGATATATGAATATCTCCGTGAGTAGACAACTTTTAAAACATTTGAAAACTATGAAAATAACTTTTAAAACATAATAAACGTTTCCAAAATAAATAATAGTAAAACTATAATGAATAATTCGAAGATATAGCGAAGTTTTTAAACGTATAATAGTATTATAATAACAAATCAATAAATAAAATTTGTAGAGTAAATCAAGTTTCGTATAATTGGGCTCCAACTTACTGTCATGCATAAGATTTATCCATACATTCATGTAATAACCAGGTAATATCCATGTAGGCATACTAGTAGCCGACTCCAAAGGCCAATATCACCATAGGATGCCCCAAAGGCATATGTGTCGCTATGATGTGCCCCCAAAAGGCTAATATAATGGGATAGGGACTCTGGAGGTGGCTTCCACCACAAAGGCGTGGCGCGCAGCTCCCATATTTCGATCAAGGGTATAATCTCATACAAGTTAGGTGGACCCAAAAACATGTATGTCAAAATCTATCTATAATCATATTTTATAAATCATCCAACTTGCTCAATATAATATTTCTTGAAACACATGCACATTATTAACAAAATCAATTCATATGTTTATATATTGTAGATGTCTTTAATACGTAAAATAAATATCATGCTAAATAAATTATAATTATAATTAAAGAAACTCCAGATAACTATATTTATAGTCTACTCATAGTCCTTGAGATGATCTCCCTAAACACCTCGGTCTGAAACCTCGGGATCCTCAAGTGACGTTGGATCTACGTGGCCTAGAGATTAACGATAATTAGTATTTATACAAACTCAAGGCATTATGCAATTATGAATGCAACTTAAGTCCCATTAATCTACCCCAAAGTCAATACTAATTTCTCATACTCAAAACAACATATCCTTAATTTTTAATATCATTTCCATAATCATTTTCTCCTTAATTCAACTCCATATTCATGTCTTTATCAAATTCCTTTCTAGTACTCCATGCCTTAGAGATTTCCATAATCATCATTTAGTGTTATATTTCTCTTAAGCAATGAATTCCTTACTATCAAACTAGATTATAAAAATTATAACTTGAGTTTGGTAAGGAATTTTGAAGTGATTCCAATTGGTTTATCTCAGCCAATAAGTCTACTTTATGAAGAAAATAACTAACTTATACAATTAGAACAAAATCTTGATCAAGTTTGATAAATCCCGAAACTATGCCAAAACAGGGGTCAAAACAGGACAGCTAACTTCACCGAATTTTATCTTTTTAACCGCTTATCGATTTTGCATGATTCAAAAACTAAAATTCTCTTACTGAAGTCTAGTTTCTATGAAAAATATCAAAAAAAATACAAAACCAGCTTTTCCCAACCCAGAAAATCAGAACAGAAGGCTTGCTCAATTCCCCTGTTTTGCTTTTTCTTCCCATTTTCTTGTTCATGCTTTCAAATCCGTTTAATTCTTACCAAATGAGAGTAAAACTCATACTTAATAAATGGAATTTCAAACTTTAACATGTTTATAGAGCTAAAATCTTAGCATATTCATGTAGAACATCTAGAGAAAAATGAAGAATTAATGAAGAAACTAACCTTGGATGTGAATTTTAATGACATTTTGGTAGAAAATACTTGAAGACAACTTTGGGAGCATGAAAGGAAGAATGGCCGGTTGAGACTTGAGAAAGAATACACCAATTCTAGAATTTTCAAGAGAAGATGAGTTTAAAAGATATTTTTTAAGTTTTTGGTATAATTGCACATTGGTCCCTCAACTTTTCATAAATAACCATTAAGCCCTTAAACTTTTAATTTGTTCAATTTGATCCTTCCTTCTTTTATTTCCTTCACTTATAACTTCTTACCAATTTCCAAGTTTACCCTTAAAATTTTTGGGGTTTGACTTTGCACGATCGTACGTAACCTCAGTTGTTACATGGATTGTAGTTGCTGGAATAGAAACTATTTTGTTGCATATTGTAGTTTCTAACATATTGACAACAATCACTATGATGTCCTTCCCCATATAATTCACAAATGACAAACGAACTCTGGACGACATGAACACCCAAATTGTCAAGCTTCTTGTTAAGTGCAGCCACCTGTGCAAATATAGCAGTGATTGCATCTTATTCATGACCCCACATGGTGCACCTCTTTTGCATTCAACGATCAATAAAACCTGATAAGAAAAATTAAAAAAAATAAATAAATTAAGACTAAGATTGCTTGGTATTAATATTAACAAAAATAGTAAAACAATTCCCCGGCAACGACGCCAAAAACTTGTTGTCTTATTTTACTACGCAAGTGCACATTATCGCAAACAAGTAATAGAGTGGAAGTAGAGTATCGAAACCACGAGGAATTGTTATTAAATTCGTTTAATACTAAAATTAAAACAACTTAATCTTATCCAATGAATTAATTAAAAATAATAAACAAAGAAAGCAAATTAAATTGGATTCAATTCAATGGAGAAAAACCTAGGATTACAATTTCTCTCAACACTTTGCTTGAACGTCTCCTACCCGCTTAACTTGATTAATGACCTTGAGTTGTTAACCTAGAGTTCTAATCTATTTATAAGTATCTGTCGATGGTCTTATAAAAATATCTCTCTTAATCAATTAACTATATGTCTATGATAATTGAATTAAAGAGAAATTCATTAAGTTTAGACTCTAAAATTGATTACACATGACACGTAAGTATATTTCTACCCTGCATGCAGATCAATTCATCATAATAAATGAATATGAAACATGTGTTTTTCAATCTATGTCTAACACTAAACTCCCTATGTCTAGTTGTATTTAGGTTACCAAATCAGTTTAATTGGTGATCAAGCAATTAAAAGCATTAAGCACAAGATTAAATAAACAACTCAAATATCATTAAATCAAACTAAAGAGTAAAATTGTTCAAACTATGTGTTGAGTTCCATTGCAATCCTAGAAAAGAATTTAGTTCATGCTCAACATTGAATACAATAAACAAAGGAGTTTCACCAACATAAAATTACAAAAGAATAAAAGAAGATTAAGGAAAAAGAAAAACTAAAGTCTGTCAGATTTTCAGTCTTCTAGTATCCAAAACCACTCTTAGCTCCTTACAAGATTGTGATGGTTGCTCTCCTCTTAAGAAAATTAGATTATTTACAAGTTAAGAAGTCTATAAACTAAAGTCCTAAAGATTCCTATTTATAGAGCTCTTAAAGCCTGAAGAAGGAAAACTTTGTGGCCAAGTAACTGCTTCCAACTTGGACTTTCCATATATGAGCATATTCTCTCCTTCTTACTTTAGGACTCTACAAAAATATAAAAGATATTAAATTAATAACTAAATTAACATAAAATAAATTAATTAAAATAAATTAAAAATAAATAAAAATAACTAAAAATATTTAATTAATAGTTTAAAATATAAGGACTTAACTATTTTAAAAGCACAAAATAGAATAAAATAACACTATTTCATAGAATTATCAATAACCTAAATCAATACATTTACTTTCCATGATTTATTGTATGTACTGTAAATTTAGAGGAAACAAGCTTCCAAAGTAATACTTCTCAAGTTCTAATTCTCAATTGTGTAAGTATCTATGTGTTGAATTTAATAGCTATAGCTATTCCATGTGCAATTTTTTGAACGTATTTGGTTCATTGATTGGTGTTTATTAATTTTGTTCAAAGAGAAGAAAAAAAAAATGTAATTTACTTGTTACAATTATAAATAAAATTTCCGTTACATTCAAATAACTTCAAATATATATATAATTACATTCATATAAAAATTAGTAAACAGATTAAATAGAAAAACCAACATAAAGTAAGATTAAACTCACATGTGCTGAGACTTCAATCGGAGATTTAAAGTGCAATTTGTTAGTTTTCCTTATTTTTTTTATAACAAAAAATATTATTATAAGATTTGGATAATTACATAATTGACACTTGAAAAATGTTAAATATAAAATCAAGATAAAGGTATATAAGCAATTGCAACTTGCAAATAGAGGTGTTCATGGGTCGGGATAGGTCGCGGCCTAAGAAATTTTTTTCTTCCTTTTTCAAATTCGTTTCGGATCGGGCTCGGACCGACCTGTAAACACATTTTACTATTCATAAAATATTAAAAAATTATTTTTATATTAATATTTATATATTTTATAATTAAATTTAAATAAAAAAATATTTTTTAATTGTTAAATAGTAATTCAAGTCGGCCGACTTGAGCAGATCTACTTGCAAGTGCCTCACCTTAATTAGATTCTATCGAGAGCTTTTAATTAATTTTCTCATTTCTCCTTATAAATATTGGTTCAAAGATTAACTTTTAGAACTAGATTGTACTACATTTTCTTGAACGGGTGGGTGTAAATCACTAATAAACTAGAGATTCAATGGAAATAAAAATATACCCAAGTCTTTGTCTCAATGGTTGGTGCATGCTCCTCTGCTAAAAAAGAGCAAGGTTCAAATGCCCCCATCCTCCAAACTATCAAAAAAAAAAATTAGATACGACACACGAATATGATGTATCTAATAAACACGAAAACAAATATAATAAATATGACACGATATGTGTATACACGATTAACATGATTTACATAACACATTTAATATACATATTGTATTCGTGTTTAGGATTTGCACCCAATTAATAATTTGTATTATTATTTATATTTACACGACTAATAAAGAAACACAAAATATAACATGCATATACAAATTATCAACTCTAACAGCTAAAGATTAAAGTAAATTAAAGAGTGGAAGGATATTGTTGCAAGTAATCATTGTATCTCAATGCATCAATTTTCTATTTTTAATTCAACTATTTTTTGTAATTGTATATTCCATTCTTAAATTGCAAGGTTTGCAATTTAGAAATTACAAGTTACCAAGGTTATTGAAATATAATAACTTGTGCCTTATAATGTTCTATAAACGTTTTTTTGAATGAATAAATCCAATCTTTAGAGAGACGAAGAGGGTGAAACATTATTGGCGATTAAAGGACAATTATTCCATATTTGGATACTTTTTGCCACAATTTTCGGTTCTCCAATATTCTTAAATTGAGGATTTTGGAGAGTCCTCTTTGCTAATGCAGCATGACAAAGTTTACCAAGTACCATAAGCTCACAGCAACATTTATCGGTGACACTCCCAATTTTGAAAATACTTGTGAAGACCTCCATAATACAATTTTGATCCATTTCGGTTTTATTTTCACAATTATTTGCCTTGATAATGTCATCTTCCTTGGTACCTATCACTACTCCACTCATTATGAACAAACTCACCAAGATAGAATAAACATTGAAGCTTGTCATTAGGGTTAGTAAGGATCTCTACTTTACTTTGATTGGTAAAATGTTTTTTCCAAAGAAGTTTACTAGCAAGAACAAGATTTATTTATAGGTAATCACAACAAAGGAGACATTACAATTGAAAGACAAAAGCAATTTATTACATTTCTGTTTCAAGAGTTGATTTTACCCATTTTATAACCACAAATATTCTTAATGACATGAGTTATTCCTTTTATTTATTAGCATTAATTTCTTTTTGTTAAGAACCATTAACTTTTTTTAGCCCAAAGAGTGAGAGAAATTTTGAATTAAAATATTTAAAACAAAGCCTAGAGAAACAAATTTAGGGATTGACACCTAATATCTTACTAGAAAATAAGAGTTTTTAAAAATAAAAATAAATAAATAAAAAAAATCAAGAATTTCTAATATGTTTTATTTAAATTAGTAAGACTAAAAAAATGAAAAAGTCTCCAAACTTTATCACATTATTTAGGTAAATCTTACATTTTTATTACACTTAAATAAACTCTTAACCTTTAATTTGTAATTAAATAAGTCTTTAACTTTTAATTTGTATCCAAATAAACCCTTAATCTCTAATTTATATCTAAATAAGCCCTTAATATAAATCAATTTTTCATTTGAAACAAGAACTTATTTGAGTACAAATCAAAAGCTAAAAGCCTATTTGGGTACAATAAAAATATAGAAACTTACTAAAAAAAAAAGGAAATAGTTCAAAGGCTTTTTAATATTTTAGCCAATTAATAACTTATATCGAAAAAATTGAATTCTAAAAATCTCAATTTTAATCACACACAAAAAGAAATTATAAAAAACTAATTAGCTAAGGTGTTGTTTAATAAATTGAAAAATTAAATGCTGAAAAATTAAGTGTTGAATTTTTAGTACTGAATTATATTGTAAAAATTGTTTGGTATATTATTGAAAATAAAGTATTGAATATAATTATATTGTTTGATAAGGGTAAATCTTAAATTTTGAGAATTATTCATTTCACAAATTTAATCTTATTAACATAATAATTTATATTATTTTGGATAGTTCTGGATAAAAATTAAAATGGGTAATATAAATATCTCATCTTTTGTAACAAAAGAAAGAGATAATTTAGTTTAAATATAAATTGTTTAAAAATAAAATTGACTTAACATTTTTTACATTAAGTGATAAGTAGCTCATCTGTACTTATCTCATTCAACACTTTTTTGTTGAAAATTTCCTTTGAAGTAAAATTTAATATGGGTTATCAAACACATTGAAAGAAAATTAAATGTTAAATATTTTCATTTTTAATGCATTGAAAATTTTCAATGCTTCATCAAACGCAATCTAAATCAATACATTTATTTTCCATGAGTACGTATGGTTAATTTAGAGGAAACAAGCTTCCAAAGTAATACTTCTCAAGTTCTAATTCTCAATTGTGTAAGTATCTATGTGTTGAATTTATTAGCTATAGCTATTGCATGTGCACTTTTTTGAATGTATTTGGTTCATTGATTGGTGTATATTAATCTTGTTCAAAAAGAAGAAAAAAAAAGTGTAATTTATTTATTTGTTACAATTATAAATAAAATTTTCCATTTTAATCAAGTAGCTTCTAATATATATATATATATATATATATATATAATTACATTCATAGAAAAAAATAAAAATAAAAACAACAACATAAAATAAGATTAAACTCACACGTGGTGGGACTTGAGACTTAAAAGTGCAATTTGTTAGTTTTCCTTATTTTTTATTAAAAAAAAAAAAGAAATTATTATTATAAGAGTGAGATAATTACATAATTTGCACTTGCAAAATGTTCAATATAAAATCAAAAGATAAATGTATATAAGCATTGTCAAGTGCCTCACCTTAATTAGATTCTATTGAGAGCTTTTAATTGCGTTTCTCTTTTCTCCTTATAAATATTGGTTCAAAGATTAACTTTTAGAACTTGATTGTACTACATTTTCTTGAACGGGCGGATGTAAATTTGTAACAATCGAGGTTACGTACGATCGTGTAAAGTCAAACCTCAAAAATTTTAAGGGCAAACTTGAAAATTGTTTGGAAGTTATAAGTGAAGGAAATAAAAGAAGAAATGATCAAATTGAACAAATTAAAAGTTTAGGGGCTTAATGGTTATTTATAAAAAGTTGAGGGACCAATGTCAATTATACCAACAATTGAAAAATATCTTTTAAATTATCCTTATCTCTTGAAATTTTCTTGAAATTTTCGTTTTCATACAAGTGATAGCTAGCCAACCCCCCTCATTCTCCCAAAATTTTCTTCAAACAATTCCACCAAAATCTCACCAACAATCACATTCAAGGTTAGTTTCTTAATTAATTCTTCCTTTTCTCTAGATATTCTACATGAATATGTTAAGATATTAGATCCATAAACATGTTAAGGTCTAAAATTCCATCTATTAAGTATGAGTTTTACTCTCCTTTAGTAAGAATTACAAGGATTTTAAAGCATGAACAAGAAAATGGGAAGAAAAAGCAAAACAGGAGAATTGAGCATGCTTTCTGTTCTGATTTTCTGGGTTTGGAACAGTTGGGTTTCAATTTTTTTGATTTTCATAGAAAATAAACTTCAATACGAGGATTTTGGTTTTTGAATCACTCAAAACTGATAAGCGGTTAAAAAGAAAAAAAAATCGGTGAAGTTGGCTGTCCTGTTTTAACCCCTGTTTTGGCATAGTTTCGGGATTTATCAAATTTTATCAAGATCTTTTTCTAATTGTCTAAGTTAGTTATTTTCTTCATAAAGTAGACTTATTGGCTGAGATAAAACAATTGGAATCACTTCAAGATTCCTTACCACACTCAAGTTATGATTTTTCAAATCTAGCTTGATAGTAAGGAATTCATTGCTTAAGAGGAATATAGTACTAAATGATGATTATGGATTATGGAAATCTCTAACGCATGGAGTACTAGAAAGGAATTTGATAAGGACATGAATATGGAGTTGAATTATGGAGAAAATGATTATGGAAATGATATTAAAAATTGAGGATATGTTGTCTCAAGTATGAGAAATTAGTATTGACATTGGGGTAGATTAATGGGACTTAAGTTGCATCCATAATTGTATAATGCCTTGAGTATGTATAGATACTAATTATTGTTAATCTCTAGGCCACGTAGATCTAACATCACCTGAAGATCCCGAGGTTTCAGACCGAGGTGTATAGAGAGATCATCTCAAGGACTGTGAGTAAACTATAACTATAGTTATCTGGAGTTTCTTTAATTATAATTATAATTTATTTAGCTTGATATTTATTTTACATATTAAAAACATATATGATATATAAACATATGAATTGATTTTGTTATTAATGTCCATGTATTTTAAGAAATGTTGTATCGAGCAAGTTGGATGATTTATAAAATATGATTATACATAGATTTTGACATACATGGTTTTGGCTCTACTTGACTTAATGTATGAGATTATACCCTTGATCAGAATATGGGAGCTGCGTGCTACGCCTCTATGGTTGGAGCCACCTCCAGAGTCCCAATTCTGTAATATTAGTTTGGGGTATGGGAGCTGCATGCTACGCCTTTGTGGTGGGAGCCACCTCTAGAGTCCCTATCCTGTTATATTAGATTTTGGGGGCATATCATAGTGACACATATGCCTTTGGGGCGTCCTATGGTGATATTGGCCTTTAGAGCCGACTACTAGTATGCCTACATGGATAGTACCTGGTTATTTCATGCATGTATGCTTATGCATGACAGTAAGTTGGAGCCCAATTATATGAAACCTGATTTACTTTACAGATTTTATACATTGATTTGGTATTATAATATTGTTATACATTTGAAAACTTCGCTACATCTTCGAATTATTCTTTATAGTTTTACTATTATTTATTTTGAAAACGTCTATTTTGTTTTAAAGGTTAACATTATAATTTTCAAATGTTTTAAAAGTTGTCTACTCACTGAGATATTCATATATCTCACCTTTTCATATTCTCATTTTCAGGTTACAGTTAGGTGTCGGGATTATTGCCTTCCTCTACTCTCCGCTTCAAATAGTAAATAGACGTGGTGGGCATCATACTTAAATTTCTAGAAGTCTCGATCTTTTGATGTCTCTTATTTAGTAAACCTTTTTGAGATAGGTTTACTTTTAGATGATTTGTATATATTTGAAGTTATGAGACAATAAACCAATATGTATTGGTTTGAATATAGATTGACCATGGATAATGTTTGAATATGTATGAATAAATGTGATAAATGATATTGAGAAATTTTGCTTGCTGAGGATATAAATTGAATGTCATTTGCAAGATGGTTATAGTTAATATAGAATGGAAACTCTGCAAGATTTTAGGTAGATTATCCGGAAAGGGTGTTACAATTTGGTATCAGAGCATAGGATATAGGTCCTGTAGACTTAGGAACTGTTTGTTGATATATTAAACGATTGTCACTTGTGCAGGAAATTAGACACGATGCCACCACGTCGAAGAGGAAGGCCTAGAATCAATCCCCTACCCCAAAATAGGGATAGGAATAGAAATGAGAATATTGATGAGCAAGTTGGAGCACGAGCTTCAGCTGCTGGTTCATCTTCTATTGCTGCACCCCAGCGGCACCCCCAGTTGCTGACCTTAATTTAGCTGAGGCAGTTGCGGCCTTGGCAAGAGTAATTCCCATGTTGACTGCCCCTGCTGAAAAAGGGATAGTTGATTACTGTAAAGACCTGAAGAATATGGGTTGCAAGATTTTTACGGGATCTTTGGAATCAGACTTAGCTTGGACATGGCTACAAAAAATTGAGACTACTTCTATTACTCTTCATATTCGCGAGCCCATGAGGTTGCCATGTGCGGTGCAATTCTTGGAAGTTCATGCACACACATGGTGGGAAACTATAGTGAAAAGGTACGCTGGACGTCCTACCATTACCTGGGCAAACTTTTGAAGAGAGTTTGAGGAAAAATATTAATCTCGGGCTTTACGGGAAAAGAAATGGAATGAATTTATGAATCTAAAGAAAGGTAGTATGCCAATTGCAAAGTATGAGCAAAAATTCAGCGAGCTATCAAAATTTGCTCCATCGGTAGTAGCCAACGATGTTGACAGATGCAAGAAACTCCAAGATGGGCTACATGTTAGTATTCGGGATAGGCTGACGACCTTGGATACAGATGACTTTAATAAATGGGTCAACATGGCAATCAAAGCTGAACAGAATCTGAAAAAGAAAATGTCAGTCCTCCAGTGAGGACGTGAGGCATAAGAAAAGTTATTTAGAGAGCAGTACTAGTAGTTACAAACCCTCGAGATTTCAAGGGGGATCAGACAAAAAATCTTTTAGTGGTGCTTCTAGTAGACCTACCACCGGACCTCAACAGCAGAATAGATCACTACCTGGGAGGTCAGGAGGACCTCGGACCTTGACTTATTCTCAACGTCCCCATTGTGGGAGGAATCATCCTGGTGAATGTTGGAGACTACAGGGTGTATGTTTTTATTGCAAAGAACAGGGACACGTGAAACGGGATTGTCCTAAGCTGGAGAATAAGGGAGCTACCAGTCAGTTATCAGTGGGTCAAAGGGAAAGGACCCAACCTACTACTACACCTCAGTCGACAGCAGTTAGAGATAGAACTGGGGAACAATCTCAAGTTGGTTCATCTACTGGTCCTCGATAGAGTGGACAGCTTGGCAGGCCCCAAACTACAGCCAGAATTTATGCTATAACCCAACAGCAGGCTCAGGCTACTCCTGAAGTGGTTACAGGTATTCTTTCAGTTTCTAAGGCAAATGCTAGAATCTTAATAGATCCGGGTGTAACTCATTCTTTCGTTGCTAATTCATATGTCATGCATTTGGGTAGAGAGTCTAGGAGGTTAGGCATTCCTATGGTCGTTAGTACCCAAGTGGGGGAAATTTTGAAGATTGGTGTGGTTTATCCGGGTTGTATCGTTATGGTTCAGGAGCATGAATTACCAGTTGATCTATTTCTATTAGAAATGTATGATTTTAATGTGATTCTGGGAATGGATTGGTTGTCTAAGCATAATGCAGTGATAGATTGCTTTTCCAAAATGGTGACTTTTAAGAAGTCGGGAGACTTGGAGTTCATTTTTCAAGGAGAAAGAAAAGTTTTACCTTCTTGCCTTATCTTTATGATGGCAGCCAATAGATGCTTGCAGAAAGAGTATTCTGCTTACCTTGCTTATGTGATTAACAAGGACATACATGAGGCAAAGTTGGATACAAAACCTGTGGTCAAAGAGTTTCCTGAGATCTTTCCTGAAGAATTGATCGGTTTACCTCTTGACAGGGAATTGGAGTTTACTATCGACTTAATCCCTGGTAGTGCTCCTATTTCTCAGGCACCCTATAGAATGGCACCCTCAAAGCTAAAGGAATTGAAAGTGCAGTTGCAAGACCTAGTTGACAGAGGTTTCATTCGGCCTAGTGCCTCACCAAGAAGAGCACCGATTTTGTTTGTAAAGAAAAATGATGGAACTTTACGGTTGTTCATCGACTACAGGCAACTGAACAAGGTCACTAATAAGAACAAGTATCCTTTGCCAAGGATTGATGACTTGTTTGATCAGTTGCAAGGTGCAAGTCTATTCTCCAAAATTGACCTAAGGTTGGGTTATCATCAATTGAAGATTAAAGAATCTGATATTCCACAGACTGCTTTTAGAACTCGATATGGTCATTATGAATTCTTAGTTATGCCTTTTGGGCTAACTAACGCACCTGCAGTCTTTATGGATTTGATGAATAGGGTGTTCGGACCCTACTTAGATAAGTTTTTCATTGTGTTTATCGATGACATCCTAGTTTATTCTAGAAATGAGGATAATCATGTAAGCCATTTGAGAACGGTGCTGCAGACTATGCGTGAAAAGAAATTTTATGCTAAATTTTTCAAGTGTGAATTCTGGCTTGACAAAGTAGTATTCCTTGGTCACGTAGTATCTAAGGAAGGGATCTTTGTAGATCCACAAAAGATAGAAGCTGTAGTTGCTTGGGAAAGACCCACGAATGTCACAGAAGTTAGAAGCTTTCTCAGATTAGCAGGATATTATTGAAGATTCGTGGAAGGATTCTCCATGATTGCTGTCAAAGCTAACACGGAAGCATGCTAAGTTTGAGTGGACTGATGAATGTGAGCAAGCTTTCCAAGAGCTAAAGTGTAAATTGACCACAGCACCAGTTCTTACACTACCATCAGGGACTGGAAGCTTTGTGGTATACAGTGATGCCTCGAGGCAAGGTTTAGGTTGCGTTTTGATGCAACATGGGAAAGTGATAGCTTATGCTTCTCGGCAACTAAAACAGCATGAGCAGAACTATCTTACCCATGATCTAGAGTTGGCGGCAGTGGTGTTTGCACTAAAAATTTGGAGGCATTATTTGTTTGGAGAAAAATGTACAATCTACACTGATCATAAAAGTCTGAAATATCTTATGGATCAGAAGGAACTGAATTTGAGGCAAAGGAGATGGTTGGAATTGATAAAAGATTATGACTGTGTAATTGACTACCATCCAGGAAAGGCCAATGTAGTGGCCGATGCTCTTAGTCGAAAGTCTTCTAGTTCTCTTGCTCATATCCGAGCGATTCAAAAACCTTTTCAAAATGAGTTGAAGTCTTTACTTTTGGAATTGATGATTAATGAGAATGATCTCCTAATATCCCACTTGAAGGTTAAACAGATTCGTATCAATAGGATACGTGAAGTACAGAATAATGACCCTATGTTGGTAAAGTTAAAACAAGAAGTAAAGGATGGTGTGAGGACTGACTTTCAAATGAAATATGATAATGTACTAATAATGAGAAATAGGCTTTGTGTGCCTCAGGAGGAAGAGCTCCGGAAGGTGATTTTGGAGGAAGCTCATAATGCATCATATGCGTTACATCCCGGTAGTGTGAAGATGTATCGAACTTTAATAGAACACTATTGGTGGCAAGGTATGAAACGGGACATAGCTGAGTTTGTTTCTAGATGCTTTGTATGTCAACAAATTAAAGCCGAGCATCAAAAACCTTCAGGGAAATTGAACCCCTACCTATTCCTCAATAGAAGTGGGAAGATATTGCTATGGATTTCATTTCAGGACTGCCAAGAATACAGTCTGGTTATGACAGCATTTGGGTGATTGTTGATCTTCTAACAAAATTAGCTCACTTTTTGTCAGTCAATAAGACTTTTTCCATGGAAAGGCTGGCTAAACTTTATGTGAATGACATTTTTAGGTTACATGGTGCCCCAGTATCGATTGTATCTAATCGAGACCCCCGATTCATATCTCGATTCTGGCCAAGTTTGCAGAATGCTATAAGTACTAAACTCAAGTTCAGTACCGCGTTTCATCCCCAGACAGATGGACAATATGAACGAACAATTCAAATTCTAGAAGATATGCTCAGATCTTGTATTAAGCCCCTAAATCTTAAGGGCAAACTTGGAAATTGGTAGAAAGTTATAAGTGAAGGAAATAAAAGAAGAAAGGATCAAATTGAACAAATTAAAAAGTTTAGGGGCTTAATGGTTATTTATAAAAAGTTGAGGGACCAATGTGCAATTATACCGAAAATTGAAAAATATCTTTTAAATTATCCTTATCTCTTGAAATTTTCTAGAAAATTTTCTTCTTCATCCAAGTGATAGCCGGCCAACCCCCCTCTCATTCTCTCAAAATTTTCTTCAAACAATTCCACCAAAAACTCATCAACAATCACATTCAATGTTAGTTTCTTAAATAATTCTTCCTTTTCTCAAGATATTCTACATGAATATGTTAAGATCTTAGCTCCATAAACATGTTAAGGTCTGAAATTTCATCTATTAAGTATGAGTTTTACTCTCCTTTGGTAAGAATTAAAAGGATTTGAAAGCATGAATAAGAAAATGGGAAGAAAAAGCAAAACAGGGGAATTGAGCATGCTTTCTGTTCTGATTTGTTGGGTTCAGCACATTTGGTGTTTTATTTTTTTTTATATTTTTCCTAAAAACTAGACTTCAATACGAGAATTTTTGTTTTTTAATCACTCAAAACCAATAAGCAGTTAAAAAGATAAAATTCAATGAAGTTGGCTACCCTGTTTTAAACCCTGTTTTGGCATAGTTTCGAGATTTATCAAATTTTATCAAGATTTTTTTTCTAATTGTCTAAGTTAGTTATTTTCTTCATAAATTATACTTATTGGTTGAGATAAACCAATTGGAATCACTTCAATATTCCTTACCAAACTCAAGTTATGATTTTTCAAATCTAGCTTGATAGTAAGGAATTCATTGCTTAAGAGGAATATAGTACTAAATGATGATTATGGATTATGAAAATCTCTAAGGCATGGAGTACTAGAAATGAATTTCATAAGGACATGAATATGGAGTTGAATTATGGAGAAAATGATTATGGAAATGATATTAAAAATTGAGGATATGTTGTCTCAAGTATGAGAAATTAGTATTGACATTGGGGTAGATTAATGGGACTTAATTTGCATCCATAATTGTATAATGCCTTGAGTATGTATAGATACTAATTATTGTTAATCTCTAGGCCACATGGATCCAACATCACCTGAAGATCCCTAGATTTCAGACCGAGGTGTATAGAGAGATCATCTCAAGGACTGTGAGTAGACTATAACTATAGTTATTTGGAGTTTATTTAATTATAATTATAATTATAATTTATTTAGCATGATATTTATTTTACGTATTAAAGACATATGCGATACATAAACATATGAATTGGTTTTGTTATTAATGTACATGTATTTCAAGAAATATTATATCGAGCAAGTTGGATGATTTATAAAATATGATTATACATAGATTTTGACATACATGGTTTTGGCTCCACCTGACTTAATGTATGAGATTATACCCTTGATCGGAATACGGGAGCTGTGTGCTACGCCTTTGTGGTGGGATCCACCTCCAGAGTCCCAATTCCATGATATTATACTGGGGTATGGGAGCTGCGTGCTACGCCTTTGTGGTAGGAGCCACCTCCAGAGTCCCTATCCCATTATATTAGCCTTTTGGGGGCACATTATAGTGACACATATGCCTTTGGGGCGTCCTATGGTGATATTGGCCTTTGGGGCCGGCTACTAGTATGCCTACATGGATATTACCTAGTTATTTCATGCATGTATTCTTATGCATGACAGTAAGTTGGAGCCCAATTATATGAAACCTCATTTACTTTACAGATTTTATACATTGATTTGGTATTATAATACTGTTATACATTTGAAAACTTCACTACATCTTCGAATTATTCATTATAGTTTTACTATTATTTATTTTGGAAACGTATTTTATGTTTTAAAGGTTATCATTATAATTTTTAAATGTTTTAAAAGTTGTCTACTCACTGAGATATTCATATATCTCACGTTTTCATATTCTCATTTTCAGGTTACAGTTAGGTGTCGGGATTGCTGCATTCCTCTACACTCCGCTTCAAATAGTATATTGACGTGGTGGGCATCATAATTAAATTTCTAGAAGTCTTGATCTTTTGATGTCTCTTATTTAGTAAAGCTTTTTGAGATAGGTTTTGAAACACCCTGTCCGGATAATCTAACTAAAATCTGGCAGAGTTTCCTTTCTATCTCAATTATAACCCTCCTACAAATAACACTCAATTCATATCCTCAACCAGCAATATTTCTCAATACTATTATCACATATATCCATGCATATTCAAAAATTATCCATGATCAATCTATGCTCAAGTCAAAACATATTGATCTATTGTCTCATATCTTCAAATATATATAATATATCCATAAGTAGACCTATCTCAGCAAGGTTTACTAGATAAAAACATCAAGAGATCAAATCTTCTTTAGATATGATGCTCACCACGTCAATATACTCTTGAAGCAGAGAGTAGATGAAGGCAGCAATCCCGACACCTAACTGTGACCTGAAAATGAAAAATAAGAAGAGGTGAGATATATGAATATCTCAATGAGTAGACAATATTTAAAGCGTGTGAAAACTATAATGGTAACCTGTAAAGCATAATTGACATTTTCAAAATAAATAATAGTAAAACCATAATGAGTATTCAAAGATGTAGCCAAGTTTTCAAAAGTATAACAATATTATAATATTAAATCAATGTATAAAATCTGTAAAGTAAATCATGTTACGTATAGTTGGCCTCCAACTTACTGTCATGCATAAGAATACATCCATGAAATAAACAGGCAATATCCATGTAGGCATACTAGTAGTCGGCCCCAAAGGCCAATACCACCATAGGACGCCCCAAAGGCATATGTGTCGCTATGATGTGCCCCCAAAAGGCTAATATAATGGGATAGGGACTCTGGAGGTGGCTCCCACCACAAAGGCGTAGCACGCAGCTCCCATACCCCAGTCTAATATCACGAAATTGGGACTCTAGAGGTGGCTCCCGCCACAAAGGCATAGCACGCAGCTCCCGTATTCCGATCAAGGGTATAATCTCATACATTAAGTCAGGTGGAGCCAAAACCATGTACGTCAAATTCTATGTATAATCATATTTCATAAATCAACAACTTACTCGATATAATATTTCTTGAAATAAATGTACTTTAATAACAAATCAATTCATATGATTATATATCGTATATACCTTTAATACGTAAAATAAATATCATGCAAAAAAAATTATAATTATAATTAAAGAAATTTCAAATAACTATAGTTGTCTTCTACTCACAATCCTTGAGATGATCTCACTGTACACCTCGATCTGAAACTTCGGGATCCATAGGTAATGTCAGATCTATGTGGCCTAGAGATTAACGATAATTAGTATCTATACATGCCCAAAGCATTACATAATTATGAATGCAACTTAAGTCCTATTAATCTACCCCATAGTCAATACTAATTTCTCATACTCAAAACAACATATCCTTACTTTTTAATATCGTTTCCATAATCATTTTCTCCATAATTCAACTCCATATTCATGTCCTTATCAAATTCCTTTCCAGTATTCCATGCCTTAGAGATTTTCATAATCCATAACCATCATTTAGTACTATATTTCTCTTAAGCAATAAATTCCTTACTATCAAGCTAGATTAGAAAATCATAACTTGAGTTTGGTAAGGAATTTTGAAGTGATTACAATTGGTTTATTTCAATAAATAAGTCTAATTTATGAAGAAAATAACTAACTTAGACAATTAGAATAAAATCTTGATCAAATTTGATAAATCCCGAAACTATGCCGAAACAAGGGTCAACACAGAGCAGCCAACTTCATCGAATTTTATCTTTTTAACCGCTTATCGATTTTAGGGATTCAAAAACCAAAATTCTTGTATTGAAGTCTAGTTTCTAGGAAAAATATCAAAAAAAAATACAAAACTAGATGTGCCGAACCCAGAAAATCCTAACAGCAAGCATGCTCAACTTCCCCTGTCTTGCTTTTTCTTCCCATTTTCTTGTTCATGCTTTCAAATCCTTTTAATTCTTATCAAAGGTGAGTAAAAATCATACTTAATAGATGGATTTCAGACCTTAACATGTTTATGGAGCTAATATCTTAGCATGCTCAAGTAGAATATTTAAATAAAAGGAAGAATTTATCAAGAAACTAACCTTGGATGTGATTGTTGTTGAGATTTTAGTGGAATACTTGAAGAGAAATGTTGGAGGAGATGAAGAGAATTTGAGAGAATGAGAGGGGAGGGTGGCCGGCTAGCTCATAAAGAAATGAAGAAAATTTTCTAGAAATTTCAAGATAATAAGATGACTAAAAGATATTTTTCAACTTTTGGTATAATTGCCCATTGGTCCCTCAATTTTTTATAATAATCATTAAGCCCCTAATTTTTTTTTTAGTTTGTTCAATTTGATCTTTTCTTCTTTTAATTCCTTCACTTATAACTTCTTACCAATTTCCAAGTTTGTCCTTAAAATTTTCGGGTACGTAACCTCGGTTGTTACAGGTTTACTTTTAGATGATTTTTATATATTTGAAGTTATGAGACAATAAATCAATATGTATTGGTTTGAATATAGATTGATCATGGATAATGTTTGAATATGTATGTATAAATGTGATAAATGGTATTGAGAAATATTGCTTGCTAAGGATATGAACTGAGTGTTATTTGCAGGATGGTTATAGTTAAGATAGTAAGGAAACTCTGTCGGATTCTAGGTAGATTATCCGGACAGCGTGTTACACCTTGTGCAATTTTTTGAATGTATTTGGTTCATTGATTGGTGTATATTAATCCTGTTCAAAGAGAAGAAGGAAAAAAACAAACTGTAATTTATTTATTTGTTACAATTATAAATAAAATTTTCTATTATAATCAAATACTTCTAATATATATATATATAATTACATTCATAGAAAAATTAATATACAAATTAAATAAAAAAAAAACAACAACATAAAATAAGATTAAACCCATACGTGGTGGGACTTGAGACTTAAAAGTGCAATTTGTTAGTTTTCCTTATTTTTTATTAAAAAAAAATTATTATTATAAGATTGGGATAATTACATAATTGGCACTTGCAAAATGTTAAATATAAAATCAAAAGATAAATGTATATAAGTATTGTCAAGTGCCTCACCTTAATTAGATTCCATTGAGAGCTTTTAATTACGTTTCTCATTTCTCCTTATAAATATTGGTTCAAAGATTAACTTATAGAACTAGATTGTACTACATTTTCTTGAACGGGTGGGTGTAAATCACTAATAAACTAGAGATTCAATGGAAATTAAAACATAATAGTATGTAGAATTAGTAATTTTAGATACGATATATAAACATGATATGTTTAATAAACACGAAAAAAGTATAATAAATATGACACGACACGATTAACATGATTTACACGATACGTTTAATGCACATATCGTATTCGTATTCAAGATTTTGACACATTTAATAATTTGTGTTATTGCTTATATTTATACGACTAATAAAAAACACAAAACATAATATACATATATATATATATATCAACTCTAACAGCTAAAGATTAAAGAAAATTAAAGAGTGGGAGGGTATTGTTGCTAGTAATCATTATATCTCAATGCATCAATTTTCTATTTTTAATTCAACTATTTTTTGTAATTTTATATTCCATTCTTAAATTGCAAGGTTTGCAATTTAGAAATTACAAGTTACAAAGGTTATTGAAATATAATAACTTGTGCCTTATAATATACTGTAAACTTTTTTTTTTGAATGAATAAATCCAATCTTTAGGGAGACGAAGAGGGTGAAACATTATTGGCGATTAAAGCACAATTATTCCATATTTGGATACTTTTCGCCACAATTTTCGGTTCCCCGATATTCTTAAATTGAGGATTTTGGAGAGTCCTCTTTGCTAATGCAGCATGACAAACTTTACCAAGTACCATAAGCTCATAGCAACATTTATCGGTGACACTCCCGATTTTGAAGATACTTGTGAAGACCTCCATAATACAATTTTGATCCATTTTGGTTTTATTTTCACAATCATTTGCCTTGATAATGTCATCTTCCTTGGTAGCTATGACTACTCCACTCATTATGAACAAAATCACCAAGATAGAATAAACATTGAAGCTTGCCATTAGGGTTAGTAAGGATCTCTACTTTACTTTGATTGGTAAAATGTTTTTTGCAATGAAATTTACTAGTAAGAACAAGATTTATTTACAGGTAATCACAACAAATGAGACATTACAATTGAAAGACAAAAGCAATTTATTACATTTCGGTTTCAAGAGTTGATTTTACTTATTTTATAACCACAAATATTCTTAATGACATGAGTTATTCTTTTTTATTTATTAGCATTAATTTCTTTTTGTTAAGAACCATTAACTTTTGTTTTTAGCACAAAGAGTGAGAGAGAAATTTTGAATTAAAATATTTAAAACAAAGCATAGAAAAACAAATTTGGGGATTGACACCTAATATCTTACTAGAAAATAAGAGTTTTTTTAAAATAAAAAAAAAAATCAAGAATTTCTAATATGTTTTATTTAAATTAGTAAGACTAAAATAATGAAAAAGTCTCGGAACTTTATCACTTTATTTAGGTAAATCTTACATTTTTATTACACTTAAATAAACTCTTAACCTTTAATTTAATTAAATAAGTTTTTAACTTTTAAGTTATACCCAAATAAACCCTTAATCTCTAATTTATATCTAAATAAGCCCTTAATATAAATCAATTTTTCATTTGAAATAAGAACTTATTTGAGTACAAATCAAAAGCTAAAAGCTTATTATGGTACAATAAAAATATAGAAACTTACTTTTAAAAAAAAGGAAATAGTTCAAAGGCTTTTCAATATTTTAGCCAATTAATAACTTACATCGAAAAAATTGAATTCTAAAAAACTCAATTTTAATCACACACAAAAAGAAATTATAAAAAACTAATTAGCTAAGGTGTTGTTTAATAAACTGAAAAATTAAATGCTGAAAAAATAATTGCTAAATTTTTAGTACTGAATTATATTGTAAAAATTGTTTGGTATATTATTGAAAATTAAGTATTGAATTGTTTGAAAAGGGTAAATCTTAAATTTTGAGAATTATTCATTTCACAAATTTAATCTTATTAACATAATATTTTATATTATTTTTGATAGTTTTGGATAAAAATTAAAATGGGTAATTTAAATATCTCATCTTTTGTAACAAAAAAAAAAAAGAGATAATTTAGTTTAAATATAAATTGTTTAAAAATAAAATTGACTTAATATTTTTTACATTAAGTGATAAGTAGCTCATCTGTATCTACTTATCTCATCCAACATTTTTTTTTGTTGAAAATTTCCTTTGAAGTAAAATTTAATATATGTTATCAAACACATTGAAAAAAAATTAAATGTTAAAAATTTTCATTTTTAATGCATTGAAAATTTTCAATGCTTCATCAAACGCAATCTAAATCAATACATTTATTTTCCATGGGTACGTATGGTTAATTTAGAGGAAACAAGCTTCCAAAGTAATACTTCTCAAGTTCTAATTCTCAAATGTGTAGGTATCTATGTGTTGACTGGTGTATATTAATCTTGTTCAAAGAGAAGGAAAAAAAAAAAAAACAAAGTGTAATTTATTTATTTGTTACAATTATAAATAAAAATTTTCCATTATAATAAAACAGCTTCTACTATATATATATATATAATTACATTCATAGAAAAATTAATAAACAAATTAAGTATAAAAAAAAAAAAGCATCAACATAAAATAAGATTAAAGGAAAAAAATTATTATTATAAGATTGGGATAATTACATAATTGGCACTTGCAAAATGTTAAATATAAAATCAAAAGATAAAGGTATATAAGCATTGTCAAGTGCCTCATCTTAATTAGATTCTATAGAGAGCTTTTAATTACGTTTCTCATTTCTCCTTATAAGTATTGATTCAAAGATTAACTTTTAGAACTAGATTGTACTACATTTTCTTGAACGGGTGGGTGTAAATCACTAATAAACTAGAGATTCAATGGAAATAAAAATATATCCAAGTCTTTGGCTCAATGATTGGTGCATGCTCCTCTGCTCAAAAAGAGCAAGGTTCGAATGCTCCCATCCCCCAGACTATCAAAACAAAAAATTAGATATGATACACAAATATGATATATTTAATAAACACAAAAAAATGTAATAAATATGACACGATATGTGTAAACACGATTAACATGATTTACATAACACATTTAATATACATATAGTATTCGTGTTTAGGATTTGGACACATTTAATAATTTGTATTATTATTTATATTTACATGACTAACAAAAAAACACAAAATATAACATGTATATACAAATTATCAACTCTAAGAGCTAAAGATTAAAGTAAATTAATGAGTGGAAGGGTATTGTTGCTAGTAATCATTGTATCTCAATGCATCAATTTTCTATTTCTAATTCAACTATTTCTTTGTAATTTTATATTCCATTCTTAAATTGCAAGGTTTGCAATTTAGAAATTACAAGTTACAAAGGTTATTGAAATATAATAACTTGTGCCTCATAATGTTCTATAAACTTTTTTTTTTTGAATGAATAAATCCAATCTTTAGGGAGACGAAGAGGGTGAAACATTATAGGCGATTAAAGCAAAATTATTCCATATTTGGATACTTTTCGCCACAATTTTCGGTTCCCCAATATTTTTAAATTGAGGATTTTGGAGAGTCCTCTTTGCTAATGCAGCATGACAAACTTTACTATGTACCATAATCTCACGGCAACATTTATCGGTGATACTCCCAATTTTAAAGATACTTGTGAAGACCTCCATAATACAATTTTGATCCATTTTGGTTTTATTTTCACAATTATTTGCCTTGATAATGTCATCTTCTTAATTAGCTATTGTAGTAACCTAATTTTGTCCGATTCAAACACGGAACAAGAATCACATCCCGAATCAAGCCCCGAATTAGTTTCGAATTTAATTTTTGAACCAATTTAAGGTTGTTCTTTCATGTCATTTTTTATTTACATTTTTATTTATTTATTTTTATTATTTTTATTATTATTTGCTTTTTGCGGGCTTGAAGGCCCGTAACTTTTGTAGAGCCCGACAGAATCTTATCGGGGCGGGCTTGTTGGCCTAGCAGGGCAGTGGCCTAAGCCAGCAAGCAGGCCAAGCCAGCAGGCAGGCCCAGACCAGTAGGTAGGCCCAGCCAGCAGCTTGTTGCCCAGCCTTGCCTGCAGAAACCTTAGCCCCCTGCAACCCCAACCCCCACGGCAGCCACCTCCAACACGCCAACCCTCATATCAACCCCGTTCCCTAGGCACGCCACCACTACCACACACGCCACCTTCCCTGCAAGCAAAACCCCAAAACCACCATAAAACCGAAACCAAAAAAAATAGGAGACCACTCGGATCCCAGCCCCCCCCCCCCCCCCCCACACACACACACAAGCTCTGACCCCCCAAAAGGTTGAAACCCATCTGAACCGAGCCTCACAAGAGGCTCGTGGATCCTACTGCCATGACCCCTCTCAACCCCCCAAATCATCAGAAAACAAAAAAAAAAAACCAAAACAACAATAACAAAAACCTGCACAAGAAAAAAAAAAACCAAAAATAGATTGGGTCTCGGGTCCCAAGATCCAAGTGGTTCGGGTTTGTTTTTTGAAAATCGAACAGGGAATAACAGGGAGAGGGGGTGAGGAGGCTCGGGTTCGGTTCAGGCGGATTGAAAGACCAGTTTAGGAGATCGGGAAAGTAATAGGCCGGATCTTTGGCTCTAGATCTAGGCACTTCGGGTCGTTTTCAGGCAAAATAAAGGCCAGATTTGGAATTAGGAGGCCAAAAGGAAGGGTTTGGGCCATTTTGGTGGAAATCTGATGTCGACGAACGGTGGAGGACGGTGGCCGACGACGACATTGAGGCTGGTTTTGGTCTAGGGGATTTTCAGAGAGAAAAGGTGAATCTTTTTTTTTTAGAACTGAAAAAAAATGAACCAAAAAAAATAAAGGACTTTTATAGGCTACCTTCGGGTCTGGTCGTGGGACTCGCGCGCGGGTCTGCACCTGGACCCGACCTGGATGTAGTTTCCCTTTTTTTGTGTTTTATTTTCTTCATTTATTTTATATATTTTCTTTATTTTTATTTTTATTATTAATTTTTTTTTGTTTCTTTCCTTTATTATTTTTCATATCTCTTCAATTAGGATAAAATAAAAAATATATATTAAAAGAAAAAAAAAACAAAGCTATAAATGTATAAATAGAAAATTAAAATACAAAGTATATGGAAATGTATAAAAAATTTAAAAATTAGGAAAATTTTATAAAAATGAATACTTTCAAAAATCAAATAAATATTACCAAGTGGCGAGAAATATTTTCGATTTTCACCTAGATGTTGGGGAAGCTAAAAAATTATCGAATCATGAGATGTTTTTTTAAAAAAAAAAATAAAAAATAAAAAATTTAATTATGAATGTAAAATACGAGATTGATAAAAATAAGTTTTTTGCAAATAAAAAAAATAATAATAAATAAATTCCTCATCATAAAAATAAAATCTTTCGGGGATCCTGCCTAGATGTTGGAGGAATTCCCAAGCTAATTTACGAAAAGAAAAAAAAGTTCACTAAATGCAATAAATATTATAAAAAAAAAAGGAACTTTAAGTATGAGATTTATTTTGTTTTCCGCCTAGATGTTGGGGAAATTAAAAAGTTCTCGTATCGAAAATTTTCTACATGTTCTTATAAAACAAAAATAAATAAAACAATCTTTGTAAATAATTAAATAAAAATCGAGGATCCTGCCTAGACGTTGAAGGATTTTCAAATTTAATTTCCTTTAAAAAAATCCTTTTAATTTCAAAAATTATGAGAAAATTGAAATGTCAATAACTTTTCTAGTTTCCGCCTAGACGTTTGGGAAATTAGAATTTTTTTTTTTTTACACCAAAAATTGGAATAAAAATAAAGTGAAACTATTTCTCAAAAAGAATAAAAAAAAATAATGATAAATTTATCATGCATGTTACTATGCACTTTATTTAATGTTCGCAAACTCACGCAGGATTATTTCACTTACACACTACATAACGTGACCTGGATTTAAAATTTAATTTTGTAAAGATTTCTTCATATGAAAATGAGAGTATCTTGAGTAAAAATGACTATCGGTATTCCGCCTAGGTGTTGGGGAATTCTCGATAATTATCTTTTACAAAAGATTTTTGTCTCGAATTTGGATGGTTTATCATGGAAATTCTTAGACAAAGAAAGATTATGTCTAAATTCCGCCTGGATGTTGGGGAGTTTAGACAAAATCTCTGACGTCGAAAATTTTCGTATTAATCCCAAATAAAAGATTTGATCCCAAAAATAAAATTTTTTTTTTTTTTAAATAAGATGCACTAAGGAAATTATTTTTTAAATACTAAGTTCCCCAAAGAGTAACCTGTATCAAGGCCGTGAGTAATAGAAAATTTGGAAAATCCTTTATAAAGAAGAAAAGAAGCAAAAGTCAAAAGAAGGAAAAAGAAGTCCAGAAGGGACGAATGTCTCAAAGAGAATCCTACTCAGGAAATGATCCTTGATTTGATTACCCTCAAACACATATTTTGGGCCTATTTATCCTTTCTTTCTTAACCCCGAACCTTGGCCTAGTTACGTGCTTTAAAAGTCTATTTTGATCAAGCATGAATATTTAACTTGAAGGGTTTTCCTTAGATTTTATCCCACCATTTTGAATTATCATTTCATTATGGAAGAATTTAGAATTTTCAAATGCATGGTGGAACACAAAAAATAAAGAATAAAAAGGAAACAATAAGGTTCTAGGATGAAAACCCGAAAACGGGCAGTTTAGAGCAGAATGAGAAGAAATATTGATGCCACTCATGGTATTGTAGTAACCTAATTTTGACCGGTTCAAACCCGAAACTCGAATCACATCCCGAGTCAAGCCCCGAATTAGTTTCGAGTTTAATTTTTTAATCCAATTTAAGGTTGTTCTTTCATGTCATTTTTTTATTTACATTTTTATTTATTTATTTATTTATTATTATTATTATTATTATTATTTGCTTTTTGCGGGCCTGAAGGTCCGGACCGTTTGTAGAGCCCGATAGAATCTTATCGGGCCAGGCTTGTTGGCCTAGAAGGCCAGTGGCCTAAGCCAGCAGGCAGGCCCAATCGGCCTACTGGCCTAGCAAGCCCAGCCAGCAGCCTGTTGCCCAACCTTGCCTGCAGAAACCCTAGCCCCTGCAACCCCAACCCCCACGGCAACCACCTCCAACACGCCAACCCTCACATCAACCCCGTTCTCCAGGCATGCCACCACTGCCACACGCGCCACCCTCCCTACAAGCAAAACCCCAAAACCACCATAAAATCGAAACCAAAAAAAAAAAAAAAAGAGACCACTCGGATCCCAGCCCCCCTCACACAGGCTCTGACCCCCCAAAAGGTCGAAACCCATCTGAACCGAGCCTCACAAGAGGATCTCGGATCCCACTGTCGTGACCCCTCTCAACCCCTCAAATCATCAGAAAACAAAAAACCAAAACCAAAAACAACAACAACAACAACAACAACAACAACAACAAAAACCTGCACAAGAAAGAAAAAAAAAAGATCGCCAAAAAAAAAAAAAAACCAAAAATAGATTGGGTCTCGGGTCCCTAGATCCAAGAGGTTCGGGTTTTTTTTTTTGAAAATCAAACGGGGACTAACAAGGAGAGGGGGTGAGGAAGCTCGGGTTCGGTTCAGGCAGATCGAATGACCAGTTTGGGAGATCAGGAAAGTAATAAGCCGAATCTTTGGCCCTAGATCTAGGCACTTTGAGTCATTTTTAGGCAAAACAGAGGCCAAATTTGGAATTATGAGGCCAAAAGGAAGGGTTTGGGGCATTTTGGTAGAAATTTGATGCTGGCGAACGGCAGAGGACGATGGCCGGCGACGACATTGAGTTTGGTCTGCGTCTGTGGGATTTTCAGAGAGAAAAGGTGAATTTTTTTTAGAACTGAAAAAAATCAACCAAAAAAAATAAAGGACTTTTATAGGCTACCTTCGGGTCGGGTCCGCACCTGGACCCGACCCGGATGTAGTTTCCCTTTTTTTTGTGTTTTATTTTCTTCATTTATTTTATATATTTTCTTTATTTTTATTTTTATTTTTATTATTTTTTATTTATTTTTTATTTTTGGTTTCTTTCCTTTATTATTTTTCATATCTCTTCAATTGGATAAAAAATATATATTAAAAGAACAAAGAAAACAAAGCTATAAATGTATAAATAGAAAAATAAAATACAAAGTATATGGAAATGTAAAAAAAATTAAAAATTAGGAAAAATTTATAAAAATGAATATTTTCAAAAATCAAATAAATATTACCAAGTGGCGAGAAATATTTTCAATTTTTGCCTAGATGTTGGGGAAGCTGAAAAATTCTCGGATCATAAGATAGTTTTTTTTTTTAATTTTACGAATGTAAAATACAAGATTGATAAAAATAAGTTTTTTGCAAATAAAAATAATAATAATAAAAAATAAATTCTTCATCATAAAATAAAATCTTTCGGGGATCCTACCTAGATGTTGGAGGAATTCCTGAGCTAATTTTAGCAAAAAAAAAATAGGTTCACTAATTGCAATAAATATTAAAAAAAAAATAGGGGAACTTTAAGTATGAGATTTATTTTGTTTTCCGCCTAGATGTTGGGGAAATTAAAAAGTTCTCGTATCCAAAATTTTCTACATGTTCTTATAAAACAAAAATAAATAAAACAATCTTTGTAAATAATTAAATAAAAATCGAGGATCCTGCCTAGACGTTGGAGGATTTTCGAATGAATTTCCTTAAAAAAAAATTCCTTTTAATTTCCAAAATTACGAGAAAATCGAAGTGTCAATAACTTTTCTAGTTTCCGCCTAGACGTTGGGGAAATTAGAATTTTTTTTTTTTTTTTTTGTAAACCAAAAATTGGAATAAAAATAAAGTAAAACTATTTCTCAAAAAGAATAAAAAATATAGTGATAAATTTACCATGCATATTACTCTGCACTTTATTTAATGTTCGCACACTCACACACGATTATTTCACTTACACACTAAATAACGTGACCCGGATTTAAAATTAAATTTTGTAAAGATTTCTTCATATGAAAATGAGAGTATCTTGAGTAAAAATGACTATCGGTATTCCGCCTAGGTGTTGGGGAATTCTCGATAATTATCTTTTACAAAAGATTTTTGTCTCGGATTTGGATGGTTTATCATGAAAATTCTTAGACAAAGAAAGATTATGTCTAAATTCCGCCTGGATGTTGGGGAGTTCAGACAAAATCTCTGACGTTGAAAATTTTCGTATTAATCCCAAATAAAAGATTTGATCCCAAAAATAATAAAAAAATATTTTTTTAAATAAGATGCACTAAGGGAATTATTTTTTAAATACTAAAATTGAAATCATTTTTTTCAAGATCAAAGATAACACATGATTAAAGGGTACCGTTTTTAAACGGGCGCTGTAGGGGTGCTAATCCTTCCCCGCACGTAACCGACTCCCGAACCCCTTTTTGTGTCCTCTTTGGATTAAAACGCAGACTGTAAAAATGGGTTTTCTTAAAATGTTTTAATTAATTTTAAAATATTATATAAAAGCTAGTTTTTAATAAGTGACCAATCACATCTAAACAAAAAATATTGGTGGTGATTCCATATTTGTTTTTTCTTAAATCGTCCGACAGTCAAAAAACCATTATGACAGCTATGACAACTCCACTCATTATGAACAAAATCACCAGGATAGAATAAACATTTAAGCTTGCCATTAGGGTTAGTAAGGATCTATACTTTACTTTGATTGGTAAAATGTTTTTCCAATGAAATTTACTAGCAAAAACAAGATTTATTTATAGGCAATCACAACAAAGGAGACATAGCATTGAAAGACAAAAGCAATTTATTACATTTCGGTTTCAAGAGTTGATTTTTACTCATTTTATAACCACAAATATTCTTAATGACTTAGAGTTATTCTTTTTTATTTATTAGCATTAATTCCTTCTTGTCAAGAACAACTTTTGTAGCCCAAAGATTGAGAGTGAAAATTTGAATTAAAATATATAAAAAAAATACTAAATTATTTTATTTTTTTAAAATAAATTCATATACTTTTATTAATTTTTATCAATATATATATATATTTCAAATAAAATATTAATTTATGTTGAGAGTTTATTTAGATATAATATTTGGATGCAATTAAAAATAAAAAAAATAAAAACTTATTTGAATTATTTCAAATTAGTTTTTCAAGTTGTTCAGATTTTTTTTATTACTAATCTACCCTTAACCACTAACCTATATCTACTTAACTTACCTGAAAAGGATATTACACGTTTAAGTCTTCTCGAACCTCTACTTTTAAGAGTTTGTCCAACATGTATGCAATTTGAGCCAATACTCAATTGACAAGTTGTTCAAATTTAAATCATTTCAAATTTAAACACATAATTGAATCATTTTGAGTTTAGATTGAATAAATTCGAGTTATTGATTTTTTTTAATTAAAATGAATTAAATCAAATTCAGACGATTTAGGTGAATTTTTTTTAAGGATTTTGCTAACGAGTGCATTAAAGGCACTCTTTAAAGTTATTATATATAATAATATCTTCATCAAATGCATTAAGTATGATAAATAAAGTTGTCAACTATTACATTTAATACAATTTGATTACTATAAATAATAGGGTTTGTGTAATCGGTGCCTATAGTCACCAGTTAAGAATTATTTATTTACCTCTTTAGAATTTTTTTTTTTTGCATTTAATACATTATTTTTACTGAATTCAAGAAAAAAATAATGCATTAATTACACTTTTCTTTCTATATATATCACATTAACCAATGACACTAAGCATTGGTTAATATTTTCTTAAATAATATAATAACTAATCTAAAAAAATAATACATTTAGGACATTCATTAAAAAAACATTTTTTAATCCGAGTCAATTTTAATATGATTTCGCACGTGTGCTATAGTTAATCAATTGTAAAAATTTAAAAATACCATTGTGGCATTGTTTTTATTTTTTATTTTTGATACAAAAGAGGTTGTAGCCTAGGGAAAGGATTGCAAATGCTGGAATTCGAATTCAAAATATGTTAAATGCAATCTCTTAAAAGTAGCTACATGAACCAGCTGAACTAAATTTCGAATTCTGGGACACTGTTTTGCTCCTAACGCATCCCCACCCCATCATATTCCAATATCGGAAACGAATCATCGCCATCCACGCCTTCCCCTCCTATCCCATCTTATAAAAATGATAATTTTAAATACGTAAGAAAAACGAAAATAATTAAAATACGATATTATAAGATATAAATATATAAAAGTGTTAAAATTTATATAATATATAAATTATTAAAAATATATATTTTAAATATAATTATGACATAATAAATATGAAAGCATATATTGACAAGTCTACCCTTTCATCATCCAAAATCTTACCTTTTTCTTTACTATAATCCAATCAATCTCCCCCAAAAAAAATCCAAATCCATCGCCCTCTTTGAAATCTACAATTTGTTTTCTGCGATTAATTTCCTCTCCCGATGGCTTCCTCTACGCTTACTTTCTCTCTAATTACTGCTGCTGTTTCTGCCCCTTCTTCTTTGGTTTCTGATCGGAGAATATCCGTTGGATTACCGGAATTTCGAGGTCTCAAAATTAAACCGAGGTCGGCATCGTTGCCTCAGTCGTCCAGATCGGTGATTCAGGATCCGCGTCGAGTCGGTCGAGGTGGACGTGTTGTTTGTGAGGCTCAGAACATCACTATCGATGGTCAGTTTCGTTTGTTTCGTTTTCATTTGGTAAAATTAATTTGTTTGTTTTTATTATGCTTTTTAGTTTGATTGGTTGCTACTTGCTTGGAAAGTGAAGGAAAGTGGAAGAAAACAGAAAGGATTATTGGGTGAAAATGAAAAAGAAATTAGATTTACGTAAATTCAAACCTTTCTTAGTTGAAATTATCATAAAGGCTTAGAATTTAATTGTTTTGTAAAGCTATAAACTAGCTGAGCAGTGAGTTCACCGACGTTTAACCTCAGTTTGTTTACTAGATAAGTTTTATTAGAATTAATTGATTATTTTTGTTAAAGGTGGTAAATTTGTTTAGGCTTTAGAAAATGAAGTAATTCTCTCACATCCCATAAATCCCAAATTCCCATCCCCGAGAATTGAACTCGAGAATTATAGGTTGAAGTCTTAAGTTCTAACCATTGAGATGCCCTTTTACCCGTGTTTTAGTTGAGTGTTAGAGAAATTGATTGGCTTACATTTTTGTTACCATTGTCCATGGTTTATCTTTTAAAACAACATTGAGGTTGCGTTTGGGAACTTGGATTTTAAAAATAGTGTAAATTGTGCAATAAAACACATGTAAATGTAACATTGATGATTATTTTTCAAATCCATGGATTTGTTGGATGTCTATTTAGTGCTGAATTTGAAATACCTATAGCTATTTGTAAATTTAATATTCATGTTTTTATACCTTTCAAATATATAATCATATTGAATCTTAACTAATTTATATATAATGTATGCATCTCATTCTCACAATGTATATAGCAAATGAAATCCAAATACATATTTTCAAATTCATGTTACCAATCATAGCATTAGGCTTTAGAAAAGGAAGTAATTCTCTCACATCCCATAAATCCCTAATTACCATCCCTGAGAATGAACTCGAGAATTATAGGTTGAAAGTCTTAAGTTCTAACAATTGAGATGCCCTTTTACCCGTGTTTTAGTTGAGTGTTAGAGAAATTGATTGGCTTACATTTAGCATTGTCCATGGTTTATCTTTTAAAACAACATTGAGGGAATTTGAAATTCTTGTTTGTTTTTTTTTTTTTTTGCTTGTTCACAAATGAAACAGGATAAAGGAACAAGACAGAGAATTCATGTTACTGTTTTTGGTTCAAACTTGACGAAATTTATGGCCGTGCTTGTTTTCTTGGATTCTAGTTTTTATGTGTCCTTGCCATCGTATTTAGAAATGATCATTTTGTGAATATATATGATTATGCTAGTTCTTGAAATTTGCAGTGCCACCTATCAAGGATGAAACATGGCAGTCACTTGTTCTTGATTGTGAATTGCCTGTTCTGGTTGAATTTTGGGCTCCATGGTGTGGGCCTTGCCGTATGATTCACCCCATAATTGACGAACTGTCAAAGCAATATGCTGGGAAGCTCAAATGTTACAAAGTTAACACTGATGAGAGCCCTACCGTTGCAACTCGATATGGAATTCGAAGCATTCCGACTGTTATGATCTTTAAGAGTGGGGAGAAGAAAGATGCAGTGATTGGTGCTGTTCCTAAATCCACATTGACCACTTGCATTGAGAAATTCTTGTAGGGGTGGTAAGTAAATGTCGCTTGGTTAAGCTCTTTCTAGCAATTTCTTCTTTTTTCAACTTCCAGTGGCTCATGTTAAGATACTTTGTGTCTGAAATAAACTCTTGTCTGCTCCCTGTATAGTTATTAGAAGAAGCTGTATTTTGCCTCTCTTAGTTAATGTTAATTAGTTATATGCTTCTTGTTTGAATGGCTATTTTAGTAGTTTGTTCTCATATATGTTTATTGCTTTGGAAATCACCAGTTTAACTTTATGGTTAGTAAGTACGAACGGGCCTGTGGACATCATCCTTTAATATGAACAAATTTTTAATGAATAGGAAGCATCAGGTCTCATTTCTCTTATCCACTTGTGTAGGGGGCAACAGCCACTGTGAAGTTCTGTTTGAGACTTGATGCTGATATCTTGGCTTTAAGTTTCAACCAGTGGCTGAAATGCTTATTCTCTTACTATGTAATAGCATTGTTAGAATCGTATTTTTTTTCCAGATAATAATAGAGGAGTTTTCTTGGAGGCAAATCCTGTCAATATAATCTTGATTTTAGATAGAATGATAAGGAGTTTGGAACTATCATTAGTTAACATCTAACGGTCAATCAGTAATTGTTCAAATTGTTATGCGTAAGCAGAATCCCTCATTATCATGATTGAATAAGGTACAGGGTGGGTGGTCGTGCCAGATATTAGGCATAGGAATTTTTGGACCAGAACTAACACTTTTCTAATCCTTGCATCCTATGTTGCTCTCCGACTCTTAATTTTTCTTGAAGTACCTGTATCCGACACCCGTGTCCAAAGCATATTTGTACATGGGTATGAGGATATGATCTTCCAAGGACCCTTCAAATACGTGAAAATCTTAGAAAAAATTGAACATACCCGTGTCCGACACTCACACTCGAATCCGATTAACATAGCTTGCATCTCCCAGGTTCATGCACAGAACATGAAGCATATGTCCATAACATGAGGTATCTAAGTATATGTTTAATTTTCAAACCACTTGATACACTGGAATGTTCCCATTACTCATCTATTCTAGGGATTAATCCTGCTTGATAGGCACTGGAATTATATTGAGAATCCTGAAGCTCTCCCCAAAGTAGTAGCTATTATCTATTAGCAATGTCATATTCCTTTGTCATAGTTATAATCAGAGTGTTGAATCTTCTTGAATGCATATTGTAACTGCTCAAACTAATAACAATGTCTGGTTAATGGTGGGAGTCTCACATGCTGCATATAATAATTTAACAGCTTAATTTACTAGTTGAATTTACCAATGTTATTATATCTTATGCATGCACGCACGCATGCATGCATGCATGCTTGTATGTATGTATGTATGTATGTATGTATGTGAGTTGTATCAAAGCTTTGATTGGATAACCCTCCATGAAGTTTATTAGCAGCTTGATGTGTTGTATCAGAGTAGGTTCATTAAGAAGATGGGGAGAAGATGATCACAACTTCTTATCAATGAAACCTTGAATTGTAGATTTGGCATAGAAGATCCCAAAAATAGATCAAGAAAGAGAAGAAAAGGGAATGGACTGATGAAATTAGAACTGAAAAGAAGAGGGTGAGGGGATGAAGGGGAAAAGAGGTGGTTGAGGGGGGAGAAAAAGAAGGGAAGAAAAATGTAAATGTAAATATTTAGTTGGGTTAGCTTCTTAGTTGACTAAAATAATAAAAGAGTTTTTGAAACTTTACTACTTTATTTAGACAAGTCATTATACTTTTATTATATTCAAATAAGTTTTTAAATTTTAATTTGTACTTTAATAAGCTTTTAATTTGTTAGTTTTTAAGAATTAATTTAGCATTACTGGAAGAAAGAAAAAAAAAAGTTAGGTTAGAAAAAGTGTATTTAAAAATTATGATAAAAAAAATATGATTTAAGAATTTTAAATATTTGATATTGCTTTAAAAAAGTGTTATGATGAATTAAAATATCAACAAAAAAAAAAAGTATAAAATAATAAAAAATTAGAAAGTGAAATAATAAAATCATTTTACGTCAAAAGTAAATTTCATCAAAATTTTTACTTTTCAATTTGGATTCTAAAACTATAATTTTTATAGTAAAAGTTAAAAAAATTTGTACTTATTTCGCATTGAGTTTGTCCACAAGGAGAAACGGGAATGATACCAATGCTCCATAGCAACTATCTTACATCGAAAGAACACAATAAAACAGAAAATAAAATAAAAAATGCTCTTCTTGTTTAATGTTTTCGACATTTAAGAGATAATAAATGCTTTAAAAAAAGTATTTTTTCATAATTAATGGTTGATCCCTAAACTAATAGGCTACAATTGAGGCCCTAAATTTTCAATCCTTCAATTTCAACCATGAATATATTTGGATCAACATGAGATGAAGATTGTTAAGTTGGTTTGAAATTTTGATAATAAAGGTATGAATTTCCCATTAATAAGGAAATGCATTTTTTATTTTAAAATTGTCAAGAATTAAACTTTGATCATTCGAATTAAAAGTCTATCGTTTTATTAATAGATCACGTAATTGTTGGTATATCTCAAGAAATAGTATAAACTATAACTTTTAAATTTAAAAAAAATATATATATATACCACTATCTTATAATATAAAAATAAAAACACTTAACTTTGCAAAAAGAAAAAAAAAAAAAGAACATTGTTGAATTAATCTAATTAATTAACTATATATAAGTATCAAATAGATTCTTTCATGGGTTGGGTCGCGGTTCGAATTTTTTTTATTTCTTTATCCAAGCCTGGGTCGGGTCGGGCCGCCCGAAAACTCATTTTACTGTTTATTAAATATTAAAAAATTAATTTTATATATTTTATAATTAAATTTAAATAAAATATTTTTTATTTAATGAATAGTAATTAAGGCCAATCGACCCGACTCGAATTACTAAAATTTTTACTCAGACCCGACCCAATTCGGATCGGACCTACTGGACCAGAAGAATAGTCCGACTCTTAGACAGGTCTAGGATCAAAATCATCCATTTTAATTTTGTCAAATCTTACAATATTATTCCACTTATAGCCACATACAATTCACATGGCTGTCTATTTCATGTATTTTCTTGTAACTCAATATTGCCTTAGGGGAAAGATTAAATTAGAGGATTTTAATTCTTGGATATGATCTTCTAGTCAGCAAAATCAGAAAATTAATCTAAAGGAAAAAAATATTATTTTTTCCAACCCATAAATTTTTTTAATGTTAACCTAAGGTCAAAAATAATCTTTTTTTATTTTTATTTTATGGGGTTGTCACATTCTTCTAGATAGTCACTAAGTATCCATGGGGCAATGCTTTGATAAACTTGGTTTTGATTTTTTCTTGATTGTAATTAAGTAGTCAAGTAAAAAATGTAGAATTTTCTAGTAGAATGATTCACTTAAATGACTAATTAATAGTCAAATCTACCTTTATTGTTTTTAATTTTCTAAAGAGAGAGATATCAATGATGTTTTTCACTCATATTCTCTTCCAATTATAAACTTTTCTTGTGAAATATTGAAGAAGAAAAAAACTAAAATGGCACTAGCTCTCTCTCTCTCTCTCTCTCTCTCTCTATATATATATATATATATATATATATCTATATTATTATAAACGGAATGATTGAGTTGGTGTCACTGAGTCAAGTGACATCAACTCAGTTGGTGAAATCACGTAAAAATCAAAATAAGATAAAATAATAAAATAGTTTGAAAGATATTTATGTCTTTTTAGTTTTATAAAAATTAAAAAAAAAAACATGTTTTTTTAAAAAAAACTACCCATTCTTAAAAATTATTATCACATTTTTATTTTTATAACTTTCTCATCTCTTCTAATTTTATTTTTTTCTTTTCAAAACTATCTACCCATTAAGTAACTTCCTTTAAAATATATATATATATATATATATATTCTTCACTCACATAATGAGTGTGTCAAAATCTAGTATATATATATATTTGTTAATATATACTATCAAGTATATATTATCCTGTTAATTTCGTTGGTTAGATAAATATTTGAAAAATTATCTCATATATCGTCAATAGAGTTTTTAAACCCACAAGAAGCTTAGTATAATCACACATATCCTTAGAGTATATTTTAAAAAATGAGACATGTGATAATATCTTAATTCTGTTTGATGAAATTAAAATGTTTTATGGTAATGTATAAAAATGAACTTAAATAATATTTAATTAAAAAAAATTGTTATTAGGTCATATACAAATCTATGCTCATTTTTAATTAGTTATATTATGGCTTGAATTTATCCGGAAAGAGAGATTTTTGAGAGGATATTAGGTGAGGCCCCATGTAATAATTATGTTTACTATCAAGTATATATTATGGCTTGAATTGGGTTTAACAATCTAAAAAAGTAAAAATTCTGAAAAAATGCAAACACATCAACATTTCAGTTGTAGATTTTATTATTTTCTAAATTCTATATATGATATTTGTTTTTCTTTTTTCCTTTTTCTTTTTTCTTTTTTTTTCTATTTTGGAATTTTACTTTTTTATTTTTATCTTTACTTATGAAAAATCCTTTTTAGGATAAAAAGTATTATCTTATTTTACCTATATTTTTATATATAAAAAAAAGCCACCTTAAATAAAAAAAAAAATCTTTAAAACAAGTCAAAATGAAAAGGAAAAAACAACAACAACACCAAATGGCTTGGCTGCTAGTTGTCTAATAAAAAGTTTTTTTTTTATTTTTTTATAAAGAAATCACACAAAAATAAAAGGTGGACGCTCCAACTGTTTTATCTATAGAATTGGTCACACGTACGTAAAAAATAAATAAAAATTCAAACAATTTTTTAAAAAGAGTGGATAATTTTTTAGAAGTATGTATTTTTTTATTTAAACACAAATATTATATAAAAAATTTAAAAGACATTAATATCTCAATTTTATTATTTGATATTATGAATTTATTTGGTCATTTTATAAATTCGGCAACTAAGTTTGTGTCATCTAACTCGTAACGTCAACGTAGTCAGAAACTTTATAATTGGTATAGATAGATACTAATTGTAAAATGGCTGATTGAATGTGATGGGAAGAGTCAAGTGAGAGTAACTCAGTTGATAAATTTATAAAATGACTAATAAGTTCATAATATCAAATAATAAAATAAAAGTATTAATATCTCTTAAATTTTTTATATAATATTTTTTGAAAAAAAAAATCTACTTCTTAAAAATCTACTCGTGTGTAACTTATTTTTCTCATTTAATTTTTTTTTTTTTACCCACATGATGGGTGTGTATATTTTTAATACTAATATTAAAGTTTTTGACTGAGTTTGATATCACGAATCAAACGACATTAAAAATTTTTAAAAATTATGAAAAAATAAGTGAAACAAAAAAAACTACCAAACCATAAAAATTATGTCACACTCGTTATGTGAGTAAAAGATTTTTTTTAAAAAAATATGAGAAAAAATAGGTGAAACCAAAAAAAACTACCTAACCATAAAAACATGCGTAATTAGGTAGTTATTTTTTTTTAATTAAATTAGATTATGACACGTTCACTATGTGATTTGTTTTAATTAAATTAGATTATGTCACGTTCATTATGTGGGTAGATGAGAAAAAAATGAATAAAAAAATTTATGTTTAAACAAAAAATTGATTAGTGGGTAGTTTTTTAGATGTAAAATATATCATTAACCTTAATTTTTGTATTATGTTAATATTTTTAAGTAATTTCTCTGATTGAGTTAGTGTCCGGTTAACTCGTGACACCAACTCAGTCAATCATTCTAATTTAATATAGAAGTGTGAATAAATTAAAGAAATGATTTAAATACTTAAAATCTAATATTAAATGATAATTATATTTTTTATTTTATATATCTATACTATTTATAATGTGTCTGATACCAACTCAACTAGATTATGGCACACCCACAATGTGGGTGAATGAAAAAAAAAAAAAGTGAGTAAAAATTTGTTTAAAAACTTTTATTAGTGGGTAGTTTGTAACTTTTAAATATTGACAATTTTTTATAAAAGAAGTGGGTAGTTTTAGAAAAAAGATTGATAATTTTTTTGATATAATAAATTTTTTAATTCAGTCATTCACTTTAAAATAGTAAAGATTAGTGAAAAAAAAATGTCAAATATAATCATAATATCAAAAATAAAATAGAGATATTTATATCTTTTCATATTTCATATACATGTATTTTTTATAAAAAAAATTACTTATTTAATCTTAAAAAATCTATCCACTTTGTCAAAAACTGCCCACTTTATATATATATATATAAACTTATAAAAGTATCCATTTTTTTTTTTTACTTATATATTTTTTTTTTCAATTTTTTTTTTCACCCACATGGTGAGTTATCAAATTCTAATTTATCATAATTTATTTTGGGTTTCGCATTAATTCAAAACTAAGTTGTTATCACTTGACCCAGTAATAACAAATTCAATCAGACATTTCATTAATAGTATAGATCATAAAATATTAAAAATTTGTACACTCACATTGTGGGTAGAAAAAATTTAATTGTATGAAAAATGTAAATATAGGTATCCAGAGTCTGGTCGGGCCCGAATAAATTTTTTTTACTTACCTAGTAAAATATTTTTAAAAATTATTTTTATATTAATATTTATATATTTTTATAATTAAATTTGAATAAAAATATTTTTTATTATTTAAATATCTCATGTTTGATCCAATTCGATCCGGACAAGATATGTCTAGTTTTAAAATATAAAAAATTATTTATGAATATTTTAAGAAGCGAGTAGTTATATAAGAAAGAGTTAGATAATTTTTTTTTCAAAATATATAAAAAAATTAAAAAATATAAATATTTTTATTATATAATTTGATATTATTATTTATTTAATTTTTTTTTATATTTTATATGATTAAATTGATTTCACTCAACTCGTAATTATAACAGTGGATATTATTATAAATATGAAATAAATTTTATTTTAATTTAATTTTTTAAAATTTTTTATAAAAATATTTTTAAAAAAAATTCTACATAATTTTTTTAATAACTACTTTAACCACCTACAACGTGGGCAGTGGGTGTACCAGTTCTAGTCTTATATTAACCCGCTAAAAAATCCAACAAACTTATAACGTAACAACACGTGTGCCTAATTTGCCCTCTATAAATATCAATCTCTCCTGCTTTTCTTTTCTTCCCAATTAAATTCACTCTCATCCAAAGCATAAACACAACAATTTTTTTATTTTTTTTAAAAAACTCTTGGATATCCAGGTTTTTGATTAAAACCCTTTTTTTTTTTTTGGTCTGTTTCAGCTTCTTCTTTACTGGTAAGTTCTATCTCCATCTCCCTCTCCCTCTCTGTTTCAAGTTCTTTTTTTCTTTTTTCTCTTTGGCCTTTTGGATGTATTTCTTTAATCCTATTTTGAGTTTTTTGGGTGAAATTTTTTATCTTTGACTTGATTTTTCATCTGGTATATTATTAAATTGATGGATCTATAATGATAAAGGAGGGATTTTTTTTCTTCCATTTGGGTTCTTGATTCTTGAATTATAGCGTGTTTTAAAGATAATTTTCTTCTTGAAAGAGGAAGAAGAGAAAAGAAAAGAGAATAAAGAATGATGTGATTTGGTTAAGTATAGCTTAGATTATTGATTCTTGTTACATTAGCCCAAGAAAATTAAGTTGACTTATGAAAATCAAAATATGTAAACTTTCTTCAATAATTTCTTTAAGATTTTCTCTAGAAAGATTGTAATTTGATTTATAGTACTTTGATGAGCATAATTAAACGAGGTTACAGCTTCATTTTAAATTTTCCTAGTCATAATGGAACTGTTTTACCTAGGTTCTTTTTCTTTTGGTTGCATATAAACTGGAATTTAAAAGCACAAATTCATATATTGAATTTATTCTGTAATTCTGGTAATAATCTTTAATTTCATGAAAACTCTTTTGTCCATGTGTAGATTTCTGCCAATCTTCAAATAAAATGTCATGTTCTGTAATTTGGTGCACTATTTCTTCTAATTTGATGGCACTTCCTTAGCTTTAATCTTTTTTCTAGTATTTTGTCGTCTGCCTTTTCAGTAGACACTAAAGTGTGTTTGATTTGGTTGAAGATCAAATGATTTTTGGGTAATTTATTAAATTGAGGTAGTTATCTTTCCCATCTTTCTCTCCAATAAATAATGAATACTATGAAATAAGAGAGAAAATTGTTTGGCCTCTTAGGTTCTTGGTTGTGAATTAAGAATTTTTTTTTATAGACGAGCTAACATTAAAAGCCCAGTTGAAGAGGTTTTCCTCTAAGCTAAAGATATTTAAAAATAGCCAATTTTATCTTGATGTTCAACTGGAATATTCAAGGTCTTTTATTTTTTTGGTCAACAAATATTTAAGGTCTTAAGATTTAAAACCGATGGAGAAAATCAGAGTAATTTTCCGTTCTTAGACGTCCAATTCCTAGTTTCATTGTTGATTCTTAGATGAGATGTATGTCTTAAAGAACAATTTCATTCAAGAATATAGTGGTGCTCTGGCTAGGAGGGAGAGAGACAGGGAGAGCACCAGCTTACCGGGCCCATCTTAATAAATGCTGCTGGTATTCTAGGAACCATCATCTCCCCTTCTTTATCTTGGGCTGCTATGAAGGTGGAGAGATCCATATTTATTTTATTTTATATTTATATGCATTTATTTATGATTGGTGGGTTGAGGAACCTTTACCTTCTGCTCAGGATTCTATGTATTTGAAGCTAGTCTGGCAGGATAATATATTTTTATCCTGTTGTCATATGATCACTTTCTTTAGAACTCTGCATTTTTTCCATTTTGCTGGATGCTTTAGAAGTTCTCTTTCATTTAGGAGCACATTGTCAAACTTTGCTTATAGACATTTTGCTGTAAATGCTTGTGCATATAAGAGTTATTTTTTCAATCTAGTATGTCATGCATGGAAGTGATATAATCACCCGACTCTCTCGTCTGTCTGTATTTCAAATGATCCTCCATCTTTGTGATTGGTTTACCTGTGAATACTTTCATCTAAACTGTTTACATCTTAACAGAATTGCTATGGAGTCGAACTTATTTGAGCAAGAAGCGAACTTTGAGTCCGATGGAGATATTTCACTCGAGCAGAAACGGAATCTGATATCAGCACCAACAAGAGACCTAGAAAAGGATGCCGGCGGCTTTGATTGCAACATTTGCTTTGACTCAGCACAAGATCCAGTTGTCACCCTCTGTGGTCACTTGTATTGCTGGCCATGCATTTACAAATGGCTTCATGTCCAAACTTCTTCCCTTGATGCAGACCAGCAACAGCAGAATTGCCCTGTGTGCAAGGCGAACATCTCATCCAGCTCATTGGTTTCCCTCTATGGGCGTGGTACATCTTCGGACTCTCAATCCAAGAATCCTCACTCAGATCCGGTCATCCCCCAAAGACCACCTCCTTTATCGAACAATATGATCACTTCTTCACATCCAAGTCAGCGACTTAATGAAAATTTTTTCCGTTCTCAGTCTCAATCCTTTCATCACCAGCAATACTTCCCTCACCCTTACGGAGGCTATGCAACCTTGGCATCATCTAACCTCGGTGGTATAGCAATGACAAATTTCTTCAATCCAATGATTGGAATGTTAGGTGAAATGGTGTATGCTAGGATGTTCGGGAGCTCAAACACAAGTATGTTTGCTTATCCTTACCAAGCTTCTTACCCTTTTTTCGGGAATAACAATCTTAGGATGAGAAGGCAGGAAATGCAGGTTGACAAATCTCTTAGTAGAGTATCCATCTTTCTTTTCTGTTGCATCATTCTTTGTCTTCTCTTGTTTTGAAAGTATTGACTTTGAGCTTGTATAGTTGTAAAATAAAAACATAAGTCAATGAACAAACGAACCACAGATTCATTGCTGTAAAATTTGTTGAGGAACTCACTTCTGAGTTTCTCTCTGAGATATTTTATGTATATATATATAGTACTATCTTTTTTCAAGAACCGGGAATGAACCGGCTTCTGATAAGTTATCATTTCATACTTCTGCTTATACTTTGTTGAATTTGTTTCGATCAGATACACAGGTGCAACTAAACACATTCCTTTGGTGGTTGTTGCATTTAGATTTAGGTGAAAACAAACATATGATGTCTTTCTCATGGTGGTTGAGTTTACTTGACTGCTGCAGAAGTTTGAACCTCAGGTTTGGACACCATAATTAAGACTTTAACAAGTTGGTACCAATTGGACTAGGTTTGATTTACTTGCAACTAGAATTGTTAAGAACTTAAGATAGTGAAAATGCTTACTAAATCAAACTTCATGGATTAAAATCTTATGGTTGATTTTTTTTATATACAAAGGAAGCTGCAGTCTGGGAATAGAAAAATGATTGCAAATGCTGGGATTCGAATTCCAGATCTGCAAGATGTCATCTCTTAAAGGTGACTGCATGAACTAATTGGGTTATCTTTACTCGAAAATGAGATTGGAGTGGTGTGCGATGAACTTATCCCCCATTTGAATTCTCCCTATAGAAATGGAAAGGTCCTAGTCTTTTAGCATAAAACAACTCCCTAACAAGTGGAGTTTGGAACATCCATTTTTTTTTCCTTTTAATTCTCAAGCAAATCAAGTATCAAACTCTCAAGTATTTTATAGGCCACTTCCTCACTTGGTATATGCTTTGTATGCATGCCACTTTGAAGTTTCCACTATTATATTCCCCCTTTGATTAGCTTCATTCTTTAAATTGTTTCCTCACATGGAATGGGTTGATAAACCATTTGAAACCCTTGATTATAAAAACTTTCATGGATGAAGGGTTACTTTCATTCAATCTTTTATTTATTTAGGTGGTTGGTTTCCATCCAAATATATTTTACTATATGGTTGTCATGGCTTATCTTTTCTTAACTATATACAAATAATAATAATAATAAATCAAAGTTTCAGGTTTGCCTGCTGTCCAAAAATAGATATTAAAAAAAGAAATATGTAATCTTCTTGCACATTCCGCTGCTTCCACCAAAAGAAACAGAAAGATCATACTTGAAACATAATGTATATTAGAGGTGATCATGGGTGAGGTCGAGTCGGGTTTGGATTTTGATTATTGGAGTTAAGATCCGATTTATTTTTTAAACGGATCTCATTCTTTTGTCCAAATCTATATTTCGAATTTAATATTTTGGTTCAAATTCTCTCAAATATCGGACGGACCTTCGGGTTTGGACAAGTAATCCGATCATTGAACAGGTTTAATGTATATATATATAACTCATTGTTTTCTCCAACATTTGCATTATTTTCTGGGCCTTACATTTTCAACTTTGAATTAATTAATTAATTATTTGTAGTATTATTTTTTCAACAATTAACATTTTAAAACACAACTTGAGAACATAATCAGGACCTTGAAAGCAGCCACCAATTCAACAGATAATTAATTAATTAATGAGTATCCTAAACCCTATTTTTAACACCAGGTGAAAGTGCAACCAATCAAATTTTCTCAGAAACCAAACAAACTATACATATGGTTTTAAAATTTTTTTGCTATCTATATGTAATTTATTACTGATTATATTCGATCATCTCATATAAACCTAGAGTGCATGTACTCTAATCTCTAGCATTATACTGAATGAATTCCTAAACATTAATCCTTTATTTAATTTTTAATGTATTCCATCAATATATATAAAATACAAAATATATTAGCAACAAGCCAATAATTAACCATATATCTCTCGGGCTTATCTCATTTTGTAACGAAATTTAATTCGGTATATATATAATCACATTTTATTTATAAAAAAAAAAAGTAGATTATATATTTCTTAATTTGAAGGTAAATGTAAAAGTTCGATTGTTTGACACTGATTATTCACAAAAATTATTTATAGTTTTATGCCCTTTTTTAGTAATTGGATTATATTGATAGACAAAATAACATTACTTCGACCTTGAACGGTAGTTCAATTGGTTATATTTTCATCTTTAAGATGTATGATGTCGCAGATTTTGGATTCAAATCGCAATATTTACTAGTTTCCTCAACCTATGATCTTGGATTTAAAAAAAAAAACATTACTTCATGGCAAACTCATTAAACACTATTTGTATTAATTCTACTACTCTACAATAGATATGTTCAAAGATTGGCTTACTTGTCCAGTCCGACCCGTATTGGACCTGGCCTGAACAGGGATATTTTAAATTCGGGTCGGTCCGACTCGAATTATTTTTCATCAATTAAAAAATAATTTTTTATTTAAATTAAATTATAAATATAAAATAATTGTTTAATATAGTTTTAAATAGTAATATAGGCTTTCGGACCGATCTAAGCCTAATCCGAATCCGATTTGATCCGAATCGAACCTAGATAAGAAAAATAAATTTTTTTCGTGCCGCGGTCTAATTCAACTCATAAACAGGTCTATTTACAAGTAGGTTAAGTGGAATTGGTTTTTCCATCATAAACAATTAATATTCACAAATAAAACTCTAATAAATTCCTAATAGTTCATTGATTTGGATGACAAAATTAAAGAACTAATTTATCACCGACAAACAAACAGCCTTAAAAAAATAATAAAGTAGTCTTAGAAACAAAAGTATATCAAACATTAATCATCACATGCACTTGTTCTTGTCAACCCTAACCGTACACTTTTTCCGTACCTTTTAGAACGTGAAAAAACGCGTTTTTTTTATTCTTCATAGAATTTCTTTTCTTTTCTTTCATTTCTAACAAATTCTTTTGAAGACAATTAATTCAATTTGAGATCTACAGATTGTAAATTTTAGGAATATATAATCACCGACAAAACCGCGTTTGGAGTCTATAAAATGGAAGCTCCGTCTTCAAGAATTTTCATCAAGTTAAAAAGAAAATTGTTGTTTGTTTAGCGAGAAAATTTATGGGGCCTTTCATCATTCCTTCTGTTTTGCTTTGGCAATTGTTTTTCTTTGTTAGCACCATTTTCGAAGGAGCCAATGCTCAAGTAAATGGCTGGTTTAATGCCCATGCAACTTTCTATGGGGCTGACCAAAGTCCCTTTTCTCTTGGTAAGCCCACATTTTCAAGTATATATATATATATAATTTATATAATTAGTGAATAGTGATTATATATTCTAATTAAATACCCAATAATCTTATTTATAAAAACAATTGAATGAGTTAATTATAGTACACATTATTGTTCTTTTACATATGTAAATTTCTTATGAGAAATATACCTTTTAAAGTTTAATTTTGCATTTATAACTTAGATTCATTTCATTTTGTATTTTTACTAGTACTTTTTCAAAGTGTTGTGTATATTTAATTTCAAGTGTTTTTAATTGTAATTTTCAAACAAAATAAATATATATGCTGTATTTTTTATTTTTTTTTGGAATTTTGGGAAGAGGAAACAAGAAGTTATCGAAAATTATATGTATTTTTTAAAAATTTAATTAAATAATTTACTCAAATATTTGCTATAACATATTGAATTTATTTTTCACATACACACATATATATATGGTCAGTTTAACTGGTGTTTATAGACACCAGTTAAGAATTATTTAATTACTATTTTATAAAAAAATTTTACATTTAATATATTATTTTTACTGAATAAAAAAATAATAATAATATATTAATTAAATTTATATATATATATATCACCTTAATCAGTGCTACTAATTAATAACCCATATATTTATTTCTATACATATTTTTTTATCCCTACAAATGACATAATTAAAAATTGGGGTGACCACCCAATAATTAAATTGTTCCTAATCATACACTCACATTTGAGTTATTACATGATCATGCATGCAATGAACATATTGATGAGTATTTTTTCTGTTCATAGACGAAAAAAAAACAAAAAGATGATTCTTGAACTTTGAATACCTTTACAAATTATTAATTAATTGGAGATTGATGTTAATATATAGGAGGAGCTTGTGGATATGATAACACCTTCCATGCTGGATTTGGAGCAAACACAGCCGCATTGAGTGGTGCACTTTTCAGAGAGGGTGAAGCTTGCGGTGGTTGCTACCAAGTACGGTGCAATTATAGGGCTGACACCAAGTGGTGTCTCCGCCGTGCTACTGTGACCATAACAGCCACAAACTTTTGCCCTTCCAACAACAATGGAGGGTGGTGCAATCCCCCTCTTCAGCATTTCGACATGTCGATGCCTGCCTTCCTTCGCATTGCTCGCAATGGCAACGAAGGCATTGTTCCGGTCCTTTATAGGAGGTACAATTAACATTTTGTATACAAATTACCAATCTTCTAATGTCGTCTTTATATATATATATATATATATATATATATATATATATATTGTCGATGGAGTTTAAAATCTTCATCAATGAGATTAAAAAATTGATAAATGGTTTTTTTGTTATATTAACTTTTTAATATTTTTTACTATACATTATAAAGATATGTGTTATTTTACTAAATTTGTTGGTGAAATTTTTAAACTCCATTGAGTGTGAATCAGGTAATAATTCATCTTCTAATATAGGAGTTTGTGATGTCTTCTGAAATGGTGTGAAACCTTAGTGGATTGTTAGGTAAAAGTTGAGAGATCTGTAAAGACAGAAAATGTTAAAGGGATATAGGAGTTATGTCTCCGCGACATGCTCTCCTCTGACATTTTCTATCTTTATAGATCTCTCGGCCTTTGTCTGACAATCCACAGATGTTTCAAGTGCTGCATCATTTAGAGGATATGACAGAATTTAATTTTTATATACCTTATCGATATAAGAGAATGTGCTTTTAAAATCTTCCTATGAAAAAATTAGGTGAATGAAATTTTATTAATGAATTTTGATAGTAACTTTTTTAAAAGAAAAAATTCGTATGTTTTCAAAATTTGGTAGTGATCTTAATGATTGTATTGATAGCGAAAATCTAGACCTGATAATATTGGACACGACACGATTACACTACATAAAAAAATAATTAAAACATGACACGACAAAGAAACACAAAAACGACACGAATACACGAACATGTCAAAATCTATATAACACAAATTATTAACACGTCAAAACTTATATAAATATAAAACACTTTAAACACGATTATGACACGAAAAAATACACGAACACGACACGGATACACGAATTGCCAGGTCTATGAAAATCTTTTAATAGAATTTTTTTTTTTTTTTTCTTATGACATGTTTTTATTCTTTGGTTTCGAAGGGTGCCATGCAAGAGGAGAGGTGGAGTCCGATTCACCTTGAAAGGGCAATCGAGTTTCAACATGGTGATGGTTACCAACGTTGGTGGCATCGGCAACATTAAGGCAGCATGGATAAGGGGGTCGAGAACAAGAACATGGCTGCCTATGAATAGGAATTGGGGTGCAAATTGGCAAAGCAGCATTGATCTAAGAAACCAAGGATTGTCTTTTAAGCTCACTTTGGTCGATGGCAAAACATTGGAATTCCTCAATGTTGTTCCTTCTACTTGGAAGTTTGGACAAACATTTGCTTCAAAACGACAGTTCTCTTAATTAACTACATAAACAAAAATGTCCTAGAAAACCATTACTTTTTTAATTTGATGGTTCTAGGATAAAAAAGGATAATGACATAAATATGACATTGAGTCTTGTTTATTTTGAAATTTTTTTTTTAATACAAAAAAATCGCAGCTTAAGAATAAAGAAAAATGTTACAAATGTTGAGATTCAAACCTTGAATTTGCTGGATGTCATCTCTTAAACATGACACCGTTGACCAATTGGATTAAGTTTCAGGTTGTTATCTTAGTAAATTTATACTTGTAGGCAGGGCTCCAAAAGTTGGGAGCTATCTGCTATATTTGAAAGATTTTTTGGCCATACCTTTTTGTAATTTGATTGAATAAATAAAATAGCAAAGGGCTATAAAATGTAGTCTTTTTCTTCTTTATAATTTCCAATTTCTTTGATAACTTTTAATGAATCACATTCTTTTATTTTCCTTTCCCTAATTTTCTAATTTTGTGTATGATAATTTGCATAGTTGAAGTATAAAATTATCAATATTGGGTTGAAATATCCCATGAATGTAGTTAGTACGTAAGAAGGTTTCTCTATGCTTGTTTTGATACACTTTGTTGAGATTCTACTCTATCTGGTGGATTAGGTTGCCAGTTAGTCTTAAGAGTTTTTAAAGGGGTAATAATACTTGGATTGCTCTTTGGGCCACTTGGTTTTTTGGAAGATTGGTGCGGTTGGAATACAGATAGTTGGACTGGTTTGGATGATTTGTTGGGAATTTAGATAAGTGATAATAGTTGAAAAGTAGGGTCTTAAGAGAGTGTGGTTCTTTCCAAGGATTTAAATTGCGATTATAAATGTATTTTCGATTGCGTTATGTTTATCGTAGTTACGGATGTGATGATTACTGTCGCATACAATTACGATGATTATTGACAATGAATATTAACAATAAAGAAAACCAAAATTATAAAAACGACTATAACGTCACATTAACGACCAATATTTAAATCATTCTTTGTATTGCTTTGACCTGATTCAGTTTTCTTAGTTGTTTATGAAATCTCAGCTGGCGAGAATTCCTCGCCTGTAACCTCTTGGTTATGTGAATTAAATATCTCTTTGGCTGAGAAAAAAAATCATTATATGCACGTATATATTCTATTGATTAAAAAAATATGAAATTTAAACTTTTTGTAGCAATAGTTCTACTGATCACATGGAGCAGCACTTGATATCATTGAAAAAACCTGCATTATGTTCCTTATTCAGCAAAAGAAAGAAAATTTTCTTTCATCTTAATAAATTTGACTTATATTGTCGATATTAAATTTTATTATCGAATTTAAGATATTTCACATTTTTTTTTTATGTATCATATTAATTTATTAACTATTTTAAATATATCTTAATGGAATATATGATATATAACTTCATGAAATTTAAAAAATTTATTGGCATTGTATAAAATAATTTAAGATGTCAGTCATAATCACCAAAAGGAACAACATATACATCACTCTAATAGAACATAAATTCAAATTCAATAATAATAATAATAATAAATATTTGATCAATTATCAGTGTATAAATCTATAGTACATTATCAATGAATTATGTGATGTCATCTTTTAATAAACAAAATTATTTATATTTTTTTTAGGATTTATATTTGATGCACTGTTAGTGTATAAATTTATACAATGTCAATGAATAACATGATGGCACTTATAAATAAGCAAAGTTATTTGTATTTATTTTTAAGGATTTTTAAAATTTTATGTTTGCTTAATGAGAGTATAATTTTATGATTCACTGACCGTATATAAATTTATATATTGATGCTACATTAAAAATAAACTTTTATTTTAAATTTTATGTTTTGTTATTAATGAGGTGTGATTATGTGATTCACTAACAGTTATACATTGTTAGTGTATCTATGCTATACATAGAGCTCATGATTGGGTTAATGTCACAAGTCAAGTTATAACAACTTGATTAAAGATAATTATAAAAAAATTAAATAAATAATTATATAAAATATAAAACTAAATATGAAATAAATGAATATATCTTTTATTTTAAAAAATAACTACTACTTAAAAATTATCTATTTTGAATTAAATGATTAATATTTGATGGACTGTCAGTGTATAGGGCTATACATTGTCAGTATCATATGATGCCACATGTCAGATTAGGGGTTAGTGGTTAGCTTTTTAATGAGGTGTCAGTATAATATTCATTGTCAATGTATAAAATCTATAAACTGACAGTGCATCAAAAACGAACTCTAAACTAAATACCTAATTTTAGTCAAATATAAACTCTTTTTATGGATTTATATTTGATGCACTGTCAGTGTATAGGTTTATACACTGACAGTACATCCTACGATGTCACGTGTCGGGTTAGTGGTTAAGAGTTAGGGTTAAGGATTAATGGTTAATTTTTTAATTAGATGTCATTGTAGAATTCAGTGTCAGTCTAGACTGATAATGCATCAAATACAAACCCAAAAAAAAAAAAAACCTTATCTTTTTCTTCCTCACTTTTCATATTTTGAGTCTTTAACAATATCGACTTCCCTAGATCAAACAAGCTCCAAAAGACCATCGGGATGCCAAAACATTAACAATTTGCCTGACACTGTTCTTCACCATATATTATCTTTTGTTCCCACGAAGGAGGCCATAGCCACATCTGTTCTTTCGAAACGATGGCGTTGTCTTTGGATTTGGGTTCCGGTTCTCGATTTTCAGGACTGATCTGTTAAAGAAACGGATGAAAAACAAAGAAAAACGTTCTCTGAATTAGTTTCCAGGGCCTCGATCCTCAACAAGGTGGTTTCTCTGGACAAGTTTCGTCTCAAATGCCACGGTTCATGTCTCAACACTTGGATCGATGGTGCAATATTTCGTGGACGACGACGAGGAGACGTCCGAGAAGTGGATATCACAATTTCCGCGACAAAAAAAAATCCCATTTGTTTCAAATTCCAAGCTGTTTTTTCACAATCAAGAATCTAAAGGTTTTGAAACTGAGTGATGGAATTCTTATTCATGTTCCTAATACCATGTCAGTTTATTTCCCAATACTCAAAATTTTGCATCTCATGTGGGTTGAATACGCCAGCAATGAGTCTGTTTCGAGCCTTTTTCGAGGTTGCAATGTTTTGGAGGAATTGATTGTAAAGAGATCTTTCAACGATGATGTTCCAAACTTCATTATTTCTGTACCTACATTGAAGACTTTATCATACATAACTGACGAAGACGCATTGGTTAGACATGGGTACGAAGTTACGATCAATGCTCCGAATCTTGAGTACCTTGAAATTCAGGATGTGGGAAGTTTCGTCCACTTGGAAAGTGTCTTTATTAGCTTAATCAAAGCTAAGATTGATTTCAATGGAGTTGGCCTGTTCGAACTTGCCAAAGCGCTCTGCAATGCTAAGCTTCTTTCCTTGGAATGGATCACTTGTCACGATAATAGGGTAAGAATGTGCTCATTAATCTCTTTTATGTATATGGTTAACATGGTTATTCGGTTTATTGCTATTATCATTATGTATATATAGTTTATACTAGATCTGATAATTCATATATTCGTGTTATATTCATATTATTTTTCTGTGTCATAGTGTTATATATTTATATAACTTTTGACATGTTTGATGTATTATTATTTTGTTCATATTATTTTTTCGTACCGTGTTTGACATGTTTAATGTATTAGTATCTTGTTCATGTCGTGTTTAGTCTATACTCTGTATTGACTTTGATTCTCTTATTGCTCTCCTCTTACAGGCATCGCTCAACGATGATTCTTTTCCTTTGTTTCTTAATCTGACCCACCTAGAGCTAAAAATTGATGTTGAGGAATGGGATGTGATACCACTCTTTCTTGAGAATTCTCTTAGTTTAGAAGTTCTTTCCTTGACTAAGGTTTGTTGAATGAAATGCTTTTCATGTATTTGGTGAGTAAATTATATCATTAGTCTATGAGTAGAGGTGCTCATGGCCGGGTCTAGGCCCGAAAAAATATTTTTCTTTGCCCAAGTCCATTTCGGGCCGGGCTGGCCCATAAGCCCATTTTATTATTTATAAATTATTAAAATATTACAAAATTATTTTGGTATTAATATTAATATATATATATATATATTATAATTAATTTTAAATAAAAAAATATTTTTTTAATTGTTGAATAGTAATTCGAGCCGGGACGGGCCGATCCGATTTACAAATATTCTTACCCAAGCTCGTCCCAGACCGAACCGGGCTTGTCGAGCCGGGAGGACTACCCGACCTTTGAACTGGTCTATCTCTGAGTTTGTGATCTTTTAGCAATATTTCAATATTATTCACGATTTTAAAATCTCTATTTTTCATTCACTGCTTTTTGAATTTATTTCAAATCCATTTATATTTTAATAAACCGTTAGAATTTGGATGGAACATGAACATAATTCAATGTATTGATGGACATACACATGAAAAACTATGTTAATCCACGTATAATTGAATATAAAACAAATAAAAAAAATAAAAGTGTTCATGGACCGGATCGAACTTGACTCAAGATCGAATAAATTTTTTTTTATTTGTCTGATTTGAAAACCCTTTTTATTATTTGAAATATTAAAAATGTTTACGATCGGATCGATTCAAATTATTAAAAGCTTATTCCAAATCTAACCCGTGAACAGATCTAATCATGGACTAATGGTGCAATTTACTCTATTAGTATGATTGTTGTTTGAATTGCAGTTTTGTAATAATGTAAAATACCAGCTGATTATTGGATTGATACACAATCGTTGGTTGAGAAGCAAGCGAGGGCGAGCTCCCAAATGTTTATCCCAACACCTAAGAGAAATTTATGATGGAGGAATATTTGAAGACTATGAACGTGACCTAGGAATGGTAGAATATATACTAAAGAATGCTAAAGCTTTGGAGTTGTTCGAAATCTGTTGCTATCATATGTCTTTAGAGCCAAAGTTTTCGATGCTCCAAAAATTATCAAAGTTTCCAAGAGGTTCCAACACATGTAAACTTATATTCAGCTCAGAGATTCATGGTCAACTAAATTGTAAATCCTATTGATTTTTTCTTTAATTTTGAGGTTAATTTTAAGTGCATGTTGTGTATAGATAAGGTTTTTTTTTTTAAAGTAAACTGCATCATGCACTTATAATCTTTGTGTAATATTTCAGTTTTATTCACTGACTTTTAAAATTTAATTTTTGAATTTGCGATTTTTTAAAAATGGTTCGAATTCATCCATTTGGAATACCTTTAAAATATGATGATATTTGTGTCACGTGAACATGTAAACATGCATGTGGTTGTTTATATGATAAAAACAGGTGAATCCATTTGACTTTTGGATTGAAATTTATGTAATTTAAATGTTGATGTGACATCTTTTGTTAATTTTTTAATGATGATTGAGATGATTAATGGATTTAAGATATTTTTAAAAGGTCATGATCCAAAAATTGAAATTTGAAGATAGTGTCGTAAATGGTTGGTTTGTTTTATATATTTACTTCTTAATGTCAATTTTTATTTTTTACTATATATAAGTTATTTATTCTATTGCTTAAAAAAAATTGTGAAATTTTAAATGTTTTGTAGTAATATAGTTCTACCAATTAGATTTCGTAATTTTCAATAAGATAAACTTATATGACATGAATAGGATACGAAAAAAATAATTAAAATATTACATAAAACATGATACGATATTAAAAATAATATAAACACGTACTAATATATAAACATATTAAAATTTATATAATACGAATTATTCACGTGTCAAAATTTATATAAATATATAACACTTTAAACACGATTATAATATAAAAAAATACAAATACATAAATTGTCTACTGATCTCGTGGAGCAGCAATTGATGTCGATGAAAGAACCTGCATTATATATGTATACCAAGCAAGAAATCTTCCTTAATTACAGAGCAAAATAAAGAATATATATATATATATATATATTTTAACAAATTTGATTTGTTCCTTGCTCTCATTTAAGCATTTATAAATGTATATCTTGCTCTATCATTAATCATGTTTATTTTGCTCATTATTTTACTTTCCTCTACTTAGGTAAATCGAACTCCAAGGATCTTGTTTATGTGTCACGCCCCCGAGCTTGGAAATTAGGTTGTTTTTCCTTTACAAAAAGTTAAGGAAATTATTGGATTTTTTAACCAATTTTTGTTTATGGATTAATTTGAGTTATTAGGATTTTATATATTGTAAGAAGATGTTGAAACAAATCTTCCTTATTTTGTATATAAAAAAAAAAAAAAAAAAAAGAAGCTTCCACCAGGTGAAGAGGTGATGAAATATGGTTATATGAAGCCCAACAACGAGTAAAGTTTAGTCTTTATTTAGAAGGATTTAAATAACGAAGTGACATTACGATCGTTATTTTGTGATTTCAATTTTTTTTATAATTGATATTCACGGTAATTGATTGCAATAGTATTTGTTACATCCGTAACCACATTAAACGCTATGCAATCGAAAATGCGACGATCGTAATTTAAAATTTTCCCTTCAAGAGGCAATAGGAATGAGAAATTAGTTAGTATATCCTCAGATAAAATCTGGGAATCCATAGATGATGAAGTAGCAGCAATCGAAAAAACAATTGAAGAACTCTGAATTACATTATATATATTTATATTAAATCTCCCATAGCCACTGTAATCCAGTATAAATTAGTACTAATAAGTAGCCAAAAAATCAATAGGAAGTTTCACATTCAAATAATACGTTCAGCAAACTGTTCTCAAAGCATCATTTAAGGCCATGCTTATAGTATTTCATGATCCTCAAATGGAATAACAAATGATTTCCAGATTAAGTGAATTTGTGATGTATTTTATTGGAACTTAAATATAATAATTGGACATTTTCTTTCAGCTAAAGTTTTTTGGATAATTGATCATCCAATTTAACATAGTATTAGAACTCTCGAATTTGAATCTTAACAATCACTTTTTTCTTTATTATTTTTTTCACCCAATGTCTTTATGTGCATTTCTTCTACACTTGGGTCAACGTACCCATTAATCATTCATCCGGTTTGCACGTGAAGGTGTATTGGAACTTAAATATAATAGTTGGACTCTTTAACTATCGACTTAAATTTTTGGGATACTTGATCACCCATTTTAACATATTTAATGCTGGATCTGATGAGGAGGCTTCAGCTGTATGAGAGGGTTTTTTTCTTTTTGTCTTTTTCTTTTGTTACATTCTGTTTTGCTTGCAGGAAAAGCAAGTAAATTGCTAGTCATGCAATCCATGATTCCGGGTTAGAAGAACAAACCAAGCAAATGCAATTAGCATTTCCTGCTTTTGCAACCCTAGTTTTTCTCTCTCTTCCACTGCATGCATTTTAGACTATAAAAGCAATGATAGCCTTAATTATTTGATAGAGCATTGAAAAAGGCCAAGATTTGACCCCAAAAAAAATGGCCTCAGTAATAAAATCTGCATTCTTGATTCTGTCAGTCTTTTTATCCTTGAGCTTCAGTTTGGCTCATAATAGGTTCCTCCTGGATCAAGCCAATGATGATGACCACCACAAAAATATGGACCATCCTGATCACCTGCATGAAGCTGCAGTGAAACCTAGTGGTCAAGGAGTTGGTGTTGGCTATGGCCAAGGTGTTGGAAATTGGGGAAGTGGTTATGGGTCTGGAATGGGATTTGGAGCAGGTGGTCTTGGCGATATTGATCTAGATTTTGGAGGTGGTCATGGTAATGGTTATGGTTATGGAATTGGATCAGGACCAGGTGGTCTTGGCTATGGCCAAGGTATTGGAAACGGGGGAAATGGTTTTGGTCATGGTTATGGAATTGGATCAGGACCAGGTGGTCTTGGCTATGGCCAAGGTATTGGAAGTGGGGGAAATGGTTTTGGTCATGGAATTGGAATTGGATCAGGACCAGGTGGTCTTGGCTATGGCCAAGGTATTGGAATTGGTTCAGGAAATGCTCCTGGATGTCCTCAAACATGTGTTCCTGGTTTCACTTTACCCATCCCACAAATCCCTCAAATCCCACAAATCCCACCAATCCCACCAATCCCACAAATCCCTCAAATCCCACAAATCCCTCAAATCCCACAAATGCCACAAATGCCACAAATTCCTAGAGCTGACTGCAATCAAGGCAATAATCAGCCTGGAAACTGTCCCCCTTACTATGGACAAATTGGACATCTTCATGGCCGAATAATACCAGGAGGTTCTGCAACTGAAACTGCCAAAGAGATGAAAGAGGTTAAGAACAATGAGCCCATTCCTCCAAAAGCAGGCCATAGTCAGCCATGAATGAGTAGTGAAAGTGTTGTGTATTATTATCTAAATAAGAACTAATGATGTTTGATAGGTTTATAATTAAACCCTGTTAAGCTCAAAAGAGTAAGAAGAATGAATAAAAGCTCAAACAGTCTTTGGTTTACAAATATCTTTAAGTTCCTTAAATCTTATTTTTATCTTCAGTTTATAACAGCTTATGCCAATATATAGCTATGCAATCAACAATCAGAAATTGGGAGAATCAATTTACAATAAATTCCATGTTTTTGATTTCTTTGTTTTACAAATTCCTTCTACAACTTACAACATGCTGCTACAATCTGTGAACCTATGAATCTTGGAGAGGGGAATGTGAAGAAATTCGTGTGCTTGTAAGGAATATAATTCAAGCACTTTGCATTTGATTTCTTATCGTCATTGCAGATATAACGAGAGATGTTATTGCGGTTATTACGGTCATCGCGGTCATTAATTTTTGGATTAAATTTGATGTGGTTCTGCCAGTGTTGATTGGAAAGCAGGAAAAATTTCAGAGGTTGATACTTGATAGCATGCATGTATGATAGGAATTTAAGTTCAGTGATGCAACGCACATAAAAACCACAAATTGAACTATAATCTTTAAATGGTCTTTATATATATCTTCTATTGAGATAAAACAATTGCCCATAATTAATATACATAAAATTTCTTGTGATAACTAAAACACAAAATCAAATTGAACTCAGCCAAAATATCTTTCAAATTAAAAAAAAAAAAAAAAAGTTTCAAATTACAACAAACAAGCCAAACCTATGTTATCCGGATCATAAATAAAATAACCGAACTTGACCGGATCATAAATAAAATAACCGAACTTGACCGATTAATTGAACCGATTGAATCGAGAATCAACAACTTATTTGATCAAATACACTATACAAAACCTATTATTTAATGAACCAATAAAAAATTAATTTAGCCAGTAAAAAAGACTTGATAATTTTTAAAATTTGTTTCAAATTTTTTTTTTTATATATATAATTAATAAGATTTGAATTTTTAACTTTTTAATTTTATATTAAAAATTATACTACTAAATTAAATACATATTTTATTAATTATTTATTATATTTAATATTTAATTATCATTAAAATTATTTTTAAAATATGTTTTAAATAAACCGACCAATCCAACCATTTGAAACAATTAGATTGGGAACCAAAGACTTCATGAATTTAACCTTCGATCTTATTTTTTAAACCTAGATCCGGATTTAGAGATGAATATCAGATACAAGTATGTGACCGATATAGATATACTCAAAAGTTTTTTAAGTTTTTTTATATATTTGTAAGATCATAATCTTATATTCATATCTAAATATATCTCAGACACAAAAGTTATGGTATTTTAAAAAAAAATAAAAAGATGAGTTAACTAACATAGAGCCCAACTACAAAAAAAGTCTTTCATCTCTTTCCACAACTAAAAGTCTATGATTCATCATCAGAGCTAGTACCTCCAACTTCATCATCAGAGGCTCCAAGTTCACCCTCCATTTCACTAGGCGGTAGCTGGTTGCCGGCTTCACCGGTGAGCTCGTTCTCACTGAAGAGATCCGTCTTAACAGGTACACTTTTCTGCTGCTGGAACAACATAACATTTGCAATGGCTTTAAGAGCAGCATCAGCCTGATTATTATCGGCCACCGCATCCTTGTCGATCCCGTTCACAGTGAGTTGCTCCGATGAATCATCAGCTTCTTGTCTAGGAGGAGGAACAAAGAAGGGTATTTTACCTCTCTGCCAGTCATGAAGAATCATCTTCGCTGCAGTCGTCAAATCGGGTTCTCCACCCTAGACATAAGCCATTTGCAAGAACACACTCGCTTAAATGTTATAACTTAAGCTTTCTTTGCACAAATTTTCATCTCTTTGTATACTACAGTTAGAACTAAATGAGGGTTGAAACTAATGTTAAAACATACCTTCAAAAGTTTACCAGTTGATCGGCATAGCTGAACTAAGAAGTCATTTTCGTCTTCCCTGACAACAGCAGAACAATAAAAATAGTTAATGAATTGCAACTCTTTCATTGTTATATATGATTATATCATTTACGAGTAGCGAATGGGCACAACAATAAATGCATATGCCACAAGGGAGGTCATCTTCCTGCTATGTTACTCGGATTCGGATGTGTCGAATACGGGTATGTTTGAGTTATTCTAAAGCTTTTTCATGTATTTAGAGTCTTTAGGAGATCATATCCCATACCTATATCTGAATATGTGTCAAGCGTGAGTGTCGGTTATGAGTACTTTATAAAAAAAATGAAAAGTCGGAGCAACATAATCTTCCTACTAAAAGGCTTGCACATGCACCCCAGACGAAAGGAAAAAAAAGGTGAAAAAACATAGTTATTAGTTAACTAATAACGATTCTTTTTTTCTTTTCACTATGTGATTAAAAATACTACATTAAAAGAGAATTTCAAACAAAAAAAGGAGCCATCTCAAGGATCTATGAAATTTTTCCATAGATTAGTTATAAGGCTCTTCAATAATGGCCACAAAGGAACTCACCAGTCCTTTATCTTGTATGCTCTTTTCAAGTGCTCCTTCTTGACACGCTTTAAAACTTCTCCAATGTGTTCAGCAGCATCCGCTAGGTTCGTGACACGTACCTAGAAAAACCAAGAGTTTGATACTTAGATATGCACAAGAATTGCACAAATAAAAAAACATCTAGTAAAAAATAACAGTTACCATACAAAAGAAGGAAGAAACTTCGAAGATATAAAATAAGGAAGGAACATCTCATGTTATTTTTCATATTTTAGCTCAGAACTCGAGATTTACTGATTTACATGTTGAAGAGATATAGGTTATTATATATAGAAGATAACAGCTTTGTGACTTCAACAAGATAAGGATAATCTAATCAACTTCTTAATTCCCAATTCCATTGAAACAAAAAAAAAAAGTAAATAACATTAACATTAATGCTGTAAGCGTGAGCTAACCAACAATTACAGCGGATTATGCCATTGGCTCTCTCATCTATTAATAAACAAAGAGCAAATCAAATAAACATTAAGTTCGAATAAAAACTTTTGATGAACCTAAGTCGAAGTCAACAATAAGTAAATTCACTATCATCATGAATATTGCATGGGATAAACCACACTGAACCAATGTAGATAATAATCCGAAAACATTGAATGTTGATGAAGGACAAAAAAAAATAACAGCAATTAGACATAAAGAACATACCACACCCTTCAGCACAATATCTGTTTCTGAGTCACTGTTCTGATAAACAACCCCAGGGCAGTCAATTAAGTAAATCCTTTTAGTGAGTGTTATATACTGCCACACCTTAGTCTCCCCTGGGATCGGAGCAACCTTGCAAACCTTTAGAAAATAGAAGCAAACAAATTTAAAAAAACGCTAAACTACTGTACATATATATATATATACATGAATTAGCTAAATATGGTGAGAACATTATTTACACCACAATACCACATTACAAACTATCGTTCTATAAGAGTACCAAAAAGAAAATAACGTTAATATGAATGCCTGCAAAATTAAGGTTCTCAATGTACCAAGAACGAAAACATGATCAATGTTCTAGATTAAGAAAGGGGCAGTGACAATAAGAGTTTAGGTACTTATCTGAAAATAAGTTAAGGAAACTAAAATAAGTGTATGCATAAGAACACGTAAATACAGATTAATATATTACCAAAATACTGGATTACAAAAGTATAAAGTACAAGTGCATCAAATAAAAGAAGCAAAAGGAGAACAATATTACATTTTTTGTGCGCAGTGTGTTGATAGCTGAAGACTTGCCAACATTGGGATACCCAATAAATCCGACAGATATCGCTTGCTTGTCACTTTTTAAGCGGGCAAATTGTCTCAGTACAGATAAAAGAGAACCCTACAAATAAGGGAAATAACATTTGACAGAAATTCCAAAAGAAAAATCTAAAAATAAATAAACACAGATAGTCAACCCATACATACCAAAGAAAGAAAAACAACAAAACGCTTGGAATACAATATCCATAGTTCTTCAAAACTTAAACTAGACTAGGTTTTTGCTCAAAGTGTGCCTAACTAATAACTTAAACAACTAAAGATGTTGCAATCAAAAGATTTGTAAGAGATCAGTAGGTAAGAGAATTTTATATCCTGATTAAAATTAAGACATTCTAAAGTAAAATGCCAAGCATAAATGGAAGGGGAGGCCGGGAAGGTAATGCTATAAATTAGCAGTATAATGTAAGACAGCATGTAAACATGGAACCAAAGGAGATGAAGGTGTAAGCACTTTTTCATTGACATTCTAAATCCAACAACCACACAAAATGAATTAGAGGTACCTTGCCAAAAGACTTGTTAACGCTTGCATGGAATGCTAGAGTTGGATATTCCTTGGATAAAACTCTAAGCCACCCTTTTGTAGCCCAGGCAGGAACAAGATCACACTGAAAATAGGCATTACCAGTATTTACAAGCAGTTTTGCAGAAAACATCATGGAGTAAAAAAAAAAAACAATAACAAATATCTTAAAGGCATTTCAACATGAAAATGCAACTAACCTTGTTTAACAGAAGAATCATGTGTTTATGCTTGCAATGCTCTTTCAAATGCCTCTCTAAATGACGACATCTTGTACCTTGTGGGTCCCTAGCATCCAAAACCTGTAATGCAAAAGAAAATTAAGAAAAGATTGACATTCCTTTACTATGCTTCCTCTTAAAGTAGGGGACAAGATGTTAAGTGTCTAACAAAGCTATATTTAAGTTTTTAAGATTTTCTTTTTCCTTTGAGAGGATCATATCTTTATGTTCAGGTCTACTTTTAAAGTGTTTGATATGTTTCAGAACATAGGTATGTCGGAGAAAATGAAGAGTTCAGAGTAAACATCAGTAAATTTTCCCGGAATTTCAAGTGACAGAAATAGTTCCAGTCAATTAAATAAAACTATCAAGTAATAACAGAAAACTGTACTGTCATAAAAAATTATCAAAAATGGGGAAGGTGGGTTAACACCATATTCTTTTCTACACAGATCAAAGACTAAGCAATAGGAGATAGACTGACCTGCACAACAACATCTGATGAGTCTATTACTTTGTAGAGTTCACCCCATATACGTTTACTTTGACCCTTCTCAAAAATATTATGTCGAACTAGGTCACGGAATCCATCTGCCTCACCTGCTTCTGCAGAAGTAGAGTCACCATGCTTCTGCTCAAACGCATCTGCATAGTTAATATAACCAGAAATGTGAAAAACAAATTTAAGCTTCAATTCTCTGCTCTTATAGAAGTTGGAGAAGAACTGCTTATATAATAATCAGATACACTTTATGACTAATGTGACCCTAACTTCCTCCTCTTTCAGCCTTAATAATAGTAACAATTTACCTTGAGAAACATCTGCTTTCTTAATTAAAGACTCATAATCTACAGCAAGGAGCTTTGGGCGATTCCTCTTCCTCTTAGGTCCAAATGCATCCTCAAAAGGCTCTGTGTCGAGAAGATGAGCTCTAGCTTGCTTCATTGATGTACATTTATCAACACAGTACAATTAGAGGTATGTTTTAAGTTTTAACTCAAAAGGCAAAGAAAATTCCAGAGTCCAAATGACAGAAAGATTCACTTCAAAAGAATTCATACCTTTGCATTGTCTTTTAAGAGAGACAAGGGCAGTTTCTTCTCCTTCAAAATGACATTATAATTGCTTGACATCCGGCTTTGAAGCTCTTCTCGGAAAAATTCTAGCTCTTTCTGATTCACAACTCGGGTATTCCCTGCAAAAAGAAACAAAACAACGGCACTATGTAAGCTTCAAACAGCACAAATAAAAATTCAAGCCAATTAATTAATGAAATTAAACTTCACTTAAGGGTCTTTTGCTATTTGTTTCTTTTCTTCTTATAAAAACAAAAACTTGATTAGAAATGAACAAACAAATTTTTTCTAGTTCATTCAACTTCTAAAACAAAAACAAAAAAAAGCCAAGAAATTAACAAAATTAACAGCCAAAAGTGGTCTAAATAAAAAAAATTTTAAAAAAGTGATTTTTTAAGCTTACCGAACCAGCGACGATCGGGCTGGATACGGGTGTTGGGCAATTCTTTAGACTGAAACTCATGGCTCAAGATTTTCCCTTTAGTGTTACGTTTGGGCCGTGTGTTGTACATCTTGAGGCGGCGCACGGTGGCGGCGCTTCTAGAATCTTTGTTCTTCCCATCGCTTCGGTTCACGTCTAGGGAGTGCTTCGGTTTACCCGATACGTTTACTTTCCTCTCCGTGTTCCTCTTCACCATTTTTCTTCTGGTTTTGTATTGGAAAAACGAGAGATTTGTGTGGTTTAACGTGTTTGGCTGCCGAGAAAGTATGGGGAAGTGGGAAATGAAAGCGGCGGTTGCTGGATGTTGATTTCTAGGGTTTATGAGGCGAAGTTGGGTATTTAAATAGTTGGATCCGTTTTAATTGGGTGGGGTTCGGTCGGGTTAATATAGCCGACATGGATTTTCGGGTCAACTAAAGAAATGTAAAATTTTTCTTTTTTTATTTTAACCAAAAATATTTTTCTTAATATTAGTATTTTTTATATCCAATATCATTATTATTTATGAAATGGGGTATAATTATTATTTTAAAAATAAAAACACAATTTCTCTATATTCTTTTTTTTTATCTAAAATTAGACATTTTTTTACTATAAACAACTACTATTACTTTTATCATAAATTTTCATCTATATTTCTCACAATAATTTCTTTGCACATATTATAAAATTTATAGAGAGAGTGATTTTCCTATTTTATAAAGTCAACTTTTTTATTTAATGTTATGTAAGATATCTAATTAAATTAGTGTGAAAGATTTTAGATTTTAACTAAAAAATTGTTTTATTTAAAAACTCATTTATATTCATATTGAAAAAAAAAAAAAAAAAACTCATTATCATTTTGTAATGCTAAGATTTAAAATAAAATACTAAAAGCCGATTTATTTATTTTATTAATTCCTTTGTATTTTGAAAAATTATTTCATAAAAGTCAATGAATTTTTAGTACAAATAATATATTTTTTTTAATGTTAGACCTAATAAATTTTGTATGTGTATTTTATTTTATATTTTTTTATTAGTTGTGTAAATATAAATATAATAAAAAATTATTAAATGTGTCAAAATTATAAATATAAATACGTATATCAAACATATTGTGTTAATCATGTTTAAACGTTATGTATCGTATTTATTAAATATATCATGTATCGTGTTTTCGTATAATATCCAAAATTATCAAATCTATTTAATGTATATTAAAAAAATCGTATCTTTTCCTATTTTCTCATTATAATTATATAGAATTATACTTTGAGATGAGCACTCTCGGGTGAATTGACTAAATCGATCGAAACCTATTTTAATCGGTTCATTCAATTTCGATAAAATGCTATTAGAAAAATCGATTTAAATAAGTTTATTCAACCGGTTTGTTGTTTTCTATTTTTCAAATCGAACTGAATCAATATCTAATTAAAAAATAAAAAATAAAAAATAAATTATATATTTTTATTTATATTTATATTTATATTTATATTAATCATATTTAACCTAATTATCCTACCTAATTCATAATCATATTACTCAATTTTATAAACTCAATTTCATAAGCTCAAAATAAAATTCAAACCGACATAATCGACTAAATCGATTAATTTTGATTCGGTTATTTGATTGCTTGTACAGAATTCAATTGATTTTTCAAATTGAATCGATTTTTAAGATTTTTAAAATTTTAAAACCGAACTTATACCCAAAATTTAAAACGAAAATAACTTGTTTTTATTTCTTAAAGGAAAAAAAAAAAATCCGACAAGACATCGGAACAAGATCTAAGGTTTTCTCATCTCCGCAGTTACTCCTTGTTATTACAACGTAAGACAAAAGTAAAGACCAAACAGAGCAGATCTAAAAACCAAAACCAAACCAAACCACTGCTACATTCATGTCTTAACAACACAAAAATGGATCGATTACTGAAAGCTGCAAGAACTTCTGGTTCTCTCAACTTATCCAATCGATCTCTCAGGTAATTCCATTTCTACCCCCACACAATTTCCTTTCCTTTCAAATCCATCCCTAATTCTCTGATTTGTTTATTTCATCATTCCAATTCATTGCTACATTTCAATTAATTTTTTTTTTTCATTTTTAATTGTTATGTTAAAAGAGATGTGCCAGAAGAGATCTACAGAAGCTTGGATGCTGTTGGGGAGGGTGAAAAGTGGTGGGAGGTAATTTAATTTAATTTAACTTAAATTTTATTTATTTTTCTTTTTTAGGTAAATCATGAAAAATTCTCCTAATTGTAAACTTAATATCTTTGTTTGTCAATGTAATTCTATTTTTAAGCTTAATTTAAATGTTCTTGTGTTGCTTTGTTTTCTTTTTTAATTATAAGGCTGTGGAGCTACAAAAGCTAATTTTGGCACATAACAATATTGAGTCATTGAAAGAAGAACTGAGGAATTTACCTTTATTGACTGTGTTGAATGTTAGTCACAATAAGCTTACAGATCTTCCGGCCGCAATAGGACAGTGAGTTGTTTTTGAACTTTGAAATCTGTTACTTTCTTTTTGGTTTTATCCAGTTATGCTAGAAAATTTTCATTGTATGATCTTATTTGTCTGCTAATTTTATAGGCTTTCTATGCTGAAGTTGTTGGATGTGTCCTTTAACTCCATAGTGGCAATACCGGAGGAGATTGGCTCAGCAACTTCTTTGGTCAAGTAAGCTCCTCTTTATCTCTCCCAAGTCTTTCAAATAAAGAATAGCTGGCTGGCTTTCTTTGTCGTTGCGATACTATTAGTTTTGTGATGCTAATGGCATTTTCGCATTTGTATACTTGTGTTAATGCATTCATATATTTTAACGGTCGTAGACTCGTATGCTTATTTTTTAACAAGTATGCATTGACAGAGAAAAAGAAATGGATAGTCTTGCCTAATTTCTATGATCATTTTATCTGTTGTTCCTTATGCTTGAGATGTATTAGATGTCCATTTTATTTTTATTCTAGGGAGAATCATTTCATGATTTATTTTTTAATGAAGAAAAGAGTTGGAACTTTAATTTACCGTCTTATTGGATCATTCTTTTGTGACTGCCAGGTTTGATTGTTCAAGCAATCATATTAAGGAACTTCCATCCTCACTTGGAAAATGTTCAGATTTATCAGATCTAAAGGTATTGTATCTGGGAGGTGTGGATGTAATATTCTCTTGACACAACTTTTCTATTTACCGATCACCATAGTTGTCATTATATATCTTTTTAATGCCCTTCAAGAATCTGCTTTCTAGATTAATTTTGCCACCTTTTGCTTCACCTATATAAACACCTTGATCTTTGAACACATTTCCCATCCCCACTAATAATGTTTAAGTTCTGTTATGAAGCCGCAAATATTTTTGGAGTAGGTTCTCTGCATTTCCTTGGACATAATCTCTTCTTGTTAACTTTATCATTGTTGGTTAGTTTCAATCTCAAACACGTGCCTCATTTGTATTTCACAGCCATTTTTCCAACTTCTGTTATGAATTGATGCTAAGGTGATCTTCAAAAGATTTCATGTTCTTTTACAAATACCCTTTCCAGTCACTTTCATGTTGTAAAGTGTAAATATAGTACCTTCTTTTATTTGGTTGTCATTCAACAGTTAGGTTCTCGAGATCAGCTAACCTTATAACTAAGAATGCCAATTTATGATGTGCTAAATCTTCTTGTCAGGAAATCTTGCTTTATTTAGTATTATATATGGTCCATAATTGGCTGCTTGCTTTTTTCTTTTTTCTTTCTGGCAGGCATCAAATAATTTAATAACCAGCTTGCCTGAAGATCTTATGAACTGTTCAAAATTGACAAAACTAGATGTGGAGGTATTAATAAAGACAATTATTTTTGTACATTGTGATTGCTCTGGAACATCTTGTTGGCGGTTGCTGTTGTAATTAATTATCATTAATGATGTATTTTGGGGCTTAATTTATGCTCTATTTTCTAATTGTGTCAGGGGAACAAGCTAACAGCTTTATCTGAGAATTTGTTCGCATCATGGACAATGCTTACAGAACTCAATGCATGTAATATTTTGCTGTTATATAACTTTCCAGTTATATCAATAATATTTAAATTTCCCATTGTAAAAAGAAATTTTGACATCTGTGCAGCAAAGAACTTGCTGAGTCGTATACCAGAGAACATTGGATGTCTTTCGCGTCTCATCCGTCTTGACCTTCATCAGAACAGTGAGTGAAATTCAGAGTTATGCTAGAAATTATCCTCACTTTTGTACTATATGATAAGTCATATTGATACTGAATGATGCAGGAATTTCGTCAATCCCACCATCAATAACGGGTTGCTGTTCTCTAATGGAATTCTATATGGGGTCATATTCTTGTCCACTGTTTACGAGACATGTTTAGATAACTACCTGAAAGTTTGCACTTTTGATATTCATCTGCTATTCATCACATCAAATTTTCAGGAATAATGCACTGTCAATGTTACCAGAGGAGTTAGGTGCTCTTTCTCGTTTAGGTACATTAGATCTTCACTCAAACCAGGTAGCTATTTCAATCTCTTTTGCCTTAATGTAAATTTGCAGTTATTGTTTTGGAAAGAACGCTCACTTCATACCTTGTTTCTTGTGATGACCTGCAATGGTATTTTTTTTATAGTACTTTTTTGCTCAGCTTTAATTGAAAGAAATTAATTCTTATATAAAATTTGTTCGTGCAAGTTCCTTGAACTAATTATCATATTTGAACTAACTATTGTTCAGGCTGCTGGATTGGTGACCATTGTGTAACTGGTGTTGTTCTTTAATAGTAAAACTGTCATGAGATGAATGTAGATCGAACATGGTCAATTTTTGGCCAAACTAGATTTATTTTCAGTATATGGAGAAAACTTTAAACTCATGAAAGGTCATTTAGATATCTTAAAACTAATTTAATTAAATTCCATCCCGTTGTAGTACATGCTTAGATGCCCTCCATTTTATTAATCCTTGCTGAAGCTAAATATTATACCAACAATTTAGCATTACATAGATGCAATTACTGCTTTTTGTTTTGAACATGCTTTGGAGTTGACTAACCATCAAGCCAATATCTGGTTCATGCTTCATCCTGATTTCTGCATTTTTAGTATGTCTATGTTGGAAGTAATTATATGAAGACTAGTAGTTTCTTTGAGCCATGAGTTTTTTTTGGGTCTTGTGACACATTTATCAACTATGTTACTCGGACTCGGGTGTGAGTGTCGGACACGGGTATTTTCAATTTTTTCTAAGATTTCCATGTATGTGGAGGGTCCTTGGAGAATCATATCCCCATACTCATGTCCGGATATGCGTCGGACACGGGTACTTCAAGAACAATGAAGAGTCGGAGCAACATAGTTTGTCAATGTGCATGAAGAAAATAGACATACTTTGTTTTGGTCACTGTTATTTATTTGTTTATATGTTCTGACAAAATGTAATGTAATATATGCATGTCATCATTTGATTTATAGAGTTATTTCATCTTGTTTTTTCTGTGCTCTTGTGTTTATCTTCTTTTGGTCCCAGAAATAGTCTGAAATTCTTACTAAATTGAAACTGCATTCTGATTTCTTCAAATGCATGCAGTTGAAGGAATATCCAGTAGGAGCATGCAATTTATCCGTATCAGTTCTGGATCTTTCTAATAATTCATTGACTGGATTGCCTGCTGAGCTTGGTAAGGCTAGCAAATTTGGGATCATTAGTTATTCACTTCTGACACATCTTTATTAGGAATGCATAGCACATGATGCAGCAAGAGCATAGGTTTTCGCTGACCATATAATTTTTTTTTACTTGCCTTCTTTCACATTCAGGTGTCAAAAACAATGTAAATATGTTTGACTCTTTGATATTCATGATGAACGTATTTTACTCGATCTAATTTGTTGTTCTGTCTAGGCAAGATGACTACTCTGCGAAAACTTTTGCTCAGTGGTAACCCTTTGCGAACTCTAAGAAGGTCTGAGGAATTGAGGGTTTATTTGTTGTATAAGTTCAGTGCTATTGTTAGTCATGGCTTTACCAACTGATAATTTTTCCGCTGCAGTTCACTGGTTTCTGGACCGACACCTGCTTTATTGAGATATCTTAGAAGTAGAGTTTCTGAGGGTGAAGGTACATTTATTTTCAATGCACATTCAACATAATATGCTTTTAGTCTATGACTATAGCCTTTATCTGGTATCTCTCTGGTGGTGTTTAAAATTTTGATCAGATTTCAAATTGCCATGAGTTTTGGCTCCCTAACATATCTTATTTCAAGTAATAATAATGAAGCTTTTCTTGTAAATTCAGAAGCTAAAACTCCTGCCAAAGAGGAAATAGTCACTATGGCAGCTCGATTATCTCTCACCTCAAAGGTATTTTCCTTTACTATATCAACTTAAAAATTTGTTTTGGGATTTGAGTCTGATCTTCTATCAGAGTAAACTGTGTATTTTGTTTGTGATCTTATTATTCTGGATGGTGAATCTAATAGGTAGGTTCAACTAATTATTACCATCTACCCCTCTGTCTGAGGACATGGTTTGCGTTATAGGATACATGGATCCAGAAAAATAAAGCATCATACTAAATTGTGAATTTGAATTACTGCTTAATGGAAGCTTGATTTTCAAATTCTTAGCTAATGTTCTTTCAAATTCATATAAGCATTAACTTTTTATTAGTTTCATCTATTGTGAGATTGTCTATGTTATTTTCGACAATTTAATATCCAAATTCACTCTTGAAGTTCTTTGTAATCAATTTAACAACTAACATTTCTTCTGCATGTACTTTCAGGAACTTTCTCTGGAGGGCATGGGTTTAAGTGTTGTCCCATCTGAAGTATGGGAATCAGGTGAAATCATAAAAGTCAACCTTTCCAGAAATTCCATCCAAGAGCTGCCTGTTGAACTCTCCTCATGTTTATCCCTTCAGGTATTTGCTCTCTAGTTATCATTTCTTCTAGAAGTGTAGCTTTGATCGTGAAGTAAAATGATTCGCGTACCCATGTTTCTGACTTGGGATAAAAGATATATATATATATATATATTGTTGCTTGAAGCTTCCATTGGATTTTTGCTTGTGAGATCAATTCTGTAGGCATGAAGTTTAGAGTTCATCGCTGATGTACTATGGATGATCTTTTGCTTGAGTTTTAACCAATGACAGATTGGTCCTGCTTTCTTAAATCGTTATCTGGTTTAATTGATGATCTGCAACTCTTTGATAACTCATATTTAAATGTGCAGACTTTAATTTTATCGAGGAACAATATTAAGGAGTGGCCGGTTGCAATTTTGAAGTCACTTTCCAATCTTTCTTGTTTGAAGCTGGATAATAATCCACTAAGACAGGTAACCAGGTTTGAATAATAATTCTGTCTTGTACAATAACATAACTTCATGTGGAAGAAACATGAATTAAAAGTGTTTTTTGTATGATTTTTCTCCCTCAAATTTCCTTTTTCACCTTCCTTTTAATCCTTAACTGTTGGGAGAGCAATGCATGCTTGTACACACACAAAATAGTCTAATTCATGATTGCCTCCTAGATATGTGGCAGATAAAATATGCCAAGTCGGTTCTGAATACTATGTTCTGTCAATAATGGATTATCAATGTAAAGGTGGCTTATGCATCAGATGATTGGATTGATAGCCACCGGAATTTCTGTCTAAGAACATCAAAATAATCAATTATTGTGGGATTGATCATGCAGCAAGATATTTAAACCACTGCAATAGATTGCATATTTCGATTCCTTGCTGCTAGGCTAGATTTGCTATACGTTATACTTTCAGTGCAATATGAGGACACACTAAATTAATGCCAATAATTGTTATCACAACACATGCATGTTCAATTTTCTATCTGTATGAGCTGAACTATCTCTTATTTACTTGATCGTAGATTCCATCCGACGGATTCCAAGCAATCTCTATGCTCCAGATACTAGATATAAGTGGTAATGCCGCTTCATTACCCGAGAATCCAGCATTTTCCAGCTTACCACACTTGAAGGAGCTTTATTTGAGGTTAGTGTGCTGAAAATAATGAGATATGTCCACAAGCAAAAAGTACAAACGCATTCACAATTATCCGTGTTTTTGTTTTTATGCAACGTTTGCTATTTGTCTTACTTCTATGTTGACTTGACAGACGAATGCAGCTACGAGAAGTCCCGTCAGAGATAATGAGCTTATGTCAACTGCAAATCCTAGGCTTGAGCCAAAATTCCCTTCAATCAATCCCGGAGGTAAAATATTCTCTTACAATAGTTAGCGTCTATTGCACGACTTTAATATTTGGCATAAACTGACTTCACTAACAGTTCATGTAGTAACATCCACTACATAACTGCTATAACTACTTGTTTTCTCTATTGATCACATGAGAATGTTCTTATAGTAATATGAAGTTGAAAATTTGTCAAAAACTCATTTCATTGAATGACGAAATTGATTTACCGGCCGGCCCTTCATGGCTTGTATAAATCCCCTCTGGAAAGAATTATACCATTCCACCTAAGGCTTTCACATGCTAAAAAAAGAAGTTTATGCTTCCCATATCCACTTTATCGTCACGGCTTATGAATATCAATCAGCTTGTTAAGGTTTGTACCAAGACATATACCATAGTTTCGTGTTCTTGGTGCTAATTGTGGGCCTGCATCAAATCTTTTTCCTTCTGTTCTTCTATCTTCGACACATCGACTGTCATTTTAGTCTTTATCCCTTCTCGTTGATTCATGTGCAGGGATTTAAGAGCCTTACATCTCTCACTGAGCTGGACTTGTCTGACAATAACATTTCAGCACTTCCTCCAGAACTGGTCAGAATTAGAAAAATCCCTCTACCGTCTTTTTCGATTTTGTTTGGTTGTGTGTGGGTTTCTTTTATTTTCGTCTTTCTTCAGATTATATATCGTTAGGTGGTTCTTAAATAACGGTTTTTTCACCAGGGTCTGCTTGAACCAAGCCTCCAGGTTTTGAGACTTGATGGAAATCCATTAAGAAGGTAAGCTGCGTCTTGAAAGTCTCTGCTTATTTACTTCAAATTAATTTTCTGTAACATAAAATCAGTGAACAGAGAAGCATTAAGGTTTTCCGAACCCGAACTTAGTTTGGTTTCGGGTTTTCTGTTTCTGTTCTAGCAGAGTCTAACTCATGAACCAATATCTAATTTTTGTCTTACCTTGCTTTTTCAGCATCAGGAGGCCAATTTTAGACAGGGGAACCAAAGCTGTTCTGAAATATTTGAAGGACAAAATTCCGGAGCAATAGTGTTGTAAACAGCTGTCATGGATTAGGACAGCATGCAACTCTTTCATTTATGTTTGTCTGAAATCTTGATCTCAAACAGTGAAGCTTTTGACTTTCTTGATTTTTAAGGATTGAGAGCATCATCAAAACACTATCCAGAACTTTATTTCATATCAAAAGGGGCAAAACCAAAAGTCGGAAAAAGAAGTACAAAAAATTTGGAGCCTCATGATTGTATATTTTTCCTTATCCCTTCCTTTTGCTTGGAGGGTTATGGTTTCTGGGTGTTTAACTGTTTGAAAACATATGATACCAATATATGAGAAGTGTTTTTATTTGCTTGGTTTTCGTCGTATTTTTGCTTCCATTTCTGCTGCTGTTCTTCTCGCAGAAACCGATGACTTCTTTGGAAGGCATCTTGCTGCTGAGGGGATCTTTCCTTATGTCGAGAATAGGTTCTATTGAACCACACACAAAAGGAGCTTGACCTTCATATAGGTTTCATTTCATTCTCTCTCAATTTCAATCTAAATCATTCAAAAATTTTAATTCTCATTTTTCACTGTGGACGTTTTTTTTTTTTTAATAACATTTCGTACAGGCATAAATAAATTTGTCCATAGGTCGGATTGTGGTCCGAAAAATATTTTTTTACCTTACCTAAGCCCATTTGGGCTCAGTTCGGCCCGGCTCGTATAAGTTTGTTTTCCTATTTAAAAATATTAAAATATTATTTTTATATTAATATTTATATATATATTATAATTAAATTTAAATAAATTTTTTTTTATTTAATAATTAGTAATTCAGGTCGATATCTTGTCCAAGTCGGCCCAATACGAGCCGGGCGGGCTACTCGGCCCGTGGACAGGTTTAGGCACAAATCTCATATGTAGTAGACCCTAGTAATAATCTCCCTGTCAGTAGCTCTCTTGGCACGTCGTTTGACACATTGCTTCTTGACACGTCGTTCCTTGATAGCAGGATTTCTTGCAGTAATACACAACTACGTGAAGACTGTGGAGCTAACCCCGAAAGGATTGTGGAGCTAACCCTGAAAGGTTGGCAGGATTCTTGGGTTTGCTCCACTCTTGGGACGTCCTGGAGAGTATGACTTGAAAGCTCAGATATGAAGATTGTTAAAAAGTCCGCTTCTTAACCTTTTCCTGAAACACCAGTGATTCTCTTACCCTTTCTTCATTACATTTGACTAAACAATTCTCTTGATTTAACTTCATTCACTATCATATATAACTTCTCCACCACCCATGACTGAGATTACGTTCATATAACTTCTCACTCTTTTAGTAACTTCTTCTCGTAATTTTTTTGGAAACGCTATAAATAGAAGTTCAAATACTTTATTTGGGATCTTTTGATCCTTTGACAAACTTTCAGTTGTTAAAAGTCTTCTTCAATCTTTTCTTTGCAATTTCTACAATAACCATACTTTTCACCATTCTCAATCACTTACGTTGCATGGATACGGGTACGGTACCGGTACAGGATACGACAAATTCTAAAAAACTAGGGTACGGGTACATTAATATTATATATATATATATAACTGAAATTTCACATATGACACAACATCACACAAATTTCACATAAAGGAACTTAAATTGTTCAACATGACAACATCTCAAAATAAGAAACTACAATACTTAAATTGTTCAACATGAAAACATCTAAATATGACTATGAAAATCATCAAATCCCAGAAATGGGTGCAGCAATAACTAGAAGAAAAAAAAATTCTTAATCCAGAAACATCAGTATTTGACAATCACTATTTCATACCATATTGTAGATGAGTCAGGAGCAAAACCAAACACAACAAAATCAAAATAGAGGGAGAAAGTCAGAAACATACATTTGAAGGCTATGGGCTATGGCTGTCGAGAAGTGAGGATTGAGGAGGGATTGAGGGAGCAATCGCCAAACCCACCACTGAGCGCTGGTCTAGAGGAGAGAAGAGCCAATCGACAATGAAAGAAAAGAAAAAAGGGGCAATGAAAATGAAAAGAAAAGAGGGAAGGAAAATTTGTTGTCGACTGATAAAGAAAAAAAAAGTTGTTGTCGAGTTGTCGATAAAGAAAAAAATGGGGTTTAGGGCAATAAATTTGGCCAAAAGACATACCCAACTCACTGAGCCGTACCCCGTCGTATCCAGTCGTACCCAATTTTTTTTTTTTAAAGTCAGGTACGTACCTGGTACGTACTCAGGCGTACCCCAAGCGTACCCGTACCAGGTACGGGTACACCTTCAAAATACACGTACCCATGCTTCATAGTCAGTCACTTACAGCTTTCATTACCATCACCTGTCACTGCACTTGCTCTTTAAGATCTGCTCCAATCTTTCTCTCCGTTATCTCTCTACAACATCTCATTTTACTAATTTAAAACGTTTCTTCACCTGAATAATAATAAAAAAAAAAAACCAATTTTAAGTTTAAGACAAACTTGACTAAGCTCCCAAAATCCCCACACATTCTCCTATGTTTCTACTCTTCGTCCAGCCTCCCTAGTCCCATGGCTCTGTTTACTTTTCAAGTTTCTATCTTTTCCTTATCCACGACAAACCCACCCACAACCCAATGCAGGAATTTAAATAATGATCATAATGTTACGAAATTTTATGATTTCGGTTTTTGTTATCGTCAATATTCATCGTAATTAATTATATTACATTCGTAACTAAATTTGTTCACGAGTCAGACAGCCCGTCCGGTCCGACAGGTCCAGCTCGTACTTAGTCACATTTAGACATAAATATTTGTAACTTGAACTGACTTAATTCGTATTACTGTTCATAAAATAAAATAATAATATATTTTAAATTTAATTTAAAAAATTTAAAAATATTTCTTTAATATAAATGAACAGTAATTTCGGCCCACGGGCCAATCCGAACCCATCCAAAGCCGGATCTGAATAAAAAAATTAAAAAAATTCGAGTCAAAACTCGATCCGACCCATGAGAACCTCTATCTGTAACCACAATAAAATCAATGCTAGTAAAAATGAATCTGCAATTGTAATTAAATCTCTCACCCAACTTAACCCAACCGGCCACCCTTATACAACACCCACAGCCTCAAAATTCCCACCCATTCCCAAAAACATATCTTTAGCTTCCAAATACATGAATACAAGTAGCAAAAAGCATGAAACCTAGAAATCTAAAAACTTGAGGGAATTAAAAGAAGAAGACTGATAGAGTGTAAGGTGTATTTGGAGGAATGTCAAACTTTTAATTAAACAAACAAAAAAAAAGAGTTTGAATTACTGAGGAAAAAAAAAAAAAAAAAGCAAATTTGGTAGCTATTGCTGTTGGTTAATGGTGATGGCTTTATGGGAATGGGAGGAGGCTAGGGTTTGTAAAGATTATGTAAAACGCTGCGTCTTATTGAGGCAGTTGGATACACGCGCGAGAGATAGACCTGAGGAAAAAGAAGAAGTAGTTTATGTTTTCCACGTGTCATTCAATTTTCTTACAAAACGGTGTGGGGATAACGACAATTAGTGGAATCCACGAGGACCACGACCAAAGACAAAACAGAACAAACTTTCATAGATTTTCTGCTGTTACTTGACGTCATTTAGCCAATAATCAATCGACACGTCATTAACAGAAACTCCTGATACGTGTTGAAATACTATTGATTCCATCCATTCACATTGTTATCTCAAGATTTATTTTACCAAATCTCGTTTTGTTTGACGAAAAATAAATTTTTAGTAAAAAGTAATTTAATTAATAAAAAATTAATTTTTAATAAAAGAATATCTGATAGCTTTTGAAAGATACAATATTTTTCAAAATTTAAAAAAAAATAAAAAAATTAATTTTTTCTTGAAGCAAAATAAAAGAATTGATTTTTACATATAAAAATCTATCTCTATAAGTTTAAGTAACGCCAAACAACGTGATCCGAGAAAATCAATTTTTATATCAATATAAATTTTTTAAAATATTTTATATAAAACTATTCAAATAATTAAAAAAAATTAAATTTTTAAATTTTTTTAAAACTATTTTTCACAAAATAAACTATCATAATATTATTTTTTCAGGTAATAAAAAAAATAAAAAAGCTCAGACTTGTCACTGATTTCTTGCTTAAGCCTTTTACATTTCCTTTTCCTTGTTTTTATTTAATTTAATTATTTTGCAAAATAACACACTTTTGAGCTCAATTTTCCACTTCCAATTTTTAGGTGAAAAAAAAAAAAGCAAAAAATAATTTCCTTCTTTTTGTTGATTTTCACTGGTTTTTTTTTTCTTAATCCAATTTCAAACTTGTATAATTCTAATAATCCTATGTTTTCATATTCATTTTTTCACAGATAAAAGAAAAACCAAATTTCCTCTTCCCAAAAAACAAAAATCAACGGTGATCTAGTGATCCGATCCATACCATCTGATGATTAGTTTCCAATCAAAGCATAAATCACAAGCTTTCTTTATAATTTGCTTTAATTGCTTAAGATTTCGCCTCAAAATTTGATCTTTTCTCTTCTTTTATTTTTTTAATCAAAACCCTAAATCCCGTCATTTCAATGGCTGATCGGAATAGGTTATTTTCGATTGAGGACTTACCATCCCATTTAATTTTGGAGATTTTAACGTCCGGTAAACGGTTTAGTGCCGTTGATCTAGTGTCGCTGGAGTTGACTTCGAGAACTTTCGGAGGAAGTCACGGGGTTTATCCGACGAAATTCAGGTCGCTGGTTGATTTAGCGGCGTTTCAGCTATGCACGACGAATGGGATATATAGAGGGATGAGTTTGAATAGTCAAAGGGAGGTTTTTGAAAGGTGTGATGGGAATTGGAAAAGAGTTTTGAGGTTTTTGCAATCAGTGGAGCAATCTTCGGATATGGTCCAAACCTCTGCAGGCAATGTAACTATTTCTTTTTTCATATATAACTTTTGATTATTTTAATTGCTTTTAAAATTAATAAATTTTATGTACTTTGTTTTGTGTGTGTTAACTTGAGAAATGTTTGAAGGAATTTAAAGTTACAGACTTACAGTCTTTGTTTTTCACTTTTTCTGAATAAAAAAATGTCTGGGTTTAGTTTTATATGGAGTACTTATGATTTAACTAGTTATGAAATATGGTTTACAGCAATTTTTGAGGTAACAAAAAGGAAATTGCGGAAAGTAAGTAATAAAAGCAAGGACTAAACCAAGGCTTAACTTATGCTTAAGTTGAAATTTGGCTGAATTCTACCCTGCTTTAACAGTAGATTATTCTGCATTTTTAGTTGGGGTGCATTTTCACTCTGCTTTAACAATTGGTTGTTTGGTAGTTCTTAACCATTCATTTTTGGCTAGAAAAAGAAATTTGTGTTTCTTTTTTCATGTCTATATAGATGCCATATTCCATCAAAAGAGTTCTGGCTACTTATTTATCAGTTTGATTTACCAGATGCAGATAACAACTGGAAGGTATCACACATTGCTAATTAGCAACTCATCAGTGTACTCTTGTGGTTCCAGTTTGTGTGGTGTCCTTGGACATGGTCCCGAAACAACACAATGTGTAGCATTTACGAGGATCAACTTCCCTTCTCTAGCTAATGTGGTCCAGGTGTCAGCCTCTCAAAATCATGCTGCATTCATTTTGCAATCTGGAGAGGTTTGTTACTCATCTTATTTTAGTTTGCCATGTTTTTTTTAGTTAGCAATAGCGTACTCAGGTGCATTTTGTAAAGGAGACATGCATTATCTTTCCTTAGCAGATGATGTCAATCTAGTTTCTTTGTAATTGCACATGCATGTTAGTGTTTGATGTGGTTGTCAATGTTTTATCCAGCTGTTAATGTTTCTTTGTAATTGCACATGTCAGTCAAATTTTACCTGACTGTGAATGCTGATAATATCAATGTGTCGTTTTTTGGAAAAGATGGCAAGGTTGCATTCCTTACCTCTGAGTAAATACATTCAGAGATAACTGTTTAAAGCTACATCTAGTAAGCACCTCTTTAAGTGCTATTTTTCATGGACATGACAGCAAATGCCAGTTGCAAATACATAGGCAACATACCATGTAGCTTGTTGGCATGCTTTTGTAATGCATAGTTTGGTTGTCTGGGCTCTTAATGCATTGGCCGGACAATTAGTGCTGTGTAAAGTGAGAGATTTAACTTAAATCTGAGTACCTAATATGCATCTTTCTGAAGTTTAGACTTAATCACTCTAGTTCTTATTTCTTAAACAGAGGCAGTCTATTAGTTATTAACTGCTGGATCAATTCCTAATATCTTGATTCAAATAGAATTTGATAACAAGTTTATGAAAATGTGGACCGAGAGAATATTTTCTTGGGGATTTGAGGGGGCATGGTTTGTAATGGTAGCAACTTCTTTGTGGTCTTCATATATAAAATTCAGGGCAGAAGCAAGCTGAACCTAGCCTAGAAAGCAGAGTGTATAAATTTATGAGTCTGAGATGGTTTAGTGTATGGACAGCCATCTATGAGCTTGCATTGCTGGCTCTTATGACTAATTAGTTGAGCAGGCCTTTGGTTGAACTCAGTTTGCTCAGGTGAAAAGCTTGAAATTGGCATACTTGAGCCAAACTCCATAGCTTTGTTGAATGAGCTCACTGAGTTCTTATCTAGCTTGGTATGAACAAAGCTCATGTTGCTTAATTGTTGTACAGCCCTATAAACATGATTTCTCATCTTTGAGATGCCTCAGTTGAACATGCTTTAAGTGATCCTTTCCTTTAATGTATATAAAGTTGTAGTGTTTTGGCTAATTTTTTATGTTATACACCCAGTTTCCTTTGAGGTCACAAATTTGTAGATAATGCATATTTAGTTTTTCAACATTGAGATACACGTGATCAGTTTACCAAGTGGTTCCCATATTCACATTGTGTCACCGATTACTTATGTAGGTATTCACTTGTGGAGACAATTCATCTTTTTGTTGTGGCCACAAAGATACAAGCCGACCCATTTTTAGACCAAGGCTTGTCGAAGCCATGAAGGGAATTCCTTGTAAACAGGTAGAGTGCATGTCACCCTCGTCATGGTGTAACATGTAAATAACAATTTTGCTTGAGAATGGTAGCAGCTTGTACTATAGTTTGTACAATAAGTGGATCTTTAACTTCTTTATATGTTTATGTTAATATCTTATTTCTATTGGTTGTACTTTTTGTTGCTTCTATCATGGATATTCTATTATCTTCCTTATTTTCCCTGTGTAATTTCAGGAGGAGATGTAGTTAAGTTGTTCAGAATGATTTTTGCTCCCATACAGCTATTTTCTAACATCACTATAACTATTTAGCTTCATAGGTTGATGATTGTCGTGAAGCCGAACAAGTATGATGGATTACACTTGCATGTAGTTTAGGAGAAGTCAATATGCAGTATTTTTGTGTAAACTGTTGTTTAAGCTGTTGGTGAGCAAGGTTTAAGCCCTCAAAGTTGTTTATGATAGATTAAGACTTCATTTAATGTTTAAGGTCTGAGTATAGATAATTTTTGCAAGAAAACATCCTTAATATAATCTGAAGAGTTAATTTGAAGTTAAACTGTTACTTTTATCATGGCGAGAATTTAGTAAGATGTCGCTGCCTCTTCTTCGCATCATGGTTTTGAAGATTTCAGGTCACTCAGCAGGTACTTGTTTTCTTCTGAAATTGTTCCTGTCTAATATTAGAAAGGTTGAACTTGTTTCAGGTAGCGGCTGGACTGAATTTTACTGTGTTCCTTACAAGACAAGGTCATGTGTATACGTGTGGAACTAACACAAATGGCCAGCTGGGTCATGGTGACACTCAAGACCGACCAACCCCCAAAATGGTTGAACTGCTTGAGGGAGTTGGCTCTGTAGTTCAGATTGCTGCTGGCCCAAGCTATGTTTTAGCTGTAATTGACAATGGAGCAGTTTTCTCTTTTGGTTCTGGTTCTAATTTTTGTCTTGGCCATGGAGAGCAGCAAAATGAGTTCCAGCCACGTGCAATCCAGACATTTAAGAGAAAGGGTATTCATATTCTGCGTGTCTCTGCTGGTGACGAGCATGTTGTGGCACTTGATTCCAGCGGATATGTGAGTATCTGCATTTGAGTTGAACTTTTCTTGTTGTTGATATGCTTGTTTTTTGTGGTTTCACAATTTTCTATGCTGGTTGTAGGTATATACCTGGGGAAAAGGTTACTGTGGTGCATTAGGCCATGGAGATGAGATCGATAAGACTCTTCCAGAACAATTGATTAGGCTTAAGAGTCAGCTTGCTGTGCAGGTTAGTTTCATCCATCATTATAACATTTCTGATGGAATAATTTGTTTGAGTGAATCAGCGTATGCAATATTTAATTCCACTTGTGCAGAAGACCCGAGTCGAACTCTTCCTCCTACCCCATTTTTTTCTCTTTTTCATGTGGATGGTTTTAACGATTCAGTCATTAAATTGTGGCTTGAATCCACATCGAAACTGATGGAGTTTTGGAAACTCCGAGGCCTTCTCCTTACCACCTATCAACTTCATTGTGAGCACATATCAAGTTGGCTCACCTGCCTAGCTGATTCAGCATTGTATTGTTTTTGAAGCACACTATTCTCTTAATGAATTCAAGAATTGGACTTTAATGTGCTGATAATATTTAATTGGGAGTGCATATCAAAGCTTGCCAACATGCCTATTAGCATATTGAAGATGACATGGATGCTTGTCATCTCTAGCCTTCACTATGCATGTATCTGTTTTCATGACCATCTTTGTCCATAAAAAGAATCCAGTTGGTTTTGTTTAATCAAATGACATGCTTTGCATGCATGATTGAATGACAATGTTTACAATTTGATATAGGTTTGTGCAAGAAAGAGGAAAACATTTGTTCTGGTTGATGGTGGTTCTCTCTACGGCTTTGGGTGGATGGGATTTGGGAGCCTCGGGTTTCCCGACAAGGGCGTATCTCATAATGTTATGAGACCTAGAATCCTTGATAGCTTGAGAGGTCACCGTGTTTCTCAGGTTAGCACGGGTTTGTACCACACTGTGGTGGTAACTCACCAGGGGAGGATTTTCGGATTTGGGGACAATGAGCGAGCACAACTTGGCCACGACACGTTGAGAGGTTGCCTTGAACCTACCGAGATTTTTGTTCAAGAAATGGAAGAAGAAACAACTCTTCTTTCAGAAAGCAGATGAAACGCAATGAACTATCATCTGCATTTGTGGAGGTTAGTGTTGTATTTTCTCATTAAAGAAGTGAAACACTGTTTTTTCCCCCCTACATTAAATTCTTGTCGAATTACATGAATTATAACTGTGCTTGCTGGATACTAACTGTTGTATTTTAGAAAGTTCAATACGTAGCTCGTGATAGTTGCTTTCTCCCCTGCTTATGTCGGTTTTTGTTGTGAAGTTTATTTATTCGAGTTCAGAAGATTGTTTTGATTTGTATGTCCCCTTTTCTTGTCTTACAATTTGCAAATCAGCAACTATGGTTTGAATTCTTTGCTACCAAAAATTACGGTACATGTAACTGTGTATGTTCCGCGAATAGGGATTGAATCGATTAGCATTTAACCTTGATGCTTAATTACTTCTGTTGCTAGAGCCTGTCAGCCATAGCAGTTATGTTACCTGTTTTCTTACAGCTATTTTGCTACTAAAATAAAACTTTCCACTGAAAAAATTTAGGAATTACGGAAAGCTTGGATTATGTGACTAATCAGGTCTTACGTCTTTAATTCCATCCTATGTTGCTCTGCCTTTTCATTGTTCTTGGTATCCATGTCCGACATCCGTATTCGACGCATATCCGGACATGGGTATGGGGATATGATCCTCCAAGGACCCTCCAAATACATAGAAATCTTAGAAAAATTTGTACATACTCATGTCAGATATATACCTGTGTCCGATATTCACACCCGGAGTAATAGATTCCATCTATATATAAATTTGAAATTTTATTGTTGATCTGCCCTTCAATCTATATAGAAAATTTCAGATTTGTGGCAATATTATTTCTCAGAATAAATCAATCAGTCTTTACCATGCCCTGGGTAGATTCTGCATGGATTCATCATTGGCAAACACTCTGAAGAATTAATTCCTAGGACCCCAAAAACATTTGAAAAAAAAAAAACTTCTTTGATCCCTGTCCCTGGCTGCTAGTCAAATCCCCATGTCTTAAAGGGTGAATTGCTAGTTCATATTTGGAATTGGCAGATAACTTCTCTTCTTCAATAGTTGAAGTTCAATCCAAGGAAAAAGCTATGTTATTCCGACTTTTCATTTTCACCAAAGTATTCGTGTTTGACACATAGACATGGGTATGGAGGTACAATCCTCCAAATATATGGAAAAACTTAGAAAAAATTGAACATACCCGTGTTGAACACATATCCGTATTCGACACTCATTCTCAAGTCCGAGTAAGATAGAACTCAAATTTCAGTTTCATGAGAAAACATATTCTGCAAAATAAAAACCCCACCGGCTGGATTGATGAAACTGGATTTTGCAAGATATATAGTTTCTTCCCACCATTTCCATTTTCCAGTCTAAGGCGACGGAGGTAGGTAACCAGGTATTTATATAAAATAAATTTCATATCTGCTGACCACAAACTTGGCTTTGCATAAAACAAACCCAGAGGGAAGGGTTGGTTTGGTCCTTTGCGTTGGCATTTCTGTTAGCCATACTTTTCACATTAATATATTTTCTGCAAAATAAAAACCCACCAGCTGGATTTGATGAGACTGAATTTTGCAAGATATAGCACTACCATTTTCTTCCCACCATTTCCATTTGCCCGTCTTTATTTTTTTTGGTACAAAAAAGATTGCAGCTTAGAGATAGGAGAAAGGATTAATATTGGAATTCGAGTTTCAGATCTGTCTGGATGTCATCTCTTAGCGGTCGTTATTTAAATTAGTCTTTTGCCTGCTTAGAGGGATATGCTGAGAAAATATATGTGGAAACTATTTATAGGATGTTGTTTCTATCAGAAAGTGGGGCAATTAGGTGTAGATTTGACATTGGGGCAGATAGGATAGAAAGATATTCACAATCTGGTCTATCTAGTAGTTGGAAGATGATTGTCATTGTCGTTTACATCTTGCAAAATCTGATAGTAAGCTAACTTCAAAATGCAGGTTATTTTTCCAAGATTAAACATTTCTATAAATATGCAGAAGCTTTTTCATCTTTGTGAAAGGCTTTAACCTTTGCTCCTTAGAAATTATATAACCCTATATTGGATAGCCATTTGCACAACTTGAAACTGATATAAATTTGATCTGTAAGTCAAAAATCTTGCTAATTGATGAGCCCTGGAGAACTGTAACAAATGTTAGCATAACTGATAACCCTTTCTTTGTCGATCAAGGTTCGATTTTTGTTGGTATATTTCGAAAGTAAAATCTTCAATGCACTGGATCAATGTGAGAAAAACGTTGACCGTATTATAAAAAAAGAAAAACACATTTATACACTATAGACAGTTTTTCAACCAATCCAAGTTTTCGATACGAGTAAGTTTCATTTTTTCAAATTTTTTATATGTTTGGAAGATCATATCCATGTTTGAATATAGATCGAACACAAATATTGGACATGAGTACTTTTAAAAAAAAAATGAAGAATCCAGATAACATAGATCATAATACATAATGCCATTTTAAAACAATGCAAAGGTTTCACATTTACGGTGTGTTTGGTAGGGTGAAAAAGTGGAAGGATGGATATGGGAGAATGAAAAAGTAAAAAGAAAATAAATTTTGAGTGTCCTTGATAAGAAAAAAAAAGTGAGAGGAAAGAAAATAAAAAAAAAAATTATTATTTTCTATACCTATTAACAAAAACAAATTACTTCAAATTAAAAAGAAAAATAAAAGAAAATGAGAGTGGTGTGAGTCAAGTGTGTATATTTATAAAAATTATCCATCATTTTTTAAATTTTATTTTTTTATCTTAACTTACAAATGGTATAATGGTAAAACAATATACTATTTATTTTCTTTCCTCTCATTTTTCAATCATATCAAGTAATGGATAAAAAGAAAATTATTTTTTCTTTTCACTTTTTCATCTTTTTTATCAAGCACACTAATATATATATATATATATATATATATTTTCTATCTTTTCATTTTTTCTCCAATTTTTCATCTTTTCATTATTTTTTCCACCATATCCAGCAAAGCCTTAACTCTGATTCTAGCTGTCTCTGATTGTTTTGGTGATCACTTTTCAGCTCCTTAATTGTTTATTTACTACCTGAAAAGTTGTAAGAATACCAGCTTTCTTGAAAAGAATTGGTTTGAGCTGCTTTTTCTCAAGAATAAAATCGCGAGGGCAAAACTTCCGACATAATCCCAACAATCTTTTGCATTAACAATAATAATTTATCTGACTTGTCTTAAAATTTTTTTGAAAAGAATTGGTTATTTTTATACCTGTTGAATGTGTTTAATCTTTCACAACCATTCATCCAACAAACTTTTACCTGAAAAAACCTTTTAAATTAATTGACCAATCAAATTCCATATATATATATATATATATATATATATATATTCACTTAACTGATATCTATAAACGTTGGTTAAGAATTATTTTTTATCATTTTAAAAAAATATTTTGCATTATTAACATTACATTTATTAAAATTTTTAAAAAATAATATTTTTATTATATTTTTATTTTTATATATATCACTTTAATCAAGTTACTAAATGACATTGATTAATATTTTTTTTATATGTATATGAAAAATATTAAAAATAATTAAATAATTCTTAATTAATATCTATAAAGACCTATTAAGACGGACCCTATATGTATTCCTCAAATTACTACTCTACAAATACAATTATAAAAATCTTGTCCACCCTAGCTGATCTACTTTTCAAACTTTACTTTCAAAACAAAAATATCTATTCACAAATGTGAACATCCAATATGATAACTATTGCAATTCTTGGGTGTTGGCTGAGATATTTTGGATAAAAAAAAATTCAAAATCTTTGAAATCATTCAATTTCATGCGGATTATCAAATTTGAATCGAATTTAGATAATTTTGAGTTTAAATCATTAAATTTTAGAATTAAATAAATTTAAATTTAAATAATTTTGTTTTAATTTTTTAAGTTATTTAATTAGACAAATTGTTATTTTTTTTTAATAAATCAATTGACTCGGACAAATTGAACAATTTTTTCTAGTTCTAGAAATAATCAAATTACACCAAATTTTGGTTGGTACCAAGTATCGTTACTCGAATTTTTTATTTTTTAAAGTATTATGTTCGACATATGTATTTAATACATATATCCGATACATATTTAAACATTAATATAAAGATATAATCTTTTAAATATACACAAAAAATTTTAAAATATTAAATATACATGTATCGAACATATATTCATATCCAATACGCATTCGAATTGAAGTAATATAAATTAGAATAACAAAAAAAAAATAATCAAATTGTGCTGAGCTGTAGTTGGTGAATATTATACTAGTAAGATCATTAAAGAAGGTATTTTGTAATGATTATCAAACTGTATGGAAGTTCTTGCTATTTAATGAAATTTTGCTAATTAAAAAAAAAAGGATCATTAAAGAAGGGATTACCCAACAAATGTTCTCTTTTTTTAGCCATGGTTAACAGGGTTGGTTTTGAACTAGCACAATCAAAGGCTAGTGGGGGAAAACATTCATCATTAAAAAGTAGACATTAAAAAGTAGACATGCTCACAGGCCGGGCAGCTCATTCGATCCGTATTGAATCGGGTCTGAACAGGATATTTTGTGTTTTAGGTCTGTCGGACCTGACCCGGAATAGTATTTTTTATTATAATAATATTATTTAATTTTAATTATAAAAAAATAAAAAATATTTTTTTTTATTTCAATAAACAGTATATTCAGACCTAACAGGCCAGACCAGGCCGACCAAGAGTCGGGCCGGGACAGAAAAAATGAAAAAAAATCGGGGTCCGACCTGGCCCGGCCCGGCCATGAGCAGCTCTATTAAAAAGTTTTTATTGTGGGTTTTTTACCAGATAAAAAAAGTATTAACATTAACTGCAAATGTCGGCTTTTTTATTACAATATAGCCAAAAAAAAAAAATTTCCAAATTACTGTTGCTTTTTGATTATTTCCCAAAAGACAGACTTTTTTTTTCAGCTGGGAAATCGCCATCCCCCATGGCGATTTTCCAGCGTATTTTTTTGCAAATTTGCAAAAAAATACCAAGGGAAATCGCCACCCCCCATGGCGATTTCCCTTGGTATTTTTAGCAAAATTTGCTAAAAACATGAAGGGAAATCGCCATGGGGGGTGGCGATTTCCCTTCACGTATATATTTTTTTTCAATTCTTAGGAAAATTTAAAAAACATAACTCAATAGTAAATTTATTGTGAAATGATATAATGAATAAAAGTTATTTGAAAAAAAGAAATGAATAATTAGAAATTATTATAAAAAATATTATAAAGATAAAATTACTCTTAATGAAAAAACTTTTTTTTTTCATTAAGGAAATATTATTTTTTAAAAATTTTAATTGAAAATAAATTTAAAAAATAAAATATTTAAATAAAAAAAGTAAATAAAAAATTTAATTTTTTTTTAAAATTAAAAATTTTTATTTTCAGAATATTTATTTTTTAATTAAAAAATAAAAGAAAAAGGGAAGAGAAGAGAAGGTTTTTTTATCAAGGATAATTTTGTCTTTACAATATCCTTTATAGAGGTGCTCATGGGACGGGCCGGGCCGCGGCCCGTATTTTTTTTCTTTTCTGTCCAGGCCCGCCCGTTTAAGCCCGAATCACTGTTCATTGGAATAAAAAAATAATTTTTTATTTTTTTAATTAAAATTAAATAAAATAATATTATTATAATAAAAATCACTGTTCCGGGCCGGGCCGGCCCGGAACATAAATTATCTTGCCCGGGCCCGGCCCAATACGGTCCGAGCCTGCCGGGCTGCCCGGCCCGTGAGCAGGTCTAATCCTTTATAATAATTTCTAATTATTCATTTCTCTTTTTCAAATAACTTTTATTCATTATACCCTTTCACAATAAATTCACTATTGAGTCATGTTTTTTAAATTTTTCTAAGAATTGAAAAAAAAAATATATACATGAAGGAAAATCGCCACCCCCCATGGTAATTTCCCTTCATGTTTTTAGCAAAATTGGCTAAAAATACCAAGGGAAATCGCCATGGGGGGTGGCGATTTCCCTTGGTATTTTTTTGCAAAATTTGCAAAAAACACAAAGGGAAATCGCCACCCCCCATGGCGATTTCCCTTGGTATTTTTTACAAATTTTCAAATTTTAACGCTGGGAAATCGCCATGGGGATGGCGATTTCCCAGCTTGAAAAAAAAAACAGCCGTATTTTGGGAATTAATCCGAAACCAACGGTAATTTAAAATTTTTTTTTTTTTTTTTGCTATATTATAGTAAAAAACCCGCAAATGTCAGCCCCATAATTTAATGGAAGGTGCCTTTTTCTCCCACTTTCCTACCATCAAAATTACTGCTTTGAGAAAACATTGACACATCTCAATCTGTTTGAAGCTTTAAACCAGAATCCATGCCATGCCCACAATCTTCAAGCTCAAGCTGCTTCTTAAAGTATGGCCAATTGATGTTCATATACACTTTTTTTTAATAATTGCAGGCAAGATCATGAGCTGTCATCATGAAGAATAGATAGAACTCCTCCACTAGGTCTTTTAAGATATGAAACTGATAAACAAGTCCATTTAGCTGTCATCTGATTTTCAACTCCTTAAGGTCATTGACCTACAACAACTACCTTTCAAAGAAAGAAAAGGTTTTTTTTTTTGGATCAAAGACAGTTAAGTAAGGATTTAAATTGTGATGGTGGATATGTTTTTGATTGTGTCGTGTTTATTGTGGTTGCAGACGTAATGAATTTTAAAAATTAAAAAAATCAGAACCGTAAAATAACGGTCATAATATCGCGTTGCAACCCTATTTAAATTCCTATGGTTAAGTATTGAATCCTAATCAATAGAACTAAGGATGTACTTGGTAGAGTGGAAAAGTGAAATGATGGATAGGAGAGAGTGAAAAAGTGAAAAGAAAATTAATTTTGGATGTGCTTAGTAAACAAGAAAAGTGAGAGAAAAGAAAATAAAAAAAAATTATCATTTTTCACACTTATTAACAAAAACAAATCAAGTGTGTATATTTATAAGATTATCCATTATTTTTTCAATTTTATTTTTTCATCTTAACTTACAATGGATATAATGATAAAACAATATATTTTTTATTTTTTATCCTCTCATTTTTCAATCATACCAAGCACACCAATAAAAAAAATATATTTTCTATCTTTTCATTTTTTCTCTGTTCCAATTTTTCAATTTTTTTTTTTCTACCCTACTAAGGAAAGCCCAAAAGTCTAATAGACGAGAAGAATCTTATAATCAGAATTTGAAAGAAAGGGGAAGATCTTTTGCATTTTTTTTCCTTAATTGTTTGATAATCTTAAATTAAGAGAAAGGATAATATAAGCTTAGAAAATAGGGGAAAGAAAATAAAAAAGAAGACTTAAAAAATCATACAATCAGATACCAAATTCCTCATCTCAGATGACAGAAGAAAATAAAATAACAAAAAAAATGTTCATTCACACAAATGATGATTAGCGAAACTTTTAAACAAAAGCTTTCTCATATTGTCAGGCCATGATTTCCAAATGTTGCCTGAAAACTTTTAACATGTCAGAAAATGTGACAATTCCAACCAAGCTACAATCATCCTCTATAACCCAAACATAGTTAACCCTATGAGCAATAGCTTGGATCATTACTGCCATTAATGAACTCTTTGGATGACAAACAATTGCCTCAGCTCTTCTCACCATCCTGGCTGAATAACTCATTGACATTGCTGACATAGATATAGTGAAATGTTCAAGCATTCCATTAAAGTTTCTCTCTTTCAACCTTGCTGAAACAACCTTGACAAGGTCCTCTGGGGGACCTCCACAGTCAATGTAAGCCATTAGATCCCCACAGGACAAGGTTTTGAGGGCTGCTGAGACTGTCTCGTCGCAGCAGGCTAAGGTGAAAGGAGAAATTTCTCCAATCAAAGTTCCCTCACTGTCAACCACAGCCACTGAAGTTTGGTCCACCAGGGCTTGAGAAATGGCTCCAATGGCTGCAGAGGCAAGGGAGTGGTACTCAATGGTGAGGATTTCAGAGCTGATGATGCCAAGAGTGTCAATGGAGAAGGCTGGGATTGGTGAAAAGAGGCCAATGGAGCTGAGTAGGAATCTGATCACATCTTCTTGATTTAACCAGCAAAATTCATGGCCTTTATGGATAGTGACTGTTGGTGAAGGCTTCTGGTGCTGTTTTCTCTTGTTGCTGAGCTTCGTTTTGATTGGTACTACAAGGTTTTGAGCTCCTTGGAGTATAAGATCAATTGCTTCTAACAAGCTGAAAAAGAAAATAGAACAATTATGATTAATTAATTGAAATTTAACCACAATTATGATTGATTTTAGAAGAGAGACTTGAACTAGGACCATCAGTTTGCAGTCTGACAAAAAAACCAAAATGTTTCTCTTGGATTTCTGAAAACTCCCAAAGATAAAACAAAAAGTGGGAAAATGTAAAAACAACCCAGAATCCAGATAGCCATAACATTGAAAGAAGTGAAGAAAATTCCAAAAAAAAAAAAAAAACATATAACTTAGGATAACTCAAAAAAGAATCCAAACATTTCAATTATCTGTACCTGCAAGATGGTTCAACATGCATAACAAAGGCAGGAATCTTAGGTAAAAGCACAGAAACAGGCTCCTTCAAAGCAATAGAAGGTGAGACCAAATTTTCATCTTTGCAAAGATAACAAATCACATTCACCATGCAGACTTTGCCTACACATCTACACTCATCATCATCATCATCAGAAAAACCAGCAGCTGATTCAAACCCTGAACTAGTTTTAGCCTTATGGTCACAACTCCAGACACTAACAAAGTTATCATCAGAGGTTTTCAAGACCTCAAGTGCCTCAGCAATGGTTGATGTTATAGAAAGTGACCTCAGTGCTGGCTTGCCAAGACATAGGTCAGATAACTCATGTGATAATAACCTCACTGCCATACAAAAACTATGGAAAATTGAGTAACTAAAAATGGGAAAGAAATGGTTTTTTTTTTTTCTGATTTCTTGAAGATAGATGCTGAAATTGGAGATTGTTGTGGGGGTATATATAAGAGAGGTGATGCTCTTGTTTGGAAAATGAAGGGAAGGGGGTATGATATAAGGTACCAAAGGGTCAAAAAAAAAGTGGGGTTCATGTTATTTTGTTTTATAATGTGAAATCAAATGAATAAATCAGATTACAGATCAGTTGTGTAATTGTGTTTCACAAAAGTGTTTTTAAGTCATCAAATGTCCGAGTTATATATATATATATATATATATATATATATATATATATATATTATGAAGGAAGTCGCGGTCCATGAATAGTGGAAGAGATTGCAAATGTTAAGATTCGAACTCAAAACCTGCTAAATACCACTTTCAATAACGCATGAACTAACTGGATTAAATCTCGAATTCAATCTAAGTTATACTTTATAGTGCAGGTAGGTTTACTTTTATGTTAATTCTTTCCTTTTGGACATCATTGAAGTTCTTGCAATGGAGGCATTATCTTTCCCTCTTGCAATGAATAACTCAGATTATAGATGAGTTGTCTAGTTGTGTTTCACAATTTATGGTTTTTCCAAATTTATTCATAGCAGTAAAATTTTGTTTTGAAGTTATATCAGATAAAAAGTTTAGTTTATGAGACAAGTTTTATTGTTAAAATCTGAGTCAAAAACAAATTAATTGTAGTTTAAGAATGAAAGAAAGTTAAGCATGTACTGTCATTGATCAAATTTTCTGATTCAGCCCCTTGACTCCTTGTTTTTAAAAAATAAAGATAAATTTAACATGTGCTTAACATTTTTGCCAGGCTTTTCCTTGAGTATAATTTTTTTCTTTCAAAAAAGAACAAGAGAAAGACTTTAAAATTTTAAAGTCTACCTATCAAAGACAGTGGGGACCCCAAAAAAAAAAAAAAAAAAAAAAAAAAAAAACACTTTTTTTTACAGTAAAAATGTAATGCTCCAATCCATATTAGACCTGCTCATGGTTGGGCCGGATCGGATCACGATCTATTTTTTTATATTTTTTGTTCAGACTCGATCTTGGGTCGGGTCGGCTCGTAAGAATCGAATTTACTGTTCATCGATTAAATTTTTTTTATTATATTTTTATAATTAAAATTAAATAAAATAATATTATTATAATAAAAAAATACTGTTTCGGGCCGGCCAGGAATAAAAATATCAAACCCAGGCCCAGCCTAATACGGGCCGAGCGGGCTGCCCGGTCCATGAGCAGGTCTAATCCAGATATGTCATATTGTATTTATGTATTTTTTATGTTACAATTGTTTAAAGTATTTTAAATTTTTATAAATTTTGACGTGTTAATAATTTATGTTATATAAATTTTGATACATTCATGTATTTGTATAAATATTTTTTTTTGTATCATATCATATTTTATATTATTTTTTAATTATTTTTTTCGTATCATATTTATGTCCGTACTTAATAATATCACGTCTAGTCTAATCTCACGTTGAAAATCTGAAATTTGTGAGAATGTGGTATAATATACATATATAGGATTTAAATTTATATTTAAAAATCGCCTTTTCTAGATGAAATTGTGAAACGACAATATTTCAGTTAACAACAAAACAATTATGGAGTATAAGATGAACAAAAAGTAATTCCCAAAAATGATATGTTCCTTTTTCAAAGGTATGGTCATGCATGACCATATTTTTTGTAAAGATATTTTTCTTTTAATAAGAATAAAAAGGGTTTTTTTTTTTTTTTTCAATCTTCATATTGAAAATAAAATTAAATTGTGTAGAATTTGAGATTTGACCCTTTAAATTTACGAATCACCTTCTTCGTTTAAACGGAAAACATAATCAATTGAATTAAAAATCGCAAATTTCTTTGTTTTTGTTTTGTTTATATTTTATGGAGCAATATAATTCAATCTCAAGATTGATGGGTTGGATTTATTGCCAAAAATGTGATAAAAATTTACTAAATTAAGTTCTTTGCAAATTTTCTTTATGGAGTTATTTAGTAATTGAAAAAGGAATTGATGGAACTTTTAGGATGAATGTGTTTGCAAATTTTAGGGCATGGGGCTCATAGACAAATCCTTTCAAGATATGTTATTAATTAAATTCTAACTTTTTGGCTTTTTTTTTTTTTTTTTTCACTTTTACTAGTTTAGGTTATTTAGCAAGTACACTACAAACAAATTGTCATATAGTGACAATTCAAAAAGCGTTGGTAAAACTTAAAAATTCGTTGCTAAAAGTCCTAAAACCCTATACCAACGGTCAAAATTGCTATGCCGACAAAAAATTAAGCGACGGTAAAACCCTCGTCGGTATAGACCTATACCGACGGAAAAAGCGACCGTCGGAATAGGATGCATAACCTATACCGACGGTTTAAGGCGTCACTAATGGTACAACCGTCGGTATAGCTTATGTTGGGTTAGTCCCTTTTGTTTTTACCTATACCGACGGCTCTGCCATCCATTAGTATAGATATACCGACGGATTTAATTTTTGTCGGTATAGATACAGTAAATATACATATACCGACAGTCATTTTGTCCATTGGTATACATGTCCGTTGGTAAAAATAAAATTTTACTATATTTTTAATTACTAATATTGATTTATTTATAATTTAATTTAACATATTTCATATAAAGAAAAACCACCATAAAAAAATACAAAATATTTAATAATATTACAAATAAAATTACAAATAAATTCACTTAATAATATAAGTTCCACAAACTAAATAGAACTCGTAAACTAAAGTCATAATATAGTCTTAAAATTGAAAATTTGTAGTCCAAAGACGGTAAATAAGCAATCCAAATACATAAAGCGAAATAAGCAGTCCAAATCTCATGAATATTCCTATGGAGCAGCACCTGCATAAAATTGACAAATATTATATAATTAAAAGCAATTAAGTAATGAGGCCAATATAGAAAAATAAAGTAATGAAGTAATTTACCATCTTCATTTTGATTAAGTTGATGACTAGAAATTGATGACCAATTTATTGGACGTGATGACAAATTTGGAGCACTAACAGCATCAGGTACCTAAAAAGCATTACATAAAAAATTTAAAGGTTCAAGATTCATGGTTTAAGGAGAGGGTTACCCAAATAAATAAATAAATAAATAACCTAGAATTTCATAAATTTCAAGTGAAATCTGGTGGCTAGCTCTATCTGTCAGATCAGATAGGACAATCTATTTTATCTGTAATGATCACCACAAGATTTATCTGTCATTATCGTCTTACTAAATACCCAAAGCCATTCTTATACCCAAGCATTTAGTTAAAATATATTAGAGATGACTACTAATGATTTACTACTGATCCTATAATTCAGGAGAAAAGATCTTGAACTTTTGAGAAGAATACATACCGGAACTTTTCTTGGGGAAGTTGTTCCAATCAAGCGGATTCATCTTTATTTCTGATGCCTTTATGAAGTTGAGAAGTGATTAACCTAAAAATTTGTGAATAATTCAGTCTACAAAGGTTCTTTCCACAGGCAAATACATTAAAGTAAAATCCATAAATATTATCTCAGCAATCATTAGATATGTTTCTACTAATGATGGAAGAGCACCAATTTTGTCAAGTTAATATTCTACTCTCATGCATCCATTCATTCACACATGCCAGAATAGTACCTTCTGTACACAATTCTACAAACTCAACATGAACTTTTTGTTACTCTTTCTCAATCAAATTCAGTCTTCAAAATATTTTCAATTTTTTTGAAAGTGCCTTTTTATTCTTCCATAGAAAGATTCTCACAGTGAACATTCATAATACCTGCATCAAGTAGTTGACTTAAATTAGATGAAGAGGATTACCTCTTCTGTCCTCTCATAACTTACTAGATGCCCCCATGAAGCTTTACCATTCTAGCAACAGGCTATAGCTTCTCTGCAAGTCTCCTTGCATGATTTATTTGAGATTTATTTGAGCAATGACATCTTGCCTACACATTGAGAGAATGTTAAATTAGTCAAGTATCATACATTTCTCATGAGATAATTATGATGATACATAAAAGACATTAGTATATTGTTGTATATGTATGACACAGAACACATCATAATTTGTATCAAACTATAACAATCAGGTATTTTAGTACTACAAGCATGCAACAAATATCAAATCAGTATTGAGGCCCAATCACCGAAACATGATTAGCCAAGGGTAGGTAAGCGCTTGGTGCTGCCAGTGGAGAAGGTCCTAGTACATCCATGTTAATAATAAACATCTAATTCTGGAAAAAGAAAAAACTTAATTAATTGTTCTAAGCAACTCACAGTTGGTGTTTTACTCAATAATAAGCAAACTTGGAAGACACCTTCCTAAACCTTCTTGTTTGTGAGAATGAAAAGGCCAAAGAGCACTCTGCAACTTTCGAAGCTTTGAAGATAAGGATTTAGGTTATGTTCACAGTAAACTGATGAATTTCAAAAACAATAGCAAAATTTAGGATGAAAGCGTAAGATGCGTCTATTTTACGCACAAAATTAATTTCATAAAATTAAGTAGAAAATTGATTTTTTTCATCTTCAACCTCAAAGTATCAGATTGAGGTTTTAAAAGGGATAATATACAGATACAAACCGATGGACAAAACAATTAGCAGCGGAAGAGAAAAAGGAGAAAAGAGAAACATACCGATGATCGATGGACAGAACTTGCTCAGTCGAAGCAATCCTGTCTGGCTTCCTACTGCCACAAAAAATTACATTAAAAAACCCCGAATGAAAACTGAAATTACAGTCTAGTCTAATGAAGAAAAGTAGGATTTCGAGAATTTTATGCAGTGGGGAGACTAAAGGAGACAGCTGCAATGATGGGGCGGTGGTCGGACAAGTGGGGTTTGGGACTTTGTAGACTGTGGGGCTTTAGAAATGAAGAATATGAACTGGAGTGGTCGAGAGCGGAAGAGAAAGAGAGAGAATTGACCAAAAATTAAAATAAAACCCTAAATATAATTTATGTCTATACCGACTGACAAAATTAATCATCCGTTGCTATAGATTCATTTAATTAAAATGAAAAAAAAATGAAATTTCCCACCGATTTTAAAAAAACGAGTCTTTTGAGAAATATACTGACAGAAAAAAAAAACTGTTGGTAAAAGTTATATCTATACCAACAGTTTTTCATTAACCGTCGGTATATGTACATCTATAGCAACGGATAATTCGAGCGTCGGTATATATTATGTATATTCTGACGGTAATAAAAATCCGTCGCAATAGATCCTTTTTACCTACGAATTGTTACCGTCGGTACAGGTAAGCGTCGGTATATGGCAATTTGTTTGTAGTGTAGAACTTTTCCAAATGACTAAAAATTTGTGGATTATAATCCACTTAGGTCTAATCTCAAAAACAATATTATCCCATTTTGGGATTTTCTTCAATGAAATCAATGCCTATTTGATTGTTGGGTTAATTTGAAAAACATGCTCTCAATAGTTACTTTATTCTTAAATGGTCTAATATGTTAGAATTATTTATAAAAAAAAATAAAGAAATTTAAAATTGGTAAGAAGGAGATTGTAAAGACTTAAGTACCCTTCATAAAATATTCAGGTTCCTTTCTAACGATTACAATTTGTTAACAAAATCTTGGAATTTTATTTTTTGAAAATTTGTTCCATGGGTTTATTGATTCCCTCTCTTCTCTCCAAAGCTTCACCTCATGTTTCAACGTTCTTATTCAAACCATAATCTCTATTTCTCCACTCCGTGAATTTCAAGTCTCAAAACTCCTACCTCAAAAACCTATCAATCAGAGCTCAAGTTTAGGATCAGATGACGGATGACGGCTTTGTCCTCGATGATGTCCCTCACTTGAATAATTTCCTCCATGATTTTGCCGGTAGTTACTGGATTATTTTAGCTTTTATATTTTATTTCCTTTTTTTTAACTTCCGTGACTTTTAATAATTAATTTATGTTGATCACGTTTCGTAGTTTGGAATTGTTTCAGTTGGATTAGTGTAGAGAAAATAATTCTTCTAATGATTAGGAATTTTTACTCCAATTATTTGTGGTGATATAGGGAGAAAAGAAATGAAGAGAAAATAGAAAAAAAAAATAGCATATTTGCAATACTTGCTTAGCAGTCCTTTCCCTGCTTCTATCAATGAAATCTCCTTACAAAAAAAGAATTGAAAAGTAATTGGATTTAAGACTGATTTAGGAGTAAAAATGAGATGAATGTTCTGGTTATGAAATATTTGAGCTACTTTCGAAACCATGAAATTATTTAAGATCTTGGAAAGTAGTTAAATAAGGAAAGTATCAATATTTAGAGTCATTTCTTCCTAAATCTTTCACTTTTGTGAAGATTTAAGAAGTGCATTGCAAGAGATATTGTCACCTAAAATCTTACTTTGCAATTTTTCTTTTGACTTAACTTCTTCAATTAGTTATCTCTCAATATCATTTCTCTGCAACCATCCAAGCATACAATTTATTTTGTTGCCTAATTGTTGATAACCATGCTTTGATTCTTTACTTGGTTTAAAGGTTTTGACAGTGTTCAAGTTCCTCAAACCTCTTGTTTTTTATACATAAGTTGTATCTTTTTGTTTTTTCTTTTAGTCGTACCCAAATCCTTTGCAAAATAGCCAAGCATATGACATTGTCAAGTAAGGCCATTTATATTTGGTGAAGTTTTCTTTAGATTACCATATATATCTTCATTGTGGTCGGTTAGTTTATATTTCATGGTCGTTAAACTTTAATCTTCTGTATTGCCAGACAAACTTTTGTTCATCCAGGAGACGTAGTTGCTCAGAAGGTAAGTAACCAAAACGAAGAAGAAGAAGAAAACAAAGAAAAACAGAACCCCAAAATTTGTCCTAATAAATTTATCCTATTTGATTCTGATCCCACCATGGTAAAATTATCACTTGAGTAATGGCTTATCTGTTTCCTTTCTTTGTTAATTGCATTTGTCTTGTTTAGATTGTTGTTTAGAAGGATAGTTCCCGAGATGTACATTTCCGGCGTGCAGGGCCTTGAGAAAAGGTATATTTTCTTTCAGAGTCAACATCGTACTCTTGACATGGGATCATTAGCCTATTTAATGTGTTTTTTGTAGGTCTATTTCAAATCAGAGGAAATGTGTGCTTGCAAGTAACTTGTGGTGGTTTGTGCCCAGGGATCAATACAGTCATTCGCGAGATATGTGGTTTGAACTATATGTATGATGTGGATAATATACTTGGCATTCAGGTGTGTTCATTTGATATTAAATTTTCTTTGCTCCATTGGTTTTCTCTTATATTTCGCATATATTTACTATTCATCTTTCTTATTTCATTTAAAGATTTGCACATGAACCTAGTTTCTAAAGTCCAAAATTATATTAACCATTTTTCTTTTTTCATCAAGAAAGACAAGATGGTTTTCTATGGATATAATATCTCCATTGAATTATTATGTTACTTAGGGTTATAGTTTTAAATTGATATTTTAACTATTGGTTTGAGTGAGATTTTATCTAGGTTCTTAGCTAGTAATTTCAATTTCAGTTGTATTTTTACAAATTCATGGTACAATATGGTAATAGGCAATTTGGCAACTATCATTCTGAGCTACTGTTTACTACTATGTTGTGAGAAATTATTCATGCTATTGGCTACTGCATGTGGCATGTTATTGGCTGATATAGGGCCATAAAGACTGGTACCTTGGCTAACGCAACTGTTTTCAAGCATGATTTTTTTTTTTTTTGAAAAATCTTTTTTGGTGGCTCCTTTAAATGATTCTCATAATTTATAGGATCGTGGTTATGAAATGAGAGTAAAGAAGAGCTTCGGGTTGTCTAGATTCCAGAGTATATTGCATAGTTTATTCTTAAATGGTCTAATATGTTAGAATTATTTAAAAAAGAGAAATGAAAAAATTTAAAATTGGTAAGAAGGAGATTGTAAAGACATAATTAAGCACTTACAATCCTGATTTGGCCGAATTAGTCCACCCCTTAATCGGGTGATTGTCATAAAATATATTTGTATTTTCTGTAAGACTAATGCGAAAGTTTTGCATTGACTTACATAAATTTTTTCAAGATGATACGAAGAAGTGCCGTCTGCAACTCGCTGCCCAGTTGATTTTGGATACACGAAATACGAAAAATGAACGAGTTCTGAGCATGTTGTCACAATAATCCCTGTTAAGATTTGGTCGCTTTGTTATCATGATTGGCCAGGTTGCTGGAGGTGGTAGGACTGAGAAACCTCTTTTTAAGACTGATAATGCTTACCATAAGTTTAAGGTGAAGAGGAACTGCTAGCCTAAGGCGTATAGTGTGGCCATGAACCCAGTTAAGCATCCCCACGAAGGTAAAATTATTAACACTCAACACATTGGTCATGCTTCAAGGTTGGTCTTATTGCTGCAAAGAGGGCTGGTAGGCTCAGAGGACAAGCTGCTGCTACTGCTGCCAAGGCTGATAAGGCATAGGCGTAGGATATTACGTGTTGTTTTAGTTCTTTTGCCTTTTATATTTACTTTCAAGGATATTAAGCACATTATGGCCATGTACATACTGTTTTGTGGCTATATACATATAAGTGGATTTTTTTTATTAAAATATGTGTTAGTCAAATTGTTTTTTTAGACTAATTTAGACTAAATTTGGGAATTATTTGATTGGGATTTAGGGTTGAATCTGTCATAAAAAAATGTACATATTATTTCGCCTACATGTACATACAAAAATGCTATATGTACATACTATTTTGTGGCCATGTACATATAAGTGGATTTTTTTATTAAAATATTTGTTAGTCAAATTGTTATTTTAGACTAATTTAGACTAAATTTGGGAATTATTTGATTGAGATTACAAGTTGAATCTGTCACCAAAAAAATGTACATATTATTTGGCCTACATGTACATACAGAAATTCTATATGTACATACGATTTTGTGGCCATGTACATATAAGTTGACTTTTTTTATTAAAATATTTGTTAGTCAAATTGTTATTTTAGACTAATTTAGACTAAATTTGGAAATAATTTGATTGAGATTACGGGTTGAATCTGTCACAAAATTATGTACATATTATTTTGCCTACATGTACATAAGAAATTCTATATGTACATACTGTTTTGTGACCATGTACATATAAGTGGATTTTTTTATTAAAATATTTGTTAGTCAAATTGTTATTTTAAACTAATTTAGACTAGATTTGGGAATTATTTGATTGAGATTATGAGTTGAATCTGTCACAAAAAAAATGTACATATTATTTTGCCTACATTTACATACAAAAATTCTATATGTACATACTGTTTTGTGGCCATGTACATATAAGTGGACTTTTTTTATTAAAATATTTATTAGTCAAATTGTTATTTTAGACTAATTTAGACTAAATTTGGGAATTATTTGATTGAGATTACGGGTTGAATCTGTCACAAAAAAATGTACATATTATTTTGCCTACATGTACATATATAAATTTTATATGTACATACTGTTTTGTGACCATGTACATATAAGTGAACATGTACATATTAAAATATTTCTTAGTAAACTTGTTATTTTAAACTACTTTTAAATGATTTGGGGATTATTTGATTGGGATTTAGGGTTGAATCTGTCACAAAAAAAATATACGTATATTTTGCCTACATGTACATAAGCAATGCTATACGTATATACTGTTTTGTAGCCATGTACATATAGCCTTGATTGTATATATAGCCTACATGTACATACAGCAATGCTAAATGTAAGCAAATTGGTCACAAATCAAAAAACAACCAGTAATTGAAAGCACTGGATTATAACAAATCCAATTAATACCATAAACACGTAATTGAATAATCGGAATTTCATTTTATTCATTCCAAACATGAAATGTTCTAGACAACACAGAAAATTAGAAAGTATAATGGCTCTAAGTTCCTACCAATATCAACATTTTTCTACAATTAGAGTACACAAATGAAGCTACATACACGAGAAATAAGAAGCAAAGACTAGACTAAGCAATAGTCACACCAGCCAAAAGCTTCTCAAGTTCCTCATCATTCCTCACAGCCAAAAGAACATGCCTTGGAAAGATCCTATTCTTTTTGTCGTCTCTTGCAGCGTTACCAACCAACTCCAGAATGTTAAATAACACAAAAACAAACTTAGCAACATATGTACATATAGCAATCAAGCAAAAATATACATTTTGCAATGTATGAAACAACAATACACTCTTACATGTTAACCCTCCTTAAAACGATTAATCAAGCAAAAATATAATATATTATAATATAATAATAGAAATTTGAAGATGTAATAATATAGAGCATGGAAGTAAATCTCAAAACTTGGAATAGGGTCCTTCATTACTATATAAATAGAATTTTATTAGGACTCCATCATTTTCTAGACAATGCAACAAGAAAATGCACTTCTTTTTCATCATTTGTAGAGTTAATTAATTCGGTGATCTTATGGCTACTGCAAAATACTACCTACTTTTACTCTTTCAAACATTATAATGTGGTTGAACTTACTACAATATCATTATCAATTGTCTTGGCTATGCCAGCAACTGCTACTTGAAAACCACGTTTCTCAACTTCCTAAAAGAAAATATGCCCATAAGAAACCGCAGAAAAGAAGAAATAAAAAAAGAAATTCCAAAGAGTTCCTGATAGATACATCTAAATAATAGGAATGGTCTTAAATTAGAAGAATCAATACCTCATAAACCCGAGCTGCTCCACGCTGGGTTCTATCTCCTCCAATAATGTAAACCTGAAATCTATAGAGAGATCAGTCTTTGTACTCTTTCTTTTCCTTCGAAGGAGATTTTCACAAGCTACCCACAATTGAAGAACTTTACGTTATGGACAAGAAAGCAACTGTTTACCTGATTGATTCCCCGGTCCTGGATGTTATCAACAATCTTTTGGTTATCATGATCCCCATGTTAAGTGAGAAGAAAGGTACCACCATGTTTGTGGATATCTTTCACAACTTTAGGTGTTAATGTCAAGGAATCTAGATAACCCGAAGCTCTTCTTTACTCTCATTTCATAACCACGGTCATATAAATTATGAGAATCAAATTAAAAGAAAAGATTTTTCAAAAAAAAAAAAAAAATCATGTGTTGAAAACAGCTGCAGTAGCCAAGATGCCAATCTTTATGGTCCTGTATTAGCCAATAACATGCCACATGCAGCAGCCAATAGCATGAATAGTTTCTCACAACATAGTAGTAAACAATAACTCAGAATGATAGTTGCCAAATTGCCTATTACCATATTGTACCATGAATTCGTAAAAATACAACTGAAATTGAAATTACTGGCTAAGAATCTAGATAAAATCTGACTCAAATCAATAGTTAAAATATCAATTTGCAAAACTATAACCCTAAGTAACATAATAATTGAATGGAGATATTATATTCATAGAAAATCATCTTGTCTTTCTTGATGAAAAAAGAAAAATGGTTAACAAAATTTTGGACTTTAGAAACTAGGTTCATGTGCAAATCTTTAAATGAAATAAAAAAGATGAACAGTAAATATATGCGAAATATAAGAGAAAACCAATGGAGCAAAGAAAATGTAATATCAAATGAACACACTTGAATGCCAAGTATATTATCCACATCATACATATAGTTCAAGCCACATATTATCTCGCGAATGACTGTATTGATCCCTGGGCACAAACCACCACAAGTTACTATGCAAGCACACATTTCCTCTGATTTGAAATAGACCTACAAAAAACGCATTAAATAGGCTAATGATCCCATGTCAAGAGTATGATGTTGACTCTGAAAGAAAATATACATTTTCTCGAGGCCCTGCACGCCGGAAATATACTCCTCGGGAACTATCCTTCTGAACAACAATCTAAACAAGACAAATGCAATTAACAAAGAAAGGAAACAGATAAGCCATTACTCCAGTGATAATTTTACCATGGTAGGATCAGAATCAAATAGGATAAATTTATCAGGACAAATTTTAGGGTTCTGTTTTTCTTTGTTTTCTTCTTCTTCGTTTTGGTTACTTACCTTCTGAGCAACTACGTCTCCTGGATGAACAAAAGTTTGCAAGATTAAAGTTTAACGACCATGAAATATAAACTAACCGACCACAATGAAGATATATTGTAATCTAAAGAAAACTTCACCAAAAATAAATGGCCTTCATTGACAATGGCATATGCTTGGCTATTTTGCAAAGGATTTTAGTACGACTAAAAGAAAAAACAAAAAGATACAACTTATGTATAAAAAACAAGAGGTTCGAGGAACTTGAACACTGTCAAAACCTTTAAACCAAGTAAAGAAGCAAAGCATGGTTATCAACAATTGGGCAACAAAATAAATTGTATGTTTGGATGGAACTGCAGAGAAATGATATTGAGAGATAACTAATTGAAGAAGTTAAGTCAAAAGAAAAATTGCAAAGTAAGATTTTAGGTGGCAATATCTCTTGCAATGCACTTCTTAAATCTTCACAAAAGTGAAAGATTTAGGAAGAAATGACTCTAAATATTGATACTTTTCTTATTTAACTACTTTCCAAGATCTTAAATTCATGTTCATGGTTTCGAAAGCAGCTCATATATTTCATAACCAGAACATTCATCTCATTTTTACTCCCAAATCAGTCTTAAATCCAATTACTTTTCAATTCTTTTTTTATAAGGAGATTTCATTGATAGAAGCAGGGAAGGGACTGCTAAGCAACTACTACAAATATGCTATTCTTTTTGTTTCTATTTTCTCTTCATTTCTTTTCTCCCTATATCACCACAATAATTGGAGTAAAAATTCCTAATCATTAGAAGAATTATTTTCTCTACACTAATCCAACTGAAACAATTCCAAACTACGAAACTTGATCAACTTAAATTAAATATTAAAAGTCATGGAAGTTAAAAAAAGAAATAAAATATAATAGCTAAAAAATCTAGTAACTACCGAAAAATCAGGGAGGAAATTAGTCAACTGAGGGACATCATCGAGGACAAACCAGTCATCCGCCGTCTGATCCGAAAACTGAGCTCTGATTGATAGGTTTTTGAGGTAGGAGTTTTGGGACTTGAAATTCACGGAGTGGAGAAATAGAGATTGTGGTTTGAATAGGAACGTTGAAAGAAGCGGAGAGGGAATCGATAAATCCATGGAACAAATTTTCAAAAAAGAAAAATCTAAGATCTTGTTAACAAATAGTAATCGTTAGAAAGGAACCTGAATATTTTATGAGGGGTACTTAAGTCTTTACAATCTCCTTCTTACCGATTTTAAATTTTTTTATTTATTTTTTTTAAATAATTCTAACATATTAGACCATTTAAAAATAAAGTGATTATTGAGGGCATGTTTTTCAAATTAACCCTTGATTGTTTTCTTTGAATTGACACTTTTAAATGATAAGATAGTTTTGTCACAATTTTGCTAGACATAAATATTGCAAGATTATACCGAACCAAATTCTAACATAAAAATGTGGGTAAAATTAGTGAAAGATTGAGTTAAATTCTTATAATCCTATTTGAACAAATTTGCAAAATTTCTTTAGCAAAGAAATATAAATATATAATTGTCAACTAACATATGTTTCTATTAAATTGACAATTGTATGACAAAAGACTCAAAACTTCAATATTATTTAGTTTCTAAAAAAAATTGTAGCCTAATTTTGAACATATGTTTGGTAAGAAATTGGGAAAATGAGTACAAGTATTTACACTTTGCAATTTCATTATGTGGTTTAAAAAAAAAAATCAATTCAATTACTCTTTTTATCTAATAAAAAATAATTTTGTATCAAATGCACATGAAATTGTGCTAATGGGAACCATTTATTTAACCTAAAATTTTCATTACCAAAAACAAATTATTAGAACCATTAAATCTCATGTTCAAATGCTACCTTGCAATTTCCTTCAATATTATTATTATTATTATTATTATTATTATTATTATTATTTAATGCTTTTTTAATTATACATTTTAATCTTGTAATACTATGAATTTAAGAAAAAAGCATAAAAAAAAGGTAAAAGCCTCTTCGTACTTAGACCTGTTTACGGGACGATCGAAATTGGGTCAGATTTGGACAAAAAATTTTGTAATTTGAATTTGTTCGATTAGGCTAGAAATTATTATTTATTTAATAAAAAATATTTTTTATTTAAAATTAATTATAAAATATAAAAATATTTTTTAAATAGTGAAACGAGTTTAGGGCATACCTGATCTAGATCGGACCAAATTTGGCCAAACAAAAATAAAATTTTTCAAACCCAACCTAATCTGTTCCATGGACACCCCTAATCGTACTTGAATCCTGTCGTATTTTATTAATACTAGATAACTTTTGTTTATTTTCTTCTATTAATTTTAATGATATCTAACAAAATTTTACTATTAATTTTTATTAGCCAAATATACAAACTTTTTTTTTAAGCACATCTAAATTTTGAAAACATTGTTAAATTTTGCTTTTAATATTTAAAAAAAAAAAAAAACTAAAAGACAAAACTAGCCCATGTGGAAGGCCCTATGCCCCTATCCATCCAAAATTCTAGATCTGACTATGACCCTTTGATCCCTAATTGCCATAAATGATGGGGTGAAGTCCTCCATATGCAGGTTAGAAAATGACGTTTTTGTCCATGTTATCTAAGCCCACTATCCATAAACAATTAAACATAGTTGTTAGATTTGGTACCCTTGCCTTTGTACTTAAAAAAAATTCAAACCCTTTGTACCAAAATCACCAAAAATGATTAAAAAAAACCATTGTATTGTAAAAAATATATATATTTGATTAAAAAACACAAAATAATATTTCCTTGCAAAATACAATGTTGATAAATAACAATAGGATTTTGTTAACGAGTATTTTTATAATATTTTTTAAAATTAGTTAATATATTATTTATAATAATAAAATTTTATTAATACAATAATTGATAATTTTATTTATTATTTTTAATGTATTAAAAGAAGATATTATTATATATAATCATATATTTTTGTGTTAAATATCATTAATAACTTTTAATAAAATTTAGTTAATGGGCTTGGGCAATAGTCTGTTTAATTATGTAGTAAAATTGATTGGGCCAAAAGATGGAAATGGCAAAAATCTGTCTCCCCTGTTAAGCTGCTTTTGCCCTTTACTACATGTTTTGAAGTTAGCTAAGCCCAACTACTCTTTCCAAATCCTGATGGCCTGATTCTTCTTCAAAATTAGACACACCCATTTTGATTGGATCATGCTTTTTAACATTAAAAAAAAAAAAAAAAAAAAAAGATTGAAGTTTGAGAATAGAAGAAAAAGCTTTAGTTGTTGGGATTCGAATTGCAGATCTATTGGATGTCATTTTTAAAAGTGATTGCATGAATCAAATAAACTAAAAATTGGATTCATGCCTTTTAATATTTTATATCATCAAAATGACAGAATCCAATCCAAGGGGATTTTAAGTAGAGGTAAGCATTCGATCGGTTTGATCGGTTCGGATCTAAAATTTTGAAAATCAATTAAACCGAATTAATTTATAAAATTGATCGAACCGAATCAAAAAATCTCAAAAGTGAACTAACCGAACCGAAATTAATCGATTCGATTAAGTCGGTTTTTCGATTTCACTTTAAAGAGATGGGTTATGGTTTATTTATTTGTTTGAGTTATGGATTATTGGTTGGGTTTAGGGTTTGAATATATTTAAATAAAAATAATATTATTTATTTATTTTTAATTAATTATCGATTTTTTCGGTTCGATTTAAAAATAAAAAATTATAAATAAACCAATTCAATCAAATTAAATAATCAAATAATCTTAAAATCGAATAAACTAAATAAACCGAATTCAATTGGTTTCGATCTATTTATTTTGTTAATCGAAATTTTACTCGCCCCTAATTTTAAGACAACAATTCATGAGAATGAGACAGCAAATTTAGATAAAAAAAAAAAAGCTTAAACAAATGATGTCATTTCAACTTTAAAGTCAAGCTGGTATTTCATTGTTTTTCATGTAATTTCCTATGGGTCTTAAAGGCTAAGATAAAAGAAAGGAAAGTTACCGAACTTATCGGTTGGCTTGAACAAAGGTGAAAAATTATAAGAGAAAAGAAAGGATAAGGCTACTCATTATTTTCTTTAAGATTTTTTTTTGGATAAGTAGATTTCATATATCCAAGAAAGCAGCAATGCTGCTATATGTTACAAAGCTAGCTTAGCCTAGCTAAACAAATCAGAAAACCAATGCCATTAGACAAACATGTCTGCATTTAACCTCCAAGAATTACATAAAAACGTATTAACTGAATCTCTTTTAATCTTCCTAAGATCACTTAACCTGGTCGAGATCATGTCTCTCACTTGCTCAGTGAGGTGCTCCTCCTTTTGCTCAGTTGAGTTGAACAAACGATTGTTTCTTTCCTTCCAAACTAGGTAGATAACTGCGTTCCAAGCTAGCCTCAATATTGTTGTGATTAGAGCTTTACCTCTGAGGTTGACAGAGGCCCATTGAAGCTCTACAGTCCAACATGCAACCTGCCTTTTTAACCTACAAAGTACCATCACTCTCTGCCAAATCTGTTTCGAGTAGGAGCATGTGAAGAATAGATGATCCCTGGTTTCCCTCTCTTGTTTGCACAGCAAACATTTGTCATCCACGACCATTCCCCAGGAAATAAGCCTATGTTTTTCTTTAAGATTTTGCTAAAGAGAGAATATTGAATTTATTTGTATAAAACCTATATTCATATCTTATACTCACTTCCGATAGCAAATAAGAATGGAAGCAGCAAATACCACCGGGTTGGAGACAAAGGATTATATCATGTCTGAAAACTAACAAAAGAAATTTCAGAAGATAAGAATACATAGGGGTCAAGAATCCTTATCCATCACACTAAGATTCAGGCCCCCAATAAAGATAAGATTGCCTAACTTTACTTGCTTTAATTTAATGTCCCCACAAAGTAAAATCATATAAATAGTGATTAAATTTAAACCCTTCAAGGCTATCTCTATCTCTATTTCCATTTTCATTTGGCATATATTTGTATCTACATTTTTTTTATCACATTTTTTTTTCTGTCTGGTTGAAGAGTTAGAAGAAAATGTTGGCTATTTTTCCACAAGGCATTTGCTAACCCTCCTGAGGAGCTGCATAGTCCAGCTTCTCAAAAATCTTCTAAGGCTGCTAAAACTGCCTGAAGAAACCCTAAATGAGTTCCTTTCTCATCACCCTTATAACACTTTTTTCATGAGCTTTGGCAACGCTGCTGTTCTAGCTTATGTTCGTCCTGAAACTCCTTATTTAGTTCATCAAAGGTAAGTTTATATGCAAAATTGCTGATATGAAGATCAATAGTTTACATTACTTACATGATTAATGGCTATGTTGTTTCGACTATTCATTTTTTTTTTAAGTATCCGTATCCGACATCCATGTCCGATGCATATTAGGACATAGGTATGGAGATATGATCCTTCAAGGATCCTCCAAATATATTAAAGAACTTAGAATTAATCAAAAATACCCGTGTCCGACACTCACATCTAAGTCCGAGTAACATAGATCAATGATTTCTTTTGGGGTTAATTTTACAGGTTGTTTTTGTGGATTTGATGATATATACTGCCTCTTCCTGGGGAGCTTGAACAATCTTTGTATGCTGAATAGACAATATGGTCTGTCAAAAGGGAGCAATGTTGCTCCTGACTCTTCATTTTTTTTTGAAGTATTCATGTCCGACACATATTCGGATATGGGTATGAGAATATGACCCTCCAATGATCTTTCAAATACATGAAAAAACTTAAAAAAAAACTTCAACATATCCGTGTTGGATACATCCGTATCCGACTCTCACACCTGAGTCCGAGTAACATAGCTGGTAAGTCATTATTCCAAGTATCAGAATTGACTTGAACTATCAGGAAAATGGAATTTAAACCAAATGGTATCCTTAAAAGTTGTTTGTTAGCTGCTTAACATCTTTGATTTTCCAGGATTCTGATGGTGGGATTAAGCTGTATTGGGGAATTGCAGCTGATGGCTCAGTGGTCATATCTGATGATTTGGAGGTCATCAAAGAAGGCTGTGCCAAATCCTTTGCTCCCTTCCCAACAGGTACTTGACAGGCTCTTTTTTGTGGAGGAATGTATTCTTCAAAATCTAATAAAATGTTCTTCTGAATCTGATATAAATGTAAATTTGTGGGGGGATTTTCAGGATTTATGTTCCACAGTGAAGGAGGCCTGATGAGCTTTGAACATCCAATGAACAAAATCAGGGCAATGCCAAGGATAGACAGTGAAGGAGTGATTTGTGGTGCTAATTTCAAAGTTGATGTTTACACAAGGGTTAACAGCATTCCAAGAGTGGGAAGTGAAACAAATTGGACTCACTGGGATTCACATTAATAAAAAAAAAAAAAAAAAAACACCTTAACAAACAAGGTTGCTATGAAATTTGTTCTCCAAGAGGATCAAAGCTGAAACAAACACTAGGATTTCTTCTGTTTTTTCCCAAGTTCTGGACTTTTTTCTACTTTTCTTGTTATGGATTTTGGTGTTTGTTTATTTCTTTGGGATTGTAAATAATAACCAAATGAGTAAAGATTATTTTATTTTTCTTGTAACTTTTGCCAATTGTCTCTTACATTAAGGGGTAGTTCCTAAAAAATTTAATAATGAAAGAGAGTTCTTGGGCAAACTTATTTCAAATGTCTACTCAAAATCTACATCAATGTGTTTTTAATCCAAACTCTATGCTATCAATTGGGTTTAAATGCAAGTTTCAATTATAGATTTAGCATGGGAATGCCTGCTTTCTTTCTTCAATTCATTAACTGCGTCTGCTTCAGTTGCTTGCCTCATGAAGGGGCAATGTAGCTATTTTACTGATAACTCTAGAAAATATAGTTATTTTATCATCATTTATGTTTTTGAATCGGCTAAGTTCTTGAGGATTTTATTAGGATTTGATTAGTTTTAGATGTTTTTATATTTATTTTAATTATCCATTTTATGTTTAAAATAGTTATTTAGTTGTTATTTATGTGTTTTTATAGGTCCAAGGTGATCTGGAGTTTCGAGGTGCAAAAGGATGAAAAACAGTGCATTCCAATGAGTAGGCAGATTCGACATCCGGAGCTTCTTTCAATAAAAACTTGATCTTAAAGACTTCAAATGAGAAAACTCCCCATTGACTTTTGAAGATGACTTCCATACCTTTCCAACGGTATAAGGCGCGTCAAAATCGGACAAGATTTGCCCAGTCAAAATAGCTTACGAAGTTCGAAAAGGCGACAGAACTTGCAAGCAGCAAACAGTGAGTTGGGGCCGCGGCGTTGGGGAGGCAGACTCGTGAACAGTACCCCGCGAAAAAACGTGAAAAAAGCAAAGAAATCTGACTTTTACCTGGTTCCTTGGGAACGAAGTTATGGACTCCAGGAGGCTTTGGATATTTTAAATAAGGCTTTTTTTAGGTCAAAATAAAGAGGATTGGATACCTAAAAACCTAATTCTCTCTCAAGAAGATAGTAGCCACCAACTTCTCTCAAGAAGACAAGAAGATTTGAAGATTCAAGATTTAAAAATTGACAACTCTTAGTTTTTTTTTTTCTTTCTATTTTCTCTTCTTTATTTTTCTTGTGTAGTTGATGATGGCTAAACTATTTGTATATTTGTTTTTATTAATTATCATGAACTAAATTTCTTTTACTAGGATTTCAATGGAACTCAATACATAGTTTGAATTTACGTTCTCTCTCTAGCTTGATTTAATGGTTTGTTGAGTTGTTTGTTCAATCTTGTTCTTAATGCTTCTAATTGCTTGATCACCAATTAGATTGATTTGTTAACCTAAACCTAAATACAACTAGACATAGGGAGTTTAGTGTTAGACATGGATTGAATGACATATGTTTCATATTCATTTATTAGGATGAATTGATCTGCATGTAGGGTAGAAATATACTTACTTGTCATGTGTAACCATTGTTAGAACTTAAGATTAATGAGTTCTTTTTTAATTCAATTATCATAGACATATAATTAATTGGTTAGGAAGGATATTTTTATAAGATCATCGACAGATGCTGATAAATAAGATAAAACTCTAAGTTAACAACTCAGGTTCATTAGTCAAGTGAAAAGATAGAAAAAGATTCAAGCGAAGTGTTGAGGAAAGTTATATTCCTAAGTTTTTATTTATTAATTGAATTCATATTTATAATTTACTTGCTTTCATATTAGTTTATTTTAATTTTAGTTTTTAATTACCATCTTTATTTAATTGTTTAGATAAGATTAAGTGTGTGAATTTTAATACTTAGCAAATTTAATACTAATTCCTCGTGAGATCGATACTCAACTTTTCATTATATTACTTATCAACAATACGTGCACTTGCGTGATTAAAATCAACAACAATTACTCGAACTAGAATGTAGCTATGTTATTCGAATTTTGATGTGAGTGTCAAATACGAATATGTATTCAACATGAGTATGTTCAATTTTTTTAAAAGTTTTTTCATATATTTGGAGAGTTTTTAGAATGTCATATCTCCATACTCATGTCCGAATATGAGTCGGACACTGATGTCGGACACGAATACTTTAAAAAAAAATAAAGAATCGGAGCAACGTAGCATGGATTCTAGGTATATCCTTTTCTCTTTCTTGAATGATTTGCCCATTTTCATATTGACAATGCCAGAGTAATTTGAGGTTTGCAACCAGCACAAAGTCACCTACATCTACAAAAGAAGAATGCTTACAACAGCAAACCATCTGAATGGCTCAAGATCTACTACACTCATCAATTGGATCAGACCCTTTGCCAATATCAAAGCTCTCCCGCAGGAAAAGATTAAGTGGCAAGCATCTTAAGGCTCTAAATTAGGCCAAGCCAACAAGTTTATCACTAAGCTCCCATATTTTGCGTGCTTTCTCCTCATCACTGGCTTCTGTAGACAACTGGTTCTCGAATGAAGCCGAATTCTTGTTCCAGCTCCAATAAACTCCGGATTTTGTCAAGCTAGGATCGCTCACAACCTACATAGAAGCAATAAAAGTTGTGTTAATGTACAAGACATAAAACAAAACTCATGCGATACACAAGATCATAACTAAGTGTTCACTAATCTTGGTTTTTTGTTTATACCTGAGCAAGTCTTTTTCCAGCTTCCTCTTCAGAGACAAAGCCCTTGGTGATGTACTTTTGGAATGGAGGGAAAAGGAGTCTGAACAAGGGAATGTGCTCCCTGAACAAGCCTGTGGTAGCTATGCAACCCGGGTACAAGGAAGCGAATGTGATGCCGGTTTCCTCATGGAAACGCCTGTGGAATTCTTGCATAGAGAGCATATTGCAGACTTTGCTATCTTTGTATGCCTTGGCACCATCAAATTCACCACCATCAATCATGGTAGAGCTGTTCAGCCCATTTAATCCCCCTGCAAGTCCTCTTAGATCCCCAAGGTTGGCCTTTGGAGGTACATTTCCAGCCAAGGTATTCGTATTTCCTGATTCATTGTACAAAAAAGAAAAACTCCAAGTTAGTACATCAATATCACAATCTTTATAAAATGCTCGTTTTGAATGCATTGGTTGTAATTATATTGTTCCGACTCTTAACTTTTCTTGAAGTGTTCGTGTCCGACACCCGTGTCCGATGCATATCCAGATATGAGTATAGAGACATGACCCTCCAAATACATGAAAAAACTTAGAAAAAATTAAACATATCCATGTCGGACACATACCCGTATCCGATACTCACACCCAAGTCCGAGTAACATAAGGTTGTAAAGTACCTGTAATAGAACCAACAATAATGAGACGCTTCGATGGATAATCAGATTGCTTCAGGTCATCAAGCAATAACCGGGAAAGAAGGAAGTGACCAAGATGGTTAGTTCCCACACTAAGCTCAAATCCTTCAGCAGTGAATGAGGGTTCCTTGGCAGTTGGCTGGTAAACAGCAGCATTGCAAACGAGCACATCAAGAGGCCTGTCTGATCGCTTGTAACTGTCGACAAATTGGCGAACACTGTCCAATGAGGCGAGATCTAAGTGCATAATTGTGTAGTTTTCTTTAGACATGCCAGCAGATTTTGCAGCTCTCTCAGCCTTGAGAAAGTCCCTGCAGGCCATGATAACATGCCATTTCCCAGTTTCAGCCAGGGCCTTAGCTGTGGCTAAACCTAATCCAGAGGAGGCACCAGTGATGATAACACTACCCTTTCTTAGAGTTTTCTTTCCATCCATTGCAGATCTGCTGATTGATGGAGTAGGAGTAGCTGTTGTTTGGGCTCTCACAGCTCCAGTTCTTTGGTTGAATTCCCTCTACAATGAAAAAAAAGAAGGCTCAATTACAGGCAAAAACAGCAGAAACAGCAATGTTGTCCTATTTAAAGAACAAAAACAGCAATACAGCATATCTTCAATTGCTCTGACCCTTGTCTGAGGTATATCCGGATATGGGTATGGGAAATGATCCTCCAAGAACCCAAATACATGAAAATTTTGGGAAAAAATTGAACATACCTGTGTCGGACACATACCCATGTCCCACACTCACGAGTCCAAATAAAATAAAATTGGACTATCAAGAGATATCCACAGTCAACCTCTTAAATCATAATTTCCTTTTAATATGACTGAAGCATGTAACTTCAATGTTTTATTCTTACACAATTTAACAAATAAACATGAGAAAACAATACAAGAGCAAAAACAAAAAAAAAAAAAAAAAAAAAAAAATTGATGGTTTTGTAAACTACCTTGCATCTTAATGCAGAAGAGCTGAAGTCAGCTTTGACATGGTCAGAAAGTGAAACTCCAAAGAGAGTTGAATCCTTGAAAGATGAACTAGGTTTTCCCTGCAAAACAATTAACACCCCCAAAATGTCAAACCCCAAATTAAAAAAGAAAAAAAAAAGAACCATTTCATCAGTACAAAACTAAAAAAACAAACCTCTTTGGGTACAGAGAAAGTAGCTGGAACCAAAGCAGCAGCCTGTAGAGCCATTACCAACTTTGAACCAAAAACTACTCAACCACTTTGAACTGGGTTCTTTAAGACCCTTCAATAAACTCTGCTATGGACTGACCAAATTGAAGCTGAGCATATATAAAGAGGGAAGTGACTCTTATTGTGACAAAAAGAGAGAAATTATTGGAAGGAGAAGATAATTAGCAGGGTAATTTATCTGCCACATCAATTCTATGTAGCCAATGAGACTTTGAGTTTTGGATTTCCTATGATATTTTAACAATATTTTTTCCCCTTAGTATGGGGATATTTTGGTCTTGTCTCCCCAAGGATGTTCCACTTCCTCTAGTTATGGGCTGGTTTATGAGAGGATTGAAAGGAACAAGGAGTGGTCTAGGGAGGGGGTAAAGTGGGCTAGTATGGGTAATGTTGAATTTGAGTTGGGGGTTTTTTGGCAGCCAATGGCTAGAAGTAGAAGGGGATTTTATGACAAATTGGGGTCTTTTGCCCATATGAAGTGATGGGCTTGATTCATGCCCAATTTCCAGTCCTTGATGCTAAACCCCAAACTTTTATTAAAAGAAAATAAACTAAAAAGGAAACAAGGAAAATTTGTGGTATGTTGATAAGATGTTGGCCTTTTAGCTTTAATAATAATCTGAGTTCAATTTTTGATAGCCTACTAAAAAAACAAGAAAATTTGTAGTTTTTACCCTTCTTTAAAGACCACATGTTTCATCTTTTACTGATCTTATTTCAAGTTTCAACCCTTTAGAGTTTACTTTCCCTGGAGCCTACAGCCTATCCTGTGGAGTTAGGCAAACTTGTAGGTTTTTGGGATAAAACCATAAAAAAACTATATCAAATCTCATCACATACAATAAATTTTTTATAAAAATAAATTTAAAACCGATCTTTTCAGGTTTTTTTTTTTCTTCTGAGTTTTTATTGATTTTTTACCGGTTTGAAAAATTCCCGATTTTATGATATGCATTGGACCAAACAAACCATCGATTCCCGTTTCAACCCTCCAGTCCAGTTCGATTTTTTTAACATGTTTGTAGCCAAATGCTGTCATCTTAAGCAAGGGAAATAATAATACAAGCAAAAGAAAAAGAGTTAAAATCTCAACTCCCAAGTGTTGTTGAAGAACATAGGAATTGACTGATGAGAATGTAGTAAAAGAATTTTCATTTTCAATTCATTAGGCTTTCACCTATAATCTTAACTCTACAATTTCCAACATCAGAAATACATCGGAATCTAAATTCATTGTGTAGTTTTTTTTTTTTTTTTTTCCGAACAAATCTATGTTTTCCTCAATGCTCAAGTGTAATGGCTTTCCATTCCCCCACATCCAATGAGCAAAGGCACAAACAAAGAAATGAAACTCACTATTATTACAAATCTCAACCAATCTCTCTCTGTACACAAAGGGGGGGAAATGGACTGTATTGACATATTATCAAGTCATCCCCCCCCCCCCCCCCCACTCCCCACTACCCTAGCCCCATGTTACACGGACTCTTCATTTTTCTTAAAATACCCGTGTCCAACACATATTCGGACATTGGTATGGAAATATGCTCCTCTAAATATACCAATGTCGGACACATACCTGTATCCGACACTCACCCCGAGTCCGGATAACATAACCCCAGCCTTGAGGTTCCCTACCACCATTTTTTGGCCAATCAAATTCGAACCGGCAATCCGAAATTTTGGAAAGTTCTAATCTCACCTCGTAGGCCAGCAGTCACAATCACCAAACCCCAGGCTGACATATTTGGGTTAACCCCAGAGGAGAAGTCCAGACTGGTCCTGGGGCTGCTCCATGTCCTAGTTGCCAGAAGAAGTTTTTCCTCAGGCCATGTAGCTGAGATTCTGTCAAAGAAGTAGCTATTGGTTGCACTAGATATGGTTCCATGGAGAGGGCTATTGGTGCACCCGGATGCGGATAATGAACCCTCGTTTCCGCTATACTCCTCAACAGGTGTAGGAGGATGATTGGCTGTTGAAACTTCATCAATGTTGTCATCAAAACAATTTTGATCATTCAATTCTGCATCTCTTAGTCCCCATGCGTCACCCATGCCTGGCCATGGGATGGCCACTGATACATCTTTACAGTGAAAATGTTCATATGAGCGTGTCACATTGACTCCTTTATTTCTGCTAGGCCTCGATTCTGCTTCGTGTTTCCACACGTAAACATAAGAGTCCTCACTAGCACAGACAACATATTTTCCGTTTGCCGTAACAGTAGCTGAGATTTGGCTGTTTGCGTTCCGAAATCCTGTCACATAATCAACAGCAACTTCTATGGAATCAGCACAATTCCAGAATTTCATGGGGATATATACTATCGGCAACTTTTTCAAGAGCAACCAGGAAAATAAGTAACATGTGAAATTCATATCAACCTCACATAATCAATGTTGATACTATACAGGAAAATTGATAGTAATCATATTACAGCCTTCTGGAAGCAAATCATGACCAATTTCATAGGATATATATGTCTATATGGTATTTTCAAGAAAAGCTACTTGGTAATTCAAGCACAAAATGGATGTGAAAAATCCTCTTGCAACAACTCACATTTTTGAACGAAAGAAGTAGGAGTACACAAAGTGAACTACACCGAGAAGAATGCGAAACTAAAACAAATATCCCCAATTCCACCCCCCCTACTTCCTAGCTCTCAGCCAAAATCACTATCATCTATGGCCACTCCTTCCCAAATCCAACCAACCTCATATTGTATGAATACGAAGCATTACCTTTAAACTTGTGAATTAGATCAGAACCATCAACAACCCGAATTCGTGAATCTGCAGATGTGATGAGTACTTCTGATGAACTTCCAGGTGCAAACTGTTTGAGAAAGTAACCAATAGGGGGAAGAATAAAGTGAACACATGGCCGCAAGAAATATGCAACAGGTTCTAAGTAAGGAAACTCTAATTCGACTAGTGAAAGGATTTATGCCTTCCTTCCATATTTAAACACAGAATTTCAAGCAGCAGGGCCACTGGATTACCTGGAAACCTGTAATTTTCTTTTGATGAGATTTCTTCTTTTTATTCTGCAAATTGATTTGACTTTTTGGTTGTAACTTGTTCTCTGAAAAAGATGCATAAATGCAAATGTTTAAGAAAACTTGTGGCAAATGAACTATACAATAAAGCGTGAGTATGCAGATGCAAGAGAGAGAGAGAGAATTTATAAACTTGTACCAGAAGTATTGTATAAACGGCAGCTTCCTTTGTATGAGCCAACCAGTGCACCCTTCAAAACAATTAAAAGTTTCATGAGCTAAAGACTTATTCATTGTATATTACATAGAATGAACTCGTAATTGACCATTGCCCAAGCCCAACCTGGCCATCAGGTGTATAACAAGCAGCAGTGACCATTTCATGTAGATCATTCCAATCAACGACTTGACGATCAGGAATGCTCCATATGCGAACTTTAGCATCTAGGGATCCACTAATGAAGTATCTATCATCAACTGGATTAAACTGGATGCAAGTTACTGTGTCAAGGCAGATCCACAAGAATAAAGCATGATTAGCAATATATAAACCAATTTCAAGAGACAAGAAAAGATAAATAATATATTTCTTTTATGTTGGATCTCTGAATTACTGATTTCATTGAATCTACACCAAGCACACTTAACCTGAGTGAACTAGGTGCACATTCTAAGCCAGAAAGTTACACTAAAGATTTAGCTACTCAAGAGTCTTTTACGTTTTTAAACTGATACACGGCTTGGTATTACAACTATGAAGACAGAAGTAAATTTCAAATCATTAACGCTTCTATAGGGAAGGGTAACTATTTTATCAAAAATGAAAAAAAAATGAGACTACAATTTAGTAATGTTCTTAAACAGGGCCATTAAGAGGTTAAACTCCAAAGTTAAACAACAAAAGACATGAAACTTACAATTTACTTACCATAATCACTGTGTGAAAATATTCTCAAACAAGTCTTGCTAGTCAAGTCCCAAAGCCTCACTGTTTTGTCCATTGAAGATGAGAGCAATTGCTGAAAAGAACAAACAGAAAAATCTTACCAGAATATCCTGCAGCAATATATTGGTTCATGATTCTAAAAGAGGCTAAGCGGTGATGCTGGAAAAAAAATTCATAAAAGAAAGTTTAACAAACAACCTCTCAAAAAGCTTCAGACAAATATAAAAGGAATACATAGAGGCTTGACCAATTCAGTACATGACTTCTGCATCATTTAAAATTTGAAGGACGTTTAATGCATTCAATTACGGTTACATGCCATTAACATTCAGGAGTGCTTTATAAAAACTTGTGGTGGTAGACCACAAAACATTTCTAATCTTTTAACTCAATATTAAAGATGTGCAAACTCAAGAGTGGTCCTAAGATGATCTCAAAGAGTCCACCAGGTATATTAAGGGTATCACCAGGAACCTTGACCAGAATTGCTGACAAGGAAGAAGGCGTCACAGAAACATCAAAGTCGATAACCAAGACCAAGAGACGGGTTAAGACAATCTCCATTAGAAAGATCAAGCCTCTTGCCAGATAATTCACTCTTTGACCAAATAGAAAGCTGATCTAAGCTAACATGCGAAAGTAAACTTTTCACTACTATTCATGTTGCAGGTGGCAAAATAAACACATATTGAACTCGTTAGATCATTTTCTTCATATGCCAAAGTACAGCTTACTAAAATTGAGTATTTTTACTTGATTGTTTCCGGAAATCAAACCAAGATATATTTATAATTTGACAATGAAGAATAAGATCCACCAATTTCTCTTTGTTGCTTGCCTACCAATTTAGAAGAAATTTACTTCATTTTTGTATTTCATAGATCCTTTGCAGTTCAAGAGGAATATACAATTTTGTCACGTAAAGCATGGAGACAAGTAACGTATTGACCATTTATTTCTTCATAGAACAAAAGGCACTCAAGCAGGATGGCAATAGTTTTTATGTTTTGATGAAATTCACATTTACTTCAATCAGTTATGCCTTTCACATATAATATTTGATTAAGTGCATTGCACACAGGTGCCCAAGTTCTCCATTCTCTTCGTAGTGAAACATTGTTAGAATCAAGATTCCTTCAAAAATCAAGATACAAGGGAAACTAGAAGATGGACTTCTCAGATCAAGCTACTAAATTTCTTCAGTCCCTTCACAAATTTAGTTCTTAGTTCTTACTAAAAATCAATATGCCACCAGAAACTTGATCCAAAAATCCATCTCATAGAGCACAGTTCAGAAGAGAAGAAACAACAATGCATTCCTTTGTCTACCTTGGGCCAGCAGAAAAATATATCATAAATGCTTACTAAGAAAAACCCACAGATCAATTTAACAGTTTAACCAAATGCAAGTAAATAGACAACTACAACGAGTCTGGAGATTTTGTTTTATAAGGCTTCTAAAGGTTAAAAAAGAAAAAGAAAAAAGAAACACTAAATAAAGTTCTTCCCATTAACATTACTGATTGAAAACTTGAAAATCAAACTAATCACTCTATAGTCTATATATTGGTACATGTTTCTCAAAACACCTGAGAGGATTAAAGAATGATAACTAACCTGAGACTTGGACCATGAAAGGTCAAGCACATCATCCAAATGTCCTTGAAAAGAACAAACAGGTTTATCTGAAAGTGCAAAAACAGTCTCTGGCACCACAATGTGGTCCAGACTCAATGACTTCCTGCTTATAGATGACCTTCCTCTTTTCTTCTTCTCAGGATGAAGATCTGCACTTGGGGACGACAAAGTTGGTTCAGGAGATCCATTAGCCAGAAGCAAAAAGTTCAAATTCCCATCTTCGGGTTTTTCCATTAACAACTCCCCTTTCCTCTCTGACTCAACTACCTTCCATACTTGAATTACACAATCTTCGCCTGCACTAGCAAGGTGTTTTCCATCTAAACTGAATTTAATACTCCAAATAGACCCAGTATGAGCTTGTATCTCTTGACTCTTGTAAAGAGCAGTGAGTTCTTTACATTGCTTCCCATACTGCTTTACCCTCACTCTTTCCGGCCCATGATACGAAACATCCTGGCTATCATCCGTGGCGGAACTCGATCTCCTTCCACCCTTCTCCGACGACGTATCCCTCTCATCACTGCTTCGTCTTTCCTTATGACCTTTCACACTACTCGCAACGCTCTTTATACTCTTAAACCAACTCCCTTTCTTCTTCAACTTAGAAACACCTATACCACCACCATTGACATTCAAATCTGTATTATCTTTATTGCCCTCTTCTACATTTTGTCTCCTCATTAACTCTTGAACAATCGGAGAATGCCCGACACAAACCTCGAATTCCTCCATAGTCAACTGTCTCCCTGTCTCAACTTCCTTCAACTTGTTCCACATCCCATCTTCTCTAATCTCATTCACCACAAATTCTTTCCCATTATCAAGATTCTTAATAGTACAAACTTGTTCACTACAATCCATCTCATCCTCCTCCACCACAACAACCTCCCCACCGCCAAATGATTTACTGCTCCGCCCTGTGGGCGGCTTATTACACGTAGATCCATTACTTTCACAGCTTCTTAAGTTAGCAGCCGCGGCATTACTTTGATCACATTCACTATTGGTATTAGTAGTATTTACAAAACATAAACCAACAGAAAGAATCGAAGAAGACGAATTGGAACGAACGGATAAAGGAGAAGAAGGAACAGCAACATCATTACAATCACCATTGCGGCTTGTATCACCATCTGATTTCGATCGTACAATTCCAGAAGAACTACTTCCCTTTTCCCCTCCACGATCTTGCTCTTCCAACTCCTTTTTTACCAACCGATCCGACGAAACCGATCTTCTTCCAAACTCTCCTTCTCTTCCTCCAGCACTACTACCACCACCCATTTCCCGTCCCACACCGACCTCAGTTTCTGACCCGGGTCTTGTTCGGGAAAGACCAGGGTCGCGGCTAAGCCCCATTTCATGGAGCAGCCGGGTTCTTCTTTCAGAAACGGAGGCGGGTTCAGAGATCCAGATGTCGAACTTGGAAACAGCCCTGGGGAATTTAGGGACGGGAAATGGGTGGTGGGCATTGTTGGAACGGGTAATTGGGTCGGAATCCGAGTCAGAAGAAGGAGAAGTTGAGTTAGAACAAGAACATGAATTAGAAGAAGCAATGCGGTCAAGGGATTCGTAAAAATACTCTTCTTCTGCTTCTTCTTCGTTTACTTCAACCACTTCCACTTCTTTTTGTTGTTTATTCTCTTCCTCTACTTGGGTCGAATCGTCTTCGTTTTGGTTGTTGTAGTTGTTGCTACCAATGGGGTTCTTGCTCATGCTTTCTTTATCCCATTTCAATTTAAACATATAATCATAAAAAAACCCAAAAAAAATCTGGGTTCGGATTGGATCAAAGTAAGGAAAGGGAAAATGGTGTTTGGAGGGAAAGAAAAGGAGAGAAAATCAGATCCAAAGGGGAAGGAAATGAAGGAGGGAAAAACAAGTGATGGGTTTGGGAAAGAGGGCGAGAGTTGGGGTTTGGTGATGTCTTTGTGTGGGAGAAATGAAGGGAGATTGATTTGATTTTGTTGGTTTTTGGTTTTTGGGGTTTGGGCATTGAAATATGAAAGGTGAAAGTGGAAAAAAATTGCCAGGTGAAAAAATAAAAGTAATTTTTTATTAAAAAATTATTTTATTCATAAAGTTTAAAAATTTTACTAAAAAGTTAATATAATAAAAAATATTTATCAATTTTTTAATTCAATTAAGAAACTTAAAAATTTTATCAATAAAAAATATTTTTTTAAATATAACTTATATTATATATAAAATATCTTATTGAGTTGATATTATCAATAAAATGATATCAATTCAATTCAAAAAATTACTCAAAAATCAACATAAAATTAAAACAATAAAATAAAATAAATAATGTTTTGATCTTTTGATTTATTTTTATATGCATACAAATTTTTAGAAAACTACCTACTCCTAAAAAGTATCCATATTTAATAAAAAAAAAACTACTAATTTAACTTTTTTTAAAAAAAAAAACCCACAAAGTGTGTTTACCGAATTCTAGTAATAATAATAACTTAATACACGTTCATTTCAAAAGTTATTTTTTTTTTAAAGATAATTACACAAATAATCACCTAATTATTCAAAATTCTTTTAATTACTTAATTATGAAAAAATAATTATTTAATCATTTACGTTACAAACATTTATTTTTTGGTCATCCAATGGTTTAGAAATAAAGTGTACTTTTTTTAAAAAATTTAATTTTTTTAAAAAATTTTATAATATCATTTATCATATCAAATGATGTGACAATATCACGCGACATTTATAGATAATATGACAATGTCACATGATATCTAACAAATGATATGGCATTATCATGTCATCAACTCATTAATCTTAATCGATTGGGTGATTAAAAAATAAATATTTATAATGTGCGTGATTAAATTATTATTTTTTATAATTAAATAAGTTAAATAAAAATTTTCAAATAATTAAGATATGTTATCTATATTTACATATGGCATATGTGAAATTTGTGTATGATAATTAAATATAATAATAGCCATTTAAAACAAAACTTCTCTAATTAGTTATTTTGTTTAATAAAGACTATTAAATTTAAATCAATCAACAATCTTTTCACTTTAATTTTTTTAGAGAGTTAATAGCACCAATGGTCCCCGAACTATAAGACATATTTTATATTGGTCTATTAACTTTAAAACGTATCAAATTGGTCTTTAATTACAAGAATCATAACAAATTGGTCCCTTCCATTAGCTTTTTCGTTATATTTACTGTAGCAATCAGCTTAGTAACACGTGTCACCAGCTGATTGCTCTAACTTGCCTTTTCATTTTTCCTTTTTCTTTATTTATTCTTTGATTTCTTTTTATAAATAAATACAAAGAAAAAATAATTATATTATAAATTAAAATAATTTTTTTAAAAATATAATTAATTTAAAAAGTATGAAATATTTATTTATTTTAATTTTATAAAAAATATTTTTAATTTTTTCGTTTCTTCCCTTTTTTTTGTTGCTTTTCTCTTTTTTATAAATAAATATTAAAAACTAAATAATAATTTACATTATAATTTAAATTAATATTGTAATAATCAAATAATTGAAAAAAATATAAAACTATTTATTTACTATAATTTTATAAAAAAAAATTCACATTTCTTCTTTTTTCTCTTCTTTATAAACAAATACAATATATATATATATAAGTTTATTATATTATATTATATTTTAAATTAAATTAACTTTCTAAAAATTAAATAATTTATAAATATAAAATATTTATTTATATTTATAAGTTTTTTTTATTTTTTATTTTTCCTTTCTTATCTTTTTTCTTTTTCTCTTGTTTGTAAATAAATATAAATAAAAATAAATAAATAATAATTCATACTATAATTTAAATTAATTTTTAAAATATAAAATATTTTATTTACATTAATTTTATAAGAAAAGAGGAAAAAAAGGAAAGAAAAAAGAAAGAAAGAAAAGGAAAATAAAAAAGTAAAAAATATATTTTTAATAAATGAATGTAAATAAATATATTATATTTTATAATTATAAATTATTTAATTTTTACAAAATTTATTTATTTATAAAAAGAAAAAAAGAAAGAAAGAAGAAAAAGTAAAAGTAAAAGTAAAAGTAAAAGAAAAAATATTTTTTATAAAATTAATGTAAATAAATATTTATATTTTATAAATTATTTAATTATTAAGAAATTAATTTAAATTATTATTTATCTTTTGTATTTATTAATTTTTCATTTTCTCATTTTCTTTATTATTCTTTATAAATAAATACAAAAAATAAATAATAATTTAAATTAATTTTTTAATAATTAAATAATTTATAAAATATAAATATTTATTTACATTAATTTTATAAAAAAAATATTTATTTACATTTATTTATTAAAAAATATCAAAGAAAAAATAATAAAGAAATAAAAAAAAAGGAAAAAAATGAAAATAAATGTGGTGTAATCAGCTGGTGACACGTGTCACTAAACTGATTGCTACAGTAAAGGTAACGGAAAAGCTAACGGAAGTGACCAATTTGTTATGATACTTGTAAGTAATGACCAATTTGATACGTTTTGAAGTTTAGAGACCAATATAAAATATGCCCTATAATTTGAGGATCATTGGTGCTATTAACTCTTTATTAGAAGATAACTCAGTTTTTGACTTTTTAAACTATCAAACTTAGTTTTTGGTCATTTATTTGTCGATGATGAAATTAAAATCCAATTTGTAACTCATTCAAAAGGACAAAATAATAAATTTCTAATTCTACATGGGAATTGACTAACCTCCATCTCCATTTATATAATTAAATTAGAAAAAAATAATTTTTTTCTTTCAAAAAAATAAAATAAAACAACCTGTTATTTGGTTAAAACAATCATTTAATGACAAAAGGAAGCCGGCTTAATTGAATAGTTCTAGTAAAAGAATAAATCCAAAGCATTCTAGTCGGAACAAAATTAAATAATAATATTATTCTATCATAAAGAAGAAAAAGAAATTTCCATGTTCAAACAAATGGTAAATGGCACATATTATGTCATTAGCATTTTCTTTTTTGTTCATTTCAAAATGTCATCTATTTATTTGAATAAAACAATAGCTTAATTTGAATGATAGACATTTGCATTCAATAAAAGTCTCTTATAACATGCGGGTCAATTCAAAAGTGGAATAAAGAAAGAAAAAAAAATGTTGAAAAAGGTATCAAATAGATTTATCCAAAGTTCTGGCCACCCACTTGGTCAGAAGGATTCAACTTGATTTAAGTTATATCGAGTTTGGGTATGATATTTTAAATTTGAATCAGTTCAATTTTAATTACTATTTAATTAATAAAAATTATTTTTATTTATAAATTTAATTATAATATAAATATTAATATTAATATAAAATATTTTAAATAATTAAACATGATTTTCAAATCCGACAGCCTGGATCTAGTCTTAAGCAAATAATTTGTTGCTATCTAGACCTGACTCAATCCAACTCGACCCATGGACAGTTCTATCAACCATGGAACATAAAGTTATATCACTCATCCATATTTTAGTTGATTGATGTAGAGAGTTCTTTGGTATAGAAAGAAAGCGTTGCAAATAAGTGAAACGAGATATGCCGGGAGACAATGGAAAGGAAGATTGGAGCAGATCATGAAGTATTGAGCACATCAGCAAGCGGTGGTAAACAAGGTGTAGGGAATAAGGAAATGGCAGTGCAAGACTGGATAAGGTGGAGAAAATGTTGAGAAAGGAATTAGAAATAAGAGAATATTCTCTAGAGTTTGAGATTAAAAGTTTTGCCAAATGTCCAAAATTCCTCAAATGAGTTGTGAAAACTTTTATTTATAGGTCTTAGAACAGGAGTTACAAACATGTGTATTTAATAGGTATAATGAGAAAGATTGACAATTACTAAAATATTAATACTTTATTTGACGAGAGTTTGGATTGTTGTTGGTAATAGTGAATAGTGAACAAGAGTCCACTATTTTTTTCTGAAAGAAAAGAAGAAGCACTAATACTTCAGGAAAAGATTAAGAGGAGACCTCTTAACTATATTTATATCTGATCCACCAAGCCAAATTTTTCAGAACACACCAATTGAAATTAACCTAAAAACCATGTTATATTTCAGGGTTATTTCCGCTTATTCTGCTTCGGTGACGTAACATTAGGTGAAACGTCATTTGTATAATAATTCTCAGTGGAGGTGCTTTCCATGAAGGTGTTGTTCCGTAATGAGTTGTTTCGTGAATGTGTTGTTATGTAAAAATGTTCCATGAAGCTGATGTTCTGAATAAGAGCGGTTTTAAACATAAACTATTTTGAGTAGGAGCTATTTGAATAACAGTTGTTCTGAACAAGAGCTGTTTTGAACATGAGTTTTTCAGTAAATGAACTTTCAGTGAAGCAAACTTCAATGAAACGATTTTATTGTTTGTTTTGGATTGCATTTGCTATTGTATGCAAAAAGTGTAATTTTTTGTAAAATAACTTTATTGATCTCTAAAAAAAGATAATATATTAATAGCCAAAATCAAGTATCTACAATGAGTAAAAATAATAATGTTTTAGTTATATTTAACAAAATGTTGCCATTCTATAATTTTTTTAAGTAATCTTCTTCTATCTATGTTAAGATTTGAATTTGAAACTTTTAAGTATAAATTTTAAGTGTTAATTGATGTGATGTCCTATTTAGGACGTTTTCTTTCTTCTCATTTTTTGAGAAAAAGTATTCGAACTAATTCTTTGAACAAGAAAACATACATTTACTAGTGAACAAAATGCTGAAATGTGAAGAAACTTGATTATTTAAGTTTGAATGCTATTTACATACGATCAGGTCGGATAAGATTATAAATTATAAGATAAAGAAAGGTTAAATATCAATTTTAACCTTCTATCAAAATCATGTTTGCTAAAAATGACTTGTAATAAAAATTACATTAAATGAAAAAATAATTCTTATAATCGAAATTTTAAATAATCGAGTCCTTTTAATATAGCTAAAATAATAAAAAGCCCCTGAATTTTATCATTTTATTTAGATAAACCTCTATACTTTTATAGTTTGATTACATCCAAATAAACCCTTAACCTTTAAGTTGTACTCAAATAAGCCCCTAATCTTTAATTTATACCTAAATAAACCCTTAACATAAATTATACCTGCTCATGGGCCGGACCGCTACCCTGATTTTTTTTTACCTTACCTAGGCCCTGCCCAGATTACTATTAAAAAAAAAGAAATTAAAAAAATATTTTTATATTAATTTTTATAATTTAATTTAATTTAAATAAAAAATTAATTTTTTAATGCATGAACAATGATTAAGGCCGGGCCGATCCGGATCACATAAAATATACTCGACCCAACCCATAATGGGTCGGGCCTACTGAGCCAGAAGGGCAGCTCGGCCTATGAGCAGGTTTAACATAAATCAACATTTCATTTGAAATAAAAAGCTTATTTAGGTGCAATTCAAAAGATAAAAGCTTATTTAGGTACAATAAAAATATAAAAATTTATTTAAAAAAGTGTCATACTTAAAGAGTTTTTTAATATTTTAGTCTTTTAATAATTACCTCATTATTTGAATATAAAATAGTTGCACCAAGGACATGCATTGCATGGTTGAAAAGAGAAGGATTGGGCCTACCGTCATGCCATTGAAAGCCCAAAACATGCCATTTGCCATAAAGAGAACAGCTAAATCTATGCCTACCAACTGTTTGTCTTTAATCCCCACACATGTTGTCCAGCCCACTACTGTTAAGTGAAGGTGACATCCCACAGCTTAAATTCAACCATTTTGGGGACCATTTTATTAATATTTTCTTACCTTTCTCACTCCATCTTCCTTTTCTTTTCTTATTTTTTTTAAAAAAATTTGGGTCTCAAAAATTTCCCTTTTTGCTTTTATGGTAAGCTAACCAGCTAAGATGATGATGTTTTTCAACATGTAGGTGGATTTTTCTGATAGATTCATGTGGTACAAACATTAAGAAGTATGAAAGGTCATTATCTATGCTTTGATAACCCAAAAGAAAAAATAAAACATAGAAATTTGGACTTTTCTCTACCTTAGAGTTTTAAAAAAAAAAACTAAATATCATTTTCAAGAAATATAATTCATTGCATTTTTAGGGGAGTTGTAAATAAATCGGGTTTGAATGAACAGATCTCTGTTAATGTTTGTTTGTTTATTTATGAGTCTGTTTGTATTCGGTTTGTATTCGTTACGAATTTTAAAATTGTGTTCGAGCTCGGTTCGTTTTAAATTGAGTAGGTTTGAGCTCGGTTTGTTTAAATTAAATGAATTTATTTGCGAACATTAAACAAACATCTTCATGAACATATAATCGAACATGTTCGCGAACAATTAAAATATGTTCATGAACAATAAACAAACAAATCTAAATAAATTTAAACAAATAAACAAATAAGTCAAATTTAAAATATCATTAAATATAAAATAATAAAATATAAATATTATTAAATACAAAAGAATAATATTATTAAATTATTAATTAAGTTATTATTAAATATATAATAATAAAATATAAATATTATTAATTATATTATAAATAAAATAAAATAAACATAATAATACTATTATTAATTATATTATATTTGAACAATAAACGAGCTTTAAACGTTCTATTAAATGAGTTTTAAATTATTCATAAACAAGTTTGTTAGTGAATATAAATGAACTGAACATATATTGCTCGAGTTCGATTCGTTTAATAAACGAACATTAAAATCTTGTTCATAATCGTTTATTTAACTTGATAAATGAAAATAAACGAATAAAAATCGAATTGTTCACGAACCGTTCATCAAACGCTCTGTTCATTTACAACCCTATACATTTTATTTGTAAATTTTTGAAGGAGGGAGAAACGATAAATTTAAAATGGATTATATGTCAATAAAAACAATGAAACATGGAATCCAATTAGATAAATTCTTCATTCAATTCAATTTTTTCTTTTTTGAAAATAGAGATTAAATTTTGTGGGAGACCACTTTCAACTACTTCAATTACTCAATATTAGGGTAAATATTTACAAAAATCACAATTCATAATAAAATTTAAAACTTACTACTAATTTGCAATCTCTTTTGGCCATTTTTTCCATGAGAGAATGGCAATGCTAAAGATAAGAGCTTGCTATATTTTGACTATATGGCTGTTTTAGGTCATAAATTTTAGGATCCTAAAGGTATGGGTGGACTAGTCTTAGAGGCCTAAGCATTAGGTTGGGGATTATTTGCTGTAAATAGATTTTTCCCATCTAGTGTTTTTGAGGCAATGTCAAAAGTAGGCCTGCTCATGGGTCGGGTAGCCTGTCCGATCCGACCTGTATTGGGCCTGGTTTGGGCAGGATATTTTTGTTTCAAGCCGGCTCGGAACAGTTTTTTTTATTATAATAATATTATTTTATTTAATTTTAATTATAAAAATATAAAAAAATATTTTTTTAATCGGATGAATAGTGAATTCGAGCCTACCGGGCCAGCCCAGGGCCTGGCCTGGGCAAAGAATATAAAAAAAAATCGGGCCGCAATCCTGCCTATGAGCAGGTCTATTCAAAAGGCATAAATTCATAATTCATACAAATTAGTTTAATATTGTGTGGTTCTAACTTTTTTTTTTTTTTGAAATATCGACTATGAGTATAGAGTTTTGACTCTTTAAATTTATAAAGTATTGACATGTATATATCAAATACATACTCATATTTGATCCTAACTCGAACTTCAAACAATAAAACATTTAGTGATTTATTATATGCATATTGCTTGATTTATGTATTTATATCATTTCAATATTTCTCCACATTTTTTGAACCTTTTTAGTTTTTAATGTCCATAATCAATTGAAGTTCATATTATAAACCTTAATTTTATCAAAGAGCCAAAAAGTAGTCAAACACATTAAAATTTCAAGTGCAATCCGCAAATCATGCATTCTAATTGTTTTCCATCACTTTTTTCTTTTTCTCTTTTCTATGGAAAATGGAATGACTTTTGAAACCTAATTAACAACTTGCAAAATACAATCAAAGATGATTCATTGCCAAAATACTAATAGAAGACTATCATTATCAATACTCATAAGGATTAGATCAATTGGTGAGAAAAGGAGTCCCTATTTTCTTGTCAAAGTTCAATTCTTGTAAAGAGTATTTCAAGAATTAAATCTTAAATGTCACATATAATGATATAAAAGATGCACCCTCAAGATCTATCGAAAAGGGGTTAGATTCAAGTAAAGTTCGAAACATCTTGATTGTATTAAAAAAATGGAGGGTTATCCACATATTCTCTATTTTCTTATCAACCAAAGTTCAATCCTTGTAGAGAGTATTTCGAGAATTAAATCTTAAATGTTACATATTGATATAAAAAGATGCACTCTCAAGATCTACCAAAAAAGGATTAGATTCAAGTAAAGTTCGGAACACCTTAATTGTATTAAAAAAATGAAGAGTTATCTACATATTTCTAATAAATGACCTTGAAAAATGAATCTAACACATCCTAAACATGCTTAGGATTAGGAATACAATAATTTTGTTTTTAGCCTACCTAGCTACCCAAATCCCATTTATTTAACCTAAAGAAAAAGAAAAGCTTTTCAAAGTCTCCAGCAAAAAAGGGCTTTTTCTTATTGTACAGCCAAAAGGGTATAATTACAACTCATTCTTGCACATGAAGTATGAGGACTTGTGCAAGAATTTTATATAATTATCAAAGAGAAGAGAGAAGGGAAGAAACCAAGAAGCTATAAGAAAGAAAAGAGTAGCTGGATTTAGTCTAAATCCACCTCATATAATATGAGAGTAAACCTGATAATATTGGACACGATACGAATACGATAAAATAATAATAATTAAAATACAATACAAAACATGACATGAATATACGAACATGTCAAAATCTATATAACACAAATTATTAACACGTCAAAATTGATACAAATATAAAACATCTTAAACACAATTATAACATAAGAAAATACACAAACATGCTTCGAATACACAAATTGCCACCAAATCAAGCCAAGTATTTCTGCAAAAATAATGTAAGATTATGACAAAGGAAACCATGGGGCTGGTTTTTGTATTATAATTAAGAATGATTTAATTGCATATGCAACAACATAAAAGTCTTAAGTAAGCCAGATGAGTTTATGATGCAGAAAACAAAATAAAAATATCACTATTTCCATAAGTTTTACACCCTTTTTAGTTTACAATTTTTAACATCTGTTACAAATGATTATTTTCAAAGTTTGTTTTTGAGCAGTAGTTGAAAATTTTAATTTTACAAGAAAATTAAGGGATTGTCACATATTTTATTTTTTAATTTTTTTTATTATTTTATACTAAGGATATGAATCATCTTGTTAATTTTGCTTGTAAAGTCTAATAATTTTATTATCAATAGATATGATAATTTCTCTTATTTTTATATCTTAGGTTCTAATTAAATTACAAATTGAAAAGAAACAATAAAAAAAATCAAATTTCATATATGGACAATTATTTTACACATTGACAAATAGAGTTTTTACATTTCAAAAATAAAATTAAAATGCTATGACATGTTCATTTTAACAAGATATATGTCAATTTTTAATTTTGTTATGAAATTTAAAAATAATATAAAAAATGGCTTTAAGTAATAATAATAAAAAAAAAAAAACTCTTAAAAATTGCAAGAGAAGACTAAGCATGGAATAGTGGTAAAAGTGGTAAAAGAAAGTGGATGCCAAGTGGCAAAGTACCCTAAAAATATTCAAATGATATTGGGATTGGAATATTGGATCATCCAATCCCAATCCAAAGCCAAGTAGAAGGTGACATAGATTGTAGCTAAGACCACAAAAATAAAATAAAGGACCGAATCAACCGAAGTCATATCATTGACTTTAATTATATTAATATAATAAAAATTTTGCTAACGAGTTAGGATGTTCGTTAAGATTATTACATATAATAATATTTTTATTCAATATATTAAAAATAATAAATAAAATTATCACTTATTGAATTTAATACAAAATTAAGGACACTCGTTAACAAAACTCATATAATAAATATATATACCTTTTTATATAACGAAACTATCAATGATCAATGTTTGAAAAAATTGGATAGAAATTAAATTGGTGTGACCTTTGAATCATTGTTCAATTTAAAAATTAAATATTAATATATGATTTTAATATTAAAGAAGTATTAAATATAGTCATTAGTTAATAAAAAATGTATTTGGCTTAATGATATAGTTTTTACTAAATGATTAAGAGGTTAAAGATTTAAATCTCATCATTTATAAATATTTTTTTTTGATGAAAAACAATAAAATTAATAGAAAATTGATTTTTTATCAGTTTTAAGTGGTTGAACTGATTTTTCTACCGGTTCACTAATGTACGATTTTTTATATGTACCGAACCGGACAAGAAATCGATTTTCGATTCAACAAGTCTAACCGACAGATCCGATCCTATTTTTTATCACTGTCTCAGACAACACCCTTCATACCCTAAAGCTACAAACTAAAAAGGATTGATATGATAAATAAATTTACTAATTCGTGTACATGTATCGTATTTTATATTTTCATGTTAGTTATGTAAATATAATAGAATATAAATTATTAAATGAAATATAAATAAAATACGTGTATTGAATTTATAATGTAAATCATATTTAAATGTATGATATGATATTTATTATATTATTTTTGTATTTCTTAAACATATTATATTAGTATCATGACAAAGGCTTCATAAAAAAAAAAAAAAAAAAGAAACAGAAAACAGAAAACAAAGCAAAAGCCCCATGAGAAAAGTGATAAACCCCCAATTGCTGGCTGCAACAGCTCTTCCCTCTTGTTTAGCCTTTTTTTTTTATAAGTGTTGAGCAAATCAAAGATGCCTTTTGAGTTTTCAATTCTCATCTTAAAAGCTTGTTGTTGTTTGAAGAATGGTCATCTCAGAATCAGCACATTCCGGTGTTTAGGGTGGTGCAAGGCAAAGGCTTAGCCTTCTTTCTAGGCCTTGTAAAAAGTCTCTGCTTCTGCTTTACCACTTTTCTCAGGCTTATGCTTCAATCTTTGATAGGGTAAAAAAGTTGCATTAATATATACTTACTTTTCTAATAGTTTATATTATTTAGTCTGAAAAAAAAATAAAAAATTTCAAAAAGGAAGTGATAAAAATTGTACATGAAGTAAATAATGTCAATTTCAAAAAAAAAATATATATATATATATTATGGTTAAACCTAATCAATTTTTTTTTGAGTGATTTTAAGAGTGCATTCTCAAAATATTTTGGTACATTTAGAAATTTACTTTTAAAATATTTTTTACGAGAATCGAACTTTAGTTGATAAGAAAATAAATTTCTTCCTTTATCAATTAGACTAACCATTTAAAATAAAAAAAAATTTATATCTCTATTCTGGTTTAATATTTTTCTTAACTAATTATTTCAATGATTGAAAAATATTTGTTGCCGAACTTCGAATTTAATCAAATTGGTTCACGCAATCATTTTTAAGAGATAACATCCAGCAAATTAAGATTCAAATTCTAACATTTGTAATTTTTTTTCTTATCTTCAAACTGCGATATCTTTTATATATATATATATATATATTTGTAGCACAGTTCAAAAAAAATATTATGTCACTATTTAAAAGGATTTTGAGAAGTTTCTAAATTACTATCTGACAAAAAATTGATAAAAATGTAGATCAAAGTTCATGATTTTTCATACCCCACAATAAATTTCAACACCAATAGAAACCACTAGTAAGAACAAAGCATGGCTTGTCATAGGATTTGACAATAGAGCAATCTATTTGAAAACAAATGAAAGAGATGGTCCATATATAATCCACCTTCTATCCATGCCGTCTGATGGGCCATCCACCCCTTTGATTTGTTTTTGCTTAAGAAAGATATATATATATATATATATATATATATATATAGGCAGATTTGAATGGGGTGAAAAAGGTTCTTTATTGCATGGGAGCATGCCAAATGCATAGAATTACATTAAAAAAATAATAGGGCAAAAGGAAAATGACAAACAATCGATGAACTAGAAGAGACATTTGAATTTTTTTTTCCATCATGAGTAATAATGTAATAACACTTATTAGAGTGTAAATGAGTTTGCATACTTGTAAGTAGAGACGTTGATGGGTCAGGTCGGACCGTAATTCGAGTTTTTTTAATAATTTTTATTCAAGTTCGATTCAGGTTAATCCGTAAGTCCGAAATACTATTTAAAAAATATTTAAAAAATTAATTTTATATTAATATATATATTTATAATTAAATTTAAATATAAAAATATTTTTTATTAATAAATAGTAATTCAGATCGGATCGAATTGACAAAATGTATGTCCAGGCCCGACCCTATACGGATCAGACCGGACAGATAGTTTGATCCTTGAACAAGTATTCAATTCGAGAATTACTTGAATTGGTTCGGTAATGCATGAGATTAAAAGTGACTGATGAACATTCGAGGATTTGATTTAATGATCGATAAATGTATTCTTTTTATTTAAAGAGTAGGTTTTGAATTTTTTTTCTTCTCAAATTAAAAAAGAAAGTGATATGTCGTTATTTTGATCACTTAGTACATTGAAAAAGAAATTTTGCTAGATATGAGCTAACTACATCATCTTTTTCACATCTACTATTCAAAAAAAAAAAATTATTCTCTATAATTTTTTTTTTTAAAATTTATTACAACATAAATACCAAAAAAAAAGGTTTATTTATGCATAATAAAATAGTATATGCTATGTATGCATGGATTAATTTCATGAACAATTATTCTCTTCTACTTGAAATAAATATAAATATATGGAAGGGCACTTGCTATTTAGCTCTTATCAATTCACATCCATTTTTTTATAATAACACGTTCAAGGTTGTGCTTTACTAGAACTCTAATAAAAAAATTAATTGATAATTAATGATAATAACAAAATATTTGCTAATTGATAATAAAATAAAATTAATTTAAAATTATTAATTTAATAAATTATAAGGGTATTTAAATAAATCATTTTCGACACTTTTAAAATTCACACTTATATATAATATATATAATATAATAATAAAATATATAGAAGATATTATATTTAGATTCTAGTTTAATTTGGGTTTTAAAGCTTTTTGTCCTCAGTTTAGATATTATAATAATATATTATAGGAATATTATGACTTCTATTAGCTGAAATATTCAACTAATATAATAAAAATAAATATTTTGAGATCATTGCCCACATGATTTTATACATCATCATTGCAGTTTTTAATCAAGAAAAAATTATAATAATTGAAATCTTTAATGTTTTAAAATAGAATCAACTTAACTATATTTTCACATAATGCTGACTGAATAAAAATAAGATAATTTAACCAAAACCATGTTAGTAAGTATTTGGAAAATGAAGAATTAATGGGTTTATTTATGGAAGAATGTGGCAGTTTTAATTGGGGAAATTTTACAATTTTGTATTAGATACCTTTCTATTTATGGTTCGATTTCTATTCACAGAAATGCTATGGTTATTCACAAGTCATTAATTATTTCCTATGTCATTAATTATATATTTATATTCATAGAACAGATTATACCCAATATCTCATTTCATTTGTCAACTTTGACCTAATTCTGATTTTTTTTTTTTTTAATGAAACTTTCATTTGTTTTTCACTAATGTAAAATGAAGCTCATAAGTTCAATTCTATACCCCAAATTATACATGCAAAATTTGATCTTGCTGCTATTTGATGACATGAGGATTGTTTAACCTCTTGATGAATTGGTAATTGTTCATGCCCGATTATGTATGCGAGATTTTTTTAAATATTTGTGACTGTTTGAAATTGAATTTTAATCTTGAAATTAAAAATTCAATATTTTATCTATAGATCACATGACTGTTAATAATTTTTTTTTAACTACGAAAATTCAAATTTAAGATTTTATCTAAATCTTTACTACTCCACCAAACCTTATCATTTGAGATAAGTTGCAATTGGTAATTAATCATGGGTTTTTTTTTTTTCTTCTCAATATAGCATGTTACATGCCAAGCCAAATTAATAAAAAGAAGTGAACTACAAAAACTCTCCACTTGCTTGGATTCAGAAAATTTGGCAAAAAATTGGGTTTGGTTGTAATTCATTTACATTGTTTTTTTCATTGCTAATATGGAATTAAAGAGGCATGCTTTTTGTTTTGTAATGTATGGTTTCCACCAGTATCAATCAAATAATATAATCATAGATTAATTAATTAACAAGCTTAAAAATATTATAATAAATGCAGACATAGCATGTGTCTTGATTCTCAACAGCTTGTTTAAGCTTGAAAAAGGATTTTCTTTTCTCTCCTAAAATAAACATATACAAAAGAAAGAAAATTCAAAATATAACATGCTTTAGCATCTAATTAAAATTATTAAAATTCCCATAATCTCATGCTCAATATTGGGTGTCTTTCAATCATAATGTAGCAATCATGATCTCAATTAATTAAGCTAGTGGGCTTAGTTTAATTCATATTTTCTAGCTATAATCATGACTTTCTAATAGATTTGGTAATTTTGGGTAAATACAAAAATATTATATGAATACAATACGTTTAATAAATATAAAAATAGTATAATAAATATGACATATTATTAGACTTCATAAGTAAGGTTAGTAGAGTGACACGTACCTCTTAAAATATAGTAAAAAATAAAAAAAAATGAGACATATAACAATATCTTAATCCGCTTATAAAAAATTAAAAAAATTTAATCCTCAATATATAAAAAATGAACTCTTACTCTAAAGTTTAAATCCAAATGACAAATTAGTAAATAACCTTTTATATATATCATTATTTTCTTAATTAACTCTCATATCTCTCTCTTCTTTCAATCAATTCTCCCTCAAATCTGTTTTTCTAAATGAGTGGATAGGTTAGACTTAGGGGTGAGCAAAATCCGACTCGACTCGAAAAAACCGAAAAAAATTTTAAATTTCGAATTAAATAGTTCGGTTTATTAGAGTTATTCGGATTTTCGGATCAACTCGACTAAGTAATTTGAGTTATATAGTTTAGCTAGGATTTGATTTATACAACTCGAATAACTCGAAAATCCGAATAAGATATTTCTATACGACGTCGTTTTACTCATTTGAGTTTGATACTAAGCTTGAGTTTTGCGTTTTCCTTATTTCGTCTTCCCTTTTTACTCTTTAGCCCATTTTTGTTGGGTCATTTATTTTTGTTGTTTGTCACCATTTAGTAGAAAAATAAATCCACATGAGCTGTTGACTGCATACTTATTGTTTTAATAATTTATCATTCATTTTTTTCCCTTTGAAATTGACAAGTCTAGATTGAAAGTTTACATTGAATTTTTTGAGTTTCAAAAGAGGAAGGCTATCACTCAATGCTTCATTCAGTTAAAGATTGAAGCTTTTGGTTGATATCATGCACATTACCAAGCTAACTAAACGATGAAATTCAAAAGATAATGAATTCTCTTTTTTTAAAAGTCAATAGTAGGCTATTTATTTAGTATGACAAGTCTTTGATAGTTATATTTATAAGAAAAGATAGAACACAAAAAAAAAAAATATTTGTAATTTCATAGAACTAAATTTCAAAATTATAGATATACATGCATTTACAAGATAACAGTAACATGATCTAGTCAATCAACATTTACAACACCGGACCCCGGTCTCATATGAGCTTACAGTGTCAGAATCTAACAGTCCCTTGCTATCCAGCTTCACCACCACCCTTCATCACAAGAATCCATCGGTTAAGACCCTACTCTCTATTGCCGGAGATCACGCTATCTTCGCTCGCATGGCTGCTTCATCACATAAGAGAGAGCTTCATCGACTCCACTTTTTTTATTTCGCTCCCTACTCTCGGTTACGAAGAGGGCGGAATAGAGCTAATTGCAACTGATTCTATAGCTGCCGATCCACCAGGAAATGTTGCTTTGCCTTCTTAGCTTGGAAAAGATTTTCTATTTCGAATTCGAGTTGTTCAGTCAGTGTAAGGCACCCAGTGATGCTAGGCTAGGGCCGTTAAGAGCACTTTTCTGGTTCGTGATGCACCGGTTCCACCTTACTTAGTTTGGTATAGGGGATAGACAAGAGAAGAGAATAGCTTTGATACGACCTGCCAGTCAATGGAAATCTATTCCATGAACCCAAGTCCCGGCCCAAGCTTTCTACTCTGAATGCCTCTGCTCTACATCTATCTATTCTCTAGGACCCAAACTCTTACATTTTAACTCGAATAAATTATTCGATTCGATTCGATTCGATTCGACTCGAATTTGTTTTAACTCGACTCGATTCGCTAAAATTTTAAATTGAGTTTGGTTGACAAAATAGGACTCGTCAACTCGACTAATCCGAATTTTTTCACTCGACTCGACTCAATCGAACGCTCACCCCTAGTTAGACTAGAGTTGGCTGGTCCATTAAGTTCTTGTCTTTGTTGGGCTTAGTACTCACTTTCTAGCAGACATGCTCATGATCGAGCAATCCGTCTGGTCCGATAAGCTCGACCCGCATTATATCAGGTTTAGGTAAGAAATTTAGTAATTCGGGTTGACCCGCTTCGAATCACTATTTATATAATAAAAAATATTTTTATTTAAATTCAATTATAAAAATATATTAATATTAATATAAAAATGATTTTTAATTTTTTTTATTTTTTAAATAGTGAATTGGGTCGGCGAGCTAGCCTGAGCCCGTCCAGAGCTGGGCCTAGATAAGAAGAATTAAAAATTTTCGGACCGCGACCCTGCCTAGCACATGAGCAGGTCTACTTCCTAGTTCCCTCCCATAATTTGTTTTTTTGTGGATAGCCACACAAGCATTACTACACTCTTAAATACAATATGAAAAGAAAATATTTCCGCATTTGATTCAATAATAATGTATATTTTTCGCTCAAGAAATAAGTTCGGATTTTAAAAAAAAAAAGTACAAATGTAAAAAGTACAAAATAAAAATTAAAGAATACCAAATTTTTTTTTCCCATAGTAATAATTCTCCTTACTTGATTTGAATAGCATGAAGTTTTTGGTTTGGAGCTCCTATATGTTAATAGCTTCTTTTTCTTCTTTCCTTTATTATGCAACTATCCCATCTATAATTTTGAATGCCATTTGAATTATTGATTGAAAATTTGTTTGTCAATTACAATAGAACATGTTTTAGACAGGACAATTGTGTTGAAAAAAAGTACTACAAAAATAAAAATTGGAAAAAAACAATTGATATTATTCTCAAAAATGAAATATCTTTGAATTGTAAAATAATTGGTTAATAAGATAAAATTTCACTTGTGTGTTCTTTAAATTATCACGAAAATAATTATTTATATTTTCATTGAAAAGATCACAAATATATAAAGACAAAATGTACCGTATCTCGCAGAATGCATCAACAATTACGAGAGAATAACCAACCCTACACTGTAGAGAAACAATAATAATAGAGAAGAAAACAACAAAAAAAGAAATTAAGATACAAAATTTTACGAGATTCGGTTAATTATGTTTAAGTTCACGAAGTTGCTGAGATTTTTAATATTTTTTTAAAAAAAATAATACATGTGCGACAATTATTACAAGTTTTTTAACCAAAGCTACTAAACCCTAAAAATATTCCTAAAACAAAGCTAAAAAACCCAAAAATATCAAGGTTAAAGAAAAGGATTGAAGGTCAAACCATTAGATTTTTGTTTTTTAGTTTAATCAGTTGAACCGATCGGATTACTTAGACAAAATTTTAAATATTTTAAAAATAATTTTAATATTAAATAAATATTAAATATAGTAAATAACTAATAAAAATGTGTATTTGACTTAATGGTATGATCTTTAATATATAACTAAGAGATTAAAATTTTAAATCTCATCAATTACAAAAAAAAAAAAATTTAAAAATATATTTATCAAACCGATTTTTACTGTTTCTTATTATATTTTTTACAGGTTAATTAAATCAGCTTTCTACCAATTCAGTTAATACCTAATTTTTTAACCCATGAAAAGTACATTTCAAATTCATAACATTTTTTTATTTCGTCGAGTTATCAATACGGATTATCCACGTAAACAGAAAAAACCAAAATATCCGTAGAAAAACCCAGCATATAGTACTACAAAAAGAAGGTCTAGGCATGCAGCTAAGGTTTAACTCCTAACTGTAGGTAGTTTTCTTCGATAAAGAGAGTTCATTAGAACGTGGAAGGTAGAAGGTTGTGGGACATTTCAAACTCAAAAAAATTTGCAAACTTTGTTTAATTTATAGACTTGCATATGTGCACTGTAAAAATGTACAGTTAATTGCAAAGATAAAGAAGAGGATTATATCGGTGAACGTAGCATTTTTATTTTGATATTGATACGTATTGATATCGATGTGTTTCGAACTATCGTTTTGGTTTACCGATATTTTTCAAATATTTTTTCATATATCTATATATAGTCTATTTTCAAATTTTTTAATAAAATATATATTATATACACATGCAAATATACATCCATTACATGCACATATATATTTTTATGCAAATATAAAATTTAAATATATAATATCTAAAATTTTAAACATCAAGTAAAATAAATATAAAAAAATATATAAAAAATATGATTAATTATATTCAATAGCTTAATTTAATGAACATATTTTATTTTTAAATGTAATTATGAAAAAAATAAAAATGATCATGACACAAAAAAAATATTGAAATTGGTTTAAAAAGTCAAATAAGTGATTTTTTTTTATAAAAAAAAAATTTAAAAAATCAAAATCTTGTATAACTGGTACGGGCTGGTAGGGGCCGGTACGTACCGATACTGACCGATATTGACCGGTATAAATCGGTATAAATCGATACAACCAGTACAGGTCAATAAAAAATCGAAATGGTACGAAACTAATACCGTTTCTGTTTACCTTCCGTCTTATAAAAAAAAAAATTGCTTAGGAGCATCTAAGTATTAACCAGTAGAGTTCATCACTTTCTTGCTAGACAAAGAATAGTGAGAGAGGTTGAAACTGGATCAGAGTCCACAACATCAATTCAGTAAATGTTTATGGAAAATCTTAAGTATATTGTAGTTCCTGATTTCCTAAACCATTTGGTTATTAAACTTTATTTTTAAACATGAATTCTGATAATAGACAAAAAAGGTGAAGACTTATCTGCTTTTTTAGGAAGCTGGAATCTGATATTCCTTAGAGAAGGTGAGTGGGATTTAAATTGCGGTCGTCAACATGTTTTTGGTGCGTCGTATTTATTATGGTTGCGGACATAATGAATGCTACCATAATCAATTGCTATAAATATTGGCAATGAATATCAACGACGGAAGAAATTGAAACTGCAAAATAACGATCGTAACGTCGCGTTACGGTCGTTATTTAAATCTTTGATGGCGAATTAATTTTCATTGAGTCTTTGGAATGAGAATACATCATTTTTTTTTTATTGTCAGATATTAATCTTTCTATCCCCAAAAATGGATTCTAAAACAACTTACTTTCTCTATGTCACATTATTATCTTACCAAGCTTGTTATGGTTGAAAACGGAAAATAATTGAGGGGCCATTCTTGAAAACTCCACGTGGTTAAAACTATGCTCTCCAAATATAGTGGCTTGGATCAGGATTCAGAAACTAGATGTGGGGGAAATGAATAGTCTCTTAGATTTCAATTCTAACATCTTGCCGAAGGAGAGTTTTATATATGCGGTTTTTGTTTTTCGTATAAAGGAGATTGTAGTATGAAGATAAAAAAATTGCAAAAATTGCAAAAATTCGAAACTCTTTTTTAAGGATGATTGCATGAACCAATTGAGATAAGTTACGGATTTAGAGTTTTATGCATTTTGAATGAAATTGAAAACAGTCCAAAGTAGCTCAAAATCCAGTTTAGTTTTCCGAAATGCCCATTCCATTTATCAGTCAAGAACTCGAATCTGGTTAACAGATCACCCATGCCGCAAGTCTCGAAGAGGGCTAACAGTGATACTTACAAATCACTCATCAAGTGGGATTGTTAGCTAGTGAGACTCGAATCCGAGTGTTTGTCAAAATGCTAATGAATAATCAACCCATTGAAACAATCCACGTTGGCATTTTTATTTTGTTTTTGAATTATGATTATGACCCCATTCCATGACCTTTTTCAAGCATACATCTTTCTGTTATATCATTTGAGGGATTGTCTGAAAACTTTGACAAAACTAAAACCATCAAATTTTGTATCTGTAGTACAATGATAACCAATTACTGGTCAATTATGGCATGCCTAGCAGATGTTAGAACAGCAAAATATGGTCAGAAATTTAAGTGGAAAAATATTCAATGCTGGAAGAGTAAAAGTAAAAACAGAAGGGGATAGATTTTCATTGTTGATTTCCCCCCCCCCCTTTTTTTTTCTTTGAATTGAAAACAAAGGATGTCTCTATCAAAGCTGACAGATTAAGAACAGTTACTAAATGGTCTTTCGGAAACAGCCTCTGCTGTCTGATTTAAAACCATGAAGCTTTCATGGTTGTTCGATAATGGCTGAAACAGATAGAACATGCTACCGCAATATCAGGGTTTGGTGATTGCCTTATCACTTTGTGCCATCTTTGGTTGCAATTCAAACGTCACAAGTTTACTTGTTCAAGTTGGATTCTTCGTATTAAGAAAAGAAACAATTAAGAATATTTGATTCAGTGATCGATATATGTATCTTTTACTCGAAAGAGTCAAATTCTAGCAATTCAAGCGTCACAAGTTTACTTGTGCAAGTTGGATTCTTCGTATTAAGGAAATAAACAATTAAAAATATTTGATTCAGTGATCGATATATGTATCTATTACTCGAAAGAGTTAAATTCGAATCTCCGTACTCCAAATAAAATGAGTATATATGTGATATGAACAAATTAAGCCTATATTTCTTGCATAAGGAAATTTTGTACATTCCATTGATTTTAAAACTGCAAATAGTGAACGATATATATATACATTTGATTATTTATTAAATTAATTATCTTATCTTTAATTAATAATTTTATAATTAAATTAAAATATATTTTTATTTATTTCTTTATTAATATTAAAGTTTTTAATTATTAAAATAAACTTTCTTTAATTGATAAATTTTTAAAGTTTAAATATTGACTAATTATTATCTATTTGTTTCCTTATTAACCTAAGACTTGAATTATAAAGTAAGAATTAACTTTTGTTTTTACTTTCTATCTAATTAGTTGCATGAACTTCAATCAAAGACTTCAATTTTTTTTTTTTTATAAAAAAGGTCACTGTTTTTCTTAGCAATTAACATAAAAGATAAACATTAATTAAATTAGAAATCAATATTTTGAAGATTTTAATATTGTTATGTGCAAGATAAATTCAAATTGACCATCTAAAATAAAAGCATAAAATAAACAATTTTTTGAAATTTTTTATAAGACATCCAATTTTAAAACAATTAAAAACGCAGCTAAATTTAGAAAAAAACGTTGCTGAAACACTCTTTTGCTGTAGTGTGATAAAAAGAAAAAAAATATAATATGAATTCTATGACTTATAATTTTATAATAATATTGGTTAAAATTGTATAAATTATAACTTATAGTTATAGTAATTATTATTTTAGTTCCAATTATTAGGGTTCAATTTCTAGCAACCTCAAATACCAAAATAAAGTATTATATATTATGAATGATTTATAATTCTATAGTATTAGTGAAAACAATGATAACATGAATTATAATATATTAGTGAAAAATGATAGCAACTAAAAAAAATTATAGTATGAATTTTATGACTTATAATTTTAGAACAATATGAATTATAAATTATGACTTATAATTTTATAGATTAAAGTATGAATCCAAACAAAAAGTTACAGAATTCATATGACTTATAATTTTATAATGATAAGGGTTCAGATAATAGATTATATATATATATATATATATATATATATATAAGTGTTCATCAAATTCTGAAGTTTTAAAAAAAAAGGTTAAAATGAAGTTTAGTTTTGAGATATATATAAAAATATAATTTTGATAGTTGTTTAAGGTCTTTAATATCTTGTTAATTTTAAAATTATTATATTTCATTTTTCAACAAAAGTAATAATGAACCAAAGTAAATTGAGAAAAGTATTCAACATTAAAAAAACTACATAAAAATAATTATATATATATATATTTTTTGTATTTGAAGATTTAGGAATTGAATTTGGTCACTGAAACTAAAAGTTTAGTATTCTACCAATAGGTTGCACATCTGTTGGCATAAAAATAATTATTTGATTTAAGAGGAGGTATATCCTTAAGTGTATGTGTGTTATGCATACTCTTGTTGTAATTTATAAGTAAAATTTATATATTTAGTGATTTTTATGAGATCAAGATTCGATATTAAAAATAACTTTAATAAATCACTTATAAATATATAAATAAACTTAATTGATTATTATTTTTTTTGGGAATATAATTGGGGGTATCCTAGACTTTACCTAGGCTTAATACCTCTTTTGGGATTCATGAATTAAATAATAAAATATTGTAATTTGTTGGTATGACTAAAATAATATTCTTTTACTTTCAATTAGTTGTGTTTAAATATTTAATAATAAATTAAAATGAATTTCGTATCTATTTATGTCTTAATTTTTTCATATATATATATATATATATATTTAAGATGTAATTATAAATTAATTACAAGGGCTATTATTAATTAAGGTTGTCATATTTTTCTTCTCTTTTGAGTAGCAAAAATTGCATCACTCCTCAAGAACATGGTGTTGGTGAGATGGTGGTAAATACACATTCTAGAAAGCTATAAGTACTGATGAACTGAGGTTGGAAAAATACAACATCTAAAACAGGTGTTTCAAGTCGGGCTGTGCTTGGTGCTCGACCACCAAGGCGCGACTGGTGCCGATGATGTTCGAGCATATCATGAAGCTTTGTCTGACTAATTTTCATAAACAAGAGTTTAATTAAGTGAAATTTGGAGTGAATACTGAATAGTTAGGTTTAAGTACTCACATAGTACTGTAGTGAAAAGAGTAATTTAATTCATGTACTGTAAAAATAAGTAATTTAGTCTCTGTATATTTGAAATAGGTGCAAATAAGTAAAATTGATAACGATGTCAATGAAAAACCGTTAAAATGCTGACGTGGACTCGTAAAATCTAACATAATTAACGACTTGGAATAAAATATGACTTGGAATATATCTAAATCTGTTAGATTTTACGAGTTCAAGTCAGCATTTTAACGGTTTTTCATTGACATCGTTATCAATTTTACTTATTTGCACCTATTTAAATTGTACAGGGACTAAATTACTCATTTTTATAGTACAAAGATTAAATTACTTTTTTCACTACAGTACATGGACTATGTGGGTACTTAAACCGAATAGTTAGGCTATGATCACCTTAAAAATTTGCAATTACACTACTATAAAAGCATTGTTGGAAGAAATTGCTCGAACTAAGGAACACTGCATTCACCCTATCCTTTGTCAAGCAGCACAATGGTGAGATTGTTTGGTTAAATTGTGCTCAATGTATTGTGCAGCTCGAACTTGGGATACAATCCGGCATGCCATTATTGTTTGGATGGTTATTCTTGATAGGCTTCCTACCGAGCAAAAGAGGGTCTTTGTGATCTTTTTTTTTTTATAAAGAAATGGAGTCTAGAAACCACGTACATTTTACTTGTGAATTCATTAAGCAAGTTTAGCAGCAAATTCTCCAACTTCCTGGCATTCAAAAACAAGTTGGAGAATAGTTCAAAAAATTCAGATGGATACAAACAGAGACTTAAAGGGAAAAGCTCTAAATTGCAGTAATGCTTAGACTTGCATTGACTATGGAGTGCCTATCTTTGTTTCAGTCACAGTCAGGCTGCTTCCTATATCTTTAAATTGGGCCTGGAAGGTATAAATTGAGAAGAAAGGGTCCTTCAAATTGGCTTGGGTTTAGTTGTTTAGAAATACATCACTGACATTTCATGTCGAATTGGAAAATAATTTTTGTTATTGATACCGCCGTTATTTTACGATTTCGGTTTTTTCGTTATCAATATTTATTGAAAATCGACTTTATGCAACAGCCATAATGATAAAAAACACGTCCAATATCGAAATTTAAATCTTATAAAAAAAACTTCAAAGAATTTTACAGTAACTTGGAATGGGGAAAAAAGGAAATAAAAAAAATTATGAATTTGACACAAAATACAATCTATCGCCTTCTATATCGAACTCTTATCACATGAAATTCAATTCAAAAACAGACAATGGAGTAAGCAAATTGATGGCATAGACTAGGAGTCGAGGTAAATCCCATTTTCAGCCATGTTTATTTGTAGGTTCCCAAGCCAACACCGGTCTCTCCGCCGTAAGCCTGGAAGCTGTTCTCCCTGGCACTGGAATAGCAAATATAGTACAACTTATTGGCTATGGCAGTTAAGAAAATGAAAGCTGCCCCAGCACCAAAAACTCCCTTCCTCACAGTTTCACAAGAAGGAGGCTTCTCGCTGAAAATGGTCCGGTATTTAGTATGGTAGCCATTTCTCACTGATCCGGCCAGCAAGCATATCTCAGCAATTAGGAAAAACAACCTGTCACAGGCAATTTCATGAATCAGATGAACAACCAAATCCAGAAAATTAGAATAAAATGTTGAGATCACTGGAATTTGAAAGGAACAATCAATAGGTTTTTTATTTTTTATTTTTTACAATAGGGGTCTTTTGGACTGTTCAAACGGTCTGTTCGATTAATAACCAAATCAAAATACCATTAATCGAAATAACTGATTTTGTATTTATCTTAACCGTTAACCGAATCGAATTTGGAAAAATATAAAATAACCAAATCGAAATCATTTCGGTTAATTCGGTCGGTTAACCGAATTAACCGAATTTTAATTGTTCTACATCAATAGGTTAAAATTACATTTTAAAATCTTAAAATTTTAATTTTTATAATTCAAATAAGTATAATCATCCAACAAATATTCAAATGTCAAATGTAAGTAAAAGGTACATCTATCATAAGTAAAAAACTTCAACAATATAAAACTTAAAACATCTAATAAGAATTAAAAATATCATATTATCTATATATATTTCGGGTAATTCAATTATTTCGGTTATTTTCGAATTTCGAACCGAATTAATCGATAATCGAAATTTTTAAAATTTTTCTACAAATAACCGTACCGAATTTTTTTTGGTTAACCGATTAACCGAACCTAATTCGATTTCGGTCGGTTAATTCGGTTAAAACCGAATAAGAACACCCTTAGGGGTCAAAGTCTGAGGATAAGGGAGGGGATTACAGATACTAAAATTTGAACTCCAAACCTGTTGGATGTCACCTTAAAGATAACTGCATGAATTAACTGAGCTAATCCCGAGTTCAGCAACAATCAATAGTTACTATGGTGAAATTGTCACATACCAACAGACTATGAAAAGGATAACTGCGCAAGACCTTGAACCACTAGGGTTTAAAGCCTTTCCACAGCAGAAGCATCGGCTTGCAACCATTATAAGGGCTTGACTGGCCATAAGGAACAAAAATGCACCAACACCATAGCCTGTTGCTATGTCTGAATCATAGACACAATAGTTATAATTAACTTCTCTATCCTGGACAATCTTGGCCTGCACAAAGATACAATTACACCATAAAATTAGTTGTTTTGGATTAGCAATCTCTTTCCCCCTAAACAGAATTAACAATCCTTCTCAATAAACACACACACCAAAAAAAAAAATACACTCAAAGTAGTCAGTACCATATCGATGACGTACCATTTTTGTTTTAGTATTGGTACGTATCAGTATCGGTATGTTTTGACGTATTGTTTCGGGTTTAACGATATTTTTTAATATTTTATTTATAAAAAATATACCTACATTATATACATATTTATATGTTTATATGCAAATATAAATTTTAAATATTATAAAGAGATAATTTTCAAAATTTTCAAACCTTAAATAAATGAAATAAATATTAAAATATTAAAAAATGTATAATAAATTATTTTTTAATAGTCTGAACATATATTATTTTTAGATGAAATTATGAAAAAAATAAAAATTATCACAACCTCCACCCAGATGCCAAGTTGGTTGGTCAAAGGAACCCAGAAAATCCATATTCCCATTGCCCATTGCCAAGAAGAAAAGACAATATCAGGCACAAAGTAATTGCTTTCCAAGTGTTCTTGGTTTTGAAAGTAGTTTAATCTTTTGACTACTGTATTATATTTATGGAAAAACTCATGTATTTATGATTTTAATAATTGAACTTGTCACCATGTTTGAAGATCACCCATTAAACTTCATATTATACTATTCAGAAGGGTCCAGAAATGATTTCCATTTCATATCATCTCTAATTAATTTAGACTAATTCAACTATTGGGATGAAAACAATAGCAAGATCTTGATGCTTGGTTCTTAACACCAGCACCAAGTAGAAAAATGCTGCTTTGCTATGTTATCAACTACAAACATTGAACGCCTAGTTAGTTCAGGTTTTCAGCATATTGGTGTTTGAATCAAGGTAGTCAGTACCATACCAGTGGGCGTACCGTTTTTGTTCTGGTACTGATAAGTACCGGTATCGGTGTGTTTCGGCGTACCGTTTCAGGTTTATTGGTATTTTTCAAATATTTTTTCATATATCTATATGTATATTCTATTTTCAAGTTTTTTAATAATAATAATATATATATATATATATATATATACACATGCAACTATACATTCATTACATGCATATATATATTTTTATGCACATATAAATTTTAAATATTTAATATCTAAAATTTTTAAACATCAAATAGGTAAAATAAATATTAAAATATTAAAAAATATAGTAAATTATTATTAATTATGTTCAATAGCCTAATTTAATGAATATATTTTATTTTTAAATGTAATTATGAAAAAAATAAAAAATGATCATGACACAAAAAATATTAAAATTGATTTAAAAAATCAAATAAGTGAATTTAAAAAAAAAAAAATTAAAAATCTTGCACCAACCGGTACGGACCGGTACATACCGGTACTGACCGGTAAGATCGGTACAAGCCGGTACGACCGGTACGGGCCGATACCAAAACCGGAACGGAACTAAAGGTTGCCTGTACCGTTTAGTTAAAAACTGGGACGTACCGGCTGGTACCACCGGTACCAGAACGGTATCGACCACCATGGTTCGAATCCCAATATCTGCAACCTTTTCCCATATTCTCAAATTTTCAGGCTACGATTTCTTTTGTACCAAAAAAAAAAAAAACCACAAACATTGACTAGGAACCTATGTTGCTCCGACTCTTTATTTTTCTTGAAGTATCTGTATCCGACACCCGTGTCCAACGTATATTGGACATGGGTATGGGATATGACCCTCTAAATATATGAAAAAACTTAGAAAAACTGAACATACCATTTATCCGACACTCCCACCTGAGTCCGAATAGCATAGCTAGGAACCATCATAATATCAGGTGCTACTTGCTCTGCTCACAAAATATTGCTCCCAAAAGACAAATCAGATTTGCTTCTAAATCTACCAAAGATAAGTTCTTTCACTAGATCCACAACCACAATCCCCATAACATCTCTCAGGTTGAAGTAGTGTTGAGAGAGAGAAAAAAGAAACACAGAGATCTACCATTTTAATAAAAATTCATCTTAGATCTGGTAAGTTTATACACAATTGAGAACTGTAACTGACAAAATCATATTTTTCCTGCTATTTGATTGCTGAAAGTAGAATAATAGGAAAGAAAAGAAAAAAAAAAGAATTCAAGCTTGAATACTATGTGATCAAACTACCCTTATTGACCAAGATCAAGTCATTTCCTTTCTTTCTTAGCCTAAAGAGAAATAAGAACAAGGGAATTTCTTTTCTTTCTCTACAATTTCTATAAGCAACAAAATCAGCAGATTTACATTTATAGCTAACAATTCAGCAACATAAACAATTAAACATTTGCCAATGTACTTCAAATATTTCTTCCTTAGCCAAAAACCAGAAAAAAGAAAGTTTCTTTTCTTTTCTACATTAATAAATGATAACAGCAATTTCATATATACAGCGAAATAACCCAGAAAACTGAATCAAGATTTACCACTGTTTTTCGAACAAAAAGATTCACTTTCTTTCATTTTCCAGCAAGAAAGTAGAAAACTTTCAATAACCCAGAAATCATATGAGCTTATATAATCCAAAAAAATGCATAAAAAAAGTAAGGTGGGAAAGTAAACTCACAGTGCTTCTTCTTTGTTCAGCTGCAACAGCTAAACCAAAAGCAATGAGATCAAGAACAAAGACAGCAATCAAAAGAAGCTTAGAAGCCATGGATATATGGAGCTAGCTTCAATAACAAAACAAGATCTAGCTCTCCCTTTCTCTGTTTTCTGGCTTCTTCCTTTTTCTCTCTTTGGTTTACTCTTTCTCCCTCAAACTCTCTAAATATACAAAAATCACTATCAGTATTTAAGAAGCAAGGCAAATGATTAAAATGAAGAAAAATAAACTAGAAAAACGTATAGTTTTTTTAGAATGTAATTTTCAGAAGAAAATGACACCTCATCTTAGCTTGAAAATGGGGTTTTCACCTTCTTTTTCAAAAAACAATCTTTAAAACATAGAATAGGTTGAAGCATTTGCTTTGGTAGGATTAAAATTTTTAAAGCCGTGTTGAACCGAGAACGGGTGACATTGTCAATATACACATGTATATTGAACCAGGTGTAATAAAAAGTTAATAAATTAAAAAAAAAAATTTGATAAATCATTGAAGGGGATTAAGACTTGAAGCAATTTTTTTTTTTTTTAAAGAGAAGTTAGCTAAAAGGGTAATTTGTGTATATTGAAAAGTTAAGGTACAAGAGCTTAAAGCACAAGGTACAAGGTTATCGAAGGAGATGCTTGTTTGGAAAGTGAATTTAGTTGGAAGGCAGGTTCTTCATGAAAAGAAAAAACCACGTTATAATCGTATTTAAATTATTATATATTTATATCAATTTTGGTATATTTATATATTTGTATTAACTTTTTGTATTCTTTCGTGTTTAGTTGGAAGGCAGGTTCTTTATGAAAAGAAAGAAACATATTTTAATCGTATTTAGAGTATTATATATTTATATCAATTTTGATATATTTATATATTCGTGTTAAATTTTTGTATTCTTTCGTGTTTTAAATATTTGTTTTGCGTCGTGTTGAAAATTATAATGTCTAGTGTGATTCCAATATGAATTTTTATTTTAACATTTTTGTCTTCTCAATTTATAATTGAGATGATAGTAAAACTTTTTTAAAAAATTTATTTAATTTTTAATCTTTAATTTAAAATCATTTTTTTCACTTGATTATCGTGGAAATCGTATGTAGTTCATTTTATATATTTCTTTTTTCTCACAAATTCAAAAAAAATTTAAAGAAATTTGAAACCTTGATCAACTAAATCGAAAGCTTTTAATAAGTGATAATATTTTGTTTTGGGATTAAAATAAAATTTACCACTTTACTATGAGTCTATATTCAAATTCAATTTTATCACTATAATTAAATTCGTTGAATTTTATCATTATATTTTTAGACATAAAATAATAAAATTTATAGAAATTTACCATTTGCATTGATAAAATATTGAATGAAATATTTCAATTGTTTTTTTACTTTTTGTTAAAAATCAACAAAATTAAAGTATAGTAACAAAATTTGTTATTTGTATTAACATAATATTTCCTAAAATATTTTAATTTTATTATTTTTATAAAAAAATCAACAAAATAAAAAATACAGTAACAAAATTCAATAAAATTGAAGTACACGATAAAATTTAATATTAAGTCATAATATAATGATAAATTTCATCTTAATTCCAAAATTTATTTTCTTTTTCTTGAGGAAGGTTAAGACTATGAAAAACAAAGAGAAAATTAAAGAGCTAACTTACTTTCAAATTGTCTACCACATGGCATTTTTTCAAAACTACAAATTTTAGCTTCCAAATTTCAACCATAAAATGTTGAATTTGGTTTCTACAAAAATATTAAAAAAAGAAAAAATACCATAAAATGTTGAATTTGGTTTTAATTGATTTGGAGAGATTATCGGTGAAGAGAACTTAATGCTTTTACTAAGCAAAGGCGACAAATCACACACCTTTCGTTCGTTGGACACGTGAACAAATCACAAGTCTTAGATTTAAGGGGCGACGTGTTCAGAGGACGTTTATGGTATTCGAATTCGGATGAATATTAGATATGGATATGATGTCGGATACAAATATCAAATAAAAATACTTTAAAATATAAAAAATCCGAATAACATGCTTTGCTTGCGGAAATGTCATATGGTAGGTTGTGGCATATACAGCTTTTCTGATGCTTCAAATGATGAAGGCAATCCTTATAATTTGTACTGTTTGAAACCAGCAGATTGACATCATGTTAGCCATTGGTAACATATTTTCAAGTCCTACTAAGAAAGATTACAACTCTTCATATTGTGGAGACCTGCACCCAACCTGCGAGGTATTATTCATTTCGACTTGAAGGTCTCACGGTTTTATCCCACAAAAGGCGTCTCTTGTGGGACAAAACCGTGAGATTTTCGGGTTGAAGCAGATAATACCTCACATGTCGGGTGCGGGTCTCCTAGAGGTGGCAAAATGAACCCGAACCCGAAAATCCGTCCAGGAAAACCCGAACCTGAACCCGCCCAAACCCGATTTGACCAAAAAGTAAAAAACCCAAACCCGAAAAAACCCGAACCCGAATGGGCCCGAACCCGAATGGACCCGAACCCGAATGGATCCGAACCCGAATGGGCCCGAACCCGAATGAGCCCGAACCCGAATGGACCCGAACCCGAGACCGGCCCGAACCCGAATTTAATACTAAAAATAAAAATAATCAAATTGCAATTATTATTTTTTTTTTACAAAACAATAACTTTAATTATTAATTTTATTCTATATATTATATATATATATGATGAAATAATAATTTTATCAAAAAGTAAATTATATTTTGTACTTATAAGTTATAACTTTAACGTCTCATATCATGATGAATTTACAATCTAAATATTTTAAATTCTTGAAAATTTTAGAGATGTGAAAAAAAATTTGACAATAATTCAATTATTCTTTAAGGGTAAAAAAAATTGACAATAATTCAATTATTTTGGCCTTTTGGGTTATACTTATACGGTTAGGTTAGGGTGGGTTTAATTGGATTATGGCTTTCATGGGATTTTATTTTAGCGGTGGGTTTAATGGAGTTTTGGGTTTTATGGCCTTTTGGTTTTGGGTATATTTATTATATATTAATAAATAATCATATTAATTATATATTTATTACGTATAATTTAAATATAAATTATATTTTTTTAGTACTACTTTATAATTTATACTTTATACTGATGAAAAAAATATAAGTACTCAATAGATATATATATATATATCTTGACTATAAGCATAAAATTTTGCATTTTATAAGTATATAAACGAATAGATGAAGGCCAGGATTTATTTTTAAAAGTTTTTTTATTTTATAGTGAATATAAATTATAATGTATTTATATTTTGAAATTCGAGTTCATCAAATCAATTATTTTAAATATCAATATGATTAATTTATAATATATCATATTTTTTATAATAAATTATTTCAAAATTTGATTTTATATAACAAATTAATTTCTTATTCTTTTGGTGCTAACAAATATTAATTTTAAAAAATAAATATAATTAAAAATATCATATAATAGCAAAAGTATAAAAATAATAAATTAATAATTTGTTTTTAGATATAAATATTTAAATTACGTAAAAATGATTACATCTAATATAAAATAAAATGATGTAAAACATATCCGAACCCAGACCGAACCCGAACCCAGATCGAACCCAAACCCGAATGAGCCCGAACCCGAATGGGCCCGAACCCGAATGAGCCCAAACCCGAATGAGCCCGAACCCGAATGGACCCGAACCCGAATGAGCCCGAACCCGAATGGACCTGAACCCGAATGAGCCCGAACCCGAATGAACCCGAACAAACCCGAACCCGAATGAACCCGACCCGAACCCGCCCGAACCCGCCCAATTGCCACCTCTAGGGTCTCCACAAATGGTATCAAAGCAATCACCGGACGAAATATGGGCACTAAGTTTTACATCGTGGGAGCCACATCTAGAATCATAAGGGAGCTAAGTGCTACACGGTGGAAGCCACCTCTAGAATCCTACGGGAGCTAAGTGCTACACGGTGAGCTAAGTGCTACATGGTAAGAGCCACCTCTAGAATCCTACGGGAGCTAAGTCCTACACGGTGGAAGCCACCTCTAGAATCCTAAGGGAGTACACGATGGGAGCCACCTCTAGAATTCCAATGCTCGGTGTGATCCTTGTTCTGTATGTTCTATGTTGGGCTTGACGAGAACATCAAGCTTTAACCAGGGGGAGTTTGTAACACCCCCATCCCACATCGGAAAACTCTGAGGATCTGCTATAATATATATGTAGAGACTTAAACTCATACTTGTGAAGCTCCTTTTGTGGTACAAAAACGGTGGGAGCCACCTCTAGAATCCCAACGCCCGATGTGATCTTAGTTTTGTCTATTCTGTGTTGGGCTTGACGAGGACATCAAGCTTTAACGAGGGAGTTTGTAACACCCCCATCCCACATCTCGGGAAACTCTGAGGATCTGCTAAGATATATATGTAGAGACTTAAACTCATACTTGTAAGATCCTTTTTGTGGGACAAAACCGTGAAACTTTTGAGTTGAAACGGACAATACCTCACAGGTTGGGTGCGGGTCTCCACAAATATGAAACATAAAATCAAAGATTTGATCATAACAATTACAAATGATTCAAAAATGAATCCAAATTGTATGCAAATGCAGATTACAAAGGCATACCAAACAAAAAAGAATGTCTTTTAATCCTTACAACATGATATATCAAATCAAAAAAAGATAATAAATTACATTATGAATCTTTTTTTTTCTTTTTAATTTCATGAATCCTTGAATGGCTGCAACATCAATGGCCTTATTGAAGCTCTCGAACAACCAAAAACCTGAAGTAGAAGCATTATGAAATCAGTTAAGTAGGAGAGTTTCTGCTTTTTCTTCCAAAGAAAAGGAGCTTTCTAAACCCTTTGGCTGCTTTAGGAGAGTTTTCTTCATTGTTCCATTTCTTCCTGGAGTGCACTGTTTCAATGTCCATTAATCCTTCATCTGGCGGTGGAGTACTTGAGATCTCTATTTCAGAAATCCTAGGTGACAGATCTTTTTCATTCATTCCACCGTTCGATTCGATATTTACAGTCGAAAACTTAACAGTCTTGTTAGGCAATGGTGGCATTGGATGAACTGTCATCTCAGCAATATCTTCACCATAATCTTCTGGGGTTTTTTCTTCTTCAGAAACAACAGTATGACCATTTACATGATCTAATTGCATTGGCTTATCTTCAGTAAGCATATTTCCATTGGAGCTTCTTTGAGAAACTGCATTTCCTTCAGGTTTTACTATTGAAGAACTCTGCAATTCCTGAATGTCTTTGAAATCATCAACAATGTCAGTAGGTTGAGTTGCTTCGGATGCTACTGTGACCTCTTTGGAGTCCTTTCCTTGTGCATCTGAGCCATTGGAAAGTACTTTATTTGTGCCATTTTTCTTATCTGAAGCTTTGAGTACTTTGTTTGTGCTTGAAGAACCATTTTTCTTCAATGTCGATTTCTTTGGATGGCTTGATTTTGATTCAGCTGATGAGAGCTTTGAAGTATTCCTAGCAGTTGCAAGGCGTTCTATAGTGGAATTTCTAAGAACTGGCTTTGTTACTTTCTTAGTGTCCTGAGTCTTGGGTTGATTCTTCATAGAAGTTGATGAAGTTTTATTTTCTATGGAGCTCCTCCTGGAAGTAACTGGGTTAAAACCAGTAGCAGAACTCCTCTCGGCGATCCTCTTCTGGCGCCGAATCCGTAATTCCTCCATTTTCTTTCTACTCTCTTCTTCCTATTTGAAAATAGAGATGGCAAGGACAAGAAATCAGAAACAGATCAGTATCTTATACATGTTAATGGACAGACAATTGGAAATTTTTATCTGCTAAGGCATCATGAGAAACTATGTTCCTCGGACTTAGGTGTTTTTAAGTTTTTCCATGTATTTGGAGGGTCATATCCATATACCCAAGTCCGAATATGCGTCGGACATGGCTACTTCAAGAAAAATGAAGAGTCGGAGCAATATAGATGAGAAATGCTATGTGTTTCTGTTGAATGTTTTTTCAAACAGCATGAGATGATATGCTATCTTGTAGTTTGGATGATTTCAAGAAAGAATGAAAGCTAACATAATACAGCAATGCATTAAAATTCTTAGCTACATTGAGCATTTGCAGTCTACTTTTTCTCTCATTATGTGGATTGAGGAACCAACTGGAAGCTAAAGGGTTGATAAACTATGTTACTCGGACTCGAGTGTGAGTGTCAGACACGGGTATATTCAAATTTTTTTCAAGATTTTCATGTATTTGGAAGGTCTTTGGAGGATCATATCCCCATATCCATGTCCGGATATGCGTCGGACATGAGTGTTGGACACGGATACTTTAAAAAAATGAAGAGTCGGAACAACATAATTGATAAATACCTGATCAAATTTAGTTTTCCGTACTGTGATTCTGCTTCCAGTTGGTGGTTTCCTGATCTTTGATGCTATGTCTGATTTGCTCTTGACAAGAGATCCATTAGAAACTCTAGAACGAGCTTCTTTATTTGAAACTTTCTCCTCAGAACTTCCATGTTTTTCAACATCAGAGTGCCTCCCATTCGCTTCAGCAGATAATATGTTCATTTCATAGTCGATTTCTGGAGTCCAAGAATTCATGGCATTTTCCTCAGCTGAATCACCACGTCCAAGCATCATGTAAAGATCATCTGGCTCATAGGAAACAGAAGCAGCTTTCTGCACATTATTTTCTGAATTCCCATTTTCATATTGAGTAGCTTCAATTTCTGGAACCATGTTTATAGCTATCCTTAACTGAGAATCAAGTTGATGATCTTCTCCCATTGTTGGACCTTGAATCATTAAAGAGTCATCAATAAAAACATCTTTCTTGTTTTTCTCAGCTAATGAAGAAACATTATCCCCCCCATCAAACATTTTGAGGCCTATGATCTCATCCTGATTTGCTGATTTATCCAGTTGGTTATTCATAAACCATTCTCCTTCTTTTCGACTTTTGTTCATACTAGATTCTGCAGCATAATCAGAGATATTAGTTCGGAAACTGATCCCCGAATCATCGCCTTGCAACATTAAAAACTCCTCATTTGTGCTCTCTTTTCTCTTAACAACCAGGCCACCAAATTCATTAGTTCCAAAGTTTCCACCTTGAGTTTCACCTTCATGAACCCTACTACCTATCTGTGTGGCCAGAAATGGATCACTTGAGATTGCTTGCTGCTTTCTTACTCCCTCAGAATTCGGGTTAAATTCGGATGAGATTCCATCCTCAGAGCCCTTGCTTGCAAAATATTCCTCTTGCAACCTTACAGGGTGTTGATTTTCTGAAGAATCCAAATCCTTGTCCTGCAACAAAAGGTTCTGAAAAGCATCCCAAGGGTTATTTCTTTTTTCTCCCTCAGGTTTTTTTGCATTTTCAGCCTTAGTTTCTTGTTCATCTTCATCATATGAAACAGTGTTTCGATGCTTGCTTCCATCACGTTTCTTATTAGATTTATGTTGTTTTCCCAATGATCCAACAGCTTCCTCTACTTGCTGTTTGAGAGAATCTCCATCAATGAACTCATCATCCTCATCAGAAATCTCTTCAGAATCACTGTCTTTTTCCCCATTCCTCTTGGAAGAAATGTAATTAATATTCCTGATGACAACCTTTCTTGAGGATTTCTTTCCATGTTTTTTCTTTCGAACCTGCTCTTCTGGTTCACTCTCAGAGCTTGAATCACTAGGCTCAGTGGATTCATCTTGCTTTGAAGATTTCTTCTTGCTCCTAGAAGATGATTTATGACTTCTACGATGATCGTCTGGTTCCCAACCACGAGCAAGACTCGAATCCTCCATATTTGGAGGCCAATGCATATTCCCCGGATAATACGGAGGAGGGGCAGCATGCATACCAGGAAAAAGGTAGCCTTGATATGGAGGCATTTGTTGAAATCCAGGACCCTGGAAATTGTGCATATACTGAGGAAGATAGGATGGCCATGGCATTTGTACTTGAGCTTTCCCCTCTGTGGATGGCAAGCTACCATCTGTAGAAGATATTAAGTGATTTCAAAACATGAACTAGTAATTCAATGCTATGTTGCTCCGATTCTTTATGTTTTTTGAAGAATTCGTGTCCGACAACCGTGCCGACGTATAACAGGACATGAGTATGAGGACATGATCTTCCAAGAACCCTTCAAAAACATGAAAATGTTTAAAAAAAAATTGAGCATATCTGTGTCGGACACATACCCGTGTCTGAAACTCACACCAGAGTTCAAGTAACATAGGCTCAATGAAGTTAACTAGTCTATAATAGCAATTATAGGAAGCCATAGCTGATGAATATAGATCATCATTCCAGGCAGAGGAAATCTATGTTATTCGGACTCAGGTGTGAGTGTCGGACACAGGTATATTCAATTTTTTTCAAGATTTCCATGTATTTAGAGGATCCTTGGAGGATCATATCCCCATACCCATGTCCAAATATGCATCGGACACGAGTGTCAGACACGGGTACTTCAAGAAAAATGTAGAATCGGAGCAACATAGGAAGAAATTCGGTATCGATCCTTACCCGGGTTAATATCTCCACTCCCAGCATCAGAGGCATCAACTGAACCGTTTTGCTTGCCGCTAGAGAAATTGATCATAAGATTTTGATTAGGATCATTTTCTTCCTCAGCAAGTATGATTCCAGATGTTCCTAGAGGACATGCTTGCATTGCTGCTAATTCAGCCATCCAAAGCCTATCTTCATTCTTTCTCTTGCATAAGTCCATGAAATTTATGCAAGCTTCCCTGACAGAAAAAAAAAATCAATAGACTCAAAACTTTGAAGATAAATGGTCCTTTATTTTGTATCTTTAATATTAAACAAACATATGTATACAATGATTTAATGTCCATTCGATAGAAGAAAAACAGTAAGAAAGTAAATTATGTCACAAAAATGCATAGAATCTGCATCAACTTCAAATACTTTTGGATGAACAAAGCTTCCATGCCCTCAAGTGCCCAATGCTGCAATTTTCAAACCGAATAAGTCTTTTTTTGATAAGAAATAACTTTTTTTTTTCTTGTTTAAATGAAAAAGATACACCAGTAAGCTACCATTCTATCTTATGTTCATAATAGCCAACTATGTTGCTTCGACTCTTTTTATTTTTCTTAAAATACTCGTATCCAACATTCGTATCCGACGCATATCCGGACATGGGTATAGAGATATGATCTTCCAAGGACCCTCCAAATACATGAAAATCTTGAGAAAAAATGAACATACCCGTATCAGACATATACCCGTGTCCGACACTCACACCCAAATCAAAGTAACATAGGTCCTAACTTCTAACTGATGAAAATCATTCCATTTTGACAGTGCCTTTCGTACCTTAAACGTAAAGCACCAAAAGCATCTGCGAAAGATATGAGATCATCTATATTTTCAGGTTCATATCCAGCAACCAAAGCTCGAGCATAAGCCATTGCTTGCTCTTTAGAAAGTACTTTCTTCCTAGTTTCCAGAACTCGTTGAAGACGAACCCTGCATTGTTAACCCCAAGTGAGCAATGACTGCATTTTAATAGAAAAAAGAATGTACTGAAATCAAATTAATATTGTGAGTAGGGGTATAAACGAGACACTTGTGCTCGCAAGCTACTCGGGTACGGCTCGAAAAAAATTCAAATTCGGCTATAAAAAAATTCAAATTCGGCTCAGTCATTGTCAAGTCGAGCTCGAGCAACTCGAGCTATCAAGCGAGCCGAATTCAAGTATCTTAATACTTGACTCGAGTAGCTCGCGAGCCTAATCGAGCTTTTTTATTTTTATTTTTAATATATATATATATTATTTTAATTAGTATTGAAAAATCTCAATTCGAACTCGAGTTCGAGCACAAATAATCGAGTTTGAAGTCGAGCATGGAAATCGAGCTCATTTTTTTACTAGATAAACGAGCCTAATCGAGCGAGTTCGAACAGTTCAATTTATATCTTGAATCAAGTTCGAACTTTAAAAGTAAAACTCGATCGAGTTTGAGCCGAGCCTCGAACTTTGAATCGAGCTCGAGCTTCTTACAGCTTGAGCTCGACTCGGCTCGATTACACCCCTGATTTGTGAGTAATTGCAAGACAAGGTAATTTACTTAGAGTTTTCTTCTTGAACAGCGTCGCCGGTTCCATTGGATTCACCTTTTGACTGAATGCAGCATCAAAGTACAAGTCTGGAATTAAGATGTGAGCTATCAAGGAAATAAAACCAAACAATGTTTAGTAGAAGGCAGAACATACCTTAGATGAAGTTAATGATTTTTGGAAATTTCCTGAAATAACTGACTCAGTTCCTGTCAATTCCAAATTGGATGAAATCAGACCAGACAATTTGCTACATTAGCATATATAGTCCAATGCTAAAGGATACAAAATCCAAAAAAGAAAGAATGTAGTCCAAATCTATGTTACCCGGACTCAGGTGTGAGTGTCCGATACGGGTATGTTCAATTTTTTTTTTCCCAAGATTTTCATGTATTTGGAGGGTCTTTGGATGATCATATCCCGTACTCATATCCGGATATGTGTCAGAGACGGAAACTTCAAGAAAAATGAAGAATCGGAACAACATCGGTACAAATTATGAACTCTGCTATTTAGTCTGAGTAATTTAAATCTAAAGGTAAATCAAATGAAAAACATGTTAATCAGTACATTTAGTCATGACTAACCTGATTGAGCTATTACAAGACTGAATTCTAAAACATAGAACTCAACAAAATTGACGAATTTCATCAACCAAAATCTACCCTAAACTCGAAAAGACCTTCATAACGTATGAAATCACATGAAAGGAACAATTTCAGACATCAAAAATAGTTTTGGTCCAAACATACCATCTGCCTCAGTCGCCCCCATGGAAGCATTTGCTTCATTTGATTGAATTGAATTCTCAATCTGCTCAATTTCTTTCTCTACTGTCACAAATCTCTCAAGAACTTCTGGTGTGCTAACAAATCTCACAAACCTGTTAAAACCATAGAAATCATTAACTCGGTTAATTACACAAAGACTGAAAAACAAGATCTTGTTTCTTCCCCCACCTCCCCAAAGATTGAAATAAATTAGCATATTACCAATTTACCATATCTCTAAATACCTACGTTACCCAGATTCTTTATTTTCTCTAACGTATTTGTGTCCGACATTTGTGCCTAACACATATTTTGATATGAATATGGATGTATCATCCTCCAAATATATGAAAAAAACTTTAAAAAATTGAGTATACTCGTATCGGACACATCTGTTTCCGACACTCATTTATTACAACCACGCTATATTATAATGGCCCTAAACCCAATAATCCAATGCCCTGGTTTAAGTCAAAAACACTCAACAGCCATTGTCAAACTGAAAATCCAAAACTAAACCAAATTGTTTCCAAATCTTTCCAACTTTAAAAACAAAAGCTTAGAAAAAATAACTCAATCAGAATTTCAAACCCTGAATTTTACCTTTGCAGAGTGCCTTTTGTGAACCAGGAAGGAGTTGAGCCTACTGGACGAAGAGTTATAGAATACCCTCCTTTTGATATCTGATCTTTAGCACTTTTGAGGTGTAAAATGAATGGATCGAATAATCCTGATGCCAATTTCTCATTTTGTTTCCCAGCAAAAATCACCAGATCACATCTTCAATTTCAGACCCAAAACCAAAACCAAATCAGATGAATGACCAAATAAAAAACCTTAATTCACACAAAAAAACCCAACACTGCAACAAATATATAATACAGTAATCCTTTGAATCTAATAAAAATTACCCAGATTGAAAAAAAAAAAAAAAAAGAACCAAATTAACTTTACCTGGTTCTAGTTGGAGTGAGTTGGAACAAAGCATAATCAAGACGTGTCCTGAAATCCATAGTTAAGCCTTTAAAACAGATACTACCAGCAGTTCCTGAGAGACAGAGAGAGAAGCAAACTCTAAATCTTCAATTCTTCATAGGTTGGGTTCATCCATTGTTGGAAATAGTTTTTTTTCTTTTCAGTTCCTTGCTGTCCTTACAGAAACATGTTCTGTTATGCTGACAGATTAAAACATGGGAAAAGTTTTAGAAACTAATGGGTTTTTCAGGTAATGAATGTAACTGTTGGGAAGTTTTTCATTGGATCTTGTGCTGTTTTCTTTTTGCAGTGTTTTTTGTACTTTTGTTTTTGTTTAGCTTGAAACAATGTTAGAAATTATAGAAACTAAAAAGAAACAGAAAAAAAAAATGGCAGTTGCCAGCAAAGAGTTGATCAAGCTAGCTTTAGCACATGGGAAAGTTTTTAGGATCACAAGGAGAAGAGCGAAACAAGATTTTGATGATATTTTTATGGAACTTGGGTCCCACTTACCGACAATTGCATTTGCATACATCAATTTTCATTTCTTTTTTTATAAATTTTTGGTCTTATTTTCTTGATGGGAATATGAATTTAATTTATACCAGGTTCTGTTTTTCACAGTTTTGTTAGTTGAGTGGTCATTTCTTTACTTTTTCTTTCTCTTTCTCTTTTGCTGTTATGTAATCTTGTTTGTCAGGGAAAAAAAAATCTTCTTATCAATTAAATTTATCTTATGAATAATTATTTTTATTTTTTATTAAAAAAATAATAATAATAATATAAACTGAATTAAATTTGAATTTAAAATAATTCGAGTATTTTTATGTTTTGCTTTATTGTTAATTTCACTCTACACAGTAGAAAGAGTGAGAGAGTAGGCAAAGAATAATCACTCAACTCTTCCTTTTGTTTCAGATTTGGCAACCACAAAATTTGCAGTTTGCAGCTTTCAGCTCTGCCAAGCAAATATTCCAAGGAAGGCACTCACTTCCCTAAGATATAAAGCATATACCTTCTTGAAGTCACTCAAGTATGGATGGATTTCTCTTAGAACTGAATCATGGATCAATTGGTATCCAATTTCTTTAACAACTTCTTCTTTTTAGATTATATTATTCGGATTCGGGTATGAGTATCGAATATTGATATATGTATGATACGGGTATGTTCAATTATTTTAAAGTTTTTTTTTTTCATTAATTTGAAGAGTTCTTGAAAGTTTATATCTCCATACTCATATCTGGATATGTATCGGATACGAATGTTGAACATTAATACTTAAAAAAAAAATAGAACAATATAGTTTCTTGATATAGCATTATGCATGGCTCTAACTTAAAATCTCTATTCATATCTTTAATCAAAATGGTATGATAACCCATTTTATGAACAATCTCAACATGAGAGTCTAATTTTGGTTTATAATTATTACCCCAAATTATGAATTTATGCAATGGATGTGGCTTTCCAATTGTACTTTGAAAAAATGAATTGAAATAAAAATTACTGCCAAATTAGCCAGCGAGGACCCCAATTGTTTGATTGTTGGTTCGAATATAGCTTTCATTTAATATATATGCCATTAATTGTATAATTATAAAAGATTTTTACCCTACTTTAATTAGGAGGGTCCTAATGATTGTTGCTCATCAACAAATTTGTCACTCACTTCCAACAATATTGTATTGTAAATAGTTCTGGTGCAACTAAAAATTCCACAGTGGATGAAGAATTTTTTATGGATTTTGTTGACGAATGTTCAAGGTAATGTTTAAGGTTAGTTAATATATTATTTATAATAATATTATTATATTAAATGCAATAATTAATAATTTATTTATCATTTTTAATGTATTGTATAAAAATATTACTATGTATAATAATTTTAAAAAATATTCTTAAAACATTTGTTAGTAATTTTTTGTTTTTTTATATCAAGTTCCATTATTTGTGGGCCAGTATAAAGATAGCTGTTTACACTAGTTGTCAAATGGTACCTACTACCTAACAAGTTATTATTATTATTATTATTTTTTTTTTTTTTGCATAAGAGCAATGTTCATCAGTTGATAATAATAGGGCATTTGGAGCTTGGTTTTTGTTATTTTTGTTCTTAGGATCTAAATTAATTAGCATATGGTCAAAATTCATAGCCTTCAAGATTAAAAAATTGAATTGATGTATCACTCGATAATTTAAGTAGTATATGAATTATTATTGATTCAAAAAGTATTCCAAAAAAACTTTGATATTCATCCAAGACTTGGTCTTTTTCTTGTCTTGCAACATAGGCAAAGCTGGAAAAAAAAAAAAAACATGAATATGATGGTGCAAGAAGAGGCAAAACAACAAGCCAATGAGTGCACAGTTAATGCTATGGAATTTTGAAGATTTGGTAATTTGTATATTTTCTCGTGTCATAATTGTTTTTAAGATATTTTATATTTATATAAATTTGACGCGTTAATAATTTGCATGCATTATATAAATTTTGACATATTTATGTTTTTTTATATTGTATTTTAATTATTTTTTTCATATCATGTTCATATCTAATAATATCAGGTCTAAAATTTTGGATTCATAAACTTCACAAAAACAAGGAAAGAAAAGGTTGCCCTAAGTTATTATTGTGATAATAATAAGTAAATTAAATATGAGAAAAAAAATGTTGCTTGAATCATGAGGGGTTGACGGGGCAGCTTATCATGAAACAACCATTTATCTTTCCTTAGCTGGATATATTAGGACACTTTGTCCATGATGATGACTAAGTACCTCTATGAATAGGAATTTATATTATTCGAATTTGGGATGAATGTTAGATATGAATATATATTCGACACAAATATTTATAATTTTTTTAAAATTTTCATATATTTGGATGATCATATCCTTATACTTATATTTAAATATATATATATCGAATATAAATATCAGACATAAATATTTAAAATAAAAAATAAAAAAATTGGGTAACACATATAGGAACTGTGTTAGGTCTATTTGACCAATTTTTCCCTTTTTAATTTATTTTCATTGAGACTTTTGAGTTGAAATTGCAACCACCTCCAACTACCAAGCAAGCAAAGTAAAGTCTCCTTCTTAATAGAAAGTAGCCAAAAGAGTCATTTATGATCTCATAATAAATGAAAATTTCTAGTTAACATTTCAATTACTTGATAGAACTTGTTTTCCTACCAATTCAAGGAAAATACAAACTAATTTGGCTTCTTATCTAATAACCTTAAAAATATATATATATATATATATATATATATATTCTTAGAAAACTCGTTAATAAAATCCTTTCTTCGAATATACAAATTTCTTTCCGTCAACTTCCACACCTAACCGGCCAATCCTTTCATTTTTTTTTTAATATTTTAATACATTTTAAGCAATAAAATGAGTTTTCGAATCGGATCGGACTTGAACAAATTAATTTATTTTATTCGGGCCCGATCCATGAACATCTCTAGATGGAACCTTCAAAGTTTGGAGGAGCAATAACTTAAATGACAACAACATATGGATGAAGAAATGTAGGATAATCATCACATAACTGTTGCTTTAGCTTCTGTTCTAGCAATTATGATATTTTTGCTTTTGCAAAAATGTTGAGATTTCTGTTTTCCATTGTTGAACCCTTCTCTGTTACTTCTTGCTCTGCTTCTGTTAACAAGAAAATCTTGAAACCATTTAGCAGAAAGCTTGGGAATCCTCTTCATAGTTTGACGATCAACGTAGTAAAGTCCAAATGTTGAACTGTAACCTCCAGCCCATTCAAAGTTATCCATCAAGCTCCATAGAAAGTATCCGCGTACATCAGCACCATTCCTATCAAAATACGAACCCAGTCTTAGGTAAATAGAGCCTATGTTGCTCCGACTCTTCAGTTTTCTTAAAGTACTTGTGTGCGACACCCGTGTCCGACACATATTCGGGTATAAGGATATGATCCCCTAAGGACCCTCCAAATACATGTAAAAACTTAGAATAAATCAAACATATCCGTGTCGGACACATACCCGTATCCAATACTCACACCGGAGTCCGAGTAACATAGAACAGAGCTGCTATCTTTGTGTTTCAGCCATCAATGAAGAGTGAAATCCATTTGTTTTGTATTTAGTTCTAATGTGTGAGAAAAGAAAGAAACAAGTTCTAGCTGCTGCCAACAAATTGAGTGCATAACTTATGAGCTAGAGTAAATTGTTGCTTATCAATATATTCAAGTAATAAAGATCTATGTTACCCATACTCTTCATTTTTCCTAAAGTTTCCACGTCCGACACTTGTGTCCGACATATATTCGGAAATAGGTATGATCGCCAAATATATGAAAAAACATTAGAAAAAATTGAGCATTTCTGTATCTAACACATACCCGTATCTTACACTCACCCCGAGTCTAGGTATGTGTCTGTATGCTTATCAACTATATTATCGGGACTCCAAGTGAGTGCCGAATACGAATATGTGTCCGTCACGGTTATTTTCTATTTTTCTAAGTTTTTTCATATATTTGGAATATCATACCTCACACCTATATCCAAATATGTTTCGTATTAGAAAAAGTGAAAAGTCCAGGTTACTTAGCTTATTAATAGTATATTCAAGTAATCAGGATTCAATTTTTCTTTCCAAGAATCAAGAAGCAAAACATAGTACAGGTAAGGTAAAGAAGATAAACTCAGTTACCTAATTGCTCTGGCCAAAGCAGCGAGGTAGCCTTTGTGGAATTTAATTCGGTTGACATCATGCAGCAAATCTGGCATTGCTTCAGTCTGTGGCGGAGAATATCCTGTAAGAATGTAACTTAGTGACAGTGGGTTTTCTGATTATAGAACAGAATCCAAATGATGATGAAGAAGCAGTTATCAAAGTCTATATTGTTCCGACTCTTCATTTTTCTTGAAGTATCTATGTCCTACACCCGTGTCCGACACATATTCGGACATGGGTATGGGGATATGATCCCACAAGGACCCTCAAAATACATGAAAAAACTTAGAATAAATCAAACATACCCATGTTTGACACATACCCGTGTCCGACATTCACACCCGAGTCCGAGTAACATTGGTCAAAGTTACAGAACAGAATCCATATAAATTTAGTTTGAGGCAAAATTTGACCTTCAACATTACTTTTACTGGTTTAAATTCTAGCTATCAGTTATTCAGTTTCTACAGGACTGATATGCCTACTGCTACACCAAGGCTGCTTTGGAGCTTTTGAAAATGGACTCACAGGCTTCAAGTTCCTATCCACAATTAGTTTCATAATGTAAAAATGACATAAATTTATATACAGTAATTACAAGATTTAAAAGAAATCGCCATGGACAAATGTATAACTCTGCAACTTACCATTCTCTGTTACATAGATGGGCATGTTATTGTATCTTTTTGAAACATAATCAACAATCTTCTCCATGCCTCTTGGAACAACAAAAAATCTTTCAACACCAGTCTGCCAAAAAATAGCAAAGTGAACTTGTGATAAACTGAGAGAAGTGGAAAGGAGATGGGAAGACTTAGGATCCGGGAAAAACACATATGAACTATGTTACTCGGACTCGAGCGTGAGTGTTGGATATGGGTATGTTCAATTTTTTCAAAGTTTTTGTGTGTATTTTGAGGGTCATATCCTCATATCCATGTCCGGATATGCGTCGGACACGGGTACTTCAAGAAAAATGAAGAGTCGGAGCAACATAGCATATGAAAGGAAACAACCAAGAGCAAGACAAGGAATTACTGGTTTTCCAATTAGAATGCCATCTCTTTCTCCAGTTGTGTAAGCAAAACCACTGATGAAATGATCTCCACCTAAGACGCAAGGAGAATGGATGCAGTCCTTGGCATATAATGTTGAATAATGATTAAGGCCAATAAAATCAACACTGCCTTTCAAATACTCGGTTTCGTCAGAGGAAAACCTTGGCAGTTCACTCCTATGGTATTGTCGCATTTCAGGAGGGTAATCTCCAAACACCAAAGGATCTATTACCCTGCTTAAGGATAATTTATTCATGTTACACTGAAGAGCATATCTTTACTGCAATGTTGCTGCTTAGAGGTAAAAACCATGTGCGACTTATAACAGTTCTAGAATAGACGTATGTTATCCGGGCTCTTCTTTTTTCCTAAAGTATCTGTATCCAACACCTGTGTCCGACACATATTCGGACATGGATATGGAGGTATGATCTTCCAAATTTATGGAAAAAACTTAGAAAAAATTGAAGATACCCGTATCCAACACTCACTCCCGAGTCCGGATAACATAAGGAGAGCAAGCTTTTTTCAGGATGATATAAAAAGAAAAGTAAACATTGTGATCTATACTGACTTTTTTTTGACATAGTGATCCACAACTGACTTGCTTCCAAAGTGAAGTTGACAGATTAGACTAATGGCCCATATATTTCCAGAACTTGTGCTTTATTGCTTCAGTTACCATTGTCATTAGCCAAGGCAAAGTTGAAGCACCTCATTTGAGCAGTCAACATTAAAAGTTATGAAAAATGAAAAAGAAATCTGAAAGGAAAAGCAAAAGCAAAAGCAAAAGCAAAAGCCTACAGAAAGGGAAGGATCAGATTGTGAGGTCAAACATTTTTATCTTTTTCTTTTACATATTTTCATTCACATGTGACTCTTGTACTCTCATAATGGTTCAAGGTTTATTATTTGCTGTGGTTCACTAATTACATAAACAATACGTGTTCAAGTCAAGAGGATTGTACTTGGTTTGCTTTGGTTCACAATTTTGAATGTCTCATATTCCATCAGCCCAACCAACAATTAATGACATAAATTTTGGACTGAGTGTTCTAATTATTGTGTATCTTGGTTGTTTCTTTGAATTTTTTTAAGTGGTCCTTGAAAATGAAAGCTCATCTAACTTGTATAGTTTTATCTGGTTCATCATCAAATAAGACCCAAACCAATCTTATGTTCTGTCATTAAGCATCTATGTTATTCGGACTCAAGTGTGAGTGTCGGATACGGGTATGTTTCCGACACGGGTATGTTCAATTTTTTTCTAAATTTTTTCATGTATTTGGAGGGTCATATCCCCCCATACTCGTGTCCGAAAATGCATCGGCACAAGTGTTGGACATAGGTACTTCGAGAAAAATGAAAAGTCGGAGCAATATACTTAAGCATGGCCTTGCTGCTTAAATGTTCATTAAATTAAGAGGAAACAACATATAATGCAGTCATCAGGAAATTCTTTCTAGTATGAATACAGTTTTGAAAGATTTGGTTGAGATTTACTTACCAGCTACCTGTAAAAGCCAGAGCCCTATTTACAGCTTGACGATCAGATTCTTCTCCATCTCTTAGTGGTTCATACATATGTGAATGCACATTTAATCCTATAGAACCACCTTGTTTTGGCTGCAGCAGCATCAAATTTAGGTAAGAAAATATATCATAAAGCAAGGTTCAAGCTAGAAACATATTCAGAATCTTATTCCGTAATAACCTGAAATCGTTCTCGGTATAGCTTAACAGCCTTGGCATGTGCCAATAACATGTTGTGCACAACAATAAGAGGCTCTATGTCAGAATTGCCAACAGAACAATTTCCAAAAGGTGCAGAACAATGAGCTGGTGGATAAAATCCCCTAACATAGGCCATTTCTGCAAACATATTTGGCTCATTGATGGTTGTCCAGTACTTAACTCTATCACCAAAGCTCTTGAAACAAGTTTCAGCCAAATGAACAAAATCCTCCCTACAAAAGAACTCAAATTAGGCAACTAAAACCATAAAATAAAAGAAGTTTGAAGAATAATTTTTTTTTTTTTTATAATTTTGGCATAACAAAACGAAATCTTCTCTAAACAAGAAAATCCAGAATTTGTAAAACCTCAATAACTAGTTTTGATTTTGAATGAGAGGAGAAAGGGGAAATTACTGCATCAGAGGACTGAGCCAAGACCCATATCTATCCTCCAGTTCTTGTGGGAGATCAAAATGGTGTATTGTCACAAATGGTTCAATTCCTGCTTTTCAAGCATTTGTTTAATCAATTATATCATTGTCAAGATTTCTCAAGAAACTATTTTCCCCCAAATTTTTCTTCACCAAGTTTCTGAACCTCTTACCCTTGAGCAAGAGGTTGTCTATAATTTTGTTATAGAACTTGATTCCACTTGGATTAACTTCACCAAACCTTCCTCCTGTTCCAGCATTGAAGGATCTTAAAATTGTTATAGTCTAAAATTCTAAATACAATCAAGTAAAATTCTGGGTTTTGAAAGACATACTAGGTAGAATTCTGGCCCATGAAATCGAAAACCGATATGCATTTAACCCAAGAGAATCAGCAATCTCAATATCTTCCTGGTGTTATACATAAACAAAGCAACAATCATACATTTTCCTTCTTATTTCTAAAGGCTGAAAGTAAGAAAAAAATTAATGAATTTAAAAGTTCTAAAAAATACCAAGAACAGATGGTAATCATCATCTGCAACATCTCCATTCTCATTATTTTTAATGTTTCCTGACAAACATTAATTGATCAAATAGTTAAGCTTTACACAAATGTGGATACAAATTTGACTATGGGACTAAATTCCTGAAATAATCTGCAATAAAAATTTCCTGTTTACCTGGAATATGACTGAAAAAATCCCAATTGCTGAGGCCTTTACCATCATCAAGATATCCTCCTTCAAACTATACAATGAAACCCAGAAGTGAAAAACAAAGAAGTAAACAGATAAACAAACAACTACAGCCATGGAAGAAAGAAAAGCTAGCTAGCATGCCTGGTATGAAGAAATAGCTGTGCCAAAGAGAAAATTATCTGGGAATTGAAATCTTCTGACATCTTGGCTTTCAATGTCAAAATCTTGAGCATTAGAACTAGAAGAAAGAAGTAGATGTACAACAAAAAACATCAAAGAGAGCTTAATTGTGGCATTAACAGGCATCTTATTGAGACAAAAAAAAAAAACAACAAAATCTAGCAAAGTTGGGAATTGATAATAAAGATAAATAACCATCACAAATTTGCAAGGTTCTAATTATTGATAAACAAGTGGGGTGGGACCTGCCTGCATGAACAAAGTTGTTTATACTAAATTCATTGTCCTGGGGGCATGGAGACAGCTACTTGCCTAATATTAATATCAAAGTGCAATAACCAGAGGTGATCATGGCCGGCCCGGACTCAGACTATATGCTAAGAGCTTTTATGTCTGTCCGGTCCGGTCCGACCTGAAATATGGATTATTTTTTTGTTCAAGTCCGACCCATATTATTACTACAATATCCTGGCCTGGCTCGTCAAATTTTTTTATTGAGTTGTATTTTTTTTATAGGTTAAAATTCAAGTATAATAAAGTAATTTCACATTATAAATTATTTAATTATTAAATATAAAATATATTTATTTTTTTATAATACTATTCGGGCCGGGCCGGGCTCGGGCCTAAATTTTTCTACAATGGGCCTAAAATTTTGTCCAGGCCCATTTTTCGGGTCTAGTATTTTTGTCCAAGCCCTTCCAAATATCGGGCGGGCTTCGGGTTTGGACGGGTAGTCCGGCCCATGAACAGGTCTAGCAATAACTTGTACTGTTCAAAAAAACCCAATTATCTTCTTATTTAGAAGTGTACATAAACCGGATCAAATTGAATCGGGTCAAACTTAATTAATACTTTTAGAGATTTGATCGAAGCTTAGTTTAGACCAGCCACTTATGCTTATATTATTTATATTATTTAAATTTATTATTAAACATAAAAATTTTTACATTAATATATTTAAATATCTTTTAAAATTAAAATTAAAAAAATTGTTTATTATAAAATATTTTCACGAGTTTGAAAATTTTTGTCCAAAGCTGGTCCGATCCATAAACAACTACATACGTTCTTATGCTATTTTGGTTTGATTGGAGTGGGAATTGAGGTCTTGATCAAATTAGAAATGGTAAAAGATTGATGAAGACTTGGAACAAAGACTAGTCTATTACTAAATCTATACTAATTATTTGCAGTTCTAAGTTCAAAACTTTAATTTTTAAAATTGAAATATTTAAACATTAAGCCAAACGTTAGTATAAACTTAATTAATTTCATTAAATTTTTTTCTATACTGATCCTTTTCGGTACTTTGATTAAAGAAAATTTCAAGACATTTGTTCTTTTATATTTTTTAAAAACTTGTGAGGGAGGAAAATTTACATTGTAGAAATGTAATTAACCTTTTTAGTTTTTTTTTGGGAGACAAAATGTGATCATTGTTGGAATGGTGACTCAAGTCCACAAAAGTGGCTCAAAGTCCACAATTCAAAGCTTGGCAGCTTCAACAATTTCTGCTGCAGAAATTGTTGAACCTTGGCAGCAGCCTCCTAGAACTTACTGATGGCTGGTGGCTGGTGTATTCACACACCACATGCATGGCCTATAAATAGGCATTAGTACTTTGTTGTAAATGTGCAGAGGAGAATTAGAGATTTAAGAGTTGTAGCAAAAACTCTAAGTTTATCAGTTTTTCTGGTATTGTGTGAGTTGTGAGTTAAGTGCTTGTATAGCACCTTGTATTCTGTATCCGGTTTGTACTCCATCTCCATTAATACAAGCTTCAAGCTCCTCCTCCCGTGGATGTAAGCACACTTGCTGAACCACGTAAAAATCTGTGTTTTTCAGTGTGTTTAAATCGGTTTTACTAATATCGATCTAGTTCCGCACAACAAATTGGTATCAGAGCCAATTTTTACGTAAAACCGAGTTTGTTCGATTCTGTCCGTTTTTTCAAAAGTGCTCCAAATTGTGTTTTGAAAATACCAGGTTGAAGAGGTCGTCGAGAGGAGTGCAGCAGAACCAACCGGAGCACCAGAGGAGGTCGCACGCGCCCACACGCCCCGCCAGAAGATCGGAGAGTGAGCCCCACGCGCCTCACGCGCCCCACGCGCCGGTGACCAGAAAACTCCACGCGCCCCACGCGCCGCCGTAGCTCCGGCCGATTTTTTCGGGCTATTTTTTTGAGCCGTTTCAGAACACTATTCCGAGACTTTTCCGAGCCGGTTGAGCTAAACCGAGTCCATTTCGAGCCACTTGCAGAATATTCACCGTGTGTCCAAAATTTACACAGTTGGACCCGTTCCTGGCTATTTCGACTATTCCGGACTCAACCGCGGCATCCGTTTTTCCATACAGGTAACGGAAAAACTCTGAGGTGGTAATTTTGTTTTATTACCATGGCAGAATCATTAGAGACAACTGAAACAAGCAGCAGCGCACCATCAAGTTCTTACATCAGAAAGAACTCTATGACCACTGCAAAGTTCGAGGTGGAGAAATTTGATGGCACCAACAACTTTGGCATGTGGCAGTGCGAAGTCCAAGATCTGCTATTTCGAGAGGGGTCACATATCGCTCTGGAAGACAAGCCCAGAGATATGTCGAATGATGACTGGAACTTTGTCAATCGCCAGGCTTGTGGCACAATCCGGTTATGCCTAGCCAAGAACCAGAAGTACTTTGTCATGAGAGAGAATAATGCAAAAATTCTCTGGAAACAACTCGAGGACAAATACATGACAAAGAGCATGGAGAACAGACTTTATCTGAAGAAAAAACTGTTCCGCTTCCAGTATAAGCAAGGTATCACCATGCAGGAGCATCTAGTAAGTTTTAACAAAATCCTCGCTGATCTTGAAAATCTAGATGCAAATATCTCTGATGAAGATAAAGCTCTTACTTTGTTAAATTCCTTGCCTGAAAGCTATGATCATTTAACCACTACACTGTTGTATGGTAAAAATGAGATAGAATTTGTTAATGTTTGTAATGCTCTGGTGAATAATGAGTATCGGAAAAAGGATCAGCATGACCACCAGAATACTGCACCAGAAGCTTTAACTGTGTCTAGAGGCAGGACGACAAATCGAGGAGCCGGAGAAAACAAGCGAGGTAAATCCCGTTCAAAGAGGGGATCATCAAGAACACGACTCTCAAAGGACGAGTGTGCCTATTGCCATGAGAAAGGGCACTGGAGGAAAAACTGTCCTAACATGAAGAAGTCAACTGTGAACGTAGCTCAAGAACCTGAGGGAGAGGAAGACTCTGCATTTACGATTTCCACAACAACACACTCTTCAGATCAATGGATTCTGGATTCTGGATGTTCCTACCACATGTGTCCGAACCAGGAGTGGTTCTCAAACTTCAAGGAGTTTGATGGAGGGATTGTCCTTATGGGCAATAACAATACTTGTCACACTAGAGGCATCGGAACAATCCGACTAAAGATGCATGACGGTACAATCAGACAACTTACAGATGTAAGGTATGTCCCTGATCTCAAGAAGAACCTCATATCACTGGGGGTCTTAGACTCAAATGGTTACAAAATGACCATTCAGAATGGAGTCTTGAAGGTTGTACGTGGAGCATTTTTAGCCATGAAAGGTTATATGAAGGGAAATCTGTATCTCCTTGATGGAGAAACTGTGACAGGCAGAGCAGCAGTCTCCCACAACAAAGAAGACGATGAATCTGACACTTCTCAACTTTGGCACATGCGCTTAGGGCATGTTGGAGAGAAGGCCTTGCAAAACCTGATAAAGCAAGGTGTACTGAAGAATGCCAAAACCGGAAAACTTGATTTCTGTGAGCATTGCATCCTAGGCAAGCAAACAAGAGTCAAGTTTGGCACTGCTGTTCATCGTACGAGAGCAACATTGGACTACATTCACACTGATGTCTGGGGGCCTTCCAAAAATGCTTCATTGGGAGGTAATCACTATTTTGTGACCTTTATTGATGATTACTCTAGATATGTCTGGGTTTATACTATGAAGCATAAAGATGAAGTTCTAAATATCTTCGTAAAATGGAAGAAGATGATTGAAACCCAGAGCGGGAGAAAGCTCAAGAGACTAAGATCTGACAACGGTGGAGAATACAAGTCAGATCCACTGAAGGAAATCTGTCAGAATGAGGGGATAATCCGACACTTCACTGTTCCTGGCACTCCCCAGCAGAATGGAGTTGCAGAAAGGATGAACCGAACTTTGGTTGATAAAGTTCGCTGCATGTTATCCCAGTCGGGCTTGAGCAAAGCATTTTGGGCGGAGGCTTTACTGTACGCCTCCCACATTATCAACAGACTACCCTCCACCGCAATTGATGGGAAAACTCCCATAGAGGTGTGGTCCGGACATTCTGCTACTGATTATGATCGGCTTCGTATTTTCGGATGCCCAGCATATTTTCACGTAAGTGAATCAAAACTGGATCCTAGAGCCAAGAAAGCTGTCTTCTTGGGCTTTAGTGAAGGAGTAAAGGCATTCCGACTGTGGAACCCTGAGTCAAAGAAAGTCATCGTAAGCCGAGATGTTACCTTTGACGAATCTGTAATGCTGAAACAGTCAACTCCAGAGAATGTGAACCATGATTCTCTAAAGCAGGTGGAGTTTGAATCAGAAGATGCTGGTCAAAATTCAGATAAATCTGATCCAGAATCTGATGACACCTTAACTGAAGTGGAGGAGTCATCACCGGAAACCTTTCAGCAACCTGAATCTATTGCCACCAGCAGACCAAAAAGACATATTCGGAAACCTGCTCGGTACACAGACATGGTGGCATACGCCCTTCCAGTAATTGACGATGATGTCCCGAGTAATTACAAAGAAGCTGTAAACAGCCCCGAGCATGCCCAGTGGAAGAAGGCGATGGATGAAGAGATGACATCACTTCATCAGAATCAGACTTGGAAGTTGGTTCCACTTCCAACACTCAAAAGAACAATTGGGTGCAAATGGGTCTTTGCCAAAAAGGAGGGTGCTACCGGCAAAGACAGTATCAGATACAAAGCCAGATTGGTAGCCAAAGGTTACGCTCAAAAGGAAGGAATAGACTACAATGAGGTATTTTCACCTGTTGTTAAGCATGCATCTATTCGGATATTATTGGCTTTAGTAGCACAGTATGACCTAGAGTTAGTTCAACTTGATGTAAAAACTGCATTCCTTCATGGTTCCTTAGAGGAGGAAATTTATATGACTCAACCAGATGGTTTTAGAGTCCCCGGTCGTGAAGATTGGGTATGTAAGTTGAACAGGTCTCTATACGGTCTGAAGCAGTCACCGCGACAGTGGTACAAGCGGTTTGACACCTTTATGTTGGATCAGAAGTACACACGCAGTCAATTTGATCACTGTGTTTATTTCCGGAAACTCCAAAATGAATCATTTATCTACTTGCTTTTGTATGTTGATGATATGCTAATCGCATCTAAAAGCAAGGTGGAGATTGACAAGCTGAAAGCTCAACTGAGCTCAGAGTTCGAGATGAAGGATCTTGGAGAAGCCAAGAAAATTCTTGGGATGGAAATCAGCAGAGATAGAAAAAATGGTGTGATCAAATTGACCCAGGCTCAGTATCTGAGCAAAGTACTTCAGAGATTTGGCATTAATGATAAGACCAAATCTGTAAGTACTCCTTTGGCGGCACATTTCAAACTCAGTGCATTGATGTCACCAAGTACAGATGGTGAGAAGAGACAGATGGATCATGTTCCATATGCCAATGCAGTAGGTGCCCTCATGTATGCAATGGTGTGTACAAGACCTGATATTTCACACGCTGTCAGCTTGGTAAGCCGGTACATGCATAATCCTGGTAAAGGCCATTGGCAAGCTGTGAAATGGATTCTACGGTACATTCATGGTACTGTGGAAACAGGCTTAAAATTCGAGAGAAGTAAAACTATTAGCAAGCATCTTGTTGGATATGTGGATTCAGACTATGCTGGAGATCTTGATAAGCGTCGTTCAACTACTGGTTATGTGTTCACCATATCAGGAGGACCAGTAAGTTGGAGATCAACTTTACAGTCAACGGTAGCTCTGTCTACAACCGAAGCAGAGTACATGGCTATAACAGAAGCTTTCAAGGAGGCAATTTGGCTTCAAGGATTGATTGATGATTTGGGGATAGCACAGGAAAAGGTAGATGTTTTCTGCGATAGCCAAAGTGCCATTTGCCTAGCTAAGAACCAAGTTCATCATAGTCGGACCAAGCATATTGATGTTCGTTACCACTTTATCCGAGAAATAGTAGATGAAGGAAACATTCTACTACAGAAGATCAGGACTACAGATAATCCCGCAGATATGCTAACCAAAATAGTTTCTGGGATCAAGTTTCAACATTGTTTGGACTTGATCAATATCTCTCGAGTTTAAAGCATTTGAAGGAGGAATGGAGGAAGCTCTGATCAGTGAATTCTCTCTGTGGATTCTCGCCAAGGTGGAGATTGTTGGAATGGTGACTCAAGTCCACAAAAGTGGCTCAAAGTCCACAATTCAAAGCTTGGCAGCTTCAACAATTTCTGCTGCAGAAATTGTTGAACCTTGGCAGCAGCCTCCTAGAACTTACTGATGGCTGGTGGCTGGTGTATTCACACACCACATGCATGGCCTATAAATAGGCATTAGTACTTTGTTGTAAATGTGCAGAGGAGAATTAGAGATTTAAGAGTTGTAGCAAAAACTCTAAGTTTATCAGTTTTTCTGGTATTGTGTGAGTTGTGAGTTAAGTGCTTGTATAGCACCTTGTATTCTGTATCCGGTTTGTACTCCATCTCCATTAATACAAGCTTCAAGCTCCTCCTCCCGTGGATGTAAGCACACTTGCTGAACCACGTAAAAATCTGTGTTTTTCAGTGTGTTTAAATCGGTTTTACTAATATCGATCTAGTTCCGCACAACAATCATGACATCGTCCAATCAACCAGAAACGTCAACACTTTGTGGGGCAACTATTTTTTTTAATTTAATTTGGCAAGAAGGATCAATAAAATTTTTAATCCAATTAAATATGAAAAGGAAATTTTAATTTAATCATAATTACACTTTATCTTAAAGTTAATAAAGTTTCTGAATCTAAAAGTTGTCCTAATTCCTCCAATTTAAGTACAATTAACTAGGAGAAAAAGATATATTTTAAGATAAAGCTTACATTTAAATTAGTGCTCATCAAAATATATTTCTCTTCAAATTTTTAATTTTTATAAGCAATTCTTCATTTTTTAATTATTTTATACAAGATAATTTATGTACATATTAATAACTTTGAATTATAACATCAGAATTCAGAACTGGTTCCAGCTTATATTTTCTTATAAAATAATAAAATTTTATTTTATAAATTATTTATTTAATAAAAATAAAATTATTGCTTTCATTAAATAATCCTATTATTAATAATAAGTTATTTGTGTGTTTCCATAATCTTCCATAGTAAAGAAGAGAAGATCATATTGCTCTTTTTCAATTACATATATCGAATTGACCTATCATAACAAAATTAAATTTTTTGAAAGTAAAATAACTTATTATAAAATATTAATCAAAGTTTGCATCGAGTCAAAATTGCTTCAAAATTTGAATACCATAAAGATTGCTTGACAACAACAAAGTAGATTTAATTATTCAAAATTTTAAATAAACATGACTTTAATGAACTTTTAAGTATATCTCTAGAAGTTGAAATTGTACATTAATTCGAATTATAGCAAAAAATATATAAAATTATACCTTCCTAATTAGCTTTTATCTATAAAACTACTTATAGGGACAAGGGGAAGGAGGGAGGGAGGGGCAGCTATTACATATATATATATATATATATATATATATATATGGGATTGAAAGGGATTTTGAGGGAGGAATGAGAAATAATTAAGAATTAACTTATAAAGGAAAAAGATGAGAAATTATAATTTCATCAATTGAATTTTTAAGTGAATTTTGTTAATTAATTAGTGTAAGAAAAAAAGTAGAATGATCGATTTCTGAAATTGATAAATATCATCTAATATAGTTCTAAATAATAATCTAATTCTTTTTTTTTTTTGGTCAGAGACACAACACATACACTAATTTCTTTTTTTAAAATTCTTAATCTATCCTTAACTTTTTCCAATTTTTATAAACTTAGAACATTACATGTTTAAATTCTCTCATAACCATAATTTCCAAAAATCTGCCAACATGCATGATATATCATATGAATTAATAATCCATTGGCAACGCATGCACTACTTAAATTATGGTATTTATTGCTACAAAATTTATTTATTCAATGAAAACTTCCATGATTCCATTTGTATATTGTGTATATATATATATGAATGAAAATATATCTGAAAGAGAGAAATATTTACAAAAATATTCTGTTATCTTTTTGTTATTATTTATTTATTTATTTTTTAAATCTTGTTTTAGCATGGGATATATACTTTTCCCACATGAAATTCATTTACCTATAAGTTAGTAATTTAATTAAAATAGTTCACCTCAAATTTTGGAAATCCTGATATAAGAAAACTTTATTTCAATTTTACCCGTCTCAAACAGTACTTATAAATGTTAGCAGAAGCATAACAGAAACTAGAAAAACTAGCTGTGCAAGTTAAGGAAACTGAGGAAAGTCAGGAAAACACATTTAAGGTAACCCCAAAACCAAAGCAGCCATTATCAAATCAAACACTAACCCATCTTCACTTTATTTGCATTGAATCAGATTATCTTCTTCTTTTTTTTTTTTTTTTTTCTTTTCTTTTTCCATCACCATTGCAATTTGCAAATATTGAATCTCATTTGTATTTGTATAATTTTATTAATGCATGAATGGGAATCTAAAAGGAGATCAGAAAAGAATACAAGTTTTTTCCTTTTTTAATCTTCTTTTTTTTCTTTCTCTTTTATAGAGTCATAGGTTTTGGTGGTGTTAATTGGATTGGTAAGTAACAATGGCGGAAGAGTTGGACATTGAAGCTGAAACTAAGGCTGCAGATCAGTTGGAAGCCAGTGCCATCTTTAAGAGCACAAATCACCCTGTTATTTTAAAGGTATATTCATATTATTTTACTAGTGTTTTATTGAATAAAATATTGGAAAATTGAGCTTTATATATATATATATATATATATATATATATACATACATACATTCTTTTGATGGTTCTTTTCAGTCTCTTCTTGCCAAGTTAAGGAGACAAAAAAAAAAGATTTTGCTATACAATTTTGATAATTTAGCTGTTGGATAACTTGGATTCTGATTATGGTTGATATTAATTACTAAAATAAGATGGAAAAACAGATTCTTAAAATAATAAATGTAATTAGATATATTAAGGACTACGATACGATATATTAGAGATTACGATACGATATTATTATTTGATTCTTTCTTAAATTGATAAAAACTTTCTATATAAACAAGACAATCTTGTACAAAGGAATAAAAATAATTTATAATATCAACAATTTAATCCTTTGGATTTTTATGTAGGTCATCATAGTCGAACTAAGCTTCTTAACTTTTAACACGGATGAAAATCCATTAAATCTCTATTTGAGCAAGGAATTAATAGGCATTATAATAAGCTCTTGATTGTTTTACAGTTTGTTGATGTTGTCTATACAATCAAGTTTCGGAAAGTAGGTAATTTCCTCAAAAAGAAGTCGAGATCGGAAGACAAAGTGATCTTAAATGGGATAACTGGAATGGTTCAACCTGGAGAAATGTTAGCTATGCTTGGTCCATCAGGCAGTGGCAAAACAACGCTATTAACAGCATTAGGAGGCCGCCTAGGTGGTTGTCTCAATGGAACCATAACTTACAATGGCAAGCTTTTCTCCAATTCAATGAAGCGAATTACAGGATTTGTTACTCAAGATGATGTGCTTTATCCTCACTTGACAATCACTGAAACACTTGTATTCACTGCCCTTCTTCGATTACCGAATAGTTTCAGTAAAAAAGACAAGATCGTGAATGCTGAAGCTGTGATCAATCAACTTGGACTAGTTAAGTGCAAAAATAGCATCATTGGAGATTCATTTTTGAGAGGAGTTTCGGGTGGGGAACGAAAAAGGGTTAGTATAGGTCAAGAAATGCTTATAAACCCGAGCTTGTTGTTCTTGGATGAGCCTACATCGGGTTTGGATTCGACTACAGCTCAAAGGATCGTTTCGACATTGTTGGAGCTAGCTAAAGGTGGAAGAACAATTGTGCTGACTATACACCAGCCATCGAGTAGGATATTTTATATGTTTCATAAAGTTTTGCTGCTATCAGAAGGAAACCCTTTGTATTTTGGACAAGGATTAGCTGCTATGGATTATTTTTCCAGCATTGGATATGCCCCGTCAGTTGCCATGAACCCTTCAGATTTCCTCTTGGATCTTGCAAATGGTATGTGTTAATCTTAATTGAAGCTTTGATCTCATTTAACTAGTGTTTAATCTGATGTTTATGTAGGAGAAATTAACTTTGCATTCATGTTTGTTAATTCCTTTCAATTGCATTAAAATTTAATTAAATCTAGTACCAAGATGTTGTGTTGATTAAATAAAGATCAACTTGAGACTTTCATTGAGTCAATCCCTCTATTTTAATGGGATTTTCTTTTTAGAAAACATAGTTTCCATTGCAGGTTTAATTCTGAGGAATTCATTCAGGTGATAAACAATCCTGGAATTCCTGGGAAACCTGAGATGCATTGGAAAATGATTTCAGTTTCCATCCGAAGAAAAAGAAATCCCAAATTCTGAATTCATCTATGTTTCTGTTTCTCATTTAAGTTTCTCTAACTGTCTAACACTTTATTCAAACTTATACTTGTGAAACATCTTTTGCTGAACAAAATCGTTAAACTTTCGATCAAAACGGACAATAACTCATAAGTTGGGTACGGGTCTTCACATATGCTTTGTTTGATATATCAGCAACACATCTTTTCCTATCTAATCCCAATGCCTGTTTATGTTAGTTCCCTATTAGATTTAATATTCACTTTCTTCTAAGTTTGCTTCAATCCATGCAACATATTAACTCTTTGTTAACTAATATATCTATTTATACAAAGTAAATCATCATAATTATGAAATTATGGAATGATACAAAGGAAAAAAAAAAAACCCAATAATATGAGTAATATCTGCAGAATATGTGAAACATACATCTCCTTCAGCAAATTATTATCATTATTTAAAAAAAAAAAGGTTACAATGTAGGTATTTCATCAAATGATGAATCACTAAAGGAGCAAACCCCGGTGAAGAAAACACTAATTTCTGCCTATACGACCAACATTGCTGAGAAAGTAAAGGATGAGCTTCAGGAAGTCAGAAATAACCTTTCTGATCAATTGGAAAACAAAAAGTTTGAAAGGTGGGCTACAACTTGGTGGCAACAATTCACTGTATTGCTTCAAAGGGGATTAAAGGAAAGGAAGCATGAATCATTTTCTGTCTACAACATTTCTGAAGTCCTGGTTGTAGCTGTCCTTACAGGATTATTATGGTGGCAATCTGATATTTCTCACTTGCAGGACCAGGTAATTTAATATCCCCAATCACTTTGGATATATCCATTAAAATTCAGCTTGTTTTCCTTTAAATGCTTGTGCAGATTATATAATTTGACATTGAAATCAAAAACCGGTTTATAGGAATGAACTGGTAATAAACATTGGATGGCTTTGATCTTTGGCATGACTATATTACCCTGACTCGGGATGAGTGTCACATATGGGTATGTATCCGAAATGGGTATACTCAAATTTTTTTTAAGTTTTTTCGTATTTGGAGGATCATACCCCATACCCATGTCCAAATATGTGTCGGAAACAGGTGTTGGACACAGGTACTTCAAAGAAAATGAAAACTCTAGGTAACATAGATATGACTCGGGATGAGTGTCGCATACGGGTATATTCAAAAATTTTAAAATTTTTTCGTATATTTGGAGGATCATACCTCAAACCCATGTCCAAATATGTGTCGGACACGGGTACTTAAAAAAAAATAAAAAGTCTGGGTAACATAGATATGACTCGGGATGAGTGTCGCATACGGGCATATATCCGACACGGGTATATTCAATTTTTTTTAAGTTTTTCGTATATTTGGAGGATCATACCCCATACTTATGTCTAAATATGTGTCTGACATAGATGTCGGACACGAATACTTAAAAGAAAATGAAAACTCTGGGAACATAAATACGACTTGTGAAGTAGTCTGAAGTCCTGTTAATTTGGGAACATGCAGATTGGACTCCTTTTTTTTACTTCAGGATTTTGGGGACTCTTCCCTCTATTCCAAGCAATTTTCACCTTCCCCCAGGAACGTATGATGCTGGAAAAAGAACGTTCATCAGGCATGTACAGGCTTTCTTCATATTTCTTGTCAAGAATCATTGCTGATCTCCCCATGGAGCTCATTCTTCCCACAGCTTTTATTACAATAACATATTGGATGTCAGGACTTAAACCCACACCAGGAAACTTCCTACAAACCTTATTTGTTCTTCTTTTTTGTGTCCTAGTCTCTCAAGGCGTAGGGCTAGCCCTTGGTTCACTTGTAATGGACCTAAAAACAGCAACCATTTTTGGTTCAGTCCTGATGCTAACTTTCTTACTCGCCGGTGGGTTCTATATTCAACATGTTCCTCCTTTTATATCATGGATTAAATACATTTCAGTTACCCATTATACGTATAAACTCCTCTTGGGATCTCAATTCAAGCCAAATGAAACGTACCCTTGTGGGGATATTCCTGGAAAAGTTTGCATGGTTGGAGATTTTCCATCTGTAAAAACTATTGGCCTTGATGGGCAAGTTTTTTCTGTTGTTGCCATGGCCATAATGCTTGTAGCTTACCGGTTGATTGCTTATTTGGCCCTCATGAGAATTGGGGTGACCAAGAAATTAGAAAACTAGCTAAACCTTTTTTCCTATGTTACTCGAATTTGGGTTTAAGTGTCGGATACGAGTATGTTCAATTTTTTCTTAAATTTTTTATATATTTGGAGGGTTCTTGGAGGATTATATTTTCATACTCATATTCGGATATTTGTCAAATATAAGTATTTCAAGAAAAATAAAAAATCAAAACAAGATAGCTTTTTCCATTGTCCATAAAACCAAGAAGGAAATTAAACTTGTATGAGAATTTAAATTATAGATTTCATTGTCTTTCATTTTTCTTTTTTCATTTTATAGCATTCCATTGATTTAACAAGTTAAACAAATGCACTATGGTTATTTTCATCTTCAATTATTCGACATTACCTGTCCATGGATTTTGGCCGCTTGCTAGACTCACAGGTCTAACTCAATTTTGGTCAGACCTTGGACACAAAAAATGTTAAGCTTGGATTCGGTTGAATTGAGCTCAATTCAGATATTATTTTATTAATAAAAATTATTTTTATTTAATTTTAAAATACACTTAAAATATTTAAAATTAATATAACAATAATTGTTTAATTTTTAATGTAATCCTAAATGAACGAATTGAGCCCATGCTTGGCATTTAAAAGTTCGGCTCATGAACATTTTTATTTGACATCTCAAATCTATTTTAGGTGGTTAAGGCCTAAATTTGCTAAGTACAGCTTGCCCTAGTGAGATCAATTCTGACCTGTCTATTCCTAAATTTGCTAAGTACATCTTGCCCTAGTGAGATCAATTCTCATATGTCAATTCGTGTATTCATGTTGTGTTCATGTATTTTTTTTATATCATAACCGTGTTTAAGATATTTTGTATTAATATAAATTTTGACGTGTTTAAAGTGATTTGTGTTATATAGATTTTGACACATTCGTGTATTTATGTTGTATCCGTATTTTTTTTCGTGTCGTATTTTAATTATTTTTTTCATATCGTATTCATGTCATATAATCGTATTGTGTTTAATATTGTCAGGTCTATGTCCATGTTAGGTTAGCTGTTTCCCTTGACAACCACAATACTTTGAATCTCTTATTTACAATTCCCAAATTGTTGGCCTCCTGGTGAACAAATTTGGCCAATGCCTTAGCTATACATGGAAAAGGCCATGTTACTCTGTCATGGTTGTGGATGTTTCAGATCCAACCCAGGCAGGCTTGAGTCATTGTTTTTTCTCCATTTTTTTATGCCATATGTTTTAGCCATAAGTACATGATATTTCAGAGGAGCATGTGACAGGTTTTTGTATAAATTTGAAATTTTAATGGTTATCTATGTTACTTGGTTTTTTTTTTTTTTTTTTAAATATCCTTATTTAACATTTATGTCTGATATATATTCGGATATAGATATGAGATATGATCTTTCAAATATATATAAAAAAACTTTTAAAAAAATTTAAAAGTATCCGTTCAAACAAATATTCATATCCGATACTCATTCAAATATAGTAGATGGTTATCTAAGATTTTTGTATTTTTGGGTCTAGGTCATGTCATAATTATAAGTTGCAAATTGGTTGTCACTTGTCAATTGGCATGTGAAGCTTTAATTTGATTAATAATGTTACATTGACTCTTAAGCCTATTGTCAATTTGTTCACTCAGTTTTACTGTTTTAGCACAATGGAATATGATAATTAATTAAGAGTGCAAATTCTTCAAATTAATTGAAGCTTATTATTATTTTTTTTTTTGCTCAAAATAAAATTGAGGGTGCAAGTTGAGCATGACTCAAAGTTTTGGTGAGGGAATTTTCTAATAAAAAAAATAACAAGTAAGTTTTTTTTGTTTTAGAGGAAATATCTTAATCGAAAAGGAAAAAAAAAAATCATACCAACATAAAATTTTTAAAATTTACAAAAGAAAATAAAATAATTTTCCAAAAAAAAAAAATTAGTGAGGGGATTTTTCTAATCAATAAAACAAAGGATTGAAGACATTATCCTTGACCCTAGTTAGAAAGCAAGATTTTGGAAATAAGTATAAATTGAGCTAATCCTCTTTCAAAGTTCATTTTGTCTTTTAAGATTTACAAGGCAAAATCTACATGTTTTCAAGTCTAATTTTCAGTCTTATAAAAAGTCTAATTTTCAATGAAGCAGGACGGGAGCGAGGATTGTCTTATCTACTTCCGTCCCACTCTTGTTGAAAACATCCACCTCCATGGATGTCGGTTATATCCATAACCGCTCCATAGTACTCCACTCCGTTACACCATAATTTTTATTAATTATTTTTAACTTAATATTGTAAAAAATTATATTGTAATTTATTCATAAACATAATTTTAGTATATTTAATATATATAATATACATATCTATACTAAAAGTATATATATAAAATATTAATATATATATATATATGATTTTAGTATATATATTTAATATATACTAAAAATATAAGAAAAAATATAAAATATTTTAAGGGGTAAGATAGTAATTTCAAAAAAGGAGGCGGGGTGGAACGGAGCAAACATTTACCAAAACCACCCTGTTTCATCCCGTCCTGTTTTTCAAAAAAAAAAACTCTCCGTTCGAAACGAATCGATGCGAAATTCATCGGTCGAATCGAGTTTTGCCATCCCTAACTATAGTACGTAATTATCCACAATTTCCAAATCTAAATATCCAAATTTCATTCTTATAAAAAAAATTCCTAAAATTCTGGCCAATTCTGCCTAGTTGCTTAGTTTGATGACATTCCTTGATCACATCCAATTTTCCCATTTTCTTATCCAAGTCTTAGCCAACTGATGTGGAATAACTTAAATTTCATTTCATAGTCAACCCAGAAACTGATCAGAAATGACTCAATGAATAACATTGACTTGTAAAATATTGATTTTTAGATTAGGCACGATTTCTAATTTTAAGCTATTTATTAATACTATTTGCTTATTGGGCAATTGCCTAACCTCTCTATTCCAGAATTTGGACATAAAAAAAAGTATGAAATGCACCTAAAATACATTTAAACCCGAAAAATCTGTATATTTTTGTTATATTCGTATTATTATTTTTTGTGCGATAATTGTGTTTAAGATATTATATATTCATATAAATTTTGACATTAATAATTCGCGTTATATAAATTTTGACATGTTCGTATATTCGTGTCGTATTCATGTTATTTTTCGTATTGTATCATATTTTGTATAATATTTTAATTATTTTTTTCATTATCATATTTATGTTATGTTTAAAATTATCAAATTATCATCACCATTGATTAAAAAAAACAACTAGAACCATGATATCATGTCCTAAGCTGCCATTTTGTCAGGTGAAAGCAAAAAAATGGTTTTTTTTTTTTAAAAAAAAAATTGGGTTTGGGTGGGATTGAAGCTAGCAAGCATTCATATTCTAGATTAGAAAAACCCTAATTTGGAATTATGATAACTCGGTTGAATTTCAGTCTGAATATCTTGGAAAATTTTGGGTTTTTTTTTTTTCTTCAAAAGCTTGCCTTATAAATTAATGAAAGAAGATTGGCTAAAAGAATGTGACAGAAATCAGAATTTGTCTAATTAATGATATCATGTTTCTGTTCTGTTGTCAGCAATTTATCAGTTAGTGTGAAAAGTTCCTGCGGGAAAGCTATGCAAAGAAATAAAACATGTTTAAGACAAGACATTTGGGAGCCAATTTTTTATTTTTATTTTTCTTGACTAAATTTTACTTAGAATTTTAATCCATAGTTTATTGGTTTTGGCCTTTGGCTGCTAGACCTTTCCCTCTCTCTCTCTCTCTTTTCTTTTAACACATTTTATATAAAAAATGACACTAGGAAAAATTTTCATAGAAAAGTTACAATCCTAAGGAAACTCTTATAAATCAATTTTACATGAATGTTACGGGGTGTTGCTAGGTAAACATGTCTTCAAATTTAATAACTTCAAAAATATATGATTATTTTAGGTAGTAGTATTCAAAATATTAAAAAATTAAAAATATATTTTTTTATATTAATATTTATATATTTATAATTAAATTTAAATAAAAAATATTTTTTATTTATTAAATAATAATTAAGGTTAGAATTACACGAATTTAAAATTTTTTGTCTCAGACCCAGATCGATTCAGGTCGAATTTATTGTTTGGCTTTTGGGTAGGTCTATTTTCAAACTCATCTTTAATGAGAAGTAAGAGCTTTATGTCATGGTTGAGATTTATGTCATTTTTACTAAGTTACAATTGATTTTGGATCATTATTGCAAAAATATTATGATAAAATTCGAATTTTTATTAGCTGTTAATAAAATTTTACAATCAATTAAGGATAATGATTTTTATTTTCATCTCATTTGTGGGTGTAAGCAACTTTTTCAAAAGGATTAAAATTATTCCCTGATTCACATCTACGAAGAAATCAATTTATGTGTTGATCTATTAGTTAATTTTGTTCATAATGATACTTTTGATATTCATAAATTAAGCTATCATCTTAATACTGTAATTAAGCCTTTACAAAAAAATTTATGAAATATTTGTTTAAAGCGATTACCTCGCTCACTATGTAAAAAAAAAAAAATTTATACCCATTTCACCAATACGCTTAAAAATGAAATCTAGATTTCAAAAGTCTTTAGTAAAAGCAAATCTCACTCCCCAGTTTAAAAAGAATAAGTTCAAATAACATCAAAAATTAGAATATAATTAGCAAGAAAAGTTGTTTTTATTTTTTAATTTTATTTTTCCTTTTTTTTTTGGTCAATGCATGAGCTGTTTTGATTTTTTTATATATATTTAAATCACGTATGGGCTGCTATGCTCTTTACAAAAAAAAAAAAAAAAAAAATCAATAGACAATGTTGTCAGTAGTAGACTTAAACATTGGAATTTGAGAAGAAAAATTGAAACCCTGTTTAATGCATTTTTCACATGTATAAAATATGTTGAATTTTACTTTTCTTTATTCAAATTGACAATTAATTCAACAGTGGACTTACTGTTTGTATTTGTTTTAATTTCATACATACTCTGCTTTTGTGTTCACTTTGCAACAAGAAGATTTTAATTAAAAAAAAAATTCAAGCTGTCACTTCTAAATATTTAAATTATTAAAAAAGTAGCTAATATATTGTGGTCGGAATTTTTAAATTTCGTCAATAAATTAAAGGATGGACACTTTTTTTAGTACATATTTAAAAAATCAACAAATTAATATTATTAAAAAAAACACATAACAATATTTTAATATTATTTATGAAATTTAAAATTTCACCGATCATGTTTGAAATAATAGTCCTGAATTATTTCCTTTCTTGTTGAAAAGTAAAACATTGGTTGTTTAGATATTTTATAAATTAAGCTTAATAATATTAAAGGATTGACACATTTTCTTTAGTATATATTCAAAAAATCAACAAATTAATATTATTAAAAAAACATGCGATACTCTTTTAATTTCTCTTATAAAATTTAAAAATTTTACTAATCATTTTTGAACTTTCAAAAAATAATTCTAAATTATTTCCTTTCTTGTTTAAAGGTGAAACTTTGATTGTTTGATATTTTATAAATCAAGCCTAATAATATTCACTAGTAAAATGAGCTATCAATTAAGTTTATATTCGAAATGTGATGTAATTTTTTTAGTCTCTCAATATTTATCTGTTTGATTTTTTTTTTTTGGTCAAAATTGTATTGCTTAAAATTACTTATATTTTCTTAGTCATTGATTTTCTCTACATAATTTTCTTCATTCAAGTTATTTTGTCAAAGTTACATATAAAAAATGTAGGGAAAATCAATTTCTAAACTCAAATTCTAAATTAGTTCTTTTTCTCCATTCAATTTCTTCTTTTTCTTATTTTTCTTCTCTCTCTATTATTTTTCAAATTTTCTAGACTCCATAGAATATATATTAACTATGATGTCCATGACTTGACCAAATTAGTAAATAGTTCATATACTATTTCAAAGGAGTAGTTAGAAAATATTTTAGGATTGGATCGACAAAATACCTTTTACATCAATTACAAGAAAAAATTAAATGAAACGGTTATTTCATATCTATAGTTTGAATATATTGACACATGTATTTTAAAAAAAAATTATAATTTAATTTTGTAAATAAATTTTCTAGTCTGCTATTAAAAATATGGTATCTTCATATGGGTTGAATAAAAAGTCAAAATATCTTCCAACTTCTTTTTTTGATATAAGTTTTTTACCCTTTTGGATAACATATGATTTAAAACTTAATTTCACTCTTCAAACATTTAAAAAAAAAAAAATTCATGGAAAAAACAAGTGCTTCCATAATTGAAGAGGACCTATTGTAAAAAAATCACCCAATAAAAATGCCATTTGTTAAACTCTGTTTGGCTAAGAGAAAAGGGAAAGGAACCCTATTTCAAATAATAGCTCAAAAAAGAAAAGAAAAATATCCTGCCAAACACCAAAAAAGAAACTTCCTTTTCCTTGTCATCAAGAATCATACAAAGGACTTGAATTCAAAAGCAGCCCTTTTGATTCTTTGTGATTGTGACTTTCACCAAGAAATTTTTCACTCGCAGAAAAGAAAAAAAAATGATTTATTGATCTATATATTTATATTATATTCATATTATTTTTATGTTAATTATATTAAAAATATTATATATTTAAATAAATTTAATACTTTAATAATTTATTTTATATAAATTTTAACACATTTATATATTTATATCGTATCATATTTAATATTATTTTTAATTAGTTTTTGGTATTATATCTAAAATTATTAAATTAAAAAAAAAAATTAGGTGTCCAAGAATCTCCAAACTCTATGACAGCTGCAGCAGCTGCAATCGGTTACCAAAATTTTCAATCCAATTCCCATAGTGCCCATACTACCCATATCTCAAACACAATAAAATACTATTATGTAATGTTTATAAATATGAATTTGATCATTTAGATTTGAATTTCATTTGTTATATAAATTGTGAGAATAAAATTCATACATTATGTATAAATTAATTAAGATTCAAAATGATTATATATTTGAAATGTATAAAAACATGAATTTCAAATTCATAATTAGCTATAGGTACGTATTTCAAGTTTAGCACTAAATAGGCATCCAACAAATCTATGAATTTGATAAATAATCATGAATAGTACATTTACATGTGTTTTATTACACAATTATACTATTTTTGAAATCCAAATCCATCTCTTGAAATCTAAGTTTTCAAACGCAATCTTAAATTTTCAAAGAAATACTAAATTTAAACCTGATAAAGAAATCGAGAAAATATAAAATCAATTCCATTAATATTGTTTGGTTCATTTCAATGTTTTTATTGATTAGATTAAATTTTCGGTTCATAAATTAAAAAAATTTAAATTATTCAAATCATGTCGAATTGTATTTATTTATTGTAATTTTTAATTTTTATTTTTATAAAAATAAAATATATATTTTTAAATTTATGCAAATAAATTAAAAATAATATAAAATTAAAAAAAAACCTTTTAATTTTCAAAAATCAACGAATCCAACCAATCCGAATCAATGAAATTCGGTTCGAGTTAGTTTAATTTTGATTTTTTTTTTTGTACAAATCAAAATATTGTATATTAACCATAATTTTATCTAAAATCGAGAATTGAACTGTTATCAACTTTAACTAATACGTTCGACATTTTGAGAGATATATATATATATATATTGAAAATTTTAAAATTCACACGAGATTATAAAATTGTTCATTAAATATAATTTAATAAAATATATAACAATCATCAAATTTGATCTATTAATAAAATTTAAAAATTTCAATGATAATATATAAAATAATAACATAATCGAGTTGAGATATTTTAACTAAAAAGTATAGTCCTAATTTCCTTTTTGGTTCTCATTATTTGTCAACATAAACTTTAGATGGTCAAAATCTATTGCTCTCATTAACACCAAATTCTATACAATGGATTTGCCCATATTTCTTTCCTTTTTTTTTTCTTCTTTTCTTCTCCTAAGCTAGAAGCCTCCAAGTATACAAAAATTTTGAAAGAGACAAAAAAGGAAATAGATAAGAAAGAGAACTCAATTTTGCATCTTCATGACAATTGGAGTTCACAAGTTGTGTCTTTATCAACAATCATGTTAATTTAATACTTTTACTTAATTGTGTTAATAAATAATTATGACTTCATAATTGCATCATGGTTGAAATTATTAATGGCTTTATGTTCTTATGTTATTTAAAAATTTATATGAATTCTAAAAATTCATTTGATTTGATAAATTCATCAAATTTTATTTGATCAAAAAAGATAATAACATGAATTTATTCAATTCAAACCCAAAATGATCTAAACTTAAATTAATTTGAATTCGAACAATCCGAAAGACTAAATTGACAGGGCAAAATTTAAATTGATTGGATTTAAATGTCAATAATTTAAATTTGAAATTGCTTGAACCTAATAATCCAAATCAAATAATCCGAATATCAAATCCGAGTGACTTGAATCCAAATATTCCTAATTCAAACAGACACTAATTTTTTTAAACTCAAAATAACTTAACTTAAAATGAATCAATTGAAGCCTGACCTAACCCATTCAATTACTACCTTTATAATTTTTGGTATGAAGAAGATTATAACATGAGAATAAAAAAAAAATTACAAATATTGAAATTCAAAATATAAACTTACTAAATATCATTTTTTTTTATATAATTACATAAATCAAGTTAAACTCTACTACCTCAATCATTACTTAATTTCATCAATTTAGAAGTACAATAGAAGAATAAGTCAATTCCAATTGTAGGAGCATCTAAATTCATTAAAAAAAAAGCTAATCAAAGAAAGAATCTTAGTTCTTTTTAAAACCACTAAAAAAAACTTTTGAACTTCATCATAATAACCAATCAAATTTTAGAATGTGCTACAACATTTCAAAATGGTCCAAACCCATGTAATGTATTAAAACTTGTAAGCTAGTTCGTGGAAGTTCTTGAGTGAAAGAAACCCTTAATCCAAACAAACCAAACATACATAAAAACAAGAAAACCCCAAAAATATATAAAAAAAAAAAAAGTCAAGTAAACGTGTCACTAAATAGAAGCAGCCACCTTTTTTTTTTTTTTTTCTTTCTTTTTTTCGCTACCATTCTCTCATATTTTTTTCCCAAAATTCCAGCCTAACTTTCACACACCTGTGCGCACGTGTCCGGCATCTGTCGGCATGGCCTTCTATATTCGAAGCATGAAAAACGTTAAATTAATTCTGATAATTTTGGACATCGTCCTATCATACAACATAAATATTATATAAAAAATAATTAAAATATAACATAAAATATACTTACAATATCTATATCTATATTATATATAATAAGAGTGATTGAATTAATATCTCGAATTGTAACACTAATTCAATTGAATAAATTATCGAAATTTTTTTTATAATGGTTATTAATATTTTTTAAAAGAAATTATTTATTTATTTTTATATTAAAAAATATCTGAAAAATTGTATATTTCTTTTAAAAATAATTAATTTAAAAACGAAAAGGTCCCAAATTTAAATTTTTATTACTTTTTTTTTGTTCGGTTAACTAATGCCTTTAAGGTACCTTTAAGATTAATTAATATATTATTTATACTAATAATATTGTATTAATATAATAATTGATAATTTTATTCATTATTATTAATGTATTGAATGAAAATATTATTATATATAATAATAATCTTAAAAAGTGTTTTAGGATATTAATAATTTTTTCTTTTTAAATTTTGTTAACAAATATCCTAAAAAATTTTTTTAAAGTTATTATATATAATAATATTTTCATTCAATACATTAAAAATTATTAATAAAGTTATCAAACTTTATAACTAATATAATATTTTTATTATAAATAATATATTAATTAACGACATTGTTACAAATTTTTTTTTTTTGTTCATGACAATTTTTATACCACCTTTTGGATTCTAAAACGCATGAAAAATGGACACGTGTCTTAAAAATTGATGACGCACTTCTGTAATTTTTCGTGACGGTTCATGCACCCTCTTGATCGGATAAGGTCGGCCACAAGATGATAGACACGTGGCATTTTATAACGGTGATAAACATAAAGTGGGTCCCATTTAGGTAGTAAGACAAGGACGACCGTACTTATCTTTCTTTTAACACTTTCCATTCTCTCTTCTATTTAAATACCTCCCATATCCCCAATCTCTTAAAAAAAAAAAAAAAAACAATCCCTTTGCTTTCTTATTGAAATTCAATTCTTTTTTCTGTTTGGCTGCCAAGAAAATTTTGATAATGAGAGTGCCAGACACAAACCCATTAGCTCAATTAAGCTTGCCACCAGGATTTCGATTTTATCCAACAGATGAAGAGCTTATAGTGCAATATTTATGCAGGCAAGTTGCAGGGCATCATTTTTCTCTACAAATCATTGGTGAAATTGATTTATACAAATTTGATCCATGGGTTTTACCAAGTAAGTTAATCAAATCCACCAAAAAGGTCTACTTTTTTTTTTTTTTTTCTTTTCCTTTTTTAACTTTGCTTTGCTAATCAAAATGTTAAATATTTTTCATGTAGGTAAAGCTATGTTTGGTGAAAAAGAGTGGTATTTTTTTAGTCCTAGAGACAGGAAATATCCGAACGGATCACGACCCAATAGAGTTGCTAGTTCAGGGTATTGGAAAGCTACTGGAACTGATAAAATTATTACAACGGATGGTCGTAAAGTTGGTATCAAGAAAGCTCTGGTTTTTTACGTTGGAAAAGCACCCAAAGGCACTAAAACTAATTGGATTATGCATGAATTTCGACTCTTTGAAACTACCCGTAAAAATGGTAGCTCCAAGGTAACATATTTGATTATTTGTTAGCTAACTTTAGCTTGTATAGGATTAAAATGACTGCGTTTTTAGTGCTTCTTTGAATAAAACTTCAACTTAATAGGTAGATACTACATAGTTTGTATGAACTATTTGATGTTTTTGAAGTTTAAAAACTCGATTTTAAGCATATAATCAATTTGTTGATGTATAGCATAAATTATGAATTATGATGAAACTCATTATCAATCATATTTATAAGCTATCTTATTCATATTTTGATGAGTATAGGATATAGATATATATTCGATGGGGATATATTTAATTTTTTAAAATTTTATTATATATTTAAAGTATTATATTTTAATATTTATGTTTGAATATTTATTGAATACAGAATACAGATATCAAACACTGATAGAATAATATAATATGTAGTGTATAGAATAATTGTTGTTTAATTGCTTTTTTTATTTATTTGTTGTAGTTGGATGATTGGGTTTTATGTCGAATATACAAGAAGAATTCAAGTGCTCAAAAACCATTGTCAACAGTTTCAAGCAAAGAGCATAGCAATAATGGTTCAACTTCTTCTTCATCTTCCCAACTCGATATGCGTGAGTCATTGCCCGAGTTAGATGATCGTTTCTTTGCTTTGCCACGTATGAAATCGTTGAAAACGCTTCAACATGATGAGAAAACGGGGCTTCACAATCTGGGTAGTGGGGATTTAGATTGGGCCAGTCTTGCTAGGCTTAACTCGGAGTCCGAGTTGGTACTGAGTGGACAAACTCAGACTCAGAGTCAGGGGATTCCGAGTTATGGAAATAATGACGTATATGTCCCTACAATGCCGCCTACACTTTCCCAGATGGACATGTCAACAAATAAGGTTGGTAACTTGGTGGAAGAGGAGGTACAAAGTGGACTCAGAACTCAACGAGTTGATAACTCTGGGTTTTTTCAACAAAACTCGAGTGTGTTGACTCATAACTTCTCTAACTCGACCGACCCCTATGGATTCCAGTACCCGACTCAACCGGGTGGGTTTGAGTTTAGGCAATAAAAAAAAAAAGACAAGGGAAGAGAATAGGTAGAGACAGGAGAGGAATTTCATAAATTTGTGTAAATATTTGGAATTCTTTGGGTTTAGAGGTGTTTATGATTCGACGGATCGAATCCGAGTTTGAGTTTAAATCGGGTTGAATTTATCGGATCGATCAAATAGTTTAATTCATGAAAAGTTTATAATTAAACTAATCTTTTGGAATTATAGATTTCGAAAGAGTAAAAAAAAAAAAAAAATAGGGAGCTAGTAAAAGTTGTGAAATGTAGCAAAATCAAAATGGGCAAAATTTGAAATTTTGCTTTTTCTTGGGGGGCACCTAGCTAGATGGTAGATGCAATATTGTACACAATACAAAATCTTTGTACAATTTATTTCTATAAAATTTAATTTAGAATGTGATTTTCCACAATTGCAAATGATTTTATTTCTAATCCTTGTCTATGTCCACATAAAAAAAGGAAAAAAAAATTATCTTAGGATCATCATTTTTTTTTCATGTTCTATGTACCAAATTGAAGATGAGCTGATATTTTCTAGTACAATGTCGATAAGGTTTAATCACAGTACAATGTCGTCGGTATTAGGAAAATTTTATCATTAAGTTTCATAGGTCCTAGGTTCTACTTTAATCTCTAATTATTTGAATGACAAATCATTTTTTATAATTCGTTATTTTTTTTTTATTAATATGATTTAGGAGTGTAGTTGAGTTGATTTGAATGACAAATCATTTTTTATAATTCGTTATTTTTTTTATTAATATGATTTAGGAGTGTAGTTGAGTTGATTCAGTGTCGGATTTTAGTTTCGTTCAATTTGAAAAATCGAAGTTTGAAGCTCAATTTGATCATGATCGAGTTTTTTTTTTTTTTTTTTTTACATTTGAGTTTGGTTCGTAATCTACTTAAATAACTCGAATTCGGTTCGATAAGTTCAATTAGGTTCGATAAAATCGTAAATATAAATATTAAATATTATATTTTTTTACTTTTTACTTTTTATTTTTTATAAATTTATATATTTAATATATTAAAAAAATAAAAAATTATTAAACTTTGAGCATTTCAAATTAAGTATTAAAATATTCGAATTTAATTAAATTTATTATTCAAGTTGACCCTTTGAATTTTCTAATGATTGAAATGAATCAAGGAAAAATTAACGAACCTTACTTTTGCTTCTTTCCTTTTCCTTTCTGTTAGGCAATCTTCCTCCATTATATCCGAAAACATTGAAGCTTAAGATATATAATATAAATATAAACTAGTATTTCTTAAAATAATAAATCTAACAAGCAACCTTAAGAAAATTGAATTTTCAAAATTTCTTTCCTAACCTTTTTACAAAGAAAAGAGACAAAGGGCAGCCGCACACTAACTCTGAACATTATTACAAGCAAAGGGTCCAAATTCCAATCTCTAAACTTCAAAGAAGAAAAAGAATTTTCATAAAAAAAAAAAAAAAAGAATGAAAATAGATTGAAAAGACAGGCGAAGAGGATTTTCATTCTTATCTCATCCTTCAAAAAAAAAAAAAAAGAGCGATGAATATCTACGGGTATATATTAAGCCATCCATTTGTCAAAAATCATAGGTTGCAGCAAGTCAAGTGATAAGTACTAAGGTTTATATATATATATATATATATATATATATATATGATTAAAAATAAAATAATTTATATTTATTTTTAAATTTTTTTAATAAATTGACATAATCTGATTCACTGACAATATATAAATTTATATATTATCATTGTATCAAATATAATTTTTTTATTTATTGCAAAGATATATAATTGAACAATCAAACAAATTTAAGATTCATTTGTTTCGTGATTAAAAACTAATGTTTTTTTTGAAAAAATTAATATTTTATATCTGAATAATATTGTATAAAATATATTTCATTTGCTTCAAAAAAAAAATCAATTTATTAAAAAAATGGATTAATTTTTAAAAAAAAATGATCGATTTCTTTAATTATGAAATTAAATGAGAAAAAAAGGTCGGGTAGCCAACCCCACCCGTCAAGCTTGGGCCGGATCGAATTTGGATAAAAATATTTATAATTTGGGTCGGCCTGGCCGATCTGAATTATTATTCAATAATTAAAAAATAATTTTTATTTAAATTTAATTATAAAAAATATATAAAAATATTTTTTTAATAATTTATGAACAGTAATATGAGTTTATGGACCGATCTGGGTCCGGTCCGAAATGGGTTTGGATAAGAAAAAAATTTTCTCGGACCCAGCTAAATCCATGAACACCTTTAATTACATGTAATAATTAAATGATAAATATTTATTTTAACAATTCATTAATAATTTTTATAATAACATAATTAATTTTTTTATAAACAAAATAATTACGTCAAATAATTTAAATAAAAAATATATATATTCTTACGTGGATTAATTATTTCATATCGTCCTTTCTCGTCAAATGAATTATTGTGTGTGAAAAAGGATTTCGAGTTCAAGATATGTTTGCCACTTGTATTTCTTTACTTGCATGTGTAACATGGCTGCAAAAACAAATCTTTGTTTCCTTCTATAAAGTTTTGTGAATTAAACAATATTTAAAAAAAAAAAAACAAAAACAAAAAGTCTGTTATCATAGTGGAATTGGAAAAGATAAGTGTGTTACAAATGTCTAGTTTTGTTTTGTCGTTTTTGTTGTTAAGGTTGTTAATTTCATAAGCAAAATTGATAATTTTTTTATATATTAATTTATTAATTACAAGTACATGATATATAGCATTTAATCAATCTTAATTATTTTATTGCAATCTTTCTCATTGCATACGAATTATAGCAATAATTAGAAAATCATGCATGACAATAAAATTTTCTTAGCAATTCTCAAATCAATAGTTCCTATAGCAATTTCAGAAGAAAAAAAGAAGATGACAAAAGAAGATTACAAGATGAATGAAGATCTCTAGCTAAGAATACCTCTCTCTATATATAAGTAACTGCATTATATAATAAATTTATTTTTAATACATTGGTGTAGAAATTTTAAATTTCATAAGTAAGATTAAAAAATTTATATGTAATTATTTATTAATTAATTTTTTAATATACATAAATATACCGTATCAAGACACTTATCGATCTTTTAATTTTGTTGATAAAATTTAAAAATTTTATTGTCATTGCATAAGATAATTTTAATATTGATAAAAAGTGACAACAAATTAAGGAAGCTTAATCCCTACAATTCATCCCACATTATTAAAGAGAGTTACATATAGAGATGTTCATGGGTCCAAGCTCGTTAAGGTTGGGCTCGAATCGGCCCGTAAACTCATTTTACTATTTATAAATTATTAAAATATTAAAAAATTATTTTTATATTAATATTTGTATATATTTTATAATTAAATTTAAATAAAAAATATTTTTTATTATTGAATAATAATTTAAGTCAGACCAAGCTTGTCGAGCTGGGCGAATACCCAACTTTTGATCAGGTCTAGTTACATAATCTGTTGTGGATTTTTTCTTCGTTAAAAGTTGTTATAAAATATAAAGTCTGTCATTTTCCTTGCATGAATTAAAGTTGAATACAAAATGAATTAATGGAAAATTTAAGGGTAGATCACATAATTAGCTTTATGAATGTTTATTGAGTATTTTTATTTTTTAAAATTTTAATTTAACATAGAGACCCTAACTAATTTGCTTTTTTTTTTTATCACACCAATTTTTTTTTTTTTTTTTAATTGGATCCAAACATTACTGTAATTTATCTATTCTATAATATATATAAAAGTATGAATGTAGAGAATTTTTTGAACTGATAATAATATCTATTATTATTTATTATATTACTAAATAGTCATTAGAATAATATTTTATTATTCTATTATATATTATAAGATTGAGATTATATTTTTTTAAAAATTTATGCAAATATTCGGTCAAAATAAGATACTTTCATTTGTTTAATTTTAACCATTAGTTAATTTTAATATATATATATATATATATATATATATCCAAATATTCGGTCAAAATAGCATTTTTGTTTCATACAGTTACTGTGATCATTAGTAATTTTAATTATTGTCTCTGATTTGTTTATTTTTTATTTTATTTGTTTAATCTGTGTTTGTGTAAGCTTTTTAATGAATATTTAATCAATTATAAATAAAAAATAATTTCTCTTTATAATCAATACAAACTCTTCATATCTATGTTGAATTACACATTCACTCTAATTAAAATAATGCCAACTCTTCAATGAGAAATAGTCTTGGAATAATACTCACTTAATTAGTAATGTAGTTATATACCAATTAAAACTAAGATTCTTCACTATAAAATAGATGCTTTAGCCGTTATTTTCACAAAACAACAAATATTGAGTAATACTTTTTTTTTTTGTAAACCCAGGGTGTCCTCCTATCCCCATTTTATGGTTGATGGAAGCCTAATTCCTGTTGGGCCGGGAGTGTAATGGTAAAGCCCTCTCAACATTAGAGACTCCCAAATTTCGAATTTTGGTTCTCATCTAGGGGGTTGGAGCCACTAACCACTCCAACCAACCAAATGTTGGTAATATTGAGTAATACTTTGTTAACCATTGTTTTTTGTTTTTGAATACAGATTCTTGCTTCTTATTTTTTTCTTAGAATGGTTTTGATTTTTTCATTCACTATCATAACATCTTCTTTTTTTTATCTCATTCTCTAGGCATATTTTAGAATATTGCTTTAAAAACTTTTCTTTCACAACAAGGTTTTTAGTTATTTGGTAAGTTATTTTTTCTAATACGGTTTCTTGCTTTTTATTTTTTTATTAGATTAACATTATTGAAATTATTTTTTTTAAAATTAAATTTTCTTTTAAATTTTTATGAAATTGATTTTTTTTAATTTATTTTTAATTTAATACGGATTGTTTTTTATATTAAAATTTTTAAATTTAAATATTTATGGAAAGGTGAATATTAAACTATATGAATATTTAAATATTCTCATTATATTATGATAAAAAAATTTGATCATATTTTTCAATTTCTTAAACATATAATGTAAAAAAAAATTGTTATAAAATAATTATCTACCTAGATTTGAACAATAAATAATGAAAATATATATTAAAATAATATTAATTAAAATTTAGTAAAAGATTATATTTAAGTATTTAGATCTACTTCAACGAAATTGCATCAAGCAAGTCTACACTCTTAGCCGTAAAAAAAAAGAAACTTTTCTTTTAATTTTTTTTTACTCAATTATTATATTTTTAATATTAAAAAAAATAACATAGAAAATAAGATTGATAAATTTATTGTTTTTATTGTAAAATAAAGGTCTTTATGACATATAGTAAGGAGCAATCGCAAAGCAAGTTCTTTTATAGTTTCTTGTAAAGATTGCAAAATTTCAACACGTAAAATCATATGCAATGCATGTGACATTAATGACTAATAACATATAAATTAATAAATTATAAATAAATCAATCAATTAAAGGTCCGAGGTTCAAGTCTCATGGTATATGAGTTCGGTAGAATTTTATGTTGGATTTGTTCAATTATATCTTTCGTTTAATGTGATTTTTATATAAATATAATATTTGCTTAAGATTATAACTTCTCTTTTACTTGTAACTTTATGAAAAAAAAAAAAAAAACTTTTGCTTCTGATGCAGCTAGATTCTTGTAAGGGATAATATTAGAGGTCTCCATGAGCCGAGTCAATTCAGGCCCGATTAATAAAAAATTTGCTTGTCTAGGCTCGAAGAGAAAACCGTTTTATTATTATTTAAAATATATTAAAATATTTTTATAATTAAATTTAAATAAAAATATTTTTTATTATTTAAATAATAATCCGAATCGGACCGACTCAGATTATAAAAACCTATCCCAAATTCAATCCAATTTCGATAGGAAATAGTATATTGGAATATTATTATGTACATAATGAAGTGATGCAAGTTTCTTCAACTTTTCCCAATTGTTTTTGTGTGAAAAAATTACAAGAAAGCTAGGCATGAAGTCAAATTCAAATACTATACAATTTGAACTTAAAAGGGAAATTGGCTTGCTCATAATTCATGTAATGGGGACGTATAAAATTATAAAGTCAACTTCAAAGAGATGTACCGCAATAAGACTTTTTTTCCCCACTTCATAGATGCAATTGAGATTTGTAAGCAACCAATACAAATATAAAAGTAAGTAAAAAAATGAAATAATTCCATTATTATAAGCAACCAATTAAGCTTTTCTGACGAAAGAAAATTTAAAAAAATGAAAAGAAAAAAAGAAAAGAAAAAGAAATAGAGTCAAGTACAAAAAGAGAGCTATTTGAACTTGAGATTTAATCTTATTAGTTCATACAATCACTTTAAAAAAATATAATTCAATAAGTTTAAAATTTGAATTATCGTATGCAACTCCTTCCTTTATTCTCAAAATGCGAATTTTTTTATATAAAAAAAAAACTCACTAATTAAGTAATGCGATCCTTTAATAATGTAAATGTAAATGCAAATCAATCTTCCATTTCAAATAATTGTAACTTATTTTATACAAAGGATCATAAAGGATTGCCATTTGAATTTATGATCTCTACTCAAACTCTATTCTACCTTTATCCCTTGAATTAAGCTCAAGTGACTTTTTTTTTTTTTTTCTTTTCTTTTCCTTCTATCTAAGCTAAAATTAATGGCATGATTTATATTGGATTAGGGGAAGGGCTATTTAAAAAGTTGCTTCAATATTTTTTACTTTAGATTTCATTTTCATATTTATCAGAATTTATAGTTTGTCTAATCTCTTCATACTGAAATTAGAATGACTATTAGCCACGCATGCACTTGCGTCACTAAAAAAAAAAAAAAAGAGTTGTGCCGACAGTAAAAGGAATTAAAGAGTATATATCTTGAATTCCCAACTTTCCAGCTGCATTTTGTGCTAAAGATTGTTGACTTCAAATTTTATTTGTGTTTTTTTTTTTGTTAGGTCGAATTTCTTTTTTTTTTTTTTTGATAGTTTGAAAGATGAGGATTCGAATCGTGCTTTTTTTTTTTTTTTTTTTTTTACTATCAATTTTTTTCATTTTTCTCACATGTTCTATTTTGGCTTTAATTCTTCTAGTCAATTTTGTCTCATGGGTTTTTACTTTTAGACTTTATCTTGAATTTTATTCTACTTTTTCTTAAAATTAATGATTATTTATTAAATATATACGACTTCACATATGTTCATATTTGTCTGTAGGCACCTACATAAGTAGTTTTTAATATATCGTATATTTTTTTTTATTTAATAAATTACTTTTATTTAATTCAAGAGAAAATAATGCATTTATTATATTTTTTCCCTTATAAATATCACCTTAACTATGGCCACTAGACATTGGTAATATTTTCCTATTATCTAATGTACCGATAAGAATTTAAAAATGCAAATATATTAGGATATAGAGATTTGATGTTGAGGATTTTAGATACTATTTTTTTTTTCTTGAGAAAATAACTAAACATCTATCTAAATTTTTTTTTATTTTATATTAGGGTATAAAGATTTGATGTTGAGGATTTTAGATATTAATATTTTTTCTTGAAACATCGATCTAGATTTAATTTTTGTAACATTATTTACAGAAGATTATAAGCTAAATTACTATAAAAAAAAAAAAAAACCTTGAATTATTCCATTACTTTTAAGTAAGCATTATATTTTATTATACTCAAATAAGCTCTTATATATTTATTGTATCCAAATAAACTCTTATTCTTTGATTTGTACCTAAATAAGATATTATTTTAATTTTTAAATAAAAAATTGATTTATGTTAATGATTTATTTAAATATAACTCGGGGGAATTTTGAAAATTTTTGTATATTATGGCCCTTAAAAACTTTGGATGGCTTTGTTTCTAGGTGGAATGTGGGCTTGGGCTATGGATTTAGTAGCTCAACCATCTTCATGGGCTTAGTTATATCTTATGAGCACAACTCCAAATAAATTAGAATACATAAACCAAAAGCCTAATCAAGTCTAGCCTACTAGATAGGTTGATGGGTTTGTGTTGTTTACTCATCATACAACAGCATATTTTTGTCCTCGAGAAAGCACTCAAGTGGTTAGAGCTTAAAACTTATTTATATATATATATATATATATATATATATATATATATATATATATGAGGAGAGATCCACTTATATTAGTGTAAAATTAAGTTAGTTTTATACACTTCTATAACTTTTTATATGATTTATGTTTTAACAAATCGATCGTTGGATTTAACAATATAATTGTACTTATCGTGTACGTAAAATTTTGGATCGATCCGACATCTCTATCAAATAGATCGAGAATACTGTATTTTTTAATATATATTTAACGGTTGAAAACTTTTTACATCGAACAAATAGTTAAACATTTTTAATTTACTCCAAACTCGACGTGCATGATCTACGTGAATAGAACATGAAATACGACAGTCGGATTAAACAAATATAAATCGTATAAAAAGTTATGAAAGTGTGTAAAACTAATTTAGTTTTACATTAGTTTAAGTGGATCTATCCTCATATATATATATATATATATATATAAATGAATTAAAAGATCCTCCTATTTTATTTTTGTCGAAATTAATCTTATTATATATACACAAATGTATGTATCAATATTGAAAATTAACTTTCTTTTAAAAAATTATTAATCTGAAATTTCGCCCTAAGAATTTCAGGATATCGGGTACTTAAACTTATAGTACAAATCCTTTCAGAAAAAAATCCGTCAAAAATACCAATTATCTTGTAGTGCTTGTAAGCCTTCATTTGAGAAGATATTACTTGAGATTTACATTTGTGGTGACTAGCTTCTACTTCTAGTTTCTTCAATGTAATTAAGCTTTCAATTTTTTAATTATCTTTGCCAAATTGCTTGGTCGATGATAGATCTGGTAATCCGTGTATTTGTGTTGTGTTCATATATTTTTTCGTATTATAATCGTGTTTAAGGAATTTTATATTAGTATAAATTTTGGCACATTCGTGTATTCGTATACTCGTATCGTGTCTGTGTTTCTTTTTCGTATTGTGTTGTGTCTTGTTTTAATTATTTTTTTCGTGTCGTGTCTAATATTACAAGATCTAGCCCATGACAAAGACTAATAAAATTTGTAGTGATTTTCAAAATTGGGAAGTGATTGTATTTGCAAATTGATTACCTAAATCAGCTTGAATCCAAGCACAACAAGAGAAAGCAACTACTAAATTCCAGTTTGCAAAATTGTTACTTTATCAGGTAGAGCAAAACCTGGCCTCTATTGATGCCTTGTTTGGCTTTGTTGAGCTCTACTTGTTAAGCCGCACCCTATATTTTGTTCATCTGTAGCTTTCCAATATGAAAATGAAATCCAATTTTATGAATTGAAAAGGCTTGCTGAGAAACAATAATAATAGACAAAAAAAACAACGACAAACAAATAAAAACAAAACAAAACAAAAAAAAAAAAAATTGTGGTTGGTCAAATGTGTTTACGTTCACGAAGCTGCAAAATTTTTTATTATTTTTTAGAAAGAATGATACTTGCGACGGCATTTACAGAGTTTTCAACTAAAGCTGCAAAACCCTAAAAATTATCCCTAAAACCGGGTCAAAAAGAAATTATCTCTCACTTCTGCTCCACGAAGTAAGCCTCCCAAGAAAACATTTCAAATTTGTCACAATTTTTATCGGATTAGATCATCAATTCAGGCTTCCCCATGTAAACAAAAAAAAAGAAAAAAAAAAAAACCTAACTCCACATAAAAAAAAAAGCCTAACAAAAGAGTGATGAATGATGATATAAAATGATTATCGGCACCTTAGACACTCTCAAAAGGCTGAATTGGATTCGAAAATTATTTCAAAAGAGATCAATACGAACAGATTAGATCATTTGAATCAAAACAAAGCCTATATTTTCTTGAAATTGCAATGTTAAAAATCATATTAAGATAAGTTCTATGGGTTCAGAAGAATTTTATTAATTCCATCTTTGCTGTAAAAATGTAAAGATAACAATCTAGAAATGAAGGGTAGACCCATAAACATAATTCAAACAAGAAAAGAAAGCAAGAAACAGTTATATATGTTCCTTTGCTTATAAATGCACCTAATTTGTTTGCAAATTAAGGGCATTTTGTGTGCCCTGATAAGAAATTATAGTAAGAAAAAAAAAATAGGCAATATATATACAGATGTGAAGGGTTGTTCTTCAATTTTCTTTTACACATACAAATTGATTATTAGTTGATTAATTCCATTGTTTTTATCTAATTCCATGTCCTTAGCATACATAAATAAACCAAATTGTGTTTTATTGGTCAAATAAGAAAAAATTATCTATTTCAGAACTCAGTTTTAATTTGGTCTATCGGTTGTTATCTTATTTAAGAGAAATGAGATCTAAGGTTCTAATTCACTCTTAGATACGCAAAAAAAAAAAAAAAAATATTTGATATTGATTTTTGAATTATATCTGATAATTTTGGACACCATAAAAACATAACATGAGAAAAAATAACTAAAACATGAATTATTAACGTGATAATTGTGTTTAATGGTAGAAAAATAACACGAATACGACAAGAATACACGAATTATCAGATCTATTTAGAACAAATGCTTTAAGAAATTAATGAATACCAATCAGGCTATATCTAAATAACCTTAATACACTAACAACTCAAAGATTTTGTTTTAATTCACTCAAAGGTAGAAGTACAAATTAACTTTTGTTTCCATTTTATTTAGTTTTTCAGTCAGTTTCATTTTGTATAGTCAATGCTCAAATATAGACTTTGATTTTGCATGAAATTGAGATTTGAACTAAAGCCCTAATACCCTATCCATGCTAATTAAGTAAGAGTTTGCAGATATTTAGCTTGTGCAATAATGGAACAAAACTAACAAAGTTCATTTAATACTGCAAAAATTTAAATTAAACATCTAATTAACGATTGATAAGATCGATTTCGTCCCCATGATTTATCGTGTTTAAGATTCGATCATCCCAATCAAACCAAGATCATGTAACAGGACATTATCCAACATATTTGGATTCATAACATCTTTTGGACATCTAGTCTAGCGTGTAAGCATCAATTTGCGGCTTTAGGCCTCAACAACAACGTGGGGAAATTCAAACTCTGCCTATATACTTTTCGATATTAGAATCTTCATCTAGAGTTTATATGCAATCACTGATTATATCATCTATATATATCTTAGGGGTACCCTTTTTTGCTTTCATTGCAATCAAATGTTGTATAGACTCGAGAATGAGCGTTAGATACGAGTATATATCCGGATCCGACACATGTAAGCTCAATTTTTATTTTTATTTTTAAGTTTTTTCATATATTTTGAGAATAATATCTCATACCATATAGAATATATATCGAATATGAATATTTTAAAGAAAATGAAGAGTCCGGGTAACATATAACTAGCTTGCATGTGTGTGAAATGTCATTAAAGAAGATGAAATCCATATTCAATTTCATAAAAATAACATATTGCCACATTCGAAGCAAAAAGAAGAAAGAAAAAGAAAAAGAAAAGAAAATTGCTCCATAACTTCTTCATTCATATCATGATCGTTTTACTTTTGTAAAAGGGTGTTGAAATTTGGTCATTTCAAGTCATCCAAGACTTAGTGTATTGCTATTATTTTTCAGATTCATGCAATCTTGTATAGAAATCAAAACAACCCTATAGCCATATTTTCTCCAAGTTTTCATCTTACAAACGCAACCTCTCATGCATGCTTTCATTTTGGTATTTTCGCGATAGTGATTGATATTAAAGCCATCCTAAAAATGAGTATTACATACACATGATATTAAGGAATTAAAATTGAGGTTTCAAGCTAGGGTTGCCACATTAAATTTATGTTGCTGAATTTGATTTAATGTACCAAACCCATGATTATATATAATTAGATTTATTTTTCAGTACCTTATGGATCATAATTTTTTTCGGTACAAATTAAGGAGGTTGCAATCTCGTAATATGAAAAGGAGTTACAGATGTTGGGATTCGAATCTCAGATTTATTAGATGCCATTTTTTATAGATGATTGTATTAACCAACTGAACTAAGTTCGGGGTTCTTATGGATCATAATTATAATGTATATGCCAACTAACAGTTTGTAGAATCCATCACATGTGAGAGGGTCATGCAATTGTGACATTGTCGAAATCTGTTGGAATTAGTAGGAAATTAGGCCTTTCTTGTGGCGTAATGCTCGGTGATGGTGTCGATATGAACTTGTTTGGCACCAAATCCCCCCATAAGAAAGGATGATAGAAGGGAAAATTAAAAAGAAAAAAAAAAAAGGCTATGCCAAAAACATTGAACGAAATTTTTTATCCAAATTGAGAAAAATAATGTGTTAAAATACCTAACAAGTAAGGGGAGGGGGGACTTTTGTCAAACATATCTTTCGATACTAAAGCAAAGGGAGCTATCATGAAAAGTAAGGCATGAAAACTACATCCAAGAAGATGGAAAATTGAAAAAATTTGCTAAATAACACAACCTTAATAAAATCCAATGTTAATTTATATCCCTTTTGAGCTTAATTTTACATAGATGAAGATAAATTTAATTTGCTTCAAAAAAATTTTGAGTCGCGACAAATAGATTCTAATGCGTATATTATACTTATACGTAACTAGTAATGCATAAATTATACTTATACGTAACTAGTTAAGCGTAAAATTCATATTATTAGTAATTACTTCCTTAGTTACACCGAGATTTTTTTTTTCTTTTTTTAATTAAAAACCAGATTCATGTATCCTATAAACCATTTGAATGTAGGGTTTTGAGATAAGGAATTGATGAGTTTAAGACGTATGAGTTTGTGCTATTTCATGCTTTCTTGCTTAATCACTTTGACTCAATATATAAGCTGAAAAAACTTTTGAAAAAAATGGGATTTTTAGATGATCTAAGAAGAGGATTAAGGCTGGCTTGTTTGCTTCGATTTAAAAATTTTCAATACCCTAAGAACGATCGATGAAAAGAAAATTAACCGTGCTATTTCATGCTTTCTTGCTTAGTGACTTTGACTCAATATATAAGCTGAAAAAACTTTCGAAAAAAATGGGATTTTTAGATGATTTAAGAAGAGGTTAAGGCTAGCTTGTTTGCTTCGATTTAAAAAATTTCAATACCCTAAGAACGATTGATGAAAAGAAAATTAACCAAAATATATCAAAACTATAGTATAAAAGGCGATAACGGGCAGATTATGAAACAAACTACATAAGAACATGGAGATTTACTCTTTTTCCACAAAGAAAATATAAAGAGGATGTTAGGTTTACCATTGAGAGAGAAAGAAGATGACTGGTAACATAATTTGGTAACATATCATCTTTGGCCATTAACTTAAGGCTTATGCAACTCATATGGGATGGGAGACTATAGCAAGAATATTGATCACCCATATTCTCAACAACAACAAAAAAATCTTTGATTATCTTAGCAACAAATGCAATTTGTTCAAGGAAAATGACATTTTTCATCATATCAAAATCAAGAGTTTTTTTTCTAGATTTAAAAGTTTGATAATAGGCATGATTTCATAGAAAGGGTATTCGAGTTTTTCTAGATTTATTTATATTGTTCCTTTTACTATTTATTTTGTTTTTAGAAGCAAAAATGAAAAAAAAAAATTGAATACAAATGAAAATTTATTTATTAAAGATTTAAAAAGTTAAAATTTAGTTTTTGTGATTAGCAATATTTTACTTTATTGTAAATCATTATTTTTGAAAGTGTATTAATACATTAATTAATTACAAGTACAACCATTTACTTGAATATGATTATTGTTATTTTTTTTACTATCTTATTCTTCCATTACTTTAATAACTTTTGAAGAATTAAAATGGCTAAAATATTCAAAAAGTCAGTGAACTATTTCACTTTTCTTAAGTAAATTTTTACACTTTTATTGTATATAAATAAGTTTTTATCATTTGATTTGTACCCAAATAAATTCTTTATTTCAAATGAAAGATTGATTTATGTTAAGGATTTATTTAGGTATAAATTAAAGGTTAAGATCTTATTTGGATACAAATTAAAAGTCAATGGCTTCTTTAGGTGCAAATTAAAATTTAAGGATTTATTTTGGGTGCATAAAAATATAGGGGCTTACCTAATTAAAATGATGAAGTTCATGAACTTTTTTATTATTTTAGCCAATTAAAATACAATTTTCTACTAAAACTAATAACCAAAATGAAGCCCTTATGAATAAGAATCACTGTGATCACTTTCTAAATAGAATTTCATAAACTAATTACCCTCTCCTGATAATTTTAATTAGTGAGGGAAAAAATGGAATGTCATGTATATTTAAATAGGATTTATAATTGATGCATCGTTAGTGTATAAATTTATACACTGTTAGTAAATCACACGATGTCAACTCATTAATTAATAAATACAGAAAACTTTATTTATTAATAGATTAGATCATTTGATTCACTGATAATATATAGATCTATACACTAAAAATGCATCAAATATAAATTCATTTAAATATACATCAATATTAGAGTTTTTTAGACTTCACCGACTAGGATAAAGAGTTGAGAATGTTTCAGTAGGATATTTATGTATATTAAAAAAATTAATTAACCCAATAATTCAATTGAAGGTGAAGGTGAAGGTGAAGGTGAAAGATAAGAATTGCGTCCATTCTTTTTTTTTTTTTTTTCACAATATAGACTTATTTAACATTATTATTCATTTCTCTCTTAAGAAAGTCTTCTTTTGGATTTCCTCTTATAAATAAATTTATTTTGTTAATTATAACATTTTAAATTTGTAACTAGAAATCATATTTACCCAAGTTATATACATATTTAGCTCCCATCACCTTAAAAAAAAAAAGTTACATAATTATGGAGCTCAAGACATAGTGGCAAAAAATCAATTTCTTCTGATTCGATTAAGATTTCAAATCATTCAAAATGTTGACTAAAAGTGGGATCCAAAAAATCAGACAAAAATATTAGAAAATAAAATTATTTGGGAGGGTGCGTTGAGATCTTATATGTCACTTCTAGGAATTTTTAGGGTTCATGGTGTCTTTTCTTTTCTTTTCTTTTTTGAATTTTTAGTAGTGAATTTGGGAAATTTTGGAGAGGAATAAATTCCAAATATGGCAACCCATACTTCAACATATATACGGCAATTTTTGGACCATTCATTGCACTTATACCTTTGCAAAGGCTTTTCCCTAGTAATCCCACTTAACCTTAGTTAATATTTAAATAATAAAAATATTTTTATTTAAATTTAATTATAAAAATATATAAATAAAAAAATATTTTCTTAATATTTTAATATATTTTAAATAATAAAACGGATTTTCGGATCTGACTTGAAATAACCTGAACAAGCAAAAAAATTATTCGGACTCGAACCCGACTCAATCCATAAACACTCTAATGTTGCACTCTTAGGGTAATTGTTTTCTTTTCTTTTAACATATGGACACTTATTTGACCTTGACATATATATAAGGGAAGGTAATATTTTACCGACGTCTCGTAAATATCATCCTTCATATCTTAAAAGTCGAAGAAATCTCAAGTTTTAACCGTTGTTGTGTCTCTTTCCTCTCACTTTTGTAATACATACCCATTGTGTGGATGAATGAAAAAAAAAAAATTAAGTTTTTATTAAAATTATTTAATGAGTAGTTTGTAAGTATGGGTAATTTTTTTAAAAGAAATGGGTAATTTTTTTTTTTAAAAAGTTGGTAAATTTTTTTAAAATAAAAATTAAAAAGTCATCAATTCCCTTTTTATATTATTTGATATAATAATCTATTTGATTTTTTTTTTTTTTTGTAATTTTTTAAACTGAGTTGGTGTCAGCTGACTCGTGACACCAATTCAGCTACTCCCTTTATATATAGTATAGATTTTTACTTCAATTCATAAGTAATGTTCATTGAACTATTTTAAATAAGGCTCTAGTTAACGGGTATCTGTAAATATTGTTAAAAGATAGTTAAAATATTATTTAATAATTTTTTTTTTTTACATTTAATACATTGTTTTCACTAAATTCAAAGGATAATAATGAATTAAATACATTTTTTTTTATATTATCTTAACCAATATCATTAAATATCTATTAACGTTTCCCTTTCAATAATAATTATTCCATAAACAATAAAGACATAATATATTCCATTTGTGCTTAATTCAAATATAGTAAGATAACTTGACCAAACCATTGCTACTTTTTTTTTTAAAAAATATATATTAAAATAAAATTTGGATCCATTCTCTAGAGTAATCATAAGTTTAAGCATTGATGTTCACTCTCCCACAGATAAAATTAACCTAAATATATGATAAAAATAAGGTTAAAAATTAATTTAAAAATAATGAAATTAAAATTTCCAAAACATTAAGAATTCAATTTTGAGATATTCAATTAGAATGTTAAAGAGATAATTGAAATTTATCATATGGGTTTGTAAGTTGGTATAGTGTACTCTATATCAATTAATATTTGAGCCACATCTCCTTCAACAACTTTTAAAGAAAATGTTTAAATATAGTATATATATTTATTATAAAACCCTTGATTGAGTTGTTGTTATAAGTAATATCAATTCAGTTGAGAAATTTATTTAAAATCTTAAATAAAATTATTATAAAATATAAAATTAAGGATATGTCATTTTATTATAAAAAATAACTAACTATTAAAAAAAAAAACTTATTTTTTAAATATTATTCTCTTCTAAAATAATTTTTTTAAATCATCATTTTTTTTCACCGGCATAATGGATGTGTCAATTCTAGTATTTATAATAATAAAAAAGCTTTGAAATCTTTATAACCAACACAATATTAAACATTTAAAACTTTTTATTTGGGGTAAAAAAACATTTTCTTGTAAGCAAATACTAAGACATGAACTTAATGGAACAATCATGGTCTTAGGTCTTGTTTAGCATTGTTTCTAGCACAGTTTTTGAGGTCAAAAGCAGCTTTTCATCCCAAACGCAATGCTAAACAGATAAAAAATTTTGACTTTTGTTGTTGAAACCATGATTTGAAAAGCCAGACCAAAAAGCCAAAAAATATAGCTTTTGGGATTTAAAAGCTGACTTTTGGATAAAATAACTTTATTATCCTCGCATCTCTATATTTTTATTATCTTAAACATATCTTTTTTTGACATTTCAATTTCTTACAATACTATTTCATAGCAATGCTAAACACTTAAAGTTTTTAAACCATAATTTTTCACCACACTTTTTAAACACACTTTTTTCAACTCAAACTTTTTTCAACCCAAACCTTTTGTATCAGCAATGCTAAACTAACCCTTAATGTACTATCCTCTCTTCTTTAATTCCCTATTCCTCTTTTCTCCAAAAGAAAAAGGTGGGGGACCCATTTTTGATTTAATTAAAGATGGGGTAGAAAAAAAATTAGGTGAATCATGGTAATTTATATTTTGGGTCACTGAATTTAGCATCATTTTTCATGTAGGTCATAAACCTTTAATTTCATCAAATTACATCACTGAACTTCTATTATTAATAAATCAGATCACTTATGCCAATTCCGTTGAGTAATTCTAACAGAAAAACTGACTCAACATATATATATTTTTTACACATCATCAAGATAATACATGACTAGCATTTTAAGTAAAAAAATTTCACACTGAGTCTGTTTTTTCGTTAGAATTACTGAACGTAATTAGCATAAGTGATATAATTTATTAATAATAAAAGTTTAATGATGTAATTTGATGAATTAAACGTTTGTGACTTATATGAAACTTGAATGCTAAATTCAGTAATCCAGAATATAAATTACTTGGTGAACCATAGATTCCATTAGAATGATTTTTCCTTTCTTTCCCTATAATTTTTATCCGAACTCGAAAAATCCGATCAACCCATTCAAACTCAAATTTGATCCAATTCGATTTGACCAGAAAAGTCAACAACCCGAACCCGATCTAACCCAAACCCCAAAAATAACCCGAACTCGAATTGACTTGAACCCGAATTGACTCGAACAATTAACTTGAAATCATCCAAACTTAAATTAAGTATAACTTTATATTAAAATATTTATTTTATTTTATTTTTATTTTATTTTATAACTTATAATTATTATTTTAGAGTATGATAAAGTATGCACTACGCAAGCAGTGACTGTGAAAAAAATAGAAAATGAAAAAAAAAATTTGATGTATTATATATAATGTTAGGATATTAGGAATTAAAATTTTAATCAATCGGTTGTAAATCAATCTTAATATCTTTATTGTAAATCAAAATGTTGGATTGGATAATTAGCAAGTTTATTGTATTTTTTTATAAGTAAGTTTTTTATTATTATCATAATAATTTTCTTAAATTAATTATCCAAGACTTCAAGATAATTATTCAAAAACTAAAATAATTTTTTAAATATATAATAATCTCTTAAATAAATTAATAAAATATTATATCAATTATGATAATCTTATAATAAGATTTAAAGTAAAGTATATAGTTTAATTATCATGGATATACTTATGATAATCTTATAACATTCTTTATCGTTACACATATTATTTAAAATAAAGGTATTATTTTTATTTTAAAAGTATAATCTATTTTTAACTAATTTAGAATAAAGTACATAAAATAAGTTGTTAATAATGATACGTGTATTTTATTATAATGATTTGTATGTTATGTTATAATAATATCTTATCATGTATTGAGATCAAATTATATAAATATTTTATCGTTATGCATGTTATTTTTAGGGTAAATGTGTTATTTTTATTTTAAAGGTATAATCTCTTAAGTCTTATCATTTGATTTTCTAAAAGTATATAAAATAGGTTATTGATATGTGTATTATATTATAATTATTTGTACACTTCGTTATAACAATACATTTAGAAATATGTAAATGAATTGGAATAACGATTTCAAACATACAATAATACTCATTTAAGCAAAATAGATACTCAAATTTAAAAATTATTGGATTATGCCCGAATCCAAAAAATCGAGTTAGTTAGATATTTATTTTTAAATTAAAAATTAAAATATTTATATTTGTTTTGAAATATTTTTTATATTAAAAATCTAATTAAATTTGACTCGATCAAATAATTTATTTAAATTTGATCTGATTTGATTTTAAAATTAATAAATTAAACCTGAATGACCTGAACCCCAATGACCTGAGTGTCAAAACTGAATGACACGATCCCGAAATAACTCGAAACGAATGATCCTAAACCCGAATAATTCGAGTGTCAAACCTAAATGACATGAACTCAAAATGAAACAAACTCGAAATAACTAAAAATCCAAAATGAATATAACCCGAAATAATCTGAATCCGAAATGATTCAAACTCAAAAATAATTCAAAAATTTTAAAACACCAATTGATCCGATCTAAAATCAATCCGATCTGCTAATTGACAGGTGTAGCTCATAATGTGAAGATTAGGTGTTGAAAACTTGAGGTGTTGAGATTGTGATTGTGGTGATTAAGGTTTTATCATGATGATAAGAAATGGACTACAAGAAGTGACACTTGATGTAGCCCTTTGGTCTATCATGAAAACCAGCATTTTGACCCCACTTTCTTTCTTGAGATTTTGTCCATGCCCAACGGTTTTGGGGAAGAAAAATCTTAGCTTTTGGCCATTGAAAAAAAGTAGTGAAAAAACCTTTTGATTCTCCACTACTTCACCATAGCTGCTAGTATAGACTTTTAGTAGTCAAAGGCACTTGATCAAGCCTCCCATGATTTGACTACAGAAATGGAGCCTCAACCATGTTTGATTAGCTAGCTCCCCTCCATTTTTCCATTGAGTAAAGAAATAAGAAGGATTCTTGTTCATTAATATTATGGCCATGGAAGATTATTTAAAATTTTGAAATCCAAAACTAAGAAAATGATAATTACTGACAGTCATCCCTTACATTCAAGCTTTCTTGATTTACTTACATTAATAATTAAGAATATAATCATAAAACAGCATTTTAATACGAATACGATAAATGATATATATAATCACTAATAATCATATATTGAGATAAGTCATCATGAGTTTTATCTTTATATTGTATTGGTTTAATTGATAGAATACACATGGAATTCGATTAGATAGTCAGTAATATGAAAAATAGAATGAATCTGACATTTAAGTTCTTGAATCTCAATCAAGATGTGAAAATAGTCGGGCTTTGCGACAAAATTTGAAGAATAAGTACTTCGATGACTTCCTATTTTATTTTGTTTTTGTTTTGTTTTGTTTTTGGTGGTGTGCTGCTAGCTATAGATTAGTCACCAAAATGGCTTTTTTGGTGGTGGGATTTGCATAACAAAAGCATGACATCTGAAACGTAAAGCTTGTTCCCACCCCACACTTGTCCCTCCATATTATCTTTTTGTTGTCTTGTGTGGGTTGTGGTTCCCACCCCACTCCATCCCCACGTGTCAATCCCTCCCACATTTGGAAATTACACGTGTCAGATCGACTGACGGGTAGAGCTTCTCCGTTCAAGTCATTATCATTAAAGATTTAAACAACGGTCACAACTTAACGTAACGTTACGATCATTATTTATAATTTCGACTCTTTTTGTCGATATTTATAATAATATTTATTACATTCGTAATCAAAATAAATATGATGTGATCGAAAACGTGTAAATCCTAATCATCATCTCCCTCTCATATATATATATATATATATATGCTAACAACTGCATGTCTTTTGTCAACCTGCGGTGCATGGATTCAGCTAATTAAAACTTTGTATTAGCAACATGGGAAATGACTAAAATACCCTTTGAGCCGTGCCGTGGCGTCTCGGGATTGGGTGGATTAAATAGTAACACATGCTAACTTTGGTGTATTAAATGTGTATTAAATCCTGGCTATGCCCATTTAAAAAGAATGGTCATATGCCAACTCTATGCAACATTTTTTATCAGCCTCTCAAAAAATTCTATGATGTTCTTCTTCTTCTTCTCTGGTAAACTTTCAGAATTCAAAGTCAAAAAAAATCTTAGTTTCTTCAGTGAATTAATATTTTAAAAGGTGCAGCAATGGAGAGCACCGACTCGTCAACCGGCTCGCAGCAGCCGAACCTCCCACCAGGATTCAGGTTTCACCCCACGGATGAAGAACTAGTTGTACACTATCTCAAGAGAAAGGCTAGCTCAGCTCCTCTGCCGGTTGCAATAATTGCAGAAGTTGATTTGTATAAGTTTGATCCATGGGAATTACCAGGTAAAATGTTTATCAATCATCTCTGAATATAAGATTATGAATTTACGTTCGTCTGACTCTTTATTTTTTTTTTTTAATATTTGTGTTCGACATTCATGTGCGATGTGTATTCGGATACGGGTATGAAGATATGAACCTCCAAGAACCCTTTAAATATATGAAAAAATTTAGAAAAAATTAAACATATTCTTACCGGACATATATTCGTATCCGACACTCATTTTCGAGTAACATAAAATAAAATAATCTTTGGATTTGTATGGGGTTTGCAGCTAAGGCCACGTTTGGTGAACAAGAATGGTACTTCTTTAGTCCTAGAGACAGGAAGTATCCGAATGGAGCGAGGCCAAACAGGGCGGCTACTTCAGGTTACTGGAAGGCTACCGGAACTGATAAGCCGGTATTAAACTCAGGAGGGACTCAAAAAGTTGGTGTTAAGAAGGCACTGGTTTTCTATGGAGGGAAGCCACCTAAAGGGATCAAAACCAATTGGATTATGCATGAATATAGACTTCCTGATAATAAGATTAACAATAAACCCCCTGGATGTGACTTGGGCAACAAGAAAAACTCACTAAGGGTAATTAATTTTTGTCAGGAATTTGATTGTTTGAAAACTGATATTTGTTTACTAATGAGAAGTTTTTCCTTGTTTTGTTTGCTTTTGGTTAATTTATAGCTTGATGATTGGGTGCTATGTAGAATCTACAAGAAAAACAACACACATAGACCTTTGGATCATGATAAAGATGACTCCATGGATGACATGCTTGGACCAATACCACCTTCAATATCAATTGGTAGTCAACATAATGCAAAATTTCATCAATTCCCAACAAAGGGCACAAGTTTGGACACATTGTTTGAAAATCAAGTTCATGAGCATAACCTGTTTGAAGGAATGATGGAGAGAGATCATGGGATTAACAATGGTTCTATGTCTCAGTTAGGATTATGTTCAAGCTCAAAGCCAGACACTCTCAAAAGGACTAATCTCCCATCACTTTACTGGACCGATGAGGACATAGCCGGTCCTTCAACAAGCAAGAGATTTCAAGGGGATAACAATGGTGGAAGCATGGAAAAAACAGATGGAAATGGTTCAATTGCAACTCTGCTTAGCCAATTGCCACAAACTCCTCCATTGCAACAACAACAAACAATGGTAGGGTCAATGGGAGATGGGATTTTTAGGCCTCCATATCAACTTTCAGGGCTGAATTGGTACTCTTAAATTGAATTCCAGGTACTGGATATTCTATATATACCATTTATGCCTTTTAAAAAATGTTCAAAAATCAAAATTTTCAAGTAGCTTGGAAGCTGTCAGTGTCATGTTATATATATACTTGTTGATACAGATGAATCATTTGGATTGGGATAAAGAAGATTTGAGATTTTGGTTGTTACGGAAGAGATTAGAAAAGACTTATTAGATGAACAAGGCCTCAATGTTTCTTTGACTGTAACACGTAGCTACCAAAATTTCATCTCTTGAGGCCATAGATATAGGTAAATTTTATAATATATAGTTATATATATTGTATACATATAGTTTGTTGTTTATTATGTAGAGATGCAAAGAAGAAGAAAAAAAATAAAAGGGGAACTTGATGTAGAAAACAAAATAAAACTGATGGATGCATATGATAGAATATTTTGCTTTAGGAATACAACATTTAAATTTTGTATAGAAGTCCTTGTTGTTGTAGAACTTTATTAATCAATGTTGATGATGCACATTTTAAGAATCTATGTTACTCGATTTTTTTTTTTTAAAGTATTTATGTCTAATACTTACGTCTGATATATATTTAAATATGAATATAAGAGTATGATATTTTAAATATATAAAAAATATATATATATATATTCGTATCGAAAACATACTCATATCCAAACGTTTATTCCAAATTCTAGTAACATAGTAGATGTGATTATATATATATATTTATTTATTTATTTATTTCAACTAAAAAGTGACCACTAGGTTACTGTACTTTCTTGATGCTATATAACAGGATCCCAAGGAGGATATAGGAGGGAAACAAATGAATCTCAAACTCAAAGCTTTACCACTCACATGATTAATATACATATTATATAATTTAAACTGTATAATTTGATGTATTTTCTCATTCAATTTCTTTATAGAATCTCAAAAAAAAAAAAAAATTATTGACTAATAGAGTAATAGTAATACAACAATCATCATTAGCATTAATAGCTATGAATTCCCAATAATTGGTTGATATGGCTGAAGTATATGGGGCCATATTACTATTTATGATTTTTTTTTTTAATTATTGCCATCATTGTTACATAGATATCAATCAACTAATTTGTATATATTAATTTGTTTGTAGCTAGTATTATTTATTATATTTTATATAAAAAAATTGCTAAAAGATCAGCCACAGTTTTATATTTTGTCTGCACTGTAATAAAAGGATATTATATAATTTTATATACAAAATATTTCCTTTTATAAAAATATATATAGCTCTGTCCTGTCCATCACTTGATTTAATTTATTGCTAAGATATAGCCTTTCTGTCAATTTTTTGGCTTTGAAAAGAATATTAATCCTTAATTATCTCTTTTCAGTTTCCAAACTTTGTTTCTTTCTTTTCCTTGATCTCTTTCTTTCTTTGTTTTCTTCACTTGAAAAAGATGGTTGATCTCCTCCACAATGAAAGCTAACAATTTAAAATGTTTGAATAAAGAAAGAAATTATTCTTTATTATTTTTTTTTTTTTCCTTTTTCAAACAAGGTGAAAATCTCATGATCAATTTTAAACTCGAAAGTTGAAATTTTTTCTAAGCTAAATAATTTATTAAAGATAATCTATTTATTCAAATTCGGGGATAAGTATTAAATATATGTATGTGTTTGATACGAATATGATCAATTTTTTTATGGTTTTTTTTTTTATATATTTTGAGAATCATACTTCGTACTTATATTCGAATATTTATCGAATAATTTCGAATATAAATATTTTTAAAAAAAATAAAAAATTCAGATAAGATAAGAGATAACTCAAGTAAAAAAAAAAAAAAGAAAATACTAATTCTTGTCTCACCAAGATTTCAGAATACTTTAAACTCCAAACTCGAAAGTTGAATTTTGTTTTACCAATTTATACAAAATCGGTTCTTGATAAAAAAATTGAGCCTAAGATATTTGATTGTGGATGTCATTTTCTTTTCATTGGATTGAGAAGTATACCTGTTCAGGGTTGAACGGCTCGTATTGAATATAATTTTTTTTTTAATTTGGATTAACTCGATCTGAATTAATTTTTAATAATAAAAAAATAAATTATAAAAATATTAATATAAAAATAATTTTTTATTTTTTAAATAATAACATTAATTTTTGAATCGAATTCAAATCGAGCTTAAATAAAGGATTTAAAAGAAATCGGGCCACGACCGCTCGATCATGTACACTTTTATTGAGAAGACAAAACTAAATATATTCTCACAAATTAAATGATTTTTTTTTCTCTCTCTGAGACTATGAGACAATTTCGTTAGGGTGATCATTCGGTCGGTTTGATTTCAAAATTCCAAAAATCGATTAAACCGACTAAACTTGTAAAATAGGTCGAACCGACCGATAAATATTCTAAAATCGAAAAAATCGAAACCGACTTAAGTCGGTTGGTTTAATCGGTTTTAACTATTTAAAAAATAATTTATTTATTATATAATTTATTATTATTATATAATACATAATGATATTATATATAATTTTAAATTATTATATAAATATATTTTATTTATTTTATATTTAAATTAAAAATAAAAATAAAATTAAAATTAAAAAGGTCGGTCTATTCGGTTATTAATTTTAAAAATCGACAACCAATCGAATTAACCGATTAAACCGATTTTCATAACCGACTAATTTCAAAATCAAATAAACCAAATCGAATTAATCAAATTTTATCGGTTCGATCGATTAAATCGATTTAAACCATTAATGCTCACACCTACATTTCGCTATCATCAAAAGGAATCATTATCTTAAGACCACACAAATTAAAAGCCCTTTAATTACATTCCTTTCCAAGGAAAGCCTACAAAACAGCTTTATAAAATTTCATATCAATTAATTAGTGTTTAATTTTGGAATAGATATTGAAAACCGATGAAATTCGCTATCATTTTAATTTGTGGACGATGCTATCACACAATTAAAAGCCTAGAATTAAATCTCAACAAAAATTAGATTATTCTATCATAATAATCTCTTTTCACATGCTTAAGCAAACTTGTTATTCGGGTTTGTATATCTACATACATACACACAGACGCAATGTATATACGAATACGTCTGACTTGCATATACTTACTAGATTTGGTAATTTTAGACACGATATGTTTAATAAATTCAAAAATGATATAATTAACATAATACAATACATTTAAACACGTTTAATACGCGTTTCATATTTATATTTAAGATTTTAACACATTTAATAATTTATATATATTTTTTTTGATAGCAATACTGTGTAACTTCATTCCAGTAAAAGTAAGTCAGGATTACAAATTGATGCAGGTAAAGACCCTAACCATGTTCTATGAGTTTCTCTTTGACCATTTGGTTTTGCTAACTCATGAGCTAGCTTATTACAATTTCGACTCACATGGTGAAATAACACCTTATTACAATCAACAACTAAGTCCCAGATATCCAATATTAAACTTCCCCACTCCCACATGGATGCGTCTCTTTGTTCAATTTCTCTGATTGCCATTTTGGAATCAGATTCAACAATCAAGTTCGAAAAACCCAATTCCATAGCTAGCTTCAAACCTTCCTTAATAGCAGAAACCTCAGCTAACAAAGGTGTTGCCATTTATATTATTTTTATATTTACACGACTGATGTAAAATAAAATAACACATACATATATTATCATTGCTTACAATTAACATAATACAATACAATCACATTATATAAATATGATATGACAAAAATAATTAAAAAATGACATGACATGAAAAAAAAAAAAAAGAATACGTAAATATTTAAAATTTATATCATATAAATTATTAATTTATATAAATATATACGATCTTCAATATTATTATGATATGAAAAAAATAAGAGAAATATCTTAGTTACAGTATCATAAAATGATCTGGCTTGAAAGCTTTTTCGTCACTTTTGTAGTTTGGATGGTTGCTTTGTTACTTTTGTTTTGGGTTTGAACCAAAAATCAGTGTGCTACTAAATCCAAAATGGTTTAACATGAACTTCAGAAAAATGAATTTGAAATGTTTTAACTTTTGGTATTTAAGGATATCGGGATTAAACTTATCACTTGAATTAGAAGTATAGTAATTTATCAACAAATTACATTGTATGAATCTACTCGAATTAAGAGTATAACATTTTACCATATATGAATAATCTACTAACGAACCACACAATTTCATAACTAATAATTAATTAGTCATTTAAATCTGATCTAAGATCATAACCAAAATTCAACATTCAAGTGTTGTGTAGAAAGTATGAAGCGCTTTGGATATAGCCAATAGATTTGTAGGTAAAAAGCTTAATGCGTTCAAATCTCATTAAAAAATTAAATGTTCAAATCTCATTATTTACAAAAATAATTTTAATAATAACAAAAAATCGGTTTTTTTTACCGGTTTATTTCGATTTTTTACCGATTCATTGAATCCTTAAGTCGAACATGTCATCTGTTTTCAATTGAATCGGTCCAACTAACCGGTCCGGACAGGTTTTTTCAACACTGATGCCAGTAGACTCGGCTGTTTATTGGACAAGGACTCCATTGAACCAAAATAAGTCAAAGTCGTTCTCAAGAGAATCAAAGTCAAGAAACATGTTCCACCTTTTCTCGATGGTGATTAAAGGGAAACGCAAAGGAGATAACAATATGAGGAAAAGATCGATCTGGGATGTTTGCAAAAATGATGATGAATGCAAAAGGAAACAGCTGGGGAAATCTTTGCAAATGATGATGAATGCAAAAGGGAACAGCTAGGTCAATCAAAAGTCCCTTTGTTTCAACAACAACAAAAAATTACTTTCGAAAAATATTTTTCATATTTTTCGATGTTTGTTTTGCAAAAAATAATTTGATCAACGAAAAATGAATTTCGGATTAACAAAAAATTAACTAATTTTTTCGAAAAATACGTCACACTTTTAAAAAGCATATATAAAACATTTTTCAAAAGCTAAAACAAAAGAAAAAGATCGATCTCCTAAGTAAAAAGATCAATCCCTTCTTGAAGCAAAACAAAAAAGGATCAATCTCTTACATATATGGATCGATCCTTAAAAATGAAAACTAAAACAAAGCAAAAAAAAAAAAATATCCCTTAAATATAGGAATCGATCTTTTTTATATCAATGCAGATTTTTTGAAAAACAATCAAATAACGAAAAATATTTTACACAAAATCATTCAAACAAAAAAAAAAATCAACTTTTCAAAAAATAAGTTCATTTTTCAAATATCATTTTCCAAAAAACATTTTTTGCAAAATAAATGGACACCAAGTCTGAAATGATAATGTAAAATGAAGGTCTGTCTGGCTCAACAATTGTAGCGGGCAAACGAAAAGAAAATGCATATAATAGCCTCAGCATACAAGGATTAAAGGGTATTCCGAGCCCAAAAGCTCTGGCTCAAGGTGTGTTACAAATATAACGCGCCAAACAAGTGAAATCATTGATTAAACAAAATTTGACTCGTATATTATTAGGGAAGTGTATTACCTTAAGGCAACAGATTAAACATAAAAGATCTTCTTAACTGCATTTAGCCATGTATGCCTCCCATCCTTGAAGACGGTATTCGCGAGCTGCCTCTGCGGGGTTTGCAGCCTTAATGATTCCACGACCCACAATTATTAAGTCACTACCCCTATCGAAGATGACCTGGAATATCGTTTATCTCGGTTATTAAAGCTGAAATAAGGAAAATCAATGTAACTCGGACTCGGGTGTGAGTATCAGACACGAGTATGTGTCCGACACGTGTATGTTCAATTTTTTCTAAGATTTTCATGTATTTTGAGGGTCCTTGGAAAATCATATCTCCATACCATGTCCAGATATGCATCGGATACGGGTGTCGGACACGGATACTTCAAAAAAAAATAAAGAGTCGGAACAACATAGAGGAAAATGACACTGGAAAAGAAAAACCTATATCTTGCATGCCTAATCGACATCCTACAACTGATTTATTTGGTTAATGACTTTAACACTGATAGTTGGGATCTATGTTACTCGGACTCGGGTGTGGCTGTCGGATACAGGTATGTTCAATTTTTTCCAAGAATTTCATGCATTTGGAAGGTTCTTGGAGTATCATATCTCCATACCCATGTCCGGATATACGTCGGACACGGATATTTTAAGAAAAATGAAGAGTCGGAGCAACATAGGTTGGGATATATATAATGCATTTTAAGGGGTAAAAAAATTCGTGTTTTCTGCACAACGGGCCGACAGAGTTGTTTTCATTCAACTTAGTTGTTTTCTACACTACACATTCAAAAGCATTTTCCTGGAAAGTTCCTATAAACATAATAGCTTTATGGTAGAAAGAGCTAAATTGTAGAACTAGTGATGATGGGATAATAAAATACTTACAGAATATGGAGTGTTATACTGCTGGCCAAGGGCATCACCACCTTTTACCATTTGGACTCCAGGGGTTGCCTGAATGAATGCCGGATTTACCGGTGCCCCAGGCCATGATCCCGGATTGACTGAGATGAAACCAACGACAAAATCAGAATGCTCTTCAGCAATTTTTACTGCAGCAGCTGTGTAGTCTCCCTTGGCAAGGTTACCGGCAGAGCTCATTTCAGCAAGTAGCAACAGGCCCCTACCACGGGGCAAACCCTATAACAGTTCCCCAGGATATAAAATTAGGAGAAAGATTAGTTCTAACCTATGTTGCTCCGACTCTTCATTTTTCTTAAATTACCCGTGTCCGACACATATCCAGACATGAGTATGGAGATATGAACCTCCGGGGATCCTCCAAATACATGGAAAAACTTTACAAAAATTGAACATAGACGTGTTGGACACATACCTGTATCCGACACTCACACCCGAGTCCGAGTAACATAGGTTCTAACTCTTTGTTTTAAATCTAGCTAAAAGTTATACTGGGTAATTATAATGAACCTTCAATTTCAGACCATCCACAATTCCAGGACCAGATATTATGTGTGCATTGACAATATCAGCCCAATCCAATATATGGAAGATACCTCTGCAAAAGAACATGCCAGAAGCACTTAGATAAAGAGCAAAGGCACCCAACACGAAAAGGAACACATAGGCTGCAGAAACTGAATATTACCCTTCATACTGCATTGTAACTGTGTTACCAATATCGGCAAACTTACGGTCTTCAAAGATCAAAAAGTTATGTCTTTCGGCAATCTTCAGTTGAAATGTGGAAAAAGGGCATTGTTAGTTCAACTTAGCAATAACATCTCTATTAACTATCAGTTCACAAGATCCCACATAATTGAATAGAGGTCGATAACTCTCTTTTACAAAAGTAAAACCAGTTTCAATTTATGTTGTTCCAACTCTTCATTTTTCTTGAAGTATTTGTGTCCGACGCATATCCGGACATGGGTATGGGGATATGACCCTCCAAGGACCTTCCAAATACATGGAAAAACTTAGAAAAAATTGAACATACCGGTGTCGGACACATACCCGTATCCGACACTCACACCCGAGTCTGAGTAACATAGGCTTCAATTGGACAAATATATTCATCACCAAGTTTAACTAGTAATGCTGAAAATAACAAGCAAGGGTAACATAGTTATATTGCCACTGAAAATCAAAATGAATTCTCAAGAATGGCCATAGCTTGGGAAATGCAGGCACAAGACATTTAACATAAGCATATGAGATATACCGCGCGAAGTTTAGAACCAAAATCTGGAGTGAAATCAGGGAATATGTCAACATGGGTCTTTAATAGACAGATTTCTGGTCCAACCTGCATAGAAATTCAAATATTGAGCAAGAGAATTTCTAACAAGTTAACATACAAGCAAAAATCAGCCAATTAGAAAGTGTTATCGTATTGCAACCAAAACAGCTTTTCCTCTTAACAGACATCTTTTTAAAATTCATGTCCAAATTTAAAGATTAACATCGAACCTAACCTTATTTCTAGCCCCACAATATTAAGCTTAACCACAATTCAAATCCCATGATAATTAAATGAACAGAATAGAATTGATTTACAAAGGCTTGAACTACTTGGTCAAGAAATAAAAATGGGCTTTAAAACAGAAACCCAGACAACCCCAAAGACACATTTGACATGGCTAAATATTAATCAGACAAACCTAATGAAGTACTTGTCTGGTAAGGATGAGAACATACAGGATCTCTAAATGCTGTAACTATGCCTAAGTTTCGAAGTATAATTACCATGATATTCCATCCTTGATGACATCAAAGTATCCTAAGACATTAAGATTCCAAAAGAAAGATCTAACACAATATTTCCACCCGTGTTGAAGCCTCTGTTCAACTACTTTTTAATCCCTTTAAACTGTGGCCTGTACGATAATACATGTTCTGTCCAAAAATTTAAAACAAAAAAACATCAGGAAAATTCTATCACCACTACTTTTCCCTAGAAAAAGAAAATAGTAAAAGATTCTAAAGCAAATCACAGTAAACATATATTATATCTAATAAAAGATTATAAAAAAATAAAAATCAAAACATTTTCCATCACTTTCCCTAGAAAATTTTGCACTTTCCCAGGAAAAAATCATAAAAAGAAAACCCTTTTCGCATTACTCTCCTAGAAAAATTCCAACTTTACCAAGAAAACAAATCAAACCAAAACAGAAAACCCATTTTCCATCACTTTCCGTAGAAAATTTCCCAACTTTCATTACAAACAAAAACCAATTTACCTTCTCAGCAATATCAAGCAACTCAGCAGCAGTCCCAACATCAGCAGCCAAACAAAGATTACTCTCTTTCTTAACCATTACCTCAAACAGCTTTTTCCCAGTTGGATTCTTAGCTAACTTAGCCCTTTCTTCAAACCCCAAACTCTTAATCCTCACTTTCTCAACCTTAGGCACAGCCACTTTCTTGTTCTCTTCCAAAAACCTCATAACCAAACTCTCCATTTCTTCCTCCAACTTCCCTTTCGCTCTCAAAACCTTAACCATCTCTGTTAAAGTAAACAGAGCGTGAAGCTTAATCCCATTCTCTTCCAACGTCTCCTTCCCGCCTTGTTCTCTATCTATAACCACGACAACGTCCGTTACCTTGATTCCCAAAGCCCGTAACGGCGTTGCGGTTTCAAGAACCGATGCTCCAGATGTTACAAGGTCTTCAACCACCAAACAAACTTGACCCTTTTCGTAAACGCCTTCGATGGACTTAGCAGTGCCATAATCTTTCACTTCTTTGCGGCGCATTAGCATGGGGATGGAGGTGTCGAGGGAGATAGAGGTGGCGACTGGGAGGGCGGTGTAAGGGACGCCGCAGATGAGGTTAAAGGGTGTTTGGGGAGGGAGAGAAGAGAGGAGGGAGTGGGAGATTTGGCGGAGGAGGGAAGGGTAGGAGACGATGAGGCGGAGGTCTATGTAGATAGGGGAAAAGATGCCGGATTTTAGTTTGAAGTTGCCGAATTTGACGGCGGAGATTTCGTGGAGTTGGAGGATGAGAGACTCTATTGATGACATTTTTGTGGCGGCGCGGCGCTGGTAGTGGTGGTGGAGGTGAGTGGAGGAGTGGAAGTGGGAGGGAGGAAGGAAGGAGAATGATTTTGTGCTTTATATAGAAAGTAAAGTTATAAAGAGTTTTAATTTTTTTTAAAGAAAAAGTTAAAATTAGAGGAAATTTTATGTACATGTAATTTTTTAACTTAAATATTTATCTATATATGAAATAATAATTTTTATTTCAATTTAAAAATAACTTTTTTTATTCTAAACTTATGAGGAGACATGTTTACGGTATGACCTTGGACAAAAAAAAAATTTAAATTTGTATTGGATTTGATTTGATTAATTATTTTTTATCTAAATTTAATTGTAAAAAATATTTAAAAATATTTTATTATTATCTTAAATAATAAATTAGTCTAATCAAATTCGAATGAGTAAATTATGCTTAAATTAAGTGTTGAAAGTATTAATTGATCGATTCAATTCAATTTTTTTATGAACATTTTTATGAGATATAGAATTTTTTTTTATTAAAAGCTTGTGTATTTACTAAAATCCATCTTAGTCATTTGTTTTATTTTTTTTGGGGGGCTGAAATATATACTACACTTCTTATCTTGAATAATTTTAATTCTTAGTAATTTCCTTTTAATGACAAATTTAAATGTAAGATTTTTTTTGGGTATATTTCAAATGTAATAATTGATAAAATAATATAACTCAAATTAATTATAACTCAAGTTGCTAGTTGAGGGCTCGAGGCAGCTTTGTCACCTAAAAAAATGGAATGTGAATAAAATTTGAGATATGATATAGTTTTGAATAAAAAAAATACAATTGAATTTAGAATTGTTCATGGATGAAGTTGAATTTGATTAAATTTGATTAACACTTTAAATTGTTCACTAAGATCCAGCCCGACTTATCCATCAAATCTCATTTAAACCAATTTTATTTAAGTTTATTATTAAAATATAAAAAAATTATTTTCATATTAATGTTTTATATTTTTACATATATTTTAAAATTAAAAGTAAATAAAAAATTAATTATATAATATCAAAATATACTTACGGGTTGACCCAAACCAAATTTAAAAATTCATATTTAAGATCCAACCTAAATCAAACCCAAACTGAATGAATAATCTAGCTCTTAAACAATTTTAATTTTATAATTTGTTCTCAATTATTACAAATACAAAAGCACATAAGGACATGCATTAGCAATTATCAAAAAAGCATATAGCAACCTGCTTTTGCAATTGCTTTCAATAAATTAGATTACTTTGTGAAAAGGGAAGAGAAAATGAGGGAGAGTTCATCCATGAGAGCATTTTTTGACCTTGGGTAAAGTTTATCAAAGTAGAATTTTAGGTATAGCTCAAATTGGTTCATGCAGAATTTTAAGTTTAACTTAATTGGTTTATACAATTACTCTTAAAAAGTGGCATCTAATAAGTCTGAAGTTCGAATCTCAATATCTAATCCCTTCTTTTATTCCTAAACCTCAACCTCTTTTGCATAAAAAAACAAAAACAAATTGCTAATTATAAAACGTAAATATGATAAGATGAAATTTTTTTCACTGATCATCCAAAATACAACATAAATAAAACCTAATTGATGTTAATGATGAAATATTTTAGCAGGTAATATATATGGTGGATAAAAAGAAAATTTGTTAAGGCTAAGATTCACAATTTGTGGGAAGCATTAATATGTAGATATTAGAAAGAATCAAGTTGGTTTGGTGATAATAAAAGATTAATATCATATAAAATCGAAATGTAAGCAAAAAATCTAACCCCTCTTGATTCATCGAGAATGCTTGCCTTTATTGAACTCTTGCAAGTTGCAACACACAAAACCTGTTGTATATATTACCAAAAAGAATATTTTATAAAGTATCTTAAGTGATTTACAAATGTTTGAAATCATATAGATTTTATGTTTTCATGAATTAAGTGTGAATTAAGGAAAACTTATATTTGTTTGAGATGATTATTCATTCCAAGAGTGATGATTCTTCATGAAAGGATGTTCATTCTAAAAGTCACGATTATTCATCTAAAGTTGACTTTTTATGAAAGAGTGTTTATTCCAAGAGTGGTGATTTTTCATCAAATAGTTAACTTTTCATGAAAAGGAACACTTTCATGAAAAGGTATTTTTAGCACCTATTGGTATCTATAAATACCTTCCTTTACACTTAATTCAAAAATAACTTTTACATCCAATTCTCTTGAAAAATCATTTTTCTTCTCTCACTCTCTTTTGATTAATGGTCCATGTGTGTTCAAGAAGAACTTGAAGTGCAATCTTGTTCTTCTTCGAGTAGGCATTGTATCCTAGGGAGAACGTTTCTAAGAGACCATTTGCACCATAGTGGGGAAACTATTATCCTAAAGAAAGCTTCCTGAAAGTGTCTAGCCTACAATCTTCTTCACTTCTTCTTATTATTTTATTATTGTTCTTATTTGATTGCATTAGTCTAACTCCCAATATACAATAATTTTAGGATAATATTACTTCTCCAATGACGACTTTTGCAATCAATGAAGTGGAGAAATTTGAAAAGTTCAATGGCATGAAAAGACGTTTAGATATTGAACCAAATAAGAGAGTTATTTTTTTTGAAAAACTATCTTAGTCAATAGTGAAACTTTGTGTTTTGCTTGTCTCTTATTTCTTGTTCTTGGTTCAGTACTTGAACAAGTTCTTGCTTTTACAAATTTTGAAATTCCAAAAAGAGTAAGTATGTTCAAAACCAAAGAAGCAAAGTGGTAAGTGTGAGAAACTTATTCGAAATGTCAAGATACGCAATTAATTTTTTACAATACTTTATGTGATAATAGTCAGATATGTTTTTATCATGTGATAAATTATTATGTGATTTTTATTATGGACTTATTGTTTGAGATTATGCATTTTCTTGCATTATTAATTGTTAGTATGATACATATTTATTTGAGAAATTATGTTAGAGTATTTTTATAATTGCTTAATGCAAGTAAGCATATCTCTAACATTTTATAAGTATGAGTTTTGATAAAAACAAGATAAAAGATATGTGAGTTTATTAAATATATTAATGATCATAATTTTGATGATTATAAGTTATTGCATGACTAAGTTTTGTGAAACTTGAGATATACATGCATTGTGATATTTTTGTCACATGATTATATTTGAAATCATTTTTTTGTTATATGATTAAACTTGAGATTTACATTGTGATGATTATTACTTTTATTGGTTTATGATTAAAGTATATACTTTATATTAGTATATGAGATTTGTGTTACTAACATTTTTGATCTTTAAGAAATCTTGTGTTAAGATTTGTAAAGATTAATTAAAATTTCAAGGAAAGAAGAGTCCATACGTTTCTATGATAAATGAACACTATAAAAAGTGTATCATTTCTATAAAGGCAATTAATTTGGAAACAAATTAATATTGACATATAAATATGACATAATTACAATGTTCACTAAAATTAATTTAGTGAATGTGAACAATGATGAATATTAATAAATTACTTAAATTTAAATGCATTATGTCATGTCACTTATTCAAGTGTTGCCTTTAAGAGTTACAATGAGATCTTTTTTACATAAATTTGTTGAGATACAAGTGTGAGTTTAAAAAATGAGATTCAAACTAAATGGTGAATTGATTAATAACCAAAGGTTATAATCAAAAGAAGATATGGACTACTTGAAATCTTTTTCTTTTGTGATTAATTTTATTTTTATAGGTGTTATGTTTGCTATTGCAAACTATAAGCTTGAAATACATCAAATGGATGCATAGAGATGTTATCCTCAATAGTGAATTGGATGAGATTTATTCATCAAGTGAAAAGATAAGTACTCAAGACAAAAAGATAAGGTAAGACAAACGAAGATGCTAGATCAAAGTCTTCCTATTACAAGGTGTGTTAATATGAGAAGATAGATTTCATATCTATCTTTATACAAATTAATGAGAAGTCAATTTTGAGAAAATTGATTTCAAATCTATCATTGTTCAAGGTATTGAACTTAATGAGATTACAACTAAAGTAAATTTTGGATAAAATGAATTCCAAATTCACAAGTGTTTGATTATTTTAAGTGATACAAATCACTTTAGATTGCGGTGAACAAGTTGTGATTCACAACATGAAAAATAAAAGATTGTATAGCAATCTCATTGCAATGAGAAACAACCATGTGTGGTAATAAGATAGCTAAAGTACTACCTACAAAATACTATGAGATATATGTGATTAGTACCGGTTACTAGGGATAATCTTGATTGGTAACAACTCTATCTCATTGATGTTGCTTAAGAAATTGATCCTTTAAGTTTAAAGGATAATCTCTTCATTCGATGATCATTGTGTATGAGAGTTCAATGGATATCAATCTTGAATTGTCTGAGGAATTTATGTATGAGATACATAATATTCCCAATGCACCAATCTTTGGAATAGTGGGGGAAAGAATGAAAATAACTATTCCTTATAAAGTCTCATATCTAGATGCATTGTTATTCACAACAAAAATGTTGGACATAAAGTCCTTAATAGACTTGTAGCTCATTGAGTAGAATGATAAGTAAAAAAAGAGGTTGTGAACACTCTTGAGAAAGTCTACCTATACAAGTAGAGAAGTGAGAGGCCGCTTCTTATGGATTTTCGGTTAATCCTAGAATACTTGCTAGCACGGGATCAAAACGAAGGCTCATATATTAAATTGTGCTGCCCATAGAGAAACAAACGAACCAGTGTAGAGTGTGAATATGTTTCCTTGTGTCTCATATTCAATCTAAAGGTTCAAGTCTTAGCCACCTTTAGACATACACTTAAAATATGAACAACCTATTTGTATTTTCTTAGGTTGCATTGCATATATGAAAATCTTTTTTGGTAATAAGTGAGGGATTGTTGTATATATTACCAAAAAGAATATTTTATATAGTGTCTTAAATGATTTACAAATGTTTGAAATCATATAGATTGTATGTTTTCATGAATTAAGTGTAAATTAAGGAAAAGTTATATTTGTTTGAGATGATCATTCATTCCAAGAGTGATGATTCTTCATGAAATGATGTTCATTCCAAGAGTGATGATTATTCATTTAAAGTTGATTTTTCATGAAATGATGTTTATTCCAAAAGTGGTGATTTTTCATCAAATAGTTAACTTTTCATGAAAATGAACACTTTCATGAAAAGATATTTTTAGCACCTATTGGTATCTATAAATACATTCCTTTACACTTAATTCAAAAATAACTTTTACATCCAATTCTCTTGAAGAATCATTTCTCTTCTCTCACTCTCTTTTGGTTAATGGTTCATCGGTGTTCAAGAAGAACTTGATGTGCAATCTTGTTCTTCTTCGAGTAGGCATTGTATCCTGGGGATAACGTTTCTAAGAAACCATTTGCACCATAGTGGGAAACTATTATCCTAAAAAAAGTTTCCTGGAAGTGTCTTGCCTACAATCTTCTTCACTTCTTCTTCTTATTTTATTATTGTTCTTACTTGATTGCATTAGTCCAACCCCCAATATACAACAAAACCAACTTCTGAAATTTAACCACAAGATGTGTCAAAATTTGGAAAACTTATGGATTTTCATAACTGCTCATGAAATTAAGTTTCTTCTAAATCATAGATAAAGTTAAATTCAGTCATCATAGAAAATATAAGAGAAATAAAAAAAAATATTAAAACACATGTGTCAACAGGTTCAATCCTTGATAACCTCAAATTTAAAATAAAAAAAATTAGAGCATGTGAGAAAGGAATGGAAAGAGACTCACATTCACGTTACATAGCTACAATCTATGTTATTCAGACTCGTGGATGAGTGTGAGATACAGTTATATATCCAGCACGGATATACTCAATTTTATTTTATTTTTTGAAAGATCATATCCCATAATTATGTTTGAATATATATCAATATCGTATACGAATACTTTAAAATAAATGAAATATGTGAATAATATAGGCTGCAATTGCTTTAGAGTGTCTTCAAAAGCTCAAAGACGATAAGATGTACATCTTGGTTATACATATTATTATTAGATTAAGTAACAATAGGTTATTCAAACAATGTGAATCATATTGTATCCAACAACCTCTAGGTTTAAGGTATTCTAAATGTAATGTCCTGATAATAATATGGGAATTTCAAACAAAGGGCAGCCAGAGAGATGCTTGTTCAAGGCGTTAACACCAACAATAGAAATGGATTTAAGTTGATAAATGCATTTCAAATACCAAATCTTTCCCTTCTGATTAAATTTTCTTTGATAAATGTAAAAAATGAATTGTTGTATTTAAGGGAACATTTCACTTACAATTTTTTTTTTTTTTACTATAATCTTATAATTACCTAATAACATTCAAGAATTATATAAAATTCACCATTTATAAGTATGAACTCTACAAAATATTTTGATAAATCTATGTAATTCTGAATTCTAATTGTAAATTGTATTGCAATATATATTCCTATTTAAAATTACATAAATAAAAATAACTTTTTTTTATTAAATATACTAGTAGTAGTACTAGTACATTAAGGTATTGTTTGATAAACTGAAAAAATTAAGTGTTGAAAAATTAAATATTGAATTTATAAGTACTGAATTTGTATTATAAAAACTATTTGGTATGTTATTGAAAATTAAGTACAAAATATAATTATATTATTTGATAAATGTAAATGTTAAATTTTGAAAATGATTAATTTCACAATTTTAATTTTATTGACATAACATTTTATATTATTTTAGATAACTTTGGATAAAAATTAAAAAGATAATTTAAATATTTTATTTTTTGTAACTAAAAAAAATAATTTAATTTAAATATAATTTTTTAAAAATTAAATTAATTTAACATATTCTATATTAAATGATAAGCAACTCTCTATCTACTTATTCAATTCAATATTTTTTGTTAAATTTTTTTATTAAATAACATTTAATATGAATAATCCAATAAATTAAAAAAAAATTAAACTCATGATTTTTTTTTTCAATGACTTATCAAATAAATATTATTTATTTATTATTATTATTTTTTTGATAGTTTGGGAAATGGGTAGTTTCTTAGAAGAAACGTGAAGCAACATCATCATCCACTAAATCCTCCTTTACACATTTTTCCAAAGAAACGTAGAAAACAGAGCTACCGCTTTCCCTTCCCTTTCTCCTTTTCTTTCAATCCAAACAAAACAAAGCAAAAACCAGCAATTGAAAGGCGTGTTAAAGAATTCGACCCAGAAAAGATGTCAAAACAAGCGATGATTCCATGCAATTTCCCTGAAGAAATCTTACTCGAAATCTTCTATAAACTACCTATCAAATCCCTTGGGAAATGCATGTGTGTTTCTAAATCCTGGAACTTTCTCATCAAAAACCCATCTTTTGTTTCCAGCCATGTCAATTACCAGTCAAAAAATTGTTGCAGAAACAACAAAAACCTCTTCTTTGTCATGAATAGCCTCCATATAAAAGGAACCAAAGTGGAATACTCTTTGCACTTTGATGACCAAGAATTCAGTACGTACACCCAGCTACAATACATGCCATTTGATACCCATCATTATATTGTTGGTTCTTGCAATGGGTTACTTTGTTTGGTAGATTTTCAGTTTAGTTTCGATAGCAATTTCATTTTATGTAACCCAATTATTAGAAAGTGTATTAGACTCCCAAAACCATGTTTTCGTAGCTTGCCATATAAAATTTCGGTTGGGTTTGGATTTGATTCGATAAAAAATGACTATAAACTTTTAAAAATTACTAAGAAAGATGTGTTAGACAAGTATGTTGAGGTTGAACTATACTCACTCAAAAGGAATTCTTGGAAAATATTAGCTCCACCAAAATATGATCTTTATTCAGATGATTTCATGGTTTTTGTTAATGGAGTTGTTCATTGGATTGCTTCCGAGAGAGTGAATAATCAAGGGCGTAGTAGGTCTAAGTTTTTGCTTTTGGGGTTTGATATGAGGGATGATGTTTATAAAGAGATTATGTTGCCTGAGAGTTTGAGTAATTTGCCCAACCGGTCAGAGATGTATGCAATTCCATATGGTGAATTGTCATCAATTGCTGTGATTGAATTGGTGTCTTTAAATGAGGAGTGTAATATATGGGTGATGAAAAAGTATGGTGTGGTAGAAACATGGACTAAGATGTTCAGTTTCGGAATAATAGGTCCCGAGCCAATGCCGAGGGTTATGGCAATAAGGAAAAACGGGGGTTTGATATTGAGTACTTACGACAATCCGCAGGTGGTTTCCCGTGATCCGGAGAGCAATGAAATCGATTATTTTGGAATTCAGGGAATAGATGCTTATGTTTTTAGTTATATGGAGAGCCTAGTGTTACTTGACCAAGTAATTGATGCTAGGAATGAGAATGCTGCAAAGTATGTGAGTAATGCTAGTAATTCAATTGAGGGGGCAGCCGGCGATTTTGCTGAACTTGCTGCTGGTGATGAAGCAACTGGTTATACAAGTGATGCTGAAGATTTTTCAAGCAGCAAAGTCTTCGAGTAAGGGAGAAGGATGACAGCGTAGAACAGGCAAGTATATTTAGCTATTATTTGAACAATGCTCTATTTTGTTCATTATATTATACATGTGAACCTTTAATCTCAACCTTTTACTGTACTTGACTTACTCAATTGCGATGTAGTCTATACTGCGATAACTAATTAGTTGATGACTATGTTACTCGGACTTGGGTATGAGTGTCGGACACGGGTATGATCAATTTTTTCCAAGATTTCCATGTATTTGGAGAGTCTTTGGAGGATCATATCTCCATACCCATGTCCAGATATGCGTCAGACACGAGTACTTCAAGAAAAATGAAGAGTCGGAGCAACATAGGTCGATGATTGTGGTCGGTGCTGAAAGCATCTTTACATGGTAGGATTGGGATTGGGAGAAATTTTCTGACCCTACCAAAAATTTGCATTAATAGTTAGGTTCTATGGGTTTGGCCATTTTGGTTCGATTCAAGAACTGATGATCCTAAAGTTTTTTAAGTTGAGCACCTGATGTGTTTCACTGAATATTAATTAGCTTTACTCTTTGAATGTGAACTCTATGAAACAAATTACTGATATTGATCCAAGAATAAGAATAAAAACCTGATGGGTTTTGTTGATGGAATTGTACAAGGCAGTGTAAAATAGTGGTTTCAGGGCTATGTTACACGGACTCTTCTTTTTCTCTAAAATATTTGTTTTTAATATCTGTGTTCGACATATATTCGCACATGAGTATGTGGGTATGATCCTCGAATTATATGAAATTTTTTTAAAAAAAATTGAGTATATCCGTGTTAGACACATACCTGTATACGGATACTCACTCCCGAGTCGGGGTAACATAGATTACAAGACATTTTATTTTGGGATTGATATAAGCTTGTGACTTACCTTTATTGTTGCTCGAGGCATCGGCTAATGATGCAATCACATGCTTAGTGATTTGCTTAATTATTTCCCAAGTCCTAAGTCCAAAGCCTGTGGTGCTTGTGGGAAGACCAAAGATTATGAACTTCTTTCCATATTGTAAATTTCAGTAGTTATTAGTCCTCTTTCTGCTACTGCCTACTAATATATATATATATATATATATATATATATATCTTTTAATTTCCAATGTTTAATTGCAGGAAAACGAAGAAACAAATCGGTTTATTTGGCCGCAGAAGCATAAAGTATATTTTGACATTTTTTTTAATCAATTAGGTTTGAGTACTAAAATTCTGAGACATATTTTGAAGTTTGTTATGCTTGAAGCTGAAATGGGATGATTTTAATTCTTTCCTCAGCCTCCTTCTCCTCCTGTTTTCGACTTTTGTTGATTTTGTATAATTTTATCAAAGATTTAATCAGAAGCTTATATTCCTAATGTGTCAGATGGCCAATACAAATTTCCATAAGCAGGAACTTTGTAAAGGCCGGAAGCGAAACTAGGTTTGATAATTTTGAACACGATATGAAAAAATAATATAAATACAGCTCATTTAATAAACATAAAATAATACGTTTAAAAATGATTAACACGAATTATTCACAAATATCCATCTATCCGTCAACAAGTTTCATGGAGAGATTACAAAAGATATTTCACTTAAAGGACTTAACCTTTTACTATTAGTATCAGTAAAATAAAGAATTTTCTTTTCAATAGCAATTTGTCATTTAAATGTAATTTTCTATTCTATTGTCAAAAGTTTGTAACAACAGTGAGGCATTTCAGATTGTCAAAAGTTTCTATCCTATGCAATGGAAAGATGAAAGATTTGTTTTTTTTTTTTTAATTATATTTTCTAGTAATTTTTACTGCAGGATCAGGCTACACAAGTGTTGAAGCACAAAGTATATAACTATTTAAATTTGTTTATTCATTGATATAATTGACGGATTTAATGTTTCTCAATCTCATGGTTAGCTAAGGTCCAATCAATATAGTAGGCTTAGTATATGGCTTGAATTGCTTCTTTGAGGGTGCGATGTATTGGACTATGTTATTTCAACTCTTTATTTATTTATTTATTTATTTATTTTTTGAAGTATTCATGTCCGACGTTCGTATACGACGTATATCCGAACATGAGCATGAAGATATGACTCTCCAAAGATCCTCCAATACATTAAAAAACTTTAAAAAATGAACATATTCTTATCAGACACATATTTGTATCCAATAATCACACCCGAGTCCGAGTAACATTTATCCAATACTCACACCCGAATCCGAGTAACATGGGTATTGGATTCTCCTACTTGTTACTAGTATCACTTGGTACATTCGGTCTTATGTTGAACTTGAAAAAGCCTGATTAATAATCATCAGAAACATGCAATGCTAATTACCTTAAATCTCTTATATTGCCTCAAATTTAAATTGCAAACATTCAACAATAAGTTACACACCAAAAATATAGTTTACCTAAATCAAGCAACTCTGGAAGGCTCGTGTCTCCACCCAATCTTATTACTGAAAATTCATTAGGATTGCTGATGACCTCTTCCGCCATTAAAACGACCACGACCACGACCTCTATGATATGGTTTTTTTCCACGACTTGATGATGATGCACCCATGTTAAAACTATGGGATGATTCAAAGTTGCCTTGAACACCTTCAGGTTGCAAATTACAATTCCCATCTGCCATTGGTCCATTTGTCAAGATACCTTGTAATGCACCAAGGACCTGTTGTTGGCCCTGCATGCCCATTCCAAATGTGGTTTGGCTAAAGCCATTTTGACCTGCAATCCCCAGCCAAGGTGCACAGGCTGGTCCAGAAAATAAACTTGACTGGCCACCGGGTAAGACCACATTAGGAAGTGTACTCAAACGAGGATCAAATTGCTGCTGCCGATACGGCATCATGGTTGGCAAAGGAATAGGCTGCTGTTGATAATTCTGTGAGGGCAATGGCATACCTTCTGCATAAAACCTGTTGGGAAAAATAGCATTTTGTGGCTGCTGCTGGCCTGGCATCCCATTAGTCCAAACTCCATTTGAAGGTGTAATAATACCAGAAGACTGTGGCATGAACGAAAATGGTGGAATAAAGCCAGATCCACCAACAAAATTTTGTTCTCCTACGACAGAAGATGAACAATTATGATTGACCAAAGATGCAGAAACTGTGGAGAAATTATGTTGATTCTGATTAGGTGGAAGCTGACCCACTGCTGTTGATGTTTGCTGAGCTGAGTTCCTATCATTTTTCCAAGCACCATTCCTACTATTATTTTTCTTTTTATTGCTTTTCCGGTTTCCCACTCTCTGGTCATTCATGCCTCTCTTTGACATTTTTTGCATCCTCTTGTACTCGGCCTCTTTTTCATCATCTGAAAACTCGGCATCATCTGAAAACTCCTCATCATTCTCGCCAGATGCATCATATCCTTTCTTGTGAATATTCTTGTCATTGAGAACATGATTAGCAAATTCTTGGACAAAAGAGATACAAGTGCCTTCATGGATCCCAGCAGGGACTTCACTCTCGGAATTATATCGTACTACATAGTAGGGGTTTTTTACAGGTCCAAAGATTTCATCCACCAATCCCAGTGGTGATCTGTCGATGGTTATCCAAAGAACGGAACCTTCATTCAGAGGGTTGTGCTGATCACTTCCTTCAACAATAACTTTGGTACCAATCATCTGTAATAGTGTAAGGAACATCATTAGGCTCACCTAGCTAGTGTTATCAACTTTAAATCAATGTAGAGCTGATAAAAAATCACCATGCTCTAAAAACATGGGTATATGAGCGTTTAACAAAATTTGAGTAAAACTTTAAGGCTTGGCCTTTTTATTTTGCAATAAAGGTTCCGACTTGAGCTTACCGACAAAACAACTCCAACAGGCAGCATCTGGTGATGGGGTTGCAGTTTTACATCCAGTGGTGGAACTAGGGGGAGAATCTGCCAAATTTAATAGCGTTCATTCAGAAATACTATTCAACAACAATAACTCCAGCATTATACCACGCCAATAGTTTAACTTCAGCGATAACTATTTTAGTCATGTTGTTCAGAACTACAGAGAGCATGCAAGAGAAGTCTAGATATAGATTTCCATGGTCGACAAGAGAGGATTAGATGCTGAAATGCCTGACCTCTGTCAAGCAAGGATCAGAATGCAATAAAGTTCAATGCTTATGCACGGGAAACTATATTTTTCGGTTTTGGTGAGTTAAAAATATACAGCCAAAGTTAACTAAATAAGGCCCCAATGGTAAACAAGGTCAATGTAAGACTACCAAATGAAAAATATATGAATGCAAAGAGTTGCTAAGTGCCAGCCTTGATTAATTTGAAGGGATATGACATGGTTTCATTATGTTGAACTTAATCTGCCATCTTAGCAGAGCAAAAAACAATAACTTTCAGCCAAAGCATGCCAAAAGATCTTTGATCAAGCAAAAAGTTCAATCAGAAAAAAAGGAAATAGTCTAAAAAGAAAATAAGACTACAGAATAATTTATCTCTCATTATAGGCTACTCCAATAAACAACAGCAACAAACACATTGCAGCTATGTTATTCGGACTCGGGTGTAAGTGTCGGACACGGGTATATTTGATTTATTCTAAGTTTTTTCATATATTTGGAGGGTCCTTGGGGATCATATCGCCATAACCATGTCCGGATATGGGTCGGACACGAGTACTTCAAGAAAAATGAAGAGTCGGAGTAACATAACATTGCAGCTTGCGGCTAACACATAAAAAACAGAACAAACAGGGGAGAAAATGCAGCCAGCAAAAGACATTCAGCAAAGACTAAATTAAACTGAAAGTGGAAAATATCCCATGTTAGTGAGATTCAAAACCTACAAATTTGCTTTCCTGAAACATTAGAGAATATAGTAGAATCACAAAAAACACTTCTAAAAAAATATCATCAAAGCCACACAATTTGTTTACCTCAAGCTCATTCTTAGACCTGATAGGACCTTTCAAAGCACCAGCATCATCCTCATCATCAACTACCTCATCAAATTCAATATCAAACGCACTGAGGATTTCCTCTGTTTCGTCCTCCTCTTCATCATCATCAGTTCCATCAATGGCCACCTCTCCATCAATACCTTTTATCTCACCTTCTTCAAGTTCATCTGCACCATCCACCTCTCTTTTGATCTCCACCTTCACTTTTTCTTTATTATCTTCCTCGTTGTCGTCGTCATCTTCCTCGTCATCGTCGTCATCATCATCATCGCTGCTACTACTAGAAGATGATGAAGAAGATGAACTTTCACTGTCAGACTCTGAACTACTACTCTCACTCTCTAATCCATCAACCAAACTAACTTTCCCAATCTCTTCCTCAATAGATGAACTCAGCTTCACTTCTGGTTTTGACTCCTCTTCTTCTTCTTCCACCTTCACTGTACAGCCTGACTCACCTCCAACCAGTGCAGACTCACAAACAATTGGCTTGAACCCATCAAAATCTGTCTCAAACCCACTAACGATAGGGTCACCAACATGGGTTTTCTCAAAGTTATCTTCTTTACCAATATCCATAATGTTCTCAATATCCCAAAATTCACTCTCTTCTAAAATCCTATCTAAATTTGGGTTATCTTCAAACCACTCGTTTAAATTATTGCTGAACATAAAATTAAAAAAAATAACAAACCCTAAACCCGTGTTTTTCTGCTGTTTGAATGGAGAATGAAGAGACGGAAGAATGATATGAAGGAAAGAAAAAAGAGAGCAAATGTTAGGGTTTAGTTTAGGGTTTAGGATATATATATTATATTTCATCAAACGACGTAGTTTTTGTCATAGAGGAATTTTTTTTTTTTTTTTTTTTTATAAAAAGAAAAAGACAAAGGGAAGAGGTGGATTGTTACTTGTTACCCAACTAAGGCCCACTCTATTAGGCCCAATTGATTTTTCCTAAAAAGAAATTTTTAATTATTAAAAAATATATAAATGATATAAAAACATTAAAAAAAAAAATCAGAAGATGGTATAAACTGTATAAATTAGCTAAAATTAGGAAAAATAATTACCTAAGAATGATATTAAATTTTAATATAAAAAAGGATTTTTATTTACTACTTAAATAAAATTGGTCATTATTTAATTTTTAAAAAATATTAAATAAATTAAATAATAATAATATATTTTAACTTCAATCTATATTAGTAGCAATCTTTGTCCAGTTAGAATTTGAAAATAATTTTTTTTAATTTAAATTTAATTCAATTCGATTGGATTCAAATCGAATTATTATTTAATTATAAAAATATTTTTATTTTATTTTAATTACAATTTTATTTTTAAATTTTTTCGATATTTTAAAATTCCACGGTCCAAATTTTAAATAAAAATTACAAATAATCAATTTTTAACCCGATTCACGAAAACATCTAATCCACCCCTTTACTTTCTCTCCCAATTTGGGGTTTTTCTTTCAGTTTTGACCTCCAAAAACCGCAAATAAACCAACCCAAAAGCCAGCAATTTCTGGGTCCATTGCTTTCGCCAAGTCATTTTTTGATTAAAAGGTATTGAATCTGCCCAAAAATGTCAAAACAAGCAAAGATTTCATACTATTTCCCAGAAGAAATCATACTCCAAATCCTCCCTAAACTGCCCATCAAGTGTTTGGGAAAATGCATGTGTGTGTATGCAAAGCCTGGAACTTTTTCATCAAAAACCCATCTTTCATCTCCAACCACCGCAATAAAACCTCCACAGATCTCTTCCTTGTCAGGACACTCTTTTCTGACAGGGACAAAGTTCAGTAATCTTTGCACTTTGACAACCCACAATTCAGTGAGTACATGCCACTCTACTTCCCATTCAGTAGCTCTTTACGTTTAGTTGGTTCTTGCAATGGCTTAGTTTGTTTAGTGGATGATCCTTTTGTTTATAGTTGTAATTTTACTTTATGGATCCCATGTATTGGAAAATATATAATAATCCCAAAACCCTGTTTGACTCATTTTTCAAGTTACCTTTGAAGTTACTAGTGGGTTTGGATTTGATTCAAGAACTAATGATTACAAAATTTTAAGAGTTTCCATATCTGATTGGGATGAATGTATTGAGGTTGATTTTTACTCGCTCAAGAACTCTTGGAAAAGTTTAGCTGCACCTAAGTATAGTTTGAAAGCAGGTGGTTTCATGGTTTTTGTTAATGGGGTTGCTCATTGGATTGCATTTAAGAGAACGGGAAAGTATAGGTTTGAGAATTTGATTTTGGGGTTTCATTTGGGTGATGAGGTATATTATAAGATTAGATTACCCAAGAGTTTGAGTGATGTGTTTTTAGAGGACGTGTATTTGACTGAGTACCGGGAAACTTCTTCAATTGCTGTGATTGATGGAGATCATTTTAGTGAGCAATGTCATGTTTGGGTGATGAAAGAGTACGGCGTGGAAGACACTTGGACTAAGCTGTTGAGTATTGGGAAATTGGAAGCGCCAGATAGTGTGAGGTTTATGAAAAGCGGAGGGTTGATATTGACAACTTTTTGAGGGAAGATGGTTTCATATGACCTGGAGAGCAGTGAAGTTAAGAATATCAGAATTCGGGGAAAATACAGGGATGTCGTTGCTGTTAGTCACAGAGAGAGCCTAGTCTTACTTGATCAAGGAAATGATACAAATTATGTCAACAATGTTGGTGATTCAAGTAATGAAACAGGTGATGAATCAACTGATGATACTAGTAATGCTTGATTCGAGTAATGAAACGGATTATGCTATTGATGAATCAAATGATGATGCTAGTAATGCTAGTGATTCAAGTAATGATTCGACTGATGATTTAAGTGAAGATGCAAGTGATGCTGCGATTGACAATTCAATTGATGAACTGATGATTTAAGTGACAATTCAACTGATGGAGAAACTGGTAATTTAAGTGATGGCTGAAGTTATTTCAATTATGAACTCTCTGAATAAGGGAGTAATTCGGAAGACAGGGCAGAATAGGTAAGTACATTTTTAAATTACTTTCACAATTGTCTATTTTATTCATTTTAAGTTGCTTTTACATAATGAATATTGAATGCGAAACTTGCATACTTGTACCAATAATGGAGTGGCTCACTTGCTCTGATACTTATGACAACTACTTAATCAGACTATAGTTGGTAGTGAAAGCACTTTGATTAAGTAAGCACTTTTTGTTTTACATTTTACACATTTAATTTTCCATGGTTTTTAATCCCTTCATTTCTGCACTTGTAGGATCTATTCTTCACATTTGGTTTTTGTTACTTTATATTCACCCCGCATTCACTTAGTTACTCTAACTGTATAACATTTATGCAAAAGGAATTTGGTGTTAAGGTTTGTGATGGGATGAACTATATTTTTTGAGGAGAATGTCCAAGATAGCATGAGTTTGGCCACATATTAAAGAAGTGGGCTGCAGCCATGATAGTATGTAAAAGGTTTTTTGGTCTTGAAAAGGGAAGGATACTGGTTAAGGAAATGATGTTGCTCTACCCTTTTATTCCCTCTTTCGACATTGTGTTATATTTCTTTGGAAATCAAAAACTATAAAGAAGTTTTACTGATTGAGAATGAAATATGGCCCCCTCGTTATCATGATGTTATCGATGATGTTATTCGATAAACCTCACTTGTTTTTGTATAATGCTTGAACTAGTTTAAGCATAATGATGTTAATTAGACTCTCAACTTGAGGCTATTTGGAGACTTTTCTGCTATGTTATTCCAACTTTTTATTTTTCCTGAAATACCTATGTTCGAAATATATTCGGACATGGGTATGAATACGATCTTCCAAATATATGAAAAATTTTAGAAAATATTGAATATCTCCGTATCGTACACACTCTATCTTACCCTCATCCCCAGTTCGAGTAACATAGTTTTTCTGATTCTCTCCATTTGTCCACTCCAATCCCCAAGTCTGATGGCTGGAAAACTCACCTCAATTTACACTTGCAAAGGAACTGCACCATTAGACTGCATGGTCAATGTCTTATTGTCTTTAATACATGCACTAACCTTTCTTACAAACAGCTTTTCCACTAAGAAAGTAAGAATTTGATTTTTCATTACAGTTAGTACTTGCTTGACATAGATTCTTGATTTAAGTAGCCTTTTAGTGAATTTAGTTGGAAGGATTACTTGTGAAGCTTATTTTGATCTGAATAAAGGACCAATTTAAGTTTTTGGTTAGTCTTTCACAACATGGAAAACCAACTGTCTTATATCATTATATGATAAGTAACTAAACTAAGATATAGAAGTACAAATTTTAGTACATAATCACAAGATCAATTTGCATTACATAGTATATTAAGTATTAACAAACTATGTTATTATGGATTGAAACCAAATAAAAACAACAGGGTGAAGTTTGCTGGACTTGTTTCCGCTTTCTCAAAAGCAAATGTCAAGGCAACAGTAACAACACAGGCCGCTACAACTGCATAAAGGAAAAAAAAAAAAAGCTAAAATCAATTAGTTCATGCAACCAGTCTTAAAAGATAGTATCTAGCAAGTTTGAAGTTTGAATTACATGATCTGTAACTCTTTCCTTTATTCTCAGGTTGCAGTCTCTTTTGTAAAAGAAAAAAAAAAACAGTTCTTTGATTAAGTTTCATATGTTTTTTGGGAGTTCATGTGTTCAAAGGCAAGGTTAAAAAAATTGGACTGGAGATCAAACCGGTTAAACTTTTGATTTTCAATTGAACTGGCCGGTTTACTTAAACAAAATTTTAAGTATTTAAAAAATGATTTTAATGTGAAATAAATATTAAATATAGTAAATAATTAATAAAAATATGTATTTGATCTAGTGGTATGATCTTTAATATATAACTAAAAGGTTAAAGGTTCAAATTTCATCAATTATAAAAAAAAAAAAATTAAAAATATATATATCAAACCGGTTTTTACTGATTAAGTTAATACTCGATTTTATATAGTGTACTGAACCGGATAACTTGCCAATTTTCGATTCAACCGGTCAGTCCAGTTCGGTTTTTTAATCCCTGCCAAAGATAGAGTGAGAGAGAGAGATAGAGATTACAATCCACTCCAAAATCCATTGCCTTTGGACTTAGTTTCCCCTGGAGGATTTTGAGGATCACTGGTTGGATAATTTGCCATCTGGGGAGCTACACAATTAGGATTTGGTGGTGTAGGGATGGAAGGAATATCTGCTATCATCATGAACCAAAATGCTAAGTTTTAGGCTGAACATTTTCATAGCTTTAATTGCTACAGCAAGAAAAATGTTAAATCATCAAATCAATTATTGATAATAATAAATATAGAAGAAGCCTACCTTTAGTATAGTTTTGATCATTTGGAACCATGTTGAAATGAATTGCTCTTTGATATAAAGTTGAAAAGAAGAAAGAGATGAGCTGAAGATAAAATTAGATGTAGCTAGCTAGATTACTATAAGATGAAATTAAACAAGGTTAATATAAAGAGGGAAGTAAGTGGAGTAGTTATAGCTTAGCAAGGTATTTGGTAGATAAGCTATGACCTTTTTCATTATTTTTACTAAAAAAGATAATTTTTTAAAACTTTAGAAAGAAGGCCAGACAAAGAAAATGAGACAGAAGAGTAAATCCTAACCCATGGATGCAATCTAAAAGCCAACCTAGTGACAAATTTTATCCTTAAATTGAGTTGCTCACTTGCTCTATATGCTTATCATGTTTAACTACTCAAACAAAGACTATGGCTGTTCTTGATATCATCATCTTTGACCAAGTAGGATTTGTGAAAAATGAAAAAGGGGTGGCAATTTTGTGAGAAAAAATTATAAATTTTGATGACTTTGTTTTCTTTGTATATCTGTTCTGAATTTCATGTAGTGTTGAAAAAATCAGATCTGTCAAACGGATCTATTTAATTGGGAATTGAAAGCTTATTTGGTTTGATGCATATCAAAGAATCGATGATTTAATAAACCGATAAAAAGTCAATTTTATTGTTATTTTATTAAAATTTTTAAGTGATGAGATCTGAACATTTAACCTCTTAATTATATATTAAAGATCATAACATTAAACTAAATGCATATTTTTATTAACTATTTACTATATTTAATATCAAAATTATATATTTAATATTTAATTTGTTTTTCAATTGAATCGTGAATCGATTGGATCTATTGAACCGACGACTGAAAATCTCACTAACCTCTTATTCGATTTTTTATTCCTTGTTCCATGCATGTTGGCTTGGTACCATTTTTAGTTCATATCTATTTTATATTTTCTTAATTTATATCATTCACTCTGCACATGTTCATGCTAAAAGGGATTTGTCGTTCACAATATATTGCCTCAATATGAGAATTTTCTTTATGTAATTATATATAGCTCGGAGAAACTGAAATATTAACTTCAAATTTGCTTTCCTGGAGCCATTTCCCTCCATCCAGTCCATTCCTGTTCTTATATTATGAATGGATACATTGCAATTCCATTGTATGTATATGAAACAGGTATGTATCCAAATATAGGTATGTTACTCGGACTTGAATGCAAATGTCGAATACAAGTATGTATCCGTAACGAATATTTTTAATTTTTTAAAGCTTTTTCATATATTTGAAAAATCTTTGAAGAGTCATATCTCCATACCAATGTCCAGATTTACGTCAGACATAGGTATTAGGCACGAATATTTCAAGAAAAATGAAGAGTCGGAACAACTTAACCTTCATTTACATATTCTTGATCAAAGGATTGGAACATTGCTGTGAAAAACTGGAAAAAAAAAATTCAGTGGCAATTAAACCTGACCGATACTTATATGTGGTGGCTAATGTCATTTGTTTCCCTAGCAACCATACAGTTTCTTGTGATGGAAACCTATTTGGATTTATCAATGGATAAAATGGTTCTTATACATGAAAATTTCTATAAACATAGAAACTCTCTAGCACTATACCATGATATTTCCAGTTAGTGGTCACAATGTCTTAAAAGGTATAAGAAGTTCCATACATACAATCATACGGAAGATGGTATTACGTATTATACGCATGTAATTTCCGGTTTTGTGCAATACGTACGATGATCAGCCTCTCGAGCCTCATTTCGCCACTGCTTTCGGAAAGTGATTAAGCAACTAAGAATGGTGTTCTCCTCTCATGTGTGTCAAATCCCAGATATCCCCATCCTCTTTTTCCATCTTTTTAGCTTTATCTCATTATTTACTCCTGCAAAAGCACAAGAAGGGAAAAATATGATGAAAAAACAGAAAATCAAGAACATTATGTTATAGGCAACTCTTGCTAGCACAAACAACAATCAATCAGTTTATCATACATCAGATGGATCAACTGGTGGCAAACTTGAATTTGCTTCTGCTGGCGCCGCCTCGGAGATCCTTGCTTCCGATTTTTCATTTGAATAACTAGCAAAGGTTAAAGAAACATCAACACCAAAAGTAAAAATGTGAACAATATGGGCATAAAAATAAAATCAGTTTGTGAATGTGTCAGACTGGCAGATATAATGGATAGGTTAATACTTCTATAAACCTACCCACATCCACTTGCTGCAATAATTAGTTATGTGTTGTCGTCTTTCAGTTATAACTGCGCCCGAATTGCAGTATTTAATAACTGAAGACTGCTTGTATAAATGCATTGATGCAGCTTATTTTTCCAAATAAAAAATTCTTATAGAAAAGAGTGATGACTACTTATGTTACTCAGACTCGGGTGTGAATGTCAGACATGGGTATGTTTAATTTTTTCTAAAATTTCCTTATATTTGAATGGTCTTTGGAGAATCATATCCCCATACGGCTATTCTATGTCCGGACATGGGTGTCGAACACGGGTACTTTAAGAAAAATGAAGAGTCGAAGCAACATAGAATTGACTATAGCTAGACTCTACACAAAAGGTAACAGATCCCCGGTATAACACTCACACTAGCATGCATTACTTGCATATCTACAACCTAAAAAACTAAACTTATACAAAATGTTCTTCCATGAAATCAACTTTGAAATCATATATCTTAGAATGATATCAGTGAATGCAGCCAATCAGCTATGATTTTTCTCAATTAGCTAGTTTCTTGGTAGAAAGAGTGTTTTTCAATGCTATTGCCTAATATCTGATAATTCGATATTTTAGATACTTACGTTGAGAGAATCGTCACCCAAATAAGTTCTACGCAGTCCACCCAAAGAAGCCTTTGTTCTACTGGGACAACACCATAAGTGATAAGATGAGCAAATGGCCAAAGCTTCCATCCAGCCTACATAGCAATGATGCAAAAGAAAACTGTTAGATCTTGTGTATATTCTTTAAACTAATTTCTCTGATTTATTTGTAACCAAATAAAAATGAACAAACACCACATTGTACAAATACAGAGTGGTTTAATGGCAAGTAGAGGAGGTTCTCTTACAGTCAGCATAGGCCAGAATGTCCCCTTCAATTCATTAAAAATACTGATCGGAGATTCAAGACGCAAAAATCCCAAAACCGTAAAGTAGATGCTATTCCAAACTGCTGCCCATACAGTTTGGTCAAATGCTACTTTTGCAGGAACCACCCACCAGTCTTGGAAAGGAAAAAGCTCCTGAGAAAAAGAGTATGTTGTTTCAGGAGATCATATATAGAAATCTCTACTCTGAACCTGATTTGCAAGGTATATAGCATTGTTACTCAGACTCGGGTGTGAGTGTCGGATACGGGTATGTGTCCGACATGGGTATGTTCAGTTTTTTCTAAGTTTTTCCATGTATTTGAGGGTCCTTGGAGGGTCATATCCCCATACCCATGTCCGAATATACGTCAGACACGGATGTCGGACACAAATACTTAAAGAAAAATGAAGAGTCGGAACAACATAGGTATATAGTATAGAATGATTACCTCACAAAATTGGTAATAGTAATGAGATAGGGAACCATGTAGAGTAAAGCCAACAAGGCCAGATCTGAACATTCGCGTACGATCAAACTCAAATAAAGGTTTCCCTTCAAAGCACTGAAAGATAAAGAAAACAGGAAAAATAAAGTTTAAGATAAATTTATGACCAAAAAGAAAAAGAATTAAAGTATTTCTTTCATAACATAAACTTACCTGTGCAATCCAATCCCCTATAGAATAGACAACTCCACTAATAACCATTTTTGCTAAAACAGGGTTTGTCTTCAAAACTTCCTCATAAGCACTCCAGTTGTGTTGAGGTGCATATCTTAGTATCTCATAAAGAGTCCATCCCTAAAGAGAAAGCCGACAAAATGAGTTCTAGTAGGTTGCAGATCAAATTGCTTATGACTTACTTAAGCATATCAAACAGATTAAGTTCTACTTTATTTTAAAATGTTTATGCCATTATATGGTTGTGGAAATTTCCAAACAGTACTTATTTGTTAAATAAAAGATATTAGTCATCAGAACTTTAACTAATGAGTTAAAGTTCCCACATTTCCATGAAAATTAGATTATTAACCAGTTGGAGACAGCTAAAAAAAAATTGTTTCTAACCACTTCAGACAATCTTGGATTCTCAGGCCACTACAACATCCATAAGCAATATATTTGCGGATCTTCTCTAATTAACTCAACCATATTGCTTTTATCCATATATTCATCCTCATTAATCCCCACTTCCATCACAATAAGGTTCTAACTGGCACATTGTTGGAAAATTGTTTTGAACACATCTAACATTTGTCCAACAAATTCCTCTAGCTCCAAACTCGATTCATTTGAAAAGGCTTGTTCTAGCTTTTCCCTATATACACTATTCTAAACCTATGTTGCTCCGACTCTTTATTTTTCTTGAAGTATCCGTGTCTGACACCCATATCCGACGCATATCTGGACATAGGTATGGGGATATGATCCTCCAAGGACCCTCATGATACATGGAAATCTTGAAAAAAAATTGAACATACCCATGTCCGACACTTACACCCGAGTCCAAGTAACATAGTTCTAAACCTTATAGCTTTTGCTACAACACAATATTATTCCAGTTGTTGCTTCAAGAAAGTTCTACCTTTTATCTATCACAGTCCATCTCATAACAAATAATGCTCTCAATAAACAAGATATACCCCGTATGTATTGAAATAACTAAAATTAACTTAAATTAACAAGATAATGTATGCAAGCTATTCAGGTATATGCCTGAAAAGCTCAGCACACATCTAATTAATCATGAGATTTGCAATTTGACATCTTTTAGCTACAGGGAAAAAAAAAGATCCTGAAAGTCAAATAAATACCAGAAGTAAACTGCCTAATGGTATGTTTGGAAACATAAATTCGAAACTTTGGATTTTTGAATTTGAATTTGGATTTGGATTTTATTTGCGATATAAGTTGAGAGAATGAAATGCATATATTATGTATAAATTAGTTAAGATTTAATATAATTATATATTTGAAAGGTATACAAACATGAATTACAAATTCACAAATATCTATAGGCATTTCAAATTTACTACTAAATAGGCATCCAATTAATCCATGAATTTGAAAAATAATCATGAATGTTATATTTACAAATGATTTATTACACTATTTTTGAAATCCAAATTCGCAACATAAATGTATTACAAAAAGAAGAAGTTGAACTGCTTTAATGCGAAGAATAGTCATACTAAACAAATAAGGGATCTTTCACATGTTGACCCTAGAAAAAAATCACAAAAACGGAGGAAATGAAACAAAAATTCCAAAGTAAAGCCTACCTTTTGCATACTTCAGCAACTAAAAGAGCAAAAGAAAGCAAGACAAAATAGGAGGGCTTTACAAACATGAAAAATAATATAAACTTTATAAGATTCATGTATAATTGGGAAGAATAAATTAAACCAATCTGGTGAACTTTATACCAATTCAATCCAATCATCACTTTCCCAAACCAAATCTCACAATTTTAGAACAAAACACAATCATTTTCAAAAGAAAATTGCAGTTTTCTAAATATAAACATAATCTCACCTGCCAATAATCTTGATCAATGGTAATCAACTTGGTAAGGGCAAAAGTACCAGCAGCAAGAACTATAGTAGCATTAATGGTTCTATCTATAAGCCTCTCCATTTCCTCCTGACTTCCTTCTCCATCTCCAAATCCATTCCCTGAGGCTGACCCTGAAGAAGAAAATCCTTCAAAAGATAACCTTCCTTCATTGCCAAACCCACCTACTTGACTCACTAACTCGCCTCCCTCTGCTTCTCTCTCAACCTGACTCACAGCAACTCCTTTTTGCATATCAGTAAAATCCTCACTTTGTACTGGTATCACGTCAAACTCCTCAGCTAATGAGTTCACCACAACCGAGTTAGCTCTTTTGTTGCTGTTCTTTTTCTGTTTGGTTCCCCAGAAAGCAAGGCTCTTGGGGAGTTTTGAGCTGGTTAATGAGGAAACTGAGACCTGTCTCGAAATGGGTTTTCGAGGTTTCGATAAAGAAAGGAGGCTTTGAGGAGATATCGTCGAGTGAAGAGACGCCATGGGTGAGATTCTAGGAGGAACTGAGCTAAGTCGACCGAGATATGACTCGGCACCTAACAAGAATCAACTGCAACTTGGTTATGGTGTTTTCTAGTTTCCCCAACGTTGCAAGTGTCGGTAAGAGTCGTTTCTTATACGAGACTGACTTAGGGTGGGGTGATTCAATGGGGTAAGCCTTATGGTTTTGTGCATTTGATTTTTGTTGGTACGGTGATGATGATAATCATGAGTAAAGATTGCAAGATGGCAAGTTTGTTTCGAATTATTTAAAATTTGAGTTATTTTGAGTTTTATTTTTTAAAATATTGTTTCAAAAATTTGATGCACTCAAATAGGTATATTTTATTTAAAATCTTGCATAAAAAACACATAAAGAACACTTGTAAAGTATAATGATTAGCAAAGGTCGAGTCCACAAAGATTGATGTTTAGTTTAAGAATTATTAGCAAACAATAAAAGTAAGAAAGAAAGTAAATAAGAAGTAATCAGATATCAAAAATATGGTTAAAAGTTCATTCTCCACCACTAGCAATATTAAGAATCAATTTCAAACCTATCAACATCAATTCTCTATTAAAGTTAACAACTGTAGATAACAAACTCCGGTGTTACCCCAATCATTCCTTACTTCGTCGTTAAGTAGGACAAATGCCACTAGTTAATCTCTAACTATCAAATAACCTAGGATAAATATCTTTAAATTTAATTTGACAGCAGCTTTATGATAAGAAAGATAGGTTGATCTAAGCAACAAAAACATAAATATAAATTATTTAACTTAGGTTATGTTTCACTTTGCATTTAGCAGAAATTTTAACATAATCATTAATCATAAATTGCCACTATTGAATAGAAATCAAAATAAACTACGTATCAAGACTCCTAAACTAGCATTAGATAATTATCAAAATCTATCTAGTTGGCCACCTAAATAAATCAAGACAACATCATGAACAATTCTATTGAATAACATAAGCAACTTTGATAGAAAATCAATAATAGATAAAATATGAAAATCAATCACAAAATATGTCTAGGGCTTTGAAATCACCTTTAACCAAAAAAAAAGTTTACTTTAGCATAGGTATTATTAACATAAACATAAAAAAAAAATTAAAAAAAAAAAGAAAAAGAAAAACTAAGCCTATATTTGGATTGGGGTAGGGAAAGAGAAAGGAAAGGAAAGCAAGGGAAAATGAGAAACATTTCTCTTGTTTTCCCCGTTTGGATAAAAAAAAAATTTAAGTAAAGAAAAGTGAGGGGGTTGAGCATCCCTCACTTTCCCTTCAAATGTCAATTTTTTGTTTACCTCAATTTGAGAGAAATAGAGGGTTTAAGTATCCACATAGTCCCTTTATTCTAGTGAAAAGACTAATTTAGTTCATGTACTGTAAAAGTGAGTAATTGAAATAGGTGCAAATAAGTAAAATTGATAATGGTGTTAATGAAAAATCGCTAAAATGCTGACATGGACTCGTAAAATCTAACAGATTTAGATATATTTCAAGTCATATTTTATTCTAAGTCATTAATTCTGTTAAATTTTACGAGTCCACATCAGCATTTTAACGGTTTTTCATTAACATCGTTATCAATTTTACTTATTTACACTTATTTCAATTGTACAGGGACTAAATTGCTCACTTTTACAATATAAAGACTAAATTACTCTTTTCACTACAGTATATAAACTATGTGGATACTTAAATCGAAATAGAGAGAAAAGGAATGGTAAAATATCTTTTTTACCCTTCCCCATGAAAGGATGTCGGTAAGCTGATGGTTCTTCGATTATAGCTGAGAATCGGCAGAATTGCCTATGGCCCTGGCAGATCATGGTTACACTACATGATAGATCAAGACCTTCCCTCACATTTTGTACTAATTTCGCAAAAGTGAAACATATAGCATACTGTTTTGTCAAAGAAATGTTAAAAGCAATCTTTAAGTTGCAAGAAAATAAAAGTACTCATTTTAATTAGATGATAGGTAGCCAATTAGAGCCAAATTAGCATAGTATTAATATGTATTATTTGTCCAAAGCTGAAAGGATTATAAATCGATTAAATGTTACATATATATCTTGTTAAATGAAGACAACATGGTATTATGATTTTTATGAATAATTTTGGTATTTGATATAATTTTTTTTTATTTTATAAATAATTTTGATATTATATGTTATTTTATAATAATAAAAAGGTTATAATTGGAAAACATTATTATAATAAATTATTTTTTTTTCCTTTTCACTCTTTATCCAAACAATGGTTATTAAAATTTCTTTCCTTTTTTTTGCTTTATTAATTTTAACTATCCAAACAAGAGGTACATGTATCCTTTTACGGATGTCAATTTGTACTGCGGATTCAGATATCCGCGGATATCCTATCCGTTTTTTGCGGATTCAGATAAAAGTCGGATTTGGATATTATAATTACTATCCGCAGTGGATTCAGAACGGATGCGGATATGAACCTTCGGATATCTATTATCCGAATCCACATAAGTTATGCAGATTCGGATATCCGAATCCGAATCCGTTTTTGTAAAACACACAAAGTTTTGCTCTTGAAGAAACTTGAACCTTGGCCTACAAAGTTATCCATCAAAGACTTAACCAAGTGAGTTAAGCTTCAATTTTGAAATAACATGCTACTAAAATTAAATTATATCAAGTATAATGAAATATAATAATAATTTAAATATATTTTTTCAAAATAAAATATAATAATAAATAAATTAATTATGTTAAATACCTTTAAATTTAAAAAATACATGATACTTTATAAAATAATATTTGATGACTTAATCAGCTTAATTAGTTAAATCACTCTAATGATAATATTTATTTTATTTTTTATAAAATGACCTTGTAACGAAGTTATGTACTTTAATACTTATGTTAATTAAAATAAATATTAAAATATATATTTTTTCTAATACGACATAAATATATATAGAGAGATGTTTTAAGTATAAATCTTAAGAATCAAACTTTTATTAGCTTAAAAAATTATACATAAAATTATTTTTCGTCTTTTATTCTTTAATTTCATTGGACAATATAAAAGTAAATTTTGTTTAATACGACATACATATTTATATATATATATATATATATATGTTTTTAAGTAGAAATCTTAAGAATCAAACTTTTATTAGCTTAAAAAAGTATACATAAAATCCTCTTTTATCTTTTATTCTTTAATTTCATTGAACAATATAAAAGTATAATGATAAAATAATTATAAAATTAAATTAGTTAATATATGTTAAACATTTATAAATTCTAAATATACATGATATTTTTATATAAATGTATAAACCTTAACAAATTATATACATATATGTATATATATTTCTTTGAAACCCTTTACACGACATGAATACGATTAAGAATGGCAACGAGTCGAATAATTAAAACGCGATATAAAAATAAAACAAACACGACATAAATACACAAACGTGTCAAAATCTATATATCATAAATTATTAATGTGTCATAATTTATATTAATATGTAATACCTTAAACATGATTATGAAACGTTAAAGTACACGATCATGAACGATATGAATACACGTATTGACAGGTCTAAATAAAATACATATATCATTCTCAATTACCTATTTTATGTACTTTATTCTAAATAGTATGAAAAATATTGTATGCATTTCGTCTAATCATGTTCCATGTCAAGGTGTTTGACTTGATTCAGATCAAAGTTTTGAATATAACTTTTTAAATCATATTTGATTTGACTTGAATATTAATATAAAATATTTTAATAATATTTATCAATATTTTTAGTATTTTAATATTTATCAATATATTTAATAAAAAGATAAAATTTAAGGATTTATTTATTTTAACATTATAAAATAGCATAATAAAAAAACATTCAATATAAAATAGCATAATAAAAAGAAACATTCAATTTTTTTATTTAAGGATTAAAAAAGAAACATTCAATCTATTATATTTCATCTCAAGAGTTAAATTAATGTTTATTTTTTTTTATGTAGTATCCAATTCAGTTGGAGATTCAACTAGCATATGTGTTGTTGAGGAAGAGGAGTAATCTTTCATAGTTGATATAACTAAGTTTTATGTTTGTTTTTAGTTTATGGAACAAATACTTTTAGTTTATGGAACTAATTTCTTGTATTACCTAAGTTTTTTTTTTTTTTTTTTTTGTATTTTGTATTTTGTAATTGTTATTTTCTTATTTAAGTTGTTGTTCTTGTATTTTAGAATTTATTTGTTGTTAATTATGAGTGATTTTGAATTTAAAATTAATTTTTGTTTGATTTTATAAAAAAAATTTTTAAAAAAAATTGACTTATCGGATTCAGATTTTTTGCCGATTCAGATATCCTGCGTATAATGTTAATTAATTCGGATTTGGATAGTAATATTCGGATTATTGCGGATAATAAACGGATTTGGATTTTAAAGTGAATTTGCAGATTCGGATAATATAGAAAATGACAAATATTCGACTCGCTGCCATCCGTATATCCTTTCCTTTCCTCAACTTTCCTCTCTTTAACTTTCCTTTCCTTTCATTTCCTAATGTATATCCAAACATGGCGTAAAAGAAAACTAAAAGAATGGAGAAGAAGAAGAAGAAGAAGAAAAATGATGATCTTTGAGTCTCCTCAAAAAATAATTTGTGGCTCAAAAGATGGTATTTATAGAGTTTTAAAATTCTAAGAATAAATTCTTACTGCACAAATAAGTTAAGAGGCAAAAAATTGTATTTTTCTTGCTATTTTCACGGTTTTTCCGAATCTCGGGTGCCACGGTGTGTTATCTCAAGTTTAGATCAAATTTAAATTTGTATTTTTAATATTATGTTTGAATTATTACAAATTTTGATTAAGTTAATCTTGAATTTAAATTATCTTGAGTTCAAACAATTTTAAATTCGAGTTCTTTTCAAATTTGAATTTTTTATTTTTTAGTTAATTCATATCTAAACGTTTTTTTGGGTTCGAGTTTAGATTAATCCTGCCTCTTCTAAATTATGGATGAGTCTGTTTTGAGTTTTTCATTAGGTAATTTTTTTTTATACTTTGGACGGTGATGGATGGTCTCTGTTGTGATGGTGTATGTTACTATGGTGGAGTGTTATACAGGGGATAATTTGTGTATGCGGGTGGTGGATGGGAGGATTGAAGATGAGCAAATATAGCCCACATAAAAAAAGCTGGCTGAGATTTAAGAAAATAATAATATAATCTTTTTTTAATAAAAAAATATATAATATATATAATACCATGGTTTTTACATGATCTAAAATATAGAATAGAAGATGCTCGGTTTAATTTGTTTCCTGAAGTTAATTTATTAGATTTGATAATTTGTCTATATATATTGTATTTTTTTATGTTAATAGTATAAATATAAATATAACATAAATTATTAAATATATTAAAATCTAAAACACAAATATAATATATATATATATATATTAACTTGTCATATTTAAATATATCATATTATGTTTATTATATTATTTTATATTTATTAAATATATCATATTTATATCGTGTTTTTTATTTAAAATTACTAAGTTTACTCTTAGATTCCTTCCTCCCCTAAATGACTGATTGCCTCATCTTTGGTTGATGAAATATTTAGGTCAATGGGGCCTATGCAAAGCCCCACATAAGGATAACTACATCTCAAAAATATCTTTCATAGTTGTAGATATGATAATTTAGAAGCATACCAAAATTTTGCTGCAAATTTTATAAACCATTCAAAATTTCGCCCTAATTAAATTAAATTTTATTTTGATATTGTTGTTTGTACGTGGAAAGACCATAGGGGCAGATTTTTGAAGTTTTTCCTCTGAATTTTGTGGCCAATAACTTGACACAAATATATGGTTTTGCCCCTTGTGAGGTTGGGATTGTTCTTTAGAAATATAGAGCAAGAGTTTAGAATTTTAATAGAGGACCTAGATTTTTAGGCATTAAAATATATATAAAAAGGATTCAATTATATTAGTGTAAAATTAAATTAATTTTATATATTTTTATAATTTTTTATACAATTTATATTTTAACAAATCGATCATTGAATTTAACAATATATTGTACTCGTTGTGCATATAAATTTTTAAATTGATCCAATATCTCTATCATATCGATCGAGAATAATATTTTTAAATATATTTAACGGTTGAAAGTTCTTTACATCGAATAAATAATTAGACATTTTTAATTTACTCAAAATCAACGTACATGATTTACATGAATAGAACATGAAATATGACAGTCGGATTAAACAAATATAAATAGTATAAATAATTATAAAAATATGTAAAATTGAAATTAATTTTAGATAATGTAAGTGAATCTCCCTTCATATATATATATATATATATATATATAAGTTTTAGATATGGCTATCTAATAATTAAAATATGATTATGCAGGTAATAACATAAAATAAATATAAAAATAGGTAAATATAAACAAATAAAAATTACAATAGAATTGGGCCTGACCCTTTTGACCCAATCAAAGTGATCCAAAGAAAATAGACTGCAACTTGGGCTGAGATTGGAGGGGAAATTTTGTATGCTTTTTACTTTTTTCAACAAATGATAAGCTTTATTATTATTATTATTATTATTATTATTATTATTATATATATATATATATACAAAAAAGATTGAAATTTTAAAATAAATGAAGAGATTGTAAATACTGAGATTCGAATTTTAAATTTGTTGAATATTATCTCTTAAACATGATTATATGAACCAACTGAATTAAACCATGAATTCAACAGTTTACTTTTTTATGTCAACAAATAGAAAACTTGCTTGCTTTTTATGTCACGAGTAAAAGAAAGCTTTTATGCATTAATTAATAATTAATCTATGCAATTTATGTACACCAAAGATTTCCCCTCATCAACAAACCATATAAATTTTAATCAAAACTGAAACTTCAAGGATTTTTTTGGTTATCATTCATCATAGTCATGGATGGACCTCACTCTACAAGCTTTTTCAAAGCTAGTGCATTATTTATGAATTTTATTAGTAAGTATTCTAAAGATAATTTTTAAGGTTATTAATATGAGTTTTGTTAATGAGTGCCGTAAAAACACTCTTAAAGAGTATTTTAAAAACACTCGTTAGCATCGGATTCAACATCTTGTCAATGTCTTTGCATACTGGTTTTAATTTCCATCTTCTGTTCTTGCTACTCTCTGTTAGATCTTCCATCACAATTTTTGAGTCCATCTCAAACTCAACTTTTTCATACTTATTACATTCAGCAACCAGTACTCCCCTTTTAACTGCTAAAGCCTCAGCAATCAAGCTTGAATCTGATTTTTGTTTCCATCCTTCACCTTTAATCATTTCCCAATTTGCATTTCTCACCACTATTCCCAATCTTGCATATCCTTCTTTTTGATCAAAGGCTCCATCTGTATTTATTTTAACCCATCATTCATTTGGGGGTCTCCATTTAATTCTTTATTCTCCCTCCTCCCATTCCCTTCTATTATTCATCATTTATTTTAACTCATCTTGAGGGTACTCAGGTTAGTTAATATATTATTTATTGTAATAGCATTGTATTAATTACAAAAGATATAATTTTATTTATCATTTTCAATGTATTGGATAAAGATATTACTACATATAGTGACCTTAAAAAGTGCTCTTAAGACACTTGTTAGCAAAATTCTTAATAATATCTTCACCTAATATATCAGAAATGATGAATAAAATTATCAATTTTATTTTGCATTTAATAGAATGTTATTACTATAAATAATATAATAACTAATCTTAAAAAGTGCTCTAAGAACACTCGTTTGCAAAATATTTATTATAAATAATATATTAACTAATTTTAAAAAATTTCTTAAAAGAATTCGTTAGCAAAACCCATTATTTATTTGCATACATCAAATCTAAAGATCCGATACCCATTTTCACAGGCAATCCAAGGCAGATTCTAGAGGATCGTGTTTCCAAGTTGTCCACTAGCCCCATGTTTTGCTGCCTCATGAATTTTTGAGGCTGTCTGGCTTAGAATAATTGCCATTAAAATGAATTTATGTTTTTCCACTCTTGATAATTAGTAGATTCCATTCATTGAAACTCAGGCAATTTTGATTTCTATGATGATTGCATTGTTGGAAAAAATCGAGAAAACTTAACTGATTTAGATCAGAATAGAGTGTTCCTTCACTCCCTCATGTACAGAAGAATTGTGTATTATTATTGTATAACAACAGACAATATGCAGGCCAATGTGATTCAATTCCATCTGAGTTTATATTCTCATCAGGATTTTTTCTTTTCTTTTTTTTTTAGTACAAAAAAGTCGCAGTTTAAGAATAGAAAAAGGATTGTAGATTTTGAGATTCGAACTTCAAACCTATTAGATGTCATCTTTTAAGGGTAATTGCATGAACTAACTGGGTTAAATTTCAGGTTCTTCTTTTCCTTTTTAAATCATGGTCTTCAACCCTTAATAAATTGCTTCATAAAATCAAAATTTCTAAGAATGAAAATGAAACAATTCGAAAAGATCATGAACTAATGGTACAATTTACACTGAATTTTTACTAGAAATTCAAGTAATTAATGTCCAAGTTCAACCATTGGTGGAAGAACACATTAGTAACTAACCATTTTTGTGCTGTAAAAACACATTAGTGTGTATAAATGTGTAAGATTTAAAAATTGAAAATATTAATTGTCCTTCACAATCTTTTAATTTGTATTGAAAGAAAGGGGAGAACCAAAAAAAAAAAAAAAAAACATTTTCATTAAAATGATCGAGTAAAATCAGATAATAGATATGTTCACGGACCGAGCGATAGATTCGATCTGAATTGAATCGAGCTTGAAATAATAAATTTGTTTTCTATGCTTCATTTGGATAGCCGATTGAAGCTTTTTTTCGCATCATCTTATCATTTTGTCATTAAATTCTTATGGTCCAATTACATAATAATATGGATGACGTGATCGAAGAGGCTCTCATCGTCTATCAAAATGAAACATTAGAATCCAAATCATTTTTTTTTTTATAATTTGAAAAGAGATTCAAGTCTCTTCTTTTTTTTATTCAAATCCTGCTTTTTGAATAAGATATTATAATCAATTACTAAATCAAATATTCGAATGCACTAATCGAAAAAGAAAAAAAAAATCATATGTAGCATAACCCAATATTGAAAAGTGCAATGTAAACCATGAGAAAAAACATCTAGCAAAACTTATTTATTATTCACAAAAACTTTTTGCTTCAAACTACATAAAGTATAGCTATAAATCTTCAAATTGATAATAACCATATTGTAGTTATTACATAACGAAGTATATTTTCAGCAAAAATATTTGGTTTGTCTTCATCTCCCCAGACTTTAGAAAAGGCAAAGAAAAGGATTATTTAATCTCAATTTTTATGTATAATTTTTAATCTAATCCATTTCTTAAGTATTATATATATATATATATGACTGAATTAGTGTCACGAATTAAGTAGACACGAACTCAGTTAGCGAAATTACTTAAAAATATATATTAACAATTATATAAAATTAGAGATAATTTTATTTTTTAATCTAAAAAACTATCATTTCCACGTCAGAATCTCCAGTCCAACCGGACCTCACCGGGACCCACAATATGCTGACTAGGCTTCCGAAATGATACCATGTGGCTGCTAACCATGAAGGCTGTTACACTCTCGGAAACCTTAATATCCTCCATCTTTAAATCTTGTAACCGCTGCACGTATTCCGGCACGTGGAGTAGGTCCCACACGACCCCGACACCACCGGGCTTCAACACCCTCACCATCTCCCCCACCACTCTCATCCTCTCCGCCGCAGCCTCCACCGTGCGGTGGCCGTATTCTTTTCCTACTGTGTGGACGAACACCGCTGAAACCACCACATCAAAATAGTTATCCCCAAATGGGAGACTCCTCACATCACCTTCTCTGCACGTTACATACTCCCCCACACCTGTTTCAATTTTGCCAATCATCTTATTATAAAAAAATAAATAAAAAATTCATGTATAAATTTATATACTTGAAGGAAAATAATAAATCACATAGTTGAGAAATTTTGAAGAAATTGATTAGTAAATTATGAATCAATTATCACTAGCAAAACAAATAGAAAAACTATTCCATCATTTTGACATTAAATTGAAAAGAAATGTTTGCAAGAAAATAAATTTGATTCATACAAAATTTAATTTAATTAAGTTGATTCATACGACGAAACAATATTAAACAGAATTAAATTCGAATTTTAACATCAATTATCTCTTCTTTTATTTTTTAGATTATGATTTTTTTTTATAATAAAAAAAATTGAAATTTTGTGCAAAAGTTAAAAACCGTTAAATCAGCTCGCTTTTACAAAAATTAAGAAAAACACAAAAACAAAAAAGTCTAAGGAAAGCTCCTTATGGTGAGCTTTCCGTAGGCTCCATTACATATATAATTTATCATGTTTATATGTAATTTTTGACATGTTTATATGTAAAAATGAAATTACATATTGAAAAAAAAAAGTTATACTATTTAAAAAATTACATATAAACATACAAATATATCATGTTTATATGTAATTTATCATGTTTATATGTAATTTGTCATGTTTATATGTAATTGTCATGTTATATTTAATTTGTCATATTTATATGTAATTTGTCATGTATATATGTAATTTGTCATGTTTATATGTAAAAAAAAAATTTACATATGAACATGACAATTTTATGTAATTTATCATGTTTATATATAATTTTATCATGTTTATATGTAATGAAGCCTATTTTAAACTTACCATAAGAGAGCTTACCCTAGAACTCTCCAAAACCACAAAAACTCAAAAGAATCGAAATTTATTACATAAAATCTGTTATGAATTTTAACATATCATTGTATTTTATTTTAGGGTTTTGCTAACAGGTGTCTTAGGATACTTTTTAAAATTAATTAATATATTATTTATAATAAAAGTATTGTATTAATTACAAAAATTAATAACTTTATTCATAATTTTCAATGCATTAGGTGAAAATATTATCAGATATAATAATATTAAAGAATGCCCTTAGGACAATTATTATTTTCAATATAAATATATTATCACATATAATAACCTTAAAAAGTACCTTCAATGCACTTGTTAGCAAAATCTTTTATTTTGAACCGCCTAAATTTTCAAGCTATACTCAAAGCATATAATTATTAAGAATTTATTATTTACCAAAAATTGGTAGCAAAAGAAATTAAAATTTAATGAGGAATTGAAGAACAGTTACAAACCTTCTACATTGGCGGTTCGCAGCGTGGACAAAGTAGTTCGTTTAGATCGATCCAACCCAACAACCCGACCCGAACTCCCAGTCTTTTTGAGCTGCGTCGCCACCGCATTGAGCAGAATCCCTCTGCTACACCCAATATCAAGCGCCAGCTTCACCGTCGACCAATCATTAACCGACCCCACCATCCGCTGCGCCATGTCGTAATGCAACGGCCCAGCAGAGTAAAAGAAGTTGGGCGCGGCGAAAAACAAGCAAACAGCCGAAATCGCCGTGACGGCGCCGCTGAACCCGGCGGCGAAACGGGCTGCGCCGGGACTGGAAAGAAAAGTTTGGAAGAAGTGGAAGATGGAGTCGAAGTAGAAAAGGAAGAGAATTGAAAGTAATGAGAAAAAAACAGCGTGGAATAAAAGGAAAACAAGGGTTTGCCATTGGTCCATGCAGTAAATGGCATAGATCTGAGTCCAATCTCTGCTACTATTGCTTTTTCCCATTCTCCTATTTCTACTTTTTTTTTTTTCCTTCTTGATCTCTCCAAAAACTGAAAAACCCAAGAAAAAAGTAGCTTGAAATTTTAAAAAATGGAGCACTTAGAAAAAAATCTAATTCACCTTCTTTTTTTTTTTGGCTTTTCCTTGATGGGTTTTTGTTAAATACTTGATCAATCAAATTAGATAACGTTTTTGAAGGAAAATCTTTTGGAAAATCCAAGAAATGATCACTGAAAAACAGAGGAAAAAGAAGATCAGAGGAGAAGAAAAGGTCATATCATATCATCCAAATAGAAGAAAAAAGAGAGGAAAAAGAGTACAAATGGATCATGATTTATAGTAGTAATAAAATCTGCAAAAATGTCAGTAGTACTGGCATTCGAGGATGAAATGAGAATGATCTTATTTGCAAGTTGCAACTAACAATTTTCTTTTGTTTCTTTAATTTTCACTCTCTTTGAAAGGTCTTTTTTGTGGGGTTGATTTGAATTTTATTTATAGAGAAAGGAGATAAAAAAAAATTTTGTGAAATTCAAATGGATTTTGAGTTTAAAAATCTAGTTGAAAATTTTCTCAGTGAGTGGAAAATGTACGGGATTTTTTAGAGAAAGAGAAAGAAAATGATAGTGAGTGGTGAGTGGGATTCTGGTATGCATACATTTTTTAATATTTTTTTCGTAATAAAAGAGTAAAATGGGGATTTTTTTTTTTAAAAAAAATAAGACGGCATGGAAAGACTTATTAAGCTGCAAATTTGACATTTAAAAAAAAAAATCTTTTTAAGGTTAAGTGGAAGAGTTTGAAATCTAATGGCGCTGCCCCCCTAATACGACTTTTGGTCATTAACATGTAATGCAAGCATAGTTTGATTAGGCAATAGTCTATGATAATAGTGGTAGTGTTTTTTGGTAGTAGCTTTTTTTTTTTTTTTTTTGTTCCGATAGTGACATGCTCCTTGATAGTAGCGTTCTTGGTAATAGCACTTCCTGACACTATTCCTCCAACGTTCTAGTGCTTCATTGCTCTCGGGCTCTATTCCTCCAACACTTCACTCCTCCAATGCTCCACTCCTTCAGCACTCCATTTTTCCGATGCTCTTTGATAGCAACACTCCACTCCTCCAATGCTTTGCTCTTCTAGTGCTCCAATGCTCCATGCTCCGCTCTTTAATGGCTTGTGTAGCATGTGACAAATATGATTTGCAATGCAATTAAACAAGGTTCATAGTTAGGTGAAGATTGTGGAGTTGACTTCGAAAAGTTGATAAAATTCTTAAGTTTGCTCCACTTTTAGGATGTCTTGGAGAACATAATTTGGAAGCTTATGGAAATTGTTAAAAAGTTTTCTTCTTAACATTTTTCAAGAACAAAAATGCTTCCCTTTCAGGTGGCACACTCCTAAGTGTACTCCGACGTAATCAATTATTACTAGTGAAGAAAACACTTCTCAAGTGTAACTTCTCATAACTTCCATTTCACTCATTACCTTTGATAGCAACACTCCACTCCTCCAATGCTTTGCTCTTCTAGTGCTCCAATGCTCCATGCTCCGCTCTTTAATAGCTTGTGTAGCATGTGACAAATATGATTTGCAATGCAATTAAACAAGGTTCATAGTTAGGTGAAGATTGTGGAGTTGACTCCGAAAAGTTGATAAGATTCTTAAGTTTGCTCCACTTTTAGGATGTCTTAGAGAACATGATTTGGAAGCTCAGGTATGGAAATTGTTAAAAAGTTTTCTTCTTAACATTTTTCAAGAACACAAATGCTTCCCTTTCAGGTGGCACACTCCTAAGTGTACTCCGACGTAATCAATTATTACTAGTGAAGAAAACACTTCTCAAGTGTAACTTCTCATAACTTCCATTTCACTCATTACCTTTAATAACTTCCCCCTACCCTTGATTAATGTCATTTTCATGTGTAGCCTCATGATAACTACTCATTTTTTTGTAACTTCCTTGGGTGAGTTTATAAACAAAGGTTCAAGAGTTTCATTTGGGATCTTTTGGCAGATTAACAAATTTTGACTTTCAAGAATCTCTTTACAACTTTCTCTTTGAATTACCCCCAGCCACCATAATTTTTCGTCATTCTCAGTCACCTACAACCTACATCACCACCACCGCACTTGTTTTTCAAAGTCTGTTCCAATCTTCCTTTTCATCATTTTCATACAACATCTCGTTTTTTATTGGTTTATAACGTTTCTTCACTCCACCAAAAGAATCCTCTACATTGAACTAAATCATATATCAATCACTGAATCAAAAGATCAAATACGAAATATTTTGTATAAAAATTTTAATTTAATTTAACGATAATTATCATTTATATCAAAAGTAAAGAGTACAAATTTCGCAAGCCATTTAATCAATTAAGCTAATTTTGAATTTATTTTTGTTCTAAAATGTAATTTTTCTTTTTTAAAATATAAGTAACAATTTACACATTCCATTTAACTCATCATACTTTGATAGTAAAAAGGTAGTCAAAGATGGAGAAAAATGAAGCTTTGATGTATAGATTTGATAAGGGAAGGCTTGATGTTGAATGAAATGAAATGCAATAACTTTGCTTATTGTCTTCCCTTGATTTTTTCATTTTTCATTTTTCATTTTACATAAAAATATATAAATATTAATATATATATATATATATATATTCAATGTTAAACAATGCAAAGCATGAGATTATTTTTTTTTTGACATTTTGAAGTATAAATACATCCAAATCACATTTTAGTCTTTAAATTAATTTCCTTATATTTTATGTGAAATTATCTTATTATCGAGATAGTGAAATTTTTAGATCCATAATTTTTAGATCTAAAAAAGAAAAAAAAAATAGATCCATAATTAGGTTATATTAAAAAAATTAATTAAAAAGTGAGACATGTAACAATGTTTATCATGCTTGTGAAGTTAAAAAAAAATTCATTACCAGTATATAAAAAAACGAACTCTTATTTTAAACTCCATTGGAATTGTTTTTCTTTAAAAATATAATTGTTTGCTCACATAAAATTCTTCTTAATTAGGATGATTCTAAGTAAAAATCAATTGTCTAAGCATCATATAAGATGAACCTAATATATATTGCCTTCATGACCCTAAAACATATGCATTGAATGTATACTATTGCAATATATGTTGTATCAAAAAGAGGAGTTCTATTTTTTAGTTAACAAAAATTTAATTTTTGTCGAGAATACTTTAAGAATATAAAAGTTTAAATGCAACAGAACGATATAAAATATACATCTTTAAAATTATTATTTTTTTAAATTACTCTGATAAAATTTGAAAATATCACAAAATTCTAAAAGTACATGGATGTTAATAATGAAGTTACACTTACTTTTAAATTAGACTCCGCAAATCATGGAATGGGGGATAATCTTGACCGTACAATAAGGACTCATGGGATTGATGTAAATTGAAATCTTTATTTTTAGATTTTTGACCAAAGCAATCTATTCCAATCTAATCCACTACAATTCACTATTCACTATTTGATTCCCGACTTTAAATTAAATTATTTATGCTCAATTGAAATTTTTCAATACTAATTAAAAGTAAATATATATATATTAAAAATAAAATAAAAAAATTGATTAAATTCGCGAACTATTTAAGTCAAGCATTAAAATATTCGAATTCGACTCACTTGATAATTCGAGCTACTCGAGCTCGATAATGATCAAATCAAATTCGAATTTTTTTCAAACCGAACCGAAATAATTTAAGAGCACAGATATCTCATTTACACTGCTAATACAATATAAGGCGTGAACAACTGAACATTTCTAGTCATTTAGTTTTTCTTATTATGTTTCCTAATTTGTCCTCAAAGGGTGTCATAATATTTTGAAATAACTAAATTACCCTTGTATTTGATTAAATATGCTCATAAAAAAGCTTGTTTAGATGCTCACTTTTGTCACACACTTGTACACCAAAAGACAAACATGTCCCTTTTTTAAAGTTGAAGTTGAATGGATTTTGTTTTCTTTTTTTTTTTTTTTTTAATATTTTCATAGGAATATCTTGGATTTTGATTTATTAAATTAGAATATTTCAATAACCTTTAATTAAAGAGAAATGATTATGATTAATTGATGTATAAATGATGAACTTTAGAAATTATGAGACGTTATATTAGCATATATGACATAATGATTATGTCGAAGTAAATTCAACATAACCATAAATTGAATTAAATTAAATTCACACATAATGACATTAAATATATGAAATAAAATTATTAAACTTCACAAGAAGAGTTAAAATGATGATATATACCCTTAGAATATAATAAAAAAATTAATTAAAAAAGCGAGACATGTGATAATTTTTTAATCTATTTATAAAATTAAGAAAATTCTATCGTCGGTATATTAAAAAACGATTAATAACATGAAATAAGAAATTTCAATTTTGAATTGTGACAAACACTTAACAAAGTGTCAAATCTAGTTGGAAATTAAGCTTGATTTTTTACACTTAAGCCATATAAATGACTTCCACCTTAACAATCCAAATTCCAAATATGAAAACAAATTGTTATAACCCCTTTAACATATACTAGAATTCTATACACTCACGAGTAAAATTATATATTTTAAAATATAATAAATTATGTTTTAAAAAAATTAAATATAAAAAATAGGTAGTTTTTGTAAGTGGATAATTTTTTAAAAAATGGGTAGTATTTTTTAGAAGTAATTAGATTTTTTTTTGTAAAAAATTATTATATAAAATATTAAAAGACATATATATTCTTATTTAAATTTTTTTAATTCTTAATGATTTTTTTTGTATTTTTAGGAATTGGGTTTGTGTCACTTGACTCAGTGATATCAACTCAGTAATTTTCTTTAATAATAATAATATAGATAATTAAACTTATTAAAGTATTGAAAAGGTAGTAGGAAAAAAAGGTATTTTGGTCAAATGGCCGAAGGCCAAAAATGTAAAACAAATCTAGCAAAAATGAAAGCAAATGAAAATTTTATTTTAATTTAATTGTTTCTGATTCTAATAACAAAAAAAGAAATAAATAAACAAACAAACAAAATTCCAAACCGAAGTATCCAAGTCTGAGCAGAATTAAATAGAATGGGTCCAATTCCATTTCGAAAGCAAAGGAGGAGAACGTGGGAATGAAATTACAGAAGAAAGTGACGACTTGAGGACTTGAGGAAGGCACGAATACCTGTCTCCCGTTCTTTAAATTGAAATAAATTTGAAATAAATTTTTAATAATTTATTAATTCGATTTAATTTGAATTATTTTTTAAATAATAAAAAATAAAATGAATTTTTATATTCAATCCAAATTTGAATATAAGAATGGTAATGGATAATAAAAAATTGGATCATAGACATTATTTGATTTATTTTTGCGGATTCAGATATTATATTTACTATCTGTAGTGGATTCTAATATGAATTTTTGAATATTCGTTTTTTCGAATCCGCTTTGATTTTGGTTCTGATCGTGTCGAATATCCGAATCCGCTTTATTTATACAGATAACATATTCGGATATCCGAATCCTATATCCATTTACATATTTAATTTTTACTTTAAAAAAAATTGATTTAATAAATTTGGATATTTAACGAATTCAGATATCCGACGAATATTATTTTTTAAATCAGATGTGAATTAAGATAGTAATATTCGGACAATAAACGGATAATAAATGATTTTTGATTTTGAATAAATTAAGCGAATTCGAATAATCGAATATGTAAAAAATTACAAATATTTAATCCGTTACCGTCCTTACTTAAACAATAAAAATAAAATTATTCGAACACTGACTTTACTCGACCTGGTCTATAAACACTTCTAGAACGATGCTTGGTTTTTTCTTTTGACGATTTTGCTAATATGAAACAAGCTGAGCAAAGCAAGCACCCACCGACTTGCTTCCAAAGTCTTCAAATTACTTTCAAAAGCTTAAACCAAAGTACAAATAGGTCTAAAACAAGCCTTCTATAGTTCTAAATTCCATCCATTGGTTGCTTGAAATTGGTGCTATTTAGCACCTAGAAAATGTCTACCTCTTGTTTTTATAATCACTTGATTTTTTTTTCTTCCTCTTATTAAACATAAATTTTAATTAATTAAACACCCTTTCCGCTATGAAAAGCTACTCGAATTTCATTTTTTTATGTTCGAACTTGTTTCGATTAGAATCGGAAAAATTATAAATATAAACATTAAATATTATATATACTATATCAACGTTAAACACTATATATTTTTATTATTTATATTTATATCTATTATTAAATATATATATATTTTTAAAAAGGCTTTACTAAACTCACAAGCTTTTCAAGTCAAGTATTGAAACCTCGTATTCTATTTGATTTGTTATTTGAATAACTTGAGTTTGAACTCGACTCGATAATAAATGAGTTAAGTTCGATTACCAAATTGAGCCAAAATATATCGTGAGTGATTTGATTGGTTTAAATCTCTAATTTGATATCAACTCTATAATCAAATATTAATATATATATTTTTTATATAAAATTTGATCATTGATCTCCGAAACTAAAATTCTAGCACTTTATCAACAAATCTAAATATCGATATATTCATCATGTTATATGAGTAATGTTTAGTTTTTTTATAACACAAAATATTGTTACATTTGATTTATGATATTCGTGTGTGGATCTTGTATTCATTAATGTGAAAAGATGGTCTTGGTTAATATTATTTTTCCTTTTTTTACTTGACTATGAAATATGTAATCGTTTTCTTTAAGTGCTATTCATATAACCTCTTGGTCTAGATGGAGAAAAATGTAACTGAAAAAAAAGAAGCAAAATGACCCATTACCCTAAATCACAAATTAATTATAAAATTAAAGGGTAAATTTATCATCGTATTATAGGTGGATACTGAAATCTGCCACTACATTTTTTTTGATTGATATTTGTCATTTTACTTTGAGATTAAAGGCAAATTTGTCACTCTACTTTTATTTTATTGAATTTTGCAATTAAATTTTGCAAAACTTTGATTTTTAATTGAATTTTGCCACTTAACATTGATTTTGGATTATTTAAAGACAAAATTTAACCCAAAAAAAATATTCCTTCAAATATTTTATTTTATAATTAACAACAATAATTATTTATAAAAAATATTGAAAATTAAAAAATTAACATAAAATCTTTATTTTATAAAAGAAAAGCTTGAAAAATAAAAGAAAGACAAAAAAAATATTAAGTATATAAAAAAATTTCAACCGTTAAATATATATAAAAAAACGATATTCTCGATCGACATGATATAGATATCGAATCGATTCAAAACTTTACGTGCACGACGAGTGTGATTATATTGCTAAATCTAGCAATCAGTTTGTTAAAATATCAATCATGCATAAAGTTATAAAAATATATAAAATTAATTAATTTTATATTAATGTAAATTTATTCACGGAGGAGTGTTGTTTTAGTGAATGAAAGTTCAGATTATAGAGCAAAAACCCCTAGCTAGCTACTCATCATCAAGTAATGTTTTTTGCAATAATTATATGAATTGGATGGTCTAGGAATAGGACCACATTGTTCAACTAATTAATTCATGCATAGCCTATTCACTAAGAAGTATTCTTTTTATTTCAGCAAAGAATGAAGAAAAAAAAAAGAGTGTTCCTTTTGTAGTGAATGATAGTTTAGATAAAACTAAAGCAAGTTGAATTATTTATTTTCTTTAAAAAAAGCCGACAGTTTTGCTTATTTGTAAAGCTTTGTTTGCAGATAATTATTGGAAGACAGAGATTTATAATTTCACAAAATCTATACAACCTTTAGAAATAATTATCAGAAATGTATAGACTTATATTTGGCACCAGCTTAGCAATTCATTATTGGTAGATCTGTCAAAGAATCCAGTTACTCATACAATTTGATAAGTTTAAATTAAATTTGATCGAATTTGAGATAAATTTTTTCAATTCAAATCGATTTGATTTGACATAAATTATTATTTAATAAATAAAAATTTTATTCAAATTTAATTATAAAAATATATAAATATTAATATAAAATTTTTAATATTTAATATTTTAATCGAACTGAACAAAATAAGTCTTGAACAAATAATTTTTTACTAATCGAACTTGCTCGATTCGACTCAAAATAGATCTAATTATTAGGGACTAGTTTGATTTATATCTGTTACTTTTTTGAAACCTTGGTTTTGATCTGTCAACATCAAGGATTTCAAACCTTCGCAACAATTAGATATAATGTTAACTTTTTAATAAATTTCCACATCTATAAAACCTTTTTGCATTTGTAAACTTCATCGGTCCAATTTTTTTAAGATTCAATTAACTCATATTTATAGGTGCTGTTTAAGAATAATTTAAGTTTTAATTAACTGATACTTAATCAATATTATTAGACACTAAATTAATATTTTTATTCTTTTAATTTATACTAGATCCATGCTCGCGCTTTGCTATTTTTTATATGGTTTGAAATCATTTGATAAATTGCATATTTGCATATTCAACATCTAAATTCAAAAAAAAAAAAAAAATCTAAATAATGCAATGGAGCACATGCCTAGACATGTCCATGGGTCGGGTAATCCGTCAGGCCCGGTCGGTCCGACCCGTATTGGGCCGGGTCTAGACATGATTTTCATAATCCGGACCGTCTCGTCCAGATCACTGTTTAAATATTAAAATATTATTATTTTATTTAAGTTTAATTATAAAAATATATAAATATTAATAAAAAATAATTTTTTATTAATAAATGAATAGTAGTTTAGGCATGGGCAAGAGTTTGAAAAAAAAATTTGGGCCGTGACCCGGCCCGGCCCATAAACATGTCTACAATGTCCAAGGCCAACTCTATTAATTAACTTTAGGTTTCATTATTTTTTTTTTTTCCATTACATCAATTAATTTGCATGGAGTACTCACTTTCACTTAGAAAATACTTCAGTTCATCTATCATAACAAAAATACTAAAAAGAAAGAAAAAAAAAAATCATAAAAGCCCCACTACCCAATTTTTTATTAAAATTCAAAGAAAGCCCTCTAATTTTCAATTTTATTATTTTATCCTCCTTTCTTAAAGAAAGATTGTATATGATGTTGATGTCAAAATTGGAAGACAGTGGCATGGAACATGCATGGGGAACTGTCGGCAGACATAGTTCTCAACTCTCAAATATTATCAAATCTTAATATTATTTATTATACATTTATCTGCACAGCTTTGTATAATTTATTTCTTTAATATATATTTAATTTCATGCCTTTTTTTTTTTCATAATTCCATGCCACAGCTTGAAGCTCTAGATATTATTAAAAATAGGATGAACATTCAATCGGTTTAGTCGGTTCGATTTTAAAATTTTAAAAATTAAATAAATCGATCGAATTTGAAAAATTAACCGAATACAAGAACTCGAAATAATAGAACCGAAATTAATCGGTTTGGTTTGATCGGTTATGTCAGTTTGAATTTAGTTTTGGGCTTATGAAATTGGATAATATGATTATAGATAATTGGATTGGGTATGATTAATATAAATAAAAATATATAATTTATTTATTTTTTAATTAAGTGTCGATCGGTTCGGTTTATAAAATAAAAAATCGGAAATCGATCAAATAAACCTATCTAAATCGATTTTTCTAACAGAATTTTACCAAAACCTACTAAACATAATCAAATGAACTGATTAGAATCAATTTTGATCGGTTCATTCGACTAGTGCTCACTCCTAATTAAAAAATATGAGCGTAATATTTAAAAAAAATCATATTATTATGCTTATTTTTTTTATATACTCACTCCTCCCTAATTGTTTGTTCCCTATTGATTTACGTATATACATAATTATTTACCAACTACGTATTGTGATAAATTACGTATCATTTTTTATAACAAATACGTATTATATACATAATCATTTAACAAGTACGTATTAGTTTTATATCACAATCTTTTTTTATATAAATTTATCATATATATATAATTCGTATTTTTTTCGTGTCCATTTAATAGAAAATAAAAAGGAGCATTTTGAGTTTTGACATACTAAATATATAATTAGCTTTCATTTGATAAATGTTTTTATTTTTTATTTTTAAAAATATAATTAATATCGTAAAATCTTATACGAAAAACTAAGAATAAATAGTCCAAAGAGCTTACTTATATTAGCAAAATTTTCATAAAAACATCAATATCTATGGGCAAAAGAATTTCCAAGTGAAGGAGGAACAAATTCTAACACTTGGATTGAAGAGATCTTAATTTGAATTTTTTGGATGAGCATCCAATTCAATATATTGTATAGGGGTGAGCACTAATAGGGTGAATTTATTAAATCGATCAAAATCGATCCTAACGGATTCATTCGATTCGGTTTAATCGATTTGGATAAAATTCGGTTAGGAAATCGATTTAAATAGGTTTATTCAATCGGTTTATGATTTTTTATTTTTCAAACCGAACCGATCAAATAAATCGATACCTAATTAATAAATAAATTATATATTTATATTTATATTAACCATACCCAACCTAATTATCTTACTTAACCCATAACCATATTACCCAATTTCATAAATCCAATTTCATAAATCATAAGCCCAAAACAAAATCCAAACCGACATAACCAATCGAACTGAACCAATTAATTTTGATTTGGTTATTTAGAATTTTTATATAGAGTTCAGTCGATTTTTCAAGTTCGATCGGTTTATTCAATTTTTAGAGTTTTAAAATCAAACCGATCGAATATTCACTCTTAATATTTTTGTTTATTATTTTTTATACATTTATTATTATTATCATTCACATGTGTAAAATTCACTTATTAATTATATATAAAAATCATAACAGTTATTAAAAATATCTTAAAAAAATAAGTGACTGAAAAATAATAAAAGAAAGCCCAACCCGATTTTTTCCCATTTCCCCTTGGCCAGTAGATAAAGAAAATATTATAGCATGTCAAAAGCCTTGAATAAAATTGGAAAAACACGTATTGTGGTCCCTAAAACTATAGACTTACCTAACCTAACCCATAGATAATCAATTCAAGAATTCAAACCTAACATTGACTTGTGTTGTATCAATTATTTTTTAACAATATGGAAACCTTCCTATTTCAAAGTCTAAACATGGAATTAAGCATAATGTTTTGTCAACAAAAGGATATTAAAATTTAAATGTGGAGATAAAACCTAATACATTTTTGCTGGTTTTGTTATATTTCCATATCTTAGACATTGGATTTGGAGAGGAATTGGCAGGTTCTTTTAGGTCCTTGTCACGTCTTTATGAACAATTTCTTTTAAAATAATATTATAGTAAAAAAAAATTTTAAAAATTAAAAATAGAAATGAGTGAAGTGACAAAATTTTGAATTTGGGGTTTATCCAATTAATTTATATAGTATTCTTGAGAGATGACATTCATCGTACTTGAAATTCGAATCTCAACATCTGCATCCTTTCTTCTATCATCAGATTACATTTTCTTTGTAATAAAAAATACGAACTTTTTTTCTTATCCTTTTGCTTTTGTATGGGTAATTAACAAGACAAGATTCCTTGAATTCCCACTTGATCATATCTATCTATTACTTACCTTAAAAACAATCTCAATATTCAATATGGAACCTTGATTGGGGAAATTGAAACCACCCCATGTTGACAAACCAACAATGTCATTAAGCATTTTTTGTTCTTATTTGGGTATTTGGTCTTCTAATCACTACTTTGTTTGGGGAAGGCTACTGCTAACACTTCAGGCATGGAATTCATTTTTTTAAAGATGTATTTTTGGTATTTGCTCCATTGATTTAAACTTTTTGGGGGTTATTTTAGGGCAAAGAAAAAATTAGCACATCAGTTTTTAGCTTTTTACCTCGTTTTTTCTTCTTATTTCTTCAGTTTAATAATCTATAACAAACTATAAAAAAAAAAATCACAAAAATCAATGAGAGGCAAGAATTAGAGAAATTGAAACCATGATAAAGAGACAACTAAACAATGACATTAATCAATATTTTTAGGGTTAATTAGGTCATTTTAATAGTTAACTAACCAATGACTTAATCAATGTTTTTAGGGTTAATTAAGTCATTTTATTAGACTGATTTAGGGCTGATTTTTAAATGATTTTGGGTTTATGTAGATTTTGACACCTTCGTTTCTTCGTACCGTGTTTGTGTTCGTGTTCTTTTTTTTCGTGTGCTCAAAGTATTATAAATTTATATAAACTTTTATATGTTAATAATTCGTTTTATATAGATTTTGACACGTTCGTGTATTTGTATTGTGTTCATGTTATTTTCGTATCGTGTCATATTTTAATTATTTTTCCATATGTTGGTGTCGTGCTTCAATTCATCCAAATATTTTGCATAGTTTGTCATGGTGATTCAATTTAGAGAAAATTGTGTGTTCGTGTCGTGTCTCAATTCATTCCACATTTTGCATAATTTGTCATAATTATTCAATTTTAAAAAAAATTATATGTTCGTAACATGTTCGTGTTATTTTATCATGTGTTTAAAGTATTATAAATTTATATAAGTTTTTACACGTTAATAATTCATTTTATGTAAATTTTGACACATTCGTGTATTTGTGTAGTGTTCATGTTATTTTTCGTGTCGTGTTTTAATTATTTTTTTCATGTTGTGTTTGTGTCGTATAATCATGTTGTGTCTGAAATTGCCAAGTCTAGTTGACAGTATTCAAATAACTCTCAATTTTGTGTCGCATATCATCAGCTTCGTGTTATTTTTCTGTCATAATCGTATTCAATGTATTATATTATATACACATTAATAATTTATTTTATGTAGATTTTGACACATTCGTGTATTTGTGTCGTGTTCATGTCATTTTTCGTGTCATGTCGTATTTTAATTATTTTTCCCATGTTATGTTCGTATCGTATAATTATATTGTGTCTGAAATTATTGAATATAATTGACCATATTCAAATAACTCTCAATTTTATACCAGGTGTCATATAAGGTTAGGAGTTATTATTTTTTTAAAAATTATTTTTAGTCCTCTTGCTTTTTTATCTTTCAAATTTATTACAAAGTATCTATTCAAATCTGATAACATACCTGCAACAGAACACGGACATTTATCTAGTTATGATAAAGGGTAAAGTAATGCGTTTTAATTTTGTGTGGTATTCCCACTTGATCGTGTTTATGATACGTTTAAATATGATTAACACGATAAATTTAATACACATATCGTATTTGTGTTTAAAATTTTGACATATTTAATAATTTATTATGTGGTGATTATATTTATTATTATATCATTTACTTTTTAATATTTTTTAATTTTTACTTATTTTTATAATTAATTTGTTTGTTTAAATTTGTTTAAATATGTTTATTTATTGTTCATAAACAAGTTTTTAATTATTTGTGAACATGTTCTCTTATATATTCACAAACATGATCATTTCATATTCATAAATAAATTTATTTAACTTAAATGAATTGAGCTCAAATCAAGTTCAAACACATCTAATTTTAAATAAATCGAGCTCGAACAGTATTCCAAAAATCCTTTAAACACAAGCCAAACATTAATAGGATAAAAAACAAACCAATAAACATAAACAGAAATATATTCGTTCAAACAAGCTCGACTCGTTTACGGTCTAGGAATATGAACTCAAATTATATTTATGTCATACGAGGTGATTGACTTTGGGAATAAGATTTTAGACAGACATTTAATTATAGATTTAGTTTTCAATATAGAAAATCAGAAGTCAAGTGATTTTAATGGATATTATAAGTTGTCTTGTCTCAATGCGGTTATGGTTTCATATCCAAGCATTCCATTCTCAGTAGGATGAGCCTGATAGACCTGCTCACGGGCCGGGCAGTCGGCCCGGCCCGTATTGGGCCGGGTCTAGACAGGATTTTTTGTGTTCCGGGCCGGTCCGACCCAGAACAGTATTTTTTATTATAATAATATTATTTTATTTTAATTATAAAAAAATATTTTTTTTATTCCAATGAACAGTGTATTCGGACCTAAACGGGCGGGCCGAGCCGACCCAGGGCCGGGCCTGGGCAGAGAAAATAAAAAAAATTGGGCCGCGACCCGGCCCATGAGCAGCTCTAAGCCTGATTAAGCAGCATTCATTGCTTTTTATACTCCTGGAAACTACAATTTGTTCACTCTTTGAACAATGGAGCAGGTGAAATTTTAAGAGTTGTCAAGCTAAAGCTGAAAAAAGTCTGTAAGGATAAGAGATGTCAGAGGACATCGGAATTATATCTCCGGAGCATGCTTCGATGTTTAAGTAAGTAGAGATGCAAAAGATATTCAAAGAAAAATCAGAAATAATTAGAAGACTTGAGTGTTTATAGTTTTTTTCTTACTTCTTGACAGCGTTTACTTATCTATTTATATCTAATGGCTTGATGCTTATTGACCTGACAGGTGCAAACCAAGTGTCTTTTGTGTTTAAAACAGCTGAACAGCTATGAATCTATCGAGTGTTCTGCATGCAATGATCTAGCATGACGAAGTTAAGGTCAACCCAACAGTCATTTTCCACTCCTTAGATTAAATGCTTTCATATGCAAGAAGAGAAAATTTCTAATTTCAACCATTAGTCCTTCAGATTATTCAACAAAGGACTAGCTTCAAATTAGGGAATCTCCTAGTTCATTATTTGGGAATCCTTCTTATATATGGTAGGCTAACAATGAAGCACTGTGACCCTCTCATTCAGAAGATTTTTAAGAGGATTAACAGCTGGTTTTCAAGAAGGCTATCTTATGGAGGCCTTCTGCAACTTATTCAATCAGTTCTTTTCTGTTTACATAATTTTTGATGCTCAATGTTTATTTTGCCAATGAAAGTAATCCATAAAATTGATTAGTTGTGCTCAACATTCTTACGGAAAGGCAAAGAGACAAATGTCAAGGGGGCTAAAGTGAGCTGGGAATTCATCTGCAATCCTAAGAATGGAAGATTGGGGTTGAAGAACTTAAAAGTATGGAATGTTACTTGTATTTTAAAGCACATTTGGACTTTATTCTGTAATTCTGGGTCAATCTGAGTTGCTTGGGTCAAAACTTACCTTTTGAGGAGAGCTAGCTTCTATCAAGTAAAGTTGCCTCGACAATGTAGCTGGAGTTGAAGGAAAATTCTTAAGCTAAGAAACATTGCTCATGATTTGATTATCTTACCTAACAATGCAAATGGAAGAGTGTTATGGAAAGCTGCAAAATCTGAGAATTTTTCCATCAAATACACTTGGAGCTTCTTGAGAACAAACAGACTCGAGTACCTTGGTATAAATTGGTGTGGTTTTCATTTTATGTTCCAAAATTCTCATTTATAGCTTGGTTAACCATTCTTGACCGATTAAGCATATTGGACAAGTTAAAATCCTAGGAGATTCAAATTCCTTATACTTTGTGTGTACTCTGCCAAGAGGAAGAGGAATGCAGAGATCATTTGTTCTTTGCTTGTAATTTCTATACACAGATCTGGCAGCAGAACTTTTGTTAACCTTCATTGGGCTGTACAATGTTTCAAAGGGAAGACTTTTAAATCCACTCTGTTTCGGTTTATTTGGATAACTATAATATACTATATTTGGTGAGAGAAAAACTCAAGAAGACACTCACAGGAAAGAAGATCCTTACAAGAATTGTTTCAGTTGATTGTCAGAAATGTAAAAAATAGATTTTTTATAGGTTCAAAATTTTGTGCAAATGCTGTAAATAATTCACTTTGTAGACAATGGGGTATAAGTCAAGAATGTTGATATGTAAGGCTATACCTTGAATATACTATGTAGCAGATTTTTCTGCTTCTTTTGGATTTTGGAATACAAATTTCATTTATCAAAAAAAAAAAAAAGAGAGAATTTCTAATTTCTGAATGATCCACCAGCACTCACTGCTGAGTATATTTTTTTTCTGGTTAACTTACAATTAATTTCTATATGAAATCGTTACCAATAGAGATTGCTGCCTCTCCAAAAGAAGTACAATATTTATGCAAAACAGAAAACGTCTGTTTTCGGGAAGCATCCGAAATCATGTATCCGTTTGCATCCAGAATTTATGTATTTCCTGGAAACATTATTTCCGGGAAGCATCCGAAATCATGTATCAGTTTGCATCCAGAATTTATGTATTTTCCGGGAAGCATCTATTTCCGGAAAGCATCTGAAATCATGTATCAGTTTGCATCCAGAATTTATGTATTTTCCAGGAAATATCTATTTCCAGGAAGCATCCGAAATCATGTATCAGTTTGCATCGAGAATTATGTATTTTCCGGGAAACATCTATTTCCGGGAAGCATCCGAAATCATGTATCAGTTTGCATCCATAATTTATGTATCAGTTCCTAAGCCAGCATATAATAGAAGTATCAAGCAACTTAAGCTTCTCATCTGAAAGCATCCCCAGTTTGATGATTCATGATTGTATTAATGAAGGCAAAACTTCCATTAGGAAACTATTGTAAGAAGATATTGCTAATAAAAATCGAGCAATACTACGACTGTAAGATGGAGATGGAAGGTGATATCAATGATCAAACCTTGGAAATTTTCGTATCCTTAAAACCGAAAATATATTTCAGCAGAGGCTTCTCAGGTATGGTATAAAGCACTGTCCAAATCATTTGTTTGCTTTACTGCCATCTGCATCCTTCTCAGAATTTGCTTGCCCTGAAATAGTTTAACCAAGACGTTAGGAAGAAATATAGGTGAGATAAATTCCAATTTCCTGTTGAAAGTTGACATAAACTGAGTCTTAGAGAAATTACATTCAAATGAGAGGAAAACATTGCAAAACTGCTCGCTACAAGTTACTAGCTATGTTACTCGGAATCGGGTGTGTTGGACACGAGTACGTTCAATTTTTTCCAAGATTTCTGTGTATTTGGAGAGTCCTTGGAGGATTATATCCCCATATCCATGTCCGGATATGCGTCGGACACGGGTACTTAAAGAAAAATGAAGAGTGGGAACAACATAGGTTACTAGTGTCAAGACATATCCTGTGAGTAGAGGTGGCAAAATGAACCCGAACCCGAAAACCCGTCCAGGAAAACCCGAACCCGAACCCGCCCAAACCCGATTTGACCAAAAAGTCAAAAACCCGAACCCGAAAAAACCCGAACTCGAATGGACCCGAACCCGAATGGGCCCGAACCCGAATGGACCCGAACCCGAATGGGCCCGAACCCGAATGAGCCCGAACCCGAATGAGCCCGAACCCGAATGGACCCGAACCCGAGACCGGCCCGAACCCGAACCCGAATTTAATACTAAAAATAAAAATAAACAAATTGCAATTATTTTTTTTTTACAAAGCAATAACTTTAATTATTAATTTTATTCTAATTTGTTTTAATAATTTAATTAAAATTTAAAATTTAATATATTATATATATATATGATGAAATAATAATTTTATCAAAAAGTAAATTATATTTTGTACTTATAAGTTATAACTTTAACGTCTCATATCATGATGAATTTACAATCTAAATATTTTAAATTCTTGAAAATTTTAAAGATGTGAAAACAAATTTGACAATAATTCAATTAATCTATAAGGGTAAAAAAATTGACAATAATTCAATTATTTTGGCCTTTTGGGTTATACTTAGACCTGCTCACGGGCCGGGCAGCCCGCCCGGCCCGTATCGGGCCGGGCTTGGGCAGGATATTTTGTGTTCCAGGCCGGCCCGGCCCGGAACAGTAATTTTTATTATAATAATATTATTTTATTTAATTTTAATTATAAAAAAATAAAAAAAATTATTTTTTTATTCCAATGAACAGTGTTTCGGGCCTAAACGGGCGGGCCGGGCCGACCCAGGTCCAGGCCTGGGCAGAGAAAATAAAAAAAAAACTGGGCCGCGGCCCGGCCCGGCCCATAAGCAGCTCTAGTTATACTTATGCGGTTAGGTTAGGGTGGGTTTAATTGGATTATGGCTTTCATGTGATTTTATTTTAGCGGGTGGATTTAATGGGGTTTTGGGTTTTATGTATATTTATTATATATTAATAAATAATCATATTAATTATATATTTATTACGTATAATTTAAATATAAATTATATTTTTTAGTACTACTTTATAATTTATACTTTATACTGATGAAAAAAATATAAGTACTCGATATATATATATATATATATATCTTGACTATAAGCATAAATTTTTTGCATTTTATAAGTATATAAACGAATAGATGAAGGCCATGATTTATTTTTATAAGTTTTTTATTTTATAGTGAATATAAATTATAATGTATTTATATTTTGAAATTCGAGCTCATCAAATCAATTATTTTAAATATCAATATATTAATTTATAATATATCATATTTTTTATAATAAATTATTTCAAAATTTGATTTTATATAACAAATTAATTTCTTATTCTTTTGGTGCTAACAAATATTAATTTTAAAAAATAAATATAATTAAAAATATCATATAATAGCAAAAGTATAAAAATAAAAATAAAAATAATAATAAATTAATAATTTGTTTTTAGATATAAATATTTAAATTACGTAAAAATGATTACATCTAATATAAAATAAAATAATGTAAAACATACCCGTACCCAGATCGAACCCGAACCCAGACCGAACCCGAACCCGAATGGGCCCGAACCCGAATGAGCCCGAACCCGAATGGGCCCGAACCCGAATGGGCCCGAACCCGAATGAGCCCGAACCCGAATGAGCCCGAACCCGAATGGACCCGAACCCGAATGAGCCCAAACCCGAATAAACCCGAACCCGAATGAACCCAACCCGAACCCGCCCGAACCCGCCCAATTGCCACCTCTACCTGTGAGAATGAAATTTAAAATGAAAAACCTTCACTTGAGTTTAGGAAAAAAACTCGAAAAGGTCTCCTACTACACTAGAAAAAGGGTGAATTTTTCAGTAAAGGCCTATTTAATAATATCAAGGGGCAAAATGGATGTAAAGCTGATAACTAGAAACTACCTTCTTTAGAAATATCTTTGTTTTGAATTTCCCACAAGTTCACATAAACTGAAACTTCATGGAAATGGAAGACAAAGTAGAACACTATGCTTTATTTGGTTTCAGAAAGAACGAGGATTAGGGATGGTTTCATTTCTAAAGCATTTTCAAGAAATTTCCTCCCCTTTTATTTATCACACTAATTATCAAAGAAGGTACAACAATGAACAACCTATGTTACTCGGGCTCGGGTGTAAGTGTTGGACACGGGTATGTTCAATTTTTCCAAGATTTCCATGTATTTGGAGGGTCTTTGGAGGATCATATCCCCATACCCATATCCAGATATGCGTCGGATACGAGTATTTCAAGAAAATGAAGAGTTTGAGCAACATAGACAACAACTACTCTAGATTAAAATTGGAAATCTCGACACGGCCTATCTTAGTTACAAAAATATTTCACTAAACTTGAAAACATGATGCAAAACAATCAAACCACATGATTTAAAAAAATATGCAGAATGACTTGAAATGCTAATTTCTATGATGAGCTTACCATCACAAAATTACCATAATAAACCAGTATTAGTGTATTGGGAAGACAGCAAGTCTCATAGATTAGAAGAATCCCAGCTTGCATATACAGCCCCGATGATTTTATCAAGCAGTGTCGATCCAGAGCAAGCAATAATCCCGCGGTCAAGACCTTCTAAGTACAGTCCCCGACCGAAGTCCAAGGGGCGACCTCCTGCATCCGTTACAACCCCACCCGCCTCTTCTACAATGACAACACCAGCAGCATGATCCCATATCTTCTCTTTGTACCCAGATTTTGCAAACTTTATAAAACCCTCAGCATCGCCACGAGCTATTGCTGCATATTTTACCATGCTATGGACACGCATAGGTTGCTTTCTGCCATTAGAATGTATGAAAAGATACATTAGAATCAAATGAAAATACGATATAACCTATGTTACTCGGACTCGGGTGTGAGTGTCGAACACGGATATGTTTGATTTATTCTAAGTTTTTCCATGTATTTAGAAGGTCCTTGGGGGATTCTATCCCCATACCCATGTCCGAATATGCGTCGCGAGTACTTCAAGAAAAATGAAGAGTCGGAGCAACATAGGATATAATTGCCTCAATAAAACTATATAATTTCTAATGAAGTCTTTCTTACCAACATTCTGGTTTAATCCTCTCATATATTAAGATTTTCTAACATTCAGGAACTGAGTGAAGAAGGAAATTCAGTTGTATTAACTTTATGACTAGCAGGAAACTCACAAATGAATTGTCCATTTCATTAACATTTTTTCAAGAGCACTCAACCTTTTGACGTAATTCTTGGTCCATTCTTTGTTAAAAAATTAACGGTATCAAGAACTATGTTGTTCCGACTCTTCATTTTTCTTGAAGTACCCGTGTCTGACACCCATGTCCGACGCATATCCATACATAGGTATGAGGATATGATCCTCCAAGGACCCTCTAAATACATGGAAATCTTGGAAAATATTCAACACACCCGTGTCGGACATATACCCGTGTCTGACACTCACATCCGTAACATAGATCAAGAAGCCATTTCATTCACCAAGTGAAGGGAACAGTTAAAAGATTCAGAAGTAAAAATAAAAGTAACATACTTGAGACCCATGCTGTTAGCGAGTCCTGCTGTAAACAAGTGGTTTGAGTTTGCTTTCTCCACAGGTTCACAAAAAGTTGCCAAAGACGGATCATCAATAGGAGAAACCTGTATCAATCTAGCAGAATTCGGCCATTCAAATTTCGTATCCCCGTGAATCAATGGTTGCATCCATGCCTGACCACTTCCTCTCCTTGCATACATCACACATCCTTTTTCGCAAATATCAGAAGGCGGTGGAGACTTTGGCATCGTTTGGTGGCGCCGCTGATGATTATAATTTAACAATTCCTTTTTCATAGGGTAATTAGGACAACCAAGAACTCCAAGAACTAGCTTCCCTTCCTCAATCAAGGATAGTGCTACAGCATACTGATCGCCACGTACAAATCCTAATGTCCCGTCAACAGGGTCAAGCACCCAATGTCTTCCAGTTGGGCCGCCAGTTGAGTTGCATCGGCTGATAGCCTCGAGGATTTTTGAAGTCCCAAGAGCTTTCTTAGGACCCTGAAGACCATACTTTGGTGCTTCAGCTAAGCATTCATTCACAGTGTTCACAACAGCTGCAAGTAAATTAGCTGCATCAGACTTGGAGAGTGTTTCGACATCTTCTTCAGCAACGATGGATACATTCTGACCTTCCAAGAATTCTGTAAGCAGCCAACTAACAGTTGCTTGGACACTCCAGTCTGTTAACATAGAAACAATCAAAATAATTGGTGAACCGAACATAGTTGCACAAACACCATCTATGTTACTCGGACTCGAGTGTGAGTGTCTGGCACGGGTATGTGTTCGACATGGCTATGTTCAATTTCTTTCAAGATTTCCATGTATTTGGAGGGTCCTTGGAAGATCATATCCCCATACCCATGTCCAGATATGTGTCAGACACGAGTACTTCAATAAAAATAAAGAGTCGGAGCAACATAGAACACCATGCAAAAAATTAACACAATTACATAAAAAGTATTCATCAAGTAAAAGAAACAAACTCCAGGCTTTCAAAAACCATATTAGACAAAACCTTGTAGCATTATCTCATACTGTAAATGCTTCATTATTTGAACTAATGGATTATAAAACAAGTACAACCGACAAATATAGACTCCATAAATACGATGATCAGTTAAGAAAGTACAAACACAGGCAAGACCTATTTTGTGTAAACCCCATTGCATTTTCAAACTTAATGGAAAGCCAAATAATGACTCTATCAATTGCAATTATTAGCAAGCATCGACGCCTGCACTTCTGCTTATTAGCATACCACTGGCATAATTTGCATATCGACATCAATCCTCGGCTGAACTCTCATGAATTTCATTCAGTCTTTAACCTTTGAATTGGAAATGTCCATCCTAGCTCCCCAAATTTCTGTTTACTTGCTTATAAATAACAAAAAAATACAACCTACCGTTTAAACAATGCAAATTACTATGGACTTTTAGAAACAGTAAAAACTAGTACTATTTTCAAATTAAATGATCCCCAACTGCATATACATTTCATAGGACCACCTATGTACCATTGCACTTAACAAGGTTATTTATGGAGTTCCTTTCCATCTTTCAATAATGCCAGTGAATCGGTACAAACCTATGTTACTCGGACACGGGTATGTTCAATTTTTTCCAAGATTTTCATGTATTTGGAGGGTCCTTGGAAGATCATATCTCTATACCCATGTCCGGATATACGTCGACAACGGGTATCGGACACGGGTACTTCAAGAAAAATGAAGAGTCGTAGCAACGTAGGTACAAACTGCAATTGAATTATGACCAATAACCAGATATCTCATCAAAATGGATCAGAACAATGAAACCCAGAAATTAAAACTGAACAACAAACTACAAACTTATCCTCACCTCCTACACCTACCACATTTCCTAAATTTTCCCCTTAAGAAACCAATTCAGCAGTGAGGAACAAAGTTCTTAACATTTTCTTTTTTAAAAAGAAGATTATAGAAACTAAAATACATCCTTATTCCTAACTTGTTCTTAACATTTTTCCTTTTAAAAGAAATATATGGAACAAAAATGGACACCAATCATATATCACATTACAAATTCATACCCCCAAAAGAAAAAATCAAAATAAAACTAACCCATTGTCAAGAACCTCATTCAAAGCAAAATCACCAAAGGAAAAATTGAAAGAAAAAAAAACCCAATTCAAGAAATTCCCCCCCAAAAAGAAAGAAACAAACAAACTGTAATTTGATATAAGAAAAATATACCTGCAATAGTGACAGGAGAATCATCATCCTTAGCCAAAACCTGTTCAGAGTCTGTAGAAACCAACCTTTGTTGAACTTTCTGACATAAAGAACAAGCCATATGCACAATTCTAACAGCCAAATCCAACTCTTTACCGTACTTGTCCTTCTTCTCCATCATTTTGGAAACAAATCTCTTTTTAACAGTAAAAACAAAAACCTTCCAAAGTAACTTGATTTAGAAAAAAAAAAAAAAACCAAACCTCGGGATTTCTGCAGAGAATCCCAACTACATTTGTTATTTGTTTGTTGTTACTGTTGTTGACGTGTGTTTCAGTGCAAAGACAACAATGGCTTTGGCTTTACCAGTTTTGGCTTTTAAACTGGTGAACACTTTTAAAGTGAAATCAGTGATTTTTTTTTATAAAAGCCATCTGATTGTGCTGCCACGTCATAATTTGTAGAAATGATGACCGTTGATGTCATGGGATATGTTGGTCGGTGTAAAGTTTATTAGGAATAATAATAACAACGAAGATGATGATAGCAAATAGATTTGCTCATTAGACTAAGGTTTTGTTTAATATTGTTTTTGCATCGTTTTTTAGGTTAAAAGTTATTTTTTATTGTAAACATAATATTAATATTAAATAGATAAAAAAAATTAATTTTTGTTGTTAAAATTATGATTTGAAAAGTCAAATTAAAAAGTCAAAAAATATAGTTTTTGAATTTTAAAAACTGACTTTTGAATAAAATAATTTTATTATTCTCACATCTCTACACTTTTATTATTTTAAACGTATTTTTTTTTTCATTTCAATTCCTTACAACACTTTTTCACAAACACTTAAAAGTTTTTAAACCACACTTTTTCACCACACTTTTTAAAACACTTTTTTTAACTCAAGTTTAACTAAACCCAAGTTTTTTTCAACAGCAATGCTAAACTAGCCCTAAACCGTATGAGGTTCGCAGTTCAAATTTTTTATTATTTAAATTTAGATTTGATGGATTTGGGTTGATTCGTCTATTTATTTTGCTGTTTAAATAATATTAAAAAATAAAAAAAATATTTTTTATATTAATATATACATTTTTATAATTAAATATAAATACAAAAATAATTTTTTATTATATATCAGTAATTCGAGTCAAGTCGACTCGAAATGAAAAAAATCCATATCCAAACTTAATTTAATACAGGTTGAACTTATCAAATCAAACGAGACCTTTGAACAAGTTTAATTACAATGTTTATAATAATACAAAATCTTTTAGGACTCTTAATTTTTTTGTAAAGATTACTATTTATATTTAATAAATAGAATTGGATTAGTAGCAATATAAAATAAATCTATCTTTCAAAAAAATATATACTATATTATTTTTTGATATTATATATATATGTAGAATTAATATTCTATTTTCTTCCAAAAAAAAATTCCCTAAAGGCGTATTATTTGTTTATTTTTACAAAATTGAATTCATTTTTTAAATTAAAAAAAATACATGATTTGTCAAAAAAATTCACCGTTAATATATAAAAATTATTCTAATTACAATATTTTATCTAGTAATCCATCATCAAGATTCTTTCATAGCACTCTTAGGCAATCTATCATTAAAATTAATTATTTTTTTTTAAATTCTAGATTACAATATTTTATCTAACTTTTACCTTAAATTGTTTTAGATTTGAGAATAAAGCTAATTAATTCTAGTGAGGCTTAATCGAGTTTGTTTATATAATCACCTTTAAGAAGTGACATACAATAAATTTGAAGTTTAAATTTCAGTATTTGTAACTCTTTTTCTTATCTCAGACTATGATTTCTTTTTTTATAAAAAAAAATTAATAAGAAGATTGTAAACTTTCATTTTTTTTTGTTCATATACATTAATTAAGTTCAAGATACAAAAAGAAGTTCAATGCATCATCCACATACACACACAAAAAAATCAATTATTTTTGAAAAATATGCAAAAATAGTTGTTATCTTAGTGATCTTTAGAAGCTATGGTTTGAAAAATGTCAAAATATGAATCATTGTCATGTGAAAATACACAAAAATTCGTTATGAAGTTTGGACATATATAAATCTTCAACATTGCACTTTCCCCTACAAAACTTCAAAATTTATGATGAAAAAAATTATTTTTGTAAAAAAAAGAAAAAGAAAAAATATATATTTTCTCATTTTGCGAAAAAAATGACTTGTGAGTTGTGATCGGATAAATATAAATTTGATAATTTTAAATACGATAAAAAAAATAATATGAATATGATATATTTAATAAAAATAAAAACTATATAATAAACATGATACGACATATTTAAACACAAATAATATCATACATTTGATATATATATTATTCGTATTTAAAATTTTAATATATTTAATATTATATTTATATTTACATAAATAATATAAAAAATATGAAATAGGACATACATATATAAATTAACAAATCTAAGTAGATGCCTCCGGTTTATAGTGGTAGAAAATTTGAAAGAACAAAATATTGAAAATTTTGACAATTGATTTTTTTAAAAGGATAATTAACAAATTTTAGAATTAATTAAGAAAATAAATTTTTAATTTTAAAAAGATACAGATAGGGACGTTACTGATAGTGGCCATGTGCGCCAAATGCCCCGGATTTTAGTAAAGGTTTTAAACATAATCGCACCCTTTTGACGTCAATTTTAACGGTCGTTTTGGTTCAGATTCCGTAGACGAGGTTTAGTTAACGGCGTTAAGATTTTGTTAGGGTGATTTATTTATTCCCTTCCAATCAATTTATTATTAAAATTTCCTTTCACTTCAATGTTTTAAAATTTCGTATTTTTTATTTATTTAATTATGTTAAACATACAATAATATAAAGTTTCAGTTACTGGACTTCCATGGAGCTTTCTGATACTGAAAAAATTCAAAGCTTTTTCAATATACTGAGAGAGATAAACAGCTCTCTTTTTTTTTTTTGATGATTTTTTTATTTTTTATTTTTTATGGGAAGTGATACATTTCCAGGCTGCTTCAAATACATTGAAAATTTACAACTTTTTTTTTCTTCTAAACTGGTTGGGTCCTCTAAATTTTCTCTGTAAATGACAGCTTAATCAACAGCTTGGAAAAGTTGGATTATATGCAGAAGCAGCTGCTACACTTAAAAATAAAGTTGTTTTTTTTTCTTGGTGACATTCATGTTATCTCAACTAGGTTTTTGTCTTTGAGAATCCAGAAAGACTTTAACTCAAAACCCATTTCAGGGAATAGCTGGTTGTTTCCCATTTTGGCTTCATTTGTGAGGTAAGGGCATTGATGAAATTTTGATCTTTGAAGTAAAGTTTATGTAATTGTGCATTGTGTTGTATTGTTTTAGATTGTAGTTGGATTAGCATTGGAGTTAGTTAGATCTGAGGTTTGGAAAGATATGAACTTTGGGGGTTGAATTATTGGGAAATTTAAGGAATTTTTTTAGGTTAACTTCTTTTGGATTTTTGTGGGATTTTGGGGTTTCTTTAGATCTTAGTTTACTGGGAGTTAGGCAGTGTTTTGATTTTGATGCTTTTTTTGTTAATGGTTTGTTGAGTTGGGAACTTTGGGATTATTGTTAGGCATTTGAGTTTATTGTAGAAGTTGAAGATGAAAGTAGGGAATTTGGTGGCTTTTGTTGTAGCTGTTGTTTTGTTTGAGTTTTTTGGTTATAGAATACAGGCTTCATTCATTCCTGCTGATAACTACTTAATTGTTTGTGGTTCTTCACAAAATGTCACATTCCAAGGTAGAACTTTTGTTCCTGATTCGGGCCATTCTTCTGTTTCCTTAGAGACTGGAAGTTCTTTTGTTGCTAGTTCTAATTCTAGTGTTCAATCTACAATATATCAAACGGCTCGAATTTTCACTGGCATTGCTTCTTACAAGTTTAATATCAAGCAAGAAGGTCGGCATTGGGTCCGGCTCTACTTTTATCCTCTTCCAAAATCAGGCCAGAACTTGACATCTGCATCAATAACAGTTGTCACTGATGATTTTGTGCTCTTGAACAACTTCACTTTCAAGAACTATAATGGTTATTTTTTGTTCAAGGAGTATGCAATCAATGTGACTTCCAATACCTTGACCCTTACCTTCATTCCTTCAAACAATTCGGTTTCCTTTGTTAATGCAATCGAAGTTGTCTCCATCCCAGACGCAGTCCTGCCTGACATGGCATTAGCTCTGAATCCGTCTGCTCCTATTAGTGGTCTTTCAGAATTTGCCATGGAAACTGTTTATCGGTTAAACATGGGTGGGCCGTCGATCACTGCTCAGAATGATACCCTTGGAAGAACATGGGAAAATGATGTGAAATATCTCCATGTAAATAGTTCTGCTCTGAATGTTTCAGTCAGTCCTGCTTCGATCAAATATACGACTTCCATTACACCAGAAACAGCACCTAATTGGGTTTATGCCACTGCTGAAGCCATGGGAGATGCAAATGTACTTAGCATGAACTTCAATGTAACTTGGGTCTTCCCTGTTGATCCAAACTTCAGGTATTTTGTTCGGGCACATTTTTGTGATATCTTGAGCCAGTCTCTCAATGCTTTGGTTTTCAATCTATATATAAATGATGATTTTGCTGTTGCGAGTCTTGATCTCTCAACATTGACTGGCGACCTAAACGTGCCTTATTACAAGGACTTTATCTCCAATTCTTCAACAGAATCCGATACATTGACTGTCAGTATTGGTCCAGATTCATTGGCAGACATCACTAATGCAACGATGAACGGATTGGAGATTATGAAAATCGGCAACGACGCTGGAAGCCTGGATGGGCTTTCTTCTGTTAAGAATCTCCTTCCGAAATCATCTTCGAAGAAGAACAAGATAGGGATAATAATTGGTTGTGTTGTTGGATCTGTAGCTGCAGTGGCATTAATTGGATTCTGCTATTGTTGCCTGGCAGCACGCAAGTCAAAAACGACTCATCAAGGACATCCATGGTTGTCTTTGCCCTTATATGGAAACTCTCAGACAATGACCAAAATGTCGACAACATCACAGAAGAGTGGGACAGCAAGCTGCATCTCATTGGTGTCCTCGAATCTCGGCAGGTTCTTCTCCTTCCAAGAAATCCTTGATGCTACCAACAAATTCGATGAGAGCCTACTTCTTGGAGTTGGTGGTTTTGGAAGGGTCTACAAGGGAACACTTGAAGATGGAACTGAAGTTGCTGTCAAAAGAGGTAACCCCAGATCCAAACAAGGTCTTACTGAATTCCGCACCGAAATTGAAATGTTATCGAAACTTCGCCACCGCCACCTTGTCTCTCTTATTGGATACTGTGATGAAAGATCGGAAATGATTCTTGTTTATGAATATATGGCTAATGGACCACTTAGAAGCCATCTGTATGGAACAAATCTACCTCCTCTATCCTGGAAGCAACGACTTGAAATATGCATTGGGGCTGCTAGGGGACTTCATTATCTCCACACTGGTGCCGCCCAAAGCATTATTCATCGAGATGTGAAGACAACAAACATTCTCTTGGATGAGAATTTTGTAGCCAAAGTAGCAGATTTCGGTCTCTCAAAAACCGGTCCGGCTTTAGATCAGACACATGTGAGTACTGCTGTTAAAGGTAGCTTTGGTTACCTTGATCCTGAATACTTCAGAAGGCAGCAACTCACAGAGAAGTCGGATGTGTATTCATTCGGGGTGGTTCTGATGGAAGTTCTCTGCACTAGGCCGGCTTTAAATCCTGTTCTCCCAAGAGAACAAGTTAATATTGCAGAATGGGCAATGAGCTGTCAGAAGAAAGGTATGTTGGATCAAATCATGGATTCTAATCTGGTGGGAAAAGTGAATCCAGCTTCTCTTAAGAAATATGGAGAGACAGCTGAGAAGTGCCTTGCTGAGCACGGCATCGACAGGCCGTCAATGGGAGATGTTTTATGGAACCTTGAATATGTTCTTCAGCTGGAGGAGACCTCATCAGCACTAATGGAACCTGGTGATAACAGTACAAACCATATCCCAGCCATTCAGTTGACACCATTTGAGCCATTTGATAACAGTGTAAGCATGATCGATGGCGGAAATTCTGGCACTGATGATGCTGCTGCTAATAGTGCAGTATTTTCACAACTAGTAAATCCTCGTGGAAGATAAGATCTATGTTACTCGGATTCGGGTGTGAGTGTCGGACACGGGTATGTTCAATTTTTTTGAAGATTTTCATGTATTTGGAGGGTCTTTGAAAGATCATATCCCCATACCCATGTCCGGATATGCGTCGGAAACGGGTACTTCAAGAAAAATGAAGAGTCGGAGCAACATAGGATAAGATGACAATTGGGTCCTGCCTTGTGATTTTAGCCAATGGACATCCTGCTGAAAATTCAGTTGTCCTGGCCCTGAGAATACTTGGAATTATCCCAACAGATTGAATGAAGGTTTTTTTCTTATTAACATTATTTTGTTCTCTTTCCTCAATTTTTCATTCATAATATATTTAGTTTTTAATATAGTTGAGTGATGGCTACCAATCAATCTATCAGAAAATCGCATGTAAACGTACCATAAATATTCCATTATTGTTGATTTAATTCATCTGGGTTCTAGATGCCCATGTTATTATTACACAGTTACCAGATTAAGGAACATCTTATTTGTCATTTGTTTACTATATGAGTTTATAGTTTAAAGGCATTATTTACTATTTCAGCTGCTGAACTGACTTGCAATGTTGGAAACCCATTACCTCTCATTGTGATTTCAATTTATGGTTATAAAAAGACTAAATATTTTTAGGGTTATTTGCAAAATTGATTCACAGACTGTCCCTGGAATATCTATAAGAAGTTGTAAGAAAATCATAGTCAGAAATTTTCAGTACTAGAAAAGAAAAATAGTTTCTTCTGACAAGCTCTGAGATATATTGGCATCTTCCATTCTTCCTTGCTAATTGAGTAAATGTAGGAAAATGAAAAACCATGCTCATGTTTGGTTATTTTTGCATATGAATGGTGCTATGAATAACAATGTTATACTCTGGCCAATCTGATTATTTGGTGCCTCTTTAATATAGCTTTTCAGATAAGTATGAATTATCATTTTTGTTCTCTTTCCTATGAGATAAAGAGGAATTAAATTGCAGAGTTAACTTGTTTGATGAACTGCAAAACTAGATTTATTAAGGGAAAGAAACAAAATAAACAGAAAGCTGGAGGAACATCCAATTATTTCTTAAGAACAAGAATGAAATTATTGACTGGCTTTGCAGGGTTCATGAAATCCGGCTGATAAGTCCTGCCAAGTACTCCTTCAACTTTAGAAAATAAGCCATAGAATTTGAATTGCACCTCCAATTGAGAAAAACAATCAGCAGAAGGTATTTGGTAGTTATAGGCTATGTTGTTCCGATTTTTTATTTTTTTTGAAATATTCGTGTCCGACACATATGCGGACATGGTATGGGGATATGATCCTTCAAGGATCCTTCAAATACATAGAAAAACTCAGATAAATGAAGTATACCCGTTTTCGACACTCGCACCCGCGTCCGAGCAACATAGGTTATGGGTCTTACTCTTATCATCTTCCTTGGTCATTGGCACCATATTGACTGAAATCTCAGCAATCTCCAGTAGAGTAACTAAGACACTATTTTTTTCAGGTTGGCCCCCTAAATTTTTTAAAATTTTTGAAATAAAGGTAAAATTATGTTTGATCCCTTCAAATTTTGTTAGATCCTTCAATTTGTCCCCTTTCAAATTTTAAGATTTTTAAAATAAAGTAAATTTATGTTTGACCCTTCTAAATTTTGTTTGACCTTTCAATTTGATCCCCAATTGTAGAATTTGTTTGATATAATGAATTTGGTAATATTTTTAGTTTAAACCACATTTATTATTATTAATTTAATTCTCTAAATACCTTTTCAATCAATTAAATAGATACATTTACATTAATTATTTTGTTTAATATTTTTCATTCTATACTTATAGGGGAAAAAAATTAGAAAAAGTTAAACAATTACAATATCTAATACAAATTGTGCATTTAATTTATTTTACTTTTTCTAAATATATGTAATCTTATGATTTTCTTTTATAATATGAAATAGTTTTATGCATATTTTAATTAGATAATAATTTTTTTTGACGTTGAGACTTTATTTCTTATTAATTTTTTTTTCTTATGCAACATAAATTATAATATTTGAAAATTAAAAAATATATATTTCATTACAAGAAATTTATATATTGTTAGCAAATTTAATACCATATCTAATATTTAAATTTAATATTTTATACTAGAGTTGTCCATGGACTAGATCGAGTCACACTCACATAGCAAAAAAATTTACTTGTCCAAGACCCAGCCTGATTCGAGCCTAATAATCCTATCTTTGGATAAGTTTATTTCATCACGATTTTTATTTTTATTTTAAATCTTTATATATATATATATATATATATATATATATATTCCGACACCCTTCGTCAATATTTCTGACTTCGTCCCTGCCAAAGAGGACACCAAGTGCTTGGATCCAAGTATAGTCTCGAGTTCTGCCTTAAAAGAGTGCTACTTTAAAAATCTCCTTAGCAAAATCCTTAAAAGTCAAATCAAAATTTAACTCAATTGATTCATATAATCCCTTTTAAAAAATATTATTTAGTAAATTTGAAATTTGAATCTCAATTTTTTTTTTTTTTATTCCTTAAATTACAATCTCTTTTATATAAAAAAAAAATTCCTTAAAATCTTGTCATCACAAGCATTTAATATTTATTTATTGTGCATACATATATATATACATATATATATATATATATATATATAGTAGTGGACTAATAGTGTTGAAAACACAAATAATGGAAACTGCAATTAGATTTCATGATCTGGTTGGCAACTTTATTAGCTATAAATTCCCAAATTCTAATTTCACTGATTGATAGATCATCCATAGCTTTAAGACCAGATTCAAGGTGCGAAATGGTCGCAGTCCTGGTAATATTGGACACGACACGAACACAATACGAAAAAAAGAACTAAAAACACGAAACAACACAAAAAAATAACACGAACACGACAATAATAAACGAATGTCTCAAAATCTATATAATACGAATTATTAACGTATCAAAGTTTATATAAATAAAAAATACCTTAAACACGATTATAACACGACAAAATACATTAAAACGACACAAATACACGAATTGTCAGGTCTAATAGCAGGCCTCGGGGTGAATATTTGGATTACAATGAGGAGATGGTACATGTCCAGGTAAGCAACTTGTAACAGGTGACCCATGGCCACATGATATATCTCGCATAGGTTTAATTTTTTTTTTTTTTTTTGGGTTACTCAAGGTATCTTCAGGTTTCGTCCAGGACTAATCTTTCGAGATATTATCGTACGCCAAAGCGGAGACCTCTTTAAGAAAGTTTTCTACGTTCACAAGAGTTCGTACTCGAGACCACTTGCTTAAGCGACCAGAACCACTTCCACTCAGGCTAACTTTCATTGATCACATAGGCTTAATTGGTTGATTATAAACGGGAACTTCTGCAAAATTAACAGCCATAAATTCCAGGTATTTCAATATGAGATTAACTATAGCAAAATAAGGGCTAATTTTAATTTTTTTAAATGAAGTTTGAATAGTTATAAGATTTAATTATATGCTTGTATATAATTTATCTAAATATTATTTTAAATACTAAAAAAAAAAACTAGTTGCCCTTACTCTTCTCGATTAGTTCTAGAGCCATGGTGGAAGTGGGAATAAAGAGAGAGGAAGCCAAGAGAATGCATATTATGAGAATTAATGCTTTCATTTTGGATTACTATATGTAGGTTGAGTTGAGCATCTCCTCCTCTCAACTTCTATTTATAGGCCAATTTCAAGTTTTTTAATGTGGCATAAAAGATATAACCATACTACTAATAAATTAGTGATTATTATTGAATTCAAATTTAATTCAGTTAATTTATAGAATCGTTTTTAAAAAATGATATCTAATAAATATAAATTCGAATTTGAATATTTATAGTTTTTTATCTATTTTCAAAAAAATTAATGATTAGGTGTTAGACAAATTCAACTCCACTAAATAAAAAGCAAACTTTTGAGAAATGGGAAGAAGTGACTCATCAAATTTCCATGAAACATTGAGTGAACTAATTTTTAGGACCAATTTTTTAATACAAAAGCAAGAAATTGTTGTTATTAACTTGTTGTTTCTTTCATATAGTATTCTCTCACTTGGAAATTAAAATTAAAAATACTTCCTTAATATATATATATATATATATAATATATAGCTTGACAACGCATGCTTCCAAAGTTCCTTCCTTCTCCCACAAATGTGACAACGCATATCACACTACGTTAAATTTGACATATAACAATATTTTGAAGTGCTACGAAAGCTAAAAAAATTGTTGCTGTAAGATAAAACAACATTTATTCATGTGTTATATATGTGGCCGCAACCTTATGTCTTTAATAGCATTTTTACATATGTATAATAATAATTATCAAAATACTGTTATTTCTACCTTATAACAGTTTTTCAGGACATTTTGCATACATTTTTCATTTACTGCAAAAGATCTCAATGATAGCAATTATAAGGGCTACCAAAAGTATTTTTATATGATAAGATTTATAACAGCACATGTCAAATGTTTCTAAAAATTTTAAAAATATTGTAATTATTGGCCATTATAATATATAATAGCAATATGCAAAATACTGTCAAAGTGTTGTCTTTGCTATTTTTAACAATATTTGAGAAATGCTATAAAAAAATGTTGTCTAAGACTAGTTTTGACGTAGTGTCCATTTGCAAACCCTTTTACTTCGATGCCTCGCTTGTAGGTAAACCTATTCAAGGGTTAGGCTATCCGTCTAAACTCGAAGATCCGTTCGATATTTGGGAGGATTTAGACAAAAATATTAAACTTGATATATGAGTTTGGACAAAAAAAGAGGTTCGTTTAGAAAATAGGCCGAGCGTTGGATCCAACAATTAAGGTTCGAGCCCAACCCGTTTTTCATTTATATATATTATGTAATTTATATCATATAAAGAATAAATATATATAATATTATAGTGTAAACATTTAAAAATATGTTAAGTTATCAATGTTTTAGAACTTAATAAAAGATAAAATTACTAAAAATAACATATTTGTTTATTTTTTATTTTTAAATAATATGGGTGGGTCTAAACGGGTTTCAACTACTCATTTACAAATATGGGCGGGCTTGAGTAGAACTTGAGACCAATATTTCAGGCCGGGCTTGGACAAGTATATGTGATGTTGATATCATACTTAGGCCTGACTCGATCCATAAACACCTCTACTTGTAGTTAATATCTCATGCAACAATCACCGGATAAAAACCTTGACCTTTGTAGCTTCCTTTGCTGTCCATAGACCTACTGCCCGGCCCGACAGACCTAACCCGAATTGGGCCAGGCCTGGATAAGAATTTTGGTAATTCGGGCCAGCCCAGTCCTGCCGTAATTACTATTTATTAAATAAAAAATATTTTTTATTTAAATTTTATTATAAAATATATAAAATAATTTTTTTAATATTTTAATATTTTTTAAACAATAAAACGAACTTTCGGATCCGCTCAAGTTTGACTCGAAACAAACTTAGATAAAAATAAAATTCGAATCACGATCCGACCTATGAGATGTATAGCTGTCCACGACAAAAAAGCTAATTTCTTGATCAGTTTGTAACTTGCATCAGAGTTTTAGCAGGTAAATAAACAATTATTATATGGTCATTTCCTATTTCCTACTAATTCTCTTGTACCAAATAAATGAAAGTCATTCATACAACTTTTATTTATTTATTTTTTTTGATAAAAGATGTCGTAATTTGAGAATAGGTGAAGGAGATGCAAATGTTAAGATTCGAATATCAGATTTGTTGGATGACACCTCTTAAAAGTGATTGTATGAACCAATTGTATTAAACCTCGGATTTAACCTTGATAGAATTTGATGTTACTTTATTCAGGATTTGATAAAAAAGATAAATTATTAATATATATATATAAGTATAATAAAGATAAAATAGTAATTTATTTTCCCTTCAAAGTAGAGGGAATTTAATTTTTTTATTTTTTCTCCACTATAACTTACTCGTTTTAAGCTTGAAATAAATGTATTACTCGTCAAAATTTAAGTTGGTCCAATACTTTTTTTCGAAAATAAATCAAGTAGGATTCACTTAAAATTTTTTATAAAAAAAATGTATTTATTTTTTTATTTATATATTAAATATATTATGGTCATTTAAATAATTAAATTTAAAAAAAAAAGGATATAAAATTTAATTATTGTGCAAAATATAAGAAACTGGGCTTTGGGTTTCAACTTTCAATTGGATTTTCATATTGGGCCCATGTTCAACGGGCCATTTCCAACCCAATGTAATAATTAGGCCCATTAAGACCCAAACCAACGTCCCCGTTCCCAATTCCCTCCAATCCAATTTTCTAAAATTTTTCACACTTCTCGAGGTCTTTACCTGATGAAAAACCCTAGTTAAACTTCCACTAACCGTCTAAAATTCCCCAAATTCGCAAGTCAACTCGGCCCTCTGTAAAGGTGAGTCACCCGCTCTTCCCTCACATCCTCAACACTTTCTTGCATCCTTTTTTTAGTTCAATTTTTTATGAACCAAATTGAGTGTTTAAGTCTCTAATTTCGATGTAGGTTTTGTCTGTTTTTTTTTTTTTTTTTTTTGTAGTAATTGTTTTATTCTTTTTATTGTAAATTATGAGAAAAGAAATGGGTTTTTGTTGTTAGAGCTGAATCTTTTGTGAATTTTTCTGTTGAACTTTTCTGTAATTTCAAGTTAGTGAAAAAAGTTAGAAATTATGGATAAAATACAGGTAGATTCTTGATTTTTTATTTTTTTTTTATTTTTTTTTATAGAATTATGAAAAGACCAAAAAATCCATTAGTTTTTAGTTTGTTTGAGATGATAAATTCATTTAGTTCTTTGGAATTGTAGGGACAAGGAAATGCCTTCATATTAGATTTTGTATGAAATGAACGTTGGTTTTGTGGTTTTGATTGGATTGGTAGTTTTCATAGTTTTTGAAGGACTTTGAGCAGTTGATTTTGTTAGAAAAAGTGATATGGAGATGCCGATTTCAGAAGGGTTGGGATCGAAGAGGTCGTTGAGGAAGAAAGCCGGATTGAAGAATTATGATGAGAATTTAATGGATGAGTTTATAGAGAAGCATTTAGGTGGTTCGTTTAGGAAAAAGAATAGAACACAGGAGGAGTTGGAGAAAGAGACTGAAACTGAGGCAATGATAGCATTATCTTTGGGGTTCCCTATTGATGCACTGATTGAGGATGAAATTAAAGCAGGGGTGGTAAGAGAATTAGGTGGAAAAGAGCAGAATGATTATATTGTTGTTAGGAATCATATTCTTGCTCGGTGGAGGAGTAATGTACGGATGTGGTTATCTAAGGGACAGATAAAAGAAACCGTGAGTAATGAATATGAACATTTGATGTCCGCAGCTTATGATTTTCTTCTGTACAATGGGTATATTAATTTTGGAGTTTCACCGTCGTTTTCCTCTTACATCCCGGAGGAGGCAACTGAGGGTTCTGTGATAATAGTTGGAGCTGGACTTGCTGGCTTGGCTGCAGCAAGGCAGCTTTTATCTTTTGGTTTCAAGGTAGTTGTCATAGAAGGGAGGAATCGACCTGGGGGAAGAGTTTATACTCAACAGATGGGTAAGAAGGATAAACTTGCTGCTGTGGATCTTGGTGGCAGTGTAATCACTGGCATCCATGCTAATCCTCTTGGAGTTCTGGCTAGGCAACTTTCTATTCCACTTCATAAGGTCCGAGATAATTGCCCTTTATATAAACCTGATGGGGTGCCTGTCGATAAGGAAATTGATTCCAGGATTGAAATGATCTTTAACAAGTTGCTTGACAAAGTCAATGAACTGAGAAAAATAATGGGTGGATTTGCAAATCATATTTCTCTGGGATCAGTTCTGGAAAAGCTCAGGCAGTTGTATGCCGTGGCTAGAAGTACAGAGGAGAGACAACTTCTGGAATGGCATCTTGCTAATTTGGAATATGCAAATGCAGGATGTCTTTCTGACTTGTCAGCTGCCTACTGGGACCAGGATGATCCTTATGAGATGGGTGGAGACCATTGTTTTCTTGCTGGAGGGAATTGGAGATTGATAAAAGCATTATGTGATGGAGTTCCCATAATCTACGGGAAAACAGTCGATACTATTAGATACGGGAACGAAGGCGTTGAGGTTGTAGCCGGTAATCAAGCATTCCAAGCAGATATGGTTCTTTGCACTGTGCCTCTTGGAGTCTTGAAGAGAAGGACCATTAGATTTGAACCAGAGTTACCTCAGAGAAAGCTAGCTGCAATTGACAGATTGGGTTTTGGGCTCCTGAATAAAGTTGCCATGATTTTCACTCATGTTTTTTGGGGAGAAGACCTAGACACATTTGGATGTCTCAATGATACCGGCGATAATCGTGGGGAGTTCTTTTTATTCTACAGCTACCATACCGTTTCTGGGGGCCCAGTGTTGATTGCGCTGGTGGCTGGTGAAGCTGCACAAACATTTGAACGCACAGATCCCTCACTCTTGCTCCATCGCCTTCTAAGCAAACTTAGAGGTTCTATATATTTTTCTAAGAACTTGTGACAAATGTCAACAGAGTATTTAGTTTCTTACTCTTTTCATGCTTGTACTCTAGTATTTTCTGTCTCTTCATTTGGAAAGCAGCCTTATAATCTATTGATTTTCCTCACACAGGTATATATGGTCCGAAAGGTGTAGATGTGCCTGACCCTATACAAACAATTTGTACAAGATGGGGAAATGATCCCCTTTCATATGGTTCATACTCTCATGTTAGGGTACAGTCATCTGGTGGTGATTATGATTTACTTGCAGAAAGTGTGGGGAACAGGTTGTTCTTTGCTGGTGAAGCCACAACTAGGCAATATCCAGCCACCATGCATGGTGCCTATTTAAGTGGGTTAAGGGAAGCTTCATGTATTCTCCGCGCCACAAGAGGTCACCAAAACTATGTTAGGAGGTCCATGCAGCGGAATATTGGACCAAGCAGTGATCAATTGGTGGATCTGTTCAAGAGGCCTGATCTAGTATTCGGGAAGTTCTCATTTGTGTTCAATCCGTTAACAGAAGACCCTAAATCATCGGGGATCTTGAGAATTACTTTTGATAATTGCAAAGATGATATGAGAAAGGTGCTGGAAAAAAGCTGTGACCCTCTATCAAATCAACCATTGCAGCTGTACGCAACATTATCTCGCGAACAGGCACATGAGCTACAGCTGGTGACCGGAGAAGATGAAAGTAAGTTGGTTTATTTGATAAATAACATTGGATTAAAGCTTATGGGAGCTAATTCTCTTGGAATCATATGTAACTCCTTGATTACTAGCATATCTAATGCAAGAAGAGGTAGGGGCAGGAATCGTATAACTGCTCCGCAGCAAAGTACAGTCTAGACATGCTGATGTGAACCCTTGGGAATTGGAAACCCTTAAACCCACAAACAAATACCCTAACCCAAGAAAACCAAGATTCATCACATGCTATTGGTGTCGTTGCGTTAAAGTTTTGTGTACTTTTTGTTAGAATGAAATCCATTGATGCATAGTAGTGCTCCATGAGCGGAGGACTGGAAGGATAGTATGTCTTCTCTGGTGCATGGTTTCTGTACATAACCTAATCAGGTAGGTTATTCTTCATTGACATCAAGAGTAATGGCTTCGTCCGAGTTACAAAAATGTCCTCAATTCTTTTCTTAGCTGAAGAACATATTTTATCTGTTGTTGGCCAAATTGGTTGCTAATTCAGGGACCCTTCGGTTCATTATGTAGCTGTAGCAGTTTTCAGTAGGGATCGAATGTCATGTATTTCCTTAAGCAGACTCCATATTAAAACTTGCTATGTTCTTCCGACTTTTCATTTTTCTTGAAGTATCCATATCAGACATCCGTGTCTGACACATATCCAAATATGGATATGGGGATATGATCTTCCAAAAACTCTTCAAATATATGGAAATCTTGGAAAAAATTGAACATGCCTATGTCAGATGCATACCTGTGTTTGATATTCACATCCGAGTCCGAGTAACATAGAAAACTTGTACCTTTTCTTTTTTAGGTTTGTATGGTTCCCTGTTGTATCTTGTGTATCTTGTATGGTTTGTATATAGTACAATTTCATCTTTGGTGCCAACATACATCTTTCCTCCCATATGTTCATGATTCAAATGACAGAAGACCTTGATTTCTTGCACTCATTTTTTCGTGACAAACTGAGTAATTTACATTTTGGATCACTGAAGTTAGCATCAATTTTTGTGTAAGTTACAAATACTTAATTTTATTAAATTACATCATTAAACTTATTTTATTAATAAATTAGGTCATTTATGCTAATTCTGTTACGTAATTTTAACAAAAAAACTGACTCAGCATGTATACAATGGCTTATTAGGCGATAGAAATATTAATTTTCTTAATAATTTACTCAAATCTAAGCTTTGAGAAAACTTAAAAAAAAAAAATTGGTCGACAAAATCATCTGTTTTTCTTTCTAAAATGGATCCCGGAAATTTTTACTTAAAATATCAGTTAGGTATTATCTTGATGAGATGTAAAAGATAAGCTATCTATGCATATTTAATCAACTTTTCCATTATAATTACTTAATGGAGTTAGGATAAGTGACTTAATTTATTATTAATAGAAGTTCAGTAATAATTTGATGAAATTAAAAGTTTATAATCTACATGAAAATTGATATTAAATTCAATAACTCAAAATGTTAATTACAAACTTTTCTGTACTTTTACAAATTTTTCCATACTTTTCACCTGCTTGATTAAGACATCTCGTTAATTTTTATGTCAATCTAACTACATTATAATTGATGAAATCAAGCAATAAAATAGTGGTTTGTAAAAGCACTGTTAAATAGTGTCCTAAACACTTTAGAATCACTGCTGAAGAAGTTTTTTGAATTGCAATTTGTCATAAAAAAGAGGGGAAGGCAGCCCTGAATCCCTTATCAACTCTTAATGAATGTGTTTGGTGTTTGATTCAATGAGCACAATACACATGTACTTGTAAGATCCGTTTTGGCAAAATATGCTTCACGGTTTTATCCGCAAAAGACTCCTCACAAGTTGAAAATAATGTGAATACTTATATGTCCAGTCGAATTCTAGTATATCGCGGATGTGAGATTCATGACTCTTCTTTATGATTATGACACACTGCAACTGTTTTTTACTTTTGCGGATTTAAATACCGGCAGTAAAATCAAACTGGTAGCAACACAAAGAAGCAAGTTGCAGGAAAGAAAACTACTTCATTAGCGACAGAAGCGAAAAAATGTTTGTAAACTGAGGTGGGATGACAATTGATAGCATTTGCCCATTAGCAAAGAAAAACCTTAGTCCAGTAGCCTGCTAAGAATTATTCTAAAGTAAAGAAATGGAATAGCAAAGTTATTACAATCCTATAACAAACATTCTAACTGAACTTTAGGGAAGTCTAGTTTAACATTGCTGTTGGAAAAAATTTGAGTTGGAAAAAATTTGGGTCGAAAAAAAATATATTTAAAAAATGTGGTTTAAATTTTTTTAAGTGTTTAGCATGTGAAAAAGTGTTATAGAAAATTGAAATGTCAAAAAAAGATATTTTGAAAATAATAAAAATACAGAGATGTGAGGATAATAAAGTCGTTTTATCCAAAAGCTAGCTTTTAAAACCCAAAAGCTATATTTTTTGGCTTTTTGGTTTGGTTTTTCAAACCATGGTTTCAACAGCAAAAGCCAATTTTTTTTATCTGTTTAGCACTGCGTTTCAGTGAAAAGCAGCTTTTGACCTCAAAAACTGTGCCAGAAGTAATATTAAACAATGCCTTAATCTTTTTTTTGCTTTTGCTGCTTGTGAAATGAGAGTTGGAGCAGAGAAAGGTTGTTTAGTTCCTAGCTCAAGGTTATGCAGAGGGGTATTTATTATTCGATTTTAATCGAATTAATCGATCGAAATTTAATTTGGTTCGATTAATCGGTTAACCATACAAATATCGGTTCGGTGATTTTGACTAAAAGTTTTGATAAATTTCGGTTTTCGATTAAGCAAAATTAACTGAATTGATCATATTAACCGAAGTACACTAAACCTAACTTCTTTATGCTTTTTTAATTGTTTTAATATGTTTGATATTTTGATTTTATTATTGCTTTATTATGCTTGACTTTTGGATTTTGATTGGTTTGATATATTATTATGGATGGAGTACAATTAGCTTGTTTTGGTATTTTTGTTGGATATAAAATCATGTAAATAAGTTGTAAAATAAAGTGGGTATTTATTTCGATTAATCGAAAACCGATCGAATTAACCGAAATAATTTCAATTTGGTTAATTTACCTCTTATACTATTCGGTTAAAGGGAAAAAAAATTGATTAATTCGGTTAATTGTAATTTGGTTCAATTATTAACCGAACTGACCGTTTCAACATCCGTACTTATGTATTTTAACTTTTCTCTCATGTCAAGTATGAGCAAAAAAGTGTGGAATATATATAATACAATTGATGAAGTTGAATTAAAACCAACTTTTGGAAACATTGCAATCAATCCAAGCACACAAATATTAAACAACCAAATACAAATACAAGCCATGAACTGTATATAGGTCAATTACAATGACAAACTTTGAATTTTGTCCCATTTTAAAAAATCACAACATTTTTAAATCTTAAGGGCAAAGGAAAGACCTTGTTTTTTAAGTTGATCCAAGTTCTCAACTTGAGGTTGGAGTCTAGAAACTTTTGCAATAGCCTTGTTTTCTTCAAGAGTCCCACCTTCTAGGAAAGCTCCTACAACCTTTCCATCTTTGATCCAAAAAGACCCAAACTTAGGTTTTGGTAATAATGGATTGTTGTCTCCAAAGAACACAGTTTCACCAACATTGTCTCCATAAAACTGCCATGAAAGGTCAAAGGATCGAGAATAAAAGTATGGAAGATAATCATATTCTTCGAGTTTTTTACCTGTTTCACTTGCTTTGATAGCTTTCACAGCCTGCTCAGCTGATTTTCTGGCATGGTCAACATGTTCAACTCTCCTCATTTCATTGTATAGTTTCATTGGGAAAGTTGCCAAATCTCCTACAGCATATACATCAGACAAGCTTGTCTTGAAAAATCCATCAGTTTTAATCCCATTTTTGTCTTCTTCAAGCTGTCCTTTGAATAATGTTGTTAAAGGCCTTGCTCCAACACCTACAACAACAATGTCAGCTTCAAAAACCCTTCCATCTTTGAGTTTCACTTCCTTAACTTCTCCATTTGGATTAGCATTGAATCCAACTGCCACTGTTCCTTTCACAATTTTGATCCCTTTGTTTTCATAATAACTTTCATAGAATGCAGCTATTGTTGGGGTGAAAAGCCTAGGCATGCACCAAGGCTCAGGATAAACCATTGTGACATTAAAATTGTTGATTCTCATAGCTGCTGCAACTTCAAGACCAATATATCCTCCTCCAATAATCACAGCTTTTCCATTCTTTTTTGTTTGAATCGATTCGACAAGTTTATCGGCATCAGCAAGTTCTCTCAGGTAAAAGATGTTCTTGGCATTAGCTCCTTCTACTTTGAAATCTGTCAATCTTATTACTGTTGAACCAGTTGCAATTATCAAAATCTGATACTTAAAAGTTTCTCCTGCAGAACTTATGAGAGTTTTCAAACCAAGATTTACTTTCACTATTTCAGTACCAAGGATCAATTGGATTCCTTTTTCTTTATACCAATCAGGAAGTAATCTTTCTCCTCCACTTCCAACACAGACATAGAATTCAGGCAGTCTTGCTGCAGCTCCCTTCGGATTTGGATTCGGATTCGGATTCAGATATCCTTTGCTCAAAGCAGGACGTTCATAAGGAGCTACAGTTTCTTTCGAAATAATGGCTAACTCGCCCGGATTAAGGCCTTGCCTATCAAACTCCCTAGCTGCATATCCTGCTGCAACTCCACCACCAACAATTATGTACTTGAAATACTTTACTAAGCCAAGAAAAGTTTTACCTTTCCTGAGAAATGCCTTGATTTCTACAACTTTTTCCTCGACAGGCTTTCGTAGGAATGCCTGCGAAAGAAATTTCTTTTTTGCAGCCTTTTGTTCAATGATTTCAGTTTCAGTTTTGATCCTTTGAACATCCTCTAACCAGTTTTGAACTTCTTCTGTTTGCATTGTTCCAGCTTGAGACTCTGCACTTATTCTTAGTTCAATATCTTCTTTAAGACTATTCAACTCTTTGGACAGTTTTTTCAGAATCTTCATATTTTCATCAAAATTTCTTTTGAAGTTCAAACATCTTTCAATGGGGGCAAATAAAATCTTTGCAGTTCCAAAAACTAGGTTGAACGAAGCCATAGGCGTGTATCTGATGAACACCTGAATCGACTAGAAAGCAAATAGTAGTAGCTCAGAAAGTAGCTTTTCAAAACTAAACAGACTAAAAATGTACTGAAATTAACTAACTCTTAATCTTTAGTTGGTTTTTCTTGATATTCAAAGTTTATGAACATGATTGTAAGTTGCACAGATATAGAAAATAAGATTTAAAAGATTTTGACAATGGAAGGGACAAGAGTTACATCCATATTTGTCTGTATAGATCATGATCTATGTTATTCGGACTCGGATAAATTTTGGACACGAGTATGTTTGATTTATTTTAATTTTTTTCATGTATTTGGAGATTTTTTGGAGATTATATCCCCGTACCCATGTCCGGAGCGTCGGACATGGGGGTTGGACACGGTACTTCAAGAAAAATGAAGAGCCGGAACAACATAGCCTATGATTCTGCATATTATATATATATATATATATATATATATGCATTTAAAACATTCAATTGTTAATCAGCAAAACTTACTAAACATCAATATATTATAGGTTAATAAACAAGTGCTGCAGGCAAACTTAAAAGAAAGGTTTTCAGAAAATTAGCCTGGAAATAAAAACTGCTGAAAAGAAAAAGCAATCCTTACTAGTAGCTCTAGTTTTAGTTAACTGCTGTGGCATTCTAATCGTATTTCATTCCATATGTAACATATCTTTGAATCAAATCTATTGCAAATTCAATGTCATTTTATTCCAAAAGAGGACAACCAAGTTTGTTCTCGTCGATGTTATCCGAACTCTTCATTTTCTCTAAAGTTTTCGTGTCTGACACATATTCTGACATGGGTATGATCCTCCAAAATATGGAAAAACTTAAAAAAAAGTTAAACATACCCGTGTCGGACACATACCCGTATCCGACACTCACCTCCGAATCTAGGTAATAAAGGTTCTCATGAAATAGGGAAGTCCTACTCTCCAGCACACAATTATCAGTATCTTCACTGCTGCTACTAAAAGTGGTTGTATTATAGTATGTTATGTAATATCAAAACTCCTAAAAATTCAAAAAAAAGAAGTTAACAAAAACATAGAACACATAGAGTAGAACTGATCTAGAAGATATAAAAAAACCCAACCTAAATAAGTGCAAAGATGAGCAATTTGGACTTGGATAAATATATAAACCTGTTTTCAAGCAAAATTTAGAAGAAGGGTAATTACCTGTTACTTTTGGCTAATGCTCCAAATTGTTTGTAGAGAAAAACACCAGAAAAAAAAAAAAAAAGCCAAGAAGATAAACAAACTACAATTGTGAACGAGAGCAGAAGTGAAAAGATATATGAAGATTCCTACTAAAAGCTTTGCTTCTTTTGCAAGAAAAGCGAAGAATGTAGCAAATTAAAAATCATCGAGGAAAGGTATCAGATGCAAGATGAATGGAAAAAGGAAAGCATTGCAATTAGAAAACCAAAAGGATTAATGAGGTTGGAAACTGTTAGTTGTTAACCACCATGCTTCTTAACACAAGTGAAATTCTAACCTATGTTATTCGGACTCAAGTGTGAGTGTCAGACAAGGGTATGTGTTTGATCGGGTATGTTCAATTTTTTTCAAAATTTTTATGTATTTGGAGGATTCTTGGAGAATCATATTCCCATACCCATGTCCGGATATACGCCGGACACGAGTGTCGGACACGGGTACTTCAAGAAAAATAAAGAGTAAAAGCAATATAGCTTGTAAGTTGTAACATATTGGTTCATACAATTTTACTCTATTTGTTTATGAAGCCATTCTTAAGAAATGGCATACAGCAGGTCTGGAGTTCGAATCTCAATATCTGCAACTTTTGTAAAAAAAAAAAAAAAAAATACTTGTCAGATATATGAGTAGAAGTATTGATATCCAACAATCTAACAGAAATAGATTATGCTTTTAAGTTTTATAAAGAACACAGAACAAAGGGTATGATGAATCAGGCATTACGTTAGCATCATCCAACATCAAAATAATAAATGAAGGATGATTTTACAATCAAAATTAAGCATCACATCTAGGGATGATAATGGATAATAAAAAATCTGATATTCAATATTATTCTATTGGTTTTTTACGGATTCGAATATTGTAGATTCATATAATTTTAGGATTATGATATTATATTTACTATCCGAGCGAATTAGGATATGAACTTTTGGATATTCGTTATTCGAATATATTTTGGTTTCGATACTGATTATCGGATATCCGAATCCGCTTTATTTATACAGATAACGGCTACGGATATCCGAATCCAATACCCGGTTACATATTTAATTCCTATTTAATTTTATATTTTTATCTTTAAAAAATTAATGTATCAGGTTTAGATAGTAATAACAAGCGGATAATAAACTGATTTGGATATCGAATAAATTAAAGGGATTTGGATTCGAATATTTCAAAAATTACATATTTAGTCCAAAAGTTCTTAGAAGTGAAATACCTGGGATCTTTGGTAATCCAACTTTAAGGCATGTTTTAAAATGGTTGAAAGTGAAACTTTGAAGGAGAGAGCTTGTATTATCCCATTTGGGAAAAGGATCCTTTCCAATACTCAAAACTAGCGGAAATTTCCGCTGGTTCTATTTATAAGACAATCATCTTTTATGTATTTCTTATCAAATTTACTTCACAAACAAAAGTCCATAATTAGAATCATGTTTTATGTTTCCAATACCAAGAAAGAAGCATCAGTGCCATGCACTTTGCTAACATAATCCAGAAAAAGAAGCTTAATTAACTCAGACATTGATTTATAATTATGTGTGTCAAAAGTCTCGCATTGACTATCTCTTGTACTCGAATATGACTTATATATTTTATTAGACTCTTCACCTTACAAGCTAGCTTTTGAGGTTGTGTTTGAGTTTCTTTAGTTTGATATCAGAGCTAAGTTCCTTGTCCGTTCCGTTGAGTTGCTTATTCTACTTCTGCGAGTGTGACTTATATACCCTATTAGACTCATGACTTTACAAGCTTGCTGTTGAAATTGGGTTTGAGTTTCTTTTAACTATCTATATTTGAGAATGTAATAGTAGTTGAGGGAAAAAAAGGAATCCGGAAAAGTTGCTTTAATCTGTATTACTCCGACTCTTCATTTTTCTTGAAGTACCGTATCTGACACTCATATCCAATATATATAAGGATATGACCCTCTAAAGATCCTCCAAATACATGAAAAAACAATTAGAAAAAATTGAACACACCCGTACTCGACACTTACACCCGAGTCCGAGTAACATACGCTTTAATATATCCTTTCTGATTAAACCTTGAACTTCATGTCATAATTCCAATTATCTGATTATAAACCTTGCTAGGAAAACACTGTTTTTTTTTATGCCTCCACTTGAACAAAGGCATTAGTACATTCACAAACATTGTCATTCTTGACGAGAGTTCATACTGAATAAAAGATGCCTTATAATTAAACAAACATGTCAGAAACAAGAAAAAATTCACACAAAATGATCAATGAAACATCGATCATACTTGATATTTTCCTTCTAATTAGGATTCTTCCAAGAACTGATCCCCAGGAACTTTTAAACCATCCTCTACAAATGGCTGCGGATGAATTCCTTCATCGAAAAGACTTGACTCTTTATCTTCTGGTTTCTCAGAAGCCTTGACACTGTTTTGAGGCTTCATCTCGACAGCCTGCTTTCTTATCGCTGCTTCCTCGCGCAGAAAATCAACTTCTTTCTCCAGTTTCCTTACTGTGGCCTGCAATGTCTTCAAATCTTCTTTCTGTTCCTTGGATTTGTTCCAACTTTTTAACTTCTCGTCATCACTTAACGACTTTGAGACAATTTTATAAGTTGGATATAAACCTGCAAACATAGTAGAAATGCTAAAATACCCATTGTACAAGATTAGGAGCAAAACTGTATCATAGCTGCTAGTAAGAAGCATGAAATAAAGTGAAGCACATTATCTGGTTATCTATGGCAAAAAAAAGATAGATTGGCCAACAAGGGGTTGGCTCAATTGGTGAGCTCGCTTCTCCTCGGTATGAAATGCCTGGATTTGAGTCTTGCTGGTGGCCCCTCGTGTTGGTGCTAATCTTTATGTTGCTCCGACTCTTTTGAAGTACCCGTGTCCGGCACATATCCGGACATGGATATGAATGAGGATATGATCCCCAGAGACCCTCCAAATACATGGAAAAACTTAGAATAAATCAAACATACTCGTGTCGGACAGATATCCGTGTCCGACACTCACACTCGAGTCCGAGTATCATAGGCTAATCTCGAGTATCATAGGCTAAAATTAAAATAATAATTTTTTATTGGATACAAACGCCATGTCATCAAATTTTTTTTTTTTTATAGAAGACTCCAATTTTTTTTTTTTTTTTTATATTGAAGATGGGTGGAGTTGCATAGACTCGAACCCAAACCTACATGCTAATGATGTTGAAAATCATGATTCTTAAATTTGTGATAATAAAAATTTAAAAGTTAAAAACACAATATCAAAGAACAATTGTTACACAGAACAAACAATCAATACAATCAATTGCATGCTTCTTCCACATTCAATGGTGTTAACAACTCTCCCACTGATTCACATTCAAACCATATTTGAAGCACCCATTACCATATTCAGTATTCACTCATCCAAACGTATGCATTCATCAGTGCTTCTAACATCTCATTTCCCTGCTTGCTTTAAGTCCATCGATTCAAATCACCAACAATGCTCTAGCATTGAATGCAGAAGTTCTAAAGCATCAAATGGTTTAAGTAGAAGGAAGTTGAACAACTGCAGTGGCCTGTTTTTGCACCAGAAAGAAGATAATGGAAGGGGAATCTTTGTGGCATTCACCTCCTAAGTGAATCGTTTATACAACATAGAGAAACACCGGTGTCCTCGCAAGGAGAAACCTTTTCCTAACCAGCTATGTTACTTGGACTCGGGTGTGAGTGTCGAATACGGGTATATATCCGACACGGGTATATTCAGTTTTTCTAAGTTTCTCCATGTATTTGGAGGATCTTTGAAGGGTCATATCCCAATACCCATGTCCGACTATGCGTCGAACACGGGTACTTCTAAAAAAATGAAGAGTCGGAGCAACATAACTAACCAGAGCCCTTCTCAGCCTAAAGCAGAAAATTCCAACTATAAAGAGCCTAAAATCTTCCTGACTCAACATGGTATCTGAAGTAATTAAATAAGATGAAAATGATAACACAATCACAAGTCTATGACATAAGATTTTCGATATCGTTAGTATGTAACATATACATAAGGTTACTTAACAAAAACAAGGCAATAAAGCCCCTTCTCTTACCAAACATACCAAAAAGCATGTAATCAGATGGTTACAAGACATATCCACAAAAGCATTGGACATTAGACTATGAGAGATGCATTCTACTTTATACAGTATAAAACATCTGGAAAAAGTTGACTAGAGACAGAGATCCTTGGTTTGACACTTTGCCATGATGTTAATCAGCCTGCAAAAGAAATATTTAACAGTTTCAGACAGAAATTAACAAGAATTTCACAAATATAAAAGACTATAAGCAGGAGCAAAATGCATATAACAACCATTGGCAGAACTATTAGTTCATTATAACACGCTAATCTAGTGGCAGGATTAATTGGTAGCTTACGACAAGTTATGATGCATTATAAGATGTAATGAGCATTACCCTATGCGGATTAACCGGTAGCTTCTTTGAATCCCACCCCAAATTCTACATAAGCTAGTAATAATCATCTTAAGACTATAAGCAAGAGCAAAATGCATATAACAACCATTGGCATGAGTATTAGTTCACTATAACGCGCTAATCTAATGGCAGGATCAATTGGTAGCTTACGACAAGTTATGATGCATTATTAGATGTAATGAGCATTACCCTATGCGGATTAATCGGTAGCTTATTTGAATCCCACCCCAAATTCTACATAAGCTAGTACTAATCATCTTAAGACTATAAGCAATAGCAAAATGCATATAACGACCATTGGCATGAGTATTAGTTCACTATAACTCGCTAATCTAGTGGCAGGAATAATTGGTAGCTTACGACAAGTTATGATGCATTATAACATGTAATGAAGCATTACCCTATGTGGATTAATCGGTAGCTTATTTGAATCCCACCCCAAATTCTACATAAGCTAGTAATAATCATCTTAAGACTATAAGCAAGAGCAAAATGCATATAACAACCATTGGCATGAGTATTAGTCCACTATAACGCGCTAATCTAGTGGCAGGATTAATTGGCAGCTACATAAGCTAGTACTAATCATCTTAAGACTATAAGCAAAGAGCAAAATGCATATAACAACCATTGGCATGAGTATTAGTTCACTATAACGCGCAAATCTAGTGGCAGGAATAATTGGAAGCTTACGACAAGTTATGATGCATTATTAAATGTAATGAGCATTACCCTATGCGGATTAATCGGTAGCTTATTTGAATCCTACCCCAAATTCTACATAAGCTAGTACTAATCATCTTAAGACTATAAATAAGAGCAAAATGCATCTAACAACCATTGGCATGAGTATTAGTTCACCATAACTCGCTAATCTAGTGGCAGGAACAGGAATAATTGGTAGCTTACGACAAGTTATGATGCATTATAAGACGTAATGAGCATTATCCTATGTGGATTAATCGGAAGTTTATTTGAATCCCACCCAAAATTCTACATAAGCTAGTACTAATCATCTTACAACATAAAGTAAAAAAATCATCCTTATGGCCAAAGACAATATCAAGTTCAAAAGTTTACCATTGTCTAGAGAAGCAAGTTCATAAAGACAGCCCAGCAAATAGCAACTCCAACTCCTCTTCTTGTGAAGCAGTTCTCTAGCACAAACAAAAACGCAATAAGCATCAAATCCCTATATTCCTACGACTCTTCATTTTCCTTGAAATACTCGTATCCGACACCATGTCCGACACATATTCGGACAAGGGTATAGGGATATGATCCTCCAAATATATGGAAAAACTTACAAAAAAATTAAGCATACCCATATCCGACACTCACCCCGAGTCCGAGTAACAGTCAAATCCCTCTCTTTTACTAAACTCTCATGCAAATTCCCAAGTCAACTTTATTTATTAAGCATCGATACTAAAATCAATCAAGCCAGCATATCTTGATTACCTGAATGGACAAAAGTTGAAGAACTTTATTAAGAACCCGCAAGCGATGAGTAACATAAGAACTAGTCGCAGGAAGCCGGTTCATTCTTTTCATTTCTTCATGAACAGCCGCGGTCTTCTCTTCGTACCCCATTTGCTTGCATTGAACTCTGGGATTAGTGCCCCCACTTTCCTCCATAGTTTGTTCAATAACACCACCATTTCCCTTAAATTGTTCGAAACTTCCCATGATGTACAATAACTAAACAAACCAACAAGCATAAAAAAAAAAAAAAAATCAAATTCGGGTTAAAAGTTATAACAAAAACTTCCAATTTTCTTAAAAATTCAAGGAAATTATTGAAAAAAAAATTAATTTATGTGAATTATATTGCTAAATATTCTTCTGGGTCATTCTTATTATAATAATTGAATTTAAAAAAAAAAAAAAAAGAAAGAAAGAAAAGCGAACCAATTAAAAAAAAAAATTAAAGTACCCAATTACATAGATTTGGAATTATGGTTTCTCCTTTAATATTAAAAATAATAAATGCAAATTTTCTGGGAAAATATAACTCCAAATTCATGTCTAATACTTAATAATTAGTCCTAAATGGGATGCATAATTTAATTCTTTTTTTTTTCATTTTATTATCCAAATAGAGTTGAAATTACATCAAACATGAAAAAAATGAAACTTTGAAGAAAAAAAAAATAGAGAAAGAAAGGGAGACTTACAGAGATGATCTCAAAGGAGGCAGCCTTGGGGAGGGAGAGAAAGTAATTCCGTGAAATAGCGTACGCTTACTAGACAAAACGCAGCGCTTTGTGGAATTATAAGCCTAATTATTATCCCATATAATTAGGGATGGCAATCGAGCGGGACGGATATTGCTCCACCTCTATTTCATTCTTGCATGAATGTTGGAAATATTTATATTCATGGATATCGGTTACATCCATAACCGCTCCACGGTGCTTCACTCCGCTACACTCCAATTTATATTAATTATTTTTAACTTAATATTATAAAAAATTATATTATAATTTATTCATGAACATAATTTTAGTATATAAAAATCTTTAATATAATATATATAATACATATATACTAAAAGTATAGATATAAAATATTAGTATATATATGATTTTAGTATATATATAATATATATTAAAAATATAAGAAAAAATATAAAATATTTTAAAGGATAAAATAGTAATTTTAAAAGTCGGGGTCGGGCGGAGTGGAGCAAGCATTTATCAAAACCGCTCCGCTCCACCCCGCTCCAAAAAAAACCTCTCCATTCGTAGCGGATCTGTACTAAATCCATCGGTCGGATATAGTTTTGTCATTCCTACATATAATTCCATAAAGATAATTTAGGAGAAAAAAATAATAGAGATGTTTATGGGTCAGATCCTATTGATATCTTAAGCTATTTGTTTAAGGTTGGATTCGTGTTACCTAATAAAGCATATTTGAGTCCATTTAATTTAAATTATTATTAAAATATTAAAAATATCTATAGATATATTTATAATTAAAAATAAAATAAAATATTTTATAATAAAATATATTTACGAGTTGAACTGGATCCGATGAACTTGAAAGTTCTTACTTTCAACTTAATTTAACTCGAGTTCGAGTTTGATCTATAGAATAGTCTAATAAGCAAGTAATATATAATTTAATTTTAAGTTATTCATTGGATGTTAAAAAACCAACCAATTGCAAAATCTATATAAGGTTATTTGATGGGATAATGTCGTGAATAGCCTTTGAAATTTATTAAATTTGTCAATTTAGTACATGTACTTTAAAAATGTTCAATTTGATACTTATATTATCAAACCGTGTATCAATGTGGTACTTTGACTTAACACCGTTAAATATAGATGATGATGTGGCATTGACCAATCAGGTGATGACACGTGACAGCACCTGATTTTTTAGAAATTAATATTTGAATTTTTGTGAAAAAAAAAATTAAAAATAAAAGAATATATATTTTAAAAATAAAAAAAATTATTTTAAAAATTAATATCTAATTTTTAAAAAAACTTAAACAATTATATTAAAATAATAATAAATTTTAAAATTATATTTTTTTTAAATTAAATTCTATTTTTTAAATTGAAAATTTTAAAAAATAACAAAATTAAATATTTAACTAAAATTGTTTTTAAAATATAAAATATTTTAAAATTAAATATTAAATCATTTATAATATCTAAATTTTTTTTAAAAATTTTTTTTAAAAAAAAAGTTATTTTTGAAAATTACAAAAATTAAATTATGAAATTATTTTAATTCTTTTAAAAAAATAATTATTAAAAAATTACAAAAATTTAATATGAAATTTAATTTTTTTTTTAATTTTTAAAAAATTTTAAAGTTTTTAATTTTTAAATTTAAATTTTTTAAATTTTAAATTTTTTTAAAATTTTTTTAAATTTTTTTAAGTTAATACACGTGGCATCATTATATGATGCCATGTGTTATCGTTATATTTTTAAAATAATATTATTTTTATTTTTAAAATTAAAATAATAATTTTTTATTGGATACAAACGCCATGTCATCAAATTTTAACGGTGTTACTGACAAGTACTACAATAGCACACGAAATATAAACTTTAAGTACCAAAATAGATATTTCTATAATACAGATACTATATTGATAAATTTAATAAACTTCAGGGACCAATATTATCCCTTATTTGATTGAGTTTTCCTATTGATATTATTGAGATTTTATAGTAATTTTATTTTAATATTTGAGAAAAAAAGAAAGAAAGCCGGTGCAGTTTATATTTTATGTCAAATGGAAAGAGAACTTCACAAATATAAGCAATCATCTTAACTAAAACAGTATAAGAGTTGAGTTATTTATATGGTTCAACGAATTTGGTTTGAATTAGATTAGATTTAAAAATATTTTAAATTCGGATTAGGGTTATTATTATCTAATAAATAATAAATTATTTTTATTTAAATTTAATAATATTAATACAATAATAATTTAATATATTTTAAATAATAAAATAATTTTTTCGAGTTTGTTGAACCAAGTTTTGGATAAATAAATTCTTTTATTATTTGAATCTAACTCTGACTCAATTCGGTTCATGAACAATTTAAATAAAATTATGTTGCAAAAAGAATGAAAATATTATTAATGTAATTAACAACGAAAGAAAGGTATTTTCCATATCGTTTTTGTTGACAAAAAAAAAAAAAAAAAAAGAAAAGAGAATGCATAATTTAATGATTAAGACAACTCAATTGAATAGTTTAAAAGGCAAAATTATAAAAAAAAAATAAAATAAAATAAAATGTGGATATCACATGGCCACCTCAAATTTTCTTGTCATTCCACTTTGTATATTGAAGTGGATGAATAGATTCTCATTTCCTAACATTCAACTTAATATTCATTTGTTAACACAATAAAAATATTTTTATCGTGTTGGAGTGTCGTTTTGATATTAAATTCATATTGAATTCAGTATAAATTGAATATTAAAACGATACTTCAATATGATAAAAAAAAAAAACTTTCAAATAAGCTATCAAACGAACTTTTAATTTAGCAAAATAAAAAACAATATTAACCAAAGAAATTTATGACACTTTCATAATTAGAGAAACACCAAAATGTACCAACTTCATAAAATCAAGTAATTTTCCAAAACTACTTATAATCTAACAATTAAACCTAACCTAAAGTTCTATATGCTAGTGTATTAATTTTTTTAGTATTTAAATATAATATTGAAATCAATTAAAATTATTAATATATAAAGCATACAAGACAATCTTAAAACAACCAACAAATTGATCTTTTATTTAATCAATTTGATTCTACTATATGTTTTTTCCATAAATTGACTATAATTCATTTGTTTTTGTTTGGATCTAATTTAAATTTTTTTTTTTCCTTTATAAAAAAAAAGTACGATTAATCAGTGCACACAAATTAAAGATTATTTAATTATTATTGAATTTTTCTAACACGTGCCTTAAAGACATTTTTAAGATTACTATATATAATAATATCTTCATCTAATGCATTAAAAATGATGAATAAATTTATCAATTTTTGTATTTAATACAATATTATTATTATAAATAGTATATCAACTAACATTAAAGATTGCTCTAAGGACACTCGTTAATAAAACCCATTATTATTTTAGAAAAAATATATATTTAATACATTACTTTTATTAAATTAAAAAAAAATCATTAATTATATTTTTTATTTAAATATCACTTTAACTATTGTCATTTAACCTTTTTTTTTAAATGTTTTTATTAAAGCAAATGCCACGTGTTTCCACATAATCCTATCATGGATTCCGCAAAAGACAGAACTCAGCCACCATTACCGCAGATGATTAAAACCTTTCATACGTGCGAGGTAACCGTAAAGGTAAAACTCCGCCAACCAACAACTCTTCACAAGCGTGTGAAAAACAAAGAGAAAATTTAGGGGCCGTAAAATCGAAATCGAAACCGAAAAATATTAAATAATAAAAAAATAAAAAGTCAAAGGAGCGAAGACTCGTTTTTCTTTTTGTTGCATTTTATTTCTCTCTCTCTCTCTCTTTTTTATTTTTTTTTTCTCTTTTTTTTTTCTTCTTTCAAATCGCATAAAAATCCGAGAGAGAAAGAAAATCAGAAGGAGAGAGAGAGGGAAAGAAGAGAGAAAGAGAGGCGAAAAGACCGAATCGACCTTAGCTTTCTTTCGAAATCACCCTTTCTTCTTCTTCTTCGTAATCGTAATCGTAATCGTCATCATCTACGTCTCTCTCTCGCCGTAGATTTTTCTTTTCATTTCTCAAAACATGAACGAGAAGGCCAACGTTACCAAGGAGCTCAATGCGAAACACCGAAAGGTGATCCTAAATTTACCCTTTTTGACCTTCTTGTTTTTATCTTAATTCCGATTTTTATCCCATTTTCATGGTTTCTTTGTGTTTTTAACTTTATATTGATTTGATCTGTGTTTGTTATATCAATTTTTGTTGCTTTTCACCTGATTTTTTTTTTAATTCCTCTTAATTTGTTGGTTATTTGATTTAATTTAACTTTTTAAGGGATTTGATTGAATCGAATGTCGAATATCGAATATGAGCTGATTTAATGAAAATTATTATCAGATCAAGATCGGTTTAGATAGATCAAGTTGGTAAATTCATTGAGATTAATCGAATTTCCTCAACCAAAAATTGCATTTTAAATAGCATCATATATATATATATATATATATTTCTATTTTGGGAGATCTAAACTTGGTTTTCCTCGATCAATTTTGTTTAAAAGTATGGATTTTTTTTTGCCTAATTATGCCTTTCCTTTTTAATATGTTTATCAAGTTTGCGGATTATGATTGATTTTTTCATATATGTAAAACTTTTGAAAGGTTGATTTTTGGACCGTAGGAACAAATACAATTTTACGCAATCTTCTTGTGTGGCATCAAGGCCTATGAATTAGGTCGTGGAGGGTGTTAAATTCCTCCATTTCTTTGTATATGTATATTTTCTCCCGAATTTTTCAGTTTTTGTATATATATATATATATATGTTACCCTATATGATATGATAAACTCATTTAATCAATGATTTTGGTTATTGCATATTTGATGATCGGCCAGTCTCTTATCTATCTGGATTAAAGTTCATATCTTTTAACCTCATATGCAGATTCTCGAAGGTCTTCTTAAATTTCCGGAGAATAGGGAATGTGCTGACTGCAAATCCAAGTATGTAACAAGAAAATCAAGCAAGTTGATGTGGATATCATAATAGCAAATAAGGGAGTACCTAAAATAGAAATTATCTTAATAAAATGGATTTTTTTTTTTATAGATTTTGTCATGAGTCAGCGTGATATAATTCATTCTTGTCATAGGTGCTAATATTTGCCTCATTTCTATGCAGAGGTCCAAGGTGGGCTAGTGTGAATTTAGGTATCTTTATATGCATGCAATGTTCTGGGATCCACAGAAGTCTTGGGGTACACATATCAAAGGTATTTTTTTTTTTTTTTAAATCTCTGGAATGCACACAGCACACTTCATCTCTTCCTGATTCGGAAAGTTCATTGAATTGCTGACACTGTCTCAACTCCTGTACTTCCTTGATTCACAACATTTTGGTTTGTAACAAGTGATTGGATTGGTGCCCTTACATTCTTGGAAACAAAACTTGGTGCCCGAGGAAATGGTCTTGACATATTTTCTTGACATATTTTTTATGATAATGTCTAAGACTTTAAAGGATTAGAGAGGTTAGGAATTTACTGGTTGAAGTAACAAGCTGTTTGGTGTCGTAACAGATGAAGCTTATTTTTCCCTAGTGCATGTGTGCATCTTACTGCCTCTTGCTGCAGGTTCGATCTGCTACCCTGGACACATGGCTCCCTGAGCAGGTTGCTTTTATTCAATGTAAGTTTTTTTGTTAGGTCATGAATTTATATTATTCTGATTGATATTGGTTTTATGTTAAGATGGAGTAGAGCCTACTAATATGACAATGGCTTGTGTTATTATACAGCAATGGGAAATGAGAAGGCAAACAGTTACTGGGAAGCTGAGTTGCCCCCAAATTACGATAGAGTTGGAATTGAGAACTTCATCCGTGCAAAGTATGTGTAATAGAGTTTTAAGTGATACCCAATGTTTTTCATCTTTTTTTTTTTTTTGGTAGTATTTAGTTTTAGTGCAGAGCTTTTTGTATTATTCCAATTTTTGTTGTATATTCTTATAGGTATGAGGATAAGAGATGGGTTCCTAGAGATGGAAAATCCAAATCACCACCTAGAGGGTTGGATGAAAGGGCTCCTTCACATTGGCAGAGACCTACGGAAAAAAGTGGTCATGGGCACGTTAGTAATTCTGAGAATGCATTTGAGGAAAGGAGGAACATTCAAGCGTCTAGCACAAAAGAAAATCTTCCTGCAACAATAGTTAGTCTTCCTCTTCCTCCTAGGGGACCTGATCAGGTATTATGTTCTTTTGCTGGTTATGTGCTTTTCTTTCTAACTCTTCTAGAAAACCACAGTCATTCATTTTTCTTCTTAATGTATTTTATATGAATAACCTGAGAGCTGTTAGCGTTAGAGTGAAAAAGTATGAGAAAAATGCCAGAAGAAAAGATGGCTTGTCACTTGCTAAAGTTGCAAATAAATAGTATTTATTTAGAACTAAGGTCTTGAAATTGTTTTGTGCATTGTTCAACTTGCTTTCTTGCTTCTCCTTGTATCGTATTTCTTTCTAGTAATTTACTCTCTTACTTAAATTTTCTCAAAAAAATTTACTTTCATAATGTTGTGCTGATCTAACAGGTTACACCCGTCCGGAAGCCTGAATCGGTTGTTCAGAAAACAGAACCAGTTGTGGCACCAGCTGAGGCAACAAAGCCGTCTGTAGCAACTCCTCCCACTGTCACGCCCCCTAAATTCAATTATGCTACAGACCTTTTCGACATGCTGTCCATGGATGATGGTCCAAGTGAAAATGGTTCTGGGGCAGCTTCTACTGATGATAATAATTGGGCAGGTTTCCAGTGTATGTCCTAAAATTTCCCCGTATTTTTTGTTAATCGGCATCATCTTGCATTTTATGTTTTATTATCTTGTTAACATGCTTTCTACCAAGTGCCAACCACCTGGGTATTGAGAGTTATGGTGGTAGCATTTTATTATTGCCGTTGATTTTGAGACATGATAATTTGCAGCTGCTGGAGAAGCTTCCACAACTGACAAAACTGATCCACCAAAAGCTGCTGAGAAGAATACCCAGTCTGCTACTGGAATTGAGGATTTATTTAATGATTCGCCTCCATTAACAACCAATCAAGTCCCAGAGAAGCCCCAAAAAGACGTGAAAATGGATATTATGAGCCTTTTTGAAAAGGTATATCTTCAACATTGTTTCCTTGTGTCTTAGGTAAAACGAAAACTTATACTTCTTGATCATTTGCTGGTTGGAGCTAATCAGATTATTAACATTTTCGCATGTTTCTTGATGTTTTTTTTTTTCCTTTGGTGGGGTATTATATTGTTTATATCATGGTTTCGATCGATTTCAGTCCAATAGGGTGCCGCCTTTTGCAATGCATCAACAACAACTAGCTTTGCTAGCACAGCAACAGTCCCTTCTCATGGCTGCTGCAGCTCAATCTGCTGTGGGAAATACACAACAGTCTCCATCCAACGGCACAAGCATACCCACTCAACAACAACTAGCTTTGCTAGCACAGCAACAGTCCCTTCTCATGGCTGCTGCCGCTAAATCTGCTGTTGGAAATACTCAACAGTCTCCATCCAACGGCACAAGCATACCGACTCAACAACAGCTAGCTTTGCTAGCACAGCAACAGTCCCTTCTCATGGCTGCTGCCGCTAAATCTGCTGTTGGAAATACTCAACAGTCTCCATCCAACGGCACAAGCATACCCACTCAAGCTTGGCCAAACATCGGCTATCAAATACCTGGAATGATGATGCCAGTTACTGGGCAGGCTGATCTGCAGAAACTTATGCAGGTAGACTCCATAGTATAGTTGCAATATTTTCTTTAAAGAAATATATCTAGCTAGTTTCTCATTTTTGCATTTCTTTTTCCGCTGCATTGGGCAATGCAAATGGGACAGACACAACAAGTGGGAAACTCTGTTGCTTATCCATCATCCAGGTACATATTTAATCTCTTTATTCTTGGTTTTGTCGAAGCTCATTTCTGTTTCTTTCGACGCGCGTTTCTCCTGTAATACTGTCTACTTTGCCATGAGTTTTGGGTTGGTTATGCAATACACTTAATCTCCATGTGGTTTTAAATGCACTATTAAGTTTCTAATTGTATTCGGATAAATAATAACTATTTGATAGATTTCAAATTTCACCCATAAGTTGCTCCATGCTCTTAACCTATGTTGCTCCGACTCTTCATTTTTCTTGAAGTACCCGTATCCGACGTATATCTGGACATGAGTATGGGGATATGACCCTCCAAAGATCCTCCAAATACATGGAAAAACTTAGAAAAAATTGAACATACCCGTGTCAGATAGATACCCGTATCCGACACTCACACTCGAGTCCAAGTAACATAGCTCCTAACTTTTGCTGTGTCTTTTCTTGCAGCTTTTATGCATTGGGGCAAGTTACCCCAGCAAATGGTGTCGCGAATACCGGAGCAAGCAAGCCTCAATCATCTTCCCCAATTCCGTCGGCGAATTCTTCACAAGCAGGAAAGGATTATGATTTTTCTTCATTGACACAAGGGATGTTCACAAAACACTGAGTTGGGTCAAGGGGTGATGATTGCTGGCTTTGTCATACTATATACCAAAAATAGTTATTTTACAGGAAATTTAGGGCTTTGGAAAGGGTTTTTTTTTCACCTCTATCAGGGGATTGTAAACTATTTGTAGATGCAGCAGTTTCAGTTTTTTTTTGTTTTCTCCATATTTGGGTGATGGCTTCATTTGTATGAGTAGATGTATGCCAAGCATTTAATAAAGATGAGTTTAGATTGAATTGGATTAATCATTCCTACTCAAAACATGTTTCTTTGAACAACATTTATTTTGCATCTCAAAATATTCACTTTGATTATCTTTTCTACTTTTTAACAGTTTAGGAATAACTTTAATAAGAGTTTGAATCCTCACCCAAATGAAGGAAGGCTTTTGAAAAAGCTTCAACTTCATGATGAAAGTGGAATTTAGTCATGGAAATTTTAAATCAAAGTGGTTAATCTAAAATGTGGATTGAAAGATTGGATTTTTTTTTTCTCATTTTGGATTAAGATGTGTTCAATGCTTAAATCTAGTGAACGTCTGTTATCAAACTCACGATATTGAGAATTAGAACTATTCATGGATTATAAAAATTTGCTTAATCAAGCGTCTGGAAATTGTTTTAATGTTTAAAATATATTTTGTATTAATTTTATATATTTTAATAATTAAATTTAAATAAAAATTATTATTTATTAATTAAATAATAATTCGGATCGAATGAATAGTCCGACTCTTAGATAAATCTATCGAGAATTCATTAATATTAATTCAATTAACATTAGAATTGTGAAATCTTAAATTTATCAAATCAATGTAAAAGAATATGTTCTTAAAACCGTTCAAAAAAATTAAGATCAAGTATTATATATATATATATATATAAACATCATGTATGTGAATAAAAACATACATCATCGCGATCAAAAATTCGAATAAGTATTAATTCAATCAAAAGATATAATATTTAGTTACCATCCTTTTGCAATCTAGTTTTCAAAAAAGCATGCATTGCTATGGTTTTTTTTTTTCAAGTATTGAAAATTCAATGGCCAAATCGATCCTTTCAAATCGAACTTTGAGTGGATGATATCCCATTCTTAGCGTAATTAAAACCACAAAAAAAAAAAAAAAATTCCTTTTGCAATCTCTCTTTGGTCTTGTATTTTTCCCCATGTCGACTTTCTTTCATTTTCGTATATGACCTTTTTCAATCGTATACATTTTGTATTCCCAATTTTAGCTCCTACCTTCCAAAAAACTCAAATCAAAATCTAACCAATTGGAAAGTTAAATAACCAAACTATTGCATGGAAGATGATGTCCAATTCAAGCAACTTGTTCATCATACGGATCAAGTTACTCATTCGACAAATTCGATTCGAATTGAATTAAATTTGAAATAAATTTTTTTATAATCCGAATCGATCTTGTTCGGTCTAGATTACTATTTAAATGATAAAATAATTATAATTTATTTATAAAATATTAATATTCTAGATTACTATTTAAATGATAAAACAATTATTTAAATTTAGTTATAAAATATAAAAATAATTTTTTTAATAATTTAAATAGTAAAATAGACTTTTGAACCGAGACAAACTTGCACGAATATTTTTTTTTCTATTCAAATCTAGCCCGACTCATGAACACTTCTACTTGACTCTCTGGGACAAATCTTGACAACTTCCTTTTGTTTTTTGGTTAGACATAATAAAAGGCTAAACTATTTAAAAAAACCTCGAACTATATAATTTTACCCAAATAAGCCCTATACTTTTATTGTACTCAAATAAGTTCTTATCTTTTGATTTGTAACTAAATAAACCCTTATATTAAATAAAAGATTGATTTAAGTTAAAAGTTTGTTTAAGTACAAATTAAAAGTTAAAAGCTTATTTAGATAAAAATTAAAGGTTAAAAACTTATTTGAGTACAAATTAAATGTTAAAGGCTTATTTTAGTGTAATAAAAGTATAAAGACTTACTTAGATAAAGTTATAAAGTTCAAGTTTTTTCTTATAATTATTTTAGCCAAAATAAAACAACAAAGTTTGGAAAATTAACCGTAGAGCTGTTTATATCAGGATATTAGCTTTTAAATATAACCAAAAATGTCTCCTTAGGCCAAAATGAAAATCACATTTAAACTTGCAAAGATTGCAAAATTGGGAACATTAGTTAATTCTGATGTGTTTTGCAAACATCCTTTTTTACTAAGAAAGGGGGGATCCCAAGCAGCAACAACAAGAATGATTTGCACATCAAGTTCATTATGAAATCAAATGATCTGTAGAAGAGAAAGAACATGAAATGTTGGTGTCTATGTTGCTCCGACTCTTCATAGTATCCCAACTTATCCGAACATGGGTATAGAGACATGATCCTCTAAGGACTCTCCAAATACATGAAAATCTTAGAAAAAATTGAACACATCCATGTCGAACACATACCTGTGTCCGATACACCTGAGTCCGAGTAACATAGGTTTCAGTTTACCTTGCCCTATCTATCACAGGGAATAACATTCCTTTACATTGCCATTGTGACAGGGAAAAGCCTATCCAAGAAAGTATATACACCCCCTCCGAGTAGAAGAGCGCCACTGCGAAAGAAAATCGAATTTTAACCATGTGTCAGAAGAGCAAATACTGCAAATCTAAGAGCAATTACGACGAAAAAATACGAGGCAGATGCTTTGCCACATTGATACATGAAGGCCTGATAGAGCAAGCAACATGAGCTATTATAAAAGCTATAGTGAAAGAACATCTTTGAGAGTACCTCACTGGGTTGATCCATGCTGAGAACTTCCTGAATGACAACAGACTCTGCCAGTACATATAGTTGAATTTTTGGTTAATAATAATTTTAAGTACATTAGCTGCGAAAGATGGAGTAAGGTGGCAGCAATCAGTTATGACTTATAACCTATGTTGCTCCGACTCTTCATTTTTCTTAAAGTATTCGTGTCTAACGCATATCCGGATATAGGTATGGGGATATGATCCTCTAAAAACCCTCCAAATACATGGAAATCTTGGAAAAAACTGAAGATAATCGTGTCGGACACATACCCGAATCCGACACTTACACCCGAGTCCGAGTAACATAGCTTATAAAAATGATTTTCTGTAATTCGAGCAAGGGATGTATGTCATCCGTTAACAAAATGGACAACGGGATTCAGTTCTAAACAAACAACTTCGTGCATACCTGCAACGCTCCGGCAAAAGAAGCAGCAAGAAGTATCGGAGCAACATAGCCAGTTGTGTATGTCAATAGTAAGCTGCCTCCGATTATTGGATCCTGTTATACAGTTGTAACACATTACTTATTATAGCCTTAGCTGCGGTAAGTAAATATACATATCGGATTTATGCCAAATAAAGAGAGATTTCATTCTTCTATAGACTTGAAGGCTATGTTATTCGGACTCAAGAGTGAGTGTCGGACAAGGGTATGTGTCCGACACGGGTATGTTCAATTTTTTCCAAGATTTCCATGTACTTGGAGGATCATATCCCCATACCCATGTCCGGATATGGGTCGGACACGGGCCTTTCAAGAAAAATGAAGAGTCGGAGCAACATAGCTTGAAGGTGTATTCACTTTAACAGCTGTGCAGTCTCTTTATCTTGGAGTTTACCTTGGACGTGGCTACGTATCCCAGCAAAGTGGCCAGCACTGGGGTGCTGCAAGGTGAGGCAGCTAATGCAAATGTAAGCCCAGCTAAATATGCTTGCACACCTAAAATATAAAAAAAAAAATTCAAAATTAACACGTTTAAACGTCATGCATATAATTAACTTTTGGGATTTTATTAACAAGTGCCATAAAGGCACTCTTTAAGATTATTATATATAGTAATATCTTCACCCAATGCATTGAAAATGATGAATAAAGTTGTCAACTACTGTAAATACAATGTTATCACTATAAATAGTATATTAACTAATTTTAAAGAGTGCCCTAAGGGCACTCATTAGCAAACCCTAACTTTTGTTAGGTAGGGGAAAATAATCGAGTCAGTTACCTGATGGGAAGTTGGCAGCTGCAGCACGAGGGTCAAAATTATTAAAGAAAGAGGGAAGTTGTAATTCAATGACCTGTAATGGTAGTTCAGAGCAAAAGAAGAATAATTAGAACAGAAGCATCTGAGTACAAGAAACTCTGATACATGATTGAATAAGACACTGCTAATCAGTTAGCAGTTCTAAATAGCATTTGAAGTGTCCGACATTCGGACAAGGGTATGGGGGTATGATCCTCCAAATATATGGAAAAACTTAGAAAAAATTGAGTATACCCGTATCGGACACATACCCGTATGCGACACTCACCCCCGAGTCCGAGTAACATAGTCCTCCCATTCCGACCCCCAAAGAAATAGATGGAAATAGAAAATTTTAAAAAAACACACAGATACAAGCTATGTTGTTTTAACTCTTCATTTTTCTTGAAGTACCCATGTCCGACATCCGTATCCAACGCATATCCGAACATGGGTATGGGGATATAATCCTTCAAGGACCCTCTAAATACATGAAAATCTTGAAAAAAATTGAACATAACTGTGTCCGATACTCAAACCCGAGTCCGAGTAACATAGGACACAAGCACAGATGGCAATATGAGGGACAGGAACATAGAAGCTATCATACACACTGATATAGAATATGAACTTCAGAGGCAGGTTCTCCTTTATAACTTTTTTCAGATCTTTTTTGGTAGAAGATTGAAATAAATAAAGTGTAAGAAATCCTTCCATATAAACAAGAGAAACTATATAATTGATGACAAATATTAAATACTGTTGATGGAACATTTAACCCTAAAAAAATGCATAAATCAAATAACAATAGTAGTAGCTTGATTAAATACCTGAAGTAGATTAAGACCCATAATAACAGCCAAGCCAGAAGCAGCCAATGGCAACCCCTGCCCTATTTGTCCATATGCCTTCCCAGCAAAGGAGGCTCCTACACCCAGGAGCGCTAGTGTAGTCGCTAATCCTAGTGAGAAAGCCATAGAATTCCCAATGACCTGCCCAACAAAGAACCTCAAAGTCATTTGAGAATAAACACTCTTTACATCCATGATTTCATTTGTGTGTCTCATGCATAAGAGAGGGAGGACCCATATATATTTCAATTGGACTTAGCTACATAGACATAGTACACATCTATGTTACTCCGACTCTTCATTTTCCTTGAAGTACCGTGTCCGACACCCATGTCCGACACATATTCAGAAAAGGGTATGGGGGTATGATCCTCCAAATATATGGAAAAACTTAGAAAAAATTGAGCATACCCGTGTCGGACACATACCCGTATCCGACACTCACCCCCGAGTCTGAGTAACATAGGTACACATGCTATACTAACTATTAAGGACAAGTTCAGAAGATACAAATGCTTTGCTAGAATAAGAAACTTCATAAATAGAAAGGTAAAGAAGATATAGATGACCGGGCTATATCAACACTGCTGAGAACTCAACCTGAACCAAGATATGTAACTTTTGGCTTTTAGGTCATCTACAAGCCAAATTTTTTTTGAAAGATTTATTTGTTTCAATTTTCTAATGATGAGAGCTAGCAATTACAATTGATTTATAACAATATCTCCATGCAAGTTTCAATGCTTCAATGAAGAACAAAAGGTTCTTTCAAAAAATCTAATAGAGACAGTAAAGAAGATGAATCACATAGCAAGCTATTACCTCAGTTTTACCCTTGCCAGAGCCAAATGCACCTGGAAGGTTCGAATCACTCGAAAGATCAGCATCAAACATGAGAGGACATGCAAGAAAGTAACAGCATCATTTAAACGAAACATTGAGCTTTGGGGTAAGTATGTCTATTACTTACCAATGTATCCAAGCGTCAATGGCAGAACACTTAGTGTACATGGAGAAAGGCTTGTTACAAGACCAGCCCCAAAAATAACAGCCAAACTGCAACAACAACAAAAAAGACATGATAATATGTTGCTCCGATTCTTCATTTTTCTTGAAGTACCCGTGTCCTACACTCGTGTCCGACACATATATGGACATGGGTATGGGATATGACCCTCCAAATACATGGAAAACTTAAAAAAAATTGAACATACCCGTGTCGGACACATACTCGTATCCGACACTCAAACCCGAGTCCGAGTAACATAGCATGATACGACCATCAACTGCGAAATAGCTATCCATTTGAGGGGGAAAGCAGAGAAAAGAACCTAGAAAAACTCAGAGCTGATAATTGGCCCTGAACAGCTTCATTAGCCTGCTGGCCAGATGAATATAGTAGACCTCCAAACCAATCTCCAAGACTTCCATCAGCCAAACTGTAAAGAGAAGCAGCCCCTTCCTGCCTCGAAGGAAAATAATTCAAGTTCCTTAGATTATCCGGATATATATCTTTGAAATACGTACTGAAAATCAGATTTAATCAACAGAAAATAGAACAAAAATTTCAAGACAGTAGATCGAACAAAATCGAACTCGCCAAGATAACAAAAGACATAAACATTGAACTCACCAGAATATTATCTTCACTTAAAGCCTTTGCAGAGTCAATTGCAACCAAATTTGCCACTTAAAAAAAAAAAAAAAAAAAGAAAGAAATGAAAACTCAAAATATGAAGAAAAAAAAAACCCATCACTCATAAAGTAACTTACAACTTAATAAATTATTAGAACAATCATAATATAAGATTAAAAACATTTCTTTTAATGGAAGAAGTCCTTAAAAAAGAAAAAGGCTGTTGATTACCTGCTATAGTATTTACAAGAGTAGTAAATTTCAAAGATTCAAAATCTTTGCAAAGATCCTTATTTCCCGTTGGTTTATTAATGGCCATCGTATATTTACCTGAAAAAAAGAGTTTTTAGAGCTTAAAATTCGATAAATTTCAACAAATTAAACTATAATTAATTTTAACTTACCATAGCTAGTCCTTGGGTGATTTTTAAGGCTTGAGATTTTGAAGAAATGAGAGAAGGAAGAGCTGGCGCTGTGGTTTACAACCAAATTCATCTTAAAAAGAACAGAATCTGTTTGGCGGCAGAGAAAAATTTGTGGTAATTTTGAATTTGCTGAGGCCTTTTTTTCTTTCTCGGGAACCAAACAGAAAGAGGGAGATATTTAAGTTTTACGACGATGTTTCGTGTTTTAAGCGGTTTTTTGACTTCTAAGTTCAAAGGATTGATGTTAACGGTTTAATTGGATTGCTGGGCCGGAGTGGGCTAATAGATGATTTTATTGGTGGGTTTTTATGGGCTAAATAGGTCTATTAAGCTATTATAATATTGATTATTAACTGAGTTTGTTTTTTTATATATATTATTAACTGAAAAATTTTTAAAAATAAATTTATAAGCGGATTAAGAAGTTATCGTATGTAATTTTTTTTTAATTAATTTTTTTACAATACTGCAAGATATATGTATCATCCTACTAATAATATTTGTAAATTTATTAATTTCAATGCTAGTGGATGTGACAATTTCTCTTAATAGAGTTTGTTTTTTATATTATGTAATTAATCGATAATCTATAATATATATAAAAGCAAAAATGTGAAAAAAAATTTGAACTGATGAAATAGTCATCATTGTCTACTATATTTTTAAATTGACATTATAATTTTTTTTTATTTATAAGATTTATTTAATTTATAAATAAGAAGTTTAATTTCATTAAAACACTTTTGTTAAATGGATTAATTTGATAATAAATTAAAAATTTATGTAAAATTGTTTTATCTTAAAAGTTTTAATTTTTCACTAATCTTAAAAAGTGAATTAATTTATTTGATATAAATAAAAAGTAAAAATTTACATTAAATTTTTTATCTTCATAATTAATTTTGCATTAATATTAAAAATAATATAATAATTTGTACATGAAACAAATTTTACATGCAAATTTTAGTTAATATGCATTTTATTATTTTTATTTATTTTTAAAATATATAATTATATATTCAAAAATAAATAAATCAATAAGCATTCACATGCGAATGCATGTGATAACAAATACTAGTATATTAAAAGTTATGATTGAGTTAGTGTCACGTATAAAGTGATACTAATTTAATTAAGAGTATTTACCAAAAAAAATGACATAAATAATAATTTTCTACTACTATAATTTGAAAATTATATAAGAATTAGAACACAAAAATCAAATCATTGCTAAAAAACCAATGGACTTACATAAATCTCAACAGCTACTACTAATTTCTTTTCTCTTAAAAAAATTTAATAATAGAAGGAACCGATATAAAAAAATTATACCGCAAAATTAAATTATATAAAAATTATCAAAATTATCACAATTATTATAGTTACAATTGAGAGAAAGGTGGGAAAAAAAAAGATTATGTAATAAAGTGAGCGAGTAACTTTTTGTAGTTTCATTGGAGAAAATAAAGTTTAAATTTACATCCTCTATTTTATATACTACATTTAGTACAATTGAATTTGAGTTTTTATCATTTTCAATTGAATCCATTTACATTTATCCTCTATTTTATATATTTTTATTATAGTTTAAATTTGATTTTGATATTTTCAATTAAATTGATAAAACCTAAATCGTGACACAAAATTCAATAAAAAACTTTATGTATTAAACCAAATTCAATAATAATTAAAATTTCATCACCCTACCAATACAAATAATTTTTCCTAACATTCTGACTGACTCCAACTCATTGAGATTAAGGCTTAGTTTGGCACAGGCTATAACCAAATTCAATAATAATTAAAAATGTATCCTAACACATTATTAACTATCTAATGAACTATGTTGTTCCGACTCTTGATTTTTTTTTGAAGTATTCGTGTCCGACGCATATTCGGACATAGGTATAAGAATATAACCCTCCAAAAATATTCCAAATACATGAAAAAACTTAGAAAAACTGAACATACCCGTGTTAGATACGTAATTGTATCCGACACTCACATTCGAGTCCGAGTAACATAAGATAATTGCATGGAGCCAGCAACATTCACTTCATTGCTGTTAGACCGTGTTGTCGAAATTTTCTCTATGAAGGAAAGACACTAGCAATGTGATCAAATGCAATAAGCCTCAAACTATATTCTTTCATAGATTAGAACAAATATTGAAAAGAAAAGAAAATTCGTACAATCTGACCTGAAAATCAAAATTTTTCCCAGTCAAGATGCATACTATTCGGAATTCCAGAACGGAAGCGTCTCTCATCAACGGAGGAATTTCGTTAGTAGAGTAGAATCCGCGATGATCCAGACATCGCGATAGCGGGAAGTTGGTCACCTGCAGAAGTAAACAAAAGACTGGTATGGAGCTATATTGCTCCTACTCTTTATTTTTCTTTAAGTATTCGTGTTCGATGCATTTTTGGACATAAGTTGGGATATTATCTTTCAAGAACCCTCCAAATATATGAAAAAAACTTAGAATAAATCAGACATATCTGTGTCGGACACATACCCGTATCCGACACTCATACCTCAGTCCGAGTAACAGTATAGGGTATTGAAAGAGTTTTGAATCAGTATTCAAAACTGATTGAGGGCTCCCGAAGAGGCTAGTTGACTCACTATACTTTCAGCTACAAATGGCAGTGATCAGTTGTAATTGCAAAAATTGAACTAATTATACACGAATCTAAGCTCAGCTAAATTAACAAAATACATCTTATAGTCAATTAAAAGGACAGCAAATTATGTTCCTTCTGCAATAAAATTCTTTAAAATACTCAGTCATATATATAGCACTTTAACTAATTGAGTTCTTGATTTCTTGCTTTTGTTCTACGAGTTTTTCTCAGTGTACTTCTCATTCTTAGTAATCGCTTTTGCCACGGCCTTCGTTTCCGAACATTTTTTGATCTCTTCATTTCATTGGTCTTCCCTTTCTCATCTTTTTGTTTCAAGATAAAGACAACTTAGATACGAGCAAGATACAATATTTATGTTATCCGAATTCTGATTTTTTCTTAAAATATTCATATCTAACATATATTCGGACATAAGTATGGAATATAATCTTTTAAATACATGAAAAAACTTTTAAAAAAATTAAATATATCCGTTTTAGCACTTACTCCCGAATTCGGATAACATAATATAATACCATAATAGAATGAAGTTTATCAATAGATGCATTTTGACGAAGGCTATCAAGACTAGAGATTTAAATAGCGGCTGCAATCAACGCTATGACCGTTATTTAACTGTTTTGATTTCTAACGTCGCTGATATTCACAGTTGATATTTATCGTAATTGATCGCGGTAACATTCATTACGTCTGTAACCACAATAAATACGATAGTATCGAAAATGCGTCCGCAACCGCAATTTCAATCCCTGAACACATATTGTATTTTCGTTTTATGTTTAAAATTATCCCATCTAATTTGAATGGTGCTTGTGATTTTCTTTTGTTTTTGTCAAGAACAGGTAGATAAACTTTATAAATGGTCCCAATCACCGGTATGGCCATAATCATGCTGTTCCAAAGCATACTCTTGATTTAAATCCATCCACTTCTTTATATGTGTTTAAAGCATTCGTGCCCCCACTTGATTACAAACAATGCTTTTCCATTTCTTTATAAGAATTATACTTTTAGTAGAACTAATAATTTTGGACATATAAAAAAAATGATATGAATATGATATGTTTAATATATATATTTTATTCGTATTTAAAATTTTGACATATTTAATAATTTGTGTTATGTTTATTTACACAATAAAAATACGAGATACGACACGACACACATATACGAATTATCAAATCTAACTTTTAACGAAAATGAAATCAAGTTATAACTCAATCATCTTAAATAGACCTGATAATATTGGACAAGATATGATTATACGATACGAAAAAAATAACTAAAATACGACACGACATGAAAAAAAACACAGACATGATACGAATACACGAACATATCAAAATTTATATAACACAAATTTTTAATATTTTAAAATTTATATAAATATAAAACACTTTAAACATAATTATGATAAAAAAATAAGAATACAATACAAATACTATTATCCAACAAAAGGAACAAATTAGTATTACTTTAATTCGATTTGTTTGAATAATTAGAGCATGCTCCCTTGCTTAGAGTATTCTTAGAGTAGGGGTTGAAACTTCTATTTTAAATTTTTTTTAAAAGGAAAAGGAAAGTAATAGTAGTACTAAATATTGTCAGCAGATCCTTTAACTTGCCAACTAGTCAATCCGAGAGACATTGGCTGATACTTTTGAAAAAGGTTTTTTTTAAAAGTAGTGTTTATAAATATTGATTAAAAATTATTTAATTATTAATTTAATTTTTTTTATATTTAATATATTATTTTTATTAAATTAAAAAAAAATATTTATTAATAAATTTTATTAACAAATATTCTTAAAATATTCTTTAATATTATTTAATATATTATTTAAAATAAAAATTTTACTAATCTCTGCAATACTCTTTAAAGTTAGCCCTCCATGACGTTCAATGATTAAAAGTTGGTTGTCCAAAGAACATGACTCAAAATAATAATAGAAAAAGAATTTGTTAATGAATGCTCCAACAAAGACCTGTTTATGGTCAGGCAATCCGTCCGACCTTAAACAATATTTTTTATTATAATAATATTATTTTATTAATTTTAATTATAAAAAATATAAAAAATAATAATATTTTATTATAATGAATATTGAATTCGAGTTTATGGATCGGGCCGGACCCTCTCAAGATCGGGCTTAGGCTTAGAATTTTAAAAAAAATCGGACCGCGATTCGGCCCGGCTCGATCCATGATCACTTTTACTCCAACAGTATTCTTTAAAGTTATTATATATAATAATAAGATTTTGTTAACGAGTATCTTAAGGACACTCTTTAAGGTTACTATATATAATAATATATTCATTCAATACATTGAAAATGATGAATAAAGTTATCAACTACTGCATTTAATACAATATTATTACTATAAATAGTATATTAATTAACCTTACAAAATACCTTAAGGACATTCGTTAGCAAAATCCATAATAATATTTTCATTTAATGCATTGAGAATGATGAATAAAACTATCAACTATTATATTTAATATAATATTATTATTATAAATAATATATTAATTAATCTTTAAAATTTAAAATGCCTTAAAAACATTAATTAAAAAAAATCATAAAAAAATGTAACCCAAATAACTTTTTTCTCATATTAACATGCCCAATTGCAGGCATTGTTCACATCCACATTCCACTCCCAAAATTCCACCTAATGAAAAGTAGGGCCCACTAGACATAACAAAAGGCAGAAAGCACATTACATGTCCATAGACAATTAGGCATTCATCAAAGTATTTCCTTTTTGATATTTATTTTATAAAAAAAATAAATTTTGGATTAATTAAAATTAATATTCTTTTAAAAATTGAAGCAAAATAAAAACATTTGATTTTTAAATATAAAGATAGATTCCTGAGAGAAATAATGCAAAAAAAATCCATCCATTAAAAATAAAAGCTAAATGTAAAGATAGATTATTTTTATATCAATGTAAATTTTTATATTCAGCTTTTTCAGCTATTTTTTTAAGACATAATATAAAAAATAATTAACACGACATAAATACATAAATATATTAAAATTTATATAATATAAATTATTATTATATTAAAATTTATATAAATATATAATATTTTAAATACGATAATAACATAAAAACATAACACAATCCACGAATGGACAGCCATTTTTTTAATGTTTTATTTCCAAAAACATACTTTTAATTATTTTAATCAAACAATTCATTCTCTTATTTTAATCTTAAATTAAATAAAAAGTTATTTAAACCGTCTTGATCAGATCCAAGCCCTTTTTTTTTTTTTTTTTCTTAAATTTTCTGACATCAAACCCAAACCAAACCAAAACAGAAAAAACAACTACAAGGAGAAGGAGCTCGTTTTTTTCTCCGAAAAACAACTTTAACAGTTTTTTTTTTTTGTTAAAGGTTTGTTTCTCAACAACCTTAATCTTTTGTAAGAAATTTTTTATTTTTTTATTTTTTTATTTTCGTTTTTAAAAAGCCGCGGCATTTCTTTTTTGTTCATCTTTCTCTCTTTTTTTTTAGCAAATTCTAGTTCCCCCGAAGTTTCGAATTCAGTTTTTTCAACAAAATCGGACACGTTTCAGTCCATTTTTTTTTCTCCGTCCATTTTTTTCACCTCAAAATTTCTGCTGTTTCGATCTTCTTTTAACTTTTTCAATGCGAGTTTAGCAAAGAAATTGATTTGAATTTCTAAAAAAAATACATTTTTTGGGTTGATTTTAGGGTTTTTTCCCCTTTCAGAAGTGATGTTATCGACGTCGCCGACGACTCTAGCGAAAAGTTCGCTAGAAGAAATGTTAGACTCTCTCCAGCGACGAGACGAAGCCGAAAAGCCCAAAGACTTACCCCCGGCTTTACCTTCCCGGCCCCCATCCAGGGCCCGGATTCCCTCGGGCCGCTGGTCTCTTCAGAAGAGCTTCAAAATCGATGCTAACTGCGAAAACGGAGGGAAATGCGGTGAAAACGGTGGCGATTTATGTGAAGTGAAAGGGAAAGAGGAAGGGAAAAGGAAGGAAAAGGAGTTGCGAGTGAAGAGGAATAGCTTTGGGAGCAAGAAAATGTGGAAAGATGTGAATGTGGATTCACCCTATAATTTGGAGGCAGTGGAAGGAAAGAAAGGGGAGGAGGAAAATCGGGTTTCGGAGGCAAAAATTGAGGTGAAGGAAGGAGGGAAATGGAAGGCGGAGCAGGAGGAGAGTGATAAAATTGGCTATTTTATTAAGAAAGTAAGTATTAAGTGGAAATTAGTATTTTTTTTTTTTTGTTTTTAAATTTTGTTGTGTTTAAGTGTCCTTAGGAAGAGGTTTTATAAGCTCAATATTGATATCCATGTTTTAATACCATGTAGGAAGTAATTATTAAGCATAGGGGAAATATGGAATTTTAAGAAATGAGAAATCTGAAGTTTGATTTAGTTTGGTTTAATTAACTTTGATTGGTTTTTCTATCAAAAGTGAAGTTTTTGTTTAGTGTGTTTAGGAAGAGGTTTTTTTAGCTCTAGGTTTATGTTATGTTTGATATTGATATATCCATGAAAAGTTTTGTTTTCTTTGCTCCTGGGGTTAATACTAGGAAGGAAGTAAATTAGTAGGAATAGGGGAAAATATGGGATTTTATGAAATGAGAATCTGAAGAATGGTTTAGTTTGTTTAGTTTAGTTTTGATTTTTTTTTTTTTTTTTTTAAGTTTTAATTGTTTTATGACTATTAGTAATTTGTGTGTCAAATGAAGTGTTCTTTCTTTTCATATATATTTTTGACTAGGAATACTTTTGATGATATGGGTTTAGGCCTTAGGGTGTTATGCTAGAAATTGAGGGTCATCATAAATTTTTGGTTTCATGACCAATGAATTTGGATATGTTAAAAACTAGAGTTGGCAGTGTTGTTGAATTGTTATACTGTGTTAGGGTTTATAATTCAGGAAGTATGTGGTTTATCTGGATTGAGAGATGAAATTTAAATTTAGTTACTATTTCTCACGATGGCTAGCTGTTGCCTAAAATAGTAGGAGGTTGGTTTTAGTTTTATGGATATGAGAATATTTTCCAGACATTTAATGATATGAATTGCAGGTGAAAGGTTATATAGAGTGTGTATTTACTTCAAAAAAGTATGTTTGAAACGAAATTTAGACTACCACTTAAGTTCTCTTTTAAAACATAAAAAAAAAAAAAAAGAAGAAGAAGAAGAAGAAGAAGAAAAAGGACGGGAGCAATGGCTTGGACATTTGTTTTATCTTCTTTGAAAATGATTACTAGTTTAGGTTCATATATTTGATTTATAAAAGAAAATCTCTTTATTGCAAGAGGATTTGGTTTCAGAAACTTCGTGTTTGGTGCCGGCAATCCAATGGGGTGTGGGGATCTGGAACTATACGTTCTACATCAGGAGAGGAATCATTTGTCTCCCTTGCCAATGAAAATGTAAGTTCATGTGTCATGATTTTTGAAATTGTTAATTAGTCTCGTTTATTCCTTTTGGCAGGTTGGTGTATGATTTATACTATATCATTGTTATAGGTTGTAAAAGTCTCTACCAGCGAGCTCTTACCTGCAAACCCAGAAATTCTGGAGGGTGTGAATGATCTCATGCATCTTAGTTATTTGAATGAGCCATCAGTTCTTCACAATCTTAAGTACAGATATTCTTGTGATATGATATATGTAAGCGGGATATAACCCTTGATCATGTACTTATTAATGAGGATTATCTCTACTGGCACGCTTCATTTAAACATTTTTTCTTTATGTAGAGTAAAGCAGGTCCAATTTTGATTGCAGTCAACCCATTCAAAGATGTCCAAATTTATGGGAAGGATTTTGTCACGACTTATAGACAGAAAGCTACAGACAGTCCTCATGTTTTTGCTATAGCAGACACTGCTTATAATGAGATGATGAATGGTGAATGAAACCATTCTTTCTTTTTCTTTTGAAATTACAATAAACAAGTGATAATTTGCTTGTGGTGTTGCAATAACTTGTTTCTGATGTTCTATTTATTGTCTTTAATTAAAATTTACAGATGGAGTAAATCAGTCTATAATCATAAGGTTAGTTGGATATTTTAATATTTTTAGTTATATATGATAATGTAATACTTGTGTGGGTCTTTAAGCACATTTTTTGTTTTATGAACTATAGAATTACATGATCTAAATTTATCTTGCAGTGGGGAAAGTGGAGCTGGGAAAACTGAGACAGCAAAATTTGCAATGCAGTACCTAGCTGCCCTTGGAGGTGGCAATGGTGGGATAGAGTGTGAAATCCTCCAGACAAGTTGTATACTTGAAGCATTTGGGAATGCAAAGACGTCAAGGAATGACAATTCTAGCAGATTTGTGAGTTCTTCTTTTCCTCCTTATTCATTTTAAAATTGTTCTCTACTGAAGGTAGATCCATATAGATTATATCTCATGGTTGAAAGAACCTTTGCTGATATTGTACCTTAGAGGACGAGTTTCTACTTTGGTTTATGTATTTCACATCTGCTATAGCTCAGAAAGTCTGTCTGATTAATTACTCTGTTATACTGAACTGATGCAGGGGAAACTTATTGAAATTCATTTTACCGCAGTGGGGAAGATATCTGGTGCCAAGATTCAAACTTGTAAGCATGTTGAAATTGAAAAACAAAACTATTATTACTTGATACGTTGTAGTAATAAATAATATTAGATTAATCCTGGTGACTGACTTGATTTTTGTGCTTATGTTGATTCACCAACAATAATTCTGGATAGTTCTTCTGGAAAAGGTGATTTCCTGATTCAGTTAAACTTTATATTGAATTTTATCACTGTTATCATGTATAATATCTGATGTGGATGTTTTTGATGTTGCCTTGAGCAGTCAAGAGTAGTTCAGCTGGCCACTGGTGAAAGGTCTTACCATATCTTTTATCAGCTTTGTGCTGGTGCTCCACAAACTCTAAGAGGTACTATTTCATTTTACAGCGTTTTACAATCCATGCAAGTTCAGAATAGTTTTGGAGTCTCTATAACATTGGCTGTGCCCTATATTATCTACATGGAACTATGCTAGTATGCTTGCACCTGTTATCTCTTGAAGTTGTAGAACTTTTTAAGAAGTCATTGTATCATACCATTTAAATCTCTAGGTTGCTCAAGTTATTCTTGCCACATGGTCTTTTATTCACTAGATTGAATCAATTAAATGCTATGGCTTCTATATCTATTTTAAAAAGCCAGAACCCCTTAACATTTCCTTTTAACTAGACATAAATACATGATACTGTTTACAACTTTGCAACTTATTCACTTGAATCTGTGAAATATATTTATGATCCTTTGAATCATGTCTTTGCAGAGAGACTGAATCTTAAAATGGCTAATGAGTACAACTATCTTGTCCAGAGTGACTGCTTGGTGATTAATGGTGTTGATGATGCTCAGAAATTCCATAAGCTTATGGTAATTCAAAAGACTAGATTTTAATGTTACCATCAATAGTGCAGGCATTCCTTTTCTATTTAATTTCTGTCTCATTGGCTTTTAAGCAACAGTTTCCCATTTCTGTAGGAAGCCTTAGACATTGTTCAAATTTGCAAAGAAGAGCAAGAGCAAGCATTTGCAATGCTTGCTGCAGTGTTATGGCTGGGAAATATATCATTTCAAGTAATTGACAATGAAAATCATGTGGAGGCATCAGCTGATGAAGGTAATAATATGCGTTTTAGCTTTGCATAATGATACTTCTTCAGCAAATATTTTGCATTTGATATTATATCTAGGATTTTTCTTTCTGTTTCTTTTTTCTTAGCTGAGAGAGAGAGAGATAGATAGAGAGAGAGAGGCTGGATTCTTTCTTTATTGTAGCATTTTTCAAGGAACTGAATTTATGTACGCCTTACATAGTTTTATAATGGTGATGTCCCATTGGCAAGGTGGTGGAACATGAAATGAAGAATATAATGCCTGGTAGTGAATGAACATGCCAATTTGTATTATTACTTATAGTTGGGTCAAGAAGCACCTATTTTAGAAGCTGGACTCGTTTACTAATTTTAACATTGAACTTCTGGCGACAAGATATTGTCATGCAGATGCATTGTCTCCTTAAAATTTCTACTAACCTGTGCCAATGAACACGGTTCAACCTTTATCAAAGTGTTATAGGCTTGCTACTTTGGAATTTGGATGAACTTTTAAGTGTCCTATTTTGGTTAATAATCCTCCATGTATTTTGTCAACTGTTTTGTCATAGTGACTACCAAGTAACATATCTCTGACCATCATTCCAGGGAGCTGAAGGAAGTCTGTTCTGAACTCATCATACATTATAAAGTACATATTTATAAAATGCATGTGCTGTAAAGACCTTATAATATGTTATTTTCATCATCAACAGTAGTTTTGTGCCTGCTAATATTACTTGGTTGTTGAATCTGTTAAAGTTAAATCTTTAGTTATCCTTTTGTTTTGCATATAAGTGCATGTTTGTTAATATGTTGTGTTTATACTTGTTGAAGACTGGAAAATAATTATGTTTTGAGATGCATAATCATTTAGTTATGATTGTGTTTATACTCATCATACATTATAAAGTACATATTTATAAAATGCATGTGCTGTAAAGACCTTATAATATGTTATTTTCATCATCAACAGTAGTTTTGTGCCTGCTAATATTACTTGGTTGTTGAATCTGTTAAAGTTAAATCTTTAGTTATCCTTTTGTTTTGCATATAAGTGCATGTTTGTTAATATATTGTGTTTATACTTGTTGAAGACTGGAAAACGATTATGTTTTGAGATGCTTATTTATGTGAGATGATATTTTTATTCCTTGTTGCAGCTTTAACCAGTTCTGCCAGGTTGATGGGTTGTGCACCGCATGAACTGGTGCAAGCTTTATCTACCCATGGAATCCAAGCTGGCAAGAGTATTAGTGCTAAAAAATTGACACTGCAGCAGGTTTGTCCAGTATTTGGTTAACAAAATTATTCTTCCTCAATCCTCTCATGAGTCGCATTCTACATTTGCTGTGAGGCACACATTGACAACATTATAATGCATTAATTAACTTGTAATTTAGGCCATTGATGCAAGAGATGCATTGGCAAAATTCATCTATGCAAGTGTGTTTGACTGGCTTGTGGAACAAATCAACAAGTCACTTGAAGTGGGCAAACAGCGCACTGGCAGGTCTATAACCATCCTTGATATTTATGGGTTTGAGTCATTTAAGGTAAGTACATTTTAGTTAGCTGTTTAGAGATTATCTTTGATAAGTTAAGTTTCTCCAACTGATGATTTTTCCTCATTTTCAGAAGAATAGCTTTGAACAGTTTTGTATAAATTATGCAAATGAGAGGTTGCAACAACACTTCAACCGGCACCTATTTAAGCTTGAGCAAGAGGTTAGAAACTCAAATCTTTTACTTGTAGAGTATTTAACTTCTGTACAGTTTTGTAGAAGAAGGACACCTCTATACTCTTAAGCTGGGATTCCAGTACTCTGCCCTCATTTGGTGGGTATATGAATTGATTTTCTGAAGCCAAAAGTTCAATATATTCTTGTTCTCAGCTGTCTATTCTTATCTCTGGATTTGGTTTCCCTTCCATCTCAGTAATTGTTATTTTGACCAACTTCTTATTAAGAGTCTTTTCTTTTTCAAATTTCAGGAGTATGAGTTGGATGGGATTGATTGGACTAAAGTTGATTTTGTAGACAACCGAGAGTGCTTGGACTTATTTGAGAAGGTAATTTGAAGGTTCAATAGTTTATTTGTCATCATGAGTCATTTGAAGTTCCTTGGATTATGTAGCATGTGGATCTTGCATATATGGTTGTCTTTCTACTTAGAAATTGAGCTTGGTCTTACTAAAGTATGTAGTCTTATCTTGGGTGATAATGCTGGCTGAAGTTTTTATTTCCTTGTCATATCTCGTTGTGGTGAAAGCAAAATGTTCGTGGGCAATCTGTCACTATTCTTTTTGGTGTTCGTTTTGCAGAAACCGTTAGGGCTACTTTCCTTACTGGATGAGGAATCAAATTTCCCCAATGCAACTGATTTGACCCTTGCTAATAAATTGAAGCAGCACCTGAATGCTAATTCTTGCTTCAAAGGAGATAAAGGCAGGGCCTTTGGTGTTCGACATTTTGCGGGAGAGGTCAGTTACTGGTCTTTTGAGGACAGTTAGAAACTCTTTTTAAGATTTTCCTTCCATTCAATTTCGAAGGCAAATAATCAAGAAAGTGGGAAATATCCTATATTTAAGATGGAGCATTAAATATTTTATTTGCTGTTTCCGGTTCTCTTTTGTTCAACAAAAGTATGTGTTTTTTTTTTCTTCAAAAAAAAAAAAAGGGAGAACAGGAACTAGAACAAAAGTATTTGTGAGATACTTGAAAGTGGTCAAAATATTGGTTAGATATTTGAAAAGGGCTAAGTTCAAGATTATATCTATCATATGCCAGCCATTTCTTAGAGCTTTAATAGAATTTTGTATTTCTCCAGGATCTATTATATATAAGTTGATGTAAAATTTTCTTGTCCCGCTCAAACTACAGAATGAGACTTTATAGAAACCCTTCAAATGTTATTAATTACATTTTGATTTAGCAATGGACTGAAACTGCAAACTTCTTGGTATTAAACATTTGTTTGTTTGCCCTATTCTGAGTTATATTGTCTGATTACAGCTTCAGCTTTAGATGCATGTATATCTACTTTAATCATGTAGCTTTAGAACATTTTACTTGAATCAAGTAAGGGAGCTTGCTTTTTTGATTTTCAAAATTAATTAACTTGATAGGGTTAGTATCGCACTCAAACCAAAAGATGCAATTAAGAAAGTCCAACTTTTGGAAAGGTTGAATTTGTTTGGCAAGTTGATTCAAATAGCATTGCATACTGCTGACATGGTAATGCACAAGGCATACAATGAAATTATTGATTTTCAGAGTTCTGCCAGGTACTCTATGATACAAATGGCTTTTTGAAAAAGAACCAAGATCCACTGAACCCTGAGTTAGTCCAACTTCTATCATCCTGTGATGGCCAATTGCCACAATCATTTGCCTCTAAAATGCTTAATCAATCTCTGAAACCTGCAACTTCATTGGATGCTCCAAAGCAAAGTGTCGGTACAAAGTTCAAGGTAAGTTTGCTTCCATAATAGTTGTGATCCAAATTTATCCGTGGTTGTAATGTAATTCAAACTGATCTACAAAACTGCAAAGCTTTTTGCATGGTATCTATTCTTTATTAGAGAAGCCTTCTTACATTAGTCTTCAGTATAAATCATAAAAAGATTTGCCAGTCCTATGAATGAAGTTATATTGATTTATTGAGTTCTTTGGTTCTTGCATGTTTTGTTGTACGGTGATTGATATGTGAATTTTCCTTTGAAATCCTTTACATTCCTTTGGCAATGGGGGCATCTAATACAATATTAGGAATATTGATTTTTACTGCACAATGAGATGTGCCTGTTATTAAAAGCATGCTTTGTAAATGTTGATGTTTTTCTTCCATACTTGCAGGGTCAACTCTTCAAACTAATGCACCAGTTGGAGAATACAAAACCTCACTTTATTCGCTGCATAAAACCAAATTGCAAGCAGCTCCCTGGCATGTACGAAGAGGATCTTGTCTTGCAGCAGCTTAGATGTTGTGGAGTTTTGGAGGTTGTTAGAATCTCTAGATCTGGATATCCTACTCGAATGACACATCAGGAATTTGCAGAAAGGTAGAGACTAAAACCTCCTTTAGTTATGGCTTGTTTTAATTTTTTTATTATTCCCTCTATCTAGTTCACCATAGTTCTTCTCATAATTTGTGTTTAGGTATGGTTTCCTACTGTTGGAGACCAATGTATCTCAGGATCCTTTAAGTATTTCAGTTGCTGTTCTAAAACAATTTAATGTCCTGCCTGAAATGTATCAAATTGGCTACACCAAACTGTATCTTCGAATTGGGCAGGTAATTTCTATACTCTCTTGTCTTGTTTTTAATGTTTCTTTCGATTTTTATGCTGTAATTTTCAACCTTGATACCTCTTTCCCCAAACACTTCCAGGACCTATGTGACACTATAGATAATTGCAAGAGTCAACCAACTTAACTTTTGGTGTATGCATATCAAGAGTTTGTACTAAGACTTCATATAAGGCCAGCGCTTTGTTCTAGCATAACTTACTAGCTTTTCTACTCCACTTGAGCTAATAAGAGATATGACTCTCTTACTTTATGGCTGAAAATCATGTTAGCCAAATTAGTCATAGTAGAAGTCATCGAGAATCTTTTTCAAGTGGAGCCCAAGTAACCAGGTTGATGTTTGACTGTAAATGGATCACTGTGTTGCAAATAAAAGCCTGAAATATCTCTTAATGCGCAGAGTTGGACCTTCAAGTTAATATACTGAGTTTTGGATAATGGAGATACAAACTTATTTCATTTTGTTTATGGTTATCTTATGTAACAGTTTCTTTGATGCTGTTATGTCTGGCTGGCTTGCAGATTGGTGCGTTGGAGGATAGGAGAAAACAGGTGTTGCGAGGAGTAATTGAGGTTCAGAAATACTTCCGTGGTCACCGAGCTCGTCGCCTTTTCCATGAGCTCAATAAAGGAGCAAAAAATATACAATCATGTAATGAACTTCTTCCTAGCAAAACTCATTTCCAATCAAACTCTTTTTTCTTCCCACCACTGAGAGATCCGTTGCTTCTTTGTATAATTTTTTTGTTGTCTTATCTGGTCAGAAGTTAACATTGGTTCATTCATTTAGGCTATCTTTCTGCAAGACATTTTAGATTTTCGTCTTTAAACATCATCTTCAAAGCACCTTTTTACACTTTAGAGGCTTGAAGTGTAGATATATTTGTGTTTGTGCCTTAAGTTGATTCCTTATTTTGGAAATTTACATTATTATTATTATTATTTTTTTATTGATTGACAGATGTTTCCTTTGCAATGCAGTTGCCTGTGGTGAAAATATCCAAAGGAAATATACTATTGAGGCAAATAGGTGCTCAGCATTTGCTTCCCAGTTACTTGATGAGCAGTTGACGGCAGTCATAGATTTACAATCTGGTAAATTCTTTGTGTGCTAGCTAAATTTGTGGGTTCCATTGTCTATAGTTTTCTTGCTTATCATTATCATTGTTTTTCTCTGCTGCAGTAATCCGTGGGTGTTTGGTCCGGAGTCATTTCAATAACTCACATAATTCGAAACAATTGAACGGTGAAAGCGTAAAATCTAGACGAAAGATGGGTAGAAAAATTTCTGAAGCAAAGGTATTCTCTACTCTTAACATGGTAACATTAAAGCTTTGCTTGGTAGGGTGGAAAAAAATTTGGAAAGATGAAAAATTGGAGGGGAAAAATAAAAAGATGGAAAACATATTTTTTCTTTCCATTGGTGTGCTTGGTAGGAAAGATGGAAAAATGGAAAGAAAAAATAATTTTCTTTCCACCCATTGCTTGGTAGAGTTGAAAAATGAGAGGAAAGAAAATAAAAAATATATGGTTTTACCATTATACCCATTGTAAGTTAAGATGAAAAAATAAAATTTAAAAAATTATGGATAATCTTGTAAATATACACACTTGACTCACACCACTCTCATTTTCTTTTCTCTTTTCTTTCCAATTTGGAGTGATTTGTTTTTGTTAATAGGTGTGAAAAATGATGATCTTTCCTATTTTCTTTCCTCTCACTTTTTTTTCCTACCAAGCACACTCAAAATTCATTTTTTTTTTCCCACTTTTCCACACTCCTCTTTCCATCCATCTATTTTTCCACTCTACCAAGCACACCCTAAGAGTCTTTGTTTTTAAAGATATTTTCGTACTTACCATGTTTATTTTCTCTTAGTTGCACGCCTCCAAGCATGTTTTACTTTCTTAAAGTCTGTAATCTGTTGAGCAACTCTGGAGGACTTAAAAATATGACACTTTTTTTTTTTGGCTGACTAGGGAATACCAAATGAGCAACAGATTCAAGTTCTGCCTTCATCAATGGCAGAGCTTCAAAGAAGGGTTCTCAAGGCAGAAGCGACATTGGGGCAAAAAGAACAGGAAAATGCCACGTTACGGGAGCAATTACAACGGTACGAGGCAAAGATGAAATCAATGGAGGAGATGTGTCAAAAGCAAACGGCATCATTGCAAGTGAGTTTGTATGCTTATATATAAATATTACTAATTATAACATTTTTTTCATTAAGGTGGTTGTTTTTGACCACAACATAAAAGTCTTGATAATTGTCGAAGTAATTACAAAAATAATGCAATCCTAATGATCGCAGCTAATCAGTAAACTTGACTATTACGTTAAATAATTGGTGGATTGTAAATTTGACAGGGAGCTCACAGCATAGGTATATAAGTGATGCACCCAAAAGAATGTATCTTATTTAACCTTGCACTAAAAAGATAAATTGTAAGTATAGTAGTTAGCAAGGGTCGAGTCCTCAGGGATTGGGTTTTAGTTTATAAGTTAATAGTTTAAAACTTAAATTCAAGAACAATAAAAAAAAAGGGGTTTTTTGAAGCCAGATTTAAACTAAAGTAAATAATAAGAATAAGATGCAAGGCGGTATAACCAGCCAATAAAAATATATATACTAAATTAGGCGGTATAATCAGCCAATAAAAATAAAACAAAGTTAATATACAAATTAGGCGGTATAACCAGCCAATAAAAATAAATATACTTTTAAAAATAAGCAAACTAAAAGTAAGAAAACAAGTAAGTAAGAAGAATCAAATATGAAAAATATGGTTAAGGTTTCATTCTCCACCACTAGACATCATTAAGAATCAATTTCAGATCTATCAATATCAACCAACTATCAAAGTTAACAACCGTAGATAACAACAAGCTCTGTTATCCCAATCTTTCCTTAGTTTGTCGTTAAATAGAACAAGCTCTCTATTTAATCTCTAACCATCAAACAACCTAGAATAAGCTCTCTAAGTTCAATTTAATGGCAGCTTTATGATGAGAAAGATAGGTTGATCTAAGCAACAAACACATAAGCTCGGATTGTTCAACTTAGGTTATGTTCCACTTTGCAATTATTGAAAACTTGACCATAATCATTAATCACAAATTGCCACTTATGAATAGGAAATCAAGACAATTACACGGATCAAGACTCCTAAACTAGCAATAGATAATTATCAAGATCTATCTAGTTGTACACCTAAACAAATCAAGATAACATCATGAACAATTCTTGTAGAAGAACATAAGCAACTTTGATAGAAAATTAATGATAGATAGAATCTGAAAATCAATTATAAAACATGTCTAGGGCTTTGAAATCACCCTTAACCAAATAGAAGTTTAGCCTAGCATAGGCATTGTAAATATAAACATAAAATTAAAGAGAATCTAAGAGGGAAATAAAAGAAAGAAAGAAGAAGAAGAAAATAAAGAAAAAGAAAACTAGAGAAAAGAAAGAAGAAGAAAACTTAGAGAATTTTATTACAATGGCTAATATCCTACAAATGTACAATATGATCCTCTACAATCATCCAATGCCCTCTATTTATACACATTTTGGAGGGCTAAATGACAAGAGACAAGCTTTACAAATTTCAAAGGTAGGTATAATAGGTGGGTGCATTTTTCTAACAATTTTCGTCATATTGTATGACAATTTTGATCAGCCAACTTGATGGTCGATTTTGTCAATATTGGAGGCCTGATCGGATCACATGGTCTTCTAGAAAAATGTTCCTCTATCAGTTAGTGATCCATAGCCGTTGGAATCAGCTCATTTGCTGATGTGGATCGGACGATATGGTCAAAATGCGAAAACTGGTCAGCACAGACGTCATTGCACATCAGCCAACTTGATGGTTGATTTCGCTAGGGAAAACGACTCCGTTTCAAGAAGTGTAAAACATGAAAAAGATAGATATGCCTCTTAAATTTTCACTGTTAAAATTTCAGCCTTATTGCTTCAGTGAAACTTCAGATATAGCTGATATGGCAAAAGGTGTCGGAACTGGAACTGAACTGGATTTGCCCTTAATTCTAGTAATCTGAAATTACTCAAATAAACTTGTGAAAAACACCAAATTACATAAAAATATAAAAGATCATAAACACAATTAGACTAAACAATAATAACTCGTATTTGACACAAAACGATAATAAAACATAACTAAAAACTATATAATTATACGAGTTATCAATAAGAATGAATACACCTAAAAGCTTATCGAAGAAAATTTATCTAGACAAGCTTTCATTGATATTTTTACTCACATTGCCAAAATATTTATAATGACATGCCATGACATATTTGCTCTTCGATGCTAAACATGGCTGTCATTGCTTTGTGATACCACATTTAGTAGGAAGTGCTGTCATGATTCATGAAGTCTAACTACATTGTCAAACTCTTTGATGGCCTTGATGATGTGCTCATTCAAGATTATTTTGTTTTCTTTCGGTTTTTTCCCGGTAATATATACTCTGTTATGAGACTTTCATGTCTAATATATATATATATATATATATATATATATATATATATCCGACAGAAGAGATCAATAAATGCATGTATAACAATTTAATAACTTAGATGTTTATTGATTTCAATTGCATTTTTTTTGCAGACTAGTGTTGGTGCAGCCAGAAAGAGTCTTGCTGCTGACGGCACGTCACCTCGCTGTAATGATTCTGAAGATATCGTGTCAATGGGATCTCGAATTCCTGGTGGGAATACACCTGCCTTATTTTCTAGTGCTATGCCTGATGTTGTTGGGGGGAAAGAAAATGGTGTGAGCAATCTGGTAAAGGAATTTGAACAGCAGAAACAAACTTTTGATGATGATGCAAAATCTTTGATTGACAACAAAACGGCCCAGCCAGCTTCTAATACGAATTCTTATGATGAACTACGGAGATTAAAGCTCAGGTTCAAGACATGGAAGAAAGATTACAAGATGAGATTAAAGGAAACTAAGGCAAAATTACCTAAGCGTGGGCATCAAGAATCCGACAAAGCTCGAAGAAAATGGTGGGGGAAGCTAGGTTCAAAAGCGATATAGAATTCCAGTTTGAAATGATCATCGCGGTCGATCCAAGCAATATGGAGAATTTTTGCCCAAAATGCTGCCTGCTTCCATTCTCAGGTCAGTTACTTTACATTTACGGCAACAAATATATACGTGTCGAGTCCATGGACAGTGAATGATAATGTGCATAGACAAATAGGAATTTTTCGAGTTGAGACCAGTTTCTTCTTCGAATAGTTCGGTCTAGTTTGTGTATATTCTTCTGTTGTAAGTGATGTAAAGATCCAACTTTGTAGTTCCTTGTATACAGATGAAATGAGAAATGTTCATATGCCTTTCCCTAAATGATTTGTTTATGGGAAGTGCAATTTTACTTTGTGCAATCTCTTAACAGAAGTACTGTAAAACAAAAAGATAAAACATTTTAGCATACTATTAGGATTAGGTTTTGGCATTTTTGTGATTTGATCAAAACTAGATCCGGTAATTTGGAACACGTGTCAAAATTTATATAAACATATAATACCTTAAACACGATTATGACACGTGAAACTAACACGAACACGACATAAATACACGGATTGTCGGGTTTAATTTATGATCCGGGCACAAACTTGGTAGCATAAACCCAAGCATTGTTGGCAACAGGGTTATCAAGGTGGTCCAACAGGTTCTCCAAGGGACCTTTTCCGGTAACAATGGCTTGAACAAAGAAACCAAACATAGAGAACATGGCTAGCCTTCCATTCTTGATTTCTTTTACCTTGAGTTCAGCAAATGTGACAGGGTCATCAGCAAGGCCAAGAGGATCAAAATATTGGCCGCCAGGGTAAAGGTCATTGCCTTCTCCAACACCAGGGAGACCGTTGATCCGGAATCCTTCGACGAGCCCCATGAGGACGACCTGGAATCCGAGGACGGCGAGGATGCTTTGAGCATGAACAAGGTTTGGGTTTCCTAGGTAATCCAAGCCACCTTCTGAGAAAATTTGAGCTCCAGCTTTGAACCATACTGGTTCCTTGAAGTCTACTTTAACCCATTTCTCAAGTACTTCTGGGGTGATGCAGCCTAATGCTCCCAACATTGCCCATCTTCCATGGATCACCTAAATGTTGATTCAAAAACAAAGAATCATTATCAAGGCTAAAAGATTTCTTATTTGTTTATAAAACCAAGGCATTGGATCTAGCTATGTTACTCGGACTCGGGTGTGAGTGTCAGATACGGGTATGTATTCGACATGGGTATGTTCAATTTCAATTTATTTGGAGGGTTCTTGAAGGATCATATTCCCATACTCATGTCCGGATATGCGTCGGACGTAGATGTCGGACACGAGTACTTCAAAAAAAATGAAAAATCAGAGCAACATAGGGATTAGTTCTAACAAGCAACAAAGAAAGAAAACAAGTTCAGTTTTAAGTTGGAACTTATAAGAGTGACATTAATTAAGAAGTTAATTTTGAGAATGAGAGATTACCTCAAGAGACCTGTTCCTAGCAAAGGCTTCAGGGTCAGCTGATAAACCAGCAGTGTCCCATCCATAGTCACCAGGGAACTCTCCAGTCAAGTATGATGGAGTCTGAGCTGAAAAGGGTCCCAAATACTTCACTCTGTCTGGTCCATACCACAGTTCATTTCCCTACACATTACACCCCAAAAACCAATAAACAATCTAAAATTACTCAAATCAATCCCATAAGGAAAAGTTAAGGATTTAAATAACGAACGCAACGTGACATTATCGTTGTTATTTTACGATTTTAAATCGAAGATATTTATCAACAATTGACCCGTGATAGCATTCATTATATCCGAAAATGCGTTAACGATCGCAATTTAAATATCTATGCTAAGGATTAAACAAAAAATACCCCAAAAAAAACTTACCATTGTGTATTTGCCAGTGCCGATAGAGACAACATCTCTAAGAGAGTTAGCATTTGAGTTTCTGTTTTGGCCAAGAAATGGTGTTGGTCTTAGAACAGTTCCAGAGCTAAGCATTGAAGCCATTGTCACTCAGAGTCAGAAGGGCGGATTTTTTTCAGTTAATTCAGCTGGAAAATGTATGGAAAGAGAACTGAAAGCCTTTTATATATATATATATATATATATATATATATATATATGTGTGGAGAAGAGAAGAGAAGAGAAGGAGAATGGAAGAATCAAAAGAATGGGTGGTTGAGAAAAGAAGAGGCAATTAAAGGAATTGTGGTTGGGATTTGGGGTTACAAAAATCAGCCAATCAAAGGGCTGCAAAGGATTTGAAGTATCTCCAAACTCATATCCTTCTAAGTTCTATCCACATGTTTATTATCTTGTTCTGAAGGGAGAGAGAGAGAGAGAGAGTTTGGACTTTGGACGTGGGAGACTATTTCGTGTCTTCTTCTTAGACAATAAATAAGTTTGCATCCCACTTTGAGACTGACAAAAAAAAATATATATTTTGGATACAATACGTATATAATACGAAAAAAATGATAGGATATAAAATATTTATATAAAAATTATATGAATATACAAATTTATTAAAATTTATATAACATGAGTTATTAATGTATCAAAATTTATATAAATATATAACACTTGAACACGATTATAACATAAAAAAGATAAAAAGAAATTATCTGCAAAAAATTAAAAATTAGGAGTAAATTGTACACATACATATTTTTGGGTTGGATTACGTGACATTAATATGACATATTTATTGAATTTTAACAGTATGAATAGATTTGAAATATTTTAAAAAATCAATTTGTATATATATATTTTTTATTTTTAGAATTAGAAAAACATTTTTTTTTTCACAATCAATATACATTTATGAAAAACATATGTTAATAGAGTTCCTTGTTAATTAAAAATTTTAATTAATGCCTTACAAATTTTGCATACAAATAATAATATGTATTTATATTAAAAAGATTTTGTTAACAAATATTTTTACGAATTTTTTTTTTTTTACCATTTATTAGGCCACTTTTTAATATATTATATAAAATAAAATTTTGTTAATAAGTGTCTTAAGAGATTGTTTAAAATTATTATATTAGGCAAATTATTATTTTCATGAATTCATTTTTGATACACAGACGGTGAAAATTTTTAATTCTACGAGTTACGAGATTGTCACATGTTATATTTTTTTAATTAATTTTTTTAATTTTTGTAAGGGTATATGTCATTCTGTTAATCTCATTTATGAAATTTAAAAACTTCACCGACAGTGGATGAAATAAATTTTTTTATTTTTATTTCTTTATGACTAGGGATAATTAAAAATAGTTTTTTTTTTAAGATTTTATTAATGGGGGTTAAATGTAATAGTTGATAATTTTATTTGTAATTTTTAATGATTTTTTTAGGGCACTGTCAATTAAGATACTATATATAAAAAAGAATTCTTTAAAAGAAAAGATAAAAGGGATTTCCAAGGTGTAGAATTTGTCCTTCATATGAAAAACGTAACCAACAGGTAACCGTAGCGAACTTCTCTCCGACATTTTTGAAATCTCCCAACGGTCGAATTATAAGACATGGCTGCCGCGCTGTCCCATAACCAAAACAACATCATTTAATTAAACCTTAATTTCTCAAAGCCAAATCCCAACCATCCAATCCTCTCAAATCCCAATCCAACGGCCCGAAGTCAACCCCTAAAAAATTTCCTTCAAATTCTCATATGGTGATGGGGAAACGACAACGTTTATTCAACTCTCTCTCCATTCCTTTGCTTTAACAGAGAAGAACCCAAAGAGCCAAACCCACCCCAAAAAAAAGGAAAATTTAGAGCCTTTAAATCACCTTTCAAAAAGTTTGCTAATTACTTGATTCCAAATCAAAAACCCATTTTTTCTAAAAATAGATTTTTGACATTAAAAGGAGATTCAAGCAGAACAGAGAAAAAAGAAAATGGATTTCAAGAATCAAAAAGATCACTGGGCATTTCTGGTAATAAATTAATACCCTTTTATTTTGATTTTTGTTGGGTTTTGTTGGGTTTGATTAATGGTTTTTTTTTTCTTTCTTTGTGATTGGCTATATTTTAAACTTGTTTTCTTGTTGCTATTTTTCATTTTCTTTTCTGGGTTTTGTTTAATTTTTTTAGGTATATAATTTTAATTTCTAGATTTTGTTGCTCTTGGGGTTTTAAGTTAGTTACAATGTTGATTAATAATTTTTTTTTGGGTTTTTTTGGATTGGTGAAATGAGATACCTTGATTAACCGATAAGGGTATGTTTGTTTGCTGGGAAAATGTAGCCATGTAGGGAACATGAAAAGAAAAAGGTTTTATATCTTAAAAAATGTCAGATTTTCATAATTTCCATCTCAAAATATGCAAAAAGTTAAGATTTTCCTTCTTTATTTTGTTGATATTGAAATGATGTTTGGTTTCATGAATTCTTGTCATGTTTTATAGGTAATGAATGCTCTTTTGAAGATATGTTTCTGATTTTCAAGCTTATTTCTTCTTGTCCACTCACAGGAAAAATTATTGCTTTTTTGTTGATTTGAAATATGTAGGAAGAAATTGAAGCACCAATGTGGGTGGATCTTACTCTAGAAACTAAGCTCAATAGCCAGGAAGCCAAAGACATGTGAGTTTATGTCCAACTTGTTATAATTCTTCTAAGTAATTTGATTGTAAAAATTGATTTATATAGTTTTCGGTATATTGCAGTGATGAAAAATGGTTCCAAACAAGTCATTTGTAAGCATCTTTTCATTACTCAATTGCTGTTTTGGTAGCTATGGAATTAGAGTTAATGACATTAGGTTAGATTAAATTAATGTTGATTTTTCAGGTTCCACCAATGTTCTTCTAGCCACTTAAAATCTACATTTTTTCGATCCGATGAGGATGGGGCAACCTTACAGTTGGACTTGGTAGGAGCATCATCATCACCAAGACTTCCACAGTCGGTTTCAAGATCAAGAGGCAAGGATTTCAGGAGCAAGAAATGGAAGGGGAATTGTCATGATGTTTCATTAAATAAGATACATCCAATGAAGGTTTTGAATGGGAAGTCTTCAATGTTGGATTCAGGATCTGGTAAGGGAATAAAACCTAAACTGAGCTTTATAAGTTTGAAAGGGACATCTAGCTCAAAAACAAGTTTGGTTTCTGAAATAACTGAGAATGTCAAAGGAAAAAATGTCAAATCTGTATGTTCAAGTCCGTTGGCAGATAAATCAGGTGAAACCAATGCTAGAAGCACAGTTACTTCCGAAAGCATTCAACAAAAACAGGAGCAGAAGAAGTTCTTTGAGGTATCAAGTCGAGGCTTTGGTCAAACAAGTGAGCTTTTAACATCAGTGAGGATTAGTCTTAGGAAAAGTTGTATTACAAGACCAGCATCAAGGGTGGAGATTAATGCTGATTACGGGAAGGAATCAAGAGATCGAAAATCTTCCTCCGGCAAGTCTAGTGTAGGATCATCTTCATATTCTGGTTATTATGATGCTAAGAGGTCAAATATTGCATTGATAAAGAGGAAAGAACAAACCCCAGATAGCAGAAATGTAGCAAGGATGACTGAAGCTGCCAAGAATAAAGTGAAACCTTCTAATATGTGTAATACATCAAATGTTAGAGGTAAGGAAGGGAATTGTAATTCTAGGACAGGAGGATTAGCAACTGTTAGAAAGCAAACTTGGCAGGAAGCCACAAAATCCAAGGTATGAATCACTTGTAGCTTGAGAAACCTGTATGCTTGTGCATGTACAAGTGTCTGTATCTGTGCTTTCAGTGCACAATACACCTATGTTACTCGGACTCGGGTGTGAGTGTTGGACTCGGATACGTGTCCGACACGGGTATGTTCAATTTCTTCTAAGACATCCATGTATTTGGAGGGTCCTTGGAGGATCATATCCCCATACCCAGATAATGAGTCGGATATGAGTGTCAGACACGGGTACTTCAAGAAAAATGAAAGAGTCGAAGCAACATGGCAATACACAGTTAGAGTTTTGAACATATACTTAGTACGGGGGGAAAACATAGAATTTGCATAACTTAAGCTTTATTTGGATTGATTTTCTTGTAGCTGATGTAGAGTCCTTCTCAACTGGTTTATAAATGTCAAGAAGTTATTTTAAGATGAAAAATAAACCATATTTCGAACATCATATCATGTTGAAGAACCCAAAATTGGTGTAACTTTTTTGCAGGCTAATTCTCAGACTTATCGTTCCAAACTTTCACTGCCACATAAAGTCAATGAACAGAAATCACTTGCTGGTGCTACAAAAGCTAGAGAGAAAGTGGGAGTTGGAAGAATCAACAAAGTGACAGGTGCTGGGAAAGAAAATAATATAGGGGAAATTTCTCTGAGCCAAAAATGCAGTGGAAAAGGCAATGCTGCTGGAGGCATGGTTGTGGGTAGAAAAGGGACAAGTCAGAGTACATCCCAGAAGGGTGGCAGAACAGGAACGGTTGTTCCCAAGGTACTTATCTTGGCTGTAAATGATATGGTTACAATGCTATGTTACTCGGACTCGGGAGTGAGTGTTGGATACGGATATGTGTCTGACATGGGTATGCTCAATTTTTTCTAAGTTTTTTCATATATTTGGAGGATCTTACCCCCATACCTTTGTCCGAATATGTGTCGGACATGGGTGTCGAATTTAGATACTTCAAGAAAAATGAAGAGTCGGAGTAACATAAGTTACATGTTAAGATTTTATCTGTTCTTTCAGATAGCCCATCTATATTCATCTATAGTCTGTTGTTTTAGCCTTTGTAGCCAAATTAAACAAATGATTTCCAATAAAAGAGGTCTGAAATGCCTGCAGGAATTCTAATCATTCAAACTTGTTGAGGCCTCCACTCATAAGTGGTGGATTATCAATTTTTCTTTATCCTTTTGTTCCTTGGAACCATTATCCTCTATGTTACTCAGACTCGGGTGCATGTCTGATATGATTTTATGTTGCATATCTGATATGATTTTATGTTGGAACAACATAGATCATCCTTAGGTTGCATATCTGATATGATTTTATGTAATAATTGCAAAAGTAAAACACTAATAACTTTATGAGAAACCCACCATGCCACTATCTTGAAGCAACATAACCTCAAAATGTTCTTTATTTGCTTTAAACATTGTTTTGTACTGAAATAATTCTGATTTTATATGCAAAATACATCCTTTTATTGTCCTCCCCTTACATTTTGCTTTATAAATTCCATATACATTGAAAACATCTTAAACTTTAAAGTAGAATTCCCAATCCTGAACTGCTTATTGAAGGGCTTTTGTGCCATTGTTATCTCATCCAGTATCTGATTTCATGTATATGAACTTTTTTCCAACAGGGAAGAGTTGGTAATCAAAGAGAAGGGAAGAATTCCACCAAATCTACTCAGAAGGTCTATTTTCGATGAGGGAGCAGAAGGGATTTAAATAGCGGTCGCAACGCGATGCTACGGCCACTATTTAGCGGTTTCGGCTTCCTCCGCCACCGATATTCGCAGTTGATATTTACTGCAATTGACCGCGGTAACGTTCATTACGTCCGCAACCGCGATAAATGCGACGCGACTAAAAACGCGTCCGCGACCGCAATTTAAATCCCTAAGCAGGAGGGTTTGTATATAATGTAATTTCTTACTTCTTGTAATCATGGGAGCATATAACCCCTTTTGGTGCCACATTTTGGTGGTAAATTTTGGTTCTCATGGCTTATGTGAATGTACATTTTCACTGGCCATATTTTTCTCTTGTATGCAAGCTCCTAAAGAATTCAAGGTGCCTTTCCAAATCTCACTTTCACTCTCTCGGTTTTTTCACTTTACAAGAAGAGTTGGTAATTTTAAGCAATTATCCTTAGAAACAAGCTTTTGACCTACTCATTTCTGGAATCTTATGTTACTCGGACTCGGATATGAGTGTCGGACAAGGGTATGTGTCTGACACAAGCATATATCTCCATACTTATGTCCGGATATATCTCCAAGCTCCTAAAGAATTCAAGGTGTCTTTCCAAATCTCTTTCACTCTCTGTGTTTTTTCACTTTACAAGAAGAGTTGGTAATTTTAAGCAATTGTCCTTAGAAACAAGCTTTTGACCTACTCATTTATGGAATCTTATGTTACTCGGACTCGGATATGAGTGTCGGACAAGGGTATGTGTCCGACACGAGCATATATCTCCATACTCATGTCCGGATATGCGTCGGACACGGGTACTTCAAGAAAAATGAAAAGTCGGAGCAACATAGCTGAAATCCCAGTAGAACTCAGACGAATTTGAACTTAGATATAATGATGAACACAAATGACAACATTTTGTATATGCCTGTCAGACTCCACACTTTTTAAGCATATCTTTTGCCAGTAACCTTGCAAGAGCCAAACTTTCAAATCTCACATCAAAAGTTTGATACCTAAACAGGCAATAAGATTAACATTAATAAGAGGAAAATAAACATTCAGCCTGCTTGATTATGTGCAAAACACTACAGATCTCTTGGTTGACTTGGATTAAATTCTTCCCTTTGGTACTACACAAATCCAATCTGTACATCGACCTCGTTTAGCATTAATGCTGGCATAAATTTTGAGGTCAAAAGTTACGTTTCATCGCAAAAGCAATACAAAACGGGTAAAAACTTTAGTTTTTACGGTTGAAAAATCATGATTTAACAGTCCAAACTAAAAAGCTAAGAAAATAGTATTTTTTGGCTTTAAAAACTGACTTTTGAATAAAATGACTTCATTATTTTCACATTTCTAAAATGCTATTATTTTAAACATTTTTTTTTTTTTTTTACATTTCAATTTCTCATAATGATTTTTTCACAATAATAACAAACGCTTAAAACTTCTTAAACTATAACTTTTTCAATTCAAATTTTTTTAAACTTAAATTTTTTTCAACAGCATCCATAAACTAACTCGTAATTGTTCACTAGGTAATGTAGGCAATACTAATTTATACATTTGTCTGGCCATCCCACTGCAATTGCCCCTTGAAAAACATTGGTGCTTGCGTGATGACACTTGTCTTCTCAAAGCACCAAAACTTTTTTTTACCAATGAAACATGAAGAGACAGGCTCAGTCATGGAATCCCAAGAAATAGTGCAAGGGCAAGATGGGAAAAGAAGTTTGATATTGCTAGAGGTATTAAGTATTAAGTATTGAATAGATGTGCTCATGGCTGGATCAGATCAGGTTCGGGTCGAGTTTAGATATGATATCAATATCATATATATTTGTTTAAGATAAGTACGATCCGAAATATGGACCTCTAATTCTGCTCAATTTTTTTTACTCATATTTATAAATGGATAATCCAAACTCGTTTAAACCCACCTATATTTTTTTTTTCTAATTAAATTTAAACAAATATTTTTTTATTATTTAATTTTTAATAATTTTATCTCTTTATTCTTTTATTAAGTTCTAAAACATGGATAACTTAACATATTTTTAAATGTTTACACTATAGTATTATATATATATATATATTTATTTTTTATATGATATAAATTACATAATATATAAAATATAAAAATAATATATTATATAACGAAAATGGGCCGGGTCAGGTTCGGGCCTTGATTGTTGGAACCAAGGTCAAACTCATTTTCTAAATCGACCTCATTTTTTTTTGCCCAAACCCATATTTCTGATTTAATATTTTTGTCCAAACCCTGCAAAAAATGGACGAGCCTTCGGGTTTAGACGGGTAGCCCGACCCTTGAGCAGGTCTACTACTGAATATAAATGCTATGTTATTGAGACTCAGAGTACGTGTCTTGTATAAATATATGTTTGATAATGATATATTTAATTCTTTTTATGTTGTTTCATATATTTAAAAAAATCATAACCTGTTTCATATCCGAATGTGTCATATACATTTTTTTTCATTTCAAAACAGCCTCCTCGTTTCTCATTTTCTTCAGTTTTTAATAACTCCTTAGTCATTAGAAAAGGTGTATGAGGCGGATCATGACTTTTTAAGCGACGGAACAAGGTTTATTCGGAATCAAAAACTTAATATATTTGATTCATACAATTACTTTTAAAATATGATGTTCAACAACTCTTAATTTTGAATTTTAATATTTATCATCTCTTCTCTTATTCTCGAGAAAAGCCACGACTTTTCAAGCTAGAATTTACTGTAATCAATTAGGTGGTCCTTCAGATCTTCTTGAAGCTAGAATTGCATGTTCCTTTCTCTGAATTTGTACTAAGTTTTTGGTGTCCATGGTTAGGTTCTATGGCTACCTAACAGCTCAAATTTACTAGCCAAAGAAAATTTATTTGAGAGGGTGTACTATTTGTTTGACTAGCTATACCAAATCAAAAAATAAAATAAAAAATCAATTGAAAAAAATGTGCCAATTTATTAGGGTTTCATCAACGTCTAGCCGATAATAATGTAGTATTTTGCGACATATTGAGATAATTTATTTTTTCGTAAAAGCTGAAGTGATTTTATATATTGATAATAGAGTTTTTAAATTTAATAAACAGAATTTTTTGAACTCAACAGGGTTAGAAGATTATCAACGTATTTTTTAAAAATATATAGTAAAAAAATTAAAAACTATATAATAAATTAAAAATGTACCTATAACAATCTTTTAATTGTGTTTATAAAATTTAAAAAATTTCACTACCGATATATGAAAGACGAACTTCCTACATAAATGGTATATATATATATATATATATATATTTTTTTTTTTCTATTTTTTATTTGAAAGAGGATAAGAATAAGAATCTTTGCCTCAATCATGGTGGTGCAAACATGAAGGGGTTTCACATGGGGAGGATTAAAGGCTTGTGACAATGGTCAGATATAGTACAAAAATTATTATGATTTTCTTGAACCCAAATATCTGCAAAAATGAGATTTCCGGGGCCAAATTTATAACCCCATTTTAGTTATTTGTACAACACTTGCTTTTTTCTAGGTACATCCCATACAAATTATACATACATGGCAAACAATATTTTCCTTTTTTCTTGGGCCATTATCCAAACCTTGAATTCTAATTATTAGCAAAGGACAATGCTATATTATACATATAATATATATATATATATAACTGTTTTGTGATAGTATTTTTAAAAATAAAAGAATTAGGATTGTAAATGAACCGAGCTTGACCGAATAGATTTTTGTTTGTGCTCGTTTGTTTATTTTTGAGTCTGTTCGTGTTCGGTTCGTATTTGTTAAGAATTTAAAAATTTTGTTCAAGCTTTATTCGAAATTAGGTGTGTTCGAGTTCGTTTGTTTAAATTAAATGAACTTGTTCACAAACATTAAACGAACATGTTCATGAACATATAATCGAACATGTTCACAAACAATTAAAAATTTATTCATGAACAATAAACAAACAAACAAAAAAATAAACATGTTTCTTACTTTTAGATTTAAAATAATAAAACATAAATAATAATATTATTAATTATATTATAATCGAACAATAAATGAGTTTTAAACGAGTTTTAAATGATTCATAAATGAGTTTGTTCGTGAACATAAATAAACTGAACATATTATGTTCGAGTTCGGTTCGTTTAATAAACAAACCTCAAAATCTTATTCATAATCGTTTATTTACTTTGATAAACGAATATAAACGAACAAAAACCGAACTATTCATGAACTATTCATTGAACACTGTTTATTTAGAACTCTAAAAAAAGAATAAGATGGTTTTTTTAGGTTTAGAAAAAGTAATGTGAAAAACATTAGTTATGTGTATTTTTTATTTTTATTTTTTATTTTTTGAGTTTGATTTTGTCTTTCTAAAAGAGAATACAGAATAAAAAAAAATTAACAAAGATCACCAAAGAGAAAGAAATACTCAAAAACAGAAAAACACTCAAATAGTAACAATTTGAAAATTACAAATCCAACTTCACACATTCCACCAACACAACCAAAAAAATGAAGAAAATATTGATTTCAAACCCTACAAAACTTTAAGAAAATCCAGACAACAAACCAAGATTTGAAGACCATTGATGAAATTTCCAACAAGCAACATAGCCGAAATTCAATCGAATCGTACAAAAACAAAGGAGAATAACAATTACCGGTCAAAGGAAAAAAAAACCAAAATTTACCCTCCAATAATCAAACATTTTGTTTTGATCACTAAAGTCCACATTTTAATCCAATTATCTCACATGTTGTTTTCAGTACTAACAATCGAGGGTTTATTGTTATTATTATTATTTCTTTTTTGATATATTGATAGTGAAAATTTTTAACTCTATAAATGAGATTAAAAAACTGTCACATATATATTTTTTTAAGTTATTATTTTTAAATATATCTTAAGGATTATGTATCACCCGACTAATCCTTTGTGGGATATAAAAGCTTCACAAACAATAAATAAGATAATTTCTTTATTATTATTATTATTATTGTTGTTTCTTTGCTAATAATCATATATTGGCAACAAAAAAAAAAGTATGAAGTGTTGAGTGGCTAACTTCCCTTTGGCCAATACGCCTTTTCGAGAATAGAAAGGGTTATTACTTATTATGTTATATGATTATATCTATTTATGTATATGAATATAAGAGGAGAGATCAACTTATATTACTCTAAAATTAAATTAGTTTTACATATTTTCATAATTTTTTATACGATTTATATTTATTTAATCCGATCATCATATTTCATATTCTATTCACATAAATCATATACGTTAAATTTTAAGTAAATTAAAAATATTTAAATATTTATTTTATGTCAAAAAAATTGATGAAGAAACAAACAAAAAATACGAAGTTGCATGGAACCTGTGTTTTTTTAAACTTATATATCTGTGATTTGCGAATAAGACCATACGAATCTCAAACTCTCTTTCTACTGCCCTTTCTTACTTTCGTTTCTTTTTTTTTTTTTTTCTTTTCTCTCTCTTTATTTTTCCCCGAAGTACCCTTCCAACCCAAATAATTTCAAATTTAGTTTGTTTCTCTAGAAACTTTCCCTTTATAATTAGCAGAGTTATTGTTTTTATTTGTTCCTTTCCCAATTTTGTAATTATTAATTAGGTAAAAATCGGAGATAACTTTGTATCATTTTCGGACTCTATCATTATCATTTTAGAATTTGAATAGGAAACTTTCAAATTACAATATCAAATTCTATGTGACGTCTTTAATTTCACATTGAACATTTATGAAGATTTACTATGTGATATATATATATATATATATATATATATATATATATATATATATATATACACTTAAAATAAGAGGTGGTAAATGGTGTGTTTGGGCTGATTTGAGTTCAAATTTTTTCAGATTTGTGTCAGGTTCGGATTCTAATTAATCATATCATATCATTTTTTAAAATTTTATAGAAGATGCAACTTTTTCAATGTACATTTCAAGTTCAAGTTTTTTCGGATCATTTCTAATTCGAGTTTTTTTGGATTCCTGTTTTGGATTTTTTTTTTTATTTTATCAAATCGAGTTGAGATAAGTTCAAATTTTGATTCTTCAAACGAATTTTCGAATTCGAGTTTATTTTACCACCTTTAACTCATACTTGAGAATGATTTGGACAAAATTATGTCTCTTCTGATCAAAACGGTTAATATATCGGAGATTGAATGTGAATCTCTATAAAATTTTGAGATTAGATCCTTCGGATTATTTAAAGCAAATAATACATCTTGTTGATTGCTAGGATCTGCATGTAACCGGTGAATTATTCATCTTGAGACGATATTGTGCAACTGATCACATTAATTAAGGCCTATGATATAGAATTATATTTTACCACACAACTATATAACTGTGATATCAACATTTTTGCCTATGAAATATATTCAATACTCATTTAGGACTTGAGAAGGAAAGGGGAAAGAGCTAGATAGCAAGTAATTTTTTTTTTCTCAAAAAAGTATTATTATTTTTAAAATTCCCAAGGGAAAACATGAAGTCTCATTATTTAATTATTTTCATTAAATTTTGAAACCTAGAGGTAACATTATGAGGACAACAATTTAGGTGTGGCAATAAAAGCTATGTTTGACAGTATGAAGACAATGAAAGTTTGTATAGATATACCTGGTTTTTTACTATTCACATCTTCCTTTTTTTTCTTTAACTGTATTTTCTTAAATTTCTTTTGATTATCTCAAAATTATGGGTTTTTTTTTTTTTCCATTTTTAATGCATAGTTCTTTTAATGAAATTTTGCTTTCATATTATAATGCACCAAAGGAACCATGTATGAAAAATAAAATAAAATTTTACTTGATAATTTTGAACACGACGTGAATACGATACGAAAAAATTAATTAAAACATGACACATCAAAAAAATAATACTAATATGTCAAAATTTATATAATATGAATTATTAATGTGTCAAAATTTATATAAATATATAATATCTTAAATACGATTATGATACAGAAAAATAACACAAAAACGATGTTAATATACCGATTATCATATCTTTGTAGTGTGAATTTTTTGATATGGACATTACAAATAATTGAGAAATTTTCTAGACCATTCTTTGATTAAAAGGATTCTTATCTGGTGAGAAGAAATAAAAAAGAAAATTTTATATCGTGACAGAAATCGAATTAATTATTGAAGCACAATAATTTAGATTTTTGAAATTGTTTCTATTAACTAAGAGAAAGAAAAAACACACGTAATCAATTATAAGATTCACAAAATTAAAAAGATAATAAAAATTTCCAAATTTTTAAAAGGAGAATAAAAAAGAGAATCAAACCTTGAACCTTAACTAATTAGTTGGGCAATTTCCCACTAGAGCCTAATAATTGTTTAACGAAGCCAACTGAGCTTTAACTCTAATGATATGCATGTTGATCAAATTTATGAAGATTACAGATTTAAAAGAAGTTAAATGTGTAATTTATTCTTTAAATAAATTAAGTAGATTAAAAATAGATTAAAAACGTTATTTTAGCTACTCTTAAACAATGAATATCTTTAAATTAATTAAACATTTTTAAATTTAATAAGTTGAGAATTTGGGTTTAGCTAATTATTGAATTTGAAGGTTTTTTTTTTTTTTTGTGTGAAAAAAGATGGTGTGCAAATGTCAAGCACAATTCAATGTTTTAAAACGGAGTCCCCATATATATATATATATATATATATATATATATATATTGTAAATGCGTAATTTATGCCCTTTTTAATGGTGGTACTCCTTTGTGTTATACTTGTAATTGAAATTATTTTAGATTGCGTCTGAAGATTTAAATTTTAAAAATTAAATTTGAATTTAAAAAATAATGTAATAAAACACATGTAAATGTATCTTTCATGATTATTTTTCAAATTGAAGAATTTGTTAGATACCTATTTATTAATAAATTTGAAATTCATATTTTATACTTTTCAAATATATAATAATATTGAATCTTAATTAATTTATACATAATATATGCATTTCATTCTCCTAATTGTATAACAAATGAAATTCAAATTCAAATTTTCAAATTCAAATCTCCAAACATAACATTAAAAAATTCCAAAGAAAAATTGAAAAAGAGAAAATCTACAATTATATATATCAACTAAGTTCTCAACATTTCCTTTACACTTTTACTTGCTTATTTCAATTTTTTTTCACTTTCTTGTCTTGTTGAGCTTTTTGGCTATTATGCCCTCATGTGAATGGGTTTAAGAAAAGCCTCCAAAAAGTTGTTAAAAAAATTTAGACAAAATTAAGAAGACAAAATTCCAAAAAGTTGTGAATGGGTCTCAGATTCAAAATGAGGTATAATTTTTTAGATTTGATCCGATTTCATTAGAATATTATTTAATAAATAAAATTAATTTTTATTTAAATTTAATTATAAAATATATAATTATTAATATAAAAATATTTTTTATATTTTAATTTAAGAATTTAAAATATTATAAATTTTTTAAATAATGTCGGATCTTAAAAATCGAGCTTAAACAAACCAGACTCGAATTTGAATTTTGATATTTAAAAATATCAATCAAGTTTAACCCGACTCTATTTGGTCAATGAATAACTCTAATTCCAACTATATTTTTGAACTTAATTTTCATCATTTTCGAAAAAATAAAGAGTAAAATCAAAACATATCCAAGTTGAAATTGGTTGTCCACCCAAAGCATCAACAAACCTTTTGGAAAAGAATAATTAATGTGCTTCCCATTTTGAGTAGTGATATACCTAGGCAGTTGATGATGGCAGACCACCCTTTATTTTACAGAAACTGATCTTCAAAGAAAAAATTTGACAAGACAGGAGTGCCTTCATATATGCTTTGCTCTTCCAAGACTTTCAAGTAGTTAAGACTTTAGTCCCCATGGGAAGAAATCATTGAAAAAGCAAAAAAAAAATCTCAATCATTTGAAACACATGCCATAATTAATTAAATCTCCAATTACTAAATTAAAAATTATTCCCAATGAAATGACTTCATGTTTCATACATTAAAAATATGATATTTAAATCACATGTAGAGTTAGTGTAATTTGTGTATCTCATTTAGAGATGTTCACGGATCGAATCGGATTGGATTACGACCTAAAAAAATTTTCTTATCCAAATCTATTTCATAAATCATTAACAATATTAAAAAATTATTTTTATATTAATATATAGTTTATAATTAAATTTAAATAAAAAATATTTTTTATTTATTAAATAATAATTTGGACTGAGCCGGATCGACCAAAATTACAAAAAATCTTATCCAGGTTCGACCCAATACTAGACAGGCAAGGCGGATTACCCGACCTATTAATAGGTCTAAATTTCCCATCATATAATTATATTTAAAATATTATATATTGATATAAAATTTGATATATTAATAATTTGTGTTATATAAATTTTGATACGTTCATATATTTATGTCATGCTCGTATTAATTTTTTGTATCATTTGATATTTCAATTATTTTTTTATACCGTATAATTTTATCATTTCCAAAATTATCAACTCTATCCACAAGATTATTTAATTTCTTTCATTATATTTTGGAACTTTTTATTTTTTCCTTTTAAAAAAAAATGTTAGGACAGTGAAAATTAAAGACAAAATGCATGATGGGTCAAGGGCATTAAAGTAACATTAAAAAATTGTAAGTACATATATTATTGTCTCTCCCTAGTTCTACCTCTCCAATTATTATGTTCTTTCTGGGACATGTTTCAATTCAACCCTCTAACAATTTCCTTCTTATATTCCCTCCTTTAAATCACAATAATCTCTTCTTTCTTTCTCTCTTTTTCGATGACAAGTGAACGCGAATTTTCACTTTCACGTGCATTGCAAACGCAATATTTTACAGACGATGGCGGCGACGATGATGATGAAGAAGAAGAAGAAATGGAAGAAGAATTATTAGGAGATGAAGTTGATGAAGAAGAGAATTCACCAGATTGCAGGAGTATGAATTTTATGCGTGGTCCTCGACGAAAAGGTTGGTTTTTGGGGCAAGTTTTAGACCCAAGAGCCAAATGGGTTCAACAATGGAATAGGGTTTTCCTCCTTGTATGTGCCATAGGTCTTTTTGTGGACCCATTATTCTTCTATGCTCTCTCTATAAGCGACACGTGTATGTGTTTGTTTGTCGACGGGTGGTTCGCCGTCACCGTGACGGCGCTCCGGTGCATAACCGACGTGTTGCATTTGTGGAACATGTGGCTGCAATTAAAGATGGCTAAGAGATCATCATCCTACCGCCGCAATGACGACGGAGATGGAGGCGGAGGTGAAAAAGAAAGAAGTATCAAGTTTCACAGCGCAAATGCTCGCCGCGTGGCCTTCAAGTACTTGAAAGCTAAGAAGAGATTCTTCTTTGATCTCTTCGTAATCCTACCTCTACCTCAGGTAAATTAATTTTTATTAGCATATAAATATCAATCATTAAATGATGATTTGCTTATACCAAGGATGTCGTAATTGGAAATAAAAATAAATCACAGATGTCGAGATTCGAATCACAAATTTATTGGATACCATCTTTTAAAAGTGTTTGCATGAATCAATTTAATTAAACTCTGAATTTTGCTAATTCAATTATTTTCACAATATTATCATAAATTATATTAATCAAGATCATTAACTAATGTTTTATTAATTAATGTGAGAGAGGGTTAAAATTTTAATTGCATGGTTTTTGATTGAAGGTCTTTTTTTGGTACACTAGTGTTAGAGGGGAGATGACAAGTGCATGCCATTACTAGGGCTGTAATCGAGTCGAGCCGAGCTCGAATAGTGAGCTGCTCGAGCTCGAGCTCGACTCGAAACTCGCTGCTCGAAACTCGGCTCGAGCTCGACCGAATACCATTTTTCAAGCTCGAGCTCGGCTCGAGATATAATCGAACTATTCGAGCTCGGCTCGATAAAGCTCGTTTACTCAATTTATGTACTCGAGCTTGAAAAATGGATGCCCATTACTAATTTTTATGCATGCAAATTGCAAAGGGATGCCCTTGGGCACTGCAACAAACATGTGATGGAACTATGTCGTTTTTTCATTTTCAGGAAGGGGTATAATGGGAAGAATAAAAATTTCAAAAGATTTTATCATCTTTCATTGTTATATAGTTTGTCATTTTTATTTTTATGTTTTAATCATAATTTATTGGATGCATTTAAAAGAGGTTTGTTGATTAAGATGTGACTTTAATTAGAGATGAATTCAATTATTTTTCTCTTTTACTAGAAATGTAAAGGAATGGGATTTTGTTAACTTTTTCTTTTATTAGAATAAATGTAATGGGATTGATTCCGGAATTTCTCCCACGTGCTGTTATTTTTAAAAAATGATATTCGATAAATTTGAGATTTAAATTAATGTCTGTATTTTTTTCCTTCATATTCTCAAACCATAACCTCTTATAGTAAAAAAAAAAAAAATTGCAATGGAATTTTGTTAAATTTATTAATATGACCCTTAATGGAATTTATTCTCATCAAGAAAATATATCTACCATGTTAATTAAACACTATGAATATTGGTAAATTTCTTTTTTTCCCCTTCTCTCTTCCTTTATCCATGCATTCTTTATATTTTTTCCGAAAAAAATAAAATAAAATCATAGAAACATTGTCCTTTAAGTAAAATCTGAAAACTAATTAGGGAAGATTAATTGTTTTCTAAACGATATATTCAAGCCAAAAGTAATTACATACCCTAACTGTTTTATTTCTGTGGATACATATTATTAACAAAGTTTATGTATAAAAGCTGAGAAAAGAATAGAATATTACATTGTAAATCGACACTCAATAAAAAGAAAAAAGATAATAATCATTAAACCCTAAATTGGATGGTTGATAATATATGCTTTTGGTCACTGTTGATTTTCTCTAGCATGGCATAAATGTGAGCCCCATATACCACCTCCATAATTGCCATATATATATATATATATATATATATATATATACCATTTATATGATGATTCAAATTTATTTTTCGGATTTAATATTTTTATTTAAATTCTTTTATATATCGAATGGACTTTCGAATTTGGATAGATAACTCAATCAGTGGACAAATTTAATGATGAATTCCCCTATTGCATATATATTTTTAATTTAATTTAAAAATGATAAATAATTTTTTTTTCAATATTCGAATTAATTTTTTTTGTTTAAATTTTAACATGTTACACAATTATTGACTTTTTTTGCAATATTATTATTATTATTTTGTTTTCTTTTTGTATATCTTTTTTTTTATTGCCTCGTTACTTTAATTTGTATGACTTTTCTTTTAATCTTTTGGGAAATTTTGAAGAAGAAGAATAGTTGGTCTCCCAAAAGTGATAACAGCATTATTATCATAATAATTTAAGTGCATGTGCTAACGTGTTTCATGCATATATAGGTGCCATGATTTGATAGAAAGTGCAAAGTTTTGGTTGTTAGGGGGAAAAAAACCTCCAATAAAAAAATAATAATTTTATATAAACAATATTTTCTTTCTTTTTATTTTTTATAACTTATAATTTGAACCCAAAATCTATGACATCAAGCTATTATTTTTTCTTCTTTTGTAGAAATTAAGATTGAGTTCATGTACCTTCTTTTATTCCAAATTTTTTTTATAAAAAAATTAAAGATGAAAAAGCATTTTTGGCTCATTTTCCATTGTTTCCTAGTTTTTTCCTAGTAAAATTAGGGTTTATTTTTATTACCTTCACTAATTTTCCAAAAATAGAAATTTTCATTGATTTTTTTTTTATACAAAAGAGGTGAATACGGAAAAAAAAATTGTAAATGTTGGAGATTGAACTTTAATTTTGTTAGAATTTATTTTTTAGAAGAAGTAGATGAACCATTTTGGATTTCATTGTCTTCTTTTTAATTTCTTCATACTAAGGAATTCCCAATTCCTACAATTTAACATTATATAACATTATATGATTATATCGAGTATTTGTAGCTAACATGAATTAAAATGTGATGTAGATTGTACTATGGGTTGCAATTCCATCCCTATTGGAAAAAGGATCGATAACCCTAGTAATGACGGTGTTTTTTATCATCTTTCTCTTTCAATATCTTCCGAAGATCTACCATTCCGTTTGCCTCTTACGTCGCATGCAAAACTTTTCCGGCTATATCTTTGGAACCGTTTGGTGGGGGATTGCTCTCAATATGATTTCTTATTTCGTCGCCTCACATGTAAGTTAATTTAATTTACGACAATGCTACATACTAGAGATATTTATGGGTCGGGTCAGACTAGGTTTAGATATGATATCAACACCATATATACTTGTCCAAGTTCGATCCGACCCGAAATATGAGTCTCAAATACTACCCAAGCCCTCCCATATTTATAAATGGGTAGTCCAAACCCATTTAAATCCGCCCATATTATTTTTTTCTAAAAAAAATTTAAACAATTTTTTTTTATTATTTAATTTTCAATAATTTTATCTCTTTTTTATTATTTTATTAAGTGCTAAAATATGGATAACTTAACATATTTTTAAATGTTTACACTATAATATTATATATTTATTTATTTTTATACGATATAAATTATATAATATATAAAATATAAAAATATTATATTATATAAATAAATAAATAAAAAGCTGGGCTCGGGCCTTAATTGTTGGAGTCAAGAAAATGGACCTCATTTTTTTTGCACAAGCCCATATTTCAGGCTTAATATTTTTGTCAAAGCCCTTCAAAATATGGGTGGGCCTTCGGATTTGGGTGGATAGCCCAACTCTTGAGCAGGTCTACTACATACATATAAGAAATATATACATAAATGTATACATAACTGTTTTACGATTACATTTTTAAAAAATAAATGAATAAAATGGTTTTTATTATTAGGTTAAAAAAATTATATGAGAATTAATTATATATGCATTTATATGTATGCTTTTTAAGTTCAAATCTATTAATAGTAATTTCACTTTGTTTTTAAAGTCATGATCCTTTTGGCTTTTATAACATAATGACATTTTGTTTCTTTGTCATTTTAGTAACATAAAATTGAAAGGAAAAAAAATTGTAGTGATAGTGAAAAGAATATCCTCAAAACTATACTTTTGCTTTTTAGATGAAAAGTGGGAGAATATTTAATTTTTATGATAAAGCTTAAAGTTTGAAGTTTGAACAATCTTGGGTTGATAAAGTCTTTAAGTAGTCAGACTTTGAACAATGCCAAAATAATTTTGTCTTACTCTTAAAGATAAAAAAGAAAATGAATTGACACAAAAGGACAGTGAAAAAAGTTTTCCCAAAGGTGAAAATCATATAATAATAATATTTAATTCTTAATCTCCTATTTGTTAATTCGTGATTCATGTGGGAGAGGTAACCAGTTAGATATTATTAAAATAATACCAAGTGTAAGAACTAGATATTATGGAAGTTTAGATTCCAAAAAGATGGGTAAAAATATTACTAATTATTAAGAAGCTTATTAAAATGAATAATTTAATATAATTTCAAGTAGTTGTCATTTTTTCTTAAATTATTTTTTATAGATTTGATAACTCATATATTTTTGTCGTGTTTATGATTTTTTTTTCATGTTATAATTCTGTTTAAAGTGTTATATATTTATATAAATTTAAACACGTTCGTGTATTCATATCATGTTTGTATTATATTTTCATGTTGTGCCTTATTTTAATTATTTTTCTCATATCGTATCTAAAATTACTAAGTCTAACTTTTTGGAATTATAATGCCTAAAGCAATTAACAAAAATATGTTCCCTTGAACTAACACTAACAAAATATTCCTACTTAATCGTGCCATTCCTTCACGAATTCAGTGCAAAAGGGAGAATTTAGATCTGACAATATTGAATACGATATAATTATACGATAAAAATAATAATAATTAAAATACGATATGATACGATACGACACGACACGAATACACGAACATGTCAAAATTTATATAACACAAATTATTAACACATTGAAATTTATATAAACATAAAATATATTTTAAACACGATTATGATAAAAAAAAATGCACAAATTGTCAAAAATTAAATTAAGGTTCAAACTTTTCACATATTTCATGGGTTTTTCTTTTTAAATTTTCTGTGGCAGGCTGCGGGGGCATGCTGGTACTTGCTAGGGATCCAAAGGTCAGCAAAGTGCCTAAAAGAGCAATGCATAGGAGCTTTAGAGGGTTGTGAGCTGAGATTATTGGCTTGCAAACACCCAATTTACTATGGAACAAGTAATTATATGGTAAGGGATAGAGCAAGATTGGTTTGGGCAGAAAACAAGCAAGCAAGAAGTACATGCATTGATACTTCTGATAACTATGATTATGGAGCTTATGGATGGACTGTTCAGCTTGTAACAAATAATAGTCGCCTTGAGAAGATTCTTTTTCCTATCTTCTGGGGTCTCATGACTCTCAGGTTCGATCTCTCATCTTTTAATACGAAAAACACAATATATTTAATAAACACAAAAACAATGTAATAAATTAGGGATGGCAATGAAGCAGGGCAGGGGTGGATAATTCAAAATCCGCCCCCACCCTGCTCCGTCATGGATGTTGAAATTTCAATACCACTATCATTTTCATAGATGTCGGTTACATCCATAACGGTTCTGTTCCGTTCCGTTCCGCCCAGTCCCACCTCCTCCGATATTTATTAGTTACTAATTTTTTTCAAATAATAAAGTATTGTAAAAAACTTTAAATATAAATTCAACATAAGCATCAAATGATAAAGTATTAGGTTTAGGTTTTTAAAAAGAAGAATAAAAATAAAAGATTTAGTTGTATTACTTTATTATAGTAATTTCAGTATTCGGGACGGTCCGGACGGAGTAGGCAATTACCAGAACTGCTCCATCCCTGCCTTTCAAACAAAAAAAAAAATCGCCCCGTCCGCTCCGCCTCCATTGTTAAAAAAAAAAAAAAAAAAAACCTCTCCATTCAGAGCGGATCGATTCGAAATCCATCTGGCGATTCGGGTTTTGCCATCCCTAAATAAACATAAGACGACACGTTTAAACACGATTAACACAATACGTTTAATACATGTAATGTAATTGTGTTTAAAATTTCGACACATTTAATCATTTGTATTAGGACCCAACCTACATCATCACGGTCAATCATTCCTAACAAAAACGACCACCTACTTTTATCCCTTTAACCTATTAATTACTTGCAACCGGTTGTAATGTTTTAATAAAAAAACAATTCTTTAGCAAAAGTAGTGGTGGAAAATTGTCCGTGATTCTCTTTAAGAATCACGAACGGTTATGAAAGGATTTTCCTTTGTATTATGTTTATATTTATATAACTGACATGAAAAAAAAAATGTTGATTATCAGCACTTTTGGGAACTTGGAAAGCACAACAGAATGGCTAGAAGTTGTTTTCAACATCATTGTCCTCACCAGTGGACTTCTTTTGGTCACAATGTTGATCGGAAACATCAAGGTATATATACTCTCTATTTTTCATATTTATTGACTCAAAACAAACAAACAAACACAAATAAATTGTTATTAAAAAAATTAACAAGAATTAAGTTTCAATTTCTTGTTAATTATTCATGTCGTTCTTGAATTTTATTTTTCTCAAAACTAAACTTTTTTTGGTCGAAAAACTTAACCCTTAATCGATATCTTATGAGTTAAAAAATCATAGATTAATGATACAAATTAAGGGATTTATAGATGATAGTTAATATCATCATTGAACAATCAAAAACAGAAATAGTAATGGTGATTATAGTGATGTAACACTAAGGCCTTCAGAAAATGTTGATTTTGACTAAAGCATAACACCAAAGGTTCCCAAGGTCAGGTGGAACCCATCAAGGATTCTATGTGTTTTTATGATGTTGAACAAATTATTGATTTTTTTTTTTATATAAAAAAAGTTATAATTTGAAATTAATTAAAAAAATGTTATAAATGTTTGATAAATTTTAAATTTATTGAATATTATCTTTTTAAATAATTACACAAATCAACGGAATTGAATTCGAATTTAATCATTGATAATTTCATGTAAAGATATGTATACATAGGACAACTTTGTTTACATAAAAAAGTCTGACATTCTGCCACTAACCCACATTCATAGATGACCCACACCAATTTTGCCTATACATAGTAATTTTCACTTTAATTTCTTTTTGAGTATATATAATAATTAAAAAGAAAAATAAATTAGAAAGATTGTTTTAACATATGTCATACGTGTTTGTATCATTTATTTTATTTTTGTCTGCCTATGAAGGTGTTTTTGCATGCAACTACGTCAAAAAAACAAGCAATGCAGCTGAAGATGAGGAATATAGAGTGGTGGATGAGGAAGAGGCACCTTCCTTTGGGGTTCCGGCAAAGGGTTCGAAACTACGAGCGACAACGGTGGGCGGCGATGCGCGGTGTCGATGAATGTGAGATGATCAAGAACCTCCCTGAGGGGCTTAGGAAAGATATCAAGTATCATCTTTGCCTAGATTTAGTTAGACAGGTAAACACCCATCTGAGAAATTATAAGCACTAAATTCTTCCCTTACTAGGAAAATTTTAGCTTTATAATTATAATAATTAAAAAAACATGATATTAAAAAAATTTATTATAACTGCTATTCAGTTTCTACTAACAATATTCAAGATTTATAATGATGAAAATTTAATTAGAAGACCAAGAAAATAAAAACATTATCCCCTAATTTTGGAATTTCAAACTTTTATAATTTTAACATATTTGTGTATTTGTATCGTGTTCGTATTATGTCATATTTAAATTATTTTTCTCGTATCGTGTTGGTATCGTATTTTAAATTATCAGGTCTTAAACTACCACGCTAAAAATATTGCATGAAAAGTACTTCTCTTTTTATGCACTTTTTTTAATCATCCTTTTAGTCTGTTTTTTCCCTTACTAAAACATTATTTGACCTCCTATATCATATGCATAAATATATTCCTAAAATATTTCATGTCGCTACAGTTTAAAAAAGAAAATTTCTGGGGTTGGATTATACTATATAAAATTAAAAAAATTCCCTAACCTTATGAAAACTTGATTTTAATTTTTTTTAATAAAATAACAAATTTAATTTATGAAATTAGCTGACGATATAGATTAATTGGGCTAACAGCCCATATCCCAATAAATCTACCAAAATATTGTTTCAAAACTGGCCCAACAACAACTTAAAAAAGCTAGTGCAATATATGGGCTTGGGTTAGGTGGACCAAACCAGCCTAACTTGTTTAGAACTATTTCTTGTATTGAGCTTATTTTTATTTATTAAGAGTAAAATTTTTTAATTTCACAAGTACGATTACGAGATTGTTACATTTCCAACTTATTTTTAATTATTTTTTTTTTTAATATATCTTAAGGGATATGTATCATTCTATTAATTCTATTTGTGAAATTAAAAACAGATAATTTTTTTTTCTTATAACATTGTAACAACACTCTTTTAATTCATAATTACAGAGTTTGAAAAGTTGATTTTAAAACTTTGAAATAATTAAATAATTTAGAGAGGTTCCTTTTTATTTTAGCTATCTCAAATATTTATGAATTTTGTCTTGAGAAATTGGTTTCTAATAAAATTCCATGTTTATTTCAGGTACCATTATTTCAACACATGGATGATTTGGTCTTGGAGAATATTTGTGACCGAGTCAAGTCCCTAATTTTCACTAAAGGAGAAACTGTAAGTATCAATTTTGATTTATTTATTTATTACTTGTGAATTGGAATATATACTCACAAATTAAATAAAAAATTTTGATCCTTGAAATATATGAGTAATTTAGTATTAATAAGAATAATTATTACAATACTCGAATTCAAGACAAGTGTCGAATCTAATCATATGTTTGTACATTCATTTTTTTTTTTAAAGTTTTTCTATATTTGAAAGGTCCTAGTTCGTACTTATATCCGAATGAATCAGACAAGTTGTTTGTCTAGGATTAATTTTGAACATGGATAAAAAAAATTGGACTAGCCGATTGAATCGGGAACTCTAACCGGTTCGATACATTATATAAAATTGGATATTAGCTGAATCGGTAAAAACTCAGAAAACCGGTTTGATATATATATATATATATTTAAAAAAAATTCAACTATTTTTTGTAATTGATGAGATTTAAACTTTTAACCTTTTAGTTATATATTAAAGACCATATCATTAAGTCAAATACATATTTTTATTAATTATTTACTATATTCTATATTTATTTAACATTAAAATTATTTTTAAAATATTTAAAATGTTGTTTAAGTGAACCAACCGATTGAACCGAAAATTGAAGATCTAACCGGTTTGACCTTCGGTCCGGTTTTTTTAACCTTGATTTTGAACAAGAAAACTCGTTCTTACTCAGTGATATATTAATGTAGATAACTAGAAAAGGCGACCCTGTACAAAGAATGTTATTTGTAGTAAGGGGACATCTCCAAAGTAGCCAAGTTCTTCGAGATGGTGTCAAAAGTTGCTGCATGTTAGGTCCTGGAAATTTCAGTGGAGATGAACTCTTATCATGGTGTCTTCGAAGACCCTTTATTGAGAGACTCCCACCATCTTCTTCAACATTAATAACTCTTGAAACAACTGAGGCATTTGGCCTTGAAGCCGAAGATGTTAAATATGTCACTCAACATTTTCGTTACACATTTGTTAATGAAAGAGTGAAGAGAAGTGCAAGGTATTATTCTCCAGGGTGGAGGACTTGGGCAACTGTGGCGATTCAGCTCTCGTGGAGAAGGTATAAGCACCGGTTGACGCTTACTTCGCTGTCGTTTATTAGGACTCGGAGACCTTTGTCGAGGAGTAATTCGTTGGGGGAAGACAGGCTCAGGCTTTATACAGCTATGTTGACTTCACCAAACCCAAATCAATATGATTTTGATTTTTGAAAAGGGTGAAAAAAATGATGTATGGAATGTTGAATTTTACTTGGTGATGAAAAATGAAGCTCTAAGGCTCATATGGTCAAGTTTGTTCCGACATTTTAGATTTGCGCATGCTCTAATATCACTTATCACAATCTGATTCAGTATGAGAGTATTGTTTGCTTTGACTCGACTTGCGATTTTGTTTTAAAAAATGCATATATATATATCAAGATCTATTTTAGTTATTGGACTAGCTACAGTAACCTTATAAAAGGCAAACAAAGGAAAAAAATTACAGATATTAAGATTCGAGCTTTAAATTTGCTGAATGCTATCTTTTAAGTGTATAAATTTGCTGAATGCTATCTTTTAAGTGTAGTTGCATGAAACAAGTAATTGTAGCCAAGGGCAGATCAAGGGGGGCAGGTAGGAGGCTTGGCCTTCCCTTGACTCCTCCAAACTCATTTGGTTCTTAACAATTGTTTGACTCAAAAAATGATAAAAATATATTTTGATCCTCAAAAATTTATAATTTGATTCTCTTTTATGCGGACCTCCCCAACATAAAATTTTTGGCTTCGTCCCCAGTAGCTAGCTATGTCACTTGCATTGTTAAAACTTGAACATTCTTCTTGTTATTGTCTACTATCCTGAAAATATTTTAAGGAAAGCACATTTAACAAAAAAAAAAAAAAATTGGAACCAAGGATTTGGGAAGTCCAGAAAAATCCTGATCTCTTTTGCAGCATTAATTCACCTAGCTGACACTGCCAGGGTTGCTTAACCTGGTTTTTGTTTTTTTTCCTTTTTTTTTCAATGGAAAGTTACTGCCATATATGCATTTACTTTAGGGAATGAGGAAATAGATTCTATGGTTGATAAATTTTTGACCTGAACACATTCTTATCCACATTTAAAAACTGTATTTTTGTCTCTCTTTTTTTTTTTAATAAATGGATATGATTCATTGCTGGAAAACCAAAATTTTCTTCATCTCTAAGGGAAAAAAAGAAAAACTCTGCATGGCTTTCCAAAGTTATTTTGTGAATGAAGCTATCTCAAATTCACACCTGATACCAGGGAAGAACAAATATTTCTTACTGAATTGGCTAGAGCATAGCCTAAACATAAAATTTAAAACTTTCTTGGCCTGGAATTTATGTCTGCCTCAGATTTAAATTATGATCGCGGACGTATTTTTGGTTACATCGCGTTTATTGCAGTTGCAGACGTAATAAATACTATCTCGATCAATTGCGGTAAATATTGACTAAAAAAAGAGCTGAAATCGCAAAATAACGACCATAACATCGCGTTACGACCTCAATTTAAATCCAACACAGCTTGCTGAAGTTGAAACTTTTCCTTCTTTGCTTCTATTCTTTAATTTTAATGAAAATATTTCTGGATACTACACAAATAAAGTTGGTACAAGAAGTAAAGAAATGTAAATAAAATGCTATGCTTTCACTGTCTCTGAAGCAGCAAATTGGTTTGCCTCATCAGCTTCTGGAACAGCAGAACCCTTGAAAATCAAAACTGCAAGGCTGCCAATGCAAAAATAAATGAAGCAGCCTGAGCAGTGTGTCACAAATGAACCAAAATCAGTTCCTACAATGCATTGCCACCCCGGTCCATGTATTCCATCAAATTCCTGCATCAAATTACAAAGCCCTTCATTAACAAGCCATGACAAAAGATTATAGACTACATGATCAGATGGAATGGAATGGAATTGGTTCTATTTTACTCGGATTCGGGTGTGAGTTTAGCATACGAGTTTGTGTTCGACACAAGTATATTCAATTTTTTTCCAAGATTTCCATGTATTTGGAGGGTCCTTGTAGGATCATATCCCCATACCTATGTTCGGATATATGTCGAACGTGGATTTTGGATACAGATACTTCAAGAAAAATGAAAAGTCGGAACAACATTGGTTCAATCTTCTATATATGAACCAATTAATTCTTGTTCAGAATTGTACAATTTCCATAAACTTTGAAATCGTGTCTACTTGTCAACATCGGTGTGATATGTTAGTAGAGTGTTGGATTCTTAATTTGAATGACCAAGTTCGATCCTAACAGTCTCAAGCTTTGTTTCTCTTCGGATTCTTCATATTTCTTGAAATATCGGTGTCCGACATTCGTGTCCGACGCATATCCGGACATGAGTATGAGAATATGACCCTCCAAATACATGGAAAAACTTAAAAAAAAATTTAAACATATCCGTATAAGACACATATCCATATCCGAAACTCACATCCGAATCCGAATAACATAGGTCTCTAAGTACCAAAAAAGAAAACATGTCTACTAGTTGTTTTACCTTCTTTATGAAGCGAGCTATCTCAGTAGCCTCAGTGACATCGAAGAAATCGAGGGCTTTAGCAGCTAAATCAAGAGCATCCTGCTGCATGGTTTGAAGCATATCAGTCTCTCCAATGATTGCTTTGCCTTCCAGCATGGCTGATATATGCAAGAAAGTTCACAAAAGTTTGCTTCTAAAGAAAGTTTGAGCTGATACAGTGAAGCAAAATGAGCTTAATTATACTGAGTTATTTGGATTAACTAGAAGTGGTGGTGCAGATTATTTCCAGTTTGGAATAAAGTGGCTAGTGCTAGTGGGTCAACCACGTAAGGATTCTATACTTGTGGTCACCAACAGATTATGTGAAATTATGCTCTAGAGCTTTTTTTTTTTTTTTTTTTTATATAAATAAGGTCGCAATTTGAGGATAAAAGAAAAGATGGAGATGTTGAGATTTCTAAAATTTATTTTGTTTAACTAGGCTAAATCCCAAACTCACTGAAAAGCCATTCGATACTGCAGAAACCTATGTTACTCGGACTCGGGTGTGAGTGTCGGATACGGGTATATGTTCAACACGGGTATGTTCAATTTTTTCTATAGTTTTTTCATATATTTGGAAGGTCCTTGGAGGATTATATCTCCATAATCATGTTCGAATGTGTATCGAACACAGATATCGAACATAAATACTTCAAAAAAAAAAAAAGTCCTAGCAAGATAGGCAGAAACAAACCTAGTGGACCCTTTTGATTGCATAATTCTTGTAGCCTGCCACTACTATATAGTCATGCAATACAAGGGAAAGGGAGGATTGATTGAGGCTAGTCATGCAAAATTACAAGAAAATCGTGGGTCCTATTTATCACTTTCAAATGGATTTCTTCTTGTGGCTAATCAGTAGGATTTAGCCATGTCTGAGGCAGCCAGATATGATGTTCATAGTCTTATTTGTCAAGTTCTGTAATGGGGCATTTCCTCTTGGGAAAATTAGGGAGGATGGTATCAGTCCATTTATTAGGCTAAATTAAGCCCTGGAAGATGTCAGATTGTCAAATACCAGCAAATCACCACATTTAATCATTACTAAATTGTAAGAAAGTAAGGAAAAAAAAAAAAAAAGACAGAATCTTCAACCTCAGAAATTTGTGGTTAATTAGAGCCTTAGGAATCAAGTTAACCTCATATTCTATGTTTTTTTTTTAATTATTATTATAAAAGAGGTCGTATCTCAAACCTGTTAAATGTTATTTTTTTAAAAATAATTGCATAAATCAATTGAGTTAAGCATCGGGTTCAATCTCATATTCTCTTTTTATAAAAAATAATGTGAAAAATAAGCCAATCTAGAAGAGAGAGCAGCAAAGTTGAAGACTAGTTGAAAGAGTTTTCTTATATGAATGGACTGTTTCCAATTTCAAACTGTTTATATGGGATTTGGTTATTCTTTTCTACCAAGGAGAGTCGCAACAAATTCCTTTCATTATACTTCCATATTCATCTTTTAATTTCAAATAACTTGATATTAAATAAAAATAAACTCTATTATGAATAAGTTTTAATACATGACCATGAACTCATTTTCACTGTAAATATACTATGTATAGTCGCACTCCAGCATTGGCTTAACTGTAGCTATATGCTATGTTATTTGGATTTTTTTTCTCTTAAAGTATTCGTGTCCAAAATATATTTGAAAATGAGTATGAGAGTATGATTTTCGAAATATATGAATTTTTTTTAAAATTAAATATCCTCGTGTCGGACACATATCCATATTTGACACTTACTTTTGAATCCGAATAACATAGGCTACATATATTATTTGTTTTAAGGAACGAGTTCGAATCATCTTCCTCAAAATTAAAAAGAAAAAAATGTATAGTATAGCTTTCATGACACATTTGATATCAAATTAATATATCAATTAACCAAAGTTCCTATTACTCCTCATAATGTTTTTTTTTAAAAAAAAAAACCCAAAGATGCTAACTTCTCTCTTTTTTGTTTAGGTGGGTTTCAGATCTGCACCTTTGCTTGTTGCTGTAAATAAAATGAGCAACAGTTCCAAAAATAGTGGGCCAAAATATGTACATATTGGCTGCTTGAAATTTTTAGTTTTGCCAAAGCTTAACCATACAAGCCCCATGAATGAATGTGAGGTGACTTAACAGGGAATGGCCAGCTCTCCTGTAAACCTGAGCCTCTCAATTATTTAACTAATAGTATAAGATCTGCAAGCCAAAAAATAACCAATCACTTGATCATCAGGACAACTTGTTTTAACCCACTTGTATTTCAAAAACAAAATACTAACAATTAACAAATACAATAGTAGCTGTTATGTTAGGATGTTAGAATCAAACACAATGACAGGAACTCAACCAAAACAGTTAAAAGCTATACTGCTCAAACTCTTATTTTTTTTTTTAAGTAATCGTATTTGACACATATTCGAACATGAGTATGGAGATATAGTTATCCAAAGACCCTCCAAATACATGAAAAAACTTAAAAAAATTTGAATATACCCGTGTCAAATACATATCCATATCCGATCCTCACACTCAAAATCCGAGTAACATACGTTAAAAGACTTCTACACTATCTCCAACCAAAAATATCTTAACTAGGTTGTACTTGTATCATTTCCTCATTTCTTTACTGTTAAAATTCCTTGTAAACCCTTCTCTCTAAGGCCAAAATGTGCCTGTTGGTATTGGCCATCCAATCCTGACAGAAAGACAACGTGTCATCGACACATTCCTGTCGGTAACACAACGGTATCCAATAAGATTCCTCCACCTGTAAGGGAAGAAAAATATTAAGAAAAGTATACAATTTTAATTTTTAGGTTATAGATAAAGGGAAATATTCAAAACCCTCCCTACCCTTCTTAGCATCTTTCTTGCCACATTTCCCTCCCTACCATTCTTTTAAGTTACCATAATAAAAACTGTTTTTTTTTTTCTTTTTCCCTTTGTCCCCCCCAAAATAACTCTTTTTTTTTTGTTTCTGTTTTTATTACTAAATATTACTATAACATTCATTTATACATATTCTGATCAAATAGACCACCATTAGAGACCAACCCTTGAGGGCTAAAGAGAGAGACGAGAGCACCAAGTTAAACATGGGGCGTCGTCTCTTCACCTGTTTTGGCAAGGGTTCATCTTCATCTTCTTCATCAGGAAATGAAATTCATGCAAAAGGAAAAATTACCAATGGAACAGTAGTTGAATCATCATCATCATCATTATTATCATCAGCTGATCAAGGGGCGGCAATCATGGTGGAGCTGTTTTCTTCACAAGGATGTGCTACATCGCCGGCGGCGGAGCTGCTTTTGTCGAGGCTAGGGAGAGGGGATTTTCAGTTGGATGTACCAGTGATTGTTTTGGCTTTTCATGTTGATTATTGGGATTACATGGGGTGGAAAGACCCTTATGGATCAAGCCAATGGACTGTGAGACAAAAAGCTTATGTAGAAGCATTGAAACTTGACACCATGTTTACACCTCAGGTTGTGGTTCAAGGTAGGGCTCAGTGTGTGCCTAATGATGAAGATGTTTTGTTATCCACCATTGTTAGTGCTCCCAGGTTTCCTGCTCCAACATTCCAGGTTTGTATTTTTTTATTTATTTGGTAACGAGTGTCCTAAGGTCACTCTTTAATGTTACCATCTATAGTAATATTTTCTAGACCTAGCAATTCGTATATTCGTGTCATATTCGTATATTTGTTGTGTCATTATTGTGTTTAAGATATTTTATATTTATATAAATTTTAATACGTTAATAATTCATATTATATAGATTTTGAGACATTCGTATATTCGCGTTCGTATTATTTTTTTGTGTCGTGTTTTTATTTATTTTTTTCGTGTCGTTTTCGTTTTGTGTCCAACATTGCCAAATCTAATATTTTCACCAAATACATTAGAAATGATGAATAACGTTATCAACTTCTGCGTTTAATATAATATTGTTACTATCAATAGTATATTAGCTAACCTTAAATAGTGCCACTCGATTAGCAATATATATATATATATTTTTTAATGGAGAATATTGTATCATTATCTAATTCTAGATCTAGCTATTTGTTATTACAATCTGTGAAGTTTTTGCTAATTCTGATCTGAAGATCCCAAAAAGTAATTGTCGAAAGAATCTTGAAACTTTGCTAGAAAATCAAGAAACCATAATTGAAAAATTATAGACTTTTGAAAAACATTTAGGGACATAGGGAAAAATGAAAATTCTTGTATCCGTGTCGTGTTTGTATATTTTTTCGTGTTATAATTGTGTTTAAAGTTTTATATTTGTATAAATTTTAATGTGTTAATAGTTTGTATTATATAGATTTTGACATGTTCGTGTATTTATGTCCGTATTTTTTTCGTATCGTGTTGTGTTAATTATTTTTTCCGTGTCATGTAATCATATCGTATCCAATATTGGCATGTTAATGGAAGTACTATGTAAAATATTGGAAAACCAATAAATTTTGAACAATATATAACATTGATTTTTTAATGACAGTATTATGAAAGAGATATGTCCCTAATTAACCTTGCACATTGTTTACCAAATCAGAGAATTTGATGAGAATAATATTTTTACTTTCTATGTTGTGAATCAAATGATGAGAAACATACATTGTAAAGTCCCTAACATGAAATGGTTGAGCTACAATAAACAAATAAAAATAAAATAGTTGAGCTAAGTTTTGGTAAGCAATATAAATTTGGTGGATGCAACACAAGGGTAGGTTAGCCAATAGCATCTTTAATATGCTCTGTTTTTAACCTAATTCACTAATAGAAAAATGGATTATTTCACATTGGCTCCCAATCTACCCTCCCTCATCTCTCACCATTCTTCACCTTCCAAACATGGCCATTTGTGGTAGAAAATTTCCATTTTCCTTCTTCTGTTGTTGTTGAACTGCAAGAGCAAGACTATGTTATTTGGATTCGGGTAAATGTTGGATATGAGTATGTGTCCGACATAGATATACTAAATTTTTTGTTAATTTTTTCATATATTTGGAGGATCATATTCTATATCCATATCTGAATTTGGTAGATTATAAAAAATTCGGGTAATATAAGATAAGACCAAGGTAGTTATCGAAAACCATAAGTCTAACCTATCATAAATTCACATTTAATGAATTTACCAACTATTTCTTTTGTTAATTAGACCATTGATGACATACCCCTTTTAGAAAACAAGTCTTTACCATCAAATCCTCAGCCTGCGAAGCTAAAGGCTCAAAATAAACTCACCCAATATAATGCTTGTATTTAATACATGAAAAATGGATTGTTTCTAGTAAGCATAGCATAACCTATGTTACCCAAATTTAGAGGTGTGGGATATGAGTATGTATCCGATACGGGTATATTCAGTTTTTTTTATATTTTTTCATATATTTGGAGGATCATACATCTTCTCATATCTGAATATGTGTCGGACTCAGATAAGAAAAATGAAGAGTTCAAGTAACATAGATTATATCAAATATCTTTTTCTGCAATTTATGTTAATCTTCATTGACAAGAACCGATTAATTCTTCTGAAATATCATATAAAGGTTAAAAGTGATGATCATGCAAATTTTGTCTGAACAGGCAAATTTCCAAAGGCCAACATCAGAGACCTTGCAAGTGACTCTAACAGGAGCTTTGAGGTCTAAGGTAGACAACAATGGCGTCAATGTCATGGTGGCTTTATACGAGAACGGATTGGTGAATGACTGCCCTACAGGAGAGAACAAAGGGAAAGTCTTATCCAATGATTTTGTGGTTAGGAAGCTTGAAAAACTCTGCAATGTCGAAGACATATCTGCTAAGAAGACAGTCTCAGGAACTGTTACTTTCACTTTATGGGATAGTTTCAATAGCAACAAATGTGCCATTGCTGTCTTTGTTCAAAACAGCTTCCACCAAATTTTCGGTTCTCAGAACTTTCAACTTCCTGATGATTTGTGAAAAAGTATTGAATTAAATGAAGTATTGTGTTTTGGCTACAATTTTTAGGCAATTAATTATGTACAGGATGTGTTCTGCTTAGGTATTGATTTCATTTCTTTTCTATTTGTTTTCCTTTCTTATTTCCTGGTTTTATATTTTTTTTTATAAAGTTGCATCATGAGATAGGAAAAAAAATGTCAAATGCTGGGATTCGAACCCTAAATCTATTGGATGCATGAACCAATTGGGCTAATCCTCGGATTTGGTTTTATGTTTTAGGATATGGAGAGGAACATTTGATTTTTCTTTTAACCTTTGTCAATCCTTTTATGATTTACCTTTGTTCACCTTACAGTTGAACTAGTGAAGGCAATCCAAGCAGCAAGGATTTCCAATGTTAACTGCCAGAAAATATTCCAACAGGATTGAACCAGTTCAGTCCATACTTTTCATATCCAAAGCTAAATGCAAAGAAAAAAAAAAGAACCCTTTATCTTTGAATGGAAAATATATACAATTTCTACACATCCTCATTGTAGCCATATCTTTGGAAAATATATATAACATTCAATATCTTTCTTCTCTTTTTTTTTTGGCACAAAAGATATCGCAACTTAGGAATACAAAAAGGATTGAAGATATTGTGATTCAAACCTTAAACCCTACTGACTGCATGAACCAACTGAACTAAACTTCGTGTTCTTCGACATCTTTCTCTTGTTTGCTATACAAACAGAAATTTCTGCATAGATTAACATATTTTTGACAAGGACCAAGATTTTAATGAGTACTCGATAGGGTCCCCAAGAACTCAAATACATTACCATCCTTAGAGAGTCTTCTGCTGCTTGGTGACCCTCATTCGCGGCTCCGGTGATTTTTATTTTTTGTTTAAATTCAGGGTGTTTTTCTCACCCTCATTTTATGATTGATGGAATACTAATTTTTGTCGGGCCGGTAGTGTAATGATAAAGTCCTTCCAATATTGGTGACTTTCAAGATTCGAACTTTGATTCTCAACTTGAAAGTTAGAGTCACTTTACCACTCCAACCAATCAAATGTTGGGTCTCCGGTGAACTTCTTTAATCCACATAATATAACTGAAATGAGGTTCACTTGTTTCCTAGATGATCCAATTGCTGTCAGCTTTGGCTTGAGAGGAGATGGTTCGGATTTGATCTTATGATCTTTGAGTAAAATTGCAGCTCCGAATCTAACAATAATGCATACCTTCTTTGTAGGCAACATTTCAAACTTCAAGAACAGAATATCAGAAGGAAATTCTGTGCTAGACCTAGCAATATATGTATTAATATTGTGTTCATATTATTTTATTATGTTATAATCGTATTTAAAATTTTTATATATTTATATAAATTTTGAAATATTAATAATTCGTGTTATATAAATTTTGATATATTCATATATTCCTATTCCTATGATATTCGTATTGTTTTTTTATCGTATCATATTTTAGTTATCTTTTTAATTTTATTTTCATGTCATATAATCTATGTTCAAAATTATCAAATATATTCGAAGGGATTGAAACATTAAAAGGTTTTGAATTTGAGGAATGAATTTAGTGTCCAAACTTTAGAGTAGTTGGTTTTATCTTGAAGAAGACATCATTGCTTTAAAAGGGTTTTCTTTATATATATATATATATATATATATATATATATATATATATATTGTTTTAAAAGGGCTTTCATTCCCTTAACGATTGCAAATTTTTTTTTCTTTTTGTAGAAAAAAATAAAAAAGAATTCTTCCAATAATCACAAGATGATCATCATCACAAAACTAAACACTGCTTTTACCCTTAAATTTTTTCCCTTTCAATCAATACCCAAATTATAGACACAAAATGCAAAAAATGAGAAACACTAACTTCAGCTTCTTGCCTACCCAAACTAATACTTGGTTAAACCAACCAAATCATAATAATTAAATCCTAATAGCTTGATTGACTGAGATAGGCATTAGTCTTATAGCATATCATGATTTAGAGCTCTAATTTCTATATCCAAATTGCAGTTTATATGTTTAACTGATTTCATCTGAAATTGAAAACTATTGGCACTTTCAATTCTGATTTTTAACCAAATTTTCATTGAATAATCCAAGTTTCTAATGAAATCTGGCATTTATATACACAAATATGTAGGGGTTTTAGTTTAATTAGGACCCCAGCAGCTCAAATACATAACTTTTCTTAGTGACTCTTCAGATTGCTTCAACTTCTCATGATCTGATCTCAATTTCTTTGACAAAGCAGAAGAATTAGATGAGGTAGACAGCTTTTTAGCCTGAGAATACTGTCTGATATTAGCCTTGGCATGTTTTTGAACTGATCTCAATGCATAATTCCACCTACATAGCCCTTGATCTTTCAATGCCTCAACCACTCCAATGCTTGCTGCCACCATCCAAGCTTTGCTTGCACAACTCATATTTCTTGTCTCTTTGATTTTTGGGGTTTGCTGAACTGAAAAACTAGATAAGATTTCTGATTTTTTGTTTGAGATTTTGTGGGTTTGGAGTGACAAAGGGAGAAGTTTCTTTATATAGTGAAAGTATGGGAGATAGTGGGCTAGTGGAAAATAAATGAAATTGCAAAACCATAGGCAGTTTTTACTAATAGTTTGGGGGAGAGAAACCCATGGTTTTTTTAGATACCAATACCATTTTTCAAGTTTTTTCTTCTTAGCTCAATGCTCTGTCATATATTATTTGGATTTGGATAAATATCGATTACAAGTATATGTCTGATACGAATATATTCAATATTTTAATTTTTTTTTTATATATTTGGAAAATCCTACGTACATTTATGTTTAAATATATGTTGAACACAAATATCAAATACAAATAATTTAAAAAAAAATAAGAGTTCGTAAAACACAAGAAGAAAATAACAGTGACTCAAATCAAGATTAAGGTGGCCTTTTGTTTTTATTCTCTGGCAAGTGGCAAGTGTAGTTTCATGGAAGCACCAGGTTTCAGAGGTTTTGAAAGAAGAAAATAGTGAACTAGAAGCTGGAAATGTTGAAAAGAGGTGCAAGAAAGGACAAAATGTTTCCTAGATTAGCTTTCAGAGCTTTGAAAAAAACTTTACATGGATTAATGGTGCTATAGTTTTATCAGATTCACCAAGACTCTGTTTCTTTCTGTAAGTTTTGATTAGTAAAAATTAACAAATGTTATTAATTGTTCTTTTTTGTTAAAATTGTAGAGGGAATAAAAGATTCTACTAATATTTAACATTTCCATTACATCAAAACAGCTCAAATCCAAGACTTTTTCCTCATTTTCTCTTCAGATTTCTTTATCAGCTTATTTGAAGCAGCAGCTGAAGAAGGAGAAAGCATCTTGGCCTGAGCAAATGATCAATTGATATTGTTCTTGGTATGTTAATGAAGTGACTTTATTGTAATTCCATCTGCATATTCCTTGGTCTTTTAAGGGCCTCTGGTGCAGCTAGACTTACTCAAGGGTCGAGCTATTCGTCTAAACCCAAAAGTCTATCCATATTTTGAAAAGTTTAGACAAAAATATTAGGTATGAAATATGGATTTGGGCAAAAAAATAAAGCCCATTTAAAAAATGGGCTGGACTTTGACTCTAACAATCAAGACCCGAACTCGGAACTTATTTTTTATTTATATAATATATTATTTTGCTATTTTTATATTATTTAATTTATATCATATAAAATATATATATATATATAGTATTATAGTGTAAACATTTAAAAATATACTAAATTATCCATATTTTAGAACTTAATAAAAAAAAAGATAAAATTACTAAAAATTAAATAATAAAAAGATATTTGTTTAATTTTTTTAGAAAAAAAAAATATGAAATGGTCTAAACGTGTTTGGACCACCCATTTACAAATATGAGCTGGCTTGAGCAGAATTTAAGGCTCGTATTTTGGGCCGACCTGGCTTGGACAAATATATATATATAATATTGATACCATACCTAAACCCGATCCGACCTGATCATGAGCACCTCTAATGCACCTATTGACTATTGTAGCTACCATAATCGAGGGTTTCCTTAGCTGCTCCACCTCCACTACTCATTGTTGAATTTCTTGCAAATAACTGAGAAAGTTCCGAAGATTTTTTTGTTGTTGTTGAATTGTTGATTTTGAGTTGGAGAAATGAAATGGTTTGCTTTGTTTTTTTATGATGGAGAATTATGTTATCGGGATTTGAAAGCGAGTGTGTCGGATACGCATACGCATATGTGTTTAATACGAATATGCTTATTTTTTTTTTAATTTTTTATATACTTAAAAAATTATACTTCATATTATATTCAAATATAAAGTCGGATGCATGTAAACAGGGGGCGAAGGCATAAATATTGATGAAGGGGGGTCGAAATATACATATTAAGATTTAAAGTAAAAATAAAAATAAAATCTTGTATAAAATAAACTTGTCCAAAAATAGGGTTATTTGTCGGCTCGAACCAGGTCGGACCTTGGACAAGTCAAATTTTTTGCTATGTGAGCCTAACTTGACCTAGTCCATGGACAACTCTAGTATAAAAATATTAAATTTAAATATTATATATGATATTTTCTAACAATATATAATTTTTTTTATAATGAAATAATTAAAAAAAATTAAATATTATAATTCATGTTGCATATGAAAAAAAAATTAAAAATAAAAATCTCAACATCACAAAAATTTATTGTTTAATTAAAATATGCATAAAATTATTTTGTATTATAAAAGAAAATCATAAAATTACATATATTTAGAAAAAGCGAAATAAGTTAAATGCACAATTCCTATTAGATATTGTAAATGTTTAACTTTATTTATTTATTTTTTCCTTATGAGCATAGAATGAAAAATATTAAACAAAATAATTAATGTAAATGTATCTATTTAATTGATTGAAAATGTAAATAGAGAGAATTAAGCCAATAATAATGAATGAGATTTAAACTAAAAATGTTATTTAATTTATTATATCAAATAAATTTTATAAATGGAGGGTCAAATTGAAAGGTCAAATAAAATTTGAAAGGTCAAATAAAATTTGAAAGGACCAAACGTAATTTTACTTTATTTCAAAATTTTAAATTTTTTTTAAAGGGAGCTAAATTAAATGGTCAAACAAATTTAAAAGACTAAACATAATTTTATCTTTATTTGAAAAAAAATTAAAGGGGCTGAGGCCCTGCCTGCCCCTCCTTGTAAAGGATATATATATTTTTAAAAAAATAAAAAATTCGAATAAGAGAAAGTGGGGCAAAAACTATAGGCGGTTTAAGCCAGATATTAGTATGTGGAACTGTGGGAAAGTATCAAAGTGCCCCTGGTTTTTGGAGACAAAAAACAAAAAACCGAGTGCTTGCTTTTACTATTTTTATTTGGGATAATTTGCAAATTGAAGTGAAAAAGTTATTGTAGTCACTTCAATACATTTATCAAGAGATAAGAATCAAATTTCAGATATATAATTCCTTGATTAAGATCCTAATTAGCATTATTAATTACTTTTAATTTTACTAGCATTTACTATTGCTACTATCAAGTGTTCCACCTATACCAATATAGAAAGGCAATAGGAAAACTTAAACTTGGTTTAGGCATTTTAATTATATTCTAGATTTGATTTTTTAGATATGATAATTATAAGACATGAATATGATATAAAATATAATATAATACGAAAATACAAATATATAAATATATGAACGTATCAAAATTTATATAATATAAATTATTACCGTATTAAAATTTATATAAATACATAATACTTTAAACATGATTATAACACATAACATTAAAATAACACAAATACACGAATTATCAAATCTAATAAATTCATCAATTCAATCGGATAATTAAACAAATCAAGCTATATCTTCCACACGCAAAAATAGAGAGTAGAAACTTTGGTTTTGAGTTGGTCTAAATTTGTGTAAAATCTGATCAATGGATTAGAAAAATCAGAAAAAGAAAATGATTACAATCCAAATTACTTAAAGATTGAAATTTCATATTTCAATTCCCAATCAATTACATAGAGCCAAATCTTATTTGCTAACCAAAAATTTAAAAGGTTGATTTACATATCTATTGAGATTGTTTCTCTATTGAATCTAGATCTGACAATATTAAACACGACACGATTATACGATACAAAAAAAAAAAAATTAAAAACACGACATGAAAAAATAACACAAACACTACACGAATGTCTCAAAATCTATATAATACGAATTATTAACGTATCAAAATTTATATAAATATAAAATACCTTAACACGATTATGACGCAACAAAATATACGAACACGATACGAATACACGAATTACCAGATCTAATTAAATCATAACATTAAAATCTAACAGTATTAGGACCCCAACAATTCAAATCCATGACTTTCCTTATTTTCTCCTCAGTTTTCCTCTTTTTTTCCTCTCTCAACTTATTTGAAACAGCAGCAGCTGAAGAAGAAGAAGAAGAAATAATGTTGGCCTGAGTAAAAGACTTCATATTGTTCTTGGCATGTTGATGAAGTGATCTTATAGTATAATTCCATCTACATATTCCTTGATCTTTCAATGCTTCCACTGCTCCAATTGTAGCTGCCACAATCCAGGCTTTCCTTGCTGCTGCTCCAGCTCCACTCATTGTTAAACTGGGTTTTGGATTTTTCTTTCTGAAACTTCAGATTTGGAGGTTTTCTTTAAATTTTTTTTTTTTTGGTGAGGCTTGGGTTGAGTTTGGATGGAAAATGAAAAAATGGGTCCTTTTATATAGTGAGAAAAAGTTTAAAAAATTGGAAAAGTATTAGGCGGTTTGAGCAAGAAATGAGGAGACAAAAGTTGAAGAACCCATGGTTTTTGGAGACAAAACCAAGTGCTTTGGTGGGCTTACAACTACTTTTTTTAATAGGTTGGAATTGTTTGGGTTTTTTCTATGCTTTCACTTGGTTTTAGCCTTTTAGACAATGAATAAAAAATTAAATTAGAAATTGAATTTGTGAAAATTTCGATTTTCGATTCAATTTAATCGGATGGATCAAATGATTTTATTAAAATAAAATTAATTAATTAATAAAAAAATATTTAATAGTATAATTTTAATATATAATTACAATTTTAAAAGTTTATATTTTATCATTTATAAAAATAAAAATAACATAAAATTGATTTTTTATTAATTTAATATAAGTTTTTTTATTGGTTGAATCAATTTTTTATTGATTCATTAAATTATTAATTTTTTATATTTATAGGACCTAATAGATTTTTATTAAATTGATTTGATCGATCAATTCAATTCAATTTTTTCAATTTTAAAACGTTGAAGTATAAACTAATGACTTAAACATGTGACCAAGAATCAAATCAAAATCTACAAGTGAACTTGGCAACTCAAAAAAATCAACTTTCCTTTCACACCAAACAAAGAAAAGTGGGGACCTTTGTTTTTTTTTTTTTTTTTTTGCTAAGGAATATGTCATCTTTGCCTGCTTTTGGATTTCCCTTCAAAAATTCTGTTTTGAACCGCACTCTCTGCATGAGGATTTGGACCATTTAGTTAGGTTGATTTGGTCATTAAATTAAGGATTAAGCATAATTTTTCAGAAAACAAATGAGTATTTTTCTATATGATTTAGGGTCTATTTGGATCTAATGAGAGACACCCATATCGTTTTGTAATTGGACTTTTTATTGTAACAAAACGATACTCCCAATATGAGGTGTCTTTCATTGGATTCCGAATGAATCTTTAATAGGTTTTTTATTAAACCTATAAAAGGTTGAAAAAATCAGTTAGAAGTATAATTTTGATTCATAAATCAACTGAAATTTTCTTAGACTATCTATTGTTAAATTCTTCTTTTATGACCTTTAGAGTTATGACCAAAAAAAGAAAGAAAAAACTTTTTTTTATGGTCTCCTACCATCATGTGACATTTAATTTCGAACTTATTACTTACAACAATAAGACTCTAAAGTTTTGTGTAAATTTACCCCCGAAAAGAGGGAAAATGCAAATTCATCCAAGCATTCCTAAGAATTTGTAAAAGAAAGTCCTTAATTTCCTAATCTAAAACTCAACTTTTGAACATTTTTTTGATTGTTCAAGCAATGTAATTAATTATTGAAGGGGCATGTAATTAATTAATTACAATCATGTGATTAATTAATTATTTAATATTAAAATTAATATAACATAAACTCGTGTCATAAAATTATTGGAGGGGCATCAATGGAGGCACCAAAAAGGCAGAAGAAATTTGTTATATATATAGGTTATATTCATAGTATAGATCTATATATTATTAAGATTCGGGTGCGACTGTAGACCTGTTCAAGGGTCGAACTACCTGCCCAATCTCGAAGGCTCGTTCATATTTTGGAGGGTTTGGACAAAAATATTAAGTTCGAAATATGAGTTTAGACAAAAAAAATGAGGCCCATTTAGAAAATGGACCGACCTTGGCTCCAACAATCAAGATATGAGCCAGGCTCGACCCATTTTTCATTTATATAATATATAATTTTTTTATATTTTATATATTATGTAATTTATATTATATAAAAAATAAATATATACAATATTATAGTATAAATATTTAAAAATATATTAAGTTATTCATGTTTTAGAATTTAATAAAACACGAATACTTAAAAAAATAAAAAGTCGAAACAATATAGGTATAGATATTGATTTAGAGAAGATACGCCTTCTGCGCAGTACAAAGTAAATTAAGGATAGATTATCAAACTCTTTCATTTAGATTTTATCGATTTCTTCCGCATGATTGTTAGCAGCATTGTTAAAGTAAATTTCAATATTAACATGGCTAGGGGATTTCTCATAGGCAATTGGCCATAGAAAAGTACATATATATATATATATATATATTTTGTTTAGAGGGGAGAAACTCGTAGATATTATCTCTCATCGTTAGTGTAGTTTTAAAATTTTATAAGTGAAATTAATAGAATAACATATATCTATTAAAATATATTTAAATTAATTTAAAAAATAAATTAGATATGAGAAAGTTTCTTAATTCTGTTTTTAAAATTAAAAAATTGTATTGTTAGTGTATCGAAAACAAGCTCAAACTTTTAAATGATTCGATTCTAAAAAAACCTTGAAAGTTATAAAATCTATTCTTTCACAATTTATTCTTTGATTTATAACAAATTAGTGTTACTATCCCCGTATTTTTATAATTAATCCATCGTATAAGAGTGATTGTTTTTTTTTTTCTTCTGTGGATAATACGGTCAAAAAAATCTTCAGGTTTTGTCTTTACTTAATTACTTTTTGAATAATCTTAAATGTACAATCTCTCACATCATATAATGTATTCAAAATTTGATTTTCAAAATAATCGTAAATAATGCTAAAGTGCAATACTTCACATCGGATTTCATTATTGCTTTCAACCAAGGTTTTCACTGAGAACATTGCTTGTCTCTAACTATTCTAATTATTTTGTCTGGTTGTGGTAAATTATTGTTTAGGAAAGGATTTAATAAGAATTTTAATATAAAAATTTATAAGAAAGTACAATATTTCATTAAGGGGAAATAAAAGATGCTCAATATTTTGAGACAAAATACAAATAAATCAATGTAACAAGAATTTGAACCTTCCAAACAAAACAAGCCAATCCCATTTTCCAATTGCATTAGCATTTTTTTTTTCATGGTAAAATATAATAAAAAATCAATGAAGTAATTTACTATTTTATAACTTATTAGATTTGAAGGGTTCAGCCCCCATATACAAAAGAACCAGAAAAGCAAGCCAAAATCTTATCTTGGGAATTTTGTCCATACCATTTCCTTTCCTCCACTATCATCACTACTTTGCCATTTCTTTACTGTTATTGTCTCCATTGTAGGATACAGTTAATCCACTTTATTATAATACCATTAGCTTATAATTATGTTACTCGGATTTGAGTGAGTTTCGAATATGAGTATGTGTTCGACACATGTATTTTTTTTTATATATTTCGAGAATCATACTCTCATATTTATGTTCAAATATGTGTCGGGTACAAATGTCAAATACCGTACTTCAAACTATTGGCCTTTTCCTTTTGTTTAGGCAATTCCATCTCTGGTTTTTCCCCCAACACTTTCCTCTATATAAGAAACTCTTATCCACCTCCCCATTTGCTTCAAACAAAGCAAAACATAGCCAGAAACCAGTCTTTGAATTTTCTAAAACATCCCATTTCCATTTCCATTTTCATTTCCATTTCCACTTTCATTTCAATCACCTCTCAAAAGCATAAAAAAGAGAAAGAAAAAAAAAAACATGAGTTCTTCAACAAGAGCTTGGATAGCAGCTGCTAGCATTGTACCTGTTGAGGCATTGAAATATCAAGGAATTTGTAGATGGAATTATGCTCTAAGATCAATTCAACAACATGCCAAGAATAATATCAGATCATCTTCTCAAGCTAAGAAAATTTCTTTGTATTTTTCTTAGAAGCTGAGAGATGATGAGAAGCTGAAGAAATTAGAGGAATCACTTAGAACAGTCATGTATTTGAGCTGTTGGGGTCCTAATTAAGTTACCCTCTTTGTATTTTTCTACGAACAAATTTCTTTTGCCTCTTTTTGATGCCTCCATTGATGTCTTTCAAATAATTTTATAACACGTGTTTATGTTAGATTAATTTTAATATTAAACAGTTAATTAATTAATCACATTACAGAATTGTAATGAAAGGAACACCAAACGGGATAAAAAATAGGGACAGAGGATATATATATATATATATATATATATATATATATATATATATATATATATATATATATATATATATATAAAGGGAACTCAACTTTCGGAAACACCCCATTGTTATTTGCTTTGCTCGCCGGAAGCTAGTCTTCCAGTTCGAATGAAGGGATCGGGCAACCCTCCTAATATTTCCATTAGCCGATAAATCTGCATATTATTAAACATGTTTCGAATTCACATTGCCTCCCAATAATCTAACAAACTGTCCGAACGTTTTATTTCTTTTAAAAATATTCGTGTTTGATATTTGTGTCCAACATATATTTGGATATAGATATTGATACATGATCCTTCAAATATATGAAAAAAATTTACAAAAAAAATAAAATAATAATAATTAAACGGTGTCGAACATATATCTTATACTAATCTCTGAATCTTAGGTCTCGTTTAGTATTGCTTCTGGCACAGCTTTTGAGGTCAAAAGTTGCTTTTCACCGCAAACGCAATGCTAAACAGATAAAAAAAATTGGCTTCTGCTGTTGAAACCATGGTTTGAAAAGCCAAACCAAAAAGCCAAAAAATATAGCTTTTGGGCTTTAAAAGCTGACTTTTGGATAAAATGACTTTATTATCCTCATATCTCTACACTTTTCTTATTTTAAACATATTTTTTTTGACATTTCAATTTCCTACAACACTTTTTCACAGCAATACTAAACACTTAGGGCTTGTTAGCATTGCTGTTGGAAAAAGCTTGGGTTGGAAAAAGCTCGAGTTGGAAAAAGTGTGTTTATAAAGTGTGGTGAAAAAGTGTGGTTTAAAAACTTTTAAGTGTTTAGCATTGCTGTGAAAAAGTGTTGTAGGAAATTGAAATGTCAAAAAAAGATATGTTTAAAATAATAAAAGTGTAGAGATGTGAGGATAATAAAGTCATTTTATCCAAAAGCCAGCTTTTAAAGCCCAAAAGCTATATTTTTTGGCTTTTTGGTTTGGCTTTTCAAACCATGGTTTCAACAGCAGAAGCCAAATTTTTTTATCTGTTTAGCATTGCGTTTGCTGTGAAAAGCAGCTTTTGACCTCAAAAGCTGTGCCAGAAGCAATGCTAAACGGGGCCTTAAAAGTTTTTAAACCACACTTTTTCACCATATTTTATAAACATACTTTTTCCAACTCAAGATTTTTTCAACCCAAGCTTTTTCCAACAGCAATGCTAAACTAGGCCTTAGTAATTAGCAAAAGGATAATACAAAAGAATATCCAAAGAAGAATAAAAAAAATCACAACTATAACACATTAAAAAAAAAACTTTTTTATTTTTATTTTATATTTACACTATCAATTACACTATGGAAGATGAAATGGAAAAACATTCGATCAGAAATTCAAACATAATTTCAAGAAATTCATAACATCATGGCATGAATCTAGATATTTTTCCTTCGAATAACATGTATTTCGTAATATATATATATATATATATATATGATATCAAATAAAATATAAAAAACATATATTAAAATAATTTATTTATACATTTTTAATTTAATTTCTTAGAAAAGAATTTAAAAAAAAAAATCATATTCTACTTCGATTTGTTCAAATACCAGACTATCTAGTAAGTTTAATTGTCTAATCCAAATTGAATCGGGTCTGAGATAGAATGTTTTTTATTTGGACCGATTCGATCCTGCTCGAATTACTATTTAATTAATAAAAAATATTTTTATTTAAATTTAATTATAAAAATATATTAATATTAATATAATATAACTTTTTTAACATTTTAATATATTTTAAATTGTAAAATGAGTTTTTCTCAATTTGACGAATCCAACAGATTTAAACTTTGAAGAAATAATTTTTTACTATTCAAATTTGATCTGGAACAAGATAAATTATTTTCACAATGCAGACTTAAAATTTGAAGTTTTTAAATCATAACTCATAAGATAAAACAAAAACATATATAAAATGATAAAAAAAAAAACCCCACAATTTACAGATGACAGTGGATTGAATATCTATTTTTTTGTAATATCCGAATCCGAATCCGAATTCGAATCCGCAAATCTGCTTTAAAATCCGAATTTGTTTATTATCTGCATAAAATTCGAATATTACTATCCGAATCCGAATGAAATAACATTATCCGTCGGATATCCGAATTCAGTAAATAAAAAAAATTAAATAAAAATATAAAATCAAATAAAAATTAATTTTAAATTCAAATAAACGGATAATGGATTCGGATATTCGAATCTGAATCCACAAAAATAAGTGGATTCGGATAGCGAATTCGGATATTCAAATCCGTTATCTACATAAGTAATGCGGATTCAGTAATGAATATCCGAAATTTCATATACGCATCCGCTGCGGATAATAATTATAATATTCGAATTCGCAATATCCGAATTCAAAAAATACGAATCGAATATTTACAAATATCGAATCAAACTATCCATTGCCACTCACATTTTTTTTTTCCGTTGTCTAACGAGGGGTTTGAAGTTGATTCAGAGAAACTTGTTTCAAAAGCACACTCTTCTTTTCTTCCTCTCTCTCGATAAAAAAAAAAAAAAAAAAAAAAATCAATCTTTCGGCGAAAAAAAAAAGTCTTTAGATTTGCTTAAGCTTTAGGGCAAAAATCTTATTCTTTTCCTCTCTTTTCTCTTTCAAAAAACCAAACCAAAAAAGAAGAAGAAAGAACAGGGAAAAACAATGGAGGAGATAAACCCTATGGAGCTGCTCCGATCCAATCTCTCTCGGGTTCGGATCCCCGAACCGACCAATCGTATCTACAAGCAAGAATGCTGCCTCTCCTTCGATTCTCCGGTACTTTTTTTTTTTTTTTTTTAAAAAAAAATTTAATAACAATTTATATGTTTGTTTCTCGAGAAATTGCTGGATTGCTGGTGACTAGTTTTAATTAAAACATTAACTCGATAGGCTATGTGTTTTGACTTTTGATGTTTCGACTTTGTTTTGCTTATCTATTGTTTGGCTTTCGAGAAAGTTTATCTGAAAAATTTCACTATTTTTTTAATCACATTTTTTAGTTCGGCTTCCGAGAAAGTTTAGTGAAGCTCAAACTTTTACTAAATTTTTCCCGTTTCTTTTATTAAGCTATTTAGTTTTATTGTTTAAATTTAGTAAGAACTCTCAAATGTGGTTGAATTTTTGCAGAGGTCAGAAAGAGGATTGTTTATTGATATGAACACGTTTCTAGCATTTGGGAAAGATTATGTTGTTTGGAACTATGAGAAGACTGGAAATCCTGTGTATCTGCATATTAAGCAAACGAAAAAGCTGGTTCCTGAAGATAGGCCTTCGAAGAAACCCACACTTTTGGCTATTGGTACTTGTACAATATTGTTATCCTTCTTTTTATACCGGTTATGGTGTGATTAATTTGTTTCTGCATTGTTATTATTTGCTGCTCTTGATACATTGTATTATCCTGTTCTTGTTCTTGTTGTCAGTTTTTATGTGAAGAAGTGACTTTTAAGGAATTGAGACTTAGTTTTTCATGAAGTAGTCATGTTGGACATCTGACACCTCAAAGTATAGACATTTGGTATGATGTCCTGGGGCTCCAAATATAAGGGAAAACGCTGAAAATACCCATGTAAAACAAATATTCATCATAGGTTGAGATTATTTGACAATGCACTTCCCATGCCAGTATGTTTTATTTCTTTGATAATGAGTTAGAGTATAAATGGTGCTTGCAACTGTTAATGGAAAAAGTTGAACAAATATATCTGTGTGCTAACATGTTTAGAGCTATTGCATGTTTGATGACTGTAGGACTCTGCATGTGGAACTCATGCGAGAACTTCAAATTGATAAAAGTTAAAATTTTGAAAAGTTCAAAAGTTATCTAAATGATTGTATTTCCTTAGTACTATCTGTTATGGTGAAAGAGATTAATCTGAGCAATTTGATTTATAGGTATTGATGGTGGATTTGACAACAATGAACCAGAATATGAAGAAACTCACAACATAGTCATTTTGCCTAATTATGTAGTTCTTCCGTTTCCATCTGTGGAGTTGCCAGAGAAGGTATTGATTGTCTCATTTTTTATTTTTTAAAGAATTTTAATTTAAAAGATCAAATTCTCCATCTTGGACAAGAACCTGGCTTGGTTACCCATACGAGTACTGTAGGTAAGGTTAGCAGTCGATGCTATTTTAATGGCTGAGGGTGCTGAGCGGAAAGAGCAAGTTGCAGCCTGGACAGCTGATAAGAAGATAATAAGTGCATATGCAATGGATTTACGTCAAATTGGCAGTGTTGTTGTTCCTCCATCTGGTTGGAAATGTGTTAAGTGCGATAAAACAGAAAATCTCTGGTTAAATCTTACTGATGGAATGATCCTGTGTGGGAGGAGAAATTGGGATGGAACTGGTGGTAACAACCATGCCATTGATCACTACAAGGAGACTGGCTATCCTCTTGCTGTAAAGCTTGGGACCATTACTGCTGATCTGGAAGCTGCAGGTAATGCTTCCATGTATTTCACTGTCAATGTGTGGTTGTTTCTGGTGTCATTTTAGTAAGTTCTTATTGATCCACAATTGGTATGAACTATTTCTGCTCTCTGTTACCCATGCTATCTCAACCCTACATATATTTGTACTAAAACTGTGGTTTTTGGCACTGAAATGCACTTTGATGGTTATCTGTCTTTTGAGCATTGGTGATGACATTTGTCAGAACTTATGATGGGTAACTTATTGTGGCAGCTCAGATGTTTACTCTTACCCAGAGGATGATAGTGTTATAGACCCACTTCTAGCCCAACATTTGGCATATTTTGGTATCGATTTCTCATCATTGCAAAAGGTTAGCTTTTTTCTGTTGATTAATTATTTGCTGCCAACTGCTTGTTTAAGTCTTTAAGATGCATGTACGTCATGATAGTGTTGTTGCATATGCAATTAATTTCAATTGTACTTTTTTATTTATTATCCATGCCAATTTCTTTTTGCTCTTACATTCAGGCAGTTGTATAGAATCCTTAAGTTTGATGCACAATCCCTTTTCAAAGAATCCCCTTGATGATACGTTGATGTATCTAAACTTTTTCCTGTAACTATTGCTTTTCGAATGATAATTTTTGCTAAAAATGAACTATGTTAGCCTTAAGGTCCTTAACTTTTGTTGTGGTTGGAGTTTCCATAAATGAATTTTACGTTTTTTACTAGAACTATATTGTGTATAAATTTTTATGGGCATTAGCTTCAGTGATAAAGGAGTGATATGGTTACTGTAGAATGTAAGTTTCAAAGCTTACCAGAAGAAATGATAAAAAGAGGATTGTTGTGTTTATAAATGATTTAGTGTTTGATTAGAAATTAAAATCAATTCCTTGTTTCCAGACTGAAATGACAACCGCTGAAAGGGAGCTTGACCAGAATACCAACTTTGATTGGAATAAAATTCAAGAAAGTGGACAGGATGTGGAACCAATTTTTGGACCAGGTTATACAGGTCTCGTGAATCTTGGAAACAGGTAATGTTGATCGTGATGTAGGGCTACCAATCACAATATAGTGTTTTGATTTTCTGATTACGTTGATTTTGTTCTCATGCAGTTGCTACATGGCAGCAACCATGCAAGTGGTGTTTTCGACACATTCATTTTGTAGACAGTAAGTTACAATGTTCATACGTTTAACTAATTTTGTAAATTCATTTAAGTTAGGAATTTACTATGCTTATTTTCTTTGCCTTTTCTGCTTTGATTATGCAATCAGATACTATATGAATCAAAGCTTAAAAATGGCTTTTGAGACAGCCCCAGCTGATCCAACCGTGGACCTGAATATGCAGTTGTAAGTTACCATTCTTATGGTTATTAATTCCTCAATTTCAATATGTTATGTGTTAAAATAGTTTCCTTAATGTTGGTAGTTATGATTATTGCTGTAATTCTTGACAAAGATTACTTGGTCCTTTATGTTAATTGATTTGGTATTTCATTGCCTGTTTTATTCTGCTGTGTATTTGATAAGTAGTTTCATATTCTTTGCCTCTTACTACTTCTAATCGAATGAGTATGTAACCACTTTCTGGTTGTATGGCAGAACAAAACTGGCACATGGTTTGCTCTCTGGTAAATATTCTGTTCCAGCATTAGAGGTACAGCAATCGTATCAATCTGTTTGCCTCAGTACAGTTGGTTTTTTTCCCTGATTAATGAATTAATCAATTAACTTTTTGTCATCCAGAAGGATGGAGCTGCTGTACCCGCAATGACAGATGCTGTAAGCTTCCCACTAAATATCTTTGTTGAGTTTGGTCTGATCTTGGAGATGTCACTGAATTGCTAATTATATTGTGATATAATTATATTTGCAACCTGGAAGTTTCTGATTAGCCATAGTTTTAGTAATAGAATTTGTGCTATGCAACTTAGATATGCTTAACCACAAGTGTTTGTATGAAATCTATCGGTGATTTTAGTATCTGTTTATACATGCTATGTTGCTTTGAATGAGATGCTTGTAGATAGAAATTGTGTAATTAACATCTCATATATCCATCTATATATTTATGATCTTAACAGTTGCCTTTTAACTTCTCTTTTCTCTTTTAATTTGTCAACCTTTTGACAATATTAGAAACAGGAAGGGATCCCCCCTCGCATGTTCAAAGCAGTTATTGCAGCCAGCCATCCTGAGTTTTCTACTATGAGACAACAAGTATGCTGATTTTACTACTTCTACTATGAAATTATCAATTGGTTTCTAGCATTAACTTGAATTTCCCACCTTTCCAGTACATGAGAAAATGGTTCTTTTAGTTTCCATAGTATGACTTAAAGTTCTAGTTTTAGATATAGCAATGTAACTAACTGAACATATACATCATTGCAATCTGGGCTTCTTTGTGTTAATTCTATCATTGCACAGCATTGGATGTGTCTTGGGGGGGGGGGGCATGATGTTCTCTACATGTAGTCATCACTGTCTCATATGGACAATTGAATTGTTCTGTAGGATGCCTTGGAGTTCTTCCTTCATTTTCTTGACCAAGTCGAACGTTCTAATGCTGTGAAACCTGAAGTGGATCCCTCAAGGAGTTTCAAGTTTGGTGTTGAAGAGCGTATCTTGTGTTCATCTGGAAAGGTTGCTTATAATAAAAGGCTTGACTATATTCTTTCTTTGAATATTCCTCTGCATGAAGCCACAAATAAAGGTAAGTTTTGATTTTATATATGTATGTTTATGTATGTTCGAATGTGCATTTCATTTATATCTATCTTCATGTATTCAAAAAGTTAGCATTCTAATGGTTTACTCTTTGTGAATTCAGAAGCGCTGGAAGCTTTTCACAAAATCAAAGCTGAAAAGATTTCAGAAGGGAAGGATGTGTAAGTTCCAGTGGTCTTATATGATACTTTTAGCCTTCTGTACACCATTTCCTTAGGATGCCTTGTTTTACAGATCCAGTGATGAAATTATACGTCCAAGGGTACCTCTCGAAGCATGCTTAGCAAACTTTGCAGCTCCAGAGGAGATACATGAATTTTATAGCACTGCATTGAAGGCCAAGACGACAGCTATCAAGTAAGATTTATGTTCTTTCATTGGGTTGGTTATCCCTTAGTTAATGTGTATTATTTTACAAGGTTCAGATAAGCATATAGTTTCCAATAAAAAAAAAAAAAGATAGCATAGTTTACTGATGGTGTTTTTGTCAAAGGTTTCAGACTGGCAGTCCTAGAGTATTCTTTTATTAATACCTTAAAGAGTGTCCAGAGGCTTATTTTTCTCTTTTGTATTTTATACTACAGGACTGCTGGTTTAACTTCATTCCCTGATTATTTGGTATTGCATATGAAGAAGTTTGTATTGGAGGCAGGCTGGGTGCCTAAAAAGCTTGGTACTTTCATATGGCTTTGTTACTATGTTACTCGGACTTGGGTGTGAGTGTCGGATACGGGTATGTGTCCGACATGGGTATGTTTCATTTATTCTAAGTTTTTCCATGTATTTGGAGGGCCCTTAGGGGATCATATCTCCATACCCATATCCGAATATGCGTCGGACACGGGTACTTCAAGAAAAATGAAGAGTCCAATCACATAGTTGTTACTTATGTTGCACATTGCCTGTTTCTTTCAAGTTGATACTCATCATGTATATTGTCCATCCAGATGTCTATATAGATGTTCCTGACATCATAGATATAAGCCATATGCGCAGCAAAGGCCTTCAACCCGGAGAGGAACTCTTGTCAGAGGCTGGTATGTGAATTAATAGCTTCCATTAATGATAATGATAGTGATAACGTTAATTGAGAAGTCGATGATATAAAAGAGGAGAGTTACTGATTTTGTAAAATTTTCTCTTGGCACATGTTATTTGAACTGCATAGCTCCTGAGGGTGAGGCAGAATCGAGTCAGCCTGTGGCCAGTGAAGAAATTGTTGCCCAGCTTGTCTCGATGGGGTTTAACCAGCTTCATTGTCAGAAAGCTGCCATAAATACTTTAAATTCCGGTATAGAAGAGGCAATGAACTGGTTGCTTTCACACATGGATGATCCAGGTATTGTCAATTTAGCATTATATAAGTATAATCTTGAATCTTTTTGCAAGTATCTGCTTTTTAGAGTTGTTACATACTATGTTGTTCCGACTCTTCATTTTTCTTGAAGTACCCGTGTCCGACACATATATCCGGATATGGGTATGGGGATATGACCCTCCAAGGACTCTCCAAATACGTGGAAAAACTTAGAAAAAATTGAACATACTCGTGTCGGACAAATACCCGTATCCGACATTCACACCCGAATCCGAGTAACATAGGTTACATAGACATATAGTACCATATCAAATGATGCTTATTAATATATCTTTTCAGATATAGATGCTCCTATCTCCCATAGGACACAAGGTGCTGAGGCATCTATTGACCAATCAACAGTTGATACTTTGATTTCATTTGGTTTTCAAGAAGAAATTGCTCGAATGGCATTGAAGGCATCGGTAAAAATCTTTACAGCATTTCATTTCTTTTGAGGATTCGGAGAGTTGTGGTTTCATAATCTGTTTCCTTATGTGTTGGAAAACTCATAATTGTGGGGGGCTTGTGTACAATTTTACAGGGTGGCGACATCGAAAAGGCAACAGATTGGATATTTAACAATCCCAATGCCTCGGCTTCATCAGATATGGATACTACGACGTCAAGCATCCCTACTCCAGTCGACTCAGGATTGCCTGATGGAGGAGGGAGTGAGTCTCTTGAGTCTTGGTTATTCTGTTTATGTGCTTCATAGTCCTGCATAACTATGTTGCTCTGACTCTTCATTTTTCTTGAAGTACTCGTGTCCGACACCTGTCTCCGACGCATATCTGGACATGGTATGGGGATATGATCCTTCAAGGACCCTTCAAATACATGAAATTCTTGAAAAAAATTGAACATACTCGTGTCGGATATATACCCGTGTTTGACACTCACACCCGAGTCCAAGTAACATAGGTGCATAATGGTCATCTGATTTTCGGAAATCATATTTCGTCTAAACCCCGTTGTAACGTTTTCTTAATGCAGGATACCGGCTTTTCGGAATAGTGAGTCACATTGGAACATCTACTCAGTGTGGCCACTATGTTGCTCACATCCTCAAAGATGGTAGATGGGTCATTTTCAATGATAATAAGGTTGGGGCTTCTATCAATCCACCCAAGGACATGGGTTACTTATATTTTTTTGAGAGGATTAATAGCTGAAATCAAAAGGGCAGTAATAGAAACTTCACTTGGAAATTTTAGGCAAATCCTTTAGCCCTTCTTTAGAAGTGGCTTCAATAACATCAGCACATTCAAAGATTATAATATCTCAATCTCTCATCAACCCCCACCTTTTTTTTTTTTTTTTTAATCTTCATAAATAATTTATTTATTATTTTTTTTTTTTGTTTTTAAACACCTATATATATTGTTATATTTATCCTAACTTTGATCTTTATTCCTTAGTATTTTTTTTTTTTACAAAAGAGGTCGTAGTTTAAAAATAAGTGAAGGGATTGCAAATGTTGAGATTCGAATCTCAAATTTGTTGGATAAGATGATTGTATGAATTTTGACATCAAGAAACAAGGCATCACTTTGTTTTACCCAATATTAAAAAAATCAGAGGTTAAATCGGTTAAACTTTCGGTTTTTGGTCTAATTGGTTCAATCGATTGGATCGGTCGGTTTGATAAAAATGATTTTAAATATATATAAAAATTGTTTTAATGTTAAATAAGTAATAAATATAGTAAATAATTGATAAGAATATGTATTTGCTTATTTGGTTTAGTGATATAACTTTTCTTATAAAATCAAGAGATTAAGTGTTCAAATTTCATCACTTATAAATTTTTTTAAAAAAAATGATTTTTTATCAGTTAAATCATTTTTCATCGGTTTAAGAAAAATCCGATTTTATGTATAGGATCGGATGGATCGTCGGTTTTTTTATTCGTTTTTACCCAATTTTGCACTATCTATTTTCTTAACTTTATTAGTAAACTTTTTTTATATACTACAAATCTCAATAAGCCATTGCCAATCGTTTTCAAGTATTGAATTTCAAAAACTATTGCCTATATCTTAACACTTCAAAATTTAATTAGGGTAAATTTTAAAGATAAAAATGCAGACAAAAAAAATAATGAAAAAGAGTCGAGTTAGTTGATCCAAATATAGGTAATAGTTACATTAAGATCTTTATTTACAATAATCGAATTAATCTTGCACCTTTCTTTTTTTTTTTTGCGATAATTCAGGTTGAAAACAGTATCTAAAAGTCTAAGACATGAGCATCTCTCAATAATTTGGCAGCATTTCCACATGAATCTTATGCCTAGTTGTTAACCCTTTGACCCTTAAACCAAAATTTGCTAAGATATATATATATATATTATTCAAATTTTTTTACATTTGAAGTCATAGTCATAGATGCTTAATTGGTTCATTTCTCAGATTGATGCCAAAGCCAAACTTATTCTTCTTAATTCTTAATTAATCAAATATTCAATCCTTTTGCTTTTTCTTCTACACCAAATCAAACGTTTCTTTTTTAAAAAGTTCGTTTTTTATACCTTGATAATTAAGTTTTTTAGCACTACAAATGAGATTAAAAAAATCATCACATATTTTATGTTTTTTAATATATATTTTAAATTTTTTTAAATATATATCTTTTTCTTTACATCTTGTTTTGTTTTTGTGTTTTTATTTATTTTTTTCTATTTAAATAACACACTTTAAAATAACAAGTGCTTTCCCTTCTTAACGGAGCCTATAAAGAGGCAAAATCATCACTCCCTCTCTCTCCCATTAAAAAAAACAAACCAACTTTTTCCCTGGTTTTCTCAGGTTTTCCGAAACTCTCTCTCCAAACAAACACTTCTCTCCTAAATCATCGCTATAATATCCTCAAACCTTAAAATTTATATATTTTCTCCCTTTAGAAACTAACCCTTTTAAAAAAAAAAAAAAAAACAATCGCATGAACCTAAACAACATTTGTAAAAAAAAAAGAAAATGAAAGAAATAATAAGTAATAAGAAGAGGAGGAGTAGTAGTAGTAGTTTTTGCATGTGTTTTCATTCAGTTGTTTTGGAAAACGGTTTGGTCATTGGAGAAAAAGGAGAGCCGCCATCGGAGGAGGAGAAAGTCAAACCGGTTCTTTCTCCGGCGACCAACATGATGATGAGTTCGTACGATAAAGACGGTTCTATTGGTCGGAAAAACAAACTTGGTCGTCGGAGTTTCTCCCGTTTTGTCAAAGCCGTCTTCTTTGAAACTTCCCTGGTTAGTTATTTTCTTTTTTCATGTCATCCTTCTTTTATCAAGTATAAAATATAAATATTTTGTCTTCGATTTCTTTTAGTTATTTTGATAATCAAACTAAACTAAAAATATAATTAAACAAAATTTTACGTGAAACTTATATTTGTATTATCTGAATTCGGGTGAATATTGATATGTATCCGATATAGTTATACTCAATTATATTTGAAATATATTGAAATATATGTCGGATAATATCGAATACGAATATTTAAGTTTTTTTTTTTGACAAATTCGACTTAATTTAGTGATTGTTATACTCATGTTGAAATTATAGGTCCAAAACTCTAAGTTTCAAAAAAAAAAAAATCTTGATTTTCTTTCATATGAACAATTTTTTTTTTTTATACAATTATTTGGTTTTTAATTGTTACATTAATTAATTTTGGAATAAACTTCATGAAAATGAAACTGATTATTGATTTCTACTATTTTTTCCCATCGACAGATGAAGAAAATGCGAAACAAAAAACTGGGACAAAAGCTCTACCAGAATTACATCAATTTAAAACATTCAAAACCCAAACCCAAATCAAAATCAAAACCAACAAAAAACTTTCCATCTAAATGCAGCAGTAAAGATAATCACTCAACAAAAAGTACGTCTCCCTCTACATTTTCTTCATCTTGTTTATGTACAAATTCCGCGACGAATTCATCATCACCATTAACAACAACAACATCAAGGTGTTCATCATCTTCACTTTCTTGGAATTCAAGGCCTTGGTTATCTGGAAATATTGAAAATAATTATTATGTGAAAGGAAAGGTTGGAAAAGGCAATGGATCAAAGGGCTGCTGCAATGGTTTTAATCTTGGTATTTGTTTGTTTCTTATTAGCCTATTGGTTTTGATCATTTGGGGTAAAATTTGTGCAATTTTTTGTACTTCAACCTGGCTCTTCTTTGCTTATCCATGGAGTTGTTCTATAAAAATTGCTCCATCTGAAAACATTGCAGTTGATCATCATTTTCATGAGAATATTGATAAACAGCTTTACAAGAAGAAGGTTATTATGGAAGGATTGCTAGAAAGGAACCATAGTCGAAATCGTTTGCAAGCTTTACTGAAATTTTGATACATTAGCAAAGATCAGAAGAAGCATCAGAATTCAGAAATCTTGTTTTTTTTTTTTTTCAATATATTTTGCAGTTTTGTCAATCCTGATGAGAGGTTTTTGATTTGTAATCTATAGTTATTAGAAATCAGGCAAAAGGGCAATTTTTTTTTTTTTTTTTTTACAATATATGTTTTTTCAGTCACAAGGAAATGGTAATTGTATAAATATCTATACAATTTTATGATTTGAGAACAGCTTGATAGTACCATATTCTGGCTTGTATTTATGTCTTAGTTTACAAAAGCTGTTAACATGTAGTTTCTTTTATGATAAAAGAGTGTTATCAAACTTGTTTCTCTAATTGGACCTCTGTTATTGAGATTCTTCATTTTTTTTAATTATTCATATCCAATGTCCGTATTCAACATATATTCAGACATAAATATGATATATGATTTTTTAAATATATAATTTTTTTTAAAAATTTAAATATATTTATGTCAGATACATACCCTATACGACACTCACTTCCAAATTAGAGTAAATATAGGATTGGGCTAATTTGTTAGGCTATATGATCGGGGATAGACAATCTATTTTTGGTAATTTACTTGATGGGAATTGGGATTAATAGTTAAAGGGTTTTGCTAACTAGTGCTCTAAGAGACTCTTTAATGTTAATTAATAATTATTTATAGTAATAACATTGTATTAAATTCAAGAATTTTGCTAACAAGTGCTCTAAGAGCATTCTTTAAGATTACAATATATAGTAATATCTTTATCAAATATATTGAAAATGAGGCAAAAAGTTATCAACTATTACATCTAATGTAACATTATTACTATAATTAGTATATTAACTTTCATTAAAAAGTGTCGTTAGGGCACTCGTTAGCAAAACCCTAAATTCAATATTTGACCACTTTATCTTTATTCATCATCTACAATACATTGATCGAAAATATTATTATATATAATAATCTTAAAAAGTGTGTTTAGGATACTCATTAACAAAATTCATAGATAAATGATTAGAAAAAATCCAAAATTTGGATGAAAGAAGTCTGAACCTAACATTAGTTTGATGGATTTAAATTGCAATAGCCGGATGCGTTTACAGTTATATTGCGTTTATCACAGTTGTGCAGATGTAATATATACTATTACGATCAATTGCGATGAATATCAACGACGAAAAAAGTTAAAATTGTAAAATAACAACCGTAACGTTGTATTGCGATCACTATTTAAAATCCTGTAACTTACTTTTGATTGGTTGCTCAGCTGGTCATCCTGTCTTATTCATTCCTCAGCTTTTCCATTTCTCTTGGTCTGCCTTGTTATTTTACTTTAGACTAAGTCTAATCTTAGGCAACTGATAACCAAATAACAGTAAAACGTTAGAAACTTAAAAACGCTAAAAGGAAATGGAAATCTAAAAAGACAAAAAAAAAAAAAAAAGGAAATTGGCCCTGAAAATGTTATAGCCGTGGACGGCAGGATTCGAACCTGCGCGGGCAAAGCCCACATGATTTCTAGTCATGCCCGATAACCACTCCGGCACGTCCACAAGCCTTGAGAATAGATTCAATTTTTATTTTAATGTTACAGATCTCAAACTATTCATTGAAGAGACCTTGGGCTACTAAGAACTAAGGATTCATTTGAATGGACGATTAGATTAAAAACAACGGTGGTGGTGAAATTGAATACTGTAATGGTGAGATATGTATTTGGATTCAAACACAGTGGTGACGTTGAGGTTAATTATAGTGAAAAAAATCATTAAAGACATTAGATTAAAATGTGTATATATAAAATAAATAATTAAAATTATATTTATATTAAATAACAAAATATATATTAAAATTATATTTATGTTAAATAATAATTAAAAATTTTAAAAATATATTTATGTTAAAAAATAAATTAAAAAATAATTTAAAATTAAAAAATAAATAATTTTAAACTTTTTAAAAAATTAATAAAAAAACAATAAAAGGGGTAAAAAATAAATTATCCAATCCACCGAAAATCCAGTTCATGATTGAATCCTTAGAGCTCTCGTCCGATTGCACCTCCAATGAAGGTGAATCCAAATGCACCTGCAGTGGAGGTGCAGTCCAGTTGGAGGGAAAATCCCATGTGGCATCCAAATGGACCAAAGTCCACTCAACCCAAAAACCCAAGACCCAAAATTCCAATATGAAAAAAATTGTTCCAAATTCCTTTCCCATGGATGGATAATGAATTCTTTTCACTTTTTCTCTGTCTCTTGTCCCCACTCCCCACTCTCCAAACTCCATTTCTTCCAAATCCAAAACCAACATCTAAAACAGTCCCATAAGCTGAAAGATCTCTCATTTTCTTATTTACTGAAAAAAGAAAAGGAAAGAAAATGAATCCTTCAGATAACAGTGACCACCCTCAGCTTCCAACAATCAAGATCCATCACCCATCCTCCCCTCACCACCCAACCTCCGCCGCTACCCCCACAGCCGGAGCCCGCCGCAAGATCGGCGTAGCCGTCGATCTCTCCGATGAGTCTGCTTTTGCCGTCCGCTGGGCTGTCCAAAACTACCTCCGACCCGGTGACGCTGTCATCCTCCTCCACGTGTCACCCACCTCAGTACTCTTCGGAGCCGACTGGGGCCCACTCCCTCACACCCCGCAAAACCCAGAAACCCCAGAGTCCCAAAAGCAACTGGAAGACGATTTCGATGCCTTCACGGCTTCAAAGGCGGCGGATTTGGCCAAACCCTTGAAGGAAGCTGGGATTCATTTTAAGATTCATATCGTGAAAGATCATGATATGAGGGAAAGATTGTGTCTTGAGGTGGAGAGGTTAGGGTTGAGTGCAGTTATAATGGGGAGTAGAGGGTTTGGAGCTGAGAAACGAGGGAATGATGGGAGGTTGGGAAGTGTTAGTGATTATTGTGTGCATCACTGTGTTTGTCCTGTTGTTGTTGTTAGGTATCCTGAAGATAAAGATGGCGGGAATGGCGAGCTTGCTGTGACGGTTAAGGAGGCTGAGGTGGAGGAGGAAGGTGGCAAAGGTTAATTCTTTTTGGGATTTTATTTTTGGTTGTTTCAGTTTGATTGGAAATTTGGGATCTTTGTACTTGTTTCAATGCTTAATTTGGATGGTTTGAGCAGTTCTTTTTATTGCTTATTTGTTTTTATAGTATGAATTGATGAATAGGATATAGTAGCAAAGTTGCATCACCATCATATGATCCATATAGCCGATCCAGCATACTAACTTAGTTTGTTTTGGTTTTGAATGACTGAAATTTGGCATCTTGGCAGTGTGTAGATGTTTAATTAGGATGATCTTAGTGTTTTTTCGTGGTTAATGTGTTTTTATTGTTTTAGATTATGATTAGGTGCACAGCAGCATAATGTGATCTATATGGCTGATGACATGTAGCAGGAAAGGGCTTAGTTTGTTGTTGTTATGGATGATACAATATTTAAGTTGGCATAGGTTGGTCTTTTCTTGGTATTAATTAGTTTTTCTTGGTAAATTTTGGCATAATATAATCTATGTAGATGACCACATATCGGGAAAAGGTGTAGTTTGTTTTCGTTTTTAGTGTTTCAAAATTTGGTTTCTTGGCAATTTTATTGTTGTTTAATTTGGATGGTTTCAGCAGTTTTTGTTACATTAGCTGATAAATAGGGCATGGTAGTAAAATATGATCTATATCGCCCTTCCCACATAGTGGGAAAGGTTTAGTTTCACGTTGTTCTTGTAGCTTATATATTGTTTAGTCTACTTCGTAGTAATTAGATTTCTAGTAATGGGAGGATTTCTTGAGTGGATAAGATTAGTTTTGCCCCCTTGAATATTGTTGCAGGTTGCAACTTAATGGAAAAGGAGATGGGTGATGGACAATAGAACTAATGAGTTAATAAGGACCTATGTTGCTCCGACTCTTCATTTTTCTTGAAGTACCTGTGTCCGATACTCGTGTCCAACTCATATCCGGACATGGGTATGGGGATATGATCCTCCAAGGACCCTCCAAATACATGGAAATCATAGAAAAAATTGAACATACCCGTGTCAGATACATGTCCGTGTCTGATACTCACACCCGAGTCCGAGTAACATAGATAAGGACAGCAATTGGAGTGTGGTGTGCTTGGTGTATAACTGGTCATACATGTCATTGCTAACTTGATATAATAAAGAGTGAGCATTGCATAAATATTACAAAGATATTTGATAGCAATTGTTATAGTGTTTATCAAGTAACTAAACATTCATAAATGCTTGATAGGAATAGTTTTTCTTGCTTTGAGTTTTGTTATGGATGTTATGTTGTTAAATTTTGGGAGCTAATTGAAATGTGAACCAGTGATTGAAAATGATGATTAATTAAGGAGGACGACATATAGTAGTTTGGTGTGCTTGATGTTGTAAGTTATAATAGAGGTCATTGCTAGTTTGGTAGTATGACTGGAGAGCATTTTATAATAAAGACGTATAATAGCAATTAAAGCTGTTTGTTAACCTGTTAAATCTGTGTAAATGCAAGCATGAATATATGATATACGGTTACTAGGTACTGCATAAACTGGCAAGTTTGGCCTGCGCATGGAGGTTTCAGTTCATGATGTTTCGATCACTGGAAATTGATCAAATTGTATTACAAAGATGTTTGAGTAGTTTTTTGTCCACTTAAGAGTTAAGATAAAGCAAGTTGATGCTTGAAGGAGTTGGTATTTCTAGTGTTGGGAATTGGGACTATTGATTGGAGCTTAAAAGGGCTATCAGAAGCTGTTTTTATGGGAATGCAAATAGTTTCGTAAATCATAGTTATGAGAAGATAAATCGCTTCAATGTGCTTTCCTCTCTCGATTTCTTTGTTAAAGCATGCTTTTCCCCCCATATTCTGGGAAACTTCCATAAAGAGAATGAATCAACTGTTTGGTAGAACCTGCTTCGTTTTCATGTATTTTACTTCACAAACATACCTATTAGGATGTTTGATCTGCTAGAGTTGGTAAGTTGTGGAAATATTTGGATTAATCTGATTTGGGAAGTTAATCAGGACCGAAAAGATAACTATTAGATGCTAAAAGATATGCCTAGATTAGGAGAAGACTCTTGCATTTTGGAGGAAGTTGTGTGTGTGTGTGTATATATATATATATATATATATATATATATATATATCAATTGATCACAAACAATTCCGTCCCTCTGTCTTTATTTGTTTATTTAGGCTATTGCTTGTGAAACACAGTGGAACAACCTATGGTATAAGAAGACATGCAAAAGAAAAAGATCCGTCTGTATGGTTCCCCGGCGGAAGCATCTTGAATTACTAAACATGAGCTTGCTTGTTATGAAATCCATAGCATGTTGTAGTAGCAAAGCTTCCTGAGTTTCTTTCATGGACTTTGGTTTATATATGAAATTTGTGTGGATTACTGAATTATTGAACTTTACCATCTATTCTTGTAAATTAACACAAGTGTTTGATGCTTCTTTCATGGCAGATGCTTAGCAAGTCCCTGGTAATTGCAGCTTTATCTTATCAGTAGCAGGTTATTGATGTTGGAAATATCTTAATTAATAAGTTATATTTGTTATTCTTTTGTCGATACCGGTTTGTAATCTAATTTGTTTTTCATCTTGCTTTTCTTGTGTTGTAGATAGCATAGAAGGCTCCGAGTCACGAGGGATTAGCCACCGCGAAGAGAAGTCATCGAAAATGTTTGGCAGTTAATGGCACTTGGTTAAAATGGATCCTAGGTTTTTCTCTTTCTACTTTCATCTCCTCTTTGTATAACTCTTATCGATGATGATGTTATTGTATGTTTGATGAGGTTCTTGATTTCAAATTTATGGCACTCTGAGGCGATTATGTTTTACTGCACTGTGATTGATATACTGCTATAAGATGATCCTGGTTTTTACATTTGGTTTCAGTTTTATGAGCTATTATTCTGTTTGCTTTGATGCCATAATGCAGGGCAGAAATATGAAAATATTCAATGAACTTCCCCCCTAAACTGAAGGGTTTTTTTATATGTAGAAATCTGGAAAAGTTTTAGTAACTACTTTTATTCATTGCTGAAGAGAAAATTTCATTGCAGCTTTGTTGTTCTCAAATAATGGTGGTCTAGTTGGAAAACACATGCAACTGCAACTGCAGATGCAAGTTGATGTTGTTCTGAAAGCTAAGTTCACATGATAATTTTGAACATGATATGAAAAAATAACTAAAATAAAATATAAAATATGATACGATATGAAAAAATAACATTAAAATATGAACGTCTCAAAATAGATATAACATGAATTATTAATGTGTCCATTTATATAAATTTATAATATTTCAAACACGAATATAATGTAAATACACGAATTGTCTTTGTCTTTCAAAGTAGAAAATTAGATGGAAATTCCTTGAAAAAGAAGGGGAAAGAAATCCTTTATTTCCCTCAATCAAGGGAGCAAACCACTTGGAATTTTACCCAATTAGTTCCTTGAAAAAGAGGGTTTGTTATATATCCACCATACATTTTTCATTCCTACTTCTTACTTCGTAGCTAATGCCTAATACTCCTCCCCTTGCTAGAAGTAGCCACAAGTTTCACACCCAAAATTTTATTCTATTTAATCTCACATCATTTTTTTATTTTAATTTTCTATTGTTAGGTTAGACACCTAAAATTACCTATACTAATTAAAAAAAATTGCTCTTCACAATTTTTAATTTTTTATTTTTACAATTGAGGTCGTACGAGAATAGAGGAAGGGGCTGCAGATGCTGAAATTAAAATTCAGATCTACTAGATGTACATCTTAAGGATAGATGCATAAACCAATTGAGTTAAGTCTTGAGTTCGCTCTTCACAAATTCACAAAGTGTCAATTAAATAGGTCAGGACGAGTTTAGATTGGATCATTTTATGTTTTGGTCGTTGTTGAATTTGAGTCATTTTGGGTTCAAATTTTTTTGAGTTCAGATTATTTTGGATTCGAATTTTTCAGGTTTAGATTAGATTCGAATTCAGGTTCGTCAAGTTATTTTTTACATTTTATAAAAGTTGTAATCATTTTAGCATGTTTTGAGCTTGGTTCGAGTTTAGGTCATTTTGGATTAAAGTTTTTATGAGTTTGAATCATTTCGGGTTCAAATTTTTTCAAGTTTTGATTTTTTTTTGTCAAATCAAATTTAGAAGAGTTCGAATTCAAGCTTTTTCGAGCAAGTTTTGAGATTCAGGTTCATTTTATCATTTTTACACATGAATAAAAAAATCAACTGTTTAATCAATCTATTATTGATAGAAAGCTGAACTCGTAATTACAATAATCAAAATTAATTTTTTAGCAATCTTAAATAATAAAAAATCATAATTATAGATAAATGTACAATAAAAATGACAAAATAGTAGTTCTTTTCAAACCTCATATACGACCAACTTTTCTCTATTATTTTTTTAAACAATACTCTTCAATATTCTTATAAAGATTATTTAAATGTAAAATTTATAGTTCATGGTTTCTAATCAATTCCTTAAAGACCATTGGTTGGAAAAGTATTGGAGATCATAATTATAATCTTCATATTTAATTCAAAGTACAAAAGATTGCAACTATGCTAAATGATGATCATTTTGCCATCTATTTTTAAAGCACATGTAGCATAAGTGCACAACAAAGCATTTAGGCCTCCATTTTGATATGAAAGGTCATAAATGTCAATTTATACCAATATATCCATCACCCAATTTTCTTTTTATTATTTTTTTTTTTTTTGTTAACATCATCAATGGACTTTGTACTTTGTATTTGGACATCATGTATTGACATTTGTGTTTAACACATTTCAATACGAAAATATAATTCTCTAAATATATATAAAAAAAAAGTTAAACATACTCATATTAAGCATTTATTCATATCCGACACTTATATTCAATCTGGATAATATAGATTATACATGAATAAAAAAACATAGTATTACTAGAAAATATGTAAGCAAAATTACAACATTAAAAATATAATCATGACATAAAAAAAAAAAAAAAAATTCCAACAATTTTCACAACCAAGAGAAAGGCACCAAACAAAGAAAATAATAATAATAATAAAAAAGACCAATGATTTTTATGTCAAGAAAACTAAAATATTTCCAAAAAGAAAACTACTTGAAGGGATTGGATTGTGTAACTTAGGATTAAATAAGAGAGTTAGTGGGAAGTGAAATCTCATGGCTCTGATCTCTGATCAACCTGCAGATTCCAATGATTGTAGCTGATGCATCACCATCATTGGTGATCATGTGCTTTTGAAGTCTTTTTAAAGAGTTGATGATAGCCGTTGATCTTGATTTCGTTTCACCATGATCTTGATTTCTAGCTGATTGATTAACTTCACATAATCTTGGTTGCTTCAATAATCTTGATGAGCCCATAGATGTTGCTTCTCCATTGGATGATCCTCCTGAGCTTACATGAGATGAGGAGCACCCAATCTCATACTGCATTTGTAAGAAAGAGTTAAAATTTCACTCTGTCAAATACCCTGTTTGGTTCCTTAGAAAATATATAGCCAAAAATCAAAATCAAAAGAAAATTTAAAATTTTACTGATAAACTCAGAAACCCAGATTATAAATTAAACAAATAGTGGATAATTTTGCTTGGATTATCTGAAATTAAGGGGGAAAAAAAATAGTCAATAAATCTCTGCTGATTCCTAAGAACAGGGGATTCTTTTTTCAAGACAAATATTCTGAGGAAATTTCTATTCCTAGACAAAAAAATGAAAGAAAGAATTTTGATTAATAAAACCATAACCAAGATTCTAAATCTGAATAAATTAGTAACATTTTCAGTTGAGTGATCAGAAAGTTAAGGAAAAATAATAATAATAAATTAAAAAAATCTCTGTTTTTTCCAAAGCAGGGGATTCTTTTTTCAACAAAATTTTAAATCAGATTATTTTTCTTTGATTGAAAGAAAATATATAAATTATTTTTTTAAAAATAATAAAAAAAAACCCTTTAAACTTATCCATTTTCAGATTCAAATATCTATCCTGAAAAGGTACAATTTTTTTTTTTTAATATTTATAAAAAAAGGGCCAAAATAGAGCAAGGAAAAGAGAAATCAACAACATACATCAGAGTAAACGCTATGATTTTCTCTCATCCTCTTCAACCCACCACCACCACCACCATCACCATCACCGTCAGTACTACTCAAAGAATCCAAGCTAGTCGCCGCCGGCTTCGACATCGGAAAACAAAAAGAATCCCCTGACAATGGAACCACCTGATTTTCCCCATCTTCAACCTCTTCTTCTTCTTCTTCTTCATCTTCATACTCTTCATCCGATAACTCTTCCTGCTGTGTAATCCCGTCACAATTATTATGGCTGGCAACGCATGAGTCGCAAACAGAGACAGCAGGGCTGAGGTTGTGACCAGAAGCGAGCCAAGGAGTTGGATTTTGACAAACATGGCAGAGTAGGGTTCGGCTATGCTTTGCTACAAGGAAGTTGGCTCCATGAACCTTGACGTCGCAGTCCCAACATAGGTTTGCTTGGTCTGATTCACACTGCATTCGAGCTAATCCTCCACATAGTTCACAATTCTTCATTTTCTTTTATTTTCTTTTCCTTTGTGAAGAAAAAGTTTTGCAGTGTTTGTTTGATTAAATGAAATGAAAGTATGAAACCATCCTATCCCCTCATTTTTTGCTTTTTAAAACGTGTTAAGGGTAGTTTTGTTATTTTAATTTTAATGACAAATTTAAAACCTAATATTTTTTTTTTTCATAAAAGAATTAAAAAAGTAAATAGATAATTCAATTTCTTAAATTACAAAACTATCATATCTTAGCAAATATCAGTCAAATGGTAAATAGTAAAAGATTAAAATGAGTTATAAACAAAATTATTTATTTATTATTGAAAATTTAAGATTGATACATTTAAAATTTTAAACCTTTGATTCAACAATTAATATGTGTTTGAAATTTAATCTAATTAATTCATATAATTATTTATAAAAAATGAAATATAATAGATCTGTATTTTAAATTTTAACATTTACAATCATTTTTTTATCTTTAAATTATAACATTCTTTGTAAAAAAAAAATTGAATGAATTTAAGTTTTGAATTATGAAATCGTCTTGAGCTCATGAAAAATACTAATTAATGTTTAACGATATTATTAAAGTGATATTTTAAAAAAAAAGATATAATTAATATATTAATTTTTTGAATTTAATAAAAATAATATAATAAATATAATTTTTTTTTCTTATAATAACAATTAAATTTTTTTTAAAGAGACCCTTTAATTTATTTATATGCTTGGAAATTAATTGGTTGCCACCTCTTTAAAAATTTAATTTTTAGTTAACTCATTGAGTTGATATGAGTACAGAAGAATGTGGTTGTTGGCAAGCATGAGTAAGAGAGCCGTTGGTTGGGTGCCACGTGGAGAACTATGGTGGATGGGCATTTATTCTTTGGTCGAAGATATTTCTAAACTAGAATAGAAAAAGATTGGAATGATAACGTGGCAGATTCTCCAAATATATCCTACGTGGACGAATCGAGTCCATAATAAGGGTAATGAGCCACGTGAGGTTCGAAGTCATTCTTTCTGATGTGGCATTGTGGGACTTACCTTTACGTTTATCCATGCTTACAATTTAGGTTTAATTTTATAATCTAAAGTTCCTAACATTTTTATATGATAATTTTGAATATAATATTAAATACGATATAAGTATCATACGTTTAATAAATATTAAAATAATATAATAAATATAATATATTTAAATATGATTAATAAGATATTTTTAATACATATTTTATTATTTTTATTTAAAATTTTAATATATTTAATAATTTATATTTATAAAATAAATATAAAAAAATATGAAATATGACATACATATACGAATTAATATATATATATATATATATATATATATATACATGGGTTGGTGGGCTCTATTTTATGGCCGTGGAGCAACCCTCACCAAGTTTCTTAGGCAACAAAATATTGTTTTTATTTCATCAATTTTTTTATTTTATTTCAACTTTAGTAAATTAATTTATTAATATAAAATTGTCAAATTGGGGGTGGGGAAATTTGATGATGTGGCTTCACGTGAAAGTGCCAATGTTTCACACAATTAAGGGAAGAAATCAGGGAAGGGTTTTTGGGGAATTGGGAGCCACTTGTGTGAGTGAGAGAATAAAATATGTTGGAATATAGAGAAAGGAATTTGTGGAGGAGAATTGAGATAAAGAGGGGTTCTTTGCTTATAGACAGTTATAGTTACATAGAGACTTATACTTTATTTGGACGGTGGTAATAGCATTATTTATATTATTTTATAATTAAAATTTTAAAAATTTAATAATAAAATAATAAGATAATGTGATAAAAAACTTTTATTGATCATTCAAATGAAATATATTATTATAATGTGCCATTTAGCAAATTGGTGTAACACCTAAAGAGTGATGTGGGAGCCCTCAAGAATTTTCTACCCACATTATTTGTTATTGGTTTTTCTTTGATTTTGGGGGTTTGAATTTGATTGGATTTATTGCTTCAAGAATTAAAAGTCCAACCTCTCTTATTATTATTTATTTTAGAGATTAAGCTCTAATTAATCTTTAATATTTTATTATTAAAATTTAACATTATATTTTTTTATTAAAATTTATTATTATATTCTCAATTTTATTAATTTTTAATAAAAAAGTAAGGGTATTTAAATATTGCATAAAATATTTAGTTTGTTACTTCATGTGATGAATTAAAAATATATATTTTTTAACAAAACAATTAGAGGCATATTCAAGTTTTACTTGATCTAATTTTTTTTTCCAACGATTTTAAAAATGCATTCTCCCACATCAACCGAATGCATTCAAAAATGAATTTTACTTTTAAAGTACTCCTCACAAAGATCAAAATTTTACCCTAGTTAGTAATAAAAAGGTCTCTTCCTTTACTATCCGGACTAACCATGGTTAGTAAGAAAAATAACCATCCCTTACTAACCAGACTAACTCATGTGGGTAAATTGAAAGTATATATAATAAATTTTTTTTTAATGAAATTGAAGTATGTTTACAAAATCCTACACATTAATCTCAATTTTATTATAATTAGGAATGGTTGTGGAATTAAGATATTTAATTAGGGGATGAGTAATACTATAAGTGAAAAAGATAGGAATATAATTTATGGGTGTTATATTATAATTTTTATAGAAATGGGTGTGCACGTTTAATATATGATAATCATGACTAATTACAAAACTAATAATTATCTAATAATTTAGCATGTTTGAATGAAGTTATTATAATATTAGCCCTGTTACCCATAACATATTTCAATGAGATCCCTTTTCTTATGAAAATGTAATACACCGGCAACTGGCGAGTAAATCACTCATGGACAGAGCTTGGGTAAGATTTTTTATGATCTGAGCCGGTTCGACTCGGATCACTGTTCATCCATTAAAATTTTATTTTTTATTTAAATTTAATTATAAATATATATTAATATAAAAATAATTTTTAAATTTTTAAAAAATATTATGCATAGTAACCCAAGCTGACAAGCCGAACCTGGATAAAAAAAAATTGCGGCTTGACCGATGAGAAGTTCTACTGGCGAGGGTATATTGCCATATTGGAGGTCACTATAATTGCTTTTATTTGATAATCATGGTGACTAAATATAATTTGCTTTTATTTGATAATCAAGATGACCATAATTATTGCTTGTATTGCCTTTTTCTTCTCGAATGTGGGTCGACAGACGACGACTTGACCTAAGGCTAAAGAACAAAGTTTTTAAAGTTGGTCCAAATTGCAAGTAAATGAAGACTTGCAGATAGGATTGACTTAGAGATGACTTGAATCGATACTTTAATCCCAGAAGTCCATCTATATGATTCTCTCAATCTGATCAGTATTAATCATCTGTAAATGATGAGAGGTTGGTTTTCTCCTCTTGTTAGCTTGTTGGTTTTCTTATGTCTTGCCTCACGGTTCACAAATGGCACTGATACAATTCTTCAAGGCCAAACAATCACACATCCGAATACCATTATATCATCAGGTGGGAAATTCGAACTTGGGTGTTTTTTAGCAGGAAATACCTCCAAATACTACCTTGGAATATGGCATAAAGTGTCTAATCAAGCAATAGTTTGGGTGGCAAATAGAGAATACCCTTCCCTGAGTGACTCTTCTAATCTCACCATCAACTCTGAGGGAAAGCTTGTGATTTCAGATGGCAGAATGTCCTACCAGGTAAGCAATATAACTAGCAACACATCAGCTGCCACGCTACTAGATTCAGGTAACCTCGTATTGCTAGATACAACTTTGGCAGTTGTGTGGCAAAGTTTTGACTTTCCTACAGATACTATTTTGTCTGGAATGAATCTTGGACAGGAGAATTTTTCTGAAAATGTTTGGTCTTTAATGTCCTGGAAAAGTCTGGAAGATCCTGCCCCTGGCTCTTTCTCTCTGCAGTTGAATTATGAAGGTCAATTGGTCGTTGAGCAGGGTTCCAAAACATATTGGACTGGTTCTCCGTTTCTGTTTGAAAATTATAGCATCGACGTTTCGCTCCAAAATTGGACTATGTGGAATTTTCGTCCAGAAGACAATTACGTCACGTGGAATTTCCTTGATCGTTCAAAGATTATGCACATAGTATTGGACAGGTTTGGACAGCTAAAGCTACAATCCTGGTCTGAAGATGACCAAACTTGGCGTACGTTAAAGTCTTCCAAGTGTTCTTATCGTCGATGCGGAGTTTATAGTATTTGCAACATCATTGCTGACAAACCATGCAGCTGTTTGCGAGGTTTCAAACCTTTTCCGACCAATAATTGGACCAAGGATGAGACATCTCAAGGTTGTGTAAGGAAAACCGACTTGCAGTGTGGCAATACTAGTACTACTACTGGCGATGGTTTCCAGAATTATGGGTTTTACTGGATGAAATTTGTAGATTTTACAACTGCTAGATCGGTGTTAAAAAATATCAGCAGTGCACTGGCATGCGAGGCGGATTGCTTCAGCAAGTGTTCTTGCCTTGCTTATTCTTATGATCACACTCTTGGGTGCTTACAATGGTATAAAGATTTGTTTGATCTAAAACAACTTGCAATCAATGATACCGATGGAAAAAACTTTTATCTCAAGCTTCCGATTTCCGAGTTAAAGACTAAAGGTAAAGACAATATTGAAAATCTTGCTGGATATCATGGAAATTAATCAACTTTTTTTTGGGTATTTGAGACCGTAAGGGATTGAACTCAATCATTGAAATTAAAAATCCAACATATTATCAACTTGTTTTTGCATCTATTTACTGAAAACAATTACTATAACTATATATTAACTTCCAGCTGCTATTTTATTTGGTTTCACAGATTCTAATTCATCACATTTGCCAACGAAAGGCCATAAAAATACAGGCAACAAGATGCAGTTGTGGATAATTGTCATACTAACCATATCTCTGTCAATGCTTATTTTGGGCCTCTTTATTCATTATGTTAGAAGAAAGCTCCAACTGAAAGGTAACACTTTCTCTCTGGCATATTCTAGTACTAACCTCTGTCAAATGAGTATAATGATCAAAGTTCTTAGGAATTGTATTAATTTCTTCTCATATTTTAATTCAAACTAAATAGAGACCGTAATGCGATATTATGGTTGCTATTTTGCGATTTCGGTTCTTTCTGTTTCTGTTGTTGATATTTATTGCAATTGACCACGATAGCATTTATTATGTCCGTAACCGCGATAAACACAACGCGACCCAAAACGCGTTCGCAACCCGCAATTTAAATCAAAGAAGGTTAAGTATGAGTATAATTGAGGGAGAAATAAGTACTGAAATTGTTATTGAAGCCATAACTTCAATTTTATACTCCTTTCAGGGGAGGATTTGTTAAAATTGGATTTGGCAATGAGCCTAAAAGCGGATGATATAGAACTTACAGAGGCAAATATGCGTACGGTACGTAAGAAGCCAGAAGTTAAACTGCCATTGTTCAGTTTTGCAAGTGTTTCTGCTGCAACAGATAATTTTGCTCCCACAAATAAGCTTGGGGAGGGTGGCTTTGGACCTGTCTACAAGGTATGAACATTTGCCATAATAACTAGTCTTTCCATAACATGACCTTGCCATTAGAGTTGGCAAAATAAATTCGAACCTGAAAACTCGTCCAAAAAAACCCGAATCCAAATCCGATTTGATCAAAAAGTTAAAAATCCAAACCCAAAATGGTCAGAGTTCAAAATTACCCGAACGCGAAAAAACCCGTCCAATTCCACCTCTACTTGCCATTGCCATATTCCTAATGTATGATTAAAATGTTGGTACAGGGACTATTACTGAAAGGAGATGAGATAGCTGTTAAAAGGCTTTCAAAAAGATCTGGACAAGGATGGGAGGAGTTGAAAAATGAAGCATTGGTCATAGCCAAGCTCCAACACAAGAATCTTGTCAGACTATTAGGCTGCTGCCTAGAGAAAGATGAGAAGATACTAATTTATGAATACATGCCTAATAAGAGCTTGGATTTCTTCCTCTTTGGTTTGTACTTTCTCAGACATTGAAATCAATTATCCTTTCTTTACCATGATCAACCTACTATTGACCAGAGATCGGCCGCCAACGCGACGTTATGATCGTTATTTTGCGGTTTTGGCTTTTTCCGTCATTGATATTTATCGCAATTAATAGTTATAGTTTTTATTACGTCCTAAATCGTGATAAACGAGACGCAACTGAAAATACGTCTGTAATCGAAATTTAAATCCCTGTTATTGACTAACATCTTGTTTATGATGTTAAACAGATTCAGCAAAGCGTATGGGACTAGACTGGGAGACACGGGTTCGTATCATTGAAGGAATTGCTCAAGGGCTTCTTTATCTTCATCAATATTCTAGATTCCGAATTATTCATAGAGATTTAAAGGCTAGTAACATATTGTTGGACAACAATATGAATCCGAAAATATCAGATTTTGGAATGGCAAGAATCTTTGGAGGGGAGGAATTACAAGCAAACACGAATCGAATTGTTGGGACTTAGTAAGTAGAATTAAAATGGAACCTCTCAATTATACGAATTCCACCCTTGTTATCTGAAACCCGGATGAGTTATAGCCTCTATTATTCGGATTTTTCATTTTTCCTAAAGTATCAGTATCCGATATCTGTGTCCAACACATATTCGGATATGGATTATTAGGAATATAATTCTCTAAATATATGAAAAACTTAAAAAAAAAAATTTATATATACCCGTATCCAAACCATCCGAGTCTAAATAACATAGGTTATGGTTATGCAAACTCTCATAGTGATAGACTTACTAACAAGTTCTTAATACTTGCTTTCAGTGGTTATATGTCACCTGAGTATGCTTTTGAAGGCCTTTTTTCTATAAAATCTGATGTCTTTAGCTTCGGAGTCTTATTACTAGACATCCTGAGTGGTAAGAAGAACACTGGTTTTTATCAATCTGATTCTCTCCATCTTCTAGGATATGTAAGTATCTGAACTCCTTAGAATTAATATTTGTGCCATTTTATGAAATTCAAGATATGTTTTAACATTCAATTCATACTTTCAAGATCAGTTAGATGTCTTAAATTCACGTATTCATCATTAAATTTAAATGAAAAAAAAGGAATTAGTACTTATCAGGGATTTAAATTACGGTCGCGGATACGTTTTCGGTTGCGTCGTATTTATCGCGGTTGCGGACGTAATGAATGTTATTGCGGTTAATTGTGATAAATATCGACGGCGAAAAGAGTCAAAACCGCAAAATAATGATCGTAACATCGCATTACGATCTCTATTTAAATCCCTGATACTTATAAAAAAGTCAAGAAGTATTTGTTCTTATACCCTTTTTTTTTTTTCTCTTGTGGTTGAACTTTGAAGGCATGGGATTTGTGGATAAGCGACAGGGGATTAGAGTTGATTGATTCAATGCTAGAGGAAGTATCGACCCATTTGGCTGTAATAACCAATTTTCGTCTGGGTCGGATTCGAATCCGACCCGGGCCAAGTACGAACCGGGCCTGCTATTCAGCAGGCCCAATCTGCTATCCAGGCCCATTGGCCCATTTCTGGCCCAACCCCTCAACCCCCAAACCGGGCCACCAGTGGGCCCAAACCCATCAGCCCAGCCAACCCATTTCCCCTAACCCTAACCAGAAACCCTAACCTTAACCAGAAACCCTAACCCTAAACCAAACCCTAATCCCCTAACCAGACCTCTGCCACCAGCCTCCCTGCCAACCCAGCCCTACCTCTGCCACCCTGACCAACCCCCCTGCCACACGCCAAAACCTACCCCTGACCACCGACCCTTGCCCTGCCACAGCCACCCCCACACGGCAGCCCCTCCCCACACGCAACCCAAGCCCCCACGCAACCCCTCCATAAAACAAACCCCAGATGAGCGCCAGAAAAAAAAGAGAGAAGAAGAAGGAGGAGCCCCCCCTGATTCGAAAAAAAGACCAGGTTCGGACCCCCTCCCCTTTTACCAAAAACCCCAGATCTGGGGTCCGAAACCCAGATCTGGGTCATTTTCAAACCACACCGAAAAAAACCAGATCGGGGTCCGAAATCCCGATTCGGACCCCCTTTCCTCCACCACCGACCCCCACCAGATCGACCCCCCACCTCCTCAGAAACCGAAACCTGCAAAGAAAAAACAAAAAAAACCCAAGCAGCGAACCAAAAAAAAAAGATTTTTTTTTCCTTTTTAAAACCTAGATCTACGAAAATCGGTGAGGATCCGGGCTAAACGGAGCCCGGATCCGTGACGAGGGGGTCGAAACCCCCTCGGGTATGAAATTTGGAGTTCTGTGGCCAGCCGCCGGAAACTGGGTTTCTGTGGGAGAGAGTGAGAGAGAAAAGAGAAGAGAGAGAAAGGAGAAAAAAAAAAAAAGAAAGAAAATGAAAAAAAAAGGGATTGGGGGGTATTTATACGGTGCCGAAACGGCACCGTTTAGGGGAGCGGGTCGAGGTGACCCGCGCGTCGACCCGCGGGTCGACCCGGGGTCCGCGCGGGTCACCCGATTTTTTTTAAAAATGTAAACGACGTCAAAACGACGCCGTTTTGTCCCTGGGTCCGCGCGTGGACCCGCGGGTCGACCTGGGGTCCGCGCGCCCGACCCGAAAAAAAATAAAAAGGGATAAAGGCGCCGAAACGGCGCCGTTTTGTGGCGCCGAAACGGCGCCGTTTAAGGTTGGGAGGACCTGCGCCTGGACCCGGATCCGACCCGGGGTCCGCGCGGGTCCCTCCCTTTACCCGAAAAAAAAAAAAAAGGGATAAAGGCGCCGAAACGGCGCCGTTTTGTGGCGCCGAAACGGCGCCGTTTAAGATTGGGAGGATCCGCGCCTGGACCCGGATCCGATCCGGGGTCCGCGCGGGTCCCTCCCTTTACCCGAAAAAAAAAAAAAAAAAAAGGGATAAAGGCGCCGAAACGGCGCCGTTTTGTGGCGCCGAAACGGCGCCGTTTAAGATTGGGAGGATCCGCGCCTGGACCCGGATCCGACCCGGGGTCCGCGCGGGTCCCTCCCTTTACCCGAAAAAAAAAAAAAAAAAGAATTGGGCCAGGATCGGACCTGGCCCAGCAGGCCAGGCCAGAACCAGGCCTGGCTCAGCAGGCCAGGCCAGAACCAGGCCTGGCTCAGCAGGCCTGGTTCTGGGCCAAAGAAAAAAAAAAGAAAAAAAGAAAAAAAAAAAGAAAGAAGAAAAATTAAAATAAAAACTAATAATAATAAATTTAAAATAATAATAAAAATATAAAAAATATATATACATAAAAAAAAAATTAAAAAATAAAAAAAAAAAAAAAAAAAAATCAAAAAAATTAAAAATAAAAAAAAGGGAAAAATATATAAAAAAATTAAAAAAAATTCACGATTATCGATTTTGAAGTTTTTGACTTTTTTTATTTTTGACATTTTCAGGTGATTTTGCGAAGATCAAGTCCGGCGTTTTAATTCTCGACATTTTTCAAGTCTTTTAAATTTATTGTCGGTAAATAAAATTCTCTAAAAACGGATTTTTTTTCTCGGATGGTCAGAGTATCGATCGTTCTTCGAAATGGTCCGAGTAAGAATAATAATCGAAACACTATCGAAAGTATCGGAGTGATTCGGGAATTACTCTTACATAGATAATTTCTTTTATTTCGGAAATAATTATTAAAAGCATTTTAATTTACTTTTCAAAAAAAAAGATTTTAATAAATGCGAATAACCGACGACGGAATTCGAAGGATGTCACGGTAGTGATTCCTAAGATATCTTGAGGTGCGAGAATTTCGTTAAATATCACCACGAGTGGTGGGAATGTTTAGCGACATGCTCGATACAAAATTTCGTTTTCGTTTTAAAATAAAAGTGGAAATAATCAAAATAAAAAAATGAATAAAGAGCGAATGTTTATTGCGCTCGATATTTTGCCATGCTCGTGTTTTTAATATTACGATTCGCATGTTTAATTTTATAGTTATATGTTAAGCCGTATGCATCCGATATTTAAATATTTGCATCATACGCATCTGAATAAAAATGGATGTAAATTGCCGACGACGGAATTCGAAAGATATCACGGTTGTGGTTCTTGAGATATCTTGAGGTGAGAAGATCTCGTTAAATACCACCGAGAGTGTCGGGAATATTTAATGAGTATTTTCGATAATAAATTTATGTTCACTTTCGATTTTTAAAAATTAAAAACAGTTCAAGAAAATTCAAAAAAAATAATAATAAACATGTTTTTTTAATAAAATAAAATAAAGGAAAAGAGAATTAGTTTTAAATACCGATGTTAAATCCATTAAACCGAGATTTAAGATAACACGTGATCAAGTGGTACCGTTTTCTAAACGGGCGTTGCGGGGGTGCTAATCCTTCCCCGCACGTAACCGACTCCCGAACCCGATTTTGTTTTCTCTCTGGTTCAAAGCGCGGACTTCGAAATTGGTTTTACAAAATGTTTTAATTAATTTTAAAATACTTTTCTAAAAACCGGTTTTAATAGGTGGCCAATCACACCTAGCAAAAAAGATTGGTGGCGACTCCATTTTTTGTGTTTTCATCAAATTCGTCGTAGCGGTCGAAAAAATCGTTATGACAGCTTGGCGACTCCACTGGGGACCTTTGAGAGTCGAGCCACAAATTGATCAAGTGTTATTTTTAAAATCTCGAATTAATGAATTTAATCGGTATTTTAATTTTAATTCTCTTTATCTATTTTCTTTCTTTCTTTATTTTTTATTTTGTTTGCAATTACATTTCGATATTTGTTAATTCTTTGTTCATTTTTTATGTCATTTATTTTTTTTTAAATCGTGGAATGTTTAGAATAAAGAGTCGTAGACAAATAGTCGAAGGTTTGCTTTTTCCTTCTCACATACGAGCACGTGCATTTCATACATAAGCTCTATGCCCGAGCTTTATCCCTTTAGGTGAAAATAAAGTACCTACGCTCTCGTGAGGCAATAACCTCCGCATGGGCTAGCGAAACACTTTCGGAGTAATAAAGTACCTACGCTTTCGTGAGGCAATAACCTCCGCATAAGCCTAGAAAATATACTCCAACAAATTGAACCCGTTTTAAATCGGGATGCCTTACTAGCCTTCACGGGCGACAGTAAGGAGCAATTTGGAGCCTTTTAGAACCTAACTCAACCTCATGTAGTGAACTTGAGTAGAGCCATATCAAATTTCCGATCGGATATCCTCGAAATTAGGAAGGAACATTGTGATCTTTCGCTATTTGTTTACATTCCGAACAAACACTGTAAATCGGGTAATGATGAACGTACATCGTGCTACCCGTAATAAGTTTCATTTTTCGCTCCGGAGGCACCGTGGTGCTTAAATAAGTTGATACTATCGGAGCAAATGTTCGTTAACTTTTTGAGTTTGTAAATATGAAAATTCTTTCTTTTCGTACATCTCGTACATTTCATGCACTAATGCACTTGTAAATAAAGCATGTACATTTATAGTTGTATTTTTTATTTCACGGTGATAATAATCTAATTTGAAAAATTGCATAAACATTTGTTGTTGATTAAATGAGAATTGCAAACCGGTAGTGTTGAGTAAATATTTGGACATCAGTGCCATAATAAGACCCATTACCACAAAAGTTTTTGATAAAAATTGGTTTGTGAAAATAATATTTTGATTTTTACGAAAAAAAAAAAACATTTTAAAAAAAAAAAATTTACAAAAAGAAAAAAATTTGCGGATTGAATTTGGGGGTAAAGTTTGTGCAGTAAAATTGTTGAATGATCAAGTTCAGTCCAAATCATGAATAGTTTTCTGTATATATTCATGCATTAATTTATTTATTCTTTACATGCATCATATCGACATCGTGATTGCAGTCATAACAATAAGGTCATGCATTCGTGACATACATGGTCACTCATTGTACATGCTCATGCATTAATTTGTTTATTCTTTACATGCATCATATCGACATCGTGATTGCAGTCATAACAATAAGGTCATGCATTCGTGACATACATGGTCACTCATTGTATATACTCATGCATTAATTTGTTTATTCTTTACATGCATCATATGGGCATCGTGTTACATTCGCGGCATTCATAGCTCATGCATCATGAAGCACACTTGAGGAATAAAAAAAAGAAGTCGGTTTAGTTTTGAAAACTGAAGCATGCAGACAACTGAAGGAAAAGATTGAAGGTTTTGTCCATGATTGCATTTTGACTCCAGAGTTAGTCGAACAGTGGAAATCCGCATTGTCATAAATCGGTTTCTTCGCCACGGGTTTGGAGGATGAGAATGGTTACCTCTAAAAGCATGTCAACAAGCATCGAGGAATATGCATGTAGTTCTATGCCTCGTCATGAAAGCACTTGTCTTATGTTGGCATCCACATGAAAAAAATAAATTTTGAATTTCAAAAGCTTTGTGTTTGTTGGGCTTTAATTTGAATTTGCAAAAATAAACATTAAAGAAATTCTTGATTTTTGAAGAGCGCATTCTTAAAAGAAAAAATCTTTCTTCACGTTAGGAAATGATGAGGAGTCTTGAGATTTTTGATGATCAATGTTAGAAATGACCCAACATTCTTCCATCTCTCTTTCGGACTTGCCCATGCTTGAATCTTTTGAGTTTGGAAAAACCAATGCTTCCAGGAATATATTGTTGAATTTCAGAAACCACTGTCAGTGCAATAAGAAAAATGCAGATCCTAATTTAGGTTATGAGCAATGGAACAAACTTTTTGAAAAAAAATCGAGCTTTTTGGTGTCTCAAACAAATAAAACCTTTTTCAAGAATCTGGATTATGGTAAATTGATGTGTGTCAAGGTTATGCCAAAACCATTCACGTCCCTTTTCGTAACCACAAAACAAAAGTTGCCCAGACGTCCCTTCATGATAAACGTCTCGGGTAACAATGATTAAACCTGATTTTCTCGTGTTTCTAGAAAAAAACTGTTTTCGAGCCATATTCTTTCTTGTCCCTTCGGAGAGCAAAAAAGACTCGAGGTGTTCCTCGTTATGATACGAATTCTCATGACCAATCAAATGGTGCATCATTTGTAGATACGGAGGACACGTGATGGATAAAGATGAAGTAATTTTCGGAGCATGCATCAAAAAAAAAAAAAGAAAAAATGAAAGAAAAAAAAAGAGAAAAATGAAAAATGAGTGTGACATCATGCATTTATGAAATTCAAGACGGTTTCAGCAAAGAAAAAAACCTTTTCCTCTAAGGAATGACTCTTCGATTTACGTGCTTGTGTTCGAGATGAAAAATGGCCATCTTTCATCATCCTTTCACAAAATAGAAAATATCCTTTTGCTACCCCTTTTGAGCCTAGTGAATAATTTTGTTCTTTCAACCCCGATCAAGGATCACCCTCCACACTAGGGGGCAAATTCGAGGAAGGATCTTTTCAAAGGTCACGGATAGTGAAGTCTTGGTTCAAAAACGAAAAAGAATGTCGTGAATCAAAGAGAAATCTGAGCTTCCAAATGACTACGGGCTCACCTTGTCAAAATAGAGATGCAAAAAAAAAAAGATAAAAAGAAAGATGAAAGCAAAAACAGAAAAGGAAGAAAAGAACGGATGAAAATCATCGAATAAAGAGAAAAGCTCAGAAAAGACAAGTGTTTCGAAGAGAATCCTCCTCATGAAATGATCCTTGATTTGATCACCTTAAACACATGTTTGGGCCTATCTATCTTTCTTTCAGTACCTCGAACCTCGGCCTACATTACGTACCTGGAAAAGACCATTTCGATCGAGCATGGTCATTTAAATTGATGAGTCTATTCTTAGAGAAATGCATGAGACTTCGGTCTCCTTTCTGGTTAAAAATCTTTTTGGATAAGTCTTGATTTCTTGAATGCAGGGTGAAACATTTAAGAAAAAAAAATGAAAAAATGGAAAGAAGGAGACTCTAGGGTGAAAACCCGACATGGGCAGTCTAGAGTAAAATGGGAGAATTTCGGTGTTGCTTATGGTATCGTCGAGGCCATAACAAAAGAAGAAGTCATTTTGAAGAACTTAAGGAACATCTGGGAATTCCAAAATATTCCAAAACTGTCAACTCTCGTTTGGAGGTTTGACTTTAAAAAAACTGAGACCGTTTTCCTTTCCAGAATTAATTCTCCAGTTTGAACACCCCAGCTAGCCTTGACGTATGTCAAAACGCTATGATTTGGAAACTAAAAGAAGGTTGAATTTGTTTGAGTCCAAAAAATCATGTTCTATAAAATCTGTTCCATTTGTGAGTCTAGAAAGGATATACATTTTTCCTGTTGCGAAGTCTCCTTGGATCAACCAAAGTCTTGTGGTACCAAGCCTTCCGACTCAATTTGAAAAATCCGAATTGACACTCAGAAAAACTTCTAACAGTGATCATCAATCTTCAAAAGATAAGGATATCACAATATCAGACGATGACATTTTCAGCTCAAAAGTTTTCAGTAAATAAGCAAACATTTTTCAAAAAAAGAAGCAAGCAAAAGCAGATAAATGAAAATATTTTTTGAAGAAACCATTTTCGATGTTGGCATAAGACGAAGGTTCTTTTGGCCCAGAGGCATGGAACTATTGAGGTAGAAGAAATGAACACTCGGACTCCAGTGGATAAAATTTTGAAAAACGATCGGGGCAAAGAGATGGTTCCAAAGTGAAAAAAAAAGGTTGATCTCTTACGAGGCACGAGCGTTTCAGGATACACTCTGTTTCGAAGAGGAAAAACGATTTGAAAAAGCTAAACCAAGATCAGGAGAAACAATTGGGAACATTCGCATCATTCATGAACATTCGCATATTTATTAAGTTTTGCATCTGCATCATGTCGTAAAATGTGTACAGTATCCGAAGGTACTTGCACATGCATCATCAGGGGCATACGCATTGACATCGCATGACATTCACATTTCATGCATGGCATTGATTATTTGAAATTTTGACATTTGAATACGAACATTCAGTGAGATTTTCTTCCAAGATATGATCTTCAGGTATGATCACCAAGACCAATTTAAATTTCAAAGTTGTGGAGCCTCTGATTAGAGGAGCAATTTATTTTCAAAGTGATAGAAAATTAAAAAAAGAAGACCTCCGGGCATCTGTTTTAAGACCTCCGGGCACAGCAAAAGAAAAAGGAAATTAGAAAAAAGAAGACCTCCGGGCATCTGTTTTAAAGACCTCCGGGCAACTGTTTCAAGACCTCCGGGCACAGGAAAAGAATTTATTTTCAAAGTTGTGGAGCCTCTGATGAGAGGAGCAATTTATTTCCAAAGTTGTGGAGCCTCTGATTAGAGGAGCAATTTATTTTTCAAAGTGATAGAAAATTAAAAAAAAAAAGACCTCCGGGCATCCGTTTTAAAACCTCCGAGTTACATTTTCAAGACCTCCGGGCACAGCGAAAGAGAAGGAAAGTTAGGAAGAAAGAAGACCTTCGGGCACCTATTCTAAGACCTCCGGGCACCTCTTTCAAGACCTCCGGGCACTATTCTCGAAAATCATGGATAAGACCTCCGGGCACTATTTTCAAAGAAAAGACGTTTTTCAGACCTCTGGGCATTATTCAAAAAAAAATCATGGATAAGACCTCCGGGCGCTATTTTCAAAATGACATTTTTCAAAACCTTCGGGTACCATTTTCAATTCTTGCGAAGTCAAACTCAAAGGTCGAGCCTCAGTATGATTAGTCGAGTGGCGATATCCGAAGAATCTGACAAGGAATTTCAAAACTGAACGAGAAAGAGATTTGATGTCAAGAATTAGTCTTCACTTTTGTAAGACTAAGGTAGTAAGTGAGGTGATGATCTAAGTTGTGTTCAAGCTCATTGTCAAAAAAAAAAATTCAAAGTTCATTTTTAAATTTTCAAAGTTGTGGAGCCTCTGATGAGAGGAGCAATTTATTTTCAAAGTCGTGGAGCCTCTGATTAGAGGAGCAATTTATTTTCAAAGTTGTGGAGCCTCTGATGAGAGGAGCAATTTATCTTTCCAAGTGATAGAGCCTCTGATTAGAGGAGCAATTTATTTTCAAAGTTGTGGAGCCTCTGATTAGAGGAGCAATTTATCTTTCCAAGTGATAGAGCCTCTGATTAGAGGAGCAATTTATTTTCAAAGTTGTGGAGCCTCTGATTAGAGGAGCAATTTATCTTTCCAAGTGATAGAGCCTCTGATTAGAGGAGCAATTTATTTTCAAAGTTGTGGAGCCTCTCATTAGAGGAGCAATTTATTTTTCAAAGTTGTGGAGCCTCTGATTAGAGGAGCAATTTATCTTTCAAGTGATAGAGCCTCTGATTAGGGGAGCAATTTATTTTTCCAAGTGATAGAGCCTCTGATTAGAGGAGCAATTTATTTTTCCAAGTAGTAGAGCCTCTGATGAGGGGAGCAATTTATTTTTCAAGTGATAGAGCCTCTGATTAGAGGAGCAATTTATTTTTCCAAATGATAGAGCCTCTGATTAGAGGAGCAATTTATTTTCAAAGTTGTGGAGCCTCTGATTAGAGGAGCAATTTATTTTCAAAGTTGTGGAGCCTCTGATGAGAGGAGCAATTTATTTTCCAAGTGATAGAGCCTCTGATGAGAGGAGCAATTTATTTTTTCAAAGTTGTGGAGCCTCTGATTAGAGGAGCAATTTATTTTCAAAGTCGTAGAGCCTCTGATTAGAGGAGCAATTTATTTTTCCAAGTGATAGAGCCTCTGATTAGAGGAGCAATTTATTTTTTCAAAGTCGTGGAGCCTCTGATGAGAGGAGCAATTTATTTTCAAAGTCGTAGAGCCTCTGATTAGAGGAGCAATTTATTTTCCAAGTGATGGAGCCTCTGATTAGAGGAGCAATTTATTTTCAAAGTTGTGGAGCCTCTGATGAGAGGAGCAATTTATTTTCAAAGTCGTAGAGCCTCTGATGAGAGGAGCAATTTATTTTTTCAAGTGATAGAGCCTCTAATTAGAGGAGCAATTTATTTTCCAAATGGTAAGAGCATCGCTAAAAATAGATCTCAATAACAGGACAAAATTGGTTATACTATCTTTGCCCTATTCCTGATTCTCAGCAATGTGCAAAGAGGGGCAGCTGTAATAACCAATTTTCGTCCGGGACGGATTCGAATCCGACCCGGGACAAGTACGAACCGGGCCTGCTATTCAGCAGGCCCAATCTGCTATCCAGGCCCATTGGCCCATTTCTGGCCCAACCCCTCAACCCCCAAACCGGGCCACCAGTGGGCCCAAACCCATCAGCCCAGCCGACCCATTTCCCCTAACCCTAACCAGAAACCCTAACCCTAACCAGAAACCCTAACCCTAAACCAAACCCTAATCCCCTAACCAGACCTCTGCCACCAGCCTCCCTGCCAACCCAGCCCTACCTCTGCCACCCTGACCAACCCCCCTGCCACACGCCAAAACCTACCCCTGACCACCGACCCTTGCCCTGCCACAGCCACCCCCACACGGCAGCCCCTCCCCACACGCAACCCAAGCCCCCACGCAACCCCTCCATAAAACAAACCCCAGATGAGCGCCAGAAAAAAAAGAGAGAAGAAGAAGGAGGAGCCCCCCCTGATTCGAAAAAAAGACCAGGTTCGGACCCCCTCCCCTTTTACCAAAAACCCCAGATCTGGGGTCCGAAACCCAGATCTGGGTCATTTTCAAACCACACCGAAAAAAACCAGATCGGGGTCCGAAATCCCGATTCGGACCCCCTTTCCTCCACCACCGACCCCCACCAGATCGACCCCCCACCTCCTCAGAAACCGAAACCTGCAAAGAAAAAACAAAAAAAACCCAAGCAGCGAACCAAAAAAAAAAGATTTTTTTTTCCTTTTTAAAACCTAGATCTACGAAAATCGGTGAGGATCCGGGCTAAACGGAGCCCGGATCCGTGATGAGGGGGTCGAAACCCCCTCGGGTATGAAATTTGGAGTTCGCCGGTCGCCGGCGTGCGGCGGCCGGCGACGGTGGACGGCGGCCGGCGCGGTGGCCAGGCGCCGGAAACTGGGTTTCTGTGGGAGAGAGTGAGAGAGAAAAGAGAAGAGAGAGAAAGGAGAAAAAAAAAAAGAAAGAAAATGAAAAAAAAAGGGATTGGGGGGTATTTATACGGTGCCGAAACGGCACCGTTTAGGGGAGCGGGTCGAGGTGACCCGCGCGTCGACCCGCGGGTCGACCCGGGGTCCGCGCGGGTCACCCGATTTTTTTAAAAAATGTAAACGGCGTCAAAACGACGCCGTTTTGTCCCTGGGTCCGCGCGTGGACCCGCGGGTCGACCCGGGGTCCGCGCGCCCGACCCGAAAAAAATAAAAAGGGATAAAGGCGCCGAAACGGCGCCGTTTTGTGGCGCCGAAACGGCGCCGTTTAAGGTTGGGAGGACCCGCGCCTGGACCCGGATCCGACCCGGGGTCCGCGCGGGTCCCTCCCTTTACCCGAAAAAAAAAAAAAAAGGGATAAAGGCGCCGAAACGGAGCCGTTTTGTGGCGCCGAAACGGCGCCGTTTTGTGGCGCCGAAACGGCGCCGTTTAAGATTGGGAGGATCCGCGCCTGGACCCGGATCCGACCCGGGGTCCGCGCGGGTCCCTCCCTTTACCCGAAAAAAAAAAAAAAAAAAGAATTGGGCCAGGATCGGACCTGGCCCAGCAGGCCAGGCCAGAACCAGGCCTGGCTCAGCAGGCCAGGCCAGAACCAGGCCTGGCTCAGCAGGCCTGGTTCTGGGCCAAAGAAAAAAAAAAGAAAAAAAGAAAAAAAGAAAAAAAGAAAAAAAGAAAAAAAAAAGAAAGAAGAAAAATTAAAATAAAAACTAATAATAATAAATTTAAAATAATAATAAAAATATAAAAAATATATATACATAAAAAAAAAAAATTAAAAAATCAAAAAAAAAAAAATAAAAAAAAATCAAAAAAATTAAAAATAAAAAAGGGAAAAATATATAAAAAAATTAAAAAAAATTCACGATTATCGATTTTGAAGTTTTTGACTTTTTTTATTTTTGACATTTTCAGGTGATTTTGCGAAGATCAAGTCCGGCGTTTTAATTCTCGACATTTTTCAAGTCTTTTAAATTTATTGTCGGTAAATAAAATTCTCTAAAAACGGATTTTTTTTCTCGGATGGTCAGAGTATCGATCGTTCTTCGAAATGGTCCGAGTAAGAATAATAATCGAAACACTATCGAAAGTATCGGAGTGATTCGGGAATTACTCTTACATAGATAATTTCTTTTATTTCGGAAATAATTATTAAAAACATTTTATTTCGGAAATAACCGACGACGGAATTCGAAGGATGTCACGGTAGTGATTCCTAAGATATCTTGAGGTGCGAGAATTTCGTTAAATATCACCACGAGTGGTGGGAATGTTTAGCGACATGCTCGATACAAAATTTCGTTTTCGTTTTAAAATAAAAGTGGAAATAATCAAAATAAAAAAATGAATAAAGAGCGAATGTTTATTGCGCTCGATATTTTGCCATGCTCGTGTTTTTAATATTACGATTCGCATGTTTAATTTTATAGTTATATGTTAAGCCGTATGCATCCGATATTTAAATATTTGCATCATACGCATCTGAATAAAAATGGATGTAAATTGCCGACGACGGAATTCGAAAGATATCACGGTTGTGGTTCTTGAGATATCTTGAGGTGAGAAGATCTCGTTAAATACCACCGAGAGTGTCGGGAATATTTAATGAGTATTTTCGATAATAAATTTATGTTCACTTTCGATTTTTAAAAATTAAAAACAGTTCAAGAAAATTCAAAAAAAATAATAATAAACATGTTTTTTTAATAAAATAAAATAAAGGAAAAGAGAATTAGTTTTAAATACCGATGTTAAATCCATTAAACCGAGATTTAAGATAACACGTGATCAAGTGGTACCGTTTTCTAAACGGGCGTTGCGGGGGTGCTAATCCTTCCCCGCACGTAACCGACTCCCGAACCCGATTTTGTTTTCTCTCTGGTTCAAAGCGCGGACTTCGAAATTGGTTTTACAAAATGTTTTAATTAATTTTAAAATACTTTTCTAAAAACCGGTTTTAATAGGTGGCCAATCACACCTAGCAAAAAAGATTGGTGGCGACTCCATTTTTTGTGTTTTCATCAAATTCGTCGTAGCGGTCGAAAAAATCGTTATGACATTGGCAATGAGATATATTAACATAGGGTTGCTTTGTGTTCAAGAAAGTGCAGAGGATAGACCGACCATGTCCGATGTTGTCTCGATGCTTAACAATCAAACTATGATCCTACTTTCTCCTAAACAACCTGGCTTCTTAAACGTAAGAAGCATGGGCATGGCGAACCCCAACTTGATAAAAAGCAGGCCGGTAACTTGCTCTGTAAATGATGTTACATTTTCAACCTTCCAAGCTCGTTCTTGAATCATATTATAAGAATTGTATGTAGAAAAACTATTTAGATGTAATTTAAGAATTGTATGGATTGACTTCAACTTCAAGTCTGAATTTCGCCTAACATTTCCTCAATTATGATAAATAGTTAAATACAATGAATGATATATCATATATCCTTTTTCATTTTTTATTAGAAATAATTAAGGATGGTAGCAGTAGTGGATCATATCAATCAATACAATAAATATATGAAGTTTCAGAAGATGGAGAGGCCATCAATACAATAAATTTATATAATTTTTTTTTTGGTACATAAAATGACATGAACACAACACGAATAGACGAACGTATACATAAAATGAATTATTAACGTGTCAAAATTTATATAGATATATGGTACATTGAATACGATTATGACACAGAAAAGTAATACGAACAAAACGACACGTGAGACAAAATTGAAAATTATTTTAATAGTGTCAATTAGACTTGACAATTTCGAACACAACATGATTATACGACATAAATACAATATGAGAAATAATTAAAACACGACATGAAAAAAATAGCACAACATAAATACACGAACGTGCCAAAATCTATATAAAATAAATTATTAATGTGTCAAAATTTATATAAATATATAATAATTTATTACAAAAAATAACACGAATACAACACAAATACACAAAATAAAAGAAAGTTAAAAACACAAAGCTTGCCACAAACGTGCAATAGATCCGGCAATTCATGTATCCGTGTCATGTTTGTGTATTTTTTCATGTCATAATTGTGTTTGAGGTGTTATATACTTATATAAACTTTGATACGTTAATAATTTGTATTATATAGATTTTGACATATTCGTGTATTCATATCGTGTTCGTATTATTTTTTATTGTCGTGTCGTGTTTTATTTATTTTTCTCGTGTCGTTTAATCCTATCGTGTTTAATATTACTAAATCTACGTGACAAGCTTTCATAATTGAAGGAGATTGATTAATATATAATAAAATACGAGATAAAGATAATAAGAAAGATTGATGAGAAAATTTAAATTATTATAATATCCATAAAATAATATTTTTTTATTAACTAACCACACCGATTCATTTTTTTCCTGTCTTTCAGTTATACACTTATTTGATCTATTTAATTAAAGTAAAACCTAAACCCCAACCAAGTTTTCTACTTTACTTTTTTTCTTGCAGGATCTTTTTCCAAGACAAATTTTGCTTTTTTTATATGTGGGTTGGTAATGGATGTGATATTTAGAAGAAGGGTTTTACTAACAAGTGTTTTAAGAGCATCTTTTAAGGTTATTAAAAATAATAATATTTTTAATTAATACATTAAAAATGATGAATAAAATTATTAATTTTTACACTTAATACAATGTTATTACTATAAATAATATAGTAACTAACTTTAAAAAGTGTCCTAAAGACATTCCTTAGCAAAATCTTTAAGAGAAATCATGTACTTGTATTTTTTTATGGTAAAAAATTTAAAGTAGTTGGCTTTTGTCAGCTTTGCTTGCTTTTCTACCTCTTTTTGCAATTTTATCAATTTTTTTAATGTGTCCTGTAAACCGTGTTGGGTTGTTGGATTTTCTTTTTCATCTTGCTTTTTAAAAGATTTTTTTTTTTTTTTACTTTCGTCTTTGTTGATTTTCCTAGGTATGTTTTTTGCTCTGTTTTTTCGGTGAGTTAAGGTATTTTTACGATTATTCTTTTAGTTTTTGATGAGATTTTACATTTTAAAAGCTTCATCTTTCTTCATTTTGTTTAAAATTATTTTTTTATTATAGCTTAAAATGCTTTTCTTGCATGATGATTATTATTTTAAATGTTTCATTTTCTCGCCTTTATTCGATTCTATAAATATGAAACTTCTTTTTGATACTGTTTAGCTAATGGTAATTTTAACATATTTACAACCTGTATGTTGTTCTTTTGTATCTTCTTTTACTCTTGGTTACACGATTTTGGATTTGAGAGGTTTTTTAAAGTGTTTTATTTTTATTGCATGTTTTGATCTGTCTTTTTTTTTTTTTTTTTGCTTTGTTTTTTTAGTTATCTTATGTTGTTTGTCATGATTTTCTGCTTAATAAGATAAGAAATAACTTTCTGATTCCATTTCTTTCTTGCATCGTTACTGATCATTGTGTATTTAATTTTAAATCCTCTTTTAGTGTTTGCTTTTTGGTTATCCTATCATACTTTGTGTTGGGATTCGGCTGATGCTCAACTAGAAATAATGTATAATTTAATCAACAAGTTAAACATACAATGCAGCAGAATAAAATAAAACAAAAAGAAAATCGAATCCCTCCATGGATCTGCCTATGAATTCAAAACGATCATCTTGTGAAGAACAGATAACAAGAGATTGCCGAAACCTCAAGACAGATTCTTGATGTTCTTGTACACAAAGCTCGCTTGTTGCAAACCAAAGTCGTCCAATTGTCTGACCTCTAACGATAATCCACACAGGTGATTCGAAAACCTTCACAAGGTTGAGATTATGTTTTGCCAAGATGATACTAGTAGTCTAGGTTGTGAGAAACCTTCATCCTCTACCTTAATTAACCAAAAATAACAAGAAGAATCGTATTCTCCATTCCTATGTTGTTCGGCCGATTCACTCTTAGAGAGAGTGAGGCGCCAACTTGCAAGGTTTCTTGGCTAGCTTCGAGTGGCGGCAACAACATACATGAGGCATATATATAACTAGGTTCAGTGTATGCCAACTATTGGACTAACTGCACTAAAGCCCTTATACATATTATTAAATATTCACACTAAGCCCACAAGGCCACAACACTTAATAAATATTTAATCTGGCCCAATCTCATTTTAATTTCATTAATCACTTTTTGTGTGTGACCCATTAGGCCCTTAACATGTTGGCAATAAATATAATAATTTCAATTAAGAATTTTTTACTTATATTTATAGATCATGAGCAGCATCTAGCAATGCATCATGACCACCCAAATGCCAAGAGAGTCATCAAGCCTTTTGTGTACAATATGTCTGAATAATTCGATCCCTTCATCAAATATCCTGGGATAGGAAAGAGCATGGTACAGTGTCTACTCTTAATCCCATTCCATATTAGATCTGCAGCTTTAATATTAACTCCTTAAGTATTGCCTTGGCCAAGGACTTCCATAAGTTAATATAAGCCAGATACATGTGAGATATGTCCCCTCATATCACTTGGGGTGATGAATCCTCTCTGGGCCACTCATTCATCTTCGTATGCTTCATGTCATACCCAATAACACCCTACTATAAACATCCTCATGATTGGGACCCGTTCGTGATGAAATCTAAGTATGACAGTTCACATACAAGATGACCTGGTGTCACAAGTCAAAGGATTACTTACACTATTGACACATGAGAGTATTTTCTATAGACACTTGAGTGAAATACCAAAAGGAATTCTTATAGCGGGTTATATTCAGTGAACTTGTTCAACTAACAAGCACCCATATGTTATCCCCAAGTGTCTCTATACTTTCAACCTATGAGACCGGTTGCATACATCAAGTGCATGAAAGCTTAACATATGCCAGTCTTTGAGCATTGTCAATGCCCTATCTTGACAATACAATGACCAGGATTAGTTTTAGAAACACGACATTGATGCATAAGGATCCTCATAATTATAACTCCTTACAATTCCTTTGCAATGCCATTGTGTTTCAAGGGCTTTATCTTCACAAGTTATTTAAAACAATTATAACAATACTTATGAATAAAGAAATACTTGTAGACATCGGATTTTATCCGGGTTAAATTTCTTTTTTAATTAATTAAAAAAATAAAATAAAAAAGATGAGATAATTTCAAAAAAATCAGAAAACCAGAAAAAAATTTGGATAATTTCGAAAATTAAAAGAAAAAATCAAGAACAAGTTTGGGTTGAAATAAACCTCTTTTTGGATTGAAATGAGACTCTAAAAAAGTGATCAAATTGAAATTCCTAATTCTAGTAGAACTTAAATTCTTCTCTATAAAAAAGAACCCAAGCACCACACATCAGAAATCAACCAGAACCAGAAGCAAAGAAAATCATAGGATTTTCGAAATAAAAAAAATATATATTTTTGTGTAAAAAAAAAAAATTCGAAATTTCAAGAGTGAGTGCTAGGATTTTGTTTCGAGAGGATTCTTGAGAAAGAAAATCTATGTTTTAATTAGAGGAAGCATATACTAGAAGTTGGTGGCCATTCTGCGGTCAACGGAGTAGATTGAATGAGGTGAAGTTTCGAACTTCGATTTCAGATCTAGGAGATTCTAGAAAGATTCGGGTGAAACTAATTTGATTTTTGAAAAGAGGAGATCGAAAGGAATTTTTGATGATTTTTCGAGAATTTTTTTACCACCGGCACTGACGGCAACGACAGTGGCGACGATCAGCAGTCGGCGACAGCAGCAACCCACCGAAATCTGAAAAAATCTGGGTTGGTGAAAAACATCCTTGGTGTTCGTGAAGAATTTTAGAGAAAAAGAAGTTTTTTTTTTCAAAAAGAGGTAAAAATGAACCCAAAAAAAAAAACCTGTTTTATAACAACTACAGGCGGGTCGGGCCAGGTGACCCGCGCGCCGGCCTGACCCGCATGTAGCTGGTCTTACATTTTTTTTTTGTTTGTTTGTTTGTTTGTTTTTTATTTGTTTGTTATTTATTTTATTATTTATTTACTATTTACTAATTGTTTTTTTTTTAGTTTTTTTTGCAGGTTTTATTTTGTATATTATTATTATTTGTTTACTATTATTATTATTATTATTATGATTAAATATTTTATTAACCATTGTTTTCTTCATAAAAAAAAAACTATTATTTTTATTACTATTACTATTACTATTTTATAATTTAACTTATATTAATAATTGTATATTTTCTAATATTATTAACCATTGATTTATTTTTTAAGATTAGATTAATTATTAATTGAAGAATAGTTATTTTTAAATAAATAAATTGAGTTTTTTTCCAATGATGAAATTCAAAGAAATTATGAATGGTTAATTTCTAAGAAATTTCTAGGTGAGAATTTTTTTTTAAAAATTCTCCAGAATGAATGGAAGGATTTTAAGAGATAATTTTCAATACCAATAAAAATCAATTTTTTTTTTTAAGAATAATTAATTTTCAACATTTTTTCTCAAAAGATGTTTTTCCATAATAAATGCTTAATTAAATTGAAGGATAAATTAAGATTTTTTTCGATGATGAAATTCAAGAAAGTTACGAATGGATGACTTTTAAGAAATTTCTAGGTGAAAAAAATTCTCTTAAAAATTCTTCAGAACGAATGGAAGAATATTTTAAGGGATGATTTTTGATATTAAAGATCATAATTTATTTTTCAAATAAACATTAATAAAATGTGGATTAATTTTGGAAGATTAATTTAAGAGAAATAACTTTGTTAAATAATTTAATTTTTTCGACGACGGAGCCTCTTTAATAAAACGAATGGTTTCTTTTGAATACTCTCGAGGTGAGAAAACATTTTTTAGTAATTTCTCCAGAATGAATGGAAAGAATACCTAAAAAATAATCTCCGAGATTTTTAACTTTAACAATTAAAATGAAATAAGATAGATAAGACCATTTAATTAAGACTTTTAAGTATCATAAGACTAATTAGGTACTATCTTTTAGATAAGCGTTGTGAGGGTGCTAATCCTTCCTCACACGTAACCGTACTCCCGAACCTAGTTCTTATAAGTAGACCAGAACCTATTCTTTTTAAGGTACCTTAGTCAAGCTTAGGAAAACTTTAAATAGGATAGATTCATAAAGGTGACTAATCACATCTAGATTAGATGATTAGTGGCGACTCCATTGATTTGTGTCTAGCATGCTGAATTCGTATTTGACACGTTATGACAATACCTCAATTATAATTAATAAACTATAATGTGCCATACATGAATATATAAATAGTGTCTTACAAGCCCAACTAGATTGGCTTGCAAAGCTTACACCAACAATCTCCCACTAGCACTAAAGCCAATCGCCCATGTACTTAAGCCCATGTCCTTCCACGTGACGATTGTGTTTTGCTGGGACAGAACCTTAGAGAAAAGATCAGCTATATTATCCTCTGTGGGTACCCTTTCCATACTTATATAACCTCTTTGAATTATATCTATAATCAAGTGATATTGTCGCAATACATGTTAGGATTTGTGATGAGACCGTGGTTCCTTAGCTTGCGCTATGGCTCCATTGTTATCATAGTAAATGTGGTATGGATCAACAATGCTTGGAACCACACCAAGTTCAGTTATGAACTTCTTAATCCAAACAGCCTCCTTCGCTGCCTCACACGCGGAGATGTATTCAGCTTTTGTTGTTGAATCTGCAGTTGTAGTCTGTTTGGATTTTTTCCAACTGACTGAAGCTCTATTTAAGGTAAATATGTATCCGCCCTAGCATTTACTGCCATCCTTATCAGTTTGGAATCCAGCATCTGTATAACCCCTAACTTGGAGTTCAGCCCCTCCATAGACCAAGAAAATATCCTTAGTTCTTCTCAAGTACTTGGGGATATTCTTCACAGCAGTCCAGTGAATTTCACCAGGATTGCTTTGGTATCGACTCGTGACACTCAGAGCGTATGATACATCTGGTCTTGTACACAACATGGCGTACATGATAGATCCTATTATCGAAGCATACGGGATCCTATCCATCTGTGTCCTTTCTTTGTAAGTTTTAGGACACATCTCTTTCGAGAGTTGTACACCATGTATCATAGGCAAGTTACCTCTTTTGGAGATATTCACGCTAAACCTCTTTAGCACCTTGTCTATGTAAACGGATTGGGACAATCCAAACAGCCTTTTCGATCTATCTCTATAGATCTTAATTCCTAGAATATATGCTGCTTCTCCCAAATCCTTCATGGAGAATTGTTTGGAGACCCAGACCTTGGTTGTCTGAAGCATAGGTACATTGTTTCCTATGAGCAATATGTCGTCGACATATAGCACCAGGAACACAACTGCATATCCGTTTACCTTCTTGTAAACACATGGTTCATCAGGATTCTTAATGAAACCAAATTCTTTAACTTGTTTCATCAAACCTAATGTTCCAACTCCGAGATGCTTGCCTTAGTCCATAAATGGACTTTTGCAGCTTGCATACCTTATTACAAGTGGCCTTGGATGAAAAACCTTCAGGTTGTGTCATATACAGTTCCTCTTGCAAATTCCTGTTAAGGAATGCAGTTTTTACATCCATCTGCCAAATCTCATAATCATAGTATGCAGCAATAGCAAGCATAATCCTAATGGATTTAACCATGGCAACTGGTGAAAAGGTTTCTTCAAAATCAATGCCTTCAACTTGATTATAACCTTTTGCAACCAATCTGGCCTTATACGTTTGTATGTTGCCATCCATGTCTGTCTTTATCTGGTAGACCCATTTACGCCTTATGGGTTTTATCCCTTGAGGTGGATCAACTAAAGACCAAATTTGGTTAAGTTCCATGGCATCCATTTCGGATTTCATGTCTTCCATTTCTTGGAATTGATGTCCGACATCGCTTCATTATAGGTAGTAGGTTCATTATCAATGGGTAAACCATCTCTTTCCAAAAGAAATCCATATCTTATTGGTGTTTGCCTCTTCCTACTAGACCTTCGGAGTATTTTGCCTCTCCCTACTAGACCTTCGGAGTATTCGTGTTTCTTGAGCATTAGTCTGAGCATCCAAATGCCTCGATCAATGGCTCAGGTTCCGAGGGAATGTCAGGTTGTGGTTCTTGAACTTCTTCAAGTTCTATTTTACTCCCACTGAATCCTTCTAGTAGAAACTCTTTCTCTAGAAAAGCAGCGTGTGTAGGCACCCGTTTTTATCCGAGTTTGTTTAACTTTATTTTAATTGTAATTTTTAATTATAACTTAATTTTTATTTTTAATGTTAATCTTTGAAATTAAATAAAAAATCAGAAAAGAAAGGAAAGGAAAAAATGCAAAGACACAGTTTGACCGAAACTCCTCTTCTCCATATTGAATTAGAATTGAACTCTAATACAAGGGATAAAGGAAAGAAAAAGATTTATTTGGTTAGGGATCAGACTTTGATTTGAGGAAGAACTCCAAATCGGATTGCACTAGGACTCTAAGCTAATTTTTCCTATATAAACACACTCAATCTCAGCAATAAAGGAGGAGGAGGGAAGGATCCTAGTGGATATGTTAAAGTGAAATGCTTAGCGAAACCTCGGTTGTTGATACTTGGTGGAGCTCTTGAATACCAGCGGGTCTCTAACCTATTGTCAAGTTTTGATACTTTGTTGCAGCAGGAAATGGACCATTTGAAGATGGCAGTAGCAAAGATACATGTACATAAACCCAATATCCTTCTGGTAGAGAAATCAGTTTCTCGATTTGCCTAGGATTATCTTCTTGAAAAAGACATATCACTTGCTCTCAATATCAAGAGGCCATTGTTAGAACGCATTGCACGCTGCACAAGTGCTCAAATAATCCCTTCAATCGATCATCTCTTTCTCAGAAGCTGGGTTACTGTGAAAAATTTCATGTTGAGAGGTTCATGGAAGATCTCGGCTCGGCTGGACAAGGAGGGAGGAAATTTGGCAAGACATTAATGTATTTTGAAGGCTGTCGAAAGCCATTGGGTTGTACTATATTACTTAGGGGTGCAAATGGAGATGAATTGAAGAAAGTCAAGTGATCCAATATGGAATTTTTGTAGCTTATCACTTGGCTCTCAAGACGTCATTTCTTGCTAATGAAGGAGCCTCTCTGCCAGAATTCCTTTTGAACTCTCCCATTACTGTGGCACTTCTCGATAAACCATCAAGCATTGTGAGGTCCATATCAACATTTCCCGGTTTTACTATTCCTGCCAATAAAATGTCCCAGGAACCTCAACATAGTAGTGAACTGAAAAGAGCTAGCAGTATTCCCACTTTAAATCTTTCATCCTCAATCATTAGTCATAATTTTCAGAAAGAAGAAACTGCACCATCTTGTTTATCTAATGGTACAAGCTTGTCGTTTGCACGATCTACTACTGAGAAAGGTATTTTAGATGCATTTTCCAAGAAAATTGAAATGGTTCCAAGAACTTCAAGCACAAGGCAATCCTAATATGGTAATGGCACTTGCTGGGGACAAAGCTGATTTACTAGATGCAAAGAAGGTGGCAGCAGAGCAATGCACAGCTTCAAGAGCGTGTTGTATTGAAGGATTGCCAAGTTGGAGCAGGTTTTGTAGTTACCGCCGGAAGCAAGGATAAAGGAGAATCTTTGGCTAGACAAGAGAAATGACTGGAAGTTGTATCACAGATGCATGAAATCTGTTTCTTGCCATTTGCTTTTGCTTTTGTTTCATTTGCTTTTTTATTTATTTATTATTATTTGATTGGAAAGCATGATTAAATGCATTTTTTTATAAGATTATTCAATGATTATATTATGATGTGATGATTAGATTTTTTTTTTAATTATATGATTAGATAATTAATTTGTTTTATGATAATATGTTTGGATGATATTTTTTATGTATGATTTTAGTTTATTATTTTATATGATTTTATTTATTTTATATTATTAATATTATTTTTATTTTATGTTTCAGGTCTAGGTTAATTTGACTATATGCTTGATAATTTATGTAATGTTCCATGATTTTTTTTTTTGTTATTAAATTTTTATTATATTTTTAGAATTGCATGATTTAGGATTTTTTATATATTTTTTTTAGATATGCATGATTTAGTTTTTATTTTATTTTTTAGAATTTGCATGATTTAGGTTTTATTATTTTATTATTTTAGAATTTGCATGATTTAGGTTTTATTATTTTATTTTTTAGAATTTGCATGATTCAGATTTTATTATTTTATTTTTAGAAGTATGATTAGAGTTTTTTATTTTATTTTTAGAAGCATGATTAGGTTTTATTATTTTATTTTAGAAGTATGATTAGAGTTTTTTATTTTATTTTTAGAAGCATGATTATGTTTTATTATTTAATTTTTAGAAGTATGATAGGGTTTTTATTATTTTTATTTTTAGAGGCATGATTAGGTTTTTATTGTTTTTAGTTTTGGATGGCATGATTTGGTGATTTATTATTATTATTATTATTATTCTAGATTAGTTGGCATGATTAGGAAATAAATATGAATTTATGATTAACTAAGACCATTTAAAGACCATTTAGGATAATATGTGACTGATGTGGTACTATTTTTATAGGCGTTGTGGGGGTGCTAATTCTTTCCCACACGTAACCGAATTCCCGGACCTAAGTTTTGAAACGTAGATGGGAACCTATTCTTTTTAGGGTGGCTTAGTCAAGTTTAGGATAACTTTAAGAAGAATAGATTCATAAAGGTGACTAATCACACTTAGATTAGATGATTAGTGGCGACTCCATGTTTGTGTCTTGCTTGCTAAATTCGCATTTGGCATGTTATGACAGCATGTTTTGACACAAACACCTTTTGATCAGTAGGACTGTAAAAGTAATATCCAATAGTCTCTTTAGGATATTCTACAAACTTACATTTTTCTGATCTAGCTCCCAGCTTATCAGAAGGTACTTGCTTCACATAAGCAGTACATCCCCAAATCTTTAGATAAGATAAGTATGACTTCTTGCCATATTATATCTCATATGGTACCTTATCTACCGATTTGCTTGGAACCCTATTTAGAAGGTAAGCTGCAGTCTTTAAGGCATATCCTCAAAAGGATATCGGAAGGTCAGCCTTAGACATCATAGACCGAACCATGTCCAACAAGGTTCGATTTCTCCTCTCGGACACTCCGTTATGCTGAGGAGTTCCAGGTGGAGTCCATTACGAGAGAGTTCCATTTTCTGTCAAATGATCCAAGAAATCATGGGTTAAATATTCTCCTCCTCGATCCGATCTAAGAGCCAGAATATTTTTCGCAATCAGTTTCTCTACTTCAGCTCTGAACTTTTGAACTTTTCAAAATCTTTAGACTTGTATCTCATCAGATACACATAACCATATCTAGATGATCATCGGTAAAGGTTATGAAGCAAGAGTAATTACCTCTGGCAGCTGTGTTTAATGGCCCACATACATTTGAAGGTATTAAGCACAACAAAACACCACCTCTTTCACCTTTTCCTGTAAAGGGAGTCTTGGTCATCTTACCAAGGAGACAACATTCACAAGTCCCATATGATTCAAAATCAAAGGGTTCCAAATAACCATGTTTATGCAATTTGGAAATGCTTGTCTCATTGATATGACCAAGTCTACAGTGCCAGATGTAAGTCTTACTTGGATCATCATTTCTTGCTTTCTTGAAATTTATATTGAACACATGCATCTCTGGATCCAAAACATATAATCCATTATGTAATGTTGGCGATCCATAATGAATGTCCTTAAGAATGATGGAGCAACTATTGCCCTTCATTCTTATCTCGAAACCATCATTAACAGTGAGGTATGAAACCGAAATGATGTTTCTAGACAATACTGTAACAAAGTAACAATCTTTCAATTCCAATTTCATGCCAGACGGCAAAGATAAAGTACATGTTCCAATGGCCAATGCTGTAACTTTTGCACCATTGCCTACTCTTAGAACTACTTCATCTTTGCTCAACTTGCTACTTCCTTTCAACATCCTTATATCATTACATAGATGTGAACCGCATCCTGAATCAACTATCCAGGAATTAGATTTAACAGTAGAAAGATTTAGTTCAATCACAAACATAGTCAACCTAGAAACTTCTATAAGTTCTTCTTGACTTGTCAAGTGAGCAACCTTCCTTTCATTGAGAACGCTTCTCAATCTTTTGTACCAATCCAAACATTTTGGACTAATGGAATTCATAATGTCGCGCAGTGCAGTTAAAATACTAACCATTTTCAACAGCCTAATATGAAAAAAGTATATATCAGTTATATTCATGCATTTATACCAATTCAAGATGAGGTATTAAACCTTTTATTGGTTCTCCCACTAATTTTTTGAGATAATAGTCCTCACTATTATTCGAAAATCTCATCAAGGTATTTCTAGTGGGCTGGGATCCCTTTCAGCATGTTGCAACCTTGAGTGACTCAAAAAATTACAACAAGCCTAGTTGGGTAGATAACATAGCTTATCAATTGCATCTTTATGCAACTCCCAGATCAGTTAGGTGACAACTCTTTGTCTAAGCACATCATATGTACTTCGCCTAACTTTGCCTCTAACACCATGCGATCAATTTTTGTGTATCCGGACAATATGACATTAGTTGAGTAAGACCCAATTTCATAACTCAAACATATTCGTACAATAGTTTGACCTTGAGTGACTCAACAAGCCTCCTACTGGAAGAACTCTTGTTATCTTGTTATGATGATAGAAGGCAACTTTATCATGCGAAACATGTGATCAATATTGTAAAGAGGGATTTCCTTTTCTTTTTAAGTCTCATCATATCAGGCATTCATAGCATTTATAATATTGCATAAAAAAAATCTATAACATACTTTCTACTTGGATGATTATGGACTTTTCTAATATAATTTCCTTGAGCCATCAAAAGAAATTAGTTGGTCAAATTCCTAGGTGATTACATAGATAGTCTTCAAAGCTTGCTTGTAATCTCTTTATCTTCATGGCACCCATCTTCTCCATCTTCAAGTTACAAAATTTATTCCTAGCTAATCTTAATTTTATACTTTGATGTAACTAATTACATTTGCAATAAAGAAACCTCAAGTTACATTTGAGGGAATTTAGGTGAGGAAATGTTTTTTACAACTCCAGAAAATGAGAGATAAGGCGGGGCACACAGTTCTTATTTAATCAATAAAAACGATAAGAATAAATCCAAATATCCACAATCATATTGGGTCTAAGTCCATAATCATCCCATACATTCACAAACATTTTATGAACATATAAATCATGCTTTAATCTCTAGTTACCATTCAATGATTATATTTGATCCATAATTTAATTCAAAGAAAATAATAAACATTTATTCTAATCTCATTAGAATAAATCTTAATCCAATTAGGATTATTTCCTTTAATTAAATTATCATCCAATTAAACAATTTAATTGAATATTTAAGTAAATTCTTACTTTGTTGATTTAATTAATTTAACAATATTACCATAGTTACTAATTTTTAGTGTTGTAGTTCAACAAGGACACTACAACATTAGTAACTCAATATTGCTAAAATCCATAAGTTGTGAAAATCTGATAGAAGCGAAAATCCTAGCAAGGGAAGGTGTAGACTGTGACTATCAGGTGTAGCCGCCGCCTCTTTTCTCCCTATAGGTTGTCTATCCGCTTTTCACAGCTTTCAACTTTTCAATGCCAAATCAATTTTATGATTTTTCAGGCTTGCCAAGAACAATTCTAAGCAATTTTAAATCCTAATAATCATCAAACAATGCATTAAAAATAGCCAAGAAAAATCTACAAGTTTTTTTGACTCAAATCACCAAATTTGAGCAAACCAAGCAAAAATAATTCGCAATTGCTGCCAAACTTTCGCCAGTTGCATTAATCAGTTTAAAACAATTTAAAACCAATTAATCAACAACAATTCACCATGATTACCTTTTTCCTTCACCGAAACACTACATGTGCAAATTCTCACAATTTCGGTTAGTGACATTCGTTTCAAAACAACTCAAAGAACAAATCAATTTTATTAAAGGTAACAATCAAAGCATAGATCGTATAGGAATAACATAAACCTGGCTTTGATACCACTGTTGGGATTCAGCTAATGCTCAAACAGAAATAATGTATAATTTAATCAACAAGTTAAACATACAACGTAGCGGAATAAAACAAAACAAAGAGAAAACTGAATCCCTCCATGGATCTACCTATGAATTCAAAACGATCATCCTGTCAAGAACAGATAACAATCAAAATCTCATACCTCTATAATGAAGATTGCCGAAACCTCAAGACAGATTCTTAATGTTCTTGTTCTTGTACACAAAGCTCGCTTGTCGCAAACCAAAGCCGTCTAATTATCCAATCTCTAACGGTAATCCACACAGGTGATTCGAAAAACCTTCACAAGGTTGAGATTATGTTTTGCCAAGATGATCCTAGTAGTCTAGGTTGTGAGAAACCTTCCTCCTCTACCTTAGTTAGCCAAAAATAACAAGAAAAATCGTATTCTCCTTTCCTATGTTGTTCGGTCGATTCACTCTTAGAGAGAGTAAGGCGCCGACTTGCAGGGTTTCTTGGCTAGCTTCGAGTGGCAACAACAACATACATGAGGCATATATATAACTAGGTTTAGTGTATGACAACTATTGGACTAACTGTACTAAAGCCCTTATACATATTTTTAAATATTCACACTAAGCCCACAAGGCCACAACACTTAATGAATATTTAATCTGGCCCAGTCTCATTTTAATTTCATTAATCACCTTTTGTGTGTGACTCATTAGGCCCTTAACATATTGGCAATAAATATAATAAATTCAATTAAGAATTTCCTATTTATATTTATAGATCATGTGCGGCATCTAGCAATGTATCATGAACACCCAAATGCCAAGAGAGTCATCAAACTTCAACAAGCCTTTCGTGTACAATATGTATGTGTAATTCGATCCTTTCATCAAATATCCTGGGATAGGAAAGAGCATGATACAGTGTCTACTCTCAATCCCATCTCATATTAGATCTACAACTTTAATATTAACTCCTTAAGTATTGCCTTGGCCAGGGACTTCCATAAGTTAATATAAGCCAGATACATGTGAGATATGTCCCCTAATATCACTTGGGATGATGAATCCTCTCTGGACCACTCATTCATCTTCGTATGCTTCATGTCATACCCAAAAACACCCTACTATAAGTGTAGACACCTAATTTCCCAGGCCCCCTAAACTAGTTGTACTTTTTTATAATGCAGAAAATCTCTTCTCATTTTGCAGATGGTCCTCCAAGACTTGTGATTCGGAGTTCAGCATGAAAATTCAATCCGAAAACAGTCAACTTTGAAAAAGTCAACTCCAAAAAGTCAACCCAAAAAAATCAACCACTAAAAAAGTCAACCCTGAGTCAAAATCAAGATTTGAAGTTGAATTGAACAATGGTGAAAGAATTTTGATAATCCGAGGTTTATAACGAAAGATATGGAGTTTGGAAGAGGGATTACGAAAATTTCAGTGAAGGAGAAGCCCTAATTCGGTAAATTTGGGGAAAAGTGCTTAAACAATCAAATTGGTCGAAATTGGAGGTTCAAATGGAATATAATTAATGACTATGGGTATTAAAAGGATCAATTGGAAACAGAACCAAAAGAAGAGTCAATTTGGAAGGAAAATCGATTTTAGGGTTTCGGGTAAAAAGGGTAAATTTTATAAATTTGGAAAAAATTGCAAAGATGACCCAATTCGGTGAAATTGAAGCCCACAATTGATAAAGAATGAGTAAACAAGATAACCCAAGGCCCAATTTGAAGTGAATCCAAAGGAAGAGCCGATTGGAGCAAAAACCAAAAAAAGAGAAAATTCCCGAGTTTGAAAAGAGGGAAACTAAATCGGAAGAAAATTTGATCGTAAAAATTGGGCATTTTTGGACCAACTCAAATTCAATATATGAAAAAGACAGTAGAAAAATAAAATCCAAAAATCGGGCCCGTTTCGAGTAAAAAGAGGTTTCGGAGGTTGAAGGGCATTCTTTCCCAAAGATAATTTTTGGAAAAATAGAAAATGGGCTCGAAAAATTATGAAAACTTCCAAATATGGGTTTTATAATTTTTGGAAGAGTCCAAATCTGGGTTTTATAATTTTTGGAAGAGATCGGTGAAGAAAAATCCGAAATCGGAGCTCATTTGAAAAATGGCAAAGTTCGGGTGCACTAAGCCGAAATTCCAGAAGATAATTCCGAAAAAATAGCAAACAAGCTCCAAAAATTATGAAAACTTTCAGATCTGAGTTTTATATTTTTTGGAAGAGATCGGAGAAGAAAAATCTGGAATCGGAGTTCAAATGAAAAAGGTGAATTTTGGGTGCTACTAACGGGAAAATCCAAGAGAAAATTTTGAGAAAAATAGGAAACGAGCTCGAAATTTTTTGAAAATCTCCATATCTCCATATTATATTTATTTGGATAGATTGGAGAAAGAAAAACCGAATTTGGGATCCTTTTGCAATTAAATTAAGTTCAGGGCTAAAAGGGTAATTTTACTGAAGAAACCGAAAATGGCCAATTTGCAATTAAAAAAATATGAAAAATGAAGGAATTGCTGGGATATTCCAGGCCCTTGGCTGGTCAGCTCATGAATGAAGGGTGAGATTTGATTAAATTCATCCAATGGTCACTATCAAATTGCAAGATGCCATTTTTGATGTCATAAAAATATCTTGTCCATCCAATGGCCTAGGTGCTTTGTAGAAAGATGAGTACATCATTCAATGGCCAAGATCAAATTCCAAGAGAACATTTTTATTATCATGAAAATATCTTGATCTAATAGCCTAGATTGTTGGAGAAAAGATGAGCACATATCATCCAAGGGCAAAGGATGTTGGAGAGGCATGAAGAGTGATAAAATAAAAAGCACACAATCACCACACCAAGGATAACGCAGTCGGCCATGAGGTTTTGAGAGGGGGTTCTGATTTTTCAAGAGGGAAAGAGCTAAAAAGGAGAGATAAAAAAGTGAGGAAAAAAGGAGGAGAGGGAAAAAAATAAGGTATTTTTACTACTCTTTGATTTGGAAAGCAAAAGCAAGGTAGTTATTTTCTTCCATGCTTTGTTCATATGATTTTGTTATTCCTTTATGATTTTCACTTTCATTTTATTTTCTTTCATGAAATAAAATTGTTTTTCAAAACAAGTTCCAAAAGATTTCTTCTTCTTTTCATCAAATAACTAAGTTGTCAAACTTTTTCTACATGTTTTTCACACTAGCCCAAACCTAACTTGTGTTGTTGTGCTTGTGCTTGCTTGATATCTCTTGCTTGGATGGTTGTGGTAGGATAAATCCCCTATTTGTTGCTTCATGTTTATCCATTCATCTCATCCCCACTTGATTTTTGACTTAAGCCAACTAATGGCTCAAAGCCAAGTTCTCATGAGCATACTTGTGGAAAAATGAAAAGTTATGCAAGTTGGATTTTTTTATTTTTCTCACCATGCATTCCTTGTCCAAATTTAAAGATTTTTTAACCACAAGTTGTAGATCTTTTAAGGAGCCTCTAGTATTTTTGTTTTGATTTTTGGATTTTTCTATCAAAAGTTTAAAAATTAGATTTTGACAAAACAGTTTTTAACTCACTATCTTGATCTTGGGTAAAAATTGATTATAGTATCCATGCTCCAAAAATTAAGGTGATTTTTTTCCATAGAGGTCGACATGTTATAAGTCTCCCATAATTGTTTCAGAATTTTTTGAAATTTGTTAGGAGGTCAAAAAATAAGGTTTTCAAAATTGCCTAATGGATTTTGACAAAGCAGTTTTTAACTCACTATCTTGATTTTGGGTAAAAATATGTCATAGTATCCATGCTCCAAAAATTAATCTGATTTTTTCCATGGAGGTCGATATGTTCTAAGTCTCCCATAATTTTTTGAAATTTTTTAGAAGGAAAAAAAAATCAGTTTTCAAAACTGCCAGTGAGAGAATTTTGTTTTTTAAGAAATACTAATTTTCTATTTTGGTTAGGATATTAAGAGGGGGTTGATTTGGGGCATTAGCTAATGTCTTAGGTTAATTTCCAAGTCATTTCAATCATGAAATTTGATTTTATAAAAGTTGGATCAAGGGCGGTCAACCCGGATTTCAAAACTAGAAAAATAAGACCTTTTTAAATGAGGGGTTCGGCCAAGACGCTATTTTCATCCAAAAATTCCACTTTTTTTAAATCCGAGCCCAAAGTCTTTTAATTTTGAAAATCCGATTTAGGTCTCTTCCTAAGGTAGTCAGATACCTTTTTAGGTATACGGATGTCCTTACTTCAAGGAAGAAATACATCTCCATGCATTGCATTTTTAAAATGTTTTAAATTTTAACTTGACATAAAATGTGTGTTTCGGTTTCCTAAACATTTGGCGAGAATTAGTTCCTAACCTTTGCCGAGTTGTCGGGGAGATTAGAAAATTATTCAACGCACGTGTTTATGAAATTGAAAGACATTGGATTTTGTTTTTATTTTGAATCATATAAATGTTATAAGAAGGAAAAAATTTCCAAACTTTGCCGAGAAGCGCGATAATATTTTCTGATATATGCTATTTATATGATTCCTCACATGAATAATCCATTTCAAGTAATGTTGTGTGCATGTGATCATGATGTGATTATGAATATTTTATGATGATATCATTTTGTGATTTTGTCATGTCAAGCATGCCATGTCATTCATTCACATGCCATGTCATCAATATGCCATATCATTCATTCACTTGCCATGTCATCAATATGCCATGTCATTCATATGCAATGGCATCCATTCACATGTCATGCCATCTAGATTAGGCCATGTCATTCATTATGCCATGTCATTCACATGCCATGTCATTAACATACCATGTCATTCATATGCCATGCCATTCATTATGCCATGTCATTCACATGCCATGTCATTCATTATGCCATATCTTTCACATGCCACATCATCTAGATTATGCCATGTCATCCATTCATGTGCCATGATCATTCATATGCAATGTCATCCATTTACATGTCATGTCATTTAGATTAGGCCATGTCATTCATTTGTGTCAAGTCATTCATATGCCTTGTCATTCATTCACATGTCATGTCATTCATTATGCCATGACATTCATATGCCATGTCATTCATTATGTCATTTCATTTATATGCCATCTCATTCGTATGCCATGTCATTTTGTTTGCCATGTCGATTTCATTCACATGACATTCATTCTTATGCCATGTCATTTATATGCCATGTCATTCGTTTGCCACATCATTTACATGCCACGATATTCATCCTCATGCTATGTCATTTTCGTGTCATGTCATCTTCTCATGCCATTCGTATGCCATGCCACTTTGTTTGCCATGTCGATTTCACTCACATGACATTCATTCTTATGCCATGTCATTTAGTCTGCCAAGCTTAGGTTTGCCATGTCGATTTCGTTCACATGACATTCATTTTTTTATGCTATGTCATAATTTCTTTTACCATGTCATAATAAATTGTTTGTCATACCATGGTAAATATGCATGCTCATTTAATCTTTATCTTAATACCATTTTGCATATTCATGATCATTTTCTATGATTTTCGAATGAAAAACAAATAACATTTAAAAAATAATAAAGATTATTCCCAAGTTAAGATAATTCATGGGTTCTCTACCGGGTTGCCAGGGAGGATATCATCAATTATCATTAACAACGGAATATCTTTCTTTCAAAAACAAGAGTGATTCGGAGATTTTCTAAGTAAATAAAATTTTCTATGTTTCACCAGGTCTGCCAGGGAATATAAGAAAGTTTTGAGATAACAAATTCCGGATCATTCTCGAACAAAAATAGGATTGTTTTTAAAATGAGAATTATTTTCAAATACCAAATCTAAAATCGACTTTTCACCGAGACTCGAGATAACACATGACTAATAAGGTACCGTTTTATACGGGCGTTGTGGGGGTGCTAATCCTTTCCCACACATAACCGACTCCTAAATCCGTACTTATTTTCTCTGGTTCAAAGCGCAAACTACAAAAATGATTTTAAAAATATTTTAATTAGTTTTAAAATATTTTTTATAAAAATCGGTTTTAATAGGTGGCCGATCACACTTAGCCTAAAAAAGATTGGTGGCGACTCTATTTCTTTTTTCAAGGTTGTTTATAAACCCTCATTATACTTCAAGAGGAATTAAGTCGTCTTTTCCTCTGTTACCCCAATGTCACACTTAACGAGTAATGTCTCGCGATGAGACTGGTTATTTTTTAGGTTGCGAAAATAAGCATCCTCATGATTGGGACCCGTTCGTGATGAAATCTAAGTATGACAGTTCACATACAAGATGACCTGGTGTCACAAGTCAAAAGATTACTTACACTATTGACACATGTGAGAGTATTTTTCATAGACACTTGAGTGAAATACCAAATGAAACTCTCATAGCGGATCATGTTCAGTGAACTTGTTCAACTAACAAGCACCCATATGTTATCCCCAAGTATCTCTATACTTTCAACCTATGAGACCGGTTGCATGCATCAAGTGCATGAAGGCTTAACATATGTCAGTTTTTGAGCATTGTCAATGACTGTCTTGACAATACAATGACCAGGAATAGTTTTAGAAACACGGCATTGATGCATAAGAATACTAATAATTGTAACTCCATACAATTTCTTTGCTATGCCATTGTGTTTCATGGGTTTTATCTTTACAAGTTATTTATAACAATTATAACAATATTTATGGATAAAGAAATACCTCAATTATAATTAATAAACTATAATGTGCAATACATGAATATATAAAATAGTGTCTTACAAGCCCAACTAGATTGGCTTCAATTTGATTTTTTTTTTCTTTTCAAAATTTGTATATTTTTTACTTTTTGCATTTTGAGTCGAGCTAACTATTATCAATTTTTTTCTTCAAGGTTTCTGCTGTTTATGAAATATAGCCTTTTGCATTTGCTTCCTCATGGTATACTTCGTTCGATATCATAATCTTGCCACAAACTGGTTGATTTTTACTCCATATCATCTTCTTTTTGTTAAGTGTTTTCGGTTGTTATTTGGGTTCTAATATTTTCTTTTCTTTCTTTCTTTCTTTCTTTGTTTGTATTTTATTGTTTTATTAGCTCTCACCTCTTTTCTTTTATGCTATTTTTATTGCTACTGATGCCTTTATCCTATTTTTTGTTACTGCCTGTTCATTACAATCTCAATTTCTTTTGTTGATGACTTTTTTATATTGTGACCTTTCTTATTTTTATTCTTTCATTTAAAAATAAAAAATAAAAATCCTTATTCATACATGCAGACATCATGAGTTATCAATTTTTATCTGAGCTTCAGCACTGCAAACATTTCCAAAAAACAGAGTTAGTATTGTTAGGATGTGAGATTTAATCCTCCCTGGTGCAGAAAGAAAGTTCATAAGCTTTGATTTCTTAGTAGTTGAGCAGAAGGTTGATTTCTTTTCTATATATTATGTTAAATTCTTTACAGCTATACTGTCAGTTGTGTAGGCCTAATTTATCATTTTTATTTGTAGGGAGATGCAATGCAATGCAAGCTTCAATAAAAAATAATGATGAACATTTTTTTCAAACATTTGTTAAAGGAAAGTTCTTTGTGTGGTATCAAAGAGTTCTTAGTTGGGAAAAAGAGAATTACCTTCAATCTTTCATATCCATTCTTTTTCCTATTTAAAAAAAAAAATTATAATAAAGTGAATTTTTTTTTTAAATATAAAATTATCATTTTTCATCCGCAGTATCACGCGGATATTAACCTAGTATATATAATTTTTTAAATATTTGAATTTAAATCTGTTTAATTTATTAAAAATCTGAATCTGTTTATTATCAATTTATTATTCGAATCCACAATCTGTCAGATATCTGAATCAACTAAATATACGAATTTATTAAATCAATTTTTTTAAAAGATAAAAATATAAAATTAAATATGTAAATGGATTTCAGATTCGGATATATAAATCTGTTATCCGTATAAATAAAACGGATTCAAATATCCGACACTATCCGTATCAAAATCAAAGCGAATTCAGATAACGGAGATCTAAAGATTCATATTCGAATCTACTGCAGATAATAAATCTAATATTTGATTTCGAAAATTATTTGAATTCGAAAAAAAAAATAATAATAATAATAGTAATATTAAATATCTAATTTTCTACTATTTATTACACATAAATTATTAGACTATGGGTAGCTTTTCATGGGAGGAACAGCTTGATTTTGTTAAATCACTTAGTATAGTACTATGCTGCAACCTGAGCCATAATAGTTTCCTTTTTTTTTCCTAGTTAAAACAAGAATAGCCTAATAAATATATTGATCAAAATAAAATTTTAATTAGTGCTATTAAGGTTGCGATACACCTTCCAATAAACTGATATCTATATCGTACTATTAATTAATAAAATTTTGATTAAGTTGGATATCATTAAGTCAAATGAGATCAACTCGATTAATGAATTGACATAAAATTTGAAATAGATAATAATAAATAATATATAATTATCATTTAATATCAAATTTAAATATTGAATTAATTTTGTTTTTCAAATTATTCACATATTTAATTTTAAAAAAAACTATTCAATTACTCATACTTTTTATGATTTACAATCATAATAATTGTTTATTTTACTTATTTTTCATATTTAAAAAAAAAAAAAAAAATTCCGCCTACAAAGTGATCGTGACATAATCTATCACTTCATTAAGACCCTTTCTTTAAATTCATTTTGGAATAAATATTAAATCATACTCATATAACTTGCATAATAATGCTCATGTTTGGGTTAACCAGAAGCTTAATCAACCGATAATGCAATGAAATATTGCACCTTCCTTAACCCCAGCTTATTCATTTATCAAATAATAATAATAAATACAAATATTTTGTTTATTTGATTTTTGATAATTTTTGTTTTGAGTTTTTTAAGAAGACAGTTTGAACTTTTTTTTTTAATTTCAAAAATTATATCTTTAAAGTATATAAATTTAGATTTATTTATAAATTATTTTGTCTATATATTATTTTATACATGTGTAGGTGTCTGCCTTTAGTGTTATTTAAGCAATTATAACATTCAAAATATGTCTAACATGATATATTTTACGCTACTTGCTTGGATTAAGTTGAATTTTTATTTTTTAAATAAAATAGTTTAATACAATCAAATAATATTTTTTAAAAATTTATAAATTTTTTAAAAACATATATTTACAAAAATCATATTTTATGCACACTTATAAATATTATTGATGTTAATTAATTAATTTCTCATAATTTTTTAATAATTTTTTTAACATTTATAATTAAGTCAACAAAACGCGGGTATCAATCTAGTGTAACTAAATATTAGATAAAATCAATAAATTAATTATCTATTAATTTTTTTTTAAAATATTTTTATGTTAAATATATTAGAGATAATCAATCAATTAATTATCGATTAATTTTTTTTAAAAAAATCTTTTTTTGTAAAATATAATCTCCTTATAGGGCCAGTGGTGGGCTCTCTCTCCATGACTATATTTTCCCTTCTTTTTCTCAAGTCGTTGCATGCACTTGGGAACTACAACTTCTCAAAGTCTCAAACTGAACCAAAACCCTAAATTCTTGATATTTATTCTTGAGGTAATATTCAATTTACTCTTCTTCTTTAATCTTAATTTACCCATTTTATTTTTTTATTTATGGTTGTTTATTTTTCATTGTTATTTGATTAACAAAAGAGGCTGTTCTTTAAAAGATAAAATGTATACTATATATTCTTTTTTATAGATTGTTGATGAAATTTTTCTTGAATCTTTCACTCAATAAGCAGTTGTATGATTAGTTTTTGGCTAAGCATTTTGGTCTTTTTTTTTTTTTTGGTACAAAGCAAAATTTGATCTTAATTTCATTATCAAACTGTTAGAATTGTCATATGTATACAACTTGCAGGGACTTGTTTTATTTTTCCTGTTTTCAATATTGAGAGTACTGATTTCATAGAGTAGTCAAGATTACAGAATCTTTACATGACATTATCATGATCATGATCATCAGTTTTGAGTATAATAAAATGATTACATAATCTATTTGATCCATCTGAAGCCGGATTGAATATGCAGTTATACCCTTATTTTTTATATCTTTGTTATGTAGCAATGAATTATCTGTTATGACTTATGGCTTCAATGATGGAAATCCCCATTTTTTTTGTGTTTTGCATTGATATATAGGAAGGAAACATGAATTCAAAAAGAGAAAAAACGAGACGTCGTAGGAAGAGAGTGAAGAAGATTTCAAGTCCTGAAGAACTTCCTGATGATGTTTTGAGGGAAATTCTATCAAGATTACCTGTCAAATCTCTTTGCCGGTTTAAATGCGTGTGCAAATTTTGGTACAATCTAATGTTAGACTTCCAATTTGCCAAATTACAGGCGAACCAATCCATTAAGGCCAAAAAACTAAAGTATGTTCTCTACAATTACAGAGAATTTCCTGTTAGATTAGAGTTGGATTATGAAGCAATCATTAATGGTCATGTAGCAAAGCCCTTAGCTGATGACTTTTTGTTTGGTGAGGAAATTAGGCTTGATAAACCTTTCCCCTTTGCCTGTAACAGAGATATGGAGGTATGGGGTTCTTGTGATGGTTTATTGTGCATTCATGCTGCTCCAAGAATGATTGTTTTGGCCAATCCATCCACTAGAGAAATCAACCGGATTTTCTCCTACCGCGGTACCTCTTGTGTATCTAATCGTTTTCGAGAAGGAAATACGATGGGAGGAGGGTTTGGTTATGATTGCTTCAATGATGATTATAAGGTGATCAGAGTAAACCCTCAACGAGGCAATGCTTTTGTTTACTCCATGAAAAAGGAGTCTTGGAGTTACTGTGGGAAGTTCCCTCACCGAAATGCTACTACAGTTCGTCAGAGTATACACTTCAATGGGGCTATCCATTGGTTTGTTGGTCCTGGGATTCTTAATGGTTCAAAACATGATTGCATCATTACTGCTTTTGATCTAACAAAGGAGGAATTCTTGAATATCCCTGCACCTAATCTTTCTGATGATGGAAAGAAAAGGAGTTTTAGATTGGATATTTTCCAAGGATGTCTTTGCCTAGTGCCTCAGCTAGAACAATCAACATGGGATATTTGGGTAATGAAGAAATATGGCATTGAAAATTCCTGGACTAGAACTATTTTAAACCTCTCTTGCTGGTCCTTGAGATCTTTTTATTTTCCAAAGAATGAAGAAGCTTTGTTTCTAAGTGATGGAACTTTAGTTCTATATGATTGCAGAGATGGAAGTTATAAACAGGTAAATTTTGGACACTTTCGAACTTATGTCGGGTACCCGAGTAATGGGTTTTGTTATGTGGAGAGCATACTTTCACCAGGTTGCAGTAAAGTGTCAAAATACTTGACAAATATGGAAGTGGAGAGGAAGTAAAATGCCTGAGAAACCAAGGGAAACAAATGCATCTTAGGATTAAGAATGTGCAGTAAGTACTTCAGCAATGGTTATCTTTGCTATGTGTTTTAACTGTTTTATGGGAAAGTATTCAAATCCATATTCAGATTCTTCTGTGTTTACTGATAAGGTCAATATAGCTTAAACCAGAGGACATCTCATGATCCAACTTGACATGCTATATACCCTTTGATATTCTATTTCCGAAGGTTGATTAGGCTATCAAAATTTTGTTATTGTTTAGTTCTATCATTAATTTCTTGCCTTGTAAGTTTATCAGTCCTGCCTGTCATTGCACAAGCAGCATAGGGCCATAATATAGAGGCTGGTTGCACCTTAATTTGATTGATATTCTAAAGGTAATATCCATTGATTTGATTTTTGGAATGTTAAATTTGGTCAAACCGTGTATTTGTGTCGTGTTTGTTTTATTTTTTACATGTCATAATCATGTTTAAAGTGTTATATGTTTGTTTAAATTTTAACACATTAATAATTAATTCATGTTCGTGTTATTTTTTAGTGTTTTGTCATGTTTTAGTTATTTTTTTCATGTCGTATTTATATCGTGTAATCATATTATATCCAAAATTGTCAGGTTTATCAACTACACGGTTAAAACAAATGAAATAGACAGAATTCTTGGTTTTGATTTTTTTTTTCATACTTTTTCTGTTGTTCCCTTCATTCAGAATAAAGTTGACATGTATGTTGACCGTGCAACTTTGCTACTTTGATGATCACTTCCTGCAACCTTTAATCAACTTTTGTTCAGAAAAAAAAAAAAAAAAAAAAAAACTCAAAATCAAAGTCCCTAGCTAATAAAAAGACTCTCAAAGAATCTTGTGAGATTAAACTTCTCCACCTGTTCAATCCAAAGATACCCCAACACTAGGATAGCCATCAAAGTAATGACAGAAATGCTGGAATCAAACCTTTTTATGCCAATCAACTTTTTATGATTGAAATTCTTGAACAGTAGAATGGGAATAGATGTATTGCTATCTATGTTATCCGGATTCGGAAGTGAGTATTAGATACGGGTATACGTTCGATATGGGTATGATCAATTTTTTAAGTTTTTTCATATATTTAGAGGATTATATCACATGTCTATATCCGAATATGTGTCGGACACAAATATTGGATACAAATACTATAAAAAAAAAAATGAAGAGTCCGGATAACATAGATGGTTATATCTATATAATTGCAGGCACCTTACTGAAAGATTCAATATTAGAAATGAACTCTTTCTTTTGGTGTTCGAGTAACATATTTGTCGGCTAAAGGAACTGTCCAAATGAAACACAAGCAAAAAATTGAACATAAAAAATTGAACAGAAGAAACTTAGACACTACAAAGACAGTAACTATAATCATACTTCTAAAATGAGGCCGTGACGTAACGAAAATTGAAATTTTCGTATCGTATTTTATCCGTTACGTAACACCCGTGATACTATCAAATTCTTTAAAACATTACTAAATTCACGTCCATGACAATCCCGACGCCTTACGTAACGTCCGCGATATCATAACCGTATTCGCGACGAAATCCACGATATAAAACTATGACTATAATTCAACAGCACAATCAGATCTAAGACACATACAATTAACATGAAAGGACATTTATTTATCTCATCTCTGTCAGTGAAATGGTGCAATCACTATGCCTGGTTGATGAACTCGATTCTGCCAGATCCCTTTCAGTGAAAAAACCTGGTTGTTTAGGCTGAAGCAAAGGGCCATGGCTTCCCAACATCAGAACCACGCTTGACATGTTTGGTCTATCTTCAGAACTTTGCTGCACACATAACAGCCCTACATGAATCGATCGTAAAACTTCTGAAATATTGCATGTCTCCCTAATTGGTGATGAAATCAACTCCAAGGAGTCACCTGCAGTAAATAATCTCCATGCCTAGCAACAAACACCACTTCAATTGTGTTAGATTTTATGTTCAATAATGACCTATGTTACTCGGACTCGGACGTGAGTGTCGAACGCGAGTATGTGTTCGATACGGATATTTTTGATTTATTTTAAGTTTTTTTATGTATTTGGAGGGTTTTTGGGGATCATATCTTCATACCCATGTCCGAATATGCGTCGGACACGGGTGTTAAAAACGAATACTTCAAAAAAAATGAAAAGTCGAAACATCATAGATAATGACTGTTAATAAAATCAGAACCACACTTACATGACCAAGAAGATTAAGCTGGTGATCTGGATGACAAAATCCTCTGTTTCTTTTCCCACTCACTATCTCTAGCACCAATACACCGAAGCTAAAAACATCGGATTTAATGGAGTAGAGTCCATCAATCGCGTACTCAGGAGCCATGTAACCACTGCAGATAACGAAAAATATATATCGATCCAACCCGGGCTTAATCCGGTTAGTTCATATAGCCACCCTTAAAAGGTGACATCCAGCTTATACATGATATCTATGTTATTCTGACTCTTTATTTTTCTTGAAGTACCCGTGTCCGACGCTTATTCGGACATGGGTATGGGATATAACCTTCCAAATACATGAAAAAACTTAAACTTAACATATCCGTGTCGGAAACTTACCCGTATCCAACATTTACACTCGAGTTCGAGTAACATAGCATGATACAATGGCATGAAAACTATCATCAAATATATCTATTATATCATTTTTTTCAGGTTACTACTTACTATGTTCCCACCACTTTCTTCGTATTTGCTGTAGTTTCCTTTTCTCCAAAACTTCTAGCCAGCCCAAAATCTGAAATTTTTGGATTCATTTCATTGTCTAATAAGACATTACCGGCTTTAAGATCTCGATGTATTATTCTTTGTCTTGAATCTTGATGGAGATAAAGAAGCCCACGAGCAATTCCATTGATAATGTTGTAACGCATACGCCAATCCAATGACATGCTTTGAGATTGATCTGTTTATTTATTTTTATTTTTTTTTGCACAAATTAAGCCATTATATTCTCTTAGATGTCATGATACAAAACCTTTGGGAGGAAAGAAGAAAGGTGAAGGTAGTCATGATCAAGAATTTAAATTACGGTCGCCGATGCGTTTTTGGTAGCGTCGTATTTATCGCGATCAATTGCGATAAATATCGATGATGAATATCAAAGGCGGAAAGAACTGAAATCGTAAAACAGTGACCATAACATTGCGTTGTGGTTGCTATTTAAATCCCTGATCATGATTATACTAATTGAAATAAATTTGCTTGGTTGGAGAAAGACATACCAAAAATAAAGAAATCCAGGCTTTTGTTAGGCATAAATTCATAGATCAGCATCTTTTCATCTCCTTGAATGCAGCATCCTAAAAGCTTCACTAAATTCCGGTGCTTAAGTTTTGCAATGTGTATTACTTCATTTTTAAATTCATGAAGTCCTTGCCCAGAACTTTTTGATAGCCTCTTTACAGCAATTTCTTGTCCATCCTTCAAGATACCCTGAAAAGTGTATAACCACATTTTCATTCTTGTCAAGTCAACCTCCTCCTTGAATGTCGGATATAAATACGACACATATATGTTCAATTTTTTTTTAATTTTATGTTTTTTCATATATTCGGAGTATCATAATATCATATTCCCGTACCCATATCCAAATATATTGCAGATACAAGTGTCGGATACGAATATTTTTAAAAAAAATTGAAAAATCCGGATAAAATAACCCCTCCCCTAGACAAAAGGGAATAAGGGAGGCAAAACTCATGATTTTGTAGAAAAATGTAGAAGTTTTAAGTTTTCTATATGTCAATGCAAAAAGGTAATATCACAAGAGTTGGCAAAGATCAACTGGTGCATGCATTGCAGTTTACCAGATTGTTACCTTATAGACGGATCCAAAGCCACCTTGTCCCAGTTTATTTGCTGTCGAAAAATTATGAGTTGCACAAGCAATTGTGGCTAAGTCAAATAATGGTAACTCTACATCTTCCTTCTCATTTTTAACATTAGAACTGCTTTCAGGAAATGGTGTCAGCAATCCTGCAAAGTAGCAGTCGTTGCAAATGTAAAACAAAACTAGCAGTGTGGTTGTCAAACTCAAAATCACATTTATCAGTAAAAATTCACAAATGAAAAGGCCTATTACAGTAGTCTTATAGAGGTATCAAACTCCATATATGACACCTATGTTGTTCCGACTCTTCAATTTTTTTAAAGTACTCGTATCCGACGCATATCCGAATATGGGTACGGGGATATGACCCTCTAAAAACCCTCCAAATACATAGAAAAACTTAGGAAAAAATTGAACATACCCGTATCGGACACATACCCGTATCCGACACTCACACCCGAATCCAAGTAACATATCATGGCACCTTTCCAATTTTTCCTCAACCAAAACCATATTTGTCATTTCAGTCGACAAACACTATTATCAGTATATATCCTTAACTACATTTCCTAAAATGGTTGAAAATTCCTGCATTCTTTGCTTAATTCAACTAGTCTGTCTCAGGTACAGCTTTTTTCTCTTCTTTAGCACCTGTAGCCAGGTTCTTGTTTTGTTATCAATTTCCAAATGGAGGAGTTCTTACCAGGATTGATGAAATTATGACTTATATTGCTCCAATTTTTCATTTTTCTTGAAGTATCCGTGTACAACACTCGTGTCCAACGCATATCTGAATATGAATATGGGGATATGATCCTCCAAGAACCCTCCAAATATATGAAAATCTTTTTAAAAAATTGAACATACCCGTGTCGGGCACATAATACCCGTGTCCGACACTGACATTCGAATCCGAGTAACATAGATTATGACTCCATGACATATCTTGGTCTTCCCAGAAAAAAAAAATGAAAAAGAAAACCTCAAAGTTTCCCATGACTTAAACAATCAAACTTACATAAGATCATTCAATCATAAAGCTTATTTGCCTCTTGATTGTCTCAACCAAAAAATGTCAGTAAATTCCTATGTTATAACATATCTAGATTTGGAAGCATTATCCCTTCAAGGACGATAACAAAAAACACAAATTTCAACAGGAAATTAAACTTTCCATAACTCCCATAACAGAAAATAAAAGAAAAGAAAGTGTCTCATAAGTGAGAAATATGATGTACCTGGTTTCTGACCGCATGTCCTCCTCCAAAGATAGGAGAGCAGGGCTAGGCCAAGGATCAAAATTGCTATAGAGAATATACAGATGAAGGCAATCCTCATTCTTTCATTCTTTCCTTCTATTTAGTCATCAAAACAAATCATGGCAGAAATCTAGGTGTTAGTAAGATTAGCATTTGTCATTTGACTCCTATAGCCTAAAATGTGAGTATTTTGGTGTAAGCTTTAGAATATTTGTAAGTCAACTAGAATATCTATTTTGTTTGATCAAGTTGTATCATTTGATTTTCAGAGACGTGAAAAACTGTAATCTTAGAGACTTTTGAAGTTTTTGATTTTCGATTTAGTATAATAACTATTGCTTAGCATGCTAATGAGATTCATTTCATAAATATGTTTTGTTGTTATGTCATGAATGTATGGGTTTGTAACGTTAAAGTTGAGCTGTTCATGGACTAGGCTAGGCCCAGACAGTAAAAAATTTGCTTGCCCAAGATTTAGTTTGGCTCGTTGGATCCGAAAAATTCGTTTCATTATTCAAAGTATATTAAAATATTAAAAATTATTTTATACTAATATTTATACATTTTTATAATTAAATTTATATAAAAACTATTTTTTATTAATTAAATAAGAATTCAGATCGAGTCAAACTCAAAGTTAAAATATCATGTCGCACACCCGATTCTATTAGGTCGGACTTATCGGACCAAACAAATAGCTCGACCCTTGAGGAGGGTCTTCTCCATTACAAACAATTGGTTCAAAACTTCAAATTATGCATAAAGCTTTAGCATAGGTTCCACCAAAGTCTATGCCATTTTGCCAATAAAGTCAATGGTTAGATCTATAATGAAAAAAAAAAATTCTATGTACTAAGTTAGATAATAATGTTGAAGTTTAAGGATAACAGATTTCATACCTAGTTCTGATGCAGCCACTCTTATATAAATTTCTTGTCCATTTTCAGTTAACTCTCTAATGTCAACCAAATCAACAAACCAAAGCAAACATCCACTTCCTCCTTTTCTTATATCCAAATTTGCATAAGCTGTACACGAACAGTTCTTTTTGCAGAGATTCCTACACTCCTCAAGATTCATACTGTAGTTAAACCAGGATTGTCTTGAATCTGGCAACTTTACCCCAGATTGCTTCAGAAACCCATCACTAGATCTGCATTTTAATGGAGTTTTTCGGACACACCCGTTTGACCAAAGTTTATTGTCCCATTTTTCTGGAAATTTTGGCTCAAACCCTTTCAAGCAACTGCAATATTGTGGGGATTTATTGGCATTGCAGCTACCATATGAACCACAAAGTGCATAATTGTCACAGTTATCCATTTGTACTCTAACATAAACTTCCCAACTTTTTGTTTCCTCGATCCATTTTTGTCGTTGCCAAGATCCTTCAGAAGTTAAAACCATCATTGAAAGAATCGAGCTATTACGAAGCTTGTAGCTATAATATACTTCCTTCTCGTTGAATACAACTTCGAATGTAAATAAATGGTTTTGTTTTAATCCAGGTGAGCCACTAAAACGCAAGCCATTCCAAGGACCAGGACGAAACAGTATTACTGAACCTTCTCTCAGTACAAACTCAGGAAATCCACCGATTTCGAACCTGTAAGTAAAATTACCATGAGAAGGATCATCAGGATTTTTCCAGGATGATAAGTAACGATCCAGGCCTGTTATAAAGTTCCTCCCGAGCTTCATTCCTGATAGCAATGTATCAGATGGATAATCAAAGCTTTGCCACAAGAAATTTTCAGTATTATTATTATTGTTGTCATTTTCCTCTTTGACAATTAGGTTTCCTGACTCTAAGAGCTTTGCAACTGGCCTACGAGCTTGCCTGGATGAGTTGGAGGACCAAATAATGCTCCCATTATGATGATTTAGAAGAACAAGAATCCCATGGCTGGTAAGTTTTAGAACACCTGATGAATCCTTGAGAGGTGTTTCTCTGTTGGCCACCCATACAACAGTCTGAACTGATATGTTTCCGTACCATATTCCTACGAATCTGTCGGTGCTGCTCGAACGTGGGCTAAAAAAACCTAGCTCAAATCTTCCACCTACTGAAACTATCGTCTCGCCATCTCTAATTGACTGATTATAAGTTGCTTTCAAGGTGTCTATTGCAATGGATATAGTTAGATTAGAGAAGATAAAGGAACAAAGAAGAAGTATGGCAAAGCCTTTCATTGATTGGATTGGCTTCTTTCCTTTCTCTTATGATCTTTTTCTCCAGTGAGAATGAACCAATTTTATTACAGGCTATCTGTTTAAATGACATCCCTGCTGATGTCCTTTTCATTTAAGGTTATTGAATGTTTCACCAATATCCATACCAGAGAGCTGGAAACCACCCTTCCCCCTTCTCCGACCAACCAAAAAATTATAAAAAGTTACATCTTATATTATCCGAAATTTTTATTTTTTTTTTAAATATTGTATCGAATATTTATATCTTATATATATTTAAAAATAAATATAAAATTATAATTTTTTAAATATATGATATATATTCATATTCTATATTTATCTGGATATCTCGCTAGTCAATCACATTTTGATTAACCCAGAAACTTTTTTAGTTAGCCAGATTAAGAAGTCAAGACCGCCATGGTTCCAGCTGGGACGACCTGGGTCAGCACCATGTCTTATCTTCCAACAATCCTATTCTAGTTCCCTACCCATCAGGGAAAATAAATATCAACAATTACTATTTTGGATTATTCAGCTGACCATTTCTTCAACTTGGAGTAACCGGCATTCTCAAATTATGCATAATTTTAATAAAATATTTTTTGATATTATAAGATAATAGTATAAATAAATTAAAAAGAAAAAAAAATAAACAAAAGGAGAAGAAACGACTTAGGTGGATCTGACCATAATTTTGGGCCATCACATTTTGATTTTTATTATTTTTTATTTTTTTGGGCTAATCAAGTGATTTTATTTATAAAAAAAAAAAAAACAAGTAATACTGCTACATTTTGACTTTTTGACTGTACAAGAATAAATCATTGATTGTACAAGACATTCAAACAATGAATTAAAGTAACAAAAGAATTGAATTATCTAAATCTCAATCTGTACATAAATTCCTGTTTACGAAGTCTGCCGCAATATGCCCTGATCTTGCAAGGCTCAATCTGACAGTCTGCTTGATCTGAGCAAGGATTGTGGAGGAGTCTCTTGTAAACTTCCATGTAACTTGTTGTTTCTTTCCCTCCAGATTTGGTAAATAAAAGCACTCCAAGCAAGTCGTAATACAATAGAGATTAAAAATTTACTCTTCAATCTACACATTGCCCATCTCAGCTCTGCCTCCCAATTTCCTGCCTCTCTATGTAGTTGACACAATCCAAAAAACTTCCTTCCATATGCTCTTTGAAAAACCACATTCAACTAACAGATGATTTTCTGGTTTCTTGCATATAGTGACAAAGCACACACTGTGGAGACCCGCACCCAACCTGCGAGGTATTGTCCACTTCGACCTGAAGGTCTCACGATTTTATCCCACAAAAGGCGCCTCAAAGTATGGGTTCAAGTCTCTACATATATATATATATATATCATAGCGGATCCTCAGAGTTTTTCAATGTGGGATGGGGGTGTTACAAACTCCCCCCGTTAAAGCTTGACGTCCTCGTCAAGCCCAACATAAAACCAGGATCACACCAAGCGTTGGGATTCTAGAGGTGGCTCCCATCGTATAGCACTTAGCTCCCTTAGGGTTCTAGAGATGGCTCCCACCGTGTAGCACTTAGCTCCCGTAGGATTCTAGAGGTGGCTCCCACGGTGTAGCACTTAGCTCCCTTAAGATTCTAGAGGTGGCTCCCACGGTGTAGCACTTAGCTCCCATATTCCGGCCGGCTGCTCTGATACCATTTGTGGAGACCTGCACCAACCTACAAGGTATTGTCCGCTTCGACCCGAAGGTCTCACGGTTTTGTCCCACAAAAGGCGCCTCACAAGTATAGGTTCAAGTCTCTACATATATATATCCTAGCAGATCTTTAGAGTTTCCCAATGTGGGATGGACCCAGCCCAAAAATAAGAGTCCAAGTATGTTAAAGATTAATTTTGACTCAAGCCCATCCTCCAATATTAAAATATTAGGGTTAAAAGAAAATAAAAGAAAAAACAAAAGAGAGAAAACCTATCGGTAGTTTTTTTTGGTAGTCAAAAAGAAATTGGGAAAAAGAGAAGAGAAACCCTAAGGAGAAGAGAAAGGATGAAAATTGAGAATCTTTGTCTTCAAATTGAAAGATCAAGGTAAGTAAAAGCCCTCTTTTGATTTGCAAAACAAATGTTTTCTTAGATTGTTAGAATTTGGGTGAAACTTTTTGGGAGAAAACCCTAGAAAACCTATGAAATTCTCATGATTTTTCTTGATTGATTTGGGTAAAGTTATTGGACTTTATTTTATCATTGATTAAGAGATAAGCATGATTTTCTATTGGATTTAAGAGCTGGTAGATGAAGAACTCAAATTGTTATGAATATAAAAGAATGGAAAATTCTGTTTTGAATGAAAGTGTTGTCTGCAGTTGTGGATTAAAAAACTATTATGTATTAATCTGTCATTTTTCAGTATGATTATTATATATGGTCGAAAAAATATTTGAATCTACTTTCTAACGAGATAAACGGAAGTGAATTCCGAGTTTTCTACGAAAAGATAATCAATTTTTACTAAGAGATATGCGTGCTGTTTGGAAACAGCAGCAGAGATGAATTACGAAAATTACTGCATTTTATCTAAAAAGAATTATGAGTTGAGCCTAAGGCTGTAATCAAGCCGAGTCGAGCCCAAATACTGAGAAGCTCGAGCTCGACTCGAAATTCGTTGCTCGAAACTATGCTCGAGCTCGATCGAATACTATTTTCTAAGCTCGAGCTCGGCTCGAGATAAAATCGAACTATTCAAGCTCGGCTCGATTAAGCTCGTTTACTCAATTTACATACTCGAGCTCGAATTTGAGCTCGAGCTCGTTTCATATACAATTTTTTGTCAGAAAGCTGCACTCCACAAAGCATTTTTGCCTTCTCCACACATCGCAACCATAATAGTTAGATGGCCTTACAGAGGAATAATCATGGAAACACTTTTCTCAGAAACAAACAGAAACTAAATCGCCTAAGAAAGAAAATCAACAAATCATGACATTCAACAATAACATTGGCCTGACACATTACCTAAACAAATAATTCAACAACAATCAAAAATAAATTTATTAACTTAAACAAATTCTTATAAAATAACGAACTTTCAAGTCCCGGAGAATCGCCCCGATCTAAATAACAACAACAATCATGAAAATACTATTCAAGCTAAAACCAGACCATCCAACTTTAAAAGCAAATAACACCTCCCCAGATTTATTTGCAGACATCTTTTGCTTAAAATAATATTTTGGCAGACCTTTGACATTTTAAAAAAGGAGAGCCTTGTGTCGCATAAATGAAAGGCAAGGATAGTGAAGAAGATCTGAAGATGAGAGGCGTGGCTGTGAGAAGGGGAGTGTAGAAGAACTTGTGACTTGTGAGGGAGAGAAGGTGAGAGGCTGTGAGAGGAGCGGCTGAGAGAAAGGTGAGGGAAAAAAATTAGGGTTTGGGGTTTTAAAGATATATATATATTAAGGGTAAAATAGTAAATTAATATTAAAAATATATATTATAAAATAAAAAACTCGATTAGGCTCGCGAGCTACTCGAATCGAGTATTGAGATACTCGAACTCGGCTCGCTCGATAGCTCGAGCTGCTCGAGCTCGGCTCGATAATGACCGAATCGAATTCGAGTTTTTTTCGAGCCGAACTCGAGTATCTTGCGAGCACAGGTGTCTCATTTACACCCCTAGTTGAGCCTTATATGGTTGAAAAGCTTATCAAGTCTAGTTTTTAATTGACTTAACGGAATTGAAATCCGAGTTTTTTAAGTGGAGATATCTTATTTTTAATAAACATTGTTCAGGCTGCCTGGAAACTGCATCAGGGATAATTTCGGGATTTTTGCAATTTATCTATGGTGAATTATGATATGAGTTTTATATGGATGAAAGCCTATTAAGTTTGGTTTCTAAATCTTCAGACGGATCATGATTTCGAATTTTGTAGCTTAAGATATGACTAATTTAGTAAGTGCTACACAAGTTGACAAATTTGATAATTAAAAGGTTTTGAGATACTTTGGATGATTTTATGGTATAAATGATGTTTCAAGAGCATGATTACTTTTATTTGCTTATATGATTAAGAATAGGTTTTTAACTATTTTAGAGGCGAGCTAAGTTATTGGAAAGATGGAACTTCGAGAGGATTGAGTTCGTTATTTCATGTTTCGGTTTAGCGAGTTCAAGTAAGTGACTTGATACCCCTTTGGTGTTTTGACACTTTAAAAATCAGCCTCATCTTGCTTAGATTTTGTATATAATATATAATATTTTGTCCATTGGTTTGTTAAATCGGGTTGAGCATGCAAAGTATATATATGATATTCTTTTATATGAATTCAGAATGTGGTTTCGCTTTGATTTGATCTTCGAAAATGATTTTGTTCAATTATATGTATATACCTATTTGTTTATCTATAATTATGAATACAAATTATTACATAAGATGTTTTGAAAGAAAATACGAAATTTGCTTTATACGATATGTATTTTGTAAATTACATTGGCTATTGCTTGGTATAGTTGGGTAATCCTAAAATATAGTTTTTGTTTTGATTTTTCTCCTAGTATGACTATGCTCTGACCCTGTTAACTGGGGTTAAACTTTGGCCATGTCGACATGTACTTTGTGATAGAAATCGATTTCAACCGTGCCACCGATTTAGAATTGTGGTTTTTGTGATATTCGATATATATGAGCAGCCATTGGTTGCTTCCGATATACTTTTGACCCATTGCCACTGGGTTTCTTTTCGACCTATTCCACAGGGGTTAAGTGTGGTCTTAGTATGTTACGGGAGACTAATGGAAATCAATATTTTGTATAATTTTGTTTAGTTCTGTTATATGATAATCTGATTTTTGAATAAATATGGTTATTGAATATTAGATTACCCAATTTCATTTTTGAATTATATCATTGATAATTTTGGCCTAAATATTTTGTAGCATGCTTAATCCAACTAAGGGGATGTCAGTTACTTGCTAAGTATTCGTACTCATTCTTTTTTTTTCCCCTTACTTTTCAGATTTCGGTATATGGATCTTCGAAGTTTAGTTTTGACGAGAGCCTTTTTTTCTGATATAAGATTTAGTTGATCTATTAGTTAGCTTGTATTTTTTATAAAGGTGTAATGATGAATTTTGGAGAGTTGAGGTTTTGTAAATTATAATTTTAGAGACTCTTTGAGTTGTGATTTTTGATTTAGTATGATATAAATTGCCTTGCATGTTTGTGGGATTCGTCTCATGAGTATGCAGCATTGTTACGTCCTAAATTCTTGGGTTTGGGGCGTGACACACACTCACTGGCAGCTTAAATACCCCAAACTTGTAGATGATCCCTGGTAGGAAGTCTTTAAGCATGGCCATCCAGAATATGAAATCAGTCTGGCATTTTGGACCTTACTATTATAAAATAGTTTATAAGTAATTTAATAAAATGTTTCATTTAGACTATTATTTTATAATATCAAAAAAAGAAATATATAAAAATATATAAAACTAATATGCTTAATTAAATTAATAATGCATTTGAAATATTTACTTATTTTATATGTAATATATTTATTATATAAGAAATGATATAATACATGAAAATTATATTCATAATTTTATTTTTTAGTTAATATTTGAAAGATAGAGATTTGAAATTAACTCTTTAATAAACACATATGTATATTTACCATTAAATAAAATATTTAAGCATTTATTTTATCTTTCATATTATATTTTATTAAAGTAAATTATAGAAAATTTTAATTAATTATATCGATTAAAATATGCAAAAAAATATAAATAATTTTAAAAATTAAAACACATTTATATAAAAAAAATTGTCTCGGAACTGAACCCAAGAAAAATTCCTAATATTATTTAAAGTTTATATTTGATGCACTGATAGTGTATAAATCTTATACACGGTCAGTACACTAAAATACGACACCTCATTAATGAGCAAAGAGAAAAAATAATGAAGAACCTATAAATAAATAAATCACAACCACATGCACTATAAACTGCCCAAAAAGGTAGTTTATATTTATTTATAGGTCATTCACTACTTTTTCTCTTTACTCATTAATGAGGTGTCGTGTTTTAGTGCATTGACAGTGTATAAGATTTATACACTGTAAGTGCATCAAATATAAACTCTATTATTTATTGTAGGAAAATGTTAAACAGTGTCTAGTGGCACTAGTTAAGGTGGTATTTATAGAAGAAGAAAAAAAGTGTAATAAATGCATTATTTTTTTCTTTTTGAATTGAGTAAAAGTAATGTATTAAATGCAAAAAAAAATTTCTAAAATAGTAAATAAATAATCTTTAACTGATGTCTATAAACACCTATTAAGCGGATCCTTTATTGCAATACTATACAACCAGCCGACCTAACATCATAAAAACGACAGCAAAATTTTTGTACAATTGTCTAGTTTCTGTCATGTATTAATATTTTTATCTGAGTTTTAGCATAGAGACAGCTCACTAGGAAAATATCTGGAATTGAGTGAGACATAAATTTTAGACGACATTGAAGAGTTCCTTTGGGGTTGGGAAATTTTGGGGGAGATTAATTCAACAAAAAGAAAGTTAATCAATATTTCCTATAGATTAGAGAGTAAAATTTCATTAACGGTAGATGAGATAAATTTTTTTCCGTACACTTTGTTTTGAGTTGAAGAAGAGAAAATTCAAATATGTTGTTTTAGTACGAGAATCATGTATCAACTACTAAATTAAATGTTTTCGGTGTAATTTTTTTGAATACTTTTCCTCTTTTCTTTTTCAATTTTCACATTCCCAAATAAAAGCATTCTTCTAGTTAACTTTTAACATATGCTTCAAACATTTTGAATATAAAAGTTGTTAATTTTGATTAATATAGTTTATCTTGATAATAACTTATTCCTTAGGAAAAAGAGCAAGTTTGAACCCTAGAATATGGTAGAATAATTCTCTTTATTGATCTTAAAAAGAAAAAAAAAATCTCGTTTCATGCTATTTGACAATACATGCAATACTTGGGTGAAATATTCAGAGATTAAATAATTGTGACAGACATGATTGTTTTTATAAATTTGGATATTAATTTTGAGAATATATTCCAAAAAACTTTTTATGACTCTTATTCTTGAATGACATAAGGAAAAATAGATATAACTGCAAATCCAACACATATTCGAACATAATTATAGGATATCATACTTTAAATGTATGAAATTTTTTATAAAAAAAAAAAAAAAAACTGAATATACCCGTACGGATATATACTTGTCTTCGGCACTCACTTTCGAATCCGAATAACATAGCTTCCAATAACCCTACTTAGTGAAAATTGCAAAGTCTGTGTAAATGTTCAAGAACATCAAAATAAAAAAAAAAAAATGGGATCTGTAATAGCTGACTTAATTGACTTTAATAGTCAAAATTAAAGAGATACAAGCAATACATGCACATGAAAAACACACTAGAAGAAACTGACAGGCTGCTATGACAATAAATACATTTCAATGGCAACAATCAATTCTAAAGGAGTACTTCACCAGGGAAGGCAAAATTAACATTGAAAACTTTTTAGTTTTTTTTTTTAGTTTTATCTTGTTTCTGACATCCTAATGGTGAAATCATTAGATGATAAGAGTTTGTGGCTGGTTGATGAAGAACTAGATTTAACTATATCCCTTTCAGTGAAAAAACCAGGTTGTTTAGGCTGTGGCAAGGTCCCTTGACTTCCCAACATCAGAACTACATTAGACATGCTTGGTCTATCTTCTGGACTTTGTTGCACACATAACAAGCCTACATGAATTGATCTTAATACTTCAGAAGGATTGCAAGTTTCCCTAATTGCAGATGCCATCAACTCCAAGGATTTTCCTTCACCAAACAATTTCCATGCCTATATATGCAGCAAACAACAATTCAATACATATAGTAGATCTAAGTTTAACAATGGAAGTTAATTGGTAAGACCGAGGGTGTAATCGAGCCGAGCTGTGCTCAAGCTATAAGAAGCTCGAGCTCGGCTCAAAATTCGAGACTCAAAGCTCAGTTCGAGTTTGATCGAGTTTCACTTTTAAAGCTCGAGCTCGATTCGAGATAAAAATCGGACTGCTCGAGCTCACTCGATTAGGTCGTTTACCTAATAAAAAATGAGCTCGATTCCTATGCTCAATTTCAAACTCTATTATTTGTGCTCGATCTCGAGTTCGAGGTCGAATTGAGATTTTCAGTACTAATTAAAAATAAAAAACTCAATTAGGCTTGCGAACTACTCGAGTCAAGCATTAGGATACTCGAATTCGGCTCGCTCGATAGCTCGAGCTGCTTGAGCTTGAACTCGACTCAATAATGACCGAGCTGAATTCGAGCTTTTTTCGAGTCGAACCCGAGTAGCTTGCAAGCACAGATGTCTCGTTTACAATCATAGTAAGACCATTATCAGGCTTACATGGCCAAGAAGATTAAGCTGATGATCTGGATGAGAGAATCCTCTATTACGCTTCCCGCTTACTATTTCGAGCAGCAATACACCAAAGCTAAAGACATCAGATTTAATGGAGTAGAGACCATCAATTGCATACTCAGGAGCCATATAACCACTGCAGATAAATCATGAATGTTATGTCAAACTTACAAGAAACTTTGAAATAAAAGTTCATCTCCAAATCTAATGTTATATAATTTATTTATTTATTTTCGAATTTTTACTTACTATGTTCCCACCACTTTCTTTGTATTTGCCTCAGTTTCCTTTTCTCCAAAACCTCTAGCCAGGCCAAAGTCTGAAATTTTGGGGTTCATTTCATTGTCTAATAAAACATTACCAGCTTTCAAATCTCTATGTATTATTCTTTGTCTTGAATCTTGATGGAGATAAAGTAACCCACGAGCAATCCCGTTGATAATGTTATAGCGTGTAGGCCAATCTAGTGGCATGCTTTGAGTTTCATCTGTTTCAGTTTTTTCACACAAGTCAGCCATGTTATCCCTAATAGACCTCTAAATATGTAATTCTTCAGGGAAAAAGAAAGTAGTTGGTTGTCAAGTATTATGTTCCGACGACGCATATCCAAATATGGGTATGGAGATATGACCCTCTAAAAACACTCAAAATCTATGTTATTCGGATTCGGGTGTGAGTATCGGACACGGGTATGTTTGATTTATTCTAAGTTTTTCCATGTATTTGGAGGGTTTTTGGAGGATCATATCCCCAAACCCATGTCCAAATATGTGTCGGACATGGGTGTCGGACACGAGTACTTCAAGAAAAATAAAGAATCGGAGCAACATAGCTCAAAATATATGAAAAAACTTAAAAAAAATTGAACATACTTGTGCCGGACACATACCCGTATACGATACTCACATCCGAATCCGAGTAACATAAGTGAAGTATACCAATTTAACTAAATTTCTAGGTTGGAGTAACACATACCAAAAATAAAGAAATCCAGGCTTTTGTTTGGCATAAATTCAAAGATCAAGATCTTTTCATCCGCCTGTACGCAGCATCCTAAAAGCTTCACTAAATTTCGGTGCTGAAGTTTTGCAATGTGTATGACTTCATTTTTGAACTCATCAAATCCTTGTTCAGAGCTTCTCAATAGCCTCTTTACAGCAATTTCTCGTCCATCCTTTAAGTTCCCCTGAAAAAGTGAATAACCAAATGTTCATCCTTGTAAACCAGATATCTTGTTTGAATGATACTCTTTCATATGTATTCGGGATGGCAATGGATAGTGCAGATTCGGATATTTGCAATTATCCAATTCACTTTTTGCGGATTCGGATAAAATGCGGATTCGGATATTATAATTACTATCCGTAACGGATTCGGAGCGGATGCGGATATGATACCTCGGATATCCATTATCTGAATCCGCATTACTTATACGGACAACGAATTTGGATATCATAATCCGCTATCCGAATCCACTTACTTTTGCGGATTCAGATATCCGAATCCATTATCCGTTTATTTGAATTTAAAAATAATTTTTGTTTGATTTTATATTTTTATTTATTTTTTGGATTCGGATATCCGGCGAATAATATTATTTAATTCGGATTCGAATTTGGATAGTAATATGCTGATTTAATGCGGATAATAAACGGATTCAGATTTTAAAATAATTTTGCGGATTCAGATATTACAAAAAAAACAGATATCCGACCCGCTGTCATCCCTATATACCCCCTAAACAAAGGTAAAACTCAAATTTTTTTGGCGAATAATCTATACTATAGGTTAGAATTTTTATACTTTTCTAGCATATGATTGATTAAAGTTCATAGGATGCTAAGTTATGTTATTCAAATCTGTGTCTTACACATATTATCGGTATCGGAGTATGATCTTTCAAATATATGAAGAAAAAAAAATTAAGTATATCATTTTGGACACATACTCGTATCCGATACTTATCCTAAATTCGGATAACATAGATGCTAAGACGTATGAGTAAAATTATGATTTGGAAATTTCATATGCCAATGCAAATAGATAAGATGGAGTTGAACAAGATTGTTACCTTATAGACAGATCCAAAACCGCCTTCTCCCAGTTTATTCTTCATTGAAAAGTTATTTGTTGCGAGAACAATTGTGGCTAAATCAAATGATGGTAACTCTAAATCTTCCTTCTGATTATTAATATTGAAACGGCTTTCATGGACAAATGTCACCAATCCTGCAAAGTAGCAGTTGGAGTAGTAAATGTAAAGGACACAAGCAAGTGTGGCTGAAAAAGTCAGGTTTGTCAACAAGAATTTACAAATCAATAGCCCGGGAAGGTCTTGTACCAAATAAGTTTGAGACCTGTTCGATTTAAATTGCGGTCGTAGACGCGTTTTCGGTTGCGTCGTATTTATTGTGGTTGCGATTGTAATTAATGTTATTGTGGTCAATTGCGATGAATATCAGGGATGAAAAGAATCGAAAATCGCAAAAATAACAATTATAACATCGCATTGCAACCATTATTTAATCCTAGAAGTCCGATACTAAAAAAGTATCTAACTCAAAACTACATTTCCGGAGATGGATATAAATCCCTTCATGTAAAAACATGTGACATCTATACAATATAATGGATTCTTGCTCTCTCAGGTACAACTCTTTTTTAAAACCTGTTCTCAGCTTCTTATCAGGATTTATGAAATTATGACTCCAACATGAGATAATCTGGGTCTTCCTAGAAGGGAAAAAAAATCTGAAATTTCCCATTAGCTTTAACAATCAAACTTGTTTTCATTCATGCTGTAGTTAAACAAAAGAAATGTCTTTGAATTTCTATGCTATAATAAGATATCTAGATATGCCAATATTATCACTTCATGGGCAGTAAGAAACACCACATTCAACAGGAAAAAACTTTCCATAATAGTCTGATGAACAACAAAAGAAACAAAAAGAATGGAAAGTCTTAAATAGTATACCAGGTTTTTCATGGAATCTCTTCCTCCAAAGATATAAGACCAAGGATAGGCCAAGGATCAACACTGCTGCAGACAACACAGAGATGAATGTAATTCTCATTCTTTCCTTCTCCTTGGATTTGCTACTCTCTATTTGATCTAGTCATCAAACAAATCATACCAGAAATATCTTCAAGTTAGAAATCATTATATGAATAGCAAATTTAATATTTTTATCATGGCCATAAATTCGAACCGCCTACTTTAAGAGGTGACATCTAACAGATCTGAGGTTCGAACCTAACATCTGCAACCTCTTCTCCTATTTTAAATTGCGACATTCTTTGTACCAAAAGAAATCATGGCTATAAATTCATTAATTGGGATTAAAATGCTGATTCCAAACTCAGATCTAATTGCTAATTCAATAAAACTATTTTAAACTTTATAACAATAACTAATGGTATTCCAAAAAACAATTTCTAGATAAATCCAAACAATTTCCAAAAAGTATCTGCTATGTTCATGAACTTGTAGGGAACTTTTATATATATTTATTTAGTGTTAGAACATGGTGAAGTTTAAGGAGAATTGAAAATTTCATACCTAGTTCTGATGCAGCCATCCTTATGTAAATTTCTTGTCCATTTTCAGTAAATCGTTGAATGTCAACCAGGTCAACAAACCAAAGCATGCACCCACTTCCTCCATCTCTTATATCCAAATTCGAATAAGCTGTACAAGAGCAGTTTCTTGTGCACAGATTCTTGCACTCATCAAGATTTATACTGTAATTAAACCAGGATTGACGAGAATCTGGCAATTTCAGGCCAGAATACTTTAAAAACCCATCAGTAGAGCAGTTCAATGGAGTCTTTCTAACACAACCATTAGACCAATTCTTAGTTTCCCAAATTTTCTGAAATTTTGGCACAAATCCTTTCAAACAACTGCATTTTAAGGTATTACTTGCATTGCAGCTACCATATGTACCACATAGTGCATAATTATCACAAGGATCCATTTGCACTGTAACAAAAACTTGCCAACTTTGGGTTTTTTCAGTCCATGTGAGTCGCTCCCAAAGTCCATCTTGACTTAACACCATCCTTGAAAGAATTGAGCTATTATGAAGCACATAGGCATCAGATATTTCCTTCTCATTGATCTCAACAATGACTGTAAAAAAAGAATTTGGTTTTAATTCAGGTGTGCCACTAAAACGTAGACCGTTCCAAGGGCCGGGTCGAAATCGAACAATTGAACCTTCTCTAAGTATAAGTTCTGGAAATCCACCAATCTCAAACCGATATGTAAAATTACCAGGAGAAGGATCATCAGGATTCTTCCAGGATGAAAGGTAACGATCCAAGCCTGTGACTAAATTCCTTCCAAGTTTCATGCCTTGTAGCAATGTATCACATGGATAATCAAAGCTTTGCCACAAGAAATTTTCAGGATTACTTTCATTTTCTTCTTTCACAACCAGGTTTCCTGAATCCAAGAGTTTTGCAATCGGATTTCGAGTCGGCCTAGATGAGTTTGAAGACCAAATGGTGCTCCCACTATGATTCAGAAGAACTAGAATCCCTTCTTTGGTAAGTTTCAGAACACCTAATGAATCATTGAGGGGAATTTCTCTGTTGGCCACCCATACAGCAGTTTTACTCTTTACAGGTATTTGCTTGTACCAAATTCCCAAGTATTTCTTCCTGCTTGCACCTGGACTAAAGAACCCTAGCTCAAATCTTCCACCTTCTGAAACTATTGTCTCACCATCTCTAATTAATTGAGTTGCATTCAAGGTGTCCACTGCAGTGGATGTAGTTAAATTAGCAAACAAAAAGGAGCAAAGAAGAAGTATTGCAAATCCTTCCATTGATAGGAATGAAGAACTAAAGACTTGGAAGCATCTTCCTTTATCTCAAGTAATATTTTCCATAGCTAATGAAACAATTCTAGAAAAGGCTATCTGTGTAAATTACACCCCCCTGTCCTTTTCTTCTTAAGGTTTGAAATTTTTAGCAGCATAAATCATATTTCATGAAAATCAGCATAATAAAATCTTAATCTTAATTCAGTTGACTTCTTGAAAGACAAGGAAAAAATTGCATAATGATGCTGCTATACTAGGAAAACAAAGGGTCCAGACTTTCTCATATCAAACAATACTCCATAATTAAGTGGGGTCGAGAGCTGATTCAATAATTGATGAATACAAAAAGTTGAAAATGAGTGGACAAATGTTTCTATGTTACTTGACGTAGTCAACAATTCACTCTTGCTTCTGCATTTATCCAACCAAACAATCAATCACATTTTTTTAGGTTAAAGTATTTAAAAGTGTATTTAATCTCTATATTATAAAAATAAATAATTTAATTTTTATACATTTAAAATTGATGTAAAAATATAAAAAACATAAAAAAAATTCACAAATTTTTTTTTATCCGTAAAAACATGTTATTATTATTTTTTCAAAATCATCTATTCTGTCAGTTTCTAAATTTCACTTTGAGCAAAAAAATTTGACACGTCATTATTTTTTTTCAACTCATCTATTATGTCAGTTTCACATATTCATATCAGACGATTTTCTATTAATATTGTTATTAATTTTACTTTTTTACATCAATTTTTAAATATACATAAATTAAATTATTCATTTTTATAATACAAAAATTAAAATAAACTTTTAATTATAATACAATAACTATTTAAATACTTTAACCCATTTTTTTTATCAACCAAGAAGTCTTTGGGTAGGCAGAACTCAGAAATCAAGACCCTTCCAATGCTATTCTATTGCTTGATTGGGATTCAGGCACCACGTGATTTTCTCCAATCACTATCACCCAACTCTTACATTTAAATCTGATAATGAGTTACAACCCAAATTTAATTCAATTAATTATACAATTATTTTTAAAAAATAATATTTAATAAATTTAAAATTCAAATTTTAATAATAATAAAAAAAACTGATAATGAGAGCTTGTAAGGAAAAATTTCAGACCAGCCTCGTGATGCTGCTGCTTTTGAGGACAAAGTCATATGATCTAATGTTATGGCTGAAATTAATAACAAAGTGGTATTACAACAACCCAAACCTAACATCACAATAAAGTTACCAAAAAGGTTAGATTACTTAATAACAAATGTTACAACTACCACCACAACCACCCTAAGCAATGCTTTTAAATACAAGAACATGGGATTAAATTGTTACTTATGAATTTTATATAGGTAAATAATTATTGGATTTTACTAACAAATATTTTAAGATATTCGTTAGCAATATTCATAATTATAATTATTTTGATAAAAAAATATTATTAAAAAAATAATAAAAGAAAATCGAACCTATGTTTACCATGATTGAATATTGTTTAGTTTATATCTGAAACTGAGAGGGACAGAAACAGAGAACTTGAACTCATGCATTTAATGAGAATTAAATCCTTGGTAATAGATTAAGGATTTTGCTAACAAATACTCTAATGACATTTTTTTTAGATTATTATATGTGATAATATCTTCATTCAATGCATTAAAAATAATGAATAAAGTTATCAACTTTTGTAATTAATACAATTCTTTTAATATAAATAATATATTAATTAACCTTAAAAAATGTCATAAGAATACTTGTTAAAAAAACCCATAGATTAATAGATTAGATATGATTCAATTTATTTCTTTGTACCGACCAAACAATACCATTGGACAAGGTGACAGAGCATTGAAAAATCAGTCGCCTACCTTGATTGAAAATCTGCCACCTAAGCACTCAAAAGGAACCCAAAACTTATTGGGAGGCATTTGAGGTCCACATGCACTGAGTCTTCAGTTTGAACTATAGGTAAGTTATAAAACACAATAATTAATTTCAAAGGTTTGGTTGATTTTTTTTTTAAAAATATTTATGATCCATATTTATGTTTTATATACATTTAAATATGTATATAAAAATATAATCTTTCAAATATAAAAAAAATTAAAAAATTAAACATGTTTATATTTGATATATATTCGTATCCGATACTCATTTAAATTTAAATAATATAATATGTGAGAATAAAATTTCTGAAATCCTAGAATATAATCCTTTTAAATTTTGAACTTAAAAATTACTATTCAAAATAAAATTTTGAAATTTGTGATGCAATATGCATAGTGAGATCATATATGGACCCGCCATCCCTCTTTTCCCCTAAATGCACGGAATAAATTAATGAGAGAGAAATAAATATCTATAATACATCCATACAAGTCGAGTTCTTTTTCAATGAGGTAAGACTTTTCTTGTGCCAAAATGTCAGCACATCTTTTTCTCTTTCTTTTCATGTGTATCCTCAAAACAATAAAATAAAAGAAATCTTCTAGAAAAACTTATCTCTTCCTGTTACTTTGAAATTTTGGCCAAAGTTATAGTAGGTACGAGTATGTTTTTTTTTTAAAGTTGTTTTATATATTTAAAAGTTTATATCGTATATTTATATTTGAATATGTGTCGGATATAAATGTGAGCTCTAAATACTTAAAAAAAAATAATAGTCCGCCTGACAACCTGAATGCATTGTGGACCTGCTCTTAGCAAATAACTGATAAAATTGCTTGAACATGACTTTCCAAAAGAATATAATAAATGTCTACATACATGGAAAATTATACAGATAGTGTTATATTATATTATTCAATCAAACCAACTTTGATAGTTGAGTTGGGGAAGGAAAATTTGAACTTGGAGGGGACCTATTCAAAGAAGAAATTTGACTGCCAAGTAGGCTATGGCTAGAGCAATTGTAGAATATGAACATGAACTGCCATTTATCTTGCATCTAATACTGTTATAGTGAAATTATTAGACAAAAATTGTTTTTGACTGCTTGATGAAGAACTAAATTCAACCAGATCCCTATCATGGAAAAAACCTGGTTGTTTTGGCTGAGGCAATGGATCTTCAGAACTCAACATCAACACAACATTTGACATGTTTGGTCTGTCATCTGGACTTTGTTGCACACATAATAGACCTACATGAATTGATCTTATAATTTCATTCGAGTTTCGAGTTTCGTTAATCGATTCAGCAACCAGTTCCAAGGATTTGCCTTCAGTGAATAACCTCCATGCCTAAGCAACTAAAGTCAGTTTAACTAACAGTTGAAATGTAGAATTTAACATTTGCAGATGAGAAGAGTTTGTAATGTGACACTTACATGGCCAACAAGGTTAAGCTGGTGATCTGGATGGAAGAATCCTCTGTTTCTTTTCCCACTTATTATCTCTAATAGCAAAACACCAAAGCTAAAGATATCGGATTTGGTCGAGTAAACCCCGTCAATCACATACTCTGGAGACATGTAACCACTGCAGATAAACATTTCAAGTTAAATCAAGCATACAAAGTGTTGGATGTCTTTTGTTGGCCAGCTGAATAAGCTGCTGAGATGGCGGTTGAAGGCTGGGAGAATCATGAGAATATGTTACTCGGACTCGGGTGTGAGTGTTGGACACGGGCATGTGTCGGACACGGGTATGTTTAATTTTTTCTAAGATTTCCATGTATTTGGAAGGTCCTTGGAGGATCATATCCCCATACCCATGTCCGAAAATACGTCGGACACGGGTGTGGGACACGGGTACTTCAAGAAAATGAAGAGTCGGAGCAACATAGCCTGAGAAAACAGGAGTGTCAAAAGGCACTGGAGTTTTGTCTTCGAGACGTGCTCCGATACTTAAATCAGTAGGTGTCAAGGGAAAACTGGTGAGGAGAGAATTTGGCAGAGTTTCAGTAAGTTTTAATGTTTACTTATTGAAACCTCTGCCTAATTCTCTCCTCATCAGTTTTCCTTGACACCTACTGACTTAAGTATCGGAGTACGCCCCGGAGACAAAATTCCGGTGCCCTTTGACATTCTCCTGTTTTCTCTGGATTCTCCTAGCCTTAAACTGCCAATTCAGCAGCTTATTCAGCTCGCCAACAAAAGATATCAACACAAGGTGAAGTTAAACAATGTATTAAATCAATCTTTGAGTTATTACTTACTATGTTCCCACCACCCTTTTTGTATCTGCTGCAGTTTGTTTCTCCCCAAAACTTCTAGCCAAACCAAAGTCTGAAATTTTTGCATTCATTTCATTGTCTAGTAATATATTAGCAGCCTTTAGATCTCTATGTATAACTCTCTGTGGGGAATCTTGATGAAGATAAAGGAGCCCGCGAGCAATCCCATCGATGATATGGTAGCGCATAGGCCAATCCAATGACATGCTTTGAGCTTGATCTGATCAATTTTTTTAACACAAGTTAGATCATTATATTGCTTAATAGATATCTGGTTTTACATGTGAAAGCACTTGAGTGCTATGTTATTTCGACTCTTCATTTATCTTGAAGTACCCGTGTCCGACACCCATGTCCGACACATATTCGGACAAGGGTATGGAGGTATGATCCTCCAAATATATGGAAAAACTTAAAAAAAATTGAATATCCTTGTGTCGGAACATATACCCGTATCCGACACTCAACCCCGAGTCCAAGTAACATAGCTTGAGTGTTTTTGGCTAGATTAAACTTCAAAGGTTGGAGAAAAATGTACCAAATATAAAGAAATCCAGACTTTTGTTTGGCATAAATTCATATATCAAAGCCTTTTCATCTGTTTCAATGCAGCACCCTAGAAGCTTCACTAAATTGCGGTGCTGAACTTTTGCAATTTGTTCAACTTCATTTCTAAACTCATTGCCTCCTTGTGTAGAACTCTTTGACAGTCTCTTCACAGCAATTTCTTGTCCATCCTCCAGGATACCCTGGAAAATAAATCTCCAAAAGCCTCATTCTCTTAAACCTGATTTTCAGTTTTTAATTTCTACCATATTGCTCATTAAAGATTCATCTACATATAGAGCTCAAAGGACCTATGTTGCTCCGACTCTTTATTTTTCTTGAAGTATCTGTGTCCGACACTCGTGTCCGACGCATATCCAGACATGGGTATGGGGATATGATCCTCCAACAACCCTCCAAATACATGGAAATCTTGAAAAAAATTGAACATACCCGTGTCGAACACATACCCATGTCCGACACTCACACCCAAGTCCGAGTAACATAGCAAAAGACTTGCTCCGACTATTTATTTTTCTTTAAGTACCCGTGTCCGACGCATATCCAGACATGGGTATGGGGATATGATCCTCCAAGAACCCTCCAAATACATGAAAATCTTAGAAAAATTGAACATACCCGTGTCGGACACATACCAGTGTCCGACACTCACACCCAAGTCCGAGTAACATAGCAAAGGACTATCCCTAGAGACCTATCATAATACCTAATAAGCAAACTGCAGTTTTGGTTACTGATTCATTGAAAAGAAGTAGAAACATTGGAAGTCAGCAAACAATCAACATGTTGCAATGAAATGAAACTAATATAATCTGCTGTTACCTTGTAGACAGATCCAAAACCACCTTCTCCAATTTTATTATTCGGAGAAAAGTTATCGGTTGCACGAGCAATTGTTGCGAAATCGAATAATGGCAACTCAAGATCTTCCTTCTGATACTCATATTTATAACTATTTTCTGAAAGGCCTCTCAATCCCATTGAGCCTACAAAATCCCATGGTGATGTGAATATAAATTCCATGACAAACCAATCCGAAAAAAAAATGTGATTTTTGGCCTTAAGAATTACCCCTTTTCTGGTGTTTCTTCCTCCGAACAAAAAGGACCAGGGCTATGCCTACAATGACCACCAAAGTAAAGCACACAGAGCTGACTATAATCCACATCTTTTTCTTCACAGTGGATTTAGTTGTTCCCCTATCAGTTTTATCTATACAAAAAAAAAAAAAAAAAATCAAAACACACCCAAAAAACAAAAGATAGAAAAAAAGTGATTAATCAAGACAAGAATAAGAAATTTTCAACTGCCACTAGTATGCTTATTGATTGATTAGTGGTGGATACATCTCAAGCCAGTTCTTTTGTTTCAGCAAGTCTCAAAACCCAGATATACCAAAGTTATGCAAGAAACTACTGCTTTATATAACATATTAAGGTGTTTCACAGTAGCTGCTATTGCATTTTTGTCCTCTTTCTTCAGGTTTATGGCCAAGTAAAGTAGAATTGTGCAAGTACTACAGCCTATGTTGCTCCGACTCTTCATTTTTCTTGAAGTACTCGTGTCCGACGCATATCCTGACATAGGTATGGGTATATGATCCTCCAAGGACCATTCAAATACATGGAAATCTTAGAAAACATTAAACATAACCGTGTCGGACACATAGCAATGTTCGCCACTCACACTCGAGTCCAAGTAACATAGACTAAAGCTACCACATTTCTGTAGAATATAAAGCTCATTCAGAAGCTTTAGACCAGAGTATTAGGCTCTATATTTCAGAGTTGAGGAGAGTTTCATACCTAGTTCTGACCTGGCCATCCGTATATAAATTAATTGTCCTCTTCCAGTGGAGTATTTAATATCAATCAATTCACCAAACCAGAGCTGGCACCCGCTTCCTCCATATCTTATATCCGAATTAGCATAAGCTGTGCACGAGCAGTTCTTTGAGCACTGGATCTCACACTCTTCAAGGTTCACAGTGTTGTTAAGTTCGGATGCTGAGGCCGGAAACTTTACTCCGGGGAACTCCTCAAATCCATCTCCAGAACAGTTTAGTTGAGTCTTTCTAATGCACCCAACTGACCCTGGTTTCTCATCCCATTCTGTTTTGTTTTTTGGCACAAATCCATTCAAGCAAGAACAAACTGGGGAGTTATAAGCATTGCAGACACCATATGCACCACATAATCCATAACTGTCACAAGTAACCTCTTGTGCTGAACGATAATAATGGATCCAACCTTGGTTTTGATCAATCCATTTGAAATGCTTTAAATCTCCATCATGACTGACCACTAACCTTGTAAGAATTGGGCTATATTGAAGGCCATTAGAACGAAATCGCACGGTGGAACCTTCTTTCAAGACCCAATTTGGAAAATAATTAATATCAAGTCCAAATGTGAAATTTCCTGGAGCAGGATCATCAGATGTTTTCCATGATGATAGATAAGGATATAGGCCATTAACGAAGTCTTTCCCGAGCTTCATGCCTGGTAGAAGTGTATCACATGGATGATCAAAGCTCTGCCATATGAAGCTTTTTTTGTCACTCTCATCTTTCACAACAAGGTTACCTGAATCAAGCAGCTTTGCAACTGGATTATGCACAGGTTTTGAAGAGTGGGAAGACCAAATAGTTATGCCTTTACCATTCATAAGGATAAGAATTCCCTGATTGGTAACTTTTGCAATACCTGATGAATCATTGAGGGGAATTTCTCTGTTGGCCACCCATACAACAGTTTGGACAGATTTCTTGTACCATATTCCCAAGTATCGTTTGCCGGTAGCACCTGGGCTAAAGAATCCTAATTCAAAGATTTCACTTGCTGAAACTATGGTCTCACCATCTCTAATGGAATGAGTTGTATCTATGGCATCAACTATGGTGGATATAATTGCATGAGGCATCACAAAGAAGCAAAGAACAAGTATGATAAGGCCATACATAGAGGGATAAAAAATGAAACTTGAACGCCTCTCCATTCTTCCTATGCCCTTTTCCCACATGAATCTAGAATTCCCACATGCCTTTATTAAAGCTTCCTTGTAAGGTTGGAATTGAACCCCTCATGATTTAAAATGATCCACAGAAATTTATATGTTGAACGACATGTGACTGAAAAGTATCATGTTCTTTGAAATGACCTCTCAAATTAAATTTTCAATGCCTTGCATATATTCTTGATTGCACTATCTACACCAGCTGAGGCAAAATGATCTGGTTCAAACTTTCTTATGCTGTCAAGTAATTCGATAACACCAAAGAGAACAGCTTCAAGAAATTAATTGACAACAAAATTTTGGAAAAAAAAAAAAAAAAGAAGAGGGGAAAGTAGCCAATCCTCCTATTTCACCAACATACCCTGTAAGATTCTGAAATAAATCAAGTTCAGCCCACTCATACCATTATTAAATTGCAAACTCTGGCTAGTCCTGGACTCCTATTTTGATTGCTTCTAACCTGTTTCACTGTTCTAACTTGCACAAGTTTAACCTGGTGGAGTTGTGAAGATATGGGTGTGTTGCAAATTATCTGGAATTCACCCACAAGAAAACTTAGTGGTTAAACCAGAAGATTGTTGGTCAAATTCCCAAAACATTTAAGATAACAAAAGAAAATGGCAGAGCCATACCTTAAGAAGATAAAAATCTCATGCAAATTTGTCAGTATTTAGCTCATCTGAAGGCTGTAGCCATAGACCAGTTAAGTTTTCCTCTCTGATCTGAATAAACAACAGATGCATTCATTTGATGTAGAAGCACTTACCTAATAATAAGGAAATCCATATTTTCTTGTTAGGACCACAGGATAAGTAGATGGTTGGATGGAGATTTCTAGGATGTTTGAAGTTTCTAAGCTTCTAAAGTATGTTAAACTATGCCCACTTTTTTCTCTCTTTTTTTTTTTCCCACACAAAAAGAATAAAAAGAAAAAATCCTTTAGAAAACTGACCCTTCCTTGAAAGAAATTTTCATTTCTTTTTTATTTTTCTAAGTTTAGAGACTTAAGTTTCAAGTTATATCTAATACCAACTGCATTGGTCCAGAAATTCAATATCAGGCAAGAGGACAAATGTGTACCAAATTGCTTGGGTGATTTTATTAACTACTCTTGTATATAATGCAAACAAACAAAATATGTAATGACTTCCTTTTCTTTCTTTTCTGGATAATTGAAAGAACTTAATTCTTATAACAAAAGCAGGTACTGTTTTAAGTAGAAAACAAGCTGCAAAACAGCAGCAGAGAAAAGGGAAACAACAAAATTTAAGACCCAAGAAAAAGTTGGGAAAATAATAAATCACAACAAACAATATATACACAGTTACACACTAGTAATTTGTCTTTTTTTCAAGCTTCAAGTCTTGACAAAGCTTTCTTTATAGGCTTGTTGACTATATTTGAAAGGAGGTCAACTCAAAATCTAGCTCAAACCATGTCAGTTCAATGGTGAAAAACAGCTGAAGTTGACTGAGGATTTTTCCCCTTCTTCATGCAGTTTCTCAAATAAAATTAGATGTAGAAAGACCACACAAAACATTGAGGATGAAGGCTATATATAATAGTTTTACTTTTACCTTAGGCTTTAAAAACTTAAACTCATACTTATAAAATGCTTTTTATGAGATAAAATCGTGAGACTTTCAGATAATCATTATTTTAACATGTAATATATTGATTTTTAGGTTTGTCCAGTAGAATATTACCAGCTTTTAGATATCTATGTATTATTAGGCCACATTGTCATGTTCATGACAGAATTCTTATAGATATTCTACTAGGTTGTTCCATGCCAACAAGATTTTTTTTCTCACATCCATGAATTTAGTTTTTTTTTTTCAATAAAAAACATGGTTGATTATTTGATTTACTTTGCTCAGTTCAAGTTAATAAGTAGTACTGACATTGAACTTTTAATGTACATATTTTCATTTTGGATGAGATGGGCTATTACAACAAGAATATTTTGTTTTAGACAAAATATCAAAACTAAGTTTCAATTTGTTTACTTTGAAAGTAGTTTTGGTTGGACTCTCCTCCTTAAAAGATAAGTATCAAAAATAGAGTGTTGGATACTGGTATGTATCCAAACGGGAATGCTCATTTTTTTAAAAAAAATTAATATTTGAAAGATCATACTTTATATCTATATCCGAATATATATCAGACACAAAAATAATGGTTTGTAGCTGAATGGCTGCAATCTTCTGCAGTTCTGCTAAAGCAGACTAATTCATGGCTTCCAAGAAAGAAGGTTTTTCAGAAATGTTGCTGCTTCTTTGCTTTATCCGTCCATTTTGCACGCCAACTGATACCATATCAGATGGCCAATTTGTCTAAAGATGTTACGGTCGTTATTTTGCGATTTCGGTTTTCTCCGTCTCTGATATTTTTAATATTTATCGTAATTGATCACGATAGCATTCATTACATCTGTAATCGCAATAAACAAACGCGACACAATTGAAAATACGACGGTAATTTAAATCCCCGAATACAACAAGCTTCATCAACAGACAGTGGTGTGGGTGGCAAATACGAAAAGTCCCATTCAAGACAGAAAATGAGTTCTTGCTATCAAGGATGGCAATCTGGCTATCTTTCATGGAAATGAAGGAACAAATATGTGAGTCAACAAATGGGTCCTCTTCGAAATTTTCATTTGCCAAGCTCTTGGTATTCAGGAAACTTGATTTTATATCAGAAAAATCATTTCCACTCTCAAAAGATTGTATGAGAGAGTTTTGATTACCCTTCACATATTTGGATTCCAAGAATGAAACATAGGGTTGTTACGACTCTTCATTTTTCTCAAAATATTCGTGTCCGACACCCATGTCTGACGCATATGCGGACATGGATTTGAGGATATGATCTTCTAAGAACCCTTCAAATACATGAAAATCTTAGAAAAAGAAAAAATTAAACATACTCATATCGGACACATTTCCGTATTCGACACTCATACCCGAATCCGAATAACATAGATAAGATGTACAAAATAACAGATCTCAACCGAGGCCTGACATCTTGGAAATCACCTGATGACCGTGCTCCTGGTGAACTTGTGCAGCTGGTTGACCTGTTAGGTCAGTATCTGAATACGATATGATTACATAATTTAGAAAAAATAATTAAAATATGACATGAAAAAAAAACACAAATACGATACGAATATAAAATCGTATCAAAATTTATATAACACAAATTATTAACGTGTTAAAATTTTATTAAATAAATAATATTTTAAATACGATTATAACGTTAAAAATTATTACAAACAATATATAAATACACGAATTATCAAGATTAACCTTTTTTTTATTTTGGACGAAAAGCCCACTTTGAACCTCAGAACAAAACATTCTGCTTGGCTACTTGGATTATTTGCTCACAATCTCATTGGACCCATTGCAAAGCCCTTAGTAATTTGGGTATTGGGTGGGGCTCTCAGCCCTAAGAGGTCTAATAAATCATTTGGTTTTTCCTTGAAATTAGGTACAATATTGACATTGTTTAACTTTTTCATCAAATTGAAAAAATCAAATTAATTATGAATCAACTCTTTCCGAAAAGGCATTAACAAACTGGACATATTGTAAAAAGTTATAAAATAGTTGAATCATAGGTTTAATCTAAATGATTCATGTAGTTATTTTTAAGAAGTGGTTATAATTTTTTTTTTATATTCAAATTACGATTTTTTTTTTTTATGTTAAAAAAAAAGTTATAAAATAGTTATGAAAGTTCTATAATTCTTAATTTTTATTCAACAATCTAAGAATTAGACTCGAAAATAATCAATCGTTTTCAGAACAAACGAATAGATAAGTAGATGATGAAAAATAAAAAAATTCATGTTATGGTTGTCTATATATTGATTTTCATTGGATAATTATTTAAACACTTAATTCAAGATTCAGACATTGAACATAGACTTAGAAATCTACAAAGTTTGATGCCTTGATTAGGAGAGTATTCTCCCAATTGGTTGGTTGAAATGAAGATTGAAGACCCACAATTTACTAAATTTTTCTATGATTATAAAAACTTAAGAAAAATTATTTTTTAAATTTTATAAACAGAATTAATAAAATTATACATAATATTTAAGTATATTAAAAAAATTAAAAAAAAAAGAAATGAAACATATACCCATTTATAAAATTAAAAAAATTATTGTCAATGTATAAAAACGAAGTAAAAAAAGCTTAATGACAAAGTTTAATTATCATGGGTGCTTCATGCTTGTGTTCACCCCTTTGACTCATACTACATATTTTGCTGATTATAATTATGAGAATACAATAAATAATTTGCAAATTGGCCGGCAAACATTACCAGCCAAATTTTGTCAAAATAAAATTATGATTTTGGTATTTTAGAAAAATAGAAAAGAACAGGGATTATAATGATCAGAATCCTAATTAAAAAGCTTTTCTATGAACAATTTAAAGAAATATTTTATCATTTTTTTCTATCATCTCAAAATTCAAACTTGAAACTCGAATTTTAAAATTCAATATAAATTTTACAACTTCATCAGTTAAAGTGTTCTAATAGAAACTTCTAATTTTGTGTTTGTTAAAACTCAAATATAATAATTATGTTATTTTTATCAGTTTAATTTTTTTTTTTAATTGATCACTCAACTTAACATGTTATTAGAGTTCTCGAGTTCAAATCCTGACAATTATTTTTTCACCTAATATCTTATAGTTTATGGATTATGCGTAGCTACTCTAATCTTTCTTTTTTAATTTATACTTTTATTTTATATTTGAATTCACATATAAGCTCATTAATTATTAATCAGATCTATATTTGAATTTATGTACAAATTTATTAATTATTTATTCGACTTACGTAAAAAAACGTATTAAAATTTAAATATAATAATTTAAATATTTTTTATCAATTTAAATTTTTAAGATAATTGATGACATAATTTATCAATTTCGATAATCATAGGTTGTCTAAAAGAAATAGATATAAAAAAAGACTAAAATTTAGAATAGACACCGCTACCTCCAGTTGCAGATTTTCCAAAGACCAACTGTAAAGTGAAAACCGAGTTTTGATGATAAAAGTCAAAAACCAAAAGGACTTAACTGTAAAATGAAATCAAAAAGAAAAATTATATTTTCATGGGACCTTCCTTTGAGAAACTTCTGTTTATAGTCAATTACAAGCCTTTTAGAACGTAATAATAATACAATGACATTAAAAAAAATTACTAACTTTCAATTGAATTAAAAAAACAAACAGACATAAAGAAAGTATTATTTAAAAAAAAAATGTTTTTAATAAAAAATTATCTGATTTATCGTTAATAAAACTTTTCAATTTTATAAACAAAGTTAATTGCATGATACTATATTAAAAATTAAAAAATTAATTAAAAAAATAAAACCTGTTACATATTTTTAATCCATTTAAAGAGTTAAAAATTTTCATCATAATAATACATTAAAAACGAACACTTTCAAAAGTCTATTCAAGATTGTCCCAATAATTATCTATTTTTAAATATCTTAAATGTTATTAAATAATTTTAAAAAATAAACACTCATATAAAATATTAAATTCTAAATTTCAATGATCAAATGTGAAATTGAACCATTTCAAGTATTAAAAAAAAATTGTATTTGATGCACTGTCATTTTATATATTTATACACTGATAGTGAGAATTCTACGATGATACCTCATTAATAAATAAATACTAAAACTCTAAACCCTAAACTTAATTTTAACATATAACATCACGTGATTTAGTGTCAGTGTATAGATCTATACACTAATAGTACATCATATATAAATCCTTAAAAAAAACTTAAAATTAACAATCAAATAATATTAAGATTCACAATTCATTTTCAATTTAGAACCAAAATTAATAAAAACCATTTATTTCATAAAATAGTTATGAAAGTTCTATAATTCTTAATTTTCATTCAACAATCTAAGAATTAGATTCGAAAAAATCAATCGTTTTCAGAACAAACGAATAAATAAAAAAATTATGAAAAATAAAAAAAATTCATGTTATGGTTGTCTATATATTGATTTTCATTGGATAATAATTAAAAACTTAATTCAAGATTCAGACATTGAACATAGACTTAGAAATCTACAAAGTTTGATGCCTTGATTAGAAGAGTATTCTCCCAATTGGTTGGTTGAAATGAAGATCGAAGACCCACAATTTACTAAATTTTTCTATGATTGTAAAAGCAAAAAATTATTTCATACACCATTAAAAAAGTTTTTTAAATTTTTATAAGCAGAATTCATAAAATGATACATATTTTTTAAGTATATTAAAAAAATTAAAAGAAGAAATAAAATATATACTCATTTATAAAATTAAAAAAAAATATTGTTAATGTATCAAAAACAAAGTAAAAAACTTAATGACAAAGTATAATTATCATGTGTGCTTGTATTCACCCCTTTGACTCATACTACATATTTTGCTGATTATAATTATGAGAATACAATAAATAATTTGCAAATTGGCCGGCAAAGATTACCAGCCAAATTAAAATCAAATCATGATTTTGGTATTTAAAAAAATAGAAAAGAACAGAGATTATAATGATCAGAATTCTAATTAAAAAGCTTTTCTATGAACAATTTAAAGAAATACTGTCATTCTTTTTCTATCATCTCAAAATTCAAACTCGAAATTCGAATTTTGAAATTTAATATAAATTTTAAAACTTCATCAGTTAAAGTGTTTTATAGAAACTTCTCATTTTGTGTTTGTTGAAACTTAAATAGAATAGTTAAATTATTTTTATCAGTTTAAATTTTTTTTTTATAATTGATCACTCAATTTAACATGTTATTAGAGTTCTCGAGTTCGAATCCTGACAACTACTTCTTCATATAATGTCTTATAGTTTATGGATTGTTCATTGCTGTTTTAATTTTTTTTTAATTTATACTTTTTTTTACATTTGGATCCATTTATAAGCTCATTAATTATTAATCAAATTTATACTTGAATTCACGTACAAATTTATTAATTATTTATTTGATTTACATAAAAAATATATTAAAATATTTATATTTTTTATTAATTTAAATTTTTAAGATAATTAATCACATAATTTATCAAATCCCGATAATCATAGGTTGTCTAAAAAAAATAGACATGAAAAAAATACGATTTTCAACCTAAAATCGCAAGATTTGTTAGACTAAAATTTAGAATAGGCAGAACTACCTCAGTTGCAGAGTTTCTTGGTCAACCAAAGACCAACTGTAAGACCGAGTTATGATGATAAAAGTCAAAAACCAAAAGGACTTAACTGTAAAATGAAATAAAAAAAAAGAATTATATTTTCATTGGACCTTCCTTTGAGAAGCTTCTGTTTATAGTCAATTACAAGTCTTTTAGAACGTAATAATAATACAATGACATTAAAAAAAAAATTAATTGAATTAAATAAAAACAAACAGACCTAAAGAATTTTTTTTTTAAAATTGTTTTTAATAAAAAATTATCTGATTTATCGTTAATAAAATTTTTCGATTTTATAAGCAAAGTAAATTGCATGATACATATTTTAAAAGTATATTTAAAAATTAAAAAAATAAGACTTGTTATAAATTTTTAATCGTACTTATAAAATTAAAAAAAATTCATCATAATATATTAAATACGAACTCTTTTCTATTCAAGATTGTCCCAATAATTATCTACTTTTAAATATCTTAAGTACTATTAAATAATTTTAAAAATAAACACTCGTATAAATTACTAAATTATAAATTTTAGTAAATCTAATTTTTAACATGTGATATTATGTGATTTACTGTTAGTGTATAGATCTATAAATTGATAGTACATCAAATATATATCTTAAAAAAAAAACTTAAAATTAACAATCAAATAATATTAAGATTCACAATTCATTTTCAATTTAGAACCGAAATTAATAAAAACCATTTATTTATTTCTCTTTAATAAGACAACAAACAAGAAGGGCAACTTGATTTGGAGTGGCAATTTTAAGTCTACCCTTTTGAAGACTTCTAATTCCTCTTTATCCAAAAAGTCATTTTGAGAAACTACTCTATTCTTTCCCTTAAATTGACAATTATATCCCTATCCAACCTTCCTAGAAAGTAGAAACCATGAAGAAGGAAGCAATTCCAAAACCCTGAACCGCCACATTACCTGTATCTTAGTTGTCTTTCCAGGGTCCTCACTTTCTTGGAAAATCTCAACTAATCTCCATTAACCCTTTTCTATATATTCCATTCCAAGCTCCCCCAAACACTCCATTCAACAAATAAGCAATTTTCTCCAAGATTTTCAAGATCCTGTTTTCTTTGTTCTTTGTTTCTCTTTATTACATCAGCCATGGCAAAACCTTCAGCTTCAGCTTCAGCAAACACATCATCAGGTTTTGAGGATTTCTTGCCTGTGATGGCTAACAAGCTTGGAGGGGATGGTTTGATTGGGGAACTTTGCAATGGGTTTAACTTGTTGATGGATAGTGAAAAAGGGGTGATTACTTTTGATAGTCTGAAGAAGAATTCAGCCATGTTGGGTTTACAAGATTTGACAGATGATGATTTAAGGTCTATGATGAAAGAAGGTGATTTTGATGGTGATGGGGCACTTAATCAGATGGAGTTTTGTGTGTTGATGTTTAGGTTAAGCCCTGAGTTGATGGAAGCATCTCAGTTTTTGTTGGAAGAAGCTTTTGAACAAGAATTCAAGGATTTTCATTGATCCTTTTAGCCCTTTTTTTTTTTTTTTTTTTCTTGTCTCATCCAAACTTCTTGTTGTAATGAAATTGTAGAATTGGAGAAAAAAAGTTGATCAAATATTTGCATTTGCATTGGTTCTCACTTTTTTTTCTTTTCATTTATGCATTTTTTGAAGTTTGCGGAGATGCACTGATACAGCCATATATAGACCTATCCGGCCCGGCCCCAATTTTTTTTTCTTCCCTGTCCAAGTCCATAAGGATCTGGACCGATTCGTATAAATTTATTTCACTATTTAAATATATTAAAATATTAATAAATTATTTTTTAAATATTTATATATATTTTATAATTAAATTTAAATTAAAAAATAATATTTTAATATTTAAACAGTGATTCAAGTTAGACCGGCTTGAATCATTAAAAAATATGTTCAGACACGATCCAATACAGACCAAACCCATCAAGCCGGACGAACTATCTGACCTATGAACATATCTAAACCATAATCAAGCTATTAGTTGATTAATTAAAGTGGCAAAATATGTTTGAATTAATACTTAAATAGTTTGTCTTTTTTTTATTTTATTTTTAGAAAGGTGTATTTGTAGTGTAATTTCTTAGCAGCTGGAAGTTAAAATTGGATTTGATGATAACTTGGAATCTTTCTAAAATATAATTTTATACACATGTTTTATATGTTTTCTCTCTATTGGCATCCTTTACAAGGCCCAACTTCACCTTGTAGTTGTGGATCAAAACTCCCTTTATAATGGACTTGATGGTCAATTGGCTGTGGTTCAGTCATTGTTGGATGGATGGTCTTAAGAAAGATGGGGTCTAAGTTTGAGTCCTTCAACATTGATTGACAGCTTTTCTTTTAAAAGAAAAAAAAATCATTGATTGACAGCTGGTAGACTGGAATTTCAAGAACCAGCACAAATTCCTGGAATTTTTTTGTTTAGAAATGCACTTTCCTAGTAACATCAAAGCAATTGATTCTAAGATGGCAGAATCCTGGTTCTAGTGGAACCCATGTTCTTGAATATGTCTAGGTTTACTTGGTCACTTTTCCAGGATTTCGAGGTTGTAGCCTCTGATTGGGGGGGACATTTTGGCTAAGCTCGGAAACATGATCATTTGAAATGCTAAATGATGTTCAACCTATGACATTGCCATCTCATTTCTCAACTCTAGTAATCAGAGATTTAAATACCGTCCGTGACGTGACGTTCATGAGTTATTATTTAGTGGGTTCAGCTTTTTTTCATCATTGATATTCACCACAATTAGGACCGATAAAGCGTCTGCAATTACAATTTAAATCTCTGCTAGTAATCTGATATGAGTTATTGAGTGGAAAATAAAATCAATCAAGGAACTAACAATCGGGTTACCTCACAGGAAAATGCAGATTGAAGTGTATGATCCTGGAAACCCATCAAACACAGGGTTCTTTATTTCCTGTTTATATTTTATACAATGAACGAGATCATAAGAACCTATTTCAATCTGTAGATAGTCAAATCTTTATTATCAGAAAGAATTAAAAGAATTGATATCTGGGATTACCAATGTCTTCTTAAATTATAAATTGTAATTAATGTAGTAAGTCTATTGCAGAATTTTTGAAAGGGCATCTGTCAAATATCAATGTTACTTACCTTGAGTTTCCACTTGGTTTTTTTAAAGCAACAGGTTGCTTAGTAGCTTATTGATGAATACTCTTGGAGTTGAATATTTCAATAAAATTTTAAAAGTATAGTCGATAGTGATAAATTCAATATTGATCCACTGATAAGAACAAATTTAACTTGAATTCTTAAATAGGGAAGAGTTTCTTGCCCCTGTGAGAGAAAGTTGTGATGACAATTATGAAGAATAGGACAAGTGACCTATTCGAGAGTGAATGTTGAATACAGATATATGTCGGATACGGATATATTTATTTATTTATTTTTTTAAGTTTTTCATATATTTGAAGGATCATACTTTTATACTCATGTCCGAATGTGAATATATTAACTTTCATTACTTCAAAGATGGCCTGAACAGTATTTTTGGGATCATCACCCTGGAAGGATAAGCATAAAGTAATTTTTTTTTCTTTTCAAGAAAATAGAACTGAATAAGTGAATATAATTGCAAATGCTATAACTTGATGTTGATGCTGACCATTTCCAGGATGAACATTTAATTTTTCACCAATAATGAAAGCAAAGGAAAAGAGCAGGCAAAAGAAAAGGTGAGCAGTAGCTTTCAATTTCTCATCCTGGAATCCAATTCCAGGACTTGTTCAAGCCTCCCATTCTTTAGATATCATTCCTGTTATAAACATACAAAAAACATATAGATAGTCCAAAAATTGGCTAGGTAACAGGAAAGTGTACAGGTAAATATCAATTTATAATTAAGCAAAGGGAGACAGCTGGTCAAATTTTTATAACTTTGTAAACAAGCCAACAAGGCAAAAAAAATTGAAACATTAAGGAAGGGGTGATGACAAGTTATGTCACTCATATTCGATCTGGGTGAGTGTGAGATAAGAGTATGTGTTCGACATATGTATAATCAAATTTTTTTATAAAGTTTTTTCATATATTTGTAAGATCATACTTCGTACTTATATTCGAATATGTGTCGAATATAAGTGTTGGACACGAATATTTTAAGAAAAATAAAAAATTCGAGTGACATAGATGACAAGGTGAGGGATCCTTGAAGCAAAAGCCAATTTTCCATTCTTTGGTCGGCCTTATCTTTTCTGGGAAAAATTATGATGGGTGATGATTTGTGATATGGAGGTTCCTTTTAGTTCAAGGGAGAAAAAAACCCATGTTTTCTTTTCAGTTTTTGGAAAGTTTGTTCTTGTTTTTGGAGGACTCCATAAAAGGCCTTAGGAGAAAATTTGACAAAGACCATCATAAAAAGTTATGGACAAAAATAAAATTTCTCCTTTAAAAGGTCTGGAAGAATCAACATCTCCATCTCCCTTTTCATTGAGTTGTGTTGTTAAATCCTAATGAGATTATGGTGATAAAACATTGACTTTACTCCTATATTTACTTTTCTATTGTCAACAAAATGCTGCCTTATGATCCATATATAGTTCAATATACTATTTGTTTCAAAGTTCCACCCTAATGGTGTTAACTTAAAATTTATAACTTAAAATTTATCTATGCTATATTTGGAATTTGAAAATTTGGATTTTGATTTCATTTGCTATATAAATTGTGAGAATGAAATGCATACATTGTGTGTAAATTAGTTAAGATCAAATATGATTATATATTTGAAAGGTATAAAAACATAAATTTTAAATTCACGAATATCTATAGGTATTTCAAATTCACCACTAAATAGACATATAACAAATTCATGGATTTGAAAAATAATCATCAATGTTACATGTACATGTGTTTTATTACATAATTTACACTATTTTTGAAATCCAAATCCATCTTTTGAAATTCAAGTTCTCAAACGCAACCATAGAGAGTTTTTCAAATGTCACAATTTTTTCAAGATTTGAAAAATATTTTGTGTTTGAAAAATAGAAGACATTTTTCAAAAAATAAATTAGTTTTTGGTTTACCAAATTATTTTTTGTGAAACAAATATATATAAAAAATATAAATCATTTTTCGTGAAAGAAAGAGAACCTTAACATAAAAATATAGCTTGGTATAAAAGGATTGGATCATTGGACCATGCAAATATATTTGTACCATCAAATAGATGGCAAGAAATATCAAAATGATATTGATTTCCTATCAAGGACAAAAGCTAAACATTAGTGAAAAAAATACATTTTTAATCAAATAAAACTTTTGCAATGTTCTTTGAACTAGACCTGCTCACGGGTCGGGCAGCCCGCCCGGCCCGGCAGGTCCGGCCCGTATTGGGCCGGGCTTGGGCAAGATAATTTATGTTCCGAGCCAGCCCGGCCCGGCTCGGAACAGTAATTTTTATTATAATAATATTATTTTATTTAATTTTAATTATAAAAAAATAAAAAAAATAAAAAATTATTTTTTATTTCAATAAACAGTGTTTCGGGCCTAAACGGGCGGACCTGGGCAAAAAAAAAAATGGGCCGCAGCCCGGCCCATGAGTACCTCTACTTTGAACCCTGCAATTAAGCTTTGTTCATACCAATTGCTGCCAAGCAAATTGCATTAAATACCAAAGCAAATTGCTCAAAAAAGCTTTTCATATTTATAGTTTCTAATTCAATCTATCAAATAAAAGATGGCTACCAAAACTTTTCTCATGCAGCCTAAGTGATTAAGACATTGTTTGCACTAAACAATTAAAAAAAGTCAAGGATTAAATATATTACTATTATGCTAAATTTGATTATTTTGTTTCTTATTATTAGATTTTTTTTTTCCGATAAATCTTGAGTCATATAAAAATTATCATGCACTTAAAATACAATAAATATACACTTTTTTAAATTGTATTATCGAAAATTTTAAATCTCTTTCGATCAACTTTAAGGATATTTTTTTCATATTGATCTAATGTATTTTAGATTTTTAATTCGAAGTGATTCCATAAACATCCACCCTTATTAATAACAAAATAAGCTCCTTTGATATTATCGATTGGGAAGAACAAATTTATTGATAGATCAAAGGTTTTGATCCATGTTAATGGGTTTTAAGATTATAGGAGGAAAGTTCGAAAGAAAATTGGTTTGAGAGCGAGGAGGATCTGTCAAGTGTAGTAAACAGTTAAAAGAGTGTTGGAGTTTTAATTCCGAACTTTATTCCAATATTTAAATTTGTGAATATTCAAAGAGGAGAAAAGAAGAAAGCTCTGAAAAATAAAAAGTGATAGAGGTTGAAAAATATGATTTAAGATTTAGTATCGTATGTCACATTTTTTACACATAAAATAAGATTCGATGCAGTTTGATAATAATTAATATTGTCTTCTTCTAATCAACAAATTTACTTAACGGTTCGGCCTGATTTTGAGCTTTTGACCTAGATAAATTTGGGGCATAAACATAAAAAATAAAAATAAAAAATTTGTCCAAAGAAGTTTTTAATTTTGTGTTGGGAAAGTGGGGCACATTTGTGAATTGAAAACCCTAATTAAATTGGATCAGCATGTAGCATCTGAGACGTCATTCCCTTTTTGTCACGCAGTCATTGGTTTGATTTTGCAAAGTCAAAATGGCAATCCATGGCAGCCACCCACCAATTTACACTTCTTTTCAATTTCATCCAATTTTATTGGACCCCAAATTCCAGTAATCCTCTTAAAATACCCCCCAAAAAAATCCAAATCTTTATCCAACGGCCCTGATTTTACTTTTCCCCCTTTTGCCATCCACCATTTTCACCATTTGATGCAATTAGAAAACTATCTATTTGTCCCCCATTATACTTAATTAACACAAATATAAAATTTCTTTTAGTTATAAAATTGACTAAAATCTCTTCAAATAAAAAGGGTGATGAACATTTTTAAAAAGTAAATACTAATATCTAATACCAAATCATGAGATTCAATATTATATATTCATATACAATTTATTATTCAAAAAATTATTGGAATTTAAATAATTTTTTATTGTTTATATTTTTTCATTTTGGGGAAAAAACTTATTTTATGCTCAATAATTAAATATCTCACAAGGTAATTTTTTCTTTTCTTTTTTTTTTCCAAAGGAGGTTGTATTTAATTATATATAAAATATTCTTTTAAATAATTTAATATTTATATTTAAAAAATTCATAAATCACAAAAAAAAAAAAAATCACATATCAACAATCATCATTATAAAAACATATTCAAACTCATCTATAATAAATTCATAACAAAAAAAAAAAAAATTGGATAAAACTAAAACTATCAAATCAAAGCTTATAAAAAAATAAAAGAAATTAAATTGACCTACAAATTTTTAAAAAAAGAAATTAAAAGAAAAGTTAAAACTTAAATCTTCTAGATAAGTAGTAGACTAATAGTACGTAATATTTAGTTTTATGTGTAACGACCACATGATGATGATGAGCATGACAACAACATCTCATCATTAATTTAATATTAATATTATTTTTAATCCCATAAAATAAACCACCAACTAATTTTTATAATTTTAAATATGAAAATAAAATAAATAAATATGATATGTTTAAACATAATTAATACGATATTTTTAATATATATTTATATGTTAAAATTTTAACGTATTTAATAATTTATGTTATATTTATACAAATAATAAAAAAATATAAAATGCTATAACTTGATGTTGATGCTGAACATTTCCAGGATGAACATTTAATTTTTCACCAATAATGAATGCAAAGGAAAAGAGCAGGCAAAAGAAAAGGTGAGCAGTAGCTTTCAATTTCTCATCCTGGAATCCAATTCCAGGACTTGTTCAAGCCTCCCATTCTTTAGATATCATTCCTGTTATAAACATACAAAAAACATATAGATAGTCCAAAAAAAGTGGCTAGGTAACAGGAAAGTGTAAATGTAAATATCAATTTATAATTAATCAACGGGAGACAGCTGGTCAAATTTTTATAACTTTGTAAACAAGCCAACAAGGCAAAAAAAAATTGAAACATTAAGGAAAGGGTGATGACAAGTTATGTCACTCATATTCGATTCGGGTGAGTGTGAGATAAGGGTATGTGTCCGATATAGGTATAATCAATTTTTTTTTAAGTTTTTTCATATATTTGTACGATCATACCTCATATTTATATCCGAATATAAGTGTTGGACACGAATACTTTAAAGAAAATAAAAAATTCGAGTGACATAGATGACAAGGTGAGAGATCCTTGAAGCAAAAGCCAATTTTCCATTCTTTGGTCGACCTTATCTTTTCTGGGAAAAATTATGAAGGATGATGATTTCTGATATGGAGGTTCCTTTTAGTTCAAGGGGAAAAAAAACCCATGTTTTCTTTTCAGTTTTTGGAAAATTTGTTCTTGTTTTGGAGGACCCCCTAAAGGCCTAAGGAGAAAATTTGACAAAGACCATCATAAAAAGTTATGGCAAAAATCAAATTTCTCCTTTAAAAGGTATGGAAGAATCAACATCTCCATCTCCCTTTTCATTGAGTTGTGTTATTAAATCCTAATGAGATTATGGTGATAAAACATTGACTTTACTCCTATATTTACTGTTCTATTGTCAACAAAATGCTACCATATGATAAATATATAGTTCAATATACTATTTGTTTCAAAGTTTCACACTATTTAAGGAGGGCTAATGATGTTAACTTAAAATTTATCTATGCTATGTTTGAAAACATGATGCACCCAAAAGAGTGTATATTATTTAATCTTGTATTTTAAAAAAATCAATTGAAGAGTATAGTGATTAGTAAGGGTCGAGTCCATAGGGATTGGGTTTTAATTTATAAATTATTGGTTTATAATTAAATTCAAGAAAAACAAAGGAAAAAGGGGGGTTTTAAAATAAAATAAATAAGAAAATAAAAGCAAGTAAGTAAATAAAGAAAGGTAATCAAATATGAAAAAGTATGATAAATGTTTCATTCTCCACCACTAGATAATGTTAAGAATCAATTTCAGACCTATCAATATCAATGATCTATCAAAGTTAACAACCGTAGATAACAACCTCCCGTATTACCCCAATCCTTCCTTAGGTCGTCGTTAAGCAGGACAAACGCCACTACTTAATCCCTAACTATCAAACAACCTAAGATAAACATCTATAGATTCAAAACGATAGCAGTATTAAGATGAGAAAGATAGATTGATCTAAGCAATAAACACACAAACATGTATTTATTCAACTTATGTTATGTTCCACTTCATAATTCCTGAAAACCCAACATAATCATGAATTACAAATTGCTACTATTGAATAAAAAATCAAGACAAGTTACATATCAAGTTTCTTAAACTAGCATTAGATAATTATCAAGATATATCTAGTATGCACCCTAAACAAATTAAGATAAAAATCATAAACAAATCTTGTAGAAGAACATAAATAACTTTGATAGAAAACTAATAAATGATAGAATCTGAAAATTAATTACATAACATGTTTAGGGCTTTGAAATCACCCTTAACCAAAGAAAAGTTTAGCCTTGCATAGGCATTATTAACATAAACTAAAGAAGAACTAAGAATAAAACTAGAAGAAAATCAGAATACAAGAGTAGAAGAAGTGTGTAGATCAACTCCCCTTGTGTCTTTATTTATAGGCAGCCTCTAGGTTTTGAGTATTTAATAAGCATTTAATGTTGAGTGGCAGCCAAGGTTTCTTCAAAATAAGGAAAAGTTGGTGACTTACAGCCAAAGGATATTTAAACAAGGAAATATGCTTTACTTGCAGCCAAAGCATGTAGAAATAAGGAAAGTCATAGTTGATTTAAATCTCCTACTTTGACAAAGATTAACTTTAAGGAAAGATTCTTGCAATTAATGCAATTAATGCAAGTTCACAACGACTACTTTGACAAGGAAAATCATAACTGATTTAAATCTCCTACTTTGACAAGGATTAATTTTAAGGAAAGATTCTTGAAATTAATGCAAGTTCACAGCCACTAACCCTTCTTTGACAAGGATAAACATAAATGTCAGCCAGGGTATTAAGAAAAAAAAGGTGATTTGCAGTAAGGTTTTTTTCTGTCGTTAGTGTTGTTTAGGGATATCTTCCAATGCAAATTTGAATGACCATTTCTTATCCGATTTAGGCCCATGACCTATTTTTAGAAAGTTATTCAAGTCAGCTTCAAAAGTCAAGAAGGAAGTTTCTTCGAATAAAGACTCTAACATCATGTTTTCTTAGCAACAAGATCCAGAGGTCAAATCTGTCTTTTTGCTTTGCACCAAGAATTTGATATTTTTGACTCCTAAATCTTTTTCCATTTTGTGATTGTGATTTTATAAGCTCTTAAACATCCTAATTGACATGTTTTGACTTCATCTCCTCCAAAATACCTATAAAGCATAAAAACCTAGTAAAATATCAAGGAACTTAAAAATCAAAACACAAAGTATAAGGAAATGATATATGAAAATGTATGAATTTAAGCACTTATCAAAATATGAATTTGAAAATTCGGATTTCATTTGTTATATAAATTATAATAATGTAATGCATATATTATGTATAAATTAGTTAAGATTCAATATGATTATATATTTGAAAGGTATAAAAACATGTATTTCAAATTCATAAATAGCTATAGGTATTTCATATTCACCACTAAATAGGCATTCAACAAATCCATGAATTTGAAAAATAATCATCAATGTTACATTTACATGTGTTTTATTACACAATTTATACTATTTTTAAAATCCAAATTCATCTTTTAAAATCCAAGTTTTCAAACGCAACCCTAAAGAGTTTCTCAAATGTTTAAACTTTTTTCAAGATTAGGAAAATATTTTGTGTTTGCAAAATGTTTCAAAAAATAGGTTAATTTTTTGTGAATCGAAAAAAACAAAATTTATTTTTCAAAGATATTTTTTACGAAATAAACGGACCTTAACACAAAAATATAGCTTGGTTTTAAGAGATTGGATCATTGGACCATGCAAATATTTTTGTACTATCAAATGGATGGCAAAAAGTTGGGTTTTGTTTACTAAAAGTGCATGAAAAAATTTTCATGGCGTCATTATTACGTTTTATGATTGAAATCAATCATCAAAGTGCATTGTAAAAGGGTGACTTGGCTTCTCAATGGTGTTAAAACAATGATGTTGATTTCCTATCAAAGACAAAAGCTAAACATTAGTGAAAAATACAATTTTAATCAAATAAAACTTTTGCAATGTTCTTTGAACCCTGCAATTAAGCTTTGTTCATACCAATTGCTGCCAAGCAAATTGCATTAACATGCCAAAGCAAATTGCTCAAAAAAGATTTTCATATTTATAGTTTCTAATTAAATCTATCAATAAAAGGTGGCTATCAAAACTTTTCTCAAGCAGTCTAAATGACTAAGACATTGTTTGCACTAAACAATTACAAGAAATCAAAAATTAAATAATATTACTATTATGCTAAATTTGTTTATTTTGTTTATTATTATTAGACTTTTTTTTTTCGATAAATAAAATCTTGAGTCATATAAAAATTATCATGCACTTAAGAGACAACAAATATACACTTTTTTAAGTGTATTATCGAAAATATTTAATCTCTTTCTATAAATAAGGATATTTTTTCACATTGATCTAATGTATTTTGAATTTTTTAATTCGAAGTGATTCCATAAACATCCAATCCTGATTAGTAACAAAAATGAGCTCCTTGGATGTTATCGATTGGGAAGAACAAATTTATTGATAGATCAAAGGTTTTGATCCATGTTAAGGGTTTTTCAAATTATAGGAGGAAAGTTTAAGGATCTCTCAAGAGTAGTAAACAATTAAAAGGATATCGGAATCTGGATTCCGAGATATATTTTAATATTTAAGTATGTGAATATTCAAGGAGGAAAAAAAAAAAACTCTGGAAAGTAAAAGATGATAGAAGTTGAAAAATACCTTAGCTCCCACTTTTTATACATTAAATGAGATTATGTGCAACTTGATAACAATTAGGATTGTCTTTCTCTAATCAATGAGACCACCTAATTAACGGCTGATTTTGAACTTTTGACCCATATGGGTCATAACTAGACCTGTTTATGAGCTGAGACAGATTATGACTTATATTTTTTTTTTTGTCTAAGCTCATTTCAGGCAGAGTTTGGATTGATCCGTAAATTCGTTTTACTATTTATAAATTAAAAAATATTAAAAAAATATTTTTATATTAAAATAATGATTTGGGTCACTAAACCAATTGATCCGAATTCATAAAATTATTACCCAAACCTGAACCGATTCAAGTCGAACCTGTCAGATCAAATGAGTTAAGCGACCATCGAGTCGAACCCGTAAGTCCCTTGATCCCTCTTTCTGTTACTCAGGGCTTTTCTGATAGAAACTAAATGTTAACGTTTTGAGTTGAGTAACCTTAATGGACAGGGAGAGAACCAATTTAATATATCTCTATCTTTAATTTGGAACGTCCATCAAGTATCTAAAAGAACAGTTAAAATTTGTTTAACATTAAAAAATAAATATTAATTTATAATTTAATAAATTAAATAACTATTATCATGTAAATATCGAATCATTAACTTATATTAATATAGGACAATTATCTTACAAAACATCCCAAAAAAAAGTTTTTCCAAAGGAATTTTTAATTTTGTGTTGGGAAAGTGGGACACATTTGTGATTTGAAACCCCTATTTTATTTGGATCAGCATGTAGCATGTAAGACGTCATCCCGTTTCTGTCACGCAGTGGTTTGGCAAAGTCAAAATGGCATTCCATGGCAGCCACCCACCAATTAACACTTCTTTTCAATTTCATCCATTTTATTGGACCCAAAATTCCATTAATCCTCTTAAAATATCCCCAAAAATAAAATAATAATCCAAATCTTAATCCAACAGCCCTGATTTTACTTTCCACCCTTTTGCCATCCACCATTTTCATCATTTGACATCTAGAATTTGTCCATATGCAATGAGAAAACTATCTATTTGACTCGAGCTTTATAATATTAAATATGATACGATTATATAATACGAAAAAAATAATTAAAATATAATATGATATAAAAAAATGGACCCGATCGAAATAAACGAATATGTTAAAATTTATATAACACAAATTATTAACACGTCAAAACTTATATAAATATATAATACTTTAAACACGATTATGATACGAAAAAATACATAAATTGTCAAGTCTTTTGTCCCCATTTAGTTAACACAAATATAATTTTTTTTAATTATAAATTGACTAAAATTTCTTCAAATAGAAATGGTGATGAACATTTTAAAAAAGTAAATACTAATATCTAATACCAAATCATAAAATTCAATATTATATATTCATATACAATTTATTATTCAAAAAATTATTGGAATTTAAATAATTTTTTATTGTTTATATTTTTTCTTTTTGGGAAAAAACTTATTTATACTCAAATAATTAAATATCTCTCAAGGTAGTATTCGTAAGAATATCACAAGATAATTTTTTTTCTTTTTTTTTTTCAAAAGAGGTTGTATTTAATTATATATAAAATATTCTTTTAAATAACTATATATAAAATATTATTTTAAATAATATAATATTTATATTTAAAAAATTCATAAATTCACAAAAAAAATCACAGATCAACAATCTTGATTATAAAAACATATTCAAAACTCATTTATAATAAATTCATAACAAAAAAAATATTGGATAAAACTAAAACTATCAAATCAAAGCTTATAAAATAAAAGAAATTAAATTGACCAACAAATTTTTTTTTTAAAATAAATTAAAAATTAAATCTTCTAGATAAGTAGTAGTACGTAATATTTAGTTTATGTGTAACGACCACATGATGATGAATTGATCATGAGCATGACAAAAACATCTCATCATTAATTTAATGTTAATATTATTTTTTAATTTATTAAATAAATTATCAATTAAGTTTTATAATTTTAAATACGAAAATACGATATATTTAATAAATATAAAAATAATAAAATACATGTAAACATAATTAACATAATATATTTAATATATGTATTTAAAATTTTAACATATTTAATATGTTATATTATATTTATATAAATAATGTAAAAAAATATAAAATAAAATACTCATACATAAATTATCAAATTTACCATCAACTCATCTATAATAACAAAAACTAAAAGTTATCCCCAAACTTAAGGAGAATACTTAATTTGAATTCTAAAGGCCTCTTTTAGCTGCCAGCTCAGCTTAGTATTAAATTACAATGTGAGGGTTAATTATGGTATTAGAGATTTTAAAGTTAAATTTTAATGTAGTCTGTTTTATGAGATAGAGGAGAGATAAGCGAGAAAAAAGGAATGGAAGAAGAAAAAAAAAAAAAAAAAAAGAAAAACAAAATAGAGAAAGAATTTTATGTTCGTGTTTAAAATATTATAAATTTATATAATTTTTATACGTTAATAATTCGTTTTATATAGATTTTGACACTTTCGCATATTCGTGTTATGTTCATGTTATTTTTTCACCTGTTTAAAATATTATAAATTTATATAATTTTTACATGTTAATAATTCATTTTATGTAGATTTTGACACGTTCAGAAATTCGTTCGTGTTCATAATATTTTTCGTGTTCGTGTTATTTTTTTTGTGTGTTCAAAGTATTATAAATTTATATAGATTTTTACATATTAATAATTTATTTTATGTATATTTTGACATGTTCGTGTATTTGTGTTGTGTTCATGTTATTTTCGCGTCATGACATATTTTAATTTTTTTTTCATGTGTTCGTGTCGTGTTTCAATTCATCTAAATATTTTGCATAGTTTGTCATGGTGATCCAATTTAGAGAAAATTTTGTGTGTTCGTGTCGTGTCTCAATTCATCCCATATTTTGCATAATTTGTTATAATGATTCAATTTAGAGAAAGATTGTATGTCTGTAACATGTTCATGTTATTTTATCATGTGTTTAAATATTATAAATTTATATAAAATTTTACACGTTAATAATTTATTTTATGTAGATTTTGACACGTTCGTGTATTTGTGTTGTGTTCATATTTTTTTGTCGTGTTTTTATTATTTTTTATGTTGTGTTCGAATCTATAATCATGTTGTGTCAGAAATTGTCATGCCTAATTGACACTATTCAAATAACTCACAAATTTGTGTCACGCGTCATCATGTTTGTGTTATTTTTTTTTAATTATAATTGTATTCAAAGTATTATATATTTATATAAATTTAGACATGTTAATAATTCGTTTTATGTAGATTTTGATACGTTCGTGTATTTGTGTCATGTTTCTATTATTTTTGTGTCATTTCGTGTTTTAATTATTTTTTTTATGTTATGATTCGTATCGTATAATTATGTTGTCTCTGAAATTGTCGAATGTAATTGACCATATTCAAATAACTCTCAATTTTATACCAGATGTCGTATAAGAATAAAAATTATTATTTTTTAAAATTATCATCTTTACTACTCTTGTTTAACTTTCAAAATTATTATAAAATATTAATTCAAATCCGATAACATTTCGCAACCAAACTCGATCATTATCTAATTTAAAAAATTTAAACCCTCGAAAACTACACCATTTTTATCAATCACAAAATTAGCAACTAAATTAATTGTTTTTTAGAAATTAAATAAAAAAATGCTTTAAATTAATCCCACCGTGCAACTATAAATACAGCTTTTTGGCTCCTCCATTTTCCCTCATTCGTCAACTTTATTTTTTTAGATAAAGAAAAAGCAAAAAAATAAAAATAAAAAAGAATTTTTTGGGAGTGATTTTCAGAGGAATTCACCAATGGCAACCAAAGTGTATATTGTGTATGTATTATTATCTCTTTCATTCTTCTTTTTTTTTTTTTTGGTCTGAAAAGCTGTTAATTTTTATCTTTGAGTGATTTTTTACTTTTGTCGAGTTTAATTTGTGATTATCTTTTCTTTGATTTAATTTTTGAAATATCAGTTTATTTGCTTTGATTTGGCTCCGCAGAACTGATTTTTTTTTTCTGTAACTTTTAGCTTATAATTTAACAGAAAGTTTGAAACTTCAATTAGTTTTACAATAATTGGAGTAAAAATTAGTTTCCCTTCTATAATTGCAATTTCAGGAATTGAAAATTTTTGTTTTTTAATTGTATGAGTAATAAAAATTAATTTCCAGTTGAATACCGGCAAAATGCAGTATCAATATCAGTTTAGTTTCTTTTTTCTTTTTCCGGTCGTTGATTTTGTAGTCAGTTAGTTAAGAAATATCGGATGCGGTAGTTTCAGATTCTTTTTTTCATCTAATTTTAGTTGATAATGTGATCAATTTAGCTATTTTTTTAGGGATGATCAATGGGATCAATTCTTAGATTAAACTGTAGTTTTCAATTTGATTCTGTTTTTCTAGAATGGAGATTAACCTGTCAAGAACAGATTTTTAGTCAGAAAACCACAATTTTTTTTTTTTTTAACAAGATTCAGTCTTTTTGCGTATCTTATTAAACCAAGATTTAGTTATTTGTTATTTGTTGAAAATCTTACACGTTGAGTATAGTTTCGGGTTGTTAAGAAGGGCTATGTTTTTTGTTCTGGTTGGAGATTTAGCTTTTGAAATTCTTATGCTATCTGGGTTTTTGTTTTTTTGTTTTTCCTTTTAAAATGTGTGTTAGTACTTAGTACCTGTATTAAAGATGAAATTGTGTTTGTATTAACAAGGGATTTGTGTCTGACTGTCTGAGACTAAGACAGATAACCCTTGTAAGGAACTTGTATTGGTTGAACAATAATTTGGAGGTAGGTTGTCGAGTTTAAGAAGGAAAAAAAAGGGGGGGGGGGGGGGGCTTGTTATTATTCACCGACATGTTTACGAGTTTTAGATGAATCAAGCATGTACCTCACAACTATTCTCGATATGTATGCTTGAGTCAATATCTGTCATCTCCTTGTTTGTATGTCACTTGATTGCTCCATTGTGATTTCTGCAAGAGTTAAGTAAACAACAAGGTTAAACAGGGGCTCTAGTGGAGCCGGCAACTTATTTTCTTTGGGCCAGAGCAAGATCTTAGAAATAAAACATATCTGAGTGGTAATAATGGGTTTAAGGACGTATGATTACCTGATTGTTTTGAATTTAGATAATTTTCCATGTTTAGTGAAATACTATGTATGGGACTTACATTTGGTAGTCTTATAAGTTTAAGTTTACTATAATTACTATAGATTGTATGCACTTATAACTGTGTGCTTATCCATTTTTTGGAGCTTGAAAGCAATGACATCTGTGTGTTTCCTGTGCAATTGACTTAAGATATTTTATGGCATCCTTCCTATGCAACATCTGGCATCTAATTTTTCTTTGTAATAAGGGATTATATAAGGCATAACATGTTCTTTATTTTAATGATTAATTCTAACCTGTGCGATTATCATTATACACTAAGGCCTAGTTTAGCATTGCTGTTGGAAAAAGTTTGGGTTGGAAAAAGCTTGAGTTGAAAAAAGTGTGTTTATAAAGTGTAGTGAAAAAGTGTGGTTTAAAATTTTTTAAGTGTTTAGTATTGCTGTGAAAAAGTGTTGTAGGAAATTGAAATGTCAAAAAAAGATATGTTTAAAATAATAAAAGTGTAGAGATGTGAGGATAATAAAGTCATTTTATCCAAAAGCCAGCTTTTAAAGCCCAAAAGCTATATTTTTGGCTTTTTGGTTTGGCTTTTCAAACCATGGTTTCAACAGCAGAAGCCAAATTTTTTTATCTGTTTAGCATTGCGTTTGCGGTGAAAAGCAGCTTTTGACCTCAAAAGCTGTGCCAGAAATAATGTTAAACGAGGCCTAAATCTGCTAGCTTGATACTAGTTGGGTCATATTTTTATTTTGGCTATCAACTCCTAGTTTTTGTCAACATTCGCATCTAAAGAGCGTTGTAGTGTTACAGATGAATAGTGACTTTGAGGTGAGCTGGGTGAATGATTGTGGGTGGTCGGGATTATCTGTTATAGTAGAGTCGTAATGAGAGCTAATATTCTGATCTTAGGAAAATTTTGTGTGCCATTACTGAGCAAGTTGCCCAGGTAAGAGCATGAAGAGGTAGGCGTGTAGAGTACAAAGCTATTAGGACAGTGATTTAAATTGCATTACATAGTCAGACCTATTGGCTATTGCAGCAGATATTATCGGTTAGCTTGATGTTTATTTCTGCTTTTGCTGGGGTCTGACAAATTCATCTTTATCTCTGACTGGGTGGGGACCTATTATTGTTGTGCAGCGTTGGCAAAGGCACTTATTAACATGCATCCTTAATTTTCTGCTTATTTGGCCCCTTATATAGGTCCCTTTTCCTGACTTTTAGCTTTGCCACAAATTTATTGAGGCTTTGATTTTCAAGCTCCCCTCCACTCCTTGAGTCATAGATCTGCCCGTGATTGATGGTCTAGTGCTATGTTACTTGGACTCGGGTGTGAGTGTCAAACACGAGTATGTGTCTGACACGGGTATGTTTAATTTTTTCTAAGATTTCCATGTATTTGGAGGGTCCTTGGAGGATCATATCCCCATACCCATGTCCGGAAATGCGTTGGACATGGATGTCGGACACGGGTACTTAAAGAAAAATGAAGAATCGGAGCAACATAGGTCTAGTGTATCCCCATTTGTCCTCAAAATAGTGCTCAAAGTTGTGGTTTTTTCTGTGAGCTTAAGTTATACTTAATTCTTTTGCTAAGATAATTAACTCTTTTGGTCAAATCTTCTCACTGCTGTTACAGATACTATTCCATGTATGGACATGTGGAAAAACTTGCAGAGGAGATAAAGAAAGGGGCCGCATCTGTTGAAGGTGTTGACGCCAAACTATGGCAGGTACGAATCTGCACCGTGCTGCTGTTGTTGAATAGCCTGGTTTCTTTGTAGTAGTCTAGACCAACTAAAAGCAACATGCAATTTATTTATGGATAAGAAAAAGGTTAAACAAATTTTAAACTGCTCAATCTATCGGTTTTTTTCCAGGAGTTTAAAGGTTGGTAAATTAACTAGATGTCTGGTCAGAAGTCATTATCCATGCTTGGTCTCAACTGTTTCGTACTCGGTTGCAATGTATATATTTTGCCAAGCTTCCTTTTTCTAATGCTTCCATTATCCTCCACTGAGCTATTTTTCAGTTAGTTAGTGAGTTTTAAAATTTTAAGACATTTTGACATCTTCATTTGAGAACCCTTGACCCTTTTCCTTATAAGAAATCTTTGTCAGCTATCTTTTATTCTATATTACTCGGACTCGCGTTTGAGTGTCAGATACGGGTATGTGTCCGACACGGGTATGTTCAATTTTTCCTAAGTTTTTTCATGTATTTGGAGGGTCATATTACTCATATCCGCATACCATGTCCAAATATGCGTCGGACACGGGTACTTCAAGAAAAATGAAGAATCGGAGCAACAATACTTATACTTATTGTCCATTGGTTTGGCATTGCATATTCGAACTTCTTCTGGGGTTTTTTGGTCCACTTTTCTTTATCGATGAAATCATTGCAAATATACTTAATTTTTGTGTTGCCTTTCTTGGCGGGACAGTATGCCATCCTTGCCATTCATCTGTTTAGCAAGTTTTGCAAAGTCCTGCGGTTGCAAAATTATATAGATAAGCAATCATGTTTAGTTTAACTAGTTGTTCTTGGGTCATTAGAAGGGAAGGGCTTTCCAAGTTTATTTATTAAACAGCATTTGTATCTATATTACTCGGACTTAGATGTGAGTATCGGATACGGGTATGTATCCGACAGGGTATGTTCTATTTCTTAAAAAGTTTTTCCATGTATTTTGAAGGTCATTGGAGGGTCATATCCCCATACTCATGTTCGAATATGTGTCGGATACAAATACTTCAGAAAAAAATGAAGAGTCGGAGCAACATAGATTTGTATATTTGATAGGGGATATATATATATGTGGTACAGGTCCCTGAGACTCTATCAGAAGAGATTCTTGGAAAGATGAGTGCACCACCGAAAAGTGATGTACCGGTTATTACACCCCATGATCTTGCTGAGGCTGACGGGTTTATTTTCGGCTTCCCAACAAGATTTGGAATGATGTCTGCTCAATTCAAAGCATTTCTGGATGCAACTGGAGGTCTATGGAGAACTCAGCAACTTGCAGGAAAACCTGCTGGAATTTTCTATAGCACTGGATCTCAAGGCGGCGGACAAGAGACCACAGCGTAAGTTCCTGTATCGCAATCTTATAATTCAATGAATGAAGAACCAGACCAGTGGTTGAACCGGTGGAATTTCCGTCACCACTTCAACCGGTTTGACCAGCCGGTCCAACTTCCCCAAAATATAAAATTTCTAGAATTTAAAAATAAAAAAAAAAAACCGAAAAATAAGGGAAAAACCACAAATTGGATGCCATAAAGGCATAATAACTAAACTAATTAACTAACTATAAGTATAAATTGAAAAGTGAAATTGAGTTTTAGTTTTGAGTCTATAAACTATGAGTATAAAACGGATGCATGCTAATGAATTCGGTAAACGGGTAAAGTTTAGTAAACTAAGGACTTAAGACTTGAGAGTAACTAATGAAATTTAACAATTCAAGGCATAAAAATAACAAGCTGACCTCTTAAGATTGAAGTTCAAGACTTCAATCTTCAAATAAAAAAGGCAGCAGCTGAAAGAGAGGATGAGAGTGGGAAGGAGAGGAAGTAGTGAGAAATTGAAGCAAACATTTGAAGTCTGAAGAGGAAGCCCGAAGCAAACCAGGCGGGCCGGGCAGCAGCAGCAGCAGAAGGCAGTGGCAGAACTCATAAGCAGGGAAGAATGCTAGTAAAGAGAGGAGAAAAAAAAAGGAAAAAGATGCCCTAAACTAAAGGGATAAAAGCCTAAAAACATCAATTTAAAATTAAACTCGGGCTGGCTGATTTTACAATGGGTTTCTAAAAATATCATCAATTTCCGGTTTTCCGGTTTAACACCAGTTCAAACAGTTTCTGCTTCCCGGTTGGCCGGTTCTTTAATTTCTCGGTATGTACATATCGTTGAATTGGAAGACCTGCTGGTTTTCGATTCAACTGATTGAACCGGCTAGTTCAGTCCGGTTTTTTCAACAATGCTTTTGACACTCAAAACTTAAAACGCAATGATGAAAACCTAAATTGTATCTGAATCTTTCGGAATTAATCACAGGTTGACTGCAATCACTCAGCTTGTTCACCATGGGATGATATTTGTTCCCATTGGATACACCTTTGGAGCTGGCATGTTTGAGATGGAGCAAGTGAAAGGTGGAAGTCCCTACGGTGCCGGAACCTATGCCGGGGATGGATCAAGAATGCCATCTGAACTTGAGTTGGAACAAGCTTTCCACCAAGGTAAGTACATTGCCGGCATCACAAAGAAACTCAAGTCAGCTCCCTGATTTCAATTTACTACAAAAATCACAGTTTGTCCTTTTTCATTTTTCCCCCCTCTCCCCTCTCTAGAATTTCAATTTCCAATAATCTACAAGTTTGCAAAACAATAATTCTTCCTGTATTGGGTATATGCTTGTATGTGTGTTATACCTTACATTGGTTTTTGTTAATGGTAAAGTTTGCTCATTTATCTGTACTATTACTTGTTCGGCTCGACAGGTCTTAAATGTAATTCAGATCTGTGTTGCTCCAACTCTTTTTTTTTTTTTCTTCTTGAAGTATCCGTGTTCGACACTCGTTTCCGACGCATATTTAGATATGGATATAGGGATATGATCTTTCAAGGATCTTCCAAATACAAATCAAACACGCCCGTATCGGACACATATCCGTGTCCGATACTTACACCCAAGTCTGAGTAACATAGATTCAGATCTTTGCTCTGTTCAATCCTTTAGCAATTTTATGGAATTAATAGATGAAATTGATTCAAGGAAGTGGGACAGGAAGGTTCAAACAATCTTGGAGGCTCAAGAAAATATCAAATGTCTAAACTGTCGGTAACTGAGGCTTGTTTCAGACCTTCAGTTTGAACTGCAATGTTATTCCCCATTTTCCAGGCTGATAATAGTGGGATGCCCTTTTGGGGACCCTTTTCTAAATGGCAGGGGAGCTTTTATAAGAGCAAAATGGTAGAGGAGTACACCAAATTGCATGCATTAAACCTAAATATCGACCTAACATTTTCTTTCTGATTGAGAAAGATGAAACTTGATGTCTGATAGGAAACTACTATTAAGTAAATCTGTCCATGAGTAGGGTCGGATCAGATTCAGATAACAAAAAAATTCTACTTGTTTAAAATTAAGCTTGGTCCATCGGGCTTAAAAAACTCGTTTTATTTTTTAAAATATTTTATATTAATATTTATATATTTATATAATTAAATTTAAATAAAAACTACTTTTGTTTATTAAATAGTAATTCAAGTTGGATCAGACTGGATCGAATTTAAAATATCTTATCACAAGTCTAACTCAATTTGGATCGGATCGAATGGATAATCCGCTTTTGAATAGGTCTACTATTTAGGTATGAAGATACAAATTATACTTTAGCCGGTAACATCTATCTACATTAGCAAGCATTTATTATTATCATTATTATGACTATACAATGGTTGAGTCAGGTAATGAGAGTATTTTTTTCCTAAAATTTTCATTCTCATTGAAATTGAAGTATCTAATTGTTAATCTGCTTAACGGGAATTAAGAAAGTATATAATCTACCTAACGAAATGAAAGGTGGCCAAATCCTCAGTATAATTATCAACCCTAAAAATTAAAATGGTGGCCAAATCCTTAAAAAACAACAGATCTAGAAAAGATTTAGGTTTCCACTTTAGGGTAATGATGGACTAACAAGACGTGCTTAATTAGTGTAATGTTGTTTTGCTTAATTTCTCATGCTTTATTAGTAAAATACCCGTAAATAATGTTTAGCTAAAAGTGATGAAGCATTATTATTGGAATTATGGAATATATCCGAATTATGGAATATATCCAAGTTATTGATTCTTGACAAATGCCTCGTTGCAATTTTTTTTTTTTGGAATTCACTTCCATCGGATAGGATTTTTTTGGCTATATCCAAGCAATATTCCATAATGGACACCTCTATCGGGCTTGGATAATTTGGATATATTTTAAATAGTAAAACGGATTTTTTTTTGGGTTAGCTTCGAATAATAAAAAAATAATTTTTCAAATCTAGTTTAACCTTGATTGAAAACTCGTTTTACTGTTTGAAATATATTAAAATATTATTTTTATATTAATATTAATATTTTTTAATTAAATTTAAATAAAAAATACTTTATTAATTAAATTGCAATCCAAATCGGATTACAAAAATCTGATCTCAAACGGATAACTCGGCTTGTAGACAACCTATTCATCGAGATAAAAAGGGTAAAAAAGAAAGTAAAATAGTTTAGAAATTTTATAACAAAAAACATTCCAAGCTTTAATGATATTTCTAGATTCCAAATTTGCTTATTCTCATTTTCCCTATATTCTCATTTGAACCAATTAGGATAACATTTTTCTATTAGGAAATGCCTAATGATCATTATGTTTCAGCATTGGATGACATATAAAAAAAAGGTACATGTAAGGGAACTTTCAAGACAAGTTTTTTCCAAACAATTAAATCATATTAGAGGAAACAAAATATCTTTCAAATATGATCCAAATGATGGCCTTAAAATAGAAGATTTTAGCTTTAAGTGGCATAGTCATGAAAAAAAAAAACTAATGATATTGTTGTAGGGATCTATAGGATTAACATGTCATATGCCCTAAGACTAATTTTTGGACAACTCAAATCCAGGATGCATGCATGCTTGAAATTGAATTTAAAGGGTGGGGCTTCTATTTATTGTATCTCCTCTTTGTCATCAAGTTCAAGTGGAGAACTCGAGCCTAGACTTAATTCAATTAATTTATGCAGTTATATCTTTGAGAAATGACATCCAACATAGATGAATTTAAATCTCAGCACCTACAATTTTTTTTCTTATCTTTAGACTACGCCTCTTTTGTAAAAATAAATAAATCAAATTCAAGTGGATATTTAGTTATGGAAACTCTTGAATACATATATTAATACAGATACTTGAATGAATATATACCAATTAAATCATATATACGGATAACTCGATTGTTGAACAAATCTAAATATGTTTACAAAGCTATTTTTTAGGCAATGGGTGCAAAAGTTTCAAGCAACCTAGAGTAGGAGTAAAGAAATATATACCAATTCATCAATTGGATTTTGAGATTAAAGATTTTTTACTTTCTCAGTGTATTTTATTCTTTACTTTGAAGGAAAGAAAGAGAAAAAAAAAAATTTATTAGATAGTAGAATCTCATAAAGTTCTTCATGATTAGTTTGTTATATAATGTCAAGCTTAATTTTCTTTTCTTTTTTTCTTTTTTTTCCCTTGATAAATGTTAATTCATGAGGCAACCCAAAACTTTTTTTCTATAGAAATCAAAATACACCCAATTCATAGGCAAATAATTACCAAATTCTTAAAATTTTTACAATGGTGTTAACTAATTTAGTTAGTTGGTATGGATTAAATCTTTACTACAATTTCCAAATAAACTCAATAAAATTAAATATTACTGAAGGAGATGTATGAAATTGAAGGCCACAAATATTATTAATTGCTAGAATATATGATCACTCATTGTGTGAGTGTTGTAAAAAAAATATATGTTTTAAAAGGAAAGATAAAGTTATGTTAAAGAAAATGTGATAGTCTTTTTAGGAAGTATGCAAATTTTTTTAAAATGTGTTTTTATTTTTAAAAAATTGAATAACATATATGCCATTAATTTCATTATATTATTACTAAAAATGATTTATACAATTCTTAAAAACACTCTTTTAAAAACACATAATAAAAATTAAATGGACCGAATGAGCTGCAGATGAATATAAGTTTGCAGTGTCAAAGACATTATATAGGATATTATGTTTTTTTTTTTTCTTGTATAAAAGAGGCCAAAATTTAGAGAAATAAGGAATAGGGAATTTGCGAGTTTTAGTCATCGAAATCCATTTCCTAAAAAAGGTGGTTGAATCATTTGGTTAAGTCATAGGTTCAGATATTATGGTTATTAATTGTTAATATTTACCAAAGAAAAATGATAAAAATTAAATAGTATTTTAAAAATTTAAGATCATATGATGAGATTTTTTAAGTTGTAAAATTTATATGTTTTTAAAAAATGTATATAGCATTTTTCTTATTATATTTATTATTTATTGTTTATTCTCTCTCGTGATACAAATTTAATTAAATATTTTATATATAATATAAATTCAGGAGTTTTTAAAAGGTCTCCATTGAAGGGATTAAAAAATTCAAAAATAAGGAAAGCTTTTTTGGCTTTTTCTTTTCCTTCCAATAGAAGCTCCTCAAAGTGACCACTCAATTGGAAAGCACAAAAGCATGACTCATAGCATCTGTACATACATTCCTCCAATTCTAAACATATTTTTATTTTTTATATAGGATTATATATATAAATTTTATTAATGAATGTTTTAAGATATTTTAAAAATTATCATATATAATAATATTTTTTATCTATTACATTAGAAATGATGAATAATATTATCAATTACTAAATTTAATATAACATTATGAATATAAATAATATATTAATTAATTTTAAAAAATATTTTAAAAATACTTATTAATAAAAATTTGATGTTTTTACTGTATTATATATTATAAAATTCAAAAAAAAAAAAAAGCATGAAAGGAGGAGTTGGAGTGGGCCACCTTTAGACTTCCACTAACATATTCCAAACAAATAACAAAATCAAAAGTGAGATTTCCAATCAAATGTCATATCCCCACATTTACATCTTTCTCAATTAAAGAATTCAATTATTCTTTTCAATTTTTTTTTTCTGTAAATTAAATGTAGTAGTGACAGCGCTATTTAAAATGTTTGCAACAAAAAAACAAAACAAACGCTTCTTTTTTATCATCTCTCTTTTTTGTTGTTCTACTAATCTGATCAGCTACTACTTTGAACAAATTTTTTTTTTCTTTCTAAATTAATCTTGAAACCTTTTTCCTAAAATCAGAAATTTTTGTTTAATTCTCAATATTCCTAACCCAATACCCTAATCATTTATTCTTCAATTATTACAAACAAATTAATATGTTTCCCAATGGTCCTTTACATTGACCAAATCCTAGCATTTTTTGCCTGTTCTTGGCCCTAGCTAATGCCTTCTTAGTCGGAGATTTAAATAGCAATCATAACACGATATTACAATCGTTATTTTACGATTTCAATCCTCTGTTATGGTTTTCTTTCTATTTTTATTCCTTTAAATTTGATCCTTATCATCCCCCACCCGAATAGAAATCCTTTGCTCCCATTTTCCTACTCACTCTCGTAACGAGCAGTAGATCTTCTTTTTAGGTGTAGCTTTCTTCCTCGTTTGTTTTCAATTGTTTAACGGGGGCTACGAAATACAAATATGACCGATCGGTATTTTACTGGTGATCAAATAGGTGAATTTCACGACACCATCTCCTTTATTTGCATTGTCATTGTATCCGTGTTTTTTTTGTTGTTGTTGTTTTTCAAGCGAAATCGGTTTTTTTATTAGATAAAGAATCGGGTCAAACATTAAAAACGAATAGGTACGAAGAAAAAAAAAACGAACGTGCGGCTCGTTACGAGAGTGGAGACACGGATTAGAGCAGAGGATTTGGATTCTCCCCACCAACTTGTCTAACTAGGGTTTTTTTTTTCTGATAAGAATATACACTAGTTGTAGAGAATATGTTCCAATATTTCCATCTATGCTCTTTTTCTACCTGAATGTTCCTCCATATGTTGGTGTCCAGAAATCAACAGTCGGCTCATGTGTCACCGGAAACGTGCCGGAGACCGGAACCAGGCATAGCCCTCGGCTTCTTAGATCCTGTTTAGGTGCTTCAGAGTCCTTGCACTTCTCAGAATTCTACATTAATATGCAAAAATTCTTCATCAAATTATGCACTATAATATATATATATATATATATATATATATAAAGAGGAATCAACTTATATTGGTATTTTACTAGTTAGTTTTACACACTTTCATAATTTCGTATACGATTGATATTTTAATAAATTGGCAGCTGTATTTAGCAATATAATCGCACTAGTCGCGCACGTGACGTAAAGTTTTGAATTTGATCCGATATCTATATCATGTCGATCGAGAATATTGTCTTCTAATATATATATTTAATTGTTGAAATTTATTAATATCGAACAAATAGTTAGACATTTTTAATTTACTCGATATTTGATATATATATATTTTTTGATAATTTGGGGTACGGGAAATCGAAACATGCTCTTTTGAGCAGAGGAACATGCACCAACTATTGAGCCAAAGGCTCAGATGCAAAATTAATTAAATTAGTTTTACACTAATGAAAGTGGATCTCTCCTCACACACACACACACATATATATATATATATATATATATATTGCACGCCCACAATATGGGTGAAAATTAAAAAAAATAATGAATTAAAAAAAACATTTTAAAATAAATAATTTAATAATATAAAATGTAGGTTTTTTTTTTTTAAATAAGAAAATTATTTGATGATGTCTTGTGGGTTTTTTAAATAAAAAAGTTATCTGATGAGATTATGTGAGATAATTTTTTTAAGAAAATAAACTACATAAACATTTTTGATTTTATTTTATATCATCTATTCAATTTGATTTTTTTGTATTTTTACCATCTGAGTTGGTGTCTCTTGATTCAGTGATGCCAACTCAGCCATTCTCTTTATAATAATATATATATATATATATAAAGAAAAAGAAAAAGAGAATATTGTATAGCATTAGTACCTGTTGCTGTTGTATGGCAGCTCCAATTTTCATGTATGGGGTACTTAAAACCTGATTGTATATAATAAAAGAAAACCTGATGAGAATACTGTAAATATTTTATGTTTTGATTATGTATAATAAAATTACTAGGTGTATTCAAGGAACATAAACTGACTTGTTGATGGAGGAATTTAATGTATTCAATGGCTTCAGAGAGCACTGAGGCTGTATCAGTCTACATATATTAATAAAAGAACAATCATAAACTTTCATGAAATTAGAATCAAAATTATCTCTATTTAATTAAGAAAGTACAACAAAAAAAGATGAAAAGATTATCGGAAAACTCACTTTTCCGAAAGGTGAAACCAATTGTTGAAGTGCAGTAATTCTGTCCCCTACCTTCTCTTTTCTCACCTATGATCAAAAATATAGAAATTCTCATCTATTTCTATTGAATTGGAAACAAACAAAATAAATAAATAAAAAAGGAAATGAAATGAAATGAAAAGGGAAAGGGAAAGGGAAAGTTTCAAAGAAATCAAATCCCTGTTTTCAAAAGTTCTATCAAACTGATTGTACCTTAAAAGCTGGCAAAGTTGATGGGGTTTCATTTTTAGGCCTTTTAGATGTAGCTTCGTTTCCACTTTTCTTTACCACAGTGCTTGAGTCCCGAACTTTAGATATATTCTTCTGACATATAAAAAAAAAAAAAATTATTACAAAATATTTCAAACCCTAATATAGAAAAATGGGTAGTAAAAAGATTCTTCAACAAAGGGTATTTTTAGTTTTTTACCTTTGTTTTTTCATCGAAATTTCCTGTTGCAAATTGGGTTTGCAATATTGATGGGAAAAAGGAGCCAGGCCTAACATGATCAGACATGGAAGCTGCTTCAGATGGATTCCAAAAAGGAGCATTGTTTGAGAAATGTAACTGATGACCATGGAGATTTTGTTGTTGTTTTTGTTGTTGTTTTGGAGGTGAATTTCTTAAGAATTGAGGGACTTTAGACCAAGAATTAGGCAAAAATTGATCATTAATGTTCATTCCATAACTTGCAGAAGCTGCCCCATATTGATAATTGATATTTGAACGATTCTCATAAGAAGATTGTTGTTGTTGTTGTTGTTCTTGATTTTCTGACCCCAATAAACCTTGTAAAATTGTTGGATTCCCATATAAAGAGGCTGTTGAATCCATCTGGAAATTACTAGAAGGTAAACCCTGGCAATTAGTTACAGTACTATCAGTAGAACTTCCATGGGGATCACTAAACTGTGATGATTGATCAAGACAAAATCCTGATCTGCTGATTTGCTTAAACTCATTGTTTCTCCATTGAAGTACTTGAGATGATCCAATCCCACATGTTTGATCTTGATGATAATTTGGATTTGAATTATTCAAGTTATGATCTTGAAGCATGGACCTGAAACTACTCTCACTCTTATCCTCACGGCTGTCAAAATTATACAAAATATATCAAAGAATTAATATTCTCAAAATAAAGGAATTAAAGAAGAAGAATTAAAACAAAAGGAATCAGTACTTACAGTAAAGCTTGGTTCCAATTATCCATAGCTTGAGAAGAAAGTCCTAACCCCATCAGATGTAAATCACCATGATTAGGTCCAATTTGAAGCTTTGGGTTATCCTGAAAAACAACTGAACTACCTGAAACTGATGAGACAGAATCCATAGAAGACCTTGCTGCTGCTGCTGTTGTCTTCATATCAGCCATTTCAGTTGCCCAACCAAAGCTTCCCAAGCTATTATTTAGCCCAGAAGATGAAGATGAAGAAGAAGAAGAACCATCTGGCCTGGATGAATCCCACCAGCTTGTTCCTGTATTAAACTCTTCTGCCATGGCTAAAAAACTCAGCTGTTGCCTTATAATTGCTATTGTGAACTTGTTTGAAAGTATTTGATTGAGATTTTCTTTGGGTATGGGGAGCTTTTGATGGTTGCATAAAATGATAGAAAACGTTTTGTTGCATCTCATATATATATAATTTTTAATTGGTGACATTTAATAAATTTAAGATTTAAATTTTTATCAAACTGTAATTTTTTTGTAAAAAAATAAAATAAAAAATCAGCTTAATTATAAGTACTATTGAGAAAGTAAACGGAATGTGGTTGACATTTCATGGGTGATAAGACACGAGGATAGGCCATTTTGAAATTGAAATTTTCTTTTTTGGATTTATATTTTATATTTAGATGCCTTTTTAACTTTCTGTTAAAGTTGAAATGATTTTTTAAAAAAATATTTATGATACTCGTCTTTTTCTTTTTAATTTTGTTTTGAATATTTCATTATAATTACTTTATAATCTTTTGATTGAGGAATATATTTTTGTAACTATTGAGGCTGACTATCAGCCAATCACACACACCAAGAATTTGATTTTAAACTAAGAGTTCGTTTTTTTTTTAATTTCACAAACTATTATATATTTCATTTTTTTAAAATTAAAATTTTTATTTTTTTAAATATATTTTAAAGAGATATGTGTTACTTTTCGCTTGTTGAGTTTAAAAACTCCATTAATAGTGGATGAGATAATTTCTCTTAAATAAATGATATATTTTTTTAAATATTACTATTATCTTATAATTAACTTAATAAAAAGTTTTCATAAAAAACTTATGGTAAAATTTAAAATTAATTTTATTAATGTTGGTAGATAAATAATCATAATTTTTTATACATACACTTTTCCTCTATATTGCTTTTGCCTAAGGATGCCTATAAGTTTCAAGTTTTTATGTTTTTGCAATGAATATATATATATATATATATATTACTTGTACTCAAAAAATGAGAAAAAGAAAACCTTCCACTTTGGATTGATTTTTTAGAATAATTCAAACTTTTCAAAACAAAAAAAGAAAAGAAAATGGTTTTCCTATCTTTCTTTATTTTCACTTTACATCTAAAAAATTTGATTTTTCGTACAACTAGCTAATTAATGTTTGTGGATTAAGTCCTTGATATTTATTGTAGTCTCACCAAAACTTAGCATCAATTTGTTTTCAGCAAACATTCAAGCTAATAATCATAGTACCAAAAATACTAATTAGAAGTTAAATTCAAATTTCCGAAACCAAATAAAAACTAATATATTGGCTAGATTACAACAACATATATTCTGTCTAAAGTAAAGCTGCCCATGAGTTGGATCAAGTTTTAAACAAGCAAATTTTTATATTAATATTATTAATTTAATTTAAATAAAAAATTATTTTAATTTTTAAATGATAATCCGGATTGATCGGGTTGGTCCAGATTAAAAAAATCCTATCTTAAACTCGATCTAATTTAAATCGGTATATCAGATCAGATGAGTAGTTTGACTGTTTGACGGGTAGATTTTTTATATTTTTTTATGATCAATTGTAACTTTTTGTTTTTTGAATTATTTAGTGTTTTCTTATACATATTACACACTTACAAAAGAAGAGTAATTAATCTTACAAGCTCCATTAATTATCATTTTAAGGTTGAAATTGTTTCTTTGTTGATTTTTATTTTTATTCAAATAAACAGATATATAGTATACAAAAAATATATTAGAAAAAAAAAAGAGAGAGAGAGAGAGAGAGAGAGAGAGAGAGAGAGAGAGAAATAGTTAAACAAGAAAAACTTTTTTATCTAAAATTAACCATAGAAAATTATAGAATTTTTTTTAGAGATAAAAGACTTGGACTAGTTTTTTTTTACATAGGAGATGAGAGATTTGAATCTAATTTTTTGAGTAAAAAAAGCATGTACTAATCATTAAATTAAATGTTTCGATTCTTTTAAATGTTTGGACTCACCAAACATTCGATTGCAAAATGATAGATTATGAGAGTATATTAGACCTGTTCAAAAATTGAATTATTTATCTAGTTCGATCCGGATTGTAATTTAATTAATATAAAAAAAAATTATTTAAATTTAACTTTAAAAATATAAATAATTTTTTAATATTTAATATATTTTAAATAATAAAATAAATCTTTCGAGCATGACAAACCAAGTTGAACTTTAGACGAATAAATTTTTATTATTTGAGCCTGACCCGACCTGGCCTACTCATGGACAGTTGTAGAGTATATATATATATATATATATATATATATATATATATATTTGGAGGAAAATAAAAGTAGAGAAATGGGAAATTGAGAAATTGGAGTTGAGACTTGAGAGGCGGCAGAAGAAAAGAAGAGGAAAGACAAAGCGAAGACTGCTACGTCATCTTTCCTTCATATGACCTTTTTGAAATTCCAAAAGTCAACGAGTGGGGTCCACGCGGCGTGCGCGCGTGCAAGGACACTTGGACCCCACACTCTCTTTCTCAGAGTCAGAGCCTCGAAAATGACCATTTTAATTCTTCCCTTCTCCTTCCTAATCATTTGCCCCTTTACCCTTGTCTTGTTTACATTGCACGTACCTCTCAATCAATTTTTCCTTTTTCTTTTTAAATTTATTCAACAATTCAACAACAAATATTAGAAAAATTATTTATTCCGAGATTTTGAAAATTTTAAATTTTATAAAACGAGATTAATATAATTATATATATATTTTTTAAATATTAAAAAATAATTTTAAAAATAAATGAAACATAAAAAAAATTATTTCACTTATAAAATATAAACACTTCTTTATTCGTATATAAAAAATGAACTCAAAATATTATTAATTTGTCCTTTTCATAAATATTGTCTTATTACATACTTTTAATTGTTAAAAAATAATAAATCATCTGAAAATTTTAAAAAAATTCTAATTTTTTTATTATTTTTAATTATAATCACTTTCTTCACTTTTTTAAAATAGAGTAATTTTATATTAAAAAAATTTATAATAAATGAAAGTTAAAATTAAACTTAAATTCTCTTAAATTTTGTGCAAAATATAATTTTGCAATAGATTCTAACCATTTAATAGTTATATAATTTTGGTGATTGACTTATGTAAAGGGTTGAAAACCAGCATGAGCAAATTGAGTGGTTTAGTTTAGATTCTTGGCCTTGGGGCTTTCATTTAACCACTTGAAATTTCTTTGAACATGAATGACTCTAACCCTCTATTGATTTTTTATAGTTCCATTAAACAAAAAAAAAAAAAAAAAGAGAGAAGAAAACATTGATGCATAATAATTAATCATTGTGGATCAAAATTAATTGAACAAAAATCTATATATATGAATTAGAATAAGGTTTCGAATTTGAATGTAAACCAAATATTTTTTTGATTTTTTTTTGGGGTATAATAATACGATAAAATTTATTTAAGATTTTGCTTGAGTTTAATCTTCTCTATGAACAAATTTAAGGATTTTACTCTCAAAGTATTTTCTACAAATCTTGGTTGACAAAAAAAATTAACTCTTTTTTTTTTTTTTACCAATTGAACTAATCTCGGTACGTATATAATTTTAAGTTATTTTTTTTTTAAATTTTTAATTCATAAAATTAAAAATAAAATTTTTAAAAATATTGGCGTGACATTGCTGACATGTAAAAATTGTTTCTTGTCGTGTTTTTTATTAGTAAAAAATTGATATGTCATCAAATCGTTAAGTCCTGGATTAAAATAAGTGACGGAAGGAAAGTTTGGATATCTAATCGTGAATTTTTTTCTTTAAGTATCAAATCATGAAAAAAAGTATAGTTCAGAGGCCAATTTGTATATTAATCCTTTTTTATATATAAATTTGCTTTGGTTGTCATAAAATACTATAATACCGCAGTTACATCCCACTCATGATTCATATTTCCTACAAAAACCAACTAAGAATTCCACTTTGATCAACTTGACTGCTCCAATCCATATAATAGCCAAAAGACCATTTGCCAACTTTAAAAAGTTGTTGGCTCCCCCAACAAGACAAGAGATTATGGATAAAAATGTTTAACAATTAGAAATAATTCAACCAAATTATTAATTATTTATACATAAAAAAACAAGAAGCAAGTTCCCTAGTTTCTTATTTTAGTAACATCTATTAATTTATATTTAGTTAATTGTGTTAAAAGAAAAGGAGTTTTTTCCTTCACTAGCTTGAGAAAATTGTGCAAAAGTTTCCTATATATAATATATATACATAGAAGACTTTCACTGATTAAGGAATATTCTATTATTATTATTATTATTATTATTATTATTATTATTATTCAAGTTACTTTGCATTCTCATTAGAAGATAATTTTTAATATAAAATCAGAAGTCTACACATTATTTAAACAACCAAATGTTTATATATAAATTCCCACCTTTGCAATTTGTCGAAATTCTAATCATCCTTAACAACTCCCTAAAGCTATAATCTCATCATTTAGGTTAAAACACTTTCAATTTAGGGTTTTATTTAGGGCACAACAATTTCAGTTTATATTGATATGAACTTAAATAAGATACATCAAATAATAAACATGAAGAAAAAAAAAAACTTTAAATGGGGATGGTAGCGGGTCGGATATCTGTTTTTTTTTTGTAATATCTGAATCGGAATCCGCAAAACTGTTTTAAAATCCGAATCAATTTATTATCCGCATTAAATCCGCATATTACTATCCAAATCCGAATTCGAATTAAATAACATTATCCGTCGGATATCCGAATCCGCTAAATATCCGAATTCGATAAGTCCAAAAAAAATTAAATAAAAATATAAAATCAAACAAAAATTAATTTTAAATTCAAATAAACAGATAATGGATTCGGATATCCGAATCCAAATCCGCAGAAGTAAGCGGATTCGGATATCCGAATCCATTATCCGTATAAGTAATGCGGATTTGGATAATAGAAATCTAAGGTTTCATATCTGCATTCGTTCCGAATCTGCTGCGGATAGTAATTATAATATCCGAATTCGTATTTTATCCAAATTTGTAAAAAACAAATCAAATAATTATAAATATCCGAATCTGCACTATCTATTATCATTCCTAATTTTAAAGAAATGTAAGATTTAAGAGAGTTGTGCCTTAAACGACCATCTCTGTTTTCACTGACTTTTCATTAGAACTCTCATGGGGTTTGAAAATTGTACTTTCCACTATGAATTTTTTTTTAAATATTAAGATCAATACAAAGATGATGAGTAAATAAACAAATTAGCTAGTAGTGGACTTGTGTCTCCTCACCTAATTAGCCATCCCACCTTGTGGGGTTGACATGGATCTTGACTTTTGACCCTCTTTGATGATAACTAGTTAGATTAGATAATACGATTATACGATATAAATACGGTAAGAAAAAAAATTAAAATATGATAAAAAAAAAACGGACACGGCACGAATACACAAACATATCAAAATCTATATAACATAAATTATTAACAAGTCAAAATTTATATAAATATAAAACACTTTAAACATGATTATAATACAAGAAAATATATAAATATGATACAAATACACGAATTACTAGTTAAATACTCATCATAGTTATTTATTTTTCTTTTTTTAATTTAGTGGATTGAATTTTGTTTTAGTCATTTAGATTAGCCTCCACTTATCACAAAACTTGTTTTATAATCCTACAATATTTGAAGACTTCTGTTGAATGCTGTTTCATATTGCTTGTGGTCTTTATACTTTTTCCTTTTAAAAAAAAAGTTTCCTTTCCCTCTCCTAGGTCGGTTTCTACTAGATTTAATAATTTTTATACGATACAACACAATTATATGACACCAATACCATATGAAAAATAACATGAATACGATACGAATATATGAATGTGTCAAATTCTATATAATACGAAGTATTAACGTGTCAAAATTTATATAAATATATAATACCTTAAATACAATTATGATATAAAAAAAAAACACGGATACTATTCGAATACACAAATCATCGAACCTAATTTTTACTAAAATTCCTCTTTATCCTTGATTTCTTTAAAGTTATAATTTCTCTCTATATATATTTTATTTTATTTAAAAAAAAAATCGAATCGTACTTTTTGAATAGGATCATAAACTAATATCACTAAATCAAATTTTCGAATTCTATGTTTTATTAGTTCATGACATGTTATGCCATTGAATTTAAATGAGAATTATATTATTAGTTATGGGGTCAAACCATTTTTTTGGAGGTTCTTTCACATGCAATTGAAACGAACAAATATTCAATTGTTGAGTTTAACATTTTTTCTCATTGTCTCTTCTAAACACTAAACTATTGTCCTTTGAAAGACAATGAATCAGGCAAGAGATATCAAGATCTGGCAATTCGTGTATCCGTGTTGTGTTCGTATATTTTATCGTATCATAATCGTATTTAAGATATTTTATATTTATATAAACTTTGATATGTTAATAATTCGTATTATATAGATTTTGAGACATTCGCGTATTCATATCGTGTTCGTATTATTTTTTCGTATTGTGTCATATTTTTAATTAATTTTTTTTCATATTGTATTTGTATTGTGTAATCGTATCGTGTCCAATATTATCAAGTCTAACATATCTTCTCAAAAACTCTCCTGAAGTACCATCATTTTGGCAGTTATTGCTGCAAAATTGATTTGGAAAAATCTGAGTTTTTTCCCGCAGTGGGATGCTTTAAAAATTTTATTCAATAATAAGTGTAGTTTTAAATTTATTTCCCAAAACAAGGTACTCTTACCCACATAATTTCCATGTCATTTTTTATATAAATAAAAGAGAAAAAATAAAGCCAACATTTCATACCAATAAAAAAATTGTCATAAATTCATAATTTAAATAGAACAAACTCCCATCTTTCAATTTTCTGCCAAAATAAACCTTCAATTCTTTTTTATGTTCTTCATATTTCATGCGACTCTTCAAATTTATATATGGTATTTTCAAAATATTCAAACTTAATTGATTTCCTTAAGATCCATCGCAATTCTTCATTGAAACTACGAAAATTTGCAGTCAAGAATCTCTAGAAAAACCTTGAAATTTTGGCATAAAAAACTGCAAGACAATGTAAAAGAAATCCAAAAAAAATTGAATATAACCCTAAAAAGAAAATAGAAAATAAACCGTCAATTCTCATTATGCTCTTCCTTTTTCAAGGGTCTCTTTAAATTTATATAAGGTATTTCCACAGAATATTCAAACTTAATTGTTTTCTTAAAGATCCATCAAAATTTTCCATTGAAACTATGAAAATTTGCAGCCAAGAGTTTTCGGAAAAACCCTTGAAAAACTTGCAAGACAGTGTGAAAGACATACGAACTTGAACAATTTTTTTTTTATTAGATCAAGAATATGGGCATAAGCTTCAAATATTTCATTTTTTTTATCACCGTCCAAAATTTTCGGTAAAAATCATCTAAGAATTCACTTCCATTTTTTTTTCACAAGGTTCCTTAACATGATTTAATCTTTTAAATACTAATAAAATACTAAGTCCACGCCTCGTAATAAATTTGTATGGTTAAAATGACAACTTCATTTGAAAAAAAAAAAATTGAGTTTCAAATTTGTAGTAGTTAATTGTATCATTTAAAAAAAAAATTTGACAGAAAAAAAGAATTTTGATAGAGATTTTGGTTTTTTTACATGAGAAAAAGATGACGAGAAGATTAGATGATGAAGGAGAGTAATTAGATATGAATGTGTAAATCAAAAATTCAAAATAAGGCAATGTAGATAATGATGTGGCAAAAATATCCTACTTAAAAAATAAAGATTAAAAATACTTTATTTTGGTAAAAAAGATTTTAAACTATCCTAGTAGAGGAAAAAACTCGAAAAATCTACAGTCCTAGAAGATTTTTGTGAGGATTAGGGCACTTTGGGTCAGTTTCTAGGCCAATAGCTCGACAGCATGACCTCATATTTGCATCAATAAAAAGAAATCTATATAGTTTTTTCTTCTTAATAAAAGAAAGGGATGCTATATATTATTGCCCTTTTTTATATATATAAATAAACCTCTGATTTTTTTTTATTTTCTTTTGAAGAGTTTTAAAAGAGTAGGAGTGTAGGACCATGGGGAGCCTAGAAAAGTGAGGGTTTTCTTTAAGGGGGTCATAATGAAAATATGAAGAGTGTATTATATGGTTTTTAAAAGGAGGGGTAAATAAATTTGTACAAGGTAGAAAAAAGTTAGAAGATGTCGGAGTTGATATTTTGAGGTACGTTTTGGGGAGCCTGGAAAATAAGGAATTTTTTTAAAGAGGTCATGATGAAAATATGAAGAGCGTGTTGATGGTTTTTAAAAGGAAGGATAAATGAATTTGTATAAGGTAGAAAAACGTTAGAGGGTGTCGGAGTTGATATTTTGAGGTGCGTTTTGGGGAGCTCGGAAAAAGTAAGGGTTTTTTTTTAAAGGGGTCATGATGAAAATATGAAGAATGTGTTGATGGTTTTTAAAAGGTAGGATAAATGAACTTGTATAAGAAAAAAAAAAAGTTATAGGACGTCAGAGTTGATATTTTGAGGTATGTTTTGATATTTAAGTTAGTAATTTCTCAAAAAAATTCACAAAAGGATCGATTTCTCTTAAAAAATTTATATTACTAATAGTAAAATGGATCAAACCAAGTTTGGAAAAAAATGCTATACCCAAGGCTCTATCCATTTTTAAAACGAGTTTCATTTTTTTCTCAAACTAGTTTTTTAGACCTAATATTTCTATCTAAATCTTCTCAAATATCGGGCGAACTTTTGGATTTGAGAGATCACCCGACCCATGAATAGGTTTAGTCACATGTCCCACTTTTTTTTTAATTAATTTTTTTATTTTCTTAATATACCCCATCTATTAACCCATTTCTAGACTCTAAAAACTCCTATGACAATGGTGGTTGAGATGATTTTTCAAATGATTTTGAATTGGTGAGACATAAAAAGGGAAAAATTAGTCTAAAAGGTACAAAATATGGTTTAGTGAAGAGTGTGAGGCAGATATAATTAATGTAACATTGGGCTATTCTTTAAAGCCCATAATATAATTGTGGGTTGGGTTTACATTTCAAAGTTTTAGCTAGCCTGTGGGCCTTATCAGAAAAGGGCTAATTTTACCCTTTGACAAGATTTTTTTGGATAAACATTAGACAATAATCCCCTAATTTTCTACTAATTAATGAAAAATTACCCCCAAATCCATTTCTTGATAACCAAGTAGTTTCTTTATTTAAACCCAACCACGATTTTAATGCCTTCAAAATTTTAAATCCAGAAATAAATTATTTCTTTAAACAAAAGAATAGGAAAAATTTTAAATGAAAATTTTCTGATTAAATAATTGAATAAGACATCCATTTTTGGGAGGTTACTTTTCTTCCATAATCATTAGTCAAATTACTTTCTTAATTTCATTTTATTTGTTTTAATATTGTTTTTAAAACATTGAAAATTGTTTTTTTATTTTTAAATATCTAAAAATCTAATTTATATTATAAAATTATTTTTTAATAAAAATATAAAATGATAAATAAAAAGGTGAAAAAAATACTTGTCTAACTAAGATAAAAGATTATTTCCTAGACAAATACTATAACTATATCTTTCTAAAAAAAAGTATATCAATATATCAATAAGGATCCAAACGACGACGTACAAGAACTTGGTTCCCATCACGTCAACCGTCAACGTCACACCTTGGTTCTATATCCTTTCGAATAAATAAAAATAATAAAAAGATTCTTTATTTTTATTTGTTTTTTATAAATAGCCTTGCTTTCTGAGTTCCTCTAAAATCGCTAATTCCCCCCAAAAAAGAACCTTATTAATTTCTCCGAACGCTTTCTTTTATTTTTTATTTTCTTCGAATCACCAAAATGGGCGGAGGAGTCATGAGAGCGGCGGCGAAGGTCGCCGGAGTCGGAATTGTTAACACCGGCCTTCGTGGCGGTGTTCAGGTGACTCCGTCGTCTGCCGATTTCTCCGTCATGCGCGTCGCCGGTTCTCGTTCGGCTTCTTCTGCGATTGCTGTTTCTGGCGGTGGGGTTTCTTCCGTTGCTGACATGACGGCGTCGGCCAATCACAAGGTGTCATGGGAGATGGTGGATGATTGGGAGTTTGCTGGCGATGTTGAAGAGGAGGTGCCCACCGCCATCTCCGGCGGAGGAGAGCCGATGGCTCGGGTGTTGTTTGGCGGTGTTCCAAGCCTGGAGGAGGCTAAAGAAGCCACTATTGATTTGAAAGATGCATTGGATAAGTAAAGATTATTGCTTTGACAAATTTTATTCTTATTAATTTTGTTTTTGGGAGAAAATTTGGTTCTTTAATGAAGTTTTTGATAGCCCTTTTGATGGTTTTTAGTAGTTTTTATGGTGTATTATAGAAACAGTTATTTATTTTTTTCATTGGATTCATTTCTTCAATATAGGATTTATTTTTATGAATTTTTAACAAAAGAATGTGAATTAAGCTGAAATTTTGTTGATTATTGCCTTTCTTGGATAAAGATGTTGAATTTCATGAAATTTTTGGTGTTTTATTATGTTATTTATATAAGTATAATGTGACTTTGTTCTATTGAAATTATGATATGATAAACATCACCAGAAGGCTGATTTTAGTAGCAAAGAAGTGAAAAGTTTGTAACCAATTATGGGTTAGTGTTAACTTATAAAGATTGATTTCAAGAATCCCAAACTAAAAAAGTTGAAAGTTGTGAACTGGATTAGATATATTTACTTTGAGGGTAGGATGGATCACTGATGTTTCTGATTGGAATATGTGAAAAACATGTTGTTTTTCTGGATTTGTTTGAGAATATTTTGCTTATTGGTTTTCTTTTTCAGGGTTTATCTGTCATCTCCAAATTCCGCCGATAGTTCTCAGATGTCTCGCCTGTCATTGCTTTCGGACACTGAGGTGACTAAAGATTGTGTTGCTTATGATGTCAAAGCCACTTCAGTACCAAAGCCTGCTATTCAGGCATTCAAATTACTCAATGAGAGTCCTGCAGTTCAGGTTGTGGTTAACTTTTTTTTTTCAGGTTTTTAAGTACTCATACAATTTTAATTATGTAGAAACCAGTAGAGGAATTTCTATCCAAAATCTTGGATTCTTGTGATTTGAGAAATGTTAGATGTGTCTTACCCTCCAGTTGGTTTTCTAGATGTTTGAATAAGAATCTTCCATACAGATTATAGAATGTTATTAGTGTTGTTATGATCACTTCCATACTTTGCAAAAGTACTTGGAGGCTTATTTGGTTGTTGATATTCGAAACCTTCGTCTTTAGATTACTTTGCTTAGTTGGTTAATGGTTTTGGATTTGCTCCCAGTCTGTTGTTGCGTCAATTGCTGCTGATCCGAGTGTATGGAATGCTGTCCTGAACAATTCGGCTTACATGGACTTCATCCGATCTCAAAAGACCGGTGAGAATTTTGCATATTGCTTTTCTGTTGCTTTCAATAATCGATGCTTCTCTTACTCGTTTAATGAATTTAAAAAAGAATGTGTTGCAGATGACGAATTTGAAGATAATGGATCCACTGAGAGTTCTGAATCTTCAGTAAAGATCGAAGAATATTTCGATGCAAGTGACAATGGAAATCCATTTTCAGATTTTCTACAGAATGTAAAGACTACTGTGGTTGAGATGGTGAATAAAGCAACTGATTTCCTCCAGAGTCTCTTTACTTTACCTTCTGCTGAAAAAGTCAAAGAAAATGGTGGATCGAACAATTTTGACAAGACGATCGGAGCTAGCATGATGGGATTGGCTGTGATGGTTATTATGGTTGTGCTTCTAAAACGAGCCTAAGAGGTAAAAAAAAAAAATGTGAATTTGTCGATCTTACAAAACAATGTCATTTTCATTTTGGATGCTTTTATGGATGATAATAGTGATGGAAATTTGTAGTGCTACTAAGTTAACCTTTATCAATGGGTGTTTAAGAGTTGGATGATGTCTTATACAAGCTTTACTTGGTATTTACCCTCGGAATGAGTTCTTCTTTCTGCTGTAATATTTGCCTGTAGATTCGACTCTTTATTTTTCTTAAAGTATTCGTATCCGACGTATATCTAGATACGGTTATGAGATATGATTTACTAAGAACCCTCCAAATATATGAAAATCTTGAACAAAATTAATTATATTCGTGTCGGATGAGATACACTCGAGTCCGAGTAGTTTCTTAGGCAACTCAACTCAGACAGTGCATGGCTGTTCCAGAGTGAGGCATGGAGAATCATTAAATACAACCTACTTGACAATAGGATGACGACGGATAATAAAAATAGGATATTCGATATTATCCAATTTGATTTTATTGGATTTGGATATGGATGATTCGGAAATTAGTTTTAATATCCGTAGTAGATTCGAAAAGCATTTGAATAGGAATATTTGGATATACGATATCCGAATCTATTTTGATTTTGATTCGATTTTGTCAGATATCTGAATTTGTTATACACTTTACTTATACAAATGGATATTGTTGGATATTTGAATTTGTTAAACACTTTACATATACGAATAACAGATTTGAATATCTAAATCTAATATCCTCTTACATACTTAGTTCTTGTTTAATTTCATAATTTTATCTTTAAAAAATTTTGATTTAATTAAATTCAGATTTTTAATAAATTCGAATATCCAACATATATTACTATCTAAATCAGATACGAATTTGGATAATAAAACGGATTCAAATATCATGTAAATTAAATAAATTCAAATTTAAATATTTCAAAAATTGTAGATATCCAATCCATTGTCTTCCTCATTGACAATGAAATCTTAAAATTTATACTGCATGTCTAACAAGGGCAAGTACAACATCTGAAAATGAAAATGGCAAATTCTTAACCAACTTGACAAAGAAATTTTTCCAGTTTTATAGTCATTTTCATATAACTTGCTTATAGCACAAGTCTAAACAGGCTAATCGGCTTCATTATCTATGTTAACAATCAATCAGTGAGTTTCTCAGTCATTCTCTTATAATCTTTACTTTCAAATTTTTTCATCCCAAAATACAAAATGAATATAATAAACTGACAATTTCTTAGAAACTTCGTGCGAAAGCAATGTTACAACATGAATTTGTAAACCTACAAAACTGAAGAGCCATGAAATTTTTTTTAATAGGGCTTCTGAAAGAGCAAAAGACCAACTTCACCAAGGTATTATTGCTCCATGTAATAGCCAGTAGCCACCCCTTGTTATTGTCTTTTGTTTGAACTATAAATAAATCTTTGGAAATTTATGGGGTTTTCCTGTTAACTATCACCATTAATATACAGGATATCCTCCTTTGCTATTTGCATCTGTCCTTTATCTCTTTTACTGTTTGCTTGTGTCCGATCCGGTTGGCCACGCTGGAAAAGAAGATTTTTCCGACAAGTTAGTAACGTCCGATTGTAAAGGAATTTGAATGCATGACGGCGAATAGTAAATAAGAGGAGAGATCAAAATCGAATATGATACGGGATTTCGGACCAACCTTCTTTAAAACAAATGCAAGGTATAAATAAGCTACCTCCCATTCATCTGGAGATAATGTGCCTGGATATCACAATGGAGAAACAAAGACAATATAGTTAATCAGTGTCTTAACTAAAAATAAATGGAAAGATGAATGATTGAAATGAGACAATGAAGTAATATGTTGCTCCGACTCTTCATTTTTCTTGAAATACCGTTTCCGACACTCGTATCCAACGCATATCTGGACATGGGTATGGGGATATGATCCTCCAAGAACCCTCCAAATACATGAAAATCTTGAAAAAAAAATTGAACATATCCGTGTCGGACATATATCCGTGTCTGACACTCACATCCGAGTCCGAGTAACATAGAAGTAATGAACTATCCGGGTAGCGATGAACTTACTCTGGTCTTGGTTACCATCGCCTAATGCACCAAGCCTCCGCATAAGCTCTACATATTCTGGTTTTTTCATGTACTCGTGCACAAATTCATGTGAATTTTTGACAAAAACTAGTTCTAGATCATACTGCAAAGACCAAATACAAGAAATTATGAGCATAACAAATTTATAGTAATAAGAATCCCAAAAGCACCAAGAATCGACTTACATTCAAGAGCAGCGAAAATCGTTGAAATGAAAAAGAATTATGATAACAATAATATTTGTAAGAAGGTTGTTTGCTATGATCAGAATTATACCTCTTCTGCTAAAGACTTGAAGACATGGAAGGGAACAATCCATTCAGGGCAGTCGACGGCATCCTGCAACAAGACATCCCAATGGGTACATAATATGCACAACTCTATGAAGTTAAAAAACATTCATAGTTAAGAACTATGTTACTCGGACTCGGGTGTGAGTGTCGGACACGGGTATGTTCAATTTTTTCTAAGATTTCCATGTATTTGGAGGGTTTTGGAGGATCGTATCTCCATACCCATGTCCGAATATGCGTCGGACACGGGTACTTCAAGAATCGGAGCAACATAGGTTAAGAACAACAGCGAAAAAGAATGGAGCAAACCTTTAACACCATTGTTTTCTCAAATTACCATAATAAAAGCAATAGAATTCCCATATTTAATACGAAAGGCCGATATATAAAATAGGAATTGTCAAAAAGAGTACCTCTAAGTGAAACTTGTACTTGATACCAAAGGGGCTAGAAGATTTAAATTTCTGAACCATGTCATAAAAGTGTGTCGGAATTAGAAAAAACTCGTAGTGAACATTGATATCTTTTCTGAAAATATAGTTGCAAGACAAAGCATTCACCTTGTGAGCAAATTCTTCATCAAATCGTATCCAGTAGACACTATTGCTAAAGGCCAATCCTTCAGCTGCATATTCACAGTGAAAATAGCATCTACAATCAAGAATGACAGTCTGCTTTCCTATTTAATTATATATTGGATACTTCTTAACTCTAAATTTCAGTTATTGCTTCACTTAAATATCAATTTTCTATAGCGGGTGTTTTCAAGACGAGAAATATAAAAGCAAGTTGCAGTACTAAACCTTCTCTAAGTTTTTTGACTATCACATTGGCATCTGGCATCGTCCCAACAAAGGTGCCTCCTGGACGAAGTAAAGCTGATATATTGGCCAGTGCCCGACGTGCACGTGCCTCTGTAGACCAGGAATAATGCATGGCAAACTGCATAATTAAGAGTGCATCGTTACAACCACAATTATGGTTTCAGTAATATATATAGAGCTAGTATGAAAAAGCATATAAATTTGTATCATGGGTAGTTCTGCTCTGCTACATATGTAGCATTTTTAAGAATATTTTCGAGACTACTAAAGAATTCCAGCTCAAACTTTTGAATAATAACCAATTTATTGACAAGGCAACAAATTGGTAAATAGCTTTAACAGATAAAATTACAAAAGTTGTGCTAAAACTTTGTGGTAATTTTATCATTGGGCAGCAGAATAGACATATAATAGCAGATTTCCAACTATTCAAGAATACGGCAAAAGAACTTTGGTCACCTGGCAACTGCAGATATCAAAAGGAGCATCATCTGCCAAAACTCTATCGAGGCGCACCTGAAAATCATCAAAATAAAAATATTGAAACATATCCTCTTAACACCTACTAAACTACATACATCCTTAATTAATAAGTTGGTCCCAAGGTCCAGTTTCCCAAAAGCGATATTTTGTTTCACTGGTATAGATATCTGTTTTTACATAGCACTAGTCAAAATATTGAACACTATGTTGCTCCGACTCTTCATTTTTCTTGAAGTACCCGTGTCCGACACCTGTGTCCGACGCATATCCGAACATGGGTATGGCGATATGATCCTCCAAAAACTCTCCAAATACATGAAAATTTTGGAAAAAATTGAACATACCCGAGTGGGACACTCACACCCGAGTCCGAGTAACATAGTTGAACATGAGTAAGCATGCCAATTATTATGATAGTTAACCCACAGAAGCAGAGACTAAGTAGCTGGCTAGTGAAGATGTATTTCAAAAGTGACTATCAATATTGCTGTTACCTCAAAACAATCCCCACATATGAGACGGGCAGGAAAAGTGAACTTTTTGCGACGTTGATGATGGTCTGCATCACCATTATAACGTGTACGGCAATCTTCTATCTGCGCATTAATGGAGAATGCCAAAATGAATACGGCAACTTGTGACATAAATAGATGTTAAAAGAAGATTTTCTTTCCATTTCTTTTCTTTCTTTTTTCAGGTGTGGATAGGGTGGGGATCAAAAGCATAAAGCAAGACAAATTAACTGCAGGTTGTCAATGGCTTTAGAAGCACACAATTTATTTGTGATTTTAAGCTAGAAACTATGTAAACTGTCATCCACTACTGCATAGGACTGATGTTTCAGAAAGCTGCATTTTAAAATTATTTCATGAGGTCATAAATAGAAGAAACTGTGCAACAAATCTAACAATTAATTCACGTGTGTCGATTTGGAAACAAATTAAATCATGGCGTCGTTGTTACCAATGGTACTGCTTAAAGAAATTAATGGCTCAGAATAATTATGATATAACTACTGAAAGAGGTGCACTAGATACCAGAGGTTGACCACAACTAAACTAGGCTACTAAATCGGATAATAGACTAAACCAAAAATATAGAAAAATAGAAACCGAGTATTTTAGCACTTTACCGAGCCTTCAGCTATATCAATGCCAACATAATATCCAACTTTTGCTTTATCCCATTTGATGAGATCACCACCCTAAACCACATAAAAAATAAACAATAACAGAAGGTTTAAAATACATTGAATTTAGAGAATAAAAAAAAAGTTAAATACAAATAAAGGTCCTAAAATACCTTGCCACAGGCAAGATCAAGAACAGCATCACCCCGACGAGCATAAAGCTGAATCAAGACACTTTTAATCTGTCCATTCAAAGAAGAACATCAATGATAACAAAAATTTCAAAAACATATCATAAGTTCACAATGCAGTTCATGAGATTCAACAGCATACCCAGTTATTTAACTTCTTTAAGTGAATGATAGGACTTGCTTCTCGTTCTTCCAAAGTTTGATTTGTTCTTGCACTATAATGATCAGCTACTTTCCGAGCAAAAATCTTGGTGCTCTCATCCTCCAAAAATTGTGAATCACCTAATACCACAACACACAATTTCAGCTTCTTCAACATAAGTTTTACACTGAATTCTTCATTATTAGCTGTAAAGCTAGCAATCAAAATTTGGATTCTTTTCCTAACCTCTCAAATTAAAACTTATGAACTTCAAAACCCAAGTCCAAAAATCAACTCATTAACCCAAAAAAAAACCAGAAAAAAAAATACACAATTGAATTGCATCTGAAAAAAACTACCAAATATTGAAAGATTGAAATTTTTTATTTCCTTTCATTCAGCTAGAACACAAATTTGGCAGCTTTAATGCAAATCTTTCAATACTAAATTCTTTATTACTTAATGTTTCACTTAACAATCAAATTAGGATTTTTTTTCCCCTTCAAAACTCATTTCCAAAAATCAACACTTTAACCAAATAACCATAAAATAAACTAAACAAAACAACTATTTCATTACTTTTTTAGCCAAACAAAAATTACAATTCAATAAAATATAAAAAACCCAAAGCTCATAACTATAATAATTACATATAAAACCAATCAAAAACCCTCAAAAGAAACAAATCCCACCAATAATTTTACCTTCAGGGTTATGTTTGAATCTGGATTGAGGTGGACCAGAAGAAGATGGGGATTCTGGGTATCCACGTTTCATAGCCAAATTTTTAAAAAAAGAGTTGTTTTATTTTGAGGTTCCTGTAAGAAAATCAAAGGTGTGATTTAAAAGACCAGTTCTTTTTTGGGTTTGGGTGTGTTTTTCTTATAAAAAACTGAAGAAACAGGGGAAAACAAAAGTGGGTGTTTCTTTTTGGAGGTTTTGGTTTTTGTTATGGGCTTGGATTAAAAAAAAAATGAGAGACAAAATGTGGTAAAAACTACAAAAACTTGAGAGAGATTTGGGTTTTAATTAATAAGAGAAGCTTTGTTTTGTTGTTGGAATTTATAAGGATTTATTTGTTGCAAAGGCTGATTTTTTTTTTTTTTTTTCAAAACAAAGGGAAGCTTGAATTTATTGAGTTTGAGATATTGGAATTCCTAGTATAAATTGGATTCTTTTCTTTTTTTTTTTTATTTATATTTCTACACATTATTTTTTCTTTTCTTTAATTTGGCACGCATGTATAATATAATGATTGCGTAGTCTATAATCAATAATTAAAATTTAGAACTTTATGAAAAAAATCAATTTATATTGATCTAAAATTAATTAGTTTTATATATATATTTATAATTTCGTATACGATTGAGTAATATAGTCGTTTTTATTGTGGATGTAAGTTTGAATTAATCCGATATTTTTATCATATCGATCGAGAATTTTATTTTTTATATATTAAACGATTGAAGTTCTTTTACATCAAATAAATAATTACATATTTTTAACTTATTTAAAATTTGACGTTCATGATTTACATAAATAAAGTATGAAATAAAATGATTGAATTAAATAAATATAAATAGTATAAAAAATTATAAAAATTACTTTTATATTAATATAAATAATTTTTTTATAATATTTAAAATTACGAGTGATTAAACACAAATCAAAACTCTATCAACCGATTACACAACCATTAATAATTTTTCTAAACTTTAATTGGATATATCCAAAAGAAAAAAAATCACTTTAACGAAAATTACAATATTGAGCTATCAAAAACTTTCACAACCCTCTCCAGAAACGGCATCGTTTGGCTTGGTCGTGTGGAATGTGGATAGATAACAACATTGACATATCTTTCTAGCCAGACAAAGCAAAGACAGAAAAATGAGAGGAAACTATTTTCTGATCACTGAAAATCAAAACTGATTAAGAGGATGTACCCTTTGATTCCTAGTTAACATTCTAATTGAACTTGGCAATCCTGTAAGCGTATTATGTCTCGTATTTTTTTTCGTATCAATCATGTAAATATAAATACCATACAAATTATTAAACTTTTTAAAATTCTAAACACAAATATGATACGTGTATTAAACGTGTCATATTAATCGTATTTAAACGTAACGTGTCGTGTTTATTTTACTATTTTCGTATTTATTAAACGCATCGTGTTATTATCGTGTTTTTCTATCATGTCCATAATTATCAAACATAATTCTAATATAGAAATTTTGTGAGGAGAGATTTGAACCTTTTAACTTTTGAGCGGTACTGTAATTAGACCAAGGTTTCTTTTGTCATAGTTAGAGTTATCTTATGCAATTTTGTGTCCCTTCTTTTACTATGTTAATAATTAAGGTCATCAATTCATCATGAATCTTTAAATAGAAAATTTCATTTAAGATTTATCTCTGTTTTTTTGTGTGTATCCTTTGAAGAGAATCCTTTTCAATAGAAGATGTTAAGATTTCCATGCAAGTTAAAAAACAAGTTCAATTTAGATTTTCTAGTACTGATATTGTTGTAAATTACTTGGTTATTTTACCATTCTGATCTGATTTTCAATTGCAAATTTTAACATGAAAGCCAGCCCTCCTTCACAAAATATCATTTAAATCAGAAAACAATAGACTTTCCTTGGCAATTACTAACAATTTCATTCCAAATCACATGTCTGGTTTTCATTGCCTTGTTCTTGGTTGTTTTATCATGGAATCTTGCTTTTCAAATGCAACTTTTTTTTGGTACTCGATTCCGATCACTAGAACTAAAAGTTTAGTATTCTAGCAAGAGACCACATGGTTGTTGGTTTTCTAATTGCAACTTTTGGATCTCATTTTGCTGAACTTCGGAGAGGTCGTAGTTTAAGAATAGGAGTTACAGATATTTGAATTCGAATTATAAACCTGTTGGATGTCATTTTTTAAAATGATTACATTAACCAACTGAACTAAGCTCGGGTTTCAAAAACCTATGTTGCTTTGACTTTTCATTTTTCTTGAAGTACCTGTTTCCGACACCCGTGTCTGACATATATTCGGACATGGGTATGAGGATATGACCCTCCAAAGACACTCCAAATATATGGGAAAACTTAGAAAAAATTGAAGATACTTGTGTCGGACACATACCAGTATCCGACACTCACACCCGAATCCAAGTAACATAATCAAAAACATATATTGAAGGAATTTGGTGTCTTTATTTAAATGTACATAATTAGCTAGAACTTAGTAATCTGTCACCCATTTTCAAAAACTTCTGCAGAAAATACTGGTTTTTTCTTTTTCATAACTGATATCTCAGTTTTAATGCAATAAGTTTAGGTGAAGTGGCACCAGAAAGTAGAGCAGAGGAATTGGGGAAAGAGGAAAAAAGGATTGATGGTATTTTTTTTTTTTCATTCATTATATTTGTTATTATTTTTCATTTTCAAATTTCAATGGTGTGACATTTACATGTTTGCAGATTCAACAAGAAAGTTCTAAATCTGGTTCCTCAAATTGCTGAAACATCACTTGTTAGTCTAAGCAGACTTTTAAACCATTCAACTGAAGCCTTTGGAATCCTTGTAAGGTTATTTTTGAAGTCCACATAGTAGAGTCCGAATCGTACGGTATAGCCACAGTTCCATTCCCAGTTGTCCAGCAACGACCAGACAAAATAACCTCGTACATCACAGTTATCTTCCCTGTGATTCATCATTATTTTTCTGTCAGCTAAGTTCAATCACATCTGATTCGGTCGCATCGCGTTTATCGCGATTACGGATTGTAATGAATGTTATTATGGTCAATAGCAATAATAATATCGCGTTGTGACCCAGAGGTGCTCATGGGCCTGGCCGGATCAGGTTTAGGTATGGTAACAACACTATATTTACTTGTCCAAGTCCGACCCAGCCCGAAATATGAATCTCAAATTTTGTCCAAATCAGTCCATATTTCTAAATGGGTAGTTCAAACCCGTTTAGGCCCACCCATATTTTTTTTCTAAAAAAAATTTAAACAAATATTTTTATTATTATTTAATTTTTAGTAATTTTATCTCTTTTTTTTCTTTTATTAAGTTCTAAAACATGACTAATTTAGTATATTTTTAAATGTTTACACTATAATAATATATATTTATTTTTTATATGATATAAATTACATAATATATAAAATATAAAAATAGTATATTATATAAATGAAAAATGAGCCGTGCTGGGCCGGGCTCAGGCCTTGATTGTTGGAGCCAAGGCCCGACTCATTTTTTAAATGGGTTTCATTTTTTTGCCCAAACTCATATTTCGGGCCAAATATTTTTCTCCAAACCCTCTAAAATATAGATGAGTTTTCGGATTTAGACGGATAAACTGACCCTTGAACAAGTCTATTGTGACCGCTATTTAAATCCTTACACTCCAATTTCGAAAATGTAGGAATCTGATACAACTTAAGCAGTATTTTTTTCATTACCTTATAGCAGCTGATAGGTTTGAGAGATAATCCCTGTGGTATTCTATCCTTTTGTCATCTTTCAAAGCCTTTTTTTTAGTTATAAATGGGCTATTTAAATCATCCATACCTGCAAGAATGTAAATTGTCTTAACATTTTCTTTATAGTAAGAAGGGTTAAGCAAAATTCTAAAGCTGAAATTATACTCACCATTTTCTGTTATTATAACAGGTGGATTGCCATACTTATCTTTCAGATATCTAGCCAACTTCCTAATTCCCCATGGGACAATCCTTATCCATTGCGAAGCTGCCTAGAGGAGGAAAGTACACATCAGCTGATATATATATATATATATATATATATATATGATACTTATCGAGATTTAAATAGCGGTCGCAACGCGACGTGACGGTTGTTATTTTGTGATTTCGGTTCTTTTTGTTATTGATATTCACCGTAAGTAATCACGATAGCATTGATTACGATCCACAACAAAAAACACGATGCGACCAAAAACTATCTGCAACTACAATTTAAATCCTGATACCTATAACTAAATTCTAGGATTCCAGTAAGTTTTCAGGACATACTCTTTCTCCAATGGCAGCTCCACCTCGAAAAGCTACAATAAAGGACATGTATATATGAATTTATATTCTCATAGTAAATATATATAAAAGATTATGTTACGATGAACCCGAAACTTAAGTTCAGTCGGTTCATATAGCCACCTTTAAAATATGACATCCAGCAGATCTGGATTTGAATCTCAACATCTGCAATCTCATTTCTTATCTCCAAATTACGACTTCTTTTATAAAAAAAAAAAAAAAAATTATGTTCTAGCATCTTACATGTAGCAATAAAAGCAGCATCTGATGAAGCATCCTGCAATATTAGTTTCCGGATTTGGGTCCTGTCATTTCGAGCATAATATGTGGTATAATGATTTATGCCAATAAAATCGAAAGATCCCACTAGCATTTTCGACATCTCTGGTAAGATTTGAGGTAACCTTTCTCCCACAAGCTTTCTCATTGAAAGAGGATAATCACCAAAGAAAAGTGGATCAAGGAACCTGATTCAACAAATGAAAAAAAAAAAAACAGATTTAAGGAATTTGATTTCAATTTACTTAGATCAAACAGTTTGATAACATAGAAATTAGCATCAGATTCATATTACCATCCAATCCCAAAATCCATTGCTCTATTTGCTGCATCTTTGTCTTCATCTTTATCAGATATCGGTTCATACCATTTGGCATCCAGTGTTATTCCAATTTCACCTCCTTGTCTTTCCTGGAAACAATTTCTTTTCTAATTTTAATTGAAAAAATCATAGTGATCAAGGATATAAATTGCGATCGCGGATTCAATCGCATTGTGTTTAACGGATTGTAATAAAGGTTATCACGATCAATTACGATAAATATCGGTTGTTAAACATCCAATCTAAAATCAATTGGTTATAGGTGCAGAGGTCCAACTTGAATATAAGATTACAGACAATTCAAAATTTAATCGATTTGGGATAAAACTAATCACGTGATAGAAATAACAAGAAAGAATAACATAACAAAACATTGGCTTTGATATCATGTTAAGCATCCAACCTAAAACCAATTGGCTACAGGTGGAAAAGCTCAACTTAAATATAAAATTACAGACAATTCAAGATTTAACCAATGTGGGATAACACCACTTTAACATCGCCAATAACTATCAACAGTGGAAAAAGTCGAAACCACAAAATAGCGACTGTAACGTCGCGTTAAGATCGTTATTTAAATCTTTTGATAATAATGATATCTATGAAACATTTTATTTAGGATCATACCTTGAAATTTTGTCGGTAACTGTGATAAGCAGCAGCATGAGACAGAAGGATGTTGTGAGCTACAATGTATGGTTCAGTGGATGAGTTTCCTTTGTTACAAAGTAAACCACCAAGAATTGAGCACCTTCCAGGAGCTTGAATGCCATTATCGTAACCCTGGATTGAGAAACCATGAGGTTCGTTGAAAGTGATCCAGTGTTTCACTCTGTCTCCAAAAGCTTGGAAGCAAGTAAAGGCGTAATGCTCAAAGTCATATCTGTAATTAATTGCATTCTCCTTGTAAAATCTGGGTTTTTCTTTTCTTTTTTTTTTTTAATTTGCAAACATTGTTCATATGTAAACCTGCTCAAAAGCCGGGTTATCCGTCCAAACTTGAAAGCCCGTCCATATTTTGGAGGGTTTGGACAAAATTATTAAACCCGAAATATGGGCTTGAACAAAAAAAAAAAATTGACCATTTAAAAAATGAATCGGACCTTAGCTCCAATAATAAAAGTCCGAACTCGGCCCAACCCGAATCCGGCCCGGCCTGACCCATGACCACCTCTATTCATATGCATAAATTCTACAATATACTTACACTATCTGTCTACTCAACCATCCTTCATATTTATCTTCAAGAATCTGTGGCAGATCCCAATGATATAGAGTTACAAATGGCTGGATTCCTGATTAAAAACAAGACCTAAAGCTTCAATAAATTTATACTTTTAATTCTAGTGATCAGGATTCAATCTTTAACGACTTCAAATATATATATAAAAAATAACTCAAAGCAATGTTTTTATAAGCAACCTTTTTTTATTAAAGAATCAATGAGTCTGTTGTAGTAGTTTATTCCTTCTACATTAGGTTCCCCTGCTCCATCTGTTGGAAAGTAAATTCCAAAGCAATTGATATTATGATCAGAATCAGATGATCAAGAAGCATTAAGAGAAACTCAAATTTTAAACCTTTTTGAAAAAACTTACAAGGAAATATTCTTGACCAAGATATTGAAAATCTATAAGCATCCATTCCCAAGTCTTTCATCAAGTCTATATCGCTCTGTGGAAAAAAAAAAAGGGGTTTTATTTTGTAAAAGACAAACTAAAGCTTTGGATTGATTTATTGATATGTATTTTTGACTTTATGCATGAATTTTTCATGTGTTTTTATTCTATTATATTTAATATATTGGTGACACATCTTCGTTATCCAATAGTCTTGTCATTATATATTAATTAATTAATTGTATTATTATCTTGATTATGATAATCAATGAATAAAAAATTGGATGAGAAATTAAATTGATAGAACTATCGATTTTCGATTCAATCGGTTGGTTCAATTAAAAAAGAGACTAAATATAAAATGCATTATTTTAATATCAAATAAATATTAAATATAGTAAATACTTAAATAAAAATATATCTGGTTTAATTGAATAGTGTTTAATATAAACTTAAGAAGTAGGATTCAAATCTCATCGATTATATATATATATATAAAAAAAAAACAAAATAATAAAAAAAAACCTAAAATGGTTCAATTACCAATTTTATTCGGATCAATTTAACTGATTCTTGATTGGCTTGTTAAAAATTCAGTTTAATGATATTTATTGGCAATTTGTTCTACCAATCCAATACGATTTTTTATTCACAATTAATAATGTAATTTATGTTGAAGATTCTTGTCCAAATGGGTTCTCCCTCCTTATCTATTGGGCGGTGCACTAAGCTTTCATTCAACTTATAATTTTATTTTGTTGTATTCTTTTGGGGTTGGTAATGGTAGAAAGTTTCTTTCCACCAGCTTTTCTTACAAAGCTTTGCTTACAAAGAATTTGAAAGAAAAAGCTATCCTATCACCAATTTCTTGCCTTTTGAAGTTAAAATTTAGACAAAAAGCAAACAAAACAAAAAGAAGAGTTAAATTGATCATCTTATATCTTTGCTTATATATCTATATATGCAAATATATATATATATATGTGTGTGTAATTCACCTCAAATCGATGATACTGATCAACAGCTGTATCTGCATTGCTAAAGTCCATAATCTTCCCTATTTGAACACATAAAAAGGAAAAAAAAAAAAACTCAATATATACATATATAAATATATTTTATTTGGAGAAAGAGATTCTAAATTTGTTTTGGCAAGCATACACCATACACCAATCATTAATAAGTCAAATGTTTGGTGAGAAATCATGCCTCAATCATTAACTCGGGTGAAAAAAAAAAAAAAAAGAAGCTCAATATTGAAGCTAACATTTCCTTGCAAATATTGAATTGCTTACCTGGTTTTTTAGTGAAGGTATCCCAAATACTATCTCCCTTGTTTCCTTCATTCACAGCTCCTTCAAACTATATATATATATATATATATATATATATATATATATAATTTCCTTCTCATTAAGCAATGCTTTATTTCGAAAAACAAAACCAAAAACAAGGTATATTTAGCTAACAGGGAATTCACCTGGTAAGCTGAAGATGCTGTTCCGAAGATGAAACCATCAGGAAAATCAGCTCTATTAACAGATTGATAAGAGCTAACAAATAAGAGCTGGCTGATTATCAAAAACAAGACCAGCTGGGAGATAATTGACATAGGTGAAGCTATTGTTATAGCTATATATTGAGGAGCTTTTGATCGAGAGGGTATAGGTTATAGAATTTTACCCAGGATTTCTATACAAGGAAAAAGAGTAGTGTTTAGTTATCTTAATTGTAAAGTTTAAGAATATAGTTGATAGTTGAAGAAGAAGAAGAAGAAGAAATATTAAGGCAAAAGTGACTCTCTAAGGTTTGTTTTTTTCTCTTGGAAGTGAAGGTGTTTAAAACTTAAAAGGATAGGCTAAAGTGGCCTGGTGAAGTTGTTTGTGAAAGCTATCTTTGCCTTCTACGAACACGTTATTAATATAGAGAAAGCTTATAAACACAAGGTTTTTTGGACCCACCAAGGAGAAGAAAGTGCATGAAATATAGGAACTAAATACACCAACAACAACAACAAAAAAAATTATATATATATATATATATATTGAAAATGTGTACGATAATGACATATGTAAGATAGATTCGATTAACAGATGTTTATTATATATATTTTTAAAACAATTTATATTAATAAATTTTTTTCTTTGTATATAATCTCAATTAGACATGTTCATGGGTTGGGCCGCGGCTCGGAAAATATTTTTTCTCTTGCCCAAGTCCATTCGGGCTGGGCCCGGGCCGGCCCGTATAGGCCTGTTTCACTATTCAAAAATATTAAAAAAATATTTTATATTTTTTATAATTAAATTTAAATAAAATAATATTTTTTATTTAATAAATAGTAATTCGGGCCTGACCGGTCCGACCCGAATTACTAAATACCTTGTCCAAGCTCGGCCTAATACGGGCCAGGCCTTTCGAGCCGGACGGACTATTCGGCCCGTGGACAGGTCTAATCCCAACTTGTAGGATTACAGATTCGATTATGTGACCTATGAATTATCGAGATGACACATATAATAAATTGATATTAATAACTTTTTTTTGTAAAGTTCTCTAATACTTTTATCTATAAGATCATCTTTAGATTCAAAATTCAATATTATAAAATTATTAGTTATATATAAACATTTTGGTTTTGGATAATGATAATAACTAGTTTCTTTTACCATATAAAATATTAGAATTTATGAAAAAAAAATTGTGTTAACAATTGGTGTGTATTCTATCTTTGACCAATTTTTTTTTGGATTAGATAATTACTTTATAACTATATAGTCTAAGGTTTGGGCTTTTATATTAAGAAAAAAAAAAATAGGTTGATTGTTTTTATCTTTTATTGATTAATTTTGCAGTTGTATATAATTTTTGGATAGGAAAAAAATAAAGCAAAGGTATTAAGAATTTCAATAAGTTGGGAAACTGAAGGTTCCACGTCAAAGATAAGGTTTCCATTAGTTTTGTAAGAAAAGGAACATTGCATGTTGAATATAAGATAAATAATAGGATTTTGTTTACGAGTATCGGATATTTTTTAAGATTATTATATATAATATTATTTTAATCTAATGCATTGAAAATGATAATTTTTTTTTTTATCAATTATTACATTTAATACACCCTTCCTTTCCAATCTAATCGTTTGGTATATTTTCTTTGTAATAATTTTTTGGATTTTTTTAATTGACTATAATATTTTATCATCATCAACAAATACACAAGTTTTAAAAACAGGTGATTTTATAAAATATTAATCATTTTATAAAATCATAGTGATTAATCCAATCAGTAAAGAGAAGAATCTTATTTCTTTGTCAATTACGGTTCAATACTTATAAGAAGCATTTTAATAATTTAATCTTTAATACATCATCTCAAAGTAAAAAAAAGAAAAATGCACTTTTAATTTTTAAAATCGTCTAAAGATGAAATTAGACAAAGATAAAACACAGAGATATCTCTTACCAAAAAAAAAAAAGTCTAAACTAATAGTACTACATTTTCAAACTTTTTTTCCTAGGAAAAAAAGTACCAATGAATGAACAGATTTTCTTAATATTTTTTATGAGAATAAAGATATTACATAGACCTGTTCAAAAGTCGAATTTGAGTAAGCATTTTTTAAATTTGGATCAATCCGATTCGGCTCGAATTATTATTTATTAATAAAAATATTTTTTATTTAAATTGAATTATAAAATATATAAATATAAATATAAAATATATTTTTAATTTTTAATTTTTTTAAAATAATAATTCGAACTTACCGATCGATTTGAATCGAATTTAAATAAAGAATATGAAAAAAAAAATCTGGATCAACCCGATTAGACTCGAATCAAGAACACCTTTAATATTATATAATTTGTCCATCTTTATCAAGTAGTAATTTGGTTGTGCTTGCACGCATCAATAACTCCACCATCCAAAGTTGGTTGGAAGAAGGATGCATACTCATTTATTGAAATATGGAAGGGAAGTTTTTTGTTTTTATGTTAAATATGGAAAGAAATTGGAAAGTTTCCAACATAATTGAAATTTGAAAAGAAGCATGCATACTTACCATCATTCACTTTCCCTTAAATTTGATAATTTGTGTATATTTTATTATTTTTTCGTATTAATTATGTAAATGTAAATAGAATAAAATTATTAAATGTGTCTAAATTTTAAACATGAATTTGATATGTATCGTATTAATCGTGTATAAACGTGTCGTATCGTATCGTATTTATTACACTATTTTTGTGTTTATTAAATGTATTGTATCCATATTATATTTTCGTATTGCGTTCAAAATTATCAAATCTACTTTCCCCTAACAAATTTAGATTTTAAATATTTCTTATTCAAAATTCTTCACCTCATAGTAGAGGTGCTCATGGGTCGGGCCGAACTTAAGTATATTATCAACATAATATATACTTGCCCAAGCCTAGCCCGAAATATAGGCCTCAAATTCTGTCCAAGCCCGTCCATATTTATAAATGGATAATCCAAACCCGTTTAGACTCACTCATTTTTTTCTAAATAAATTTAAACAAATATTTTTTTATTATTTAATTTTTATTAATTTTATCTCTTTTTTCTTTTATTAAGTTATAAAACATAGATAACTTAGCATATTTTTAAATGTTTACACTATAATTTATATATTTAATTTTTATATGATATAGATTACATAATATATAAAATATAAAAATAATATATTATTTAAATGAAAAACGGGCAGGGCTCGAGCCTTGATCGTTGGAGCCAAGGCCCGGTCCATTTTCTAAATGGGCCTTATTTTTTGTCTAAGCCCATATTTCGGGCCTAATATTTTTTTTCAAACCCTCTAAAATATGAACAGACCTTCGAGTTTGGACGGGTAGCCAGACTCTTGAGCAGATCTACCTCATAGTACAAAGTATTGAGTCAATTGACCCCATTCAATTTAAAAAAAAAAAAAAAAAACTAAACTTTTTTTTTTTTGGATAAGTAAGTGTTTTATTTATCCAGAAAGCAGTTAAATTGCTACATCCAACATCATGTGCAACATGTACTTAAAGCTATACATACTTAAACAATACTTGAACAAAACTTAAGACCACTAATCAATCAGGGAACAATAGCAACATACTTCAGCAATACTTAAAGCTATTCCAGAATGGACAAAGATCCTAGGAAAAAAGTGACAGTCCCCAATCTGCATCCAATCTTCGGTTCACTTCATCAGGACTAATGTTCTTGAGCCCCAACAATCGCATTCTGATGATCTCTTTTATCTGCTCAATGATGGCTCCTTGTGTGGATTGAAGGCGATTAAAACACCTATTATTTCTCTCCCTCCAGATCGAGTAAAGAAAGGCACTCCATGATAAACGCAAAATAACAGAAATGAGAGTTTTTCCTCTGATTCTGTTTACTGCCCATTGCAGCTCTGCTTGCCAGCTCCTTATGCTTCTATGAAGTTGACATAAGCATAGTATATGCCCCCAGATTTCCTTTGAATAGTCACATTCAAAAAATATATGATTCCGGGTTTCTTGCTCAGTTTGACATAGCTCACATTTGCCATCCACCTCCACGCCCCATGACATCAATCTGTTCTTTGTAGGCAGTTTGTCCAATATAGCCATCCAAGCTACCAGTGCATGTTTAGGAATATGAAATGGAAACCAGATCAGTTTATCCCACTCCACCTTGTCCTGCCTAGGCCTGAGATCATTCCAGACTTTAGCCACCATAAATCTGTTCCCAGGGAACTTCCAAGTTAGAGCACCATTCTGGTTGGAGGTGAACCTCAAAGCCAAAGCCCTCAGCTGAAGCATTTTACGCCATGTCCAGCTGCTTCCTGGGGAAGGTTGAACCTGCCACACTGTTCTTCCTTTCAGCACATAGGCATGAAGCCAGGCAATCCACAATGAACCTGCCTGAGAGAGAAGTGCCCATAGGTGCTGAATAATGCAAGCCTTATTCCATATTCCCAAGTCTTTTAATCCAAGACCCCCCTCTGACTTTGGACAGCAAATGGAACTCCATTTGACTCTTGCTCCCTTAGCTGAGTCATCTCTTCCTTTCCAGAAGAACCTGCTGCATAATTGATTAATTCTTTTAAGAACAGCCTTAGGCAATACAAAGTGCCTGCACCAGAAATTGGACACATTAAAAAGAACAGATTGAATGAGCTGAAGCCTTCCTGCATAGGATAACATGCGTGCTGCCCAGCCATTGATTCTCTGAGTAATTCTATCGATCAAAGGAGAACAATCCTTTTCAGAGAGTCTTCTTGTGACCAAAGGGACCCCAAGGTACCTAACAGGTAGTTTGCCAAGTTTAAACCCTGTCAACTCTTGCATCTCAAGTAGAGTGGTCCTACTAACACCAGAGGAGAAGACTTCACTCTTGGAAGGGTTTAATTGCAAACCAGAAATGGTATAAAAGTAATGGAGAATACCCTGTATGCCCACAACAGAATCCAAGTTACCCTTTGCAAAAATCAGCAGATCATCTGCAAAGCACAGGTGAGTAAGCTTGATTCTGTGACATTTAGGATGGTAGCTGTAAACTCCATGAAGAGCCCCTGCATCCAGAAGTCTGGATAAAACATTCATAGCAATGACAAAAAGATAAGGAGAGAGAGGGTCTCCCTGCCTTAACCCCTTTGCTCCTTCAAAGTACCCTACTAATCCTCCATTAAGAGAAATTGAGAACTTTGGGGAAGTGATGCATGCCTTGATCCATCCTATGAACTTATCAGGCAATCCATAAACTGATAAAACAGTGAGAATGAAGTCCCAATTTAATGAATCAAAAGCTTTTTGGAGATCAATCTTCATTGCAAAACAGGGGGATAAGGTTGCTCTTCCATACCCTTTGACCAGTTCCTGAGCCATGAGAATATTATCTGAGATGCTTCTCCCTGGTATGAAGGCACTCTGATTGCTGGAGATCATAGTAGGAAGGAGTGGAGTGAGCCTGGCAGTGATGATCCTGGTAATACATTTATAAATGACAGAGCAGCATGAAATAGGCCTGAAGTCCTTTATATGATTAGGATTCTGGAATTTTGGGACAAGAGCAATACATGTAGAGTTAAAGACTGATATCCTGCTCCCTGATTGAAAGAAGGATAAGATTGCTGCAGTGACATCCTCTTCCACAATAGGCCAAGCAGTTTTAAAAAACTGTGCAGTGTATCCATCTGGCCCTGGGGCTTTGTCCCCATTCTGCTCAAACATGGCTCTTTTCACCTCCTCTTTTGTAACAGCCTTAGCTAAATTGTCCTTAGCTTCAGCAGGCAAGGCAGGCTGAATAAGTTCAGTAAGAAGCTCCCTAGGGCAGTCTGTGACCTGTTTGTCCTCAGTCCCAATCAACTTCTGAAAGAACCTTACAGCCTCCTTTGAAATTTGGCCAAAATCTTCCAACTTCCTTCCCTCATCATCATAGAGGACTCTGATGGATTGCTTGCTATGCTTTGCTGACACCATTTTATGGAAATAATGAGTGTTCTGATCCCCCTCCTGCAGCCATTTTATCCTTGATTTCTGCCTGTAATAACTTTCCTCAGCCTTTTGGAGTTTCATCAATTCTGCATAGAGTCTTCTTTCTGTTTCAACAAGAGTATTAGATGGCCTTTGATGCAGATTGATCATCTGCATGCTCTCCAATTCTTGCCTTTTATCTTGAACCTTCCCTGAAATGTTGCCATATATGGCCAGGTTAAATGCCCTCAGTACTGCCTTTAATCTCTTCAATTTGTGGAATAGAGTGGTCATAGGATTGCCAATGAAAGGCTCTTGCCAAGAGTTTTCCACAATGTTCAGGAACTCTGGATTCCTAGTCCAGAAATTAAAAAACCTAAATGGCTTTGGGGGAGAATGAGCAGTCAAGTTCATCTTTATGTATGCTAGGCAGTGATCAGAAACCATTGGAGCCAAAAACTCAACAAATGAGTGAGCAAACTGTGTATGCCAGCAATCATTCACCAAAACCCTATCAAGCTTTTTAGCCAAGTAAGCATCAGTTTGGTGGTTGGACCAAGTGAATGCTGGTCCAGTACTGGTATGATCAAACACTGATAGCTGTGTCAAGCAGTCCTGAAAATCCTTCATATCAGAGGTAAGCATGTAGGAGCCATTGAAATCTGAGCTTTCCTGTGGTCTTGCTATAACATTGAAATCTCCAGCCAAAAGCCAAGGAGAGCCATCAATTCTGCCTTGAATGTCCTGAAGATGGTGCCAAAGCCTTCTTCTACTTATGCCTTCATTGCTTCCATAAATTGCTGTAATGTAGAACCTGGTAGAATTATAAGTGGTGCAGCATGTAATGCTCTGATCAGATGTTGCAATAAGATCAACCTGCATCTGATTTCTCCATAGGAACCATATTCTCCCATTATAAGCCTCTAAGTAGTTGTGATGTAGCTTCCATCCCTGAAAGAGCCTATCTACTATAGCTGGCATGTTTTGTTGTTTCACTCTTGTTTCCAGTAAGCAAACAAGGTCTGCCTTCAGGCAGTTTATTCTCTGTATAATACTTTTCTGCTTTTGAGGGTTGTTTAGCCCCCTAGTATTCCACACTATAAAATTCATGAAAGTTGAGGGGGGGTCACTCCAGAGGCAGGTAAAACTGCCTTACCTCTTTTCCCCTTGTCAATGGGCCCTTTCTTCTTATTCTTCAAGGCTTTCGTCAAGTCTGCAACTCCTGCTGCTGCTGCCCTTTGCTTCTTAGGAGAGTTTGGAAGGATTTCCACCAATTGTTCCTCCTCTCTCCATTGCTCAGAGCCACTAGTTTGTCCAGGGTCTACATTTGTCCTCTCTGAGTCACTCAGGATGTAAATCTGTTTTGGGAACCAGCTAATACTGACTTCTTGCTTTTCTGTATGCTTCTGCTTCCTCTCCCTTTACTGCCCTCATTAACTTCTGTTTCCTTCATACTTGCCTCTTTCTGTTCTTGAGCCATAGGCAGGGCACTGCTTTCAACTTCTACGCTGCTTGTAGCCTGTGCATCATGTTTTGACAGTTCTGCTTTAGGCCCCTCCTTTGGAATCCAAACTTTGGTAGCCCCTACAGGCTGTTTGGTGCAATTTCTGTCTGTATGCCCAAACAAATTGCAATGCTTGCATTTTGGAGGGTACCAAGGGATATCCACAACAACATTTGCAATAGTGCCATCACATAACTCAACATTAATACATTTTGGGATGGGGACATCCACTGCAATCTCCACACATACCTTTGCATAGGCCAATCTCTGTTGGCTAGCAGTGATTCTATCCATATACAATGGAGTTCCTAGGGCACTAGCAATATAGCTGAGGCCACGTCTGGTGTACAATTCCAGAGGAACTCCTCCCAAATGGATCCAAACAGGTAATTTCTTCAAATTAAACTCTAATGATTTCATACCTGGCTCCCATTTTCTCAGAATGAGTGGCTTATTCTGAATGTGCCAAGGTCCCTGCTCAAGAACCCATTCTCTGGTGTCAGCATTCGGAAATTGAACTAGGTATAAGTTCAGGCCAGCAGATTTGATCACCACTGCTCCATTCTTTCCCCATAACATGTTGGCAAGTCTCTGAAATGTGCTGAAGTTTGGTGCCTTGCCAACAAACTGCGCCACAACTGAGTTCATCCACACAGTTGCTCCTTCTTCAAAAACCTCAGCTAGAGGTTTGACGGTGATGGATCCATTTGAGTGTTGAGGTGGGAAAAACAGCAACGATTGATCGGAGGAGATTGTGAAGAGCTTCTTCCAGTCAAAATTGGTCTTGACTGATGCCACGTCAGCAAAGGTGGTTGTAACTAACTTTTCTGGAATGTGCTAGCGCTCCGTAACTGTCTCACGATCCTCTCGAACATTGGATAATTCAGTATTTGGATCACCATTGATGAGATCATGAGAACCTGGTTCGTTGTTGAGAGCAACAGCAACCACTGTAGAATCTTCTTTTCTCATGCCAGGATCCATACTCTTCATCTGTTCCAAAAAAGCCTCAGCATCCTCTTTCTTGAAACACAACCCAAGTGATTTTTCAGTTGAAACACCCGAAACGAACGCGAATTCCTCCTCTGAAATACTGAAAGCATAAACCGGAACCCCAACCAATCTCTCAAGGCAGCCGCTTTTTTTTTTTTTTTCAAATCAATCTTCCATACCTCAGCATCCTCTTCCCGTTCTCGGTCCCGCTCTTACTCCGGCTCAGACTCCAAGTCCAGCTCTCGCTCTCGGTCTGTGTCCCGCTCCAGATCTGCTTCCCCGTCTAGCTCTCGCTCTCGGTTCAGCTCTTCCTCCTAAGTCCAGCTCTCGCTCTCGGTCTGTGTCCCGCTCCAGATATTAAATTAATATTTATCCACTAAAAATCACCGATCAAAGTCCTCCCCAAAGTCAGATCTACATCAACAAAGCAGCAGCTGCCAAAACCACTGTAACAGCAGATCCAGCGACAGTGACTCTATTCAAAGAGGCGGTGTTTGGAGGAGAAGTTGGAGACAAGCCTGGTGTCTGGCTGATGGAGGATGTGGGAGTAAGAGCGGCGCCAGTGGGAGCACCAGCAGGAGCCACGGGAGGAGCCGGAGGAGAAGTGGTAGGAGAGGAAGTTGGAGAAGATTCAGGGGTTGAAAATGGTGAAGGAGTGGTGGTGGTTGACGGTGGAGAAGCGGTTGGGGAAGCAGTGGTAGCCTTGGTTGGAGAGGAAGACGGTGGTGACTTTGAACCCAAAAACAAGGAAATTCCCAGATCTGTATAGAAAGGAGATTACTAGAGGAGCAGATAAAAAAAAAAAAAAAAAAAAACCAAAATTAGTATAAGTGTGATAGTAAATTTTTGTGATTTTTTTTTATTAACCCGTTAAAATTTAATAAAAATCTAAAGGAGGGGTCAAACAAGAAAAATTTTTCATCCATTTTTATTATAAAAATGAGTAATATATATGTAACTTTAAAAAATTTCTTAAAATGTCTTTATATTTATATTATATATGGCTATTAATTTTTTATTCAGTACAATATGACCATACATTAATAAGAATATTCAATTAAAACATGAAATGTGGCATATTTTCAAATATATTATCATAGATATTAATCTTTTGACTTTTTACTTAGGGTTAATAGCATTAATGGTCCCCAAATTATAGGGCATATTTTATATTGGTCCATAAACTTCAAAACGTATCAAATTGGTCATTGCTTACAAGTATCATAACAAATTGATCCCTTCCGTTAGCTTTTCCGTTACGTTTACTATAGCAATCAGCTAATGACACGTGTCACCAGTTGATTGCACTATATTTCTCTTCATTTTTTTCCTTTTTCTTTATTTCTTTATTATTTTTCTTTGATATTTTTTAATAAATAAATGTAAATAAATATATTTTTTTATAAAATTAATGTAAATAAATATTTGTATTTTATAAATTATTTAATTATTAAAAAATAATTTAAATTATTATTTATCTTTTGTATTTATTTATAAAAAATAATAAAGAAAAAGGGAAAATGAAAACATTAATAAATACAAAAGATAAATAATAATTTAAATTATTTTTTTAATAATTAATTAATTTATAAAATATAAATATTTATTTACATTAATTTTATAAAAAATATTTTTTCTTTTACTTTTTCTTCTTTTTTCTTTCTTTCTTTTTTTCCTTTTATAAATAAATAAATTTCGTAAAAATTAAATAATTTATAAAATATTTAGTTACATTTTATTAAAAATATATATTTTTACTTTTTTATTTTCCTTTTCTTTCTTTCTTTCTTTCTTTTTCTTTCCTCTTTTCTTATAAAATTAATGTAAATAAAATATTTTATATTTTAAAAATTAATTTATAATATGTATTATTAATTTATATTTTATATTTTTGTACAAACAAGAGAAAAAAGGAAAAGATAAGAAAGGAAAAAATAAAAAAACTTATAAATATAAAATAAATATTTTATATTTATAAATTATTTAATTTTTAGAAAGTTAATTTAATTTAATTTAAAATATAATATAATATAATATAATATACTTATATATATATATATATATTTTATTCGTCTATAAAGAAGAGAAAAAAGAAGAAAGGAAAGAAACAAAAAAATATCTTTATAAAATTAATGTAAATAAATAGTTTTATATATTTTTTTCAATTATTTGATTATTACAATATTAATTTAAATTATAATGTAAATTATTATTTAGTTTTTAATATTTATTTATAAAGAAAAGAAAAGCCAAAAAAAGAAGAATGAAGAAACGAAAAAATTAAAAATATTTTTATAAAATTAAAGTAAATAAATATTTCATACTTTTTAAATTAATTATATTTTAAAAAAATCATTTTAATTTATAATATAAATTGTTTTTTCTTTGTATTTATTTATAAAATAAAAAATCAAAGAAAAAATAAAAAAGAAATAAAGAAAAAAGGACAAAAATGAAGAGAAATGTGGTGCAATCCGCTAGTGACACGTGTCACTAGTGATTGCTACAGTAAAGTAACGAAAAAGCGAACGGAATGGACCAATTTGTTATGATACGTGTAATCAATGACCAATTTGATACGTTTTGAAGTTTAGGGACCAATATAAAATATGCCCTATAATTTGGGGACCATTAGTGCTATTAACTCTTTTACTTATCAAAAGTATTATTTACTTGCCAATGAAATTTTGTCTCAATGGCAAAGAGAAAGCCATGAAACCTTTAAGTTTTCATATTCAAGTTTCATCAAATGTGATGTGTCGATTGTTTTTTTTTTTTTTTTTTTTTTTTTTTTTTATAATTGATGTGTCGATTGTTAGTTTGGCTAGTTTTTTTTTTTTTTTTTTTTTATGTATACTAAAAATTATTTAATTATGATTTTATTTTCTTTTAATACAGGTAATTTCATTTTTTAAAAAAAAAAAAAATTGTTTAGTCTTGTATCTAAACACATAATTTTCTTCTCTTCTTTTAGAAGAGAAAGATAAATAATAACAAAGGAAGAATGAAATGAAATCCAACTTTAACTCATAAAATTCATGGATGATCATATCATAGACATGAAATATTATCTCATTGTTATTGTATTAAATTTTTAATGAAGTATATACTTTATATTTTTATAAACTTAAAACCTTTAAGATTTTGCATAAAAAATTTTCTTCAATAATATAATGTATAAACATATCATGTTTACATAATCAACTTGAAATATGATTTTACTAGAAAGTTTTTTTTTTTTTACTATGCGCATTACTTTCTTTTAGGTGTGTGTTTGAAAGAATGAGATTCAGTATGATTCATTTATTTTATTCAATGATTATACAAAAAAAATTTACTCAAAATTAGAATTAGAATTTTTAAATTAAAATTTTCGGATTAGAATATTAAAAAAATATTAAGATTTAACATATGAAGAAACCCAAATCTCTTTTTAATATAGCTTAAATTTAATCAGCTTGAACATATTTAAAATACAAATACCAAGCATTGGTGGTTGTTGGGCTAGAAATTAAGAATCTATTTATTATCAACTGTTCTTTAAAAAATTTATTGTATCCTCAAATTTTGCCTTTGCCTAAGCTTAATTGATACACTCTAAATTTAAATTGTAAATTTTAATATTGTCAATATTACGGTGTAAACAAGATATTTATATTCGTAAGCTATTCGAGTTCGGTTCGAAAAAATATCGAATTCAATTCGATCATTGTTGAGTAATTTGCGAGTCTAATCGAAATTTTTAATATATATTTATTATTTTTAATTAGTATTAAAAAAATCTTAATTTAAACACGAGTTTGAGTTCGAGTACAAATAATCGAGTATGAAAATCGAGTTCGTTTTTTACTAGATAAATGAGCTTTAATCAAACGAGTTCGATTAGTTCGATTTTTATCTCGATTTGAGTTCAAATCGAATCAAATCAAATTTTGAATTGCGAATTTCGAATCAAACTTGAACTCAAATTTTTTATCACTTTGGGCTAAACTTGATTGGATTACACCCCTTAAGAGTTAAGACTATTCCTTTGTGGAAGCAAACTGTTTTAACACTGGAGAGATGCCTACTTTTCAAGGCTACCTTGACATTTCTGTGATTAGCAGTGTGTATCTTATGGTTTCAGTCCAAGCTCTTGTTGGCCTGGAAGATCAGCCAGCAACCCAGCAATCCCTTTGATTGGGTGATTAGTATACTCCTGTCATCCTTAATCTAGAACTGTTTATAAATCGGGCTGTAACTTGAATTTTTTTTGGTGATTTTTTATTCAAGTCCGGTCTGAATACGAAATCTGTTTTATTACTTAAAAATATTAAAAAATATATTTTTATATTAATATTGATATATTTTTATAATTAAAAAATACTTTTTATTAATAAACAATAATTAAAATGGAACCTGACTTAATTAAAAAAATATATATTCAAACTCAACTCAATACTCAACTCTTGAAGATGTCCATTTTCTAATTCGTACTTTCCAAAATTAGTAAATTTCATTTCATTCTACTCAAGCCCAAATCGGTAATTTCACAAGATCTTTCCATTTTTAAACTCAATTGCAAGTTTGGCCCTTTTCGCATAACACAAAAGAGGTTTTAGCTCAAGGCCTTAAACCCTGATTTCCATCCCCCACTAATATCTCCCTGATGGCTTTGAGAGCGGCGGCGATGATGGCGATGTCTGCTCGGGCGGCTCCACGGGGGATGATGCGGCAGTTCTCGACAACTTCACCTAATTCCTTTACGCTGCCGCCAATTGCGGCGATGGGGAACGGTGAAGGAACCCCTGGTCGAGAGCAAGCTCCTCCAAGTACCAACCTCTTTGTCTCCGGCACGTATCTTTTCTCCATCTATACCCATCATATCTTTCATGTTTGCTATGTTCTTTTATGAGTTTTTTTTTTTTGGTATTGTTTGTATATTGGTTCATTGGTTTGGTTGCTGGGAAATTGTGGGAAAATGTGTTTGATTTAATTGGTCCTGTTTTTTTCTGGGTTATTGGTAAATTTTGTTTATATTTGATTTATTGGGTTGTTTTGCTTGTTCGATTACTGGGAAAATGTAGGAAAACATGTGGAAATGGAAAAAATAATAATTTAAAAGCTGTGTTTTTTTAAGGGTTTTCATGAAATAGTCCTGTTCTTTTCTGGGTTATTAAACTTTTTTCCTGATATGCTGATTTATTGGGTTATTAAAAATGTCGGAAAATGGAAGAAAATTTGTATCTTTTGCTACGGTTTGATTAACTGGTCAAGAAAGGAAACCCATGGTGGAATTGATATTTTCAATCTCTTTAATTCATTTAAAGAAGTGGGAATAAAATAAGATATTATATTTGCGCTTTAATTTGTTATTTGGTTGCCTCTCTCTTGATGCGAAGCAAAAAATGAGAACTTTATTTTAAGAAGTATCAATTTCATTTGCAAAGTGAAGTGCATTGTTATTCAAGTAAGGGCAGTGTGAGTAACAAATGAGAAAGTGCAACTATCACCTTGGTTGGAAGAAAGAAAGAAAAGTGAAGGAATAGAGGATTGCAAACATTTTTTGATAACTGATAAGGATTCGAATGAATTATTTGAACTGATTTGGTTGTCGCCGGCTCAGAACTTAATATGAAGTATGCTTAAGAGTCAAAATAATTGGAGAGTATGATACCGAGGTTTTCATTTGATTTAGCTAATTCTAATGGTTGATTACTTTACAAAGTTTAAGTGAAAATGAGAGCTGTATTCTTGTAAGCTATTGAAGCTTTTAAGAGTGTTAAAATTTTTTTCCAATCATTTAGTCTGAAGTTTGTATGTCATGACCCCTTTACATTCATGTTAGACCCACATGCATGGATCTGACATGGATTTGAGAGGCTTGTGATACACTACCTTTATACTGAATGCCTTTTTGTTCGTCCACCAAACTTATGCTCTTATTGCATATTAATGTCCTTCTCTTACTAGGTCTTGTTCTCATTCTACATATATGTATGTATGTCTTTGTATTCCATGTCAGGTCCTTGCAAAGAACATTCTCATTTGTTCCATCTCCATCCCTCATCCTTCAATTCTTGTTCATTTTGCTTGCCAGAGTAAATATTCTGACAAATTAGAATTGTGGAGAAGGATTAGTTCAGGCTGCGTTAATTAGCTTGCGAGTGGTTTTTGTGTGCAATGATTTCAGTTTAGCTGCGTCTGTATACTTGGTTTTATTCATTTTTCAAATAGAATGCTAGGGCCATTGCGTTGAAATGAAATATCAAGTTTACTTTTCTGAAAAACATGGTCACTTTAAGTTAAGTTGGTTTTAGCCCTCCTTTAGTTTTGGTTTTTGTTTTCTGATACTTGGGATACCATTGAAGGGTATTTCATCAATCTAGAATAGATTTAGCATATTTTTATTTTGGGTCTAAAACCCCTTTTCTCCCTGTTTTGGTTTACACTAGTAATTGGATTTCTGCAAACTTTTTCAATCATATATGTTGACTAGGGTCACTTATTTGCCTTTCTTGGTTCATTGTATGATATCATTTATTGTTTGAATTTGTTTTTAGGTCTTAACAAACGCACTCCTGGGGAGAAACTTCGGGAAGCCTTTTCTCAGTTTGGACAAGTAGTTGATGGTTTGTCTGTCTCCCTCACCCAAAGATTATTGAAAATTGTCTTTTGGAGATTAATAAGGAACGCCTTTTTTTTTTTTTTTTGCGTGTTTACAGCCAGAGTGGTGACTGATCGAGTATCAGGATATTCTAAGGGATTTGGTTTTGTAAGATATGCCACCATAGAGGAGGCTGAGAAAGGAAGAGAGGGAATGGATGGCAAGGTGAGCTCCCTCTAGTTTCTTAATGTTCATTTCCTCGAGGAAATTTTATGTGTTCATTCATCCATTTCCAAGGCTCTTTGTATTGATTTGAAGTGTTAAGATTATAATTACGATTGAAAGGGTAATGGTTGCTCCTGAAGAGATATGTTAAGTGCTTTTATAGAACTCTACCAGGTTACATCATTGATTTATCCTATGTTGCTTCGACTCTTCATTTTTCTTGAAATACCCGTGTCCGACACCCTTGTCCAACGCATATCCGGACATGGTTATGGGGATATGATACTCCAAGAACCCTCCAAATACATGGAAACTTTGGAAAAAAATTAAACATACCCGTGTTGGACACATCCCCGTGCCCAACACTCACACCTGAGTCCGAGTAAAATGGTCATTTTTTGTTATTTTATTTTACTTTTAAAGCACAAAGGTAGATTGCGGCTATATTACTCCGATTCTTCATTTTTCATAAAGTACCCGTGTCCGACATATATTCAGACATGGGTATGGGGATACGATCCTTAAAATATATGAAAAAATTTAGAAAAAATTGAGCATACCCGTGTCGGGCACATAGCCGTATCCGACACTCATCCCTAAGTCCGAGTAACATAGGATTGCGGAAAGTAAATTATCCTCATTCTCCCCCTCCATCCCCTGATTGTGGTAACTAATTTGCTTTTTTTTTTTTGCAGTTCCTCGATGGTTGGGTTATATTTGCAGAGTATGCAAGACCACGGCCAGAACGAACTCCACCACATAACAACATGACTAATTCAAATGGCTATAATTCGTATGGCCGTGAATGACTCGAATAGTTCTGCAACATGCATTCTCAATTTTTTTTTTTTTTTTTTATCTTGATCAGAGACTGGATTTACAATGGAGGCAGCCTATTATGTGTTGCCAGAAAAAAGGAAATTATGTATGAAGTTTGTAATATTAGACTTGAACTTACTTGCTATAATGTGATGAACTGAGGTCTATTCTTCATGAATTTGAGGAAAAACAAGACCGAAAATTGAATCCTTTGAATTATTTTTCATGGAGTTTAATGTCTACTGAGAAATCATTTGCATTATTTGTTTACTTCAGACTTTGAATGCTATTTGAGTTGATCTATAACATGAAACAGTACTATTTTTAATTATGTGTGGTGGATATCTATAGGGATTTGCTTAGTTGCTATGAATTCGGGTTATTTGCTTGACTCAATAGGACTGGCCTGAATTGGAACGGGCATGGGATTACAATTCAAATTTAATTATAAAAATATATTAATATTAATATAAATAAATTTTTATAATTTTATAATATGTTTTAAATAGTAAAACGAGTTTTTAAATTTGGTTCAGTCCGACTGAACTTGTACAAGTAAAAATAATTATTCGGATCCGATCCATGATATCTCTAGTTATCATTGACAAAAGATGAATAACATGGCTTTTGGATGTTAAGTTGGAGGAGATGAATTGAAGAGGGGTGCCCTATATTAATTATCAGCAATAACAGTGGGAAAAAAAGTTATTGCATATTTTATCTCAACTTAACAATAAAAAACAAAAATTGAACAAATTGTTTTTGGATAAAATCAAAACATAAAGATTTAATTGGATAAAAATCTCCTGTCAGATCATTCAAGGAGCTGCTGAGTTGTTTTCAGGAACTTCAAACTATTCATATTTCAGATAACAAGTAATATCCTTTTGAAACTGCAGAAACACAAAAACCAGCAACAAATAATAAGATTACAGAAAGGAAAGGAACATACAAAAGTCTCAAATTATGTGTAATTACACAATGGACTAACAGTTTAGGCCTCAACTCAAGTTCTATTTCTGCTTCATCAATGACTTCAACTTGTTCTCTTACTGAAAAAACTTTGGTCATTTTCTGATTCTTTTGCATATATCAGCAGTTGTTTCGATGATCGAAAATCCGCGAAAATCCCATTTTCTGAACTTCAGAAGCTCAATAATGTAATGAAGCTGACAAGCTGTGTGACAAAAATTGAAACAGTTTACCCATATATATAGTTTCAATCACTCTCCCCTTCTTCAATTCCTCTCATTGTGTCATACAATGGCTTGTTCAGTGTCTCTGGTAAGTAATAAGCAAGCATCCCTCCAATCAATCCACATATCCCAAACACTAGAAATGGGAAGCCACCGCCCAAAACCACCACAAATGGTGCCAAAATAGCTCCCATTTGGGCTGCCTGAGTTGCACATCCAAGGGCTGCATTTCTCACCACTGTAGGAAAAAGCTCTGTTGTGTAGATAAACAACAGATTATAAGTTCCAGCCATACCAAATATCCCCAAAATCCCACAACACATTTTTATTACTTTCCATATTCCAACATTTCCCATCAAGAGCCCCATAAAGCAAAACATTGCACTGAACCATTGTGTCCCAATTGCCAATGGCTTCCTCCCAAATTTATCCAACAAAAGTGCTGTTATTGTAAATGCTGGCATTTCAGCTATGGCATTAAGCAGCACATTGAGGTGAAGATTTGTGTCAAGGTTGACAACATTTAAGCTAAGTCCATAGTACACAATAGAGCAAGTGAAGTTGATTCCGATTGCTAGAAATAGTCGAATACGAGTGATTGGTAATCGAATTACATCTACAAGAGAACCACTGATTGCTTCTTTGCAACTCTGGTTATTATCATTTGAAGAATCATTAGCTTCATCATCCAATGCAAGGATAACACCGTCAGGAAGGTGATTTCCGTTAGACTTAGCTATGCTAAACATAATTTTCATTGCTTCGTTCGTTTTCCCCCGAACAAGGTACCAACGCGGGGATTCGGAGATAAAAGGAATAACCAGAAGAAGGAAAAGGATAGAGGGAACCGAGGAGGCAATATAAAGAGCACGCCATGAAGGAACAATGTAAGCTATGCCTGAGAGTAAGGCTATTCCAGTCGAAAAGAAATAGAATGTGGACATTCCGACAGCGCCACGCTTTGTCGGGCCGACAGCTTCGGTGGCTAGGACGAAGGAGCAAAGGCCGACGCCGCCGGTGCTGAATCCGGTTAGGAATCGGAGTAGGAGATATGTGAAGTAGTCTGGGGCTAATGATGTAAGGCAACCAAAGATGGCGTTTAAGATGCAAACTGTTTTTAAGGAACCTTTTCTTCCTAGTTTTGAGTCTGATAGATGACCAAATACTCCTGCACCTGAAAATTTGTGTGTCGAAAAAGTTGAATTTTAGTCATGAATTTATTCATCAGAAGATGTTTCTTACAACAAAGTAAGTTATTGCATTCAATGTATTAGTGATGAGTTATTCTTTACACTGAAAAAAGAAGATTGAAAATGTAATTGATATCTGCTATTGACTAGTAAAATTAACTGTTTTCCTTGTTCCTTGAAGTGCTTTTCTAGTTATTATAATTCTATATAGTTGAACAAAGAACTGATCCAAAAGAGAATTATGATAGTGAAGTTGGTGCTGTTCATGGTACGACCAAATACACTTGTAGTCGTCGTAAACTATTCGAGTTCGACTCGAAAAAATTCAAATTCAGTTTGATCATTGTCGAGCCGAACTTGAGTTCGAGCTCGAACTACCGAACGAGCCTAGTTCGAGTATCTTAATGTCCAGCTTGAGTACCTCGCGAACTTAATCTAGTTATTTTATTTTATTTTTAATTTGTATTGAAAAAAATCTCAATTCAAACTCGAATTCAAGTTCGAGTATAAATAATCGAGTTTGAAATAAAACTCGTGTTTTTACTAGATAAACGAGCCTAATCAAATGAACTCGAACAATTCGATTGTTATCTTGAATCAAGTTTAAAATTTTAAAAATGAAATCCGATCGAGTTCAAACTGAACTTCGAATTGAACTCGAACTTTTTATTACTTAAATTCAACTCAACTCTATTACATCATTGAGACAACAATCCTGACTTCAACATTCCAAAAAGAGAGTTGACTTAAATAGGTGTTGGATTACACATTATATTAAAGAGAAGATGATACTTTTTCTCAAAAAGAGAAGAAGGAATGATACGTAAAAGATATATAGTTGAACAAAGAACTGATCCCAAATATGATAGTGAAGTTGGTGGTGTTCATGGTACGACCAAAGACACTTATGATAGCAAGCTATTCAAGTTCGGTTAAAAAAATTCAAATTCGATTCGATTATTGTCGAGCAGAGCTCGAGCTATCGAACGAGTCGAGTTCGAGTATCTTAATGTCCAGCTCGAGTAGCTCGCGAGCTTAAGCTTAATGTAGTTTTTTTTTTTTTAATTTGTATTGAAAAAACTCAATTAGAAGCCGAACTCAAGTTCGAGTACAAATAATCGAGTTTGAAATCAAACATGAAAATCAAGCTCGTTTTTTACTAGATAAATGAGCCTAATCGATTGAACTCGAACAGTTCCATTGTTATCTCGAATCAAGCATGAAACTTTAAAAATAAAATTCGATTGAATTCGAATTAAATTTTAAATTGAACTCGAACTCAAACTTTTTATTATTTGAATTCAACTCAACTCGATTACATTTATAAATTACATCTATAGAGACAACAATCCTGACTTCAATATTCCAGAAAGAGAGTTGAATTAAATAAGTGTTGGATTACACATTAAATTAAAAGAGTAGATGATACTTTTTCGCACAAAAAGAGAAAAAGATATAAAAGCAGCAAAAAGAGAAGAAGGAATGATAAGTAAAAGATATAAAGCTGATGGATGATAGGACACGAACTCTGACATTATCAACAAAGTTTGAGAAAGTATTATCAGAGTATGAACAAAGTAAAGATGACCCAACATTATCAACATCAAGAACATGATTTTCATGTCGGTACTTTAGCTTTCAACTTCATCATGAACTATTATTTTTTTTTTTTCCAAAATCGAATCGAATCGGTCAGTTGAATCGATTAAATTAAAAATCAATGATTTGTTCGGTCTAAAAAGTTATTAAAATCAGATTTATATCAAACCGGTAAAAAATCGATTCAACCGATAAAAAATAGTTAAAAAATCGATTTTAAATATTTTCTTACTTTTTTTCAAAATTTTATTTGTAATTAATAAAATTTGAAACTTTAACCTCTTTATATAATTTTAAAGACCACACCATTAAACCAAATGCATATTTTTTTATTAATTATTAACTATATTTAATATTTATTTAATATATAACTTAGTGTTTAAGTAAAAAAGGAGTTTTATCAAATCGGCAGTTCCAATCGGTTGAACCGGTTGAATCGAAAATCTAATCGGTTTGATTTTCGATCCGATTTTTTTTTTACATTGTTTTTCCTTGAAAATATGTCCATTAAATACCCAAAATGTCAAAAAATGCCTTTGATTAGATTTGTTTGATTTCAAATTGAACAGAACTGAAAGGAGGGATTAACTTAAATAATTCATATAATTATTCTTAAGAGGTGAGTTTAAATTTTAACATATATAAATTTTTTTCAAATTATGATTTTTTTTTATTTAAAAATTGAATAGAAGTGAAATAGTCTCACAAATTGTATCACTATTCTTATCCTTGTTATCCAAGAGATGCGGTTGATTTTCCTCCTTTTTCATAGTACTATTAAATAAAGGTTGCACTTTTTCTTAGTGTTTCCTAGCAATTATTTGTGGAAAAAAATTATTTCAGGATCAAATTGATTAAATAATAAGTTCAGAATTCAACATTTTAAGGCATTGGAAGTCTAATTTGAGATGAATCCTACCAATATCTCTGTAACTTTTTGCAGAAAAAAGAGAGAGAGAGAAATTAAGAATGTCAAGAAAGTAATATATATCGGCAAATCAATAATGCTAAAGGCAAATCAACAAAGTCAAGGTAATGTTTCAAGAAGCTGATTATAATTATTAATAATTATTGACCACGTCACCTCAAAAAAAAAAAATTTAATTATTGACCACGAGGAAATGAAAACAAATATACTAGTAATTAACTTTCCTTAGGATGACAAAAACTATTAAAAAGAAAAAATTTGAAAATCTGTTTGACTTGTTTGGTTTGATTTTGGTTCAGTTTTTATGAAATTTGATTTGATTTTGATTTAAATAATAATTAAATTTATTCGATTTGATTTTGATTCACAGATAAAAAAATATATAATTATTCAAATCAAATTGAATTCTATTTTTAATTAATTTTTTAAATTAATTTATAATATAAAATAAATATTTATTCATAAATTAGCGAAAAAATTCTAAAAAAATAAAATTTAAAATAAATGAATCAAATTAATCCGAATCAGTTCAATTCAGGTCAATTAGAGAAGTTATTTGTTTGGTTTTTTTTTAAAAAAAAAAAAAAAATAAGAAACTGCATATTAATCAAATTTTTATCCAAAATCGAATCGAATCAAACCAAATCATTATCACTTAACTTTCTTTGTCCAACTTTAGATACAAAGCAAAACAGACTAGACAGTAAAATGTGTTTTATAAATAAAATGATTTATTTTCTGATTTATGAAGATTAGAATTCTAAATTTTTACTGAAATCCTTGCCCAAATATTATATACTTGAGGCCTAACTCATGTGATCCAATCCTGCTATACTTTGTCCATTTTGGAATAAATTAAGCTGCACTTTGACCATGAACAGTGATGTACTAAACATAAAACATGTGATCCTGACAAGTGAAGCTTCAAGTGGCAAATAACAATCTGAATCATAGAAAAAACAACCAATTCTTTGCCTTTTATATATTATCTCCTATACATAATTATATTTATATTATCACTGCCTCTTGACCTTAATATTTCTTGTCTCTTAATACGTAGATATGATAATTCGTATAATCGTATTATAATTTTGTCTAAAATATTACATATTTATATAAATTTTGATATATTAATAATTTATATTATATAAATTCATGTTCATTATAAATTAATATTCTTTTAGAAAGGAAAAAAAATAAGTCTGGTTCTTGTAAATGGAAATGTATTTTAGGAACATAACAGGTTTGTACTGTCAGAAGAAAGATATTGTTTTAGAAAAAATAAAAAAACTCAATATCTTGCTTTTATTTTTTCTGAAATTAATTTCAGGTCCACAAATGCATTTATTGCACCATGTATATATGGTTTCCATGACAGTAGAAATTAACCTTTTTATAATAAAATAGAACATTATTCAAGGGAGTAATATGCAAAATGGTTGCAGAAAAGAGATAATTAGTCTAAGATAAAATTAAAACCTGAATAGAGAAAGAAAGATCAGCTTGGAAACAACTTACCAATCATGCAGCCACCAAAAAACAAGGCTTGAACAAGCCCAACCTTATACTTCTCCCCGCAAACCAATCCCCACTGAGCCACGGTTGAGCTTCCTGAACCACCTTTCCATTCCCAAGACCCTGGTTCAAGCCCACAAACACTTTTCTCCTTCTCATCACACCCTGACCCTGACCCTGACCCTTTTATACACCGCCAAGCAGGTTCCTGGTCTGCAAATATCATGACCATGGTGTGGAAAGCTTCCAGGGCCCATGCCAGGCTTGTTAAAACAAAGTGTCTCAATTGCCAGGACCCGAATTCTCCGCAGTATTTTTCTAACATGTCGTCTATGCAAAGCTTCTGGGGTTCGGATCCGGGTCCGGATTCCCATTCAGGTTCTTTGGATGGAAGGAGTAAGGGTGACTCTAATGAGGAGCCATGGCTACTAAGATCTGATCTTGCGGTGGTAGCCATAGCTGGGCTGTGTCTGTTTTTTTTTTTTTTCCTGGTTTTACTTACGAAAATTAATGTTTTTATTCAACGTAGGAAGTAGGAACTCTTATATATAGGGAAGTTCCATATGCTTTGGTTTATGATTTGGTGTGATGATGTTGTGGGTTTGACACGTGGAAGGTGATCTAATCATTGATTTGGGAGAGATGACACGTGGAAAGGAAGGTAGCTGTCGATTTGGAGAGGCTTGGATTGAGATGGGATTATATATATTAGAGCTTAATATATAGGGTTGAAAACTAAAATGTGTATTCCCAATTACTTATATGTATGTATTTTTTTTTTACAAATATAGAAAGTGTTTAATTAGGACATTTTAGCTAGCTAGATAACAAATTTTTTTTTTTTTTTGACAAAATTTGTTATTGCTAGTTTGTTAAAAAAAGCTTTTGAAACAAATTATAGTTTGTTTAGTATTGCATTTTGATTCAAAAGCTGCGTTTCATAAATTCAAACACAATTTTAAATGAGGTCTAAGGCCTCGTTTAGCATTGCTTCTGGCATAGCTTTTGAAGTCAAAAGTTGTTTTTCACCGCAAACGCAATGCTAAACAGATAAAAAAATTTAGATTCTGCTGTTGAAATCATGGTTTGAAAAGTCAAACCAAAAAGCCAAAAAATATACTTTTTGGGCTTTAAAAGCTGGCTTTTTGATAAAATGATTTTATTATCCTCACATCTTTACACTTTTATTATTTTAAATATATCTTTTTTTGACATTTCAATTTTCTACAACACTTTTTCTTAGCAATGCTAAACACTTAAAAGTTTTTAAACTATATTTTTTCACCACACTTTATAAACACACTTTTTTCAACTCGAGCTTTTTCCAACCCAAGTTTTTTCCAACAGCAATGTTAAACTAACCCTAAATGTTAAGAGGTTGATTAAAAGCACTGTCTCACTATTAATTTCAGTAGATGAGAGGGAACATTCCTTGGATCTCTTGAATTAGCTTTTGGCACCCAGCCGGCAAAGTGGAAAGGGATTACAAATTGCTATGAGAGTTCAAGATAAGATATCCATAAACTTAAAAGGAAGAAAATGTTAATTTAATTGATTAAGATTGCCAACTTGGGACAACCTCAACTGATGTGACATAATTTATTTGGCATATTCCAAATCTTCTTGACAAGATTCAATTGAATATTATTTTTTTTTGTTTTTGATTTGGATGAAATTTCATTTGTAGTGATCAAGCGATGAAAGTGACATATGAGGTTCTAAGCCCCTTTCAAGTTTCATCTAAGAGAGTGACTAGGGTGGAGTAGTCCGCTTGATCTTACAGGTTTGATTTGAATTAGATTGAATTTGAATAAAAAAATTTATAATTCGGATTAGTTTTATCCAAATTATTATTTATTAAATAAAAAAATATTTTATTTAAATTTAATTATAAAATATATATAAATATAATTAATTTTTTAATATTTTAATAATTTATAAATAGTAAAACAAATTTATGGGTCGATTTGAGCCCAACTCGAAATGGGCTTGAACAGAAAAAAAAAATTTCATACTATAACCCGACCCATGAGCAGTGATGGGTGTGTTTCATTGTTAAACTCTTAAACAGTTTTGGTACATTTAGAAAGAAAGATTATATCATGCCATATTACCATTTGAATAGCTAATTTATCCATTGTTAATTTGTTATTAACATCGGAACGATCGGCTGGTCGGATCGATTGAATCGGAAATCGATGGTTTATCTGGTTCGGTGTATATCATAGAACCGAATTTTTTCGAACTGGTAGAAAACTGGTAAAAACTCGAAAAAAATCCGAAAAAATTGGTTTTACACTTATTTTTTTTTTAAAAAAAAATTATTGTATGTTATGAGATTTGAACCTTTAACCCCTTAAATTTATACTAAAGATCATACCATTTAGTCAAATACATATTTTTATTAAATATTTAATATTAAAATTACATATTTAATATTAATTTTTTTTTTTAATATGACCGATCGATTCAACCGATTGAACTGATTGAATCATTAATCAAAGGTCTCACCCAGTTTTTTCAACATTGAATTTATCACATCATGCCGATTTTTATATGGGTTATTTTTCATGTGATTACAACAAATTCAGAACGAAATTAAAGCTACGTTTGGTTTTAAAAAATAGAGTCCTTTTTCGTTTTCATTTTTTTTTTTCTGAAAAATAAAAAATAAAAGTGAAAATGTGTTTGATAATTAATAGTTTCCAAACTAATTAAGATCATGAGACTGAATTATAGATTATCCTACAAATAAAGAAAAGAGAAAAAAAGTAAATAGAAAGAGGAAGTAGAAAGATCCCCAAAACCAATTAATTGCAAGTGGAAGAAGCAAAACCCAACTTGTTGTCACAAAGGTCACATTCCCATAGTTTTGTTGGAAAGTGTTGCCAATAGCTTCCTCTTCCACCCTGATCATATACAATAATTTTCCTTATCAGGCTCGAATCTAGCTCCATCTTCATAATGAAATGCTAATTTTGGATCTTTAAATAGATCTGTTTATGGATCGGGTTGCGACTTGAATTTTTTTATTTTTTTATCCAAACTTGGTCGGGTCGAGCTCAAACTGATCCAAAAACTCATATCACTATTTAAAATAATATTAAAAATTATTTTTATATTGATAAATAGTAATTCAAGTCGGGTCGGATCAATCCGAATTAGAAAAAGCACTATCCAAGTCCGACCCATATGTGGGACCCTTGAACAGATCTATCTCTAAGGTATTGAAACAATGTATAGCTTTGATGAGTCAGTAGGTGTTCCGGCTGGTAATGGTAGTTTGAACCTTGGAAATTTTGATTGGAAAATGCAGCCATGAGTTTTCTAATGGAGGAGGAGTCATGTTCCTGAATCCAGGATTATTTTACTAATTCTTTCGATGGGATGTCTAACATTTCAACACCGTAAAGAGATGCTTTTAACCTTTAGACCTTAAATCAAGCTCGGTACATTGCATCTTGGATTGCTTTGATTTGCCTTTTTTTAACCAAAAAATATTAGATTTTGTTGCTCGGATTCTTTATTTTTTTAAAAATATTGATGTTCGATAAATGTTCGGATATGAATATGGAGGTATGATCCTTCAATTATATGAAATTTTTTAAAAAAAATTGAGTAAATATGTGTCGAACACATATCCATATCCGATACTCAGTTTCAAATCTGGATAATATAGGTATTAGATAATTTGTGACATTTTCACTCAAAGTGACTTCCCAATAGATATGCTCAAGGGCCGGATTACCCGTCCAAGCCCGAAGACCCGTTCATATTTTAGAGGGTTTGGACAAAAAATATTAAGCCTGAAATATGAGCTTGGCCAAAAAATGAGGCCCATTTAGAAAATGGGCCGGATCTTGGCCCCAACAATCAAGGTCCGAGCCCAACCCGATCCAGCCTTTTTTTCATTTATATAATATATAATATATTATTTTTTTATTTTATATATTATGTAATTTATATCATATAAAAAATAAATATATATAATATTATAATGTAAACATCTAAAAATATGCTAAATTATCCATGTTTTAAAATTTAATAAAAAAATAAATAAAATTACTAAAAATTAAATAATAATAAAATATTTGTTTAATTTTTTTTTTTTTTTTAAAACATGGGTGGGCTTAAACGGGTTTTGGACTACCCATTTATAAATATAGATTAACTTGGGCAGAATTTGAAACCCATATTTTAGGTCGGGCTGAACTTAAACAAATATATATGATGTTGATATCATACTTAAGCCCGACCCGACCCATAAGCACCTCTACTTCCCAAGAGAGAGAAAAATATTGAGATCAATAATTGTGGAGGTCATTGCACATTTTGGAAGTGCAAGGAATTGATTTAAACGGGGAGGTGATAGGCTCAAACGAGCACGATTTAATTTTTATTTTTGTATTGAGCCTACAATTCATCCATGTCAAGCGACTCCAAATATATAAAGGCTAATATATTAAAAAACTCTTGAATTAATACACTTTATTTAAATAAATTCTTATATTTTTATTGTACCTAATCAAGTCTAGAGGTGGCAATTGGGCGGGTTCGGGTCGGGTTTATTCGGGTTCGGGTTTATTCGGGTTCGGGCTCATTCGGATTCGGGCTCATTCGGGTTCGGGTCCATCCGGGTTCGAGCTCATTCGGGTTCGGGTCCATTCGGGTTCGGGCTCATTCGGGTTCGGGCTCATTCGGGTTCGGGCCCATTCGGGTTCAGGCTCATTCGGGTTCGGGCCCATTCGGGTTCGGGTTCGGTCTGGGTTCGGGTTCGATCTGGGTACGGGTATGTTTTACATTATTTTATTTTATATTAGATGTAATCATTTTTACGTAATTTAAATATTTATATCTAAAAACAAATTATTAATTTATTTTTATTATTATTTTTATTTTTATACTTTTGCTATTATATGATATTTTTAATTATATTTATTTTTTAAAATTAATATTTGTTAGCACCAAAAGAATAAGAAATTAATTTGTTATATAAAATCAAATTTTGAAATAATTTATTATAAAAAATATGATATATTATAAATTAATATATTGATATTTAAAATAATTGATTTGATGAGCTCGAATTTCAAAATATAAATACATTATAATTTATATTCACTATAAAATAAAAAACTTTTAAAAATAAATCCTGGCCTTCATCTATTCGTTTATATACTTATAAAATGCAAAAAATTTATGCTTATAGTCAAGACATATATATATATATATATATATATCGAGTACTTATATTTTTTTCATCAGTATAAAGTATAAATTATAAAGTAGTACTAAAAAATATAATTTATATTTAAATTACACGTAATAAATATATAATTAATATGATTATTTATTAATATATAATAAATATACCCAAAACCAAAAGGCCATAAAACCCAAAACCCCATTAAATCCACCCGCTAAAATAAAATCACATGAAAGCCATAATCCAATTAAACCCACCCTAACCTAACCGCATAAGTATAACTAGAGCTGCTTATGGGCCGGGCCGGGCCGCGGCCCAGTTTTTTTTTTATTTTCTCTGCCCAGGCCTGGCCCTGGGTCGGCCCGGCCCGCCCGTTTAGGCTCGAAACACTGTTCATTGGAATAAAAAAATAATTTTTTTATTTATTTTTATTTTTTTATAATTAAAATTAAATAAAATAATATTATAATAAAAATTACTGTTCCGGGCCGGGCCGGCCCGGAACACAAAATATCCTGCCCAGGCCCAGCCCGTGAGCAGGTCTAAGTATAACCCAAAAGGCCAAAATAATTGAATTATTGTCAATTTTTTTACCCTTATAGATTAATTGAATTATTGTCAAATTTTTTTTCACATCTTTAAAATTTTCAAGAATTTAAAATATTTAGATTGTAAATTCATCATGATATGAGACGTTAAAGTTATAACTTATAAGTACAAAATATAATTTACTTTTTGATAAAATTATTATTTCATCATATATATATATATAATATATTAAATTTTAAATTTTAATTAAATTATTAAAAAAAATTAGAATAAAATTAATAATTAAAGTTATTGCTTTGTAAAAAAAAAAAAATTGCAATTTGTTTATTTTTATTTTTAGTATTAAATTCGGGTTCGGGTTCGGGCCGGTCTCGGGTTCGGGTCCATTCGGGTTCGGGCTCATTCGGGTTCGGGCTCATTCGGGTTCGGGCCCATTCGGGTTCGGGTCCATTCAGGTTCGGGCCCATTCGGGTTCGGGCTTTTTCGGGTTCGGGTTTTTGACTTTTTGGTCAAATCGGGTTTGGGCGGGTTCGGGTTCGGGTTTTCCTGGACGGGTTTTCGGGTTCGGGTTCATTTTGCCACCTGTAATCAAGTCCCTATTCTTTAATTTTTATTCATGAAAATCTTTAATTTTAATTAAAAGAAAATTTATGTTATCTTGATGCTCACTTGGAAGTTGAAATGGCACACTGATATGACCAAATTTAATATCTGAATTGAATATTAAAGACGTTTGGAGAATCCTGAAGTTCTAGAACAGATGCATACTAAATACAAAGAACTGTATGAGAAGGTTGAGCAACGAAAAAAAGACTCAAAGACAAATGGAGGCCATACAAAAGGTTGAGCAGCCTTTGACCGATGGAAGGGTGAGGATAATTTTGGTGCCAAAGATGAAGATTGGCAAGCAAAGATAATGATGATGACGATGATAGAGCTGATGAAGATGAAGCAGAGCTGGCTCGTGTTTGTTCTAAGCTCCAGGTCAGTTTATTTGCCTTGGCATGTATCAATTTATTAATTTGTGATTTTCCTAATTATCATGTAAGATAAATCATTCGTTACTTTCTCTACAGCTAGCTACGGCTGAGGTACCACGTGTTCATCCGCTCACCAAGGAAGATTTCCAAGTTGTGCTTGGGGTTGAAAGGTTTCGATGTCCTGAAATATTATTCCACCCCAACTTGGTCAGGATAGATCAAGCAGGTTTAGATTAACATTGAAAAAATCGAATCGAAAATTAAATTGATGTGATTTTTAATTTTTGATTTAATTAGTTAGATCGGTTGGACATTTTAAATAAAATTTTTAAATATTTTTAATGTTAAATAAATATTAAATATAGTAAATAATAAATAATAAATAAGTATTTAGCTTAGTGTTATGATCTTTAGTATAATTCTAAGAGATTATAGGTTCAAATCTCATCAATTATAAAAAATAAATTTGAAAAAAATAATTAAAAAAAATAAAAAAAATAGTTTTTTTCCCTTTTTTTCGATTTTTTATTGGTTGAACCGGTTTTTGACCGGTTCGATCAAATCCGGTTCTATTGCATCTACCGGACCGGATAGATCAACCGGTCCGACTAGCCGATCCGATCCGATTTTTTTTTCACTGGTTTAGATGAGATGATCGGAATCTCTATAAGAAGGCTTTTTCTTTGTTTAAGTTAAAATTAAAGGTTTTCATAGATAAAAATCAACGAATAAGGGTTTGGTTAGGTACAATAAAAGTATAATAGTTTATTTAAATAAAGTGTATTAGTTTAAGGGTTTTTTAATATATTAGCCATATATCAACAAGCAAAATATAAGGTTTTAAAGGCCTTCCAACATTGAATTTTGTAAGGTATATGATTGATTTATGATGAGGAACACTACTAATCAATGGAAAATGAAATATGATACCTTGAATTTTACTATGTATATAATTTTTCGCAACATTGAATTTTGCAAGGTATATGATTGTCCGATATAGTTTTAGGATATTCCTGAATGTATTATTAAAAAAAAAAAAAAAAACTTGAAAAATGATGGAACTTGATATTTTCCATTTAAATTTACCTTAAGTGATGAGGATGAGACAGAATTTTTATAGAAATCTTGGCTTTGAATTGTAATGCTCTCTTATTAAAAAAAAAATGAGAATAGATATTTAATTAGCTAAATAAAAACTAGTCCAAATTGTCCAAACTAATTTTACCCATAAAACATTGTTTTTCTAAAGCCCACCAAATTTCTAAAGGTGAATTTAAAATATTGTCCCATAAACCTAAAGGCCCAATTTTTAACTTCCTTGAGCTCCACCTGCCTTTTTGCTATCTTGGCCCGGGTAATAGTAGCAACTAGCAAACTACAATTTGGATTTAAATTTCAGCATTTTCAATTTAATTTTTTATTTTTAAATTATCACCTCCTTTCTATAAAAAAAAAAAAAAACTCCTTTAAAACAAACAATTTACTAATGATATTAAATAAATTCTATTTAATTTATTGGCTGAGAAAAAAAAAAAAACTAGTACTAATGTTTATCAAGTGGGGTAGAACCAACTAAAAACCCAATTTGATAATAACAACATTCAATCGACATTCGACAGCCACCTAGCTAGTTAGGGTTGATGTTTATAGTTCTTGGCAATATGCGACATGTCTAATTTGAATGCAAGGAAAATATTATTTGTCCTATAAATTTTGCTCAACATATTCGTATTTCGACATGTAATTATTAGTTTGTTTTTATTTATGAATTAATTGACATATCCATATCCCTTTCATTTTCTTTTCTAGGTATATTACTATTAGTATGTGAATTATATCTAGTGAAATCACTTGGCATCATTAGCTCTTAGGGGAGATCTAAGCTGAATTTTTTTTTTAATCTCATCTATTGATAAGTTTTTTTTTTTTTTTTTTTGTGATAATTAGACATGTTCAATAGTCAGGCTATTCGTTCAAGTTTGAACGTAAACTCGATATTTGAGAGGTTTTGGACAAAAATTATTAGGTCCGAAATATGAGATTGGACAAAAAATGAAGCTCGTTTAAAAAAATGCCTACAATAATTGTAATATATGGAAAGCAAATACAGTATTGATATACTTTTCATATGTAGAGTGACACCTAACTGATAGAGTGTTGCGACAATTTGGATGCAACAACCAATTCCGCAAGCACCGGTGAACCTTGATAAGGTTCACAAGATCGACATGCGTGGGCATCATGAAGAATTCTAGCCTACGAAGCATGAACATTAGATCCATTGGTGGAATATACGTTCTCAACGAATTCCAACAGGTTATCCAATTGTTGGTAATAATTTCAACCCATCTGATGATTACATAGGATGGTATAAAAATGAAGGTCGGCCTTTTGTTTGTCCACCATCGGTGTATGAGGATGTTAGGAGTATGCCATTTATCGGACGAACTTCAACTCCAATCCCTCATACACAGGATAAGGAAGCTCCTAGACCTAGCCGACAACGTGGGCGGACGCGTCAACCGGCCTCATCGGAGTTCACTGAACCAAGGATGTCATTTAGTCATCTTGAACCTAAATAGGATCATGAAGTACCATTCAGTCATCGTTATTCCGTCAATCACCTCGGATATGACGTTGATGAGTTACCGATCATCACCGCCAATGACAAGCTTAGATGACCAACTCCCCATCCTAAGTCCAAGTTCAACATATCTAACATCAATGTATTAGTTTTGAACCCCTGCGTTAGCATTTGATGGTACATCATTTGCGGGTCCATCTAGTAATTAGGTTTCCTTTATGAGTGAACTAGGTGTTGGCTCCTCCAGCAGTGGGTTTCAAATTTTTGATACAGAAGAAATGACGGATGACATACAACCGAAACCAATGGCGGTTACAGAAAGAGATCGTGGTCGACCGCGAATACGTGCCACTTACGAGGTTGAACGACAGGTCCAACCACCACGCACTAGGAGAGCTCAACATTGTTGCTCTACACCACGCAATAACAAAATAAATGTAGTTTTATCAATATAACGAGAATAATGTATTTTAAATTGGTAATATATAAATTTATATATTTTGCATTTCATGTTATTTATTTTAAATTTGTTGGGAAATTAATTGTCATTTTTAATTTTCTTATTTATTTTGTTATTTATTATTGAATATATTTTTAAAAATGTTAATTTTGTTATTTATTTTAAATTTTTTATTCAGCATATCTAACTAAAATGTTAATGTTGTTATTTAATTTATAAAAATGTAATTTAATTTATTATTGAATATATTTTTAAAAATGTTAATTTATAAAATTTCTTAATTTTATATAAAATAATAATCCAAATTACATGTTAAGAAGAAAAAAACTTGCATAATCCAAATTACATGATAAGTAGAAAAAAATTTGCATAATCTAAATTACATGATAAGTAGTAAATATTACATGTTATGAAAACATGTAATTCCTTTATTGTTGATGCGAACTCTCCCCCGATGTGCTAGATTGATGCGGACATTTTCGACGGCTATGACCTTCATTTTTGCATAATCCACAACGTTTTGGTTGGCCTTTCTCCCTGAGGTCCAGTTCATTACGAACACGACTTGATTTTGGTCGACCATGTGGATTTCTCCGCATTTCTTGATTGGGACACACTTATGGACCATCATATTGAAACCAATAACCTTCATTTCCAACTGGTTGGAACTCATGTCTATAAACATTCAATATAGTTTTCAGTTTATAAACATTATCCACATATTGCATGCAATCTATATGGACATGTGCACAAGCAGCAACTACACGTGAACAAGGGAACCTTTGTGCTTGAAACTTTCCACAGTCACACCACATGTCACTAAGCTTGACTTTGTACTTCATTGCAGAAACACCCTCTTGTGGATCAACTAACTCTTCAATCAGAAAAGATTGATTTGCTAGCGTAAAATTACGAACAAAGCGGGAGTTAGCTTTACTGCGATTTTCTTGCATAGCCTGTGTGACTGTTTCACAGTATGTGTGCCCTCCCTCCCTCTATCATTACAATTTGCTTATTCCCCATCTTACCAAAAAGTGCAGCCAACCTATAATATGTTGATTGCACTAAAGCAGTAATGTGAAGATGACGCGTTCCCTTCAACACCGAATTGATAAATTCAGCTAGGTTGGTTGTCATATGGTCATAACGTCTTCATTGATCATATGATTGGGCCCACTTCTCCTTAGGGATCCTATCAAGCTAATTAGCTGCCTCTGCATTTTCTCCAAGAAGATTCTCATACATGAAATGAAAATTCGGTCGCCTCAACTCGTATCCTGATAAAATTAAAAACAAAAGACTTGTGAATTTCAGTATTATTTTATATACTAAAGGAAATATAAGAGATAAAATAACTATGATTCGGTTCCATACCCATGTTAACAATGTGTCGACGCAATTCTATATTGTTAAACTTCTTCACAATGTTAGCTTCAATGTGTCGAATGCAGTACACTGAATATGCATGTGGAGGATTCCATCCACTACCATCGCGTTTGATCGTAGCTTTGATGGCTTCATGTCGATTAGACATCAAGCATATGCCAGGCTGTTTTGTCACATATGTACGCAAATTAGTGAGAAAGAATGACCAAGTCTCCATTGTCTCACCCTCCACAATGGCAAAGGCAATTGGCAATATGTTTCGGTTGCCATCTTGTGCAATAGCTAACAATAATGTTCCTTTGTATTTTTCATATAATAAAGTATCGTCTATTTGCACAATAGATTTACAATACGGATACCCTTCAATGCACGATTTGAATGTCCAAAAGAGTCGATGGAATATTCTCTTACCCTGGACCAGTCGATCACCGTGATATGCAGGTACCGTTTGCAATTCCACAATTGTGCCAAGAACGAAAATGGGTCGGGCCTTGGCTCAAACAATCAAGACTCGAGCCCGGTCCTGCCCGGCATAGCCCTTTTTTCATTTATATAATATGATATATTATTTTTGTATTTCATATATTATGTAATTTATATCATATAAAAAATAAATATATATAATATTATAATGTAAATATTTAAAAATGTGCTAAGTTATCAATGTTTTAAAATTTAATAAAAGAAATAAAATTATTAAAAATTAAATAATAAAAAAATATTTGTTTAAATTTTTTTAGAAAAAAAAATATGAGTGGGACTAAACAGGTTTGGACTACCCATTTACAAATATAGACTGGCTTGGGCAGAATTTGAAGCCCATATTTCGGGCCGGACCGAACTTGGATAAATATATATGATGTTGATATCATACCTAAACCCGATCTGACCTATGAGCATCTCTGCTTCCCAAGAGATAGGAAAATATTGAGATCAATAATTGTGGACGTCATTGCACATTTTGGAAGTGCAAGGAATTGGTTTAAAGGGGGAGGTGCTAGGCTCAATTGCTCAAACGAGCACACTTTTTTTTTTTATTTATTATTTATTGAGCCTACAATTCATCCATGTCTAGTGGCGGATCTTGACATTTGATTTTGAGGGTGTCAATTATTATATTATTAAATTCTAAATTTTTTTATAAAATTTATTTTACTATATTAATATATATATGTAAGCAATATACTAACAAAAATAAACACGCTTTCAAAATTATAAATTTTATCAATTCATAAAAAATGTATAAAGAAACATAATATATAAAATAAATAATTTTATGCATAATATATCAAATAAATAATCTTATTTAAAATTACGAACAACTTCCTTTAAAAAAAATATATAAATATATCAATTGCTAAAAAGTATATTTTTCATCAAAACAAGAAAAATAAAATATTCCATTAAAATAATAAAGTTCAAAGTTTGAGTTTAAAAGTTAGGATATTTTTATAATAGGTTAATGGGAAAAATTTGCCATTATACTATAGGTGAGTATTGAAATTTGCCACTATACTTTTATTTGATTGAATTTTACCACTAAATTTTTATTTTTATTTAATTTTTGCCACTCAACTTTGATTTTGAAAGATTTAAAAATAAAATTAATTTATAAAAAATATTAAAATTAAAAAATTAACATAAAATTTTTATTTTATAAAAAACTAAAACTTTTTTTTTATCATTTTTTATTAATTAATTTATTAGACCTTAATTATTAAAATAAAATATTTGAAAGAATTTTTTATTAAATTTTGTCTTAAAATCAACCAAGATCAAAGTTGAGTGGCAAAATTCAATCAAAAATCAAAATCTAGTGCCAAAATTCAATCAAACAAAAGTAGAGTTGCAAAATTCAATATTGAATTAAAACAAATTTGCATTTAATCCCAAAAGTACAATGACAAATATCAATCAAAATAAAGTATAATGGAAAATTTCAATATCCACCTATAGTACAGTGGTAAATTTACCCTTAACCCTTTTATAATCTTTTATAAAATGGTTTCAATCTGACTTTTGTGTTAATGAAAAGTTGTATGATAACAGGAGAAAAATATCTAAGATAAATTTAAAAGTAAAAAATTATATGAAAAGAAAAAATTGAAGTCAACTAAAAATGAACAAAAAAACATATTTTATACTTAATTGGAGACTTAAAGTCTTATTGAAGAAGTTAAAAAGTCAATTTAGCTTTTGTTAAATTTACATAAACGTGATTTAACTTTTATGACAAACCTTTTGATTTTAAGAATTTGTGAATTATAACTAATTAATACAATAAATAGATAAATAGTAATTCTTAAATGACAATGCATAACATTAAATAAAAAAGTACATAAATAAACAAAATTAATAATATTAATTTAAAAAATTATTTAAATTTATTTAATATATATTAAGATTATAATTACGATTGAAAGGGTAATGGTTGCTCTTGAAGAGATATGTTAAGTGCTTTTATAGAACTCTACCAGGATACATCATTGATTTATCGTATGTTGCTTCAATTTTTTATTTTTTTGGAAGTATTCGTGTCCGACTCATATTCGGATACGGATATGAGATATGATTTTCCAAGGACTCTATAAATACATGAAAATCTTGAAAAAATTTAAATATACCTGCGTCAGACACATCTTCGTACTCAACACTCACGTCCAAATCCAAGTAACATGGGATTTATCCTTTGCCGTTATTTTATTTTACTTTTAAAACACAAAGGTAGATTGCGGAAAGTAAATTATCCTCATTCTCTCCCTCCCTCCCCCCCTGATTGTGGTAACTAATTTCCTTTTTTTTTTTTTTTTTTTTTTTTTTTTCCAGTTCCTCGATGGTTGGGTTATATTTGCAGAGTATGCAAGACCTCGGCCAGAACTCACTCCACCACAATAACAACATGACTAATTCAAATGGCTGTAATTCGTATGGCCGTGAATGACTCTAATAGTTCTGCAACATGCATTCTCATTTATTTATTTATTTTTATCTTGATCAGAGACTGGATCTACAATGGGGGCAGCCTATTATTATGTGTTGCCATAAAAAGGAAATTATATATGTATGAAGTTTGTAATATTGGACTTGAACTTACTTGCTATAATGTGATGAACTGAGTTGTATTATTCATGAATTTTAGGAAAAACAAGACCGAAAATTGAATCCTTTGAATTATTTTTCATGGAGTTTCATGTCTACTGAGAACGCATTTGCACTATTTGGTTACTTCAGACTTTGAATGCTATTTGAGTTAATCTATAACATGAAATAGTACTAATTTTAATTATGTGTGGTGGATTTCTATAGGGATTTGCTTAGTTGCTATGGATTCAGGTTGATGGATGCAGGCTTGAAAGATTTGTTAAAAAAAACTAGAATTAAGCCCCCCCGTTTCACTGGGGGGTTTTTAATTTTTTTTTGTAATTTTTTAATTAATTAATAATAAATTTTATTAAATAATAACTTTTTATTTTAAAATTTTAATAATAATAATATTAATATAATTGTTTTTTTAATTATGAAATTAAATTATTATAATTATTTATATACGAATTACGTAATACAAACTCATTTTCAGTTGTTATTTATATGCATTTTTAAATATATTTAGATCTTATTATATAGTGCATATTTTTATATATAGGAGGTAAAAAAAAATTGATGAAAATTTAAATTAAATTTTATTTAATAATAATAATTTATAAATTTTAATATAATTATATTTTTTGAATTATGAAAATTAAATTTATGATAATTGTTTATTTATAAATTGCGTAATACAAATGCATTTTTAATTATTATTTATATGCATTTTTTAAACACATTTAGATCTTATTGTATATATTTATTTATAGGAGGTAAAAATAATAAATCAAAAATAACAAAATAAAATTGTGGTTTGTATTTTATTTTCTCTTTGGGTCGATTTTCTCAAATAAGTTAGCAGCAAGTTCGTTTTTTTTTTGTTAAATTAATGAAGTACTAATTCATTTTTAAATTTTATTTTGCATATTTAATTATTCAAATAAAAAATAACTAAAATAAAATTATGGTTTATATTTAATTCTCTCCATTGATCAGCTTTCTCACTTTGCCTAGCTGCAAGTTTTTTTTTTTTTTTTTAAACTTTTTTTCGAGCGGATCAAGTACGGATCCTAAATCAACCCGCGAGTCAGCGTATGGAACAATCCCTTTAAAACATCATTTAAAAATGAAATAAACTCACACTGGTTAGCAGCAAATTCATTTTTTCCTTTTTTTAATTTTTTTTTTTGCGAGTGGGTTGGGTACGGATCCTAAATTGATCCGTGAGTCAATGTGCGGATCTATTCCTTTAAATACATAATTTGGAAATAAAGTAAAAATAATTAGTAAATTAATGTAAATTAAAAAAAATAAAAAACCAAAAGTAATTAATAAATCAATATAAATAAAAAAAATTAAAACTAAAACTATTTAAAAAAAAAAACTAAAATTAAAAAAAAAAAATTGACACATGTCAAGCAAAGAAACCCTTAGGGGATTCTTTTTATATACGGATCCTAAATCGATTCGTAAGTCAATGTGCGGATCTATTCCTTTAAATACATTATTTGAAAATAAAGTAAAAATAATTAGTAAATTAATGTAAATTAAAAAAATAAAACTAAAAAACCAAAAGTAATTAATAAATCAATATAAATAAAAAAATAAAATTTTAAAAAATAAAACTAATGTTTTTAAAAAAACAAATTAAAAAAAAAAACTTGACACATGTGTCAAGCTAAGAATCCCTTTGAGGATTCTTTTTATATATAAGTTATAGATTTCATTGCCACTGTTTTTTTTTTTTTTTTGTCATTATCATTAGATCTGTCCTGGTTGGGTTATTTGCTTGACTCAATAGGATCGGTCTGAATTGAAACGGGCATGGGATAACTTTTAATAATTTGGCTCAGTTCAGTCTTGATTACTATTTAAATTATAATTATAAAAATATATTAATATTAATATAAAATAAATATTTTAAATAGTAAAACGAGTTTTCAAATTTGGTTCAACCCGACTGAACCTGGACAAGTAAAAAAAAGTTATTCGAATCCGATCCATAAACATCTTATCATTGACAAAAGATGTTAGTTGTCATTGACAAAAGATGAATAACATGGCTTTTGGATGTTAAGTTAGAGGAGATGAATAGGGGTGCCCTATACTAATTCTCATAATTATCAGCAATAATAGTGGGGAAAAAATTATTGCATACTAGATAGATGCCCGCGCTTTGTTGCGGGTATATTATCGAATTTGAGTTAATATTTTATAATAAAATTAAAAGATAAAAAAATAAGAGGAGTAAAGATAATTTAGAAAAATAATAACTCTCATCATTATACGACACCTGATATAAAATTGAGAGTTATTTGAATATGATCAATTAAATCCGATAATTTCGAACACAATATAATTATACGATATGAACATAACATGAAAAAATAATTAAAACACGACACGACATGAAAAATAACATGAATACGACACAAATATACGAACATGTCAAAATTTACATAAAACGAATTATTAACGTGTAAAAAATTATATAAAATTTATAATACTTTAAACACACGATACAATAACACGAACACGTTACACGACACGAAAAATAACATGAATACGATACGAATATGTCAAAATCTACATAAAACGAATTAGTAACTTGTAAAAATTATATAAATTTATAATGATTTGAACACACGAAAAAATAACACGAATACTTTGAACACATGAAAAAATAACACGAACACAAACGTGACACGAAAAATAATATGAACACAACACAAATACACCAACGTGAAAAAATCTACGAATTATTAATATGTAAAAATTATGTAAATTTGTAATATTTTAAACACATGAAAAAATAACACGAATACAAAAAGACACAAATACACAATTTTTTTTTTCTCTTTCCTTTCTCCCCTCTTTCTTTTCATTCTTTCCTTCTTCATTAAAAAAAAAAAAAAAAAACTTAAAAATGGCCTAACTAACTCCCCAACCTCTTAATACCCGAAATTAGTTGTCTCCAAGCAAGCGTATCCAAAATTAAAATTGGGCATCCTCCTTGCTTGAGGGCAACTTTTAAGTATTGTTATAGATAGATTATAAATTAATTGTCAAAAAACTAATATTTGGCATTTGTTAATTAACTACCAAAAAATTATGCTCCAAATTTTTAAATGAAAGCATTAAATTGATTACGAATAGTTTTAATTGTAAGTATAGAAGATTAAGTAAAAAACATAATTTTAATGTCTAAATAAAGTAAATTTTATTAAATTAAATAAATATATCCTTAATTTCATTGAAGTAATTAAATTCCCAAATAATTCTAAGTGGAATGCCTAATTCAACCATTGCTTAATTGGCCACTAATCATACTTTAAATTACCTAAATAACTCAAAAATAATTATTTAAATACTTCAAATAACCCTAAAATCATAATTTAAGTCATTGCTTAGTTTGTCACAAATCATGCTTTTAATTTTTTTAATTTAAAGCTTCACATTGATTTTGAGACAACTTTAATAGAGTGTTAAGGTTATTAAAATTATGTGAAAAAAATAATTATAATAAAAAACTATATTTATAATTATCTAATTAAAATATGCATTTATTTAATTTTAAATATGTATGTAGAATTAAATAAAATAAATAAATAAAAGAAAGAAAGAATGATTTTAAAATTCAATTAAATGACCATTTTAACCTTAAGAGTGCATAGAAAAAACCAACCCAAGCTTTATAATTGTTTGCCCAAACTAACCCCTAAACACAAATTTAAGACAAAGCTTAGTTGTCTTAAAACCCATGCTCCAAAATTCTAAATTGAGCAATCCTATGAGTTGGGGATTGCTTTTAATGTTAAGTTACATATTATAGATTTCATCTCAACTTAACAATAAAAAACAAAAATTGAAAGAATTATTTTCGAATACAAATTAAAAAATAAAGATTTATTTGGATACAAATCTCCGTTGGATCATTCAAGGAACTATTGAGTTGTTTTCAAGAACTTAAACTAATCATATTTCAGATATCAGATAACAAGTACTATCCTTTGAAAGTGCAGAAACACAAAAACCAGCAACAAATAATAAGGTTACAGTATAATTACACAATAGACTAACAGTTTAGGCCTCAACTCAAGTTCTATTTCTGCTTCATCAATGACTTCAACTTGTTCTCCTACTGAAAAACTTTGGTCATTTTCTGATTCTGTTGCATTTATTAGCAGTTGTTTCGATGATCGAAAATCCGCGAAAATCCCATTTTCTGAACTTCAGATGCTCAATAATGTAATGAAGCTGACAAGCTGTGACAAAAATTGAAACAGTTCACCAATATATATAGTTTCAATCACTCTCCGCTTCTTCAATTCCTCTCATTGTGTCATACAATGGCTTGTTCAGTGTCTCTGGTAAGTAATATGCAAGCATCCCTCCAATCAATCCACATATCCCAAACACTAGAAATGGGAAGCCACCGCCCAAAACCACCACAAATGGTGCCAAAATAGCTCCCATTTGGGCTGCCTGAGTTGCACATCCAAGGGCTGCATTTTTCACCACTGTAGGAAAAAGCTCTGCTGTGTAGATAAACAACAGATTATAAGTTCCAGCCATACCAAATATCCCCAAAACCCCACAACACATTTTTATTACTTTCCATATTCCAACATTTCCCACCAAGAGCCCCATAAAACAAAACATTGCACTGAACCATTGTGTCCCAATTGCCAATGGCTTCCTCCCAAATTTATCCAACAAAAGTGCTGTTATTGTAATTGCTGGCATTTCAGCTATGGCATTAAGTAGCACATTTAGGTGAAGATTTGTGTCAAGGTTGACAACATTTAAGCTAAGCCCATCGTACACAATAGAGCAAGTGAAGTTGATTCCTACTGCTAGAAATAGTCGAATACGAGTGATTGGTATTCGAATTACATCTACAAGAGAACCAGTGATTGCTTCTTTGCAACTCTGGGTATTATCATTTGAAGCATCATTAGCTTCATCATCCAATGCAAGGATAACACCGTCAGGAAGGTGATTTCCATTATACTTAGCTATGGTAAACATAATTTTCATTGCTTCGTTCGTTTTCCCTCGAACAAGGTACCAACGTGGCGACTCGGACATAAAAGGAATAACCAGAAGAAGGAAAAGGATAGAAGGAATAGAGGAGGCAATATAAAGGGCACGCCATGCAGGAACAATGTAAGCTATGCCTGAGAGTAAGGCTATTCCAGTTGAAAAGAAATAGAATGTGGACATTCCGACAGCGCCACGCTTTGTCGGGCCGACAGCTTCGGTCGCTAGGACGAAGGAGCAAAGGCCGACGCCGCCGGTGCTGAATCCTGTTAGGAATCGGAGTAGGAGATATGTGAAGTAGTCTGGGGCTAATGATGTAAGGCAACCAAAGATGGCATTTAAGATGCAAACTGTTTTTAAGGAACCTTTTCTTCCTAGTTTTGAGTCTGATAGATGACCAAATACTCCTGCACCTGAAAATTTTTGTCGAAAAAGTTGAATTTTAGTCATGGATTTATTCATCAGAAGATGTTTCTTACAATAAAGTAAGTTATTGCATTCAATGTATTAGTGGTGAGTTATTCTTTACACTGAAAAATAAGATTGAAAATGTAATTGATATTTGCTATTGACTAGTAAATTTAATTGTTTTCCTTGTTCCTTGAAGTGCTTTTCTAGTTATTATAATTCTATATAGTTGAACAAAGAACTGATCCAAAAGATAATTATGATACTGAAGTTAGTGATGTTCATGGTACTAAGTTATTCGGGGTCGATTAAAAAAAATCGAATTCGGTTCGATCATTGTCGAACCGAGCTCGAGCTCGAGCTATCGAACAAGCCGAGTTCGAGTATTCTAATGTCCGGCTCGAGTAGCTCGCAAACTTAATCGAGTTTTTTTTTAATATATTTTTAATTAGTATTAAAAAAATCTCAATTCGTACTCGAATTCAAGTTCGAGTACAAATAATCGAGTTTGAAATAGAGCATGAGATTCGAGCTCATTTTTTATTAGATAAACGAGCATAATCGAGTAAACTCGAATAATTCGATTTTTATCTCGAATTGAGCTTGAACTTTAAAAATAAAAAATCGATTAAACTCGAATTGAATTTCGAACCAAACTCATACTCAAAATTTTTACTGTTTGAACTCAACTCGATTCGTCACTATACACAACAACCTTGACTTCAATATTCCAAAAAAAAGAGTTGACTTAAATAAGTGTTGGATTACACATTAAATTAAAAGATTTTGCTAACGAGTGCCTTAAGAGCATTTTTTAATGTTACTAAATATAGTAATATCTTTAATCAATGTATTGAGAATGATGAATAAAATTATCAACTTTTGTATTTAATACAATTTTATTATTATAAATAATATATTAACTAACCTTAAAAAATATTCTAAAAACACTTGTTAACAAAATATTAAATTAAAAAAAAAAGTAGAAAAAGAGAAAAAGATATAAAAGCAGCAAAAAGAGAAGAAGGAATGATACTTTTTTTTTGGGTAAATTTGAAAAATATGCTGTCAATAACAAAATTATTGTTAAATGGTATAATGAGTAAAAATTATTTGAAAAAGAGAAATAAAAATAAAAAATTATTAAGAAGAAAATTGTAAAGACAAAATTACCTTTGATAAAAAAACTTTCTCCTTCTTTTTTTCTCTTATTTTTTAATTTATTTTTTAATTAAAAAATAAAGTTTTCTGAAAATAATTCTTTTTTAATTTTAAAAAAATATATTTTTTAAAATTTTTTATTTACCTTTTTTTAATTAAATTTTTTTAAAAAATTACATTATTTTTTCTAAAATTATTTTTTCTTTATTTTTTTAAATTAAAAAAAAATAAATATTTAAATATTTTATTTTTTAAATTTATTTTTAATTAAAATTTTAAAAAAATAATATTTTCTTAATGGAGGAGAAAGGAAAAATAGATTTTTTCATTAAGAGTAATTTTGTCTTTACAATATCTTTTATAATAATTTTTAATTGTTCATTTTTTTTCAAATAAGTTTTATCTATTATATCATTTAACAATAATTTAGTTATTGACAGCATATTTTTCAAATTTATCTTTTTTTCTCAACAAAGTAAAAAGATAAAAAGCTGATGGATGATGGATGATAGGACACGAACTCTGACATTATCAACAAAGTTTGAGAAAGAATAATCAGAGTATGAACAAAGTAAAGAGGTTTTTTTATTTGAATATTGATAAAAAAAATTAATTTTTAGATTATTTATATATTTTTTTATTTATTAAAATATATTTTTTGTTTTGATAAAAATTCAATAAGAGAAATCGTCAAATCATATAGCGACTTTTCTTGATACATTTAAAAAATTGAAAAAAACGCACGAAAATCGTCATATCATATGACGACTTTCATGCTTTACTTTTAAAAAATTTGATTTTTTACGTTGAGAAGTTGTCATGTGATACGATGACTTCCCAATATTTTTTACTTTGAATTTTGTTCTATTGAGTTGGAAAGTTGCCATTTGAAAGGGCGGCTTTCCAACTTCTTACTCTTTTTTTTTAATTTATAATATTATTATTTTATATATAATTTAAAAAATGTATATATAAAAATATATATATAAATTCAACTATTTATTTTAAAAAATTATACGTTGAGAAGTTGCCATGTGATATGGTGACTTCCCAACATTTTTTACTTTGAATTTTGTTCTATTGAGTTGGAAAGTTGTCATTTGAAATGGCGGCCTTCCAACTTCTTACTCTTTTTTTTTTTAATTTATAATATTATTATTTTATATATAATTTAAAAAATTTATATATAAAATATATATATAAATTCAAATATTTATTTTAAAAAATTATATAATTTTTTATTTAATTTATAAAAAAAATAAAAATTCGTATTACATAAATTTTGATATATTCGTGTTGTGTTCGTACTTTTTTTCGTGTCGTGTTTTTAGTTATTTTTTTCATGTCGTGTCCACTGTTGCCAGGTCTAATGCAACTAAAGCACACTGATATTACAAAAGTCACTTATATCTGTGTGCTTTAGTTATATTAAACCTGGCAACATTGGATACGACACGAACAAGACACCGAAAAAATAAATAAAAACACAACACGAAACGAAACGAAAAAAAAAAACACGGCACGAATATCTCAAAATTTATATAATACGAATTTTTAAAATTTTTATAAATTAAATAAAAAATTATATAATTTTTTAAAATAAAAATTTAGAATATACTTTTTAAAAAATTTATATACATATTTTTTTATATATAAAATTTTTAAATTATATATAAAATAATAATATTATAAATTAAAAAAAAAAAAAGTTGGGAAGTCACCATTTCAAGTGGCGACTTCCCAACTCAATGAAAACAAAATTTAAAATAAAAAACGTTGAGAAGTCGCATATCAAATTTTTTTAAAAGTAATGCACAGAAGTCACCATATGATATGGCGACTTCCGTGCGTTATTTTTTCAAAATTTTTTTAAATGTATCAAGGGAAGTCGTCATATGATATGGCGACTTCCCTTATTGAATTTTTGTCAGACGAAAAAAACGTATTTTGATAAATAAAAAAAATTATAGGTAATTTAAAAATTAAATTTTTTTTTATCAATATTTAAATAAATTTGCCAAGTAAATGACCCAACATTATCAACATCAAGAACATAATTTTCTTTAGCTTTCAACTTCATCATGAACCATTTTTTTTTCTTGAAAATATGTCCATTAAATACCCAAAATGTAAAAAAGGCCTTGATTAGATTTGTTTGATTTCAAATTGAGCAGAACTAAAAGGAGGGATTAACTTAATTAATTCATATAATTATTTTTAAAAGATAAATTTTAATTTTAATATTTATCATTTTTATTTTTAAACTACAATTTTAATTTTAATTTTTTTTTGTTGAAAAGAAGTGAAATTATCTCCTAAATTGTATCACTATTCTTGTCCTTGTCCTCCAAAAGAGTATTTTCAAGCAATTATTTGTGGGAAAGAATTATTTCAGGATCAAATTGATTAATAATAAGTTCAGAATTCAACATTTTAAGGCATTGAAAGCAATGTGGTCGGTACCGTATCGATATCAGTTGTACCGGCCGATACGTACAGTTTTTAAGGTAAACCGAAATGGTACCAATCTCGTACTGTTTCGGTTTTGTACAGGCCCTTACCGATCGTATCGGCATGTACCGGTCAGCATCGGTTACTACCCGTACGTACCGACCCATACCGGTTGGTACAAGATTTGGATTTTTTTTTAAAAGTCACTTATTTAATTTTTTAAATCAATTTTAATATTTTTTGTGTCATGATCATTTTCACTTTTTTTATAATTACATTTAAAAATAAAATATGTTAATTAAATTAAGCTATTGAACATAATTAATCATAATTTACTATATATTTTAATATTTATTTTACTTATTTGATGTTTAAATTTTTTAGATATTAAATATTAAATTTTTATATTTACATAAAAACATATATATGCATGTAATGGATGTATATTTGCATGAGTAATATAAAATATATTTTATTAAAAAAATTGAAAATAGGCTATATATAGATATTTGAAAAATGTTGATAAACCCGAAACGATACGTCGAAACACACTGGTATTGATATGTATCAATATTAGAATAAAAACGTCACGTCCATCAGTACGTTACTGACTACCTTGATTGAAAGTCTAATTTGAGATGAATCCTACCAATAGGAGTGAGCGTTCGATTGAATCGAGTCGAATCGAATCGAGTGAAAAAAATTCGAGTTAGTCGAGTTTACGAGTCCTATTTTGTCAACCGAACTGAATTTGAAAATTTAGCAAATCGAGTCGAATGAAAAGAAATTTGAGTCGAGTCGAGTCGAATAAATTTATTCGAGTTAAAATAAATTTTCAATTATATTTAAGCATGATAAAACAAATCCTATAAATTTTCAATTATATTTAAGCATGATAAAACTAAATTTTAGGTAAATGAAATTGTTCAATTCTCTAAATCAAAATCAATGAAAATGTAAGCAAATGTCAAAAGTTCAAGGCTTATGGTGAAATTTAAATTGCTTACTCAACTAAAAAAATTCAAAAATTAGATACGGATACGTGAATACATCTTATAACTAATATAATACCATATATAAATATTATTTTTCTTTATAAATTAAAAAAAATTAAAAAAATTTATTTATCAAATTCATTTTAATTGTTATTAATTTCAATGATTTTGGACCACATTACTCGTAAAAGAGAGATAGAGACCGAAGAGAAAGAGAAAAAGAGATGGAAACAGAGGGGGGACACGACAGCAAAGAGAGGAGAAGAAAATTGGGTAAATTTGAAAAACATGCTGTCAATAATCAAATTATTGTTAAATGGTATAATAGATAAAAATTATTTGAAAAAGAAAAATGAACAATTAGAAATTATTATAAAGGATATTGTAAAGACAAAATTACCCTTAATGAAAAAATCTATTTTTCCTTTCTCCTCCAATAAGAAAATATTATTTTTTAAAAATTTTAATTAAAAATAAATTTAAAAAATAAAATATTTAAATATTTATTTTTTAAAAAATTTAAAAAAATAAAGAAAAAATAATTTTAGAAAAAATAATGTTATTTTTTAAAAAAAATTTAATTAAAAAAATAAATAAATAATTTTAAATTTTAAAAAAATATTTTTTAAAATTTTAAAAAAAATTATTTTCAGAAAACTTTATTTTTTAATTAAAAAATAAGAGAAAAAGGAAAGAGAATGTTTTTTTATCAAGGGTAATTTTTGTCTTTACAATTTTCTTCTTAATACTTTTTTATTTTTATTTTTCAAATAATTTTTACTCATTATACCTTTTAACAATAATTTAGTTATTGACAGCATGTTTTTCAAATTTACCCAAGAAAATTAAACCCTAGTTCAAAAAGACGTCGTTTTGGATTTTACTATTCGGATTTTCGGATAACTCGAACTGTGAAATCTAAATTCGAGCTAAATCGTATAACTCGACTTATTTATTCGAGTCGATCCGAAAACTCGAAAAACTCGAATAATTCGAACTATTTAAACCAAAATTTAAAATTTTAATCGGTTTTTTCGAATCGAGTCGGATTTTGCTCACCCCTACCTACCAATATTACTGTAACTTGTTGCAGAAAGAAAAAAAGAGAGAGAAAAATTAAGAATGTCAAGAAAGTAATATATATCGGCATTTCTGTTTAGAAAAGAAGTTAAAGCTGGGTTATCGATACCGTATCGATACTGGCCGTACCGATCGATACATATCGTTTTTAAGGTAAACCGAAACGGTACGAGTCTCGTTCTGTTCCGATTTTGGTACCGGCTCGTACCGATCGTACCGGCCTGTACCGGTCAAACCGGTCAGTATCGGTACGTACCGGTTGGTACAAGATTTTGATTTTTTAATTTTTTTTTTAAAATTTTTTTATTTAAAAATTCACTTATTTGAATTTTTAAACTATTTTCAATATTTTTTATGTCATCATCATTTTTTATTTTTTTCATAATTATATTTAAAATATATATGTTCATTAAATTAGGTTATTGAACATAATTAATAATAATTTACTATTTTTTTTAACATTTTAATATTTATTTTACTAAAAATTTTAGATATTAAATATTTATAATTTATATTTGTATAAAAATATATATATACATGTAATGGATATATATTTGTATGTGTATATAATATATATTTTATTAAAAAACTTGAAAATATGTTATAGATATATGAAAAAATATTTTAAAAATACTGGTAAGTCTGAAACGGTACGTCGAAATACACCGATACCGATACATATCAATATCAAAATAAAAATAAAAATAAAAATAATACGTTCACCGATATTACCTTGATTAAAAACGCTCTCAAAAGTTGGAGCGGGAAAATCAATAATGCAAAAGGCAAATCAACAAAGTCAAGGTAAAGTTTCAACAAAGTCAAGGTAAAGTTTCAAGAAGTTATTTTTTCTGAAATTAATTTCAGGTCCACAAATGCATTTCTTGCACCATGTATATATGGTTTCCATGACAGTAGAAATTAACCTGTTATTATGTTCTTAAAATACATTTCCTTTTATAATAAAATAGAACATTATTCAAGGGAGTATATATGCAAAATGGTTGCAGAAAAGAGATAATTAGTCTAAGATAAAATTAAAACCTGAATAGAGAAAGAAAGATCAGCTTGGAAACAACTTACCAATCATGCAGCCACCAAAAAACAAGGCTTGAACAAGCCCAACCTTATACTTCTCCCCACAAACCAATCCCCACTGAGCCACGGTTGAGCTTCCTGAACCACCTTTCCATTCCCAAGACCCTGGTTCAAGCCCACAAACACTTTTCTCCTTCTCATCACACCCTGACCCTGACCCTGACCCTTTTATACACCGCCAAGCAGGTTCCTGGTCTGCAAATATCATGACCATGGTGTGGAAAGCTTCCAGGGCCCATGCCAGGCTTGTTAAAACAAAGTGTCTCAATTGCCAGGACCCGAATTCTCCGCAGTATTTTTCTAACATGTCGTCTATGCAAAGCTTCTGGGGTTCGGATCCGGGTCCGGATTCCCATCCAGGTTCTTTGGATGGAAAGAGTAAGGGTGACTCTAATGAGGAGCCATGGCTACTTAGATCTGATCCTGGCGTGGTAGCCATAGCTGGGCTGTGTCTGTTTTTTGTTTTCTAGTTTTTCCTCGTTTTACTTACGAAAATTAATGTTTTTATTCAACGTAGGAAGTAGGAACTCTTATATATAGGGAAGTTCCATATGCTTTGGTTTATGATTTGGTGTGATGATGTTGTGGGTTTGACACGTGGAAGGTGATCTAATCATTGATTTGGGAGAGATGACACGTGGAAAGGAAGGTAGCTGTTGATCTGGAGAGGCTTGGATTGAGATGGGATTATATATATTAAAGCTTTATATATAGGGTTGAAAGCTAAAATGTGTATTCCCAAGTACTCATATGTATGTATGTATGTATTTTTTTTTTCAAATATAAAAAGTGTTTAATTAGGACATTTTAGCTAGCTAGATACCAAAATTTGTTATTGCTAATTCAAAGAGAGGTGGCACTTGGAGATTTTATATCATTTAATTTTGGGTTAATACAAAAATTGGCGTTTGTACTATACCTCTTTTTATAATTTAGTACCTAAAGAAAAAAATTACAATTAGGTACTCATACTTGAAAGTCCGTGATGCACGTTAGTCCAAAGGCTAACGGCATGATGACATGTACTTTTTCATCCAATTAAAACGCGACACATGAATTATTTTACATGTAAAACCATCGAAAATGCCACATCATATTCATTAAATCCACCTGTAAATAATTAAAATCAAATATAACTAAATTAAAAAAAATGATTTTAATTTTTAAAAAGGGGATTTTTTATGCGTGTTCTTTACCTCTTTACTATGGCTTCTCTTTTTTCTTCTTCTTTAATCTGCTTCTTTTTTCTTTTTTCTTCTGTAATCTGTTTGTGTTTCTTGAATCTCTAAATTCTTAGTTTACCCGAAAAAAAAAATTATTCTTCTTATTTATTTCTTCACCCGAATAGTTCTTATTTTTCATCGTGTAATCTACTTGTTTTTATTCAATCTTGAAATTCGAAGTTGACCAACAAAATTTTCTTCTTCATCTTTACTTCTTTAGCCGAATGCTTTTTCTTTTTGATTCTGTAATCTACTTGTTTTTCTTCACTCTCTAAATTCCAAGTTGACCCAAAAAAATTTCTTCTTCTTCTTTACTTATTCACCTGAATCTCAACCCTAAAATGTCAGGATGTACATCTAGCTCAAGAACAACAAAGCAATCAAGGGAACAACAAAGCAATCAAGGGATTTCTTATGTCATTGTGGATTAAGGGCTGAAATTTGCACCTCTAAAACTCCATGGAACAAAGGCAAGAAATTTTTTGGGTGCTCAATTTTTTTTGAGGTTAATGAAAAATAGATGCTTGTATTTGTTTGTTTTTTAGCATAGATTAATTCCCAAGCTTTTGGGTATTGATTTCGCTTACTCATATTTATTGCAGAATGGTGAATGTGGGTTTTTCCATTGGGTTGAAGCAAACTATGACCAAGAGCACACATCAGGAGCTAAGTCAGGAGCTAATACGGAATATATGATGGACAAATTATTATGTCAAAACAACATCTTACTGAGGAAAACAGAGAGTTGAGGATTGAGAACAAAGAGTTGAAGACAAATGTGAGGAGTGATGAAGTTCTTATGCTAGTAAACAAGGTTCAAAGTCAAAAAGAAAAGATGAAAGTATACAAGGGAATGTTGGGTAAGAGTAAAATGAAACATATAAGTATAAGGTTGGATTGGTGATTTCCTGGATAATATTATTGTTGTGTTTTTTTGGTATTTTGTAGTGGTTAAGTTTAGAGATGTAATATGAGTAAAACCTTTAGCAATGTAATGTGAGCAAAATAAAATGCAAATTTGGTTTTTTTTTTCTTGCAAATTGCAATGAATTTATATCCTGCTTTAATGAACTTACCCAATTAGGCAAAAGAAATATCAAAGAAGTAAATTCCATGAAATATCAGAGACGTAAATTCATGAAATATCATATAAGGGTGAACATTATCCATACAAGTTGAACCTTTAACCAAAATGATCAAGTTTATAACATCATCCATGCATCCAGAAGTTAGTTCTACCTTTAACTAACATGACCAATTCTAGAACATCATCCATATTGGATGGTCAACTGAAAAGATACAATTCTCCATAATGTTAAATACAATAAACATTAAATATTCAGAATCATTGAGTCCAACATCTCTCAAGGTTACAAGTAAATTACATTAAAAAAGTAACATTAACACCTCAAAAGTTCTTTCAACACTGCCTCCAAATTTGTTTTTTCTTTCCAAAGTTGCTCTCTTTAGTACACAGTTTGTCATCACTGTCATGCATCTTCTTCTTTTTTTTCCCTAATAGTTCATCCCTTAGATCCTACATTGGATAATAATTTAGATGAAACTATTGTCATAAGATCAAACTTGATAAACTTAATGGAAAATGACTTACCTTGAGAAATTCAGTAGGTTTATCAAGGTTTGTAGTTGTTGACTGTTGGGTAGCATTGATAGGGATCTCATGAGTGGAGATCCCTAATCCTTCCATTATTTTTTTACCCATAATTTCAAGTGCACATACTTCAACAGAAATCTTCTGTTTTCCTTTCATTGCATCCACTGGTTTATGCCTCTTTATACGTCTTGACTGTAGTGCACCCAGATCAACAACTTTTCCTCTGTCTTCACTTTCAACTAGTTTGTTTCCTTTAACTGGTCTTGAAACTGCTGGTGGTTTCCTGGTTGGTGGTGCTCTCCCTCTCAGTGCTTCTGTAGGGGCCGGTGGTTTCACTGGTCTTGAATCTCTACCTCTTGATCTTGTAGAGTCATCTACATACTCTGTAAATATACTAAACTCCTATTGAGGAATAGGATTTAATTTAATATTATGGGGATAAAATTTAAACTAGAATGCAGATTAATAGACAATACCTGAAATGTCTCAATCTCCACAATTTGTCTAAGATCATTATTTAGAGTAGCAGACTGATTGAGATTTTGCTCTTCATTTGTGGTTTGGAAAAGCATTCAACACATAAACATGTTCAGAGACAATACTAGAATAGGTTATAAACATAATTGAATGTATTCTTAAAGCTTACATTTGGCTTATGTTTATTTTGACACTTTCTGGAGTTATGCCATTGTTGAAAACAAATCTGACACCTCATTATCCTTCCTCTTCTTGACAACTTTGTTCCACATCTGCTCTCATCCTCCTCTCTACAACTATTTTTCTTTGGTCTACCAGGCATTTTCCTAAGAATTGCTGGATCAATGGGGCCCATTTTTGTATTTGGCCAAAATTTATCACCAGATAAGGCAGGGAATACAGAACTATAAATCTTCTCACTGATTTCTTTCTTGTACACATCTAAGACATAATCTTCAATCTTCTCTTTTCTAAACAATATAACACAAATTGAATGTGGGCATGGGATACCAGTAAGACCCCATGACCTACAAGTGCACTTCTATCTATTGATGTCAACCACAAAAGTATTCCCATGACATAAAATCTCATACCCTTCTGAACTATTCCATTTAACAAGGCAGTAATAACTAAATTCCTTATTTGCTTCTATTTTCCCCATTATCTTTGGACAAAACAAAGTTTTCCACAAAACACATTTTCTCATGTTAATGACAATCCTATTCATTACATAATGCCTAGTATGCTCAAGCATAGAAATAATGGACATATATCTAGCTTGGATAATAGCAGCATTGAATGCTTCAGCAAAGTTGTTATCAACTATATCATAATGGCATCTTGTAAAGAGAAAAGCCATTGACTAATGTTTAGGGTTTTTTCCAGAAGGCTTACCAAAGCTGAACTTTTTAACTCACCAAGTGCAGCTGCATTCTGTTTAAAATCTGCCTCTGTAGTAGCTTTACAACATACCCAGTATAGCTTATGCAAGTCAGTACTTCTGTTTTGTTTTTTTCAATTAGAAAAAATATGCCTTGCACAAAATTGATGCTCAACCTTTGGCAACAAGGACACAATATCATCACTCAAACCCTACAGGAAAACAAAATCAATTTATAAATGCATTTCATTGAAAGTTCAAAAATGATAAAAATTTATGAATTTACCTTCTGCATGTCACTCATGAGAGTGAAACCATCACCATTCTTCAGATGAAGATCTCACTGGAGGTTTTCAAGAAACCATCTCCAAGTATGCTTGTTCTCTACTTCTACCACAGCCTAAGCAATGGGATAAATTTGGTCATTAGCATCTCTGCCAATAGCTGCTAGAAGCTCACCCTTGAATGGACCCTTTAGAAAACGACCGTTTAAACATACTATAGGCCTACAATATAGTCTAAAAGCTTCCTTAAGGGCACTAAAGCAGACATATATTCTCCTAAATTTTGGGGTTTCAGTAGGAGTGGGTCGTTCAACCATAAGCTTAACACTACAATTAGGATCTGCATTCCTTAAAGCATGGGCATAGTCAAATAGCCTACTGAACTCATAATATACTCTGCCATTTAGCTGTTCCAAGCCCCAAACTCTAGCTTTACTACATATTGTTAGGTTGATATCAACCTTTAACTCTTCCTTAGCAAGACGTTGCATCTCAACCAGCTTCAACTTAGGTATTATCCTCCACTTACTGAGGAAATGGTTTCCTATGAATTTATAACTTGTTCTTGAGTTTATAAAAGTGACAAAACATTCATGCTCACTTACTAGTGTCTTAATCTTGACAACCCATCACTGTTATCCTTTGCAGCATAAATTAGGAATGGACACCTATGTGCCTTGCACCTAGCTCTTGTCCTATTTTTTTCATTCCTAATGAACTTATAATCAAATCTCTTAGACACTACATACCTATACAAGGCACCTTTGAACTACTTTGTACTTTCAAAAATCATACCAAGTTGAAAAATAGGGACTGGATATGAGGGATCAAAGAAAACTTTCTTGCTTTTCCTACATAAAACCTCCCCATCCTCACCACTCTCATAACTACCTATGTCAGAAGAGTCTATGTATTCTATTCCACTTCTACTAGAATCATCTCCCTCAACCCTCACTTTTGCTTGCTTAACATCTTTCTTTCCCTTCTTAATCTCATTTGACTCTTGTTGAACATCATGAGGCTAGTCCCCACCTCTAGAAGTAGTGGGGCCCCCTTCCTGTGTACGCGTCTTTATTTCTTTCTATTTTTTTTTATCCAATGGAGAATCTTTCTAAAAAAATCTCTCTGCCAACAATTCGTCGATTTCAATCCAAGGTGCGCCTTGCCTTTTTTCAGGTAGCTTTGACGCATATTCAGCTAGCGGGACATTAGTCATAACCGAAATTCGTCGAAAAAGAGGAAGTTTTGTCTTTCTTTCAATCAAAATAAGAGAACAAAGAAACCACTCAAAAATGAAAGTTAAATAAAAAAAGTTTTAGTAAGAACTAGCACTAGACTTCTTCCCCCCTTTCTACTTTTCTTCTCTCTTTTTGTTTGTGTTTTCACCCTGGTTTTTCATTCTGTTTTATAGAAACCTGAGAAAATATTAATAATAATTAATGTAGAAAGGTGAGGCACTTTCCTCGGCATACGAAAAGGATAAAGTTTTCTTCTTTTTCTTCCTTTCCCTAAATTCTGCATATTTTTCCTTTATTTCTCGTATCTCCTCATCCTCATTATCAGACAACAATTTGTCATCCTCAAGTTCTTCCTTATCACTGTTGTCTGATTCATCCTCAACATCAACATCACCTTCACTAGCCATATCATTTTCAAAGTAATCCTCAAATGCCCTTTTACTTTGAAATATGGTTACATTCACCAACCCATCTTCCTCCTCATTATTCAACCCATAGGACCTACCTATATCTTCAACATTTACACCAGTACTTGTAGGATCACACGCATTTGATGCCTCACCTATAACACTATTAGGTGGACCACCTACACGTGAATCACCACCACCAACTTGCACATTTACATTATTGCCACCACTAACTTCCACATTTACATCACTGCCACCAGTAACTTCCACATTTAATGCCCCTACATCATTTTCCATATTTCGCAATAATGGGACACCCTCAGCAAGGTCTGGTATGTCAATATCATGCTCCATATAAACATGTAAAACCCCTACATTTGTAATATGATTTATCATGGATACAAAAGATGCATTATCATAACACACTCTAAGTCCATTATCTAACTCCTCTCCTGGTTCTAGGTAAGAAAACCATTTTACAGAGGCATAACCAGCTTCTTGCACCATGTCACACAATACTCCATAAGATAAAAAATCAGGATCAATAGACCATTCATGCATATCCTCTCCCACATAAGCTAAATCAGGGTTTCTAGCAAAATTACCACCTAAATGCATAACTAGTGTTTGCATTTGCCAGACCATCTTCTTGTTAAACAAAATACAAATATAATATTACTCTATAACTTTTTCAACCCTAAACCAGACAAGAATAATACATATGGGATCCAAAACCATCAAATCAGAAAACCCAATAAACATTACACTCTAGAGAATATATCCTCAAAACATCCTCTCACACAAAAGCAGCATATACACAACAAAAGGATACAAACAAAAAAATATAAAGCAAAAAGATACAAAAGAATCATATTTTTTTTTATTCAGAAACACTATACACGCACTGATATAGTCAAGTTGATAGTCAATGCATAGAAGCCCTAAATCCATAAATTAACTGCAACTAAAGGGTACGAAATTGAATAAACTAATATTTGTTTCAAAGTTTCAAAGCCAAAGTAGATTCTTAAATCTCCAGCCGAATCCCCAACGCTCAAAATCAAAGCCAAATCAACAGATTATCAAATCACCAGCCGATTCGCCAAGACTCAAAATCAAACCCAAAGTCGAATCTCAAATCTCCAGTCGAATACCAACACTCAAAATCAAAGCCAAATCAAATCGAATATGAACATGAACATGGAATCCACAAAATCCATACCGAAAATCGAAAAAAAAATTCACTCGTTTTTACTCTCTAAACTCTAAACCCACTTAAAAGCTAACCAAATCTTTACTCTTTAATGGCTAATTCTGATTTACTTGTTTTAATCCTTGATCGAAACTCTAAACCCCAATCTATATTAATTTCTTTTTTTTCCCCTCCAGATGAACAATAGTAAATAACCCTTGTAAAAAAGAAATAGAATACCGAGGGTTTTTATTTTTACTTTAGTTATATTTGATTTTTATTATTTGCAGGTGGATTTAATGAATATGATGTGGCATTTTCGATGGTTTTACATGTAAAATAGTCAACGTGTCGCGTTTTAATTGGATGAAAAAGTACATGTCATCATGCCGTTAGCCTTTGGACTAACATGCATCACAGACTTCAAGCATGAGTACCTAATTGTAATTTTTTTCTTTAGGTACCAAATTGTAAAAAGAGATATAGTACATGGGTCAATTTTTGTATTAACCCTTTAATTTTCACTGAGATGAAAGATTAAGGGCTAATTTAGTATTGCTAGTACGGTTGATAAAATTTTTATTTGAAAAATGTATTTGAAAAGTTATGATTGAAGACTTTTAAGTATTTGACATTCTTCTGAAAAATTATTGTGTGTAATTAAATATCTAAAAAGAACATAATATTTAAAAATATAGATTAAATCATTTTTAATATTACTTTAAATAAATTATATTAATATGTATAAAAATAATTGTGTGGCTTAATAGTAGAAATTTATACAAAAATATAATTTTTAGATTTTATTAAAAAAGTTAGGAAATAATTAACTAAGTAGTTATATATATTTCATTTTAAGTTAAAAAATATCAATATATCAAAAGATGGGAATGCTATATATTTAAAAAGAAAATTTTAATTTTATTCAAAAAAGAAAATGAAAAATTAATTAAGGGATAATTTTTTGATAGAGATGATATTTGTTAATTTTCTCTCCAAACCAGGATTTGCAACTGCAAAAGCACCTCCCAATTAATTTTTGCTGTTGGCTCACTTTTAATTCTTAAAAAAAGCTTTTGACACAAATCATATATAGTTTGTTTAATTTGGTAAGTAATATTATGGTAAGTAATGTTACTCCCAAACCCTCTAATATAAGACTCAAGCTCAAAAAAAATTAAAAAAAAAAAAATCGTATATTGGTCCAAACAAATTTATTTTGTGTAAAGTAAAAGATAAATAAATCGAAATACTTTTCAAAAATCCAAACACAATTTTAAACGAGGTCTAATTGTTAAGAGGTTGATTAAAAGCTAAACTGTCTTAGTATTAATTTCAGTAGATGAGAGGGAACATTCCTTGGATCTCTTGAATTAGCTTTTGGCACCCAGCCGGTAAAGTGGAAAGGGATTACAAATTGCTATGAGAGTTTAAGATATCCAAGAAAATGTTAATTTAATTGATTAAAGATTGCCAACTTGGGACAACCTCAAGTGATGTGACATAATTAATTTATTTGGCATATTCCAAATCTTCTTGACAAGATTCAATTGAATAATTTTTTTATTTGGATAAAATTTCATTGGTAGTGATCAAGCAATGAAATTGATATTTGAGGTTCTAAATCCCTTTCAAGTTTCATCTAAGAGAGTGATGGGTATAGACATGTTCAATCGGGTAGTTTATTTTACTCTTTAGGTTCAGTTTGAATTAGATTGAATTTGAATAATAATTTTTATAATTTGGATCATTTTCGTTCGAATTATTATTTATTAAATAAAAAATATTTTTTATTTAAATTTAATTATAAAATATATATAAATATTAAAATAAAAATAAAAATAATTTTTTTTAATAATTTATGAACAGTAAAATAATTTTACGGACCGGCCCGAGTCTAACTCAAAATAAAATTGGATAAAGAAAAAAAATTGAATCGCGAACCGATCCATGAACAAATTTAGTGATGGGTGTGTTTCATTATTAAACTTCCAAACAGTTTTGGTACATTTAGAAAGAAAGCTTATGTCATGCCATATTACCATTTGAATAGCTAATTTATCACATCATGTCGATTTCTATAGGTTATTCATGTGATTACAACAAATTCAGAACGAAATGTAAAGCTACGTTTGGTTTTAAAGATAGAGTCCTTTTTCTTTTTCCTTTTTTTTTTTTTTGGAAAATAGAAAATGAAAGTGAAAATGTGTTTGATGATTAAAAGTTTTCCAAACTAAAGATAATGAGAGATTACCCTACAAATAAAGAAAAGAGAAAAAAAAAGTATATAGAAAGGGGAAGTAGAAAGAGATCCCCAAAACCAATTAATTAAAAGTGGAAGAAGCCAAGCCCAGTTACTAACCGGCACAAAGGTCATATTCCCATAGTTTTGTTGGAAAGTGTTGCCAACAGCTTCCTCTTTTTCTTTTTCTTTTTTTAATTCAGGATGTTTTTCTCATCTTCATTTTATGATTATAGAAGACTAATTTCTGTCAGGTTGATAGTGTAATGTAAAGCCCTCCCAACATTGATATCTCTTAAGATTCGAATCTTGATTCTCTCATCTTAAAGGTTGGAGTCACTTTACCACTCCAACCAACCAAATGTTGGTCCAATAGCTTCCTCTTTCACCCAAATCATACAATAGTTTTCCTTATTAGGCTCGAATCTAGCTCCATCTTCATAATGAAATGCTAATCTTGGATTTCTAAGGTATTGAAACAATATTCATGGCATGAAGGCAAGTTCTATATATCGATGCAATTTTTGCTCGAATAAAAGAGATGATTCGTAGTAGGTTTAAGGGATTGCAGGGTATAGCTGGTGACGGAGTAAAACAGAATGATAGTGCAAGCTTGGAATCTAGAAAAAAAACAATATTAGTTTAAGTGTTCTATTTGTTTTTTGTAATCTTTTGTTATATTTTTACTTAGTTATTGTTAAGTAGTTTGTTATTTTGTAATAGGTTTGCCTATGTATTTAGATGAATAAAAAAATGATTTATCACAAAAAAAAAAAAAATTCGGATATGAATATAGGATATGATCCTTCAAATATATGAAAATTTAAAAAAAAAAATTGAGTATATATGTATCAGACACATACCATATCATATACTTCCAAATCTCGATAACATAGGTATTAAATAACTTGTGGCATTTTAACTCAGAATGACTTCCCAAGAGATAGAAAAATATTTGGGGAGATCAATAATTGTAGAGGTCATTGCACATATTGGAAGTGCAAGGAATTAGTTTAAAAAGGCAGGTGCTAATGTCACGGTCCATGCAATGGTCCATGCCCAAGTCTACCAACCGAGCTTGATGAGAGTGCCAATCCAGGTGAGAGTGGGCTGAGTGCATACCCGAATTCAAGTGCCGCACAGACTTAGAGCATGAGTCTCGGTCCGTGACACTAGGCTCAAACGAGCACGATTTTTTTTTTTTGTATTGAGCCTACAATTCATTAATGTCAAGCCAAGGCACTTCAAATATATCAACAAGCAAAATATAAGGTTTTAGAGGCCTTCCAACATTGAACTTTGTAAGATATATGATTGATTTATAATGAGGATTACCACTGATCAATGGCAAATGAAATATGATACCTCGAATTTTATTATGTACATAATTTTTCGCAACGTTGGTATATGATTATTCGGTATAGTTTTAGGATATTCATGAATGTATTATTAAAAAAAAAAACTTGAAAAATTATGGAACTTGATATTTTTCATTTAAATTTACCTTAAGTGATGAGGATGAGATAGAATTTTTTTAGAAATCTTAGCCTTGAATTGTAATGCTCTCTTATTAAAAAAAAAAAAATTGAGAATAGATAGTCAATTAGCTAAACAAAAACTAGACCAAACCCATTAGTAAAGTAAAAACTTATTTTAAGGGGGGAAAAAAAAGGTTTATGGGTCAATGGAAAACCCATGTCCAAACTAAATTCACCAATAAAACATTGTTTTTCTAAAGCTCACCAAATTTCTAAAGGTAAACTAAAAATATTGTCCCATAAAACCAAAGGCCCAATTTTTAACTTCCTTGAGCTTTACCTGCCTTTTTGCTAGCTTGGGCCAAGTAATAGTAGCAACTAGCAACCACAATACTATATCTGTAATAGTAATACTTTGGCATTCAAAATTCAATATATGCAATCTCGTTTTAGACTGTGATTTTTTTTTTTTTTTTTAAATAGTTTAGAACAATCATGTGTTAAAATTTCCGAAAATTATTTAACTTTTTTCATAGTTGAGATATGATGATAGGTTGAAACATGTAATTTGAAGCAAAAATTTTTCGTATCTTTTATCTATCTATAATCTATAATATATATAGAAACAAAAATATAAAAAATCTTTTGAATTCAATATAATTTTTTTTCTTCGATGTTTAGTATTCATGATGTTCCCTTAAAGAAAATTAGTGTATGATTTTTTATGTACCCATCAATTAGTTTCGGAGTTTATATAATTCTTGAAAAAGAAAGAAATCAAATTCATTTTTTTTTTTAGTGAGGAGATACATGCCTCTATTATTAAGTCAAATATTAATATGTTATTTTAGAACTTATATTTGATATTTTATCTGTATAAATTAAAAGAATATTACTAATATTACTATTAATTTTAAAAGAATATTACTATTAATCAGCAATAACTCCACCATAATCCTTAAAATATTTAAGATTTTTAAATTTCTTCACTAGATAGAATGTTACAATTTACTAATAATATTAAATAAATTCTATTTAATTTATTAGCTGAGAAAAAAAAAAAACCTAGTACTAATGTTTATCAAGTCGGGTAGAAACCAACTAAAAATCCAATTTGATAATAACAACATTCAATCGACAGCCACCTGTTAGGGTTGATGTTTACAGTTCTTGGCGATATACGACATAAACAGTAAAATAACTATTTATTTAATTTGGTGTTTGACAATATTTTTGACTACTTAATTTGGAAATTTAATATGGATGATTTGATTTATACTTTTTTAGGTGGGAAAGTTAATTAATTAATTTACGTGTCATTGTCTCGAATTATTATTTAAAATATATTTAAAAATTAAAAAATATTTTTATAATTAAATTTAAATAAAATTATTTTTTAATTTATTAAAAAGTAATTTTTGATCTGAATTTGAAACATAATGTCACAGACTCAGTCTTATTCGAGTCGAACTTGTTGGACAGATCTAATTTGGATGCAAGAAAAATACTATCTATCCTATTAGTTTTGTTCAAAATATTTATATTTCCTATATAATATGACATATAATTATTAATTTGATTATAATATTTTATTCATGAATTAATTGACATACTCATAAATCGGTAGATCCATCTTTAAATTTGTTTAATGATTATATGTCAAATCAAGAATAAAAAAATTTTAAACAAAGTTGGTGGGATAAGTAAGATGACTTGCCAAGAAAATACTGCGTAGACTTCATTAATCTATTTCCATGAAAAAATTGAAAATATTGGATTTCCATATCCTTTCATTTTCTTTTCTAGGTATATTAGTATGTGAATTATGTCTAGTGAAAATCTAAGCTAATTTTTTTTTTTTTAATTTCATCAATTGATAAGTTTCTTTTGTGATAATATATATCGTCGAATTTAATATATAAATTTTTTTAATCATTTTTAGTATATATTTTCGAAAGAGTCATGTTATTTATCTCATCAATTTTATCTTAAGTTTTTGTACTCCCACATATAATTATTGAATAAATTTAAATATGAATTTATCAATTTATGAATTAGTCAACTAATTTATATATTAAAAAGATATTATAATCAAATTAATATTATATGACTCTCTCAGTGAACAAGATTCGAATGTATCTGAAATCTTAACTATTTTGTTCTTTCTCATTTTTATTTATTTATTTATTTTCATTTAGCACGTGAACACCTTTTTTTAATTCGTAACATGTCAAAAATGTTTGATCTTTAAATTGGACAAAACTCTTGATATGAATAATAAATTAAAATTTTGATCCTAAATTAAATAATAAATTCAAAGTTTAATACCTCAAATTTTTTTCCTAAAGCTCAAGATTCCAACAATTGTAACAAAAAAAAAATAAAGTTTACTTATTTTAGATCACCAAATTAATCTACCCAAAATATATCCAATTGTTATATAGTTTATCCCTCTCCTTATTCTCTCTATGGAGCAAGAAAACTAAATTTTCTTCATTTTGGTATCAAGTTCGATTCGATTCATTGTAAACATTAATAATAAAAAATTAAAAAAATTATTTTTATATTTTAAATTTAAATTAATTTTTTTTTAATAAATGTATAATAATTCAAATCGAATCAACTCAAATTGTAAAAAATCTTATACCTAAATATAAATCAAACCTATCAATCGAATGAACTGTGCTGCCTTTCTTTTTCAACTTAGTCGCTCATCTCATTTGCCCCCCAAGACTTGCGAACATTCGACTAACACTAGTGAAAAGAAAGAAGTCCTTTTTGTCTTGCACCCTTGGCCCTTGGATCATCTTAGGTGGCACAATCATAGCCTTAGAATCTAAAGCCAAGTCAACATGGGTCTGGCGGCAGTCACGTGCCCAACAAATCTATTATATATATGATTATATGTCATGTCGGGGTATTGTTTTCAACCATGATAGGATGTAATTGATTACAGTCTCTAATGGCTGCTCTTTTAATTCGTAATAAAAATTCAAATCAAACAAGTAAAATACAAGCTAGAAAATACCAAACATGCACAATAAAAAAGGAGGCAAATAATTTTATTGTATTAAAAGAGAGGCAAAGTACAAAGAGCTTCCAACTAATTAATTTATGCAATCAATTTTAATAAATAAACATTTAATATATTTAAAATTCGATTTTAATATTTGTAATCTCTTTTTTTAATTTAAGACTGATACAAACATAATTAATTTGGCATTCTTTTATGTAAAAGAAAAAAACAAATAAGTTATCAACGATTACTCTTCCTTTTAGGTACAAACTTTATTATAATTTTATTCCTTAGAAACCAGCTCCAAAGAGGTAATTCAAAGTGGGATTGGATCAATCAACAATGAAGTGATCCCACCTTTAGCAGCTTTCCCAACATGTGTGTAACCATCTCCTTCTCTGTAAAGCACATCCATAACCCTTGCAAGGTTAAGACTACGATATAGAACTGGTGCTGGCATTTCAGTTGGTTTAATGAACTCTTCATTTATATCCTTCCATGAACTCTCAATATGCTTGTTGAATTCATCGTATGCCTCTTGTGCTGATACACCGTATTGCTCCATGTAACACTCGATGGCCGAGCAATCGTCTTCTCTCCTATGCTTAAACTGCAGCCGTAAAAAAAAAAAAATGTAAAAATCAAATCGAAATCACAAAATAACGACTATAACATCGTGTTGCGATCGTTATTTAAATCTGTGTTGTCTAGTATATACCTTGTGTTCAGCAATGTCATCCATGAACCTGCAAATGATTGTGGAAGCTTTGATGATCCTAGGGTCATTGGATGCCCAATTAAAAGTCTCTGGGGTTATAACATCTCCCATGCCGACGAAAGCTGTGATAGCAAGCATGGCATAGCCAGAGGTTGGCAATGCATTAGCCCTAAACTCCTCAAATGTTGGTTTGTAATTTTGATGCGTCCATTTGGCCTCCAAAAGGTAAGCTTGAGCAAGTCGTATCATCTGAAGGGGCATCAAAAATATCCAACAAAACTATTAATGAAATTAATTTCAGATTTATATGTTTATGATCAAAGCAAATTGATCATTAATTTTTCGATAATCATATATGGTGATATTGATGTTACGTACCGCCTTTCTTGCATACTCAACTCGGTATTGTCTCCCTTGCTCTGCCAACAGTTGTTCCATTTCTTCATAAACATCTAACAATGCCTTGTAGCTTATTTTCATGTAATCTGGGAGTTCATCCATGCATTTAATATCCCACCTAAAACACAATTTCAAGGTTATTACATTTAATTTTCGATCAATTGATCTTAAGAGGTGGCACCCAGCAAGTCTGAGATTTGAATTTCAGCATCTGCAAACCCTTTCCCTATCCCCAGATTGCGACCTCCTTTATACCAAAAAATAATAATAATAATTCAAAATGAATGTTAATTTACAATTCAATAAATCTAACCTCTCAATTGCATTTGTATAGGGAATGAGCTCATCATATGTTGCATATGAATCATATGTATCATCTACAATAGATGCCATGGCTATTACTTTTGTCAACATCTTTCTACCAAGAGAGTATTGGGGCTCAAAGTAAACTCCCATTATCCAAAAATAGCCTTCAACCACTCTATCTCTTGCAAATGGAAGCTTTCTTGTAAAGTCTAAATCTTTCCACCACCTAAAAAACATGTGTGATCTGTTAGTAAAGTGCTAGATTCATAATTTCAATGATTAAAGTTCAATTTTGGACAATCTCAAACACTTACCTACAGATCTCACTTAGCTCTTTCCTATGCAAAAATTGTAACAAGTTGAAATCGATCTTTGCAAACTGCAGCAATGCTTTATTATGGGATTCAATATCTTGGTATATGGAAATGTATCGCCTAGCTTCTACCCTTGTCAAGCCCCTTCGGATTGATTGCTTTAAGGCATGAGAAACTTGTTCTGACAAAGGATAGTCTAAAGTTGCTGCTGCAAGAGTTAGGTGAGTGGTGGCGAAAGAAATTGCTTCATCAAGTATATTTTCCCCATGTACCCTCATATAGGAAGCTTCGTAAAGTTCCAACAATCCTCGCACATCACTCGTCAAGGATGGCTTGAAATTTCCTTCCTCATCTTTGAACTTGTTGAATGCCTCTGCTCAATCACCAAAAGTCATTGTCAAACATTCCATTGGTATAAATATATATATGAATTACTATTCTATACACAGACGGTAGAGTTTTTTAAGTATTCCACGGACGATTTATACGATGATTATGTGTCAATCCTATAAACCTATTCGTGGAATATAAAGACACCATGATCCGATAATCTTTTGCTACAAAGGAGATTGCAGCCTAAGGATAGGGAAAGGGGTTGAAGATGATGGGATTCGAATCCCATACTTATTGAATGCCACTTTTTAAAGATGATTGCATGAACCAACTAACCTAAACTCTGGGTTCACACGATCCGATAATCTTAAATAATAAATGTACTAAGAGTTAATAAAATTTAAGACTTATAATTACCACATGAAACATCAAAGCCATGCTCTCTAAGCAATCGAAATCGAAGAGCTGTAGTGTAGAGATCATCCTCAACATCATTGCTTTCATGGTATATTTTTTCTAATTCATCTTCAATCTCTTTCTCAAAATGGTAACTCACACCCAATCTTTGGACTGCATCGATAAGGGGCAACTTTTGGTTTGAATTATCCATAGGTGCCACAAGCATCTTCCTCACTTCTTCTTTCAATTCTTCATATCGTAGTTCAGTTGTAGCATCAGTATCCTGCTCAAGAATGAAAATTTTTCTTCATATTAAATGACTAGATAATTAAAAGAAAAAGTTGTACGTTCTCATCTAATACACTCATTTCACAAACAAAAAAAAAATTCAAAATTTATTATAACCCATAAAAAGTTTAGTACTTTTCAATTAAATCTCCAAAATGAAACTTCATACATAAAAAGGAACAAAACAAGTTTAATTGCATATTAAACCTCAAAATTTTCATATTTGGGTAAGAATAAAATTTTATAAAATATATATATATACCCTAAACCCTATATATTACCATATCAGGACAATTGAGGAACACATCTCCCCAAATGCCAGGATGAAAATCTGCCTTGGGACGATTTTCCATATCGGAGGAAATGGCATTATGGGGTGAAGCAAGAACTTGAGAAACTTGTGAAGCCATTTTCAATTCTCTTGATGGAAATGGTAGTGTTGGAAGCAAATATTCAAAGCTTAATTTGCTGCCTTTGCTACTCTTGTATTATATTAACACAGATTTGTGTGAGGCTAAGTGTGCAATTGCTGCATGTATTTATAGGTACAAGATTGTCCATTTAAGTCAAAAAAGACAACTTAAATTGAATAAATTATAACTATAATTTTCTCTTTTTTTTATGTAGGGTCCATTGAAGGAAGAATGCAAATAGAGAGAAAAGTCTTTTTGATATATCCTTTTGTTTGTTTCTAATTCTTCCAAGTTGGTGCCTCAAAGACTTTATCAAATGGTATTTAGAATTGTGTACAAAATATCATTTTTTTAATTCGAAATTCAGTTTAATTGATTCATATAATCATTTTTAAAAAGTGATATTTAATTCGAATCCCAACATTTGAAACTCTTACGCTTCCTTTGTAAAAAAACATATATCATTTTTTTTTTTTTACTAAGACAGAATTTAAGTCTTCAATCCATTAGCTAGCAGTCTTTGTGACCAATCTTGCTGATGTACTAATTGTTGAAATTTCTTAGGAAGCAACAGTGGCAAGTTGTTGAAGCTTTGAGTATTAAGCATCCATGCAGAAGATAACAACAACAAAAAAGTGGAATATGATTTTATAGTATTTAAAATACTATCATGCATTGATATAAATATTTTAAGAAGTCGAACATTTTGATCAATACTAATTATATATGTATAATTGTACATTCTCAAGTTCAAAGTATTGAAATCGAATGCCAAATGCCAACAGTCGTATAATCTATTGGTAGAGTATTAAACTTTTAATTTTATTGATCAAGATTCCATTTTTAGAAATCTAAAAATCTAAAATAGATAAAATTAAATCTCTCTTTTATCAAATATTTTTTTTTTTTTTAAAAAGGCAACGTAAAATGAAGTCAGATGGAGAAAATGGGAATTTAACTCTCATCAATTAATTAATATATTATTAATTATAAAAAAATTAATATAGTATGTTAGCAGCGATGGACTCTTTTTGAAATAAATATTTTTTTAGAGATGAATTATAAAAATGTAAAGCTGGCTACTGCTGGTTGTATTTTTTTTAATTAAATTCTAATAATTGATACATTCTCTAAGGACATGTTAAATTTTAATGATATATATATTCCATATATGGTATTCTTCATATTTCGTGATACAATTATTTTAAATTTAATGATATTCTTATTTTATTCCTTTTCTTTTAAACATAGTATTATTCCATTAATATTCTTGTTCTTGAGAGAAAGCTAAAAATCGACAAGTAATCTTATCCATTTTTAATTCGAAATTTAGCGAGTGGACCTTATGTTTCAAAAAAGAGACTAAAGCAGAAGAAGCAGAAATGTTGAGAAGTAAAATATAGAGAAACAACTTGAGAGAAGATAATTCGTATTTGGTGTGTTTTTGATAGGTTACACAAGAACCCTATTTATAGGGTGATAACATGAACTATACAACATAGAAAATAATTATGCCTAAGATTATATGCTACTCTAGAAAGGTGTGATATTTTTTACAATGCTAATCTAGTGTAATTTTCTTTACACCCCCCTCAAACTCAAGATGGAGGTAGAAACATCATCTTGAGTTTGCTGAGTAAATTATCAAGATGCCCAGGAAGATGAGTTTTGGTGAAGAGATCAGCAGGTTGGTCTTCCGAGCGAAGAAAGAATAAACGAAGATCACCATTAGTAAGTGACAATCAATCCCAATGTGCTTAGTTCTTTCATGAAAAACATCATTATTAGCAATTTGAATTGCACTATGATTGTCACAGTAGAGAGGAGTTTGAGAAGAAGCAGGTATACCAAGATCGAAAAGAAGCCAACGAAACCACAATAATTTCGTCGTAGTGTTAGAAAGGACACGATACTCTGCCTCAGTACTAGAACGAGCTGTAAATGACTGCTTCTTACTACGCCAAGAGATTAAAGAATCACCAAGAAAAATACAATAGCCAGTGGTAGACTGTCGATTGGTTGGATCACCAGCCCAATCAGCATCAGAATAATCACGTAGCTGAAAGGAAGATGAGACCGAAAAGTGAAGTCCATGAAATAAGGTACCTTTAACCTAACGAAGAATGTGTAAAACAGCTGCGTGATGAGAAGACCTTGGAGCAACCATAAACTAACTAACAATGTGGACAACGTAAGAGATGTCAATGCGAGTTGCAGTAAGATAAACAAGATTGCCAACTAATTGCCTATACAGAGTGGGATCAGATAGAAGAGTTCCATTAGTGGGAGACAACTTCACGTTGTATTCAAGAGGAGTGGAAGCAATTTTATTATCTATAATGCCTGAACGAGAAAGAAGGTCAGAGGCATATTTTGCCTGAGACAAGTATTAGCCAGTAGATGTAGAAGTAACCTCCAGTCCCAAGAAATAACTGAGACGATCAATATCTTTCATGTCAAATTTGCTACAAAGAAATTGCTTGAATTTCGAAATTCCAATAGTATCACTACGAGTGATGATCATGTCATCAACATAAAGAAGAAGCAGAACAATACCATGATCAGTTTGCTGGATGAAGAGGGCAGTATCATATGCACTAGAAGAGAAGCCAAAATCACATACTACTGCTGAAGGTAGAAAACCAAGCACGAGCGGCCTGTTTTAAGCCATATAAAGCTCGACTTAGACGACAGACTTTGTTGGAAGGATGAGAATAACTTGGAGGCTGTTTCATGTAAACCTCTTCATCCAGAATTCCATTGAGAAATGCATTTTTAACATCCATCTGATATAAAGGCCATTGTTTGGTTGCAGCAACAGCAAGTAAACTGCGCACATAAGTAAGACGGGCAACAGGTGCAAAAGTTTCTTCATAGTCAATACCATATTCATGTGCGAATCCCTTAGCAACAAGAAGAGCCTTGTATCGTTTAATAGTGAGGATCAACCAAATCCCAAGTATGAGTGTTTTCCAAAGCTTGAAGTTCTTCTTACATAGCTTGCTGCCAAAGAGGGTCATTACTAGCCTCCCGATAAGATTGAGGCTCATATAAGGTAGAAATAGTATAATAACAATGATAATCAAGAAGGCGTATAGGGGGTACCCTTACTCTTATAGGCCGGGATGTTGACTCAACAGGCAATTCAGAGGTGAAAGGTGGTACAGGTCCATCATCTGGGAGAGAATCTGAAGGATGAGCCGTATTATTGGAAGTTTCTGTACGTGCATTAGAAGTATTGAGAAATAATTCATGAGACATATTAGTAAGTAATGGAGAAGTGGTATGCGAGATAAGGAAGAAAACATGATATTTTCCCAGAAAATGACATGTAGAGAAATGTGAAGGCGATTAGAGATAGGATCCCAACACCTATACCCTTTATGTTCAATACCATATCCTAGAAAGCAACAAAGATGCGCACGAGGTTGTAACTTGTTTTGCTCATGGGATTTAAGTAACACAAAACAAGCACACCCAAAGACTTTGAGAGAGTTATAAGCAGGTGGAGTGCCATGCAATCACTCATAAGGGGAGAGGTTTGAGATGGTGGGAGAAGGTATTCTATTGATAACATATACAGCTGTGAGAGCTGCCTCACCCCAAAATTTAGATGGACAAGATTCAGAGAAAAGTAAGGATCAAGAGATATCAAGAATGTGACGGTGCTTTCGTTCTGCTCTGCCATTTTGTTGGGATGTGTCGGGACAAGAACGTTGAACAATAGTTCCATGTTGTTTAAGAAACATAGCAAGAGTGGACTCAAGATACTCTGATGCATTATCAGTGCGTAGGATTTTGATAGTCTGAGAAAACTGAGTCTTTATCATAGATGCAAAGTTCATGTAAATTTGAGGTAATTCTGAACAATTCTTCATCAAATAAATCCATGTAAAGCAAGAATAATCATCAATAAACACAACAAAGTATTTGAAACCACCCATTGTTGGTGTAGGTGAGGCTCCCCAAATATCAGAGTGAACAAGATCAAAAGGAGCATAAGAAATAGAATCATTTATATTAAAAGATAAAGCAGGTTGTTTTGCAGTTTGACACGAAATACATTGAAGAGATTCATTAGCAACAAAACCTAGTGACCCAGATGAAATTAAGGAACATAGTTTACTAAGAGTAGATGAGCCAGACGTACATGCCATAATTGGAAAGAGGAAGGAATAGTGGCGGCACAGTGTAGTGAGGAATGAGAGGTAGGAACATGTAGAGAGGTAAGCTCGTATAAACATCCAACCTTAAGGCCTGTCCCAAAGATTTTTCCCGTCTGTGGATCCTGCACACTACAGCCAGTAGAAGAAAATATTATGTCAAAACCAAGTTCACATAGTTGACCAATAGAGATGAGATTTAAAGTCAATTTGGGTACAAGAAATGTATCAGGCAAATTTAAGGTTGAAGTTGAGAAATTGCCAGTATGAGTAACTTTCATGATAGAACCATCAGCTGTGTGGATTGTAGGTGATGTGATAGGAGATTGATAAGTGCTTAAATTCATATATTTTCATATATCAATTTCTTATATTTTATGCTTAGTTCCTTGAAATCCTTGATAGTTTACTATGATTTTGTGTTTTGTAGGTGTTATCAACTTAATTTTCCATGTGAAAAAATCCTAGTCAAAGTATGATTAGTGGCTGTCAACCTTTCAACTTTGCATTAATTGCAAGAATCTTTCTTTAAAGTTAATCCTTGTCAAAGTATGAGATTTAAATTAGCTATGACTTTCCTTATTTCTACATGTTTTAGCTGCAAGTAAAGCATCTTTCTTTGTTTAAATATCCTTTGGCTGTAAGTCACCAACTTTTCCTTATTTTGAAGAAACCTTAGCTGCCAGTCAACATTAAATGCTCAAGACCTAGAAGCTGCCTATAAATAGAGACACAAGGAGGAGTTGATCTCTACACTTCTTCTACTATTGTATTATGATTTTCTTCTTCTTTCTTTTAGTTTTTTTTCTTAATTTCTTTTATGTCTATGTTAACTATGCCTATGCTAGGCTAAAGTTTTCTTTGGTTAAGGATAATTTCAAAGCCCTAGACATGTTGTATAATTGATTTTGAGATTCTATCTATCATTAGTTTTCTATCAAAGTTGCTTGTGTTCTTCTGTAAGAATTGTTTATGATGTAGCCTTGATTTGTTTAAGTTGCAAACTAGATATATCTTGATAATTATCTAATGCTAGTTTAGGAGTTTTGATACATAGCTTATCTTGAATTCTATTCAATAGTGGTAATTTGTGATTAATGATTATGTTAAAGTTTTCGCTAATTGCAAAGTGGAACATAACCTAAGTTAAACAATTCATATTCATGCTTTTGTTGCTTAGATCAACCTATCTTTCTCATCATAAAGCCGCTGTCAAATTAAATTTAGAGATGTTTATCCTAGGTTGTTTGATAGTTAAAGATTAAGTAGTGGCGTTCGTCCTGCTTAACGACGAACTAATGAAAGATTGGGGTAACACGGGAGGTTGTTATCTACGGTTGTTAACTTTGATAGATAATTGATGTTGATAGGTCCGAATTTGATTCATAATATTGTCTAGTGGTGGAGAATGAATTTACTTGTTTTCTACTTTTCTTGTTTTATTTACTTTTAAACTATTTCAAAAATTCTCATTTACTTTGTTTTCTTTGAATCTAAGTTATAAACTAATAATTTTTAAACTAAAACCCAATCCCTGAGGACTCGACCCTTGCTAACTACTATACTTTACAATTGATATTTTTAGTGCAAGGTTAAATAAGATATACTCTTTTTAGTGCATCAACTTTTTGGCGTCGTTATCGAGGATTGCTTTCTTTAGTTTATTTGTTACTTGGTTTATTCTTATTTTCAGTTGTAATTAATTTTATTTTTCTTGTACATACAGGTTTTTCTTTTCAATTTTTGAGCAAAACACGATGGAATTGAGCAATCTAACACTTGAAGAGTTGGTGGCCTACATGAACATGGAGAACCAACAAGCCAATATCACCTCCCCATTTCAACAATTTGCCATGGGTAATGTTCAACAATCAAGGTAGTGTGGAGTGTGCTTAATGATGGATCATCCAACCAATTGGTGCCCATACTACCGAAAAGATAATTTTGAACCAGCCTATGATGTGGAAGGATACCAAAGGCAACAAGAGTTCCACCAACAACAATGTGATCCTTTCCCAAACACTTACAATGAGGGATGGTGGGATCATCCTAATTATGGCTACTCGGGAAATTATCAAGAAATAGATCCATATGCCAACTACAATCATCCATCGAGTTTCAATCAATCATGGTCTCATGAACAAGATTTTTTTCAACACCCACCTCAAAACTCAGGTACTTCTTTAGAAGACCTTGTCAATAATATTGTTGCTAATACTTTGGAAATTCAACAGGAAACAAAGGCAATGCAATAGGAAACAAGGGCATATCAACAGGAAGCAAGGGAAAGGATCCTAATTTTGGAAACGCAAATGAGCCAATTGGCTAGTGGTATGGCGCGATGGGTAGAACAAAGATCTGAAGAACTACATGAACATGATCCAAAAGAGAAAACTAGTCCAAAACAACTTAAGGAAGAATCAAAAAATCCAAGGGAACCCGAGGATAAGACAAAATTAGAGATGGATTCTATTCTTGAGGATAATGAAGCCATAATTTATCAGCACCTGAGGTAACTTTTAAGGTTCCAATTTTTATTAATGTTTCCTCTCCACCTTTTCCTAGTAGATTCACAAAGTTCAAGGAGGAGGAACATGAACAAGACATGCTAAGAACCTTAAACAGTTTGTTTGTGGATGTCATTCAATAAGTACCAAAAGTTGCACCATTCCTTGATGAGTTATGCACCACAAAGGATGATGGGATAATATTCGTAATGGAGAATGCATCTACTATTGTGCAAAGAAAGCTTCCTATCAAACACACAAATTTAGGAAGTTTCATGTATGAGCCTGACAAGCCTAAAAAGCCAAGAAGAAGTGTTGGTTAGGTTCAAAACACTAACTCCAGTGCTAATTGAGAAGGCACCCGAATTAATGAAGAAATTGTCAACCTACCAAACCAGATTTGTTTTCTCTCTTTCATGCTTTGTTTTAATTTCTTTGATATTTTCTTTAGTTATTTTTATTCTTTTATTTAGTAGTTCTTTTCTCTTACATATAATTCTTGCATATGGGATGATAGTATTACATTGAGGACAATGTAAGAATTAAGTATGGGGGGAAGAATTTAGGATTTCTTAGTTTAGATTGTCAAAGGATTTCTTAATTTAGTTTCTAAGTTTAGATTGTCAATTTTTTATTTTTTATTTTGAGTCTTTTAATTTGTTTTTAGTGTGTTTTAGTTCTTTTCAATACAATGATGAGACATGAATTGCATAGGTCTAAAACTGGTTATTAGTGAGAAGATTTTCATGAGAATTAAGCTTGATATTACTTTTTATGAGCCAATGTTAATATGATATGTTGATTGAGAAAGAAGCATGTTTAGATATATTGACTTATATAATCATCCTTGTGAGTTTTGAGCCTATATGATTGATGCATTATACATATCAATCTAATTTCTTTCTTGAGTGCTCTTATGATTACATGATTCTCTAGAACTTGTTTTAAACCTTTTTGAGACTATATTGATGCATGTAATAACATGACCAGGGCCAAATAAACCAATCCCCTATTGATGTTCCATGAGAACATCCCCCAGTGAACCAATTTGAGCCTACATTGAATAAATTATTTCTTTGGTAACCATATCTTACACCTAGCCTAAATACATTTATATCCTTACCTTTGTTCTAGAGATGGACTAGAATGTTTGAGACATATTGCAAAAACAAAGGATACTTTTGTTAAGGAAAAGGGAACATTACAAAAATACATTCCCATGAAAAAAAAATTGAATCATCTCTTGAACTTCTAGTTAAAGAAAAGAAAAAGAATGTTACAAGGTTGGTTAGAATGAAGCAAAGTCTCAACATGAAATATTCAGCCTATGTTATTATGTGCTTCTAAGGAATATTGAGAAAGTTTTATTTGCATGATCTTATTATGTCTCTAAAATCTATGAAATCTTTGGAACCTTTGTGATATCTTTATCCTTTTATTCTTTAACCCCATTACAACCCCTTGGCCCCATTACAACCTTGAATAAAGACCTCTTGATTCATGAATTTGCATGATCTAAGTAGTGGAGAATAGGTGGACAAGCAAGCATATGGTAGAACTGTTTTCATGAGATTGATTGAGTGTAAACACTTTACCACTACTTTAAAGAGTGAAAATCATGAGAGTATACCATGTGAGAATTGAGATTAAGTTTGAACATGCACTATTTTGATTGATATATGTTATGTTAATGTTAGCTTAACTCAAACCCTTTACTATCAAGCATGATTTTTTGTGAAACTCTTTAAGCTATTGATTAGTTTATAAGACTTGTTCAATGATTGTCTATAAGTTGTATTGAAAGTGAACTAGATTTTATTTTCTTACTTTGTCTCTATTTGATTTTGCTCGAGGACTAGCAAATTTAAGGTTGAAGTTGAGAATTTGCCAGTATGAGTAACTTTCATGATAAAACATCAGCTGTGTGGATTGTAGGTGATGTGATAGGAGATAAAGAAGAAAAAGACCGTGAATCATTAGTCATATGATTAGAGCAAGCAGAGTCGGAGATCCAAGAAGATGTACATGTGGTGATAGAGAGAGTAGTGTGATTACTAGAGGAAAGGACTTGTTATAGGATGGTTTGAAGATCACCAAGAGATATGGTAGATTGAGTTGGAGAGGTAGTAGTAGTGAAGTCTTCATTAGCAGCAGCAGCAGAGTGTGAGATATGTCGAGAGCCAGCAGAGTGATTCTGAGATCTGGTGGGTTTCGTTGGACAGTGCTCAATAAGATGACCTTTTGCTTTGCAGTAACGACATTCAACCATAGGATTGGCAAGACATTGACTGGAAATGTGTCCTCTTTTCTTGCAGAATCGACATTCAACAGTTGACAATTAGGTAGGATATGACCTGATTTTCTATAATTGCGACAGAAGTTTGGAATATTTGGCTTTGAGAAGTAGTGGCCAACACAACATCAGTACGATGAGGTTTCAGTAATCCCAGGAGAGTCTCTTCAGATATTAACTCAGAAACTGCATTTTCAATTGTAAGAAGAGGACTCCGATGGAGCAGAGAAGCCCTGACATACTCAAAATCTTCTCTGGGGGACATAAGAAATTGAACCAGGCGCAATTGATCGCGATATTTTGTATATGTAATGGCGTCAGTTGGACAAAGCCAATTTGGTTCAGAAAGAGCAATTTGATCCCATATTGACTGCATAAGGGCAATAAAATAAGTAAATGATTGACCTGGTTCTTGACGTAAGGAGTGGAGTTCACCAAGTAATTGGTAGTGATGAGCCAAGTCTGAGGTGGTGTAGCGGGTTGCAAGAAGATCCCAAACTTCCTTAGCTATGTCATAATGACTAAATTGCATATGGATGGTAGGTGTAGAAATGTTGCGAAACCAAGTGATTATTTGATGATTTTTGCTATCCCAATATTCAAGGCGATAAGCAAAGTCTTTATTTGATTATCCTTCAGATTTAGTGGGAGGTTTGACATCTCCTATAACATAGCACCATAGTTTTCTTTCTTTGAGGAAACTTCTCATTCACTGAAACCAAGTCTGATAGTTGTATCCATCAAGAACAGCTGAAATAGATTGATTGATATCTAATTTTTCCATAGTAGTAACAAGTACTATGAGAGCAAAAACACTACAACAAAATTGGTTTTCAGTGGCGCTAATATAGCGGCGTTTTACTTAAAAACGCCGCGGAGTACCGTGTTTTTGAATATCCGGTGGCGTTTCTATAGAAAACGCCGGGAAGTTATAAATTAGCGGCGTTTTACGTGTACAAACGCCGCTAAATCTGTACGAATTGCGGCGTTTGCATTATACAAACGCCGCTAAACTATAATCAATTTTTATCAGTTTCTTAAATTTTCGCCAAAATTTGGGCGCCAAAATTTAGAGGCGAGACGCTGCGTTTAGGCTTTTGTTTTAGCGGCGTTTGTGGACACAAACGCCGCTAAATAATATAATATAGCGGCGTTTTTAAATATAAACGCCGCTAAATATTTCGATATAGCGGCGTTGTATAATAAAAACGCCGCTATATTATATTATTTATGGCTTAAGGCAAAACGCTGTGTTTTACCTTGTAAGTTTGCGGCGTTTGTTGATACAAACGCTGCTCTGTTTTTTAATATGATTTTCGGACTCCATCTCTCCCCTATTTCCCCCAAATCAAAACCTAAACCTCTCTCTCTCTCTCTCACACATCTCCAAGCCCAAATCGTCAAATCGCCATCTCCAAGCCTTGATCGCTCTCGTCATCTCGAAATCATCATCTCTCACTCTTGACAGCTTCTCCCATTAGCTTGCAGGACCTGCTTTCATAAGGTTTGATTCTTACCCTTTTCTTTCATATATTGTTTCTGTATTTTGTTAAAAATGCACTTTCCAAATTTCCCGGGCATCCTCTGATTTTGGCTGGCAAATCAATGGGTTCAACGTAGAATTATATAATGGTATTAGTATAAGTCACATTGATGTATCTTGATTTCATTGAACAGTTATCCTATATTTCCAATTCAGGAATTGCGTATTCTTAAGGGATAAGTTTAGTACTGTGTATCAGAAGAATCTTAAATCTTAATAGTTTGATTTGGCTCGGTTTGTTTTTCTCTGTCAATATATAACCATGATGACATGCTTATGTTTATTGTTTGTCTCATGCATATTTGGTTATGAATATTCCATCGGGCCAAAGTATCTGCATGACAATTGCAGGAGATCTATATTAGAAATGTGTACAAGCATATAATAGGTATTCTTCCCTGATTTGGGTGATGAAATGATTGCTGAATTTGGCAACTTACGGATCACCCAAGATTGGGATGACTTTGTAGAGGAGTGGAACCTGGTTGTTTCTTGAGTTGATTGAACAATATGAGCAAGAGTGGTACATTTCTGTTTCTGTGAAGCAACTTTGGTATGATTTACGGGAGAAAAATGGTTTTCAAAATGTTAGAGAGTGGACTTTTTCTTGTGATTCTTTGTGGAAAGAATTGGTGCTGGAGGTAATAAAAGATAACCATGAGATCACTGTGAATCATTTTCTCAGGGTATTAGGCCTTCCTGGGTCCTCCCAACCAGAATCTAAGTCACAACTGGAGCCTACTATACCAGATGCAGATGTTAAAATGAGTTCTGATGCAGATTTAGATGACACTTTTGCTCTTGTACCATTTGAAAATCCAGTTAACAGTGCTTTGTTGAGTCCAAACTCAGCTAGTGTTCAATCAATTCAAGAGAAATCTAATATAGGTCAGTTGATGGGCATCTTAAATGATGATACCCATGTTTTGACCGAATGCAATGGATCCTCTCTTGATAAAGCAGTTTGTGTTTTACCTGAGGCTTTGTTGGTCTCACCCTCTGTTGCAGATGGAATTTCTTGCATCAGTTCTGTAACTAGTAATGAAGGATTTTCCAAATCCGATACAGATATGGCCAAAAGGAGGGCCGGGCATTCAAGACTCAATGCAACTGCTACATGGATAACTGCTGGCCTCGACCTTGTTCCTAAGGCTGAGTCATGCCCTGATTCTATTACCAAATATGTTCTTGCTGGTAAGAAACATAGGATTGGGAATGCTTTGATAACTGATGTCAAGAAGCATCTTCTATATCAGGGATGGAAAATTGATTCGAAAGACTTACCCCGTTCTTTAGTGAGAATTTTTGATGGAGAATAAGACGCATCTTTTGCATTTCTTAATCCATCTGATGGAATATTCATAACCAAACATCCAAGGCAATTCTCATGCAATTTTATAGTGTGTTTTTCTCTGTCAATATATAACCAGTATGTCTTATTTTAAGGTCATTTTTCTTTGTAGAGTCAGCTGCCTGGTGGCTGGCAGGGGAGACATTGCTGCATCATTAATTGTTTGCCTTTGATACCCACTTAAGGTTCGTCATTTTCCCACTTTTGTGCGGTTCTGGTTTTTTCATTTGCATAGATGATATCCAGTGTTTGTTTTCATTTCTTGTCAATCGCTACTGTTGTTACATTTCTTGGTCATTGCATCTGTTTATCCGTTCCTTTGCTTCCATTTCCATTGATAAAGTGAATGCTTAAAACGATCACTAACTTGAGAATCAATTTTCTAGTACCAAATATCAATCATGGATTAAAATACGAAATCCAAGAGTTCATTACTACTATATAAAACCAGCCAAAACTACAAACAGGGGCTTTATATGTAATAGCTGGGGCATTTGTTGAGGAATTTAGTTTTGTTTGTTATTCTTGTTGATTTGAATATAAAGTATTGTCTTGTATTGTTTCATCAATGGCATTTAGCAGATTTCTTCTGCTTGTTTGAGGATTTTTTTTTTATTTTATTTGAAAAACCCAATCTTTGTTGTTTGTGTTTTGTGTCACTCAAAAATTGGGTCCTATTATTGATGTCGCTGTGTTTATTGATTCACCCTGAATTCTTTTTCAATAAAATTGTGGAATGATATGATATATTATTCATATATGGTATTTTTTAAAATTAATTAATATATTATTTATAATAATAATATTAAATAAAAATATTATTATATTTAATAAATTTTAAAATCACTCGTTAGCAAAATAGGTCCACACCCACAAAAGTTCATTCCATTCCATAATTAATTACATCAATCGGTTTAATTATTTTGATTCCGCCAATAAAAATGGGGGCTTATTTATGTAAGTACTAATTAATTAAATACGTACTAGGAATGAAGTATATTGTATATATATTTGGAAGTTGGAACTGGATATGGCATCAATATTCAATACCGAACAGATTGATAAGCATTCTTCTTCTTCCACTCACTTGTAGTTGGTATATATATATATATATATATATTTCAAACACATATGACCATAAGTAACTGACACATATATATATTCTTCTTCTAAAATATGACCATAAGTAACTGACAGCTACCAATACAATTTATTCATGCTAGCTAGTAAATTCACGCCACCTCAGCTGGTAGTTATGCATCCTTCTTGTGCTCCTCGTATTGGGTAGTGGCAAATTCCAGTTCAGTAGCCTCGTATTGGGGGCTTATTTATGTAAGTAACTGACATCGGTTGGTATGTTGTACTCCGTAACACACCTAGAAACCTGTTTGATATGGGTGATAAATTTCAAGATGATATTGAACAAAGAACTGAATGCTTGCCATTTACGGATCAAAACTTGGATGAAAATATCCCTAGTACCAATACAGATGTTCGGTGGGTTCGCGAAGATGTTGATGAAGACATTTATGAAACTTGATATCAAAAACAAAATCTAGTAAGATTATTTTGAAACAAATACTCTGTATATAATATGTTTTTATATTGTAAATATTATTATTAATGTTTTTTACATAATAGTATTTCATTCTTATACTAATGTTGTTTACTTAAAATTGATGCAGATAGCATGGCGAGGAAAAGATTAAGGGATATCAATATCATTCAGACTGTTGAGGGTGATACTAGAGTGACGCCTTCAGAGGTGCCGAATGCGTCTACTGCAGATGTTAACCCACCAGAGTTGTCGACTGCCTCCATAGCTGCAGAAACTGCAGTTCATACGAACTTGAATACAGGTATCGTGGTACGGCGTTTGTGTTAAAAGTACGCAAAATCATATTGAAATTGCTAATATATTTGCTTTTGTGTAGTTGATAATGTTGGACAACGCAGAACTCGTGGTCGTACGACATTAAAGGAGTTATGGGCACTACCTCCTGAAGAGCGTATTGTTGTCGCAGCAAATAATGAGCAGCAGCCAATTGGTCCAGAAGCACAATTATTGGCTAGCTTTCTTGGCCTGATTGCTCGAAATGGGATGAAGTGTCCCATTCATTATGAGTCATGGCGTGACGTGCCGAATACTGAGAAAGTCGAGATGTTAAAGTTTATTGAGGTATAAGCATGTTACATTAGTATTGCATTATTTTAATAATTTTGTTGATCATCGAAACTAACGTTGTACAACTTCTCCGTTTCAGTCACGATTTTCTTTGCAGATTCTCACATCATTCGTTATGAAATCATTGGGGAAAAAATGGAAAGACTTTAAGCATGAGTTGAAGAAAAAGTATTTCGATCGAAATACTGATCCTAATGTCTTACTACGAACCATACCGCGTGGTGTGATTATGTGGCAGTATGAGAGACTGGTTAGATTCTGGTATTCAAAAAAAGGAGAGGTATCATTTATAATTTATTTTGGTCATTTACTTATAGTACTTGATATAATACAATTTTATGGAATATGTATAGTTTTATAACGTGCTTTGTCTAATGTACAGGAACGAGAAAAGATAGGGGTAAGCAGTAGACAACAACAGAAATACAGTCACACCAGTGGTTCAAAAAGTTTTGCCAGAAAAGCTAATGAAAAAGTAAGTTTACATTCATAATGTATTAATATATTAGTTTTCAATTATTTTAATACAATTTAGTATTAATTATTTTTGTTTTGTAGGAAATTGAGCGGGGTGAAAAAATTGGACGAGTTGAACTGTTTCAGTTAACTCATACTAAGAAGGATGGATCCTATTTGAACATCGAGACTCAGGAAATTGTGGTATATTTTCTTCAAACTTGTTTTCATTTACAAATATGTTTTACAAAAGATTTTATTAATTTTATTGTTTTGTAGGAGAAAGCTCGAAATAAAATTGCTGAGTATCAAATCGGAGCATCAGATGGATCATCAGCGAATATGCAAGATGTGGAGAATCAAATATTCACTGAAGTAGCTGGAAAAGAACGATATGGACGGGTTCGAGGTGTCGGAATGGGTCCGACACCATCTAGCTACTATGGACTTGGTTCTCAACGGTTTACTGCTTCTTCTTCACAAAACTCCAGTGCATATGAAGTTCAGATGCTGAGAGAAGAAATGCAAAATATGAATAAACGTTTTGAGGAGAAGGAAGCAGAGAGACAAGCTGAAAAAGAAGAACAGGATAGACGATATCAGGAGCTGCAGACACAGTTTCAGTCGTTGATGAATTTAGTGCAGCAAAAGAATTTAGGAGGCTCATCTACTTCAGATTAAAGAATTTGTAAGTGGATTTGATGTGTTGAATAATACATTGTATGGTTGATATTAAATATATTTTTATATTATATATTTTTTTTATAATTTGTGTTGTTTGTGTATTATTCGACAATGTTACGCATTTCGGACCTTCAATTGTATTTTTTTTTAAAAATATTCTGCATTTACAGCGGAAATAAATAGTATTTTTTTAAAAAAATATTCTGCATTTATAGCGGCGTTTATGAAAAAAAACGCCGCTAAATACATAAATTTCTGCAAATATAGCGGCGTTTTCTGATAGAAAACGCCGCTATATATATAAATTCCTGCAAATATAGCGGCGTTTTCTTATCAGAAAACGCCGCTACAAGACAAAATATAGCGGCGTTTGTGATCAGAAAACGCCGCTACAAGACAAAATTTAGCGGCGTTTTATATTCAAAAACGCCGCTAAAACCGAACACTTAGTGGCGTTTGAGAACAAAAAATGCCGCTAAAGTTTCAAGTATTACCATTTCGGACCTTCAATTGTGGCGTTTATAAACGCCGCTAAAGTACCTAAAAACGCCACTAATTTAGCGGCGTTTTCCGGAAAAACGCCGCTAAATTTCCCGTCACTGTTTTTACCGGCGTTTGTTGCGGCGTTTTTTTAAACGCCTGTAATTTTTTTCGCGGCGTTTATAAACGCCGCTATTCCAATAACAAAACGCCGCTGAAAGACCAATTTGCTGTAGTGAAAGTGGCTAATGAATGGTAAACTAAGAAGAAAGCAGAGAGCAAAAGCAGAGAAAGATAGCAAAGAAGCAAAATTGAACACCTAGTGCTCTGATACCATGTTACGAAAAAGAGACTAAAGCAAAAGAAGCAGAAATGTTGAGAAGTAAAATGTAGAGAAACAAGTTGAGAGAAGATAACTTGTATTTGGTGTGTTTTTGATAGGTTACATAAGAACCATATTTATAGGATGATAACATGAATTATACAACATAGAAAATAATTATGCCTAAGATTATGCTACTCTAGAAAAGTGTGATATTCTTTACAATGCTAATCTAATCTAATATTCTTTACAATGCTAATATTCTTAACAATGCTAATCTAATATAATATTCTTTACAAATATATAATTGAACAATCTTTTGTCTATCTTTTTTTTTAATGTTCCAAAACAGTATCTTCTTTTTTATTATTATTATTGAACATTTAAAACTTTTATTTTTTATATTTCAATTTTTTTTTCATAATTTTGTTTACCTTTTGATATTAAATCATGGAATATCAATTTTATAAAAAAAAAATTAAATTTAATATTAAATATACTAAAATCAACATATTTTTTAAAACTTCATGACCGAAGATGGACATACATTTTCGAATAAAAGGATTATATATAGTTATTTAACTTTAGGTCCATCTTAATTTTTTTAATTGAGATTATTAAAAATTGAATTATAATAACTATAATTAAAAGTTTAATACTCATCAAACAGACGATATGACTATCGAGATCCCATTTCAAATCTTGGCTTTGACACCATTGCTATTTTTATTTTTGAAAGATTTACCCATGGGAAGACTAAGTTTTTCTCTCATGCAAAAATTTCCAAGATTGTTTTGCATTTTGCACCCAAAATAATTAAATGTGGAAAAGTTTTTCCCACGAGAGGATGGGAGAGAAAGAGCTACGAACTGCTTTAACTTCCATGTTCAAAGGCTAAACCCAACAACCAACCAAGAATTTTCCATGGATTCGTGTCAGATATTGTTCAAGATTCATTGCACTCTTGCCGTCATGCTAAGAATATATATATATTGATCAACTTACACTATTTAAAATTAATTAATTTTGTACATTTTTATAATATGAGTAATATTAATTTTAATAAATTAATTGTTGAATTTAATATTATAATCGCATTTATCGTGCACATAAAATTTTAAATCGATCTGATATCTATATCATATCGATCGAGAATAAAGTTTTTATATATATTTAACAGTTGAACTTTTTTTACATCAAATAAATAGTTAAATATTTTTAAGTTACTCGAAATTCAATGTAAACCATTTACGTGAATAAAACATAAAATACGATAATCAAATTAAACAAATATAAATCGTATAAAATATATAAAATTCAATCAATTTTAAATTAATATAATGAATCCCTTGTTTATATACTAATTTTAACTAAAATATCTTGAAGAGGCGTGCGAGGACCAAAGTTTCTTTATAGTAAATGTAATACTAAAGATTCATGCTATCGTCACTTTCGTTGTAGGTTCAGAGTGATTAATATTATGAAGTTTCATCTTTGATTTTGTCAACAAAAAAAAAATCATGCTTTGTTTTTTTTATATACTAGATCGTAATAACATCTTAAAAAGTCTTCTAGGTGTACTTTTTTTTAGTAAAACTCATGCATACTTTTTCAAAGGAAGTGTTGTATTAAGTTAATTTTTTATTTTTTTTATTATAAGAGAGAGAGAAATAAATTTTTTTTATATAATAAATTGATCAACTTAATTATAATCACATATAAAAAAATATTGACCAATTAAGATATTTAACGTGCCAAATAGATTTGTTTAAGGACCGAGTTATCTATTCAAGTTTCAAACTCCGTCTATATTTTGAAGGGTTTAGGCAAAAATATTAGACCAGAAATATGGGCTTAGGCAAAAAAATGAGATCCACTTAGAAAATGGACCGGGTCTTGACTCCAACAATCGAAGTTCAAGCCCGGCCCAACCCGTTTTTCATTTATATAATATATTAATTTTATATTTTATATATTATGTAATTTATATCATATAAAAAATAAATATATAATATTATACTGTAAACATTTAAAAATATGCTAAGTTATCCATATTTTAGAATTTAATAAAAGAAAAAAAGAGATAAAATTACTAAAAATTAAATAATAAAAAAATATTTGTTTACATGTTTTAGAAAAAAATAATTTGGACGGGCCTAAAGGGGTTTGGACTATCCATTTACAAATATGGGCAGGCTTGTGCAAAATTTGAGGTCCATATTTCGGGCCGAGTCAGGCTTGGGCAAGTGAATATGGTGTTGATACCATAATTAAGCTCGACCAGAACCCCGTCAGGTCCATGAGCACCTCTAATGCCAACTGCATATTAATTCAGATGACATGCATATTAGATAAATTTTTTAAAATTAGAAATTTGAAAAAATTTATACGCATGATATCTCATCAAATAAATTAAGTAAATAAAGATTACGGATCGTAAAAGTAATAATAATTATTAAACAATAATCTTGAAAACGTAACTTTACACTTTGCAGCATAGGTAGAATTTTCCACGATCATCTTTTTTCTATAAATTCAACAGGTTTGTTTATTTACAATCAAATAAATAAACAATGGCCTTCAATTCAAAGAAGAAGACTGACATTGGCACCATTAATACTTAGTAAAAGCCTACAGTAAAAGACTATGTAAATAAAAATCTTATCAAATGTTGAAAATGAGTATGAAATTTAATAAATAAATAAACAAACGTGTCGGGGACGATGTTGTAATGTAGCATAACAGCAATTGTTTTTTCTTTTCTCTTTTGTAGTTTTTTTATTAAAAAAAAAAAAATTATTGCATGGGTTGAGGTGATTCAATTGATGCATTTATTTTTTTTTTTAGTATTTTATGATATTGGATCTTCGTCTCAGCTCTTTTCAAAATTTAAATTCGAGATTTACAAATTGCAATCTCAAATTTAATTAAGGGTAAGTACATGTTAGTTATTAGATCTAATAATTTTTAATAAATACAATATAATATGTTTAAATACGATTAACATGATATGTTTAATACACGTATTATATTAATGTTTAATATTTTGACATATTTAATAATTTATTACAAAAAAAAAAAATACACAATACACATACATAAATTGCTAGATCTTTGGCTACCCTACAATGGCATAGCCGGACTTGATTTTTTTTTCTGTGGGTGATAATCTCTTATGAATTTTTTTTTTCTTCTTTTCTATTAAGAATAGGAAAATGAAGATTAAACGCATTGCAACCACTTAAAACTAGTACAATTTCTTGACAATTTTGAAAATATATAACACCTGAAAATTATGAGAGATTGAAACCTAAATTAATGGAGAGACTCCCCCAGACTGAGACTATCAAGTGTCGAAAAGTCATTTGTATCAGTCAAAAGGATAAATTAATTAAGTAGTCAGATGCAGTGGTTAACTTTTTTTTGGTTAGATTTGTCTAAAGGTCGGTTATCCGTTCGGTTCGAATTGGACCAAATTTGGATAGAGAGTTTTTCAATTCGGTTCTACCCGAATCATTGTTCATTCAATACAAAATTATTTTTTATTTAAATTTAATTATAAAAATATATTTATATTAATATAAAAATTAATTTTATATTTTAATATTTTTAAACAATAAAACGAATTTACGGACCAATCCAAACCAAATTTGAATAAAAAAAAATTCAAGCCACAATTTGGCTTAGTCTATGGACAGATATATTCTATGAATATAAGCTATGAATTCTTACACAAATTTATTCAAAAGATTCAAACACGTGCACTCTCCCTTGAGTCATTCTTGACCCAAACCATTCAAACAAGACCGCTGGTGACTCTTGGATGAGAGCAGTTTAGATTAATTAAAGCATTACCCAATTTGAATTGTAAACTTCACCACTCTTTCTCTCTCTTTCTATATTTGGTATTTTTTTTTGGATAAGTAGAATTTCATTTATCCAAGAAAGCAGCAGTGCTGCTACATGTTACAAAGCTAGCTTAGCCTAGCTAAATAAATCAGAAAACCAATGCCATTAGACAAACATGTCTGCATTTAACCTCCAAGAATTACATAAAAACGTATTAACTGAATCTCTTTTAATCTTCCTAAGATCACTTAACCTGGTCGAGATCATGTCTCTCACTTGCTCAGTGAGGTGCTCCTCCTTTTGCTCAGTTGAGTTGAACAAACGATTGTTTCTTTCCTTCCAAACTAGGTAGATAACTGCGTTCCAAGCTAGCCTCAATATTGTTGTGATTAGAGCTTTACCTCTGAGGTTGACAGAGGCCCATTGAAGCTCTACATTCCAACATGCAACCTGCCTTTTTAACCTACAAAGAACCATCACTCTCTGCCATATCTGTTTCGAGTAGGAGCAAGTGAAGAATAGATGATCCCTGGTTTCCCTCTCTTGTTTGCACAGCAAACATTTATCATCCACTGTCATTCCCCAGGAGATAAGTCTATCCTTTGTTGCCAATCTATTTAGGATTGCCATCCAGGAGAGCATAGAATGCCTAGGGATATTAAAATTACACCATACCAACTTATACCAAGCCACTTTCCCAGCTGAAGGTCTGATCTTGTTCCACACTGCTGACACTTTGTACTTTCCCTCAGGGAAAGGCCATTTGCAGCTTCCATCAGCAGTTGTGAGAACTATTCTGGCAGCCACCTCTCTCAAGTGCATGATCTTCCTCCAATTCCAACTGCTCCCACTCTGGATAGAGATGTGCCATGGATCTCTATCCTTCAACACATAAGTCTTGATCCAGGCTATCCATAGGGAGCCTGCTTCAATCAGTACAGCCCAAAAATTCCTTAGAATACATGCCTGATTCCAAGTGACAGTGTCCTTTACACCAAGTCCCCCTTCTGATTTTGGCAGGCAAATAGACTTCCAACTAACTTTAGCTCCCTTAGCTTGGCCTTCCTTCCCTTTCCATAAGAAGCTTGAGCATAGCTGCATCAACTTCCTTATGCACTGCTTGGGCAGAACAAAATGTCTGCACCAGAAGTTCTGCAGGTGAAACAGAACTGATTGGATAAGCTGAAGCCTTCCAGCGTAAGACAAGAACTTTGTTGCCCATCCTCTAACCCTTGCTGTCACCTTCTCCAAAAGTGGCTCACAGTCTGTCATGGTTAATCTTCTAGTGACTAATGGTACCCCCAGGTATCTGACAGGCAGTGTGCCTGTTTTGAACCCTGTGGACTCTCTGATGAGCCTTAATTCTTCTCTGTCAATTCCTGAGGAGAAGAACTCACTTTTGGTGCTATTAAGTTGGAGCCCTGAGTAGGTGTAGAATTGACTTAGCACTAGCTGAATACCCTTCACTGAATCAAGATTGCCCTTGGCAAAGATTAGCAGATCATCAGCAAAACTCAGGTGAGTTAAATGAAGCTTTTTGCACTTTGGATGATAAGAGAAGACCCCATACTGTGCTGCTGAGTCCAGCAACTTGGACAGGACATTGATAGCAATCACAAAGAGGTAGGGGGAAAGGGGATCACCTTGCCTGACTCCTCTTGCCCCCTTAAAGAAGCCCATAAGTCCTCCATTAACAGATATAGAGAAGTAGCTGGTGGATAGGCAACTTTCAATCCAATCTAGGAACTGTTGAGGGACCCGCATTGCCTTCAAGACTGCAGAGATGAATTCCCAGCTGATAGTATCAAATGCCTTCTGCAAATCCACTTTTATGGCACATCTTGGGGACAGAGTATTCCTACCATAGCCTCTGACTAACTCTTGAGCAAGCAGGATATTGTCTGTGATACTCCTGCCTGGAATGAAGGCACTCTGATTGGGACAGATCACCAATGGAAGACTGCTCTTGAGTCTGTTAGCCAGAATCTTGCTGATGCATTTGTAAAAAACTGTGCAACAGGAAATTGGTCTGAAATCTCTCATTGTGCTTGGATTAGGGCATTTTGGAATGAGAGCTACACTAGTTGAATTGAAGGCTCTGTGCATTACTCCTGTCCTGAAAAAGAACATTGCAGCCTCTGTGACATCCTCACCAACAACTTGCCAAGCTGTTTTGAAGAAGTGAGCTGTGAATCCATCTGGCCCTGGACTCTTGTCACTATGAATCGAAAACATTGCTTCTTTTATCTCTGCAGGAGTTACCCTTTTAACCAGTTCAGCTTGGTGCTCTTCAGTGATGGAAGTCTGAAGAAGTTCAGCAAGCAAATCCTGATTACAGCCCTTGACCATATGGTCTTTGGATCCCAACAAGTTCTGGAAGTAGGAGACAGCTTCTGTAGCAATCTGATCAAAGTTTTCAAGTCTGTTTCCTTGTGCATCCGTCAAAGAATGTATGGTATTTTTGCTCAAGTTTGCCCTCACCATCCTATGGAAGAAGCCTGTATTTTGGTCTCCTTCCTTTAGCCATTGAATTCTGGATTTCTGCTTGTAAAAGCTTTCCTCATCTTTGAGAAGATTATTGAAATCCCTGGAAATGATATCTTTCTTTGCTGCCAGTTCAACATCTGCAGGCTTCCTTAGTAGTTGGAGCTGCACTTCTGCTAATTCCCTTCTTTTGGCTTGTACCTTCTCAGTAAGAGTTCCATACTTCTTGAAATTGAAATTCTTTAGCTTCTGCTTCACTCTCTTCAATTTGATATGCAAATTGGACATAGGATCACCTCTGGTAGGTTCCTGCCATGAGCTCTCAACTATATCCATGAACTCTGCATCCCTAGTCCAGTAATTGAAAAACTTGAATGGTTTGGGAGGGGAGTGATTCTCCAAGCTGGTTTTGATTAGTGCAGCACAGTGATCAGAGGTTTCAGGTGCAATAAATTCCACATAGGAGTGTGGGAAAGAGAGGAGCCATTGATCATTGATCATGACCCTATCAAGCTTCTTGGCAAGATGATTCTCTTGATGATTTGACCAGGTAAAGATTGGACCAACAAATTGGTGATCCATCAATGCATTCTGTTCAATGCAAAGTTGGAAATCTTTCATATCTGAGGTACTGTGTTGAGATCCATTAAAGCATGAGCTTTCTGATGGATGAGCTACCACATTATAATCTCCTGCCAAAATCCATGGCGCACCTTGAGTAGTTCCACTGAGGGAATGCAAGTGTGACCAAAGCAATTTCCGTCTACTTCCTTCATTACTTCCATAAATGGCAGTCAAATAAAACCTCAGAGAGTTCAGTTTAATCTGGCATGTGATGGACTGTTCTGTTGAGTCCTTCATATCTACATCCAGGTGAACCTTACTAAGGATCCAAATTCTTCCATTTGAAGCTTCAGAGTAGTTATGATGGAGGTTCCATCCCTTAAAATGCATGTCAACAATCTTCTGCACTTTAGGTAACTTTACTCTAGTCTCAATAAGACAAACAATATCAATCTGCAACTTAGAAATTCTACCGACTACCTGTTTCTGCCTTAGAGGACAATTGAGTCCTCTAACATTCCAAACAAGGAAGTTCATTAATGAAGAGTTGGAGAGTGACTCCCCAAGGTAGAAGCCTTACCTCGCGCCTTTCCTTTGTCAATAGGCCCCTTCCTTCTCTTCAAGTTCTTCATCAGATCTGCCACTCCTGCTGCAGCAGCCCTAGGCTTTCTTGTTTCTTCTGAAAAAACAACCTGATGAGAGTGGCTTACAGTCCTATCCTCCATAAGTGACTCTGTGTTACCATTATCCTCCTCATTTTCAGGAACAGATTCCAATATTGCAAATCTGTTGTCTGAGCCCATAGCTCCTGTGGCTGAGGTGGATCCTCGTACTGTCCCAGATGGTACTGGCCTTTCCAATTGCTCTATGATGACCTGAGCAGGTAATTCTATCTGCTTTTCAGAGATCCTTGGAATCGTCTGCTCATCAGGAATCCTCAACTCTGTCTGCTCATTCTGATCCTTCTGCTTAGGAATCCATTTTTTGGTTGGAATTTCCTTTGGCAGGCGAGGACAACTTTTGTTATTGTGACCAAAAATACCACAGTGAATACACTTCTGAGGCATCCATGGTGCCTCAACTGTGATAGGGATCACTGAGCCATTTCTGAGCTCCACTGCAATCGAATTGGGCAATTCTTGAGCCACATCTATCTCAACACAAACTTTAGCATATGCTAGCCTTTGCTTGTTTGCAGTTATTTTGTCCATATAGAGAGGGGTGCCAATGGCGCTAGCTATATAGCTCAGACCTCTCATTGTGAATAATTCCAATGGGACATTGCTCAGATGAATCCAGATAGGAAGCTTTTCCATGTTGAATTCTAAGGTGTTCAGGTCTGGTTCCCATTTCCTCAAGATGATTGGGCTGTTTTGAATGTGCCAAGGTCCATGTTCAAGCACCCAATCCCTTGTTTCCACATTATGGAACTGAAGAACATAAAGATTCCTTCCTACTGGCTTAATTTGGAGATCTCCATCCTTTCCCCATAGCATATTAGCCAGCTTATTGAACAAACTGAAATTTGGAGGTTTCCCTATAAATTGCGCAATCAGTGAGTTCTTCCATTGAAGAATTCCTTCTTCAAATACTTCATCTGGTGGTTTTACAGTAACTTTCCCATCCATCTTCAGCGGAGGAAAGAATCTCAAAGTTTGATTTTCAGCTGCAGCAAACAATTTCCTCCAATCAGGAGCTGCCACGTCAGCAGAGTTAGATACAACTGACTCTGTTCTTCGTTCTTCTCCAATCTCCCTTGATCGTTCCACCAATTTACCACGATCCATTCCAGCTGGAATGGAGGGATAATCTCCAGTAACAACGTGTTTAAAGCTTCTTTGCTGGGAATCCTCACCTTCCAATATTTGATTAGCTGTCTTCTCCAATAGAGTCATCATAAGGTTCATCCCCAACCTATTGTGAGATGAGAGCTTTTTCCCCGATCTTCCAAATCAAAAATTGTGAATTTGCATTTCTCTCAAGGTCGCAGTATTGCTCACAGTTTAAATCTCCACCGCCACTGCCACCGTCATCTGTGTCGCAGGTGCGAAAAGGCCGTCGTGAGTCTGCTTTCAACAGGATCTGAAAAAAAAAAAAAAAAAAAAAAAAAAAAAAAAAAAAAAAAAAAAAAAAAAAGGCTGACCCTGGATCTGGTGATTATGGTGGAGGTGGATACGGTGGAGGAGGAAGGAGATGGAGGGGTGGATACGGTGGTGGTGGTGGAAATGGAGGGGGTGGATCTGGTCGTAAAGACTTGTTTTTGGTTTTCTATGGAGGGGGTGGTGTTGGATCTGGTGGATATGGTCGTGGGTCTGGTGGATCTGGTTTGCTTCGTCCGATTACAGTGAAAATTAGAGGAAAGAAAAAGATTGGTTATTTGACAAGTTTTGGGAGCTGTGAGGTATGAATTGAAGGAGATTTAGTGGAAGAGATGAATGTGAGCCATGCCTCGGTTCACCCAGTGGAAGATCCACTGACCACGGACGGAGGCGTAGGCGGCGGCAACAACGAGGTGCCTAGAGTGAGGATGAAGGATTTTTCAAGGGCTTGGCTGTCTAAGTTGCAGAACTTGTTTTTGAGCGAGGACCTCTTCAAAATTGCCTTCAGCTTCTTCAAAGGCAACGATTACTTGAAAGAGTCTGTCTTAAGGAACTGATAAAGCTTTGATGGGCGAAGAGAGAGAAGCGAAAAAGACCATTCTTATATTTGGTATTTGGTCAATGCTAGAAAGTGATATTTTCCAAACCCCAAAAAAAAAAAAATTTATTAAGGCATGGCATGTACATTGGATTTGGATGTAGACAAAATCATAGAGAGGAAAAACAAATTTCACCAACTTTTTATCAAAGGATGTATTCATGTGGAAATGGAGGATTATTATTTTATACTTTGATGATAAATTTTTTAATAGCTCGTTTTTTTATATTATCGGTTAAGTTTTTAAATTTTACAAATAGATTAAGAAATTGACAATTTTTTTTTTGTTATATTAATATTTAAAATATTTTGTATTATGTCCTACAAGAATGTGTATCATCCTGGTAAATTCGTTGGTGAAATTCTTAAACTCATCAAATAATTTTTCAATTTTTAAATACTAGAAATAAAAGTTATCATATATCTATTTAGTAATTAATTTATTAATGTTGATAAATATATTATATCATAAAAAGAAATTTTAATATTTTAATTTAGCTTGTGGGTATTAGGTACAGTATCAGTGACTCGGTGTAATGGATAGTTTTCCCCAAAATGGATAGCTTTTCCTAATAAAATTATCCTACGAAAATTGTTTGATATGCTATAAAATATTTAATGTTATTGAGTATACATTTTGATTATTGATTTTGTAAGTATATGATTTTATATAGATGTAACAACTAATTTTAAATAACGATGATTAAAAAAATTAAATAAAATAAGGATTTTGTTAACAATTATCTTTATGGTAGATGTGTTTATGGATTGAGCCAAACCCGAATAGAAAAAATTTACTTACTCAAGCCCGACCTTGCCCAAAAGCCCATTTTTATTGTTTAAAATGTATTTTTATATATTTTATAATTAAATTTTAATAAAATTATTTTTATTATTAAATAGTAATCCAAGCAAGTCCAAATTATCAAAAATTTATTCTAAGTCGAATTCAATTCAAGTTAGACCTATCAGGTCAAGCAGGTAATTCAGTCCGTAGATAAATCTGTCTTAAGATATAATAGTTAATAACTTTATTAATAATTTTTAATGCATTAAATAAAAATATTATTATATATAATAACGTCTAACATTCATAAAAATTTTATAAAATAAAGATAACGTGGTCAAAACATTATTAAGAAATTTTGTCTGCGCAATATGTTTCTATGCCTTCGAAATTCTGGCGTCTCTTTAATATATATATATATATATATATATATATATATATATATATATATATATATATATATATACTACATTAAAGCAAATTTGGCTACGCAAATTCTGTTTCCAAGCCTTGGCAATTAATTCTTGTGTTAAACCTTCGTTCAAAGTCTAAAGAATGAGGCGAAAAAGAAAGACAAATTTGATGGCCAATTCCAATTAATAAATGAGTATATATATATATTTTAAGTAAAGTTTAGGTTTTTTCGCTTTCCTTTTATGTATTTTTTCTTCTTCTTTGTTTTCCATTTTCTTTCACATTTCTCTCATTTTCCTTTGACTCCTCTTTTATCCTTTTTTTCTTAGCTGCACTAGTGTTTCAAAACTTGACTCCACCAGTAATTTTAAAATTCAATTTTCTTGTTTGAAAAAAAAAATAGAAAATTTTAAAATTCTTCAAGATGGAATTTATACACATCAAATTCTCTCTTAAAAATTCACTTAATGAAGAAATTATTATATAAATTCTTCACATTACGTCAATTATATGTCTAACCAATAAAATTAATTCATATCAGATTTTTATTCCATGTCATACTAATGATTAGATCTGTCCACGTGTCGATTACTCATTCGACTCGAAATGAATAGGGTCTAGGATAAATTTATTGTAATCTTGACCCGGTTGAAAAAATATTTTTTTATTTAAATTTAATTATAAATATTAATATAAATTTTTTAACTATTTTAATATATTACAAACAGTAAAATAGATTTTTAAATCGAATCCAAAACCTATACAAAATAATTTTTTTTTTTTTATTATTCAAACTTGATCGGATCCATCCATGTACATCACTACTAATGACTAAAGAAAAAAAGAAAAAAAACATAACCAATAAAATTATTTCCTTAAGGGCAGTTATCAAACAACTAAAGAGGGGAGAAAAAAAAAAACTAGGATTTTTGTATCATCGAATGCCAGAGCAGACTCATGGCTTCCCCCATGGAAACTCTCAGCACTGCTGCTGCTAGACTACTATTTCAGAACTGTAAAGAGGGGATTTAAATTGTAATCGACTAATGTATTTTTTATTGTGTTATGTTATCGCAGTTGTGGACGTAACAGATGTTATCGAGGTAATTGTGGTAGTGAATTTTTTTTCATTCTACAAAACTTACCGTAAAATATAATAATTATAATTATAATCATAAAAATTCTTTTTTAATAATTTTTAAATTAGTTTATGATATTTTTTTTAATTTTTTTGAAGATCCTTGCCCGGGCCGGCCCGCGGCCTGTGAGCACTGTTTATTATCTTTAAAAAGTAAAAAAATATTTTTTTATTAATATTTTTATATTTAAAATTAAATAAAATAATATTATTTTAATACCTAAAACACTGTTCCGGATCGGGTCGGAACAAAAAATCTCTGCCCAGGCCCGACCCAATACATGCCTGCAGGGCCGGGCGAGCTTCTCGATCCGTAAGCAGGTCTAATTCACAAGTTATAAATTGAATTTATATACATATAATTCATGGTCTTAAGTTACTAATCATTTACATCTCAATTGCGATAAATATCAACTATGAAAAAAGCCAAAACCGAAAAATAATGATTGTAACATCGCATTACGGCAACTATTTAAATCTCCTTAAGTTGAGAATACGGTTAAGAGCTGGCTCTGAATTTTCAAATTAATATAATAACAAGGAAAATCTTGAGCTAATCTTGTATAAAAAGAAATATTTTTTTGTCTGCTGACAACCAAGGATTTTAAAATTTGTAGGGAAGAGTCAAATTGCTCAAACTACACGCACTGATTTTTATTTTATTTTTTGTCTGCTAATGTTGAGCTCAAACCAGGCCTTTATATATATATATAGCAGCAGACAAAGGATTTGCTTCTAACCATTTTCATAAAATTTTGTTTAAATTGGTAGGGAAAGAGTCAAATTTTACATTTACCCTAACTTAACGTTTATATTTTCTTTTAGACAACGTAGAATTTGTCAAGATTTTTTTTTTTTGCTGAGAAGATTGGTGAGTTTGTGGAGCTGTCAAAGAGAAGCTAAGCTGAACATGCAAGTAAAAGGAAGGTCAGAAGGACACTAGAGTTTGGGTTATAAAACGCATTTCGATATTTAAATCAGTAAAAATTCGAGAAATTTTTTGATTAAGTAGAAAGAATGAGCAAAAAGAATGTCAGAATTCTTAAGAAGTTTGCCTGGGACAACGTTGCTTAATCCTTTTATACATAACTTCTTTGTAGTTGTGGGCTCGACATATGTGCATCGTAAAAATAACAAGTGTCTGTCATGTAAAAATTCAAAAAATTCTGGGTATAACAAAATTGACACTAAAACGTAAAATAATGGTACTCGAATATTTGGTTCAATGATAAATAAATATATTCCTTATTCAAAGAGCAAGATCAAAATCTTCTTCCTCTAAAATTTGAAAATATAAAAAATAAAATAACGGGTGTGTATCAACTTAAAATAAAAAATTAAAAGCATTCTCTATAGGTAACGTACTAAGTGAAAAATTATAACAAAGAGATAAAGGTTTTTGCAAATTCGAATATGATATCAAATTAAGTTGATAATTAAAAAAAAAGTTCAATTTATGGCATTTACTTCGTGTTTCTTCCTTAAAAAGAAAGTTAATTTAGGGCATGAGTATGAGTCTAGACCTGTTTAAGGGTCGAGCTATCCGTCCGATTCGATAGATCCGGCTCGTATTGGATCGAGCCTAGACAGAGATTATTTTATTCCGGTTGACTCGATCCGGCTCGAATTATTGTTCATCAATAAAAAATATTTTTATTTAAATTTAACTATAAATATTAATATAAAAATATTATTTTAATATTATTTTGACCAATGATATGAGTTTTCGAACCTACCCGACCTGAGTCTAGATAAAAAATAAAAAAAAAAAATCGAACCACGATCCGCCCCAACCATGAACGGGTCTAAGTATAACACTCTAAATAATGGGATTATCCAATATTTATGAAAATTCAAGTGGATCCCCAAAGTTCACTTGATTATTATTATTTATTTTATTTTTTTTTTTTAATTTAAGGGAAGGAGATTCGAACCCTGTTCTTGAGCAAGGAAAACATGGACCAACCAACTGAGCCAAAGATTCGAGTGCTTCACTTGATTATTGAGGTTGAAAAATAATTGTAAAATTTTAGCTAAAATAGTTGTTATGTTAATATAAACCATATATAACCATTTTTTAACAAAAAACTTAAAGATTTTAGGACCTCTTTTTTTTTTTTTTTTGCCATTGAAAAGGCTTTTCATTGCACATATGTTTAAAAGAAATGATATGTGACCAGAAAAAAGAAATAAAGAAATGATAGGTTGGACTTGGGGGTTTTTGTTGCAAAATGGGTTGGCCAGTGAAAGACACAGCCTTGAGAGTATGGTCAGCCCAGTCATTGTGCATGCAAGATTGGCAATGAATATGGTAGTTGATAAAACTTAAAAAGTCCAATAGCCAATACTGAAAAATACTGACAGCCTCTTTCTTTGTTCTTTAATATACCAATGTCCCATGGGCCGGGCTAAGCCGCAATCAGATTTCTTTTCACTCTATCCAGATTTGGTTATTATTTATATAGTATTAAAATTATAAAAAAAAAAAATCATTTTATATTAATAATTTTATAATTTTATTTTTTTAAAATTTATTTTTTTATTACTTGAACAGTGATCCGAGCCAACCGGATCACAAAATATCCTGCTCCAGCCCGGCTCAATACGGTCTGGGCCTGTCGTGCTGGGCGGGCTACCTGGTTCATGAACAGGTCTATGCCCAACTATGTTACCCAAACTTAAGAATGAATCTCGAATAGGGATATGCGTCCGACACAAGTATGCTCAATTATTTTAAAATTTTTCCATGAAAGAACATACTCTTATACTCATAAGAATATGCATCGACACAAGTGTCAGACAATGATACCTTATAGAAAATGAAAAATCCAGATAACATAGATGTCGAATGTTAACATACAACATTAACATGAAACTATAAAAAAAGATGAGAAGAAATTACAAGGGAAAAAAATGAATAAGAAGCTATTGTGTATTATCTCTCTCTATCCTGTATTATACCGGGGAAACATGTCGGCACTGCTACGTATATTGAATCATAAAACAGAATATAATACATCCCTCAATATTCTTATACATCCTGCATCAAAAGGTACATTCAATGCTATAAAAGAAAGAAAAAAACCTACAAAAGGAACGAGATATCTACGAAACAAACAGTGGAGAGTGCCTAATGGTATGGGAAAATTATCAGAAAATGCCCCCTTTTGGATTCTAAGGATGTTATGTAACATCATTCAATATACAGCAATGTTACTTGAACTCGGGTGTGAATGTCGGATACGGATATGTGTCTGATACGAGTATGTTCAATTTTTTTTAAGTTTTCCATGTATTTGGAGGGTCATATCCCCATACCCATATCCGAATATGCGTCAAACACGGGTGTCGGACACGAATACTTGAAGAAAATGAAGCGTCGAAGCAACATAGACATACAGTATCATCATCTATCAGTACCATAGGGCAAAGCTATCTATCATCTATAACCTATAAAAAAAAAATTGAACTGATTATTTCTATATACTACCTTTGTACGTATCTCAGTTGTGAGAGTGCCAAGCAGAAGCCGAGATAAGGTTCCTATCCTTCCAGCCCAACAACATAGCACCATCCTTCTCCAACAATGTATAATGTTCAGAGTAACATCTGAGCAGGCTTCTTATCACAGAATTGACATAAGAGCTTAAAGGGTATTGTCGAAATCCTGCCATTGTTAGCCTAGACTTCCATTTACCAAAGAGCTCGTGGCGCTCTACCCTCTCCTTTCCCTCACAAGCAATGACATTCACAATATCCCGGGCCAGGCAGTGCTGCTCCACGTTAATTCTCTCCTTTCTGTCCCTTGGCAGTGTCTCGTCTATGGACTCGAAAATTGCCAAGTAGTACTCCAGAGTCTCTATGAACCTGGGGAGGAAAGGGGCGGTGTTTGTGTTTGATTCTTGCTCTACCAATGTGGTAACCTTGGGAGAAAGTGACTTCACCATTCGAAGAAGCCCATCCCTAGGATTGTTCACATCAACGCTCTCGTCAGCGGTGTGATGGAGCTGTAGCGGGAAGTTGACGGCCAGAGCCTCCCCAGGCCTGACATCAAGCATGTCCCTTGTGATATCTGGGGCAAAAACTGGCACTCCATGAAACTCAACTGGAATATTGAACTTCTCAGATAGTGCTGACAAACGCCTTTCAACAGCTTCCAATCCACCACCACGAGCATGTTTCGAAAGAGGATCATCAATTCCTGTAATCCGGACATGAGGAGCTCCACCCGGTTTGGCTGCGAGTGCTTGCAAGAGGGTCACCCATTGTGTTCCCTGAGCAATCTGGAAATCAATAATGTGGATGCGATCTTCAGTTCTGCATGCTTCAGCAATGGCCCCATTGGCTGCCATGTAGCCAAACTTCAAGTATGGGCAGATTTCGTACAGGATATGCATGTAGGAAAGCAAGTCCTTGCCTTCAGGCTCTCTGCAACGAAGGGCACGATATATGTTAGACCCTGATGCCTCCTTCCTTGCAACCAACCCTTCCACCATGTAAGCACCAAGACGCTGGATTGGTTCTCCAGAGATAGATACAGCACCCTTAGCCTTTGCAATCAACTTATCAAATTCATCCATATTGTTTTCGGAGAGTGCTTTAGCACACGCAATCAACAACTGCTTCAGATTGCCTGGAGGAATACCATGAAAAGACAAATCCTCTATTGCTTTCTGACGTTTCTCAACATGAGCAACTTCAGTTGACTGCCATTGCCTAGAGACAAAGGATGTCTGAGGCTGAAGCAAAACAGATCCTTGGCGCTCCTGACTCCATGCCCTAGATCGCTGGCCTGTTGTCTGCGGTCTACTACTTTCTCCACACGAAACACTTGGGGTGGTTACTTCTTCATCCTGATCAGGTGCCATGAGTGCAGTCTCTAATTCCTGCAAAGTGTATATTATTTTGTGGCTAGAATTTGCATCTTGTGTATAAGAAGTTCCACCAGAACAGAGTGGTAAGCTTTCGCGCCTGCAGTTTAGAGAGGGACTCAATTGATGGAAATAAGTGTTAGATTCAAGTGAAGAGTTACAAGAAGGGCTGAGTCCTGAGAGATTCTCCGTGGAACTATGCTGCTCCTGGCTGTCATTCGGTGTGGTGTTGGTATCACAATCAAATTGAGTCAAAAAGGGCGAGTTGGGTGAGTTCCCTATGTCAGATTTAAAAGAACTAAACAGCCTATTAGGTATTGAAGGAATTGTTGAATAAGAGGATGAGTAGGATAGGCCCGCACCAGTCACACCATATGATCTGAAAAGCTGGTGTGAATCCATGCTATGAGTTTGGCATCAGCTTTCCAACGTGATGAAGAGATCATAGAAAATTTACCAGCAGCTTAGAACGGGATTGTCAACCCCTTTTGTCACAATGACTACAAGAAACTTCAACAATATTATAGAAGTTATAGTGTTATACCTTCAGGAAAACAAAATTGACCTGCAAAAACAATGCAAAGAACAGTTAAGTTCTACGTGTTCACAATCGTAGTTGACAAACAAAACTCGAAAGAGAGAGAGAGAGAGAGAGAGAATCCAAGTTGAAAAGCTAAAACTATGTGCATAATCTAGCTTCGATGAACAGTACGTATATTCTATGTCAAAGCAAGAACTTAGCCACTAAGAATCAATCTATAATTTCTTGGCAGACAATCTATGGCAAATAATAAACAGTAATCGAGTAGGTTGATAGCTATACGCATATTCTAAATAGTTACATAATTAGCTAGTTAAAAAAATCTCTCAGAAGTCCTACTATAGAATTAATTTATGATTTCTTGGTCAGCAATCCAAACGTAGCTTGATCAACAATGTCGAAACTCTGTCCAATTATATAAAGTGCAAAACAAAGGCACATTAATTGTATATTTCCCATCACCACACAATTAACTTTTGGTTTCAATAAACAATTTACAGAAAGAGATTACTTCAAGGTGTTTAGGGAAAATTAAGAAACAACTAAAATGATCACTCTTTAACACAACCAAGAAAGAAAAAAGGCGAAGGCGGCAAAACCATATCCTTAAAGCATAATTCTATAGAAATTTAGCATAAGCTGCAGACATAAGGTTCCTAAACAACAACAACCTAAATAATAACCTATAACTAGGCCTGAGCATTCGATCAGTTCGGTTTATTCGGCTCTAAAAGCCGAATAGATCGAAGCAACCTAAAAAGTAACCGAAAGACCCCTAAAACTGAAACTAGCCGAACCGACATAAACCGGATACTCATGAAGTCATGATAACTCACTAAGTTATAAGACCCCTGTAACTGAAGAATTTGATGCAGAGTATTTTTAGTTGATACTCATGAAGACATGATAACTTTTCTCTTTTTGTGAACTAAATCAGATTTTCAGTCTTAAAATCAGCCATCTACTTGAAAAGCTGCAATATTTAACAATTACAATAAATATAAAGCTTAACAAATTGAAATCATGGCTCAACGATACCAGATTACCAGTCAATATATTAGTTCCTAATCAAAGAAAATAAAATATTCAACCCACTGAAACATACCAGGATCAAAGATAACATTTTTGCTTCTGATGATTGCCTGTTATTTTATATAAAAAAAAAAAAAAAAACTAGAACCAACCTCAAAAATGAAACAGCCTAAATTGCAATGATAAAAAAATAAAAAAAGTTAGAAGCTTAAAGCAATTCTCTTTATTCATATAAATAATTTGGTTGCCAAAACAAGAGAGCTAAAATTTACTATAAAGAACCCAGAAAGAGAAAATCTTCGATAATCTTTTCAACTGAAAACTAACCAAGTTTCTCACAAAACAAACAACTTCTAATTAAAATCAAAAATCCAGAAACTTTTGCTTACAAACTAAAATCTAAGCACTTAAAGTACCAAACTTTTTTCAATCTATATATAAAGCACTGAAAATTCAGCTATTTTTTTCATCTAATACTAACCAAAATGAAAACTCCAGAAACAAAATATAAAAAACCAATTCTAATAAAATCCAATTAATAACCAAAGAACTCAAAAGAAACACCAAGAAAAAAAAGAGTCAATTTAACAGTAAATTTTGGAAGTTTACCCGGAAATTCTTGTTTCTCATGAATCAAAAATCAAAACCCAAAGCTCCAAATTAAGAAAAGAAAAAAAAAGGAAATTTCTTCTTCTTTCACTTAAAGACTTGGATTTTTTTATGTTTTCAAAGTTTGAAATCGAAGGACAACGCAGGCAAGAGATTCTTCTATTTATACGAGGGAAAGGAGGAGGATTTTAACGAATTTTTTTAGACGGAATTATTAACGGTAACGGTTTTTTAAAATGTTGGGGAAGTAGTTTTTGTTCTGCGAGAGTTAACGACGTTAAAAAAATAACGGCCGCCGGTTATGCGCCCATGTTCGACAACATTCTTCGATATTTCCTATTTTTTCTTGAAATGCGTGGCAAACGACAATCGCTGTCCCCACGCGCCTCTCTAGACTGTGTGAATAAACTCCGTCATCCCTTGCGCACTCATAGCCTCATTGGCAATTTATTTTTTTAAATAATCCAATTAATTGTATTTTAAATAAACACGGGTCAAGAATTATATGATAAATTTTGTTAACGAATATTTTTTAAATTTCATGAATTTTAATGCATTAAAAAACGTAATTTACTTAATATAATAACTTTCAAAAAAAAATAAACACTTGTTAATAAAATTATTATTTAATTGTTATTTTTTTTTTAAAATTGCCTTTAATATATCAAATTCAAAAAATATATATATACATTAAATATATATTTTTTTTATTAAATATTATCTTAATCAATATCATTCCATTAATTAATATTTTTTTAAAAAAAATTACCCATTTTAATTGAATTTGTCTGAAAGGGGAATTAAACCTATCTAAAAGGATACCCTTGATGGAATTATAAAAAATATTGAATTTAGTTTTTACACGATCGATAAAAATTTTAAACTTATTAATATATTATCACATGTTTTATTACTTTTTATGTAAATTTATCTTTTTTTTTTAATACAGAATCAATATATAGGAATTCTTTAATATCGTTAACAAAATTTTAAAACTCACGTGACTAACACGATAATTTTCTTTTTTAATTTGTCTACTTAAATTCCACTATAAATTTATTTCTTCTTAGTTAAGTTTGTTTTGATACAATCTTTTATTTTCCAAAATACTTTGTAGTGAATAGTTAGTGAAAATTGGATTTGATTTTTTTTTCTTTTATCATATAACTTATGACTCTTTAGATTATTTATTTTATTTAGGGATTTATACAAATCTTAGTTTTTTTTTTTTTTTTTGGAAATTAATGAAAGTACAATCTTAGTATTTATTTGGTATACAAGTATTTGACCTCAAAACAATTGATAATGACTACTTAACAAAATCAATCTTAATCAATATTCACTTATTACTATCATAATATTGTAACAATTGTCAATAAAAAAAAAATATGGTCATTTTCCTTGAATAATTATAGTTTGAAAAGATAAAAAATATATATATATTTAAAAGAATTAAATATAAAAAAAGGAAAAATTTTAAGTGTATAATTTTTTTAAAAATTGAGTAAAAATTGGGTTTTTTTTAGAAAAGTGAATGATTTTTTAAAAATAAATAAATTTTTTTATTAAGGTATTATTAAAAGACATAAGTATCCCTATTTAATTTTTTAATTTTATAACTCTACTTGATTCTTTTGTATTTTCTCTAACTGAATTAACTCTTGACACCAATTCAATCATTTCTTTTTATAATAGAGATAATATATTTATTAAATACAAAAAAAAAAATCAAAATAGTAAATAAATAATTTTTAATTGGTGACACTTGTTAAGCAGACTTTGTTATATATAATAATATTTTTATCCAATATATTAATATTATTTATAATTAATTTAATAAAAATAAAATATTAATCAATGTTTAATAGTATTGATTAAAATAATATTTATAAAAAAAAAAAAAAAACAATAAATAGTAAACTTGCTCGAAAGGAAAGGAACGTAGAACTTGGCGAAAGCGAAGAATCAATGCCCGTTGGAGACCGCCGACAGGTGGCAGTACCTCAGTGAAGGATTAGACACGTGGCTAAAGGACGCATGTTCTATTCCTTTGACCTGACGTGGCAATCTTGGATTTAATCCACAAACAAAAAAAACCTTTGTTTTTAATATCTACTACATAAATGCTCGTACTGCGATCATGTTATCGGATTTGAATTGATATTTTATAATAAATTTAAAAGATAAAAAAGCAAAAAAATAAAGATAATTTAGAAAAATAATAACTTTTATCCTTATACGACACTTGGTATAAAATTGAGAGTTATTTGAATATGATCAATTAAATCCGATAATTTCAGACACAACATAATTATACGATACAAACATAATATGAGAAAATAATTAAAACACGACATGACATAAAAAATAATATGAACACCACACAAATACACGAAAGTGTCAAAATCTACATAAAACGAATTATTAACGTGTTAAAATTTATATAAATATATAATAATTTGAATACGATTATAATATAAAAAATAACACAAATATGACGACACGCGAGATAAATTTGAGAGTTATTTAAATAGTGTCGATTAGATTCGGTAATTTCAGACACAACATAATTATATAACGAGAACACAACATGAAAAAAATAATTAAAATACGAAATGAAAAATAATATGAACACGATAAAAATATATGAACGTGTCAACATTTACATAAAATGAATTATTAACGTGTAAAAAATTATATAAATTTATAATATTTTAAGCACACTATAAAATAACACGAACATGTTACAAACATACAAATTTTTCTCTAAATTAAATAACACGAACATGTTACAAACACGAAAATAACACGAACATGTTACAAACATACAAACATATAAAATAACACGAACATGTTACAAACACGAAAATAGCATGAACACAACACAAATACACGAACGTGTCAAAATCCACATAAAATGAATTATTAATATGTAAAAATTTATATAAATTTATAATATATTGAACATACGAAAAAATAATACGAATACGACACAAAAAATAATATGAACACGAACGTGTAAAAATCTATATAAAATGAATTATTAACATGTAAAAATATATAAATTTATAATAATTTGAACAAACGAAAAAATAACACGAATACGATACGAATACGCGAACGTGTCAAAATCTACATAAAATGAATTATTAATGTGTAAAAATTGTATAAATTTATAATATTTAGAAAACATAAAAAATAACACATACACAAAAACGATACGAACACACAATTATTATTTTTTTCCTTTCTTTCTTTCTATCACTCTTAATCAAAAAAATATTTAGAAATACCCAAACTAACCTCCCCAACTCCCTTAATACCTATACTTAGTTGTCAACTAAGCAAAAATTCAAAATTCTCAATTCTCCTCTCTCATTGATTCTAGGGATAGTTTTTAATGTTAGTAATAGAAAATAGATAATAGATATCTATAATATTAATAAATTGATTATTGAATTTGGTATAATTAACATCAACTTAGTTAGTGAAATATACACAAAAAAAAAATTAAATTATAATAAATTTATAAAATAAATGATAAAAATGTTATTAATATGAAATTTAAATATTTTTAATTAATTTTATTTTTTAAAATATTCACATATAAAAAAACTATCCACTACTTAAGCTAACTTGTTTTTTTTATTAACTTTTTCATTTTTTTTCACCCACGCATTAGGTTTGCCAAAATCTAGTTATATTTAAAATCTTGATTGAGTTCGTGTCACGAGTCAAATAACATTAAGTAATTACTTAAAAAATATATATATATATATATTAATAATGATATAAAAATTAAGAATAATTATATCTTTTATATTAAAAAAATTATCCACTAATCAATTTTTTTTAATACATTTTTATTCACTTTTTACTTATAATTTTTTCACCTACATAACAAATGATCTCCTGAGTTTGTGTCAAGTATTATCAAAAATTAAATTAACACTACCGATTTTTTTTTTAATAAAACACATATTATATCTTGAATTTAAAATCTCTACTCAAATCATCTCATATATAATACTTTATTTATTTAGCTAAAAATACTCTAAGAAAATAGTATAAAGTTTTAATCTTATGAGTTATGACCCTTCTTAATAGAAATTGAAAAGTGAATGCTTGAATTGGTAAGATGGATCTTTGCTCAAACAAATATCTAGAAAAAAAAAAAAAGCATGTAATCAAAATTATAAATTAGTTAATCAAGAAAGTATTTTTCTAAATCATTAGTCATCATGCATGAACTTGAAACACAAACCTTGAAAAGTTGGTTCCTTCCAATAAAATTATGACCAAACTTCCTAAAAGCAATTTCTTTCAAAGAAAAAATTATGATAAGAGCTTGATATCTATGCTTTTGCCACTACTTCTATCAAAATAAAAGAAAAATAGCATCCCATGCTTAATTGACCCTTTCTTTACCTAGAAAAAGATAAGAAAACTTTTTCAAAATTAAAATCTCATCATCACTAATTCACTATGTGTTTATGAGAAATTGAAAATGTCATCTTCACTAATTCACTATGTGTTTATAAAAAATTATTTGATTCAGTGAATATTTTAAAATTTATAAATAGATTAGTAAAGTGACACATAATTTTTAGAATATAATATAAAAAAATAAAATTAATTAAAAAAAGAAATGGGATATGTTGCAGATTTTTAATCCCGTTTGTGAAATTAAAATATTATCACCTTTAGTGTATCAAATACGAACTAATATGTTCATTTTTGTTTTTAAGTTTGTTTTTAATATATTGTCAATAAAAAAATTTAATTTCATAAACGAGTTAAGAGTAGACCTGCTCACGGGCCGGGCCTGGGCAGGAGTTTTCATGTTCCGGGCCGACTCGGCCCGGAACAGTAATTTTTAATATAATATTATTATTTTATTTAATTTTAATTATAAAAATAAATAAAAAAATATTTTTTTATTCCAATGAACAGTGATTCGGGCCTAAACGGGCGGGCTTGGGCTACCCAAGGCCGGGCCTGGGCAGAGAAAAAAAACGGGCCGCGGCCCGGCCCATGATCACCTCTAGTTAAGAGATTATCACATATTTTATTTTTTAATTAATTTTTTAAAATTATATGTCATTCTACTAATTCGTTACAAAATTTAAAAATTTTACTAACGATGAATGAAATAGTTTTCCTTTCTTTATTATAATCATTAATTACAAGAAAAAAAATCATGTGAACCTTATGAAATTAATTAATTTGCTTTTGGCATCAGCAAGATCTGGATAAGGAAAAAGCAAAAGAAGTGGTGGGTTTCTAAGCTTAACAACATGCATCTAGAAGATTTGATGGAATTACTCCATTAATATTCTCTTTTTTATATAGGAATGTTTCACATCTGTAAAAAGAATATAATCTTTAAAAAAGAATATGTCTGAATCACTATTTTTTTTCCTTTTATATTTAAAAAAAAAATTACAGTGTTTCAAGTACAAAGGATTGGCACTTGCCACTTAAATTACATGTTGTTGTTTAATAAAAATTGTTACTTATCATCATTTATCCATATTCATGGAACTTTCCTAATTCACATTTAAGAATTTTTCTTCAAGATGCATGCTTTTTTAAACTTTTTTTTTTAATAAAACAATTTTTTGAACTCAAATCCAGAGCTGTCAAAATGATCCAAAAAATTGAAAAAATAATTTAACATGAATTGAAATTCAATTCAATTAATTTAATTTAATTTTAAATTTAAAAAATTTAGACTCAAAATGAGTCAAATCTAAATAACTTGTATGTAAAATTAAAAATGATCGAACCAAATCCAAACTTTCAAATTGATCAATCCTACATTGTATTGATCATACTTTGAAATCCTTGATAATTAAGTTCACTTTTTCTACCAATGAAATTCAATTACCAGTAAAAAGAAAACTCCTAAATTTTTATCTCCAAATAGATGGAAAATTAGAAATTGAGACTTTTATTTTTGAGATCTTTTATTTAAATAGTAAAAATTAAAATAAATGAATATTAAAATAAATCTTATTTTCCAATATAATATATCTGTATCAATAAGGACATGCGTACATGTATAAAAAATCAAATATAAAAAGAAACCCAGAAAATATTATAAATTCTTGAGACAAGATCGTATTAAAAAAGAGAAAAATTATCTCATCCACCGTTATTGAAGTTTTTAGATTTCATAGTAGGGTGAGACATATTCTTAGGATATATTTTAAAAATTAATTTAAAAAATTTCAATAACGGTGTTAAGTTAAAAAATTTCACTCTCAATATATCAAAAAAAAATTAAAATAAATAAAATAAAGAATTAAATAGATAATGATAATGTGAACAAGGAAATGAAAAATTATAGTATTAAAATTAACTATTAAAAAACTTTTTGGGTGGAAGAGAATCTTAATAACACGCTTTTAAATGGACTAATTGATGTTTAAAGTACAAATTAAATGGATAATTATGGAGAAACATGCTTTACAAAATTAACAAAAGAAAACCCAAAATTTATAGCACTATCTTCTTTTTTATTACCCAATAAAGTGCAAGGGTAAGAGGAAAAATATATTGATTAAAAAAAAAAAGGGAAGAGATTCTTCAAGATATAAAATTATTTTTAAATGCTTATATATATTTTACACCTAATTATAACAAATTAAGGCTAATGAGGCATTGTTATTGTTTTAGAAGTAAAGAGTTCTTAAAACTTCAAAGTTTTAAGAAGTCATCTTTACTAATATAAAAGGAGTCTCTGTATTTTAGTGTCACTCCAACTCGATAGATTTTATTATATTCAACTGAGTTACAAAACTTGATTTAATTGAATTACAAAATTTGGAAGATTAATAAAAAATAGTTTTTTAACTTCTAATGAGTTTTCTAATCGGTTACCAAAAATTTGGCACATTCTTTCAAACAATTTTTTCTATTCTTAATAATCATAAACCGATTTTTTTTTCAGATGAAATTTTTTTTCCTATGCATTTACATGTGTCATTAAAGCTAGTACTCTATATGAGTTTAGTTTAATTTTGTGGTTCTTTAATTGATTTATTCTTAACATTAAACTTGCATCAACGGCACTCAATAAAGAGAGGAGTAAAGAAAATAGGTGCATATAAGCAATTAAATTTTGATTTTAATTAGATTTGATAATTTTGGACATGATATGAACACAACATGTTTAATAAATATATATTATAATCGACATGTTTAAAACACGATTAACACAAATTCGTATTTAAAATTTTAATGTATTTAATAATTTTTATTGTGTTTATATTTATACAATTAACACGAGAAAAAAAAATACAAAACTCGATAAGCATCTACGATTTGTCATGTAACTCCTTTATTTACGACAAAAACAAGAGAATCAAGCAAAAATGGATACCATTCAAAGTCACGAGTGTAATTATCAATGATCAAAATCAAACGTTTCAATCATTTTTTCCTTTTCTTCTCATACTCAACGCGTTTTCTTATATTTAATCTTAATCGTAATTAAGATCAGTCTAATTAGGTATTGTTTCTATCAAATGAATTTCATGCCACTTTCTTTTTTTTTCTTTTTTTCTTTTGTAACTGTTGAGTCGGCATCCTTAGGAATTTAATTTCTCAAGACTTGGTCATGGAAAGGAGAGAAAGCCCACCTTTCACTTAATTTGGTCAAATACTAATTAATTTTTTTTAATGGTTTTATTAATAAGTGTTTTTATTTTTAGACACTTTTTAAGGTTAATTAATATACTATTTATAATAATAATTATATTAAATACAGTAATTGATAATTTTATTAATCATTTCTAAAGTAGTGGGTGAAGATATTACTATACATAATAACTTTAAAGAGTGCATTTAGAACACTGTTAGCAAAATCCTATTAGTTATTATTTTAAGAAAGTTTTTTACATTTAATACTTTTATTGAATTCAAAAAATAATGTATTAATTATATTCTTTTATGAATTTTGTTAACAAGTGTCCTAGCGGCACTCTTTAAGATTATTATATATAATAATATCGTCATTCAATACATTGAAAATGATAGATAAAATTGTCCGTTATTGCATTTAATATAATGTTATTACTATAAATAGCATATTAACTAACTTTAAAAAATATCTTAAGATACTCATTAACAAAACTTTAAAAAAAAAAAAAAAATCACCTCAGTATCACTAGATACCAATTAACATTTATCGTGTAACAATAACTTTGAGAACATTAATTTAAGAAGTGTTAGTGAAAATTTGCAAAAACCCCTCAAAATAACTCTTTGGTCAATGAAAAGAAAGGAAAATGGCATTTTCTCAAGTGTCACATGAAAAATGCAAAGCCGGAATAGGTAAGGTCAAAGGAAATTGTGTTCTCATTTCTCACCTATTAAAACTAGTGTCCAAAAGAAAATTAAATAAAATAAAAAGGTGCCACATGTGACCAAAAAGAAAGGATCTTTTATGCCATGTCATCAATATTTGGGGCCCACAATGGGTGGTGTGGAGGGATGATATTGGTACGGAAAATTTTAGTGGGTCCCTTATAGTCCTTATCAACCAACCAAGTTCTTGCAAGTGATGAAAGTATGTTTTGGATAAAATCAAACATGGGGCTTTGCTTATGACAAATGTTCAATTCTTTGACCATGCAATTGGTAATACTTGATGTTGATGTTGTTTGACCATCTTTGGTAAGGAATTCAACCTATTGACATGAAGATTTGCAAGTTTATGCTTTGTCTTTTAGGCTTAGAATTAGAAAAGAATTTGCAATAGACTAATGAAAATTTTCAATCCAAGAAAGAGACCATGATCATGAAAACCAATTCTTTGATTCATTTTATCATAGCCCATCATATTTAATAATCCAAGAAACAAACATACTTGATATTTTAAATCAACATTTTAAAGAGAATTAATAGGTATTATATGCAATAGACTAATGAAAATTTTCAATCCAAGAAAGAGACCATGATCATGAAAACCAATTCTTTGATTCATTTTATCATAGCCCATCATATTTAATAATCCAAGAAACAAACATACTTGATATTTTAAATCAACATTTTAAAGAGAATTAATAGGTATTATATGCAAATAATAAGACTATATTGTTTTTCATAGACCGGGCCGGATCGAACTATAATCATTTTAACAAAAAAGAAGACTTATGGAATTATCAAAATCAACTTTTCTTTCCAAATGAAACTTCCTTATCAAGACTCAAGTGACTAAAGTTTAAGGTAGTTTGTGTCAAATTGGAACTTCAATGTTGTAGAAGAATAAGAACCAAAAACAAGTCATTGATTAAATTATAAGTAACATCAAATCTTTGGAGAAATTTAGGTTACTAACTTACATTCATTTCTAAATCATCATTAAGAAGAAAAGGAAGCCTCAAGACCCAAAAGTATATTAGCATACCAATTCAAGGCTTAAAATGCTTTTCTCTCTGGATTTGAATCAATATTGCAAGAAAACAACTAATAATAAATTAATAATCAGAGGCATTTAGGCCATTATGAATTGCCCTTCTTAACTCAGCCCAAGCCCATCTATAAACCAATACTGGGCTATTAGCCAATTGAGCAATGGGATGGGCAACCATATATCCCAAACTTCTGGTTTAGAATGTTGTATACTTTAAACTAAAAAAGATATTACATTTGAGCATTTTGTTAGATGATAATGGAATTGTTTATGGGTGGGGTCGGATCAAGTCCAGATAAAAAAATTTGTTTATCCAAAGCTCGGTCCGTCAGATTCGAAAAGCTTGTTTCACTGTTTAAAAAATAATTTTATATTAATATTTATATATTTTCATAATTAAATTTAAATAAAATAATTTTATTTATTAAATCCGACCTGAATTGAAAAAATTCTATTTCAGACTTGGTCCGGATTTGGACAGATCTGGTGTATTTCTTAGATAACGAGTTTAATTCCTCTTCTTCAAATAAAACAAAAACTAAAAGAGGTATTAAAATGTTAAAGAAAAAGGTTATTATTAGCTTCCCAAACCTCAAAAAAGCAAGATAAAAAAAGAGTTATTAGATCACTTAAATGATAACTCAATGGTCTAGGCCAAAAGGTTAGGTGAGAACTTAAATGGATAGATTAAATAAAAAATGGCAAGAAATTTAAGTACAAATTGCATTTATCACAATTGTTGAATCTCTTCCATCTTTTAAATTTCTTTCTTCCTACTTTCTCTTTTCTTTTATGAGTTTCATCTATCAATTTCAGCTATCTTTACCTTATTGAATAATTGAAAGATTTTTCTTTCCATTACCCCAACAAAAAAAGGAGCAAAAAACAAGTATAGTAAATCCCTATCTAGTCCCATAGTTTCTTTTGCCAAGGTTCCAATTGTCATGACCCTACAAATTTGTTTTCTAGATTTTGACTTATCTATATAATTTGATTCATTTTAAATGAACATAAAAACTAAACTCTTTTTTGATTGATTCTTCTCATAAAATAAACAAACACAAGTGATAAAAAAAAACACCCCCTTACACCTGAATATTTGATTCAATGATTAATACACGATCTCTTATTCAAAAAACAAAATTCGACTCTCTCATTTCCTAAATAAATAAAAAACCATAAAAAGAAAGGAGTAAAAAAGACGTATACTAAATTCCTATCTATTCCTATAGTTTCCTTTGCCAAGGTTCCAATTGTCATGGCCCTACAAATTTGTTTTTCTAGGTTTTGATTTATCTTTATGATTTGATTTATTTTAAATGAACATAAATACTAAACTTATTTTTATTGATTCTTCTTATAAAAATAAACAAACACAAGTGATAAAAAAATATATCATTTACATCCGAACATTTAATTCAATGATTGATACATGATTTTTTATTTAAACAACAAAATCCAACTCCCTCGTGGAGCTAGAAATGAAAACTCTTACTATTTGTTTTCAAAAGAACAAGTGCACATGCACCCATATGTGCAAATCACATGCTCCCCTTGGACCCAACCCCTAGTGGCCAAAACCTTTGCTTTGCTTCACAATCATGTGACCAAAAAAACATAAAAAAAAAAATGGGGGAAATGGGGAAAATGGTGGGTTATCATTAGAGGTGGCAAAATGAACCCGAACCCGAAAACCCGCCCAGGAAAACCCGAACCCGAACCCGCCCAAACCCGATTTGACCAAAAATTCAAAAACCCGAACCCGAAAAAGCCCGAACCCGAATGGGCCCGAACCCGAATGGACCCGAACCCGAATGGGCCCGAACCCGAATGGACCCGAACCCGAATGGACCCGAACCCGAATGGGCCCGAACCCGAATGAGCCCGAACCCGAATGAGCCCGAACCCGAATGGACCCGAACCCGAGACCGGCCCGAACCCGAACCCGAATTTAATACTAAAAATAAAAATAATCAAATTGCAATTAATTTTTTTTTACAAAGCAATAACTTTAATTATTAATTTTATTCTAATTTTTTTTAATAATTTAATTAAAATTTAAAATTTAATATATTATATATTATATATATATATATGATGATGAAATAATAATTTTATCAAAAAGTAAATTATATTGTGTACTTATAAGTTATAACTTTAACGTCTCATGATGAATTTACAATCTAAATATTTTAAATTCTTGAAAATTTTAGAGATGTGAAAAAAAATTTGACAATAATTCAATTAATCTATAAGGGTAAAAAAAATTGACAATAATTCAATTATTTTGGCCTTTTGGGTTATACTTAGACCTGCTCACTGGCCGGGCAGCCCGGCAGGCCCGGCCCGTATCGGGCCGGGCCTGGGCAGGATATTTTATGTTCCGGGCCGGTCCGGCCCGGAACAGTAATTTTTATTATAATAATATTATTTTATTTAATTTTAATTATAAAAAAATTAAAAAATTTATTTTTTTATTCCAATGAACAGTGTTTCGGGCCTAAACGGGTGGGCCGGGCCGACCCAGGGCCGGGCCTGGGCAGAGAACATAAAAAATAAAACCGGGCCGCGGCCCAGCCCGGCCCATGAGCAGCTCTACTTATACTTATACGGTTAGGTTAGGGTGGGTTTAATTGGATTATGGCTTTCATGTGATTTTATTTTAGCGGGTAGGTTTAATGGGGTTTTGGGTTTTATGGCCTTTTGGTTTTGGGTATATTTATTATATATTAATAAATAATCATATTAATTATATATTTATTACGTATAATTTAAATATAAATTATATTTTTTAGTACTACTTTATAATTTATACTTTAGACTGATGAAAAAAATATAAGTACTCGATATATATATATATATATATATCTTGACTATAAGCATAATTTTTTTGCATTTTATAAGTATATAAACGAATAGATGAAGGCCAAGATTTATTTTTAAAAGTTTTTTATTTTATAGTGAATATAAATTATAATGTATTTATATTTTGAAATTCGAGTTCATCAAATCAATTATTTTAAATATCAATATATTAATTTATAATATATCATATTTTTTATAATAAATTATTTCAAAATTTGATTTTATATAACAAATTAATTTCTTATTCTTTTGGTGCTAACAAATATTAATTTTAAAAAATAAATATAATTAAAAATATCATATAATAGCAAAAGTATAAAAATAAAAATAATAATAAATTAATAATTTGTTTTTAGATATAAATATTTAAATTACGTAAAAATGATTACATCTAATATAAAATAAAATAATGTAAAACATACCCGAACCCAGATCGAACCCGAACCCAGACCGAACCCGAACCCGAACCCGAATGGGCCCGAACCCGAATGGGCCCGAACCCGAATGAGCCCGAACCCGAATGGGCCCGAACCCGAATGGGCCCGAACCCGAATGAGCCCGAACCCGAATGAGCCCGAACCCGAATGGACCCGAACCCGAATGAGCCCGAACCCGGATGGACCCGAACCCGAATGAGCCCGAACCCGAATAAACCCGAACCCGAATGAACCCGACCCGAACCCGCCCGAACCCGCCCAATTGCCACCTCTAGTTATCATTGCCTCCAAGGTAACATGAGAACAATCAATTGGGACATAAAGAATGGAATTGAATATGTTCATTACCTCATGCTTAGCATAGTGATACTTTATTGGTGATCCACTCCTAGGACTTGAAACCTAAAGGAAAAAAAGGTGGAAGATAAAAAAATAATTTATGATTGTCATATGGTTGGGGGAGAAAATATATTTAAAAATTGAACAATTATTTTAATTGTTTAAGATAGATTGTATATGGACAATTTATCACCATTTTGCAACCAAGATTAGAAGACTTTCATGATTTTTGTCTTCAAATTAGATAGCAATATGTTTTTTTAAAAGGGCAAATCATAATATTTTTAAAGAGAATATTAGGAGAGAAGAAAAGGTTTTTTCAAAAAATTGGAGAGAAAAAGTAAGTCATTATATAAAAATTAACTTTTTTTGCATTTAACACATTACTTTTATTGAATTAAAGAAAAAGTAAACCATTAATTATACTTTTCTTTTTATATATATCACCTTAACCAGTATCTAGTGACAGTAGTTAAAATTTCCTAAATAAATATTTGAAACCCATGTCATTTTTATTTAATTAAGAGTAGTTAAAATTTAGCATCAATCTAAGATAAATGCAATTTTCAAGACATGTTTACCTTAATTTTAAAGCAAGTTGTAATAGAGATAATGCTAGAAATAAAATTTGATTAGTTGATGAATGAGAGTGGCAACAGCTAGCCAACAGCACAACCACAAATTGCACACAAAATCTAACATTAATTGACCCCAAATAACATGATAAACGTTGAACATATTGTGAACTAACAATCTCCATATAGATTTATATATATATATATACATGAGAAACTATTTATTTAATTAGGTAGAAAAAAGGGGAAAAACTTCATAAAAACAATTTTACCAAGTAAATTTTAAAGCCATGCATAAACCAATATAGATATGTTTAAGGACAATTTATCAATGGTTAAGAATAAACAATTTCAATAATGAAAGTTTCGAGTTCAATCTTAAGAAATAAATGATATATGATTTATGAAATGAAAGAATTTTACTTACCACATATTGCATATAACTCAAAATCATATGTATATAAATTAATATATATATATCTCGAAGTAATAGATAGAAAGAGATAGGTAAATTGAATCCAGATTTTAGTTCATTTGGTTCATCTAATCACTTTATAAGAGGTGACATTCAATAGATATGAGATTCGAATTCCAACATCTACAATATTTTTTCTCTTATCATATTATTCGGGTCTTAACCCATTTGGTTCATGTAGCCATTCTATAAGAGGTGGCATCCAGTGGATCAGGAATTCGAATCGCAACACCTACAATCCTTCCCTTATTATCAGATTGTTCGGGTCTTAGCTCATTCGATTCATATAGTTACTCTATATGAGGTGTCGTCCAGTAGATTTGAAATTTAGATCTTAGCACCTACAATCCTTCTTCTATTATCAAACTGTGCTTCTTTAAAAAAAAAAAAAAAAAAAAAAAAAAGGTATATCATATATATATAATATAATAGGGTACATGCTAACTAGGTAATTTTTTGTTGACATGGATGCCTACATGGATATCTTCTGCTAATGACACATAGGAAAAACCTAATCTTTAATTATATATTATTCAATTTTCAAAATTTGCAACAAAAAAAAAAAATCTTGCCCAATTATCCATTACAAATTAAATTGTAATACAAATTTAAAACTTAAAAAATTCTATCTTATTGAATTCAAATTCCACTAGCTATGTGGATATATTTCTTTTTAAATTTAAAATCTCAAAAAGGTTAAATAAATTAATATAGCAAATTAATTATGTCAGAAAAGTCTTTATTAGTTTAATTTTATTCATATCAAATTGTGCATAGTAAATTAATAAAGCAAATTATTTATTCATATCAAATTAGATTTATTTACTCAATATTGATTATATGTATTTTATATATAATTTAGATAGAAAAATAATTAAATAATATTAATTTATATGTCTATACATTCACATTAAAATAAATAAAAATAAAAAATAAATTCGTGTATCTCACGATACACAAATTAATTAAGAAAAATAAATAAGGGATTTAAACTTTAAACTCTAAAGTCAAAACGAATGTATCCAATCAAATCTGAAATCAAAGAATAAATAGTAAAATTAGTGATTTATAAAGCAAATAGTGAGCAAAGTTAAAATTTTCTTTTTGGGACTTTCTAGTGGTAGGAGGAGACAAATACTAAGGTTTCCTACAAGATTAAAGCAGCTTTTTAAGATGTGTCTGTCTGTCTTGGCTCATTTGACCGTTTCTTTGTAATAATCAAATGTTGCTTTTAATCTTGTTGGAGTTGGTAACGTGGAAGGATATGATCCAAAGATTTTCTTCTTTCAATAAGCTTTAATTTCCCAATATTTAACACTTAATTTTTTTTTTTAAATAGTTGCCAACATTTTCTTTTAAAACAGTGCTACAAATATTTAATTATATATATATATATTAAAGTTGCTCATGGATCGAGTCGAATCAACAGTAAAAAAATTACTTTCTTAAGACCTGACCCGATGACATTTAAGTCCCTGTTTATTTGTTAATATTAAAAGATTAAATTTTCTTACATTTTATATTTTAAATATGTTTTACAATTAAAATTTAAATAAACACATTTTTAAATTACAAAAATAAGTTCAAATCGAATGAATAATTCGATCCTTAAATAGGTATAATGCATATTGTTTATTAGTAATTAGAAATTGGACTCTCTTTGACACTGATTTCTTTGAATCACATGAAGCAGATAATTGTTCAAATGAGTGCCTATTTCCCAACATATATATTTTCTTTGGAAAGAAAATTTCTGCTCTTATATTGAAGGAAAATTCTTATTCATGATTTTAATTGCTACTTATTAATTTGTTTTATATCTGTTTTTTTTTTTAAGCATTCTTTGTTAACCTCATCAAAAGCATTCTGCTACAAATTTTCATGTCATTATAATTCTAAATTAATCCCTCATGTCATGTGTCATAGTTGGGAACTTAGCATTTTTAAAATGAGTTGTGTAAATCTGTCCCACACTTCATATATATTCATATCATAATATTTTGTTCAATTTTACACATTATTAAATTAAATCAATCATGACAACCACATTCTACATTTTTTCTCTTAGCTAATTTATTTTCAAAACCATTTTTTCATTTTAATAAATTGTTAAAATATGAATATGAAATTTAGCCCAGTTACCGTCACTTTTAAGAATTGACATCCAATAAGTCTGGAGTTTGAATCTCAATATCTGTAACTTCCTTTATACTAAATTTTTTATCAAAATACAAGTACCATAAATATATATATATATATATATATAATGTTTGGATACATCTATATATAATTATGATGTAAAAATTTGGTAGAGAATTTATTTTGAACAATAATGGAATTTATGGGGGCAATTTAATGGTTTAGATTTTGATTTATCTAGATCTAGGGCATGAATGAATGAATGAAGTGGTGTAGCTGAAGATTAATAAGTTTATAAGACATTTTTATTAATTATTATCTTTGAATTTGAACCCAAATGTCATAATCTTTGGGTTTTTTTTATAGAAAAGGCCGAAGACTACGAAGAATTGAAAAGAAAAATTTGCTAAGTGATGAGAATCGAATTTTAATTTTGTTAAAATTCATCTCTTAAAAATATAAATGAATAATTTGTATTAAACTCAAATTCCATAATCTTTGATTTTCAATGACTAGGATTAAAGTCATTTTCATCAAAGATAAGATGTGGGCTTCATCTATTTGTACTAAAAATTTAAATAAAAAAAAAAAAAACAATTTCCCCTTTCATATAAATTTATGTATTTTAATCTTTCTATTGAAATTAGGTGTGTTAGGTTGACCTTTACCCACTGCCTCCTATATAAGTATATGAGAAACTCTCTCGAAAATCAACAACCACTTCATTTTTTTTTGGCTAAATGTAAATACTCTAATCTCATCAAAAATTTCAAAGGTTTAGTAAAACTAAATAAAGAAATGTTTTATAAATCGAACATTATAATTCGACCATTTGACTCAATAATAATAAATCCGTATTTTTCACTCAAAGAATGAGTTCGAATCTCTTTCTCTCAAAATAAACATTTTATGCCGTTAAATCATAATTCCTTCTGTAGAGGATGTTTTTGATCAGGTGAGGAAACATGCAAACCAGTAAAACGAGATGTCGTAGGGAGATGGTGAAGAGGAAATTGGAGCAGACCCTGAAGAACAAGTGCGGTGGCAGGTGGTAGTGATGAAGATTGTAATGTTGGAGTGAGCAATAATTACCCTTGACTATAGTTGATTCTGTAGATATTCACCCTTGACTATAGTTGATTCTGTAGATATTCAGTTTTCTTGTATGATTAAGATATTTTTGTAATCTGGCAGATAATCTGATAGCCTGATTATCTGCCTTAGATAGCGATTTTATTTCTTTAATTAGTTTATGTCTTTATGACTTATTACTGTATATATTGGTGACCTTCTTTGTGAATAAGATATCATAAAATTCACCAATCATTCTTTACACTTTCTTCTTCACTGCGTTTATCAGTTTTAACATGATATCAGAGCTAAGATCCTAGAAGGCAATCTTTGCTAACCCGACAACCCGAAAAGATGGCTACACCAACTGATTTGGTGGAGCTGGAAGCACAAGAAGAAAAGTCTACGACGGCTATTCTTGAGGACTTGACAACCAGGATGACTCAAGTCCTTACCCAGAACCAAACCCAGAACCCAATCACCAACTACGAAACTGCTGATGCACCGATTGGTATCAAATTGAACGGTACCAACTACGCTCTATGGTCCCAAGTTGTCGAAATGTATATCTCGGGAAGAGACAAAGTGGGATATATTAATGGCAATCTCCCTCAACCAACACAAACCGATCCAACCTTCAAAAAATGGAGAACAGAGAATGCAATCGTAAAAGGATGGTTGATCAATTCCATGGACCCATCATTAATTGGAAATTTTATCCGATTTCCAACGGCTAAACATGTATGGTATTCAATTGCCACAACATATTTTGATGGAACTAATATATCTCAGGTGTATAAATTAAAAAGGCGTGTGGCCCGAATGAAACAAGTTGGAGGATCCCTTGAATCCTACTATAACAACCTTCAAGGTTTGTGGAGGGAAATTGATTTTCGTCGTCCGAACCTAATGGTATGTGTTCGTGATATACAAAAGTGGAATACCCTGCTTCAAGAAGATCGAGTGTATACTTTCCTGGATGGACTCAATGACAGACTGGACAAGATTCGAAGCGATGTGCTTCGATTACAACCCTTTCCCATGGTAGAACAAGCCTATGCCTATGTTCGACGGGAGGACACCAAGCAGGCAGTAATGCTTGCAGGCGTAGAGGCTACAACAGGTGCTGTGATGGCATCTAAATTACTACAGATAGTCAAATATGGATTTCCATCTTCAAACGGTGAAAGAACAAATGGACTCACAAAGACAAAGGGGTCAACTGACGGTGGGGGAAGTGTTGTACTCATTGTGGAAACATGAAACATACCCGTGAAACCTACTTTAAGTTACATGGGTATCCAGAATGGTGGAATGAACTTAAGGCAAGAAAGCAGAAAAAGACCCTCGGCAGACAAGGACGAGCAGCCTTGGTGAATACAGAACCCCAACTATCTCTCATTCCACAGTTTGATTCAAAGGATGAACCAACAACCACTCTTGGTGATCAAGGTAACTGTAGTTATGCCTTATGTACTTCTATTAGAGGTGAGTACACAGATTGGATAATTGATTCAGGGGCTACAGATCACATGACTTTTTCTTCCAATGACTTGGTCAAAACTACACAACCTAAACGAACAAGTATCGCCAATGCCAATGGAGTGAAATATCCGGTTACAGGGGCTGGAACTGTTACATTATACCCTTCTCTTTCCTTGTCAAATACTTTACTAGTACCGTCACTTTCAAACAAGTTATTATCTATGAGTCAAGTAACTGAAGAATTAAACTGTGTAGTTTTGATATATCCTACTTTTTGTCTATTTTAGGATATTCTCACGAAGGAGATCATTGGGCACAGTACTAAGAGAGAGGGGTTATATTACATGGATGACTTCAGTTTTGGTCAGGCGAATAATATGCAACGACACTCGATTGGGGCGAAGGAGAAACAGATTTGGTTGTGGCATTATCGTTTGGGACATCCATCTTTTGGATATTTGAAGCATTTGTTTCCAAATTTATTTTCAGATGTGCATGACTCAGATCTCAAATGTGAGACTTGCATCTTAGCTAAAAGTTATCGTGTACCTTTTCCCATAAGTTTTAATAAAAGAGAAAGTCCATTTGCTTTGATTCATTCTGATGTTTGGGGACCTTCCCCTATTACTACTACTTATGGGATTCGTTGGTTTGTAACTTTTGTTGATGATTGTACTCGAATGACGTGGCTGTATTTGCTAAAACACAAAATGAGGTGTTTGGTGTGTTTCAAGCATTCCATGCCATGGTTGAAAATCAATTTTCAGCTAAAGTTCAGATACTCCGCTCAGATAATGGAGGGGAGTATGTTAGTCAAGAGTTTAAGGCATATTTTCAAGAGAAAAGACTTCTTCATGAAACCTCTTGTGCTCGAACTCCACAACAAAATGGTGTGGCTGAACGGAAGAATAGGCATATTTTGGAAACAGCAAGAGCCTTGCGAATTAGAGCACATTGCCAAATAGATATTGGGGTGATGCCGTTGTTACAGTGGTACATCTTATGAACCAAATGCCGTCAAAAGTATTGAACTTCAAGACTCCATTGCAGGCTCTATCCAATCATGTCACCTTACCATCTGTGATGCTTCTTCCACCACGAGTATTTGGATGTGTTGCTTTCGTTCATCTTCACAAAGAAGAACGGATTAAACTCGAAACTTGTGCAGTTCGTTGTATCTTTGTTGGATATGGCAAAGGGAAAAAAGGGGTATCGGTGCTACAATCCATCTACTAAACGAACCTATGTCACCATGGATGTTATTTTTTTGGAGTCCGAGAAGTTTTTTTCGTCACCAGAATCTACTTCTATTCTAAAGGGAAAAACATAGAATTAAGAACAGAAGTGGTGGGATTGTCCCGGAATTTAGGAAGTAATCAGTGATGCAAAAAATCCAAAAAACCCTCTCTCATGTACCAATCGACCCTTCTCCTAAGAATATCCTGGTGGATCTCCATGCGAAAAGTCAGATTGCTCGAAAGGAAGGATCAGAAAAAGAAGTCGAAACAACAAACTTGGCATCGCGAGGATTATCTTCTAGCGACGCGGGGCCCGACCTCCCCCCTCGGGAGCCAAATGAGGCAGAGGCCTCAGTGCTGCGGTGTTATCCTACCAGCGCAGCGGCGCTAGACCAGGCAGAATACTCGACGTCGCGGTGCCAACATCCCAGCGCCGCGACGCCCGACCAATTTTATGAAGACCCCGTTTCTGAGGTGAGTTCCGAGACACCGTCTTCCAGTACTGTTTTGGATACTCCTATTGGTTATCACTTACCTTTCAGGCACAATAGGGGTAAGCCCCCAACTCGATATTCTCCTGAGATTGAGGGAAAATGATCAAAGTATCTGATCGCTAACCATGTGAACACTCAGAGATTATCTGAACCTCTCAAAGCCTTTGCACTTACACTATATTCTTGCCATGTTCCTTGCGGGATACATAAAGCTCTGCCAGATCCAATATGGTCACAGGCTATCCAAGATAAGATGGAAGCACTTCAGAAAAACAAGACTTTGAGTATTGTTCCGCTGCCTAAAGGAAAGAAAACCGTTGGATGCAAGTGGGTGTTTTCTATTAAACATAAAGCAGATGGTTCCATTGAAAGATACCAGGCAGGATTGGTGGCCAAGGGATATACACAGACATATGGCATAGATTATCAGGAGACATTCTCACCAGTAGCAAAATTGAACACTGTAAGAGTCTTGTTGTCACTTGCAGCAAATTTAGATTGACCTCTACTCCAATTTGATGTGCAGAATACCTTTTTACATGGAAATCTTGAGGAAGAAGTGTATATGGATATCCCACCAGGTTACACTACACCATCATAAACAAAAGTCGTCTGTAAGCTGCAACGGGCACTGTATGGATTGAAACAATCACCTCGTGCATGGTTTGGACGATTTAGCTCGGTAATGAGAAAGTATGGTTTTCAACAAAGTAACTCAGATCATACCTTGTTCTTGAAACATGCAAAGGGAAAGGTAATAACTTTGATTATAATGTGGATGACATGATTATTACAGGAGATGATGGAGAAGAAATTTCCAAACTTCAGAAGCAATTGAGCGCTGAATTTGAGATGAAGAATCTTGGCGGTCTTAAGTACTTTCTGGGAATTGAGGTGGCTAGATCAAATCAAGGTATATTTTTATCACAAAGAAAATATGTCTTAGATTTATTAACTGAAGTAGGAATGATTGATTGCAAGCCAGCTGAGACACCAATTGTTCAGAATCACAAACTTGGTGAGTACCCGGATCAAGTTCCTACTAACAAGGAGAGATATCAGAAGTTGTAGGAAAATTGATCTACTTATCTCATACTCGTCCAGACATAGCCTATCTGTTAGTATAGTTAGCCAGTTCATGCACAATCCTAGTGAAGATCATATGTTGGCAGTGATTCCGATACTACGTTACTTAAAGTATGCTCCAGGAAGAGGACTTATGTTCTCTAAAAATAATCATCTGACTATTGATGGGTATACTGATGCTGACTGGGCAGGAGCTGTATCTGATAGAAAGTCTACAGGTGGGTACTTTACTTTTGTTGGTGGAAATTTAATGACATGGAGAAGTAAAAAACAAAATGTTGTGGCATTGTCAAGTGCTGAAGCATAATTCAGAGGAATGGCTAAGGGACTCTGTGAACTTTTCTGGCTAAAAAGGTTGTTAACCGAGATTGGTTTTCCACCAAACTCTGAGATGAAGTTGTTCTGTGATAACAAAACGGCAATAAAGATTTCTCACAATCCAGTTCAACATGACCGCACGAAGCACATTGAAGTTGACAGTCATTTCATCAAACAGAATCTTGAAGAAAAGATCATTAAATTTTCGTTTGTCAGATTAGAAGATCAACTAGCAGATATGCTTACCAAGGCTGTCTCTAGTAGAAGCTTCCAAAGCTCACTGGACAAGTTGGGCATCAAAGACATTTACGCACCAACTTGAGAAGGAGTGTTGGAGTGAGCAATAATTACCCTTGACTATAGTTGATTCTATAGATATTCACCCTTGACTATAGTTGATTCTGTAGATATTCAGTTTCTTTATATGATTAAGATATTCTTGTAATCTGACAGATAATTTGATAGCCTGATTATCTGCATTAGATAGCTATTTTATTTTTTTAATTAGTTTATGTCTTTATGACTTATTACTGTATATATTGGTGACCTTCTTTGTGAATAAGATATCAGAAAATTCACCAATCATTCTTTACACTTTTTTCTTCAATGCGTTTATCAGTTTTAACATGTAAGTGGCTGAGGATGGTGGAGAGTATGGTTGTTGTAGAAATTGCAGAGAACTCTTAACGTCTGAAGTTTGTCAAATGGCCAAATGATCCCAAATGAAGCATTTGAATCTCTATATATATAGCCTCTCCAAGGAAGTTACCAGGATGAGTTACAAAGATAGTGGACGGTTATTAGGAGCCCACTCACATGTAAGTAACACCTATCATGGGTAGTGAGAGAAAGAGGGAGGTTACCAAAGTAATGGATGACATGGAAGTTATGTAGAGGTTACACTCGAGTAATGTTTTGGTAACAGGTAATGAAGAAAGATTACGTGACAGCACGCTTAAGAATGTACTGTCTGTTCAGCGGGAAAGGGAAGCACTTGTGTTTTAGGGAAAAGTTAAGAAACGAACTTCTTAACAATATCCATATCTGAGCCTCCAAGCCATGCTCTCCAGGACGTCCCAAGAGTGGAGCAAACCCAAGAATCCTACCAACCTTCCGGGGTTAGCTCCACAGTCTCCATGTAGCTGTGTATTATTGCAGGAAGTCTTGCTGCCAAGAAGCGACGTGTCAAGAGACGTGCCAAGAAGCGACGTGCCAAGAAACGACGTGTCAAGAGACGTGCCAAGAAGCCACGTGTCAAGCGACGTGCCAGGAAGCGACGTGCCATGAGATGTGCCAAGAAGCGACGTGTCAAGCGACGTGTCAGGAAACGACGTGCCAAGTGACGTGCCAAGAAGTGACGTGTCAAGAGACGTGCCAGGAAGCGACGCTGATAGGAAGACTATTACTAAGACCCGCTGCATATAAGATTTATGCCTGCATGAAATATTGTTGACCAAAAACAGTGTCTACACCTTCTAACACCATTTAAAGGAATAAATAATCTTTCGACATAAGCTTTAGCTTAAGGATCAAACAGAATTTGAGTTGAAATCTTAATTTTTAATAGTATTACTTATGAGATAATCTCGGTATCTTAGATATTAAATAATATTTTTTTTTCTTCTAAAAAAAGGTATTTATTGAAGTTTAAAAATAAAATTTTCTATTTTACTCTTTAAAATGGAAAAGAAATAAGGTAGATAAGGTCCCATTGGGTGTACTTAAATTGGAAATTAGCCAAAACCAAAGGTGATTTCAATATTTTGGTTGCCTGAGGAGAAGGGTGAAGGTAGCAAACTTTAATTCCACCCTAATTTTAGCTGAATTTGGATAAATTAAAAAAAAAAAAAAAAAAAAAATTAAGCTGCGACATGGCCTATACACAAGTCTAATTTGACTCTAAAAATCCATTGTACCCTCGAGAATCTAATCGTTTGTAAAGATCAAATGCGATTCTAGTACGATGAGAATGCATTCCCACTACATTTAGAGGGATTCTTATCGAACGAGTCATAATTATGTGTATGTTGATATAAATTAATACTAAATATAATAAAAATGAAATAATATACTTGTAATTACAAAACTATATATATTAATTGATTTAATTCTCTCCATCTTATAAAATGAATTCTTTTATCACCCATTTATTGCTTCACTTAGAAATTATATAAAATTTAAGAAACAACTTAAAAGCATTTGATAACTTATTGACCTTAATTAACAAGTATCAAATTAAGTTTTATTTATGTTGTTATTTTTGTAACATCATAAAAGATAGAAATAATATTAATGGATAAATCAAGAGGTACATGTCAATTACCTATCACAATTTTAAAACTTATACTTCATGTGAAAAATTATAGATTTCATTCAGGTTTTTGTGATTGAGATTGATGAGTATTTGAATCATTTAGGAATTATGAATTAATACATGCAAAACTCATGTTTAATAATATATGAAAAAAATTACTAATATTTATTTTTTTTTAAGTTAAAAGGTGGAGATTAGAACTTTAAAGTATTTCGATAAATAAATTTTCATTTAATATATAATTTTCACTATTTTTAAAAAAATAATTAATATAAATTGCATTTATATAAAACATGTTAATTAATACTAATAGATAGATACTAATTAATTTTTTTCTATTTTTAGAGATAAAATTATTAATAAATTACTATTTTTACAATTTATATTTGGAAGCAAACAATTAGAGATGGAGTAAAATTATAGATAAAAAAATTTGTGCCTAAAATTCAATTTCAGTGAATGGGAGAAAAAAATAGTATTTTAAAAGAAAAAAATTTATGTACGAATATTTTTTTTTCAAGAAAAATGAGTATTTTTTTTTATAAAAGAAATCGATTATTTTTAAAAAAAAATTAAAAATAGAAATACTTTTATTATAATTTATTTACTTTTTATATTTTTAATTAACTTTTATTATCAAATCAATTAAAAAATTTATTATTAGTATAGATATATTTATTTAAACTAAAAAAATTCGCTGTAAATACTCCAATAATAATTCCATTCTTTTTCTCAACTTTCAAAAACCTCTCTCCTAAGTCCTCAAGCCTCGGATTCTTTCTTTAAAATCCCACTCAAAGAATTTTGTTATCAACATTTTCATTGCTGTTTTCTCTTTTATTCCTTGCTCCAAAGAAACCATGTAACTGAAGAGATGTATGGTTTTTTTTTTCTTTGTATATTAATATAGGTAGCCTTAAAAGTTAATGTTTTTGGTTTATCTCTTCATCAATGCATTTCATTTTACTTTTTTTTTTTTTTATTTTTATGGGAAACAAATTCTGGGTTTTTCATATTTGGCCTTGTTTTCATGTTTCATGGGTTAAAACTTTTCTGGGTCTTTTTTTTTCTTGCTTTGTACTCTGTTTGGTTGGTGAGAAAGCTTAGGAAAGAGAAATTGGAAACTGAAAGTGAAAGATACTTATTGGTTTACTCAAAAGCTCTTTGCTTTCTTGAAACTCTTTTGGAGTTCATAAACTCTTTTGCTTTTTTCTTAGTAACCAAACAGATCAGTATTGTAATTCTTGTTCTGTAATCTATAATCAGCACAAAGTTTCAGTTTTTAATTATAAATGTATAATTAATAAGTTTCTGAATAATGCTAATCAGATCAAGTATATTTTCTTCATAAGCTTTAGTCAATATTTTTATTCGTTTTTTTTTTTTTTCAATATGTGAATTTGAGCAGTTTTTATTATAAGACAATTCAGATAGAAGACTAAAAATTTGTTCTTTTTGTCATGTGTTTCAATTTTGACTTTTATTTCATTTGCTATAAAAAATGACATTGAAGTTCTAAACTTGACCTTCTAGGTTTGATAAAATTAACATTGTTTGACTCAGAATTGTGTTACAGTTTTTTTCTTTTCTTTTGTTATTGTCAATTTGTTGATAGTTTAGAATTGGCTTAATTTGACCCCCAGAATTGTATTTGCAGTTGTTTCAATGGACTGGAGGCTTGAATAGCAAATAACAAAAGAGAGATTGGAGATGAAGGGGGAGTCATCTGGTTTGATCATTGGGATTTCTATAGGACTGGTGATTGGTGTGCTTTTAGCTATCTCTGCATTGTTTTGTATCAGATATCATAGAAAGAGATCCCAGATAGGAAACAGCAGTTCCAGGAGAGCTGCAACTATTCCTATCAGGGCTAATGGAGTTGATTCTTGTACTATATTATCGGATTCGACTATTGGTCCTGAGTCACCTGTGAAATCTGGAAGAAATGGAATGTCTATGTGGCTTGAAGGGTTTAGAAGGAGTAATGTTGTCTCTGTGTCTGGAATACTAGAGTATTCATACAAGTATGTTTCTTCGAAATTCGATGAATTATGCATCATTGTAGTTGATTTTGATTGGTATTGATTTTAGCAAATGTTTTTCCTTAGTTTTATATATGTGATTATGATTCAGCAAAGTTGTATTAGTGAATAGTTTGTGTTGTTATCCTTATCCATGGGACATGATTAATGATTTAATGGCTATGGGAAATTATTTATGTGGTCCATTCTTGAATCAAGTTTGCTTAATTTTATCATGTCTTATAGTTGTTTCCCAAGGTAGATAACATGATATGAACTTTTCAAGGTTTTCCAGTTTTGGAATCTGTGAAGTTGTTTGTTTTCAGTAAAAGAGGGCATTCTTGATGAGAAACTAACTGGATTTCTTGCAGTTCAATACTTTTTTAATATCACGCAATTACTCTAATGTCAAACTAATGGCTTGAAAGTAATAATATGTTTGAGCCCCTAATACTTTTATTCATGTTATAGCAAATTAGTTTCACAGTTGGGTGGTTTATGGCTTGAAATATTGGAAATTTGTATTTTTCATGAGCTTTTTCCTTTATTTTTCTTTGCTAATTCGTTGATGGCATTACTCATACAGGGATTTGCAAAAAGCAACCTATAATTTTACAACACTAATAGGACAAGGAGCCTTTGGTCCAGTTTATAAAGCTCAGATGTCAACGGGTGAGACTGTTGCCGTAAAAGTGCTTGCAACTGATTCTAAGCAAGGGGAGAAAGAGTTCCAGACAGAGGTAGGGATGGTTAATAGTTAATATTTCACTCTCATTGACATATTTTAATGGCAAGATTGATCTATTCTGTATTAAAATTTGCATAAGCATTTGCACAATAGTATTATTCTTGGCTTTTACAAGATACTGCCACTTTAGAATCTTTTTTCTTGTTACCATCTCCTGGCATGCTTTCTAGTTTCTTAAGAGATAAACACAACTTGGCATTCAAGGAAGAATATTTGCACTAATATCTATTTCCACTCTTTCTTTAAGCAAAAACTGAAAGTAGAAGTAGACAAGTGATTGATAAAAGCTACAAGGTTTTTCTTTTAAGGGAATGAGGTAAACAAAACAATGAATGCTTGGAACATCATATTGACTGGAAAAAATTCCCATCAAAAGCATTTGACTACATGAAATTCAGGGAAAAACTTGATTAGCCAATCAAAGTCATGCACAATCCTACCACCCAACTTATTATTTGCCTTTTTTTAACATGCCTTTATTGATTGCATTTCTCTGTGTATATGTGTGCTTTTTTTTTTTTGTTCCTTTCTGCAGTCTCCAACTTGTTTAATGTTTCACCCTCTTAATATTTCAGGTTATGTTGTTGGGAAGGCTGCATCACAGAAACCTTGTAAATTTGGTTGGATATTGTGCAGAAAAGGGTCAGCATATGCTTATCTATGTGTACATGAGTAAAGGCAGCTTGGCTTCTCATTTGTACAGTAAGTTGGCTGTCAACTCTCTGTAGAAGATCAGTATATTTTTCCGGATGACCAAAACTGAAGTATTGTACTATAGACTTGTATACCAGCTGGTCTCCCTCTTCTCTAGGTTAACTTTTTTTTTGTTGTAAAACAAAGCTTTTCTGGATCTTTGGCATTCAATATTTTCTGTCACTACCTTGCTTTATTGCTCCGATTCTTCATTTTTCTTGAAGTACCTGTGTCCGACACCCATGTCCGACGCATATTCAGACATGGGTATGGAGATATGATCCCCCAAGGACCCCTCCAAATACATGGAAAAACTTAGAATAAATCAAACATACCCATGTCCGACACTCACACCCGAGTCCGAGTAACATAGCTACCTTGTATTTTCTGCTGTTCTGCCTGTTGAATTTATAATGTGCTATGCTTTATTAGAACAAGAAAAGTATCTTTTGGTCTCTAGTTCATTGAGCCATTGATTATCATGTCATTGCTAAAAAACTACATTAATGAGCTGGCCAACCTTGCTAGTAGTACGCTGTCATCAGTGCTTTACATACTTAGGTTATGCAAATGAGTGATATGGTTAAAACAAATATGCATAACAATTAACTTGTAGTTGCATGCTCTTTGAAAATTCTATCATATACACTAGTTTCTATTAGAAACAGCATTTCATCTTTGTGCAGGTGAAAATCATGAACCTTTGAGCTGGAATTTGAGGGTTTATATCGCTTTAGATGTAGCAAGGGGCTTGGAATATCTTCATGACGGGGTAATATTTCTTCTTATTTGGACTATACGTGGACTTGTCTGTGTTTGTAGACATGTATCTGCAGATTCATGTGCATGCATTTTATGCTTCTGGACTTAGGTAAACAATTTGTAAATTTATTCATATTTCTTTTTCAGGCAGTTCCTCCTGTAATACACCGGGACATCAAGTCATCCAATATTCTGTTGGACCAGTCCATGAGAGCCAGGGTATGTTCTTGATTGCTATATATATTGCATGGAATTCTGTCAAGATTCTATGTGTTTCTATGTTATTCGGACTCGGGTATGAGTGTCGGACACGGGTATGTTCAATTTTTTTTCAAGATTTTCATGTATTTGGAGGATCATATCCCCGTACCCATGTCCAGATATGCGTTGGACACGGGTGTCAAACTCGAGTACTTAAAGAAAAATGAAGAGTCGGAGCAACATAGATGTGTTTATGCTTGGTAAACCTTTTAATGTTATCCTTTGTGGAATGGAACTCATGTTCTTATTTTATAAATAACTCTTATTTTCTGAAATATTGATATATTTATGTACATCAATGAATATATGGCTTAATCTTATTGGGACTGCCATCTCAAGCAGGTAGCTGATTTTGGGCTTTCAAGAGAAGAGATGGTAGACAAACACGCGGCTAACGTTCGAGGAACTTTTGGATATCTTGATCCAGAGTATATATCAACAAGGAACTTTACTAAGAAAAGTGATGTTTACAGCTTTGGGGTATTGCTCTTTGAACTCATAGCTGGCAGAAATCCTTTACAGGGTCTAATGGAATATGTTGAGCTAGTAAGATCTCTCTTTCACTTTCCCTCTTAAAACTTAAACTTATATCCATGTTTGTTCTAAATATAATAGTGATATGACAAACAGGCAGCTATGAATACTGAAGGGAAAGTTGGGTGGGAGGAAATTGTGGATTCTCGATTGGACGGAAATTTTGATGTGCAAGAGCTCGACGAAGTAGCAGCTCTTGCGTATAAATGTGTTAACCGAGTTCCCAAAAAACGGCATTCCATGAGGGACATTGTGCAAGTGCTAACGCGAATCCTTAAAACGAGACACAGCAAGAAGCATCAGAAGTCTCTATCTTCCACCGGAGATGACGTTTCAGTTTACTTAGAGCAAGGAGAAACTAAGATTCCGATAACTGAACATCGGAGAGACGAGTCCATGGACAGCTCAGCTGACACATTTGATATGTAGTTCAAGGTTTCTTCCATTTGTTAATTTGTTAAGTTTTCTTGGTTTGGTCTTTGTTTTGTGATGAATCCGGATGTAAAGGAGCTAAAGCAAAAGCCAGGGTTTGGTTGTAGTATTTGAGTTCTCTTTTGAGTGGGTTTAGGGTTAAAAACCATTGATTGTAATTTGGTGTAACATAGGTTTTTTTCTCATTTATTTTTGCTCATCTAATTTTGTATATTAATACTTTAGAAATGAAAGCATAGATCATGTCTTTTTGAAAATGTTTTTCTTTCATGTAAACTTCACCAACCTTACTAGGTTTTTGACATAATTTCCAACAAAAAAAAAAAGTAATAAAATTAAAACCCAATTGATTCTTTGCATATTTCAATTCATCTTTTCTAGTTGTTTGAGAAATTCTCATCTTAAATATAAAAAATTTGGGAAAAGGAGATTCGAATATGCTATTTGAATAAAAAGATTAAAAAGAAGAAAATACCATTTTATATGATTATGTTATCCAGACTCGAGAGGAAATGATGTATTCAACAAAGGTATGTTTAATGTTTTCTAAGTTTTTTCATATATTTGGAGGATTATATCCTATACTCATATTCAAATATGTATTGGATCCGAATGTTGAATACGAATACTTTGGAAAAAATAAGGAAAACGGATATAGCAACATGATCACTGGCCATTAGCTAAATTATATAGGAGAAAAATTAAACCAATATTGAAGCTTTAATGAAGGTTAATAATTAATGTGAAAGAATCTAAATCTCTCATTCATAATTAAAATATTACATCTTGAAAGTAACAAATATATGTTAAATCAGAATATGACTGAATATTGCATTTTTGTTGAATGATAATTTGAGTAAAAGTTAAAATGCAGCCCTAAATCTCAGAGAAGGCTTTACATTTACTGTCATTATGGAGTGGAGGTGACCGGCTGAGATTGTTCAAAGCTGATTTGCTAGAAGAATGGAGCTTTGATGAGGCTGTCAAGGGCTGCAATGGTGTATTTCATGTGGCAGCTTCAATGGAATTTGATGTGAATACCAAGGAGTATATTGGTAATTCTGTATCTATGTTGCTCCGACTCTTCATTTTTCTTGAAGCACCTGTGTTCGACACTCGTATTCGACGCATATCTGGACATGGGTATAGGGCTATGTCCTCCAAGGACCCTCCAAATATATGGAAATCTTGAAAAAAATTGAACATACCCGTATCAGACACATACCTATGCCCGACACTCACATTTGAATCCGAGTAACATAATTCTGCATTATCCTGATGTATTTAGCAATCTAACAGAGCAGTGTTTTTTTTTTTTCCTGATTTTCAAGAAGCATATGTTAGATCAATTTATCATTGACCCTGCAATCAAAGGCACTGAAAACCTCCTCAAAGCTTGCCTGAAATCGGAGTTGATCTGCAAACATAAGAAGGGTCATAAGAGTACCGGAGTATGATCTTCAGGGCGCGCTCCGATATCTAAGTCAGTATGTGTTTTAGGGAATTTTGGGTAGATATGAAGAATAAGCAAAGGATAATCAGAGGGTTCAAGTGTTTACGTTTTCTCTTATCTCGGACTAGCGTTTACTTACTCTTTTATACCTGGTTGCTGAGTGCATGTGAGCTCGAGTCTTGACAACCACTATTCCCTCAAGTATTGCTCATATAACCAGCCACAGGTTATATCAGGAAAAAGTTCCAACTTATTTCAAATTAAACATTCAACATATAAAACAATACTAATTGAAATATTTTGCTAAAAGGGTTCTGCTTTTGCAAGACTCCAACCATGTTATTTGGGAGTTGAGAACTAAATATCATATACTTGACATAAGCAAACCTTCAATTCTGAACTTGTTAACTACACCAACTTTTTAACAGATTGCAAGAAGTACTTCTCAATACTGTTATAAATTCTACATTTGGCTTATTAGGTGATGCCAAGCTATGTTGCTCCGACTCTTCACTTTTCTTGAAGTATTTGTGTCCGATGCTCGTGTCTGACATATATTCAGACATGGGTATGGGGATATGATCTCCCAAGAACCCTCCAAATACATGGAAAAACTTAGAATAAATCAAACATATCCGTGTCCGACCATTACCCGTATCCGACACTCACACCCAAATCCGAGTAACATAGTCACATAGATCCCAAGTACTTCTCAATACTGTCAGCTGTGAATGCTAGAATGGTGTCAGTTGCTTTAGTTCACATTGAAGATATATGCAGTGCCCACATTTTTTCTGATGGAGCAAGCCAGAGCTGAAGGTAGATTACATATGCTGTGTCTGCAGCTCTTCGATGTCTGAACTGATTAATAGCCTTGCTCAAGACTTGAGCTATGTTATTCGGACTCAGGTGTGAATGTCAGACATGGGTATATTCAATTTTTTTCAAAATTTTTTCATGTATTTGGAGGGTTTTTGGAGGATCATATCCCTATATCATTTTTTTCGGACACGAATATTTTAAGAAAAATGAAGAGTCGGAGCAACATAGCTCAAGAGTATCCTAGCTCAAATATTCAGAGGTAAGATCATATGAAGATATATTTAGGCTGTTGATCAACAATTTTAGAAGATGAAATTTGGTAATCCAATATGTTCCCTTTTCTTCATGTATGTTTCCAGATTATAGATTTCTACCCTCTACCAGAAGGTAGTGGCTATTACATTATTAAAAAAAAAAAAAAAAAAACTAACTATGAAGAAAATTTCAAGTGACCTGAAATCCTTAGAAAGCTAGGCATATGTTGTGTTTCTAGCTTCATTTTTCTTAAAATATCGTGTCTGACGCATATCCAGATATGAGTATGAAATATAATCCTCTAAGAACGTTCCAAATATATGAAAATCTTTAAAAAAAAAAAATTGAACATACCCGTATCGAACATATATCCATATCTGACACTCACATCCTAATCCGAGTAACATAGTTAATAATCAAAATTCGTAGTAGTTATTAATGCTTGCGACTTTGTTGACCTAGTTTTCTAAACCGTGAGCATGTCATGCGGCATTAAACAGATTGAAAGGCGTCTATCGCGGCGGCGCCAACCTTGCCCTATATTCTTAGGCTAACTTATTGTCAAAATGACAGTTAATTGAGATGCTAAGAGATCATATGTACAGTGATGAAGGCTAAGCAGAGTCTAAAACACTACTTACTGACTTGGGCCACAATAATTAATATAAAAGGAAGATTTATTTGTTTCATGGAGTTAATAAAGGCATAATTATTGTATCTTAGTGCCAACTACAATGTAATAGCAAGAACTATGAGAATAAATTATCTCAGGAATCATTTAAATTTCCAATAGTTTGGAAATTGTAGCATAATGTACATAATCAGGATCTTTAATGCAAAAGCTACTTCTTCAACTAACTTACCAATCTATACGGGTATGTTTGATTTATTTTAAGTTTTTCCATGTATTTGGAGGGTCTTTGGGAGATCGTATTCCCATACCCATGTCCAGATATGTGCCGGACATGGATGTCGGACACAGATACTTCAAAAAAATAAAACTCGGAGCAACATTATTATGAACTAAAAAACTAAGATGGTCAGAAGGTAAACTCTAAAATTCTGCATTTTTTTATTCAGCTAAGCCTGGAATAGGTCATGTCATTGCAGTCAACAAAAGTGCAGGCACCCATTAACATGGTTGATTGATTCCTGGGAGCAGAAGCTAAGAAAGTAGTAAAGAAACCTGGTTCTGGGTGGCTATTGTTGAGTAGGAAGAGAGGCAAGACAATTTTGGATCTTGAATGCTGGTTTAAAACCTTACTCGAATTCGAGTATGAGTGTCGGATACGGGTATATGTTCGACACGGGTATGTTGATACTTGGAAGTTTATATTTTCATACCCATATCCGGATATGCGCCGGACACAAATATTGGACACAGATACTTAAAAAAAAAAATAGTTTAAAACTATATTGTTGTGTCTTTTACTCATTATTACTCCTGGAGGTTTCTGCAGAAAATGTTTTCACAGGACAAAATCTCAATGACTAACAATTTTGTAACCTATCAAAAGATTGACTTCAACTGAGAATGATGGCTCAGCAAGGTGGCAGCCCACAACAGTGAAGAGTCTAAATCAGTTGGGGATTGGGGTTCATTACCAAAGGGACTAAATAAATATCTTCATTTGTATTCATCTGCTTCCAAACTACCCCCCAATTCAAAGTATTTAAGACTAAAAATTGAAATGGAAATCAAATTCTAGAATTTATGAGGGTTAGCATGTATTTATGAGATGCATTTGCCAGAGAGCTATTAAAAGCTGTTCTGATGTTGCAGTAAAGAAATGACATAATCAAAATCCATACTCAGGTAGAAGCTGTAAAGATCCTTTCAAAGTGACAAATAAAATTTACTAGTTTGAAATTCAAGAGGGAATGAGAGATAGAGAAAAAAAAAAAAAGGGTTTATCACCTCTATGTTAATTCGATTTTTTTTTGAAGTATTCGTGTTCGACGCATATTTGGACATGCGTATGGGGATATGACCTTCAAGAATCCTCCAAATACATGAAAAAACTTTTTAAAAAAAATTTGATCATATGCATATCAGACACATCCGTATTCGATATTCACATCCGAATCCAAATAATATAGTCGGACCTTATCTTTATTGTTAGTTACTGCATACTCACCAAGAGGGTCTTGGTGAATATGCTGCAGTGTAAAAGCAAACCTGACGATTAAAAACTTTTACCACAGGAGAAACTTAAATAGGATGAGCATAGAAAGGACAAAATTTTCTGCTTGGACTGCAAAAATATGGTAATCCTTGTTGGTTTTTGTCCTGTTGGTATTGGACTAAACATTGTTTGAAACCTTACCTTCCAACCAGGACCACATGCCATTTCATAGTTGATATAGCTAGTGGACAATAACATTCATTATTTTTCATTGTTTTGTAAGAGGTTGCCATACTAGAAAATCACAACCTATGTTACTTGGATTCGGGTTGATAATTGGATATGGGTATATGTCCGATACGAATATGCTTAATTTTTTTTTTAAGTTTTTCCATATATTTGAAAGATTATATTCTCATACCCATATCTGAATATATGTCAAACATATGTGTCAAACACAAATACTTCAAAAAAAAATAAAGAATCGGAATAACATAGATCCCAACCATGCTTAAAAGAGTCCCATGTTCTTAAAATTACTAATTTTCATTGAGTTAATTGGAATCTGAACATGGTTTAATGTAATTAATAAACTTGTCCTCTTACATTTTCTTGAGTGGATTTAGAACTTTAAGAAATGAAATCAACAAGACAAGAACTGGTTTTAGTTCTATTCAAACTTCTACTTGAAGACTTTTTTTCCTTTTTCCATATTAATGCACAAAATTAGCCATGAAAAGCAATTGTTGCCAAATATTTTACTTTATTTGAGTCCCCCATTCTTCAAAAGATAAAAATCCCATTTGAGTAGAGAATTTTATCTATCTCCAAATCCTGAATTTGTCTCTATATATGTGCATATCTTGATCATCTTGTCCAAAAGACTGAGGCTGAAAAAGGTATCACCAAGCTATGTTGTTTCGACTCTTCATTTTTTTTTTTTAAATATCCGTATTCGACACATATTCGAATATGGATATGGGGATATGACCCTCCAAGGACTCTCTAAACACATGGAAAACCTTTTAAATAATGAACATACCGTGTCGGACACATACCCACACTCACACTAAGTGCATATTTGAGAAAGCTGCAATGAAGCTTGGAATATAAAAATTTCCAGGAACTTTTCATCTCTACAATGCAATTCTTAAACAGGGAAAGCAATATAATTCCATGAAAAATTCAAATGTGGGATGAACAAACCAGATGGTATCAGCAAGTAACAAGAAGCTTGAAAGAAAAAAATGAGAATTTCTTTCAAAAACAAGAGAGAAAAAAAAAAAGACTCTACCAAGGAAAGTAAAAAGGATTCACATAACTTCACAAGTCATAGATTTTCCTCAAGGTTTGCAGATTACCACAAAACAAGGAAGGAGAGCTCCAGGATTGAGCAGATAAAGCTCTTCAATATTTGAATACAGTCCAATTTTCCCAGCCAATGAATCGAACCCGGTTTGGCCTGCCATTTCTTGTATATTCTCCAAAGGTCTATGAACTCTCCCAGCTATTACTCTGCAAACTATCAAAGCTTTCCTTATAGATGGATCATCTTCAAGAATTTCAATAGATTCAAAAGCTCTTCCACTTGTGGAACTTGTAAAAACACCAATTCCTTCCTTGAGCTCCTTCTTGGCATTGAATCCGTTTCTAATAATCCGACAAACACAACATTTTTCAGACATACAAAGACTTGAGGAACCATTTAGACCAAGAGAACATGCCACAGTTGTGCCATAAAACCTCAATAGCTCATTTCCATCCGCAATGCATCGAGGATGTTTCTTGGGAAGTTTGCTTGCTTTAATCTTTACGATTTCCCTATATTCTTCGAATCGAGCTAGAGTTTTTTGCATATTGTGAACTTTTAAAACTTTTTCGATCCGGCCACAATGATTCTCAGTCTTTAACCAACTTGTCCGGCATATAATTTCAACAATCTTTCTAGATGAATCACCTTCCACAAGTTCAGTAACTGCCAAAGAAGCTCAATGTTTAGTTGCTGATAATGAAAGCTACTGAATTTTTTTTTACAGGAAAATGAAATCTACTACTTGAAAGTAATAGACTCAAATTATGAAAAAATCCATTCTAAAACAAAACCCCACAGTGAATCAGCTTGAATTATTTGGTTGAAGCAAGTAAGGCATTATCCAATCAAACTATATCTGGATTTGTCTTCTTCACTTAAACTTGGATCTTGTAACCAAAATATATGCAGAAAACTAAGTTGGACAATTTCCTCTTCTCTAGTTCCTTTTTCTCTCTTTTTTTTCCTTTCTAATTTGGGTAGGTCTATAAACTTTTGTAAAAATTCTGAAACAAGAATTACAGGGAATCAAGAACTATGTTATTTGGATTTGGGTGAATGTCGGATATTGATATATTTTTTTTATATATTTGGAAGATCATACCTAATATCCGTGTCCGATTATATGTCCGACACAAATACTTTAAAAAAATGAACATCAAGAATCTTGTCCCAAATTGATAGAAAAAGAACTAGGAAACTTAGTTCAGCTTCTATAAAGTAAAAAAAGTATCTAATCCATGAAAAAGATTTACTGCTTATCTCAGGGAAATCAATTACCTTACCTGTAAAAGTGAACCTGGATGTTCATTGGTAAAGGTAATCCTGGGATGTTCATTTGGTAAAGGTAAACAGTAATTTTGATGTAAAGAGAAAAGTGGGTGATTTGGTACCAAGAGGATAAGAAAACAATGGAGGAAAAGCAAAGTCAAAAGTTTTCAAAAAGAAATTCAAGAGAAACAAACTAAAACCATTGGAATAAAAAATTTATCAAAGAGTTAACTTACCAGCATGTTTAGATAGATGGTGAGTTTCAGCAGCTTCCCATTTGCTAAATTGCTCTCCACATTTGTGACAAGTCACATTAGAACTTCCATTAGAGTCTCTCTCAAGAGAAACTCTATTGATTGAATGAACATTTCCACCACCAAATCCAGAACTTTCCCTTTCTGATACAAGAAAAGGTGATTTTCTTGGAGGAATTATAGTTGAAGAATTCCTTACAGAAGGATTTAAATAATGCATTGTTGGGTGACCTCCAGGCCCTGGTGTTCCAGGCCTTAAAGAACCCACAAAAGTTGAGCCACCACTACCACCACCACCATCACCACCACCACCACCATTACTGACACCATTTTGGAACCCTCCAAAACCAGAGATTTTCAGTTCACACCTTGAGTTACTAAGAATAACTTCATGAGTTTTTGGGTTAAGAAACTCACTACTCCCAATGGATCTTGGACTGCAACTTGGTGGCTTCTCTAAATGTCTCTTACTTCCATGAATGACATCCTTGAGATTTGATATAGACCTTGAACACCCTGACTTTCTGCCTGCTTTCCTAGTAAATATTGTATTCAATTGCTTCCTGGTTTCTGGGTTATGAACATCTGATGGCTCTGATTTACAGTGTAAAGATCTCTTCAAAGAAAACCAAACTGTTGGCATATTTTCTTCTTCAAACTCAAAAAAAGATTCAACCTTTCTTCTTCACCACTACAACAACCCTTTTTCATTTCTTATATCATGAAAACTTAAAACTCTTTTACCTGAGTTTGCTGTCTAGTTTTGGATTTAACTCCCTTTGCCAGCAATTTCATTTCCATTTTTGGAACCAAAAATAAACTCAAACAGCTAAAATTTGTCTTGTACAAGAGACAAACATCAAAAAGAATTGATGTAATGCAATACCCAAATTGAAAAAAAAGAAAAAGAAAAAAGAAAAGTCAATTTAGTATACTATTTCATGTACCATGCTGTTGTATGGCAGTTCATGGATGAGAGCTCAGTCATCATCTCATGAAAATATGTTGGGTAAATTTGAAATATATATTTTTTTAATATAATAATTATAAAATGATATAATTAATAAAAATTATTTGAAAAACAAAAATATAAAATTGTTAGAAAGAAATTTGAAAAGATAAAATTACCTTTGATAAAAAAAAATTTCTTTTTTTTTAATTTTTTAATTAAAAAATAAATTTTTTAATTTTAAAACATAATTTTTTAATTTACTTTTTTTTACTTAAAAAAATTTTAAAAATAAAAAATAATACAAATAATATTGATAAAATAAATTTTTTTTATTTTTTAAAATTTTAATTTAATAAATATTTAAATATTTTATTTTTTTAATTTATTTTTTAAATAAAAATTTTTAAAAATAATAATTCTTTGATGGAAGAAAAAAGGAAAAGAAAATTTTTTCATTAAGGATAATTTTATCTTTACAATATCATTCCTAACAATTTTTAACTTTTCATTTTTCTTTTTCAAATAACTTTTAACTATTAGATCATTTAACAATTATTCAATTATTGAAGGCATGTTTTTCATATTTACCCATGGAAAATTTGTAAAACATATAATTATTAAATAATTTAATGTACAAGAATTATTTGAAAGAGATAAATAAAAAGTTAATAATTATTAGAAAAGATATTATAAAGATAAAATTATTTTTAATAAAAAAACTTCATTTTCCTTTCTACTCACATTCAGAAAATATTATTTTTTAAAAAATTTAACTTAAAACAAATTTAAAAAATAAAATATTTAAATATTTATTTTTAAAAAATAAAATATATTATTTTTATTATTTCTTTTTTTAAAATTTTTTAATTAAAAAAATTAAAATTAAAATATTTATTTTTTAAAATTAAAAATTATTTTCAAAAAAATTTATTTTTTTAATTAAAAAATTAAATTAAAAAATAAGAAAAAAAAAGGAGAATTTTTTTTATCAAAAGTAATTTTATCTTTACAATATTTTTCTTAATAATTTTTTTATTTTTTAAAATAATTATTACTCATTATATAATTTAATAATTATTGTATTATTGATAACATGTTTTTTAAATTTACCCAATATATTTTCAGCTTTTTCTGATGAAATGGTTGTCTTGTCCAATGTCAGAAGAGAAACAAAGACAAAAAGAAAAAGAGCACTAGCCAAAAAAAAAAAAAACTATTTTATTTAATCCCATATAATAAAAAAAGGGAAAATACATTATTAGAAAAAGAAATAGATATAAACCCATGTTCCATTGTGATAAAATATGACTCATTGGGGAGGTATACTTTGAAAATAAAATAAATAAATGAAAATAGGAAGAAAAAAAAAAAACTACTCTTGTCTTGTTAGGGTGAAATGGAAGAAATAAAGAATTTGTTTTCTTATTTGGAGCAAATACACTGTTGAATTAAAACTAAGGTAGTTAGGAAATAGTTTTCAATCAAATTTTAGTTCCAATCTTTATGGTTACAACTTAAAATCTCAACAACAACAAAAATTAAAAATTGGACTTTGACCATATAAATAAAATGTAAAATTCAATTTTTAACAATATAATTTTTTTTAATTGAAAAATAAGTCAAAATAGAAGGAAAATTTAATAAGCACAAGATGTGAGCAAATTTATTTGAATATTGATAAAAAAATTTATTTTTCAAATTATCGATTTTTTATTATTATTTATCAAAATACCGATGCTTTTTGTATAGATTTAAAAAAAAATTATCAAGGGAAGTCACCATATCATATGACAACTTCCCTTGATTAGTTTTAAAAAAATTGAAAAACACGAAGGAAAATCGCCATATCATATAGCGACTTCCCTCGTACTTAATCAAAAAAAATTGTTTTTTTTCAAATGGTATGGAAGTCGCCATTTCAAATGTCGACTTCCATACTATATAATATATATATATTAAATATTTTTATATATATATAATATATTTTAATTATTAAATAATAAAATAAAAATTATATAATTTATAATTTTAAAAAATTGAAAATTAAAAAAATAACAATTTACAAAAATTGTTTATTAATATTGATGATTTATCGTAATATCAATCAGATTTTTTCAACTCGTATTCGTAATGAAATGGACCTCCGAGAGAAAGACCAACCAAAGCATTATGGATTATGTAGGAATGAAGGTCATAACTAGACCTATCCACGGGCCGGGTAACCCGCCCGGATCGTATTGGGCCAGGCTTGGACAAGTGTTTTTGTAATTAGGGTCGACCCGGCCTAGCCCGAATTACTATTTATTAAATAGAAAATATTTTTTTATTTAAATTTAATTATAATATATAAAAATATATTTTTAATATTTTTTGAATAGTGAAATGGGCTTTCGAGTCGGTCCGGTCCCGGCTCCAAAAGGGCTTGGGCAAGGAAAATAAAAAAAATTTCTAGACTCGGCCCGACCTGGCCCATGGACACCTCTAGTTAAAGCTGTCGAAAATGTCCTTATCAATCTTATACATCAAGGGAGAATTCGCATCAATAATAATACCATTATACATACAGTTATTATATACATTGCATTAAAAAATATATAAATTATATACATACAAATCTGGCAATTTGTGTATTCGTGTCGTGTTCGTGTATTTTATCGTGTCATAATCGTGTTTAAGATTATATAAACTTTGATACGTTAATAATTCATATTATATAGATATTGAGACATTCGTGTATTCGTGTCGTGTTTGTGTTATTTTTTCGTGTTCGTGTCGTGTTTTTAGTTATTTTTTCCTTGTGATTTTCGTGTCGTGTAATCGTGTTGTGTCCAATATTACCAGGTCTTCATACAGTTAAAAAAATACATAAATTGTATAAACAAATTTTATATAAAAAATATATATATAATTTTTCAAAATTTTTAAATTTTTTATTAAAAATTAATTAAATTTATATTTTTAAAATTATAATTATATAATTTTTAATTTTATTATTTAATTTATATATATTATATATATATATATGTTAACATTAAAAAAAATATTAGTGTATAAAAAAATGTTGGGAAGTCGCCATATAAAATAGCAACTTCCCTACTTAAAAAATTTAATTTTTTTAAAATATAAAGCACGGAAGTCGTCATATCATATGACGACTTTCGTACTTTGTTTTAAAACGGTAACATTTTTAAAATAATAATAAATAAATAAAAAAAAAACAGTTCTAAAGTCGTCATATAATATGGCGACTTTCAAACTGTAAAAATCAATTTTTTTTAAGAAAATAAAAACGGAAGTCGCCATATCATATGGCGACTTCCTTGTTATTATTTTTTAAAAATTCATACAAAAATTGGAATATTTTGATAAATAATTTTAAAAAATCGATAATTTGATAAATACTTTTTTTTAGCAATATTCAAATAAATTTGCCGGAGATGTGTCTTGTGTGCAATAAATAAATATAATATAATTAGTAGAATTGATTTCACTTTTTTTTCCTAACCTAGTTTGCTAGATTTTTTTTTGGAAGTACTACTATGGTCTTTATTAGGTGAAGTATGAGTAAATTCCATAGCAGAATGCTGCAATGTCCCATTTAACCAAACAATGAAACGTATAGTTGATAATATGGTGTAAATGAGTCAAGTTATTTGTGAATTATTTGGATTCGATTTAGTGAATGTTTAAGTTTGACCCATTAATTATCGAACTAGTTTGAATTTGAATTTGAGTTTGAGTTACTCGAATAAAAAGTCAAACTTAATTTGGATGTTTTAATACTCGATTTGAGAAATTCGCAAGTTTAATTTCTAAAATATATTTTAATATGTATATATAAATAAATGATAAAAATATAATTTTTAATGCCTATAATTACGGTTTTATCAAGCTTAATCGGGCTTATTGAGCTGAGCTCGAACTGGTTGAGTAAAATATGAACTGAGCTCAAGTATGAAAAACGAAACTCGATCAAGCTTGAGTCGAGTTTTCGAATCGAGCTAAGTGTGAGTGGTGTGGATTTTACCCTTAACTCTTTCTAATGTTGGTCCAAAGATTGATTAGGAGTTACCGGTTTATCTATTTATATCCCGAGAATTGATGTCGATTTTAAGCGCACAATCTCATCTCGATCAGAAAACCTGATTTGGAGATTAAGTACAAAATATTGAAAGAATCAAAGCTCCAAATTTCGTTTGGGATAAATCCAATCTTTACTTTCCACTTCAGACCGTAACCCAACTGCTTTGCGAATCAAAAACATATCTCGCCATTTTGGTCCTAATGACATGCAATTAAGGAACAATTATGTGTCTCGAGCTGTCAAGTATGCATCTAAAGAGATGCAATGGACTAGCAGCATCGAATGATCTATCAACAATTAAATGATGCAATCATTGTGTTATCAATCAATGTGCATAAAAATAGAGCAATTCATGCTTTCAATTGGAATGACCTAATCTAATATGGCATACACACGTCATCTATTATAAACATTAAAAGTAATCTCAAAATTGCACGAGAGCCAAAAATTTGAAATTTTAAAATCATACTTAATTGACAACTAAGTATAGATATTAAGGGGTTTCGAGGGTAATTTTGATATTTTATTTTGATTAAGAAGGAAAAAAAAAAGGAAAAAGAAAATAATGAAAAGAAAAGAAAAGAGAAAAAATGCAGAAAAAAATTGTTTGTTTGCGTTATTTTTTGTATGTTCAAAATATTATAAATTTATATAATTTTTTATATGTTAATAATTCGTTTTATGTAGATTTTAACACGTTCGCGTATTAGTGTCGTGTTCGTGTTATTTTTTCGTATGTTTAAAATATTATAAATTTATATAATTTTTACATGTTAATAATTCATTTTATGTAGATTTTGACACGTTCGGATATTCGTTCGTCTTCATATTCTTTTTCGTATTCGTGTTTTTTTTTGGTATGTTCAAAGTATTATAAATTTATATATGTTAATAATTCATTTTATGTAGATTTTGATACGTTCATGTATTTGTGTTGTGTTCATGTTATTTTCGTGTCTTGTCGTATTTTAAATTTTTTTTTCATGTGTTTGTGTCATGTTTCAATTCATTCAAATATTTTGCATAGTTTGTCATGGTGATTCAATTTAGAAAAAATTATGTGTGTTCATGTCATGTCCCAATTCATCTCATATTTTTGCATAATTTGTAATAATTATTCAATTTAGAAAAAACTATACGTCTGTAACATGTTCGTGTTATTTTATCGTGTGTTTAAAATATTATAAATTAATATAAATTTTTACTCGTTAATAATTCATTTTATGTAGATTTTGACACATTTGTGTATTTTTGTCGTTCATGTTATTTTTCGTGTCATATTTTAATTATTTTTTCATGTTGTGTTCGTGTTGTATAATCATATTGTGTCCGAAATTGTCAAATAAATTGATACTATTCAAATAACTCTCAGATTTATCTCTTCTTGTTTGTATTTATTTTTCTGTTATAATCGTATTCAATGTATTATATATTTATATAAATTTTGACACGTTAATAATTCGTTTTATGTAGATTTTGACACGTTCGTGTATTTGTGTCATATTCATATTATTTTTTTTGTGTCATGTCGTGTTTTAATTATTTTTCTCATATTATGTTTGTATCGCATAATTATGTTATGTCTGAAATTGCCGGATCTAATTGATCATATTCAAGTAACTCTCAATTTTATACCAAGTGTCGTATAAGGATAGAAGTTATTATTTTTCTAAATTATCTTTACCCTTTTTGCTTTTTTATCTTTCAAATTTATTATAAAATATCAATTCAAATCCGATAATATTCTCGCAGTGAAACACGGATATTTATCTAGTATAATCTTAAAAATGAACGATGACATACCATTTAATTTAATCTAAGATTTATTAATTCTAATTTTAATATAATAGGTTCTCTATTCTGATAACTTTAATTATAAAAAAATCCCATTATAAATAAGAGTATATATAACTTTTTCCCTTAAATTGGTAATCATCGATGGAAATGAGATTTTATTTAATAATCTAGAGAAGAAAAATGTTACTAAAAAAATCATTGGGCATTTGTTACTTACTTTTTTTTTTTTTTTTTTAGTTTTTAGAAAGATATCTCTAATATTGTATTTGTTTACTTGAAAAGTAAGTCTTATCCATTTTATTCATATAATGAAAGCAATTATTTATTTTTTCATTATCCAAGTCTAGCAAGTTATAATTGGAGGTTGAAATGTAATTGAAGAGAATATTTTCCAAAATAATTGGAGAATGACTGGTGACCCCAAATTGAATCAAATATAACTTTAATAATTGCAATGGATGGTTTTATAAGGAACATACTCATAAAAGAATATTAATGCATAATTATCAAAAGCATATGACAATTTTTTTTTCCATTTTCAACAAAGGAAATCTATAATCAAATAAAACTAAAAAAAGTTGGTTAACAATAATATAGAACATTTATGGCAAAAAATTTAGAAGACTTTTCAAAGCAAAGATATCCATGAACTGAAATAAGTTGGATAAATATAATAAGTATGGTGAATGTAAATGTATTACAATTTTTTTTGTTAAATTATTTGTTCAATTCTCCAACCAAATTTATTTTTATAAGAAGAGAAATAATGGTGAAATGTGAAAGGTTTGGTAAAAAAAAAAAGATTTAATTAGTTCAAAGATAAGTAACATTCCAATCTCCCAAATATATTGAATGGATAGATAGATTATAAACAAAAATTCTTTTATAGTATGGATGGATATAGTATTAATTATGAAGACCTTGAGCGTTAGCTTAATTGGTCATGTCTCCATTTGTGAGAATTCTATAAATTTAAGATTCAAATTTCAATACTTATAACCGCCTTACCCTCCGGCGATGTTTAATATCCGAAATGTTACCCTGGTTCCTTGTAATTTAATAAAACGGAATGTGAATATCAATATTTGGTATGGGACATTAACGTTACTAATAATGTAGTTTTTGTTGATGTCCAAATTGATCTTTGATCGTTTGATTATAAAACTTGCAATCTGGGATTATCCTTTAAATTAATTTTAAATTTTATCACTTTACTTTTAGTTAATTAAATTTTACCATTAAATTTGAATGACAAAATTCAATCAATTACTTCTTAATTATTACCTCAAGTTAATGTTCAGATACTTTGAACTTTCCCTTGGTTCGGATTCCGGCTTGCTGGATTGGGCCAAGAATAGCTAGTAATTTTGGATACAAAGGCAAAACTAGATTGTGCCAAAAAAGACATTGAAAACATATGAATAATTGCAAAACTAGCTTCATCTATTTGACTCCATTTCGGGTTTTCGAAAATGAGTATCGGATTCAATTTTTTTTTTTTATATATATTTAGATAATCAAATTTTCATTTACTCATATTCGTCGAATATGTATTGGATAAGTATTTCAAGGAGAATGAAAAATTGGAGCAAGAACTACATCACCTAAAAATGTACAAGTAAAATAGAGAATGGTGAAATTTTCTTTTCTATAAATTTAATTCTTACTTAAATTCCAAGAAAAAAAAAGATTCTGCCATTTTTATGGTATACAAAGACCCCATCTCCTTCATCATCATTCAATTATTGGTTTTTTTTTTTTTTTCTGTCTGTAAACCTTTTTTTTGCAATCCAAAATGGTTAGGTCAAGTGACCATACCTGCAGGTCGAAGGATGCCTAAAAAGATTCCAGATTGTTTGAGAGGCTTTTCAATTTGGACCACTTGATTTTCACTGATGTGCTAAAACCAATGTGGTCGGTACCATATCGACCATATAATTTTAAGGTAAATCAAAATTATATCAGTCTCGTATCGTTTTGGTTTTTATATCGACTTGTACTAATTTATATTGGTCAATACCGATCAGTATCGGCCCGTATCGGTTGGTACAAAATTTTAATTTTTTTTTTTAAAAAGTTATGAAAAAAATCACTTATTTGATTTTTTAAACCAATTTCAATATTTTTTATGTCATGATCATTTTTATTTTTTTATAATTACATTTAAAAATAAAATATGTTTATTAAATTAAGCTATTGAACATAATTAATCATAATTTACTATACTTTTTAATATTTATTTAATTATTTAATATTTAAAAATTTTAGATATTAAATATTAAAAATTTTATATTTGCATAAAAATATATATATATATATATATATGTATGTAATAGATGTATATTGCATGTATATAATATATATTTTATTAAAAAACTTGAAAATTTGTTATATATAGATATATAAAAAGATATTTGAAAAATACCGATAAATTCAAAACAATACGTCGAAATATATCGACATCATTACGTACTAAAATAAAAATGATAGATCCACCGATATCGACTACTTTGGCTAAAACCATGGCCTTGGTTGATGCTGCAAAGGCCATGATTCAAGTCAGATGTTTGACATGGGCTGTCTCAAGATTTAAAGCAGATTTCTGTGTAACCCCTCAGGCCCCAAACGTACGTGTGGGGAATCCATAACTATCAAACTATAAGTCCTCTTGAGAGAAATTCACCCAATACAGAAAGAAAATGCAAGAGAAAAACAATTTATATGTATCAAATACGGGTATATTCATTTTTAAATTTTTTTTTTCATATATATATATATATATGGATAATTTTTATATCCATGTGCGAATATATGTCAGACACAAATGTCTTACACGAGTATTTTAAGAAAAATGAAAGTTCGGGTAACATAGGTATTAATCTGAACGTTACCCTTTCTTAGCTGTCCTTTCCTTTCTCTTGTGAACCTGTTCATTGAAATTTTCTTTAAAAAGGCTCTGATCCTCTCTTATTTCCTTCATATATTTATTCACTATCATGCCCCATTGCTATTTGGTTTGAGGTTGTGGAAATGGCAAAAGCCGGTGGTTTTGTTTGTCTTCTGATTGTTATTGTGGATGTAGCTGCTGGAATTCTCAGCATTCAAGCAGAAATTATCAAACACAAGGTACATTCATCTTTTTATACAAGCAATTTTCTTTGATTTTCTCAAAAGAAAATGAAAGATTGAAGCAGTAAATTTATGACCTATGTTGCTCCGACTCTTTACTTTTTTTGAAGTGCCCGTGTCCGACGCATATCCGGACATGGGTATGGTATATGATCCCCCAAGAACCCTCCAAATACATGAAAAAAAAAATTAGAATAAATCGAACATACTCGTATCCGACACTCACATCTGAGTCCGAGTAACATAGCTTATGACATCTAATCATCACAAATTACTTTGTAAGACATGTAAATCTACTAGCCTGATAAATCAAGGTTTAACTATGTTTAACAGGTGACATACATGAGTCTAAAGAGATTTGAGTGTCAAGAGCCAAATGATGAAGCTTTCAAGCTTGGGTTGGCTGCAGCTACTCTACTAGCCTTATCCCATGTTACAGCCAACTTGCTTGGTGGCTGTATGTGCATTTGTTGCACAGAAGAGCTTGAAAGATCATCTGCTAACAGGCAATTCTGGTTCGGGTGCCTCGTTCTCTCTTGGTATGTGTTTTTACATCATTATTTGATCTTAAAACTCATTGGCTTAAATGCAACAGAAACCGTCATTGGTTCAGTTGGGTGAATACTCATTAGTACCTTGGCAAGCACCAAGGTTTGAGTCTCACCAGCAATCTCATTTGGTGGGTAATCTGTAAGCTATGTTACCCAGACTCGGGTGTGAGTGTCGGACACGGGTATGTTCAATTTTTTCTAAGATTTTCATGTATTTGGACGGTTCTTGGAGTATCATATCCCCATACCCATGTCCGGATATGGGTCTGACGCGGGTGTCGGACACGAGTACTTCAGAAAAAATGAAAAGTCAGAGTAACATAGTTTATAAGTATAATTATTAACCCTCTCTAAAACTTGTGGCATGCCCTGATCTTGAAATCGGATAACCTCCCCTTACTTAAACTTAAAAAAAAAAAAAAAAAAAAACAGAAAAACCAAACTAAAAATGTTTAATGCTGCTGCTGATTATTATCAGGATTGTAGTAGCTGTTGGATTTCCAACCCTGGTTATGGGAATGGTAGAGATTTCCAAATCAAAAGGGTCATGCCAGGTTTTGCATCATCATTTTCTATTTGTTGGAGGGATTTTGTGCTTTATACATGGCTTGTTAAGCCTTGCATTCTATCTTTCTGCAACTCTCAGCTTTGAAAAGGGAAGTACCAATGGACTACAAGGAGACCCTTAAATCCTTTGTTACTCAGATTTCGTAGCAAGTATCGGATATAAGTATATGTTCGATATAAGTATATTCAATTTTTTTTTTTCTTTTTTTGGAGGTTGTATAAAGACTTGCCTAATCAAGCTAGAGTTTGAATTTCATTCAGACAGAGATAGGACAACATTTGAATCTTGTTTTCTAAGGGGAAAAAATGCAGAACAGGAAAGGCAATCACTTTTGCAAAAGCTAAGAGGTACAACAAAGATTTTAATGGAATTTTTTTCTTGTTTAGAAATATGAAGGGATGTGAGGCAATTAGAGTATTGTCATTTTGCAATGTTCATAAGAATTGTGGACCTTACAAATTTGTTTGATTCAAAAATTACATGACATGTCTTTCATTAAATTAATTAGTTAATTTATTGATCATTATGATTCATTAGTCAAGATTAAACCTATTCAAGGACTGGTTTATCCATCAGATCTGTCAGATAAGATTTGAATTAGATTGGACTTGAGATAGGATAAATTCAAATTAATCGCTTAACACAAATTACTATTTAATAAATAAAATTATTTTATTTAAATTTAATTATAAAAATATATAAATATATAACTATTAATATAAAATTAATATATTTTAAACAATAAAATAAATTTTCGAGACCAACAATCGAGCTTTAAACACATAAAATTTTTGCTATCCAAATTTAGCTCGGCCCGGCCCTAAATAGCTCTAGTCAAGATCCTTATAATATTTTAGATAATAGATTATTTAAGTTGACATCATTTTCAACGCAAATACAATTCTCGATCTCACTTTTTTCTTATTAAGTTTTGAGTTGTTAAGGATTGAAACTTATAAATTGTAAATTTATCACAATCAATTTTAACATATATATATATATATATATATATATATATATAAAAGTATCATCATCATCAAACTTGAACACATTTGGACAAATGTTATTTTCATGTTATGAGTCTAATAATGTTGCATAGAAATGAATTTAGATTTAGTTTAGTTAGTTGATTAAAGAATGACATTTAATAAATTTGAAATTTGAAATTCAAATTCTAACACCTACAATAATTTTTTTTATTTGCATATTACGATCTTATTTATATATATATATAAAAAAAAAAAGGTAAATGATCTACCACCAAAATTATTTACTAGGCAAAAGGAATCAAGATTAGGTAAAGGCTTCTTGCTTTTAAGAGTCTTTTCAAACAATATTGATCCAAAAAAGTTGCATAGCTTTAAGCTCTATGAATTGAAACCCCCACTAGAAAAATAACACCCTCAAGTCATAAAACCTTATGAGATTTCTAGGTTATAAACTATTGTATTAGTGAGAATATAAGTTCAATACTCACAATCACTTCAAAAAATTTTCTTTTGGTTCTAACTTGGAGAAATAATTATTATGTTAGAGTGTGGTTTTAGCATTAGATCGAATTTTGTTCTTTGCAAATTATTTTCTTTCCAAATCTAGCCTCATGCAATAGATCTGTCCATGGCCGGGCTAGGACGCGGTCCGAATTTTTTTCTTGCCCAAGCCCATTCGGGCCGGACAGGCCCATATAGGCCCGTTTTACTATTAAAAAATATTAAAAAAATATTTTTATATTAATATTTTTATATATTTTATAATTAAATTTAAATAAAAAATATTTTTTATTTAATAAAAAGTAATTCAGGCCGGACCGACCCGAATTACAAATGATCTTGTCCAAGCCCGATCCAATACGGGCCGGGCCTACCAGGCTGGACGGGCTACCCAACCCGTGAACAGGTCTATCATGCAACATCTAAGAATTTTTAATTGTTTTTTATTTGGAGAGAATTTCTCATTGATAGAATATAATTAAGCTAAAAAACATGATCAACTTCATAAAAATGGAAAATAGCCATGGTTAAGCTTGGTCTCTTCCATCATTTACCACAATAGCATCATCAACAACCAATTTATTACAATCATTGTTGGATTAATTCCTATGTTGCTTGATTATTCATTATTTCATTTATCAAATCATCAAGTTCTAAATTAAAACATAAAAAACTATGAATTTAATCAAAATAAAGGGAGTTGCAAGTAGACCTGCTCACGGGCCGGGTTTGGGTAGGGAATTCTTGTTCTGGGTTGGTCCGGCCCGGAACAGTGTTTTAGATATTAAAATTATATTATATTATATTATTTTAATTTTAATTATAAAAAAAATATATATTAATAAAAAAATATATTTTTTTAATTTTTTAAATAGGATGAACAGTGCTGGGCAAGGATCTTGAAAATTTTTTGAGTCTCGGTCTGGTCCGACCCATGAGCATCTCTAGTTGCAACGTAAGATTTCGAGTTTTTCAAGTAGAGTTGTCTAAATAAATTCGAATCCGAAAATTTCTTCTAAATCTGATTTGACAAAAACTCAAATTTTTGTTAACTGTGATTCGGGCATCTATGTGGCTAACGCTCCACCAAATAACAAAATCCATGGGGTAGTGTTGAAGCTAGGCTCTGCCAGGTCCAAAATTCATAGAAGTTGGTGGACACTTTTAGCATTACTATATTAGAAAAATATTTTTTTCAATGAAATTATATTATCAACTTTTTGCATCTAATATAAAAATATTATTATTGTAAATAATGTTTTAATTAACATGTGCTTTAAAGTTATCCATGAGGACTGGCCTCTCAAAACTTTTATTCAAAATTTAAGTGGTTCGATTTTTTTTTTAATATTAATATTAAAATTTAAATAAATAAAAATAAATTTTATTAATTAAATAATAGGTCAGGCAAGATCTAGACTTAGAAAACCTTGCCTAAAACCTATTTGCTCTTTGAATACATCTAAAATATCTTTAAATAGATGTGTTTATGAACATAACAAATTTGTGCCGGCCCTATTAACACTTTCAAAGCTTTATCTAAAATTCGACTCAATCTCATCAATTTAAGTTTGAATTAATAGATTTGTCGGTTCGTATATTCATATTGTATTTATGTATTTTTTTATATCAAAATTATGTTTAAAATATTTTATATTTGTATAAATTTTGATTTGTTAATAATTTATGTTATATGAATTTTGATATATATATATTTTTTTCATGTCATAATTTAATTATTTTTTTCGTGTCGTGTATAATATTATCAAATTCATAAGTATGGTTATTATCCAAAATAATATTACAATATCAAAAAACATTTTTATATCAATATTTTAATTATATTTAAATGAAAAAAAAAATTTATTAATAAAAATATTAATTCGAGTCAAGTTATGTTTGAGTTTAAGAATTCTCGTTCGACTCGAATTGACACTTTTAAAAAATAATATAAATAATTTCATCGAATAATTGTTTTATTTAAAAGAAGTTAAAAGAAAAATATTAGTGACGGAAATAATTGAGGTGAGCCATACCTCATCTGACACCGCAGCTTCTAATTGGTCAATCAAACCCAACAGTAAAAATCCGAACCGTACAAATAATAAAGATTAAAAAATTTCTCAAGGACATTTCCGTCATAACGTCATTTCCATAACACCGGATCTGTGCTTCACCATCCAACGGTGCTCCTTCTCGATCCGCGTCCTCTCTTCCCATTGGCTAATTCCTTTACGCTCTCCACTATATATACTTAAAACAACCTGCTATTTTCACACTAATATCTCTCTTTCTCCTTCCCAGCGCAAACCTACGCGCTTATTTTTGTTTCTTCATATTTTTTTGGAAGTTCATTTTTTTTTTTGTTGCGTTGCGGGTCTAAAATGGCGGGTCGGGGCAAAACTCTCGGATCCGGAGCGTCGAAGAAGGCGACATCGAGGAGTAGCAAGGCCGGGCTTCAGTTTCCGGTGGGTCGTATCGCTCGGTTCCTTAAGGCTGGGAAATATGCTGAACGGGTCGGTGCTGGAGCTCCGGTTTACCTGGCCGCTGTTCTTGAATATCTTGCCGCTGAGGTACAGTAACTTCTTTTCTAATTTCGGTTTAATTTGTTTTAAATTCTTAGGGATTATTGTCAAAGTGTTTATTTGGTTTGTAACCTAATCCAGGGTTTCGAATTTTTTCCTTTAATTTTGAGAAATTTAATTCTTTTATTTACTTTTTTTTATCATGAGAGCAATTTTATTTTGAAATATATTTTGTTCTGTTTGAAAATTTGGCTTTTTTTATAATAATTTCTTTAATTCCATTTCTTTAAAAAGAAATCCTGGATCTATGTTCTAGAATAGGGTTTTTAATTATATCTTCATGAAATTGGGGTTTCATTTTCGGATCTGTGCTTTATTTTTTTAAATTTTAATATCTTTCCATTTCCTTGGGCTAGGAAATTAGGGTTTATTTCCCCAAAAAAAAGTTTGCTACTATTTCTCAAAGTTCAGATTTTTGTGAAATTTTGATACCTTAATCCCTAAAATTAGAAGAAATTAGGGTTTGTACGTACCTAAACAGCATATTAAACTTTGTTTACTGAATATTTGGTGTTTTCTTTTTTGTAATCTTAATGAAAATTGTATGTTAATTTCAGGTTCTTGAGCTTGCCGGAAATGCAGCCAGAGACAACAAGAAAACCAGAATTGTACCACGCCACATCCAGCTTGCTGTGAGGAATGATGAGGAGCTAAGCAAGCTACTCGGAGACGTGACAATTGCCAACGGAGGTGTGATGCCGAACATCCACAACCTCCTCCTCCCCAAGAAAGCCGGAGCCTCCTCTAAGGCGGCTGGAGGTGATGAAGATTAAGATCACATTAGTTTAGATTCCGAAAGCTGGAGAGAAACCCATCCCATTTCTCTATGTGTTGATGTGATTCTGGGATGGAAACAGGTCTTGAATTTTAGCTTTGATTGTTGTTTCATTAGTTTCTTGAGTTTAGGGTTTGAAGAAGAAGAAGTCTTTTCATGTCTTTTGTGGAATTGTAGTTTGTTGAAGTGTTTAGTTTAGTAGGTAGTTTTAGGGCTTTTAGTTTAATGTGAATATAATCATATCATCAATTATTATCTTCTACTTGCTTAATAGAAGAGATGTGACCCTTTTTTTTTCCCACTTTCTTGTTCATTAATGACATGAATGCAATATTTCAATTTCAATTTGTGTTGCTTTCTTGATCTTGATGAATGATGATTGCTTTTGTTGTTTATTTGTGGTTAATGTTTGCATTAATTGAAGTTTGTTGTGGGATATTATAAATGGTTTTATTACCAAGTGTCTTTAAGGTATTTTTTTAAATATCAATGTATTGAACGTTCGTTAGTAAAATTCTATTATGAAAAGAGTAAAGACAGACATGAATTCTGTTAGGTTAGGTACTCAATTAAAGTTGAGGATTGTGAACAATAATTGGCATTGGTTTGAGATGTAATGCAGATTTGGAATTGCAGTTTGTCAACTGTATATGCCAAGTGGTAGTTTTCAGTTTAATGTTTTCATTAATTGAAGTTTGATTAATGTTTTCTGTTGATTGAAGTTCTGTTGTTGGATTTTGTGAAATTTTGTTGCCCATTTGAAGAGGATTGATTAGATTTAGATGTTTGCTTTTTGACCCTTAAAACAGATGTAGAATCTTATGTAGTATGTGTTCGAACTTTGTAGGAATATGCACTCGTAACTTTTGGGACCTTTTTGCTTACAGAATTTCATGATGTCTGTCTTTGACCAAGTTATTGTGAGCTTAGTGATCAATTTTCCTGTCTGTGTTTGATTAATGTCTGAATTAACCCAAGTCTTGCCATGGGATTTTTATAAGAAAATTATTGGAATCGATATTTTTGATCTTGCTTAAAGAGAGATTCAGAATCTTGTTCTGGTTTTATTGCAGGTTGAGAACATGTAGCAGTTAATACAAGGCCAAGCTCCAAGTCACCTCAAAATCTCAAAGTCTAATAGCATTTAAATTCAACCCCTTAAATGGCCCCGAAAGGCATTATTAAAACAAGATTTCTTGCAAAATCAAAGAACCCTTTAGCCAAAGAGTCAATTGTGGAGCCATAACCATCAAGAATATGGGACCCTATGCATGATGCCTACTACATACATGCATGGCAATGGCATCCATGTAGAAAAGGTCTCTTAAAACGTGGTCTTGGCTAATACTCCAAACTCACAAAACTTGCAAAAGAAATTAGTAATACTTTCGTTCACTATATATCTCCTTTTATGATTTATATATATCAGTAATCATTTGTGTCTAACTTCGAAAAGGACTTTTAAGACATTAATACTTCGAAAAGGACTTTCTTAAGACATTAATACTTTGTTTCATGCAAACAATTCAAAGAAACTAGTAATACTTTCGTTCACTATATATCTCATGGAAAATCAAGTTGTTATAATTCAATATTTTTTATTTTTTTTAAATATACTTTAAAGGTATTTGTTATTATGTAAATCCTGTATATAAAATTTAAATTTTTTTTTTTACAAGAAATCTCATCTTTTTATATGTAATCTATAATCTTTATAAGAACATAAAAGTTTTTATTAATGAAAAATAGACATTTATATTCATTATCTCATGATCAATTGAAATTTATATGCTTGATAGTTACAAAAATAAAGTATCCAAAATGGATAATAATATAAGATTTGTTTTTTTTAATAATCTAAAATATTTCATATTTGGTTATAATATGTATATTATCCTTGTTTGTTTCAATTTTCAGAAAGAGAATTATTATTGTTTGAAAAAAAAAAAAAGGATAATCCTTTCAAAACAACTAGTATTAATTATGAAAGGTTTTTCTCAATGTATAATTATTAATTAACCTGTCATAACCGATCCCTAATTACACCACTAATTAACCTGAAAACCTCATTTTAAATCCCCAAAATGCCTTCTAATAAAAAGCTTTTTCCCACTCTTCTACACTAATTTAGTAATTTCCATTTCAAACCCCAACAAAAAATAAAAATAAAAATCCCAAAATCAAGAACACAAAAAATGAAAAGGAGAGAAAAGGAAACCTTGGAAACATTCTATTTTATCAGCTCATTTTGTTCAAAATAAGGCAAGAATTTCCTGTTCAACTTTTTTACATGCATTATCACAGCTGATGTATTTTTTTTCAATGACTTGCCATTGATTGGATCTGGTCTTAATAAAAGGATCCCATCTTTGCACCACAATTTAGGATCTTTCAATTACTAATACAAAAGGTTGGTAAAGTTAAAAAGAAAAGATTTGAAATTTATCGAGTTTTTTTTTTTTTTTTCTTTCTTTCTTTTGAGCTCTTTTTTTTAAGCTCTATCCATCATATCCTTTCTGGCTTTCTGGCTTTTTGTTTCAAAATTTGATTTTGATCCCATTTTTTGGCTCTCCAAGGGAAGATAAATTCTGGGTTTTGTTTGGTTTTTTGGAATTCTGATCCCAAGTTTCAATATTTCATTAAGTTTTTGAGGAAAATCTGCTTATTTGTTTTAGCAGATTTCAAGGGTTTCTTTTGAGGGAAAATTGAATTGAGTTGGTGCTAAATGTTATAAGGTTTGATCTTTTGATGATAGAATTTTGTAGGGTTTTGGGTTGTTTTGTGTTGGTGGTGAGGGGTTTTGGTTATTGATGAAATGAAAAGGAATCCTTTTGGTGCTTGTGATGATGCTGATGATACAAGGACAAATGGGTGTCATAAGAACTAACTGTTTGGGGTTTTTGGTAATTCTGCTTTGTGTATCATTGGCTGTCAGCTTAGATTACAGGAAGGATGGAGAAGAAGCATTTCTTAACCAATTAGTAGATCCAGCAACTGGGGAGATTGATGAAAATCTGGTAAAGGAGACTGCTTCACTTGTTTGCTCTTGACTTCAATTCATTTTGCTAGTATAAACTCCTTTGTACAGAAACAATTTGGTTATATGATTGGTTTTGTTTACTTTAATGTCCATTGACTGCAATTGATTTGCTTGAACAATATTGTTTATGGATTGAAATCAATTATGGATTTGTTAATTAGTAAATAGTTCATATTCACTGAAACCATGCTTTAGCCTTTTATTGTTGGGGTGAAATGGTTGACAGCATTTTTAATGAAACCTTGGGAATATGTTGGAACCATACTTTAGCAATCAACTCAATGATTACTTAGAGGTATAAAGTAGTTTTAGTAATTTCCATATTGTTTATCTATGAGGTATGTTTATAAGTTGGTTGGAAGTGGGGAAAGAGAAAACCAATATTAGAGGTGGAAATAAGTGGGAGTATTATGCACTAATGCATTGAAATACTGCTGGAATTAGAAAGTTTTTGACAATACGAGTAGCTTGCCTGTACGGACGGATAGTGCATACTCAACTTTTGAGAACTGGAAGAGGCATTAGGTGTTCGACTTTTTGAGAACTGCTGGAATTGTCTTGAAACATGTTGTTTCATAATGTTTTTAAAGCTTGTTATACCATTTGCTGATGGCAGTGACATTGGATATTGACAACATAGATTAGTGAAAATGTACGTTAGGTAGTGACAATCATTATTCATAAGGTTAAGCTTGCACCTGAGATGAACAATGAGTACCTGGTAATTTTCACTGTCAATAGGTTAAGACATTAAGACGCTTTTCGTTTCTGTAGGTTTAGGAAGTAGGAACTAAGTCCTCTTTCCCTTTGCTGCAACATTGTTTGAAATTATTTAATTGTTTACATACAGGCTGAGTTGTTATGGATAAGTTGCAGACAGTATTTGAATGATTTGAAGGAAGCTTTTGAAGATCCCAAGTTACATCTTCTGGAGGAAACACCCAGTACAACCAATGATATCAATACAAAAAGTCACTCATTAGCAAAAGAAAACTTTCAGAAATTGATTAATGTTCTCCATCCCCAGCTAAAGCAAGCTCTTTCTGACTGCATAAGAAAGAATAATCTTCTATTCCAAGTATCTGGAGAAGATGGTGGCTTTAAGACTTGTTACCCCAGATATTCTGAGTCATTGTTTCGCTGGCGTGATGTTCCTAGAAGGGGTTTATCTACTCAGAGCATTGCAGTAGCCTCTGCCTTGAACTTAGGCCCACCCCCATCCCCAGCTCCAGCCCCTTCTCCTGCTTCTGAATTCCCCGATTTTAGTCTAGATCTATCGCTAAGTCTGGCATTTTCAACCTCTCCACTTCCTATACATTCTAACAAAGCTGCACCTCCAATAAATGATCCTCTGGACAATGTAAGTCCAGCTGACAGAGATTCAGAAACCAAAGGGACTGATAACAGTAAAACAATTATTGTTGCTTGTGTTGTGACTTCGGTAGTAACATCTGTTGTTGCAGCATTGTTCTTCTTTTTATGCTGTCATAGAGATTCTGGAGCTACGTTAAACGACGAGAGTCCCCTTCTCAGTTTAAGCTTAAGTGACTTCTCTGGTGGTATAGACTTTCCCACATACTGTTATCGTCTAGAAGCTTTTGACAAATTTGTAATCAAAACTTTTTTTTTCCCAGGTTCTTCTCATGCATATGCTTTTGGATCTAATAAAGAAGAGAAGGTTGGTCACCAATCACTTGGTAATGAATCAAGCCTACATAAAAAGGATTCAACTAATGGCAATGTTTACATTGAATCTAATGCTCTACAAATCTCCTTGGATGGAAAGTCATCGTTTGGAGCTGTTGCTGGTGCCGCCAAAGTCTCATCTGAATCTTCTGATACATCAGGCCATACTAATTTGCAGCTACCGTTGCCTCCAGGAAGGGTGGGTACTTCCCCAGCCGGATTACCTCCTTTGAAGTCTCCTCCTGGCAGAGCAGATCCTCTCACTCCTGAACCTCCTGCCCCAATTAGGGCCAGTCCTCCTCCTCCACCACCTCCCTCTATGAGACCTGCTTCTGCCAGTGTAGGCCCCCGACCTCCTCCACCACCTATACCTCCTGGTGCTAAACCTGGTCCTAGCCCACCACCTCCTCCAAGAACTGGCCCCGTTCCTCCTAGACCACCTCCATCAGCGCCCTCACGTTCAAAGATGCCTCGACCACCAAGTGGACCACAACGAACACCAAATGCTATCACTGGCGAGGGATCTGGCTCAGGGGATGGTGGCGGCGCTCCTAAAACCAAACTGAAGCCATTTTTTTGGGATAAAGTTGCAGCGAACCCTGATCATTCAATGGTGTGGAATCAGCTTAAAGCCGGATCATTCCAGTATGTAACAATTCTTTTCATGTTTTTGCTGTTACTCTTGATGCTAGCGGATCAGTATGGGATACTTGATACTACCTTTGCAGGTTCAATGAGGAGATGATAGAAACTTTGTTTGGGTGTGCACCTGTGGACAAGAACAAAAATGATAGAAATAAAGAGCCCTCTACACAGAATCTTGTGCCTCGGTATATTCAACTCCTGGAGCCCAAGAAAGCACAAAATTTAGCAATCCTTTTGCGGGCATTGAATGTGACCACAGAAGAAGTTTCTGATGCACTTCTTGAAGGTGCTTTCCTCCGTCTTATTTATCCTTTCAAATGCTTTTGAGCAACATATGCGTAGGCTTCTGAACCAGTGCTACAGACAGATGTTTGTCTGGCATACATGGCTATGAGCGAAGTATGCTTAGCAATTAGTGTTAGAAGCATTTTCACCAGTAAGTATAATGTCCGTGCTTTTAACTACTGGTGGATAATTGTTGATAATTAAGAAAGAATTCAGTCAGGGCATTTTCTTATACCCGCTATTGATCCTTCAAAGTAGCACTACGTCCACGCCTCCACGGAATCTGAAAATTTTCTATATAATTTGCTACCTTTCCCTCTTAGCTGATTCCTTTTGATTTTTCATACATTGTGCCTCATCTTGAAAAAGAATCTTAGTTACCATGTTTTATGTATCTACCATGACTACATTTATGCTAATGCCTGAAGAATGTCGAACATGAAGCTAAGCATATGCGATAGAATAGCCTGAAGTGTTTTTCTCCCTCTCCTCTATTCGGTTTTGAGTCAAGGAGGAAAAAGGAGTTATCATACTGATTGAGCTTTTCTATACTTGGAATTAATTTGAGCATAACCTAGGCTGGAATATTGCACTCAAACCCAGTTAATCACATTATTTGCTTATGCATCATAGTCAAACAGTCTTGAGGTTTAGAGGAAATAGACATAAATACATAAGTTAATTCTAGTAAAATTTGAAAATTATTAAGATAACCCAGGTTCCTAAAATTTGTTTAAAACGTGAGATTATTAACAGCCAAATAACCAAAAATAATTATTTAAAAACCTTTAATTTAGCTCTCATCTTCCGAAAAGGGTAGTGTTCCTCTCTCTCATTCTTTGTGTATATGTATGTTCATGTGTTTGTTTATTTATTTTGTGGGGGTGGGGAAGGGGGGTTTGGGGTGTTTCCTTCTAGCTATTGTAATACAAGATGTGGACAATGCTCTGCAGGCCTTTCTCCAAAGCCCATGGATGCACCATTCCATGAACTTATAATGATTTATGGACTAATCTTATTATTAGCCTTGAATCTAGTTTCTGATCTGAAAATATTTTCTTAAAAATTGTGCAAGGGAATAGTTCATAACTGAAAGAGCTTCAAGAAACTTTATGTTATTGATCAATCATGTGTTCGATGGGCTTTATGCTTTTACTCTATCGTGTTTCTTGCATGCTCTTAACTGTTGAATTTCTGTAGTACTGTGTTACCTTTTTTATTTGGTATATAAAAAAAGAGGTAGTACTAATGTGTTTAGTTTTCAATCTTGATATTCTAACCTGTTCTTCTGAAATCAGGAAATGAGCTCCCTGTTGAACTCCTTCAAACTTTATTGAAGATGGCACCAACAGCAGATGAAGAACTCAAACTTAGACTGTTCAGTGGTGAAATTTCTCAACTCGGTCCTGCTGAGCGGTTCCTAAAAGTCTTGGTTGACATCCCTTTTGCTTTTAAACGAATGGAAACACTGTTTTTTATGTGCTCTCTTCATGAGGAGCTTACTGTCACTACAGAGTCCTTTGAAACGTTAGAGGTGGGTCATTAGATTCTAAATTGCATGATAAATATTTAGGTTGAATAATTCATACTAGGTATGTTATGCATTAAAAACATATTTTAGATAGTCGACAAAATGTAATTTTAAGGATGTGTCATGGAAAAACACATACTCTTCTATGATGTTTTATTCAATCAAAGTTAGTCTCTTTCCTATTTTGGCAGGTTGCTTGCAAGGAACTTAGAAGTAGCCGTCTATTCCTCAAACTCTTAGAAGCTGTTCTTAAAACTGGAAATCGCATGAATGATGGGACATTCCGTGGTGGCGCACAAGCTTTCAGACTTGACACGCTTTTGAAGTTATCAGATGTTAAAGGAGTAGATGGCAAGACGACACTATTGCACTTTGTTGTCCAAGAAATAATACGCACTGAAGGTTTGAGAGCTGCCCGTGTTGCAAGAGAAAGCAAAAGTTTTAGCAGCATAAAATCCGAAGATCTTCTTGAGGATGTTTCCCCTGATATGGAAGAGCACTACCGCAGCCTTGGTCTTCAGGTGGTTTCACGTCTGAGTAGTGAACTTGAAAATGTCAAGAAAGCGGCAGCTCTTGATGCTGATAACTTAACCGGAACTGTTGCCAAACTTGGCCATGCAATGCTAAAAGCACGTGATTTCTTGAACTCAGAGATGAAAAGTACCGAGGAAGAAAGTGGTTTTCACGAAACACTAAAGAGTTTTGTGCAGAATGCTGAGGTTGAGGTCATGTCGTTGCTCAAGGAGGAGAAGAGAATAATGGCTTTAGTGAAGAGCACTGGCGATTATTTTCATGGTAATTCAAAGAAGGATGAGGGCTTACGATTGTTTGTCATCGTTCGGGATTTTTTGATAATTTTGGATAAGGTGTGCAAAGAGGTTAGAGATGCCCCAAAGAAGCCAGTAGAAGCACATAAAAAACAGGTGTCCAATGCATCATCTTCCTCCGAGTCTCGTGTTGCACCACCTTCTCCTGATCTTCGTCAGAAGCTTTTTCCCGCAATTGCTCAGCGAAGGATAGATGATTCTAGTTCTAGTTCTAGTTCAGACGACGATAGTTAATAGTGTTCATTTGAAGAAGGTATGATGTTCTTATCCTTGTCAAGCAAATCTTTAACCTTACATTATATACTGAAATTTGATATTGAGACAAGATATGACATAGGTTACTTGCTGGTGAAATCTAAGTTCTGTTTTTCCTCCGATGCATGTTTGCATTGGCAGTTGATCAAGATCGGAGACCGCCAAAGCATTGGTGCCGCAATTATTAATACGTATGAAGTACCAGCGGAAAGGGGATAAGGTAATGGCATTAGCTCTTCAATGTTAGATATCTATGGAGCTAATATCGCCAACTGCAGTTAACCTTCCTTTGGTATTTGATTTCATGGTTCCTATTAATTTCCCTTCATCTGCCAACTTGTGCATTAATAGTTAGACATAAAGATGCCTTCATTTTTTTTTTGGTACAAAGGAAACCCTAACTTGGGATAAAGGAAGGGGGTTGCAGATGTTGAGATTCGAACTCCAGACCTGCTGGATGTCATCTCTTAATGGTGGCTGCATGAACCAATTGAGCAAACTCCGGGTTCAATGCTTTCATTTTTTTTCTTAAAATTCATAATTCTTTGTTAATAAAGTCTCTGTTGATAAATTTGATTTGAAAGAATATTTATCAGGATAGTGTTGAAATTAGAAACTGTTGTACCCTCTATTATAAATTTTAGAGGGAAGAAATTTTGATATCTATGATTCTTGATTGAGTCTGGTGGATGCTACCCTTTTTCTTTCCTTCTTGACATGATATTACTTCAGATTATTTACTACTTTGTTTGATAAGAAAGATGAAAAAGGATTGAAAAAAAGGAAAATGTTTTAATTTAATGATTGAATTACAAAATATAAGATATTATTATGAATCTCAACTATTAGATTAATTTTTTTTTATCTTTACTGCTTTGATCCTTCCTATCAAACATAGAGTAAAGGTTTCTTATAGCCGTATTTTGCTTGGGATGGCTGCAACCTGCAAATTAGGAGATCAGTTTTTTATCGGTTCATTAAATTTTCGGGTTTTTTTATATGCAATGGATCGGATAGATCATTTATTTTCTTTGATCAATCTGATTCGATTTTTTCAAAACTAGTTAAGGTCTCAAATTGTTCTAAGATTGAGAAGTACGAGATCAGAATTTATCTCGAGTAAGGAAAGGCTTTATTATGTAGATATATTCCAATATGCAAAGTGGCTGCAGCATTTCCACAGCTACAAATTCAAACATTTATGAAGGAAGATACCATTTCTTCTTTAAGGGAAAGTAGGTCTAAAAGAAGCCAAAACCAGATGCATATTTGCCGTCAAAATATTTATTGCCACTAAAAGAAGATGAGAAAAAGCTGACATCCAATAAAATTGAAAGAAATATTCCTTTCACACACCTTTGCATCATTCCCTAGTGTTCTCAAACATGTCCATTCATGCATATCAAATTGGTGGAAACTGGAAATTGGAATAGGATCATATATATATATATATATATATATCAATAATAAACTGGAATATTTTCATGAAAATTGATTAATAGTGAAGTTTGAGATTTCAGAGTCGCCAATAGTCGTGTGGTCAGTTGGTATAACGTTTAGTTTCAGTGACAGAATTTAATCGCTGACAGTTAGATTTCATAGTTTCAGTGACAGAATTCAATCGCTGACAGCAAGATTCCATAGTCTGATGCTATGTTGCTCTGACTCTTATTTTTCTTGAAGTACTCGTATCCGATATCCATGTCCGATATATATTCGGACATGGATATGGGGATATGACTCTCCAAACATCTTCCAAACACACGAGTCCGAGTAACATAAGTATGATCCACTAAGAACTCTGTGCTTGGACTTCAAGTCTGCAGGTTTTATCCACCATGCCTGATTATGAGAATTTGGGTGATTACAGAATCATGTTTTTGAGCTTTTCATTCAAGAAAAAAAAAAGTTAAGGGCTAATGTTCTACCATAAGTTCTACTCAAATTGTTGTCAGAAAAACTGAAACAGAAGAGCTTTGAGTAGACTAGTTTTCGATTAAGGTCTCCTGATCCTGTCTCTATTCTTCTGAACACAATTGGTAGCTGATTTATTATCATTTATCGTGTTTATGATATCTTAATTTCTCTTTAGAACAATATTGAAACTTTTATGAAGATTATGCAATGTTGTTGTTGAAATTTAGTGGAGAGTATAACATTCAAAGAATAGATGGTTCTACAAATCCTGCCAGAAACCTACTTTAGATTCTCAGCAAAAGTATAATCATTTTGCCACATCTTCTATATTAATTTTCTATGAGTCACCAGAAAAAGCATTAATTCATCAGAAGAGCTATGTTGTTACTCGGACTCGGGTATGAGTGTCGGACATGGATATGTGTAATTTTTTTCTAATATTTTCATGTATTTGGAGAATTCTTGGAAGATCATATCTAGGGATGGCAATGGAGCGGGGTGGGGGCGGATATTGCAAAATCCACCCCTGTCCCGCCAATGGAATAATCTGCCCTACCCCCGTCCTGCTTAGCCATGGATGTTAAAATTTCAATACCACTATCACCTCTATGGATGTCGGTTACATCCATAGCTGCTCCGCCCCGTCCCATCCAATATGTATTCGTTATTTCTAATTTTTTCAAATAATAAAGTATTGTAAAAAAATTTAAATATAAATTCAACATAAGCATAAAATGATAAGGTATTAGATTTAGGTTTTTAAAAAGAAGAATAAAAATAATAGGTTTAGTTGTATTATTTTATTATCCTTTTAAAACCTAAATATTTAAAGGTAAAATAGTAATTTCAGTATTCGAGCGGGGCGGAACAGATAATTACCAAAACTGTTCCATCACTCCGTCCCGCTCCGCCCTCGTTGTTCAAAAAAAAAAAAAAACCTCAATTCAGAGCGGATCGGTTCAAAATCCATCAGGCAGTTCGGGTTTTGTCATCTCTAATCATATCCTCATATCCATATCTGAATATGCATTGAACATGGATATCGAATATTTTAAAAAAATGAAAAATCGAAGCAACCTAGTAAAAGAGAATGATTCCTTTTCTATTTTACACTTTACACTCTTCAAAATATTCCTAGGGAATTTGTCCACTCCTTTATCTAAAAGACTCTCTTCACACTATAAGATGCCAAACCCCACAAAACTCTCTCCCAGAAAAATTCTGGAATTATAACAAATTCTTTTTTTTTGGTTATAATTTTGCAATGACTAGTTGCTTTAAACTTGAAGTTCAAACAGAAGATCAAAGTCCTCAGAAATGGTGTATTTCATTAACCGAAGACGTATTCAAGAGGTTAATACTCTCCCAGGGTAATCCAACAGTGCATAAGGTATTTGGAGAAGGATCATTATTTAGTCCCTTGTTGTTTGGTAAATTCTTTGATCCTTCAGACGCCTTTCCTCTGTGGGATTTTGAATCAGATAGCTTATTATCTAATCTAAGGAACTCTGGTAAGAACACAGTTGATTGGTTTCAGACAGATCAGGCTTATGTACTTAAAGCAGAACTACCAGGTAATTGTTTTTAACTATGTTACTCCGATTCTTCATTTTCCCTGAAGTATCCGTGTCTGACATTCATGTCCGACACATATTCGGACAAGGGTACGGGGTTATGATCCTGCAAAAATATGGAAAAACTAGGGATGACAATTTAAAATGCAGATTCGGATATCCGCGGATACCGATCCGTTTTTTGCGGATTCGGATTTGCTGATTCGGATAAAAGTCGGATTCGGATATTATAATTACTATCCGCAGGGGATTCGGAGCGCATGCGGATATAAAATCTCGGATATCCATTATCCAAATCCGTATTACTTCTGCGGATTCGGATATCGGAATCCGCTTATTTGTAAAACACATAAATTTTGTTTGATTTTATATTTTTATTTAAAAAAATAATAATTTATTGCATTAGCCGATTCGGATATCCGGCGGATAATGTTATTTAATTCGGATTCGGATTCAGATAGTAATATGCGGATAATTTACGGATTCGGATTTTAAAACAGTTTTGCAGATTCGGATTCGGATAGTACAAAGAATGCAGATATCCGACCCGCTGTCATCCCTAGGAAAAACTTAGAAAAAATTAAACATACCCGTTTCGAATATATACCTGTATCCGACATTCATCCTGAATCCGAGTAACATAGGTTTTTTAAGCACCCTTTTAAGCATTCTGATGTTAGAATGTAAATTTAATGGTCATAAAGATAGATATGAACCTAAGGAATGGGAAGCATTATTCCATAACTATCAGCTTTCTGAGCCTTGTTTTCAAAACAAGGAACCTTGTTTTCAAAACATTTTTTGGTTCCTGAAAATGGGAAAAATAAGATAAGTTAGTGATGAGGAATCCTTTGAAAGAGTTGGGAATAAGGCCCTCCATAGGTTTAGTGGTTGTTTATTTTGTCAAGAGACTGATGCAATGGTTGTTTTGATGATTAAACCAGGAGTAGGGAAATCTAAAGTACAAATCCATGTTGAAAAAGGGAAAATTTTTGAAATTTTTGGACAACTAAAGCTGCAAAGAGAATCACAGACAAAGGATTGGAGAAGCTGCAATTGGTGGGAATATGGATATGTAAGGAGGTTTGAGCTGCCAGAAGATGCAGATTGGAGAAGAATAGAGGCATACCTAAGTAACGACGTCGTTCTAGAGATTAGAATTCCTAGAAATCCTTTGCATACTGATAATCCTGAAGATGCAGTTGGCAAAAATTCAGGATGAATGTGAAACAAATAACACAAAATGCTAAGAAAAATGATAATTTTGACATAATGAAAACTTTTATGTGTTATGAAAGCATGACATAGAACCTATGTTGCTCGACTCTTCATTTTTCTTGACGTACCCGTGTCCGGCGCATATCCCGACATGGGTATGGGGATGTAATAAGAACCCTCCAAATACATGGAAATCTTGAAAAAAATGGAACATACCCGTGTCCGACACTCACACCCGAGTCCGAGTAACATAGTCTAGAACATGTAAGAATATGTTTAAAGTCATAAACATTTGGTATCAGATAACAGATATAGGCCTGATTAATTATCTGCAATGAATTGCAGACAATTCTTAATTAAACAATTAAGAATTGGTATTATTCAATTCTCCCAGACATCAAGTTTTCAAAACCTGGATCTATTGTTCATTTTATAGTTAGACTAGAGTTCAATACCAGTAGATACATCCTACAAAAGCTGCAGATAAGCTGTTTGAAACCATTAATAAGCTGTTTAAAAGTTAAATCATGAGCCTGAAAATCTAAATATTAGGTCAGAATCTTCAACAAATGAAATATGCATCAATGTTATTAGGAGCTTGCAAAAACAGGATGTGAACTAGGCCAGACCTCAGCATGCAATTTATAACCAATCGAAAACATGACTTCCTTTATTATATTTACTGCATTTTTTTAAGGAAACATTATCATATAAAAGAGCTAATTTAAACCCAAAAAAAAAAATGTAGTTCAAACTAGCAATTAGTCAAGTGGTTATTACCTCAAGTAAGTTCTTTGCCTGCCTTGTCTTGAAGTCCTAAAGTTGAACCTTCAGTACAAAGAGGATTTCTGCCAAACCGAATGATTTGTTGGTAGAATGTTGGACGGTTAGTTAGGGTTCATTGTAACCTTAAATATAAAAAATAAGGAGGATTTCTCTCATAAATGGAAGAGAGAAAGAACAAATAAGGGTAACTAGTTAAATGAATTGATTGTACCTAGGTAGTTAGAAGAATTAATTGCTATGTTGCTCCGACTCTTCATTTTTCTTGAAGTATTCGTGTCTAACACCTGTGTTTGATCCATATCCGGGTACGGGTATGGAGATATGATCCCCCAAAGACCCTCCATATACATGGTAAAACTTAGAATAAATCAAACATATCCGTGTCGGACACATACCCGTGTCCGACACTCACACTCGAATCTGAATAACATAGATTAATTGTACCTTCTTCACTAATTACAAAAAGAAAAAAAAAAAGCAATAAATTGAAGCACCAGATAGAAGCATCAATCTGAACTACTGGAATTCCTACTGCTTCAGTCTGAAATCAAAATTATGGCTATAACTAGCTGTCCAGTAATTAATTTTCATCATAAACATAACATTTTGTTCATGTTCAACAGTTGAAGCTGCAATTTTCAGTCTATTGAGACTCTGATGTTTGTAAATATCTCTCCTGAACCATCTTCAGTGGGTGAATCCCTATGCTCACTGCGTTTTGCAGCTAGGGTCAATGCTTGCGAGATAGGGTTTCAGATTCTCACTTGAGCTATGGCTAATCTCTTATAAGAAAACCCTTTTTTTTTGTTTCTTTCCCTTGTTTAGTTGTCTATACTATGTTACTAGTATTAGTAGATTGAGAAATGAGAGTGATTCTAATATAAGCTGTTTGTAATCTGCTATGTTATCCGGATTCAGCCGGATGAGTGTGGTATGTGTCAGATATGGATATATTCAATTTTTTAATACTTTTTTCATATATTTGGAGGAGTATAACTCATACCCATATCCGAAAATGTATCGGATACGAATACTTTAACAAAAATGAAAAATCCAGATCCCTTCACTTCTATATTTGTATTAGGGTTAATGGGTAAATTTGCCATCATACTATAGGTGGATATTGAAATTTTCCACCATACTTTATATTGATTGATATTTGTCATTGTATTTTTGATATTGGAGCAAATTTGCCACTATACTTTGATTTGATTGAATTTTACCATTAAATTTTGATTAATTTTGACACTCAATTTATTTTGAAAGATTTGAAGATAAAATTAACTTATAAAAAATATTAAAAATTAACATAAAATTTTAATTTTATAAAAAACTAAAACTTTTTTTATCATTCTTTATTAATTAATTTATTAAACCTTAATTATTAAAATAAAATATTTGAAAGAATTTTTTTATTAAATTTTGCATTAAAATCATCCAAGATCAAAGTTGAGTGGCAAAATTCAATAAAAAATTAAAATCTAGTGGCAAAATTCAATCAAACAAAAGTAGAGTAGCAAAATTCAATATGGAGTTAAAGTATAGTGGCAAATTTGCATTTAATCCCATAAGTACAATGACAAATATCAATCAAAATAAAATATAGTGACAAATTTCAATATCTACTATGGTGGTAAATTTACCCCCTTAACCCTTTGTATTACTTGTGCTGAGCTGATTTCTTCAACATTTCCATTTATGGAATTGTTGTTTCATTCATTATGTTATGCTGAAATTGATTTCTACCTTCAAAATGAAATCAAACACCATCATATATCCTTTTTTTGTTCCCTTTTCATATATGCTAATGTACTTAAAGGACAAATCATATAGATTTTGCCAAATATTGACAAAGAAAAATGCTGCAGATTTAGGCCATTCGATCCATGACCTCTTGGAGAATAACTTTTGTGTCCTGATAACACGATTCGGTCTGGGGCAGATTTCGCGTCTTTGCAGCATCTTCAAGCTGCCATCAAATCAAAATGGGAAAAGATTTACAGTTCTTAGCAACTTTTTAAAACCGATAAACAAGTTTGATTCAAAGATTGATTGATTGATTTACCTTCTCAAAACTGTCAAATAATCTGTTAGCCAAAGTAGTAAGAGGTTGCTTATCATCAACTTCTGCTGCAGAGATAATTTTGTCGAAATCATAGTACATAACAGTAGATTTAAGTCTTAAATACTTCTTAACATAATTCAAAGTGTCTGGTCCAATCAAATCTGCCATTGCAAGAAGATCAAATGCATATTTCTTCAGCCTATACATCCGGTTCTTGGTGTTAAGATTAGCCACATATAGTCCTTTTTTGACAAAAGAACGAGTTCCTGTCTTCTCATTTGTAATATCTGCCATTTGGGAAACAAAAATGAAAACATTTCTATTCATATCTTAAGAACTAGATATCAGCATTTTGTATTACAAGCAATGAACACCGAGAAGCTATGTTGCTCCGACTCTTTATTTTTTTTGAAGTATCCGTATTCGATATTTTTGTCCGACCCATATCCAGATATGGGTATGGGTATATGACCCTCCAAACTATGTTACCTGGACTCTTCATTTTCCCTAAAGTATTCGTGTCTGGCATCTGTGTCCGACACATATTCGGACATTAGTATTGGGGTATGATCCTTCAAATATATGAAAAAACTTTGGAAAAATTGAGCATACCCGTATGGGACACATATCCGGATCCAACACTCACCTCTAAATCCGGGTAACATGGCTTCCAAATACATGAAAAAACTTTTAAAAAAATTGAACATACCCGTGTATGACATATATTCGTATCCGACATTCACATCCGAATCCGAGTAACATAGCCAGGAAAAAAGAAACAAAACAGAAATTCACTTAAGCAAATGATCATATAAGAAAGCTTACTGTTTTCGACAGAAGGAACAGGTAAAAGATCAGTAACCCAGTAACCATTATCGACGGCGAGAGAGATACTGTTGCTATAAGTTCCAACAAGAGCAATGGAGGCAAGACCTAATGCCATTCTTCTGGTAGTTTGCATTAATGGATGTTGTTCATGGAAGACATTATTTTCTGTTTTCTTGCCAAGAAATCCAATTGTTTTCGATGTTTTTCGGATTCTTTGAATTCTGGGAAGCTTTGGGATGGCTGGAAGGGTCTCACTGATTCCATTTAAGCTGCCTAAATGAGCCATTTTTTATGAAGAAATGAGAATTGAGGAAGAGTTTGCAGTGTTTAAGTTACTGATAAAGAGTAAGGTTTCTTTGAATTTCAGTTTATATCCGTTTGTTAAAGCATCGGAAACTACTGACCACTAGAAGGATATCCATATTAAGGATAGTATAGTCATTTTGTAAATATGGTTTTTGCAATTTCAATTTTTGGGCCATTTCTCCAACAAAATTATCATATTTAATTTAAGCCAAAAGGATAAAAGGATAGTTAAACATTCAACTTAAAATTAATTTATAATAGATAAGAAAGTCTAATTTGAATATAAGATCTTAAACAATTCAAAATTTAACCGATATAGAATAATACTACTTTAACAGACCCTCATCGTGTGTAGACGGAGACAGAAAAGGTTTAAATATAAAGAAAAAACAAATAACTCTAGATGCATATTTTAAGAAATAGCTTAAATGAGAATATACAAGTTGTTAAGTGAAAATTTTCTTATAATATTATATTACTTTTTATATATTTTTAGGAATTATTAATTTATATATATTTTGGGTGCTAAAGAATTATAAAAAAAAATATTATCTTATGTATTTAGCGAGATTATTATTTTAATATACTGACCCGAGTCGGGATTGCAAGATTTTATTAATTTATCTAGATTATTAATTTATATATTTTTATTTAAACTCAAAACTATTTTTTTTTATCTAAAACATAAATATAATATACACATAAATATATATAACAAATTTCTTTTCACATTAAATTTTGAGTTCATTTTTGATACACTGACAATGAAATTTTTTAATTTCACAAATGGATTAAGAGAATGCTACATGTCCAATTTTTTTAATTTTTTTTAAATATATACTAAGTGGTATGTGTTATTTTACTAATACCGTTTGTGAAATTTAAAAACTTTACCGACGAAAGATGATAGATGAGATAATTTTTCTAAATTTGTTAACTTAATAAAAAAAATCATCTTATTTTGTATTTTTCAAAAATATCATCATAAAAAAAAATTATATATATATATATATATATATATATATATAACCTACATTAAAAGCTATCCCAACTCATGGGGTTGCTCAATTTGGAATTTTGGAAATATGGTTTTAGGACAACTAAGCTTAAATTTGTATTTAGGGGTTAGTTTGGGCAAAAAATTGTAAGAGTGGTTGGTTTTGTCCGTACATTTAGGGTCTTAAGGTTAATGAGTCATTAATTTAATTAAAATTATCATTATCATTGTATTAAAGTTATCTATTTTTTTATTCATTTATTTACTTCATTTAATTCTACATTCATATTTTAAAATTTTAAAATAAATACATGTTTTAATTAGATAATTATAAATATAATTTTTTTATTATAATTATTTTATCACATAATTTTAATAACCTATGTCAATAACACTCTATTAAAGTTGTCCCAAAATCAATATGAAGCTTGAATTTGAAAAATTAGAAGCATGATTTGTGATCAACTAAGCAATGGTTTAAATTATGATTTTAGGATTATTTGAAGTATTTAAATAATTATTTTTAGATTATTTAGATAATTTAAAGTATGATTAGTGGCCAACTAAGCAATGGGTTGAATTAGGCATTCCACTTAGGATTATTTGGGTATTTAATTACTTCAATGAAATTTGGGATATATTTATTTAATTCAATAAATTTTACTTTGTTTAGACATTAAAATTATGTTTTTTACTTAATCTTCTATACCTATAATTAAAACTATCCATAATCAATTTGAGCATTTTTTTTACAGTTAACAAATGCCAAACATCATAATCTTTTGATAATTAATCTATAATCTATAAAATACTTAAAAGCAATTCCTCAATTACTGTTTGCAATCAGGGGAATTGTTTCAAATTGGTTTGCCACGTCGGCAAACCAAGTTTTTTTTTTCTTTTTTTTTTAAAGGAAAAAAAGAAAAGAAAGAAAGAGAAAAAAAAAAGGCAAAAAAGAAAGAAACAAAGTGAAAAAGAGAGAGAAAGTTTTGTACGTGTCCTATTCGTATTATTTTTTATGTTTGTATTTTTTTTTGTGTTCAAAATATTATATTATTATATAAATTTTTATATATTAATAATTTATTTTATATAAATTTTTACACGTTCGTATATTTATGTTGTATTCATGTTATTTTTGTGTCGTGTTGTATTTTAATTTTTTTATGTGTTCGTATCATGTTTCAATTTATCCAAATATTTTGCATAATTTGTCATGGTGATCCAATTAAGAAAAAATTTTGTGTGTCTGTGTCGTGTCTCAATTCATTTCATATTTTATATAATTTGTTGTAATGATTCAATTTTGTGTGTTCGTGTTATTTTATTGTGTGTTTAAAATATTATAAATTTATATAAATTTTTACACGTTAATAATTCATTTTATGTCGATTTTGACACGTGTATTTCTATCGTGTTCATGTTATTTCTCGTGTCGTGTTTTAATTACTTTTTTCATGTTTCGAGTCGTATAATCATGTTGTGTCCGAAATGGCCGAGTCTAACTGACATTATTCAAATAACTCATAAATTTGTGTCGCGCGTCATCATGTTCATGTTATTTTTTCTTTTATAATCGTATTCAAGGTATTATATATTTATATAAAATTTGACACGTTAATAATTTATTTTATGTAGATTTGGACACGTTCGTGTATTTGTGTCGTATTCATGCTATTTTTTGTGTCATGCCATGTTTTAATTATTTTTTCATGTTATGTTCGTATAGTATAATTATGTTATATCTGAAATTATCAGATGTAATTGATCATATTCAAATAACTCTCAATTTTATATCATATGTTGTATAAGAATAAGAATTATTATTTTTCTAAATTATTATTTTACTACTCTTACTTTTTTATCTTTCAAATTTATTACAAAATATTAATATTACAAAATATTAATACAAAATACTAATTTGTTACAAATTATTATCAAAATATATTTTTATTAACACGTTCATATATTTGTATCATATTCATTTTATTTTTCGTGTTGTATCGTGTTTTAATTATTTTATCATGTTATATTTGTATCGTATAATTATGTTTTATCCAAAATTACCAGATCTAATTGACCATATCAAATAACTCTCAATTTTATATCAGGTGTCGTATAATGATAGAAGTTATTATTTTTCTAAATTATCTCCACTCCTCTTGCTTTTTTATCTTTCAAATTTATTATCAAATATCAATTCAAATTCGATAATATACCCGTAACGAACACGAGCATTTTTCTAATATATATTTATACACATATAATATTATCTTTAAAAAAATATATATATTTATCATTTAATCAAATGCTCGAGTGATCATATATTCAGCTATCAATTCAAAGTACAATGAAAGAACTTCAAACTTGGTCTAAGTTGCCAATTGGGCTTTTGGTCCAAAAGCCCAAAAAGAAAGTTCCAAGTGAACGGGCCCACCACCTGCCACCAATCCCCAACGTTTTTCACACATTCTCCCTTTCTTTTTTTTTTTTCCCGAGAAAATATAAATAAGGAAGACGTTAGACGCGTCTGTTATTTTCTCTCTTCCCAAACAGAACCCCCTCTCCCTTTTGAAAGCCGGAAAATCAAGCAAAACCCTTTAAACTTTCCGGCAAAATTCAAAGTCAGCGGAGAATGGTGTCCCCTGAAAACTCCAATTATTGGTCTCAATTCGATTACGCAACCTTGATCGACGATATCCCTGTCCCCGACGGACCTTATTCCGGTTTTTCTTGGTCCACGCAGCCAATCAACGCCCCTTCTAATGTTGTCAAGTATCCCGCAATAAATTTTTCTCCTTTTTCTCTCTCTATTTTTCTAATTTTCAATTAGGGTTTTGAATGATGTTTATTTGATTAATTGGCGTTGTTTCGAGATTATTTTTATCATCTGGGGGAGTTTAATATGATTAGGGTTTCTTGGAATTCGTCATAAAATTTTTATTTTGCATCATTTTTTCATGGAAAAGTTATGGGATTTTTGTATATATATGGGGAGTAGATTGAGGTTCTTTTTTAGTAAATTATGTGAAATGGTTGATTCTTTATCTTAAAATTGTAAACTGGAGTGAAGAGTTTTAAGTCTAGTTTAATTTTTTTTTTAGAGGGATATTGTTGGCAGATTAACTTGGTGTAATTAAAAAATGCTATTAATTTATTTTCTGCAAATTTAGTGTCCTGAGAATTGATCTGAGTATTGTGGTCAAGTTCATCTATTGTTCATCTTAGCTAAAGGTTGTTAATCTCTGAACTAGACAAGGAGGAACTGTGTTTCAAACAACCTGTTAAGTTGTGCATTTGGTTAGACTATAGTGTTTGTTTGTATGCTATGTAACCTGATAAGGTACTTCTCGAGTGCTTGAGTGGTCATATATTAGTGTTGATGTGGTTTTTGTATTAACTTGCCATTCATGCTCTCTCATGTATCATACATTCTACCACATGTTTGTCTTCAAAGCATTTTGTGTTCTAAACCTGAAACATAATTTTCGTGAACGGGTTTTGTGGTCATGCTTCTTGGAGGATTCTTTGATTTCAAAGCAATGTTATTGGAAGTGGGATTTGAACAAAGCTGCTTGTGGAAGCATGTGTTATAAACTATGTTGCTCCGACTGTTCAATTTTCTTGAAGTACCCATGTCCGAAACCCGTGTCCGACGCATATCCAGATATCGGTATGGGGATATGATCCTCCAAAGACCCTCCAAATACATGGAAATCTTAGAAAAAATTGAACATACCCTTGTCGGTCGCATACCCGTGTCTGACACTCACACCTGAGTCCGAGTAACATAGGTTATAAACATCCATTGTTTGGAGACAAAATTTGTTGCAAACTGGGGCTGGTGATGATGTTGTAGGGTGTCCCTTTGGAGTGTGTTACTATGCAATTAGTTATTGATGTCAACTTGATTAAGCATGTTGTTTTTACTGACTATGGGATTTTATTTCTTGCTTCTTGAGTCTTTGAGATATTTATGGAATAAGAATTCAGATCTGTTGGGAGGGTAGAAGCATGTCTGGCTCAACTTCTTTGAAGTGCTAGGCTGCTAGCAGGAGCCTAATTGAGGTCCTTAGTCATCACTCCCAAGTTCACCACTATTTGGTGATTTGTCTACCACACCTTGAAATTTTGAATGAAAGAAAAACATTGGTTCTGAAATGGTTTATTTTGTTAAGAAGAAGTTTTCATTCTGACCTCCTTATGTGTTTTGAGGATTTTCATTTTGGAACATTTATGTGTAGATCTTCGACCTCTTTATTTGTCGACGTCTTTGTTTGTCTTCATTTAACCTCGGCAAGCGTGTTATGCTTCTGTATTATTGGCAAGCAATCTCTTTTTTTTTTGTGGGGGGATGGGAGGGAGTGTTCTTCTAACATTGACTTGTATCTTTTCACTTGGATATCTTGTTGCTTTTGTTTCTCCTGTCTCATATTTTCTTTATTGTGTGGTATGATCTGTTCCTAGTGCGGAAATTGACGGCTCATTTGGGGATTCAGATGGCCTTAAGGAATCTGGTTCAAAGAAGAGGTACTATTCTGTCTTTTCATGCTCTCTATTATCTGATAGAGAAAAAAAATATTAAAAAATATCTATTGCCAGTTCCACTTTCACGTTGAGTTGGTTTTCGCTTCTTATTTCCTCATATGTGTGTTTAGAAAAATTTTAAGAACTGTTTTGGTGGGTTTAGAATACCTTTATTAAAGGAATCGCATAAAAATATTCAAAACTTTTGGGCTTACTTCTGGCCATGAGATATTGAGTAGACAAAAAGTAATATAATATCTAGGGGCATTTACTTTTGAGGAGCTAAAGCATTTTAGTTTGTGTTAGCTTTTAACCTGCTGCAATACCATATAGTTTCTCAAGTAAGCATGAAATATTGTCAGTCTAGCGGCATCAATAAGATGATTTAGATGTACATGAGCTTGAGAATTTTCTTGAATCTTTTCTTTTTTTTTTTTTTGCATTGTTATTGACATAATTGACTCGGTATCTTCAAACGTGTCAATTACGTTAACAAAAAACTGACTTGACAGAAGTTTGGTATCAGAGGAATCTTATCTCTTATTTTGTTTCCTGTTCCAGGGTTAGATCTGAACCGTGCAACCCTTCTAGCTCCAAAGCATGTAGGGAGAAGTTGCGTAGGGATCGGCTAAACGACAAGTACTCGCGTCTCTCTTCTCTTCTCTTGCCTTGCCTTTTCTTTTCTTTGCTTTCTTTCTCTGCGTAGCATGAAGTCTACATTGTTTAAGTAACAGGTTTATGGAGCTGGGTTCTATTTTGGAACCCGGAAGGCCTCCCAAAACCGACAAGGCTGCTATTTTGATTGATGCTGTCCGAATGGTGACCCAGTTACGAGGTGAAGCCCAGAAATTGAAGGATTCAAATTCAAGTCTCCAGGAAAGGATTAAAGAGTTAAAGGTGAGACTGCCTTGAGGGTCTATTTTTTGGTTAAAATATTAATAAAATCTTTAGCAAGCTATTTTTCTATTTAGAAACTGGTGGTATCTTGAAAATGATTAAATAAACATCAAGTATATCCATTTCATCATATTAAACTGTATTTTCCTCTGTTTCAGGCTGAGAAGAATGAGCTTCGTGATGAAAAGCAGAGGCTGAAGGCAGAGAAGGAAAAGCTGGAGCAGCAACTCAAAACCATGAATGCACAACCTAGCTTCATGCCGCCCGCACCAGCGGCAATCCCTGCCGCATTTGCTGCTGCCCAAGGTCAAGCTCCTGGGAATAAGTTGGTTCCTTTCATCAGTTATCCTGGAGTTGCCATGTGGCAGTTCATGCCACCAGCAGAGATGGATACGTCGCAGGATCACGTACTCCGCCCTCCGGTTGCATAAGTTGGCAACCTATAATGATTTCGGGTTTGCATTTTGATGCAAAGAAGTGTATTCATTGTCATTGTTCTGGGCTGTTTTAGTTTTTACTGAAAGTTTTTTAACTGGATTTCTTGGGTGACTGTCATTGAACTCCTATATGATTTGATGCTGGTAATCACATGTAAATTTTTAGTAAGTTCATCTGGCAACCTATGTTTCTCTGTTCTATGCAGCCATTCAGATCTACCCTAGCTCTACCAGAAAAGAGAGAATTTGGAACCTAACAGACAAGCCATTGACTTTTCTACATTCACCTATAGTAGATCTGTTTATGGGTTGGGTAGCTTATTCGGTTCGATTTATATCGGGTCGGATTTGGGTAGAGTTTTTTATGATTCACATCGGTTCGAATTACAGTTCATATAATAAAAAAATATTTTTATTTTTATTTAAATTTAATTATATAATATATTAATATTAATATAAAAATATATATTTTTTATATTTTATATTTTATTATCTTTTAAACAATGACTCGGGTTGGTGTGCTGGTAAGTTGGCCCAGACTCGCCCAAGGTTGGGTTTGGGTAAAGAAATCAAGAAAGTTTTGGATTGTAACCCGATTCGTTCCATAACAATTCTGAAAAATTTCATGTTAGAAATGGACATGACATGAAAAGAAGAAAAAAAGGATGTCATTGGCAAAGTGGGAAATGAGAATATTTGAAACAATATTTCAAGATGATTTCAGTATCTTATTAACAAATTTATTTCAGTTGTTTGGTGGATCTGGGAATGAATGTAGACAATAAACTTCTTGTTGCCAATTAGCAATGAAAAAATTGCACATGTCTAATGTTGTTTGGTTTTTTTCCCTCAGATTTGTAAGTGAAAAAAAAGAATATTGTCAAATGGACATATCAAGAGGTTGAACTTGCCTTGTAGCTCAAAAAGTCAGCAAACTATTTTACTTCTTGGTGTATATGGTTGAATCCTTTGTTATAGCTCATGTTATTTGGATTTTTCATTTTTTTTAAATATTTATATCTGACACTTGTGTGTCGGATATGAATTTGAGAGTATAATCCTTCAAATATATGAAAAAATTTAAAAAATTTGAACATACCTGTGTCAGACACATATAAATGAAGCTTTGTTTATTTAATTGATATTGTAATTAATGTATGTTACAGGTTTTGCAGTTGCCCTGTCTAATTTCTGAGAGAATGGATAAATCTTTAGCAAAGTATTTGATAAAGAAGTATGAGAAAAGAAAGTATACTTGAGCATTGAAAAAGCCATTTTTACACCTTCTGGAAGTGGAAACTTTGGCTCTTTGGCACAATCTCAGTTGTTTTTCTTACAATCTTTTATTGATAAATCTCACAATTATTATCATTATCTAATTTCATGTTTAGTTGACTAATCTCATGGCGAAGATGGTGGTTCTTCAAATTTTTTTTTTTTATATAAAGGAAGTCGTAGTTTGAGAATAAGGAAAAAGCTTGTAAATATTAAAATTCGAATCTCAAACTTGTTGAATATTATTTTTTAAACATAACTAAATGAACCAACTGAATTAAAATTCGGATTCAATTCGGGGTTCTTCATTAAGTCTTAAGAATCAGTGGTTTTGCATCTTCTAGACATTTTTGATGTGCTACAACAATAAATACTTTCCAATCTCAAAGATGCTTTATCTCAATACAAAAAGTATAAGAAAAAAAAAAAAAAACTTTTTAAAAAGGGAAAAGAGAAGAATTCCAAAAAAACCAGAAGCCTGTTTCTGTTATAATTTCAGATTCTATATTGAAGGCCTTGAATTTGTAAAGAAACTCTTTCCTCATTTGTTTTCTCATATAAAAACATGTAATTTTTATCATCATTATAATCTCTCAAAAAGTCCTTGTTAAGATGCCCTAATGTGACAACCTTTGATGAATTTATCTGAGAAATCAATGTATTTAGCCCACAAAGGTCGAAGTTGAGGGAAGGCTATGTCTAGCCAAGGCTTTGCTCTGCCATTGAAATGGATTACCCCAGCTGTTTCAGCTTCAGATAAAGTTGTATTATCTTGGTAACCCAATCCTAGCATGTGCCAAAATGGATCAAGAACATGAACATGGCCATTGAATGCAATTAAACCGGGCGGTAAAGTACCCAGTTGCCACAAACTGAGGTCTGATTTCAAGTTCTGCAGGAGCAATTGAATTTAGTCAGGACACCAAAATTAGTTTATCTAATATCAATATTTTCAAGTAGAGGTGTTCATGAGTCAGATCGTGCTGCGGCTCGGGAAATTTTTTTTTCCTTGCCCAAGCCCGTTTCAAGCCGAGCCTGTAAGTCCAAGCCTGGACTACCCGAATTACAAATATTCTTACCCAAGCTCGGCACGGACGGACTCTCCGATCCTCGAGCAGGTCTATTTTCAAGTTACTAAAAGAGTTAATATGTAAATTAACCCCTTAATTATACATCTTTTAACCATTTAGTACATAAAGAAAAAAAAAATTCACAATCAAAGTACTTGAATTTGTACCCTTAAACAGATTACCTCAATGAACTGACACTGTTACATAAAATGCTGACGTGACATGGTTGACCAATACTAAATCGTCATGTGTCAAGTCAAATATTTTTTAAAATGTTGACGTGGTATTGACCTGACATATGGTGGACTTAATATTGGTCAATTAAACCACATCAGCATTTTATGTAATGACGTTAATTCATTAGGTTAACTTGCTTGACGGAAATAAAGTTCAACTACTTGATTGTAAAAAAAAAAAAAAATTCTTTAAATATACCAAATCGTTAAAAAATTTAAAGTTCGGGAGCCAATTTACATATTAACCATTATTAAAATCAAAGATAATTATAATGGAGCTTACCTCTTCAAGCCAGTGATAGTATGTAAGGCTAATGTTGGTTTTCCTCCAAGCCTCAAGATCAAAAATATTCATGCCATATGCCCATGCACATTCATTAGGATCAAAATTGTTTGCAATTAAAGGATGGGAGAAATTGAGATAGCTCTTGAACCTCTTTGACATGACAAATGAATCTTCACCCTTACATGTCTCCACTGCTCCATTAACTTTTCCATTCATATCAATGTCCCATAGAGGTGAAAGATCTGTTTGTATCACAATGTCATCGTCTAGGAACACTACCTTGTTGAGGCTAGGAAACAACTGAAAAAGAAAATGGAGTTAGAGAAAGTCCATTAGTACTTGAAATTAGATCTGCTCATGGATCAAGTCGGGTCGCGGCCTGAAAATTTTTCATTTTTTTTTATCCAAGCTGGATCCGTCGGCCCAGTTTACTCACATATTAATAAAAAATAAAAAATCATTTTTATATTAATTAAACAATGATTCGAGCCAGGCCGACCCGAATCAAAAATATCACTGCTCAGGCTCAGCCAAATACGGGTCGGGTCAGGCGGGCTACCCGGCCCTTGAGCAGGTCTACTTGGAATGTATCTTTCCTTTCAATCTACTTAAGTAACAAATTGTAGTTTATAGTCCAGGGATTTAAATAACGATCGCAACACGATATTATGGTCGTTATTTTGCGGTTTCAGCTCTCTTTGTCGTCAATATTCACCGCGTATATTTACTATAATTGACCGCGATAACATCCATTACATCTGCAATCGCAATAAACGTGACGTGACCAAAAACTCGTTCGCAACCCTAATTTAAATCCCTGATTTATACATTACCTCAGGTAAATGTATCCGAATGTGATTCATCAAGGAGTTGTACTTAGGACTGAGTGCTTGTAATTTTGCTGCAATAACTTGAGGCTTCTCAGTATTATTAGCTACAATTGCAGATGATCCCCCTCTGAACTTTGCCCTAACTCTTTGATCTTTTTCCATTGCTTCCAAAACAGGCACCTTCCCTTTCGAAACCCAATCAAATTGATGCAAAGCCTTAACCTCAATTATAGCAGGTGTTAAAGGATGCAATGAAAACCAAGCCTGCATTGGGGAGTAAGTTTTCCTATCTGTAATTATATGTAGCACAAAATTTTGAGGGCGTAAAGCGTTTTTTACGAGGGATTTTGCGACAACTGAGGCTGCAAGCACATTATCTGAGGCAAGAACGAAGTGGAAATAATTAGAGTTGTCGACAAGGGCTGGGACGAATTCGGCTAAGGGAAGCTGGTTGCGAGCAGCTGCATTGTTTGAGTGTTCATTGGCTAGTTTTAGTGCTAAGCAATGCAATTGTTTTGGAATGCTGCTTGATGCTACATGTCGGTATAAATATTCTTGGATTTTGGCTGTTCTTGTTCTTTGTTCAAGTAGAATTACCTGAAAAAAAAAGAAAAAAAGCATGTCAAATTGTTTATTAGGTCCAATTAGACATGTTCAAGAGCGGGTTATTTGTCCAAACCCGAAGGTCCGCTCATATTTTGGAGGGTTTGGACAAAATTATTAGGCTTGAAATATGGGTTTGGGTAAAAAAAAAAATGAGGCCCATTTAGAAAATGGACCGGGCCTTGGCTCCATCAATCAAGGCCCGAGTCCGGCCCGCCCCTGCTCGTTTTTTATTTATATAATATATTATTTTTATATTTTATATATTATTTAATTTATATCATATAAAAAATAAATAAATATATATATAATATTATAGTGTAAATATTTAAAAATATGTTAAGTTATCCATATTTTAGAACTTAATAAAAATAAAAATAAATTACTAAAATTAAATAATAAAAAACATATTTGTTTAAATTTTTTTAAAAAAATAATATAGGCGGGCTTAAACGGGCTTGGATTACCCATTTACAAATATGGGCGGACTTGGATAGAATTTGAAACCCATATTTCGGGCCGGGCTTTGGCAAATAAATATGTTGTTGACATCCTACCTAAACCCGGTCCGGTCCATGAGCACCTCTAGGTCCAATGTTTCTCTTCATTGATTAATACAAATATGTAAATATTTCAATGTTAAAAAAACCGAATCGAAAGTTAAATCGATGGAACCTCCAGTCACTTGTTCAATCGGTCCAATCGATCGGACCGATTGAACCGGCCGATTAAATTAAATTTTTAAAAAATATTAAATAAGTATTAAATATTATAAATACTTAATAAAAATATATATTTGATTAAATGGTATAATCTTTAATATAGATCTACGAGGTTAAAGGTGTTAAATGTTCAAATCTTATCTCATACAATAACTTTTTTTTTTTTTATAAATTTAAAACCGATTTTCTATCGATTTGTAAAATCTTCGATTTTATTATATATACCGGATCGAACAGGACTGGGGTTTTTCAACACTGACCATTTCTCTAAGCCTTCGAGCAAAGGTTTTTGCATCTGATCTGCTTTCTTTCATTTCAGCCATAAACTCTTCTAATGTCTGAGGAATATCAGTTTTTCCTTGTACTTCATCTTTGCTTACTGGTTCATCTAGTATTTGGTATATCACCTTTGGAACCTTCAATAAAACCACAAAGTCATTTCAATTACTTAAAAAAAGAAATATTCAAAGAAATAATTCGTTAATAACTAGAATGAGATTAGGAATTTACATTTGACTCAATCCTTCTTCCCAAGATCCTTGGTCCTATTCTTTTTCCCAAGCAACCTATCATAAATAAATAATTAAATAAAATCAGTAATTAAATTAAAAACCCAAATTTATTACTATTAATTGATATTATCATTATTATTTCTTTACTTACTTTCTACTATTATAATAATAAAAATAATAATAATAATTAATATTCATTTTTTTGCTAGTGATCATAAGGTGGCAACTGGCAAGCACCAAGTTTACATTATTCGAATTTTTTATTTTTTCTAAAATATTTATGTCCGATATATATTCTTATATGAGTATGAAAAAGTTTTTAAAAAATTGAATATACTCTTCGAGTCCAGATAATATAGACCAAAACAGTTAATATCAATGCTGATAAAACAATACTTTTATCTGATAATACTTTTGAAGAAAACAGAAAGGAAAAATGACATTAATTACTTACCAATGGTGGAACACTTGGAATGATCATCTCCTCCATCAATGCTATCAACAGTTGACAAAACAAAGACAAATCGAAGAAGGAAAGTGAAGAAGAGAAGTGAATAGAAAAGCATTCTATAAGAAACCCATTTGGAACCAATCCTGACTTTGATGAATTCTCTTAAACCTTTCCCTTGAAGTACTGTTACATGCCTTAAACTTGGTGAGATATGAAGCTGCATATTGCTAATCTTAAAGGAAACCAAAACAGAAACAAAAACGAAAACAAGCAATAATAGCAGAACCCAAAAAAAAAAACAGCCTCTAGGTTGGGCAAATGTATTGAGTTTGAGCTGAAGGAATAGGGAGAAAACCCAAGTAAGGAAATGCTGTAAAAATGGTGTGTTTTAAATTGTAGCTCTCAGTTACCTAACCTTGCTTAGCATACAGGCTAAATATGCAAAGTAGGGTTTTCTAGAAGTTTATTTAATTTTAGAAGAAGGGGTTGTTGAAGAGAAAAAGACATGAGACTTTGTTCTTGTTGAGTTTGGAGGTTTTGGCTTGGTTTTGAAGTAGGGAAGTTGAGAGATGAAACTTGAAAAAAGATTTTAAAAGATAAATAATAATAATAATAATAAAGGGAAATTTTTGTTTGGTGTTACTTAGCTTTGCCTCCATATGAAGGCTTATGTTTTTGTAGGCATAGAAAAAAGAAAAAAAAAAAAAGGAGTTTGGAAAATGACTTTCTCTTATTTTCTCTTTCTGTAATCTGTCTCAAAGGGACTTTGGTTGTTGGAGTGAAAACACATGAACATCTGCTTCATATATCTTTGTTTGTATAATCAACATTCAATGGAGAAAACTTTAATCATGAAGTTCTTTGGCTTTGCATATATACACACACGAAGGATATATTTATATTAGTATAAAATAATTTAATTTTAGATACTTCTGTAATTTTTTATATGATTTATATTTGTGTAATTTGATCGTTGTATTTCATACTTTATTTTTTTTATATATTTGAGGTTGTCAGGATTTGATCATTGATCACTGGAATTAAGAGTCCAGCACTCTACCAACAGACGACACAACTGTTGGCTTAAAATATCGAGTAAATTAAAAATATCTAATTATTGATTTGATCTAAAAAAAATTTCAACCGTTAAATATATATACCTAAAAGTAAGTTTAAAATTAAATATCAAAATTTGCAATTTTTTTTTTATTTTCAAATTATGATCTCTTTTGTATAAAATAAAATAAAAAATTGAAAGACAATGAAAAAATGGAATGAAAATTTCTATGCCAATAGAGAAAAAGTTTTTAATTATCCAAATAGTTAATACTCTACATTTTCCTTCACAATTTATAACTGGAATTCTTTTATTTTTCTTTCTTCTTAAAGATCAAGCCAATATGCATAGAGACCAAACTTTTTCTTTCAATGATTGAAAATAACCTTTCCATTTTTATTTTTTGATATAAAGGAGATCAAAACTATAAAATAAAAATAAAAAAAGAAAGAAAGAAAGAAAAATTACATGTGTCGAAAATCCAACTTCTAAGAAAGTAAGTGAAATATTTGGATTAAGTCTCAAGTTTTTTTTTTTTTTTTTTAATGAATGAAGAATCAAGATTCAGATTTAAACTTTCAATCAAAATCATGCTATCCAACCATTTGATTTGAGATTTTGAGTTCAAAAGACATAAAATTGTTAAGACATATATGTCGTTCATTATTTACACTTTTGGAGTTAGTACTTTATTTTATATATAATATAGCCTGTTATTTACAAATGGAATTATATGAAAAACACAACATAGTATCCACAATTAATTCTGGTTCACAGTGAAGCCCCCTATTTCCTCTTGTTTTACATTGCCACCGATAGTATTAACATCTCTGTGGGGAATCAAAAGAATTCAATGCACACCTGAAATAGGAGAGAAAGGCCAAATTTCAGTTCATAATCATAATAGATAGAACTAGAAGCATAAAAAGGAAGAAAAAAATTATTAGGAAGGGATAGCTAGGTATAACCAAATCAATATTTAGCCCAAAGGAGGATCCCTAAAAACCTATGTTACTCGGATTCGGGTGTGAGTGTCAGATACGGATGTGTTCAATTTTTTCAAGATTTTCATGTATTTGGAGGGTCCGTGGATCCAGGGAGGGTTATATCCCCATACTCATATCTGGATATGCGTCGGACACGAGTACTTACTTCAAAAAAAATGAAGAGTCGGAGCAAGATAGCTAAAAACTGCTTTGCCTCAAACAACTTGACAATGGGGACAGTAGTTCACACCATGTTCAAACAGGCAAGTTTATAATCTAAATGATCATTGCAACTTCAACGACTCCAAATTAAGTTCATAGAGAATACCATTTGTCAACTACAACAAATATATTCGTATGCGCAGACCTTTAATTAACATGGCACAGTACACCAGCTGATTAAGCCATTAAATTTAACAAGGAAAGTGATGAGACCTTGAAATGAGAGTGATAATAGAAGCCGCCAAGTGAGATAGATGGCATCATATAAGTCTATACATCGCAAGGAATATCAAACATCCCGGTGTTTTGTAAGCTATGCTGCTCCGACTCTTCATTTTTTTTTTAAAGTACTCGTGTCCGACACATATCCGGACATGGATATGGGGATATGATCTTCCAAATACATGGAAATCTTGAAAAAAATTGAACATACCCGTGTCGGATACATACCCGTGTCCAACCCTCACACCCGAGTCCGAGTAACATAGTTTGTAAGCGTATCCAAGCTAAAGAAGATGACAAGTTTGGACACATTTAATACTAACATTATTCAACAAATAATTTAAACTGGAAATAAAAAAGATTACCTCTAATCAAACCCATCTTCAAAATGATTCTCCATCTCGAAGCCTTCACTGTTATTATTTACAAACTTGAGTTGAGCTTCCATTCTTAAGCTCTCTCTATTATTTACAATCTCAAGCTGAGTGTTGGTTTTAGGGCTATCACTGTTATTTACGAAGCCCTTGGTTCCTATAGGCATCTGAGGACCATTCAAACTAGTTTCTTCAATGCCATTGTGAAGTTCAGAAACTGCATCACCATTTTCAGTCACGCAGTCAAGAGAGCCGGAGTTACTTCTACGCGAAAGCCAGCCATTTTCAGACAGCCCAGACCTCTGATGCAGCAGGCGTCCATTGCTAGTGCTATCTACAGTTGGAATCCTTTAAACCACAGGATAAGAGTTAATGAGTTATCCATAAATGTCAACATAAGAGTTAACGAGTTATCCATGAATGTCAACATAAGCAAATCGAAAAAGTTGCAAGAAATGCCATTTGTAATAAAGCAAAGAAAGAAAAGGGCTAAAGAAACCAACAGCGGGTGATACACATTGGGTGATACACATTACGCAAAACTACTCCTTCACTTAAATGTAAAATGCATTCTTTGAAAATGATAGTATGATACTATGAAGTATGAACCAAAAAAGCTCAAATATCTGGATCTGTGTGCAGGTAAAAGAAGAATTGACACGCATCTTTAGAATCACTAAAATAGGTAGACATAAATAGCTTTCAGCAAACCTTGCTTGCTGGAATTTAGGAGTTTGAAGGTAATCAGAAACTGGAACTAAGTTTTTTGACCACGCTTCAATCATGCGAGTTGGGAACCTTTCAATTTCTATTTCCCCACAAAAAACATTTTCTTCAGCCATTTTGATGCCATCCATCACCATTGATTGAAAGTATATCTGGAGAGAAATAGAACGCGAAGAAAGATAAATTTCTTTTTTTTTAAAAACACAGTATTCAATATGCAATGGCTGGACTTACAGACAGGATAATCCCAATCCCCTCCCCCTCTCTCTTTCTCTCAACAACCTCCTCCCCAACACCCAAAGTTCCTAGTGAAGGTGAGATGTAATCCCAAGTCCTTGCATAACCACCAAATGACTATACCAACCTATGTTACTCGGACTCGGGTGTGAGTGTCGGATACGGGTATGTGTCCAACACGGATATGTTTAACTTTTTCCAGTTTTTCCACGTATTTGGAGGGTCATATCTCCATATTCATGTCCGTATATGCGTCGGACATGGGTGTCTGACACGGGTAACTTCAAGAAAAATGAAGAGTCGGAGCAACATACATACCAACTAAGCTAGCTGGCACCTTCAAGCATAAGCATATCTCCAAAAACAAACATCTAAGAAACTCCTAACAACAGAGTAATACCTCTGGTTTTGCCCACAATGGCATTCGAGCTTGATGCATCTGCAGTTCAGCTTCTGAAATATACAAATTATGTTTTTCCTCAGGATTGGCATTTGCTTTGTCAACAGTTTCAGAAGGGTCAAGGTATGTAGTTCCCTCTTTGATTTCTTCAGGATATACTTTGCTGTTGTCTGATGTTCCATTCTCACCGTATATGTCTACATTATCTTCTCGCTCCCTTCGGGTGTGTTTCTGACATATATTCCACTTCTGGATTGCCTCGACTATTAACCTTCCGTCAGATTCTGCAGTTGATTCATATGTTGTGTTTGATCCAGAAACAACTGGTGTTGAATCACGGTTAGCCGATAGTCGTAAAGCATACTGTATCATACATCCAGAAGGAGAGAAAACCAGAAGGTGGTATTTTGTCTTGAAAGAGCTGCTCTCAGCAAACAAAAAATTATTGCATTCGCAGTTATGGAAAGAGGAAGCAATGGCCCCTGAAAGGGAACCCATCCTGCCGGTTGCAGCTGCTGTAGCACCACTTACAGTGCCTCTCCAACCATTATTTCCATTCCTTATTCTGCTAACAACAGAAAGTGTCACTGGTGGTCCAGATGCACAAAGACTTGTTTGAGTAGGTGTTTGTACTCCTAAATTAGGCGGCCAACGAACTTGTGGCTTAGTCATAACACCCAAGACGCTATGTTTAGGGGCAAAACCAGCATCACCAGATGCAAAACTTACAGAACCTCCCATTGGATTGATAGCAAATAGATGGCTTGTCCCTCTTGAAGAACTAATCATAATCCAGTTGCTATCATCACTGAAACTAATATCCTGTATTACCTGAAATCTCAAAAGAATGGAAAAAGATCAAGAAAAAACTCAACTCGCTAATAACAGGTAAGAATTATACTGAACATTGGTGCTGGTCTTACAGCATTTGTAAAACCACGCTGCAGCTGGTAGAGATGTGCGTATGATGCTGGTGCATCGCACGCGGAAGAGCTTCCTTGAAGTCCAGGCATAATCTTGAACACATTGATATTATGACCCTGAACTGAAGCTGTCACAAGAAGGGTCCCACTGGGATCAAAGCATAATGCTGAAATAGGACTCTTGTGTGCCCTAAACTGAGCAATAACAACTTTACTGACAATATCTCTGACAATGACCTGATAAGCCCAGGGAAAAATAATAAATAATATGTAAAAAATAAAGTTCTGCTTGTATCTTCTTCGCAGATATAATTTGGCACACAAAAGAGCACAACTGAAAAGTCATTTTGTTATATAAGCTTAATAAGAGGAAATGCAAGCCTCAGAGTAAAAGATATACATAGTAATACATTAGATATTGAACAGAAAATTTATACAATCTAACTGCAAATAACATTAGCAACTTGCAGATGTGAAATTAAAAACTAAATATGGGGCCAAATATGAAAAAGAGAACTGAAAAGGGGGGCATGAAAAATACTAGTCTCGGTTGCAGGTGTAATCAAACTTGGGAAGAAGAGTATGTACCATTCCGATGTTATCAGCATCCAGCAAATGACCATTAACAGTTCCATTGCCTTTCGAGCCAGGATTTGCTGATTGCACAGAATTATATGAATCAGGCAGGTATCTCGATAGTTTCTTATATCCCATGTCTCCTAAGGTCACAATCCCAGTAGCAAGTTGCTTGCTTGATTCTTTTGCATAGTGTGCAACCAGGCTCCTATTTGAAGAAAAACCAGGGAAACTTGCAGAAGGTGTCAGATGTTGCGGATTGACACGTCCACAATTCGAACCTACAACTGGACTTCCACTATAAGCCAGCCATCTAGGACCAACTGCCAGAGGTCCATAACCTATACCTCCAAAACCAGGGCAGCCTGTGACTATAGGATTTGTAAGAATGGTATATTCCCTCACTAATGTTGTGGCATCAAAACAATGTATCTGCAAGATATAAACTTAGTTCTCAAACTTTGACTAGATGTAAGGTGCTCAAAAATATATGCATAAAGTAACAACCTGAGCTGCTTGAGCTATAGCAACAATTCGAGAACTGCACCTTACAGAATAAACAACTGATTTAAACTTTAGCATATGTACATAAGATTGTGATCTCAAGGAATAAAACTGGACAATGGTAGGCACATCGCTACCATTCCCTGAATCATGGTTGTGTGGGATGGTTCCATTGCAAGAACCATACTGAACGTGAGTACCCCCAGAGAGGGACCCATCAGCACAAACTATCAAAAGGGGACGGCTCTCTGCAAACTTGTCTCCTGATATCTTTGCTGCTAATGGTTTTGGTAGCATTTGCATAAATGAAACAGGACCATCACGTCTGGAAACCAAGTCACGAACATTATCTGCTTCTTCAACGTCCCAAACCTGGAAACCAGACCGATAACCAAGCAGAAGCACTTGTCGAATGACATCTTCCTCACCTTCTAACTTGTCAAAGCCAGCCCAATGAACCTTTACATCACAAAATTTGACAGATGAATATGATAATGATATTAGTCATATTTGCTCTATGCCCTTAATTTTAAATTACCTTTAAAAAACAAACCTAAAAGTATATCTTCTACATGCATCAATTATTAACCCAGCAAAGGAAGTTAGCTTCTTGCAATTTGATTCACATATTGTCGCTATGTCCGCTTTCACGACAGTATCAGAAATCACAAAAAAAGGGGGCAGGAGAGGGGAGAGAGAGAGAGAGAATAAGAGTGATACATAGATAGTCATATGGATGGGCATCTTTAACAGGGAAAAGAAAATTCCAGGATACTCCAATATCATTTTGGATTGGAGAGAAGGTTCTCCCATTATTACTGAAATCACACCAATGATCACAACTTTCACTTTCCCAAAACAAATCAAAAACAAAAGAAGAGCTAAGTAACACACAGGCAAGCACATATACATGAAAAATTCAATACAAGGGGCCTGATTAAAATGTTAACAAAAAATCAAGAAGTTTTCACCAATCTAAAAACTCAGAAACACACTACCTATAACATTAATAAAAATAAATGCTGAACTACAAAAATTTAAAGCCCCTAAAACTTCAAAATATACAAGAACATAGGCATACTTAAAAACTTCAAACAAGAAAATATAAGTAAATCCCAAATTTAAAGCCCAAACTAATATCTTCACCAAACTACTAGCTCTGTAACCAAAACAAAACCCAAAATTTAAAACTTTTTTTCAGTTTAACAAACTAAACATGGGCATACTAAAATTCTCCATAAAATAAATTTAAAAGAAAGCCTAAATTGAACTAAAAGAAGCTCTCTTTTCCTCTTACATAAATTTAAACCCACTAAAACATTCCAATTCTATATCAAAACTCATGGCATACTTGGAATACTTTTAAATAAAAAATTGAGAAAACTCAAATTGAACTCAAATAAGCTTTCTAATTCTACAACAAATTGCAATTTGGAATACTAAAAAATCCTCATTTTTTTTAAAAAAAAAAAATGTGAAATCCCCTTAAAAAATTTATAACAATAAAAAAAAACCTTCTTTTCTTTCTTACCTGATCATACCCAGAATCATCTTCCCTATCCACAATCGACGATGCCACGGAAACCGCCGACCGTGCCACTGTGGAAGCCCCGGAAGAAACGATCCTTAAGTAACTGGAAATTGCACGTAATGAACTCCGAGCTGACCTTGAAACGACACCCCCATCTTGAGTTTTGGATTGCCCTTGTCCATCTCCACTATTCCTCATAATCCCAAGCACCCAATTAATAAAACCCAAAATTAAAACTATCCAGAGATCAAAATTCTCTCTGATAATTCCCCAATTTCTCCTTTTAACATAACCTCAAAGGTTGTTCCTTTTTTACATTAAAAAAATAGCTGAGTTTTGTTGAAAAAAAATGGAAAAATTAAGAGGAACTGATGAAAACCCAGAAAGAAACAGCCTTTTAATTGAAGAAATTTTCAGGTTACAAGTGTCTCCATTTGAAAAAATAAAAAGATTTTTTTTATAAAAAAATAAAATAAAGGAAAACCAAAAAATAAAACAAACTTTGAATCCAAACAAAACACACACACACAAAAAAACCGCTTTGATTTTTATTCTCGTTGTTTTTATGAAAACCCACAAATTTATTTATTTTATAAAAAAATAGTACGAATTAAAATTTTCAAAAAGGTCTTGATTGGAATGAAACGAAAAAATAAAAATAATTACACAGAAAATAAAATAAATAATTTTTTTGCTTTGGGAAATTGAATTAAATTATGAACAAATGGGTAATTTAAAAAAATAGTAGAAAAATATTATGATTGCTAGGAGTGGTTTTTAGAGTTTTTGGAGCTAAAATTTAGGAAACGATCCGATGAAAGAAAGAAAGAGAGAAATATGACAGATTTTAGAGACAGAAAGGCTCCCATCAGCTTAAAACCGTAAGCTTTCAAAAAGATTGTAACGTGGCACATTTTTATCATGACACGTCACTATCTTTTTACCTGTTTGTAACCAGAATACCTGTTGGAAAAAAATACAAAATTTACTTTTAATTAAAGTTTATTATTAATTTACTAAATTTGTTAAAAATTACAATTCTTTTATTTAAAAATAGTTTTTTTATTTTTTAATAAAAAGTAATAATATATTTGTCATGATAATTACTATTTTTTAATAAAATTTAAGTAGATAAAAGGTTTATTTAGATTTTCTATGAAAGATATTTCAATGATATTGAGATGTCGTTTTGTTTTGTGATTAAATTTAAAAATGTAAAATGTGTAGTTTCTCAAATCAAATTTTCAAAGGATATAGTTTAGCTCGAAACTAGTCTCTTGCATTAGAAATTAACTAATTGAGCCAACCATTTTGTTGATATGAAAATTATATTTAATTTTTAGAATTTTATGTGGATTTATAGACTTTGGTGGAAATTCTATAGTAGTATTAGTCTTTGATATTTTGGTTAAAAACTTTTATATTCCAATATAGTGCTTTTCATTTAAATGACTAAAATAGAAGGTCCAAGGTAATTAGAAAACAACATTCTCAACCTAGTTAATTAGTTGTTGATAACAATTAGAAATTGCTAAGGTTTGAACTAGACTTGTTCATTGGTCGGGTCGGATCGTGGTCTGGAACATTTTTATTTTCTTTACCCAGACCTAGTTTTAGGCGGGCTTAAATTACTGTTCACCCTTTAATAAAAAAAAATAAAAAAACTATTTTTATTTTTATATTTATATATTTTTATAATTAAATTTAAATAAAAAATTATTTTATATTATATAAACAGTGATTTGGACCGGGCCGACTCAAATCACAAAAAAGACTGCCCAGACCCAGCCTAATACGGACTGCTCAACCCTTGAGCAAGTTTAGTTTGAACACCCCCCACAATGGTAAAAAAAGGCATGGGATTTGGTCATTCTTGCAAGTTTGTGCTACAAAACAAGATTCCCAAATATGTAAGCACAAATTTGTTATCCAAATCATGACTTTTTTTTTTTTTTTGGTTGGTATTTTTGCTTTTTGATTGCTTCCATAAGTGGATTATGATCATATATATGCAACTTTATAGTTTACCAAAACCAACCCAAACAAGAGCAATTTGCATTCACATTCCTTAACCAAAACTTTTGGCAAATCAAATTTTGATTTAGCCATGCTCCATGTGCAGATACCATACTATTATTTCCTCTCTTTTTTTTTTTTTCTTTTTTTTTGTAAAGATAAAGAAAACCTAAATGAAGTATGAGGCATGTCTTTTTTGGTATATATTGAGGGTTGAAACCTTTGCAAGGAAATTTATAAACAAATAATTAAGATAAATTGTTAGATGTCTAATGCCTCTTTGTGTTTCTATTTTTGATAAAAAAAAACATAAAAATTTGTCAGAATTCAGAACCATTCATAATTTTGGTAATAAAGGTTCTCACTATTTATATGATATGCACAAATTTAATTACTAAAAATATGTAAAACAACCCACTAATTTATAAATAAAATGCATATATTTGTAAATAAATTTGATAATTCGTGTATTCTTATTGCATTTATGTTTTTTTTTTATCATAATCGTGTTTAAAATTTTATATATTTATATAAATTTTATCACGTTAATAATTTGTGATATATATAAATTTTAATATGTTACTTATTTACATCGTATCGTATTTTACATCATATTTTAATTATTTTTTTATATTATATCTTTGTTGTGTTCAAAAATAAGGTGATGTAAATTTTAGTTTAATCTTCAAGGAATACTTATCAGCTTTAGCTACTTCTTCTTTTACCTTTGAGAGCCTAGCAAATTTTTTCAAAAGTTTATGATCATTTTAGCTGGCTATCATTAATAAAAAGTTTAGCAAAAAGATTTAAAATCAAAGAAAAAAAAAAGTTGCAAAGCTAAGAGTAGCATGCCAGGTAAGTCATTAGAAAAGGATTGCTAACACATATTCTCATCCTCTTGAAAACTTGGCTTTGCTCAAGCTTCCCCTTTTTGCCTTCTCTCCAATAATAATGGAAAAAATTATTTCAATTAATAGAGTTTTTAAATTTTATCTCCTAGATTAAAAAATTGTTCTATATTTTATTAGAATATATTTTAAATAATTAATAAATTAATATGATAAATAAAAAAATATGTGATAATGTTTTAATGATTAAAATAATAAAAAAATTCTAAAATTTATCATTCTATTTGTACCTAAGTAAGTTTTATATTTTTATTATACTCAAATAAGCTCTTAATTTTTAATTTACATTCAAATAAATTCTTAATTTTTAATTTGTACCCAATAGACCTTAACATAAATTAATTTTTCATTTGAATAAGAGTTTATTTGGGTATAAATCAAATGATAAGAGTCCTATACTTTAATTATATCTATACTATTCATAAAAAGAGTCACTAAATTAATGTCATGAGTTAACAAGACACCAACTCAATTAGAAAAATGTCAAAAAAAACCAAACTCAAATAATTAAAAACAAATAAAATTACATTATAAAAGTAATTTTTTATTTTTTTTTTTTCAAATAAAACAATACTCACTAATAAAATTACTCACGTAATAAAAAACCACCCATCTCAACTTTCACAACACCCACTCATTTTTTCTTCTCCACAAAAAATTAACTATTTATTTTATTAAAATATACTTTCATTCACATTGTGACTTGTGAGTATCGAAAATTCTAGTTTAAATAAGCTCTTAACATTTAATTTGTATCCAAATAAATCTTAACATACATTAATTTTTCGTTTACATAAAAAATTATTTGAGTACAAATCAAAAGATTAAAATTTATTTAGATACAATAAAAGTATAGAATAAAAGAATATAATAGTTTAAGAGATTTTTTTAGTATTTTAACATATTTTATTTTTATTTTTGAATTTTAAAAGCTTTATTAATGATTATTTAAAATAATAATCTATAATAATTTTAGAGAAAGAAAAAGAAAAAAAGAAATTTCAAAAAATAGAAGAGTTGGGAATGAAGAGCCAAGTTAAAGCTTAGCCGAGCGCCGTTAAAGAGTTGAAATTGTCCCTTTTAAGAAGTCGGTGGTCGTGGAAACGGAAGGGACAAGTGTGCGAAACAGAAGGGAACCAGTCACCAAAGACTATGAAAGTGGCCAATTGCAACGTTAAAAAAATCGAATCGAAGGTCAAATCGATATGATATTCGATTATGGATTTAATCGATTGAATCGGTTGAATCGGTTGAACACTTTAAATAAATTTTTTAAATATTTTTAATGTTAAATAAATATTAAATATAGTAAATAATAAATAAAAATAAGCATTTAACTTAGTGATATGATCTTTAGTATAATTCTAAGGGGTTATGACTTATGGGTTCAAATCTCATCACTTATAAAAATATATTTTTGAAAAAAATAATTTAAAAAATAAATAAAAAACGGATTTTTCCCTATTTTTTCCGTTTTTTTACCGATTGAACTGATTTTTGACCGGTTTGATTAAATCCGATTTTTTACATACATCGGATCGGATAGACCATCAATTTTTGATTCAACCAATCCGATTCAATTTTTTATTCACTGACCAACCGGTCCAAGCTGGCTTCGGTTCAGTTTGGAGATTTGTAACATATCTTTGTCCATTGCTTCTGTCTATCTTTGTTACAACGGAAAATTTGTAAATCGTATTGTATTATTTTTTTATATTAAATTATGTTTAAAATATTATATATTTTTATAAATTTTGACACATTAATAATTTTATATAAATTTTAATATATTTGTGTTATTTGTTTATGTTTTATAATATTTTATATCATATTTTAATTATTTTTAAATATCATATAATCATTTATATCATGATTTGAGAAAACAAAAATTTGCAGCAACCTAAGCCCACAAATTCAACAATATTTGGGCAGGCTTGAAAATTTTACTCTACCTTTTGGGCAAGGTTTTAAAATACATTTTGAAGTTTGACCCATTCCATAACCAGCCCTCAATGAGGTGGCCCAACGATAGGAAGCCCTCTTTTCTCTTCGCCTTGTTCGAGGTTTCATTAGAAACCAATTTTTTATCCAACAGGTTAGATGATGAGAATAATGCATTAGCTTCATGACAACATCTTTAGACTTACTGGTTTTAATATTTTGGAGTTGGCACTTCCATAAATAGGGAAAAAGATAAGACAAGCAGTTGAACATGTTTGTTTTTCTGCTAGTTTCCTACATAATTTAACATTCAATTACAGCAGCATGTAAATCAGAAAAAAAAAAAAAAAAAAAATGCTTGATAATGTTCTTCTTGCTTACCTACATAGATATGTTCATTTTTTTTCTAGGATTTTCATGTATTTGGAGGGTCCTTGGAAGCTATGTTGCTACGACTCTTTATTTTTCTTGAAGTACCCGAGTCTGACATCCGTGTCCGACCCATATCCGAACATGGGTATGGGGATATGATCCTCCAAGGACCCTTTAAACACATTATCAACAACAACTTCATTTCTTTCTCGCATATTTCTAGATTTTAATGAGATCTCATAATTTTTCGGTACCAGAACCACTTCTAGGATTGTTTGTCTAGAAATATGATGTTGTTGATCTATATTATTTTTGACCTCTTATGGAGTATCATTTTGAAGTGATTTCATTTCCTTTTTCTTTCGAGGAACAAAATCTTTTGCACCCAAAAGTCTGCTACGCTTCTGACGTATTTTAGATTCATTGGTTGTCATACCCACAGGATGTCCTGCAGGGACAATTAAACGTGCAGGAATATTTGCAGTCGGGACATGTGATTTAGTGACCTTTTGGGTGTATGTAAAAATATCTGGCAATTGATTTGCAGCATTCTGCAAATGAATTATTCTTTGAACTTCAAGTTCACATTGATTTGTGCGTGTATCAAGATTGGACAATGTTGGTGTATACCAACAAATTTCTTGTGCCTTAGATTCTTTACCTTTTTCTTCCCCTAATGATTGAAAAACTGATTCATCAAATTGACAATCTAAAAATCTTGCTCTAAAAAGATCACCTGTTAAAAGTTCAAGATATCTAATGATAGATGGAGAGTCAAAACCAACTTAAATTCCAATGATAGTGCAATAGGGACATATACAGCACAAACAAAAACTCTAAGATACATCATGTCATATGCAACATGTACTATAGCATGTCCCTGAACAGATACAAGAAGTTTTGATCTCATAAGCATAGGTATAGCAATCAATTATAAATGTTTAATGAAAGATTTAGCTAAACCATTTTGAGTATGAACATGTGTAAGAGAATGTTCAACACTAATTCCAATAGACATGCAATAGTCATAAAAAAATGAAGTAAACTCTCCTGCATTATCTAAACGAACTGTCTTAATAGAATGGTAAGGAAAACTTGATCTTAACTTTATAATTTGAGCAAGGAATATAGCAAAAGCAATAGTACGAGTTGAAAGAAAACAAACATGTGACCATCGTGAGGAAGCATTAATTAAAACCATGAAATACCGGAATGGTCCGCAAGATAGATGAATTGGACCACAAATATATCCTTGTATTCTTTGTAGAAAAGTAGAAGACAGAAGATAATTTAGATGAAGGTCTAACAATTAATTTAGACAAAAGGATTTTCTGATCCTTTAATGGGTGTCTTTGTGTATTTTCAATGATACGTCGCATCATGGTTGAACCTGGATGGCCAAGACGATCATGCCAAAGTATAAAAATTTTAGGATCTGAGCACTTCCGGTGCATAAAATTTGATTCAACCATCCTTATTTTTGTGAAATATAAGCAAGATGAGAAACTCGAAAGTTTCTCTAATATGAACTTCTGGTTCGAAACTGTAGAGGTAATATAAAGATATTCCACATTTCTCTCATTTTTTGTTTCAACATGATACCCATTGCGACGTATATCTTTGAAACTTAGTAGATTTCTTCGGGATCTACTAGAATATAACGTATCATCAATATATAATTTTGTTCCATTTGGAAACATAATGTGGACTCTTCCAGACACATCAATTACATTTGCAGAATCAGATATTGGATTAACATTAGTTTCAGCTAATGCTAATTGCAAGAAATATTTTCTATCACGAAGAATTGTGTGAGTTGTACCACTATCCACTAAACATATGCTAACTTTTAAAATAACATAAACATAAATATATCTCATTCCTAGATATTTTCATCCCCAATCAAATGATCAATTTTGTCATTAGGGTCTTCGAAATCAGAAACATCAAAATCAACTTTTAAAGAAGATTAATTATCATAAATAGGATCAACAGGTTCATATAAATTCACTTCAACATTTTTTCCTTTTTTCTTTAGTGATGCTTTGTAAAGATCAACTAGATGTTTTGGAGTGCGACATATTCATGACCAATAACCTTTAGTTCCACACCTATAGAAAATATTGTAATTGTTTTGCTCTTTATTACTCTTTTCAGGAGTTTCCTCATTTTTGACCCACTTCTTTTGATTCCATTTAGCACCTTTGATTTCAGGACTTGAATGATGATTATCACGAGTCCAATAATTTTTACAATCACGACCCCTTTTACCACCACGACCTCGTCCACGATCTTGAGAAAATATCATATTCACTTCAGGGAATGGTGTTGAGTCAGTAGGACGAGATTGATGGTTTTTCATTAAAAGCTCATTGTTCAGCCACAAGTAAACAAGAAATTAGCTCAAAATATTTGTAAATCTACGCACTCAATATTGCTTCTGCAAAAGCACATTCGAGGCATGAAAAGTTAAACATGTTTTTTCCAACATATTTCACTAGTAATATTCTCTCCACATAATTTCAATTGAGAGCTAATCTTAAATAAGGCTGAATTATATTCACTTACGATTTTGAAATCTTGTAGCCTTTAGTGTATCCACTCATATCGAGCTTTTATAAGAATCACCGTTTTTTGGTGTTCATATCTGTCTTTTAAGTTATTCCAAAGGGTTAATGGATCTTTGATAGTAAGGTACTCAGTTTTCAATTCTTCATGTAAATGGTGTAGAAGGAAAATCATTGCTTTTGCGCGATCTTGCAGGGATGCTTGATTTTCTTCTTCAATAGTATTTTCAAGATTCATAGCATTAAGATGAATCTCAGCATCAAGTACCCATGACAAACAATTTCTTCTAGAAATATCAAGAGCAACGAATTCAAGTTTTGTGAGATTTGTCATTGTAAAGATACTAGAGAGAATAAATAAAAAGTCCAGAGTCCAGTAGACATTAAGAATCTAAACAATAAAAAAATACTTATCTCACATATATCACATAATAGAACATGCATGTAAAGATATATACCTTTTGCAAATAAGAAGATATACTAGATTTCTAAATAACACATGTTAGAGAAAGCAAAATTCTTATATTGATATAATGAAAGGAAACTTGAGGGACTTTACAACTGTTAGAGACTTGATCGTGCTGATAACGTGTTATAAATAAAATAAAATGAATAAATAAAGAGAGATCAAGACAAAGAAAATATGAACTTTCAAAGTCTAGTTCTTCAGGAACTAGCTATGTCACCAAGTTTTTTTTAATATTATTTCATGGATGCTAATCCATCCTTATATAGGACTCCAAATATAAATAGGGGAGGAGAATACAATGCACTATAATTATTATGTACATAGTAATTAATCTTAATACATTTATCATATATGCATTCATCTTAATCTAGTCATCCACCACATGCATTCATCTTCCATATGCATGTATAACAATTGAGTCGTAATTAATTTATACATAATATATACATTTTATTCTCACAATTTATATAGCAAATGAAATCCAAATCCAAATTTTCAAATTCATATCCCAAACATAGTATAAAGAAAATAAAGAGTCCGAATAATATAAGTGAAGACTATAAAAAGTTTGAGAGCTTTGAAGCTGCCTATACCATTTGCCTTTAACTTATGGTATTGGCAATGTTTATGTGCATATCCCATGCATTACATGACATGCCTACAGACAGAGACTTGTTATAGTCTCATGTAAATACGTGAAAGAAAGTTCTGGGTTTGTCTACAGAGGTTTCATTTGGATGGATGGTGAGATTGATTATGATGAGATTAAAAACAGCGATCAAGGTGAGATTAGTTACTGTAACGGTGAGATTAAAGTCAACAGTGAAATATGTATTTGGATGCAAACGCAACGGTGGCGGTGAGATAAATTATAATGGGAAAAAAAACCATTAAGGACATTAGATAAAAATGTGTATATAATAAATAAAAAAATTTAATTGTTTGATATTTTTAAATTAATAAATTATTAAAATTATATTTATATCAAGTAATAGTTTTATTGATAAATATTAAAAATTAATAAAAATGACAATAATATATCAAATAATATTTTAGTATTATTTATGTAATTATTCACTTTTTAATTAATTCATTTTAATTATATAATAATAACATAATTTATTAATTATATTAAATTAAAAACATTTTATATTTTTAAATAAAAATCATAAAAAATGCCAAAAACATCCTACACTATTCCTTTAAACATTATTAAAAAAAAAAAACAAGGTTATATTTGTAAAATGCCCTCCCACCAGAGGGCATTATTTCCCACTGGAGCATCAATGCTCCAGTGGGAAAATCAAGTTAGCACGATGAGGCCGTGCTGGCCCTGTAATCCAAACGATGATCACGGTCCAATTGAGGCCAAAAAATGCCCCAATCGAGCCGCATCGAGACTCCGTTTGCATCCAAACAGAGCCTGAGACTTGTTGCATGAATATGTATAACCAAGTGTATGTAGACTAGTTATCTTCTATATGACTGCTGAAAAAGAAGCATCTTATCTGAAGATGGACTTTCTTACAGGGTATATCTCAACTTTCACCCAAGGAATCAGAGAGTCATTTTCATTTGGTTAAAAATTTCAGTGACTGCTAACTGCACTGATGAATAAAACAAAGAATATAGGCAATCAATTGTTGAGTGTAAAATTAGACTACTAGACGCCCATTTTTGTGTTATCAGATGTCTTCTTCCTAATGAATAAGGAACTCAAGGAAAGTGCTAGGGTTAATATGCAAATTGGTCTCAAACTATACATCTTTTAACGATTTCATATCGAAAGAAAAAAATTTACAATTTAATATTTGAATTTTATTTCCGTCAAGCAAGTTAACCCAATAGATTAACACCGTTATATAAAATGTTAATGTGGCTTAGTTGACCAAGATTAAACCACCATGTGTCAAGTCAATGATACGTCAGCATTAGAAAAAATATTTAATTTGACACGTGACGAACGGAATATAAGCTCAGGTACTTGATTGTGAATTTTTTTTTTTTTTTAAATATCAAATCGTTAAAAGTTGTAAAGTTTGAGGGCCAATTTACATATTAACTCAAAGTATTAAGAGTTATGATTTGCTTCAGTAGAATCTGCCAAGAAAGTGTCAATTTTTTTAGTGAATCATAATCTTTTGATCTTCACAATTTCCATCTGTCAAGTAATAACATTTCTAACTGGAGTAGCTAGCTGTCTCTTTTAGGAGTTTCATCCCATCCTTTGTCTTCTGCAGAGAGGCTTAAGATATATAATTAGCAAATCATTGTAAGTTAATGGGATGTATTTTTTTTCTTGATATAATCTGAACTTGAAAAGATTCTGGCAATCATATTTGTCTTAGGCTGTGTTTGTGCATTATAGGGCATATCTATGTTGCTTTGACTCTTTATATTTTTTTTAAGTATCCGTGTCCGACACATATATCCGACGCATGTCCGGACGTGAGTATGTTGATATTATCTTCTAAGGATCCTCCAAATACATGAAAATCTAGGAAAAGTGAAACATACCCGTGTTGGACACATATCCTTGTTGGACAGATACCCGTGTCCGACACTCACACCTGAATCCGAATAACATAAGAACATATATCTTTTCCTGAATTGGAAACATCTCCAGGACTTTTACTTATAAACCATAAAAAAGCAGGGTTTTCTGTTTTTACTTTTGTTCTTATTTCTAACTACATTGAAAGAAATAAAGAATCAATAAAATTTGGGAAAGCAAACTCAAATCATTTGGCCTGTTTCTCACTTTCTTGCATGAACCCATTATGGCAGAACTTCCTCTTCAACTTTTTACCTTGATTATTGAGTTATTCACAAGCCTATACACCAGGTGGAGAAAATTTTTCCTTCTCTACATTTGGAAATGTTCATCTAGACCTGACAATCCATGTATATGTGTCGAATTCATATTATTTTTTCGTATCATAATCGTAGTCAAGGTATTATATAATTATATAAATTTTGACACATTAATAATTCGTTTTATATAGATTTTGACACGTTCGTGTATTCGTGTCGTGCTTTAATTATTTGCGTTTCGTGTTCGAAATTGCCAAGTCATCTCTCTACAAAAACTGGCCTTGGTCAATTGAGGGTTGCAAGTTTATAGTTTCTTCAATGAAGCTTTTAGTGTAGGTTAAGCAAGTTTGCTTCCTTTTTATCCTGCTATAAATGATCTCAGAGCATCCCAAATGGAAGACTATGATCTCACAATAAAAAATTATGAATAAACTAAGTTTTTGCAGAGACTAATAAGGTATATTCCTTCTGCTAACATGGCTCTATCCAACCTTATGTGTCAAATTCTCACTGGCCTGCCCCTTTATTCATTTAAATATAGATGTTGCTTTAACTTTTACTTGATGAAAAATGAAAATATACATAGGGAAAGAATCATTGGAGGTGACAGATTCAATATCATTGAGCAACATAGACTATTTCAAGGGGTCCAAGTATGTGACTTGAACAAAGCTTAAAATTACCAGAGAATTTCTTGAAGGAAAAAAACAATGGAAAGATGTGTACAAATTGCTATAGCTTGGAAAGACAAACAAGTTTATCAGTTTCCAAAGGGGACAGCTTTCATGAGTTTCCAAGACATGGTGCAATTTAATAGTCTAAATTTTTGTTTTTGTTTCTTTGGATAAAAGTTGCTAAAGGCATAAAATGTGCAAACAAATGCTAATTTTCTGAATATAAAATAGATGAGGCTGGCCCAACAAAACAAAGCTCAAATCACATGTTGCAGAAGAAAAATTCTTCTTCATTTGCCTCAACATTATCGAATCATGGTTTTCCAGCTACTTAAGATCTGTGTTACTCGGACTAGGGTGTGAGTGTCGGACACGGGTATATTCAATTTTTTCCAAGATTTCCATGTATTTGGAGGGTTCTTGGAGGATCATATCCTCATACCTATGTCTGGATATGGGTGTCGGATACGGATACTTCAAGAAAAATGAAAAGTCGGAGCAACATAGCTTAAGATTGCTAGTTATTTTATTTAGGGTTATCTGTAGCCACTTGAATGATTGGAATTAGTGAAAGCAACAATCATTCTGCTGTCAAGAATACAGTAAGCCGGCCAATTTAAAAACACATTAATTCATTCCATATGGCATTGGCATAAAAAGTGTAATACAGTAAGACAATAAGGTAGATTCTGCCTGCAAATAGACTGTGGATTAACAATACTTAGTCCATTATATAAAAAGTAAATCTAAGCTTCAATTAGAGTTAATGAAGTAAACTAAAATAAAAAGTAAGGGCTCATTTCTCCTAAAAGGAACAAAAGAAAATGGCTTCCAAAGATGGCATGTTTCAATATGCTGATGGTGTGGACAAGCTGTTGATGTTTTTGGGAACTTTAGGCAGTATTGGAGATGGATTGCAATACCCTCTTACAATGTTTGTACTTAGCCAAGTGATCAATGAATATGGAAATCCCAATAGCACATTGTCTAATGATACTGTAGATAAGGTATGTGCCACTGACATTTTTATCATTTTAGTAAATAGCCATTGCATCATGGAGTTGTAGCTTTGTTAAGATATGTATTACTTGTATGAAAATGTAGTTAACCAAAGGTAAGTTTATCTACGTTGCTCCGACTCTTCATTTTTTTTGAAGTATCCGTATCCGACGCATATTCGGACATGGATATGGGGATATGATCCCCCAAGGACCCTCCAAATACATGGAAAAACTTAGAATAGATCAAACATACCCGTGTCAGACACATATCCATGTCTGACACTCACACCCGAATCCGAGTAACATAAAAGTTTATCGCCTTCAGACGAGGTTAGCAGCTAAGTTACTTGGACTTGGGTGTGAGTGTAAACACGGGTATGTTTGATTTATTCTAAGTTTTTCCATGTATTTGGAGGGTCCTTGGGGATCATATCCTTATACCCATGTCCGAATATGCATCGGACATGGATACTTCAAGAAAAATGAAGAGTCGGAGCAACATAGGTTAGCAGCCAATCCGAGATATTACATGGATAAAATTGATTCCTATCTCCACTCATGATGAACCACCAGACAGGTTTTCATCATTTTAAGTTGTAATTTTCTTTGTTAATTGTAACTAATCCTAGAAGAATTGCTTGATAAAATAAAGGGTAGTAAACGAAATAACTGCACCAGATTGTTTCAATTTCTAAACACTTATCTCATCATTGCATCATAAAACTTTACTTTGTGATATATACTTAATTACTTCGTTAACTATGCCACTATAAATTCTATTCTGCAGTATGCACTTAGGCTGCTCTATGTTGCAATTGGAGTTGGACTTTCTGCTTTTGTTGGTAAGTTGAAACTATGATAACTGAAGCAGAAAGAACCTTTTCAAGAATCATTTTTTCATTTGACTGATAAATATTGGACATTAATATCTGCTTTGCTTTTGGGATGCCATTTTTATATTTACAGAAGGAATTTGTTGGACACGAACTGCTGAGAGACAGACTTCCAGAATAAGAACAGAATACCTGAAATCTGTCCTTAGACAGGAAGTTGGTTTCTTTGACACTCAGGAAACTGGCTCCTCCACAACTTTCCAAGTCGTGTCAATCATATCTGCTGATGCCAATTCAATCCAAGTTGCAATATGTGAGAAGGTTTGGATCAACTAGCATTCTTCCATTTAATCTTTTGCACCCCAATCTGATTGAATGTTTAAAAATCAGGTGCAAATCTGATCAAATTTGGTTAATTGGGTTCGGTTAATTCGGTTTTGAAATTAGTCGGTTTTGAAAATCGGTTTAGTTGGTTAATTCGGTCGGTTGTCGGTTTTTAAAATTGATAACTGAATAAACCGAATAGACCGAACTAACCGACGCTTTTAATTTTATTTTAAGTATAATATAAATATAATATATTTATATAATAATTTGAAATTATATATAATATAATATAATATAATTTATATTATATTATATTATATAATAATATATAATAAATAAATTATTTTTTAAATGGTTAAAACCGATTAAACCGATCGAACCGGTCGACTTAAGTCGGTTTCGGTTTTTTCGGTTTTAGAATCTTTGTCCGTCGGTTCGGTCGATTTTATAGGTTTAGTCGGTTTAATCAGTTTTCGAAATTTTAAAACTAACCGACACCCATGTCTTGAAGTATCCGTGTCCGACACCCATGTCTATGTTGCTCCAACTCTTCATTTTTCTTGAAGTACCCGTGTCCGACACCCATGTCTGATGCATATTCGGACATGAGTATGAGGATATGATCTCCCAAGCACCCTCCAAATACATGGAAAAACTTAGAATAAATCAAACATACCCATGTCTGACACTCACATCCGAGTCAGAGTAACTTAGATCCTAGCAAAGGAAAGCCTTATTGTAGGCAATAGATAGATAATTTTTTTAAACCATGTACATGATACTTTGAAGGTCTATTATCACAGTTAACTAGAACATTACTCTTCATCAATATGCTGTTTCTAACAAAATAATTGTTTTTTTTTTCCTTTTTCCTGCATGTAGATACCTGACTGCCTTGCATTTGTTTCAACCTTCTTCTTCTGCCTAGTTGTTTCCTTCATACTATCATGGAAACTTACCTTAGCAGCTCTTCCTTTCACTCTGTTGTTCATTGTTCCGGGACTTGTATTCGGAAAGCTGATGATGGATGTGATAATGAAGATGATTGAATCATATGGTATTGCTGGTGGGATTGCAGAACAAGCAATTTCCTCCATAAGAACTGTATATTCATATGTAGCTGAGAATCAAACAATAGAAAAGTTCAGCCTTGCACTTGAAAAGACTTTGGAATTGGGAATAAAACAAGGTTTTGCAAAGGGTCTGATGATGGGAAGTATGGGAACCATTTATGTAGGATGGGCTTTTCAGGCATGGGTAGGGACTTATTTGGTTACTGAAAAAGGAGAAAAAGGTGGTTCTATTTTTGTAGCTGGAATCAATGTCATAATGGGAGGATTGTAAGTTACTTTCTTCATGATGATGTACTTTATTTTCTGATATTCTGATCTATGTTTCTCGGACTCGGGTATGTTTTATTTATTCTAAGTTTTTTCATGCATTTAGAAGGTCATTGGGGGATCATATCCCCATACCCATGTCCCGATAGGTGTCGGACACGGGTACTTAAAGAAAAATGAAGAGTCGGAGCAACATAGATCCTGATTGACTTTTTAACTCATTATTATTTCGGTTCAACATTGCAGGAGTATCTTGGGAGCACTACCAAATTTAACTGGAATCACTGAGGCAACTATTGCAGCTACTAGGATTTTCGAGATGATTAACCGGGTTCCTTCTATAGATGCAGAAGATAGGAAAGGAAAGGCTTTGTCATATGTAAGAGGAGAGATTGAATTTAAGGACATATATTTTAGCTATCCATCAAGACCTGATTCACCAGTCTTGCAAGGTTTGAATCTTAGAATTCCGGCCGGTAAGTCTGTTGGTCTTGTTGGAGGCAGTGGTTCTGGCAAGTCCACAACCATTGCATTGCTTCAAAGATTTTATGATCCTACTGAAGGAGAAATTCTCTTGGATGGATATAAAATAAGGAGACTTCAGCTAAAATGGTTGAGATCTCAAATGGGACTAGTTAGTCAGGAACCTGTACTCTATGCAACATCCATAAAAGAAAATATATTGTTTGGGAAAGAAGGAGCATCGATGGAAGACGTAATAAACGCAGCTAAGGTTGCTAATGCACATGACTTCATTGTCAAGTTACCAGAGGGATATGAAACTCATGTAAGCTAATTAACTTCTAATCTGTCAATCAGAAACTGTGTTTTGAATTGCTATATCTGAGTTACTGCAGATAACTTCATTGTCAAGTTACTCTTTCCACTCTTAAGAGGCTTTAACTACATTAACAAGAACATGAAAACTATGTGGAATTGTGGATTGCAGGTTGGTCAATTTGGGTTTCAGATGTCTGGTGGCCAGAAGCAGCGAATTGCCATAGCTAGGGCTTTGATCAGAGACCCGAAAATCTTGCTTCTCGATGAAGCTACGAGTGCATTGGATGCACAAGCTGAAAGGATAGTGCAGGAGGCAATTGATAAGGCATCGGTAGGGAGGACATCAATCATCATTGCTCACCGCCTATCGACAATCAGAAATGCAAATCTGATTGTTGTTCTTCAAGCTGGTAGAGTAATTGAATCAGGGTCCCATGATGAACTAATGCAAATGAATGGTGGAGATCAAGGTGGAGAATACTACCAGATGGTAGAGTTACAGAAAATGGCATTGCAAAATGAAGCTTCTGATGAATCAAACTACAAAACTGAAGGAAGAAATCTCCACAGGATGAATGTTGCACAAAGTCCACTGAGTTATCAATCAAGTATTCCAAGTACTCCAGCATTGAACCCTTTCAGCCCTGCTCTATCTGTGGGAACACCTTATTCCTACACTATCCAATATGATCCTGATGATGACAGTGTCGATGAAAACTTCAAGCAACTAGCTTATCCTGCTCCATCGCAGTGGCGTCTGTTGAAAATGAATGCACCTGAATGGGGAAGAGCCTTGGTTGGAACTGTGGCTGCATTTGGCTCAGGAGCAGTTCAACCCATAAATGCCTACTGTGTTGGTTTACTTATATCAATTTACTTCCGCACAGACAAATCTGAAATCAAGTCAAAATCAAGAACTTTGTCGTTCGTTTTCTTAGGCATAGCTGCTCTCAACTTCACATCCAGTCTCCTCCAACACTACAATTTTGCTGTCATGGGAGAGAAGTTGACGAAAAGGGTACGGGAGAAGTTTCTCGAGAAGTTGATGACTTTCGAGATTAGTTGGTTCGATGAAGAAGAGAATACAAGTGCAGCCATTTGCACAAGATTGGCTACTGAAGCCAACATGGTTCGTTCCCTTGTTGGGGATCGAATGTCATTGCTGGTTCAAGCAATTTTCGGGTCCATTTTTGCATATGCAGTAGCACTTAAACTTAGCTGGAGATTATCACTTGTGATGATTGCAGTTCAACCATTAGTTGTTGGAAGCTTTTATTCAAGAAGCATCTTGATGAAAAGCATGGCTGGAAAGGCCCAAAAAGCACAAAAGGAAGGAAGCCAACTGGCAAGTGAAGCTGTCATAAACCACAGAACTATTACTGCTTTTTCTTCTCAGAAAAGAATATTAGGGCTTTTCAAGGACACTTTAAAAGGTCCCAAAGAGGAAAGTGTCAGGCATTCATTGCTTTCAGGTTTAGGCCTATTTAGCTCTCAGTTTTTTAACACAGCTTCTACAGCATTAGCTTACTGGTATGGTGGGAGACTATTGACACAAGGTTTAATAACATCAGAGCACCTTTTCCAGGCATTCTTGGTATTGCTATTTACTGCTTATGTCATTGCAGAAGCTGGAAGTATGACTAATGATTTATCTAAAGGAAATAGTGCCATTCGATCAGTTTTCGCAATCCTTGACAGGAAAAGTGAGATTGATCCTGATTATACACGGGGGCGAGATATTAAAAAGGCGATTAAGGGACGGATAGAGCTGAAAAATGTGTTCTTTGCATATCCAGCCAGACCTGACCAGTTGATCTTTAAGGGTCTAAACCTTAGAATTGAAGCAGGGAGGACAGTGGCACTAGTGGGACAAAGTGGTTCAGGAAAATCTACCATTATCGGACTTATCGAGAGGTTTTATGATCCAACGAAGGGATCAATATCCATAGATGGACAGGATATAAAGAATTATAATTTGAGAATGTTGAGAACACATATTGCACTTGTCAGTCAGGAGCCAACCTTGTTTGCAGGAACTATCCGCGAAAACATTGCCTACGGGAAAGAGAATGCTAAAGAATCTGAGATAAGAAAGGCTGCAAAGCTTGCCAATGCTCATGAATTTATAAGGTATGGGAACAGCATTATATTATATATTCGTTCTTTCATTCTAGTTCTGTTTGATATTCAATCAATAAGGAAAGTGTAAATTTGATAGAAGCTGCAATTTAAAGTACATGAATTTCTATTGCTACCTAGCAGCAGTTTGCACTTTGGCTCTGCCTGCATATGTAACAAAGGATTAGGCTGAAGATTAGCTAGTCTAACAAGGTTTCCTAATAAATAAGATGAAATGAAAGACACTAAATCAGCCTGAAGAATTACTAATCAAGAACTGGGAACTCTCAAATTTTAGGTGCAAATTCAATGGATTAGGCTAGTCATTATCTGAACTGTCTATAGGGCCTCCTATCATGTCAATTGTCAAAGTCTAACCCTCCAAGCTAATCACTAATTTTAATTTTGCATGTACTGATAATCTAGAAAATGCTGCAGTAAACTATGTTGCTCCGACTCTTCATTTTTCTTGAAGTATTTGTGTCCAGCAACTATATCCGACGCATATCCGGACATGGGTATGAGGATATGATCCTCCAAGGACCCTCCAAATACATGAAAATCTTAAAAAAAATTGAACATACCTGTGTCAGACACTCACACCCGAATCCGAGTAACATAGACTGTAAATACCCTACCAAGAATTATCTGATTCAGCAATCTCCCAGCTGATGAGCATCTTAGATATGATAGAACCAGAAATAGTAGTTCATTATTAGTTACTTTTAGGGTTTTAGTAGTCAATGAAAACAACCCATTTTTTGTGTTGTAATTTGCAGTGGGATGAAAGATGGCTATGACACAAATTGTGGAGAAAGAGGTGTTCAACTATCAGGGGGTCAAAAACAAAGGATTGCATTGGCAAGAGCAATACTGAAGAACCCTTCAATTCTCCTCCTGGATGAGGCTACTAGTGCACTTGATAGTGTATCAGAAAACTTAGTTCAAGAAGCACTTGAGAAAATGATGATCAGCAGAACATGTGTAATCGTTGCTCACCGATTATCAACGATACAAAAAGCCGATACCATTGCTGTTATCAAGAACGGAAAAGTTGAGGAACAAGGTTCACATAATGAACTAGTTTCCTTGGGTCGCAGTGGAGCTTACTATTCACTGATAAAACTACAAGGTGGGAATTCTCCTTATAGGTAAAACCTGAAGTTAGGAGTTAAAAGTCATATGAATCTGTCATACAAGATTTTTGTAGATATTAGCTAAGAGTTTGGTGATTGGTTTGCACTGAGATGTAAACATTTCTGCTTTCAATGATAAATTCAGCACATTCTGATAAATAGTTATTTTTTATAAGATGGCCAGACTATTCTCAGGCTTTGTTCGGACCTAAACTCCTTTCCGGATGATCTTAAGGGCGCATTCCTTCACATCGATATGATGTATTCAAGATTTTAATCCCGGAGTGCTCTCCACAAAGATCGAATCAAAGGTTAACTTGGAAAGAGACTCCTCCCTTACAAGTAGACTAACATATGGATTTTTAACAACAGAGTTATTACTAAATGCTAGTCTGTCCTGCTACCTCATTTTTAACATTTTCTGCAGACTAATTCTATGTTGTTTCGATTTTTCATTTTTCTTGAAGTACTCGTATTCGACGCAAATTCGGACATGGGTATGGGGATATGACCCTTCAAATACATGGAAAAATATAGAAAAAAATTGAACATACCCGTGTCGGACAAATACCCGTATCCGACATTCACATCCATGTCCGAGTAACATAGGACTAATTTATCATATCAAGCCTGTAAACATGTTACTATAATTTGCACTGATCAAGACCCTGGTAAACTAACCACGATCTGTCTTCATTAAATATCCACATTTTAATCAGAAACTCAACAACATATTAATTATATTTAAATACCAGCAACTTTGGATTCCATTGTTTTAAGTCTAGTCAACCTGTTAGTTGGATCTTGAAGTTCTGCCAGGCAATTTAAAACTCTTTTATATCAGAAAAAACCAACCTGTTAGTTGAATCCTGAAGTTCTGCCTGGTAATTTAAAATTCTTTTACATCAGAAAAAAAATCTTCCCACTACATTAAACACATCAACCTAGTAAAGTTTTCTTGGAGACACAACCTCAAAAACTTCACAAATTCCTAAAAAAATATATATCTTGAGCAAATCTAAACCACTAATTGCACAAACAGATGCAGCTGATGAAAGATCAAATCTTCAAATTTGTATCAGATATTCAGATTTGCTAAATTTCTTGATCCAAAATTGTTAGTGATAGTATTAAAAATTAGACTAATACAAAGAGGGAGGGACAGGAAAAGCATTTTACAAATAGAGAATCAATGTTTTCCAATGCCCAGAAATTAGCTGGAAAAGCAAAAGAAAAAGCTCAGAAAAGCAAAATCAACGACAGAAACTCTAAAGAATTTAAATCAAAATTTTCATGTATCAATGATTCATACAATAACATCTACTTTCTATAAAGAATTCTTCAATGCAAGACAAACGTTCATGAAAAATTAAAGAATCACATTTCTCACTAATAAAAATTTCTCATAAATCAATGTTTGCTACTTGCTACCAACATCAACATTTTCTTTCTATTTCTTTTTCTCTTCTATAATACAACATCTAAAAATATGCTAAAAACCTGCTCGACTCTTTATTTTTTTTTAATATTTGTGTCCGACGCTTATGTTCAACACATATTCGGATATAAATATGAGATATGAGTACGACCCTCCCGAGACCCTCTAAATACATTGAAAAACTTTAAAAAATTGAACATAACTTTATCGGATACTGTGCCCATATCCGACACTCACAATCGAATCCGAATAACATAGCTAAAAAAAAAAAAAAAAAAAACAGAAAATAACAACTCACCAAAAATTAAGCAAAGTGAAGACCAAGAAATTGACCAAAGCTCCCATCACCACACAAAAACTTCCCATACTTTGTGGTGCCATAGACCTAAGCCTGATCCCTTTATGATAAACCTTAACACCACTAGCGTTGACCACCACATCTGCTCCTACCCAAATCTTATGCTTCTTTGTATACCAAAACATGATCTTAAACCTCACCGCCGTCGCCATATCCACCCGGAAAACCCCAGTTCCGTTCTCGGAAACCGCCCGTAAAGCCACCGTCGTGTCAGCAATCCCATGACCAGGCTTTGTAGCCTTCTTTTTGTGACCCTGGTAAAACCCTGGCATCAAAATGTTACTAGCTATGACATGACTTTTGTTTGGAAAATCATAAACTGTCACGTTCAAAGGATCATACTTAATCCCTTTGTCTTTGTTAGGATTGTCTAGCCTGAGCGTGAAGTTTAAGGTAGAGTCATTTGTGAGGTTTAAGGTTCTATTAAGTGATGGAAAGTAAAGAGTTTGTATGGAACATTTGGGGTTTGAAGTACGTAGACTTAACCACATGAAAAGGGCTGTTAGACCCAACGTGAAGATGATCTTACAGCAACATTTACAACATCCTCCACCGGAATCCGGCATGTTTTCCGGTGACTGAAAATTTGGGTTTTCCGATAAAGTGTTGCAAAGGGTATTTATCAGTTTCAAAAGAAAAAAAAAATGATGGAAATGAAGGGCTAAGGACTTGTTGCTTTGAAAGCATAGTATTAGTATATAAAGAGCTAATTTTTCTTTTATATAAGGATTTATATAATAATGTAACAAAGTTGGAAGGCTACATGTATTTATTGTCAAACAACTACTCTCTTTCAATGGCTTTTGGGAAGTGATAAAGGCACATTGGAGGTGATTTTTGTAGAGTTTTGAGCCAATGAAAGGTGGACAAATAAGGTGGTGTTGACCAAAAGGGCCAATCAAATGAGTTGTTTGGGGAAATGGTGGGTATTTTTTTAGGTTATTAATTTAGTATATTGTTACATTATTTTTAAAAAATGGCTAATCTTAGATGGAGAACTTTGTCAAGTTTGGTGAGAGATTTGAGTTTTTTTTTTTGAAAAAAAAAAGGAAAAAAATACAATAAACTCTTATCTTTTCAAAGGAGAAAATAATTAATTTGTTCTGGATTAGGAAAATATGGATTCAAAATTAGTAAATTAATTGAAAATAAACTAGATATTTTAATTCAATGTGAATAGTACTAGTGTCTCATTAAAAAAAAAATACTTAACTAGATCATAAAATAATAGGTCAATTTATGTAATGTTGTGTAAGTTACCTAGAAATTAATGGACTATTGATAACAACTTGGTCATTGGTTATGGTTGACTTATAATCCAACTATGGAGATTTGAGTTGTTCATGTTGTTATTGGCTGATCAAAAAGATTATTAAAAGTATGCCAGGCATGCCTCAAGGGCTTGAATGGGCTTAGGATTGGATATTTTGATTTTGTTCCTAATTGATATAATGGTTATTATTATTATTTCATCCATGGAGTTTTTAAATTTTATAAGTTGTGATGTATATTTTTTAAAGTATATTTTTTTTAAAAATGAATATATAATAATTTTTTAATTTTATTTATAAAATTAAAAAATTTCATAATCAATATATAAAAAACAAACTCTTTTACTATTATTATTTCCATGAAGTTAACAATTAGTTTTTCATTTTAGCTTTACCTACTTTCTTAGTTTGGTTCTATTCACAACTAATATCTATATTTTTGTAGTAGATTTTTGTAGAGTTGTTTGAATATTATGTCATTGACATCTTCAATGCCTAAATAGTAAATACCTAAGTTTTCTATCTATACAAATATAGAAAAAAAAAAAATGAAATAGTTGGTATGTCCTAATTCCCAACCCAACATAGCAATTTTTGTTTTCTTGTTTGCCTCTCAACATATAAATCTATTATTATATATTGAAAAGGAAATTTTGTTTTGGCAAAGAAAAGAAAAAAAAAATGCATCCTGATATATGCAAAATTCATTTAAAATTAAATTTAATAAATTAAATAAAAAAAATTTAGATATTGACTAAAATTATATTATAAAAAAATATAATTAATGTATTATTTTTTGAATTCAATAAAAATAATATATCTAATAATTTTTAAAAAAAAAATAATTAAATAATTAGACTTTAAATCAATGATAGGAAATAAAATAAAATAAAACTTGAAAGAAAGAATTAATTCAATTTAAATTTCTTCAATTTTGACGTCAGCCAATCATAGCAGCGCGTTTGTTGAAATCGCTATAAAGAAGCGTGACCTACTGGAAGCACCGATCTCCTAATAATATCTAGCACTTCACGACAAGAATCCGATCGTAATCTAGGCGTGCAGGCCAGGCAGGCCAAAGAACACGAAATAACACGTGCCCTGATCCCATTGGTTGAACTGAAGCCCTTTTTCGTCATTTGACTTGTTAATTCGGCCTATAAATAAAGTCAATCCTAGCCTAGCATTTCCCATCCCAAAATCAAAATCTCCAGATTAATCAATCGATAAAACCCTCTTCCCAAAATCCTCTTTCAAGGTAATTAAATTCTCTCTCTCGTTTTCATTATTATTGTTTTCAGTTTTTTATTTCGATTATAGTGTATTTAATTTGTAATTTTTTTATTTATCTGTTGAATTGTTCCATGAATTTATGAATTAAGGTTAGGGATTTTATTCCCTTTTCAAATTTAAGGTTTTCTTATTCAATCCCATATCATAAATTTATCTTCTTTCTTAGTGTTTGATTTCGGTCTATTTGGATTTTTTTTATCTCTTGAAGAATTGTTACATGAATCTCATGAGCTAAGGTTAGGGATTTTTCCCCTTTTCAATTTAAGGGTTTTCTTTTAACTCAATCGCAGATCAGAAATCTATTTCCTATTTCTTTAATTTGACATGTAGATTCGTATTTTTCGTTTCAAATTTGCATTTGTTTGATTTACATTGAGTATTTTTTTTGCATAAAATTTACGGTTGACGCTATTATTTTAAAAAATTGAGGTGAAATTGGGGTCTCATAGATCAAAACAATCTGAATTGTAGATCTTCCAGGGAGTACGATCTTTCAAGATCCTCTTCATAGGCTTGTGTGTTTTTTTTTTTTTTTTAGTTTATGTTAAATTTGCTTTCCTTGTTCGGATCTGGTTGTAGAGACACTTTGTATTTTTGTTTTAGTTTATAGTAGTCTTATCTGGTTTTTATTTTGATTTAAAATAGATGCAAATTTTCGTCAAGACCCTCACTGGCAAGACCATCACCCTTGAGGTGGAAAGTTCTGACACGATCGATAATGTAAAGGCCAAGATCCAAGACAAGGAAGGAATCCCACCAGACCAACAGAGGCTTATCTTTGCTGGTAAACAGCTGGAGGATGGCCGTACCCTTGCCGACTACAACATTCAGAAGGAATCCACACTCCATTTGGTCCTTCGTTTGAGGGGTGGTATGCAAATTTTTGTGAAAACCCTCACTGGAAAGACCATAACATTGGAGGTTGAGAGTTCTGATACTATTGACAATGTGAAGGCTAAGATTCAGGACAAAGAAGGCATTCCCCCGGACCAGCAGAGGTTGATCTTCGCCGGTAAGCAACTTGAGGATGGCCGCACCTTGGCTGATTACAACATCCAAAAGGAGTCCACACTCCACTTGGTGCTCCGCCTTCGTGGAGGAATGCAAATTTTTGTCAAGACCTTGACTGGAAAGACCATTACATTGGAGGTAGAGAGTTCAGATACCATCGATAATGTTAAGGCGAAGATCCAGGACAAGGAAGGTATTCCCCCAGACCAGCAGAGGTTGATCTTTGCTGGTAAGCAACTTGAGGATGGCCGCACCTTGGCTGACTACAACATCCAGAAGGAGTCCACCCTCCACTTGGTGCTCCGTCTTCGTGGTGGTATGCAGATTTTCGTAAAGACACTTACCGGGAAGACCATCACCTTGGAAGTTGAAAGCTCCGACACAATTGACAATGTCAAGGCCAAAATTCAAGATAAGGAAGGTATCCCTCCAGACCAGCAGAGGCTGATTTTTGCTGGTAAGCAGCTTGAGGATGGGAGGACCCTTGCAGATTACAACATTCAAAAGGAGTCGACCCTCCACTTAGTGCTTCGACTTCGTGGTGGGATGCAAATTTTCGTGAAGACCTTGACAGGAAAGACCATCACTCTGGAAGTTGAGAGCTCAGACACAATTGATAATGTTAAGGCCAAGATCCAGGACAAGGAAGGAATCCCCCCAGACCAACAGAGGCTGATCTTTGCTGGGAAGCAACTTGAAGATGGGAGGACCCTGGCAGACTACAACATCCAGAAGGAATCAACTTTGCACTTGGTCCTTCGCCTCCGTGGTGGTTTTTAAGTGATGGGTTTTGAAGTATGATTTGGAGGGGGTTTGAGGTCTAAATGGTTTATGTTTCTGGTTGTATGCTTATGTGAGCTTGCTGCTATGCAGTAAGTAAATAATAATTTTCTTAAAAACTTATTTAGTTTTTCCTTTATGATTAAGGTTCCAGGTTGCCAGTACTTTATCATTGAATAAATTTGAATTTTCATATAAGTTTCTAAGATTCTTATGCTTGTTTGAATCCCCTTGAAGCATGATAGCTTGATTATTTCTGCTGGTTCATGATTCTAGCTATAGATGAAATAATTTGATCATTTTGCCAGAAACATGTTGGTTGCAGAAGAGTGTTTATGACTTACCTTGAAGGAACTTACCTTCTTAAAAATTATAAATTGATACTGTGATCATCTTTAAATTAATTCAACCTTTCTCCAAGGTTCTTAATTTTAGTAATAAAAAGAGAATATGTTTTTAATGGAAGTTGTCAAGTGGATAGTTAGAATATTAGATAAACAACTGCTGAACTCTAACCTTTTTAAACCCATAACATCATTAATGGAATTAGCTTCTTTAAAACAGATTTGAGAGCCATTACTTCAATATTCTTAACATTTTAGATGATCAGTTTTGAGAGCTGAAGAGAGAGAGGAACATATTTTTTTTAGCTTTCCTTCCATCTACGTTGGCAGGGGCCAAGGGGCCCCTTCAAGCTACTGATGAAGCCAGGAATCTTAGATGAATGTTTCTAACAAGCTTTGAGCAATAAAAATTGTTTATGGAAAAGCTGGGAGTCTGAATCAGGAAATATCAATTACAATTAGTTAAACTTTGTTTGTAATTACCATTTGAGCAAGAAAATTTTTGTTCTATTGCTACAGCTTTGTAGCTTTGGTTCTTTTTATGTAGCAGGATTAATTTCCCCTAATCTCTTCATAAATAAAAAGTCAAATTGTACTAATAATCTTTTTACATAATCAAAATGCGAATTTAGTTTTTTTCTTATAATTTGAAAATTTTAATTATCTTTATTTTTTTAAAATTTTAAATTTCAATTTAATTTTAAACGATATTAAATTTTTATTATTAATTATGTTGACATGACATTGATTTTATTGGTGTAACGTTAATTTTGGTTACGTGAGGAATTTAATCAGCAAATATTTTTTTGATAATTAATGACTGCAATTTTTTTTTTTCTTTCACGTGACTAATTTGGATGATCAGTGATTGTGAGATGACATCAGAACCTTTCCTTCCGGACTGATTTGTAAGAACCTGAGCTTGACCAATGCATTGTTGAAATTGATTTTTCGTTATAAAACTAACAAAGCAAAAAAGTAGCACATTGTTGTCTACAACGGTCAAATGATGGATTCATTAGACGAATAGATACTATATAGTAAATAACAATCCAAAGAGGTCACTTTAAAAAAAAAAAAAAGTTTACCATTGTGGCTTGTTTGACAAATCTATCAACTTAAAGTTCATTTGGATGGATGGTGAGATTGATTTTAGTGAGATTAAAAACAACGATCGAGGTGAGATTAAAATCAGCGGTGGGATATATGTTTGGATGCAGACGCAGCGGTGACTGTGCGGTGAATTATAATGAGAAAGAAAAATTATCATTAAGAACATTAGATTAAAATGTGTATATATATATATAATAAATAATTAAAAATTATTAAATTTATATTTATATTTATATTAAATAATAAAATATATATTATAATTATATTTATGTTAAAATATTATAATTAAAATTATATTTATGTCAAAAAAATAAATTAATAAAATAAAAATAAAAGAATTAAAAAATTAAAAAATTGAATAAAATAATATTTTGTACTTTTTATTATTTATGTAATTACTTATTTTTAATTTTATTATTTATGTAATTATTTTTTTAATTAATCATATTAATTATATAATAATAAAATATATGTATTTCATTTTTAAATGAAATTTTTTTGGCAAAAACAAAAATATTCCTATATTTATTCACATAAAACAAAAAATAATGAGGATAAAATTGAAAAATACCCTTCCAAGCTCCAATCCAAAAAAATGACACTAGCACGGTGAAACACTGTTCATCACACTGGTGTCATATTATTCAAACATAAATAACGATGTGATTGAGATAAAAAAATACTTCAATCAGTGACTCCGTTTGAATTCCGACGGAGCCTGCTTTTCTTCAAAAGGTACTTATTTTACACTGAGATCGCCGCCTTTTACAAGCTAATTATATAGCCAACCTATCAAATTATTCTTCTATCAGCCTATCCAATTTAAAAACAAAAGCACAAAGCTTCAATCTTCATGTATTATATTTCACTTGCGAATTTTACGGATTCAATAAAACTAAAACTGAATATAATGAAACTTATTTCGTTTGTTGTCCAATTCTTTCCCCTTCCAAAATTTCTCAAATATCAAAATGTAGGAAAACAATTAAAAGAAAAAAAAAGAATTATCTTAACTCTATTAATATATATATATTTTTTTAATTTCAAACAAATGCAAGATTACAAACCAAAAAAACAAAAGATTTAAACCTAATTAAAAAAATTTAACTTTTACTTCATATTTTTCTCAATAAGCAAACAGACAGACAAATTATTGACACAAAAAAAAAAAAAAAAAATCAGACAGATAAATTAGGTTTAAGTAGAGATCCTAACTTCAATAATAATAATAAAAAAGTAACGGAAGCTTTGACACAGACTTGGAGAGGAGTGGTGGAAGTGGCCGCCATTAAAATAGTTCCGGCTCCATTACGGCGGCAAAAGGCTTGGTTTTGAGGGAAACGAAGGCCTAAAGCTAAGGGGTGCTTGAGTGAGGAAGACAGAGCTGTGGCTGTCGAATTTAGTAAGGCACGTCAGTATATTTAATATTGAAAATTTGACATCGTTTAAAATTAAAATGAAATTCAAAATCTTGAAAAATAAAGGTAACAAATTTCTTCGAATTACAGTAGAGAGATTAAATCCGTATTTTGACTATAGTAGAGAGACTAATAGTACAATTTAACCAAAATAAATCTATAATTATCCATAAAAAAAATAAAAACTTGTATATTATTATCTTAGATAAGATGAATTAAATTGCTAACATGCTTGACATTTAATTTTAATGATTTGAATTTAATTTCGATAGTCTCAAATATAAAAATAAATTAATTAATTAAGTTGGAAAATTTACATTTTAATCAATATTTTTGATTTGTGAGTAGAGGTGTTCATAAGTCGAATTTGATTTGAATAGTAAAAAATTTATTTGTTTAAATCCAACGCGATCCGAAAATCCGTTTTATTGTTTGAAATGTATTAAAATATTAATTTTATATTAATATTTATATATTTAAATAATAATTTTTATTATTATTATTTAAATAGTAATCCAAATCAAGTTGAACTGATTCGAAATATAAAAATTCAATCTTAAGCTCGATCAAATTTGGACCAAACCTATTTTTATTATCAATCATATCTTTTCCTAATTTCACTCATAAAAATATTTATATTAAAATTTAACTTTTTTAGCAACATAATGCAAATACCCAAAATTCAATTTATTCATAAAATGCTCTTTGGTCATAAAAATTAAAAAGAAAAAATTTGTGACATCATCTCTATTCACGTCTGGTTAGTTTAGTCAACGTCTAAACGACGTCGTCACTTCCCAATCCATTATATTCCTTTCTTTTAAGCAATTGTTAAAAATTTGATATTTATCGACGGTTTCTCCATTGATTCTTAATCGCCTTAGGTATTATAATCTTCCCGAAAATTCACTCTTTTTTCATTTTTCTTTTTTAAATGTTTCTTTACCTTTCTTAGCATCCAAACAGAGAGTTACTACCACTAATCGATCTTGGTATTTCTTTGTTCTTCTTAATTTAGTGGAAAAGAATCAAAATTTGATTAATACTTGAAGTATTTCTTCTTTATGTTAGGGTTTTTGTGGTTTTTTTAATCATTTAAATTTATACCCATTTTTTAATATTAATTCTTTTCTATTTCCAGTTACATAAAATGGAGGAAATATTAGCTCTGGTTCTTTCAATGCTTCTTATTCTAGCTTTAGTTCCGTTATATCTATGGAAACGCCGTCTGGATTCTCGATCAACCCACGAACACGTTGAACAACATCAGGTTTGTTTGGAAGTATTATAAAAGTTCTAATCTTTGTTTCTTTTATGTGGTTTTTTTTTTTATTGGTTGGTTTGGGTTTCAGGCTCTAAGAACGGAAAATGTAGTACGTGGTGGGGCTACTGGTGGTCGTAGTAGGATGCGGAGGAGATCGGCTGCTGCCGGAGGAGCTAGCACGTCATCGGCTGCAACTGCTGAAGGTTTGTGAATTGTAAATAATTGTGAAATTTGATCTAGTTTTTGAGAATTTTAGCAAATTTACCGATTTAATGACATATGGGACTTTCTTGCTATAGTTGTGAAATCTGTGTGTTGAAATGTGTAGGGGAGAATATATGACTATTCCGTGAATTGATGTTTTCGGATGCTATTATCTCTACCAATTAGTGGGATTATTTTCAATTTAGGAATGAAGTGTAATTTGTGTTATTTGTAGACTAGAAACATGCCGAGGAGTGGCTTATCTTTGATGTTTCGATGTGTTGTTTATGAGGATTGAGAGAGGGAAGATTTGGTTTTGTGTGAATATGAACAAAGCTTTATTTTATTGAAGAGTCATTGAGGTTATATAAGCACTTTCATAATAAGCCCACGCCCGTTCTCTTTTAATAAGGCGCCAAAGGATACAACTACTTTGACATTAATTTGAATTACGCGTGTAGGACAGTCTAGTTTTCTTTCCTTAAAATGCTCTTTTCTCTGCTTGGGGTTTGTGGCAATGTGGCATTGAGTGAAGTATTTATGTATCCAATGTCAATGCAGAAACTGCTGATCAGGGAAGTGATGAAGAAGATGAGGGAGATGGGTCTTATGAGGCTAAAGCATCAAACAAGAAAGAAAAGAAACGGGAAGAAAGGGAAGCACGGAGAAGGGTACATCATCATCATCTTATTCTTTACTTATTTATTTCTGTTATACTTGGACTGTTGGCCACTATTTACTAAGTTCATTTGATTTTAATCAAGGCTGAAGAGACTGCTCGTGAGTCCAGGCAGACGAAACATGATCGATATGCTGAAATGCGGAGGAGGAAGGATGAGGAGCGTGAAGCAGAGGAACGTAGGCTGGTCTGTTGATTGCCTTCATCTTTTGTGGCACTGATGTACAGAACCACAGACATAACGTCATAACCGCATATATATAATTTCCTGGTTCAAGATATTTGCTATGGTTTATGTAGGAAGACGAAGCTAAAGCTCGAAAGGCCAAGGAGGAAGAAGCTGCTGCATTGGAGTTTGAAAAGTGGAAAGGAGCGTTCTCTGTTGATGCTGAAGGAACCACAGAGAATGAAGTGCAAGATGGAAGCCGGGACTTGCTTTCTAATTTTGTGGAATACATTAAGGTACTTTTAAGCCCCCGTATTTAAATAGTACCGCAATCTTACTCTTATTCATGATAAGCACACAAGTTTTTTTTGGCTATTCTTTTCAGTCTCCTATCTCCTCTTCCTTTTGGTCTTTTTTCTTTGACGAGCAAATGAATATCAAATGTGAATGTCTGAAAGCACTCTTGGAATTTAATAAAGTTTTTGGAAGTACACGTGATGTATAATGACCGAATAAGCATTAGTCTACATACAGTATATTAGGTGCCAATAGGGCTTTGGAATGAGTGTTGTGTTTCTTTTTTGTTGCTTATGTATTTGTATATGATCTTGCAGGATCATAAATGTATTCCTTTGGAAGATCTTGCTGCAGAATTCAAGTTGAGAACCCAGGTATATGTTCTTAATAGTTAATTTCGCTTTTAAATTAAACCCTTTCATATGTTTTACTTTTGGCCTCCTGATATAGCAATAGAACGCGTTTTTATTTCACTTTATCCGTATTCAATTTGCTATTATACAATGAATCCACCAAGTTCTATGTAAGCCATTAACTCAAGTGTGTGTATTGCCACTTTCAGCAATCCTATTGCTATCCAAGATTTTGCTTTCTAACTTTTAAAGTACAACTTTTGGTTGATGCAGGAATGCATCAATAGGATCACCTCCCTTGAAAGTATGGGTATGTAACTAATTAACTATCTATTTGGGAACTAATTTCATGAAATGAATACTTTAAGCTATGTTGCTCCGACTCTTCATTTTTTCTTGAAGTACCCGTGTCAGACGCATATTCGGACATGGGTATGGGGATATGATCTTCCAAGGACTTTCTAAATACATGAAAAACCTTAGAAAAAATTAAACATACCCGTGTCGGACACATACCTGTATCTGGCAATCACACCCGAGTCTGAGTAACATAGAATTTAAGTGCTAGTCATATAGAATTCAACGATTTATTGATTCGTCGATCCTTTATTTGTTGTGTGCACAGGGCGACTTTCCGGTGTCATGGATGATAGAGGAAAATATATATACATCTCATTGGAGGAGATGAAGGCTGTAGCTGACTATATTAAGCGTGAGGGAAGGGTTAGCATTTCACATTTAGCAAGCAAGTCTAACCAGTTCATTGATTTAGAGCCAAAAGTTCAGTTTGTGGAGGAGGAGATCAGCATAGCAGAATAGGAAATCACTGTTGCTTGATTCAATTGTATACCCCCTCCTTCCCTTTTCAGTAATATGTAGAGGACAAGTTTAATGAGGAAAAAAAATTTATAGCAATTGCATTATGAAAATGGCTTAGATTGAAGCTTTGTTTATGCATTTACTTGCATGTTTTAAGGCATAGAGTCTTGTTGTGTTTAATTTATAAATCTTTTTGCCAACAACAACAGTGGGTTTGTTGGTAAAGTACTGTACTTTTAATTTTAATTTCAGTGATCAGAGTTTAATTTCGACATCTCAAGTAAAAAGAAATCTCATTTTTCTTTTGTTGTCTGAAAAACTTGGGTAGATAAGTTGACTCTCTTAGATTGAAGCTCTGTTTATGCATTTACTTACATGTTTAAGGCACAGAGTCTTGTTGTGTTTAATTTATAAATCTTTTTGCCAACAATAACCGTGCAAACTGTTGTTAAAGTATTGAATTTTTAATTTCGAGATCATGACAATCTCAAGTAAAAAAAAATCTCTTTTTTCTTTTGTTGTCTGAAAAACTTGGGTAGATAAGTTTAGTCTCTTAGATCAAGCAAAGTTCGAAAATTCGAAGACTGAATGAATTTATCAATTGAATCATTATCTTTTTATTTTATTTTAAAGTAGAGATGGAAATTCGAACATCAATTATTGAATCAAATGATAGGAGATTAGATGAAATTGAATTGTATAAATTTAGTAATTTATGAATCTATTTTGACATTCTTAAATGTCCTCATTTTAGATTTGTAAATTTATTAACCTTATATGAACAAACAAACAAAAAAATATGGCTGTTTTTATTTGGGGACAATCTGCCAATCTTGTCTAAGGCCTCGTTTAGCATTGCTTCTGACACAGCTTTTGAAGTCAAAAACTGCTTTTCACCGCAAAAGCAATGCTAAACAGATAAAAAAAATTTGGCTTCTGCTGTTGAAACCATGTTTGAAAAGCCAAACCAAAAAGCCAAAAAATATAGCTTTTGGGCTTTAAAAATTGGCTTTTGGATAAAATGATTTTATTATCCTCACATCTCTACACTTTTATTATTTTAAACATATCTTTTTTTGACATTTTAATTTTCTACAACACTTTTTCACAGCAATACTAAACACTTAAAAGTTTTTAAACCACACTTTTTTACCACACTTTATAAACACACTTTTTCCAACTCAAACTTTTTCGAACAGCAATGCTAAACTAGGCCTAAATCAAATCCGATTGTCCTATAACCTACAAGAAGATATTAAGGTTTCATTTGGATGGGCGGTGAAATTAATATTGATGAGATTAAAAACAACGATAGAGGTGAGATTAGTTATTGTAGCGGTGAGATTAAAATCAACGTGAGATATATGTTTGGATGCAAACGCAGCGATGACGGTGAGGTGAATTATAATGAGAAAAGAAAATAACCATTAAGGACATTAGATAAAAATGTGCATATAAAAAAAATTAAATTGTTTGATATTTATAAAATTAATAAATTATTAAAATTATATTTATATCAAATAATAGTTTTATTGATAAATATTAAAAATGAATAAAAATGATAGTAATATATCAAATAATATTTTAGTATTTTTTTAGTATTATTTACGTAATTATTCATTTTTTAATTAATTCATATTAATTATATAATAAAATAATTTATTATTTATATTAAATTAAAAATATTTTACAATTTTAAATAAAAATCATAAAAAAATGCCAAAGACATCCTAAACTAGTGTACTATTCCTTTAAACATGAAAAAAAAAAAAGAGATTATATTTGAAAAATACCCTCTCACCGGAGGACATTATATCCCACTGAAGCATCAATGCTCCAGTGGAAAAATCAAGGTCAGCACGTTGAAACCGGTCTTATCATCCAAACCATAATCACGGTTGGCCCCAATCGGGCCGCACCGAGGCTCCGTTTGCATCCAAACGGAGCCTAAGACCGCAAGTGCCCATTTTAAGATTGTCCCAGTTTTCAACGTCGTCGTTTAAACCCGAACCTTGAACCCTTTTTTTCTCAAAACAATGTCCACTTTCGTTGACAATTCTACCCCTCCAACTCAACAACTCCCTCCTTTCTCCTCATCGACAGTGAAGTCACGCTCATTTCCATCAAACGCCACGTGTCCAGGTTTCATTATCACAAGCTTTTCCTAGCGAGTACAATTTCATAATCATAATCTCACGAGTACAAATCCCATCACCTCAAGTTGCGTGCAACCTCCGAAAATCCCAAAAAAAAAAAAAGTTTTTTTTCTTGATTGATAAATTATTTTCTAGACCTTTCCTCTTAATTTCCTCTCCACCCAAACCAAAAATTAAACTCCATCACCCCAACGTCTCTCAGACTTTATCCGATTTTTAGGGTTTTCTTGTTAATTTTTTGATAATCCGAATTTCAATTCTCTAAAAAAACCCTAAAATCCTCGGATCAGGTAACTTTTCCCCTACAGCTTCGTCAATTTTCCTTTAAATTGTTTTTTTTTTTTTTTTTTTTTTTGTGGGTTAAAAGATCATTTCTTTATCGACCGCTGATTGACCTCAAACTTTTCTGATCATGGGTTTTGTTTCTATGATCAAGATTTCTTTTTATTTCTTTAATTTGTATGCTAATTATTTATAATTACTTCAGATTAAGAATATTTCCTGCCTGAAGAAAAGGAACAAAATTTAAGATTCAAGGTTACTTTTTTTTTTTTTTGTGCCAGAAATTTGTTGTTAAATTTTCAGATAAGTAGATTGGAATGAAATATTTTAATTTAAAATAGTGAATCTTTAGTCTTTACATGTTTGGTTTTTTTTGTTAAACACGTTAGTTGATTCTATAGTGTGCTGTTTAGATTAATTATAATGATTTCTGTAATGAAATTGTAGCTAGTTCTTTAAGATTTGATTCCATAATGCATAAATTGTAAATTTTGGGGGTTTTTTTTTTTGTTTTTCCTTTATTTTCTTTGGTATCTTCGAGGAAGCCGAAAAATGAATAGAGAATTCGAGACTTTAATCTTCCTTGGGAGGGATAAACACGTAAGGCCGAGTCTGGATTATCGCGAACAAGTTTGAATCATGTTATGATTATATGTTTCTTGTTTTCTGTTTAGCCTATGGTTTTGATTTCACAATGATCAGATACTTATTTCTTTTATTTACTTTTTCTTTTTGTGAGATTTGTAAGGCTTTTGTTTGTTCTGATTAACTTGTTGATGGGAAGGAATGAGATGCCCACTTTTCTTTGGTTGTTGAATCGAATTTAGACGGCCTGATTTATTCTTATTCTTGATGGGGATATGTTATATAAAGTCGAATCTGATGTGAGTATTGCTCTACATTTTTAGGTCTGAGCTTGTGGTTGTTAGGCCTCTTTGATCAACTAAGTTTCATGTCTGATCTTGACGTCCAGATTCCTACTGCCTTCGGTATGATTGGATCCTAACTTCCTGAGTTCCACTATTTATCATCGGTGTTGATCCGTTTGTTGTTTGTTAATATGGGTTTAACTTGTCTTTTTTGTATTTGTTGTGCTAGATCCCTTTGCTGATGCAAATGCTGCGGACTCGGGTGCCGGTGGAAAGGAGTATGTGCACATTCGTATTCAACAACGGAATGGTAGGAAAAGCCTGACAACTGTCCAGGGGTTGAAGAAAGAATTCAGCTATAACAAGATACTCAAAGACCTCAAGAAGGAGTTTTGCTGCAATGGCACTGTGGTCCAGGACCCTGAATTAGGGCAGGTCTGTCTATAACATATGTTACTCGGACTCGGATGTGAGTGTCGGATACAGATATGTGTTCGACACAGGCATGCTAAATTTTTTTTTTATAAGTTTTTTCATGTATTTGGAGGATCATATCCTCATACCAATGTCCATACGGGTACTTCAAGAAAAATGAAGAGTCGGAGCAACATAATCTATAACCCCTTATAAGAGATTATTAACCTTATCAATATCTGTTATCGGTACCCGATTGTTAAAGTTTGTTATGTTGCTGTTTTTATTCAGGTTATTCAACTTCAAGGCGACCAGCGCAAGAACGTATCCACCTTCCTTGTTCAGGTAATTGTTATTGCTTCTTCGAATATTTAGATGTCTTTAGGTGACTTTATGCAAAAGCACATCGGATGCAGCTATGTTACTCGGACTCGGTTGTGAGTGTCGGACATGGGTGTGTTTGATTTATTATAAGTTTTTTCATGTATTTGGAAGGTCTTTGGGGGGATTATATCTCCATATCCATGTGAGGATATGCGTCTGACACGGGTATTTTAAGAAAAATGAAGAGTCAGAGTAACATAGGGATGCAGTGTGGTGTTCCAAGTTCCTAATCTGCATTGTCTTTCCTTTTTTGATCAGGCTGGCATTGTTAAGAAGGAAAACATCAAAATCCATGGTTTCTAAGCTGCAGCTTCTTAAAGTTTTCTGCTAAGCCACGCTCCTTTGTGTCGAAGCAGGAAAATATTACCCGATTAGGATATATATCTATGCTGTTATATCGTCTCTATGTTGGTTTGATAACAACATATGCATCTCGTTAGTTATGCTTTCCACTTCACTGGATTCTGTACCGTTGGATGATTATGAAATCTATGGAAGTTTGTTTCTCTATGATTCAAAGTTAAAACAAGTGGTCTTCTAGTCATCTGCTTTACTGCTTATCTTCTTCATGTGGTTTGGGTTAATCTCATTATGTTACTCGGACTCGGGTTGAGTGTCGAATACGAGTATATGTTTAATACGGGTATGTTCAATTTTTTAATTTTTTTTCATATATTTGGAAGATCGTATTTCTATACCCATGTCTAAATATGTGTCGGACACGGGTACTTCCAAATAAAATAAAGAGTCGAAGTAATATAGCATTTGAAGAAGATTAAAATTACTTAGTAATTGGTTTTGTGGATTTTTAGAGAGTGATTTCTTATGCTTTCAGAGCATAAGTTGAAGATCTCTGGTTCTGTTCCCAGTCTCAGGTAGGAGAGAGAGGCTGCAAACACTCTTCTTGGTTCAATGACTAATATTATGCAATGAATTTACTTACCAGAAAAATGATCCAATCCATAAAAACATTGGCAACTCTTTAACTTCAGAGTGCAGGCCAAGTTTTTCTGTTATAAAAAATAGGCCAAAAGTGCTCATGATTATGCCAATTGGGGAGTATATTCTCAGCAAAAAAAAGGATAGAAAAAGAAGCATATTTTTTTATCCTTTGCTTGTGCAACCTTCCAACTAGACTTGTCCAAAAGATTGTTTGATATTTGAGAGGATTTGAATAAAAATATTAAGTTTGAAAAATGGATTTGAACATTTGATATTTGAGAGGATTTGAATAAAAATATTAGATTTAAAAAATAGATTTGGATAAAAAAAATTAGGTTCATTTAAAAAATAAACTAAGTTTTGGTTTCAACATTCATGGTTCGAATCAGATTTGATCCGTTTTCGAATTATATAATATATAATTTTTATTTTTATATATATTATGTATTTTTATATTATATAAAGATTAAATATATATAATATTATAATGTAAACATTAAAAAATATATTAAATTATCTATGTTTAAAAATTTAATTAAAAAAATTAAAAATTATTAAAAATTAAAAAAAAATATGGGCGGGTCTAAACGGGTTTAGATTATCCATTCACAAATATAGATGAATCTAGACAGAATTTGAAGTCTATATTTTGAGTCGGACCGGACTTGAATAAATACATATGATATTAATACCATACATGAATCCGAAACAAACCTAACTCGACCCGATCCACAAAGACCTCTACTCCCAACAACAGGATTCAACCTAGTATAATCACAATATCATTAAGTGCAACGCTATTACAAAATTGGGCTTTGCAAACTTTGGGTAACAAGTGTCTTTTTATGCACTATTTTAGAATAACTTACCAAGTGTTTTAAGATATATATTTTTTTCTGATTTCAAAAATATATAATTTTTTATAAAAAAAAGACATATTTTTAAAAAGTCATGATTTGAATTTCAAACCAGTTAAATGGTACTCATTAATTTTTGATGCTTTTTAATCTTCGTTTAACAATGAATACAATGTTTTTTGTTTGTCAGTTCTATTTTTCCTCCGTTTACAGCAAATTTATCAATCAGAAAGCATCTTTCTCTTACATCAATGAAATTTGATTAATTCACTGCCATTAATAAGGCTGAGCAAGGCAAGATCATAACAAGTTCTTCAAGCAATAAAACATTGGGTTAAACATTTCATTCAAAAGAATAACTTGGTGTTGCGAACCCTAAATTTTAATCCGGTTGATTCATGCGGTTATCTTAAAAAAATAATATCATATCTTAGATTCAAATTTCAATATCTGCAACATTTTCTCCTATTCCGAAAGTAAGTCATCCTTTGTAAAAAAAAAAAATGAAAAGAAAACAAACAGGGAGTTAAACATGGTACCATTATTCATTAGAATTCCACAAACAAGAATCTAAAACCATTCATCTGTTTGAGAAAACGAGTTTTTTGGACAACCCCAAAAACGACATAGTTAATCAACCATACAGTAAAAATAGCAAAACTGAAAACCTTTTTACTACAAGAATTGAAACACCAGTATTTTTTCCTTGTCCGAAGCAGCCGCAAAAACTAGAGGAAGAGAATTTAGCTTGACTTAATCTCCGATATTACTTCTCCCTTATAACCCTTTCTTCTCTAAGCTTCATAGGGTTTCACTCAGAACTCCCTCCCTTCCCTCCCCTTGCCGCGTCGTCGCTGCGCGGCAAACCTCCTCCGCCGCCGCCCCTTCCGTGTTCCTATCTGCCTCTCATTATTATCACCCAACAAAAAATAAAAAAGAAAAAAAAACCAAAAAGAAAAGGGCATGAAAATGCCATGGATGAAACTCTTGTATCTTGCATTTCTATTTATCCCTTTAAGAATTCAGCTCTGTTATGGCGATCTTGCTGATGACTATAGTGATGATCAACCGGCGCCAGCACCGCCTCCGGGCCAAGACAATTGTAATGGTGTATTCTTGAGCTATGCTTTCACGTCAAGGTCTAAAGAATTACCCCACGTAAAAAACGTTACAGCTCAATCGTGGGCGTTTAACTCCATAGCCACCATACTAAATTCTGGGACGGAAGAGGTAAAAGGATGGAAGATGTTTATTGGGTTTCATCATAGAGAGATATTGGTGTCGGCAACCAACGCCATCATCGTTGACGGTGGCGGAGATTTTCCGGTGGCGGTTGGCAATGGAACAACCATAGCGGGGTATCCCATGACGGATCTTAAGACCTCAATTGATACTGCTGGGGATTACAGCCAGATTGCGGTTCAGGTTCAGTTCACCGGTACGATGTTTGGGATGAAAGCGAAGGCGATTCCGATGCCGAAGTCGATCAAGCTGGCTAATGATGGCTGGAACTGCCCTAAGCCTACTAAATATCGTAAGTTTTTTTTTTTTTTTTTTTTTCATGCATGGTATTGCATGAGGTATGCATGGAAATTGGAAAGTTTTCAAGTTTTTATTTATTTATTTATTTATTTGTGTCTTACCTTATTTCTTTTGTGTTTTCTTTTTTTAATGGATTCTTAATTTAATTTAATCTAAGGTTATATATAATTCAATTAAGAGTTTTAAAATGGGTAGGGGTATTTTAGATTTTGCTTTAATTTTTTTTTTCCTCGATCATAGTAAAAACACTTTTTTTTTTTTTTTTGTCTTTCACATTAACATGATATATTCAAGATTCAATCTTGAAATGCTATCACAAACATCGAACTCTGAACCTATCAAAAGGGCACTTTTCTTATCAACTTGACTAATTTTTGTGGATTCAATTAAGATTTTTATATTAAGTATATATTTACTTTAATGCTAAATATGAAAATGATGGGAAAATTGAATCTTGAATAGGTAACTTTTACAAAATAATTGTTTCATATATAAATATATAAATATATAATTTTAAATTTCTTTTAGAATATGTGTATGATAAAAGTTAATGAAAATCAATGGAAGATTGTATGGTTTTTGGGAAAGCCACATGCACCTATTCCATGGGAATGCAGCCATTTAATTTGTTTAAAGTATTTAGCCTTGGGAAATTTATTTATGGGTATTTTTTAAACATTTAACTAGCATATGAACTTTGGAGGCATCTACCTACCAAACTAAAATTCTTTACAATTTTATTTTTTTGGGCTTTTTTTTACAGCTACCTACATGCATGTATGTTGCAAAAAGAACCCCAAATTCAAGGCCAAATCTCCCAAGGGCAAGTATTTGCCTAAGCAATATGGAGATCTCAATTTCATGTATGATGTTCTTAAAGCTTATGAAGGTAGCTATGAAGCCCAAGTAACTATGGACAATAACAGCCCCTTAGGTCGCCTTGATCATTGGAATTTGACTTGGGAATGGATGAGAGGAGAGTTTATTTACTCCATGAGAGGAGCTTACACTCACAGAATCGATTACTCTGATTGCATTTATGGCTTAGCTGGGCAATTTCTTAAGGATTTTGATTTCACTCAAGTCATGAATTGTCAAAAAAGGCCAGTAATTGCTGATTTGCCAACTGATAGAGCAAATGATTCCAAGATTGGTAAGATTCCTTATTGTTGTAGAAATGGGTCTCTTTTGCCATCATTAATGGATGAAAGCAAATCAAGATCGATTTTTCAATTAAGGGTCTACAAATTGCCACCTGATACAGCCAAAACTGTTTTACATCCACCACAAAGATGGAACATTACTGGGGCACTTAATCCTCAATACAAATGTGGGGCTCCAATTCGAGTCGATCCAACAGAATTTCCTGAACCAACTGGGCTCCAAGCTACAACAAGTGCTATAGCAAGTTTTCAAGTTGTCTGCAACATTACTAAACCAGAAAAGAAGAAAACTAAATGCTGTGTTTCTTTCTCAGCTTATTACAATGATTCTGCAATTCCATGCAATACTTGTGCTTGTGGATGTGATGATATTGATACAGATTCTTGCAATCCCAATGGGCGTTCAATGTTTCTTCCTGCAGATGCTCTTTTAGTTCCTTTTGAAAACCGGACAGCTAAAGCTAAAGCCTTTGCTCATCTTAAACATAGGATTGTTCCGAAAAAATTGCCTTGTCCTGACAATTGTGGAGTTAGTATAAATTGGCATGTTAATTCTGATTATAAAACTGGATGGACAGCTCGGATTACTTTGTTTAATTGGGGAGATTTTCCATTTGAGGATTGGTTCACTGCTTTTGAACTGAAAAAAGCTTTCCCTGGTTATGAAAATGTTTATTCTTTCAATGGAACAAAGCTGAAATCACCTAAGAATACCCTTTTCTTCCAGGGTTTGCCAGGTTTGAATTACTTGGTGGGAGAGACAAATGGGAGTAAACCACATGATCCTAGAATTCCTGGAAAACAACAATCTGTTGTTTCATTTACAAAGAAACAAACACCAGGAATAAACATTCGACGTGGTGATGGATTTCCTACAAAGGTTTTCTTCAATGGTGAAGAATGTGCACTTCCTGATGACTTTCCTAGAACTGCAGCAGGCCACAGCTCTCGAGTTTCTTTCATGGCTGTTATCTTCATTTCTATCATGACTTTCTTGCTGATCTCAGACCGTTTCCATTGATGATCATTGGGTGTTTCTTTTTTTTCTTTCTTTTGCTTGTAGTGCATTAGCTTTGGTAAGATTTTTTTTTATATATTTTTTATGCTGCTATGATTTAAACTCAACATTTTGATCAAATTTAGGGGGTGCAAATGAGACACTTGTGTTCGTAAACTATCCGGGTTTGGCTCGAAAAAAACTCGAATTTGGCTCGGTTATTGTTGAGCTTGAACTCGAGTAGCTCGAGTTATCGAACGAGCCGAATTCGAGTATCCTAATACTTGGCTCGAGTAGCTCGTGAGCCTAATCGAGCTTTTTTATTTTTAATTAGTATTGAAAAATCTCAATTCGAACTCGAGTTCGAGCACAAATAATCGAGTTTGAAGTCGAGCATAAGAATCGAACTCATTTTTTACTAGGTAAACGAGCCTAATCGAGCGAGCTCGAGCAATTCGATTTTTATCTCAAATTGAGCTTGAGTTTTAAAAGTGAAACTCGATCGAGCTCGAACCGAGTTCTAATTTCGAATTTCGAGTCGAGCTCAAGTTTCTTACAGCTTGAGCTCGGCTCGATTACACCTCTAATCAAACCCCATCAATGATGATAAACTTTTATAACTAAAAATTTGATTTGATTTGTTGTCTTAGGGAAAACAAATAATGCTGATGGATTGAAACATGGGAGGATATATAGAGGATGGAGAGAGCAATGAGGAAAACTACAAATTGAAGGCTAATTCTGCTATAAAATTTGATCATCAAGAAGGGCAGATGAGAGAAGATTGTGTAACAAGTGTGAAAACAAAATTTTTATGATAATTATTTATTGCCTGACAAAGGGTTTCCAATGTAATAATTTGGACAACCATATTTTTGCTTTCTTGTACATGTATTTTTTACTGCAAAACAGTGATAGGATAGAGGTTTTAGATTTGTATGAAAAGGACAAATTTATAACTTCCATTTGTCCTTTTTCTTTTTCAATAATGTTTAAAGAAAGCTAATGAAGAAGCCAATGAAAGGCGTAATAATAGATTAAGGAAGTTCAATTAATGCACACATAAAAGAGTGATCTTAAATCTGTAGTCATGCTGACTCTTGTTAATATGAAGCACATTTATTTACATGGAAATTAAGAGTATGTTCTTGAATGATTTCGTCTATAGAATATATTCTTTCAGCTCTTTCCGTTTAATTAAATTTCTTTTCCTTTGCCGGATTTTCAGAACTTTATCCAGTTGAATTCTTAATTTTGATAAAAGCAAATCTTCAACTCTGTTCATATGATTGGATTTCTTTTCTTTTGCTGGATCTTCATAATTTTATCCAGTTTAATTCTTAATTTTGATTAATCTCCATCAGGTTCTGAGGCTGATTAATCTCCTTGGAAAAGTCATAGCAAGGCAGAACTCTTTTATTTTTTTCCTCTCTAATTGAGACTGGATTAATCAGCAATATTCAGCATTGGCAAATATAGCAAATTAAAGAGCTGATTTTTTCTATTTCATGTCTGATGATATTACTCTGATGACTTATGTTCTCTGGATTTGGAGTAAGTGCCTAATACGAATATATGTTTGATACGGATATGTTTAATTTTTTTTTTTATATATTTGGAAAATTATATCCTATACCCGTATTCAAATGTGTTGGAAGAGATTTTGGAGACAAATACTTTGTTGCTCCGACTCTTTATTTTTTTTTTAAGTACCCGTGTCCGACGTATATCTGGACATGAATATGGACTCTCCAAATACATGTAGAAACTTAGAAAAAATTGAATATACCTGTGTCGAACACATACCCGTATACGACACTCGCACTCGAGTCCGAGTAACATAGATGTGCATACCTGTCTCTATCTCAAGCATTCTTTTTCTTTTTCTTTTTCCTTTTTTTTTTTTTTTCTTTTTTTTATAATTGTTTCTCTCTTCTGATTCTAATGCTTCAGGATGGTAAAAAATCAGGAATAAATTGAGGAAGAGGGAACTTTGGTATAAACCCAAACCTTAAATACATTCTTCAAGCAAATTACTAGGATGAATAATTCTTGGAAAACCATTTTTTCTGTAATGTGAATGCAAACTCCATTAATGTATATACAAGGTGTCAATGGTTTTAACCCAAAGGACAAAACATGAATATTCTTGTTTAAGTTCAAGCAAAGCATAAACCCACAAGAAAGCAAGTAATAGAAAAGATTCAAAAGAGAGCAAAAGAAATTAAAGATTTATGCTTTGCATCAGAAGCCAAGAAATCCAAAGAAAAAAAGAGAGAATATGGAAAAGAAGAAACAGCTTCTCTGCCACAGTTTGTAAAGTTTTCATGCAAGTTTGGCCTACAAAAACCCTGGTTTTGGCACCCATTGTTGCCAACCCTTTTTGTTTTCACCTAAGTTTTCAGTTCAGCTTTGATCAGTTTTTGGTTTCAAAAACATTTGTCTTTGTTTTGTCCTTTTTTGTTTTGCAATGGCTAAGTACTCCATTTTCAGATCAGATTATCAAAGGAAAGCTTTTCATGTATTGGGGCTGTTTTGTTTCTTACAGCTTATGATTCAGAAGGGTTATGCAAGAGAATTCCCAGTGAAGTGGGGTCTTCAAAATGGCACCAATGCTGAAAATTACAATCAATGGGCAGAAAAAAACAGATTTCAGATTGGAGACTCACTTGGTAAGTTGTTGGTTTATCATAAATCACTTTTAACTTTGGAAAGAAAATAAAAGAAAGACTACATCTTTATTGCCTTAAAAACTAAATTTACAACATAAAGATTAAAGAGTATACTAACTTGTCAACTTAAGTGATTGTAAAATTGTTATAAGAGCTCAAGACTTAGTCCAGTTGCTTCATGCAATCATCTTTAAATGTGGCTTCCAGTAAATCAAGAGTTCGAATCTCAACATTTGTAATCCCTTTCTTATCTCCAAACTACGGTATCTTTTGTTGAAAAAAAAAAAAAACGATCGGAAGATTGCATGTTCATGGAAACTAATCAAATACAAAAAGAGCTAGCTAGAAATTATCTTCAATGTTGAAAAACCTGGAGCGAAGGTCAAATCGATGTGACCTCCGGCTCACCAGTTCAATCGGTTTGTTCAATTTAAAAGTATATTAAATATTAAATATATGATTTTAATATTAGATATAGTCATTAGTTAATAAAAAAAGGTGTTTGACTTAATGGTATAATCTTTATTATATGATTAAAACTTAAAAGGTTAAAGGTTCAAATCTCATTAATTTATAAGTAATTTTTTTAATAAAAAACAATAAAATTAACAAAAAACCAATTTTTTACCGGTTTTTTATCAGTTCACTATGCATCCGGAAGCAGCCAATTCTCGATTCAATCGATCTGATTGGCCGGTTCGGTTCGATTTTTTCATCACTGATTATCTTCCTTATATATATATATAATTTTGTTTTCATTTCATGTATGTGTGTGATATGCCACAGTGTTTATCTACACACCAAACGATGAATCAGTGCTTCATGTGACCAAGGAGGCCTACAAAAACTGCAACGTAGAATCATCAATCTCCAAGTACACCGATGGACACACTGTTTTCTCATTGAGTAATTCAGGGCCTTACTACTTCATAAGTGGAAACAAAGAGAACTGTGAAAAGAATGAGAAATTGGTGGTTGTTGTCTTAGCTGATAGAAGCAACAATTCTTCAACCACAAATGAAACCTACCCTCCTTCTCCTCCACCTTCTGGTTCAATCGACATAATGCCATCTCCGGCGCCTTCCGGTGAGTCTCCTCCAACCGGAACTGTTGAGATTAGCCCGACACCGGCACCAAGTGAAGAAACTAATCCACCTAATGCAGCTTCTTCAGTCTTCATGAGTCTTACTGGTTCTATGGGAGCAATATTTGTTGCTTCAACTCTTGTTTTAGCTTGAATTGGAGTTCTTCCTTTTTTTTGACATATTTCTTGATAATTGATTGTTAAAAACTAAGGAATAAGCTGATATTTGTATAGTATTTGGTGTGCTTGTTTGTAAACAGAGAAATAAATTAATTTTATACTGTGTGGATATGGCTTATCGACTTTCTTTCTCTTTTCTCTATTTTTTGTTTCTTTTTTCTTTTAATTCCGTTCGTGAAATTAAAAAAATTCTATTATCGATGTATCAAAAACGAACTTTTCATGTAAAATTTTCAGGCGTATCAATAAAATTCAAGATAAAAGTTAGAATCATTGAATCTAAGTTATGCTGAAATCTGAACATTATCCTCCCAAAGGCTGAATCCAACGACGAGATTTTCCGGCAGACGGAGAGATTCGAATGCATACATTCCTGAGTAACAAATGTGGTGAAAAGATCTCTCCATTTTTCTGAAAGAAGAAAGAAGATCCAAGTTCTTGCATTAAAACAGTGCAAGGTTATTTTTTTTCAAAGTACTAAACTGAAATGATTTCCTACATATGTAACAGACTCGGGTGAGTGTCAATACCAGTATGTATCAAACACGGGTATTCTCAATTTTTCGGAGGATCATACTTTCATATTCATATCCGAATATATATCGAATACAAATACTTTAGGAAAAATAAAAAGTCTAACATAGTTTCCTACTCTTGAATGAGAAATAAAATTCTAGGGCTTCATTTTATATGTAAAAGGCCTACATTTCGACTGTGTTTCCTTATAGAATAATCCTCACTAATTAGAATTCTTTACAGAATAACAATTTTGTTTTTGCCTGTCTATCAAAAGTTTTTGCCTAATTCTACTTTTTTCACCAGCCTAATTGTATTGTGAAGAATTGAATCCAAAATCCCAGCGACCTGCAAATAACAGAAGATTTATCGATAATGCAAGTTTTGAAAGGAAAAAAGAAAAGGCTGTTGGGTAGGGGGTAGTAAGATGCAAACCGTGAAAACTCCGCCAATTATAGCGCAGACATTGGTGAGAAAATGTGAAAATGATTTTGAGTTTTCTGTAATCAAAACCTGAGTACAAAAAGGAATTAAAAAAAAAAAAATCGGTTGAATTAATGAAAAACAAGAATGGAAGGTAAATATAAGTTTATATAGTTTGAAGAATAACCTGCATTGGAGATAACTCGAAATGAAATTTCGTAACAGGTATGTATATGCTCTGTGCCAGACTGCTGTGCGCTGTGTACTCGTATTCCTCGATAAATGAATGTTCGCGAGAAGATTTTCTTGTAACCACCTCTGTTTTTACTATTTGAAGGTAATGCTCTATCTGAAAAATGCAATCAAGCAAGGTGAAAGCTTGTAAGTTAAGAGCTTTTACACATTTCAGAAACTATACTAGCATTTCAGCAGATTTTTAATATTTTATTACAAGGGCACTCCCTATGTTACTTGGATTCGGATGTGAGTGTCGGACACGGATATGTATCCAACAAGGGTATGTTCAATTTTTTTCCAAGATTTCCATGTATATGGAGGGTCCTTGGAGGATCATATTCCCATACCTATATCCGGATATACGTCGGATACGACACGAGTACTTAAAAAAAAAAAAGAGTCGGAGTAACATAAGTTCCTTCATTTTCCAGGTACAATCATTTACGTATTTGTAGCCAGAAAGAAGACTGAGATCTCTAAACAAGGTTTTCCTAATGCAAGCAATTGCCATAATCTCTACTAGAGGCCTTAACATTTAATTTTCTTAATCGAGAATTAATTACATTTATTTTATAAATTTTAGATTATGAAGGATTTCTTAGAACAGAATATTCTTTATTGTCGACCAAGGTTTACGCATATCTTACTCGGCCAAAGAGGTAAAGCATCGATTGCTTTGACAAAGAAGCATATAAAATGTTCATGGTCAACACTCAACACCATGGAACTTATAAAATAAGCAATTGAACAGAAAGGATCATATGAAAGAACAAACTTACAGTAACATTTGCATCTAAATCCCGGTGATTAATGAATGACCGACCATTCAACCTGTCATGGCTTCTACCAAGATAAGGTATTAATCGCTTCGCATCACTCAGTACCCGAGGTGAAATCGTTTTACCAAACGAAAGATGGCTAATGACATGAGACATGTTCATTTTAGAAGCATCAAAAGAATGGGCTCCTGAACGAGCGGAGATGATAAGGTTGCCAGGAACCTGCAAAGTGCAAGTCAAACTTAATACTTTAAGTTTAAGGTATAAAAAGAAAAACAATTCTGAATTGGCAAACTTTGTGATCAAAGGGATGATATAATTAACATTTCTACTGCTTATTTATCTCAAGGGTAAATATAAATGATTGGACAAACTAATTACAACCAAAATAAGTCCAAAGGTCAGAGTCTAATCTAGTATCTTAAATTTGTAATTATCACCTTCTTTGCACGCACATATCCTTCAATTCTGCATCCTCCTGTCAATGGTGCTGGTCTTTTTGTTGCATTGGATTTATCCTCTAAAGCCAGCATCTGGTTCTCCCGTGGAATAGGAGCAACCAAATCTTCCATTGTCTGGAAGAAACAGACAACTGCATTAGGTCATGTATGCACCTTTATCTTATAAGATTTCTATCTATGTTACTCGGACTCGGGTGTGAGTACGGATACGAGTATGTGTCCGACACAGGTATGTTCAATTTTTTCTAAGTTTTTCCATGTATTTGGAGGATCTTTGGAGGATTATATCTCCATACTCATGTCCGAATATGCGTCAGACACGGGTATCGTACATGGGTACTTCAAGAAAAATGAAGAGTCGGAGCAACATAGATTTCTATAATTGATCTATAAACGCAAATCGCCTATTCAAAACTAATTTAGTTGTACCTTAACCAGGGTTTCTGTATCACGATCTCCATAATAAGATTCATGTTCATGGTGTCCATGGTCCTCCCTGAAACACATGCAAGTCAGAGAACAAGGTGAATCCGTATTGCATATATCATAAGGTTCAGCAGCACTAAATAGCCTAGAAGAAAGTAATAATCATATAGTCGGTGGTCAAATTATATGCCAGAAAACATAGTACATATACAACTATGTTACTCGGACTCGGATGTAAGTGTCGGACACGGGTATGTTTAATTTATTTTAAGTTTTTCCATGTATTTGGAAGGTCCTTGGGGGATCATATCCCCATACCCATGTCCGATATGCGTCGGACACGAGTACTTCAAGAAAAATGAAGAGTCGTAGCAACATAGATATACAAGCTTCACATATTGGAATATAATATTATTGAGTACAAGCAACATAAAGAAAAGGCGGAGTGAGGACGAATGGGAAAAGTGGGGAGGGGACATTAAGTCATTAACATAAGGGTAGAAAAGATATGTAATATAATACTTTCTTTTACCTCACATCACTGCCTTTACGAAAAAAGCGAATGGATGGATACCCTTGAATGTGATGCCTGTATTGAGAAGAACACAGAACAAGTGAGCACAATAGTAATTAATAAACCAGAAAAGGGAGAAAGAGAAAAGATTAAACTTGTGGTAAAGCTACGGAAAAGATGCAACATTTAAGAAATAATTCTATACTAGAAGCAAGAAAGCATTGTTTAAATATATGAAGTGATAAATATGGTTAGTGGAAGAGATCAAAATGCAACAATATGGTTAGAGGTCAAATAATGACATATAATCATATTCTCAAACAAGAAAGCATTAATTTAAATGTGATAAAAATATCCAACAAAGAAATACCTCCTACACAAGTCAACTTCTTCACTGCAATCAACCTTTGCCAAAAGAATACGCCCATCCGTTTCTGGATCATATCTGTAAAAAGCAAGGGTGCAAAATTCATTGCCAAATCAAGAAACTATTGACAAATTTATTCCATGGAAAAGAAATGATGTATGCTCAGACCTTTCTTTTATTATCTTGGCAGTTTTCTCCCACGACGGTTTCTGAAACCCAAAAAGAAACATGGTGAGCCTACTGATAAGTGAAGAAGCCACCCCAAGCACCCAGTGGTAAAAAGGAACAGCTTTAAGCTCCGATATAACCTTTAAACAGTTCAAAAAAGGAAGAAGAACTAAACAATACAAAACACAAACCTTAGGCTGCAGGCAATAATTATTATTTTATGAAACCTTTGGACTAAGAAGGGTGCTTTAAGGAGCCTCACAGTCCTCCTCAGTTAAAGAAGTGTGCTTAGTCAGACTACCAAGTTCTTTTCCTTATTAAGTCCATTTAGAAAAAAGGAAGTATATACATAAGAAGAAAATATTTTTAATTGAAAAGAAAATTCATCCCCTGCTTTTTAGGTTACAAACTATCTGTTCCAATTACTAATGTTTTCAATTTCAGAGGAAAACTAGCCTGCAGGAAGAGCCTTTTAAGCAGTGCTAGTACTAGAATTAGATATAAAGGCTTCTTTATATGGAATCTATTAGTTTTAAAGCTTTACTCTTCTACTCATCTTGCTGACTAGTTTCTCTAAAAGACTATCAGCATAATTTTCCCAAAAATAGAGAAAACAAAACTAAATCAGCAAATATAGTAGGCATAACAGCTGAAAGCATGCCATTACTATCAGTTCCACCAAAGGTTTCATACTCCTTAGAAGCAAGGGTTTAATTCATTTCTAAGTGCTATTTTTTAGAATATGGAGACAAATATGCGTTTGCTTAAAGGAAGACACAGAGCCTCACAAACTAAGGTCCTACTACAAAAAATATCACATCACAAAGTATATTAGAGGGTTATTAAAATGCTCACTTATAAAAATAAAAAAAATAGAGGGTTATTAAAATATAAATGAAGTACATAAATTCACAAAATGGATTACTAAAAGTAGAAGATTTGGCAACTATATCAGTATAACATAAGTTATGTATGATGATCACTTTACACAGCTGAAGAGCTAGACAATAATGCTTTCAGCAAGTATCTTCAAGACAAAGATCATGCATGGTAATAGTAGATTACCAGGCGAGTACTCCAGTAGCACCAAGGAGCATAAAAATTGACAACTAAAATTGGATACCTGCAAAAAAACCATTAAAATCAAGTAAATAGAGGTATCACCAAAATTAGCATTTAGAAGAGAAAGCTCCATGGTGGGAACATAATACACACAAAATTAGGCTTGCAACTTGGAATTAATCCACTTACTGATGTGAAAGTTTGTCAAAGCTAACACCATTTAATGGTACGGAACCCTCAACAGTTTCTTCATCAACTTCATCTCCATGATTAATGAAATGTGGAACAGGTCCGGAATGAAACTCAGCACCAGTGGATCTTAAATGTGGATCTATAGAAAACTTTCTGATTGTTTTTGTTATATTCAACCTGTTCTGAAAACAGAAGACACAAATCTAGTCACATGGACCAAAATTTAAATGGTAAATGCCGTTGAGGAAAAACATTCAGGCATCTTGAAGAATGAAGTATGAAAAAATATTGACAGGCAAATATTAAAACAATATCCAGGCATAAAATGGTGGTAGTTCATTTTCTTTAGCCTAAAAAATGCTATCAGATAAGTTTCAAAAAAGATAGGGAACAAGGATATAACTCATCTAAACGTTTTGAGACATACTCTATGCCAGGCATTTGAATTGCATTATTAAGCTTGCAGCTAGTAAAATACTTCAGAGCAAGGCAAGGACCATCTTTTTAAAAGATTTAGTGCTACACAGAAGCATAAGTTTGCTTTTTCAATAAATTAAGCAAATGAAACACATCTGATGAGAGAAACTTACAGTTCCCAAGACATCACTCACGTCAACAGATGCAAATTCACATGAGAGCGCTGGAAAACTGGAGATCAATTGGAATAGTCAGCCAACCTAATAATTTATCATTAAAAATAAAGCTCAAACTATGTTCAAGGATATACAGAAATGAAAGGACACATGCATATTAAGATAACTGACAAACAGTATAGCAACCTATGACAGTTTGGAAGAAAACCCATAGAAGTATGTCCAAATAAATCTTCGATTGACATGTAGCAACATAAACCCAACATTTAAAAAAAAAAAATCTGTATAAAATCTCAAAAGCAGTGTAAAGTACCCTAAAACCACAATGAAATGTAATCTCATTGTTTATTTGCTAGTCAAGCAAGAATATTGCAACAGTGTTTGGGCCTTATTGCATGGGGAATCTCTTTTCATGCTAAGCTCAATTGAGAACAATATGAGATCAAGGAGAAACTTAAGTATCATCAGCTTCTCAACACCTGGAATTCAATAAATATCAAGCCACTCATGCCCCCATTACACTAATGTGTCCATCAATGTATCAATAAAGATAAGCAGTAAAAACTTATATAACCACATGCTCAATCAAGGCTAATTTTCACAGAACAAAGATTAACTCAACCTATTACTATTGTTGTTAATAAATGACATAAGGATGTTACAACCATAAGGAAACATTTGGTATCATTTTCAAGATCACCATGGTAATCTAATTATCGAGGTGATCTTATCACTAGTAATTCAAAATCACCTTATTTGATTAAAAATCATTAATTCTTAGCGATTCAAGATCATTGTGTTTGGTATTGCTGAAAATTTTAATTAAATATTATTTTGTTTGAAAGTTCCAAAATAACCAAATTATAATAATTACATAAATTAATAATTTCAATATTGTTTACAGATAACAATTTGTATTAAAAATATTTTCTTTATTTCATAATAAGGCATAACTAAATTATTATATTAACACATATATTTACTGATAGGTAAAGTAACTTTTATAATCTCAATTACGTAAAAATGCATTTGAATTAATATAACTAAATCTTTTTAAATAATTATAACAAAAGGAAAACAAAAATAATCATATTATATATATAACATTAAAAAAGTTAAAACAAAGCACACAACAATTTTTTTAATATGATACAATGAATACTATTTTGAAAAGGTAAAAACTTATAATACAAAATAATTACAATTTTAAGAGGAAGCAAGTTTTTAATTCACATATTAAAGGGGTAATAGTAACTATAGTTAATTTTACATATCACTTTACCTCGGCGATAAGAGTTTCAATATATCACCCTCCAACTTAGTAATCTAATCACTCTCAATGATATAAGATCACCGCAAAAAAAAAATTTTGAGTTCTCACCAAATGCGGTGATCTAATGACTATGTGTAGGTCACTATGGTTTTTTGGGTGATCACCCATACCAAACACCACCTAAAGGAAAATGACAAAAACAGCTCTTACTTCAAGATCCAACATAAAGATTGTATGCTAAGACACTGCCACATAAAGCTTAAGACTTTAACTACGAAAAGGCTTTACAACCAGATGAGAACATCGAACGATAACATTGCTACAGTAAATTAATGCACCTGATGTTAAAATCAATGCGTAAAAAGTCTCCATCAGAACTATTGTCAACAATAATAGATGTAGAGGTGCTGACTGTTAAATAATTATTCAATTCCTGCAAAAGAAATTTCATGGATTAAAATGGGTAATAGAGGATTTGCTTTCATTTCAAGGCAAAAGTTGAACTAATAAACTACAAATAAATCTGATAACTATCATCAGAGAAAAGAAAAGAAAAGAAAAGAAAAGGAAAGGAAATGGCAACAACTAATACGATAAAAGGATGTTGGATAAATGTTTTTTGGGATAAAAAATCAACCTACAAGCCAAGAACGTCAAATTAGATCGAAGTTGGAGTAAATAGAAAGGCTGCCTACCATTCCAAATAAAAACATCATAGCAAATGCTGCTATTATGGATAACCCTGCACCGGATAACGATGCCTCTGTCAAATCTCTAGGGATTTTCCTGTACAGAAATGAAAAAAATAATTGATAAAAAAAATATTTATCATTATAATATTTACTTAAAACTCTAAAAAAACCTATGTATTTCAGCAGATGACTTAGTCCAGTATACGTGCTTAAAACTCAATAGCAGAATGTATAAACAATATTCATAAACAAGAATTTCAGCTCATTCACCAAATTACTATCAAAATTCTAGCAATCAAACAATAATTTCTCAAAACTATTCAAACGAATACAATCCAATGCTAGAACGTAACCTTTTTTCATTTTCCAGTAAATTAAGAAACAAAATTTATGCTCAGATCCATTAAAATTTCGAAGTTAAATTCTTTTGAGTCAATCATCAGAAAAATTTTAAAAAAAGTGCGATGAATCAAAAAGAGAAATGAGAGATCTGAACCTGTAGAAATCGACGGATTTGATCTTGGTTGAAGAAATCATGGCTTATATTAATCAATCGAAATAAGATTTATAAAGAGAAATGTTTGAAAAAATTTAAAAAAAAAAAAAATGAGGAATTTAAATCCCAACAGATCTGGCAATGGAGAAGAGCTTTTTTTCAGAGAGAGATGAGCAAAGCGAAGGCATTTAACTACTTAACTCTCGTGCGTTTTACCCGGGGTTTTTCATTTTTTTACCAAGGGTTTTTACTTTTTACTTTTTATCAACCTGGCCGTAATCTGCTGTGGGTGAAAGTAGATTTAGAATGCAGATAAAATCTGAGTGTGTCCTCTTAAAATCTGCCACGTCGCAGAATTGGACAAAGCTGAATTTATCTGAATAGTTCAACACTTTTTCTATTTTTATTAATGGTAAAAAAATATAGAAATACTTTTTATTTCTTGTTTTTTTCTCAACTTGCCATTGTTATTGGTGTACTAATAGTCCATAAAAAAAAAATTAATTGGTTTTTGATAAAGTGATGATGAAATTCTATATTTACAATAGATAAAATAATTTCTCATATTTTTTATAAATTATTATGTTACCATTAAGTATTACCGTTATATTTTTTTAAACAAAATATTTTTAATTAATGACAAATTTAAGTAGGAAACATTTTTTTTTTTAATTAAAGCCAATTGCCCAATTGTGTAACCGGTTCCTCTCTAGTCTAATGTTTGGACTGGAGAGGTCAGTCCATACTATGATCTTAACATGTGTATAAAAAATTAATCAATGTTTCAAATTAAATGCAATCTATTGATTTTTCGTTTTATTTTTCATCTTAGATTTCTTTTTTTTTTTGAAAATAAAAAACATATTCTTTTGACTTTGCAAATTTGGGTGATTCAACAGTATTATTTTTTGTTATTCTTTAGATTTTGGAGGCTCAAATCTCAATAACATTATTTCAACAATCTCTTTCAAGTTTATTATTTAAATTTTCATATGATAATGAAATACAACAAAAGAAGACAAAAATTAATGAAAAAATTAATTAAAATAAAATAAAATATTGATTTGTATAAGTAAAGATTCGAAAGACACAAAAATGTAAAAAATGTATGTTTTACCGTAAAATTATTTTTTATTTTGTGACCATTGATTTAATCTTTTACAAGTGATAAAATCACATCATGGACTGGTCTTTCCGGTCCAAACATTGGACTGGAGAAGAGTCGGGTCCCTCAATTGTAAGGGTATTTACCAAAAAATAGTCAATCTTGAAAGGATTAACTTCAATTAATAACCTTTTGATCAATTAAAATTGAAAAGTACATTTATGATTTTGCATAAGACAATATACATAATTGACAAATAATTTATAATAAAAAATATAAATATGGAAGAAAATCAAATATGATATTAGTGATTAGTCTATAAATAATATATAACAGCACGGATCTGAAAAATCTTTTGAATTAACGAAAATAAATATTTATATTCAATATATTTCTAAAATACCATTTTAATGCAAAGTTCTTTCCTATTTTTTTTTCACAACTATTAACACTTAAATTAAGATAAGAAAAAAGAATTCAATTATTAGCACTTAATTAGTAGTAGTAGAGTCTTTCATGATTAATTGCAATTCACTATTTTATATGCAAATTATTTTACCACTTGTATATTAAGCATAGAACAACTTTGAATTATTAAATTATAAGTTATTACATGGAAAGAAAAGGAATTATGCAAGGGAAAAATATAAACTAGGGTGATGAAATAATATAAAAATTTATATTTAATGCATTAATCGTATATAAATTTTATACATTATCATTAAACCACACGTTATTTACATCATTGTGAGTAGACTTAAAAATTGAGAATCCCTTAAAAATAAATATTTAACAACTTTAATTAGTTTGATTGATTAGGCAAAACTAAATTAATAAGGCTAATTAGTAATTACACCCTAATTTCATAGCCTCCCTCTTGATGGTCCATTTGTTGCTAACTACCAATGGCATATATCCAACAACTTCTTTTCAATCTCTTTCCTGCTTTTTTTTTTTTTTCTTTCTTTTTCCCTTTCTTAATGATATCTAGTTAAGATAATATTACATAAAGCATCTCGATTCGCGGACATGAATTTAATAGTGTTTCAAGAAATTTGATAACGTCACGGATGTTATGTAATAATTAATAAAATATTTTTTTTAATTTGTTTTTCAGAACGGGTTGGGTACGGATTTTAAATCGACATGTGAATTATCGTGCAGACCAACCTCTTTAAATACATCATTTAAATATAATTTTTTTTAAAAAAAAAACTTAAAACTAAAAATCTATAAATAAAAAAAAAACTAAAAAAAAGCTCCACCAAATTTTATGTATTATAAAGTAAGACAAATTTATCTCTAAGACATTTCAAAAAAGTCATTTGAGTCCTAAGGACTCGAAAAATATATATAGTAGATACTAGAAAAAAACCCGACTTTTAATTTTTTATATAATTAATAATTTTAAATTAATTTTATTAAATAATTAATATTTATTTGATTTTTGATATACTATTATAAAGGGAATGACTAACATTAATTCAGTTGATAAAATTATTAAAAAATAATTAAAAAATAATTATAATGATTATAGATTAAGTATGTTAATATCTTTTAATATTTTTTAAAAAAGAATTTTTATTTAAAAATCTTACAAATGTTATCTATTTTTATAGTAAAATCTACTTAAAAAATAACTACTTTTGTTAAAAAAAAAAAGTAACCACCCACATGGGTTTGACAAATTCTAGTATATACAATGATATTATATTTCTATTCCAAGTGGGATTAAGAAAAAAAGTTGAATAGTGATTTGATTTGTACTTAATTATGTATATTTTTTGTCAATTTGAAATTTAAACAATTAAAATTCGTGATTAAATATTTGAATTTGTTATTCGGTTAAAAACTTTGATTTTTAGAATTAACATCATTAATTAATTAGTTGATGTAATCAAAACACCCAATTAAATTATGAACGTGATAAAAAAATGTCACATTATTTTTTATAATTAAAATATAAAATGAATATCAAAAAAATTATTTGGATTTTTTAAAATATTTTGAAATAATTAAAAGAAAAAAAAAAAAAACTGAATTGGGAAAGAAAAAATCGAGGAGAAAGAAGGGAGAGGGAAAATGGAGGAGAGGGAGAGGGACGTTGGTAAAACCAAACAGCAAACCAAACAGCTGCGACAATCTTTCTCTTTTCCGCTCTCATTTTCTTCCCTCGATTCTTTCTCTTCTTTTTTTTCTTTCTAATTTTTGTTTTATTTTGAATTATTTTAAAAAATTCAGATTTTAATTTTTAAAATATTAATTTGATTTTTTTTAAAAATTCATATTTTTGAATTTCTTGGAATTATTTATAAATTTTTTAAAGAAATTTTTTATTTTTTTATTATTTATTTTATTTTTGTATTCATATGATATGGCTATGGAGTATGGACCCACAAGATGATGTGACGATCACTAAGATTTTTCACTTCGTGTTATAATTTGATCGGATGTTTTGACCAAGTCAATCAATTAGCTATAATGTTAGTCCCAATTGTGAACTTTAATTCTTTAAATACCAAATTCATAAAAAAAAACATATAGTACATACACCAAAAGTATTTAACTTTAAGAAAATTTAGCAAAATTTTACAACAAGTTTTGTGAATGAAAGGGTACAGGAGTGCCACTAATTAGATTTGTTCATTATCGGACGGGGCCACAGCTTGGAAGAAAAAAATTTGCTTGCACAAACCGGTTTCGAGCTAGCCCAAAAACCCATTTCATTATTTAAAAAATGTTTTTATATTAAAATATATATTTTATAGTTAAATTTAAATAAAAAATATTTTTTATTTAATAAATAGTAATTCGAGCAGGGCCGACCCGAATTACAAAAGGCCTTGTCCAAACCCGACCTATATCTAACAGGCCGGACGGACTACCCGACCCGTGAACAGGTCTACCACTAATACATACAAATTGACATTAGGTAGACAGATTAATAAAACCAGATAAATAAAATTTTGGATCAATTGACTAGACCTGCTCAAGGCCAGGGTAGCCTGCCCGGCCAGGGCTTAGGTAAGAGTATTTGTAATTTCGGCCGGACCCGAATTACTATTCAACAATTAAAAAATATTTTTTTATTTAAATTTAATTGTAAAAAATATATATTAATATAAAAATAGTTTTTTTAATATTTTAATAATTTATAAATAATGAAATGGGCTTAGGGCCGTCCCGAACCTGACTCGAAACGGGCTTGGACAAAGTTTTTTTTTTTTTTCGGACCTAGTCCCGGCCATGAGCACCTCTACAATTGACAAAGCTAAATTGAGACAACTTGGAGTCTGAAACTATTTTGTGATGATGGTGACAAATAGCTTATAATGATTAATTAGACATGAACATGTCTTAGGTTTCTACTTGAATTGCTATATAGCATTGATATTGAGCTTTGAATTCAACAAATTGATTCACTATTGAAATCTAAAGAAGATAATAATATTGTCAAATGCTCTTACGTAATGTGAATAAAAAAAATTCTTAATTTATTTTAGTTTTATGAAAGTTAATTATTCCTGATAATATATTAGATTGATAAAATAACCAAGTACTTATTGCATATGGCAATAGCTTGCTCCTGCATTAAAAAAACTTTATAAATTTTTACCAATTTTAGAAGGCATAATTTTCATTAATGCATGATGAATCATCCTACCTTTTCAGTAAAAAGACAAGAAAATAAATAAAAGAAATGACAGAAAAAAAGACAGACAGATAATCAAAACAGAGGATTTTTATTCAGAAACCTACCAAAAATGGAAGAATTTTCAATTTCAAGAGTGTGTTATAAATTTGGGCCACAACTTTGGTTAACTAATGTTACCATTGCATTAAAATATTGGGTCGGTTTTATACTTTAATCATCATTCACATGTGTAAGCTTAATTTTATGAAAGTCATAATTATGAATGATGATTAAAGTTGTATTGAATGATAATGGACATAAAAAGAGAATCAAACCTAAAATATTATCTCTATATATAAGAACTATAGCACCATTGCATTGTAGGCTTACTTTTCACTTCAAAAATGTCTTTAACCCTTCATTTTCTCAATGCTAAATTGTTCTTTTGCCTTTTAATAACATTATTTCAACACCATTTCGTATTTGCTACTTCAAAACCTACTGGTCTAACTATAAAGGCTTTCCTGGATGATTCTCCAGAGTCTCCTCTATACCTTATTGAAAACCTGACTAGAGCTGAAAGAATAGAAAGATTGATCAAAATTACCGACGCTAGAGCCAATTATTTGGATCTGGTTTTGCGTCCTGATGCAAGGCTAGTTCCTGATATTATTCGAATGCCAATATTCCGAGAAGCTTTCTTCTATGCTGTAGGGTTTACAATGGGAAGCCAAAAACACCCAGTGAATCTGTTGATGGACACTGGAGGTGGTTTAATTTGGACACAATGTCAGCCTTGCAAAAATTGTTTCCCACAAAATCTCGGAATTTATGATCCTAGAACTTCCGCCACTTACGGCACAGTTCCTTGCGACCACCCTCTCTGCGACGGCGACGGTAAACTCTACAATTGTGTGGATGGATTATGTCTCTACAATGTTCGATACGGCGGCGGAGCCTCCACCAGGGGCGTTGCTTCCTTTGAATCGTTCCATTTCTTTGTCGATCGAGCTAAATCAAAAGCTTTCAGCAATGTCATCTTCGGTTGCTCCGATGATAGTCGTGAATTTTTTTTTAAGAACACTGCTCTTTCAGGGATCTTTGGATTAAGCTTGTCTCCAGATTCAATGGCGACCCAGTTTTCTCCTATAACTCAAGCTCGATTCTCGTACTGTTTGGTCCCTTTTTATGATGCAATACCCCGTCCACTTGTTCTAAGTTTCGGAGAAAACGTCCCGCAGCCGCCTCCACAACATGTTCAAACAACAATGTTCGTGCCAAGCCCAAGACCAAGAACCTATTATTATTACTTGGAATTGTTGGATATAAGTGTTGCAAATCATCGTATGGGATTTCAGCCATATACTTTCCAGGTAAGCATGACAACGGATCAGTTGAAATATTCGAATCTGAATTTGCTTAATTTATTCGATATTAAGATTCGTTTACTATATAAATATTATTATCCAAATTTGCATCCGATTTAAATAGCAATATTCGTCGGATACCTGAATCCGTTAAATATCCTACTTTATTAAACAAAAATTAAATATATAAACGAATATCGATCAATTCGGATTTTCGAACAAGTTATCTGTATAAATAAAGCAGATTCGAAAAATGGATACTATTATCCGACACTATTTGCATCAAAATCAAAATGGATTCGAATAACGGAATCCAAGGGTTTATACCAAGGTAATCAGTACCGTACATCGGAGTGCGTATCGTTTTTGTTCTGATACTGATACGTACAGGTATCGGTGTGTTTCGGCGTACCGTTTCGAGTTTACTGGTATTTTTCAAATATTTTTTCATATATATAACCTATTTTCAAGTTTCATAATAAAGTATATTTCATATACATATGCAAATATATTTCAATTATGTACATAAAATATATATTTATATGTAAATATAAAATATAAAATTTTAAATATTTAATATTCAAAATTCAAAATTCAAAAGTTTTAAACAGTAAATTATTATTAATTAAATTCAATAGATTAATTTAATAAATATATTTATTTTTAAATGTAATTATGAAAAAAAATAAAAATGAGAAAACATTATAAATTGATTTAAGACAATCAAATAACTGAAAAAACTTTAAAAAAAAAAAAAAATTAAAATCTTGTACCAACCGGCACGTGCCGATATTGATCGGTACGTGTTGGTATTTACCGGTATAGACCGATACGACCGGTATGCACTGGTACAAAAACCGAAATGGTACACTACTGGTACTGTTTTGTTTTACCTTAAAACCGGTACGGCCGATATCAGTACGATATTGACTATCCTGATTTATACTGAATCCATTACGAATAGTAAATATAATATCTTAATCCGAAAATTATCAGAGTCGGCAAAATCAAATCGAATAATATCGAATATCTATTTTCAGGTTAGGCCAGATGGATATGGTGGTTGCCTCATAGACTCAGGAGCTTTATTCTCTCAAATTGATGGCAACACACCTGGGATCAATGCTTATGCAGCCGTACTAGAAGTGTTTGAAGCTTATTATGGGTCAAGAAAACTTAAAAGAACAAAAACAGGTGCAGGTGCACAAGGATTTGAGCTTTGTTATGAAAATCCACCAAATTATCATGATTTTGCAAGTTTAACATTCCATTTTAATGGAGCTGATTACACTGTTGATGGGCAATATGGGCATATTATCGACCCTAGTTATTTCTGCGTAGCATTATTGAAGGGAAGTGTGGGATCGATTCTAGGAGCATGGCAGCAACAAAATAAGCGTATTATTTATGATGGAGGGATTGGTGGACTTCAATTTGCTGATGAACTATGTATCAATGATATTCCATGATTGAATCATTAAAAAGAAAAAACATAAAATTATGTTTTATGATTGACTTCTTCTTCGTATATTTCTTATTTTAACCTTATTGTTTTTCTTATATTTCTTATTTTATGTTGCATTTATACCATGAGTAACATATGGAACTACTCTTACTAAGAAAAAAAAATCTACTGGTGCAAGTTATATATATATATATATATATATATAATTCCCATACAATTGTATGTAGTATTCTAAGCAAGGTTTTAAATTACGATTGCAAATACATTTTCGATCGTGTTGTGTGTATTATGATTGCAGAAGTAACAAATGCTATTACAATTAATTTACGATAAATGTCGACGACAAAAAAAATACTGAAATCACAAAATAGCAACCCTAACGTCATTATTTAAATCCCTTACTTTGGATACCCTTTTTTTAGTTTAGCTTCTAGTTAGTTTCTAGAATCTATTTCTTAGTTCAAGATCTCTCTTTATCAACTGGAATAAAAGAATTAATAGATTTGTTCCGTCCAAAATGAGAATAGGTTGGGGTTATGAACTTATAATCTATAATCTGATAATCGAGTCGATTCCATGATTATAAGTTCATTCCGTACCAGATCATACCGGAATAGGGTTATATACATTCTTATTATGAGAAGAGGTATAAGTCAAAATCTAAGGTGTAAAATCACTGACAAGAAGTGCTACACAAAACCAACAAATAGAGACAACGAAGAGTAACTATATACCATAAAACAATACAAAATAGAAGAGAATAAGAAACATCAGAAAGTCACAACTTCTGACAACTTGACATTTCTTTGAAATCCTTGGTAACCTCAATAGTTCTTTGGTGATCTTCAATTGTCCTTTTTCTTTCAGGGATTCCATCTCTATTTTGAGCTTCTCCAGAACTACGCAATGAAGAAACTCTACAAGCCACGTTCCTTGCCAGTCTTCATATTCATTAAAAAAATTCCAATTCAACAAGGTTGTGAAATGCAAGCACTGGTTCACGACGCATACGAATAATCTGTACACAAAACTTGAATAATGTTAAAAGAAAAGGTTTCATATTCAAGACACTGACTTGAAATGCTAATTAGTTTACTAACCGTTTCAGCCTGTAATTCAATGTTTAAATAAAGAGAATGTAAATTGCAAATTTTTTGAAGAAGATGAGATACACCACGTTCACGGTCCTCATTATATGTTGCAGTCTCATCAAATTGATAGATTCTAATATCAGCTTTTTCTAGATAATTCATGTTAATTTCCTAATGTATAGCCTTCAGCTATTAGGTCAATATATTGGAAATAGAGACAAGATTTGGAGCATTAATCACCATTACTTCAAAAACCAATCTCTTAAGTGAAAGATTGTGGATATTGAGCTCGCTTATGTTAAGGAACTCACATAGCTCCATAAACATAACCAACTCTTCAAGGACAAGGCAACTGGAAATTAGCCTATGAATTGATTCACCATCTGAAAATAGAGTGTCTTTAAGATGTAGAGTTTTCAGATTTGGTAAACAAACGTTAGTTGGAACATTTATGTCGACATTGATAATTCAATTTCAATGTCACCAGTGACTGGCAAGTAAATAGAAGAGTCGGGAACATGGGAAACTTTCCAGAATATAATGTTAGGTACCAGAGTGACGGAATAGTGTCTCACAACTAAAATAAGAGATGAGAAAATAGGAACTGAACACACAAAATTTAACGTGGAAAACCCTCAATGAATAAAGGGAAAAACCACGGGGCAAGACTAGAAGAATTTCACTATGAGAAAATATTACAACACCTCTCTCTAAATACTAGGAGAGAACAACCTCACAAAGAATATAAGAAAGTATACAAGAGAGGAAGAGATAATTCTTGGGATGGTTTTAATACTTCTCCTTAAGGCTCTTTATATAGCCTTCAAGGAGGAATTCCTTCGTTGCTCCCACCGATGTGGGACTTTCTTATATAAGTTCTAACAATTCTCCCACTTGAAGATTTGATTAAACCAATCATATCTTCACACCACTCTTTCTGTCTTGCCATTCCATGTTGCTTACGTTTCTGATAGACCATAGGAGGATCGACACCAAATAAACTTGTCAGTGTTGATTGGCTTTGTCATAACATCTGCTAGGTTGTCTTTGGTGTGAATCTTTTGCATATCCACACTTCCTTCTTCTACTACTTCTCGAACAAAGTGATACTGTATACCTATATGCTTTGTCCTGGAATGAAAGGCTGGATTCCTTGCAATGTGCAAGGCACTCTGACTGTCACAATACACAATAATCTTCTGCTGCTTGTGCCCGAGTTCTTCCATTAACCTTTGTATCCATATTGCTTCCTTGCATGCTTGGGTAGCTGCCATGTACTCAGCTTCTGTAGTAGACAAAGCTATAACAGTCTGTAACTTAGATAACCAGTTTACCGCTCCTCCTGCAAGTGTGAGCACATAGCTAGTAGTGGATTTCCTTTTATTAAGATCACCTGCAAAATCTGAATCAACATAACCCCTGACAACAAGTTCTGATCCTCCAAAACATAATGCAACATCTCAGGTTCCTTTAATGTATCTAAGGATCCTCTTAACAACATTCCAATGCTCTCTACCAGGATCTGCCATAAATCGACTGACCGCTCCCACTGCTTGTGCAATGTCTGGTCTTGTACATATCATAGCATACATAAGGCTTCCCACCGCTGATGCATACGGTACTCGAGACATTTCCATCCTCTCTGCTTCATTGCTAGGACTCATACCTGAGGATAATTTACAATTGACAGGAAGTGGGGTAGATATTGGCTTACAGTCTTGCATGTTGAAGCGTCGCAAGACCTTCCTCAGATAATTCTTTTGAGAAAGCCAAATTTTCCTGTCTTTTCTGTCTCGGTGAATTTGCATCCCTAAAATCTTGTTTGCGGGTCCCAAGTCCTTCATATCGAACTCCCTAGCCAACTGTGCCTTCAAATCTTGGATTCGATCTTTGCTGGGGCCTACCACCAACATGTCATCCACATAGAACAGCAAAATAATGAAATCATTATCATCAAACCTCTTGTAGTACGTACAATGGTCTGAACTCAGTCTGTTGTATTCAAGGCTAATTATGAAAGAATCAAATCTCTTGTACCAACATCTGGGCGCCTGCTTTAGACCGTACAGAGATTTGGTCAACCTGCAAACCAAGTTCTCTTTGCCTGTTTGAACAAAACCTTCTGGTTGGAGCATATAAATTTCTTCTTCAAGCTCTCCATGTAGAAAAGCCGTCTTTACATCTAGTTGTTCAAGATGTAAATCAAATGCAGCACACATAGCCAACACTACTCTGATAGTAGTAAGTCTGACAACTGGAGAAAATATCTCGTTGAAGTCAATACCTTCTTTCTGAGCATATCCTTTTACAACCAATCTAGCACGATATCGTTCTACTTGATCATTGCTATCCCGCTTGATCTTGTAGACCCATTTGTTACCAATGGCTTTTCTGCCACGTGGTAATTCCACCAGTTCCCATGTCTCGTTCTTGTGAAGAGCTTCAATTTCTTCCTGCATTGCTGTCATCCACAGAGAAGCATCTGGGCTACTAGTAGCTTCATGAAAAGTTGATGGCTCTCCATCCTCTGTTAAAAGACAGTATGCAACATTGCTCTCCGTAACATACTCCGTGTGCCAATTTGGAGGCCTTCTCTCACGAGTTGACCGTCGAACTTTTACAGCCTCGGACTCAACTGGTTCTGGTACCTCATGCTCTGGTTCTGCTTCAGAAGAATCATTTTCTTGAGAATTTCTATCCATCTGCACTGTAGCAGTCTCTTTTGAAGTGTTGTCATTTGTTTGCTCACTTTGCAGTTCATTTTCTGCAAAAACTACATCTCTGCTGACAACAACCTTGCGGGCAGTGGGATCCCACAGGCGATACCCCTTAACACCGTCAGCATAACCCAAGAATATACATTTTCTGGATTTTGGATCCAGCTTTGTTCTTTCTTGGGAGTTGTACATCACGTACACAGGACATCCAAACACATGTAGAGAAGAATAATCAGCTGGCTTTCTTTTCCACATCTCCATAGGCGTCTTCAAACCAATCGCCGTTGATGGTGATCGATTTATCACATAACAGGTGGTTTTGACTGCTGCTGCCCAGAAAGATTTGGCCAATCCAGCTGTTCTCAGCATGGCTCTTGTTCTATCTAGGAGAGTTCTGTTCATCCGCTCTGCTACACCATTCTGTTGAGGCGTATGTGCAACCGTGAATTGTCTCATAATACCCTCTTTCTTACAGAATGCTAGAAAGTTACCGTCTACATATTCTCCTCCATTGTCTGTCCTCAAGCACTTGATTCTTTTCCCAGTTTCAAGCTCTACTTGTGCTTTGAACTCCTTGAATACTGGAAACACATCTGACTTCTTCTTGATTGGGTACACCCATAATCTCCTGGAATAGTCATCAATGAATGATACAAAATACTTTGCTCCACCCAGGGATATTTCTGGTGACTCCCACACATCAGAATGGATTAAGTCCAGTATGTGTTTGCTTCTTGTAGTTACTTTAGCAAACTTCAATCTATGCTGCTTGCTTATCACACAGTGCTCACAGAAAGGTAAATTGACCATCTTGAGCCCGGGCAGGAGATTGCGTTCTGCAAGGACTTTCAAGCCTCGCTCTGACATATGGCCTAATCTGCGATGCCACATCATCGTCGTTTCTTCTTGGCTGGCTGCTGCAACTGATGCATCTGCCTCTTGCAACGTCTCTCCCAAAAGCATGTATAGATTGCTTGTGATCTTCTCTGCTTTCATCACCACAAGGTTTCCTTTCACTACTTTCAATATTCCACATTCAGTGTGGATCTTGCACCCGAGGTCATCCAATTGTCCAATTGACAATAAGTTCTTCTTTAAGCCCTTCACATGTCGTACCCCTTGAATTTTGCGAACAGTACCATCATGCATTTTTAATCTGACGGTACCGACTCCAGCAATATCTAAGGCGTGATCATTTCCCATGAACACAGATCCTTCCGAAATAGGTTCATAAGTGCAAAACCAATCTCGGTGTGGAGTCATGTGCCATGTCGCACCTGAATCCATTATCCAGACATCATTGAGTTTCTTTCCGCCTTTAGAACTAGTCGCTGCTTCACTATACAAGATTTCTCCATCATCTGAGGTACTTGCAACACAACCTTGGGAGGTTGATGTTTCAGAATTCTTTTCTCCACCCTTCTTATTATGCCAACACTCCTTCTTCGAGTGCCCTCTCATGCCACAATTGTAGCATTTAAGATTCTTCCTTCTTCGAGATTTTGATCTACCATGATTCTGACTCCCACTGGAGCCACGTTCTGTTGATCTGCCTCTCATCACCGTTAAAGCCTCTGCTTGCTTTGAATTTTCTGACCTTTCCTCCTTATTCTTGCGCCTGGATTCTTCTTCAAGAATAGCACCGGCAACATCATCAAAGTGAAGAGAGTCACTAACATTGTTATTTGTGATGTTGATGATGAGTTGATCATACGAATCTGGTAAACTCTGAAGTAGAAGTTCCGCACGTTCATTTTCCGCTATTTTGAAATCTGATGCTGTGAGTTGAGCAAATAGCGTATTCAGAGTGTTGATGTGATCCGTTACCGACGTGGATTCACTCATTCGAAGAGTGTAGAGTTTCCTCTTCAAGAATATTCTGGTGTGAAGTGACTTCACCTCGTACAATTTGTTTAGAACATCCCAAATCTCCTTTGCAGTCTTCTTCTCTGCAACACTTGACAAAACTGAATCCGCCATTGCTAGGTGCAGATTGGCAACAGCATTGTCATCCTTCTCTTTCCACTTTTCATCAGTCATTTCTGTGGGTCTACTTTCAATTGCTTCTAGACAATTATCCTTCCTCAAAATTGCTCTTATCTTCAATTTCCACAAGGAAAAATTTCTCCCACTGAACTTCTCTATCTCGAATTTTGCTGCCATGGTTGTACACGAACTGAAGCGAGTTACACTATTTCACCGTGAATAGTACCGTATACGTGAACAGTATTGTACGTATGTCGTACACTAGAACAAATCCAGTATACGTTAACAATTACTGCAAAAGTATACAACCACACGTATGAATAATAACCGTATCTGTGAATAGTACAGTACAATTGAATAGCCCGTATACTGGAACAGTGACCGTAGCCCGTGAATAGTGCACCAGGTAGGTTCCCAGGAAAGAGAGGTGGGTCACTGATAGACACACTTAAATACCAAGTCTTTCCTAGCCAGAACTTCCCTAGACACTTTCACACTACCACACTTTATTTCCAGCAACAAGAATAATTCTTTTCTGATGTGGAAGATCAGACAATACTGCAACCACAGAGCATACTAAGAACCAACACTTTCACTGCAGCGGAATAAGGACCACGAACCAATGGCTCTGATACCACTGTTAGGTACCAGAGTGACGGAATAGTGTCTCACAACTAAAATAAGAGATGAGAAAATAGGAACTGAACACACAAAATTTAACGTGGAAAACCCTCAATGAATAAAGGGAAAAACCACGGGGCAAGACTAGAAGAATTTCACTATGAGAAAATATTACAACACCTCTCTCTAAATACTAGGAGAGAACAACCTCACAAAGAATATAAGAAAGTATACAAGAGAGGAAGAGATAATTCTTGGGATGGTTTTAATACTTCTCCTTAAGGCTCTTTATATAGCCTTCAAGGAGGAACTCCTTCGTTGCTCCCAGAGATGTGGGACTTTCTTATATAAGTTCTAACATATAATTAGTTTATATCAAGTTCCTTAAATTGTAGCATATATCCAACCATAAATAATGCGTAAGAAATCATCATCCCATGAAAAATCCTTCAGCCTAAAGCATTCTAAACTTACCTGCTTCGGCAAAAAACAACAATCTATCAACAAAGTTCTTGAAGCTGTTAATATTATTGGGATGCAGACGCAATAAGGAATAATCAAAGTCAAGGGTAGACATTGAATTGCAAAGAGATATCTCCACCTGGTTGATAGAATAAAGGTACAAACTGCATCTTTAGTAGGAAGGAATTAACGACATAATATGACAAAGAATAGCATCAAACTACTGATCCTGTCTAAGCCTAGGTACGTTTAGTTTTTTTTTTTTTTTTTTTGTGGAACTAAGAGTGTCGAACGAAGTCTCTCTTTATATATACTAGGATGTTTTCTAAGTAAATATTTAAATAATATTTATATATTAAAATAATTATATATTTTAATATACAAAATAAATATTTTAAATTATATCTTTCTCAGAAATAAAAAATTTATTACTAAATCGATTTTTTTTTTAAAAAATAAAATTATAAGATTTAGCTTTTTTTTTTTTAAAAAAAAAAATCAAGTGACAAATTCATCAAAAAAATAAAACTCAAGTCGATTTTTTCACCAATCAGATTTCACTTTTTTCGATTGTGAGTTCCAAACCGATCAATTAAAAAAATAAAAATAAATAAGAACTCAATATGTAAATGAAAAGGAAAACGGATTCGGATATCCAACACTATCCGCACAAAAATTAAAGCGGATTCGGATAACGGATATCTAAGGGTTTATATCCGAATCCGCTGCGGATAGTAAATTCAATACCCGAATCCACAAATTATACGTATCCATTAAAAAGGATCGAATCACAAAAAGTAAAAAAAATATTTCTTTATTAATAATTATTTATTATAATGACTATAAATTATAAATATTTTTAATTGATTAACTTGTTCCATAATTTTTCTAAAACACTGAAAAAATACTTGTTTTTTGTAAATATATAAATGGAACGGATAATGCGTTCAGATATTTAACACTATTCAAATCAAAATTAAATTGAATTCGGACAACAGATATCTAAAAGTTCATATCCGAATTCTAAATTCGTTCCGGATAGTAAATTAAATATTAAAATTCGCAAATTATTTAAATCCGTAATATCTGAATCCAAAAAAATGGATCTAATAAAAAAGCTCAAAATTTTATTTCCTTATTATAATTATTTATTATAATAACTATAAATTATAATAGTTTTAAGTGATTAACCTATTTGGTAATTTTTAAAAAAAAGAAAAAAAAGAAAAGAAAGACAGTCTAACCTTTACATTGCTACAGTATCTCTCTAATGGGATTCTTTTAATCTATAGTTATAGAAATGATACTATATTTCTAGTCCAAGTGGGACTAAGAAAAAAGGTTGAATAGTGATTTGACTTGTATTGTATTATATATATATATATATATTTCAATTGGAAATTTAAACAATTAAAATTCGTGATTAAATATTTGAATTTTTTATTCGGTTAAATACTTAGATTTTTAGAATTAACATCATTAATTAATTAGTTGATGTAATCAAAACATTCAATCAAATTATGAACCTGATAAAAAATGTCACATTATTTTTTATAATTAAAATATAAATGAACATCAAAAAAATTATTTGGATTTTTAAATTTTTTTGAAATAATTAAAAGAAAATAAAAAAATTAAATTGGAAAAGAAAAATCGAAGAGAAAGAAGGGAAAAAGGGGAGAGTGAGAATGGAGGGGAGGGAAACCTTGGTAGAACCAAGCAGCTGAGACAATCTTCCTCTTTCCCCTCTCCCTTTCTCCCCTCGATTCTTTTTTTTTTTTTTTTAATTTTTTAATTTTGAATTATTTAAAAAATTCATATTTAATTGTTAAAATATTAATTTGATTTTTTTTTAAATTCATATTTTTGAATTTTTTGTTTAATAAAAAAAAAGAGATTTTTTTATTTTTTGATTATTTTTGTATTTATACTAGTATGGCGATGGATCCATAAGATGATGTGACGATGAATAGGATTTTTCAGCACGTGTCATAATTTGATTGAATGTTTTGATCACGTCAATCAATTAGCTACAGTGTTAGTCCCAATTGTGAACTTTAATTCTTTAAATACCAAATTGATAAAAAAAAATATAGTACATACACCAAATCAGTATTTAACCTTAAGAAAATTTAGCACACAACAGGTTTTATGAATGAAAGGGTATAGGAGTGCCACTAATTAGACCGGTTCATGAGTTGGATCGAGAAGACAAAAAATTTGCTTGCCCAAGCTCGTTTCGAGTCGGTCCGTAAGCCTGTTTCACTATTTAAAAAAAAATTAAAAATTATTTTCATTTTCATATTAATATTAATATTTTATAATTAAATTTAAATAAAAAATATTTTTATTTAATAAATAATAATTTGGGCCAGGCCGGACCAGCTCGAATTACAAAAACCTTGTATTGAGCCAAGCCTACTAGGTCCGTGGACAGTTCTACCACTAATACATACAAATTGACATTAGGTAGCCAGATAAATAAGATTTTGGATCAATTGACAAAGCTAAATTGAGATAACTCGGAGTCTGAAACTATTTTTTGATGATGGTTACAAATAGCTCATAATGATTAATGAGACATGAACATGTGTTAGGTTTCTACTTGAATTGCTATATAGCATTGATATTGAGCTTTGAATTCAACAAATTGATTGACTATTGAAAACTAAAGAAGATAATAATATTGTCAAATGCTCTTACATAATGTGAATAAAAAAATTCTTAATTTATTTTAGTTTTATGAAAGTTAATTATTCATGATAAAATAACCAAGTACTTATTGCATATGGCAACAGCTTGCTCCTTCATTAAAAAAACTTACAAATTTGTTGCCAATTTTAGAGGGCATAATGTTCATTACTGCATGATGAATCATCCTTCCTTTTCTGTAAAAAGACAAGAAAATAAATGAAGAATGACAAAGAATAAAAGAAATGACAGAAAAGAAGACAGAAAATCAAATCCGATGATTTTTATTCATAAACCTACCAAAAATGGAAGAATTTTCAATTTCAGAAGTGTGTTATAAATGAATTTATATTTGATGTATTGATAATGTATAAATTTATACAATGTCAGTGAATCAAATAACGTTACATCATTAAAAATAAAATTATTTGTATTTATTTTTCAAATTTTTAATGAGGTGACATCATCTAATTATTGACAGTGTATAGATATATGCAAATATAAACTCGTTATAAATTTGGGTCAAAAGTTTGGTTAACTAATGAAATCATTGCATTAAAATATTGGGTCGGGATATTGTCCATTATTATTATTTTTTATACATTTATTAATATCATTCACACGTATAAGTAACCAATGAATTGTGGAAGTTATACTTGTAAACGATGATTAAAGTTATATTGGATAATAATGAAAAAAATATATATATAGGAGGAGAGTCCAGCCCTAAAATATTATCTATATATAAGAACTAATAGCACCATTGCATTGTAGGCCTACTTTTCACTTCAAAAAATGTCTTTAACCCTTCATTTTCTCAATGCTAAATTGTTCTTTTGCCTCTTAATAACATTATTTCAACACCATTTCGTATTTGCTACTTCAAAACCTACTGGTCTAACTATAAAGGCTTTCCTGGATGATTCTCCAGAGTCTCCTCTATACCTTATTGAAAACCTAACTAAAGCTGAAAGAATAGAAAGATTGATCAAAGTTAACGACGCTAGAGCCAATTATTTGGATCTGGTTTTGCGTCCTGATGCAAGGCTAGTTCCTGATAATTTTCGTATACCAATATTACGAGAAGCTTTGTTCTATGCTGTAGAGCTTACAATGGGAAGCCAAAAACACCAAGTGAAGTTGTTGATGGATACTGGAGGTGGTTTAATTTGGACACAATGTCAGCCTTGCAAAAATTGTTTCTCACAAAAACTTGAAATTTATGATCCTAGAACTTCCGCCACTTACGGCACAGTTCCTTGCGACCACCCTCTCTGCGATGGCGACGGTAAAATCTACACTTGTGTAGACGGATTATGTCTCTACAATGTTCGATACACTGGCGGAGCCTCCTCCAGGGGCGTCGCATCTTTTGAATCGTTCCATTTCTTTATCGATCAAGCTAAAACAAAAGCTTTCAGCAATGTCATCTTCGGTTGCTCCGATGATAGTCGTGACATTTTTTTTAAGAACACTGATATTTCAGGGATCTTTGGATTAAGCTTGTCTCCGGATTCAATGGCGACCCAGTTTTCTCCTATAACTCAAGCTCGATTCTCGTATTGTTTGGTCCCTTTTAAAGATGCAATACCTCGTCCACTTGTTCTAAGTTTCGGAGAAAACATCCCGCAGCCGCCTCCACAACAAGTTCATACAACAATGTTCGTGCCAAGACCAAAAACCTATTTTTATTACTTGGAATTGTTGGATATAAGTGTTGCAAATCATCGTATGGGATTTCAGCCATATACTTTCCAGGTAAGGATGATAGCGGATCAGTTAATTTATTCGATATTCGAAATTGTTTATTATTCGTTTATTATTTGAATATTACTATCCAAATTCACATTTGATTTAGATAACAATATTCGTCGGATACTTGAATCCATTAAATGTCCTAATTTATTAAATCACTTTTTTTTTTTTATATAAATAAAATGAAAATAAGTATATAAACGAATATCAAATTCAAATATCTGAACAAGTTATCTGTATAAATAAAGCAAATTAGGATAATGGATTCGGATATCCGATACTATCCGCATCAAAATCAAAATAGATTCGAATAACGGATATTCAAAGGTTCATATTGAATCCACTACGGATAGTAAATCTACTATATCTTAATCCGAAAATTATCAGAATTCGCAAAAAATCAAATCGAATAATATCAAATATCTAATTTCTTTATCATCCATTGTCTATCCTATTTTTCAGGTTAGACCAGATGGATCAGGTGGTTGCTTCATAGACTCGGGAGCTTTATTCACTCAAATTGATATCAACACACCTGGGATCAATGCTTATGCAGCAGTAATAGAAGTGTTTGAAGCTTATTATGGGTCAAGAAAACTTAAAAGAATACCATCACAAGGATTTGAGCTTTGTTATGAAAATCCACCAAATTATAATGATTTTGCAACTTTAACATTCCATTTTAATGGAGCTGATTACATCGTTGATGGGCAATATGTGAATATCATCAACGCTAATTATTTCTGCGTAGCATTATTAAAGGGAAAAGCCGGATCGGTTCTAGGAGCATGGCATCAACAAAATAAACGTATTATTTATGATGGAGGGATTGGTGGACTTCAATTTGCTGATGAACAATGTATCAATGATATTCCATGATTGAATCATAATATTAAAAAAAAAAAAAAAAAACAAACATAAAATTGTGTTTTATGATTGAATTCTTCTTCTTCTTCTTCATATTTTAACCTTAATTATTCTTTTATTCCTTATATTTATTATTTTATGCTGTATTTATACCATGAGTAACATATGGAACTACCCTTACTAATTAGAAAAAAAATCTTCTGGTGTAAGTTATATATAATACCCATACAATTGCATGTAGTATTCAAAGCATGGTTTTAAATTGAGGTTGTAGATGCATTTTCAATCGTGTTACATTTGTTATGGTTGCAAAAGTAACAAATGTTATCACAGTTAATTTACGATAAAAGCTGAAATCGCAAAATAGTAAATGAAATATCGCATTACGATCACTATTTAAATCCCTTACTCTTCAAATTCTAAGGTGTAAAATTACTGACAAGAAGTGCTACACAAAATCAACAAATTAATAGAGACAATGAAAAGTAACTATATACCATAAAACAATACAAAATAGAAGAGAATAAGAAACATAAGAAAGTTACAACTTGACATGTATTTGAAATCCTTGGTAACCTCAATAGTTTTTTTGGTTATCCTCAATTGTTGTTTTTCATTCAGGGATAATTTCATTCCTATTTTGAGCTTCTCCAGAACTACAGCATTGCGCAGGAAATAACTAATCATTTCAAATATATGCCTGTCTCCACGAAAATTTGAAAATTTAATCTCCTCGAGGTGAAATAACAAACAAGAAGGCACTTTCACAGGTAGTGGCCTGAATCCTTTTTCTGCAACCCTCTAAACCCAACAAAAAAAAAAAAGGTTAGTTGGTTTGTATCAATTTAATCTTGAACACGTTTTCAGTTGTATCATATTTATCGTAATTATAAATGTAATCAATTCCAACGTGATCAATTGCAATGAATATCTACGATAGAAGAAAAAAAAATCAAAACCACAAAATAGTAACATCTACTGCTAATTAAATCTTCGTTCATACCAGATCTAAGAGTAAGGTCTTAATATTAGGCACGCAATGGAGAAACTCTAAAAGCCATGTTCCTTGGCAGTCTTTAAATTCATTAAAAATTTCCAATTCAACAACGTTGTGAAATGCAAGCACTGGTTCACGACGCATACGAATAATCTGTACACAAAACTTGAACTGTTATATAATGTTAAAAGAAAAAAATTTCATATTCAAGAACAGTGACTTGAATGCTAAGTTTACTAACCGTTTCAGCCTGTTCAATGTACAAATAAAGAGACTGTACATTGCAAATTGCTTGAAGAAGATAAGTTACACCACGTTCACGATCCACATCATATTTTGCTACCTCATCAAATTGATAGATTTTAATATCAGCTTTTTTTAGAGAATTCATGTTTCCTAAAGTATAGCCTTCAGCTATTAGGTCCTTATATTGGAAATAGACAAGATTTGGAGCATTAATCACGATCAGATAATTGAAATTTCGGGGAAAATTGGCTACCATGACTTCAAAATTCAAAACCAATCTCTTAAGTGAAAGATTATGGATATTGAGCTCGCTTATTTTAGTCAAGTCAACTAGCTCCATAACCAACTCTTCAAGGACAAGGCAACTGGAAATTAGCCTATGAATTGAAACACCATCTGAAAGTACATGTCTTTAAGATGTACAGTCTTCAGATTTGGTAAAGAAACGTTAGTTGGAACATTAATGACAACATCGATATTCAATTTCAATGTCACCAGTGACTGGCAAGTAAACATAAGAGTCGGGAACTTGGGAAACTTTTCAAACTCTAAGTTTATATCAAGTTCCTTAACACCACGAAACAATATTGTAGCACATATCCAACCATAAAAGCGTAAGAAATCATCATCCCTTAATTAAAAAGTACTTCAGCCTAAAGCATTCTAAACTTACCTGCTTCGGGAAAAACAACAATCTATCAACAAAGTTCCTGAAGCTCTTAATATTATTGGGAGTCAAACGCAATAAGAAATCATCAAAATCAAGTGTAGACATTGAAGCAAAAAGATATCTCCACCTGGTTGATAGAATAGAGGTACAAACTGCATTTTTAGTAGGAAGGAACGACATAATATGACAAAGAATAGAATCAGGCAAACTACTGATCCTGTCTAAGACACCTTCATATTTTGCTTGCTTGGCCATAAAACCATAGGCTAGAAAAAGCAATTCCAGGCTTCTTCGTGTTTAAAGGGCTATGGATTGATGTTGCAGAGAAGTGATCATTTATATAGCATGTAATAGTGATAAGGTTTAAATGTAGCTTTTTCATAAACCCATTTTTTAAGAAGAAAATTTTGGGTTCCTCTTCAACCTTCAGGATTTTCTGGCATTAAATGTTTGCTCGTGAATCCAAGCATCCAGGTGCAGGTGTATTAGGCCAATGTGTTCATTTACTAAGGCACCACTTTTTAAATGTTTCAATTTTTAGTTTTAACTCTTTGTTTTCAACTTCTTAGAGATTCTCAATTGAAAAGTTGAAGGATTTGAGAACTGAAGAGTTATTTTTTTTTTCCCCTTCTATTTAGCTTGAATAAAACTTTTGGACTACATTGGTTTAATTTTATGTTTATGGAATTAGAATTTTGGGCTTATTGGGGATCGAGTTAATTGGGACCAAAAAAAATTTGGGTATTTATTACTGAGACCATATTCACTATTTATTTACATACTCGAACAAATACAATTTGAAAGTTATAAAATTTGCACTTGTGGCTTCTATGAGTTTATGTGTAAATATTACGTTCTTCGAGTTTTTTTTAAAAAAATTAATCTTTAGATTAAATGGCAAATTTTTTATTATTAATTTAATATTTCGGCCGTCCAAATTAACTCGAGTTTGAAATCTCTATCTAAAGTTCAACCTGTGAATATATCTATTCCTTTGCAAAATGTATCCCCTTGCCAAATATACATTGCATTTAGTTTTATAAAATAAAAACATATAATTATATCAAATCCATGTTTATTTGCTAGAACTTGAACTTTGGAATTTAAAAATTTTAAGGCGTCCTCTTTGTCATTGAAGTCTAAAGTTGTCAAAAACCCAATAATTAACTCAACTAGAATAGACAATTATACATGAACTTCAATCCATTATACTTCTCATGCCAAATTAATATAAATATATATAGCTTTGTAATTAAAGTACAATGCTAATGAGTTCAACTAGGATATATATGAATTAGATTTGATAATTTTAAACACAAAATCTAATTTTAAACACAATATAAAAATATAATACGAATACAATACATTTAATAAAATACGAAAATAATATAATAAACACGACACGATACTTTTAAACGTGATTAATACAAAATATTTAATACACGTATCATATTTGTATTTTAAATTTTAATATATTTAATAATTTATATTATATTTATATTTACATAATTAACATAAAAAAATACAATACACGACATACGTCAATATGCACAAAATTGCCAAAATCTAATATGAACTTCAATCCATTAATTTTAAGATTTTTTTTTTAAATTTCATCACAGATGGAGGAGCTGTTTTATCATATATCCCATCATAATTCTTAAGTACAAGCCTTCCCCTATGCCAAAATGTCGGCAAAAAATTAGGGTAAATCTGAAAAACATGTTCAAAATAGTCAAATAATTGTTAAAGAATTTAATGGGTAAAAATTATTTGAAAAAAAAAATGAAAAATGAAAAATTGTTATAAAGGATATTGTAAAGATAAAATTATCTTTGATAAAAAAATTTACTTTTCCTTTCTTCTCCTATTAAGGAAATGCTATTTTTTAAAAATTTTAATTGAAAATAAATTTAAAAAATTAAATATTTAAATATTTATTTTTTTAAAATTTAAAAAAATAAAAAAAATAAATTTTAGAAATATTATTTTAATTTTTTAAAAATTTTTAATTAAAAAAATAAATTAAAAATTTTATTTTTTAAAATTAAAAAAATATATTTTCAAAAAATATATTTTTTAATTAAAAAGTAAATTAAAAAATAAAAGAAATAGGGAAGAGAAAGTTTTTTTATTAAGGATAATTTTATCTTTACAATTTCCTTCTTAACAATTTTTTATTTTTTATTTCTCTTTTTTAAATAATTCTTACTTATTATACTATTTAACAATTATTGTATTGTTGATGATATTTTTTTAAATTTATCCAACAAATTACTTCTTAGCTAGGTCTAATTTCCTAGGACTAGGAGTATGAGCTCCAAAATCAACCAATCTTATGGAATTCCACTTATTCTTAGTTTGAAACTAGTTGATAAAATTTGATCCGTTTAACGAATTTTGAATTGATTCATTTTGAATGGAATTTTTTTTTTTGAAAAATAAAAACAGAATAAAAAGAAGCGATTTTAATAAATACTTATTTTGTTAATAATTTCTTTTTCAAAAGTAACTCTCCTAGTAATTTTGGTACAAAACTGGTAAATGCTTACTACTTGATTTTGAAGGCAAACACAAACTCTAATACTAGCAATTTTCTTTTTCGGAAGTAACTCTGCTAGTAATTGGTTAAATTGATACTTAAATATAAATATAATTTCACTATAAATTATAGATTATAAATAAAAATAAATAAATAAATAAAAACTTCTGAGAAATGAAATGATAAAATGATTGATTTTTTACTATTAAAGAAATGGACATCGTTCTGACAATCATCGTAGCTAATAGGTAGCAATAAAAGAGGCTAACTAGGTACTTCAAAAACAAAAAATACAAAAGCTGACTATGCTATTCTTATCTATATAGAAAGAGAGCTTATAGCTATGGCTCTTGTTTCTTCGCGTAGAGGCCCTCTAAGTGAAGAAACTAGAGCCATATACATTGCACTAGAAAAGGAAAAAAATCAAAGCAAAAAACTTATATATATATATATATATATATATATATATATATATATTGTTGAGGGTCCTTTGTGGTGTGAGGTGGTTACCTAGGTGGAATGCAATGGAAAGTACTGGAGGAAGGCAGGAATGGAGGTAAAGCAACAGGGTCTAATGTGAAGGTGTCTAGAGTTTTTGGGTTGGTCTTAAGGGGCTATTTATATTTTTATTGACGAGTCGTCGTGTGTCACGTGTTATAATTTGATTAGGAGTAAGTGGTCGACAGTAATGAGTGAAATGGTGCAGCGGTCAAGGCCCACGTAGGTTTTGAGGTGATGGACGACAATGTGATAGGTAAAACGGCTGTCGGAGGGATCACGTCGCCTTTCGAAGTGATGGGTGATAGGAGTCGTCAGGTAGTTCAAGATTTGGCGCCCTGACTGGTTTGAAGCTTGACGAGTCCGTTCTTGGGTCTCCTTTCCTGATCCATGTTTTGGAGGACTCGTTGTACTTAATAATTGGCCTTGAGGGCCCATTGAGTTTAACGTACATACATACATATATATATATATATATATATATGTTTGTGGTCGGGTTAAGATAAAGTATTAAAAAAATTTGAGATTGTTCATATTCAATCTGACTTGAAATATACACAGAATTTTATGTTTAAATTTGGCTCGACATTACAAGAAATTATTCAAGTTCGTATAGATCCGTGTAGATTTTTACATAAAAAGATCGATTCTTTGAAAAAATTATATAATTAATAATAAAATGAGTCAAGCCTGAGTAAATAATGTTATGCCCAAAGTTTGACTCATTTTTAAAACGGATTTTTTTTTATTTTATCTAAAGCCATTTTTCGAATTTAATATTTATATCTAAATCTTTTTAAATATTGGATAAACCTTTAAATTTAGACGAATAACCCACCCTTTAGACAGTTATATATATAAGTTTTGCTTTCATTTTTGTGATATTTTATCTCTTAATGAACCAAACATAGGTTGTTTTACAATTTAAGTTTTTTAAGGATTTCACAAGTATTGTTTTCATGATCAATGCAAAATTCAAAAGAAAAAAAGAAAAAAAAAAAAACAGAAAAAAAAGAAGAAGATAGTTTCTATGAATTCTCTTGACCTTTGATAAAAAAAAAAAAAAAAATTATCTATGTTGATCATCACTATTATTTCTACAATGTGAATATCGATCTTCACTTCAAAAACAGTTTCCAAAACCAAATTTAAGCATGAAATACTTTTGAATTTTGCTAACAAACATATAAAGAAAGATACTATTAATTAATAAAAATATTTTTATATTAAATGCAATGTGTTTTTTTTTTTTTTTGTTAAGTCAAAATTTTATTAAAATAATTAAAAAGTTATGAAATTAACAAAAATTAAGAAAGAGGAAAGACGAAGTTTCAGTGCAAAAATAATAATAATAATTTAACGAAGATCACCAAAGAAAGAGAAAAATAAAAAACACTCAAGCAAGAACAAAACGATTGAAAAATTACAATTTCAAACTCCATACATTCTACCAATAAAATAAAAAAATTGAAGCAAAAATTGAAAAATAAAGACCGATGATGAAATTTTTAACGTAAAAACATAACAGAAATTCAACTGAATCACCCAAAAAAAATAAAATAAAATAGCGATTATCCTCCAAAGAAAAAAGAAAAAAGAAAAATTAAAATTCACCTCACTACTCCAAAATAGTAAAAAAAAAAAAAAAACCCCACAAACCAACCATATACCACTAACTGTTATCATTATATATCAAATGTATAACAATTGATATTTAATTTGATAATTTTCAATATATTATATGAAAATATCACTTTTTATCCTTTTTTTTAAAAAAAATACCCGTAAAAAAAAACCCAACAAATTTTTTACTTAATAGAATGTAATTTTAACAACAAATAGTACTAAACTAAAATGGATGGATCATAGTCTTGCTTTTTGGTTAACATCATTGCTTGTTGAAACAAATAAGGGGAAGCTTCAAAAGCTCTTAAAAAAATAAATGGTGTGTACTGTGTAATAGTATTAAACTGAAAATGCTCAATTTTTTTTTTTTTCATAAAAATAGGGAAACATTATAGAAAACTGTTAGATAAAAATTAGACATGTTCATGGGTCGAGCCGGATAGTGACTCGAAAATTTTTCATTTTTTTTACCAAGATCTAAATCCAAATCACAAATATTTTTACCCAAATCCAATCCAATACGGACCAGACGGATTACCCGACTCTTGAGCGGGCCTAGCATGAACCGTGTTAATCCCATTCTTACCTAAAAGTTCATTCAAAGGACCACACAAGAGAAAAAAAAATTAGTTACAAATAACAATGTCTCATGCTGGCATGTATATATATTAAAGATTTTGTTAACGACGTTAAAGTTATTATATATAATAATATTTTTATTTAATATATTAAAAATAATAAATAAAATAATTAATTATTATATTTAATATAATATTATTACTTATAAATATATTAACTAATTTTAAAAAAAAAATCTAAAATCATTCGTTAACAAAACCCATATATTAATTAAAATTGAAGTGCAAAAGACCTTGAATTCATGGCCTGAGAGAGTGAAATTAGATGATGATAAGGACCACCTGATAAAAAGTAAGTATATAAATATATATATATATATATTTGATAATTCATGTATTTGTATTGTGTTCGAGTTATAATCATGTTTAACGTGTATATATATATTTATATAATTTTTGACACGTTAATAATTCATGTTATATAGATTTTGACACGTTAGTGTATTTGTATTGTGTTGTTTTTTTCATATCATGTCGTATTTTGTATTGTATTTTAATTATTTTCTATATCGTATTCATATTGTATAATCGTATATATATATATATATATATATTATACATAGAGGAGAAATTTACTTATATTAGTGTAAAACTAATTTAGTTTTACATGCTTTCATAATTTTTTATACGATTTATATTTATTTAACCCGATCATTGTGTTTCATGCTTTATTAATGTATATCATGCAAGCCAAACTTTGATTAAATTAAAAATATTTAATTATATATTTGATATAAAAAAATTTCAACCGTTAAATATATATATATATATATAACACAAAATTCTCGATCGATATAATATAAATTTTGGATTGATTTGAAACTTTACGTGCATGATGAGTGCTATTATATTACTAAATTCAGCAGTCAGTTTATTAAAATAGTAATCGTATATGAAATTATAAAAGTGTATAAAATTAGACTAAAATATTAATCATATATGAAATTATAAGAGATTGTAGGTACTGAAATTTGAATCTAAATTTTTTAAATATCGTCTTTTAAAAATGATTGTATGAACCAATAATACTAAATCCGAATTTATGACTAATTTATCTTTGAGCTAAACTTCACATGGAAAAGAAATTAAAGTGCAGTCTATTGAGGCACACATGAACTCCCTCCCCATGTGATTTCTCTCATTCATTTTTGTGTTTTTATTATAGAAAATGAAAGGTGAAAGGCCCCTTCATCTAACTATATATGACCAAAATCTTGTGTAAATTTGCATCATTGATGATAACAAGGAAACATACAAAAATAAAAGGAAAATAAGAGAAATTGACCTAATTTAGAGCAATATTTTCTTGAATAGTCATGTTATCTAGGACCCCCACTATAATAAGTTTCCCAAAAAAATCAGTCTCCATGTCAAGGAAATGAAAACATGATCAATATCATCATCCCTCAAAGTAGATATGACAATTCGTGTATTCGTGTATTTTTTCGTGTTATAATTATGTTTAAGGTGTTTTATATTTGTATAAATTTTGACATGTTAATAATTTGTGTTATATAGATTTTGACATATTCGTGCATTTGTATCGTGTCCGTATTTTTTTCTCATGTCGTGTCGTATTTTAATTATTATTTTTTGTGTTGTGTTCAATATTATTAAGTCTACCTCAAAAGCTCGAGGTTCCTTGTTTAAATTTGCAAACATGGAAAATTATTGCATCTCCCTTGGGACTCCTTTATTGTCACCCACATTTTGGTGAATCTACTTTGTTAGGTATATAGACTTCTCATATAACTCATATTTTGTCTCTTAGGAGACATTTTAACCATTAGAGTTTAAAATTTCGTATTGAAAGTCTCAAATTTGAATTTCGAGATGGACGGAAGAAAATAAGGATTATTACGTAGGGTATGAAATTCGATATGTTATTTAGGGTTTTTTTTTTTTTTTTTGAAAAATGATTTTTGAAAAATGAATTTTTTTTAAAAAAATTTGAAAATTTTTATTATTTGAATGATTCTGTGTCAAATATTTTTGTTGTTACAATTTTTCAAAAAATCTACATTGATATGAAAAATATTGATCTCGGATTAGACCTGCTAATGGGTCAGGCAGCCCGCCCGCACGGCCCGCCCATATTGGACAGAGCCTGGACAGTCATTTTGTGATCCGACCAGGTCCGGATCAAATCATTGTTCATATAATATAAAATAATTTTTTTATTTAAATTTATTTATAAAAATATTAATATAAAAATAATTTTTTTTATTTTTATTTAGAGATGAACAGTAATTTGGGCCCGCCCAGGGTCGATCCCAGGTATGGAAAATGAAAATGTTTCGGGCCCCGGCTCGGCCCATGAGCAGGTCTATTTGGAATCGATCCTTTTTTACTTTGCTTTAGCTTCTATTCTTAGAGGATCGATCCTATACGCAGGGGACCGATCCCTTTTTTCTTGGATAAATTTGAAAAACATGCTGTCAATAACCAAATTATTGTTAAATGGTATAATGAGTAAAAATTATTTGAAAAAGAGAAATAAAAAATTATTAAGAAGGAAATTGTAAAGATAAAATTACCTTTAATAAAAAAAAACCTTCTCTTTTCTTTTTCTCTTATTTTTTAATTAAAAAATAAAGTTTTTTGAAAATATTTTTTTTAAAATTTTAAAAAATATTTTTTTAAAATTTTTTATTTACTTTTTTTAATTAATTTTTTTAAAAAATAACATTATTTTTTCTTTGTTTTTTTAAATTTCAAAAAAATAAATATTTAAATATTTTATTTTTTTAATTTATTTTTAATTAAAATTTTTAAAAAATAATATTTTTTTAATGGAGGAGAAAGAAAAAATAAATTTTTTCATTAAGAGTAATTTTGTCTTTACAATATCCTTTATAATAATTTCTAATTGTTCATTTCTCTTTTTCAAATAATTTTTATCCATTATACCATTTAACAATAATTGGATTATTGACAGCATACTTTTCAAATTTACCCTTTTTTCTTTGATTTAAGAAGTGATTGGTCCCTAATTTAAGGATCAATCCTTTTTGCTCGAAAATTATTTTACCTTTTTTAAAAGCGTAAGATATTTTCTGAAAAAATGAATTAATTTTTCGTTAACCAAACTATTTAACATAAAAAAAATGAGAAATATTTTTCGAAAATCAAATTTTCACGAAACAAATGACCTTAATTTTTAACACTACTCTCGTGACTGAGTCATTAAATGATCTTTTTAAAAAGAAAAAAAGATGACACCTAATTTTGATACCTTATTAAACAAATTAGGAGTATATATCTTATCGCTAATCATATAAATTGACAAAGGCTCATGCCTTAATGACGTGAGGATAGAATTGACCAAAGTTTTTATATATCATTCGATCATCCTCATGAAGAAGAAGCCTGCATTCTGTTAAGCTGTATCAGTTATCAGAAAATTAAGGATTTATTTTGACAGTTGACACAAAAGAATATTTTTAAATTAGAAACAAATCTTCATCAAATCTCTATCTAAATAATGCTATAAAGAAAATAATATAAAGTCAATAACATTAGATTAGATCTGCTGATGGACCGGGCCGCGACCTATATTTTTTTCAACATCTTTGCCTAGACCCAGCCCTGGGCGGACTCGGGTTGGCCTGCGGGCTTGAAACACTGTTCATCATATATATATATGTATAAATTTTTTATTAATATTTATATATTTTTATAATTAAAATTTTAAAAAAATAATATTATTATAATACATAAAATACTGTTCCGGGTTGACCAAGTCGGCCCAGATCAAGAAATGCCTGCCCAGACCCGATCCAATACGGGTTGGGCTTGCCGGACCGACTGCCCGTCCTATGAGCAGGTCTACATTAGATTAATATATTGACAAATATGAAAATTATTGTTCATTTAATTGTTTTATAATATAAAAGGGAAAGTTGGGATTTAAGGACTTACATGTAAATTGCTAAGAGACATGGAAAAGACTAGAATAGAAGATAACAAAAATGAGTACATGAAAATTAAGGTGTTTGGATAAAATTAGACCTACTCAAATCGCGGTCCAAAATTTTTTTAATTTCTTTATCTAAAACTGTTGGCCCGGTTTATTGTTTAAAAAATAATAAAAAAATATTTTTATATTTATATAATTAAATTTAAATAATTTTTTTATATTATATATATGAACAGTGATTTGGACGAGCCAAGCCGAGCACGCCTGAATTTGAAAATGCTCTACTCAGGTCCGACCCAATACGAGTCGGGTTGGGCAGGCTACCTACCCTTGAGCAGGTCTAGATAAAACAAGGCAAAAATCTGGTTGATTGAGGAAACATTGGATGTAAATGAAACCTTGGGTAACATATACACAATTGATCATCATTCAATTTAAATCAAAGAAATCCGAAAACCTACACTTCCTTTAAGTTCATGCTCAACAATCGCAGGATTTTTATTATAGTTAATATTTACATATAGGATTTTGGGTGTTTTTATGGCACAAGAAGGAAGGAGGAGAATAAAGGAAAGGATTTGAAGGCTTTTATTTGAATTTTGGGTGGCGGAAGCAAGACTATACGATGAAGACGTTGCGTATGCAAATGCTATTCAAAAAAATTCAAAAAATATCGAAACCAATCAAAGAGATCGCTAAATAATTTGGCAACGAAAGCAAAAACAGACATATCCAAGAACTACGTTACTTGTCCGATTTAATAGGTTCGACTCGAATTGAGTTGGATTTAGAATATTATATTTTAAATTTGGATTGATTCAGTTCAGTTCGGATTACTATTTAATAAATAATTTTATAAAAATATATAAATATTAATATAAAAATATATTTTTAAATATATTTCAAACAATAAAATAATCTTGTCAGATATGATGAATCAAGCTGGACCAGGTTTTGAACAAATAAATTTTTTTTTACTATCCGAACCTAACTCGGTACAACCCAATTTATGAACAGATCTAACCGAAAGTCTTAACATATGAAAATGCTTGAATAGAATATTTTATATATGTTTGGTTCTTGCTCAAGTCAATATTCTCCAAATCTGAAATACATTAACATTCCTTCCAATGATGGGAGCATGTATGTATTTCAACGAGTGACTGAGAATAAGAGAAAAGTCTTTCCTTTTCTTACAATATTTCAAGAATTCAAAGGAAAATTAAATTATACATTGAGGAATTATGAATTAACCATCACGATTTGATTTAATGGGGTTGAATATTTTGGTTAGTACTATATCTTTTTCCTAGTTAATTAACATGAAAATTTGACATGTAATAATTAATTAAAGGTATCACAAAGATTAATTCAATTGGTAAGAAAAAGAAGTTTTTTTTTTTTCTTTTTCGTATCATTTAAGATTCGATCTTTGTGAGAAACATTTCGATTTAAAAATCTTCAATACACCAGATCAATGTAGAGGATTAGTGCATCCTTAAGATAATTCGAAGAAAATATTATATTCAGACAAATTAATATAAAAACATTAAAAAAAAAATACATATGCTTTGATGAAATCTACGTTGGTTTACGAATTTGATTTTATGAGAATTATGACATAATTAAACCATATCAAAATTTCATGATAACTCTTTTGAGTCCCTAGTATCAAAATATATAATGAAATATTAAAATATCTTTGGATTAAAAGGAAAAATGGCAGCAATTAAGGACTAGTCTAACTAAGTGAGTTAAGTGACTGATTCAACACATTTAAGTCCACCCATACATATCTAAATCTACTCCCACAAATGTCAAACCCCAATTCTCTTTGCAGCCAAATTTTTAACTTCTCCCCTCCAACTCTCTCTCTCTCTCCATTTGGCCCACATCCCATCAAGATTCCAAACTCATATAATTTCATTATTGTTAGATATGATCATTTTGAACACGACACGAACACGAAAAAAATAAATTAAAACACAATATGTCATGAAAAACACAAACACCACATGAATACATACATGTCAAAATCTATATAAAACGAATTATTAATGTATCAAAATTTATATAAATATAATACTTTAAACACAATTATGACACGAAAAAAAATTAATAACACGAACACAACATAAATAAACGAATTATCAGATAATTTTTATTCTTATATTGTCTATTGTTTTTCTCTCTCTACTACTATAAATATAGTTTTTGAAGGAGAGTTTATCATTATGAGTCACCTCTCTCTCTTTCCTGATCTTTCCCATCTTTTGTTTCTCCTTCTTCTTCTTATTGGTTTTTCATAGAAAATATATGGAGACTTCCATGAATTCTATGAGAAGATCATCACCAAGATTAGCAGCTGATGATCAATCTCCTGAGGAGAGTAGTTGGACTATGTATCTTGAAGATTTCTCAAATAAAAACAATATTGATATGAATGAAAACAGCTCTTTTCTAATTCCTGATATCAATAATTATCAAACCTCTTCTCTAGTTTCTGATGCTGCCAGTTTTGCTGCTACAAAACATGTTTTTGGAGCTTCTTTAGATCATAAGAGTTGTAATAGGTTGAGTTTCAAGAAGAGAAAAACTAAAAGATCAGCTGGTTTGGTTGAGGATTATGATTTGGAAGATACTGCTAGTTCTCCTGCTAATAGCCCTAAGGTGGTCAGCTTTTTTTTTTGGGTTTCTTGTAAACGTTATTTATCAATTAGTGGGATTTTAAAACTGAGAAAAAAATTAAATGTCAACTTCATATTTTTTATAGGTTTGTAACCTGGTGAACCACTTTGATAAGAACCTGAAGCAGAAATATGCCATGGAGTCCATATCTCAGGTGAGAAATCAATTACATCTATTCAAATTTTTTTTTTAATATATATATTCGAAGTTGTCAAAGATTGAACTTTGATCAATCATTCGAATTAAGAGTTCAAGACTCTATCAATAAACAACGGGTATCGACAACTTTTGTTTTGATTAAGTATGGCAATATATATATATATATATATATATATATATATATATATATTTGCTAGATTAACGGTTTTATTCTTGTAATATCTTATTATAGGAGATCAAAGGAAGTGGTTCAGGAAAGATAGATGAGAGAAATATTGATGAATTGGGTTTCATTGGAAGAGAAAATGGTGGCACTGAACTAAAGAAAAAGGGTCTTTGTTTAGTTCCTTTGTCTATGGTAGTACATTATCTAGGTTGATTCCAATTTTATTTCTCTTTCTCTGCATCAATGCAAAGAATTATTATTGCTGTCATTTTTTTTTTAATTTCTGCAACAATTGAAGTAGAGATTTATACATATCATGCAAAATTATCTTAAAATGAAAAAAAGAAAAAAAAAAAAGAGAGATTCAGAGAAAGAACATAGCTTGTTAGATATTTACTTAAGATAAAGCTCTTAAGATGGTAGAAGAAAGAGATTAAATCCAAACAAAATCTGGGATATGTGAATTAAGGATTGAAAAGAAGCAAATAGATAAATAAATTAAATACCAAATTAAGGTCACATTGATTACAACTTTCTAGAAGTCAACAATGAAATATATGCTTACAAGGATTTTGCCTTTCTCAAACTTATATAAAATTGTTAAAAGAAATACCTCAAGAAGAGGTCAAATAATGTTAATATATATTTTGAAATATATATCTACCCTATTTGTAACAACACAGTTCAAACCTAAATTTGTAACAACACCCCTTTTACAACAAAAAAAGTTAAGAGAAGACTAGAATTAAAATATGAGCCTCCATTTCAAATAAAACATCAAATCAATGATCAATCAACAGAAACATTTTCATTTTTTGCCTCCTCAATTTCCCAAAACAAGAAAATATTTCTCTCACATTTCATTATTAGATTCGTTCATTGAGAATTATATAAAAAGAGTGAACACAAATAAGGTGCGCTCCACTGCTACTAAAACCAGAACAAAAAAAAATTCAGAGCTTAGTCCAGCTGATTTATTAAGTCATCTTTAAAAAGTAGCATCTAATAAGTCTAGGGTTCAAATTCTAGCATTTGCAACCCTTTTTCCTTATCTTTAAGCTGTAGCTTCCTTTGTACAAAAAAAAAAAAAAAAAAAAAAAAGTCCTAAAGTGCAAAACATCCAAGTTGGCTTTTCATTTTTTTTTTGAAATACCTGTGTCCGACACCCGTGTTCGATGCATATTCAGATATGAGTATGGGGATATGATCTCCAAAAGACCTTTCAAATACATGAAAAAATTTAGAATAAATCAAACATACATGTGTCCGACACATACCCAAATTCAAGTAACATAGTCTTTTAGTATCAAATAATACATGACTACCACAAGTATTAAATGTGCCTCTTTAAGACACAACTTTCCATTTTATATCATGTAACTCTAGAGTAAGGCCATTGCAACAAACATTGACGATGAAGATGGACAAGTCTAGCAAGCAACATAACTATCATCATCCCCCAGCAGTATTTCTCATTCTTCAGCTACCAAAGCGTCTGATTCTTTTCAACATTAAGGATGTAGAAGTTCTTCCACAGGTCCGGAGTTTCTGCAAAACCTCACTTCTCTTGAGTACTTAAAGTTCGTAAATTGCTATAAATCGGCATCTTTGGTGCCCCAAAGGATGCATTGCCACCTCACCTTTTTACAGCACTTGAAGATTTACAACTGTCCTATAGTTTGGTTGCTATGCTGTCAATTACTGTCTCAGCCAGCGTAACATTCGCAACGTAACGTTAATTGAGATTTTTACATCGTATTTTATCCGTTTTTTAGTTTTTTATTTTATTTTTAAATGATGTATTTAAAGGGGTTGGTCATCACGTTGACTCGCGGGTCGATTTAGGATCCATACTCGACCTGCTCAGGAAAAAAATAAAAAAATTTATTTTATTAAATTTTTTTAGTTTTTATTTTTAATGATGTGTTTAAAGAGATTGGTCCGCATGTTGACTCGCGGGTCGATATAGGATTCGTACTCGATCAGCACAGGAAAAAAAATTAAATAAAAATGATGTATTTAAAGGGGTTGGTCCGCATGTTGACTCACGAGTCAATTTAAGATCTATATTTGATCCGATCGGGAAAAAAATAAAATAAAATAAAATTTTATTAATTACTTTTAGTTTTAATTTTTAATTTTTATTTTTTTTTAAATAATGTATTTAAAGGGGTTGGTCTGCACGTTGACTCGTAGATCGATTTAGGATCTGTACCCGACCCACTCGAGAAAAAAGTTAAAATAAAAAAGTTATTTTATTAATTACTTTAACTTTAATTTTAAATAGTATATTGAAAGGGTTAGCTCATACGTTCATTCACGGGTCGATTAGGATCCATAATCGACCCGCTTTGAAAAAAAATTTAAAAAGAAATATTTTTATTTTATTTTATTTTATTTTACTTAACTTTATTTTATTTTATTTTTAAATGATGTATTTAAAGGGTCGTATATTGACTCGCAGGTAGGTTTAGGATCCGTACCCGACTCGCACGGAAAAAAAGTTTTAAAAAAAATTATTTTATTATTTAATTTTTATTTTATTTTTAAATAATGTATATAAAAGGGTTAGTCCGCACGTTGACTCGCGGGTCGATTTCGGATCCGTATTCGACCGACTCGGGAAAAAAGTTTAAAAAATTATTTTTTTATTTTTATTTTTATTTTAAATGATATATTTAAAGGGGTTGATCTGCACATTGACTCGCGGATTGATTTAGGATCCGTACCTGACCGGCTCAGTAAAATAGTTAAAAAATATATTTTATTAATTATTTTTATTTTAATTTTAAATAATGTATTTAAAAAGGCAGGCACGCACGTTGAGTCGTGCGCCGATTTAAGATTCGTACTTGATTCGCTCGAGAAAAAAAGTAAAAAAAAATAAAAAAAATAGGAAAACAAACATGCTGCTAACCTATGTAAGAAAATTGATTCTACGAGAGAATAAAATATAGACTATAATTTTATTTTCTTATTTTCTATTTTTTACCTTCAATAAATAAAAATATATAGCATACAATAATGTCTAAATATTTTTACATATATATAAATAACATTTTAAAATATATTTATATTACGTAATTTATAAATAAATAATTTTCATAATTAATAAAATATTATTATAATTTAAAAAAATAAAAAAATAAAAAAGTTAATTATTATTTAATAAAATATAATTTATTATTAATTAATTAAAAAATTTTAAAAATATCCCGGCAAAGCGGCGCTTTTTATCGAGTTTTCCTTTTATTTTTGTATGTTTCCTTGTTGTCATCAATGATACAAATCTACACAAGATTTTGGTCATATATAGTTAGATGAAGGGGCCTTTCACCTTTCATTTTCTATAATAAAAACACAAAAATGAATGAGAGAAATCACATGGGGAGGGCATTCATGCCCAATAGACTGCACTTCAATTTCTTTCCCATGTGAAGTTTATCTCAAAGATAAATTAGTCATGAACTCGGATTTAATCTTATTGGTTCATACAATTATTCTTAAAAGATGATATTTAAAAAGGTTAGATTCAAATTCCAACATCTACAATCTCTTATAATTTCATATACGATTAATATTTAGTCTAATTTTATACACTTTTATAATTTCATATACGATTACTATTTTAATAAGCTGACCACTGAATTTAGTAATATAATCGCACTCATTGTGCACGTAAAGTTTCAAATCAATCCAAAATCTATATCATGTCGATCGATAATTCTGTGTTTTATATATATATATATATATTTAACGGTTGAAATTTTTTATATCAAATATATAATTAGATATTTTTAATTTACTCAAAATTTGGCGTACATGATATATATGAATAGAGCATGAAACACAACGGTCGAAATAAATAAATATAAATCGTATAAAAAATTATGAAAGCGTGTAAAATTAAATTAATTTTACACTAATATAAATAGATCTCTCCTCTATATATAATATATATAGCTCCAAATGTTGAACGAGTACTGTTTAACTTGTTATAGTTTTTTTTTTGGCCAAGAATTTAACTTGTTATAGTTAGACCTGGTAATTTTGTATAAAATATGATTACACAACACGAACACGAATATGACATAAAAAAAATACTTAAAATACAACACAAAACATGATACAACACGAAAAAACAATACGAACACAATACAAATACACGAAAATGCCAAAATCTATATAACGTAAATTATTAACGTATCAAAAATTATATAAATACATAACACATTAAACACGATTATAACATAAATACAATATAAATACATGAATTTTTAATATGTTGAGTGAAGATATTAGGCTTTTTTTTATTTTAATATGGCATTTTTTTTTCAAAATACGATATTTTATTTTTATGTACCGAAATGCACTAGTTTCAAAAAATATTGAGAAATCGCCATAGTCGATGGCAATTTCCCTTCATGGTTTTTTTTTTTTTAGTATGGAAGCCGCCCTCGTCGAGGGCAGCTTCCCTTGTTTTATTTTTTTTTTAATTAATTTTTTATTCATGGAAGCCGCCTTCATTTTTTAATTTTTTAATTTTTTTGTTGGAAATTTATAAAAAATAAAAATTAAATTATATAACATGTAAAGATAAATAGGAAAAAACTTGCATAACATGAAACAGGTGCACAAAACATGTAATGTATTATTATTGTTGACGCGAACTCTTCCCAATGTGCCAGATTGATAAGGACTGAACAAGGATAATTAAAATTTGTTATTTTCGCAATCGTAATAAACACAATACAACTGAAAATATATCTACAATCGTAATTTAAAACCCTACTTAGTATGCTACATGCAATTGTTTGGGAATTATAACTTACACCAGCAGTTTTTTTTTTTTTAGTAAGGGTGAAGAAGAAGAAGTCAATCATAAAACATAATTTTATGGTTTTTTTTCTTTTTTATGATTCAATCATGGAATATCATTGATACATAATTCATCAGCAAATTGGAGTCCACCAATCCCTCCATCATAAATAATACGCTTATTTTGTTGCTGCCATGCTCCTAGAATCGATCCGACTCTTCCCTTTAATAATGCTACGCAGAAATAACTAGGGTCGATAATATGCCCATATTGCCCATCAACGGTGTAATCAGCTCCATTAAAATGGAATGTTAAAGTTGCAAAATCATTATAATTTGGTGGATTTTCATAACACAACTCAAATCCTTGTGCACCTTCACCTGTTTTTGTTCTTTTAAGTTTTCTTGACCCATAATAAGCTTCAAACACTTCTAGTACTGCTGCATAAGCATTGATCCCAGGTGTGTTTCCATCAATATTAGAGAATAAAGCTCCTGAGTCTATGAAGCAACCACCTGATCCATCTGGCCTAACCTGAAAATAGGATAGATAATATCTATGTTACTCGGACTCGGGTGTGAGTGTCGGATACGAGTATGTGTCCGACACGGGTATGCTTAATTTTTTTTTTTTTTTTAAGTTTTTCCATGTATATGGAGGGTTCTTGGAGTGTCATATCCCCATACTCATGTCTGAATATGTGTCGAATACGGGTGTCGAACACGGATACTTCAAAAAAAAATGAAGATTTGGAGCAACATAGGACAATATACATATAGTAAAAAATTATATATTCAATATTATTATATCTGATTTTGCGGACTCTGATAATTTTCGGATTAAGATATTATATTTACTATCCGCAGTGTGGATTCAGTATAAACCCTTGGATTCCGTTATTCGAATCCTTTTTGGTTTTGATGCAAATAGTGTCGGATAACCGAATCCATTATCCGAATCCGCTTTATTTATACGGATAACTTGTTCGGGTATCCAAATTCGATATTCGTTTATATATTTAATTTTTGTTTAATAAAATAGGATACTTAGCGGATTCGGGTATCCGAACGGATATTGCTATTTAAATCGGGTGCGAATTTGGATAATAATATTTATATATTAAACGAACCTGAATATCGAATAAATTAAGCAAATTCAGATTCGGATATTTCAACCGATCCGTTGTCATGCTTACCTGGAAAGTATATGGCTGAAATCCCATACGATGATTTGCAACACTTATATCCAACAATTCCAAGTAATAATAATAGATTCTTGGTCTTGGGCTTGGCACGAACATTGTTGTTTGAACATGTTGTGGAGGCGGCTGCGGGACGTTTTCTCCGAAACTTAGAACAAGTGGACGAGGTATTGCATCTTTAAAAGGGACCAAACAGTACGAGAATCGAGCTTGAGTTATAGGAGAAAACTGGGTCGCCATTGAATCCGGAGACAAGCTTAATCCAAAGATCCCTGAAAGACCAGTGTTCTTAAAAAAAATGTCACGACTATCATCAGAGCAACCGAAGATGACATTGCTGAAAGCTTTTGATTTAGCTCGATCGATAAAGAAATGGAACGATTCAAAGGATGCGACGCCCCTGGTAGAGGCTCCGCCACCGTATCTAACATTGTAGAGACATAATCCATCCACACAATTGTAGAGTTTACCGTCGCCGTCGCAGAGAGGGTGGTCGCAAGGAACTGTGCCATAAGTGGCGGAAGTTCTAGGATCATAAATTCCAAGATTTTGTGGGAAACAATTTTTGCAAGGCTGACATTGTGTCCAAATTAAACCCCCTCCAGTGTCCATCAACAGCTTCACTGGGTGTTTTTGGCTTCCCATTGTAAACGCTACAGCATAGAAGAAAGCTTCTCGGAATATTGGTATTCGAATAATATCAGGAACTAGCCTTGCATCAGGACGCAAAACCAGATCCAAATAATTGGCTCTAGCGTTGGTAACTTTGATCAATCTTTCTATTCTTTCAGCTCTAGTCAGGTTTTCAATAAGGTATAGAGGAGACTCTGGAGAATCATCCAGGACAGCCTTTATAGTTAGACCAGTAGATTTTGAAGTAGCAAATGCCAAATGGTGTTGAAATAATGTTATTAAGAGGCAAAAGAACAGTTTAGCATTGAGAAAATGAAGGGTTAAAGACATTTTTGAAGTGAAAAGTAAGCCTACAATGCAATGGTGCTATTAGTTCTTTTATATATATATATATATATATATATATATATATATATATATATAGATAATATTTTTGGTCCGACTTTTTTTCGTTACTTTTTAATCTAGGATTTTGCTAACGAGTGTCCTAAGGGCACTATTTAAGATTATTAAATATAGTAATATCTTCAATCAATGTATTGAAAATGATGAATAAAATTGTCAACTTTTGCATTAATATAATATTATTACTATAAATAATATATTAACTAATCTTAAAGAGTGCCCTAAGAACACTCGTTAGCAAAATACTTTTATCTATTATTATTCAATGCAACTTTAATTATCATTCATAAATATGATTTTCACAATTTATCTTACACATGTAAATGATACTAATGATTGTATAAAACCGACCAAATATGTTAATGCATTGTAACATTAGTTAACCAAAGTTGTGGCCCAAATTTATAACACACTCTTGAAATTAAAAATTCTTCCATTTTTGGTAGGTTTATGAATAAAAATCCTCTGTTTTGATTATCTGTCTGTCTTTTTTTTTGTCATTTCTTTTATTTATTTTCTTGTCTTTTTACAGAAAAGGAAGGATGATTCATCATGCATTAATGAACATTATGCCTTCTAAAATTGGTAAAAAATTTGCAAGTTTATTTAATGCAGGAGCAAGCTATTGCCATATGTAATAAGTACTTGGTTATTTTATCAATCTAATATGGGAAAAGTACACTTATTCCCCTGAGATTAGTTAAAAAATACATTTACTTTTTATAGTTTGAAAACTACTCAGTTACCCTATGAGGTTTGAAAAAAAACACACGAACCCCCTAGCCCTAAACCCTAAGTAAATTTTAAATAAAAAGATAATTGTACCCTTGTTAATTATTAATCATATTTTTTTATTCATTTTACTCATTTTTTAATTACAAAATAATGAGAATTTAATTAATTTAAAATTATTTTTAATTACTATAAAATAAATTCTAATTAAATTATATTCTAATTCAAGTAAACGTTAAGTATTTTAAACTTATCTTTAATTCAATTATATATTAATTTTGAGGTAAATTCATTAAATTATTTTTATTTTTAAAAATAATAATTATCATTGTTTAAAAAAATTAATGGTAAAAAATTGATTAAAATAAAAAGAGAGAAATAAAGGAGAAGAAAAAAAAAATGAAAATATAACTATCAGTATCATCCATGAGATTTTATTGAAATTAAATTTACCTCTATTAGTTTGAAAACCACATTTTATCTCTCTAGAAAATAATTAATGTTAGGATTTCATTAATCAAACTAATATTTATTCAAATTTTACTTTAAATATTAAAAATACCCTCATTTTATTTATTTTTCCTTATTTTTATTTTTTTATCATTAAAATTTTTAAAATAATTTTAATTTATTTATTTTAAATAAAAATAATTTAATGAATTCATCTCAAAGTTAATATATAATTGAATTAAAGATAAGTTTAATATATTTAACATGTACTTGCATAAAAATTGATTAAAAAAAATAAAGGAGAAGGAAAAAAAAAGAAAATTTAATTATCATCCATGAGATTTTATTAAAAATAAACGTACATATATTAACTTGAAAAGTACGTTTTATCTCTCTAAAAAAGTAAGTAATGTTAGAATTTCATTAATCAAATTTATATTTGTTTAAATTTGACTTCAAATATTAAGATCCTAATTTTATTTATTTTTCTTATTTTCGTCCCTTTTTTTATTTTTTTCTTTGTTTTAATCAATTTCTTTATCACTAAACTTTCTAAAATGATTTTATTAATTTATTTCAAATAAAAAAATAATACATTCATCTCAAAGTTAATATATTGAATTAAAGATAAATTTTTTTTTATTGAATTAAATATAATTAATTAAAGTTTCATTATTTTGTAATTAAAAATGAATAAAATAAATAGAAAAATATATGATTAGTAATTAACAAGGGTATAATTGTTTTTTTATTTCAAAATTTACTTAGGGTTTAGGGTTAGTGTGTTTTTCATCAAACATCAGTGGGATAAGTGAGTAGTTTTAAAACTATAGGAGATAAACGTATTTTTTTAATAAATCCCAAGGAGATTAATGTACTTTCTCCATCTAATATATTATCATGAATAATTAACTTTCATAAAACTAAAATAAATTAAGAATTTTTTTTATTCACATTAAAGTAAGAGCATTTTGACAATATTATTATCGTCTTTAGATTTCAATAGTCAATCAATTTGTTGAATTCAAAGCTCAATATCAATGCCAACTGAGTACTAGCTCAGATGGGATGATGTTCTTGACAGACTTTTGTAAGTTGCGGGTTCGAGTGAACTTTAGAGTGTAAAGTCAACGCTATATTACAATTTAAGTAGAAATCTAACACATGTTCATGTCTCATTAATTCGAGTTATCGCAATTTAGCTTTGTCAATTGATCCAAAATTTTATTTATCTGGTTTATTGTCAATTTGTATGTATTAATGGCACTCCTATACCCTTTCATTCATAAAATCTGTTGTAAAAAATTGTGCTAAATTTTCTTAAGGTTAACTTCTGATTTGGTGTATGTACTATTTTTTTTTTATCAATTTGGTATTTAAAAAATTAAAGTTCACAATTGGGACTAACACTTTAGCTGATTTTCTTAAAGTTAAATACTGAATTGGTGTATGTACTATATATTTTTTTATCAATTTGGTATTTAAAGAATTAAAGTTCACAATTGGACTAACACTTTAGCTAATTGATTGACGTGGCCAAAACATTCAATCAAATTATGACACATCAGTTTTGAATACAAAAAATTCAAAAAAACAAAATCTTTAAAAATTTTATAAATAATTCCAAGAAATTCAAAATAAAAAATAAAAATTTTGATTAAACAAAAAATTCAATAATATGATTTTTTTTTTAAAAATCAAATTAATATTTTAAAAATTAAAATCTGAATTTTATAAAATAATTCAAAATTAAAAAAAAAAAAAAAAAAAAAAAAGAATCAAGGGGAGAAAGGGAGAGGGGAAAAGAGGAAGATTGCCGCAGCTCCCTCCCCTCCATTCTCACTCTCCCCTCTTTTCCTTCTTTTTCCTCTGTTTTTTCTTTCCCAATTCAGTTTTTTTTTTTCCCTTTTAATTATTTCAAAATTTAAAAAAAAAAAATTCAAATAATTTTTTTGATGTTCATTTTATATTTTAATTATAAAAAATAATATGACATTTGTTATTACGTATTATAATTTGATTAGATATTTTGATTACATCAACTAATTAATTAATGATGTTAATTCTAAAGATGAAAGTATTTAACAGAATAAAAAATTCAAAAATTTAATCACGAATTTTAATTGTTTAAATATCAAATTGACAATATATATATATATATAATACAATACAAGTCAAATAACTATTCAACGTTTTTTCTTAATCCGACTTGGACTAGAACTATAGTATTATTAATATATAAAGAGTTAGCTTCGTTCGACACTCTTCGTTATAGAAAACTAAACGTACCTAGGACTAAAAGAAGTCTAATTCCTCTCTCTGATTCGCTTGTATTTCAAAGTAAGTTTTCCAACCCTTTACGAAAACAAAAACTAGTCCAAGGGTTTCTCTTCATCTTCTTCTTAGATCTATTATTTTGTCAGAATCAATGGCAAGAAAACGAGGTTTAGCGAATCCTGAAAACAAAGAAACTAGGTATGTTTTGCTTGCTTGTTTTTCACTTTTCACAAGAAACTTGAACCGAATTGATTTGTTTTTTTTTGTTTATGTTAGGGAAGTAAAAGCTAGAACAGATATAGACGTAGTAGACAGACTGAGTGATTTGCCAGACGATGTTATTCTTCAGATCATCTCATTGCTTCCAATAAACGAAACAGTTAAAACATCCATTCTAGCAACAAGATGGAGGGATCTTTTCGCTTCGATGTCTAATCTTAACATTGATGATGATTATGAAACTCGAAAGTATTTAGGTAATAGGTTCATGAATATTGTGGATAGAGTTCTATTTTTGCGTAATAGGGATATCGGTATAGAGAAATTTCGTCTCAGATGTGGACAAGCTATGGATTCTTTCAGGATTAATGGATGGATACAATATGCATTAAGGTATGGCGTTAGGGAGCTTGATTTATGGATTGCAGCAAAAGGATTCAATGAGCTGCAATTTGGGATTTTCACTTGTAAAACATTGGTGACATTGAGATTACAAGTAGATCAAAGTTTCATCCTGAAAGTTCCTGCTAAATGTTGTTTACCGAGACTCAAAGTTCTTCATCTTGGATGGTTGAAATTTCCTGATGATGGTTCTATTCGAAGGCTCTTTTCTTGCTGCTCTTCACTTGAGGAATTGGTTGTTGAAAAATGTGATTTGAACAACATAAACAAATTCAGTGTTTGTAATCCTACACTTAAGAAGCTGATCATAAGTGGTGATATAGGCACTATCAGTAATAGTTATGAAGTTGAAATTAACACCCCAAATCTGGTGTATTTCAAGTACTTATACTTGGAAGCAAAAGGCCACTCAATAATAAATCTAAACTCTCTTTTAGAAGCATGTATTGATTTTGGACCAGACATTCATTCCTCCTTCAATTATACTGCTGCAATTGATCTGATGAGAGGAATTAGTCATGTTCAGTCGCTTCATTTAATCGTTGATTCCTTACAGGTATAAATTCTTCTTTATGGATTTCATTTTTCTAGTCAAAAACTGTGACTAACTACATTTTTTTTCCTTTTGATTTGAAGGCTATCCTATTCAGTCGCGATCCAATTCCGGAGTTTCCTAACCTAACTTATTTGAAGATGGATAGTTGCTATCCTGGATGGGAAAAAATACTTGCTTGTTCTCCTTGTCTTGAAACCCTTGTTTTTGATTTTGAGGTATGAATGAAATATTAACTATAGCTAATTAAACTATATTTGCCTATTGGTACTAGTATGATTGCAGCTAAGTTTTCTGTTTTTTCAGTTCTCTAGTCAGGAACTTGAATGGGATATCAACAAAATTATGGATCTAACAGAGAAAGTGCCCTCTTGTTTACTGTATAACCTCAAGACAATCAAGTTTATGTCATTTGAAGGAAAGCAAGTTGAATTGAAAGTGGTTGAGTATCTTTTGAAGAATGCAAAGGTTCTAGAGAGTTTTACAATACGTATACGTGCGAAAAAGAGACAGCAGATGAAGATCACTAAAGAATTATGTGCATTACCAAGAGTCTCAAAGAAATGCCAAGTAGTTGTTATCTAAGTTTTTGTCAATCTTCTTGTGGATTGAAGTACCTTGGATTTTCTCTCCATTATTGCTTATCAGTTTGACATAGGAAGGAACTATATTGTTGTTGATGACTGACTGTACTTAAGTTTTCACTTTAAATTCTGATTAAAAACCTTCTCTTTTAATTTGTTTCTGTGTAAACCTTTTCCATCAGTTAGATTAATAGCAGCAATCTTACCCTTGAAATTTTAAGTATATGATTCTGATATATACTTCTTGAGATTTCCAATTCTGGTTTGTGAGTCTAGACCAAGTGTTTGTTTAATCAGATTGATGGAAATTTGTGCAAGTGAAAGAAAATTGCTAGCAAATGAATCAAAGTATGTATATATATATATATATATATATATATATATATATATATATATATGCAGAGATGATCACTTCTCACCAAAATTTAGCAGAAACTTGCAGGCAAGTTATAGGTTGAGAAACTTTGAAATTGAAAGAGAGAGTCAAAATAGAACCTGTTAACCAAAAATGTAAAAGAGAACTGCATATCCTAAAGCATAAATGAAAACTTTGCCTGAGAATGTTTTTACAAAAATAAAAGTAACTTTAAGTCCAAATAATGCTGTTTTTTTTTCTCCAGCTTAACAAGTACTAGTTCCTCTTTGAAACAGAAGACATTTTGTTTTTCAGATTGCTTCTTTATGAGCCACATTCATTGGTAGAAAAATCTTAATATATGGTAAATTCAAGGGGCTGTTTAGTGCAAGCTTTCTGATGCAATAAAACTTAAATTAGATGAATAATCAGATGTTTAAGTTTAAGCTAAAGTGAAAAAATTTGTTTCCTTTGAGTTGGTTTTTCCACTGATAATGAAAGAAAGAACTAATATTCCTCCATAAGTATGGCTGCAGAGAGAGCTAATATTCCTTGGTAAATTTGACAATTCTTTGGTGATTTTTTATTTCTATTTTTCTTCTAGGTGATTCATATTTATACACTTTTTCATAACTCTTGCATGCTTCTGGAAATACTCACATTTTGATCTGATCTGCTGCTGTTTTCAATGAAAAATTATCAGTCACTTTGAGGTGAGACAACAGACAATAAGGCAAATTTATGCTAGTGAATAATTGAGAATTTTGCAAAATTTATCAATATAAAAAGCTAGGAGACTATTGTGTTTTTCTGTTTGAAAGAGATCCACTGTCATCTATCATCATATTCACCAAATGAAAAGAAACTTGCCAAGTTTTAAAAGCAGTAACAATAACAAGTCCAATGCCTTAATAAAACCTTCAATTTGCAGATCTTAAAGTTAGAATCAATTCATAATGATAAGAAAAACAGTGAGAATTAACCATGTAGCAGCAATTATACTACAACTCTGAATAAAGCTAAGGAGCTAATTTTCTGAAATATTAGGGACAGTAAAACAGAATTTTTAGCCAAAGGTACAAAATACAGTTAAAATTCCCTTCAAACACTTCGGAAAAAAAAAACAGAATCATTCTTTTCTTTTTCTTTGTACTCAAAATTATTATCATTTTCTTGTTCTTTCAAACATTTGGTCAGCATTTGTTTTGCAGAATCATCTGACAAAATATAGAGCAGTTGAAGTTTGTTTTATGTGTAAAAGGGAATGAACTGTGTTCCTCATAGTTTTGTATTTCACCTCAAGGCCACATCAACTAAGCATTTCAGAGCCATGAAAATGTATGATTGTTTCTGCTTAAGTAACAGATAATTAAGGTATGTAAATTCTACATAAGTTGAGATAACAACTTGATTTTCTTGAGAAGCAGAATTGGAGTCATCAATTTCTTGGTTTTTCTATGAGTTAACATTTCAGTATGATCCAATTGCTATGTTTACTTTTTCATTTAAGCATTAAAAGAATTGTTGGCAATAAAAAGGAAGTTATCAGAATCTGAACACTTTCAGCTCAAAATCTCCATTTTCAGGATCAGTATTTATCCTATTTGCACAGTCAGGAGATCTGAACCAATAGAGAAGTTTGACAGCCTGAGAATGTTATATACATAATGGTGCCTATAGTAAATCAGCATCAATTCCATTTTTCTGTTTCTTACCCTTGTTTATGCTGTAGGAAATTCAGAACAAAATCAAAATATTTTTTTTCAATCCTGAAGTAAAGAAAGGAATTGGAGACTGATTTTATATATTTAGGTAGTAGGAGCCTAGGTTGCCTCTTTATCTTGACAGGTTTAGGTCATGCTGTCAGCTAGAAAATTTTCCCATTTGCTACTTATAACACAAACAAAAAGCTCCAATAAAGGAAGATAAACTCCAAAACCTTCAAAAAAAGAAAAAGAAAAGAAATTAATAAGCCCTCTAATTAACATAATGAAACCTTTGGATGCACTTCCTTTAACACCAGAGATTGCAACCTAATGCTCTTTTATTTTCAGTTTACTAAGAGTCTCAAAGATAAATTCTCAAATTAGTATTTTTTTTCTTTATTAATTTTAAGTCTAAGGTTGTCAAAACAAACTGTTATCATTAAATCCTGGGGACTGGACCAGCTCATTGTGTGCAAAAGACTATAGACAGCCTTGACCTAAGTTGCTCCGACTCTTCATTTTTCTTGAAGTACCCGTGTCCGACACATATTCGGACATGGGTATGGGGATATGATCTTCCAAAGACCCTCCAAATATATTTTTAGACTTAAAAAAAATGAACATACCCGTGTCGGACACATATCCGTATCCGACACTCACCCTGAGTCTGAGTAACATAGATCTCACATCTTCCAATACGAGAAACAATCCGGACATCCATTCTATCAAGATGATGGAGGTATCTTTTCGCTTGGACTAATAGTCTTACCATTGATGATTATAAGCAAATTCAGTGTTTCTAATCCTACACTCAAGAGACTTATTTTAAGAAGCCTTGTATGTTCAAATCCTCATCAAGAGCTTGTGATTAACGCACCAAGTCTTGTCTACTTCGAGCATTTTGATTTCGTTGCAAAATACTACTCATTACTAAACCTGGAGTCTCTTGTTAAAGCCCTTATTGATGTTGGAACAATTATTTTGACCTATGTTACTCGGACTCGAGTGCGATTGTCGGACAGGTATGTTCAATTTTTTTCAAGATTTTCATGTATTTGGAGGGTTCTTGGAGGATCATATCCCCATACCCATGTCTGGATATGCGTCGGACACGGGTGTCGGACACGAATACTTCAAGAAAAATGAAGAGTCGGAACAACATAGATTTTGACCTCCTTTTATCAAACTGCTGCAACAGATCTGTTGAGAGGGATTAGTAACATTCAGTCACTTCATTTAGCTAGTAACTTTTCGAGGGTACGTATTTTTGCATTTGATTCTTTTAAAGAAACCCTTCCCTTTTCATTTTCAATATATGAAACAAGATTTATTTGATATTGCATATAAGATTCTTACAACTAACTAGAATTCTCATTTTTCATTTGAAGGCTTATGGACTTCATCGAGTTCTCAAGTTCCCTAAACTGACTTATCTGAAGATAAATACTTCCTACTCTTATGACTGGGAAAGCATACTTGATAGTTCTCCCTGTCTAGAAACCCTTGTCATTGAGCTGGTATGTATGAAATGTGACCTATGTCACTTGGACTCGGGTGTGAGTGTCAGACACGGTATGTTTCCGACACGGGTATGTTTGATTTATTTTACGTTTTTTCATGTATTTAGAGGGTGGGAGATCATATCCCCATACCCATGTCCGGATATGAGTCTGACACGGATGTCGAATACGGGTATTTCAAGAAAAATGAAAAGTCAGAGCAACATAGAATGTGACTATATTTCAATTGCAGCTACCTAAGCCATAATTTATGCACACTGGCAACCCATACTACACGGACTCTTCATTTTTCCTAAAGTATCCATGTCCGACACATATTCGGACATGGGTATGGGAGTATGATCCTCCAAATATATGGAAAAACTTAAAAAAAATTGAGCATACTCGTGTCGGATATATACCCGCATCCGACACTCATCCTTGAATCCGAGTAACATAGGTGGCAACTCTGATCCTACTTGTCTACTTGCTATATTTATTTTCACTTTTCTGGTATCAGGAACTTCCATGGATAGCTGACACACTTTTCCTACCAAAGAAAGCACCTTCATGTTTGTTGTTTCACCTCAAGGCAATCAAATTCTTTTCATTACATGGAGAAAAAGATGAGCTACAATTGGTTGAGTATTTTCTGATGAATGCTGAGGCTCTACAAAATTTGACAGTGTGTTTTTGTGAAGAAAAGAAACTGCAATCAGAGGTCACTAAAGCCTTAGTAAAATTACCAAGAATCTCAAAGAAATGTCATGTCATGATTGGCTAATTTTCTTAATCTTTCTTCTAGGCTAATCAGCTTGGAAATATATCTCTCTCCATGCTTTCAATGAAAAACCATGAAATCAAACAAGGAAAGTGCCCCCTTTGCTTGTTATTACACATCAAGGCAATTAAATTTCTGTTACTCCAGGGGAAAAAAAAACAACTGCAAATAGTTAACAGTATTTTTTTTTTTATGTATGCTGAAGTTTTAGGGAATTTGATATCAGGTTTATTGCACCAAAAAAGTGGAAGCTCAAAATCTGTAAAAATACTGTTGATGTTACTGATAATTTTGAAGAAATCCCAAGTTTTAGTTGTCCAAATTTCTCAATATTTCTTGTAGATTCAATTATCTGTTACTATTATATATCTATCTAATGTTGAGTTTGTGTGGTAGTCATGGTTTCTATTTTTCAAAGGAACTATATTGTTACTAATAACTTATGTTACTCGGACTCGGGTGTGAGTGTTGGACACGGGTATGTCTGATTTATTCTAAGTTTTTCCATGTATTTGAAGGATTCTTGGGGATCATATACCCGTACCAATGTCCGGATATGTGTCGGACAAGGATACTTCAAGAAAAATGAAGAGTCGGAACAACATAGCTAATAACTCTAGCTAATTACTATTCCTGCCTAATTTCTGATTTTAGGCCAGTCTTTTTCTTTTAAGTAATTTTAATCCTTGCATTACTTAATATATACAAGTGATCTTTCCTGGATCAAATCTTCTCAAACATATTTACAAGCAAACTCTTACATGATTGACTTTGGCTTTTGTAAGTATCATAGTGACTATAGCTAGTGAGCAAACAGAATTATTAATCAAAGGTGCAAACTACTTCAGCTCACAATCTCCATTGTCAGAATCAGTATTTATCCTATTTGCACAATCAGGAGATCAAAACCAACACAGAAGCTTGATAGCCTATCAATAGTAAATCAGCATCAATTACCCTTGTTTATGCTTTAGGAAGCTATGTTACTCGGACTCGGGTGTGATTGTCGGACACGGGTATGTTCAATTTTTTTCAAGATTTTCATGTATTTGGAGGGTCCTTGGAGGATCATATTCCCATACCCATGTCCGGATATGCATCGGACACGAGTACTTCAAGAAAAATGAAGAGTCGAAGCAACATAGGTAGAAAGATCAGAAACAACATCAGAATATTTCTATTCCTGAAGTAGAGAGAGGAGTTGGACACTCATTTTATTTTTGTGAGGTGGGAGTCTAGGTTGCCTCTTTATCTTGACTTATGTTACTCCGACTCCTCATTTTCGTTGAAGTATCTGTGTCCGACACCTGTGTCTAACACATATTCGGACATAGGTATGGGGTACGATCTTCCAAATATATGGAAAAACTTAGAAAAAATTGAGCATACCCTTATCGGACACATACCCGTATCCGACACTCATTCCCGAGTCCGAGTAACATAGATCTTGACAAAGTAAGGATATGCTGCCAGCTAAAAAGTTTTGTGTTTGTTAACAGAGAATGATCCAGTTCCATCTTATAACACAAACAAAAAGCTCCAATAAAGGAAGATAAGAAATTGATTAGCTCTCTGATTAACATAATCTGACCACTCAGTAATGTGTGAAGCATTATCTATGGTAAAACTGGTAATCTTGTAAAGCTTTATAGGATATTCTACCACCCTCCAACCAATCTAGCCTGATTCCCTAGGGCAGTAGTCCATGGATGCACTTCCTCTAACACCACAGACTGCAAAGTGTGACCTAATGCTGTTTATTTTTTACTTTTCTGTTCAGCAAGTTCATTGTTATTTCGAGTTTCAACATAGGTTGCTCCGGCACTTCATTTTTCTTGAAATACCCGTGTCCGATGCATATCCGGAAATGGGTATGGAGATATGACCCTCCAAATATATGAAAAAACTTAGAAAAAATTGAATATACCCGTGTCAGAAACATACCCGTATCCGACACTCCATCTGAGTTCAAGTAACATAGGTTTTTACATCTATAGTCAAAATTTTGTCAGTTCAAAGGATTTGAAGCTGAGCTGCAATTGTTTGAGTACTTTTTGAAGAATGCACAGGTTCTAGAGAAATTTAACAGTGCATTTTAGTGCAGAGTCTCAAAGAAATGCCAGGTCATTTTTCTACAGATTGAATCACCTTGGATTCTTCATGATTATCAGTTTGTCACTATAGTACTGCCATGGATGACTCTAACTAGTTTCCAAGTTCAGATTCTGGTTTACAACGCTTGCAATTAATTTGTTTCTAATGTAAACTTTTTATCCATAGATATCTTCAAAGCTTTTGAACAATCCTTTATTCACTGATTTACTTTTTTTTTTTTTATGTTCCATTCCTAGACAGTTAGACTCAAATTGGAATATATAGTTTGGTTTGTTCTTCACATAAACCTCCCATCCCTGATGATAACAGGATTAAAATTAAACTCCAAATCTTTGGTGCAATCACCAAAGAACTATATAGCAGCTGAGTTAGTTGACACATTTGACAGTTTGATATTCAAGCATATTCTATTTCTGATACTTTCATAAGGGTTAAATATTAAATTAGCCTTGTACTTTATGTCGTTTTTATATTTGGTATCTAAAGAATTTTTTTTTATCATTTTAGTACTCGAATTTTCATGCCATCAATCACATTGGTCATTTGCCCTAACACCGTTTGTTAATGGCTAACTAGACAAAAAACAACCAATCAGAGCCTGACACGTGGCAAAACTGCCACGTCATATGAATGAAAAAAATTCAAAAAAAAAAAATTCAAAAAAATTATAAAAATCAAAATAAAAAACTAATTTTTTTGTTTAAAAATCAAATTTTTAATTTTTTTTTTTAAATTTAGAAATTAAAAAATTATAAAAAAATCAAAAGATAAATCTGAAAAATTAAAATTAAAAAGAAAAATAAAAAATAATTTTTTAAAATATAGAAATTTTAAATTAAAAAAGTATATATGAAAATTCGAAATTAAAAAATAGAAATTTAAATTTAAAAATTAGATTTTTTTTTTAAATTTTTTCATTTTTATTAAAAATATTTAGATTTCTTTTTCTTATTTTTTAATTTTTTTAAAGATTTTTAAATATATATATATATATATATATAAAATTTTCGATTTAATAATTTATTTTGAATTTTGCTTTTTTATTTTTATAATATATATGAAAATTCGAAATTTAAAAAATAGAAAATTTAAAAATAGATTTTTTTCATTTTTATTAAAAAAATTCAGATTTTTTTTTTCTTATTTTTAAATTTTTTTTACAGATTTTTAAATATATATATATATATTTAATTTTTATAATTTATTTTTAATTTTGGTTTTTAATTTTATAATTTTTTACAATAAATGATATTTTCAAATTTTTAATTTTGATTTTGATTTTGATTTTTTAAATTTTTTTTTTTAAAAAATTTTGAATGTTTTCTTATACGATGATGTGGCAGTTTTGCCATGTGTCAGACTCTGATTGGGTTTTTTTTGTCTAGTCAACCATTAACTAATGGTGTTAGGGCAAAGGGCCAATGTGAATGACGACATGAAAGTTCGAATACCAAAATGACAATAAAATTTCTTCATGTACCAAACGGATAAAAAACATAAAATACAGAGACTAATTTAATATTAAACCTTCCAGAAATTCCTAATCTTCTTTTGTGATTAGACTAAATGTTTGTTTGAACAATTTGGAAATCAGAATTGGTGAATTTATTTTGCAGCATTAATCTAGAAAAAAAAAATTACAGATGCTAAGATTCGAACACAAATCTATTAGATGTCAACTTTTAAAGATAATTATATGAATCAATCGGATTAAATCTAAATATATGCTATTTTTTAAGATTAAACAATTGTTCAAGACATTCAACTTGACTCTAAGACTAGCACCATGATCCAAGAACAACATTAACATAGGTTTAATATGATTTGTAATTATCTTTATTTTGTATTTAAAAGTTTTATTTTAAGAAAATGGGAAATTCCATATCACTACTAATTGCACTATAATAACACTTTCTATTTGGATAAAACATCTAGATGTATTATTATCTTAATTAAAGAAATTACATCTACTTATCATTAGATTAAACTTTATTATCATCTCTTTATTAGCATAAACATTTTAATAATTTAATTTTTTTTTTTTTTAAAGAACCAACAAATTTTGATAAAAACAAAGTTCTTCGATTTGGGTGGTAGTTGGCACCTTTGAAGCAAGCATGGGATCTAACACCAAATACCAACCCTAACCACTTGACATGTCATTATATAATTGATAAAATAATTTTATTAATGAGTATCTTTAAATATTTTTTAAATTAATTAATATATTATTTAAAATAAAAATATATATATATATTAATTATAAAAATTGAAAACTTTATTCATAATTTTGTGAAGATATTATCACATATAATAATTTTAAAAAATATTTTTATACAAAATTTTGATCAAATTTAATCACAACTAAATAATAAACCTACACTTAACCACACTCAAACCAAATCTCCCCACAAAATCCAACTTTTTCAGTAGGAAAAGTGAATCCAATCACTTTAAATTTAATATAAAAAAAAGTTCTGGGCAGTTCACATGAAATAAACCAAAGAGTTTGGTTTCTTCTTCAACCCCCAAAAAAAAAAAAAAGAATTTGGTTTGATCTAAAAAATTGGGTTTTGGACTGAGATTTCAGAGTTTATTTTTTTTCAACGTTTTCACGTCCCTCTTGTCCTCTTTAATCTCCAAAAAAAAAATCTCTTTTTTATTATTTTTGCTTGATCATTAATAAACTCAGCTTTTTTGGGTAAAAAAAAAAAAAAGAGAAGTCGTGGATTACTGGGATTTTCGTAAGTGCCGGTAACCTTGTTTCAGAGTTTTGGTTTTTATTTGTCTTTTTTTATCCTTAATAACTTGTTCAAGTTTTTAAGAAAAAACCCAATTTCAGTTTTCATTAGAATTCCCTAAAGTTTTGAATTTTTCTTTCTAAGAACCCATCTTGATCCGTGATTCAAGGAATACCCAGTTTGAGTTTTTATTAGAAAGTTCCAAAAAAAAATGAGTTTTAGCATAAAGCTATCAGCTTTAGCTACATGCATGGATGTCTCAAATTCAGTTGTTCACAAAAGATCACCTTCAACAATTTGTAGATCTTCTTTTTCACCATCTTTGAACCTTCAAAACAACCCCAAAAGAACCAATTTTTCGGTATTAAAGCCATTGCATATCTCATCTATTGAGAGTATTGGTAAGGAGAAAAAACCAGTGATCCAATGCAAGGCTTATGAAGCTGACAAGTCACAGCCTATTGAGGCAGCTGGGGAAGTGAAATCAGAAACTGCAAAAAGGGTGAAAATTGGGATTTATTTTGCAACTTGGTGGGCTTTGAATGTGGTTTTCAATATATATAACAAGAAGGTTTTGAATGCTTATCCTTACCCTTGGTTGACTTCAACTTTGTCCCTTGCCTGTGGTTCTTTGATGATGTTGATTTCATGGGCTACAAGGATTGCTGAGACCCCAAAAACAGATTTTGAGTTTTGGAAGACTTTGTTTCCGGTGAGTTTTTTTTTTTCTTCCCCTTTTTGTGTTTGGTTGGTGAGAAAGTGAGGGAAAGTGAGAGAAAACGATAGAAAGCTGTTTTTTTGGTTTTTTAAGGTTTTGATGTTGCTGAATAATTTTTTTTTTATAGGATCATGTGTTTTTATGTTGTTTGGACTGTAGGAGGAAAAAGTTAAAAGAGCAGATGATCTTTGTTTCAGTTTTAAGAAAATTACAGTTTGTCTGATTGCAGAGAAAATTAATGAAATGAAAGGGAAACTAAAATTTGGTATTATCTGTCTTATCTTATCTTAAATTTATTGAAGAAAAAAAATTGATGGAAGAAAATAAAATGAGAATTTGATGTATGTTTTTATTTCTGCAAAATTAAGATTAAGATCTTCAATCCCTTAATTGTTTATGTCTTGGCTTCACAGCCTGAGACTATGAATTACAATTTTGTTGAATTTCAGGTTTCATTTTTTTTTTCTTTTCTTTTTTTCCTAGGTTGCTGTGGCACATACAATTGGACATGTAGCAGCAACTGTGAGTATGTCTAAGGTTGCAGTTTCATTCACCCATATCATCAAGAGTGGTGAACCTGCTTTCAGTGTCCTGGTTTCTAGGTTCTTGCTTGGAGAGACCTTCCCTCCATCAGTTTACCTATCCCTTGTTCCAATCATTGGTGGTTGTGCTCTTGCTGCCGTAACCGAACTCAACTTCAATATGATCGGTAAAAACATTAATCTCTCTGATATGGATGTTGAATTGTTACTTTTATGTTTTCGTCCTCATTAAAGCTGTTGTTTGCTATGTTATTCGGACTCGGGTGTGAGTGTCGAACACGGGGATGTTCAATTTTTTTTCAAGATTTCCATGTATTTGGAGGGTCCTTGGAGGATCATATCTCCATACCTATGTCCAGATATGTGTCAGACACGAGTACTTAAAAAAAATGAAGAGTAAGAGCAACATAGGTTGTTTGTGCCGTTCATATTATTGGATTTTTATTTGTGTCTTTTGGTGAAAAATTATAGGATTAGCAATTAGAAAAAAGATATGGAGATAAATTCTCAAATTAATATTTTCTTTATTTTCAGGGGTTCTGGAAAAATTCCTCTCTAAATGTGTGCTTTATGAGGTGAATATCCCATTATTTGATATTTGAAACTGAGCTCACTAAGCATGCTCTTTTTCGATAAACTTCTTTTTGTGTTACCTCAGTTTTCTTAACATCCAAACCAGAAAAGGTTCAATATGCGGCCGGCATTTCCGCTTCATATGTTTTTTCAAGTGTGTTTTAGTTACCATGGTCTTGTTTTCAGCTGGTAATGCAGGTTTAGTATTTTGGATATATATGTTGCTTGAGGATTCTAACTAGGGTTGAGATCTATGTTACTCGGACTCGGTTGTGAGTGTCAGATACGGATATGTTCAATTTTTTCTAAGTTTTTCCATGTATTTAGAGGGTTATATCCCTATACCCATGTCTGGATATGCGTCGGACACGGGTACCTCTAGAAAAATGAAGAATCGGAGCAACATATGTTGAGATTGTGGTTTTAATCAATTTGCTTATACGGGTTATCATCGGATTGTGAACTTGGTTGTTCTCTGTGTATTTCAGGTTTTATGGGAGCTATGATATCGAACTTGGCATTTGTCTTCCGTAACATATTCTCCAAGAAGGGCATGAAGGGGAACTCCGTTAGCGGGATGAACTACTATGCTTGTCTATCTATGTTGTCTCTTGTAATACTCACACCTTTTGCAATCGCTGTAGAAGGACCGCAGATGTGGGCAGCAGGATGGGAAAAGGCCTTATCTCAAATTGGACCGCAGTTCATCTGGTAATAACATGACAGTACTAAGTCTCAATTCCTTGTTCTGTTTCCTTCCAATTTATGTTGTCTGCATTTATTTGTTCGACTCTGGTAGACACTTTGAAAGCATTAGATGAACTTAATGGAACTTGTCGCGCTGACTACATTTATACTAAAATGAATAACTTAGATGCCCCATCACCTGTTTGACTAAGAAAGAAGATATTGGAATAGGATGTCAACTACGGCTCTTAAATCTGAAACAGAAATATATGATGGAATGCCATCTGAAAAGGTTTTTATATGTGAGTCTTAAATTCAATGTTCTTGTTTAAGAGCTGATTCAATTGGATGATTATTCATTCCATTTGATTAATGTTTACTGTATAATATATAATATGCCTCAAGACCCACATAAAGCCTAAACCTATGTTACTCTGTCTCTTCATTTTTCTTGAAGTACTCGTGCCCGCACCCATGTCCGACAAATATTCAGACAAGTGTACGAGGGTATGATCCTCCAAATATATGGAAAAATTTAGAAAAAATTGAACATACCCGTGTCGGACACGTACCCGTATCCGACACTCACCCCCGAATCCGAGTACGATAGTCCTGAACTGCACTGTTAATAATTACTTAAGAGTTCCATTGAGATTCAGATAGGCACCTCTAACATGAACATTAGATTGTACCATTGTCATCTTTTCACCATGCGGGTTCTGGTACTCCTTACATTTACCTTATGTTTTAGCTTTCTCTTTTTAAGTACCACAACGTTTTAAAAGTTCGTCTTGAAAATTGAAAACCACATTGTTTCTTTTCTTCTATAAATTTTGAACCATTAGATACTCTCTTTATGGACATAAAATCTAATTGTATTGATTTATGATATTTTTACTTCTTCCTGTTCGCTAACAAATTTATTGTATTTGATAGGTGGGTGGCAGCCCAAAGTATTTTCTATCATCTCTACAATCAGGTCTCATACATGTCCCTTGATCAGATCTCTCCCTTGACATTTAGCATTGGCAACACCATGAAACGTATATCTGTTATAGTCTCGTCCATCATCATCTTCCACACGCCTGTCCAGCCCGTCAATGCTCTCGGAGCTGCCATCGCTGTCCTTGGAACCTTCTTGTATTCTCAGGTGAGTGATCCTGTAATTTATGTACTTCTAGTTCTAACTGTTAGGCCTGTAGGACTGTTATTGATCCAATTATTTTTCTGGATTGTTCACATGTGACTTGTATGTTTTCTTTTGGAGGATACTTTCCTTAGTGATAAGATATATACCATATCATAGTAAGAACTAAGAAGTACTGCATGTCAGATTTGGAACTCTTTTGGATCTCTAGCAACTGACAATTTCTAAGGGGGTAAAACAAAGGAACATGCCCACAAAAAAGCAGTGTTGATTTAGCTAGTAATTGTGTAGTCTTCTAGGTTTGTCACCTTGGTCTATGATAAATTAATGGTGGATCTATTGTTATTGATCTAATTCTTGAATATCTTCGGGTTTAGTGTCTTTGATCGGTTTGTTGGACCATCGTTTGAAACCAACTCAGTGCCTCCTATAAGATTTTGGTGGTAGATGTATCTTTTGAATCTATGGTATTTGAATTCTTCTATGTTGCTTCAACTCTTAATTTTTCTTTAAGTATCTGTGTCCGACACTCATGACTGATGCATATTCGGACATGGTTATGGGGATATGACTCTCCAAGAACCCTCCAAATACATGGAAAAACTTTAAAAAACTGAACATACCCATGTTGGACACATACCTGTATCCGACACTCACACCCGAGTCCGAATAACATAGGAATTCCTCCTTTCAAAGAGAGATGAATGACTTACCAACTTTATGAGGGGTTAAGGGGGGGTGTTCTAGTTAGTGGAGAATTATAATCCATAGATGTTGACACTGGGGCGGGCCAGTGCTAGCTACCAATATGACAGTTGACATCTTCGTTGGTAGGTGGTTTCAATGAACCAGTTGAACTATCTGGACCAGTGTCTACCTAACCTAAGGCTTTCGACAGATTCCATATTTCATTCTAAACAATTTCAGAATATGCTTGGTTTCCCCTCCTAAACACAGAGTTCTCCAATTCTTAATTAGCATATCTTATATTGAGAATGATCGATTCCCGTTACCCCCCTAATCACATGCTATCTCTTTTGCAGGCAAAAGCATGAGAAAACCGGGGGTTCGGGATCAGGTAGACCGGCAGCTTGTCATATTGTACATATTTTTATAATAATGATATGATTATAAACAATGTCATAGAGTGGATTAGGCAGGTTTTTTTTTCTTTACTTGAATGCAGGCTGCAAGGGATCGGTTTGAATAAACAAGGATTAATGTTGTGATCCTTGTCTATTTATGTCAGCAGACATGAACAAGAACTGAGGACAATGTTATTTATTTAAGTTTTGTGTTAAATTATGGTGTTATTTTAAAAGAACAAGAACTGTTGGGTTTGGCCTAGATGATGCTTAGCTTATGGTGTACATTGAAAATTTGTGGTCTAAAAAGCATTTGGAAAAGGGCTTTAATATAAAATTGCTTTTTGTACTATACTTTTTTTTACTTTGGTACTTAAAGAATTTTTGGCTTTATTTTGGTACCTATAGTATAATTTTTTATCCCAATTAGGTATTTGATTTGGACCCGATTAGGATAAAAAATTATATTACAAGTATCAAAATTGGGTCAAAAAATTTTTATGTATCAAAATGAGAAAACATGTATAATACAGGAGACAATTTTATATTAAAGCCTTGGAAAAGCTAGTAGCAAGTTAATTTAAACCTTCATTAACATGTGAGCTTGTCTCCTTCATGATCATGCATTGAAAGATTTTTGAAAGATTTTAAGGGCATAAAATCTCCATTTTAGATATGACCATGTCTCTTCATGGCTTGAAAGGATAAATTCTCTTGCTTCTTGCATCCTTTCACACTAGTGGGTTGGAATTTGGCCGAATTTGATTTGATAAAAAAAGGTCTCAAAAATCTAAATTTGGAGTGATTTAAATTAAAAAAAAAAAATTGAATTTATTTTAATCTTATCTCGAAATGATCTGAAAATGATCTGAATTCATCCAAACGTGACTTCTCTTCCAAAATTATGAAATGAAAAATAGCTCTTGAATTTAAAAAAAGGAAAAATAAAACATTTAAAGCTATATTAGGAACTTACCCTTTATTTAGCTAAAAAAAAGTGCTTACCCTCTAATGCCAATCAAACATTGGATTAAATGAAAGGAAACAAAAACTTTGGAAAATAAATTAGAGTTAAGATCGTATTGATATGAGAGAATTTCTAATTCATGAAATCATGAATCAAGAAAGCTTCAACTTTCTAAAAATCTATGTTGGAATGTACGGACTCGGCAATAAACAGGTAATTTGATGTTGAAATATTAATTTTTACTTTCATGTGCATTTTATCTCTTTTATTTTATTTTATTTCACAAATGAGTTATTAGTTGAATTAAATTGTTTGAATTTGATGATTTTTATTACCACGAATAATGAAGGACGTTATATATCCTTTGAACATTGCCTGTTACACCCTAATCATAAAATTATAATATCTTGGTTTTCAAAAAGAAAAAAAAAAGTGAGACTTTAATATTGGCCGTTCATAACAATAGAAATATCTTGAGACAAAATAATGGATCAAAATGACATCTCATATCCATAACCGTTCATTGCAATGCCTAGCAATTCACACTTTGGGACAAAAATCCTTAGTAAGCAGGAAGGGTCCCTTAAGGGATTGCAGCTTAACCGTTGTAGTCACTTTCTAATAGATTTTTCTCACTTTCTGAATACCTTTCATGAGTAATGTCATGAAAACAAAGTCCATTAGGCATTACAAACAAAACTTCAAAGGAAAACAAAAAAAAAACAAAAAAGACTTCCTTATCTGATCGCCCTTACCCTCGATAGACCTGTTCATGGGTCGCTGACCTGATTGATCTTTTGAATCTCTTGTCTTATATGATTCAAATTCGAAAGTGAGTGTCTAATATGAATTTATTTTATATGAGTATTCTCAATTTCTTTTTTTTAATTTTTTTTACATATTTAGAGGATCACAAATGTCGAACAAAAGTACTTTAGGAATAATAATGTAGCTCTTGTCCAAGGCCCAGCCAAGCCCATAATTTTTTTTCAAAATTATTAAAGTATTAATATTTTTAAATATATTTAAAATTAAAATTTAATTAAATAATAACCCAAGTCGAACTCAGGTTTAGAAATCTTTATCTTAAAACCCGACCTGAGTCCGTACTCACCCGATCTAAGACCCCGTTAACGAGCTACTGTTCGATGCGATTGGGTCACCTTTCTGTCCCAACTCCCAACTACACCATTAAACCTATTTGGGTAACATGGCTCCAGGTGAACAGTGTTTCACCGTGCTGAAACCATTTTTTTTTTACTGGAGCTTAAAGCTCCTGTCAATGAAAATGCCCTCCGGTGGGAGGGCATTTTCCAATTTTATCCTTTTCTTTTTTTGTTTTGTGTGAACAATATAGGAATATTTTTTTTTCTTGACAATTTTTTTTAATTTAAAAATGAAATACATATATTTTATTATTATATAATTAATATGATTAATTAAAAAAAGTAATTACATAAATAATAAAATTAAAAATAAGTAATTACATAAATAATAAAAAGTACAAAATATTATTTTATTCAAATTTTTAATTATTTTATTTTTATTTTATTAATTTATTAATTTATTTTTTTGACATAAATATAATTTTAATTATTATATTTTAACATAAATATAATTTTAATATATATTTTATTATTTAATATAAATATAATTTTAATATTTTGTAATCATTTATTATATATATACACATTTTAATATAATGTCCTTAATGGTCATTTTTCTTTCTCACTATAATTCATCTCAAAGCCACTGCTGCTTTTGAATCCAAACGCATATCTCACCACTGGTTTTAATCTCACCGCTACAGTATCCAATCTCACCTCTATAGTAACTAATCTCACTTCGATCGTTGTTTTTAATCTCACCGGAACCAATCTCACCGTCCATCCAAATGGAGCCTAAATCGGTATCTACCAGGCCTTTGAACAAGTCTAACTACCGAGCAATAGTAACCAATGGCTTTGGGATATAGTGATGAAATTGAAAGCAACAGCGACTAAAATTAGATTTAGCTACCTATTCAACCAATGAAATATCCTAGTTTTCCTAATGTTAATCTTAATTTTTCTATTCGTTTTGTGTTTAAATATTATCAAAAGGTAGTGAAAGGAATTCCCATATCTAAATTTTCCAAAATACATGCCTTTCCTGATAATAACCACACCAAAAAACAAAAAAAAAAAAAAAAAAAACCTGAAAAACAGTATACAAAACAGGAACTGTCTAAACTTTGTGCTCATACAAAAGTTTTACAAAGGAAGTAAAACATATAAAGAAACATTGAGAAAGACTATGAAAGCATTGTTGTAAAAGATGGGACAACCACTTATTTTCATGGGATGAACAAAAATTAATGGCATAACACAAAAACCATCAAAATTATACCTGCAAATGCTTAATGGCGGTATGAACATCCTTATCACCTCTGCCACTGCAGTTAAGCACAAGTTTGGTACCATTTGGTAGAGTTGGACACAGCTTTTCCAAATAAGCCAGTGCATGAGATGTCTCCAAAGCCGGGATTATCCCCTCCAGTCGAGATAATCTCTTGAAAGCTGCATTTCTCAAATGATTTAGTAAGAAATGACAACAAAGAGATATCAAAAGTAGAATGAATCAGTAACAAATAGCTATTTTACTCGGACTCAGGTGTGAGTGTCGGACACGGGTATGTTTGATTTATTCTAATGTTTTTCATGTATTTGGAGGATCTTTGGAGGATTATATTCTCATACCCATGTTCGGATATGGGTCGGACACGGATATTTTAAGAAAAATGAAGAGTTGGAGCAACATAAACAAATAGTACTATCAATGATAAAGCCAACCAAAAAATGTGGATATAACATAACAACAGAAGCACCGGAGTGCACGGAAGCTGATCAAATGCATTCTTGGATTTTTTTTAAAGATCTTTGAGCAGGCATAAGTCAAAGGAACCAAAAAGGTGCGCAAATATCCAGCATCTCCGCAAAAACAGGTTTGTTGGAAATGTTTAGATGTGCAAAGTGTGAAGATTCATCAATTAAAGACGGATCATATACGCGATATCTTAAGTGTGCATATCTGTATAAATTGAAGGAAAGATGCAAGAAACAATTCCACCTTCAAGAACATTTTATATGTACAATTATCAGTCAAAACAATTTTGAAGGAGAAAGTGGTAAATCAACAACCCACGACGGAGCACTGAACTATGTTACTCAGACTCGGGTGTGAGTGTCGGATACGGATATGTGTCCGACACGGGTATGTCCAATTTTTCTAAGTTTTTCCATGTATTTGGAGGGTCATATCCCCATACCCATGTCCAGATATGCATCGGACACGGGTTCTTCAAGAAAAATAAAGAGTCGGAACAACATAGGCACTGAAAATAAACTGTTGAGAAAAAGAGGTGGAGATTCTGGATGCATTGGATGATTAAAGAACAAAGGTGAAAATTAGGTAAACCAGAAAAGAAAGCTACAGAATAGGTTCTACTCAGCATGAAGCTTTACAAGGACCTATAGATTAAGCTTCAAATTTTCAAGTAACCGGACAAAGCAACAAGCAATGTTCTAATATGGAGAGGCAGACAGGTTTTAAGGTTGAAGATGCCGTAAACATAGTGCATATTTAAAACAAAAAGATGAATGGAATAATGTGCCTCTATGAATAATCATTTTCTTTTACAAGAATAAGCAACAGGCAGTAATTACAAGCAGATATGATAGGACCGAAGCCCTGAAAACAATTGGACTGTAGTTTCATACCTTCCAATGCTTCTTCATCTGTGACACTGTGGTACTCAGCACGCCCTTCGTCTTTCAGAAAACTGTGCTCAGGTCCAACCCCAGGATAATCCAAGCTGTAAAGCCACAACAAAAAGTTGCCGAGTTATTCAAAGCATAATAAAGCAAGCCACATAAAAATGAACAACTTCATTATAAAATCTCTACCCGGCGCTAATGGAATGAGGTTCAACTATTTGTCCATCTTCGTCCTGTAATAAGTAGCTCATAGCTCCATGCAACACTCCCACTTCTCCCTTGGTCAAAGTAGCAGCATGCTTGCCACTATCCAAACCAAAACCTGCTGCCTCTACACCAATCAACCTAACATCCTTGTCATTAACAAACTCATGGAAAAGTCCCATAGCATTTGAACCTCCACCAACGCATGCGACCAATACATCTGGTTTCCCTCCCCATTTTTCCAGCGCTTGTTTTCTTGTTTCTTTACCAATCACTGCATGGAACTCTCTGACCATCATAGGATATGGATGTGGACCAGCAACAGATCCCAAAATATAATGAGTTGTCTCCACGTTAGTCACCCAATCACGGATAGCTTCTGATGTAGCATCCTTCAGTGTTGCAGTACCCGAATGAACTGCTCTAACCTATATGGTAAAAGATACAATTTCAAATAAAAAAACGATGCAAAATCAGCCAATCTAAAGAGAAAGTGATATAGACCCTTTATTGTAACAATGTATACCAAGTTGCTGTCTCATTTGATAAACATTTATTGATTTACCTCTGCACCAAGAAGTCGCATTCTGAAAACATTAAGTGCCTGTCTTTCCATATCTTGAGCACCCATGTAAATAATACACTGCAAACCAAACCGTGCACACACAGTAGCTGTCGCCACTCCATGCTGTCCAGCCCCAGTTTCAGCAATAATCCGTTCCTTGCCCAAACGTTTAGCAAGCAATGCCTGAGCAACAGCATTATTGATCTTATGAGCACCAGTATGGTTAAGATCCTCCCTCTTAAGGTATATATCGGGCCCTTCACCATTAGATCGCTTGTAATGCTCTGACAGCCGCTCCGCAAAATAAAGTGGACTTTCCCTACCAACATAGTCTTTCAAAATCCCAGCTAGTTCTTCCTGCAAATCATAAATATTTTTCCTCAAAATTACTACTTCCAGTACCAAAAATAAAAATTATTGCAAAAGGGCTTTTTCTTATTATTATTTCAAAGCTCAAATTCTTTAGAATCTCTCTTTACTTCCCACTTTTCCTACCTGTTTTTTACAAAAAAATTTATAATATTAGTTTTTGAAAAAGACATTATGAAAAAGTTATAACTTGCCTAAAAATGAGCCAACAAGGCTAAAAAGTAATGTCAATTCAAATACAATGATTCTGCATAAACGTAAAATAATTTTCTTAATCATTCATAAATTTATTTTTTTTTTTTTGGGATAATTAAAAGTGAAAATTTCTTTTAATCTAATTCTTCCAACAACAAAAAAAAAGTGAACTTTAGAACAAAAATGCCTTTTTTGTCTTTTTCTTTTTTCATAAAAGTAAAAGTCAATATCAAAAATTACAATCAAAATCTAACTTTTAAGAATAAAAATAAAAATGAACAATCATTTCCAAATTCTATGTAGTCAACAACAAAAGAAAAGTCAATAAATTTTCTTCTTTTAAACAAAGTCAACAAATTGATAACAAATTCATTGTAAAAAAACAAATACATTTTTTAAATTCCAAATTAAATTCCTATTAACAAGTACACACACAAAGATCCTGAATCAAACTATTCCAAATACGTATTCATTAATTACATACGAATAGAAATGCGTATAAATATACGGTGGAGTCATTACGAAAATAACCTGAAATTTATCATCTTTAGAGAGGGAATGAAAAGCCGTTTCCAGCTCAGAAAGGGCAGACATTAGGGTTTCGGGAACATATTTGCCGCCAAATTTCCCGAACCGACCGAACGAGTCAGGTCGTTGCCATCCGGTCGGTTCCGACACCATGGAAACCGGAGCAATTGGGACTGGTTCTCTAGTTAACGTACAAGAAATAGAAAAAGATTTCACAGACGATGTCTGAGATGTAAATTTGTTGAAATTGAATGGCAATTTCGAGGAGGAGGAAATGGAAGAGGAAGAGGAAAGGGGATTGGATAGGCGGAGAGTGGCTGTGCTTGTGGCGGAGGCGGCCATATTTAAGGGAATTTCAATTTTTAGGTTTTATTTCTTTTCTTTTTTTGTAATCTTTTTTTTTGTTGGACTTTTTCTTATAATGGGAGAGTGGGGACAAAAAGATTTGGTAAGAGATGACGTGGCAAATTATTGTCTTAACGATTTTTTTAGGAAAAATATGAAAAACATGCAGTCTACAAATAATTATTGTGAAATGGTACAATGGATAAAAGTTATTTGAAAAAGAGAAATAAATAATTAAAAATTATTATAAAGAATATTGTAAAGACAAAATTACCCTTCATGAAAAAACTTACTTTTTCTTTTTTTTCATTAAGGAAATATTATTTTTTAAAAATTTTAATTGAAAATAAATTTAAAAAATAAAATATTTAAATATATATTCTTTTAAAAATTTAAAAAAATTTAAAAAAATTTAAAAAAATAAAGAAAATTAATTTTAGGCATATTATTTTAATTTTTTAAAATTTTTTAATTAAATAAAGTAAATAAAAAATTTAAAAATTTATTTTTTAAATTAAAAAGTTTTTATTTTCAGAATATTTATTTTTTAATTAAAAAGTAAATTAAAAATAATAAAAAAAGAGAGGATAAATTTTTTTTATCAAGGATAATTTTGTCTTTACAATATTTTTTTTAATAATTTCTAATTATTCATTTCTCTTTTTTAATTAACTTTTATTCATTATACCATTTCACAATAATTCTCTGTGGACTGCATGTTTTTCATATTTTCCTTTTTTTTATAACTGGAGATTGTTTTTTAATAACAATGGAAAAAAGTTAAAACAATTGGTTTTTTCCTTTCCTTTCCTTTTCTTTTTTATTTTTATTATTATTTATTATTGAATAAGAAAGTTAGAATTGAAAAGAAAGCAAGCAAGAAGGTTAGTGGGAATTATTGACAATGAAAAATTCTAAAGAAGATTTTAAATACATCTTTTTGGAAAAATTATTAATACAAATTTAAATCTAAGACCAAAATAATATTAGTCTTTGGTTTCTCATGATTAATTAAGGTGTTAATATTTTTTTTCAAATTAATTAAGGTTAAAATTTTCAAATGAATTTTAGATTAGGTTGAATATTGGGTCGTTAAATTTCAGATTGATGATTATTTTAATGATCGTTCAACTTCGAATTTCTCAATTAAAAAATGATAATAACTTATAATAAGATGATCTTAAAAAGTAAAGTTTTTAGACACCAATAATATAGACACATCATATTTTTTTTAAAGACGTGTAATTACTATCATATACTCATCATCACCAAATCATTTTTTATTAAACAAATTTACTTATCTTTTAACTCTAGTTAATAATAAAATAATTTACTGTTGTTTTTTAAAGACATATAATAATTATTATATCATCAAATATATTTTTTCCAATAATCACAAGTTCTAGGGCATCCAGACATGGTTTCTCGTGGTCAGGCCATATGAACTGAGAGGGTATATTGGATTCAGATCCAAGGGTTGATGCATCGAAAGCTAAAGGTTGATATTCCTTCAGATCCAATAATTTTAATTAATTTTTAATTTTTTAAATAAATTTATTAGAATTAAATTGAGTTAGAGAGTATATTTGATGGGATGAGTATATTAGAATAATTACATATCTCTAAAAAAAATATGATGTGTAATTATTTTATTAGTGTCTAAAATTCTCACTTTTTAAGATTATCCTAATATAAGTTAGGAAAATGTTATATATAAAAAGAAAGTAGAATTAATGCATTACTTTTTTTTTTGAATTCGGTAAAAATAATGTATTAAATATAAAAAAAATTGAAATTATAAATAAATAATTATTAAACAATGTCTATAAACATCGATTAAGCATACCTACAAGTTATTCTCTTAAAAGATATAAATAATCTAACTTTTTTTTTGGATAAGTAGATTTCCATTTATCAAAAAAAGCAGCAGTGCTGCTACATGTTACAAAGCTAGTTTAGTCTAGCTAAACAAATCAGAAAATCAATGTCTTTAGACAAACATGTCTGCATTTAACCTCCAAGAATTACATAAGAACGTATTAACTGAATCTTTTTTAATCTTCCTAAGGTCACTTAACCTGGTCGAGATCATGTCTCTCACTTGCTCAGTGAGGTGCTCCTCCTTTTGCTCAGTTGAGTTGAGCAAACGATTGTTTCTTTCCTTCCAAACTAGGTAGATAACTGCGTTCCAAGCTAGTCTCAATATCGTTGTGATTAGAGTTTTACCTTTGAGGTTGACAGTGGCCCATTGAAGCTCTACATTCCAACATGCAACCTGCCTTTTTAACCTACAAAGTACCATCACTCTCTGCCATATCTGTTTCGAGTAGAAGCAAGTGAAGAATAGATGATCCCTGGTTTTCCTCTCTTGTTTGCACAGCAAACATTTGTCATCCATTGCCATTCCCCAGTAGATAAGCCTATCCTTTGTGGCCAATCTATTTAGGATTGCCATCCAGGAGAGCATAGAATGCCGAGGAATATTAAAATTACACCATACCAACTTATACCAAGCCACTTTCCCAGCTGAAGGTCTGATCTTGTTCCACACTGCTGACACTTGGTACTTTCCCTCAGGGAAAGGCCATTTGCAGCTTCCATAAACAGTTGTGAGAACTATTCTGGCAGCCACCTCTCTCAATTGCATGATCTTCCCCATGGATCTAAATAATCTAACTTGCTGGGTCGTTAAAGTTCAGATTTCTAGGCTTAGCCTTTCTAATGAGCTTCGGGCAATTCGAAGCTGAATATTGGGCTTCGTACTGGACATTGATGATTACTTTTTTGGGTCTTTCATTTCTTAATGGGCTTTCCCTTTCTTTCTTTCTCTTTCTCTCTTTATTATCTCCTAAACCCTCATCAAATCAGAATCTGCAGTTCTCTTTCCCTTTTGTTTTTCTTTGTCTCAGAAATCTTGCTACGGTTTAACTTCAAACAGTTTTTTATTTTTTTTCTGGTAAGCAAGTTATCCCCTTTGCATTCATTTTCATTTAAAAACTTAATCTTTCTCTCTTTTTCTTTTATTTTTTCTTTAATGAAGCTTAGGGTTGAAGCCCGTGTTTTTTTTTTTTTGGTTTTAAAATCACTTCTCATTGCATTCTTTTCGAATAATTTCTTGTTTTTCGTAAATATTTTGAGTTTTCCCGTTCTGGGTATTCTTTATTTTGCTTATTTTTAGTCATTTCTTTTATATGTAGATTGGTGCTTCATTTTTCTAACTTAGAAAGTTATTTATTTATTTATTTGTTTTAACTTTATTAATTTACTTTTTTTCTAACCGAGTGCTTGTTATTTATGTTGTTATTTTAGTCTTTAGTACCCTATTTGTGCCTACTTCTCAAGGTTAGCTGACACTTAATTTATTGTCTTAGGCTAATGTTGTAATGTTGTTGAAGTTCTTTGATTATGCTATGTTATATTCCAATGGTTGAAACTGTGTTCAAATAGTTTTCTACTTCTTAAGTAATGCTACTCTTTAATCTTAACTCAAAACTAAGCTATGGTTCCTTATGTTCTTTTCCCTTAGGTGCCTCAATGAAATAATCCCAGTTTTTAAAATTGCTGACTTGGTTGAGGAAAAGGACATGAGAAACCTTATAAAACTTTTTTCCTTAATCTTATATGGAAGCAATGGTTATAATTTTGCTCAATTGCTGAATCTATGTTACATGTTTCAGCCTAAACGTGTAGACAGATATTCACTGGTAACAGAATGGGACGCAATTCGTCCAACCATTCAGAGTCTCCAGTTAGGAGGCGAGGGTCTCCTCATAGGAGGAGTCCATCTTATAGAGAAAGATCACCTGGGAGACATAAGAGTTCGCATAAAGGAAGCTCTCCTATAAGAGAAAAGTCTCCTTCTCGGCACAGGAGTTCTCACAGGGATCATTCTTTGGAAAGAGAGAAACGTTCTGGCCATACGAAGTCTCCAAAGCATGCTAGTCCCCGCTCTCCCTCTCCCCGGACAAAGAGGTTGAGGAAAGCACAGGCTGAAAAGGAGGTTGAGAAAGTGAAGGAGAGGGAGTATGAGAGAAATCATAGCAGGGATACTGAGAAGAGTATGCATAAGGATAGAGCTTCAGGGAAGGAAAGGATTTCGGAGAGGGAAGGGGGCTTGGAGAGGGAAATGGGAGGTGACAGAAAGGATAGATGGTCGGGACGAGATGATACTGATAGCAAGTCTAGTAGAGGAAGACATGAGCGGTCTGTTTCTCCATCTGATCGCCACCACAGGAGCAGGCATAGATCTCGCTCACCTGCTTCAAATTCAAGAGCTCGGGATGAGGTGTCTAGTGATATCCACTTTATGTCTTGCTTGTTTTACTTTATTCTGTTTTAGTTTCTATTATCCCTATAAGTGTGAAGAGCTGCTTTTTCACATTCTCATGCTAACAAACACAATAAGCAGATGCGAGGATATGCATTTTCAGTTAAAATATTCGACTAATATTGGCTGTTTTTCTTCATCTTGAATTGATGTCTATATGAAGTGTTGACAAAAATTTGTCGTTTCAGGTGACTAATTCAAGAGGTGCTGAAAACAGGTAAGCCGCTTCTTAAGTTAAGCCTCTTCTTTTAACCTTCAGCCAGGATATGATTAACATATAGAAATTTTTTTATTACCAAAGATTGATTTATGTCATGTGTTTGACACCCTCTTGGCTCTCTTAATCATTTTGGCATTTTTGCTCTTTTTCTTATTATTATTTTTGTTGAAGGGGGAGAGGGGTTGTTGATGTCAAAGAATCACTGAACCTAAAAGTTTGAGCTGTTATATGAGGGCCAAATCATTTTTTTTGGTTTTTAATCTCCATTTTTACCCTGAGCTTTCTTTATAGTTTTATGATCTATTAGTTCCTCTGTTTTTTATATGATAAAAGTTGCAACATGATTTACTATCTTGCTCCAGATATGGGTTTTTGGGAAAAATATGTTGTTAAATTTACTTGCTTTTGTAGGTTTCTAGTTTATTATTGTGGTTATACTTTTTCTACTCTTGTAAGTTTTAAAATAGTGTCTAACAATAGGTTGCTTTGTTTTCCTAAGCAGGGATGATGAAGATGATTCTGTCGCTAAGATGAAGGCAGCTGAGGAGGCCTTGGAAGTAAAGAAAAAGGTAACAAATAACTTGGCTGCTAGCTTTCTTTTCATTCATCGTGTTTTATAATTTTGTGCCAAATTATTTTTTGGTATTCTCGGAACAACTTTATGTGAAGATACCCTGTGGTTCTATTGTTTTATACTCTGAGAATTACTGCAGGGCTGCACGATACATTTCTTATCTAGTTAGATAAATCTTATGTCTGGTGTTTAATTTATCTTTTCTTTACTGTCATTGTAACTTGCAGCAAAAACCTACATTTGAGTTATCCGGAAAGCTTGCAGCAGAAACCAACAGAGTCAAAGGTGTGACTCTGCTGTTCAATGAACCCCCTGATGCTCGAAAACCCAATATAAGATGGCGACTCTATGTTTTCAAAGCTGGTGAAGTACTAAATGGTTAGTCCAAGATAGCTTCCTTCCTATTTCATGTGTTCTTTTCCTATGATTCTACTGTTTGCCCTTTTTTATCACACTGATTTTTCATGCTTTTACCTTTGAAACATGTACATGTCTAATAATCATCAGAGCTATAGAGCACAAAATTAATATGAGTATCATTTGTTAGTTTAACTCCATCTATATGATGGAAGCTATGTTACTCGGACTCGGGTGTGAGTGTCGGATACGCGTATGTGTCCGACATGGGTATGTTCAGTTTTTCTAAGTTTTTCCATGTATTTGAAGGGTCTTTGGAGGGTCATATCCCATACCCATATCCAACTATGCTTCGGACACGGGTATTTCAAAAAAAGTGAAGAGTCGGAGCAACATTGGATGGAAGTGAGGGGCACTTCAGAGTTGGACCTTTTGGTTTTAAATTTTGTCATATTCAAGATTACATATCCTCACAGAAGTTGAGAAAAATTTTAAATGTTAAGCGATCTATGATTTATACTTAACTGTTGCTATTGCATTGGAACCTGGAGATCAGAGCTTGTTGTTCTCATTATGTTGGTAATTCATGTTGGTTAAAGAGTTAACGACCGTTCAAGAAAGCATGGAACTTATCCCCCTGATTTTTTGTTATTTTTCTAATTCATCTTGTTGGCAGAGCCGCTTTATATACATCGCCAAACCTGTTACCTTTTTGGGAGGGAAAGACGAGTAGCAGACATACCCACGGACCATCCATCCTGCAGCAAGCAACATGCTGTCATTCAATTCCGGTATATTTATTCTTAGCAGTTCTATTCTCTGCATTTGTTGTGAAACATTGTTTAACTAGATGTTTCTGCTTTATCAGGCAAGTAGAGAAAGAGCAACCTGATGGTACATTAACCAAGCAAGTAAGGTATGGCTAAGCTGATTTGGAATTACTTGTGTCTATATTGCTCCGACTCTTCATTTTTCTTGAAGTACCTGTGTCCGACATCCGTGTCCGACACATATCCGGACATGGGTATGAGGATATGATCCTCCAAGGACCCTCCAAATACATGGAAATCTTGGAAAAAATTGAATATACCCGTGTCGGACACATATCCCTGTCCGACACTCACACCCGAGTCCGAGTAACATAGACTTGTGTTAGCTAACAGCAATCCTGATGAATTCTTATCTTATTCTATTTTGCTTTTGCCTTGTAGGCCTTATATAATGGACCTTGGAAGCACTAATAAAACTTTTATTAATGTGAGCAAGTCATCTCAAAATCTTTTTTAATTGCAATGAAACTTGATTGGATTCCTATAAATTCATCCAACATTTTTTTTTTTTTTTTTTGTATTTGCAGGACAATGCTATTGAACCTCAACGTTATTATGAACTTTTTGAGAAAGACACCATTAAATTTGGAAATAGTAGGTAGGGCACTAGTCTATATTCCGCGTGTACTTTTTAGTTGCATGATAGGAATGAAAGTAATTTAGACAACACGTAAAAGACATTATGTGTGCATGGCATGCATGCATACATACATGCTTTGGAGGGTGTAGTAACAGTTCTACCAAGCTACTATGATATTGGTTGATAAAGGCTTTCATGTTTTGGCCATTCTCTGGGTATCACACTGCATTTTGCTGCTGCTATTATTGTTTTCGTCATCATTATGTTGTTGGTGTTTTTGTGAGGAAGTAATTGATTCCTATGTTACTCCGACTCTTTATTTTCCTTGAAGTATCCGTGTCCGACACATATTCGGATATGGGTATGGGGGTACGATCCTCCAAATATATGGAAAACTTAGCATACTCGTATCCGACACCCCTGAGTCCAAGTAACATAGATATTGTTGTTGCTTTAGCCACTGCTCTATTGTTAATAAAGTCCGTACCAAACGAGCCTCCCCCTCGGGAGAAATTAGTTCAAATCTGTTTGTTAATGCCCTGGCCTAGTAGGGAAATTGTGTATATGCGTAAATGGCTTGTTCTTGTGCATTGCTATTGGTAGCTTTTAAATCATTTGTTTTCATTTTTGCAGCCGAGAGTATGTTCTACTTCACGAGAACTCTTCCCAGTGAGACATACCGGCAGGCCACCACTGCGACATAAATCGATCTCTTCAGCATGCTCTAGAAATGAGAAGATTTTTGTTATCGACACGCTTATTACGAAATACAAGGAACGTTATCGATGTATTCGTTTTTCCTGATTCGAGATTGAAGAGGTTTGTTGTAGAACTAGATGGTTGGGTTTAATTCAGTTCACTCTTTGTGTATGCTAATGTTCTTGTCTTGATAGTAGCCATTGCCTATACTTTGTTTGTACTTTCTTCTTTTTATGGTACATGATGTGTTAGTATCAGCCAAGAATAACTGAAAGTAAATGATTTGGTAGAATAGAAAAGGAGAATATTTTTTTTTGTCACAGTGCCAAATTTGGTTGTTTTCTCCTTTGCATTCTCTTATTTATATGATTGGTTTACTCACATCAGGTTTTTGCCCTTGCTTAGTAATGAACTTGCATACTTCTGATTATAAAAAGCATAAGATTAGTAATGAACTTGCTTAGTAATGAACTTGCATACTTCTGAATTTGCTTAGTAATAAACAAATAATTTGCAAATAGTTTCTCTTGATGAAATTGTAGATTAATCTGATGATGTTTACTTTTTCTAACTTCTATTTTGTTTATAATTACTTGTGCTTTTACTTTTATGGGTAATTTACATTCTAGGTCATTGAATTTAGCATCATGTAGGTCACAAATATTTAATTTCATCAAATTATATCACTGAACTTCTATTATTAGTAAATTAGGTCATTTATGCTAACTCTATTAAGTAATTCTGATCGAAAAGTTGACTCAGGATGTATATGTTTTTTACATCTTATCAAGATAATGCCAAATATTTAATTTCATCAAATTATATCACTGAACTTCTATTATTAGTAAATTAGGTCATTTATGCTAATTCTATTAAGTAATTCTGATCGAAAAGCTGACTTAGGATGCATATGTTTTTTACATCTCATCAAGATAATGCCAGACTTGGCATTTTAGGTAAAAATATTTCCACGTTGAGTTTGCTTTTTCGTTAGAATTATTTAACGGAATTAGCATAAGTGATCTAATTTATTAATAATAAAAGGTCAGTGATGTAATTTGATGAAATTAAACGTTTATGACTTATATGAAAGTTGATATTAAATTCAATGATCCATAATGTAAATTACTCTACTTTTAGGAAGGATTGTATGTTTTTAAAGAGTGATCAATTTGGATATGGGGTTTAACCAAAGTGGTTTATGCAATTATTTTTAAAAAATAACATTCAATATATTTAAGGTTCAAATTTTAACATTGGTAACATTTTTTCTTATCTTTAAAATGTGATTTCTTTTGTAAAAAATGATTAATTTAATATTAGCCATGATTCCAAGCTATTTCATAGCTATTGATCAACCTTTCTTTGGATAGGTTTGGAGCTTATGTTTGACCAAATATTTAATAGATATAACAGAATAAATTTGTACCCATTTCCCTTTCTGAAAGCCTATAATTTAATCCCATTTTCATATTCTTTAAGTTGCTTGAAAACCAAGTGGAATCATTCCTACTCCACTTGGCAACATCAATACCCTCTCTCTCTATGTATATATTTTTCTATTATAATAAAGAACCCTCTCATGAAAACAAAGCAGATTCTCCTATTTTGTGTGGGGAAAGAATGAGAAAATGAGTACTAATATATGAAATTAAAATGAAAAAAATAAATAAATCATCTTAGTATATTATTAATCATTATATTTCTGATTTTCATCTTCTGCATGGAAGGACTCAGTATCTTACAAAAATTTTACACTAAAAGCTATGTTCCCCAGATTTAAGTGTGAGTGTTCGACAAGGACACGTGTTTAATATCAATATTTTTTATTTTTTTATATATTTAAAATATTTTATTTTCATATCTATATTTAAATATATATCAAACACAAATATCGGACACCGATACGGTGTCATAGCATTAAGATATGTTACTTAAATCACTGAAAGTCTGAAGCATCAAATATCAACTAACTTTGAAGTCGGTGTAAAATGTTACAAAGAGAAAACTAGGAAAAGTAGAGCAATGAAAAAGAAAAGAACCAAACAAATCAAATCAAAGACCAAGTTTGGTGATTGTGGGGTCAATTTACTACTAAGATTGAACAAACTTTTTTGTTTTTTCTCTTTTCCTTGTTCTCATTTTCTTTCTCTTTCGGCTATATACATAAAAATCAGTGAAAAAAGAAAGAAAGTAGGTTTTAGAAGTCGATAATTGGCTCTCCAATGGTCAAATTTCTCTCTAATGTCCATGGCAAGTTAAAGAGTTTAGCCATGATGAATTTGAAGATCTTGTTCACATTGATATTATGTGTAGCACTTGAGAAGAAAAGGGTTGCATTCATTGCCCTGGCATATGCTCTTGCCTGTTTCAGCAAAAAATACAAATTCAAGTTTGATTACTGTTAAAACTACAACAAAAAAAAAAAAAAAAAAAAAAAAAAAACCTTAAAAACATCAAATTGTTAATTACTATATCTAAAGGAAGTTTCTTTGTCTAAAGTAATTAACTTTGAAATTTTGCTATGCTTTAATCAACAAGTTGGCCCCTTGTGTTTTAATCTTTAAACACAGATTGAGAATGAAAAAGAAAGGTTTGTCACAAATGTCAAATGGCTCAGAATTGACAAAGGAAGACTTCCCTGGACATTCCTCTTATTCAAATGTGTCACTGTTAAGGCACAATTATTTGATGCTAAGATATAGTTGGACTCGAGTATGAATGTCAAATATAGATACGTGTTTAAGACGGGTATATTTATTTTCGTTTAAAGCTAGTAATGTTCCGTTTTATGTCTACTTTAGAATGTCGAATACGTGTTTGACACGAATACATTGAAAAGAAGATTGAGTGTAACATGGTTCTATGTTTTGGTCAATATTTGTGAGTCTTTCTTACTTCTGAGAGCAATGAAAATCAAAAAGTACATTGACAGAAGTAGATATCAAATAATTATGCAAAAGAACAAATGTAAGTTCTATACCTGAGTCACAATAGTCCATTGCAAATCTGGGGGAAGTCCAACAAAATCATCAAATTTTGTTCCTATTAAGATTGGAATTGCTGTCTGCAAAATATTGGGAAAAAAATGAAGAAAAAGAACATTAGGTAAAAACACTTAAAAAGCGAATCCGAAGTTTAGTCCAATCGGTTCATGTAGCCATCCTTAAGAGATGGTTTCCAGCAAATTTAAAATTCGAATTCCAGTATCTACAACCCTTTTTTCTATTCCCAAATTACGGATTTCTTTGTACCAAATACATGAATTTTAAGGGCTCCACTCCATAAAATCCTTTACTGGTAAAGAGTATAAGACCATCCATTAATTGGAGCATGAATTCTATGGCCCTTAGTACTGAACTTGAAATCAATCCTCTTTATTATTTGCCAGTAAAGCCTGAATTTGACATCAATCTAATGATTTTCCTTATTAAAATTAATTCAGCCATTCCCCACATTCATTTAGAAAAAGCACAGTTTCTTTCCTAAAGTGCCAATTATTGATGTATTAACAGTCAATTATTAAGCTTAAAATTGCAACAAAAAAAAAAAATCAGTTTTCAAGAATCAAGACCCCTTTCTCAGGTGTGGGAAACAATGGCCAAACAGCTAAATGATAATCTTAACTATTCATTGACAGAAAAAAAAAAAAAAAAAAACAACCATGAAATTTCTATCAGAAAAACTGGTTTTATTACCTGATTCCACTTTCTTGCTTGACTATACCATCCAACAACACTGCAAAAATCCAACAAAAAACTTGCAAATATCATAAAACTATCAATTTCAGTACTTTTTCCCAATTAAAAAACAGGTTTTAAACTAACCTGTTAAGGGTGCATCGGCTAGTTAGATCAAACATAAACAAAATTGCTACTGCATTTTTACAAGCAATTGGAAGATGATCAAGTGAGTTACTATCACCTGCAACCAAATAATCAGAAAAAAAAAAAAAAAAACTCTGTTTAGCAGCAGAACAACAAAGCTGAAAGTTCAAAAACAAGACAAGAAAACAATAAATAAATAAAAAATTATTGATTAAAATACCTCCTACATCCCATATGCTGAAAGCAATCCTGGCACCTTGAACAAATAATGTTTTGTTAACTAAATTTAATCCTGTCATTTGTAAGCTTTTCTCTTGTTCATCACCAACATATTTGATCTTCAAAAGGGAAAAAAAAACCATCAAAAACTACTTATTGTAAGTAAAATTTCATTAAGTTAAGTCAAAGAAACATTAAAGAACAAAAAAAAAAAAGAACCAAAATCATATGCTTACCAGAAAACTTGTTTTACCAATTTGACAGTCACCTAACAAACTGATTTTTAAACTAACCAAATCCGAATCCGTTTCATACCCATTACATATCATCGGAGGATGAACCTCCGGTAAAGCCTTACCGTCGTCTACCACCACAACTTCCACTGGAGAAGAAGAAGAATCCCGGCGAGTCAATCTCCTATAGTGAATAGGCCTTCCTATAGAACAAACAATAATTCTATCCCAAATGAAGCTAAAGAATCTTCGAAAAATCGATACCCTTTCTAGTATACTCCACTTAATATTAACATGAACAATTTTCCTACAAAGTTGTGTCATTTTTCAGGTGACTTCATGAATGATTTCGAACATGGAAGTGGAAGATTGGTTGTTGTTTTAACGTAGTATTTTGTGTTTCTTTTAGCTTATGTTTTGGTCTTTTTAACTAACCAAAAAAGCTGTATATTTGTAGGGATAACGGTTGACGGATATTTTTATTTTATGTTTATTTTTTATATAAAAAATATCGTAATTTAAAAATTGAAAAACAGAGATTCGAACTCTATCTAAATAATGGCATTTGGGTCAATCTTGGTAAGCAAAGACTAATATATTTTATTTTATCAAAGAGTAATTTTGGAGAAGAGAAAATATTTTATTTTATTTAATTAAATTTTTTTTAAGGAATAAAATCATAAATCTTTGTCTACATACACAAATCATAAGCATCTTGTGAGGTTTTTTTTAAGATAAAAAAAAAATGGTGTTTTTATAAGATAAAGAAAAATTAAAATGTTGGGTTTTAAGCTTTATCTAGATTTAATTTCGATTATCCTAATGTTTTTAAGCTTTATCTAGATTTAATCCCGATTATCTTAAGATGTTTTTAAGCTTTATCTAGATTTAATTCCGATTATCTTAAGAACGCACCATCCAAATCGGTTTGGAGTGGATATAATTGTTTGTATAATTTTTTATTTTTTTTTATGTTTTGAAAATTACTAATAAGTTTGATGTTAATCTAAATAATGCTTATACTTTTACCAATAAAATGTAATAAAGGAAAAAAAATTCAAATTTGATATATTAACAGTGAAATTTTTTAATTTTACAAACGAAATATGTCACATATTTCATTTTTTTAATTAGTATTTTTATGTATCACCCTATTAATTCTTTATGGAGTTTAAAAACTTTAATAATTATAAATTAGATAATTTCTTAAAAGAAAAAATTGAAAACACAGCTTGGTAAACAGTAAACTAGATAAGTACGTGAAAAGTTAGTCATTTGTATTTTCAAAAGATGATATATTTTTTTTTAATTATGAAAATTACAAAAATAAAAAAGGTTTATTAGAAAAGGGCTTCAAATTTTATTAAATCGGGCTCAAATAATAAATACGGGTGTAATTTGATTGAAAATTCCACCTACAAGTATTATATCTTTGTTGCAAGCTGATGCTTGCGACGAAAGTGTTCTGTGTTTGTAATTTGCGTTTTGTCTTATGTACCCAAAAAAAATCATCACAATCTCATAAGTTTTTTTTTTTAAATTATATAAATTATTGAATATGATTTTAAGTTCTAATCCTATGCTCAACAAAATCATAGTTACAAAAAAATGGGAAATCATGGATTTTTTTTCCTACAAATATTATAGACAAAATTATGGATTAATGAAAACAAAATAACCAATTAAAACTAGCCATTTGTATATTTATCTATTGACTGTTAGATCAAAAAGAATATTATAAATACAGTTGTTGGCAGGTTAAATAGAAAATTTAATTGATATGAGCATATGATCAATGACATATAATAACTTTATATTTTGATTGGTAGATCTAGATCAACTGAACCAATATAATTTTTTTGGAATAAAGCAAAAGCTACAAATACCAACACAATGACTTATAAACCCCACATTTTCCCTTTTTTTAACTATACTTTTTAATAATTCTTTATATATAATAAAAAATATTTTACCAATGTTAGTTGAGTTTAAAAACTTCGATAGTAAAATTAGAAAGTTATTACATATTTTAATATATTTTTAAAAATTTAAAATTTAAATAATAATACTATTTTAATATTATTTGTGAAGTTTAAAAACTTCACGATGATAGATATAAAATTAACTTATATAATTATATCCTTTGTTTTCATTGTATATGTTAAAATAAAAATAAAAAAAATAGCAAAAATAGTTTTAAAAAGAAAACATCAAATAGCTTTTGATAGCTTAGGTTGTTGGCATTGATTCTTCATCTACAATCTACCTATCCTATATACATAATTTTCTCTTCCATTAAGAGATATTATTATATGTACCCACCATTGGTAATATATTTTTCAATTTTTTTTATAAATTTATTTACATTTTTGCCTTCACTAGTATTGTTTAATAAGTTGAGAGCCATATTCTAATGGTGTATGGTTCAACAACTCCCTAAGTAGTTGACAATAAATAAAAGTTTAGTGTTAAGTTAATTACATTGTGATAAATTTTTTGAGTTTTTTAGGTTTTATAGAAGTAAGGTTAGTAAGTTAACACATAACACTTAGAATTTATTAAAAAAAAATTAAATAAAAAATGGGACGTGTGATAATCTTATAACTTCACTTGTGAAATTAAAAAAATTTCACCGTTAATATATTGAATATAAACTCTTATACTCTTCTTCTTTGTGTCATTATGCATTTGAATCATGCTATGCTTCTAAAAAGTGGTGTTTGGTTTTTGGGTTCAAAAACTTTGGTAAGCACATAAAAATATAGTAACATGTATATATGTTATAATATATACTATTTTGTATGGTTCATACTATTTCTCAAATTATAAGATATCTATACCAATGTATTGGATATATGTTTGTCAATTGTCATATTGATATTGAAATTGGTAGGAATTATAGCATTTTCAATATCATTAATCTATACTTTGTGTCATTTTAGGAATCTTTGATAAATTTGTAGATATTCACATTAAATATCTTGATTATACAAAATTAAAATTTAAAGATAGTTATATATATATATATATACACCATATGATCTTTTAATCACAACCAAAAGGAGTCTAACCTAATTAATTAGTATTTTTTTTAATCATTTACAATGACTATATTTTTCAGAGTTTAAAGTTAACTATAAAGTACACTAATAATACTAATTAAAAAATTAAAGATATAAATAAAAAAAATAAAAGTATCAAACACAAATATGCTAATAAATAATGTAATTAAATAGTCAAAATTATGGGTATTAATTTGTTTCATAAAAAGAAAAAATTGGGATTTTTAGGTACCTTTAATTAAAAAAATTATATTTGATGCATTAACAGTGTATTAATTTTATACATTATTAATAAACCACAAGGTGGCACCTCGTTAATGAGTAAAAGTAATAATTCTAATTAATATTTAATTAAACTTAAATAAACTTATTAATATTTATTTTTAAGAACCTGATTATTTTTAATTTTACTTATTAATGAGACGTTACTTTGTAATTCATTGATAGTATATGAATCAATACAATATCAGTGCATCAAATATAAATATCTCATAAGTTTATAAAATTTAAGATATTGACTCAATTGTCAACTTTGTACAATATTGTGAAGCTAGCACTCACAACATCCATAATAATCTAAGATATGATGTGTCAAAAAATATTTAAAATTGCAAATGAAAAAATGGAAGGTCATTGTCCAAAAAGAAACATAGAAATATTAATTATTAATTAATATTATCCATTTGGTGAAGAAATACCCTTAGGGAGGGAGGGCCCATAGTGGACACTTGGACTAGAACTACCTAACTAACTTACATAAACTTATTTGTTTGCCATAAAAAGGTTAATGTAGTTGGGTAAGACATGAAAAGCTAATACCAAACTATAATTATTAAAAGAAAAATAAGTTAAAAAAAAAAATCTAAGCTTAATCTTATCATTCTCTATGTTTGTTAATGGTGTTGCTAACATTTTCTTAATCTAGAATTGATTAATTAAGAAAAATCTATTAATAATACCTAAAACTATGTATATGATGATTATGTTTTTTTTTTTTTATGGATTTTGCTAAAGAGTACCCTTAAAGCACTTTTTAAGGTTACTAAATATAGTAATATCTTCAATCAATGCATTGAAAATGATGAATAAAGTTGTCAATTTTTACATTTAATACAATATTATTACTATAAATAATATATTAATTAATCTTAAAAAGTGCCCTAAGGGCACTCATTAACAAAACCCTTTTTTTATATATTATTATTGTAATATATATTTTTTTTCAATTTTAGTGCCAAATAAAAGATTTTTATTGGGATTAAGACACACATGGTGACACTTGGAAAGATGATGAAAAAGGCTCACCAAATCCAATGATGGATGGCACAAGACATAAAGAAACTTTGAGAGTGGATGGGTCTTGCTACATCATACATGTCAAAATCAATTTGTAGAAATCTTAGCTTAAATAGTAAGTTGTAATTTTCTTGGAAACAACCATTTTCACCTAACAATATTCTTGATATTGTAACAATAGTTTAAGTTAATTATATTTAGTTCATTTGGATGATCAATAGGAAGAATTTTATGATGTTATTTTTGCATTTTATGATTAAATCTTTAAGGGTTAAATCATAAAACATAAAAATGATACGATAAAAATATTTAAAAATTCAATCATAAAATGCATGGATCGATGAAGATGAAAACCCCTCTTACAGATCATCAAAATAAAGCATTAACAATGATTAAAAAAAAATTGGAACCAAATGACATCTAAATTTATTGGTATTTATAAATATATATTAGAGTTTTGATTGAGTTAAAGTTCAAGATTGAAGTCTCTTTCTTTTCTTTGTTTGGTTTTGGTACATATATAGATTCAAATTTCCATAACACTCAAGTTTAATTGTATAAGTTATCTTATTATAATAATCTCCTATATACATTTCTGAATCAAATGCATTAATATTAATTTCTAATCTTTATAATCCTTCTTTAGGTGAAAGAGACTAAAAAATACTACTTCGTACTTGAATGTTTAGCTCAATAGTAAATGTATATATTCATTGTTCAAGAAACAAGTTCGAATCCTCTTTCCAAAAAAAAAAAAAGTCAAACAAAATTAAGTGGGATATATTATCTATAATATATATATATATATATAAATACAAAAATGAAAAAATGAAAAAAAAAAAATTGAATTGATAAAAGTAGTCATTATTGTTTATTATATTTTTAAATACTTTTTATTATTAATAAGATTTATCTAATTTATAAATAAAAAATTTAATTTCATTCAAATATTTTTCGTTAAATGGATTAATTTGATAATAAGTAAAAAAATAAAATTTATATGAAATTGCTTTATCTAAACATTCTAATTTTTCACTAGCCTTATTAAAAATTAAATCAAGTTATTTGATATAAATAAATAAGTAACATTTACATTAAATTTTTATCTTCATAATTAATTTTTCATTAATATTAAAAATAATAAATTTTATAATAATTTGCATATGAAATAAACTTCACATGTAAATGCAAATTTTAATTAATATACACTTTATTAATTTTATTTATTTTTAAAATATATAATTATATATTCAAAAATAAATAAAATAACGATATGATAACAAATACTAATATTTTCTAAGCAAATAAACAAAAGAAGAAAACTTGTAATAAAATTATAAAATTTTATGAAGTACTTAATTTTATATCAATGCTCTAGAAGAATAGAAATGCAAAAGTCTTCCATTATTATTTTTATTTAGATTATAAATATTTAATCAAGTAATTTAGGGTAAATTAGAAAAATTTCTATGAAAAATATCTCAAAATAACACCAAATTACCTAAAACAATATTTGCCGGCAAAATTGCCCAAATAAAAGATTTGGGTCAAAAGAAAAGAAATTAGCCATCTTTCTCAATTTTGGCCCAAACACAAATCTTCCTTTATAGTCTTTTTCAGTTTTCTAGCCCGTTAGGAAATCTTAGGCTCAAATTTCTTAATTTTTTTTCTCAAAGTTTGATTTTTTTTTTTCCAAAAAAATCAAACAAAATTAAATGGGATATATTATCTATAATGTTATTTATTTAAATTAAGGGTAAAATGGTTTTTTTATAACAAAGTAATAGTATTTACTTTTTATTTCATTTAATCAATCAAACTATGTAATACCTACTTCTACTTCCACTCTATTCCATTCCCTTTTTATTTCATTCATTCTCTATTTCATTCACTTTTTATTTCATTCTAGCGAACCAAACGTGCCGTATATGTTGTAATCTATATTATTCAGATTCGAATGTGAGTGTTTATATCTCTATATTTATATTTAAATATATATTAATATCGTACTAAAAAATAAATAAATAAATCGAAGCAACATAGATCCTAATCAATCAATTTGCAAGGTGTTTATAGTTTCGACATGAAAACACCCGCCATCCAAGTTGATACATTTTGTGTTCATGGAGGGCCTGATGGATATATTTTTATATTTTTATACATGTCTAATTACAAGCATGTTAACAGCAAGATAAAATGCCACGTCATTCTAGAAAAGTAACCTACAGCAAAGATTACGCCACGTCATTACCTTCCAAATAGGAGCTCAGACTCCTATATAGGGGTGAGCGTTCGATCGAGTCGAGTCGAGTGAAAAAAATTCGGATTAGTCGAGTTGACGAGTCCTATTTTGTCAACCAAACTCAATTTGAAATTTTAGCGAATCGAGTCGAGTTAAAACAAATTCGAGTCGAGTCGAGTCGAATAATTTATTCGAGTTAAAATGTTATCTTGTAAATGTTGATTGACTAGATCATGTTACTGTTATCTTGTAAATGCATGTATATCTATAATTTTGAAATTTAGTTCTATGAAATTACAAATATATATTTTTTTGTGTTATATCTTTTCTTATAAATATAACTATCAAAGACTTGTCATACTAAATAAATAGCCTACTATTGACTTTTAAAAAAAAAAGAGAATTCATTATCTTTTGAATTTCATCGTTTAGTTAGCTTGGTAATGTGCATGATATCAACCAAAAGCTTCAATCTTTAACTGAATGAAGCATTGAGTGATAGCCTTCCCCTTTTGAAACTCAAAAAATTCAATGTAAACTTTCAATCTAGACTTGTCAATTTCAAAGGGAAAAAAAAAATGAATGATAAATTATTAAAACAATAAGTATGCAGTCAACAGCTCATGTAGATTTATTTTTCTATTGAATGGTGACAAACAACAAAAATAAATGACCCAACAAAAATGGGCTAAAGAGTAAAAAGGGAAGACGAAATAAGGAAAACGCAAAACTCAAGCTTAGTATCAAACTCAAATGAGTAAAACGACGTCGTATAGAAATATCTTATTCGGATTTTCGAGTTATTCGAGTTGTATAAATCAAATCTTAGCTAAACTATATAACTCAAATTACTTAGTCGAGTTGATCCGAAAATCCGAATAACTCTAATAAACCGAACTATTTAATTCAAAATTTGAAAATTTTTTTCGGTTTTTTCGAGTCGAGTCGGATTTTGCTCACCCATACTCCTATATACCATCAAATGCTCTTGATTTCCCTCTCTCTACCCTAACTCAGCCGACATACTTTGGAAAACCCGACCCGACAAATATTCGGGTCCCTAACTGACCCTTTAAGCTGCTCCTTACTCAGGTTTGAGTTTCTCGCTGTTAAAGTTTCTGTTTTTATTTACTTTTTTTTTTGTTGCTTCTTAAAGGTAAAGTTTTAATATAAATTTATGGTTTTGAGTTGTTATTCTGATGAAATATGGGATTTTGAGACTTGGGTTTGTTGAAATGAGTGAATTTGGAATCTGGGTTGTTATTGAAAGTACTTGATTCCTTTTGTTTTGTTCATAATTTGTTTATCTATAGTAACGGGTCTCTCTTGTTGTTTCATATAGTAAGTTGGACTCTGTTCTGAATAATATGTTCAAAAGTTTTAGACTTTAATCAAGTGAAGAACTTTTGTCGAATGTTATTCAGTTTAAAGCTACAAATTTGGGTTTGATCTTTATGTAAAAATTGTTCCTTAGTTACATTGTGATTGTGGGAAGAATCGTGTGTTAGTTTAGGGGAGTAAACGAGATATTTGTACTTTCAAGTTACTCAAATTCGATTCGATCATTATTGAGTCGAGATTGAGCTATCAAACGAATCGAATTCGAGTATCTTAATACCCGATTCGAATAACTTGTGAACTTAATCGAATTTTTTTATTTATAATATTTTATTATTAATTTATTAATTTACCCTATATATATATTTAAAAGTTAAAACCCTAAATTTTTTTCCCTCGTCTCCTCAATTGCTATCACCCTACTCTTCTTTTTCTCCTCTCCGGTCTCACTTTCTCTCCCACTCCCAACCTCCAACTTGCGCCTCTGGCCTGCATCCCTATCCTCCAGTCTGCGCCTCTAGCCTCCTCCTTGCGCCTACACTTGCGGCAAAACAACCCCTTTTGCTACAGGTGCATCTTCTTTTTACCACACACACAACTCACTTTCCACCACATTACTCCTTGCTTAGATCTCGTAAAATTATGACCCATATGATAAATAACCTTTTATGTTTACTTTGCTTGATTAATTTGCCGCCCTTGATTTAAACGGCTTAGAATAACTAGATTTAGCCGTAAGAAATAACAATTGTTGAAGTCGTAACTAGATTTTTAGAAAGAGTTGCTCAAGATTCTTTAAATAAATATAGGGGAAAGAGGAGAATGCTTAGTTGTAAAGAATGAAAACAAATAGTATATAAGACATGAAAGCTTTTAAAAAAAACTCAGTAAAGAAGATTAAAATAAAAGTTATATTTTCACTTTGAAAAAAAAAATAGTAATTTTTTTTTTTATCATTATATCATTTTTAAAATATATATATATATTTTATTAAATTTAATTAATATAAAAAAATTTGTATATAAAAAAACTTAATTCGAGCTCGAATATGTAAACATAGTAAATACGAGTTTAATCGAGCCGAACTCGAATAGTTCGATTTTATCTTGAGCCGAACTTGAACTTAAAAAATAATACTCGATCGAGCTCGAGCTCGAATCGAGTTTCGAGCTCGAACTTCTCAGTATTTGGGTTTGACTCGGCTCGATTACAGAGTTTAGTTAAGCATTGCTGGCAGGTTTTCATTTCACTTGTGGAACTTTCTATATGAAAGAAAAAAGATATTTGGGACTGTTTATAACTCACAAATTTCGATATTCATTCAATTTATTCTATGTTTAAATTACCATTATTAATTTTTTTTCTAAGCTATAATTAAAAAATTTAATTTCAATAAAATATTTTCGTTAAATAGATTAATTTGATAATAAGTAAAAAAAATAAAAATTTATATGAAATTGTTTTATCTAAAAATTCTAATTTTTCATTAACCTTATTAAAAAGTAAATCAATTTATTTGATATAAATAAATAAAAACATTTACATTAAAAAAAATTATCTTCATAATTAATTTTGCATTACTATTAAAAATAATAATTTGCATATGAAATAAACTTTACATGTAAATGCAAATTTTATTTAATATACAAATTATTAATTTTATTTATTTTTAAAATATATAATTATATATTTAAAAATAAATAAAATAACGAACATTGAAATACGAACACATGTGATAACAAATATTAATATTTCCTAAGCAAATGAACAGAAGATAAGGCATTAAAAGGAAAGAAAGCAAAGTTGTGTTGTTTTCATAGGTTTTTCAAAGGGGTGGACTATTTAACCAAAGAAAATTGCATGTCAATTGCAAATGGCCCATTTTTTGCTTAACCATTTTCACTTGACTCAAAGACTAAATTAAGTCAGCAAAAATAAAAGAAGAAAACTTGTAATAAAACTATAGAATTCATGAAGTACTTAATTTTATATTAATGTTCTAGAAGAATAGAAATGCAAAAGTCTTCCATTATTAATTTTATTTAGATTATAAATATTTAATCAAGTAATTTAGGGTAAATTAAAAAAATCCTTTGAAAAAAATCTCAAAATAACATCAAATTACCTAAAACAATATTTGCTGGCAAAATTGCCCAAATAAAAGATTTGGGTCAAAAGAAAAGAAATTAGCCATCTTTCTTAATTTTGGCCCAAACCCAAATCTTCCTTTATAGTCTTTTTCAGTTTTCTAGCCCGTTAGGAAATCTTAGGCTCAAATTTCTTAAATTTTTTCTCAAAGTTTGATTTTTTCCAAAACCCTTCAAAAACTACTTTAAACCCTGCAGCGTAAAGTTGTATCTTTATTAAATTTTAGTTTATTAATCTACAGAAAAGAAAGGGAAAAAATGGATTCTCAAATTGATTCAGTGAAAGAAGAGAAATTGATGTCTCTTTTAGGTCAACTTGAAGTGGAGTGTGGCATTTTGGAAAGAATTGTTTACAAGAACAAGAACCAGCATAGAAGATCATCTTATTTCCAGTATCTTCTCAAGGTTAATTTTATTTCTTCTGATTTTTTGTCTTCTTTTTATATATATAATTTTTTTGGCTTTTAGCTTGCTGGGTTTTGTTTGGATGATGAGAAAGTTGAGAGAATTCAAGAGGAGAAAATAAATTTATAGGAGTTTTGGCTTTTCGGTGGTATATGATGTTTTTTTTTTTTTTTTTTTTTTTTTTTTTTTTTTTATGGAAAGGAAAAATACTCAGTTTGAGAAACTAGCTGTTTGGTTGCTGAGAAAGCTGAAAGGAAAAAAGAAAAGGAATTTAGAACAAAAAGTTTTGAACTTTTCTGTTTCTTGTTTTAGTTTATGAAGAAAGTAGAATTAAAATCCATGTGTACTAGGAGATGATTTATAGCCTTAAAGTCCTTTTACTGCATCATGTCATATATTTTACTTCTTGTATATCAATTGTTTGTGAAATTAGGTGAGGAGGGACTTGAGACTGTTAAAATCTGCTAATTTGGAGGAACTACTAAGTTCCTGCTTTCTAGTTATCACTGGAAAGAGACCTAAACAAAAGGTGAATCTTTTGGAAAGGTACGTTCTTAACAATTAGTGAAGCATTTATGTTTTCTCGTTATGAACTTGAATGACGATGGATAATGATTTGATGAAAGAGTTTACTACATGAATTCGAATACTGCCTTGGGCATCAGAGGGAGAATAAGGAAAATAAAAACAATGCATTCGTTTTCTGTTGGTTGATGCAAAGCTTAACATCAAGTGCAACCATGGATGTAGGTTATTACTCTGTTTGTTTGTATCATCCTTCTTTCGGCAAAAGAGGTGACGAAAGAATTAGGTTGCAACTTGCAATATATTAGATCACCTGATAATCAATCTCATACTCGAACTTTAATCATGTCTTTTGCTACAATAAATTATTGACACATATTTACTGGATACTATATTTAGGAGTTCATTCATTTCGTTTGCTTTTCACAGTTTGAAAAGGAGAAAATATGATGTTGGAAAACCTCAGTTTATGGAGCGACTTTTGGGAGCAGCACGCTTACTATCACAAGTACATATTTAGTTCTCTTTTCTTCCCTCGTTTCTTGTGGCTAGTACCAGTTTCCTGCAAATTATTATCTTTCTAATCTATGTTAGCTTGATTTACTAAGTTTGTATTTGTCTGACTTCCAAGTTCCAATAATGAATCTAAATTTTCATGCCAGACTTGCCTTAATCCAAAAATTTAGTGTTGACGCCTTCCCTCTTAGATATATCATCTATAGAATCTTGTTACATTATCTTCCATATATTTATGTTGTATCTCAACTTAATCCATCAATTCACTTGTTTAATATTTTGATTCTACTCTAAAGGTAAAAAAAATAGTTGACATAATGTTGTATCTTATAAAAAATCAAATATTCTATTATCAGTTTACAGATTTTAGTGTTTTACTTCTATGATGACTTTTATTTGCATGATTTTTTTTGTATCTTTTGCATGGGAGCAACTATGGCTGGACTGTACTGTCCAAATAACCATGTAATTATGTGCATTCGAATTCCTACTTCTTGCTGCATGCTCTGCCCCATTATTTTTATATGAATGAATAATCTGTTTCTTTTGCAGATTGTTGAGCCAATGTTGAGGGCAGCAACGTATCCTCTATCAAGTTGTATTATTAAATAAGAATTGGGAAAACTTTAAAATAGAGATTGAAATGTCATTTTACATTTTGTTTTGTGTTAATGAATTAGGCTTAGTGACACATATCTTGGCAAATCATTAAAATGCTTAACACATGCTAAAGGCATCAAAGAAATTCTATCTTCTTTTGGCAACCTTGACTAGACTATAGTGAGGTATCTACTTTGCTAGCTCAATCATTTTTCATGGGATTTTCTCTGACTGTTTTAGCGCTCCTTGCACGCCTTCGAGTTTTGGTTCAACAAGTAAGTTTAAAAACTTCCAATTAATAGTCAAATTTTGTAGAAGCAGTTATATAACCAAGTTGGGTTTTAGTGTGACTGCATTGATCCAGTTTACATGGTTAATGTATCTGTTCTAAGTAGCATGAAATTCAGCCTTTTGTTTTCCTTTTGCAGATATTACTTGATATTGTCTCAGTGTTCAACACTGTCTATTCTCTCTCCCAAAAGAAGCACTCTGTAAAAATAACTCATGAAAGAATTGAGGTTGATTCAATAATCATTTCTTTTCTCTAAAGTCTTGTTGCTTAGTGCAGGTTCTTAAGCCTTTTTTACTTCGTAAATTATGCAGGTGTATAGAGAGTTTTATCCGAAAAAAGAGGACCATGTCACCCTAGAGTGTGTCTGGAACACAGATAAGTTTGTACTGGTTGAGAAGATGAATAAATGTGAGATTGAAATGGAAGAAGGGGACAATGGTGGAGAAGTTTCAGTTAGAGATAATGCAGTGCGATACAAGACTATCGAGTCTTTTCTCGGAGGTAAAAACATCGATCGTGTTTTCTAGTTTTGCATCCTTTTGCTCTATATCCAACATCTCCCATCATTACCCGTTTGCCTTTTTACTATAAAGTTCTGTATGTGATATGCTCACTAGGCTACAGAAGTTGCCAGTTTCCTTTTAGGTCGGAGTGCGGCTAGGAACTGGTGCATTTAAAACAAATTTTGGTATATGTATTTCTTGTGCAATTAGTTATGTTATTTGGACTCGGATGTGAGTGTCGGATACGGGTATGTGTCTGACACGGGTATGTTAAGTTTATGTTAAGTTTTTCTAAGTTTTTCCGTGTATTTGGAGGGTCATATCCACATACTCATGTCTGAATATGCGTTGGACACGGATGTCAGACATGAGTACTTCAAGAAAAATGAAGAGTCGGAGCAACATAAGCAATTAGTACTTACTTTGAACCCTCAGGAATGTTTGTTATAATTTGTGTCATGGATTATCTGAGTAGAAAGACTCCTTGCTAGGACACAGTAATCTGATCCATTGAAATATAGCTGACTTAATCCCCAAATTTCAAGCTGATTATATTTTGGTGCTATGAATCTATTTTTATCACTAAGTTGACATGATTCTGGTGCTATGAATCTATTAACACTAAGTTGACATGTTCCATCAATGTCTATTGTAGATGATGAACCGACTATCGAGAACGTTGATGCAGAAAAATTGCCTCGTATGAAAGACAACGCTACAACCGACTTGATAACCGACCCCTTGACTGAGGATGAGGAAAGGAAGCAGGCTGAAAATTTTGATGAAAAAGTAGATACTGCTGATATTATAGAAACCCCTGGTTTGAAAAATGTTTCCCAAGCTCACTTGCTTGCAAATGCTGGCATTTCTGCTAGTTCAGATAGTTTAAAAGTGATGTCTAATAAGAGGAAAGTGGCATTTATATCTGTAAAAAGGCCAGAATCTTCAACAGCAAATCCAGCTGTTCTTCATTCAAAGGCTGCAACATCAACAATGGTGGATCCAACTGATCTTCCTTCAAAAGAAACTGGAAGCAATGAAGGTGATAAAACAGATGCATTTTATAGCTTGCTTACCCGTGGAAACCTCAAAGATGGTCTCTTTGGATGATTGATCAATTCAACAAGCCATTCTTTCAATTTTATTTATGTCTAGTTTTCTGTAATTTTCATTTCCTCTGATATCAATCTGGGAAAAGAATCAAGGAAATGAAATCCCAAATCTCAGCACATTGGAAAACCTAAAATCTTGCCTGTTATCACAATTTTGGTTTTTCAAGAGGATATTTCATTTGTACATATGACATTGAAGTTTCACAAATCAGAAAAATTATTTATTTTCAGTTCAATTTGCAAAACCACTCAATTTTGAAAAAACCAAATTGGATATCAATGTGACTTTCTAGTTACTAGTTTAATCGGTTGACTCAAAGATTTTAATTTAAAAGTAAATTAAATATTAAATATAATTTTAATATTAAATTGTCATTAATTAATAAAAAAATATGCTTGATTTAATGGTATAATCTTTATTACATGATTAAGTTAAAAGGTTCAAATCTATCATATACAAATAATTTTGTAATAAAAAATAATAAAAAACCGATTTAATCAAAAATTTTACTGATTTTTAACTAATTAAACTGATTCACTATATGTCCGATTTTTTTTATATGCATCGAACCAGACAAACCGTCGATTCTCAATTCAATCGGTCCGACCGACCAATTTGGTTTTTTCATCAGACATCACTTGAATAGAGGTTTGCTTTCAATTTCTTTTTTCTATCATGCAGGATTCATTACTTGTTTTCAGCTAACTCCTGTTTGATTCCATTGTTTTAGAACGATAAGCACTGTAAAAAAAAAATAAACAGATTATGTTTCTGTTATGGAACATAATGCATGATCAATAGGAATGGAGCAGGAAAACAGCTACCAACAAAAACAAAACATAGAAATGCATTCAAAAATTAATACAAATTGGGTTTCTCATCATTATATTTCTGTTCTTTGACATGTTTTCTTAGGTATTTAATCCAACATACTGTCCTCCTTAGCAACTCTACAACTTCCATGGTTTAATCAATGAATAACAGGCTTCAGAGGATGTGCTCTCAGGTTTGATAAGTCAAGAGCAGAATCAAGCTCTTCATCTAGTTCACCAACAACACTTCTGCAAGAATTAAAGGATAAAAGTTATGGAACGGCTTATAGCAAGCATATACAGGAAATAACCCAAGCTAACAACTGCATCAAGGCCCTGCTGGTGCCGATGGTGCTCAAGGCAGGTGCCCGCACCAAGGCCCGGCTGGTGCCAATGGTGCTTGAGGCAGGTATGGAACAGCTTATAGCAACTAGCAAGCATATACAGGAAATAACCCGAGCTAACAACTGCACCAAAGCCCTGCTGGTGCCGATGGTGCTCGAGGTAGGTGTCCGCACCAAGGTCCGGCTGATGCCGATGTTGCTCGAGGCAGGTATGGAACAGCTTATAGCAAGCATATACAGGAAATAACCCGAGCTAACAACTGCACCAAGGCCCTGCTGGTGCCGATGGTGCTCGAGGTAGGTGCCCACACCAAGGCCTGGCTGGTGCCGATGATGCTCGAGGCAGGTATGGAACGGCTTATAGCAAGCATATACAGGAAATAACCCGAGCTAACAACTGCGAATGCAGAATAATGAATAGAAAAGGAAGCAGAAAAGTGACATACATGTTGTCGCCTCTTATTATGTACAAACCCAACACAAGTTGCTGAACACCTTCCTGCAAATTTCAACTCAGAATTAATAAAACAAGAAAACTATATCAAGGGTTTGAATTATCTAATATCTAGGGATGGAGAAAAAGAAGAAAAGAGGGAAAAGGATCAAATAAAGATAATGAAGTTGTTTATAAGTAAATAGATTAATACTCGTCAACTATGTCACTCGGACTCGGATGTGAGTGTCGGACACGGGTATGTTCAATTTTTTCCAAGATTTTCATGTATTTGAAGGATCATTGAAAAATCATATCCCCATACCCATGTCCAGATATGTGTCGGACACGGATCCTTTGAGAAAAATAAAGAGTCGGAACAACATAGCTCGTCAAAGTATTATGATAAAAATAAACCTTTTGATTCTTCAATAAACCAGTTGCCGACTGCAGAGTGATTAAAGGAATAAATAACAAATAGGAAGCTTGTTGAATAAGGACACAAACCTTGGTGGAGTACACACGTTCATGAGATTCATCGAGAATGATATTTGTGGCCTGATCAAAGCCTTTTAAAACTCCCTTTAAATTTGGAAGAAGAAAAACAAAGTAGTAATGGTGCAGATTAGGATCTCATTGAAACTAAAATAGTTTAGAATTAGACAAGTAAAAAAAATATCTCATTTCAAAAAATTAAGAAATGTATAGCAAGAATTGCTTAACATACCACTATGTTGCGTCCATCGTTGGTAATGATCGAGATTGTTTCTGCACATAAAGGATATAATTCAGACACACACACAGAGGATAAACCTACTCCGATTCTTCATTTTTCTTGAAGTACACGTGTCCGATGTATATCCGGACATGGGTTATGGGAATATGATCCTCCAAAGACCCTCCAAATACATGAAAATCTTGGAAAAAATTGAACATACCCGTGTCCGACACTCACACCCGAGTCCGAGTAACATAGGGATAAATAATGCCAATGACAAATTAACTTTGACCAAAAATGCCAATCAAGAACATAAGAAACAGAAGAAGAGTTTGAAACTCGAGGCTTATTCAGCCTCACTGTTCATTTGCCTTTATGCTATGCTTAAAACATTAGAAGAAACAAAGGGGTTATCATGGTAAGTATGCTTACGATCCACAAGAGACTCGAGCCCCAGGCCAGTTGACATTTTGAAGCTTTAGAAAGAAGTAAAAATGTGATGAGCAAGATAGGATGACAATTTTCTGCACAAGGAAAGAGAAGATACAAGTTCCTGAAACAAATTCATGCACAAAAATAAGTAGATACGACATTATTACAAGAACGCAAGAATAAGATCCCCACATAGTACCGTCAGTTCTGTATGTTGTATGGAAGAACCGAAAGTCTGCATACAAAAATTCATTGAAAATAACATAGGGACAAATACTTCACGATTCAAATACATCGTAACTCCTCAAACTCTAATAAGATTTCATTCTACTCCTAAGACTTAACTACCCATATGTATCAATGCTATACTTCTTCAAAAATACTTTTAGTTACATTAAACATAAATATGTTTATAAAGCCAAATCTGTGAGTCAAACAGTAAGTGAGGCCTAGAGCCTATACAACTAGAATTCAACATTTTGTTGGTTGTCACAACTTGAAGCTATGTTACCCGGATTCGGGGGTGAGTGTCGGATACGGGTATGCTCAATTTTTTTTAAAGTTTTTTCATATATTTGAAGGATCATAATCCAATACCCATGTCCGAGTATGTGTCGGACACAAGTGCCGGACATACTTTAGATAAAATGAAGAGTCCGGATAACACAGACTTGAAGTAATCGGCCACGTAATAAATTGAATGAACATCAAAATTTGTGAGTTATAAACAGTCCAATATATCTTTTTTCTTTCATATAGAAAGTTCCACAGTGAAATGAAAACCTGCCATCAATTGCTTAACTAAACTTTAGTTTCCAACAACCTAGGCTAACCGCTAACACACGATTCTTCCCACAATCCCAATGTAACTAAGGAACAATTTTTACATACAGATCAAACCCAAATTTGTAGCTTTAAACTGAATAACACTCGACAAAAGTTCTTCACTTGATTAAAGTCTAAAACTTTTGAACATATTATTCAGAACAGAGTCCAACTTACTATATGAAACAACAAGAGAGACCGGTTACTATAGATAAACAAATTATAAACAAAAGGAATCAATTACTTTCAATATCAACCCAGATTTCAAAATCACTCATTTCAACAAACCCAAGTCTCAAAATCCAATATTTCATCAGATTAACAACTCAGAACCATAAATTTATATTAAAACTTTACCTTTAAGAAGCAACAAAAAAATCATTTAAAAGTGTAAATAAAAACAGAAACTTTAACAGCAAGAGAGACCCGTTAATATAGATAAACAAAACAAAAGGAATCAAGTACTTTGAACATCAACCCAGATTTCAAAATCACTCATTTCAACAAAACCCAAGTCTCAAAATCCCATATTTCATCAGATTAACAACTCAAAACCATAAATTTATATTAAAACTTTACCTTTAAGAAGCAACAAATTAAAACCATTTAAAAATGTAAATAAAAACAGAAACTTTAACAGCGAGAAGCTCAAACCTGAGTATGAAGCAGCTTAAAGGGTCAGTTAGGAACCCGAATATTTGTCGGGTCGGTTTTTCCAAAGTACGTCGGCTGAGTTAGGGTAGAGAGAGGGAAATCAAGAGCATTTGATGGTATATAGGAGTCTGAGCTCCTATTTGGAAGGTAATGACGTGGCGTAATCTTTGCTGTAGGTTACTTTTCTAGAATGACGTGGCATTTTATCTTGCTTTTAACATGCTTGTAAGTTGTAATTAGACATGTTTAAAAATATATAAATATATCCATCAGGCCCTCCATGAACACAAAATGTATCAAACTTGGATCAAACTTGGATGGCAGGTGTTTTCATGTCCAAACTATAAACACCCTGCAAATTGATTGATTATAATTTATGTTGGTTCGATTTTTTTTTTTTAAGTATTTTACTTGTGTTCAATGTATATCTAAAAATGAATATAAGAATATGATTTTTCAATAATCTTTCAAATGCATTAAAAACTTTAAAAAAATTAATATATTTGTCATTAGAATTTGAGTAACATAGAGAAATATGTTATTTATTCAAATTTTTAGTTATTAATTTTACTTAAAAAATCTTATTTGAAACTTGTTATTTATTTATTTATTTTTGGAATAATATTGTTAAAAGATAAAATTAATTTTTTTATAATAGTTTTTATAAAAAAAATAAATGAATATTCATGCATTCTGATGATAGAATATTAAATTTTTAATTTTACAAATTCGGATAAATATAATATAATATAAAAATAAATAAATAAATAAATGAATAATAAAAAAAATTATTCATTCTACTGCAAATGTAAATTAGATACATAAAAAAATGATTTTCATTAATTTACAATTTTAGGTTTCAATAAAAATATTAATAAAATTTATTAAAATACAATTTACAAATAGTAAAATATAATTACTAGATTATGTTATTTTTAGTCACGTGCAAGTCACGTGATATCATCTTCCCCTATAAAACCCCAAAACTGGCGGGAATGTCACTCTTCTCAACTCCCAAATCCCTCCATTTTCCCTCACTTTCTCTTTACTCCAAAACGACACCAAATCATGAACAAAGGCGGCAATCCAAGGAAGCGGCCACCGCCGCCGTCGTCACACCAACCATCTCCGGCAACGAAGCACCAAGCGACGGCGCCGACGCCTCCCCCACCGTCGACGGAAGAAGATTTCGTTGATGAAGATGTCTTCTTTGACGAAACCCTTATGGGGGAAGAAGACGTGGAATCCCTAATTCTACGGGACTGCGAGGAACGTCAAGCTCTCGCTTCTCGTCTTTCCAAGTGGACCCGTCCTCCTCTCTCTGGTGCCTACATTTCCCAGTCTCGTAGCATAGGTAAGTTTAAAAAGCAAATCTTTTGCTGTAAATATTTGGTTTTTAGGGTTGTTTTGGAAAATTTTGAGCTTTTTCTTTTTTTTTTGGTGGGGTTTTAGTTTTCCAGCAATTGGAGATTGATTATGTGATTGGAGAGAGTAATAAAGATTTGCTGCCTGATTCTTCTGGTCCCGCTGCCATTATCCGAATTTTCGGGGTTACTGGAGAAGGTATTTTCTCGGAAATCTTTTAAGGGATATTTAGCTGCTAAGAATACAAAAGACATTAATATTGTTGACAGTTTCTGTTATTAATTTGAAAGAATTCCCAAATTGTTCATTTTATGTCGATCTGATGAATTGCTTATATTGGCGACTTGTAGGCCACAGTGTTTGTTGTCTTGTTCATGGGTTTGAGCCGTATTTCTACGTTAGCTGCCCTCCAGGAATGGGTCCCGATGATATCTCCCATTTTCATCAAACCCTTGAGGTTTTTGGTTTTACCACTTCATCAGGTTATACATTTACCTTTTGTGAGTGGCTTCTTAATTGTTTCAGCTACATGGTTTCAGGGTAGGATGAAGGAGATGAACAGAAACAGCAATGTACCAAGGTTTGTTCGGCGTATTGAATTGGTTCAGAAAAGGAGTATTATGTATTACCAGCAACAAAAGTCTCAACCTTTTCTAAAGATTGTAGTGGCATTGCCAACGATGGTTACTAGCTGTCGTGGTAAAATTCCTGATTCTTTTGTATGGTATATATTCTGTTTGAGTTTCCTTCACTGCATGAAATGCACTTACTGTAGTTGAAACTATTTTTTGTTTTTAACTTACTTTTTATTGATGTGAACACCTAATTATGTACATAATTGAACATCTAGAAAACTGCACTTTTTATTATCTGGAGGCTTGTTAATCGCTAATGATTTGCAGGCATTCTTGATAGAGGCATACAAATTGATGGCCTTGGTATGAAGAGCTTCCTGACATACGAAAGCAATGTTCTTTTTGCACTTCGTTTCATGATTGATTGCAACATCGTTGGTGGTAATTGGATTGAAATACCGGCTGGTAAATATAAGAAGACAGTGAAGAATATGTCCTACTGCCAGTTGGAGTTTGATTGCTTGTAACATCTTCTTTAGTCTATTTAAAAGCATTTCAACTGTTTTGTTGTTGTTTCTTTTTCCTCCTGGTTTAATTCTCTTCCCTGTTATTGTTCTTAGGTATTCAGAGTTGATTAGCCATGCCCCTGAGGGGGAATTCTCAAAGATGGCTCCATTTCGCGTATTGAGTTTTGACATAGAGTGTGCTGGTCGCAAAGGTCATTTTCCGGAGCCTACTCATGATCCTGTAATCCAGGTCTTGTTCCTCTGTTCAAGTCACCCATTTGATTTGGGGAAAAAAACTATTAACTATTAAGTTTGTTCTTGGGGTCCTGATTTCATGTTGATGAGGGATTGATTGAAAACTAATTTTCTTTCACTATTCTGAAGAAAATTTTTGTTTCTTTCTAGGTGGCAAATCTAGTTACTTTGCAAGGAGAGGATCAACCATTCATCCGTAATGTCATGACCCTTAAGTCATGCTCCCCAATAGTTGGTGTTGATGTGATGTCTTTTGATACAGAAAAAGAAGTCTTGCTTGCTTGGAGGGTACTGATTTTGTCTTTAAAACATTTCTGTTTTGCTTGCTTGGAGGGTACTGATTTTGTCTTTAAAACATTTCTGTTTTACTTTACTACTTAGGCATAAAAACAAAGGCATCCATATGTGCATACTACTAAACTCCTTAATAAGTGATTCTTTTTTCTTATCTTAGTTGTTCAAGACATGGTTCCTATACCTGTTAAGAGATTCATAAAGCAACTTCCTGAGTAACCCTTGTTCTACCTTTATGTTGTCTTCTTCTATTCCCTTTCATAAAATCATTTGCATTGAATTGATAAACTGCTGGAAATGCAAGATTGCAAGAGCCAGAAAACAGGTGCTTTCTCAAGCCAAATATAAAAATTCCTTTTCTGCCATTCACCTAAGTGCACTACAGGAATCATCAAAACATTATGAATAACCCTAAGTTTATGTCCAACAACCTACTTTTTTAAGTCTCAATGGCTCTTAAGCAAATGATATGATCAAATTCCCTTTTACTAATGCTGTTCCTTGAAGAACATAGTCAATCTCACATGAAAAGAGTCTTTATTTTGTTTACACCGCACCGTCGTTTAATAATCAGGTTTTTCTTGCAGAAATTTATTCGTGAAGTGGACCCTGATATTATAATTGGATACAACATTTGCAAGTTTGATTTACCATATCTTATTGAGGTAATAGAAAATCTAACTTCTGTTTTATTCTCCATGAATGTTGCTGCAGCAAAGGGTTCTATTTGGTTCATTATTTTGGATTTCCTTTTACTTGTATAGGAGTTGTGTGATTGAACCATCTAACATTTGATTTTCTGGTTAACAGAGAGCACAAACGTTGGGAATAGCAGACTTTCCGATACTTGGCCGCATCAGGAATAGTAGGGTTCGTGTAAAAGATACAACATTTTCTTCAAGGTAAAGGATCTGTTATGGTTGTTATTGTTATAATTGCTGCTGTACTTGGACTTATTTTCTGCTAAAATTTTGGTCCTAGCTTGTTATCTCTCACTGCAATTGCAAAGAATACTCATAATCTCCCTAAAAATAGAAAACAAGAACAACATTTTTATACATCCACTCTTTCTCCCTCATTGCCTTCTTTTTTCTCCTTTCAAATTGGCATTTTTTGTTACCACATACTTTCCAATGGCCAAGCTAGTTGCTTTTGTTGTCTCAGCAGTGTTTAAAAGTCTTGCCTTCTAAGGCTGTCTTTCCTATAAGGCTATAACCTGAAGGGTCATATGAGGAGCTTAGTGTGAACCAATCTTGTATTCATTTTCTTTTAGCTTCTTCAATCTACACCCTTAATGAAATTCACTCTCACTAATTTTCAGAGTGAGATTATGAAAAAAGAAAATTATGGTATCTTAAATTTACTTCAACTGTTGTACCAAAGCTTTTAACTGAGTTCATTGTTATTATGGTTCAATATTTTTCCTGCCATAGAATAACATAACTATTGTGGATTTTCTGCCAGTTTCTGGTGTGATTTAAGAGTTACTTTCCAAGTCTATTTTCTGGTTATTGATGCTGGCTTGTTTTACAGACAATATGGAATTAGGGAGAGCAAAGAAGTTACTGTGGAGGGGAGAGTTCAATTTGATTTGCTCCAGGTTTTATGCATGCAGTTTTTCTACTTCATGAGTTTGTAATTTTTTTTTATCTGAGAGTTTACATGATTCATATTGACAATTTTGTTAGCTGTGTTTCTTTTTGTTGTAGGCTATGCAACGTGACTACAAACTAAGTTCTTATTCATTGAATTCAGTTTCAGCACACTTTCTTTCTGAACAGGTTAGAATTTCTCTTATAAGATTATGACCTGCTTCTTTAATTATGTCTTAATAGTTAAAATATGCTGTTATATTCTGCTAGTTGTTTCTAGGAATTAATTTATTTCCAAGGATTCTCTGCACATGTGTCTACCTTTCAACATTTGTTGTTTCTTTTTGTTTGTCACTCTTATCTGAAAGTGAAACTCAAGTTTTGTGCTTGCATTGCTTTTGTACAGAAAGAGGATGTCCACCATTCAATAATATCAGATCTTCAGAATGGGAATGCTGAGACTAGGAGGCGTCTTGCTGTCTATTGTTTGAAGGTGCATAGTTTGGTTTCGGTCTAACTTGCAAAACTTGAGTACACAAAGAATTATGGTTGCAGATTCTATTGACTTTTTTCAGGTCCCATCAGGAATTTAGAGGCTAAAATAAATTTGATTCCATGTCCTTATTACTGGATAGAATTGTTCACTTGTCTTTCATTTTGATTGATAATTGTTAGTTATTGAAATGGATTTGATTTGCTCTTTTTCTTCATGTGTATTCAACTTGTTGATTGCCTGAGCCTCTTTGTGATAGTAGCTCGTATCTAGTTCGTTTTGTAAAAATGGCTATCATTTAGTATTTCCATATGAAGAGCTTATTAGGTGTCTTTTGCACTATGCTTTTGCATTTCAATTTTTTTTGTACAAGGGAGGCGAAGCCTAGGGGATAGGGGAAGGGAAATTGCAAGTGTTGGTGATCGTACCCCAGCCTTGTAGAAGTCCACCTCCTAAGAGAGATGGGTGAACCATTTGGGCTAAACTCCAAGTTCCTTTTGCATTTCATTTACGTACATATTATGTTGGATATGTATTGCCACAAGTATTTTGAGTTGTTCAAGGAATGAGATGTTTGCTAATAGTTATTCCAATTTCATAACAGCTATTTATAAGATGTTACAAGCATCAGCTATCACTTCCATTCTAAATCCGGTCTCTTGATCTTGATTTTGTAATCTTATGTATGTCTATTACATCAGCAGGCACTATATGCTACTTTTTAGAGTGCTTTCGTTGAAATGGAAGAACTGAACTTTCAAATCATGTATGACTGAATCAGTATTCTCTTTTTTTTTTTTTTTTTTTGTGGTTGCAGGATGCTTACCTTCCCCAAAGGCTTTTAGATAAACTCATGTTTATTTACAATTATGTGGAGATGGCTCGTGTCACAGGTGTGCCTATCTCTTTTCTTCTTTCTAGAGGGCAAAGCATCAAGGTTTGTACAATTTTTAAGTTTTTGTAGATGAATCAAGTGATTAATGGATCAAATTTAAAATCTTTGATCTTGATTTTTTCAGGTTCTTTCTCAACTTCTTAGGAAGTCTAAACAGAAGAACCTTGTTATTCCAAATGTCAAACAGGCAGGATCCGAACAGGGAACATATGAAGGTGCAACTGTAAGTTCGTTTTCAAATTTCTTACCCTTTTAATTGTTTGCTATCTAAAACTGCTGCTACCTCATTAATTGTTTATCATTTGGATCAAATCTGTTTCAGGTGTTGGAAGCAAAGGCAGGATTCTATGAAAAGCCAATTGCGACACTGGATTTTGCATCTTTATATCCATCAATTATGATGGCATATAATTTATGTTATTGCACACTGGTGATTCTCCTAAGCTATTTTGTTTTTACCGTCTCGTTTAGCTGTTATTTTATGTTATTTTTAGTTATGTTCCTTTGAATTGCGAGGCTTTTGGGCAAATTCTGATCTTGGATGATCTTGTGAAGGTAACTCCTGAAGATGTTCGCAAACTCAACCTCCCACCAGAATGTGTTAACAAAACTCCATCTGGTGAAACATTTGTTAAACCAAATCTGCAGAAGGTTATATTATTTCAAACAATGTCAATTTTGTTATAGATAATTATTTCCTCTATAAATAAGTAAAATTTAGAGGTTTTATTTTATTTCCTGTTGATGAATACTGAAATGTTTAACTGATTAGAAGAATAAAAATTTCAGGGGATACTCCCAGAAATCTTGGAAGAGCTATTAGCTGCTCGGAAACGAGCAAAAGCTGATTTAAAGGTGATTACAATAATTTTCTTTTAATTGAACGTTTCTGCTTCCGGTTGCTCGGTTCTATATTGTGCTATCAAAATATTAGCTGCTCTATTGGATTACTTTTTTGCCTCCATTTTCTTTTGACTCATATTCTTTATACGAATCTAGGAAGCAAAGGATCCACTTGAGAAAGCTGTTTTAGATGGTCGACAGCTGGCCTTGAAGGTAGGATCATCACTTTTTTGTTATCATTCATTTTCAAATGGTAATTTATTGCATTCAGGGGTAAAATTAAATGTTTCCTTATCTGCATTTCATTTCATTTCATTTCATTTTATTACTTTGATTTTGATTTATTATTTGTTTCAGATAAGTGCGAATTCTGTATATGGATTTACAGGAGCTACTGTTGGTCAGTTACCATGTTTAGAGATTTCTTCAAGTGTTACAAGCTATGGTACAGTAAAATGCTCTTATTAACAGCATTGCTAGATAAAGTTTCCTTCTTTATAAATAAATTAAAAATATTATTCTAGTTTTGTTTGATCTAACATATTGGTTACCTTGTAAAGGTCGACAAATGATTGAGCACACCAAAAAACTTGTTGAAGATAAATTTACAGTGCTAGGAGGCTATGAACACAATGCTGAGGTAAGTCATCTCAAAACCTCTAGTTATAATGTTTATTATTGAAGGCTTATATTTGTAATGTCATGAACCCATATGCTTGATGCAATATACTAATCAAAATGAACTGAGATGAGGTTAAGCATTTGGTTGAAGGTTTAAAGCTAGAATCCCAAGGGTTTTTAGTTGAAAACTTTCTTAGTTTCTGATGCGCTCATAACATGGATTATCTTTCCTCTCCTATGTCATCTATTTCGGTTTCCCCAAGTTAAGGCTGGTTTGTCTTAAATGGTGCTTGGAAGTTTCACTTTCTCTCCCGGCCAAGGAGATTAGAGTGAAACAGTATTTTACTTACATTGACATTTGGGCCTGCATATGTTATTTATTGTTGCTTGATAGTCTTGCTTCACATTATTGTTATGAATATTGTGGCAGAAAGAGAACTAATAATAATTTTTTATAATCAGGTTATATATGGGGATACAGATTCGGTGATGGTACAATTCGGTGTGCCTGATGTAGAAGCAGCAATGAACTTGGGGAGAGAAGCTGCAGAACACATCAGTGGAACTTTCACAAAAGTAAGACTTTTCTTATAGTAAATAGTGTTTCATCTTCTTTTGCTTGAAATTGAAGAAAGCCCAGGCAGGCTAGAGTTCAAATAGGAAGGGGAAGTGTTCTGCAACTGGTTGAACCTTAATTTATTACACTTGGGTAAAAAATTCTGGTCAGCTCTCTAATCTTGAATCTTGATGTAAACGTGGAGGCTACCTTTTGGGACCATGGATACTACTAATTTCATTCAAAGAAATAGTTAATTATCACTTGAAACTTAATTTTTGTGCTTTTGTTAACCTCTATTTTAGTTGTTGGTTTATCTGTTATTAACGTTGTCTTCTTTTGTTGTTCTTTTTCTTTTTTCCTCTTTCTGTATGGGCTTTACTTGATGTTTTTAGCCCATCAAACTAGAGTTCGAGAAGGTTTATTATCCCTTTCTTTTGATTAGCAAGAAAAGATATGCTGGTTTATTTTGGACAAATCCACAAAAGTTTGACAAAATGGACACTAAAGGTAAACAAGTTTCTCAACCATGTGAGCTTCTGATAGTTCTTTTGAACTGGACTACTAATTCATCATTTATCATGAACAGGCATTGAAACTGTTCGAAGAGACAATTGTTTATTGGTCAAAAACCTTGTAAATGAATGCCTTCACAAAATTTTGATAGATAGAGATATTCCTGGTGCAGTTCAGTATGTCAAGAATACCATTTCAGATCTTCTCATGAATCGAATGGATTTGTCACTTTTGGTTATTACTAAGGTGAGAAGAATATCCTTTATTCCTGGTTTAATGGTGCTTTAGTCATTGGGCTGTCCTTAGAAGTTTTATAATGCTTGGTGTAAATCTATATACAGGGTCTGACAAAAACTGGAGATGATTATGAGGTAAAAACTGCTCATGTTGAACTTGCTGAACGTATGCGCAAGGTTGGTATTTTTCTTTTTCTTGTTACATTTCAGCATGATACATATAATATATGTTTGAGGAAACTCATTATAATACATGAATATGATGTCATGTTAGCATTGTCTTCTGGGTGACTTGTATTTGATTTCATTAGATAATTGTTAAACAGCCAATATTGCATGCACTTAGTGTAAATTGTATGCTGAGTATGCATGTTATCATTTATTGCTAGATAATTATTAGATGCAATAATTGTTGATGATAAATGATATAATATACTGTTGCCTTTACTAGATGCCAGTAATATAGGCCTTCTTCTAAGGCCGCCCATTTAATATCCTCTATGAAATGCTGATTCATCTTAGAGCATTAGGATGATTTTTAACTCTATAATTGACAGCGAGATGCTGCTACTGCTCCAAATGTTGGGGATCGGGTGCCTTATGTCATTATAAAAGCTGCAAAAGGAGCCAAGGTAATCTTGTTGGCGATTTTTTGTAAAAATAAAATTATTTCTCTTCTCTTGCAAATGATTATATTATTTGTATCCTGTATCAAATAATGTCCATGAATTCAGGCTTATGAGAGATCAGAGGACCCAATCTATGTGCTTGAAAATAACATCCCCATAGATCCTCAATATTACCTTGAAAATCAACTTAGCAAGGTTAGTTTAATGTTTAATACTCTTCATTTTAGTTATAACAAACTTTTTCCTTGTTTTAACCATAGTCTTAATGCAACAGCCACTTTTAAGAATTTTTGAGCCCATTTTGAAGAACGCCAGCAAGGAACTTCTCCATGGAAGTCACACAAGATCCATTTCCATCTCAACTCCTTCAAACAGTGGAATAATGAGATTTGCAAAGAAACAACTTAGTTGTATTGGCTGCAAAGCGCTAATTAGGTATGAATCTGCTTGCTTGTATGTTCTAGTTTTATATTAATGGATTAATAAGTTCTAACATTTTCTTGAAAGAATTTAAGGATTCTTCATTTTATGATCTTTGTTCTTTACTATTTCTTAAGATAATCACGGACGTCTCAATTATAGTGACTTTGTGCTTCATAGGCTAGGTTTGCTATGCTATTTCTTTGAATTCCTTATAGAAGCGTGAATAATCTGAATGCTCTGAAATTTCATATCTCTTTCTGAGAGTTAGAAACAGACTATATGCTTTCAATGTCGAAATGCTTTCAAACAGACTTTCCCTCGATTGATTTTTCCATAAAATGACTCTAGGTTAATTTGCCTTCATTATTTTCCTCTCTCTCTCTCTCACACAAACACACTTTCTCTCTGAAACTTAATCAGAGAAACCTAATAAAACCAAGAATGGCCCTTCAGAGAGGCCTGCAAAGTGCAAATACAAAATGTGTATTGGTAGATATATAGGTGTAAAAAATCTTAGAATTATCTGCAAGAACTTTAGAGAGGCCACCTACGTATTGATTACTGCACAAGCATGCAAACGCTTGGCATATCTTGCATGAATAAATACCAATGTATTGTTTCTCCTAGGAGTCTAATGTTAGACCATTTGGGTTTTTCCCTCAGCAATACAGATCAAACACTCTGTTCACACTGCAAAGGAAGAGAGGCAGAACTTTACTATAAAACAGTTTCTCAAGGTGGGCCTCTTTTCCCTTACTGTTTTTTCCGATTCCAAATGACATTTTTTAGCACTGGAGGAACCGAAGGTCTTTTGACGTTATAATTGTATGGAATGACTGCAGTGTCAGATTTAGAGGAGCTTTTTGGGAGGCTATGGACACAGTGCCAAGAGTGCCAAGGCTCTCTTCACCAGGATGTGCTCTGCACTAGGTTTTACTATCTCCTTTCTCTTTGTGACTTGTGATGAACAATGTTAATGCTGTTTTAGTCTATGTTGCTCCGACTCTTCATTTTTATTGAAGTATCCGTGTCCGATACTCGTGCCAGACACATCCGACATGGATATGGGTATATGACCCTCCAAGGACCTTCCAAATACATGGAAAACTTAGAAAAAATTGAACATACCCGTGTCGGATTCATACCTGTATCCGACACTTACATTCGAGTCCGAGTAACATAGGTTTTAGTTAGAGGTTTTTTTTTTTCTGGAAAATGCTTGGTAAAATTGGGATCTTGCAATACCTTAATATAGTGCTCATTTACAAATACCAATGTAGAACCATGCAGATTGTGTGATTTATTTGGAAAAGAAAGGGGAATGACAGGATGTGTGGACTAAGTGTGGCAGCATATTATTGCCTTGTCCTTTTCTCTTTTGTTTTAGTTATAAACAATGCTTTATCATGTTTGCAGTCGGGATTGTCCGATATTTTACCGGAGAAAGAAAGCACAGAAAGATATGGTAGAAGCCAAGCGGCAGTTAGAGCGGTGGAACTTTTAAGTCTCTTGCAGGTTGTTTTCAGTTGTCCAATAAATGCATTTTCCCCCATCAATGAGCATTTCACGAACTGTGCATGGGTTCGCAGGTATCCCAAACAATTTAGTCAAAGAAAAATCTCCCGAGTGATCTATCCCGAACTTTGAATCGAAAGATTAGGACCAGTTGGAGCTTCTCTTTTTAGAAACAGAGGGAGATGGATAATGGTCTTAAATTTGTCCTTCCACTGGTACATCAAAGCTTGAATCTATATGATAGTTTTACCACTTTAGCTTTTTCAATTTTCCAAGTAGAGTGGTAGGTTACTGGATATTTGAAAAGTTCCATTGAAGCTTCTGTTCCTCAAGCTCTTTATACTTGCAGGTTTTGACTTGCAAAATGTTGAGCAAAGTAAGTATTTTCTAAGTTTATTTTCAAATTTCCTGTATCACTGCAATACAATGTTCATACTGGTACTTCTTCATGGAGGATTACTGGCTTTTGGATTGATCCATGTAATGCTAATATGCTATTGTAAATTATTTTTTTTACAGTGACATTTTAGATGTACAAAAATGGGTACTTTCCATTTTCTAATGCTTCTTATTTATTTAAGACATCTTAAATAAGAAAGTATTTAAAACCACTCAAAACCTAAATATTACATTATATAATGGGCAAAACAATGTACAAAAAAAGGAATGGTCTGGTGCTTGCTCGGGGGCTTTAATGGAGAATGAGTGAGATAGAGGGAGGGAAAACAGAGCAATGAGAGTCAGGGGAAAGATAGAAATAGGAAGAATAATGAATATATTCAATTTATATAAAACAAATTATTTACGTATCAAAATTTATATAAATATATAATATTTTAGATACGATTATGATACAAGCATGATAGAAGTAGATGGATTACCAAATTTCATCAAAAAAATCAATCTTTTATCATCTTCAGTACATCTTCTCCTTCTCTACTGTTTTTGTACCATTCATTAAGCTTCTTCTTCTTCTTCAACACATTAACGAGTGAAAAAAAAAAAAAAAAAAAAGAGTCAGCAACAGTGATTGTTTTGTTAGGGTCGTTGAAACTTTTGTGCTTCATTTATAATCTGTAATTATTGCAAACAATTTTCTTTCTTCTTTGAATGTTGATCCACCTTGACCTTGGGAGGTCCTCAAATGTTCTACTTTGTTAACATAAGATTATTACATGCATTAAGTTGGTCGGTAGGCAATGCTGCATCTTTGCCATATTTCCTACCTAATAATGATACAAATTTTATCATAAGGAAAAACATGTTTTTACTAGATCTTATAATTCATGTATATATATTGTGTTTTGTATTTTTTTTTCGTGTCAGTCATGCAAATATAAACACAAAATAAATTATTAAATGTGTCAAAATTTTAAATATGAATACGATACGTATATTAAACATATGGTGCTAATCATGTTAATCGTGTTTAAACTTGTTGTATCGTGTTTATTTGATTGTGATATTCGTGTTATGTTTTTGTATCATATCCAAAATTATCAAGTCTTATTTTTACTGATTTTTTCATTTTTTTTAATAAAAAAACAAGGTAGTTACACAAATTTGCTACATTAAACCTTCTTTTTAATCAAAGTAATTAACTTGAGGTTTTGTAGTTCACTATATATGTTTTGACAAATATAGCTATTTATATATATATAATAAATATATTCTTAAATTTCATAAGCGATATTAATAAAATAACACATATTTTTTTAAAATATTTTAAAAAAGTAAAAAATAAAAATAAAAAAAAAGTTATACATGTGATAAATTCTTAATGTGGAATTAAAAAAACTTCACTTTAGTGAAAATTTTAGACTTCACAAACAGAATTAACAAGATAATACATACACTTAAAGTATATTAAAATAAAATTAATTATAAAAGAGTGAGATATATGATAAATTTTTAATTCATTTATATAATTAAAATTTTTCACTACCAATATATAAAATACGAACTCTATAAAACAAAAGCTTTGATCTTTCTTAATTTTTTATTTAAAAATTATTTTAAAGACTAAAACGTGTTATCTACACAAACATAGAGGGCAATTCACCAAAGAAATGCAAAATGATTAGTTTCAATCATTTTAGAAAAAACATTTCTAACAAATCTCAAGTCTCAACCCTAAAGTTTCTACTAACATAACACCAACCAAAAAGAGGGCTTTTTTTAATTCTAATCTCTTGATGATTAATCATGTGCTATCCCATGTTTAAAGGATCCCATTTCTCATTGGTGGCCCCCATCATTCACATTACAAAAATTGACCAATCAAAATCAACGGTTATGATCTTCTCATCACCTCAAACCCTAACCCCCTTACCCTAAAAAAAAAATAAAACGTTCCAATTATCAAAAGTAAATCTTGATTGGTCCCTTCCATCCCTTTTTCACCAAATCTTAAAAAAAAAAAAAAAAACATAGTTTTTGATTTCAAAAAATAAAAATCCCTCTTTTTTTTTTCTTCTACACTCTCACCTTTCTCTCTCCCTTAACTCTTACTCAAAATCTCTTTTCTCAAAATTCTCTACTTGAATTCTCAAATCTCTTTCTTCATCAACTTTTCTTTCAATGTATGCAAAATTGAAAATCCCATCTTTTTTTTTTTTCTTTTAAATTCAGAGAACAATTTCATTTCCTCAAAAATCCTATTTTTTTTCTTCTTTATTTCAGTCTCTAAAATCCTCAATTTCCTCTTTGGAGATTCCCACATTTTCTCTCATTGAACTCTAAAAATCTCCTTGTTCATCAACTTTCCTTTCCATGTATAAAAACCCATCTTTTTTTCACTGAATACAAAATTTTCCCATTTCCTCAAAATCCAATCGTTGTTCCAATCTCTATAACCCCATTTCCTCAAAATCCCATTTTCCCCCTTTGTTTCAGTCTTTGAGATCCCATTTCTTTTTCTTCTCATTCTTTTGAAAATGAGTAATTCTCAAGCACCCAAATCAACAAAACCTTCAAAGGTTTCAACTTTGCCTTCTCCTTCAAACCCTCCAAAACCCTCTTCACTTTCTTCTCACCTTGCAATGGTAGAGCTAAAGCAAAGGATTTTAACCTCACTTTCCAAGCTCTCTGACCGTGACACGTACCAAATTGCTGTTGAAGATCTTGAAAAGATCATCCAATCTCTTTCCCCTGATTCCCTTCCCATGTTACTCAATTGCCTTTTTGATTCTTCCAATGATCCAAAACCAGCTGTAAAGAAAGAATCTTTGAGGTTACTTTCAATGCTATGTAATTGTCATGGTGAATTGGCAGCTTCCCATTTGGCTAAAATCGTTGCCCACATTGTTAAAAGGCTGAAAGATGCTGATTCTGGGGTGAAAGATGCTTGTCGCGATTTGATAGGGGCGCTTTCAGGGCAGTATTTGAAAGGGGAGAGTGGAGGGACTGTGGTGGGATTGTTTGTAAAGCCATTGTTTGAAGCAATGGGGGAACAGAACAAAGGGGTGCAATCTGGTGCAGCAACGTGTATGGCTAAGATGGTGGAATGTGCATCCGATCCTCCTTTGGCTGCTTTTCAGAAGCTGTGTCCAAGGATCTGCAAGCTGTTGAATAATCAGAATTTTATGGCTAAGGCTTTCCTTTTACCAGTAGTGGCGAGTTTGTCACAGGTTTGTGCAATGTAGTTGTTTTTAGCTTGATTCTGACCATGTACATTATCTAATTTATAAGGATATTGATGATTTATATTGTTAGTTTTGCGGATGATAAATGTCAGCTTAATTTAAGTCTTGTAGTTTCTTAATTGTTTACTATGTGCTTGTTTATCTGGCTGGTAATGTACATCTTGTTATATTTGATCATGCAAATTAGGTAGCTAGGTGGGGAATAGACTTTAATACTTTAAAGAATTGCAAAAATAGGAATAAATTGGAGTTCTATAAAAACTATGATGACCTTGTTGCAGGTGGGAGCAATTGCACCTCAGAGCTTGGAAGCTTTGCTGCAAAGCATCCATGAATGCCTTGGGAGCACAGATTGGGTGACGCGGAAGGCAGCTGCTGATGCTTTAAGTGCCTTGGCACTGCATTCAAGCAACTTGATTGCAGATAGAGCCGCTTTGACAATAACAGTACTCGAGGGTTGCCGCTTTGACAGGGTAGCTTTCTGGAGCCATTTCTCTTTCATATAATTTTTTTTATTTTATTTTTACACTCAATGCCTTATGCATGATGTGGTTATTAAATTTTGATACTTTTTTTGGACATCACTGGTCCAAGACCATCTACTTTTTTTCTTCTTTTCATGAGCTGATCTGGTCTCTTGAGGGAAAACATGTGTTATCTCTCAACATAGATGTCTTTTTTTCGTGGGAACTTGAAATAATTAGAATTCCTAGGGTTAATTGTGTGACAGAAAGTGCTTAGGGCTAATAGATGATGTAGGTTTGGACTGGACACTTTCATGCTTTCTAGATTGCTTTTGAAGGGACTTTCAGTTGGCGCATTATGATTCAGGAAGGCAAGCTTTTATCATTCACTACCATCTCTTCTAATGGTGCAGATATGGTGGATGTACATTACTCAACATTGCCTTATGGAATCTTTTTTCTGTTGTAATGTTTAATCATTGGTTAAACAGGTGAAACCTGTGAGAGATAGCATGACAGAAGCTTTGCAATTATGGAAGAAGATTGCAGGAAAAGGGGAAGATGGAGCTGCAGATGACCAGAAAGCCTTGTCTCATGGTAAGCATGTTAGTTATGTGCTTTTAAGTTTTATTGGTTGTCCTTCTGATGTTTAGTCCTTTCCTCTTATTGGATAAATTTGTTTCAATTAATGCTGTAGGTGGTGACAATGCTCAGTCAGCTGAATCATCAGAAAAGGATGGCTTTAAAAATCCAAGTGCTGGTGATAAAAAAACAGATCCACAAGCAAAGGATTCATCTAATAATCTGTCCCCTACTTCAGATTCTGTTTCCAAAGGCAAAGGTGGAAGCATTCCTGAGAAAGCAGTTGTAATATTAAAGAAGAAAGCACCTGTATTATCAGACAAAGAGTTGAATCCTGAATTCTTTCAGAAACTTGAAACAAGGGGTTCTGGTGATTTGCCGGTTGAAGTAGTTGTTCCTCACAGATATATTAATTCTTCAAACTTGAAGAGTGAGGAAGAATCAGAACCAAATGATCCAGACTCAAGAAGGAGGTTGAATGGTGTGAGAAACAGCCAGGTGGATGATTTTCATGCATCTTCCAGCAGCAAAAACCGTAACATAGAGAGAGGAGCTGCTGGTATGCTGGATAAATGGCCTGAAGAGAAGATAAATGGAAAAGACTTAAGAACAAGGGCATTTGATGCTGATGATAGGATAGATGTAAATCAAAGGGAGCCATCTGGAAATCGTTTGGGTTTCTCAAAAGTGGATGGACAGTCTGAAGGATCCTTTATCAGCAACAAAGGAAATTGGTTGGCTATCCAGAGGCAGTTATTGCAGCTGGAGAGTCAACAAGCGCATCTCATGAACATGTTGCAGGTATTTCTCAATTCTGCATTTAGGTATGCTTCCAGAGAGTGCTCTTCTGATTGATAAGATTCCTTGTTATGTTGCAGGATTTTATGGGTGGTTCTCATAATGGCATGGTAACTTTGGAGAACAGAGTTAGGGGTCTTGAGAGAATTGTTGAAGACATGGCTAGGGATTTATCAACATCATCAGGCAGGAGAGGTGGTAATTTTACGGCGGGGTTTGAAGGATCTTCTAATAGACCTTTAGGGAAGTATAATGGCTTCTCTGACTATGGTTCCAAGTTCAGTGGGCGAATTCCATTTGGAGAACGATTTTCCCAATCTGATGGAATTGCTCCAGGTGTGAGGGGAAGGGGACCTTCTTGGAGATCTGAAATGTCTGATGATTGGGGTTTTCCTGCATTTGGTGCTTCCAGAAATGGGCAAGTTGCGTCAAGAAGAGCTCCAGCTAGCAGTAGCCTGGATGGTAGATCACCCAAATCAGAACATGAGAGTGATCAGATTTGTGGCAGAAGAGGTTGGGATAAGGGTCCTGGGCCTGTGAGGCTTGGTGAAGGGCCTTCTGCTAGAAGTGTCTGGCAAGCATCAAAGGATGAAGCTACCTTGGAAGCAATTCGTGTAGCTGGGGAGGATAGTGGAGCATCACGAACGGGACGTGTTCCTGAATTGACTGCTGAAGCTGTTGGCGATGATAATGTTGGACCGGAGCGAGATCCTGTCTGGAATTCTTGGAGCAACGCAATGCATGCCCTTCAAGTAGGTGATATGGATTCTGCCTACGCGGAAGTTCTGTCTACAGGGGATGATCTCTTGCTTATTAAGCTAATGGATAGATCAGGCCCTATGGTTGACCAACTATCAAATGAGATAGCAAATGAGGCCTTGCATGCTATTGTGCAATTTCTTCTCGAGCTGGATTTATTCGATATCTGTCTATCCTGGATTCAACAGGTCTGGATTCTTAATCTTTGATCATGTTAGTTCAAGCTGCTTTATTTAGACATTTTCTTTTGTAATTTCCTATTAATTTTTATTTCTCCCATCACTTTTCAGCTGGTCGAAGTGGTGTTAGAAAATGGACCTGATGCATTGAGTATTCCCATGGAGTTGAAGAAAGAGCTTCTGTTGAATTTGCATGAGGCGGCTTCCACCATGGATCCACCGGAGGATTGGGAAGGTGCAGCGCCTGACCAACTTCTATTACAGTTGGCATCAGCCTGGAGAATTGAGCTGCAACAGTTTGATAAGTAATGTGCTGGTTTTGGTTTTGGAATCGTGTGTTGAGCTTGCAAACTTCTTGATTAGGTTACTGGTTCAGTACATTTATTTTACATGAAGTAAATGGTAAGTGAAAGAAAAAAAAAAAAAAAGGTTTTCAAATAGCTATGAATTATTATGGAATTGTGGTATAAAATATTGATTGATTCAAAGCTGGCTTAGGCTACTTATACATTTTTGTATGTCATGTAAGATAGTGGCCTCTGATGTAAATGTAACTATGAGTGATAATATACCTTTTAGCCAAGAGATTATTTTGTAAAGAGTAATATTACATTCTTTTACTCAAAAACTTGCAAAAAGCACTTGGCTTCCAAATCTGAGCAAAAGTTAAAAACGTTTGGAAGCAAAATAAAACTCTATCAAAACACACCTTAAAAGTTACTTACAATCTAATGGTATATTGTGGTTGAGGCAATAGCTTAATGGTAGTCTTGAATGAAGGGATTCAACTGCTTAGGTTGGGGTTCAATTGAATAATTTCTTGCTAAGCAGGTTATTGTTCTATTTTCCATATTTTCCCTAAGCAACAAGGCTCAGATGTCGGATTTTTACAAAGATAGGCTGTTCTAAACATTGAAGCTTGCAGATGCAGATGTCCTTTCTTGCAGATGCAGATGTCGGATTGTGTCCGTGTGCTGGTCTGTGCCCAAGTCTGCTACACAAGCCCAGCAAGGCTGCCTGCCCAGGTGGGAGTGGGCTGGAGAGTGTGCTGAAAGAAGCTTAGGCCGCACAGACTTAGAGCTTGGGTCTCGGCCCGTGACACTTGTATATGACTCGGACAATCCAGCTTATAAAACTATAGAACAATATGCATTTACATAGAAGGAAAACTATATATGCAAAACTATGTTCCTCCATTACATGCTAATATGGGAACCATTCTTAGACACAAGAAATATATAAAAAAGGAAAGGTATCAACAAAACTAAAGGAAAAATAAAGTAAGTCTTAAGGAGGATACCACTAACCATCTTACCTAAAAAATGTAAAATAGTCTAGTGATACAGTAACATCAATAGTATTGTTAAAGGACATCAGGTGAAATATGATTGAGGAACTTGATTTACATGAAACTGAATAATGAATATGCATTAAATCTCACTCAAACATCTATAGTAGCCCACTTGACCTAATATTATCTATGCAAATTAACCAGGGGTTAAAGTTATATATATATATATATATATATATATATGATTAGATTCTTCTAAAACCTTATATATCAATCATCTATGCAAAACATATAGTGAATCAAATGTATAGGGACTATAAGCCAGCTATGACCCAGGTTTTGTTTAGCTGCCTTCTTTGGTTGGATTTCTTCAAAGCTTGGGTGCTGCTTTTAGCTCAGCAACTACTTTCTCTATCCTAGCAACCCGAGCTTCAAGTCCGGAGACTGTCATGTAGAGTGCCATAGTACTGCTTTCACCATTCCTGCTGATGTTCTCTTTATTATATAGTGGAAACTCGAATTCACTCTCATTTGCTTCTCTCATCACTCTGGCTGATCCTCCATTCTGAGCTTTGATATGTATAGCCTTTTGTGTTGGTGTCATAGACAACTCCTCCATCTTTACAGATCCTCCATTATCTGCCATTGAAGATGAGAGACCTTGAGCCTTAGCCAGAGAGCATTTATCATGACTAAATGGTCTATTAGTGACACTAGTTTTCTTGTTAGACACTTCAAAAGCTTCAGGTTTTACTTCATCAACAAAAGGCTCAGGTTTCATAGTATTCAACTTGGGGGGGAAACCAGGAGGAACACTGGCCTTATTCTCTCCCTTTCTTGCTTTCACCCATGGAATTCGTTTAGGCCTCTTCCTTGAACTCCTTTTTCTTTTCACTATACCCTTTATCACATCTTTATGAACCACCATTGACAGCTTCTTCCACCATTCCGAGTATCGGACAGTAATGTCAGACTCGAAGAAACGAGATGGAACATACAATTTTCTATGCTTGATTGGCCTCAGGTAATTGTTCCAAGCAATTTCCGGAGACTCATTGGACCGAGCAACATGACAAGGTACATCTTGATCAATTCCAAACTGCATTGCTACTCGATGTGGCAGGTATTGCTGTATACATCCTGGTCCTAATCCAACTAACTCAGAAGGCCTCAAACATAGAGCAAAAGAACATAATTCAAAACTCAAGCTTTGATCAACTGATATCCATTCTTCTTTTTCCTTGTAAAATTCATGGCTCTGCCGGTAATTAACAAGTTTAGCATAAGGTCTCCAATCAAAAGTCTCGCCTGCTGAGTCCAAAATCATCCTTACATTTTCAACTTTCACAATTTTCACATTGCTCCATCTAGCTGATCTGGGGTCAATTTCTTGGATCACATTAGGCTTTGGCTGCAATGCTGGGAACCTTTCCCAAGCCCAAAGTTGAACCAACTTCATTGGTGAACAAAGTCCAATTTCTAACACACAATCATCAACCTCAGCACCCTTAAATTTAGTTGAACCAACAATGGTTTCTTTCAACAAAGTCAAGTCCCTATAAATACTAGCCAAAACTGCTGGTCCTAGTGCCAAAACTTTCCCCCTAGCTAAAAGACATGCAATTGGAAATACTCTCTTCCTAATTACTCCATCAGAATCTTGGAAAACAAACCTTGTTAACCACAATGAAAGAAATGCTTCATGCTCAATATCTTTCCCACTTCCCATAAAATTCTCCATCCACTCTATTGGCCCTATCCTTTTATCTTTACCCCCTCTGATTTTTCTGCATTCTTTAAGAAGTTTATCTTCAGCTTCCTTGAGTTCTTGGCTATCATCAGGGAATGTAATAGGGAAGCCTAGAACAGAATAACCTCCCAAAATGATCACATCCTCTAAAGAGATTGTTGTTTCACCCCAAGGAAAGATGAAAGTGTTAGTATCAGGATTCCATTTCTCTGCCAAACCAATAACCAAATCATAATATCTTTTGATCAAGCAAGTTGAGCTCATTATTGCTTCAAAGATACCAGCTTTTTCCCAGACAGGTTGATACTTGGGACGCAGGATATCAACCCAAAAAATCCAAGTTTTGTTTGGGTTTCTCCAACCATTAAAACATGCCTTTAGAGGCCACTCTTCAGGCTGAAAAGTTTGGGGTATAAAGGAATGGGAAAGTGGAAAAAGGTTTGGGATTGGTTCATCAATGGAAGATAAAGTTGGTTTGAGGAAATGGGCTGTTCTTAAATATGGTTTTCCATCAGCAAAAACTGAAACCATGAGCTCTTCTCTTTCTTCAACTATGGCTTCATTTTCTGTTGGTTCCTCCATTTGTTGTGTATCAAAGGATTAAAAGATAGTATCAGTAAACAGGCAACTCTTGTATCACATTTTTTTTCCCATTCAACACTAAGTTTTCTGTTTGTTTATCAAGAAAATGAAGGCTCTAGTAAAATAAATACTTATGGTTGACAAACATTCTTTTCAAAAACTACAACTCTTCGTTGGTTTTAGAGAAAATGGGGTAAACCAATCGGTTTTGCCATCCTAGGGTGTCAGATAGCTTTAAACCTTTAATAGCTGGAGGGTGATTTACATGGTACAACTACCCTTCTGTTTTACCAATTTGTATCTTAATTATAATTATATGAAAGAAAAAGAAAGGAAAAATGAAGAGTGTTTAGATTTAGAAAGCATAAATGCTACAAATTTTAAAAGCAAAGGCTTATATAAAATTTGGTTGATGAGTTTATCACACCCCCAATGACAGCCATTTCTGTTGCAGAGAAATCCTGCAATGTCAGTTATATATGGCATTCAGGTAATAAGTTCTCTCTGTCAAGGGTATTCTTTTAGGAATTCCAGCTTTTAGCTTTAGAAAAAAGTGGCCTTCTTTTCAATTTCTAGAGAAAGAAATAAGAACCTGATAGCATAACATTACAATGGATTAAAAACTTTGAAAATTTCATTTTTGCAAATGAAAGCCTTTTCAGCTTCAGTTATAAGTTTTGACAACCAGGTTATCCCCTTGAAACCAAAGGGGTGATCTAGTCGAGTTCAAATTATATAAAATTCGAGTTTGATTCGAAATTTGAAGTTCGACTCAAACGAATTTTACTTTTAAAATTCGACCTAGATTTGAAAAGAAAATCAAACTGTTCGAATCAATTGATTAAGTTCATTTACGTTAAAAATAAACTCGATTTTTATACTTGATTATTTATGTTCGAACTCGATTTCGAATTAAATTTTTTCAATATTAATTAAAAAATAAAAAATATATATTAAAAAAAAAATTCAATTAAACTCGCAAGTTACTCGACTCAAGCATTAAAATACTCGAATTCGGCTAGTTCGATAACTCGACTCAACAATGACCAAATCGAATTTGAGTTTTTTTTCGAACTGAACCCGAATAGCTTACTAGCTCAAGCTCGACTCAACAATGACCAAATCAAATTTAAATTTTTTTCGAATCGAACCCAAATAACTTGCAAGCACAAGTGTCTCGTATTTTATACTTTGACATAATAGGAACTAGTCAAATAAGAAAGGCATTTTCTCAAAATCATTTTACAATTCCAATCTTTCATAAATAGCATTCCACCATAAGAATTTACAAAGGAATTTACAGCAGCTCTGAAGCTTGAACATCAAAGAAAATGGAATAAAATATCATAGGAACCAATATTCTTATTTCAGTCTATACATATTCTCCAGTTTCTTGACCCTTAACACTTTCTACATTTCTACCATCATGCATGCATGCATGCATCCAATCCAATCTCATATGAAAAACTTCCTCCTCCTATTCTCAGATGCTTTATTAATCTTTAGCCAATTTCAATTTCCCAGCCGCCAAACTTACTCTTCAATAATTCAGTAATCAATACACTTGCTCAAGCAAATTGACAAGTCTTTGTTTCCCAAATGGCAAAGCCTGTCCATTTCTAAACCTGTTAGCAAAACACATAGAATAAAGAAAATAAAAAATTAAGCTCATTAGACCTTAGCATCTATGTTACTCGGATTCAGTTGTGAGTGTCGGACACAAGTATGTTCAATTTTTTCCAAGATTTCCATGTATTTGGAAGAAGATCAAATCCCCATACCCTTGTCCCGATATGCGTCAGACACGAATACTTCAAAAAAAATGAAGAGTCGAAATAACATAGCTTAGCATACATCAGCCAACAGCCAGCAACACCAAAATAGTGCCAATCCTCAATGCTAACAAGGAAATCAGAAAAGCTATAAAAAAAAAAAAAACTGCTATGGCAAAATCAATCAGGCCTGAATTAATAGCACAATATTAAAAAGATAAATTACATAAACCTCTAATTAATGTTGACAAAAAGTACTCAAGGATGAACAATAACAACTCAAGAAGAAAAATTATGCATCCCTCAATATGTATTTATCATCAATCAATCATTGATCGATCAGGCACTACTTTTAACATGCATATCATCATTGGGATGCAAAATAGTAGGGTAACAGCCAGCAACACCAAAATAGTGCCAATCCTCAATGTTAACAAGGAAATCAGAACCGCTAAAAACCAAAACAAAAACAAAGAAAACCCTGCTATGGTAAAATAAACTAGGCCTGAATTGATAGTACAATATTAAAAGATAAATTACATAAACCTCAAATTAATGTTGACAAAAAGTATTCAAGGATGAACAATAACAACTCAAGAAAAAAAATATGCATCCCTCAATATGGATTTATCATCAATCGACTCGATCGATCAGGCACTACTTTTAACATGCATATCATCATCATTGGGATGCAAAATAGTAGGGTAACTATTAAGAATTAAAAAAGCACAGGCTGAGAAGCAAGTACTTAATCTAAGTAATTTTTTAGGTTAAAAAAAAACCCGGCTATGGCGAAATCAGCTTGGCCTGAATTGATAGCACAATGTTAAAAGGTAAATTACATTAACCTCTAATTAATGTTGACAAAAAGTATTCAAAGATGAATAATAACAACTTAAGAAGAAACATTATGCATCCCTCAATATGTATTTATCATCAACCAATCATAGATCGATCAGGCACTACTTTTAACCTACATTTCCATCATCATTGGGATGCAAAATAGTAGGGTAACAGCCAGCAACACCAAAATAGTGCCAATCCTCAATGCTAACAAGGAAATCAGAACCGCTAAAAACCAAAACAAAAACAAAGAAAACGCTGCTATGGCAAAATAAACTAGGCCTGAATTGATAACACAATATTAAAAGATAAATTACATAAACCTCAAATTAATGTTGACAAAAAGTATTCAAGGATGAACAATAACAACTCAAGAAAAAAATTATGCATCCCTCAATATGGATTTATCATCAATCGACTCGATCGATCAGGCACTACTTTTAACATGCATATCATCATCATTGGGATGCAAAATAGTAGGGTAACTATTAAGAATTAAAAAAGCACAGGCTGAGAAGCAAGTACTTAATCTAAGTAATTTTTTAGGTTAAAAAAAACCCGGCTATGGCGAAATCAGCTTGGCCTGAATTGATAGCACAATGTTAAAAGGTAAATTACATTAACCTCTAATTAACGTTGACAAAAAGTATTCAAGGACGAACAATAACAACTCAAGAAAAAAATTATGCATCCCTCAATATGAATTTATCATCAATCGATCCTCAGATCGATCAGGCACTACTTTTAACATGCATATCATCATCATTGGGATGCAAAATAGTAGGGCAACTATTAAGAGTTAAAACACATAAAAGCACAGGCTGAGAAGCAAGTACTTAATCTAAGTAATTTTTCAGGTTAAAAAAAGCCCAGCTATGGCAAAATCAGCTTGGCCTGAATTAATAGCATAATATTAAAAGATAAATTACATAAACCTCTAATTAATGTTGAAAAAAAAAAAGTATTCAAGGATGAACAATAACAACTCAAGAAAAAAAAGTATGCATCCCTCAATATGGATTTATCATCAATCAATCATCGATCGATCAGGCACTACTTTTAACATGCATATCATCATTGGGATCAAAAAAGTAGGGTAACAATTAAGAGTTAAAACACATAAAAGCACAGGCTGAGAAAGTACTTAATCTAAGTAATTTTTCAGGTTAAAAAAAAGCCCGGCTATGGCAAAATCAGCTTGGCCTGAATTAATAGCATAATATTAAAATATAAATTACATAAACCTCTAACTAATGTTGACAAAAAAGTATTCAAGGATGAACAAAAACAACTCAAAAAAAAATAAAAATAAAAAAAATGATGCATCCCTCAATATGAATTTATCATCACTCGATCATCAATCGATCAGGCACTACTTTTAACATGCATATCATCATTGGGATGCAAAATAGTAGGGTAAGTATTAAGAGTTAAAACACAAAAAGCACAGGGTGAGAAGCAAGTACTTAATCTAAGTAATTTTTCAGGTTCAAAAACACAAGAACACTTGGATAACGAAAGCTCCTAAGCAAACATTTCAAGGACAAAAAGACAGTGAATCTCAAGCTTCAAGCAAAAAAATAGATATACATTAAATACCAGAAGCCTTCTTTTCTCTAGTAAATTATGAGTATGCATCCCTCAGATTCATTACTCATCAATCAATATCAGCCCACTACTTCTAATTTTTGAAAACCATTCTTCACAGGGATCAAACTCAAATTTCCAATCCAAAATTGAAAAACAAATCTTATTTCAAGAAGCATTTATCACTGCATATAATTAGATTATCTATCTAATTAGCAAATGTAAGCAAGAAAACACAAATAATCTACAAATATCACTATTAAAAAAATGAGATAAATTAAAAAAAAAAAAATCCCTCAAAATTATCTATTCTTCATATAGAAGTCAGGCCTATCAACCTTTAAAATCAAATAGAAATTCATCATAGGGATGATAAAATTGATCAGCGTAAAAAAGTGACTTCTTTTATTAGAAAAAAGGCATTTTTTGATAAAAATGAAAAAAAAATTAATCAAGAAATGAGTATATAAAAAAGAAAAAACAATGAAAACCCAGAAAAACAAATCATGAGCATCCTCAGAAATGGAATTATCATCAACAAAATCAGGCTACTTTTAACATGAAAAATATCCAACATCATTGAGATGCGAAAATAAAAATTTTAACTTTGAATTTACCAAAAAAGGGGAGAAGATTGCAAAAGACAAAATAATAATAAAATAAAAAAAAAAAAACATCCCTCGGAATTGGGTATTCGTCAATGGAAATAAATCGGTCCACTAATTTAATTTATTTTTGGGATTAATTTTTCATAGGTATATATTTATAAAAAAATAATAAAAAAACCAATAAATGAAGAGGGGGGGGGGGGAACACCGCGTACGAAGATAAAAATGAATCAGAAAAGAAATTTATAAGGGAAAGAAATACAGAATTTGGTGCCTCTTGATGGAATTTGGAAATGCTATGATTTGGAAATAAGAGATTAGGGTTTTAGTTAATTTATAGAATGAGATGATAAGTGGAAATTGCCTAATTGATCCTCCAAATATGATTAAATTACAATAATAAAAACTTAAGTAGTAAGGTGATTTTTGATGCAATGGGCTGGGCCTTGGTTTTGAGCCCAAGAAAGAAAGGTTAACTTTCCCAGCAAAGATATTTTTTTCACTCTTTTGTGAGCTCAACTAAAACAAAGCACATACCATGGAATCAAAGAACAATAATCTGGTTCTGGGTTTTGTTGTCTTAGCTGTCTTTTTAATCTCAGGTGTCAAATCTTGGACTGGTGAGATTCGTGGTAGGGTTGTCTGTGATGTTTGTGCTGATTCTTCCATTGGTCCTGAAGATCATGTTTTAGAAGGTGTCTCTCTCTTTCTCTTCAATTCTCTCTCTTTTTTTTTTTTTTTTTTTTTTTTTTTTCTTTATCATTATTAGTCATGGTTGTTTGATTGTTAAATTTATGTTTTTTTGGCTGAAATGTGAAGTGGGTTTTGTGTTGGAACTATAATTCTTAAGGTGTCGTTGGGTTTTTAGTTTCTGGGTAAAGATAAAGTTTGTTCCTTTTTTGGTTAATTAGTACTTATATGCTTGTGAACTTGAATGGTTTAGTTGAATTTGGATTAAATCAGGTGATGGTTGGTCTTATTTATGTAACTGCATTGGGTTTATCCAATTTATGCTAAGATTGAACAAAGAAAATAAAACAAAATTACCTTTTGATGGTGTGATTAGTTCACTGTATTTTGCTTTCTGTAAATTGCTTCTATGATTGATCCTTGTTCGATAGATTTACTGGTGGCCAATTGGGTTGCAAACAGCAATTATAGTGTTAGAATTGTCTCTGAGCTGACTGTTGTAGTCTGCTGAATCCATTTTGTATAGGGTGCATCCTCCCAAAAGTCTGTGTAAGGAATTCTGTTTATAGCTATGTTGCTCCGACTCTTCATTTTTCTTGAAGTACTTGTGTCCGACACTTGTATCCGACGCATATTCGGATATGGGTATGGAAATATGACCCTATGAGGACCCTCCAAATACATGAAAAAACTTAGAAAAAATGAACATACCCGTGTCGGACACATACCCGAGTCTGAGTAACATAGGTTTATTGTCTTAAAATGTCAAATTGTGGGATATGTTCATCATCTTTGTTTCTTTCTTCTGTGACTATGATGGCTGTCATATTAGCTTTGTTCTTACTTATTGTTTAATTTAGTGCAAGTTGTGAAGGACAGATCTAGGGTTCCAATGTTGTAAAGATACAACAACAATGTCACCAACTCATCGTGGTCCAAACTCCAAACGATTGGTGCTTGCTCGATTGATTTACCGGTGGCTAATTGGGTCGCAAACAGAAATTATAGTGTTAGAAAGGGTCTCTGAGCTGACTGCTGTAGTCTGAATCCTTTTTGTGTAGGGTGCATCCTCTCAAAAGTCTGTGTAAGGAATTCTGTTAATAGGCTTAAAATGTCAAAATTGTGGGATATGTTCATAATCTTTGGTTTCGTTTTCTTTCTTTCTTCTGTGACTGTGATGGCTGTTAGCTTTGTTCGTACTTTGTTGTTTAATTTAGTGCACGTTGTGAAGGACAGATCTAGGGTTCCTATGTTTTAAAGATACAACAACAATGTCACCAACTCGTCCTGGTCGAAACGATGCTTCTTTTTTCTTTTTGCTTACTTGGTGAAGTTAGTAGATTATCAATCAAAGAATTGATACTTGCTGAAACTTTCTAACAGATTGAAAAATGTGTGGTATTTTATAATTAAGTCCTTGTTCATTTCCACAATCAAGAAGAAGCTGTTTGGAATTGATATAACCATTGTTGTTCCGACTCTTCATTTTTCTTAAAGTACCCGTGTCCGACGTATATTCAGACATGGGTATGCGGATATGACCCTCTAAGGATCCTCCAAATACATGAAAAAACTTTTAAAAAATTGAACATACCCGTTGTCGGACACATACCCGTATCCGACACTCACACCCGAGTCCAAGTAACATAGAATATAACTGTTCCTGACGTTTAAGGTCATATTTTGGTGATGGTAGAATGAGTCTTTAGTATTGCACAAATAGATAAGAGCAAACTTCGTAATTTTGAAGAACTGATAAACTTTGATATTTCTCTTTCTCAATGGTGGCACTCAAATGTAATCTTTTATCAGTTGCATTCCTCCCGAGTCTATTTCCCCTTGTTTTTTCTTTGTCTTAAGGAGGAGGCAATGCTTCCACACTTTTAACACTTTAATTGCCATTGTTGGTGAGGACTGAATAACACCATCTCTGTTTTATGTTGTTTTCATCTTTAAAGTTGTACTATGCCATTGATGCTTTAAAACTATGTTGTTCCGACTCTTCAACTTTTTGAAGTATCCGTATCCAACATTCATGTCCAACGCATATCCGAACATGAGTATGAGGATATGATCCTCCAAGGACCTTTCAAATACATACAAATCTTAGAAAAAATTGAATATACCCGTGTCAGACACATACCAGTATCGGACACGCACACCCGAATCCGAGTAACATAGCTTTAAAGGACAGAATTAGATTCGTTCATCTAGGCAATTTCCCGATTACTTTAACCATACGAAGTTGGGGGTTTTTCTAGGGAAATCATAACTAATATTTCAAACAGAGTAGAAATATATGAATCATCAATGAAATTTGATCAGTTTATCTTTTATATATATGAACCAATTTTTTTTTTTTTTTTTGGGGTGCAGGTGCTGAGGTTGCTGTTCTTTGCATTACAAAATCTGGGGAAGTTGTAAACTATCAGGCTTTTACAAACCCTAAGGGGATATACACGGTGGCCGAAACAATGCCGGAGAGTGACCGGTGGGACGCATGCTTGGCCCGACCTATTAGTAGTTTCCATGATCACTGCAACCATCTTAGGGAGGGCAGCACCGGAGTCAAGTTCACCTATAATCGTCCATCAGGTCATTTTCACACTATCAGACCTTTTGTGTATCGACCCTCTAGTGCCCCTACCTACTGCATTTAAACCTAAGTTACTCGAATCCGGATGTGAGTATCGGACACGGTATGTATCCGACAGAGGTATGTTTGATTTTTTAAGTTTTTCTATGTATTTGGAAGGTCCTTGGGTGATCATATTCCTATACTCATGTTCGGGTATGCGTCCGACATAGGTATTTCAAGAAAAATGAAGAGTCGGTGTATACTTTGGTTGCAATCATGAATGTCTTACACACAAGCAAATTAAAATAAAGCTCTTTAATGTTGTAACTTATAATAGATCTGGCAATTCGTGTATTCGTGTCGTGTTCGTGTATTTTATCGTGTCATAATAGTGTTTAAAATATTTTGTATCTATATAAATTTTATATGTTAATAATTCGTATTATATAGATTTTGAGACATTCGTGTATCTGTGTCGTGTTTGTATTATTTTTTCGTGTCGTGTTGTAAGTATCGTTTTTTTTTTTTTCGTGTCGTGTTTATATCGTATTCAATATTACCGGATCTTATATATTCTTCTTAATATCGAAAAGTGCATGTTTGTGATTGTTCACCTTGTTCTATGCTCTGGTCTAGCTGTGACAACCAAATATAATATATGCACAAAGAATTATAAGTACCTTTAATTGATGCAAGGTGGTATCACTCATATTTTCAGGGATATCAGCGGATCGAGTATTTGTAATTTTGAAATATTTGATTTAATTAATTTACATGGTATTTAAGTATCTGTTTATTAATAAAATATTATTATCTGAATTCAAATTCGAATTAGGTAATAATATTTGTCGGATATTTAAATCTACTAAATATCCGAACTTTTAGTAATAAGGATTTGCATGTCAAGGATCGAATCTTTACACAAGAATAATTTTTTATTTTATTTTATATTTTACAAATATGTACACCTATATATCAATTCAAATATTTGATAATATTTGTAAAAGTAAAACGGATTTAATAACGAATTCGGATATTTAATATCATTTAAATAAAAAATAAAGCAAATTTGAATATCATATATTTAAGGATTTTTATTCAAATTTACTCCAAAAAAATTTTGAATAAAAAAATTATTTAAATTCACAAAAATCAAATAATATAAAATATTCAATTTTTTACTATCTTTTTTTTTTTTTTTCTTTTCATGATTGCCATTGTTGTTTCTTGTCCTCTTTTAAGTGACTAGATTATCAAGAAATAAACTTTTTCTTTTCTTGAGAAAATATCTCACCGATTAAAATTTATCAAACTAAAATTTTGCTTTAACAAAAAGAAAGCTAAGTTTGACCCTAAAATTCAAAGTCAAAACACGTAACATGCCTGTGAGTGACCTTGACGCATGCTGAGGGCGGGACCAGATAGCTTACGTGGCGATACCTGGTTGGACTATATACGTGTTCACTACTTTGTTCCCTAACTGAAAAATATCCGTCCAACAAAAAGAATTTTGGTGATCCAGAAACAGAACGAAGTGAGGGAGAGAATTTTAAAGTTTTTTTTTTTTTTATAGATATTTGTTGATTTAGTTTTGAAAGATGATAGAATGGATGAAGCAGATCAAAACGGCATTTGGGTTGGCGTTTTTGTGGCTTGTTTGTTTGATTTACTTCACCCAGGTTCCCCAATTCTTTCTCTCTCTCTCTCTCTCTTTTTTCTTAGTTTGATTCATGGAATGCCTAAAGATGTTAAATTTCATTGCTTTGGGTTTCTGGTATTTGGGTTTTTGTTGATTTCTTATTGGGTTTTATTGAAACTGAGAATTTGCATTTAGAGTTTGATGTTTTAAAAAAGATTTGTTGATTCTAGAACTTTGGATTTGGATGCCATAGGAATTCGTAAATGACAATTTGGTTAAATATTTTATTTGTTTTTTCATTGAACAAAATGCTCTTTTGGGTATTTGAAAGCAAAAAAATTTGTCAAGGAACATAGAACTTCCTGATTTTGATGTTTGATTAATATTGAATTTTGATAAATGAGATCTTTGTCAAGTGTCAAACACATAATTGGAAACTTTTGCTTAAGTCTAAATAGGTTGTAGTTTATTCTACATCACCATTTTTTATCTGCTTAGATTTCCCTAAGACTGCTAATATGAATATTAACTGTGATTCAAGATTTCCCTAAAATATCTGCTGCAGAAGCTTTTATAGTGAAACAAACTCATATTATTGTTCCGAGTTTCGAATCATTCCTATCTCTATGCTCTTGTAATTCCTATGTATGTTTCATTTTGTCCCCTTTTACCTTACTTTGAGCTTAGGTCTAAAGTAACTTCTTGATGTGTGAGTCAGGGTTTCAGATCATTTGTATGGACAGCAGTTTCTTACCAGCTGAAGGATAGGCTTAAGTTGTCACCTTCAGCTTCCCAATTTGTGTTTTCAGTAGCATTTTTCCCATGGAGCATAAAGCCTATATACGGGTACGTGTCATTGTTGTGCTTAATGCTCATGCTGTCATGCAAAGACATAATTGTGGTAGACTTATTTATTAGAAAAATACATATTGAGGTTCTAAAGAATTTGGATAATATCAGAATTTTCTGATAAACCAATCTTTAATATGACAATATAGGCATAGAAAAAGAACCTCTTCAGGGAAAATATCTTATTGAACATGATTGGTAATGGCCCTGGTATATGTTGTAAAAGGATGTTAATTATGATGTAATCCCATACAAAAACCTTAATAGAACGAGATGAAAACTATCTGGCTGAAGAATATATGCTGACAAGAAAACTGCCCTTTTAGCATTATATTATCTCTTGATTGTTTGTTGGAGCCTTAACTCTGTTTCCGCATGCAGGATTTTGTCTGACTGCATTCCCATCAAAGGGAAAAAAAGGATCCCGTACTTGGTGATTGCCACTGTGATGTCTCTTGTGCCATGGCTTATTCTGGGTGTAAATGCAACCACAAGAAGTTCCATGTGGCACCTCATAATCTTATTAACAGTGCAAAACCTAGGTTCCGCAATGGCGGATGTTGTGGTTGATGCAATGATCGCTGAGGCTGTAAGATATGAGAAGTATGTTCATCTATCGAATTTACTTTTCATTTCTGTTTGATAAACCCTTCTATGTTTTCTTCAACCAATTGTTTGCATGGTTTTCTATGTTTTCTGAAGAACAAATAACTTATAAAGTTGAACTAATTTTGATCAGGGCCTTATTTGCCGGAGACCTTCAGTCAATATCATGGTTAGCAATGGCTTTTGGTGGAGTATGTGGAAGTTTGCTAGGAGGATATGCCTTAACCAACTTAGAGATAGATATCATTTTTCTTCTTTTCTCTGTACTTCCAGCCATACAGTTGTTTTCATGTGGTTGGGTTGAAGAGAATTCTATGGGCAGTGAAGTCTTATCTGAATTCCCTAATTCGAGTGATTCCCATCTTTTGAATGGGAAGGCTAACTATTTGGATGAAGACAATTCTTTGGAAAATAAATCCAATGTTAGTGCCAGAAGAAGAAAGAAGAGTCAAAAGAAAAGCAAAAAGACACAACTTATGCCCAGAAAAGCGCAGACGCAGAGTCCCGGGAAGGGCAAGTCCCTGGCATTACAGTGGTTCCAGTCTCTGAAAGATGCCACTTACAGTTTGTGCCGTGCTTTTAAACAGCCAATCATTTTGAGGTAAATATTAACTTACTTTTTGGCTATGTTACTCGGACTCGGGTGTGAGTGTCGGACACGGATATGTGTTCTACACAGTTATGTTCATTTTTTCCCAAGATTTTCATGTATTTGGAGGATCATATCCCCATACCCATATCCGGATATGCGTCGAACATGAGTGTCGGACACGAGTACTTCAAGAAAAATGAAGAGTCGAAGCAAAATAGCTTTCTGGTACTGAGGGTTAAATGTAGTGTCAGCTTAAGGTTATGAAATGCTTTGCATTTCCAAGGCAACTACTTGAAATGATCACTCAAAAACGGCTAACGGTCTGGAATAATCTCTAATGTTGGTCCACATATGTGATGGGTTCACCTCTTTGTCTATAGATGTAGATTTAAAACAGCATTTACATATGCCTATCCAACAATGAATAATCAGCACTTTTTCTTTGGTGTTATCCTAGTTGACACTGTTGTTTGATATTGTTTCCAAGTTCAACTTTATAGATATTTTTGCCTTTCTAATCAAGTTTTCTTTTGATTTAATTTTCCCATGGGAACTCCAGACCCATGGCTTGGTTTTTCCTAGCGCACGTCACTGTTCCAAACCTTTCAACTGTCATGTTCTACTACCAGACGGAGTTCTTGAAGTTGGAAGCATCTTTTTTGGGGACTGCACGAGTTATTGGATGGTTAGGACTCATGATAGGGACATTTACTTATAATCAATACTTGAAGAAAATGAAATTACGAAGAATTCTCATGTAAGTGCTTAATAGTTTTGCTTAAAATTCATTTGGTAAATACTTTTCGTTCTTGAAAATAATGTGATCAAGTTGTATCTCAAAATAATGCAGGTTGACTCATATTGGTTTGGCTTTCTTGACTCTCTTTGATATTATTTTGGTGTCTCGAACTAATGTTGCCTTTGGAGTATCAGACAAGACCTTGGTGCTTTTTGGATCTGCACTTTCTGATGCCATCAACCAATTCAAGTATGTATAACTTTTTCTTTTGATAATTCATCATTAACTTAAGAAAATTGTTAACCCGTGCCTAGTGGCACTAGTTAAGGTGATATTCTATGTTACTCGGACTCAAGGGTGAGTGTCGGATACGGGTATGTGTCCGACACGGGTATACTTAATTTTTTCTAAGTTTTTCCATATATTTGGAGGATCCGAATATGTGTCGGATATGGGTACTTCAGGGAAAATGAAGAGTCGGAGTAACATAAGTGATATTGATAGAAAGAAAAGTGTAACTAATGCTTCACTTTTTCTTAAATTCAGTAAAAATAATGTATTAAATGCAAAAAAAAAAAAAAAAATCGAAAATGATAATTAAATCATCTTTAACTGGTGCTTATCGGCAGCTGTTAACCGGATCCTTAATATGAGAATATTACGCATGAAATTCTTCGTCATGTGCCAACGCCACATGCCTTATTCTTTGTTTTCGATTATGTTTGAAGTTTAGACATTCTCTCCTAAACCGACCTATCCATACGCGAATCTTACTTCATGCTCTTCCTCTCATTCCATGTGAATGCAGATTCATGCCATTCTTGATCTTGTCTGGACAGCTTTGCCCACCAGGAATTGAAGGAACTCTATTTGCTCTCTTTATGTCAATAAACAACTTTGGGTCCACTGTAGGATCATTCGTCGGGGCTGGATTGGCATCGATCTTGAACATCTCTTCGGGATCTTTCGACAACCTTCTTTCGGGCATCGTTATTCAACTCTTCTGCACTTTCATTCCCATTATGCTCCTTTTTTTGATACCAAAGGAAGCTACTGGGATAGCATCATAAGTTCATAACTGACCATTGATTTTTCAAATGGATAACTGAGTTGCTAACCAGGGAGGATTACTAGACTAGATATTATCCTAACCATTATTATCCCTTTATCAACTTTGTTATTGCTGAAATATAGATAGGCACAAATAGAAACAAGAAATTCATAGCAATAGGTTTGTTTTGATTCATATGATTCTGAGTTCACATCTTAGATATCATTCTGATATGATGTAAAAAAGGAATTGTTGTATAAACAGTTTTTGGTTGATTGATTATATACACAACAAGGTATGTTACAGTCTTAAGAAAGATTTAGTATTCATTTTTGCCTAAAAAGAGTGCATTTTCTTCTATATATTTGAGATTAAGATCAGGGTTTTTATGAAAAAAAAATCAATGTTAAAAAATACGAACTGGAGATCGAACCAGTCAGACTTTTGGTTCTCGGTTTAACCGGTTGGATCGGTCGGTTCGCTAAAATTTATTTTTTTTAATATTTAAACACTAAATAAATATTAAATATAGTTAATAATTAAACAAAAAAAAATGAATTTGGCTTAATGATATGGTATTTAATTTAATACTAAGAGGTTAAAAGTTTAAATCTTATTAATTACAAATAAAATTTTTGTAAAAAAATAAAAATACATATAAAATCGGTTTTTTACCCGTTCAATCCGGTTTTTTATCGATTTTAACCGGTTGAATCGGTTTTTTACTGATTCGATAAAAATCCGGTTCTAATATGTCCGTCAGATCGGACTGATCATCGGTTTTCGGTTCAACCAGTCCAACCGGTCGGTCCGGTTTTTTAATCACTGCAAAAAATGATTAAGGATTCTCACTTTATTAAACTTGACAATCCGTGTATTCATATTTTGTTCGTATTATATTTTGTGTTATGTCATATTAGTATCGTATAATCATGTCATATTCAAAATTACGAGGTTTGATACCACAAACAATTTAAACCCGAATTCATTGCGAGGTCTAATTTACTATCAGTTAAAGAATGCCCAATCACAAATTAATGTCCCAAAAAAGGAAAAGAAAAAGAACAGATTAATGTAGGAAAAGATAAAGAAAAAGAAAGAGTGGGTGGGAGAACTCGAAGCTTTCTCTTTTATCAGAGCCAGGTTTCGATCCTGGGACCTGTGGGTTATGGGCCCACCACGCTTCCGCTGCGCCACTCTGATATATTGTTGATTTCTTTCATTCATTAATTATTCTATGAATTTTTATTTTTCTTTGGCTTTGACTTTATCTCTTCCTCTACCCCTCTGCAAAAAAGCTAGAAAAATTCATAGCTGCAGCCGCTATGTTGATTGCAAACTTGGGTCATTAGGCAAGGGAAGGCCAGCACTAGGGATGATGGGTGTGACCAGGTTTGGTGTAGTCACGAGCCGTGGCTCGATGACTAGCTGGTTCTGACTGGACCTAGGCTTGGTTGTGGCTGAACATGTCAGACGTGGGCATGTAGGAACATGGGTTAGAGACCTGGATGGGTACTTGTGTTGAGGCAAGATAGACATCAATGAAAAAAAGCATCTGTAAGAAACTTGAGTTTGACTCGAAATTCGAAGTTCGGCTCGAGTTCGATGAAATTTCATTTTTAAAATTCGAGCTCGATTCGAGATAGAAATCGAACTGCTCGATTTGGCTCGTTTATTTAGTTAAAAAATAGCTCGATTTTTATGTTTGACTTTAAAATCGATTATTTGTTCGATCTTGAGTTCGAATTGAAATTTTTCAATATTAATTAAAAATATATATATATTAAAAAAAAAATTGATTAGGTTCGCGAGATACTCGAATTCGGTCCGTTTGATAGCTTAAACTGTTCGAGCTCAACTCGACAATGACCAAACCAAATTCGATTTTTTTCGAATCGAATTCGAGTAACTTGTGAACAAAAATATCTCATTTACATTCCTACGTGTGGCTAGTGTCTTCATGTAAACTTGTGCTCACAATTTGTTTCAAGTGTTGAGCAAGCAAAATAAAATTTGCTCGGATCCAGATTTGATCTTACCCGAACCATAAATACTTTTAATTTTTGGACTGTTGGCCTTGAATAACTGAATTTCTATCACATAAATCTGTTGAAATTGGGTTCAAAAGAAACAAAAGTCACATGGGATTGACGATTGAGTGTTGATAGAGTATTTAAACCAAATAATTTGGGTTTCTTTTAACCATGATCAATTCTAGATTCATTTAATACATAATAAAATATCTTAAAATTAATTTGTTTAAAAACATTTATGCAAATCTTAATTTGAACAGAAAAAAACAATTTATCACAAGAAAAAAGCCTAACATAAAGGAAAAAAGAAATCGTCAATATTTTGTTTGTTGATTTGTTGTGAAGAGTAGCATAAAGCCATTTCTCTTGTCTTTTTAAGCTACAATTTTGAAAAAGAAATTTAAAAAGGATGTCCTTTTATTCAAGAAACCAAAATAATCAATACATCTCCAATAATAAGACAAATATTCTTATGTTTGGTTTTTCTTTTTAGTTTTGTCATAAAATAAAAGAAACCATTTTTTTTTTCATTCTCTCAATCATGGCTTCTTCTTCTATTTCTCTTCAGTGTTTCTTTCTACTCTTCTTCTTATTCTTCTTCTCACATGTTCAAGCAGCAAAATTACCAGTTCACCCTCGAGATGTTCTACCTTTATTACCGAGGCAGGTTTCATGGCCGATCCTGAACTCTCTTAGCAGCGCCGTTGACCTTTTACCAGCCTTTGTCGGCTCTGTTTCGTCCCCAAATCGCATCGTAAATTGGAAAGGTGCGTGCTTTTATGAGAACACGGCTTGGATGGAGTTCCATAACAAAAGTGGCAGTCAGTTTGGTGGTGGAACTCTCCATATCAAGGTAATACCTTTGGCTTTTTTTCTGGATGTTTTGGACTGTTTTGTAATCTGGGTATTACTCGGTTTGAGTTGAAAGTGCTTAAATTTTAAGTTTCTTTGAAGTTTTTGGAGTGTTTTGGTTTCGGGGTATTGCTTGGTTTGAGTTGAAAGTGCTTAAATTTGCTTAAAGTTTGAGTTTTTGAGGTTTTTGGAGTGTTTTTGGTTTCAGTGTATTTCTTGGTTTGAGCTGAAAGTGTTTAACTTTTGGATTTTTTATGTAGTTTAGTTTCGATGGATTGTTATGGACAGAGGAAAGTGCTTTATTTGGGTTGTTTTATTTTTATTATTTTCTATACTTAATTTGTTGAATTTGGGAGTGTGATTTCATATATGTTTCTTGGCCATATGTGAACCTACTTTGAGTTATGGCATTTTGGTGAAGTTATAGGACATTTCTTCATAGATTTTTGTAATATGGGATATTTGCATAAGCATAACTCAGGCCCAGAATCCAGAATGGTGCAAAATGTTTTCTTATGGCATTTTGGTGAAGTTATAGGACATTTCTTCATAGATTTTTGTAATATGGGATATTTGCATAAGCATAACTCAGGCCCAGAATCCAGAATGAGAATGGTGCAAAATGTTTTCTTATAGATGATGGTAGAATTGGTTATTCTCAAGGACAGGATGATGTGAAAATGATATCTATGTGCTTATCCAGGTTAGCAAAGCCCATAGTTGGACGTGTATGGATCTTTACGTCTTTGCAACCCCATACCGCGTAACTTGGGATTATTATTTTGTATCTCGGGAGCATACACTTGAAATCAAGGAGTGGGAAGAAAGAGCTGAGTATGAGTATGTAAGTTGCTATTCTCTGTTAGTTTGAGTTACAACGAGTGTTTAGCTTGTTTCGGTCATGAATCTTTCCTGCAAACTCATACATGGTTTTTATGTCATCATTTGAATTAGGTGAAAAACAAGGGGATTTCTATTTTCTTGATGCAAGCAGGGATGCTTGGAACACTTGAAGCTCTATGGGATGTCTTCCCTTTATTTACAAATACTGGATGGGGTGAGAACTCCAATATTGGGTTTCTCGAGAAACACATGGAGGCTTCTTTCGAACCACGACCTCAGCCCTGGGTCACAAACATCAGTGTTGACGATATACATTCGGGAGATTTCCTTGCAATATCAAAAATTCGTGGACGATGGGGTGGTTTTGAGACTCTTGAGAAGTGGGTTAGTGGATCTTATGCTGGTCATAGTGCTGTTTGTTTAAAGGATTCTGAAGGAAAGCTATGGGTTGGTGAATCAGGACATGAAAATGAGAAGGTAATACTAAAACCCTTTAGCTGACTTTACCAAATTTAATCTCTAAATATTATCTCTTTCTCTCTTTGTCTCTATAAACAAATATCCTTTTGCCACTACTGTTTTTCTTGCTGTACTTTAGATTCATGTAAGTTAACCTAGTACTACATAAACAGAATTCTTTTCCTTGATTATCTGATTTTTCCCCTTCAAATATGTTAACAAAAGAAGAAAAAAAAAAGGAAGAACTTCGAAACTGAGTGAAGTTTTATAAAACACATTGTTGTATCCAACTATGCTATATCTTCTTGTCAATAGATTCTCATTGGTGTTGCAGCACTTAAAATAAGTTTCATATTGCGGTCAAATCTTTCCTTCCTTTAGTTATTGTTACTGAGTTCAGTAATATATCAGGTATAACTATTTATTGGAATTATTCTGCAGGTACTTATTAATGATGCTCAGTTATTATTTTATCTGGTCTGGGTTGTAGGGAGAAGATATTGTTGCAATTCTACCATGGGAGGAATGGTGGGATTTTGAGCTGAACAAGGATGATTCTAATCCCCATATTGCATTGCTTCCTTTGCATCCTGACGTGCGAGCCAAGTTTAATGAGATTGCTGCATGGGAGTATGCACTAAGCATGGCAGGCAAACCATATGGGTATCATAACATGTTATTTAGCTGGATAGACACCATAGATGGGAATTATCCTCCTCCGTTGGATGCTAACCTGGTATTTAAATATTTATTTTGAATACCTCGTGTTAAGATTTTAGTCTATGTTGCAAAGTTTCTGCCTCGTCTCCCTTTCTCCTTTCTCTGTTTCTCTCCCCTTCCATTTGTTGTTATTCTAATTATTCCTGCTGCTTTTGATCATTTGGTCGGTCATTTTCAAAACTATGTTCTAGTAGATATTTTGTTGGTCTTGTTTTTGTTTTTGTTTTTGTTCTTGTTCTTGTTCTTCCTCTTGCTCTCTGTTTTTATTTCTTTTTGTCTTACAAACCCATGCAACTCAGGTTAAAGTAGACCTGCTCACGGGCCGGGCGCCGTATTGGACCGGGCTTGGGCAAGATATTTTTGATCCGAGCCGGCCCGGTCTGGTACAGTGTTTTTTATTATAATAATATTATTTTATTTAATTTTAATTATAAAAAAATAATATTTTATTAAAATAAACAGTGAATTCGGGCTTATGGGCCGGGCCTGGGCTTAGAATTTGAAAAAAAAAATCAGGCCGCGGCCCGGCCCATGAGCACCTCTAGGTTAAGTAGAGATATGGAATTAAAACTTGATTATTTGTATGTCTTGTAATTTTCAATAATAGAATATCTTCCAATTAGTGTGGAATGAGCTTATATAGACCAAAATGCTGTGTTACATCATTTTTAGGACTACAAAAAGAACTGCAAAGGGAGGTAAAAAAAAAAGCACACAAAGATAGGATGATTAGAAAATCCTAATCTGTTTCTTGTATTCTTTGCGAATTGCATTAACATGTTTTTAGTGCATATGACTATTGTTCCCTCTCTGTTGCTGTCTCTCTCTTTGAAAATTTTGCAATTCATAGGATCTAAATCTTTGCCTGGGGATCATACAGGTAGCTTCTGTTATGACAGTTTGGAGTAAAATGCAGCCTGAATATGCTGCTAACATGTGGAATGAGGCCTTGAACAAGCGACTTGGAACTCAGGTATGGTATCTTTCTTGGTTGGTTAACTTATATAGTAGAATTTGAGTTGGTGGTTTGTTCCTATGTTACTCGGACTCGGGTGTGGGTGTCGGACATGGGTATGTTCAATTTTTTTCCAAGATTTCCATGTATTTGGAAGATCCTTGGAGGATCATATCCCCATACCATATCTGGATATGCGTCGGACACGGATGTTGGACCCGGATACTTCAAGAAAAATGAAGAGCCGAATCAACATATGTTTGTTCACACATAAAATGATAATGTGAATTATTTGGGATTTATGTCTTGAAGATAACATGCAACTTGCTTAATTACATTCATGTGAGGTTTTTTTTTTTGAGAGCTTCTTAATGATTTGCTTGGAGTAGCTTGGCTTAGATGCTTCAAAGACTGATCAGATCTATAGCTCTTTGGTCGTCAAAAATATTGAATCTATAAGCTATTTTTTTGTTCTTGTTCAGAAGTTAAAATTTATGTGACACACTATGTTACTCCGACTCTTCATTTTTCCTGAAGTACTCGTGTCCAACACCCATGTCCGACACATATTCGGACTAAAGTATGGGGTATGATCCTCCAAATATATGAAAAAACTTTAAAAAAAACTTAAGCATACCCGTATCGAACACTCACCCCTGAGTCCGAGTAACATAGGTGACACATCTTTTCTTTCTCTAACTATGGTGTTTACTGCAGGGTCTTGATCTTTCTGATATATTGGTGGAAGCAGAAAAGCGCGGATCATCATTTGATGAACTGCTGACTATTCCTGAACAGGATGATTGGATATACAGTGATGGGAAGTCAACATCATGCATTGCTTTCGTCCTTGAAATGTACAAGGAGGCAGGACTTTTTGATCCAATTGCTGACTCTATTCAAGTCACTGAGTTCTCGGTGAGCTTTTTTTTTTTTTTTTTTTTTTGAGTAAAGTCTTTGTTTAGGGTGATTGGTTTTCCCGTTCAAAACGATCTTTCACTTATTCGTGATACAAGCTCCTCTGAGTAGTTTATGATGCGAGCTCTTGTTGATTGAATTAATACCGAAAATGCAGATCAAAGATGCTTATACTCTAAGGTTTTTCGAGAATAATTCAAGCCGGCTGCCGAATTGGTGCAATGATGCAGACAATGTAAAGCTTCCTTATTGTCAGATTCTAGGGAAGTATCGAATGGAACTACCTGGATATAATTCCATGGATCCATATCCCCATATGAATGAACGGTGTCCATCTATGCCTCCAAAGTACTCCAGGCTGCAAAACTGCTAGACAGCTTCGCTTCTGCCATTTGTCGGTATGCCCGTGGTCAACCACTACTGTTAGTACATCTATTGTTTAGGCCTATGTTACTCGGACTCGGGTATGTGTCCGATATGAGTATGTTCAGCTTTTTCTAAGTTTTTTCATGTATTTGGAGGGTTTTTTGAGGGTCATATCCCCATACCAATGTCCAAATATACGTTGGACACGGGTGTCGGAGACGGATATTTCAAGAAAAATGAAGAGTCGGAGCAACATAGATTTAGGCCAATTGTATGCAAGATGCCGCAAGAAATTGTGTTCAGTACCAGTTGTAAATATGGTAATCAGGCTAGAAGTGGAAGATGTCAGGTATGGAATTGTTGTACATGATAGAATATGGAAACATTGATGTGGATAGAATTTTGAAAGCCATTGTTTTAGTCAAATTTTATTTTTATATGTGGAGCTGTAATGTTCTAATTTTCCTTGCTTTATTGATTTACATTTGATGAGTACTTGAAGAAAAACTAGTCTTAACAGCTTCATGGGTTTGAGTTTGCTCTTATTCTATAACATGGTTGAGAAATATTTTGGCTGCCTTCGACTGTTATATTTGGATTATTTAGTTCTTCAGTTGTAAAACACTAGTTTGGTATTATAATTCTGAGAGTCTTACACTATTTTACAGGCCTACTTAATCTTTCTTCTTTTCTTTTTTTTTTTTTTGGTGCATAAAAGGTCGTAGTACGAGGATAAAGAAAAAAGTTACAGATGTTGGTACTTGAACTCCAAACTTATTGAATATCATCTCAGTAAAGATGATTGTATGAACCAATTGGGTTAAATCCCGGGTTCCCTACTTAATCTTTCTACTAAATATAAGTTCACATCATTTGATCAGCAACAGGAATCTTGTAAGTTTCTTTGAAGCAAGTGCAGTGACAAAAAGACTAAAATGTCAGAATAGTTTTCTCAGACTGATTTGAACTGGTAGCCCTTGGAACAGGCATTGGATCCCTGCTGAAACCAACATTTTTCTGGGCCCTTGCACTTGCTTGAAGGCTATGGTTGTAGAGTGTGAAAGGCAGATTTAACTGGTACTGACTACATTCCTTCTATCATGTTTTGAAAATCATTGGCTAATTTGTCTCTTCTGGTCCTCGTTCAAGTCCAAATAGAATAGAGCAGATTATGTTGAATGTGAGGGATTTCATCAGTGGTAACACCTATAATGACAGGAACAAACATCCTTCATAAAATGAAAGAGTTACTATCTATGTTACCTGGACTTGGGAATGAGTGCCGGATACAAGTATGTATCCGATATGAATATAGTCAATTTTTTAAAGTTTTTTCATATATTTGGAGGATTATACTTCAATACCCATATCCGAAAATGTGTCGGATACAAGTGTAGACACGAGCAGTTGTTTAGGGAAAATGAAAAGTCCGGATAACATTGGTTACTATTAGGTGAAAATGAATGTCTAATTCTCCATAGTGAAATGATAAGTTGTCTAATTTTCCAGGATCTGATTTTCTAAGGTCAGATACCATTTTTTTCTATTACTGAAATGCAGGGAAAATGTTCAGTATGCTAAGAAAATTTGTATTAACATACAGTGACTAGTTGCTTGCCATGCCAATGCATCTCAATGTGCTTCCTGACTTCTTCATCCATCTTTCCAACATACTCCTTCAATGATTCAGGCTTCAAGAATGACACAATAGCATCTCTAACTCGCTTATGATCTTCAACAATCAGTTCCAGAATTGAGCTAATCGACTTTACTTGCTGGTTAAAAATGGTGCTGCTGTCACTGGTTAATACAAACTTGTTTGCAGCCTGACCATAAAAACTGCTGGTTTGCCAAATAGACACATCTTCGATATAGGACCATACTTTCTTAGCCTTTTCTCAAGCCATTCTTCTGCAGTGGTGGTTCGCATGGCCCAGAGAAGACCAAGCTTTGACCTATTAGTGGAAGTCCTAGTGAACCTGGAGGAAGCCTTTTTGATGATCTTTTTCGCCTGGTTAGGAGAAGGAAAATGGGGATAAGAAACAGGAAAATAGTGATTATGGTGTTCATGAGTGTGACTGAGAGAAGCTTAGCTGATGGCTGAGGGCAGTGGGAGAGAGAGGATTAGCTAAAGGTTAAAAGCTATAAGCTATATTACCCGGACTCGGGAGGTAAGTATCAGATATGGATATGTGTCCGACATGGGTACGATGAATTTTTCTTAAGTTTTTTCATGTATTTTAAAGATCGTACCCCCATATCCATGTCCTAATATGTGTCGGACACGAGTACGTTAAGGAAAATGAAGAATTCGGGTAACATAGGTTAAAAGTAGGGGAAATTCAAGGAGAAGAAATTATTGACCTTTAAGTGTTTTAAATTCCTTCACTTTGAACTTGTCATTTTGCAATAAGGGGATAAGTGTTCCAAGTCAAACCTTGATGTCTTCAAATTCATAGAGAATATATCCAGGTGGTAAATTCATGTTAGGATTTGCACCAAACCACTCTATAAACCTGATCTCATTAGGAAATTAAGTGAATTATTCATTCCAAGAACAAATTTAAACTTCAGAAGAAGAAAATTGCTAAGAAACAACATAACTTTGGTCACAAACCAGGGTTCTTTCACATATAAGACGGGCTATCTTTTGCTTCATACACATAGCAGAGTACTGCACATGTGATGCAACTAAAATTTTCCAATACAAGCATCTGAGTTTCAATGATCTTGGCGGATCTGTTAAAACAGGTAATGTCAATGTGCTCAACATTGTCATTCAGCCTTGGCCGGAATATGGTTGCCGCCGGTTGCAATTTTGTACAAGTAAAACCCAGTCATAATAGCACTGCAAATGAAATGACATATGAGTTTGTAGCTCTCAAAATTTTGAATGAATGTCAAACTAACAAACTATGTTACTCGGACTCAGGTGTGAGTGTCGGACACGGGTATGTGTCCGACACGGGTATATTCAATTTTTTCCAAGATTTTCATGTATTTGGAGGGTCCTTGAAGGATCATATCCCCATACCCATGTCCAGATATGCGTCGGACACGGATACTTTAAGAAAAATGAAGAGTCGGAGCAACATAGCTAACAAAGAAACCTAAAATAAACCCTTTTCTCCAAGTCAAAAGAGGTGGAGAAAAGGAGGCAAGGGGAAAAGGGATAGGGATCTAGAATAGATGTAAAAAAGAGGATTTAAGGTTAGGCCCTAAAACTTTTGCATCAGAAATGGAAATAATTTGATTTAATGATCTGAGAATCAGTTTCTAGTTGAATGTAGATAGATGATGGAACATATCAAGTGAGAAAAAGGAATAGAACTTGCAATTGAACGACCAGTCATAATCAACCGAGACTGATTCTTAAGCCGAGGATGTAGTCGCTTTTCCAGCAAATAGGGAAGGAAGCCGGTGGGTGTAGACAAAGCTTTTTATAAGAAAGGTTGACTCGAGCTCGTTAAAGTTCAATACCATCGCTGAATGCGGACTTATGAACCAGATTCCCTTCAAAGCCTAACGGCTAACTTATTTAATTTAAACTGATGTCTATATATCTTAATAGAGGAATTCCAGTCTAGGAAAGGGATCGGGTCTTTTCACGTCAAAGCCTAGTGCCGTGAAAGGACGGTTTAGCAAGCGATTCGGAGATTGATTCTTTCTCTGTTTCCGATGCAAAAAGGATGCTTAAAACATAACCATCATGAAAGAATCAGAAAATCATCAGACTTATATACAAGGTATTGAAATGCAGCATGCAGTCATTATGCAATAGGTATGAAATGAACTGAGCATGGAGATTTAATAGTTGACACCATCCAAAGGAGCTATTTTATAAGGCACACAACTGGCCACTTGTAAGGTCATAATCTTAAGATATATTTCTCCATATCCGAGTTTGTTAGCTTTTAATTGATATAAGGATCAATCTTGTGATGCCAGAAAAAAAATAATGAAAAGTTTACCAAATGGAATTATCAGAGTCATGATATGATATGAAGGTACTGAAAATATTCAAATAGGAGATCAAGATACCTGATCCCAGCGACAATTCCGGCCGGCATAACCTTAGATGTTTGGTAATAACGTTGTCCCATGACCCATGTCAGCAAAGCAGCAGTAACTGGTTTAAAGGTATATAAATCAGTGAAAAAAAGAACAAACTTGTGTTGTCATTGGAAGGGATGATAGAAAGCAAGCATACAATAAAAGGTCTCCTTCCATGAACATAACTCACAGTGAAAAACTGAAAATCAGCTTATCTGTGATGATCTATTTGTTTCTCAAATGGTATATTAAGACTGACAATGGCATATGTTCTAAAATATTATATAAAAATATCTGGCCATAATATCGAATTTCAGATGATGAAAGGTTCTTAACAATACTGCATTGAAGAGCTTTAAGAAGATCAAAGACAGTTTGCAGCTATGATAGTTGAGAAAAGCCATCTCAAAGGTAAAGCAAAGACCATTTTCTAACAATTTCAGCAAGATAATAGCACCACTTTGGATCTACAAAATCTAACCTGATTCTTAAATTCCCCAATGCAACACCACAAATCCAAAAGCAAAAGCAACCAAATCAAGTTTATCTTTACAAAAGTTCATTGCAGCATCAATCTTTGATCCATAAACTACAAAAATCAAAACTTTTCCATCTCCAACATTACACAACAATCAAATTTAGTACCTTTAAACTACAAAATTCATTCATTTCCTAACTCCAATTCATAAAGGTAATTAAACAAAAACCCAGATCAAATTTACCATAAAAAATTCATAAAACAAAAGGAAAAGACAAAAGTATGTAAGAAAATTGAGATTTTGAAAACTTTACCAGTCTCAAGAACCAAAGCAAAATAAGAGTTCTTTCTCTTCTCAAAAGCCTTAAGGCTCAAATATCCAGCAAGAATGAGAACCAATCCAGTGCCTGCACCTCCACCAAGTGATGCAGTGCTCCCTTTCTTCAAATACCCAATAACTCCTCCAGCCACAAGAATTAATCCATAAGGGATTGTGAAGCAAAAATCATGCATTTTGGGAAAGTTTTTTTTTGGTTTTTTTTTTTTTTTCCTTCAAATGGGTTTTTTTCTTCTTGAGAAAATACAAGAGTAAACTTGAGTTGAACAGATCAAAGGGAAAGATATGGAAAATCAAATGGGGTTTTTGCTTTTTATTTTTTATTTTTGGCTGAAAGCTTTTTCTCAACGGTGGTGGCCTTTTTTCTGGCGTGTGGAGTTTTCAGTTGGTCAAAGGCTGGAGTTTTAACAACTTTTATTTTGTTTATTTTCAAGATTTGCCCCTAACTTATTAGAAGCTTTCAATTTTGTTCTCCATTGTTTAAGCAAATTTATTATAAAATAATTTCTTTTGAAAAAATAACTAGAATTTAATTTTTTAAAAACTATTTGCCTCTTCCTTCCTTATGAATGATGAAAGCATTTCGAAAATAAAATTATAAATACATAAAATCAATGTAAAAAATACATCATTAAAATTATTCAAAAAAAAATTAAACTTGAAAAAACTTAAAATACCCTTGATTGCATTATTAATTTTTTTATTTTATATATTTGAAGGATCATACTCTTATATCTATGTTTGAATATGTGTCGGATATAAGTGTCGGACACGGATATTTTAAGAAAAATAAAGAATCCGGATAGTATAGCTAGCTAGTGATTGCAAAAAGATATGCGTGAAGCTAAAGGTATGCAGTAGCGGCTCCTAATAAGAGTCAGAGGGGGCCATGGCCCCCCAAAAAAATTTGAATTTTTTTAATATATATATTAAATAAATTTAAATTGTTTTTTTATTAAAATTAAAATTATTAATTTTATTTATTTATGTAATTTTATTTATTTAATTTTATGCATTGTCATTTAAAAGTTATTATTTGTCTATTTATTCTCTTTGGGTGTTGGTTGAGGTTGCGAACTGGACGTCATTTAATTTATGGGGAAACATTCAACACCCAAAGAGAGGAAAAGAGTTAGATAGTATGTTTCGAGGCCCAGGTTTGTTGGATACATTGCTTGTTGATTCCATTGCCCAAGACTGCTCGGATTTAAATTGCAGGGATCGCAGACACGTTTTTAGTCGCATCATGTTTATCGCGGTCATGAACGTAATGAATACTATTTATCAACGATGAAAAGAATCGAAAGTGCAAAATAACAGTCATAATATCGCGTTGTGGCCGTATTTAAATTTCTGCGAAAATTGATGTACCAGCTCGTTTCTGCAATCTTATTCTGTCACCTGTTTGTATACCTCCAGCATTGATGCATCCTTCAGACTTCATTCCAAAAATGAAAATAGCGTTTCGTATCGTGTTTTAGTTATTTTTTTTCGTGTCGTATTTAATATTATCAGGTCTAATTGGTGCATCCATCAGACCGCATTCCAGACATAAGGGAGTGGGTATTGACCTTATACAAGTTTGTCTTTTGTCATGAGATGTAAAACCAGTCTTTCTATTGTAAACATAGTACATTTTTGGAAGTTCACTGATGATATTTGTTGGCCAAATAAGAATCACCCCTCAATGAAACAATGGAATGAAAGAAAGTTGATGCCAAACCCTGCAGATTGTAAGTATTTATGTTACTCGGACTTGGGTGTGAGTGTCGGACACGAGTATCTTTAATTTATTCTAAGTTTTTTCATGTATTTGGAGGGTCCTTGGGGGATCATATCCCCATATCCATGTCCAAATATACGTCGGATACGGGTATCGAAGACGGATACTTCAAGAAAAATGAAGAGTCGAGCAACATAGATAAAAATGGCAGGCCCTTACCGGGCTGCAAATGACATGTAACATAGAAATTGTTAAACCAAACTCTTCTTGAACAATGGAGGAGTTGGTATGAAACTTTTTTAATGGATGTCTTTATAAGCCTTTTTTTCCCCTTAGTATGAAACAGATTTGATCTCAAGTATTTACTATAACCATCAATGGATAATACCATCAAAGGGATTTCATCAACTAAACTAGTTGGAAAAGTTACATATAAGCATTGGATAGCAGGGCATGGTAAGAAGAAACTGATAGGCAATGAATAAAAAATCGGATCGGAAGTCAAACCAAATTATTTAATTAAAAAATAAATTAAATATTAAATATGTGATTTTTATATTAAATAATTATTAAATATAATAATTAGTTAATAAAAATATGTATTTGTTTTAATGGTATGATTTTTAATATATGATTAAGAAGTTAGATTCAAATCTCATTACTTATAAAAATGATTTTTATAATAAGAAAAATAACAAAAAACCGGTTTTTTACTGGTTTAATCCAGTTTTTTACCAGTTCATTGAATTCCCGGTTTTTTGGTATGTATCGGACCGGACAAGCAATCAGTTTCCCGGATGAACCGATCCAACCGGCCGATCTGGTTCGTTTTTTCCAACACTACTGATAGGTAGTGGCAGCTTCAGTACAGATTACATGGTTTATAGTTTTGATGTTCTTGTCTCCAATTCCTTACCATGGAAATTTACTATTATTCATCTATTCTAAGTAAAGAAACAAAGGAATCCGTATATGTATTAGCACAATGGGAACATCAGCAAAATGAGATTAATTTAATTGACAAGCTGTAGCTGATTTACAATACATATAACAAATAGGACAACTGCAAGTGAGAACTTCAAATGGTAATGGCCTTGTAGCCACTTCCTATTATGCTCAATTACATGATGGGAACAAGCATTTCACTAATTGAAACTATGACTAGGATAGACATATATACATATACATCAAACTGTGTAGCAAAAACTTAGCCCAAATCTAGAGAAGCTGACCATGAAGTCTTTACCAGTTTAGGGAGAAATGAGAATTTTCCTTGATTCGTAAGTCTTTTCTGCAAGACATCCAGAACTGATGAGAGAAGTTATCGAAACCTGATCGGACCTCACTGGTTCGTCATCATCATTCCGGTGCCAGCTCCAAAATGCATGAGTTGAATTCACTATCTTGAGCTCACCATGACCAAAGCTCGCTTCTCGGAACAATGACCACTCAGGTTGTGGGTGTAGGTACCTGTAAGTAAATTTACATGACTTAACTGAAATGACAGCTCATTATAAATTTGCTTGAAGGTTTCACTAAATTGCTCGAAAGTTGTTAGAACACACAAGATAAATGCATGATGTTCAATTTGTACATCTGGAATCAAAATCTTAAACAATTTAATTTATGCCAATAAAATTATTGTTTTTCTAAGTAGATTTAATATTTCAGAAAGTTTTCTACAGAAGAGAACATACTTATGAGCTAAACCTTCTCTGTTGCCTCCGTCTCCGATAGTAATATGGACAGCACCACAAGGATCTGATTTTCCGTTGTTAACGCGTTTCTGTCAAGTAGAGAAAACAACATATCATAAATCCATCTAATAATACAAGAATACGAAACAATGCTAAGCGAGTATTGACATACAGAGCGTTCGTAAGCATGCACATGACCAGCAAGTACTAAATCGACACCAGCAGCATAAAACAGTGGTTCCATGGCTGCCATCATCCCATCCCCTTCACCTTTATGAGCAATGTTACTATTGTACCATGGAACATGGAATAACACAACTAACCAGGGTGTCTTTTTTCGGTCCACCTTTGAAAGATCAGCCTACAGATTTAAAGAGACAAGAAACTTTGTCAATTAAATACACAACTAGAGATTTCATTATAATCATGATAGAGTTACACTCTTTCTACTATGCAACAGAACACTTTGTGTCTATGTTACTCGGACTCAGGTGTGAGTGTCGGATACGGGTATGTGTCTGACACGGGTATGTTCAATTTTTTCCAAGTTTTTCCATGTCACTGGAGGGTCATATCCCCATACTCATGTCCGAATATGTGTCGGACACGAGTACTTCAAGAAAAATGAAGAGTCGGAGCAACAAAGCTTTGTGTCCTTGTGGTTCCAGCAGAAACCACTTATTAGATGAAATGAAAAACCAACCTTCAACCAGCTATGTTGATCTGAAAGCTCATCATAATCGGTATATGAACCAAGCATGATAACATGGACTCCTGCAACTTCAAAAGAATAATAAAGATTCGAGGTTGATTCACTTTCCTCAAAAGGCATTTTCCATCTTGCATTATAGGACTCAAATGCATCTGTAAAAAATGGTATCTTCTCCTTTTCATGGTTGCCTTGTGTCACCATCCATGGTCTGGCACTCGCAAGTGGCTGTACCAACTCACCAAAGGTGTCCCAGCGATGCTGCATGCAATCGGCGTACGAAAGGTCCCCGGGAAGCAGATGTATGTCATATTTGCATTGGTCAATGTGGTCTAATGTTGTTTTAGTCCAGCCAGTTTGACCTAAATCCCCAGCCACAGCAAAAGTAACAGGAAATTGTGCTGGAGGGGTCTTGAGCTGAAACTCAGGACCTTGTCCTCCACATCGATAGAAATAAACAGTATCGTGTTCCAAAGGCCCAATGACAGTGTGGTGTATCTTTCCCGAGCTATAGAATAGGTAATTATAAGAGGTCGTCTCTCCTTCAGATGAAAAGGTGTATCGCCCGGGTGACGTTCCATATTCAACAATTGAAGGAGCGGATTTATCATCGGTGACCCATGAGATTCGCATATGTTTTTCTCCTGCCAATGATATGTGTACCTGCAACACATATTTGTCAAGCACAAAGCACTTCAACTAAATGGCAACATGAAGGATTTGATGGAATTAACAGGAAATTAAATGGTCCTGAATGATGATGATTCTCCATAACAATTGGCAAAAGAAAATTTTGTCCATACAAAGACCACAGTATCTACTCCTATTAAAATAAAGTCATAACAGTACACACATGTATTTTCATTTTTTCTTCATTGGGGAATTCCAACCTTCACTTCACACCAAAAGACCGAGATCAATAGTAAGACTGTAATTCCAGTAAGCATCATCTTGTATGTTTTAAAAGTCATCCGAACGCAATTATAGATGCATGTATCATGCTTTCAAACAAAACATTTGTTTTGCTCTTTAAGAAGGATATAACATATGTTGCTCCGACTCTTCATTTTTCTTGAAGTACACGTGTCCGACATCCGTGTCCGACGCATATCCAGACATGGATTTGCGGATATGATTCTCCAAGGACCCTCCAAATACATGGAAATCTTGGAAAAAATTGAAAATACCTGTGTCTGACACTTACACCCGAGTCCGGGTAACATAGGATATAACTATGGTTGGGTCCATGCATGTCTAATACTCTACACTGGCATTCTTCAATTCTAGATAAGCATCATTAATCTCAAATTCACAGATAATATATTATTTCCTCAAAAAATTTCAGGGAAAGTTTCTAACTTTAATCATAGATATTTATCATGATAGACTGCTCAATTTTACAAATTGACCATGCAGGTCCAATCAGCTCAAGAAACAACCAAATCTATTAGCTTAAATTTTAAGTTTTACAGGCAGCAGAGAAATACAAAATCCAGAGATAAATTTGGCAGTAAAACAAAAAAGTCAAAATTTAAGCTATTTCAAGGTAAATCCATTTCTCAAAACACAAAAATAATCACAAATCCCCACGAAATTTGCACACAAACAAAAACCCCAAACTCAAAACTTCCACAAGAACTCTTACTTTTTTTTTTTTCTTCAACAAAATGAACCCAGAAATGCAAAAAACAAGAAAGACTCAGATCAGATCAAGACAAAGTAAAAAAAAAATGAATCTGACAAAAACATTAACAACCAAGAAACTGGAAAAAGTTCAAGATAAAATTGACCAAGTTACCTGCTGAGGCTGAGAAGGGTGCTTTGGGTTCCATGGAAAATGCAAAGTTTTACGAGGCTGAGGTCTAATGTAATCAGTACTAACAGGTAATGAGATTGACAGGAATACACTTAGTATAATAAGAATCAAATTTTTTGTTTTCATTTTTCTTTGGTCCTAGAAAATCTCTTTCCCTTGTGAAACACTGAACTGAAGTAGATTTTGTTTCTTTTTTTTTTTTTTTGTCTTCACTTCATGAATGATTGAATGGTCTATTTTGAAATTACTGTTTTAGCCTTGTTAAGTGTGATGATTTGGTGTTAGGAAAGTGGTATTCTTGTCATATTAGAGATAATTACTGTTTTGGTTTTGAAATATATCATTTTATTTATTTTTTATTCACAACTTATTATTTAAAAAAATAATTGGGAGATAGAATTATCCAAAATAACAAATAAAAAAACATAGTTCGAGATGCTGTTCACAAATAGACTCCAGGTGATTTTTTATTTTATTTTTTTATCATGGAAATTATTAATAATTTCTAAATTTTTTATTCTATTTTTTTAATATTAAAAAATTAATGTAAGAATCATAGTTTAAAATGTTTTACTTTTAGTGATTAGCATCAAATTTCAACTGTTTATAAATAAACTCTTTGTTTTAAACTTTAATTATTTATTAATAATAAAAATGAAAAATTAGCTTTTATGTTAATCGAATTTTTTAAATAAGTTAGTCTAAACCCACCAACGCCGAAGCCCAACAGTCACTTTTCCCTATGAAAAAACCCAGCCCAGCCCAGCCCATCCCATCCCAGCCCAATTCCCACTATCCACGTGTCATCTCAAGAATCGACCTTTATATCAACCCAAAAATATCCGGTCTTTCAAAGCCAACCATCCTTATAAAATTTCGATTCCCAAATTAAATAATTTTTTTTTCCCTCTAGGGTTTCTTCTTCTCTCAAAGATCTCCCAATCCAAATCTCTTCTCTTTATCCATCAAATATGATGCAACAACCACCAGCAGGAGGCGTAGCCCCTCCGCCATCCATGGCAGCCGATCAGTCTCAAACCCAGCAGTACCAGCAACAACAGCAGTCGCAGCCGTGGATGATGATGTCTCAACAACAACAGCAGGCGGGTCAGCCGGTTCCTCAACCTTCCAGTTGGAATTCGCAACCCATCCCTCCCGCCTCTCAGATGCAGCAGTACTCCGCCGGTTCCGCGGCCGCCGGATCCGGCGAGATTCGATCCCTCTGGATCGGTGATCTTCAGCCGTGGATGGATGAGAGTTACCTCATCAACATCTTTGCTCAAACTGGAGAGGTAATTAAATTAGAAAAAAATTAGGTTATTTTAGAAAGAAAAAAAAGAGAGTTCCCACTGTATTTAAATAGTAAAAAAATTAGGTTTATGTGCTTCCCAAGTAAATAGTAAAAAAAAATCATATTTAATTCAAAGGAGCAAATATGTTATAGTCTAATATTACTGGCATATGTTAATTTTTAATAATCCAAAAATATTATTCCTTTCTGTATTTAAATGAATTTAATTTCTTTTGCTTTTAAGGTAAAGCAAAAAATAAGTAATAGAAGTCATAATTAAAATAAGCTTAATCTTTTGGGTTATTTTAGGTTGTTTCAGCTAAGGTGATTAGGAATAAGCAAACGGCTCTACCAGAGGGATATGGGTTTATCGAGTTTGTGTCGCATGCGGCAGCTGAGAGGGTTTTGCAGTCGTATAATGGGGTGCCAATGCCAAATTCTGAGCAGAATTTTAGATTGAATTGGGCGGCTCTCGGATATGGGGAAAAGAGGCAAGAAGAGGGTTCTGATTACACAATCTTTGTTGGGGATTTAGCTGCGGATGTTTCGGATTACTTGTTACAAGAGACTTTTAAAGCTGTTTACCCATCTGTTAAGGGTGCCAAAGTGGTTACTGATAGGACTACAGGACGGTCTAAAGGTTATGGCTTTGTGAGGTTTGGTAATGAAACTGAGCAGATTCGTGCCATGACAGAAATGAATGGGATTTATTGTTCGACAAGGGCAATGCGGGTTGGACCAGCTTCTAATAAGAAGCCAATCACTGGTCAGCAGTATCAGAAAGGTACACTCTTGTGGTTTATTTTAAGTTCATTACTTATCTTGATTGCCATATATGAAGTTTTCTTGGTTGTGTATAGTTTTTATTTTCCATGATTTATGCTAGAGTACTTTGACTTGACAAGTTGAATAATAGTTGGTTATTGTGTTTTCTTTTTGTGTTTTAATTTTCTGAGGTTGGTCTGTTACAGTTTCCTTAAAATTCGAATTCTTTCAGTTATGCACTTGAAGATTGGCGGAATTTATACAAAGTCGTTTCCTTCCAGTTTGCCTTTGTAAACTTGGGCACGTTTAATTATATTAAAACATGCAAAAACTTACATAAAACTCATGTTGTCTTAAAGCAGGACACCAAGAGGCTCTCATTTTGGAGGGCCTGGAACTGATATCAGCTGAAATGATTCCACTTTAATGCGTGGCTCATTTTAGGTCAGTTACTTTGTTTATGTCGTAAGCTTCATTTCTCGTGGCAGTATTTGTGCTACATTCGCAAATTACTCTTCCAGTTCCTTATTAAGTATTCCAGTCAAGTTCAATTTGTTTCAGTTTCCCAACATGTTTCCTTTAAATCTTTCTTTACTTTTTTTTACAAGTCCAGAAACTTTGTTTTTATTTCATCATGGATCAGTTCCCTTCAATACTTGCATATGTTTACAAGCTCCCTTTTGTTTCCTTTAAATTCAAGCTTTAATACTCAAAACTAGGTGAAGCAGCCACGGTAAAGTTGCTATGCATGTTATCATGCTTCATTCTGTTAATGAACCTTGGGGCAAGTTTTGTTCTATTGCATTTCAAATCTGTGCTTTTTAAAATTATAGTAACCTCTTTGTCCTCACTCTATTGCTCTGTTGCACGTGATGACAAATTGAGTCAGGAAAGAAACCCAGAACTTGTAGTTAAGGCATTTCAGTTGATGGATTTAACCTCAATGGAAGTGGATCACTCGTCCTTCTTTATTGCCTAAGCTTAAATAATGAATGCCTAGCTACATATGAATCTCTCTTTATTTATCTTGCATTTTGAAGACATTATGTTTTCTACGTGGCATTTGAGGTTTTAGGTCATTTCAAGTTAGAAGAATTTCCTTTGTTTTTAAATATGTGCTTCATCTTGCCATTTTGTGGCTACTAATATACTCTTTACAGGTTTCTGTGTATGCAGAGAATGTTAAAGCATTACTCAAAAAATAGTTTAGCAGATAGGTTCTTTCTACTTGAAAGTAATCTTTGAAGTTGAACTTGTGAATGCTTCAATTTAAGCACCAGTAACTTCCTCTCTCCCTCCCCCTTCCAAAAATTTGGTGAAAGAAGAAAAAAATACTTCATGTCTAATGAGGAGAAAAGAGTCCCTGTTTCAATTTTCCTTTTCCCCTTTTCACCTTATTGTAAAGGGTTAATGAAATAAGAGGACTGAGTTTAGTGTAATTAGTGATTTCTTTTTCAGCTACTATTGAAATTTATTTAATCTTGTACTTTTGACTTCGCCTGGTAACGGTATGCCTTGATGTAACCCAAAAGATGTTTATAGTTGCAATTGTAACTGTTGAGTGATATATAGCTGGTGGTTTTACATTTTTGTTCTTTTCATGCCATATAGGGAATTATTTTAAACTGCTTATTCTGAACTGTTTCTTTATATCCATAAATGTATATATTATCTTAATGCTGTGTTTTTTCAACAATGTTTAGTGCTATAACTGTAAATTATTACATGATGTCTGCTAACAGGTTTGGAGTTTTCGTAGTTAACATGAAAATATTTACTTTTGGAAGATGTCTTATTGAATTAGTTTAAGCTTTTGTAGCAATATGAAAAATTAAGATTCAGGGATGGCACATGCATGCCTTTTCAGTATGTTTCGTGATCTCTTATTATCATCTATTCTATGGTAGTTTACATGTATTTGTGATTTGCAGCTACTTACCAGAATACTCAAGGAAATCCTGGCGAGAATGATCCAAATAATACCACAGTGGGTAGTTTATTTTTTTTTTTATATATATGTATTAATATACTTATTTCATGGTATGGCCAACTGAAATCATACAAGCTCAAATGCAGATATTTGTTGGTGGTTTGGATCCCAGTGTTTCTGAAGACCAATTAAAACAAATATTTAGCCAGCTTGGTGAGGTAGTTCATGTAAAAATTCCTGCTAATAAGCATTGTGGTTTTGTTCAATATGCTAACAGGTAAATACTTTCATGTATTTTGGCATGTGAAATATTATTGCATGATATTAATTCATTCTGCAATATGATGTTCTTCAGGACTAGTGCAGAGCAAGCTTTATCAGTTTTGAGTGGTACCATTTTAGGAGGAAGAAATGTTCGCCTTTCATGGGGACGTAGTCCTTCAAGCAAACAGGTTTTATACATAAAACCATAGTGTTCTATAATTAAAGCCATACTACATATGTTTCTGCAAACTAAGAGGGAAATGTATTGGATTTTCAGGCTCAACCTGATCAGGCCCAGTGGAATAGTGGATACTATGGATATGCTCAAGGATATGAAGCATATGGATATGCACCTCCTCCCCAAGATCCTAACATGTATTATGGGGGCTATCCTGGATATGGTAATTACCAGCAGCCAGGGGCTTACCAACAACCACAGCAGGTAAATTTGATTTTATGAATTATTCTTACTTTTCATAGTTATATTTCATTATTTCTTGCTCTTAGAGAAAGCAGAAACATAGCAAGCATGCTGAATTTTGTTTTTGACACTTTGTTTCTTTGGCTGCATGAAGTGTAAAAAAAAAAAAAAAAGAAATGAAAAGGTTGTCTATGCTGTTTTGCATTGCATTGCATCTTGATGTCTAAAATGCTAACTACATCTGCCATTCGAAAAGTGATTTATTATCCATTTCCTCTGACATTATATACATTTGTGCTCAATGTTTTTTTCTTTTCTCTTTTCTTTTTTTCTTTTATATTTTTCAGTAAGGTGTGGTTGCTGTACTGTGGCTCGAAACTCATATCGTTCCGATCCAGGGCACTTTAAGTGTTGGTTTGATCCAATGTTTTAAGGTTGTGGATTTTCATTGGTTGCTGTACAATTTGTGGTTTTCAGTCTTTGGAGAATGTCATGTTTCTTCTTCATCCTTTTTTTTTTCTTTTTTGCTTCCATTTCTTGGCTTCTTTTCTTTCCCATCTCTTAACCTTCCTTCTTCTCTGAGATATTTTTTTTCCCAGTCTATGGGCGAATTTATTGCAGGCTGATACTTTTGCAATTTACAGTGTTATATACCATAGTAGTTGTTTGGACTGATGCTTATTAATGGTTATTATTATTATTATTAACTTTTTATGCCTTTCTTATTTTTCTATTTAGTTCTCTATTTTTAATGGTTATCAATTATAAGAATGAAAATATAGAAGTTATAATAGCAGACTTTGAACGCCTTGTTTTATCCCCCGGTAAGTTAGATGAGGAATATGCTAAGATAGATAAGATAAAGTGGTTCAATTTGTATTGGGTAATTTTGATTGAATACGATAAGAAAGAATGATATGAATGATATATTTATAAGTACGGAAATAGTCTAATAAATATGATATGTTTAAACATGATTAATGTGATATGTTTAATATTTTTATGATGTTTGACCAAAAAAATCACATTAAAGTTTATGACAAAGAAAAGCAGCCATTATTATAAAAAAAAAAACCGGAAAAAGACAAAAAGAGATTTAAAATGTCACTTAAGTTCCAATGAAAATTCTTTCATCTGGTAAATTAAGAAATTAAATTTTAAAAAAATACAAATAAATGAATAAATCAATCCCATTGGATATATATATATATATTCTCGGCTACTGTTAATTTTGGACAAAAGTTATTTTAAACTAGGAATGGTGTTTAGTTTTTCTAATACAACAATACAACATTGCCAAGCCATCTCTGTAGGTTGCTTTTTTATAATGGACGCCATCTCATTTAGAAATGACAATTGATGGGATTTTTTTTTTTTGTGGTAATATCCGAATTTGTAAATCTATTTTAAAATTCAAATTCATTTATTATTCGTATTAAATTCAAATATTAATATCCAAGTCTGAATTAAATAACATTATCCGTCGGATATCCGAATTCGCTAAATATCCGAATTCAATAAATAAAAAAATTAAATAACAATATAAAATCAAACAAAATTTAATTTTAAATTCAAATAAATAGATTCGGATGTCCGAATTTGAATACGCAAAAATAAGAGAATTCAGATAGCGGATTCGGATACCTGAATCCGCTATCCATTTAAGTAATGCGGATTCGGATAATGGATATTCGAGAGTTCATATGTGCAATGGCTCCAAATCCATTGCGGATAGTAATTATAATATCCGAATCCGAATTTTATCCGAATCCGCAATATCTAAATCTGCAAAAAATTGATCGGATAATTACAAATATCTGATTTCGCATTATCCATTGCCATTCCTAATCCCAGCTCACAAACGATGAATAAGAACAAGAAAATGAGCAAGAAATCCAAGATAGTCTTTCATATTTAGAGTATCTTGATAGAGCTCAGAGTTGCATGCTTGATACTTGGTTGTTCATAACAAAAGGAAGCCGCATATATTTAACAAGCAACTGGTCCTTTCCTGTTTACTAAGTTATTATGACAAATCATTAAGTACCATAAAGATGGCTTTTCTATAAATCTATAAAGTGAAAAAAAAAAAAAAAAAGCTTTATTCTATGTAATGGAAACAGTTTTGATCCTAAAGGTTACAGCAAAGAAGATCCCATGCAGCCTTTTGTACTTTTAAGGTTAAACCTCCAGGTAAGTTTAGCTCCTTCACCTAGTTTAGGATCGAAAACATTTTTAAATAATCTAATGTGATTCAACTAAAACACTCTACAACATGTGAGCTAGCCCAGAAGCTGCTACTAGTAACAATGCTTGTTGAATTAGACCACTCAAAACCTATGAATGCTTGTTGGAATCATGCATTTCTTTATCTCCAAGCTCGGTTTTTCCAGAACCAATGGCGGCTGGCTCTTCGGTCCGAGATGCTTGGTTTTCCCTCATGTTTTCTTGAACAGCCTTGAAAAGAAGTGCAGTATATCAATCTATGTCAAACCTCAGGTGCATAATAGATTAGTCAATATAGAATTAAATTCTGGTTCAAATTTATTTTACCTGCAACAGCTCAGTCATCTTGCCAGTTCTGAAAATTTCCAAAGGTTTGAGCACAGCTTGTAGTGGTTCAATAGAGAGTGGCTGATCATCTTCCAGGTTATGTCCGAAATCTTTGACCGACAAATTACCACTTTGAACCTCCTCCAGTGGTTGTGGGGGGACTTGAATTCTTTTCATGACTTCAGTTAATAATTTCTCAAAAGGCATGCCAGTCATTGACTTGGCTTCTTTATCCTGCAAAACCTCTGTTGGGAGTTTATTATATGAAACAATTTCACTTTGTGGTTGAGTGGGAAATATTTGGTTTCCAACTGTTGGCATCTTGTTGGTGGGTTTTTCCTCGTTTGATGTATCGGCAACTTCGGACACTTGTTTTCCTTTAGAGGCCACCAAATGAGGAGGTTGGCTTGCAACCAGAAATTGTTGGTTGGCAACTGATTTGCCATTTGATAAACTAGCAGGTTGGAGCACAACAGGCACCACCTTGCCTCTGGACATTAGTGGAGAAGCAGATTGTGTTGCCAACAACTGCAAATGCTTGCTTTTTGAGCCTCCAAGACTCGAAGGCCGGGCTCGTGCCACCTGGTTGGCGACAGCCGGTTCATTGAATGGATGAGCGGTTCCATTTCTATGAGAATTGATATGCTGCTCGTTCCTCTCCCTTGGGAAGGGAATCTCATTTCTTCTGATCATTTGAACATTTGGAGCCACATCATTCTCAGCTGAAACAGGAACATAATGTCCAGGCTTGAAAACCACACCCCTTAAAGTGGTGTCTGAGTTGCCAACCCTAACAGTGAGCAAATAGCCTGCATCAAATGCTGCCTCAATAACACCATAAACAGCCTGACCCACCATTACATCATTGATTGGATTCGCTTGACGGGTTTGATTTCCGTTCGCCCCGTCAAATCCAGGTGGGATACGGGTATTTTCGGCACGGTTCAGATTCTGATTCCTTGGAGTCTGAGCATTCTCCCCATGGTTTAGATTATGTTTTGGATGTTTTCTCGGGCGACCACGTTTGCGCTTCAGCAGAAAATCTGCTGATGTATCAGGGTGATTCTCTTGGTCATTGTCTTGATTCATCATAATATTTGCAGCAAAGAAATTGCCTTTTTCCACAGATCTTAATACTGTTTCCTTTCTGGAAGACAAAAGGGCAGCTATGTTATAGTCTATACTACCAAGCTGGTACAAAGCACAATAGTGTTTAACCAACATGTTAAAAAGCAAATATTCAACTTCATAAACAGTCGAGCAAGAATTCTGCCTTCTCAACATCACTGCAGGTTCACATTAAGGCCATGTTGGACACACTCACAGCCTATTTTACTTGGACTCGGGTGTGAGTGTCGGACACGGGTATGTTTGATTTATTCAAAGTTTTTCCTTGTATTTGGAGGATCCTTAGGGGATCATATCCCCATACCCATGTCTGGGTATGCGTCGAACACGGGTACTTCAAGAAAAATGAAGAGTCGGAACAACATAGCTCACAGCAGAGTAGTCATTTTACCATTTACTAGCAGATTACAACCAACACACTATAAATTTAATAATTTACAAATCCACGACTGATCTATTTTTCTTCCTATTTAATCGGAAAAGGAGAAAAATACCACAAAATCTATAAGCTTGATAAGGCTATTGTTGTGTCTATACATATACCCTAAAAATCAATAATTACAACATTGCTGGTACCATGAATTAGCTTCCAACTAAACTTTAGAGCAGATAAGGGAAGAAAAAAAAAAAGGGAAAACGGAAAGCTCTCAAAGTTAAGAGCAGTGAAACAGGTGCACTTAAAAAATAACTCATTTGCTATGTTGCTCCGACTCTTCATTTTTCTTGAAGTACCCGTGTCCGACACCCATGTCCAATGCATATCCGGACATGATTATGGGGATATGATCCTCCAAAGACCCTTCAAATACATGGAAATCTTGGAAAAAATTGAACATACCTGTGTTGGACACATACCCGTGTCCGACACTCACACCCGAGTCCGAGTAACATAGCTCATTTGAGCAATTGAACTTCATACTCTAACAAATGAGCTATATGAAAAGCAAGGTTGACAAAGAAACCCTCTTTAGGAATATCCCAGTCAACAATCATGTATCTTATTGAATGAAGCTATAGAGCTAACGCCGGATAAAATGGGCAGTCACAATCATGTATCTTATCATAAACGGGGCATGTGGATATCACTAACACTCATGCAACATATATAGATCAAGCAAAGCAACCTGACCCAAAACCATGGCCACCATTTAAGTTAGCTAATTACAATAGGAGTAAAAACCAATGTTATTCCGACTCTTCATTTTCTTTGAAGTACCTGGACCCAACACCCGTGTCCGACACATATTCGGATATGCGTATGGGGTACGAGCCTCCAAATATATTATAAAAACTTAGAAAAAATTGAGTATACCTATGTCGGACACATAAGCGTATCCGACACTCATCCCCGAGTCCGAGTAACATATGTAAAAACCAAGAAATAATGGCTGATCTGTTTGTTTTCCTATGACAAAAAATAGCCTCTAATTTTTTCCCAAAAATTAAAAAGATCTCTTTAAATTTCCATAAAAACTCTTTAAACATAACCTTAACTATTCATTGGGATTACTAAACATTAAACTCAAGAAGTTCTAAACTGTTCTAACAATTCAAACTTTCCACGACTAAAAAGGGCATTTGATTTTGATAAAAACAGGTAAACAACACGATATAGATCTCCCCCAGCCTTCAATTCATTGAAGACTAAAGATAAACCCCATTAACATTTACCTCAAAACAGAAAAACTCACCTCATGCATGCAATCTATCAGACAACCTATACATTAATTTACTGACAAATCTAAATTATAATTACAAAATTAATAATAAAAAAAGAGTCATTATCCAGTAACATAGAGAAATTCAAAGAGCAAAAAGAATACTGTATAAAGAACCAAACAAAAGGCCCCATTGAAACCAAATTTTTTAATGATAATAAATAAAAATTCCATGAATTACTATAAAGAAAAGCGAAAAGACAATACCTTTTTCACAACATTTTCGAAACTTCAATTAAAAGGAAAATCCTGCAACAAGCATAAATCAAAGAACAAGTTAATAAAAGAAAAAAAAAATGAAAAACAAAGACCTAGAAAAGAAAGGGAAGTGAACAAAACTGTGAAAAAGAAAAAATTTCTAAAACCCAAAACTTTTTTAAAGACAAAAACATTAAATTTTGCTAAAAAAATTTAGATTTCTTACAGAGTAACATGAAGTTAGGGATTACAAGAAAACAGCTGACCGTCTTTTGTTTCTGTTTCTGTTTCTTTCGGTTTTTGTTTTTTCTTTTAAGAAAAATTAAAACTTTGATTAAGATAAAACATTTTTATAAAAAATCAAAATTTTTTTTTATATTTTGTTTGCTTCGATTAAATTTTTGTTGTTTTCGTAGTGGGGTGAGATAAAGTGACACTAGTGTTTGTAAGACTGAAAAATCGAGCAATAAAAAAATGCCATGTGTACACATTGTTGATTTTTTTTCATTCTTGACACGTGGTGATCTATGGTTGGTGGTTTTATTCATGAGGCTGATCCTTGATGTATCTAAGCTTGTGAGAAAGGGATTGACACGTAGGTTAAGGTGGGTCCCTAAGGAGAGCTAGTTTACAAATTTTAAAAAATTAAATTGTAATACAAAAAATATTTTTAAAATAAATAAAAATAAAATTATCAGGACTAGTCGGGCCTGTATTTAAGATTTCAAGGAGTTTTAGAGTTTAATCCGACTCAATTTTAGTGTAAATATTAATATTAGATTTGATATTTAAATTATAATATAAAAATAATTAAAATATGATATAATATAAAAAATAATATGAGTATCATGTGAATATAAAAATTTGTTAAAATTTATATAATATAAATTATTAATATATCAAAATTTATATAAATATATAATAAATTAATTATAATTATAATATAAAAAATAATACAAATATACAAATTATCAAATTTGACCAAAAACAAGTTTGGTAGGTTTTTAAAGTGGATCTAATACTATTTTGGGATATATATATATATATATATATATATATTGGTACATTTATGACCTATAAATTTATAAATTTTTTTTATTGAGAGGTATAAATTAATAAATTTGAATATAAGAAAAGTAGGACATAATGTCAGATCATATGCTCTATGATCACGTTCTCCAACATCCTTTTTCAATTTTAATTGCATCAAAACCTAATTTAAAAAAGAAGAAGTTTGTTTTAATTATTTTCAATGCTATATATAGACATTAATTTTTTTACTTTGTGGTATAATCTATAATTTATAACTTCTATACTATAATTAAAAAGCAACCCCTCAATTGCATAGCCAATTAAGCATTTTTTTTTATATTGAAGAGATAAATAAAAAAAAAAGAGCGGAAAAAAGGGAGAAAAAAAAAAGAAAAAGAAACAAATACGTATTCATGTTGTGTTTATATTCGTATTATTTTTTTGTGTTACTAAATTAAATATATTTAAAGACTAAAAAATCAAAATACTACTAGTAATATCTCTCCCATGACCTCTCAAATTCTACTACATGGCCTGTCCATAATTGATTGACCAACTCTTGTGTATTAAAACTAATCCTATGATCATATGGTGATGAAGCAATGGACCATAATTTCATAAAATTCTTCTTCACACTGTTGCAACTTTTGATCTTTACTGATATATCATCCTGCAGATATTTGATTGTTGGGGTTATAATAAAGAATGAAATTGGTGGATCAACTATTCCACCACAAAGTTTTAGATTAAAGTTCCTCAAGTTTTTTGCTTTTGGACAAGAGGATCCAAACTCCATATTTCCATAAATTTGCTTCGTCTATGTTAAATTAGACCTGCTCATGACCGGACCGGGCCACGGCCCAATTATTTTTCATATTTTTTGTTCAGGCCCAGCTCTGGGTCGGGCCGGCCCGTTAGACCCGAATTTATTGTTCATCGATTAATTTTTTTTAATATATATTTTTTATATTTTTATAATTAAAATTAAATAAAAAATATTATTATAATAAAAAAAACACTGTTTCGGGCCGGTCGGGCAGGCCCGGAACAAAAATATCAAACCCAGGCTCAGCCCAATACGGGACGGGCTTAACGGGCCGGGTGAATTGTCCGGCCCATGAGCAGGTCTATGTTGAATACCCTGAGTTGCAGAAGATTTTCGGCTATAATCCTAGCGTTATTCTCGTCCAACTTGAAATAAGGAATTGATAACTTTTTCGACATTGAAAATGAGCCAAAGATGTGTAATTTAGTCAAGTTCTTGCAATGTCTGCCCATTGTTCGAAAGAAACGATCCGAACAGTTATGCTCAAGTGGTCCAATGGTTAGATCTTCAAGTTCTCAAAATCGAAATTTGAATCGTCTGTACTTGATGTGATAAAAAAGTAAAAAACTTAAATCCAAAACGAATCGACGAATTCAAAAAAATATAAATCTAAACTCGATTCGAACTCAAAAAATATGCGAAAATAGTTATATCTTTCATAAAATCTAAAAATAACAAGACTAACCAGAACTCGGCTCAAACCCAAACGAACTCAAACCTAAAAAGATTCGAACCCAGAACAACCTGAAACCAAAAAACCCTAACCCAAAAATGACTCAAACCCAAGCACGCTTAACCAGCCCGTTTGCCAATTGAATGAATGATATTAACCTAATTTATGTTAAAATTTAAAAACAGACATGCATCTAACTTAAAATTAATTGAAAACAAGAACATAGGCTCTTGTTAAATTTAAACCTATATGTAAAGGAAATAGATCTATTACGTCGAAACAACTTCATGAATATGCATAAATTATTGTTAGTGATGCCACTTCATTAAATACATTGTCGGCACATCAAATATTATAAAATCCTTAAATAAATATATACCTCTTAGCAACAAAAGTCAAATCTGAATTCCATCGTTTCACAATTCATCACAAAGTTGAGTGCTTGATGCATGTAATGGTAATGAAAATCATTGCCAAGCAGGATCTTCAATGGGGTTAGATCAAGTGTCTCATAATCTTTCCAAAACAAAACAACTAAGGAAATCGAACATATCAAATCTGAAACAGGCAGAAATCCAAGTATTTTCAGCAAAATGTCGTAATCTAAGACTCCCCAGCCAGTCTTAACTTCTTCTATAATCTCCTTATTATCTGTAGTCTTCATCAATTTCCTTGATTTGCTTCCTTTCCTGGTTTTAGCCATTATATCAATGTTGTCTTTTCCAAGTAGAAACATAAATTTACATGTTAGCAAACAACATCCAATGATGAAGAGAAAACAGTTAAATTATTCTAAAGTTTAGCTAGATAATGTCAATTTTTGGTTAGTGAAAATTGGAGTAAATTCCATCACATATCAATATGTAACCCTTAAGACTTGTTAAAGGTGTTTCAAATTCATTCATTTTCATTAGACCTGATCATGAGTCGGGTCGCGGTTTGGAAATTTTTTTTTATCAAGCTCATTTAGGGTCGGGTTCGAGCCAACCGTAAGCCTGTTTTATAATTCATAAATTATTAATTATTAAAAAATTATTTTATATTATTTTATATTTAAATAAAAAAATATTTTTTATTTAATGAATAGTGATTCGGACCGAGTTGGGATGATTCGAATTTACAAAATCTTTACTTAGACCCAACTTGTAAGGTCAAACGGACTATCCAACATTTGAACAGGTCTAATTTTCATCTATCTATCATTAAAATATGACGATATTTACCTCCTTCGTCGAGGTCCAAGTGGATGTTCACATTATAAAAAAAATTAACCCATTTGATTTTTGGATTGAGGTTTTTTGCTACATAAAAGTTATGTTAAACTGACATGTCATATTTTTTTATTGACAAAATAGATGACTTTAAAACATTTTAAAAAGTTATACATAAACTAAAATAAAATATTACATAAATATTATAAATAATCAATGCATTTTAATCGTCAAAAATTGAAAATCTTTAATTTTCTCCAAAAATATGAATGCTTCAGTGGATGTCTACAAATTTATCAAAGCACAATCCCAAACTCATAGTCATTGTAATAATGGTAATAATAACCTATCACTGCAGGAGAAGACCTCATTTTCGACAAAATTTTTCGTAAAAAAATATTCAATTGGAAACTGATCGTGTAGTGCAATAATAAAAAATAAAACCAATTCAAAGAATAATTTAAATCATGCAGTCGTAAATGTTGTGCTCCATGGATAAATTTCCAAGGCCTAATTAAAATAAATTGAAGTAATTTTTTTGATCCAAAGAAAACATAGAGATTAGGTTGAATACGAAGCAACCTTAATTATGTAACTCTATGTATATGGACAATACAAAAACCAAATAGTAATTTGTAATAAAAACACGAAATTTCACTTACCCGAAATTTCAAATTTGTTTTTTTTGAGAAATAATTTTTCATATTACTTGAAATACAAGCCTCCTAGGCTGATCGTAGGATTTGGAGTTCTAACTTCGATAGGACTTCCAATAGTAATAATAGAGTTTAACTTAGTAATATGAAAAATTATTTGATTTCAATCGAGTTTAAAAATCTCATGAGCAAGTTTAATAAGATAACAATTATCAATTTTTTTAATTCCTTTGTAAATTGTAAAAATTTCACAATCAGTATATAAAAAACGAACTCTTATAATATTATAATCCTCCTAAAAAATTGATTTTTTTAGACATTCAACAAAACAATACCACTTTATATTTTTTTAACTACATATAATTAATATTATATATTCATCTTTCACCAAATCAACTCTTTAACTCGTCACCATTTAAAATCTTGGTTGATTTATGTAAAAGTGTTGGGTTTATCAAAACACAAAACCCTAAAATTGGCTTAAGGTTTAACAAAAAAAGAAAAGGGAAAATTATTCTTCAAACTCCTTTTTGCCTCTCTTTTTGCTTTAGGAATCAAACAGAGAAGTAAAAATTGTGGTTATAAGAACAAGTATTTAAGAATGAAGAGGAATTTTATTTTATAACAAGAGTATTGGCTCAACTAGACATGCTCAAAGGTTGGGTTACCTGTTCGGTTTGATAGGTTCGGCCCGTACTGGATCGAGTCTGGTTAGAAATTTTTTCACTTCGGCTCGGTCTGGTTTGAATTACAAAAATTATTTTTTATTTAAATTTAATTATAAAAATATATATTAATATAAAAATATTTTTTTTAATATTTTAATAATTTATGAACAGTGAAACGAGCTTGTGGGTCGGTCCTGACCCAGCTCTAAATGAATTTGAGTAAAGAAAAAATCTGGACCGCGACTCGATCCATGAGCAGGTCTAGACTCAACCTTATAATAACACCTATGAACTTTGATTTCGTTGAAAATTTTTATCTTTGATTGTGATAATGCTTATGCATAACTAATTAAAATTGTAAAAAATTATTGATTCTTTTTTTATATCCATTAATAAAAAAAAAATTATAAATCCTCCTTGAGTGAAAGTTGTTAATAGAAAAAATTTAATTAGTAATATATTAGAATATATAGTGTAATTAATTTATAAAAAGAAGTTGAATTAATTTTTTTTTTGGATAAGTAGATTTCCATTTATAAAAAAAAACAGCAGTGCTGCTACATGTTACAAAGCTAGTTTAGTCTAGCTAAACAAATCAGAAAATCAATGTCTTTAGACAAACATGTCTGCATTTAACCTCCAAGAATTACATAAGAACGTATTAACTGAATCTCTTTTAATCTTCCTAAGGTCACTTAACCTGGTCGAGATCATGTCTCTCACTTGCTCAGTGAGGTGCTCCTCCTTTTGCTCAGTTGAGTTGAGCAAACGATTGTTTCTTTCCTTCCAAACTAGGTAGATAACTGCGTTCCAAGCTAGCCTCAATATCGTTGTGATTAGAGCTTTACCTTTGAGGTTGACAGTGGCCCATTGAAGCTCTACATTCCAACATGCAACCTGCCTTTTTAACCTACAAAGTACCATCACTCTCTGCCATATCTGTTTCGAGTAGGAGCAAGTGAAGAATAGATGATCCCTGGTTTCCCTCTCTTGTTTGCACAGCAAACATTTGTCATCCATTGCCATTCCCCAGGAGATAAGCCTATCCTTTGTGGCCAATCTATTTAGGATTGCCATCCAGGAGAGCATAGAATGCCGAGGAATATTAAAATTACACCATACCAACTTATACCAAGCCACTTTCCCAGCTGAAGGTCTGATCTTGTTCCACACTGCTGACACTTGGTACTTTCCCTCAGGGAAAGGCCATTTGCAGCTTCCATCAGCAGTTGTGAGAACTATTCTGGCAGCCACCTCTCTCAATTGCATGATCTTCCTCCAATTCCAACTGCTCCCACTCTGGATAGAGATGTGCCATGGATCTCTATCCTTCAACATATAAGTCTTGATCCAGGCTATCCATAGGGAGCCTGCTTCAATCAGTACAGCCCAAAAATTCCTTAGAATACATGCCTGATTCCAAGTGACAATGTCCTTTACACCAAGTCCCCCTTCTGATTTTGGCAGGCAAATAGACTTCCAGCTAACTTTAGCTCCCTTAGCTTGGCCTTCCTTCCCTTTCCATAAGAAACTTGAACATATCTGCATCAACTTCCTTATGCACTGCGTGGGCAGAACAAAATGTCTGCACCAGAAGTTCTGCAGGTGAAACAGAACTGATTGGATAAGCTGAAGCCTTCCAGCATAAGACAAGAACTTTGTTGCCCATCCTCTAACCCTTGCTGTCACCTTCTCCAAAAGTGGCTCACAGTCCTTCATGGTTAATCTTCTAGTGACTAATGGTACCCCCAGGTATCTGACAGGCAGTGTGCCTGTTTTGAACCCTGTGGACTCTCTGATGAGTCTTAATTCTTCTCTGTCAATTCCTGTGGAGAAGAACTCACTTTTAGTGCTATTAAGTTGGAGCCCTGAGTAGATGTAGAATTGACTTAGCACTAGCTTAATACCCTTCACTGAATCAAGATTGCCCTTGGCAAAGATTAGCAGATCATCAGCAAAACTCAGGTGAGTTAAATGAAGTTTTTTGCACTTTGGATGATAAGAGAAGACCCCATACTGTGCTGCTGAGTCCAGCAACTTGGACAGGACATTGATAGCAATCACAAAGAGGTAGGGGGAAAGGGGATCACCTTGCCTGACTCCTCTTGCCCCCTTAAAGAAGCCCATAAGTCCTCCATTAACAGATATAGAGAAGTAGCTGGTGGATAGGCAACTTTCAATCCAATCTAGGAACTGCTGAGGGACCTGCATTGCCTTCAATACTGCAGTGATGAATTCCCAGCTGATAGTATCAAATGCCTTCTGCAAATCCACTTTTATGGTACATCTTGGGGACAGAGTATTCCTACTATAGCCTCTGACTAACTCTTGAGCAAGCAGGATATTGTCTGTGATACTCCTGCCTGGAATGAAGGCACTCTGATTGGGACAGATCACCAATGGAAGACTGCTCTTTAGTCTGTTAGTCCGAATCTTGCTGATGCATTTGTAAAAGACTGTGCAACAGGAAATTGGTCTGAAATCTCTCATTGTGCTTGGATTAGGGCATTTTGGAATGAGAGCCACACTAGTTGAATTGAAGGATTTGTGCATCACTCCTGTCCTGAAAAAGAACATTGCAGCCTCTGTGACATCCTCACCAACAACTTGCCAAGCTGTTTTGAAGAAGTGAGTTGTGAATCCATCTGGCCCTGGACTCTTGTCACTATGAATCGAAAACATTGCTTCTTTTATCTCTGCAGGAGTTACCCTTTTAACCAGTTCAGCTTGATGCTCTTCAGTGATGGAAGTCTGAAGAAGTTCAGCAAGCAAATCCTGATTACAGCCCTTGACCATATGGTCTTTGGATCCCAACAAGTCCTGGAAGTAGGAGACAGCTTCTGCAGCAATCTGATCAAAGTTTTCAAGTCTGTTTCCTTGTGCATCCGTCAAAGAATGAATGGTATTTTTGCTCAACTTTGCCCTTACCATCCTATGGAAGAAGCCTGTGTTTTGGTCTCCTTCCTTTAGCCATTGAATTCTAGATTTCTGCTTGTAAAAGCTTTCCTCATCTTTGAGAAGATTATTGAAATCCCTGGAAAGGATATCTTTCTTTGCTGCTAGTTCAACATCTGCAGGCTTCCTTAGTAGTTGGAGCTGCATTTCTGCTAATTCCCTTCTTTTGGCTTGTACCTTCTCAGTAATAGCTCCATACTTCTTGAAATTGAAATTCTTGAGCTTCTGCTTCACTCTCTTCAATTTGATATGCAAATTGGACATAGGATCGCCTCTGGTAGGTTCCTGCCATGAGCTCTCAACTATATCCATGAACTCTGCATCCCTAGTCCAGTAATTGAAAAACTTGAATGGTTTGGGAGGGGAGTGATTCTCCAAGCTGGTTTTGATTAGTGCAGCACAGTGATCAGAGGTTTCAGGTGCAATAAATTCCACATAGGAATGTGGGAAAGAGATGAGCCATTGATCATTGATCATGTCCCTATCAAGCTTCTTGGCAAGATGATTCTCTTGATGATTTGACCAGGTAAAGATTGGACCAACAAATTGGTGATCCATCAATGCATTCTGTTCAATGCAAAGTTGGAAATCTTTCATATCTGAGGTACTGGGTTGGGATCCATTAAAGCATGAGCTTTCTGATGGATGAGCTACCACATTATAATCTCCTGCCAAAATCCATGGCGCACCTTGAGTAGTTCCACTGAGGGAATGCAAGTGTGACCAAAGCAATTTCCTTCTGCTTCCTTCATTACTTCCATAAATGGCAGTCAAATAAAACCTCAGAGAGTTCAATTGAATCTGGCATATGATGGACTGTTATGTTGAGTCCTTCATATCTACATCCAGATGAACCTTACTAAGGATCCAAATTCTTCCATTTGAAGCTTCAGAGTAGTTATGATGGAGATTCCATCCCTTAAAATGCATGTCAACAATCTTCTGCACTTTAGGTAGCTTTACTCTAGTCTCAATAAGACAGACAATATCAATCTGCAACTTAGAAATTCTACTGACTACTTGTTTCTGCCTTAGAGGACAATTTAGTCCTCTAACATTCCAAACAAGGAAGTTCATTAATGAAGAGTTGGAGAGTGACTCCCCAAGGCAGAAGCCTTACCTCGAGCCTTTCCTTTGTCAACAGGCCCCTTCCTTCTCTTCAAGTTCTTCATCAGATCTGCCACTCCTGCTGCAGCAGCCCTAGGCTTTCTTGTTTCTTCTGAAAAAACAACCTGATGAGAGTGGCTTTCAGTCCTATCCTCCATAAGTGACTCTGTGTTACCAGTATCCTCCTCATTTTCAGGAACAGATTCCAATATTGCAAATCTGTTGGCTGAGCCCATAGCTCCTGTGGCTGAGGAGGATCCTCGTTCTGTCTCAGATGGAACTGGCCTTTCCAATTGCTCTATGATGACCTGAGCAGGTAATTCTATCTGCTCTTCAGAGGTCCTTGGAATCGTCTGCTCATCAGGAATCCTCAACTCTGTCTGCTCGTTCTGAGCCTTCTGCTTAGGAATCCATTTTTTGGTTGGAATTTCCTTTGGCAGGCGAGGACAACTTTTGTTATTGTGACCAAAAATGCCACAGTGAATACACTTCTGAGGCATCCATGGTGCCTCAACTGTGATAGGGATCACTGAGCCATTTCTGAGCTCCACTGCAATCGAATTGGGCAATTCTTGAGCCACATCTATCTCAACACAAACTTTAGCATATGCTAGCCTTTGCTTGTTTGCAGTTATTTTGTCCATATAGAGAGGGGTGCCAATGGCGCTAGCTATATAGCTCAGACCTCTCATTGTGAATAATTCCAATGGGACATTGCTTAGATGAATCCAGATAGGAAGCTTTTCCATGTTGAATTCTAAGGTGTTCAGGTCTGGTTCCCATTTCCTCAAGATGATTGGGCTGTTTTGGATGTGCCAAGGTCCATGTTCAAGCACCCAATCCCTTGTCTCTACATTATGGAACTGAAGAACATAGAGGTTCCTTCCTACTGGCTTAATTTGGAGATCTCCATCCTTTCCCCATAGCATATTAGCCAGCTTATTGAACAAACTGAAATTTGGAGGTTTCCCTATAAATTGCGCAATCAGTGAGTTCTTCCATTGATGAATTCCTTCTTCAAATACTTCATCTGGTGGTTTTACAGTAACTTTCCCATCCATCTTCAGCGGAGGAAAGAATCTCAGAGTTTGATTTTCAGCTGCAACAAACAATTTCCTCCAATCAGGAGCTGCCACGTCAGCAGAGTTAGATACAACTGACTCTGTTCTTCGTTCTTCTCCAATCTCCCTTGATCGTTCCACCAATTTACCACGATCCACTCCAACTGCAATGGAGGGATAATCTCCATTAACAACTTGTTTAAAGCTTCTTTGTTGGGAGTCCTCACCTTCCAATCTTTGATTAGCTGCCTTCTCCAATGGAGTCATCATAAGGTTCATCCCCAATCTTCCAAGAACAAGAGAATCAGAGATGAGCAAGCAAGCAAGGTTTGCTAGCTTCGAGATGATGAAATACTTGATCGATGTTGAGTTCTTGAAGATCCGTGGTGTTTCTGTCTTCCCTTTCCCTCCAAGACTTCAACTTTCACACAATCTCTAACCCAAAAACATCCTTTAACCTTACTCAAGCAAAATCCAGATAATGAATGATACAACCCAGATTTACAGCTAAAACCCACTAATTTTATCCAACAAAACCACAGATCAAGTCATTAAATCTGCACCAACTCAGTGGAAATCCTCCAAAAACACAAAAGAGAAAAGAACAAGCTTACAACCCAAAGTAGAAACGAGAGGCTGAAGAAGTAGAAGCTTTGGAGTTTTAAATCCTACCCTCTTGCGGCAAGATCCGCTCCACCTTTTCCTTCAGGAAAACAAACACACCACCACTTGGAGGGCTTGGCCGGTTGTCTCACCCTTGGTTCTGAATTGCACCATTTGTCTTTTTTTTGGTTTTGTTTTTGGTTTTCTCAAGAGAACTCTGTTTTTGTAGTTTGGTTTCAGGAAACAGAGAGCAAACAAGAAGTAATGTTGTAGAGAAGAGCGGAAAGTGTTTCCAAGTTGAATTAATTGGTCTCACCTTATGATTAACTTGTTGAATTAAATTAATTCCAATTTTTACGGCTTCTTTCCCCATTAATTTGAAGCTACTACTATAAATATTATATGCTCTAAAAGAAACTAAGTTTCATGATCCATTCTTTGCAAATACATATCTCTACTAATCTCCTTAAGCAACCAAAAGAATCCAAGATTTCAAGCTTTTTTTTCTTCAAGAAAAAGATAACAAATCTTTCTTCAACTATCGATCTTAACATCTCTCATCTCCACCATTATCGAATCTTAAAGCTTTCTTCTTGCTGATCTCTTGTACGTTTCAAAGTAAAAATTTCAAGGCCATTATCTGTCTCAAACAATGGCAAACCAACATTTCTTGCAGCGTTCAAGAAGGACGCCCAGGAGATTCTTGCCCCCTCCTGTTTCACTCCAAAGATTACTGGGAGACATGATAATACAGCAACCGCCCTTGGCGGCGGAGCAGCCTCAGGCTCCGCCGCAGCCTCAGCGTCAACCTGGTGGAGCTGGCCCTGGACAACAACCTCGAGGAATATTGATCAGGTGGAATGGGAAGAAACGGAGGACTTTCGGTTTCAAACCCTTATTAAGAAAAAACTAATAAAGAATATTTTTCATGCATTAGTTTTCCATGCATGTTCATCATTTCTTTCATTTTTTTTTTTTTAAATATTTTTTCTTCACGTTTTCTAAAATGAAAAAACTAAAGAATATTTTCTTGAATACAACAAATACAAAATTCTTTAAATTTTTTTGGTAAAGAAAAAGAAAATTTTTATTTACATATAATAATGTTTTCTTCTTAATGGTTTTAGTTTTCCATGCATGCATATTAATTTCTCTAAATTTTTTTATTTATTTTTCATATTTTTTTATTATCTTTTATCTTAAAATTTCTATTTTTTATTGTTAGATGCTTCTTCTTGATAGTTTTAGTTTTAGTTTAGTTTTCCATGCATGTTTCTCTAACTTTTACCAATTTCTTAAATTTTTTTAAAATCTTTTATCTTCCATTTTTTTAAATGAAAAAAAGAGTTTTTAATATAAATATCAAATTATTTTTTTATTAGGGTAAAGAAAAAGAAAATCTTATTTTAGTAGATAGGTAGTGAAAGAAGTATAATGCTTGTTAATTCTTCATAGATTTAGTCTTCCATGCATGTTAATTTTTTTAATGTTACTGAATTTTTTTCATTTTTCATATTTTTTATTACCTTTTATCTTCCATTTTTTAAAATATAAATACAAAATTATTTTTATTTTTCACTAAAAATCTTTTTTTTTTAAGTAAAGAAAAGGACTATCATAGATACTAGATATAGGTTACATAAATATATATGTTAAATGAAATTTCCTTTTATTTTTCATTAAAAAATCTTCTTTAAGAGAAAAGAAAATCTTAGTTAGATATATAGTACTAATAGTAGTGAAATATATAAGTTCCAAAAGTCAGAAAAAAGAAATATTTCAAAGAAGCCCCCAAAAGTTCTGCATTTTGCATCATTTTCCCACAAATTTAAAACTCTCTTCACACAACGTTCAAAAATTAGTAAAATATATTCATTTCTCAAAAGCTGGTTATTTGCCTTAAACTAAGCGAGCAAATAGGAGATTTTCACTCTATACCATCCTGCACTTCCTCTTTCAATTTCTTTGGGTTTCAATTTCTCTTTCTTCACATTCTTATCTGCAGATTGTTCCTCTATCAGGTACATTTATGGTTCCCTTTTACTTAAAGCTATGTTCTTCTTTTAAATTTGTTGGCTTTGGCTTTGGCTTTGGATTTTTTTTTTTTGATTTTGTTAAAGATATGGATCTTATTTGGTTTCTGATGAAATAGAAACAAAATGGAAAATTGGGTCTTTGGGCATTGTTGTTTGTCGCAAAAAAGTTGCTAAAAAGCTTCAAATTTGGTGCTTTTTTATTTTTTTATTTTATTATTGTTTCTGGTGGAATTCAATTTTGAAAAGACAATTTTAATTTTTCTTTTGTTTTGTTAGTTAACGGTATCTTAAAATTTAAGCAAATTGTTAATGGTTTTATGTTGGTTTTCTTCTTTGTAGCTTTTGGTGATGATGCTTTGAGGTATAAGGAGGAAATTATGAGAATTTAATGCAATTTGGTTGAAGAGTTTGATTCATTCAAGTTTTTTTTTTTTTTTTAATTTCCTTGTTGGTTTTTGGTTAAAAGTCTTGTTTTTGTTGAGTTGAAAATGAGTGTTGTAGGTTTTGATATTGGAAATGAGAGCTGTGTTATTGCTGCTGTAAAGCAAAAGGGTGTTGATGTGTTGCTGAATGATGAATCGAACCGTGAAACGCCATCTGTGGTATGCTTCGGAGAAAAGCAGAGGTTCATCGGCTCTGCTGGTGCCGCCTCTGCTATGATGCACCCCAAAACTACGGTATCTCAACTGAAAAGATTGATTGGTAGGAAGTTCCAGGAACCTTATGTTCAAAATGAGTTAAAATTGTTACCATTTGAAACTTCAGAGGGTCAGGATGGTGGCATTTTGATTCACTTGAAGTATTTAGGTGAGACACATAGATTTACACCGGTGCAGATTATGGCCATGCTCTTTGCACATTTGAAATATATAACAGAGACAAATTTGGGAGTTCCTGTTTTGGATTGTGTTATTGGGATTCCATCTTACTTCACTGACTCGCAAAGACGTGCGTACCTGGATGCTGCTAAAATTGCTGGGTTGAAGCCTCTGAGATTGATGCATGATTGTACTGCAACTGCACTTGGTTATGGGATTTACAAAACGGAGTTCTCCATTGATGATCCAATGTATGTTGCATTTGTTGATATTGGTCATTGTGATACCCAGGTTTTGATTGTGTCGTTTGAGGCTGGACAAATGAGGATACTATCACATGCTTTTGATAGCAGCTTGGGCGGAAGGGATTTTGATGAGATTTTGTTTGGATATTTTGCTGCGCGTTTCAAGGAGCAGTATGATATAGATGTGTACTCTAATATCAGGGCTTGTATCAGGTTAAGGGCAGCATGTGAGAAACTGAAGAAGGTTTTGAGTGCAAATGCGGAGGCGCCACTAAATATTGAGTGTTTGATGGATGAAAAGGATGTCAAAGGTTTCATTAGGAGGGAGGAGTTTGAGAATTTGGCTTCCACGTTGTTGGAAAGGATTAACATTCCTTGTACTAAAGCTATAACTGATGCAGGGTTAACTGTGGAAAAAATCCATGCTATTGAGCTTGTTGGATCGGGGTCCAGGGTACCAGCTATAACAAGACAGTTATCTTCTCTATTTAGGAGAGAACCCGGTCGGACAATAAATGCAAGTGAGTGTGTGGCACGCGGATGTGCTCTCCAATGTGCAATGCTCAGTCCAGTTTTTCGGGTTAGAGAATACGAGGTTCGTAACTCGGTCAGAAGTATAACTCTCTGTACAACTTCCAATGATTGCTTTCAACATGGTTCTTTCTTTTGTTCACATTTTATTAGTAGCTTCAGCATGTTTACATGTATGGTAATAATATGGAGCCCAAAACTTTACTGCAACTTGTGCAAACACGTGTTTCCCCTTATTGCTCATTATTCTCCATGATATAACAACAGAGATCCAAGAGTTAACCACTGCATGTTCTCTCCCATATGAGGAACTATTTTTTGCTTATTTTTATGCATTCTCGGGTATAGTAAAGGCAATTTTCCATGTCAATTTTTTTGTAGGTTCAAGACTGCATTCCATTCTCCGTAGGATTCTCTTCAGATGAAACCCCAATTTCCCGAGAGTCAAATGGTGTGTTGTTTCAAAGAGGCCAGCCAATTCCTAGTGTTAAAGTTCTGCAATTACATAGAAGTAGTTTGTTCCATTTGGAAGCAATTTATGCTAATCCAAATGAATTTCCTTCTGGGGTATCCTTAAAAATAAGTTGCTTCACGGTATGTGATGTTCTTAAATGGATAATTCTTGTTTGAAGGGAATAGACTGGCTCATAGATTGATGATCATTTGATTTTGCAGATTGGCCCTTTCCAAGGCTCCCATAGTGAAGGGGCAAAGGTTAAAGTCAAAGTTCAATTAAACATTCATGGCATTGTCACTGTTGAGTCAGCTATGGTAAGTAGAATTTCACATTTTCTTCTATCATCTTATTGACATTTCATTTCTGACAGATTTTGCCTTCAGTTGATAGAAGATCATGTAGATAATTCAGTTACAAGGAATTATACACATTCAGAAATGAGCACAAAGGAGGCCCAGCATGTAACAAATGGCAGTGAAGATAGTACCTTTGCGCAGCCCAAACGATCACATGCTTCTGTAAGTTTGTACCATCATTAAATCATATTCTTTTTATGCCATCTTTCTGGTTTTTCTTCGTCCAAAGACTGCGCTATGCAGTTGGGCCACGGATCTGGAAAATTTTCAAAAAAGTTTGGACACACTGCTAGGATGGCTTGAGTTTATTTTGTTTCTAGCCATGCAAAGATATAATTCTCTCTCAATCTTGATGGAGGAGAAAGCCTTGTAGATGCAAAGTTCATTTGGGTTTTTCTTTTCTATGCAGGCTGATGGTAAGACCAATGATAAAGCAACCAGGAGGGTTGAGATACCAGTTTGTGAGAATGTATATGGTGCAATGACAAAGGCTGAGCTCATGGAAGCTCAAGATAAAGAACTTAAGTTGGCTCAACAGGACAGGACTATGGAACAAACCAAAGAGAAAAAGAATGCCTTGGAGTCTTACGTCTATGAAATGCGGAATAAGGTAAAACGTTAGATCTGAATTATAGGTGTTTATTTCTGTCTTTTTTTTTTTTTCTTCTCAATATGATGATTTCTAATCATATATTTATGTGAAGCTTTTCAACACACATCGGGGTTTTGCATCTGATAAGGAGAGAGAGAGCATTTCCAAGAGCCTACAGGAGACCGAGGAGTGGCTTTATGATGATGGGGAGGATGAAACTGAAGGCGCTTACAGTTCGAAATTAGAAGCTCTTAAGAAGGTTATTATTTATTTATTTTTTTAAAGTTTGCCGCAGTTTCTCTCTTCTTCTTGCCTCACTGGCCACTGCCTATTTTTGTTCCTTATAGTTGGTGGATCCGGTTGAGAATCGATACAAAGATGAAGAAGCAAGAGCACAGGCTTCAAGAGATCTGTTGAAGTGCATTCTGGATTATAGAATGTCTACAGAATCTCTGCCAAATGAGGATAGAGAATTGGTATGATAATTAGCTATGTTGCTGCGACTCTTCATTTTTCTTGAAGTACCCGTGTCCGACGCATATCAGGACATAGGTATGAGGATATGATCCTCCAAGAACCCTCCAAATACATGGAAATCTTGGAAAAATTGAAGATATCCGTGTCCGACACTCGCACCCGAGTCCAAGTAACATAGATAATTAGTGATTACACATTATAAGTGCAATATCTACTCACATTCAAACTGATTGTGGCTTTTTTGTTTTGTCAGATCATGAATGAGTGCAATAAGGCTGAGCAGTGGCTGAGAGAGAAAACTCAACAACAAGACTCTTTACCTAAGAACATTGACCCACTATTATGGTCAAGTGAGATTAACAGCAGGAAAGAGGATCTGAACATGTACTTTTCTTGTGTTTCAAGTTTGCACTTCTCATTCAGATTTTTACTGTTCAAGTTTGGCTTGTTTGGAACAATTTTACTTCAGAGGATCTTAGATGTCATCTACTAACTTTTGTTTAATGGATTTCAGGAAATGTGAGCATATAACGACACGAAAGGCTTCTCATCGAGATATAGGGATCGAACCAGGGTCCGGACCAGCAAGTATAGGATAAACGCGTATGAAACATCTTCGGATAAGTTTGCAGTTCACACTTATAGTAATTATAGAAGAGCACATTGATCATAATTAAGTTTGAAATTGCAAGAGCAAGACCTCATCCAAATTTAAGTATATGGGGAGCTTGGACCAGCTAATATATGATTGCCTTTTGAGGCATTGTAACTCATTAGAAAGTTAGTGTAATTTAAGAGGCTGCCAATACAATCAGGGTTTTTGTTAGATATACTGGAGGAATCACATATAAGTATCAAAGGGGTCTTTTTTTAACTCCATTTTCTTTTTATATTTCTTGAAACTTGAAAGTCTTGTTACATAGGATAATAGTTCTCAAGGACAGGTATATTTTTATGTATTTTACAGGCACCTGAATCAAACTTGCTTTGAAGCTACATATATTATTTTATAGAAGAAAAAAAATAGGAGAATCAATAAAAAATAACTGAAAAGTTAGAAAAAAAAATTATCTCGAAATCATAAGATTACATATATTTTATTTAAGTTTTAAATACAAAATGCAACAATTAAACTTGATAAAACCAATAAATCTTTTAAAACTTATATATTCCTTATTATCACAAGTTACAATAAAATGCCAAGATTTTACCCTTAAATTATAAATCCTTCTCCAACCATCCAAAACGAGGTCGTTTGATTCCCCCATTTAAAAATTATGAATCTACGTCGTCTCTCTGCAACCCGCCATTAATCAAGTAATCAACCCGCTCGTGGAAAGCCGCGTCCTTGTCGCTGTTAAACGACGGCGTATCATATCTCAAATTCCCAGTATACGTTGACTGTATAAAATACAGTAAATGTATTACCGTATTTTTATACACATCTGGGATACGTCCTTTTCACCATTTCAGATACAAGCACAGAAAAAAAACATAAAATTACTCTCTCTCTCTCTCTCTCTCTTAATCCTCTCTTAGCTCAGCTTTTCTCTCTCTCTCTCTTTTTTTCACTCACTATTTTCACAACTCACTTTCACGCACTTCACACACAAAGAAAATGGAAACTTTCACAAACTAAATTTAGAAACTTTTTATTTTTTAAATTCTGGGTTGTGTTGTTTTTCTTTATAAAGTTGGAAATTTGGGTTTTTTTATTTGGTTTTGGAATATTGATGGAAGAAGTTTGAGTTTGAGAGTGATGAAGGTGACGGAGAAAGCGGGTTTACCGGCGATATTTTCGGGGAGGAATCTGGCGGACGGGAATCTCAAGCCGACGAGGAAGCGGAAGACACAGAACACGAGGTGGAAGAGGGTCGGTGCACCAGTAGTGGGGAGGCGGAGCAGGCCGGAGACGCCGTTGCTGAAATGGAAGATGGAGGAAAGAGAGAGAGGGAGAGAGAAAGGTGGTAGAGTTGAGGAGGAGCTCGAGGAGGAAGAGAAGGATGGTGGTCGGAGAGGTAGTGGTCGTGGTCGTGGACGACGGAAGAAAGGAGCTTCGACTGTGTCAGCGAGGAAACTTGCAGCTGGATTGTGGCGGTTGCAGTTGCCAGAGACGGTGACGCCCGGTGGCGAAGAGAGGAGGAGGGATCGGTTAGGATTCAAGGTGAGATATTTAACGTTTTTTTAGCTTAAAGATCTGTGCTTTTATGTTTTATAGACTTTTTGTTATAATGGGTATGATGTGATAAAAAAAAATGTGATTTTGAAGGAATTATTTTTGGATATTTTTCTTGTTAAAAATTGTTAATTTGTTGCTTAAGTTCGAAGTTTTAAGCTTTGATAGTGAAAATAATGCTGATCTTATAATGCCATCATTGTTCATTGTTTTATTTTTGATTTGATTTTTTATGTTTATAATATCTTAGCATTTCCCTGCATGTCAAGAAAATGAAGCTTCCAGTACTTGCTACATGTAATTGACTGATATGATTTTGTACCAAAAAGCTATGTTACCTGGACTCTTCATTTCTTTTAAAGTATCCGTATCTCACACTTATGTCCGACGCATATTTGGACATGTGTACGGGAGTATGATCCTCCAAATATATATAAAAAAATTTAAAAAATTAAGTATACCCGTATCCGACACTCGCCCTCGAATCCAGGTAACATAGCCAGAAAGCCTCTTTTTTGATGCATTTATCATGTTTGAAGTTTCTCATCATTGTATGATATGCTATGGTTTTATTTTTCTAATTATGAGAGGCTTTTATGAGTATGATTTTCAGGATCTGTATGGATGTTTTCTTGATAAAGGGTTATACTATTCGTTGATATTTATGATTTGCTTGATTCTCAATGAATACATTTGATAATTTGTTTAAATTACTTCTGAAAGTTCTGCTGCTTGCTCTGTCTTTATTGATAGATGTACTGTTTTGCATCTTGATTGATCAGTTGTAATTAAGCATATTATGAAATTTGATTCGTTATTTTGGACATTATGAGTTCATTATGTTATAAATTCCTGCAGCCTGGTAACGATTTTATGGGTGTCCCGTTTCTTTATCATCACAAGGACAAAATTTATGGTTCGGATGCAAAGGATCCATTACAGAGCTCTAGTTCTGTCTTTGGCGCAAAGAATGGCCTCCTTCGTAAGGTATGCTTGCTTCCATGAGCTCCTTAACTGAATCTTGAACTTTTAATGACCTGATCAATATGGAAAACATTGAATAGAAATCGCATAGGAAACGAAACTTTGTCATCTCACTCATGCGGCAAATGTGCCGTGCTGCATGCGATATCCACATTTGGTGGTTTCTCTAAGTGCCATTTGTTCTTGTTGCCCTTTTTGGCATTTTGAATGTTACCAAAGCCGAAGGGGAATTCTTGACAAATCTGGACAAACTAGAAGGGGAAAGAATAGAAATATAGATTACTTGCATTCATTAGTGCATTATTCAGCATGGTTTTAGTTCTATCAGTTGAATGAACAAGTTCAAGATTAAAAAAAAAAAAGGGGTGCCATCAACCAGTTGAACTCTGGGATAAACTATGGGAATCACTCAAAGGGGGATAGTCACAAGAAAAACTTAAATTATGCAAAATGAGGGCTTTGTTGCTTATTGTTTGCTTAGATTCTTAAATTTATTCTCAAACATGCTTGTAGTTTGCTATAATACACGAAAAAACCAGGGAGGGGTGCACACTTTGTATATCGATTTCTTTACTTCCCTACCTTTTAATTGATTTCTTACTCTTCTGCTCTTAAGCTACTTTTCTCCTTTTTAAGATTGAGCCTTCAATTCAATTTTCAAACTCCGCGATGGAGGGAGCAACAAAGTGGGATCCTGTCTGCTTAAAAACAACAGATGAGGTACGGCAAATTTACGGCCACATGAAGTGTATTGACCAGCAAGTAAGTGCAGTATCAATTGTTTCTGCCCTTGAAGCTGAGCGAGGTCAGGCTCGAGTTCGCATTGAGGAGCTTGAAACTGAGTGCCGGTCCTCAAAGAAGAAACTTGAGCACTGCTTGAGGAAACTTAGTGAGGAAAGGGCTGCATGGCGAAGCAGAGAGCATGAGAAAATACGTGCATTTGTTGATGATGTCAAAGCTGACTTGAATCGAGAAAAGAAAACTCGCCATAGGCTTGAAATTGTCAATTCCAAATTGGTGAATGAGCTGGCTGCTGCCAAGTTATCAGCAAAGCAGTATATGCAGGACTATGAAAAGGAAAGAAAGGCCAAAGAACTAATTGAAGAAGTATGTGATGAGCTTGCTAAGGAAATTGGAGAAGACAAGGCTGAAGTGGAAGCATTAAAGAGAGATTCCATAAAGCTTTCAGAGGAAGTAGACGAGGAAAGAAAGATGCTGCAGATGGCTGAGCTCTGGCGTGAAGAACGTGTTCATATGAAGCTCATTGATGCAAAGGTAGCACTTGAAGAGAGGTATTTACAGATGAACAAGCTTGTAGCAGATTTAGAGACTTTTCTAAGGTCAAGGACTGGAACTCTGGATGTGACAGACATGAGAGAAGCAGAATCGCTTAGACAGGCTGCTGCATCCGTTAATGTCCGAGAAATCAAGGAATTTACATATGAGCCCCCAAACCCTGGTGACATTTTTGCTGTTTTTGAAGATGTAGCTTTAGCTGAAGCCAATGAAAGGGAAACCGAACCATGTGTTGCATATAGTCCTGCCAGCCATGGCTCAAAAGTTCATATGGTGAGTCCTAAAATGAACATGATAAAAAAAGACAGCATTCTGAGACATTCAAATGTATATGTTGATCAGAATGATGAGATAGAAGAAGATGAGAGTGGGTGGGAAACTGTCAGCCATCTTGAGGATCAGGGCTCAAGTTATTCACCAGAAGGGAGTGCTGCATCTATAAACAAGAATCGTCGGGACAGCAATTTCTCAGGGAGTGGAACTGAAATTAGCGAAGTTTGTTCCTTGCCTGCTGGACAGTTAAAGAATGTGTCGTCCATAGCGAGGCTATGGAGATCAGGCACAAATAATGGAGAAAATTACAAGATAATCTCAGTAGAAGGAACAAATGGCAGGCTTTCAAATGGAAGGAAGTCTAATGGGGGTATCGTGTCCCCAGATGAAGGGTTAGGTAAAGGTGGGCTCAGTCCCCCGGACTTGGTGGGACATTGGAGTTCACCTGACTCTGGTCATCCACACATAACGAGAGGGATGAAAGGATGCATCGAATGGCCTCGTGCCGCACAGAAGAAGAGTTTGAAGGCAAAACTTTTGGAGTCAAGAATGGAAAGTCAGAAGGTCCAATTGCGGCATGTCCTTAAGCAGAAGATTTAGAAGTAGATGGCGATTTCAACAGGCAAGCTTTATTCATCGCGGTAGCTGGATGTGCCTAAACCGAGATAAGTAGTAATACATTCGTCAGACATTTGGCAACTTCTGCTGCCAGTTCAAAATTGGATAAACGTCGAAGTAGCATGCGAATACGGGCACCTGATATAGATTTACTGATTCTCCGGTTATCCGGTTCTTGCTCCTTAGCTCATGCAATACTGAGAGTTCTGTTTCATCCCTTCTGCTGACATCTTGGGACAATGCTCTTGATGAAACTGTTGGACCATCTCCTTTCATCTGCAGTTGTAATTCTGCCTGGGGGCATAGCCATTCTCTTTGTAATCGAGAAACCAAGGTATGCCCTTTGTACTGTATCCCTAGGATTCAAGGCTATCAAGGAAAACAAATTCAAAGTATACTGAAATGATAACAATTTTCCTCTGTAATTTTTTGTATTTTTGTTATAAGAGATGCCTCTTTGAATTTCTTATGGATAAAATAAAGGACCACAATAGTATTCTCTGACTGAATGGGTTATCAATTTTTTATGGCCAACCTGGACAGAGAAAAGATTCTTTGGTTATCAATTTTTATTGAGTTAAGAGGTAGCAATAACTGACATGAGCCACTTGACACCATTTAGAGTTAGGATTGGGATAACTCAACTCTATGCTGCTCCAATTCTTATTTTTTTTAGTATCCGTGTTCGATATTCGTGTCGACACATATCCGGATATGGGTATGAAGATATGATCCTTCGAATATATGAAAATTTTAACATACCCATGTCGGACACATTCGTCAAAGTCCATATGATCTTTCTATTGAAAAATGATCAGTCAAAGTCCATATGATCTTTCTTTTTTGTTGAACATTAACCTTATTTACTGTCATAACGTGTCAAATACGAATTCAGCATGCTAGACACAAATCAATGGAGTCGCCACTAATCATCTAATCTAGGTGTGATTAGTCACCTATACGAATCTATCCTATTTAAAGTAATCTTAAGCTTGACTAAGGCACCTTAAAAAGAATAGGTTCTGGTCTGCTTATCAAAACTAGGTTCGGGAGTACGGTTACGTGTGAGGAAGGATTAACACCCTCACAACGCCTATCCAAGAGATAGTACCTAATTAGTCTTGTGATACTTAAAAAGTCTTGATTAAATGGTCTTGTCTATCCTATCTCATTTTAATTGTTAAAGTTAGAAATCTCGAAGATTATTTTTTAGGTCTTCCATTCATTCTGGAGAAATTACTAAAAAATGTTTCATCACCTCAAGAGTATTCAAAAGAAACCATTCGTTCTATTGAAGAGGCTCCATCGTCGAAAAAATTAAATTATTTAACAAAGTTATTTTCTCTTAAATTAATCTTCCAAAATTAATCCACATTTTATTAAGGTTTATTCGAAAAATAAATTCAGATCTTTAATATCGAAAATCATCCCTTAAAATATTCTTCCATTCGTTCTGGAGAATTTTTAAGAGAATTTTTTTCACCTAGAAATTTCTTAAAAGTCATCCATTCGCAACTTTCTTGTATTTCATCATCGGAAAAAATCTTAATTTATCCTTCAATTTTAATTAAGCATTTATTATGAAAAATCATTTTTGAAAAAAAAAATGTTGAAAATTAATTATTCTTAAAAAAATAAATTTTTGATTTTTGTTGGTATTGAAATTAATCTCTTAAAATATCATTCCATTCATTCTGGAGAATTTTTAAGAAAAATTTCTCACCTAGAAATTTCTCAGAAATTAACCATTCGTAATTTCTTTGAATTTCATCATTGGAAAAAAAAAAATCTCAATTTATTTATTTAAAAATAACTATTCTTCAATTAATAATTAATCTAATCTAAAAAATAAATTAATAGTTAATAATATTTTAAAAAAAATATACAATTATTAATATAAAATAAAATATAAAGTATAAAGTATACAATAATAATAATAATAAAAATAATAGTTTTTTTTTATGAAAAAAACAATGGTTAGTAAAATATTTAATAATAATAATAATAATAACAATAATAAACAAATAATAATAATATACAAAATAAGACCTGCAAAAAATAACTAAAAAAAACAATTAGCAAATAGTAAATAATAAATAAAATAAATAAACAACAAAAAAAAACAAAATATAAAGAACAAACAAACAAAAAATAAATAAATAAAATGGGGACAGCATGTAGGTCAGGCCCAGGCGCTGGCCGCCTGGCCCGACCCACCTGCTTGTTTAAAACTTTTTTTTTTTTGGTGTTTGTTTTACCTCTTTGAAAAAAAAAACTTTTTTTTTCTCTGAACTTCTTCAAGAAGACCAAGAACACCAAGAACAAAACCCAGATTTTTCCAGATTCCAGTGGGTTGATGCTGCTGTCGACCGCTGATCGCCGCCCCTGCCGCCGTCGTCGCCGTCGGTGCCGGTGGTCGAAAAATTCCCGAAAAATCACCAAAAATTTCTTTCGATCTCCTCTTTTCAAAAATCAAATTAGTTTTTTTTCCGAATCTCTCTAGAATTTTCTAGATCTGAAATCGAAGTTCGAAATTTCACCTCCTCCGATCTACTCTGTTGACCGCCGAATGGCCACCAACTTCTAGTATATGCTTCCTCTAACTAAAACCCAACTTTTCTTTCTCAAGAATACTTTTGAAACAAACTCTAACCCTCACTCTTGAAATTTCGAATTTTTTCTCTCACAAAAATATATATTTTTTTTAATGTCTCAACTACTATGATTTTCTTTGTTTATGACTCTTCTTGATTTCTGATGTGTCTTGTGTTTGATGCTTGGGTTCTTTTTTATAGAGAAGAAATTAAGTTTTAATCTAGTTAGGAGTCTTCAATCTGATCAAGAGAGGTGTTTTGTTTCAATCACATTTTTAGAGTCCTACTTCAATCCAAAAAGAGGTTTATTTCTATCCAAATTTGTGTCTTTTGATTTTTCTTTTAATTTTCGGAATATCTGATTTTTTTTCCTGATTTCCTTTTTTTTTTCTGATTTATTTTGTTTTTCTTTTAATAAAAAAAATAAATTAAACCCGGATAAAATCCGGTGTCTACATTTACCTTATATGATTCATATTTTACTTGCCCTACATGACCAAATAGAATCATCAACTTTCATTACTAAGCTCCATGAACAAGGTAAAAGTACTAAAGAATCAGATAATTCCAGCTTTTTCTAATGGAGCTCTATGGTATGATTGTACATCCAAGATTAAATGTTAAATCATAATGTGTAAACATGCTCTTAGCTTGCTTCACACCTTCTTTATATCTCCATTGCTCAAGATGCTTGGGGTTTCGATTCATCTTTTCGCAGATTCTCGAGGAAATCGATCACCACATTATCAGTCCAAGGAGCTCCAAAGGGAGCCTCATCGCCGGCAACCCAGCCTAAATGACCACCCTGGGGTGTTACTATCAACATGCAGTTTGGGTTTCCCTTAAACATCAGAAAATAAACTTCATTAGTTATGAAGTTAATGGAGAGATGAAAGGGGAAATTGCACCAAAGTATGATCCTGTAAAACAGTAATGGAATACAAAACTGAAAGCAACAGAGAAATGGGATATACTGAAGCAATTTGGCAACACAAATTTATGTTACTCGGATTCGGGTACGGGTATGGTCAATTTTTTCTAAGATTTTCATGTATTTGGAGGGTCTTTGGAGGATCATATCCCCATACCCATATCTGGATATGCATCGGACACGAGTACTTCAAGAAAAACAAAGAGTCAGAGCAACATAGACACAAACTATGAGGACTTTCTGATCTGAAATAAAGGATATATTTTGATTTTTCAAATCAATCAGGTTTTGGGGCATTTGGGTTGGGTTTTTGCCTATGGTTCAGTATCATGTAGTGAGCCACAAAGCAGTTTGGAACTGGAATTGGCCTCATTTTGAAAATCACATATGGACCCGCACCCAATATTATCCGCTTTGATCCAAAAGTACTTCCACGGTTTTGTCTCATAAAAGACGTCCCTCACAAGTTATGTTACTCAGACTCGGAGGTGAGTGTCGGATATGAGTATGTGTTCGATACGGATATGCTCAATTTTTTGGATGATCATACCCTCATACCCATGTTCGAATATATGTCGGACACGGGTGTCAAACATGGATACTTCAAAGAAAATGAAGAGCCGGAGTAATATAGCTCACAAGTCTCTACATATATATCATAGTTGATCCTCACAATTGCTCTGATATTCATTTGTGGAGACCCGCACTCAACCTGCGAAGTATCGTCCGTTTTGATTCAAAAGTCTCACGATTTTATCTCGCAAAAGACGCCATATAAATATGAATTTAAATTTCTACACATATTATAACAGATCCTCGTAATTTTCCAACGTAGGGTAGGGTCAGGGGGTGTTACACCACATGGATGGAGCAACATTAGCATCTTTGCTGATTAAATGTTCAGTAAATGGCAGAATATGGCTCAGTGACACAAGATGACCCACTTACCTTGATATCTTCGTAAGGAGTTCCCTCAATAGGAGCAATCGGATCATTTGCAGCCTGCAAACCACCATAAATGAATCAAGTTTTTACAGAATTACATATGATGGGATCAATCTTTAACATAATTCTAAAACTTTTACAACCAAATTCAATCAGTAAAAACTGCCCTAAACTTACCTGGATGCAAAGCAAAGGAATCCGAACATGTTGTATGACATGACAACTACATGAATTTGAGTAATATTCATCCACTGACTTGAAACCCAATGACACTGCAAGGTTTTAGAGAAAGTAACTCTAGTTAGTTCACAAGTCTGCCATCAAACAAACATTGATAAGATGCTATGTTACTCGGACTCGTCCGATTTCTTTAAAGTTTTTTCAAAGGTCATACTTTTATATCCATATCAATTGAATATATATTGGATACGAATATTTGAAAAAATAAAGAGTAAGAACAACATAGCAGTTTGATGCTATGTTGCTCTGATTCTTCATTTTTCTTGAAGTATTTGTGTCTGACACTCGTGTCCAACGCATATTCGGACATGGGTATAGAGATATGATCTCCTAAGAACCCTCCAAATATATAGAAAAACTTAGAATAAATCAAATATACCTGTGTCGGACACATACTCGTGTCCGACACTCACATCCGAATCCGAGTAACATAGGTTTGATGTATGAAAAACGTACCGCGTGTTATTGCATCATCGTATTCACGGACAGTCTGAGGATTCAAACCCACTTGGACATTAAATTCATCATTTATATCTTCAAAGAGGGAAGCATGTCTACAATTATAGAATAATTCTGGTTATATTGTACTAAAAAAAAAGGATATCTTCAAATTTTAATGCAATTTCACAGTAAAAGTAAAAGGAATTTCTTGTCTAATTACTTTGAGAAAATTTTACAAAGACCTCCCCTAAGTGCTCTGTCATAAATATTGTTGAAGCCCTTACGGAGATTTTTATCTGCAATGACTAAATTGAAAGGATTGCACAGTGATGCAGCACCAGAGAGAGGGCAGTTATTGTACTCCTGCAAGCAAAAAATGACAAAACTTATACATGAGGCAGATCATGTTATCCGGACTTTTTATTTTTTTAAAAATATCCATTATCGATACTTGTGTCCGGTATATATTTGGACATAGAAAGCAGAAGCCATAGTATGATTTAAAAGGCAAAAAAAAAAGGGATTAAATGGCAAACTCCAGAAAAGAAAATTCCTTATTTAGACACTAAAAAGCTATGAAAATCCTCCTGTTTGATTGACAGTACCATACTATGTTGCTCTAATTCTTCATTTTTTTTTTAAGTGCTCGTGTCTGACACCCGTATCCTACGCATACCCGAACATGAGTATGGGGATATGATCCCCCAAGGACCCTCCAAATACATGTAAAACCTTAAATAAATCGAATATACCCATGTCGGATACATATCCATATCCGATACCCACACCCGAGTTCGAGTAACATAAGTACCATATGATCAACAAATAAGAATTTGCTGAACTATCCATTTACACTTGGATTGTCCCATATCAGATTCCTTTTTATACTCGACTGTTACAGAATCTCTCAACTTAAACTATATCTTAAATGTAAAAGAATTGCAGTGAAAGCATATGCATGCCATGTTCTTCTTATATTTGTAAATTGTAATAGATTTAAATATAGAAACAGAAGAAATATAGCTAAAGAAAAGATTATATTGGTGGCATGAGAGACAAAGGAAAAAAAAAAAAACCTTAGTTATCTTACCTTTCCCAAGTAATTAACAAGGATATTCCCCCCTAGAGACCAACCAACAGCATAAATATTTGCTTTGGGATACTTGGAGGAAACATGATCTACTACATGACAAGTATCTCCAGTGAATGAAGCTGATTGGAGCTGCAAATCGTGGTCATTGAAGAAAAAATGTAAGACTACTTGAATTGGAATCTCAATTTTATTAGCTCAATGATTTTTATCAAAGTCACAGGTGAAAAAAACACAAGACAAAATACTAATGTCAACAACATGGTTCTCTTAGACTATGTTGCTCCGATTCTTCATTTTTCTTGAAGTATTCGTGTCCGACACATATCTGGACATGGGTATGGGGATATGACCCTCCAAATACATAGAAAACTTAGAAAAAAATCACTCAACTCCCGTATCCGACACTCACTCCCGAGTCCGAGTAACATAGCTCTTAGACAGCCATAGTTCCCTGATTTTGTAAATTCTTGCAGCCATGCCTGTCCCTAGTTACTCTTACATTTGTTTGATGCCATCAAACCCCAGAACAATAATCCTGTTGCTGTTGCTGATATCGGTGTTTCTTTTATTTTATTTTATTTTTTTGATTTGGAAGAAGCTGGATTCGAATGTTACTCAAGGGATCATGCACCAATTGCTAAGGCAAATGCTAGGATATGTTGATTTTACTATTTACAGATGCTACTAAATGGGGAAACTTTCCTAGCTGTGCAATGCAGATCAGTGTAAACCATACATGATCCTGAATTAAAATCAACTCCAAAGTCCCAAAAATTTCATTGTCTCTATTTTCAACCTCAAAATTGATAAAACAAGAAACCCAAAAATTTCTTGAATTAAGAAAATTATCAAGTAGTCTCTATTTTGTAGTTTCGGGTCTTTTCGACGTCGATATTCACCGCAATTGATAGTGATAGCATTTATTACGTCCGTAATAACGATAAACACGATCAAAAACGCATCCGTGACCGTAATTTAAATCTCCCAAAGTAGTATTATAGTACCTGAGGAGTAGTAACAGGGCTATCTCCACAACCCCGGCTATTGAATACCACAACCCTCCAACCTTTGCTCCTAGCTTTCACCAACATATGCTTCACATATGAATCTTGACTCCCACCTGTTAGTCCTGGCTGCAAAATTCAATTTCAACAAATCCTTCACAAATTAAACAATCACTCAACTTTTTCCCACCAAACAAACAAAAGGGTATCGAATTAAGCCTCTAAAAATTTACTACTTTTCCCTCCTTTCATCAAATTAAACAAAAAGGTATCTAAAAAAAGTAGCAAAGATTCAAGATAAACAAACCAATAAAATGAGGATGGGAGAGTCAGCAGGCAAGCTGCGGTGGTCGCCACTGACCCAATCCAATGCTATGGTGCCGTCGTCTTTGGTCCGGAGGCACTCACGGCGGTACCTAACTTCGGGGACTTTACGGTAAAAGGCGGCGAATATGGTCTCAATATGGCGGTTCCAACCAATGATAGGAAAAGGCTTGTAAGGAAGGTGAAGGGTGTTGAAAGAAGGGAGAAAAAGATCAACTCCTCCACCAGTGATTTCAAGTGAAGGGTGGTGGCCGTCTGGCATTGCGGTGGTTTTTGTCACGGTTGTGGCACTGACACGGACGGTGGTGAGCGGTGAACGTTGGTGGCGGAGAGGGGTGATTGTTGGTAGTGGTGATGGTGGTTTGGAGGTTAGAGACAAGTGAGCTCTTGCCATTTTGGAGTTAGTCTAGATTTTTTTAGTTTTTGTAGTTTTTTTCGTTTGCTAGAAGTGAAAAAAGCTGTGGCTGTTAAGACATGACATAGATTTTATGTTAGATTCTTACAATTTTCACAATTCTACTTAAATTCGTTTCATGGGAAGTTGGAAACGATCAAATCATTGATCGCATGATTCACCAGGGGACCATTTTGTCACGTTTTTATTGCATGAGGACATGAAAATGACTTTCATAGACCTGAGCTTTTTTTTTTTTTTTTTGTTCGTTTTCACATGTTGAAAGTAGACTTAGCAGTATTGAATCGGATATGGACAAAAAAATTTATGATTCGAATTGATTCGATTCGGATTATTATTTAATTATTAAAATAATATTATTTTTTTAAATTTAATTATAAAAATATTAATAAAAAATAAAATTTTTAATTTTTTTAAATAAAGTGAACGATAACCTCGAGCTTGCGGGTCGATCCGAGCCCGCCCAGAGTCAAGCCTGGATAAGGAAGAAAAAAAAATTCTTGGCTACGACCCGACTCATGAGCACCTCTAGTTGAAAGGTCAGTAAAGTCTTAAAGTATTATCACTAAGAGTATTTGCTTTTTTTTTTTATATTATAATTATGTTTAAAATATTTATTTATATAAATTTTGATATTAATACTTTTTGTTATATAAGTTTTAATATATTTATATATTTGTATTGTATTTGTATTATTTTTTTATATTTATCATATTTTATATTATATTTTAAATATTTCTTTATGATATGTTTATATCATTTAATTGTATCGTATTTAAAATTATCCTATCAAGACTAGAAAGACAACTGGTCCATACTTCATTGGCTACTTGCTGACTCGTTTTTCTCAAGGAAATGGACCAATCAAGATTTCATTTTCATGAATTCCATGTGAAAGAACACCAATCTGCACTTCTTATTTTTGGATTTTTGTTTGAAAAAAAGAAAATTAAAAAAATCTTGAGCCTTAGGCTTCTTACCCTTGTAAAATTATCAAATTGTAATTAAATAATTTTTTTTATAAAGCAATAACTTTATTTATCAATTTTATTCTAATGTATTTTTAAATAATTTTAAAAAAATTAAATTAAATTAATTTATATTATATATATGATAAAATAATAATTTTATAAAAAATACAATTATATTTTGTGCTTATAACTTTAATATCCCATATCTTGATGAATCTACTATCTAAAAATTCTAAACTCATGAAAATTTTAAAAATGTAATTTTTTTTGACATAACATATTACTTATCCTTTATTTATGTTATTTTAAGAGCACCCTTATAATAGTATAATAGTATTTTCTATATATTAAAATTAATTAATAGCAATTCATCCATTTTAACTTATCTCTAGTATAATAGTATTTTTTATATTAAAAAATAGATAAAAACTATTTTTTAAAAAAAATGTGTTGCTCTTTGCAACATATATATAGTTTTCTTAGACATATTATTATATTAAGTCATCAACACCATATTCACTTGCCCAAACCCGGATCGATCCGAAATATAGGCCTCAAATTCTATCAAAACCCTCCCATATTTGTAAATGGATAGTCCAAGCCCGTTTAAATCTCAAAGTTGAATGCCAGGGTTCGTCCCTAAAAATCTCTTATTTTGTAGTGAATATAAATTATACTGTATTTACATGTTGAAATTCGAGTTCATCAAATCAATTATTTTAAATATTAATATGATTAATTTATAATATATCATATTTTTTATAATAAATTATTTTAAAATTTTATTTTATATAAAAAATTAATTTTATATTCTTTTGGTGCTAACAAATATTGATTTTAATAAATAAATATAATTAAAAATATCATATTATAATAAAAGATTATTTTTTAAAAAAATTATAAAATTATTTTTAAAAGTACATATTTAAATTATGTAAAAATAATTACATATAACATAAAATAAAAATGATGTAAAACAAACCCGAACCCGAACCGAACCCGATTGGGCACGAACCCGAATCCGAACCGACCCGAATCCGAATGGGCCCGAACCCGATTGAACCCGAACCCGAATCCGATTGAGCCCGAACCTGAATGGACCCGAACCCGAATGAGCCCGACCCGAACCCGAACCCGCCCGAACCTACACAATTGCCACCTCTACTTACAATAGTTTATGATAAAAAAAATCATGAATAAAAGATGAGTGAATTTATATTAATCAATAATCATCAAACGATTCAAACCTAATTAATTAAAGTTAGGGTATTTTTTTGGTCTCAAACAAAAAAAAAAAAAACTCAAACTATTTTAGATTTTGAACTCACTATATAAATAAATACAACCCTAATTAGGGTTCGTGGTATTAGAGAATTCCTTCATATCAACATTCCTTTGACCCCCCCTCCAATGGCAGCTCCTTACCCTTGGCTTGTTCACTCGCATGGCAAAACTTATAGATCCCAAACCTCTTCCACCATAACAGATCCCAACTCGACTCACCTCAGAAAATTTCCATCAGAATTTAAATAGCAGCTACAACGTAATGTTATGATCTTATTTTGTTGTTTTGGCTTCTTTCATCGTTGATACTTACGGTCGATATTTATTGCAATTGATCACGGTAATATTCATTATGTCCGCAACCATGCTTGATTCCCATACTTGAAAACATAAAAAAAAATTGGGCCTCATTTCATGATGGTTGGTCTCTTTCTTCTGATGCTGATCACCGGCAATTCTTTCTTTGGAACCTCATAAAACTGAAGAAAATAACCCTACCACTATTGAATAACTTCAAATGTTTTATCGATCATTGCACTTTTCACTTCCCCAGCTCCAACCGACCCCGATTGCATGATCTTGCTCTTCGCAACCGATCTTCCTTTGATCTTATTCCTTCGTCTTGGAGACCAACAATGGACCGAGCTAAATTATGAAAACGAGGTGACCAAGTGTTTAAAAGATAGTGGAGAGCTTGATGATCGTGTTGAGAGATATAATCAGGGATTTAAATAACTATCGTAAAGTACTGTCGTTATTTTACGATTTTGACTCTTTTCATCGTCAATATTCACGACCAACTATGATAAATGCGATTCGGGAACGAATTCGCCACCGCAATTTCAATCGCTCGATATAACCCACTTCGTATTTTTAGTTGTAATGGTGATTTATATGCTCAAACATACGTACATCAAGGTTATTACTAATTGAGTAACTTAAACCTGATCATGGCATATACAGGTTATTACACTAGGGACCCTTTGTGTGGAGTAAACGTTAGACGGTTCTTGGTAGAATTTGAAGGCAAAATCTATTGGATATTGTTTCGATTTTGATAATTAAAAGGGATTTGAAAAATATATATTTAGAATCAATTCTAATCAATTGGAATCCTATATAAAAAGAAAAACAACCCTCGATAAATATAGTTAATGATATTTTTTAATGCTTATTCTTTCGAATCAAATTATTTCTTTTAAATTCGGAAAATAAATCCTATAGAAAAAAGAATTTGGTAAGTAAAATCATTTTCCATAAATTCATGGATTAATTAACTACCCATTTAAGATTGGCTAATTACCTTTCCTAAATTATATGTTCACTATAATGCCTATATAAAACCTTAGGATTAATCTTGCATGCAATTAAGGATCATAAAACCAGAAAACACATTTTATATAAATTAAAAATTCTGCTTAGAGAGAAAAAGGATGAAGTCATCAACAGCAGCAACCACAGTTTTATTATTCATGCTCTTAGTTCTTACATCTAGTAATTAGTTATAATTTAATTTTTTATATATATATTTTTAATATCTTATTACTCATTCATTCATTTTCGTAAATAATATTTGAGTTTGATTTTTTTTTAAATGATCTTTGGTATTTTTGAATATTTTATTAAACTAATGTATCAAAAAAAATATTTTATTAAACTAATTATTTTTTAATAGAAATATATTAGAAACATATCTCTTCATTCAAAATTTTAAGAAATTATACTTTCTATATTTTAATGCATAATATAATTAAAAGAATATAAATTTGAAATTAAAAACGTTTGTGTGATAAATTTCAAGTTGAAACCGTATTTATTAGATGGAGGGAGTAAAATTTATTGTATTTAAAATCGTTAAGAATTGAATTCTAATTATTGAAATTAAGTTACCGCATTCGATCGATAGCTTAAACGACTAATTATAGAAATTTTAATATAGTGAAAAGATTAGAAAACTTATCTCATTCACTATTAATAAAGTTTTTAGACTTCACAAATGAAATTAGCACGTTAACACATACACTTTTAGAGTATATTAAAAAAAATTTAAACACTGATTAAAAAAGAAGAGACATATTGTAGATTCCAGACTTGACAATCCGTATATTGATGTTGTGTCTTGTGTTTTTTTTTTTTTTTATCAATATTGTAAATATAAATACAATACAATATCAAAATTTTAGACATGAATACGATATACATATTAAATATCTTGTATTAATCGTGTTCAAATGTGTCATATCGTATTTATTACATTGTTTTTATATTTATTTAACGTGTCATATTCGAATCATATTTCCGCATCGTGTTTGAAATTGATTAAATCTAAATTTTTTTTAACATTCACTTATAAAATTAAAAAATTTTGATGTATCAAAAACAAATTCAACAGTAGTTAATTTGCAGGTTTTATGAACGAGGTTAAGGCTAAGACTTTTTGCACAAGTAATAACGATTGCACCGACAAGTGTCCAGGTTGTCAATCTTCGTGCACTTGTATCACCCATACGTGTTTATGCTTCGATCAAAAGGTTACTGCAGAAAAAAGCCAAGTTAAAGGAACAAAGCCTTAGAAGTTAGAACTATTATTTGCATTTGTAATTGAATTATTAATGTCAAAATAATAATAATAATAATAATAAATAAATGTTTTCCTACTTCTCTAAGCATCTTTTCTTTGTTAAATTTTATTTTTCTTTTTTTTTTTGGGCAAAGAATTCCCTTTGTTATGGGGAAGGGATGCATTGATAATTAAATTAACCAAAGTAATTTAAGACAATAATTAAAAATTATTTTAATTTTAATTTTTTTAATGTTGGATTGAGCTTATCTTATTCAACTAACCAAAGTAATTTAAGACAATAATTATCTTATTTTTAATGCAAAAAAATAAACGGATAAAATCAAATCGAATCATAATATTTGGTTCAATTCGGTTTCGTTTGAAAATTTGAAAAACCAAAAACATTTAGTTTTAGCCTTTAAGCAACATAGTTTTCATATTTAATTTGAATTAGTATTGATATATATATATATATATATATATATATCAAGGTAATCAGTACTGTACCGATGGACTTATCGTTTTTGTTTTGATACTGGTACATACCGATACCAGTATATTTCGGTGTACCGTTTCGGATTTATCGATATTTTCAAATATTTTTTTTTTTATATATCTATATGTATAACCTATTTTCAAGTTTCTTGATAAAATATATATTATATACACATGCAAATATACATTCATTACATGCATATATATTTTTATGCAAATATAAATTTTAAATATTTAATATCTAAAATTTTTAAACATCAAATAGGTAAAATAAATATTAAAATGTTAAAAAATATAATAAATTATTATTAATTATGTTCAATAGCCTAATTTAATGAACATATATTTATTTTTAAATGTAATTATGAAAAAATAAAAATGATCATGACACAAAAAATATTGAAACTGGTTTAAAAAAAATAAAATAAGTGATTTTTTTATATTTAAAATACAAAAAAAAATCAAAATCTTGTACCAACCGATACATATGGATACTGACCGATACGGACGGTACAGGACGAAACCGCAACCGGAAAAGAATTAAAAACTGAGTGTTCTGATTTAACTGAAATCTGGAACATTCTGACTGATACCACTAGTACCGAAACGGAACACCATGATATATACACCAAATAGTTTATGAATTTCACAAGTTTATTTTTTTCTTTTCTTTTCTTTTTTTCATTTTATCTATTAATTTACATACAACTATAATTTAAACACTAATGGTTTAATTTTGCTTGAATATGGACTATTGGATCACTTTAGGCCAATACCAAGAAATTTAAGTTTTTCAGCAGGCCCAATTACTCTATTGTCAGCCAGATCATGAAGTCTTGGAGACTTAATTTGCTTATCTCTGCCCCAAATACACCCAGTCTTACTAAGTTCATGACAAAAGAAAAATCCATATTAAGTTCATGACAATTTGCAGCTTCTGCCTCAAACATTATTAAGTTCAAAATCACATTCAAGTTTACTAACTGTAGCTGCTATGCAACAATTGCTTGTTTCTAGATGCCAAATGGGATCACTAACTGCAATTAAATACCTGCATATGAACTAGCCTTTTCTCTTTTCAAGTCTTAAAACAAGTTCAGTATGCAATTAGAATTTGACCAAATCCGAAATCGAAAAGACGAAACTCTAAAACCGCAGTTTCCTCCCTTAATTACTTCAAACTCCATGTCATCATGCCTTGAGTGCAGCAATGCATTCAATTTCAATCTTGGCATCCAATGGCAATGCTGCTACCTGATATGTCGAACGAGCCGGAGCAGGTGAAGGAAAGTCTGCAACACAAACCATTTTCGGGGACTGAATTAAAATGTCTAGTTTCTAGGATGTTGTCAATTTAGCATGGAAGAGAAAAATTCAGAAAAAGAAAACATTCTGCTCATTTTAGTCGACAATTTTGACAGGTTACAAGTTTATAGGATAGATTCATCAATCAACAAGTACACTCCCTACATATAACTTTTGGATTTTATTTCGATGCAATGTTCAGATTAATACATGTGACCTATGTTACTCAAATTCGGGTGTGGGAGTGTCGGATACGGGTATGTGTCTGACACGGGTATGTTCAATTTTTTCTAAGATTTTCATATATTTAGAGGGTCCTTGGAAGATCATATCCCCATACCTATGTCCGGATATGCGTCGGACACGAATATTTCAAAAAAAATGAAGAGCCGGAGCAACATAGCATGTGACAATAGTCAAAGTCCTTGGGGACAAATAGAATTTTTCAGTCGGATATGCTGAAATGGCAACGGCATTGGCATCCATCGTACATCTGGCCTAGAACAAGCTGGTTGATTGTAAAGCCAGATGTACAAGATGATAATTCAAGGGTTAAGTCTACTCCACTTTATTAACTCAAATTCGAATACAAGTTATATATCTATGATCTCGTTTTCTTTCATCAATTTCGTCAATGAATATGAGGTTTAAGACAAACTCGAAAAACCATTAACAAAACAATTTTTTTAACATAAAACTGATTTTAACTTAACTATTGTACTCACATTGAGCATAGATCTCATTTACTTTCTTGAAGTCTTTCAAGTCAGCTAGCCTGCGTGAAGGAAACCCAGAAAAACAATAAAGATCGTATCCATTTCGGATTACCAACCCTTATCAACATAACAAGCAAAATCGCAGAGAAAAGTGAAAAAGAATCGAACATAATTGTCGTCTTAACCACGGAGGAGTAGTCAGCACCGCTAGCTTTCAGTATTTCTCCCATATTTTTGAGTACCTATAGAATTTCATAGAAATTTCAATTACCAACATGTCTTCAGCTACAAAATTTGGAAACCTAAAGTAGAACATTTACAGAATCATTAGTTTATATATTAGTAGGTTACCTGCTCTGTTTGATCCTCTACATTGTCTGAGATGAACTTTCCAGCCTAGAATAAAAAACCAATAGACATGATCGGTACCTTTGGGCATATAACTGAAATTTAGGACCTGTATTACCCGAATTCTTCATTTTCCCTAAAGTACTCGTGTACGACACATATTCGGACATGGATATGGGGGTATGATCCTTCAAATATATGGAAAAAAATTGAGCATACCCGTGTCGAATACATACCCATATTTAACACATATTCGGACATGGGTATGGGCAATGATCCTTCAAATATATGAAAAACATAGAAAAAATTGAGTATACCCGTGTCGGACACATACCCATATCCGACATTCACCCCGAGTCCGGGTAACATAGTCTAGGACTACAACCTTAACATGTAAAGAACCTTGAATGAACATGTCACAAACCTCTGGAATAAGACCAAGAACACCCGAGACAAAGAGAAGATTATTGGCCTTGATGGCCTGAGAATATGGTCCCAATGCTGCTGGAGCTTTGTCAGTTGCCACAGCCTCCTTTATCCCTACAATCAAAGACATAATCACAAACCTTAGGCATCAAATGAAACCGAGGCCCATATTTAAGAAAAGCAGAAATGCGATAACGAAACAAAGATTGGTCCGAAGTCCTAATCTATGATCAAATTTACTTGCATAAATCTCTTAAAATTTCATCTATTTAGCCCCTAATTTTCATGATGCAGTTAATCAATTCGAAATTTACTCATACACCGCCAAACTAGGACAACATTGTTGCTCCTAAACCTCAATAAAATTCAAGGTTGTATTTCACAACAGGAAACAATAACATTCTGGCTATCAAATATTTGGACTTTCAAGCACAATAAAGTTCCTAAAATTGCAATAAATCAAATATAAATTCCCCAAAATTCTCTTCCAAAAACGACTAACAAGCAAAATATCAATTACCCATCATAAATTCAAGCCCAAAAATTCCATAACCCTCTTTTTTTCATTCCACATTCACTTGATTGAAAGTAATATTTTTAAGACTCAATTAAAACTAACATTCAAGTCCAAACAAATTCACCCATTTTCGAAAGCAACCCATCGAAGAAAACTTAAATCCAACGATAAAAAAAAAAAAAAAAAACCCATTGTTTTACTGATTGTCTTTTTTCTTTTTTACCAGGGGAAGTGGAGAGGCTTAAGCAAGCAAAAGGAGAGGCTTTTCTAGAGGAAGATCGCCAAAAGGAAGAGCCAGCAACGACTCCTCCAAGTGCGGCTAATGGAGAGCGAGTGCTTAGTACGCCCACATCGATGGTTGGAATATGGATTGACCTTAAACTACACCAAGCCATTTCACCCTTTATCTCTCTTTTTTTCTTTCTCTGTTTCTTTATCTTTGGTCTAACGTTCTTATGTCGTGAAGGTGAACTGAACTGAAAAAGTAAAAAAAAAAAATATATATATATATATATATATATATATTGTAACTTTAGCCTATGTTTGGGGCAGAGGAGGAAAAGGAAAGTAAAAATAAGGGTTTTTTCAAAAAAAAATTAATTAAAAAAAGTGAGGGAGTTGAGCATTTTTATTTTTTTTATACTTAATTTTGGGAAAATACAATGAAATAAAATAAAATATATTTTAATATATAAAATACCTTTTTTACCCTTTTTATTTTCACCTGAACAAATGTTAGTTCTTAATTGCCACTAATGCGGATGAATTGCCAAAAAATTCATCATTCGGCAAATGCTGTAGCAGTACTGTAATGCCTTCTCTTCTTTCTCCTTTGCTCATGAAATTTGCAAAACATTTATATGCCAGGTTTCTGAGGAACAATTTTCCATCGATAAGCAAACTATTTTCTGTATTTGGAAATAGATGAAGCTGGCTCTACATGCACCGATTTATCCCTCACTCCCTAATCAACTAATCTACCTCATGGATTTTTCACCAGTTTTAATCTAATTCACCAAATGGGGTATATTTACTTTTCCTATTTTTAGCAACAATTTTGTTTTTAAAATTTTATAATATTGCTTATATTTTTCATGGTGGGTTGATTTATTATATCTTACCTTATAAGTTATTTATTAAATAAATTTCGTGTAATTTTATGTTATTAAATAAAGTAAGAAACCATCAACTTCGGCAACAACAAAAAGATATAAGTATATATTGATATGTTAATTAGTCAACATACTCTCTATTTATGAATTATTATTAATGGTTTATTATGATTTTTATGAATAACTTTGGTATTTGAAATAAATTTTTTTATTTTATAAATAATTTTGATATTAAATTTTTTTATCCGACACTCATCCTAAATCTAAGTAACATAAATATATACAACAGATTTTTCTTTTTTTTTTTGCTTCATATTCCATTATTCATTTTCCTTTCAAATTGTACATTGGCACAGTACACAATTTCAAAAAACCAATCACCATTTTTTTTTGTTTTTGGTGAATCAAAATTTGATGATTTACAATTCCTCAACATCATTAAGAACATGTTCTCTACACATGGGACAAGATCCTTGCCGGCTTAGCCATTCATCTATGCACTTTAAGTGGAAGATATGCCCACATCTGGGAAGATTTCTTGCCAATTCTCCATCCTTTAGCCCCTATAAAAAAAATATAGAAACACCTCATTTGACTGTTATCTGATAAAAAGAAACATGTTTTCATCATTTTTGTATAAAGGAGGGGAAAGGAAACGAGATTGCGGATTTAAAACTGCTAGATGCCATCTTTTAAGGGTAACTGCATGAATCAACTAGACTAAGCTCCGGATTCTTTTTCTCATTGTTTTTTATCTTCTTGAAACCTTGATCATATGTCATTAGTCTTACCTGTAAGCAAATTGAACAAGAAGATTCCTCCCTTGATTTGATCATCCCACTAGAATGAAATTCATGCACTGGAAGCTTTTGAATGCAACTTCTGGATAAACCCTTTGCTCCATCTACATCATATATGTCTGAGATTTCTCTATATGTCGATTCGAGTGAGTTCATCTGGAATTTTTTCATCAGGTTCCACATTAGATAAATAATGAACCAAAACCCCAATGCTTAAAGGAAACTATAATTTTATTTGCTGTCTGAGAAATTTGTTACTTACTTGCCATTGATAAGCTTTTAGCACTGCTGGACTTACCCATTCGATGAAGACCTTCCCATTTACTAAGCTAACTAATAAGGCTAACTGTAAAAGAGCAAATTTAAAGAAGGAAATCAACTTTTTTTTTTTCCCTTTGATGTACATTACAGCAAAGGGGTAGTTAAAATAGCAATTTTCCACTTTAATGTAAATATAATGAGGATGAAATTAACGCAATGCTAAAATCTGGTAACCTAGAAGTTATTTCTCAGATTGGCAAATGCTATCATACCTTAGACAATGACTCCCCATCAACCAATGATTCCAGCAATTGAACGGCTGTGATTGCACCTGCAACAGCTCCAATTCCAGCTCCCCTAAAAAACCCAGTTTCTGTTGTCTGCCCCTTCATTGCTCCTACTACAGTTCCCACTATTGCCCCTCCTACAAAAAATCAAACAAATTTGAGTTCAAAGTTCAAACAGATGATGGCAGCTATGTTGCTCTAACTTTCATTTTCCTTAAAATACGCGTATCCAACACATATCCGCATATGAGTATGAAAGTCCGATCTTCCAAATATATGAAAAAAATTTAGTATACTCATATCCCACACCTATGTTGCTTCGACTTTTCATTTTTCTTGAAATACCTGTGTCTGATGCATATCCGGACATGGGTATGGGATATGATCCTTCAAGGACTCTCCAAATACATGAAAATCTTGAAAAAAAAATTGAACAAACCCGTGTCGGACAAATACCTGTATCCAACACTCATATCCGAGTCTGAGTAACATAGTCCCACACTCAACCCAATCCGAGTAACATAAGATAGCAGAGTTTAGAAGAGGTAAACTTTGCACAAACTTTCCCATGGTTAGAGACAATTAGCCAAGGTAGGCCATAGGCAAAAACGACAATAGTAAAAAAAAAAAAAAAAGAATCTGCTGCAAAAGCCAAGATAAATGGTACAACTCTGCATCGATAATTTGATGTAACTGAGAAATCCAAGAGGTAACAAAACAAGCTATAAAAAGTACTAATGCAATAATTAGCCATCTGAAGAAACTAAAAATGCTACAGGATTTCTAGTTGAAACAGAGATTTTTCAATAATGAAACTGGTATCTTTTGATTTTGATGCTTGAAAAGTAGGCAGGTATATTTCTGAGCTAGAAAAAAATGTACAAAACTGAAGTGTTAGTAGCTTTATTGATGAAAAGTTGAAAACCCAAGTAGCTGGAAAAGCTCAAGGAAACATAAACTGATGTGCAAAATTTGGATCAAAGAAGCCATACCTAAAGCAAAAATGCAGATGAAAGCAGCAAAGATTGTTCTCTTCAACACTTTAATTAAGAACCCAATTCCAAGATCTCTCATTGCAGCAAAAACCCACAAAGAAACAGCTTCTTCACATCTAAATGCTACCTCAGTTATGCCTGGAAACCACTCCTTTAACATTGGAAAAAAATCTAAAAAAAAAGGGTACAAAAGAAAAGGGGAAAAAAAGAGAGTGTTAAAGCGTTGCTTGAATGTTAGAAATGAAAGAACTGGTTGTGAACGAGAAGGGTTGGGGGAGTTTGTGATGTAAATACAAAGCATTTATAGCGTCAAGAATGCCTAGCGGCATTTATGAGGTGATAAGGCCCAAAGTTAAACTAATTCAGGCATGAATTAGCAAGGCATTTTAGATTCTCATAGGAAATGAAATGACATAAAAAATGAAAAAAAAAAAGATTTTTGTATCTCTATTATTGATAAATGGAGTTATTAGTTATTGGATTTTGTTAGTAGTGTTTTAAAAACATTTTTTAAGATGATTATATTAAAGAGTGTACATTCATTAGCAGAATCTTTAATTATTTTTTAATAAAAAATAATGCTAAGTTAGCAAGAAATTAAATTGTCATGATTGTAAAAAATGGAGGGTATTCTTGATTTTCATGATATATTTTCATTAATTTGGTTTTTTATCGAGTTTTATGCTATAATTACGTATTGAAACACTCTAGTATACAAGAGATTAGAAGCTCACAAAATATTAATTATAATAGGTGAGAATAGATCTGTTTATGGATCGAGTCGAGCCGGACCACGACTTGATTTTTTTTTTCTCACCCAAGCCCGGGTCAAACTGGCCCCTAAATCCATTTTATTTTTCACAAAAATATTAAAATATCATTTTATATTAAATTTATATATTTTATAATCAAATTTTTAAAAAAATAGTTTTTTATTTAATGAATATTATTCGAGTCAGACCACGTCAATCCGAATTATTAAAATCCTTACTCAAACTCAGCCTAATTAAAATCGGACTTGTTAAACAGGTACCCTGACCTTTGGACAGATTAAGTGAGAAGATCTAAAATCAAATAGATTTGTGGAATGTAGAAGTGTTTCTATCATTTGAATGATTTGGTGAAGAGAAAGTAGAAAGCTACCCTTTGGCCTTTGATGTCTAAAGTTGCTTTTAATTAGGACAAGATTTAGTTTGTGGACAACATATCAAAATCATAATTTATAAAGTATGTCAAGACAACTAACATAAATAGAGGCTGAAATATATCAAATAAAATTGAACCAAAAATTTAATTCAATTGATTAATGTAGTCGTTTTTAAAAAGTAATATCTGACAAATTTGAATTCAAATATCAATTTATGCAATTCTTTCATTTATCTCAAATTACGGTCTCTTGTATAAAAAAATATATCAAATGAAATTAATAAAATAAGGCTAGTGGGAGGTTCAAGTTACAAAATATGTCAAAAAAAAATGAGAAAAAAAAATTGGGAAGATTGAATGTTGATTTAAGTCATTTAATTCTCAGTAGTCTAAAGAATGAATTTGGGTAAAATCCAATTGGACATTAGAGGAAGAATCCTAGCAACTTGTCTGCAAATACCTCTAATAAATTGGAATTGAGTGACATTGGTTGGCTATATCCAAATTTTCTATAAATGTTAAAATCAGTAGATTTTTTCATGTACTAAAGTATTGCTTTGGCTTGCCTAAAAAAAAAAAAAAGCAATGGGTACCCAATAGCAAGGTAAGGTAGATATGAGGAAAAATATCATATAGATTGAGCAATTTGTTTATTTGTGTCGAGTTTGTATTATTCTTTTTTATGTTATAATTATGTTTAAAGTGTTTATATATTTATATAAACTTTGATAAGTTAATACTTCGTATTATATAAATTTTGACACATTTTTATATTTATGTCGTGTTCGTATTATTTATTTATGTTGTGTAGTGTTTTATTTATTTTTTTGATATTATATTCGTGTTATGTAACCATTTTAATCTCAGAGAAACCATGTGCTAAAGTAAATATAGTGGTTAAATCCTTCATAAACTTGAGAGACACAGACAATGGGGTTAGGATAACTTAGGATAGAGGCAAGTGGTCGAATTTAAAATGCATTAATTGTTTTTAGCATGCCATTGCCATGATAGGTCTCCTTCATTGATTCAGCCCCTTAGATATTTTTAGGTGCTTTAATTGATATTCACCAGAATGTGTATTATTATAACTGTTAATTACAGTTCATTGGCTTTTCAAAATAAAATCATTATAAAAAAAAAGGTTCGCTTAATCGATATTTTTAGACACGGATTAATAATTATTTATTTATCATTTAAAGAAAGTTTTTGTATTTTTTGCATTACTTTCAAGAAAAAGTAATGCATTCATTACACTTTTCTTTTTATAAATATCTTTTAACCGGTGCCATTAGACATTGATTAATATTTTTCATAAAATAAAAACAGATGTTTATAGACATCGATTAAGGATTATTTACTAATCATTTCAGAATTTTTTTTTTGCATTTAGTATATTATTTTTATTGAATTCAAGAATATATATATATATATATATATGACCTTAAACAGTGATACTAAACACTGATTAACATTTTTCATAAAACAAAAGTTAATATTTTTTTACCTTGGTGGAAGCAAGCCAGAAAAGATATATGGAAAGTTGGAAACTAATGTCACATTAATTATTCAAGATATTCATCAAACTATAATATTACTTACCGGTTGTTGTTTGATCTGTTAATGTTGAATTCTTAATTTCAATTATTAAAGTGCAACAAATAAAAAAAAAATCAATAAATTCTGATCATTTACGTGACTAAAACAATTTGGTTGTTTAAAGTAAAAGTTTAAAGAAAATGAGAAATTTTAATTGATAAATGGGTTGTTTACATTTATGTTATTCGAATTTGAAGTGAGTGTCGGATACCAATATTTTAAAAAAATAAAAAAATTGAGTAATATAAGTTTACATACTCAAATAGCCAAAAAAAAATTGATAAAACATTTTTTTTTGAATATATACATGATCAAGTAGGTTTGACTCCTTATATATATATATATATATATATATATATATATATATATATATATAAGATTAGTGATTTCATTCTGAATTCAAATTATTAATTAAAAAAATTATTATTGAGAGGTTCAAATTGCAATTAATAAATTAATTTTTTTTTTATTTTTTATTGTCAAATAGTTTATACTTGAAAATAATAGTACTACAAGAACCAAATTTAATATATGAACCCACCATATGAATTGAATGTTCAGAGAGAATTAGAAGAGGCAAATGAGCAAAAAAGGAAGACTCGAATCTTTCTTTTTCAATAAAAAAAAAAAAAAAAAAAAAAAAAAACAAGAAAAAAGCAAGAACTTGGATGTGTATAAAGATTGGTGTAGTATTTATCTTTAGTATTTTAGTTGCCAATTGTATTTCTTAACTTTATCTTATATATATATATATATATATATATATATATATTATAGGAAGATCAATTTATATTGGTATAGAATTAATTAATTTTACATATTTTTATAATTTTGTGTATAATTGATATTTTAATAAATTGACTACTGGATTTAGTAATATAATCATACTCACCATGCACGTAAAACTTCAAATCGATCTGATATTTATATAATGTCAATCGAGAATACCGTTTTTTTAAATATATTTGATGGTTGGAATTTTTTTACATCGAACACATAGTTAGACATTTTTGATTTACTCGAAATTTGACGTGCACAATCTACGTAAATAGAGTATGAAATACAATGGTTGGATTAAACAAATATAAATCGTGTAAAAAATTACGAAAGCGTATAAAATTAAATTAGTTTTACACTAGTATAAGTGGATCCCTCCTCATATATATATATATAAATTCTTGTTTGATACACTGTCGGTGAAATTTTTTAACTCCACAAACAAGATTAAATCTGCCACATATCCTATTTTTTTAATTAGTTTTTTTTTTTAATATATCATAAAAGGTATGTATCATTTTGCCAAGTGATAACTCCATTTGTGAAGTTTAAAAACTCCACGAACATCGAATAATATATATATATATATATATGCACTTGATATTGCAACTAGAAGATGTATCATTTTAGAAAATTAAATTGTCTCAAGCTCTTTTATATATAATGACATATAGTTGCATTATATTTATCTGCAAAATTTGAGGGATTTCAGAAATGCTTTTAATATAATCACTAAGAACTCATTTTCAGAAAGAGACCCTTCAAATATGCTGACTTTATTATTGATGTTTATCTTTCTTCTCCATCTTTGCCAATTGAAGACATGATTTATTATTATATACATTTTTTTTTTCTTGGTACATATGATTTTGAACATGATAGTTTTCTCTCATTTCATAAATTTCTTTTCGTGCATATTTTATAATTCAAACCCAAAATCTTAAACTTGAAATTTCAAATTGAAAACTTGAATTATAATATCAAATATGCAAACCCAAAACTTTGTCCCATGAATTTACATTTTTAATTTAAATGTTGTAATAAGACAGAAAGCATAAGTTTTTTCAAATGTCAACCATAATTTTAGATATATACTTTATCATATCTGATTAAAATGCATATATTTTCCTTCCCTCTTAACTAAAGGTGCTATTTCAAAAAATTAACTTCTATCTAAATCTGTTCATAAATCAGATTATTCACCGAACCCAAATCGGATCAAGCATTGAATAGGGATTTTAAAGCTTTTTCAAACTCAATGCACATACACTTGGCAAAAACCCAAATACCATCTTTTAATAATGACGGTATAAATCAACTAAACTAAAGTTTAGAGTACCTAATATTCCCATTTTCCAATGGCTTTGACCATTTTGTTAAATATAGACAAATGATAAGGGACAGATCAAAATAAATTACAAACACAGACAAATAACTCACACTTTCTGACATAAGATATTTTTACTACTCATTGACATAAGATTTAAACAAATTTAACCTAACCTGAAACTGTCTGAAACACATTTGACAGTAATGCAATAATACATACATGCAGAAAACAGGTTCAGGCCCTTTTAAACTGCCAATTGCTAGAGAAACTCTGATATAAATCAGTCACTTATCTAAAGGTAGAAAGTTTTTCATTAATTTTGTCACATTTGAGAATCATACTTGAACTCCGGAGAGATTCAATGATCTTCGTAGTCATCTTTTCCTGCTTATCTTTATAAGCATCCTTTGGATATAAAATTTGCAACAATTCAGGCTCAAGGTAATGTAAGTGTTGGTTATTTTCTATCTGCCAATGGTAAAACCATGACATGGCAATCACCATTGGGTGAGTTTGCCTTTGGTTTTCATCCCATTATTCCGGGAGAAGAAGATCAGTTCCTTCTTGCAATCTGGTATGCTGAGATACCAGACATAACTATAGTCTGGTACTATGTTACCCGGACTTTTCATTTTTCTTAAAGTACCCGTGTCCGACACTTTTGTCTGATATATATTCGGACATAAGTATGGGGTATGATCTTCCAAATATATGAAAAAACTAAGAAAAAAATTTGAGTATACTCATGTCGGACACATATACGTATCCAATACTCATCTCCGAGTCCGGGTAAGAATTCTGGTATGCTCATACAGGGAATATTGTGATTGCAAGCAAAAACTCAGGCAACATTTTGGGAAAGCTTCAAATAACCAACCAATGCCATCTTACCATCTCAAGAATTGGATGTTGATGGCAATAATCTTGTATCAGCTTTGTCTGAAACAAGTTACAAGAAGGGGAAATATCAACTTCGTTTCAATAAAGGACCTCTCGTACTTAATCAAATAGATATGTTCACTAAAAAAAGCTTATAATGATTATTTAAGTTTTGAAACCGGTTCTTGGTTGATCTTCAACAAGTCAGGGTTTATCCAAATCCAGAATTCAAATGGAATGTCTACTCAACCTTGCACCAGTAAATGCTGTTTCAAAACCAGAGTCAAACTACTACCGGAAACACTTGATTTTAATGGAGTTTTTACTCTCTATTCTTATCCCAGGAACCCCAGCGGTGGTGAAAGCTGGTCTGTCTTATGGTTTAGGGCCTAGGCACATATGCCGGATTTAAATAGCCGGTGCAACGCGATTTTATGATGCTATTTGGCGGTTTTGGCTCTTCGTCTCTTCGATATGTCGATATTGACCGTAATTAACAGCGATAGCATTCGTTACGTCCGCAATCAGAATAAAGACCGAAATTTAAATCCCTTGCTGTAGGTTTGTAGACAATACAGCTAGACTTGGAAATGGCCCTTGTGGTTATAATAGCATTCGTGAACCTATCAATGGCAGGCCTAATTGCACATGTTCTCCTGGATTTTCTTTCTTGGATGAAAATAATCCATACAATGGCTGCAAACAAGATTACACAAGCTACCCTGGAGATTGCTATCCGGACAGATCCACCATTAGTGAAGATTGCTTTGAATTCAAGTCAATGTCATTTGCTGATATTGCAACCGGCAACTGAGTTTGAATGTAAGTAATCTTTCCTTCTTGATTGTTCTTGTGAAGTAGAGATGGCAATGAAACTTGTTGGAAAAAGAAATTACCACTTTCAAATGGGTGATTTGACAGAGATGCTCTTTGATAGAAACAGCTCTATTTAAAGTACCAAAGTCAGATGCCTCTAGGAATAACCCTGCCATTCCAAATCCAAGCGATGAAAATCAGAATCAAGCTATTTTGATCCTTTCAGTTCTCTTAGGAACCTCTGTAATTTTCAACTTCTTTTTTTTTTTTAGCTGCAATTTCTCTGATCTTCTTCTGCTTATACCAAATAAGACTGCAGTACTTGGTATTCCTAGCACAAGAGATTTAGAGATTAATCTGCGTCTATGTTATTCGGATTTGGGATTGAATGTTGGATACAGGTATGTGTTCGACACGTGTTGCATCAGGAATCGTAAAATGCCTTACATACTTACATGAAAAATGCAGCAAACAAATCATCAATTGCGACCTATGTTATCTGGATTCGGAGTCAAATATCGGATACGGGTATATATCTAACATGGTTATGTTCAACTTTTTTTAAAAAAAATTTATATATCTAGAAGATTATATCCCATTTCCATATCCAAATATGTCACCGGCACGTGTATTTTAAGAAAAATAAAAAGTTTGGATAACATAGATTAAGACATAAAACCACAAAATATACTCTTGGATGATTCTTTAACAGCAAAAATATCTGATTTTGGGTGGCAAAGCCTTTAATCAACAACATTCGAATCCTGCCGGAATGGTTTAGGAACATCCAGTCACATTAAAGGTATATGTTTACAGTTTTTGAGTCATGTTGTTAGAGATCATATGTTGCAGAAAAAATATGTTGAAATTTAGATGGAGCAAGCAACGATATTAACAGAATGGGCATTCGAATGTTACAGTGAAGGAATAGTTGAAAATTTCAAACTGGTGGAAAATGATGAAGAGGCTAGAAGTAATCTTAGGGAAGTTGGAGACTATGTTATCCGAATTCAGGTGAGTGTCGAATATGTGTGACACGAATATGCTTAATTTTTTTATATATAATAATTAAAAAAAATGATTATTTATTTATATATCCACAAAAAGTTAGAGTAAAAGCTAAACTAAAAAAGCACAAACTTCTAAACTAGGATTTTCCTTGCAAGTTATGTTTGCTTCTTAAAACCAACAATCGGCTAACTTCATATAATTTCTTGGATTTTTTCTCAATAATTAGGAGACTTTTTTTTCTTCTTAAAAATATACTTTAATTTATTTTTTAGCCCAAATAAGAAGCTTCAATATAATTTATTTTTATTTTTTAGCCCAAATAAAACGCTTCAGTTTTGTTCCTTCTTGAAAAAACTCTATACAAAAACGTGTCTTGTGCAATTCTTTTATTTTTTTTCTTTGTTTTTGAAAATTGGATTGGTTTTAAAATCATCCAACAAAAACCGTGTTAATTCCAACAGAATTTAGAATAAAATAAAGTCATTATTGACTATTGCAATCTAAATTAAGAGTCCAGTTAATAGTTGATTAAGAATTATTTAATTATTATTTAATGTATTATTTTTAATAAATTTTTTTTTAATTATATATATTTTAAACAAACACTAATTAATATTTTTTTAAATTACTTAAAAGAATGGCTGAATAATAAAGTAGATGGAGACCCTTAATAGTTATTCCCTATTATGATAATAAGTTGGGTAAATTTGAAAAACATGTTATCAATAACTAAATTATTGTTAAATAGTATAATGAGTAAAAATTATTTGAAAAAGAGAAATAAAAAATTATTAAAAAAAAATTGTAAAAACAAAATTACCTTTGATAAAAAACTTTCTCTTATTTTTTAATTTATTTTTTAATTAAAAAATAAAATTTTCTGAAAATAATTTTTTTAATTTAAAAAAATATTTTTTAAAATTTAAAATTTACTTTTTTTAATTAAAATTTTTTAAAAATAACATTATTTTTTCTAAAATTATTTTTTCTTTATTTTTTTAAATTTAAAAAAATAAATATTTAAATATTTTATTTTTTAAATTTATTTTTAATTAAAATTTTTAAAAAATAATATTTTTTTAATGAAGAAGAAAGGAAAAATAAATTTTTTTTTATTAAAAATAATTTTATTTTTACAACGTATTTTATAATAATTTTTAATTATTTATTTTTTTTAATAATTTTTATTCATTATATTATTTAATAATAATTTAATTATTCACCGCATATTTTTCAAATTCACCTTAATAAGTTTGTTATATTGGCTGCTATACTATTTGCTATCCCTTGCCAAGAAGATTCTCTTTAGTCATATAAAAAATTCAATGTTTCAAACATAACAGTTGACCAAACCAGCAAGCCAAGCCTCCCTTTTTTGTCACAATAGTCATAGGCTCATAGCCTCCTCATCTTGTTAAAGCCAGAAACTTTGATCTACTTTTTCCCTTAAAAACCCTCCCTTTATAATCACAAGCCTAAAATTAGATTCTTTTTCATCAAATCCCTCAGCATATTCCCAAGTCCCCATCTTGGTTTTTGGCTTTTCTTCTTTATCAGTGTAAAACACATCACCTTTTTTTTTTTTTTTTCTCTCTTTAGTTTCTGAATCTGGGTCTTTTTCTTTCTTAGTAAATCAACTGAATTGTGATCCAGTTTCTTAATTTTCTTTCAGTTTCTTCATCTGGGTCTTTTTCTTTTTCAATCCAAATTCAGTCTTGGTTAACTTGGCAGTTTCAAGTAAAACCAGATGGGTGGTTGCCTGACAAAAAGCAAAGATCCAATGCCCCAACATAATGGCTATAGATCAGGAGCAACAACTGCAGCTGCAGTGAATCAACCTGTTAGGCCTGCACCAGTTCAACCCCAAGTCCACCACATCCCTGAAAAACCAGGGACTCATCAAACACCTTGGAAGCCAGTTGTTCCAGCACCAAGCCCCAAGCCTGCCCCAAGGATTGATACAATTCTTGGTAAACCATATGAAGAAATAAGGATGCACTATACAATTGGTAAAGAATTGGGAAAAGGTCAGTTTGGTGTAACTTATCTTTGTACTGAGAATTCAAATGGAAAACAATATGCTTGCAAGACTATATCTAAGAGGAAATTAGTTACAAAGAATGATAAGGAGGATATGAAAAGGGAGATACAAATTATGCAACATTTGAGTGGACAGCCTAATATTGTGGAGTTTAAAGGTACTTATGAGGATAAGCAATCTGTTCACCTTGTAATGGAATTATGTGCTGGTGGTGAGTTGTTTGATAGAATCATTGCTAAGGGACATTATAGTGAAAGGGCAGCTGCTTCTATATGCAGGGCAATTGTTAATGTTGTCCATGCTTGTCATTTTATGGGTGTCATGCATAGGGACCTTAAGCCTGAGAATTTCTTGTTGTCCAGCAAGGATGCCAATGCTCTTTTAAAGGCCACAGATTTCGGGTTGTCAGTGTTCATTGAAGAGGGTAAATTCTTGTCACTTTTATATTTGGTCATTTGCACATTAAATTATTGGTTCTAATTTGCAGGAGATTAATGCATATTCCTCTTGTTTTAGTATGTTCTGCTTGTGGATCTTTATTCTATGTACATGTAAATTGTTAATTAGTCTTAACCACTTGCTTGTGAATGATTCTAAGTTTTTCCCTAACCTCTAAGTAGTATTTGGACTATAGAAAGAAGATTATGTCAATTAAGTTAAATTTCATTCTAAAATATTATTGGTTCGGACGTCATTTGCTGCCAATTAAGATGGCAGGTTAGCTTCCCCAATTTTGTTTTGACCATCTGCTTCAATTTATTGTCTGCATGTTTATTCACAATTTATGTATATGATATTGTGACTATAGCATTTTGAAATTTCAACTTTTGCTCCTTGGAGCTTCATTTGTTATTAAATAAAAATTGGCAAATGGGCGTTCGTGATACCTGGCTGATTAAGTCAAAAAGGCCATCACTTTTTACTTTGAAGCTGAATAGATCAGCAGTCATTAACTGAAACTGTATTAGCTTCCCGCATTTTCATTGTTGTATGTTTATGTCCTAATCTTTATATTATATTTAGCATCGAATAAGTTTCAGCTATGCATAAAGGAAGGGCAACTTTTAGAAATTCTGGTTTAGCTTCTGTTTTCTCAATATCCTGTAAACTGACTCGGAAGAATAAATTTCATTTACGCGATGATGGAGTTTGACTTCTATAACTGTGTGAAAGTTGCATAGCATCAAGCTTTAATTGAGTATAAACTTGCATGTATATGCATGGGTGTCTGTAAACACAAATATAATAGGGATACATGTATTCACATATCCATTCACAATAACATGTATTATGCTTGGCAGTAATTGGTTTTGAAAGTGAATTCTTTCTGGAAAGGAAAAGAAAAAGGAATTTCATGTACGTTCATGTGGTAATATAACCATTATCATTCTTTTATTATTGTTCTTGATACCTTTGGCAGGAAAGGTTTATCGGGATATAGTCGGGAGTGCTTACTATGTTGCTCCTGAAGTATTACGGCGTAGATATGGAAAGGAAACTGATATTTGGAGTGCAGGAGTTATATTGTATATCTTACTTAGTGGTGTGCCTCCATTTTGGGCAGGTAAAATTTAAAGCTTACTCGAGGAAAATAATATCATTAATTGCTAAAACCTAAGCTGTCACTTTACTAAACTGCCTTCAAAGCTGCTACTTGAGTGTTAGTAAATAATTTAATGAATGTTTTTCCTTACAGAAACGGAGAAGGGGATATTTGATGCTATTTTGGAAGGAGAAATTGACTTTGAAAGTCAACCATGGCCATCTATTTCGGACAGTGCCAAGGACCTAGTCCGCAGGATGTTAACACAGGACCCAAAAAAGCGGATTACTTCTACTCAAGCCCTAGGTACTTATCTACAGAAGTTTTTTTTTTCTTTTTCGATCGGGGATTTATTGAAGTAGTTAATCTCTGGTGATTCCTTGAAGGTTAAAAAATACGTATGTTAACTGTTCATTCTATATTCATCTATGCAACCTGGCATTCCATCATGTATATATGTTAAAGGAAAATCAGTTGTAACTTGTAGCAACGCAAAATTACGCTCTATATATGTGTGTGTTTTATTCTACCAAGTCAAACTTATGAGTTACTATAGTTCATGTCAAGCCTAAGCCAGAGATTGAAATTCTGTGGTTTATGCAGAGCATCCATGGATAAGAGAAGGTGGAAATGCATCAGACAAGCCACTAGACAGTGCAGTTCTTTCTAGAATGAAGCAATTTAGAAGAATGAACAAACTAAAGCAACTTGCCTTAAAGGTAAGTTTATATTTATTTATATGGTATCATTGTTTTCCTGAAATTGGTAGTAAGAGAGAGATAGGCGTGTGACTCATTAGTCATGAGATATGTGTTATTTGATTTACGAGAGCAAATTAGCAAGTCAGTTTGCAATCTCCAGCTATGTTACTCGGACTCGGGTGTGAGTGTCGGATACGGGTATGTTCAATTTTTTTTCCAAGATTTCCATGTATTTGGAGGGTCTTTGGAGGATCATATCCTCATACCCCTGTCCGGATATGTGTCAGACACGGGTGTTAGACACGGGTACTTCAAGAAAAATGAAGACTCAGAACAACATAGATCTCCAGTTATTCCATCGGTAATGTGTGATTTGACTTGAGCAACTTAATTTAGTTGCCATAAATTAACAAGCCTGGTGGATTATAGGTCATCGCAGAAAATCTTTCCACGGAAGAAATCCAAGGTCTGAAACAAATGTTTGCAAACATTGACACTGACAACAGTGGCACAATCACCTATGATGAACTTAAGACTGGATTAGCTCGACTTGGATCAAAGCTCACCGAGGCTGAAGTTCAGCAGCTGATGGAAGCTGTAAGATACTACTTAAATCTGTAATATTTAGATCTTTTTTTTTAATTTATTTCTTACATACTAACCTTGGTTTTATGTTGCAGGCTGATGTGGATGGAGATGGTGCTATTGACTACATTGAATTTATCACTGCTACAATGCACAGACATAGGCTAGAAAGAGATGAACATCTGTATAAAGCTTTTCAACATTTTGATAAGGACAACAGCGGGTGAGTTTTCTTTCTTAAGTCTGAACTACTGTCCTTTTTCCTATGTTGCTCCGACTCTTCACTTGAAGTACCCGTGTCCGACACTCATGTCCGACGCATATTCGGACATGGGTATGGGGATATGATCCTCCAAGGACCCTCCAAATACATGGAAATGTTAGAAAAAATTGAAGATACCCGTGTCCGACACTCACACCTGAATCCAAGTAACATAGCCTTTTTCCATGCAATTCTCCATAGCTAGAGCTGGCCAGACATCATATTTTTTCATGTTAGAATGGCATGTGTTGAGTTTTGGCTTTAGTTTGGTGGCTAGAAACATGCTAGTATTTGCAGTAGCTTTTTAGGCTAGTAGTCCATAATTCCAAGTTTCATGTGAAATTTATAAGATTTGGTTGCTCTGAATTAGGTCGTATTTGGGGCACAGTACATCAATGACATCGAACCGTTAATTAACCCGTAAACCGGATACGGCAGGAGTCAATAACTTGTTTGAAACGTTTTGCAGGTATATCACAAGAGATGAGCTAGAAGCTGCCATGAAAGAATATGGAATGGGTGATGATGACACAATCAAGGAAATAATATCCGAAGTTGACACGGACAATGTAAGCCCCTTTTCTACCTTTTGAAGCATATTCTCTATGCAGCATGATGCATCGGTTCTCACTTATCCCTTGTTTTACAGGATGGTAAAATCAACTATGACGAGTTTCGCGACATGATGAGAAGTGGAACCCAACAAGGGCAACTCTTTTAGATTTTATATATGACCGGACTCGCGAAAATCAGCAAAAGTTTCCATCACATAACTGTCTGGTTTGGTTTTTTTCGTTTCAAGCGCAATATATTGCATATAGATCGTTATATTACATTTTTCGGTGAATCTTGTGCCTGATATATGACGGATTTTGAGAAGAGAGATTGTTTTAAGCTAGAAGTTTGCTTATATATTTTCTTGTTTCTCAATTCTGGTTTCCCCAGAGTGTTAAACTCACTCCTTGAGCTTACAGCAATGTTGATTTTCACTTTTTTAAAATAAATATTGCAGTCTGTCTACAGCAAAGCAAGATCATTGAATCATTCTGCGTTTAATTGTATTAATTTACCAGCACTTGGCCTATAAAAGAGTAAGGAATCTTGCCACCATTAATGACCTCTCAAATACTTCATAAAACCTTTCCTGGTGTTTCAGTTTGCCGAGCTTGAAAGGGTTTAAGGAGCATTTTCATATAATTCATTAATAAGAGTCCGTCAAGCAAAGAATTTCGATTTGGGTGGAGGCATAATCGCATCTAAAATTGCGAAATACAAAGCAAAAGGGTAGGCATAGTTCTTAACTACAAAACCTATCGGCTACTGGATGACCCGTGTGACTTATGTTATTTGGATTTTTCATATATATTTTTTAAAGTATTCGTATTCGATATTTGTATTTGACATATATTTGAACATGAGTATTTATGGTTTTTCAAATATATAAAAAAATTTTAAAAAATTTTAACATATTTGTGTCGGACATATACTCATATTCAACACTTCAAGTTTGTGTAATATAATCTATGACAGTATCGTAGATGATAAAAACTAAAAATGAAAAAAAAAAATACAAAACCGAGAGCCACCTGGGATTTCAAGTTAACTAATGAAAAGTTGTAAAGGGTGCCCTCAATCTTTGCCTTCAAATTCATCCCTATCCTACATAGATGCAAAGCAAGGCTAGACAGGTCCAAAGTCCAACTTCAAAGAGACAAACCAAGGTTGCAAAACGTATATTACAAGGCCAAATAGACAATCAAAGGTATACATCAGTTGAGAACCAATTGCCCTAATTTGAACACAAGGAAAAGGCAGGATAAGATATAGATAACCAAGTTCATGCAACAAAGAACTCTAAGTGCATAAGGTTTTTTTTTCGTACAAAACAGATCGTAACTAGGAATAACAGAAAAGATTCTAAACGTTGGATTTGAATCAAGATTTGCTAAATATCATCTTTTAAAGTGAACCAATTGAGTTAATCCTTGAATTTTACTCAAGTGCATAAACTTTACTATTTACTTATGTTACTCCAACTCTTCATTTTTTTTTTAAATATTGCATAAACTTTACTATTTACTTATGTTACTTCAACTCTTCATTTTTTCTTAAAATATTATATCAGACATCCATATCCGATGCACATATAGATATGAATATAAAAATACGATCTTTCAAAAACCCTCCAAAAGATATAAAAATCTTGAAAAAAATTTGAATATATTCATATCCAATACTCACATAACATAACTAGATAACATAACTAGTGGCAAATCATGCACCTTCAGCAACACCAGCAAAGAACAAAAGGCAAAAGGCAAGACAGAAATAAAAGGCAAAGATTGACAGCAAATATGATCCATTTTTACTAATGAAACTCCATTATTACATTCCATTATTGTTCCAGCCCACCAGGGGTAAGGGAACAAGACTAATATTAAAAGAGAGACAGCCTAAAAATTTATTTTAGAAAGGTCCTTATTCATCACAAAGCAGCAACAACTTGAAATTCCTTAAAAACCATGTATCTTGATCTGTTCCTTCTTCACTATTCCGGCATTAACAAGGAAATGTGACACTTTTTTTCGCTGATCACCTTGTAGTTGAATGATTTTGCCAAGCTCTTTGTCATGGACAACATTCCCGTTACAGCAGAACTCCTTCTTGAGACTCTTGAGGATCTTGTCGCAGCTCAAATCTTGTTTCAGCCCTTGAACTGTTGTCAAGCTTTTCTTCCCATTCCTTTGTTGAATTCGTATATGAACATATTCTTTGGTTCCAGTTCTACCAAATTCCTCAGCCTCAGCGAATGGATCGAAAGTAGTAGGAATATGAATGTCCAAATCAACCATGTACTTAGTTAAGTAGAAACTTGGATCGACCTAAAGGTGTTTCTTGAGCTGCAAGATTAAACAAACCTTAACTTGTTAGAAATCAACAAAATGACATATTTTATACAAATATGAAAAGCTTATCAGACAATAAGTTCTCTATCACTAATTAAAATTATGTTGCTCCGATTTTTTATTTTTTTTAAAGTACCCGTGTCCAACACTCGTGTCCAATGCATATCCGAACATAAATATGAGATATGATCTTTCAAAAACCCTCTAAATACATAAAAATCTTTTTTAAAAAAATTAAATATACCCGTGTCGAACACTCACATCCGAATTCGAATAACATAAAATTAGAAGTCTAAAGCACTAGAAAGAGATTTGCATATGATCAACAAAAAGAGACTTAACAAGGCAAACCAAAGCCATAATTTTCTTTCAAGATCAACCAAGTTTCAACAAAAACCAGGTCCAAACAAGGCCATAAAGTGGTTCATCTTTCAAAAAGAAGAACACCAAGACCTTAAAATCCATGTATTAATAAAAATTTGAATCAAAACATTATTTCTAATTAGCATAAAGTCATATATTTGATACTAAATTAAACCGATTACATCAACAATTCTAACTTTCCTTAAAGAGCTAAGAAAAACCAAATCAAAGCAGAAAGACTAACCATTCAAAGATCACCAAATTCAACAAACTAAAACATGTTTCAAAGGAACAAGACAAGACAAAGACACCCCCATAAGAATCACTAATCCAATCTTAACATAACAAAAAAAGACATACTAAAAGAACACAAAGAGACAAAGATATGATTGATCAAACACAACAAACTAGAAAATCAAGGACAAAAACAAAATGGGTTTTGGATTAGAAACCGAACCTTGAGTGAAAACTAGGAGACTTGTTGGATTTGATACGATGAGAAAAGAAGAGAAACAAGAGGGTGTTTATATAGGAAGCTGAAGGAAGGTTAAATCTCGCGCGGAAAATGAACTAACAGTGGTTAAGGATATCTCTGGATTGGTCAAGATTGTATCAGTATTTTTAATTGGAATAATAAAGGCGTGGCCTTCACGCGTAATAAGCGAGAAATAAATGACCCCAGCTTGGAGTCTAATGGAGAAAGAACAAACGGGAAGAATCTAGAAATTAAAAGAAAAATTATAGTCCAAAGTAGACACAATTCAGAATAATAATAAAAATTTACTTATTTAATATTTAGTACAATTCAAAAATTTTAAATTTATTTATTAAATAATAATTTAAATTAAATTAAATAAATTTGAATTTAAAATATTTTATCTCATATTCAATTTTAATCTAATTCTTAGAGAAGTCTATTCCAAAATCCATCCAAATCCATTGGGAATTTTTTTGTATCTTTTATCAACTCAAATTAGTGGCTATCCATCCGATCTGATGTTAGGCAAGTTGGACTTTCCTTTGCTTGTGCTTTTTTCTTAAGCAATTGTTGGTGGGCGATGTTGGGAATAAATTCAAGAAACATTTATATTTGTAATGGCCAATTTTCATGAATTTAAAAAAAAAAAAAAATTTTGGTATATATATAATATTAAATTAATTTTTTTTAATAAATCTCATGTTTCATATTTTAATGGCAAAAAGTAAAAAAAAAAAAATAATTATGAAAAATAATTTTATAATATAAAAAATAAAAAATTTAAATGTTAAAAAAAGAAGTGAACATAGTTTTAAAACATCCATCCAAAAAAAAAGAACATGAGACTCAACCATGTCTTACTTCTTAAGTGAGTCAGCTCAGCATCCGCGTCCCAATTGCTTTCTGGGAGTGAAAGGACTTGGCTCTTTCTTATTTGAGTTTGGTTCATCACTTGATCCTTCTGGCAGCCAAAGATTGATAAAGACTCATTGGAGACCTGTGTTCGATCCCCGACAACGGAATGATTAATTATCAGTGTTTTAATCCGGACTTAGTTTAATTGATTTATACAGTTACTCTTAAAAAAAAGATATCCAATAAGTTTGAATTCGAATCTCAACATCTACGATATTTTTTTCTATATCCAAACTCGAACCTCTTAATTATCCAAAAAGAAAGAAAAAAAAAATGTTCCTAGAGAAGCATTGCCTGATGTGATCCCAAATCATGATCTATTTGTCTATTTACACCAAAAGTCAGTGTTGAAAAAATCGGACTAATCAATCGGATCGGTTCAATTGCGAACTGATGATCTTTTCAGTTCGATACATATAAAAATCGAAAATCCAATAAACCGATAGAAAATTGGTTCAACCGATTAAAAATCGATAAAAAATTGGATTAAATCGGTAAAAATCATTTTTTAAGTGATGAGATATAAACATTTAATCTCTTATATTAAAAATTATACCATTAAATCAAATACATATTTTTATTAACTAATTATTATATTTAATATTTATTTAATATCAAAATCATATATTTAATATTTAATTTATTTTTTAATTGAATAATCTAATTCAACCGATAATTTGATTTTACACTTAATTTCGACTCTTTTCAAGAGAGTTGGGTACTTGGGTTTCAGTCAGTTGAGGTTGTTTTCAGATTTTATGTAAAATGTAATTATTTTAATATATATTTTTTATTTTTGAGTTGAGTTTGAATTCGGGTTTTTTTTTTATTTATTATTATTCAAATTATTTCTTCAAAAAATTCAAGCCATTTTAGGTTCATTTTTTTCTCAAATTCAGATTATCAAATTTGTGAGCTCTATCAGTAGCTTTTTTTTCTTATAATATGATAATATAAAATAATAAAATTAAAGTAATAAAATTTTAAAACCAAAATTTAACTCAATTTGTTCATACAACATATCTGAAGTTATACGATACATGCACAGAGTATGTATGGTTATAAGAATTCTCAATGTTATGACTCAACAATCAACATTGATGCTTCATTTGCTAGATGAAATGTTCAGTCTTTTCCTAAATAAAAAAGAGAGGTATAATACTTCACAAAATAACTCTAATGAGGAAGAGGATAAGGAAACCAATATAGTACTTATTATAATTATATATCAGGGGAAGTTTCTTTTCATATTAGCATTTGACAGAAACCAATCTAATGAATGATGTGAATGGCCACTATAGTAATTGAATTTAAAATAAATTTTTTTTAAAAAAAAAAAGAAAAGAAAAACACCCTGAGATGAACACAAAAGAATTGCCTATCTATGGAGATATCCACCCAAGTCTTTGTTGATTACTTACCTACTTATTAAGCCAATATATTATATATTATATAAGGTAAATATGAAAAACTTGCCCTCATAAGTAAGTTATTGTTAAATGATCTAATGAATAAAAGTTATTTGAAAAAGAGAAATGAAAAATTAGAAATTGTTATAAAAGATATTGTAAAAACAAAATTATCTTTGATAAAAAAACCTTCTCCTTCTCCTTCCTTTTTCTTTTATTTTTTAAATTACTTTTTAATTAAAAATAAATATTCTGAAAATAAAAATTTTTTAATTTTAAAAAATAAATTTTAAATTTTTTTATTTATTTATTTATTTATTTTAATTAAAATATTTAAAAGAATAAAATTAATATTCTTAAAATTAATTTTTCTTTATTTTTTTAAATTTTTAAAAAATAATATTTTCTTAATGAAAGAGAAAAGAAAAGTAAATTTTTTCATTAAGGGTAATTTTGTCTTTACAATATCTTTTATAATAATTTCTAATTATTCATTTCCCTTTTTTAAATAATTTTTATTGATTATACCATTTAACAATAACTTATTTATTGAAGGCATGTTTTTCATATTTACCCTATTATTATATATCTAAAAGTGAAACCTTTGCAGCCCAAAATTGGTACAGCTTTGCTGAAACTAGACAACCAATGGAATCTCTATCTTTCTCACTTTCTGCCAATTGAATTTTTTTATGGATATATTATGCTGGATATATCTTGCTAATTGTTGTTCTTTCTTAACCTCGCTCTCTGGTTCAAACCTTGTCATGGGCCTTGGTCTATGAGTAATTGTTTTGGTAACTCGGCCCACTCACTTGCATCTATTTTATGTTTGTTTCTTATCTTTCATAACAAAAAAAATTAATATGACCAATAATGAACAATGATTTATAGGTGTTGATAATTATACTTTGCTTGGTAATTGTTTGAATGTGGAAACAACAGCTAGTGTCTGTTGAGCCTGTAAACAAGATTACCAGAGATTCATTCATTTAACTCAAGTTTAATCCTTTTTTTTTTCCTTAAGTAGTTAAACATGTTTGAAAGGGAAATTATTGTGCTGAAGGTGAAATCTATGTTATCAGATTCTGTGATGAATGTCGGATACGGGTATTTATCCCATACGGGTATGCTTATTTTTTTTTAAAACGTTTTTCTATATATTTTGAGGATCATATTTTCATACCTATATTTAAATAGGTGTAGGACACAAGTTATGAAGTGTGCCATGCTGAATGAAGGAGGTTTATTACCAAAAACATTAAAAAATTTAAGCTCTCATACTGAAATTTTGATTAAAATTAGCCTGAATTAAGCCTGAATGTTACCCTTATCACCATTTGGTTCAAAGAATCCTATAATTCTTATTGGGGGAGTGGGAGGTTTAGATACATTTGATGAAACCTCAATGTTTTCTGTCACTGTCTCAGATCTTATTAACCCAATAGTTTGGGCCCAAAATGTTGTCCTTTCTTCTAAAAAAAACTTGTCATTGGCTTCTATTTTTGCTAATTGTTTTATGCATTTTGCTAACGAGTGTCCTTAAGATATTTTTTAATGTTAGTTAATATATTATTTATAATAATAACATTGTATTAAATACGAAAGTTGACAACTTTATTCATCATTTCCAATGCATTGATTGAAGATATTATTATATTTTTTTTTTTTTGATAGTAAAATTTCCTAATTGGAAAGTAAATATAATACATAGTTACATACTACATGCCCATATGTTCAATCCAATGCCCATCATAGGGGGAAAAAATTGATGGCATCAGACCCACGAGACTGCAAGGCTCCAAATATTTATACATTATACAGAAAAAGGAAAATATTAGGAAAAATAGAAAGGAAAAAAAGATGGATATACATGTGTTCCTAACTGAGAATGAAATTTTAAAGAACATGCAAAAGAACCAGCAGCGGCAGCAATTTTAGATAACAAAACTGGGGTGATACTAGGCGGGTATGGGCAGCAGCTGAGGGTTTGGAGGGAGGAGCCCTACCGGCCACGGCAGGAGCAACTGCACGTCCACCACCAGGGGTGCTCTGCTGCTCATTAGTTGGCAATGGGTTCAATGGTGTCCCGTTAGGAGAAAGGGACATCCTTTTACCATCAGCTAAATCTTGACAATTTGAGGGTGACTCGTTAGCAAAATCTTTGTTTTATTTGTATAAAGATAGTCGTAGTTTTGGAATAAAGAAGAGGTTATAAATGTTAGAATTCAAATTTCAAATCTGTTGGATATTTGATCGTATGAGCCAACCGAGTTAAGTTCTAAGTTGATTGTCATTGGCATTGTTTATCATTTCTTGAATGCCACTTTAGTTTTCTGACTTACAGGAAATAAAATCTAAATGGCTAGTATCATGAATCCAGCATCTCTATCTCTGCAAAATATTGAAATGCCATGGCTGATCTGATCTATATGTAACAAAACCGATGAGATTCCTAGCATATATGTTCTTTCAGTAGGTTTTAAATGTTAATAGTTTTGAATTTTCTGGTCTTAACTCTTAACTTTAGGACCCTTTTGGCTTTTTTATTGAACCATTTGACAGGTTTAGTTTGTTTGTACTAGTTTCTAATTCTTCAAACCTTTACGCTGATCCTGTCTGAAACATGACCTGTTCCTTTAATGTATCTTTTGTTGTTAATTAGTTTGATCAGCTCAGTCTAAAGTTCATTATTCTATCCTAAATTATCCGAATTCAGAAATGAGTGTCAATCAGATATAGATATGTATCCGAAACGGATATATTCAATTTTTTTAAATTTTTTTCATATATTTAAATGTCATACTCTAATACTTATATTCGAATATATATCAAATACGAATATTTAAAAAAAAAAATTCAGATAATATAAATTCTGTCAAAAAATTTGATCTACGAAGGAAATATAGACAAAATCCTGATTTCAGGAAATCAAGCATATCAATAAAGAGAATACCTTAGGTTTAGTACTTTTTTGAAAGATCATGTATTAATAATGATTGGACTTTTACAATAAAAGCTTCAAGCATGACTTTCAGAGTCATCAAATGCTTTCAGATTCAATTCAACTTCAATCTGATATAAAGTTCTATCTTTTCCCATCATCCATAAAGTAATTAAAAGTTGATTAACAGCTATAGGAATTCGTACACAAACAGAGGATATGAGGCAGTCTTGTTACAGTCATTTTAATTAATTATGTTAAACCTATTATTGATTTAAAAAATTTTACGATTTTATCATATAAAAAATGTTTCATAAATATGGATTTGAATTTTTATATATATCATAATTGATTCTCATAATTTCTTAATGTTAGGTTTGTGAAAAAAAATCGTGAAATTTTCGAATCAAAACAAATAATACTTCGCAAGTTAAATACGAATTTTCATAGTCCTTTACGGAAATACCCTTTGAAGATAAAAAAACCGTTACTAATAGTATCTTTCAAGTTGCTAAAATGCAATTTCATTTTTGTTGAACTAGAACTAGTTTTCTTGAAATTCTTTCAATTGTTTCTTCATTAATTTTTTTGTTAAAGATGGATCCTGACTAGACAGAGTAGTAATTGTTGCTATACCAACATTTTTACCTTCATGAGAGTGTCTGAACTTAATAAGAATCGAATTTACTTTGCCTCACTTAGAAGAAAATCCTAGGTTGAGTTCATCATATTGAAATGCAAATCCATACAATAAATTTTGTGTTTTTTGCACCAAAATGGTGCAACCACGACACCCTCTTTTTTTTTTTGCACAATTTTTGTACAGCCACGTATTATAAATTTATATAAATTTATAAAGAAAAAAAAAGATGATAGGAAGGAAAGAGAAAAAAATTAGAAAAATATGTGTGTTTGTGTTATTTTTTTATGTTTAAAATATTATAAATTTATATAAACTTTTACACGTTAATAATTTGTTTTATATATATATTTTTAAACATTCATGTATCCGTATCGTGTTTGTGTTGTTTTTCGTGTTGTATTTTAATTATTTTTCTTATGTTGTGTTCGTGACGTATTCGTATTCGTATTCATTTTATTTTATTTTTTTTTTGTTTTACAAAGTATTATAAATTTATATAAATTTTTACACTTTGATAATTCGTTTTATGTATATTTTTACACGTTCGCATATTTGTTTCGTGTTCGTGTTAATTTTTGTGTTGTGTTTTAATTGTTTTTTTATTTTTGTGTTCGTATCGTGTCTTAATTCATCTCATATTTTACATAATTTGACATTTTGATTTAATTTAGAGAAAAATTTGTCGTATCTCAATTTATGACATATTTTGCATAATTTATCATAGTGATTCAATTTAATAAAAAAAAAAAGAAAACGAATCGTTTCACCTGTAGCGTAGCGCGAGTTTTTTCCCTAGTGAACATAAATTTTGCTGTATCTAAAGAATGATAAATGGAAGCTTGTTCTTAGACCTGTTCAAGGGTCGGACTATTCGTTAGAGTTATCGGTACCGGTCGGTACGTACCGTTTTCAAGGTAAACCAAAACGGTACCAATGTCGTTCCGTTCCGATTTTGGTACCGGCCCGTACCGATCGTACTGGCCTGTACCGATCCGTACTAGTTGGTACAAGATTTTGATTTTTTTAAAAAAATTTTTTATTTAAAATTTCACTTATTTAAAATTTTAAACCAATTTCAATATTTTTTGTGTCATGTATTTTTATTTTTTTCATAATTATATTTAAAATATATATGTTCATTAAATTAGGTTATTGGACATCATTTACTATTTTTTTTAACATTTTAATATTTATTTTACCTATTTAATGTTTACAAATTTTAGATATTAAATATTTAGAATTTATATTTGTATAGAAACATATATATGCATGTAATGCATTTATATTTGCCTGTGTATCTAATATATATTTTACTAAAAAACTTGAAAATAAACTATACATACAGATATATGAAAAAATATTTAAAAATTATCGGTAAACCCAAAACGGTACGTCGAAACACACCGGTACCGGTACATACCAGTACCAGAACAAAAATGGTACGCCCACTGGTACGGTATTGACTACCTTGTTATTCGTTTAAATTTGAAGGTCCGTTCGATATTTGGGAAGGTTTGGACGAAAATATTAGGCTCGAAATATGGGTTTGAGTAAAAACATGAGACCCATTTAGAAAATGGGTCGGGCTTTGACTCTAACAATCAAGACCCAAACCCCATACGTTTTTTTATTTATATAATATATTATTTATATATTTATTATATTATATGTAATTTATATCATATAAAAAAATAAATAAATATATAATATTATAATATAAATATTTAAAATATCCATATTTTATAACTTAATATAAAAAAGATAAAATTATTAAAAATTAAATAAAAATAAAATATATTTGTTTAATTTTTTTTTTATAAAAAAAAATAGACGGACCTAAACGAGTTTGGATTACCCATTTACAAATATGAGCGGATTTAGACAAAATTTGAGACTCATATTTCGGACCGGACCAAACTTGAATAAATATGTGATATTAAAAATATACTTAAACCCGACCCGACCTATCTACTTATTCTTATCCTAAAATCTTTCACATTTCACTCATGCTCATTCTCTTCCTCTTCCTCTTTGCCAATTAAGCTCATGTCTGCACCTTAAATGGCAGTTTGGTGGAGAAATTGTGAGCATGTGCTATGAACAGTGCTGGTTAACAGGTTAAGCTTTTGCTCACATAGATAGGGATGGTAAAACTCGAACCGTCGAATGGATTTCGAATCAATCCACTCCGAATAGAAAAGTTTTTTATTTTAATAGTGGAGGCGGAGCAGAGAGGGACGGAGGGGGACGAGGCAGTTTTTTTTTTTTGAAAGATAGGGATGGAGCAGTTTTGATAATTGCTTGCTCCGACCCACCCTGAATATTGAAATTATTATTTTACCCTTAAATATTTAGCTTTTAAAAGAATAATAAAATAATAAAACTAAACCTATTATTTTTATTTTTCTTTTTAAAAACTTAAATCTAATATTTTATTTTTTTCTCTCCCTATATTAGAAACTCGTTTTATGTTGAATTTATATTAAATGTTTTTTACAATACTTAATTATTTGAAAATTTTAGAAATAACTAATAAAAATCGGATGGAGCAGGACGGAACGGATATAAATGTAACCGATATCTATGAAGATGATAATAATATTAAAATTTTAACATCCAAGACATAGAAAAAAACATTAGAATCTTCCTTTGTTTTGTAATTGGTGGGACGTCAATTTGATGAATATTCATATCAAGGAAAATCTTTTTCCTGAAAATGCCATCAGCTTTCAATTTTGCCGACTTTCCTTGTCTACCCTATTTCGAATTTTTTTATTTTTTTTAAAGTATCTGTATCCATCACATATTCGAACATATATAAATATGAGAATATGATTTTTTATATAAATAAAAAAACTTTAAAAAATTTAAATATATCGTATCGAACATGTATTTATATCCGATACTTAGAAACAAAAATTGTTTCTAGAGACAAATCTTTGATGTAGCCATTTCTCATTCACTGTATTATCACTTTCATCAGAATCATAATTCTTCTAATGCTGTTGAAAGCCTGAAAGTTTGAAACTGTCACATTCATGATCAAATTTAATCATTTAAACTTTGACAAAACACTTTTTCTTTCCATTAAAAAATATAAAAATATACATATATATATATATATATACACATAATTAATTTTTAGCACATCAATTTTTTTAATTTAATAAATAAATTTTTTATTTTTTATTTTTTAAAAATGTTATCGCAAAACAATTATATATACATTTATATGCATGTTTAGACAATCTTAATTTCTTCTAATACGACATGCATTTTCATTAAGATTCGATTATTTTTCACATTTATAATAATCGAATCCTGCATTTTGAAACGTATGAAAATCATTTTTAAATTAAAAATAATGACAATAATCTAATCTGATTTTTTTTTTATAAAAAATTTGACATTTTCATTAACCATTTATATTCTTGAAAATCATGCATATTAAATTCTCATGAAACTCATTGTATAATTATTTAATATAATTGTGTCTTAAACATGCAAATGAAGGTATTCATACGTCAAATCGGATCGAGCCCAAAAAGAATTTTTTTTTTTTGCTTGTCTAGACTTGACTCGACCAAATTCAAAAATTCATTTTATTATTTAAAATATATTATTTTTATATTTTTATAAACAAATTATAATAATTAGAGCCGAACTAATTCAAATTAACATAAACTTATCTCAAAATCAATCCAACTCAAATCAGATCTATCAAATCGTGGCCATATGCAACTATATAAGTTACTCCTTTGCCATTTTTACTGGGTGTCGGCTATACAGTAATATTGCAGAGATGACCCACAAAAAGAAGATCAGATTTAGCCTTTTATGGCCGCCAGAATCTTGCATTTTTCTTTTCTCACAATGAATCTACCATAGAACATGAATCTGCAAAATCTTATCAGAGAAAATTTTGACATAAATGTGCCAAAGCCAAAGAATATTCTCTTTCTTATTGTTGAAGAAAATGAACAAAGGTTGAAAATTAATGGTGAAACCATGAAAAAACCTCATTGGTTACTTTAGATTTCTTCATTAGTTTAATTTATCTTTTCACTAAGCAATTGGAGTTCCAAATTCGTTGAATGACGGTTGCCCAATTGCTGCATGTGGGTCACTTTGTGTTGGATGGCAAGTATTTGCCAATATAAATTTCCTTTTCAATTTGACAAAATTGTCAAATTGTCTCTCTAGAATCCAATTTTACTTCTATTTTGATGCATATGGGTTAAATTTCCATTCTTAATCAATTATTTTGCCATCCTATTGAAGTCATGCAAGATTTTCCATGAAAACAATCCATGAGTTTTTTATTTTTATTTTTTATTAAAGTTAAATTTAGTCATTGCAATCCTCGTATTCGTATCGTGTTTGTATTATTTTTTTGTCATAATTGTATTTAAGGTATTATATATTTATATAAATTTTGGCACAATAATTTGTGTTATATAGATTTTGACACATTTGTATATTCGTATTATTTTTCGTGTCGTGCTTTAATTAGTTTTTTTCATGTCGTATTTTAATTTTTTTTTTCGTATCATATTCATGTCGTGTAATCGTATCTAAAATTATCAAATCTAAATCTGCACTTATAATTTCATTGATTTTTGGACAAAAATAATGGGATTGATGAAATTTTGTAATTTGCATTAACAAAATATTTCGTAAAATATTATTATTATTATTTATATCAACGGAATATTGTTGGATATCAATATATTATTTGGTGTATAAATATGAAATACGTATTTTAATACGTAGGTTGTCGTAAGTAGATACACGATGCATAATTTATGTACACAATTGATATCATGTTTGAATGAGAAATTAATCTCTTTATACCCACTTGAAGAGGAAGAAAGTTGGTTGATGTTAGTGATTGGTGTGGAACCTCACATAGGATGAACAAAGGCATAGGCTTATGGTATTTATAAGCCTTGTTTTCATGTAGGGTTGGGCCCCAAGGGGCACTCAAGTTTTGTGGTAGACGAAGACCTACACAACTTGAGGTGGACCACACGCGCGCCGCCGAGTCGGGCTGGGTCGGGTCGGGTTTGGGTTTGGGCAGTAATTAATTTTTTACTACCCAACCGATATTTTTATTCAGTCCAAACCGAACCGGTTCAATATTCTCCAACCAAGAGACTTGTCTGTTTAAGAAGTATCTTTTCGGACCGAACCTTTTTATTTGTTAAAAGTTTTGTCTGTTCGGTTTAAACTAAAAATCTTTTTATTTTCAAAAGCTGTCTGTTTGGCCGAACAGGTTTTATTCCAAATGATGTGTCTGTTCCGAAAAGTCATCTGTTTTTCTATATAAACCTGAGCAGTGCCTTCTTTTTAAAGTACCGAAAATTTCTCCTAATTTTTATATACTGCTCTTGTCTTTTCCTGTGTCTTCTGTGAGAGAGACCGACATTTTTCTGGTTCGCCGTGTTGCTAAAAGTGTGCTCTTGATTGCAACGTAATCGAGGAGACCTGGGAGACGAATTGCGACATACTGTTAGCACCTGAGAGACAGGCAATAATCGTCTTAAGGTCAAAGGTCCAACCTTGACTCGATTATCCTTTTTCTGTATTCGAATTAACCTGTAAGTGTTGTCAATTTTCCATTCTGGACTGTTCGTATTTTTTATATACTGTTCTGCCGGAATTACAGATAAGTAATCTGTTCTTTAATCTTTTAATTTATAGTTAGTAGTAATGAAATTTTGCTAATTGCTTACAAGATTGCCAACAAATATATCATAAAATATTTCAATAATAATTTTTATTCAAAATTAAATTATATTATAATAACAAATTTCACTTTAATATCCCAATACTTCTTTATATTATCTTCTCTACTTTTGTTTAATTTGACTGATGACTGAGATACTTTTTTTTTTCTTCTTTATTTTCCTTCCCTCATTTTTATATAATATTTTGTTGCATTTTCATGACACTTTTCCCTTGTCTTTTTTTGGCTTAAATTATCTATGTGCTATAAACACAAAGTGGATTTGACATCATTATTGACTTAATCAAGCTTTTGGCTAATATTTTAACAAGAAACTTGAGTAACTTTTCTACATTATTCTAATATAACCTTAAAAAAAATTATCTTCAACTTGCATAAGCTTGTGAGTTAATAAACCTTTTCAGCTATTTCCTCAAAAATACCTAAACTACTTTTACCAAAATCTAGTTTCAAGTCAGCAATTATTGAGTGGTTTTCAAAGCAAAGTTGAACTTAGAAGTTAGAACCCATGACTTCATTGTACAATATGCTAATTTTGCACGTGCCCATGGCTGCTACAATTAGAGCTGCTTGTAGATCAGATCGTGTCGGGTTAAATTCGTAATAAAAAATTTTGTTTGCTCAAAATTCAGGCTTTTTTCGATTAGATAGACTTTTAAGACCTCTTGTAATTTTTAATATTAAAAAAATAAATTCGAATTAAGTTAGACTCGAATTTGAACAAACTTATTCAAAACTCGACCGAATCAAGTTAAACTAGACCTGCTCATGGGTCGGGCCGAGCCGCGGCCCGTTTTTTTTCAAAATCTTTACCCAAGCTTGGCAGACTCGAATTCACTGTTCATAATATTAAAAAAAATATATATTTTTTTATTTTTTATATATTTTTATAATTAAAATTAAATAAAATAATAATATTATAATTAAAAAATACTGTTCCGGACTGGACCGGACTGACCCGAATTAAAACTATCCTGTCCAGGCCCGACCCAATATGGACCAGATTTGCCGGGCCAGACGGACTGTCCGACCCATGAGCAGGTCTAAGCTAAACTCAATTACCTTTCAAGTGATATAATGAAACTTATATAAAACCACCAAAACAAGCAAGAAAAAATTTCTGTTTTTTTATTTTTTTTTCAATACCAACTTTCACATCTTCCTTCTACAACCTTTCCAGCCCAAATTTGGTGGGAAAAAGGCAAAATAAAAAATAGAAGAGTAACATGCCAGACACATACAAAAATAAAAGGGCATTAATAGTAAAATAAATATATCAATCAATAAATAAAAGGACATTGATAAATCATAAAAGAATTGTTCATCTCCAAACTCTCCACATTTATAATTTCTAAATCTATTTAAAATATGAATCTGTTTATTTATGCTTTATTTTGGCCTTTTGACTTCACTTCTACAAGAAAAGAAAAACATGAAAAATAAGCACTAATCATTTGTTTTAGCCCCAAAAAAAAATGTTTTCTTTTTTGTTTCCTCATTAGCTGTTCCAACAACTAATGTAAATGGAATCAAATACATATATATATATATATATATATATATATTCGCATGGCCAAATTCAAATCTAGGAAGAAAATGAAGCAAAGACAAAGAAAATCATTCTTTTTTATTTAAAATAATGTACAATTTTTTTTTTTTTTTGTCTTCATCAAGACACTCCCCACATTTTCCAAAAGGTTATAAAATAAGATTACGATGTTAACCCCATAGTTCCTTTCAAGAAAGAAAACCCATAGTTTTATTTTCTCTAAATTTTCAAGTAGGAGTATAAGATTAATTAATCTCAGCAGTTTTCAGAAAATAAAAAACCAATCCATCAATCCATTTTTGAGGATCAACTGCTCACTAATCTCTTCAGTTCTGTCAAAACACAGCTTTTTTTAGTGACAAATTTTGGACGTTCTTTGTTAAGAAATGTTACTATAGCTAAGGTTTTTTTCTTTTGATAGAAAGGAAGCCGTAATTTGGAGATAGAAAAAGAGATTGAAGATATCGAGATTCGAATCAGACCTATTAAATATCATTTTTTAAAGATGATTGTATGAATTAACGGAACTAAGTTGCGTTTCAGTTACTATAACTAAAGTTAATTTATATATATAGAGAGAGATGAGGAATCCACTTACACTAGTGTAAAACTATATTAGTTTTACACACTTCTGTAACTTTTTATACGATTTATATTTTTACAAACCAACCGTTGGATTTAACAATATAATTGTCCTCGTCGTGCACGTAAAGTTTCGAATCGATCCAATATCTCTATCGTATCGGTCGAGAATGCTATTTTTTTAATATATATTTAACGGTTGAAAGTTTTTTACATTGAACAAATAGTTAGACATTTTTAATTTACTCGAAACTCAACGTGCATGATTTATATTAATAGAACATGAAATACGACGGTTAGATTAAATAAATATAAATCATATAAAAAGTTACGGATGTATGTAAAATTAATTTAATTTTACACTAATGTAAGTGAATCCTTCCTCATATATATATATATATATATATAATTCACCGGGGAAGAATCTTGGTCATGTAAGATTATAAGAAAAATGAGTAAAATGCAGCAAAACAGATCATAACTTTATTTCCCTGTATTTTCTTTTATTTTCTCTGTCCTTCTCTGTCAAAGTAAGATTTTCAAGGACTAAATGACAATAAGGAAATAGGAGAAAGAAACATATTTGTAAAGACAAAAACTAAGGTCTGTTTTATTCCTTGGTTCTTTATTTACTGCCCTTTGTCTTCCTTATTGTCTATTTCAATCCCTTTGCAAAACCTGTCATCTCTGAAGTTTTTTTATCAATTTTTCAGTAAGTAAGATTCTTAAAATATCTGAATTTAGAAGCTACTTTGATTATGATGAACCAGACAGCTTTTTTTTTTGCATGGTTTTGTTGAAAAGATAAAGAAAATAACTTTTTTTTAACTGAATTTTTTTTTTTTGAATTGAAATTTCTTTCTCATGATGCAGATATAACCTCTTTAGAATCTTGGGAAAGTTGTGGCTTTTGAAGGTTCTTAATCCAGGAAAAGGTAGATTCTTTTTTACCTCAATAAATCTTTTGTTTTTTATCCCTATGGGTTTTTTTTTTTTTCAAAGTACCCTTTGTTTCTGTATAAAATTTATGGAATTTGGAGACAACTTGGTTAAGTAGACGATGTTTCTGTAGGAATTTCCCAATGGAAGATAGATATACTATTTCCAGGCAACACAGTGGTGTATGGAGATCCTTAAGAGATGGGGATTTTGAGGAAGAAGATGTTTGGGCAGTTCTCAAGGAAAGAAAAGATTCTACTTCCAAGGTTGTCCAATCCATTGAATCTTCAGTTCCTGTTAGAAGACATCTCCCAAGTGCTGCAAGAATGGTCCCAAGAACTTTCTCTGCTACTACTAATAACAGCAGTAATATTGGCAGTTCTAGTTCTAATTCCAGTCATGAAGCTAATGGAGTTAAGCAGCAATCAGCTCCTGTCAACATTCCTGATTGGTCAAAGATTTCTAGAAAGATGTCAAAGAAGACTTCTTCTAGGAATTGTTCATGGCATCATGATGATGATGATGATGATGATGATGTTGATGATGATGATGGTGATGGTGATGGTGGCCATGGTTATGATGATGAAGGTGATGATGATGATGAATACAATTCCAAGTTTCCACCACATGAAATTCTTGCAAGGAGGCTTGCAAGGAGTCAGATTTCTTCTTTCTCAGTTTTTGAAGGTGTTGGTAGAAAACTCAAAGGGAGGGATTTGAGGAAAGTGAGAAATGCTGTTTTAACAAAAACAGGTTTCCTTGAATAATGTTATCATGGGGCCAAAGCCCCATCAATTGTGATCATATTCATAAATGGTAATGCTAATGCCATTGTTGAAAGAGTTTCCTCTTTCAGTTTTCATGCTTGTTATTTTGTCAAGTCTAATGTTGTTGTATATTTGGGTTTTCAATGGTTGCTTAGTCCTGAAATTGCCTATTGCTTTGTTAGGGCATTAGAGCTCCATTCTTATGTTAAAAAAATTGAATGGATCAATGATCATTGCCATATGTGTTTCAATTAGAACATATTGAACATGTTAATCGTGTTTAAACGTATCGTATCTTTTCGTGTTTATTATATTGTTTTCGTGTTCATTAAAAGTGTTCATATTTTCGTATCGTGTCAAAAATTATCGGATCTAAATATAATTATGAGTAAGCTGAAACTTGTTTCATCCTGCCATAAAAGCATAAGAATCATTTAAACAATTTAGAGCCATGGAATTGATCACAAAAAGTTGTGAATGTCATGAAATGAAAGCTTTTGAGTAAGAAGATAAACAATGTCTAAATGGCATTATTCATAGACAAGAACATCCATTTAAAAGCACAATATTTATCAGATAAGATACTTGGTTTCATTATACTTGTATAAAACCAGCATGTGCAGTATTATGTTATTAGAGGGCCAATTGCAATCAACTCAGCAAAGTTCAAACCTTCCGACTTTTCATTTTTCTTGAAGTATCCGTGTCCGATACTCATGTCCGACGCATATTCGGACATGGACATGGGATATGATCCTCTAAGAACCCTCCAAATACATGAAAATCTTGGAAAAAATTAAACATACTCGTGTCCGATACTCAGATCCAAATCCGAATAACATAAGTTCAGATCTAATGTAATGAAGCTCACATAAGCCAGAAATTGAATCACCTTCTCAATCAAACTCAAACAAGTGTCTGATATGTCCATATCAATCACAAGCTTGGACATGCCTTGCTAAGTACCAAAATTGGGACCATAGAGCAATTAATCATGTTCCTTTCTGTTTCTGTCATTTTAGGCTTGCCTGTAAGCAAATAAACACTGCATTCAATGAATATGGTTTCGTTTATTACTTCGATTGCTCTGTGTCATTTTTTCATTCGAAACGTTTAAAACGACACAGTCAACGAACTTGATCGGTTGTGTATTAGAATTCGATTGGGTATATAAGTGTTCACATCGTTTTCAACTTGTGAGGTATCTTTTGTGGGACAAAATCGTAAGACTTTCGGATCAAAGTGGAAAATACCTTGCATGTTGGTGTGAACCATGCCATTTGGTATTAATTAGATGTGAGGTCTATTAACAGTGAGAATTATCAAAGAAAAAGAGATTTTCTAGGAGTTCTGGTTGAAATTGAATGGAAGCTAACAGTAATTTAGCCTTAAAAGCACATTTTTAACAAGTCTAAATCCTAATTGATCTAAGTTCTGGTTGAAATTGAATGGAAGCTAACAGTGATTTAGCCTTAAAAGCACATTTTTAACAAGTCTAAATCCTAATTGATCTGGTAATTTTGAACACGATACGAAAATATAATATGAACACGACGCGTTTTATAAACACAAAAACAGTGTAATAAACATAACACGACACATTTAAATTCGATATGTTCAATATACGTATAAAATTTGTGTTTAAAACTTTGACATATTTAATAATTTATTTGCATTTACATGATTGACACGAAAAAAAAAAATACAAAACTGTATCATGTCATCAATAGTTTTGCCTTAACAGAAGTGGACCTAGGCCGCTTCAGCTTTGTTAAAGCCTGCATTGAAATCAACTAGAATTGGACAATGACCACATTTCATCACTGGCCTTGAACCCAAGTCCAAGGTGAAAGGGACTTTCCACCAACTAAAATTGTTCTTACTGTATGTATTAATTTTTTTTTCTTATTTTTTTTTTCAGATAATTTCAGAGACAGGTTTTCATCTAAGATTTGCTCTTCAGTAGAACTGAGATTAAGAAGTATAAATATACAATTAGATTATTCTTAATAATGAAATATTAGATGACATGACTATATATCTAGTTGCCTAATAAGTAACTTTTTAAGAGTGGAAATGAACTGATTGTCTTATGTCATTTCTGCATGACATTAGACCTTATAATGGATTTTAAGGGCATAAATCTCTCTAATTATCTTCCTCTTTTATGTTGATTGATTTAATTTAAATGGTTAATTAAAAAGTTGAACATAGTTTTGAGCTCAAACAAGTATATCCTCTTGATATAGTGTCAGATTTTCAATGTTTAAGTTAAGAAACAATTCAAGCATTTATTTCCATTTTAAAGGAAGAAAGTAGATAAACTTAGGGCTTAGACCATGAGCACTTAGCTTCTTTCATTGTATGTGATAAGATTTGAACTTTTAATTTTTTGAACATGGTTAAGTGCATTACCGTGGGAGCCACTTCTAGAATTCTAAAGGAGCTAAGTGCTATACGGTAGGAGCAAACTCTAGAATCCCAACGCCTAGTGTGATCCTGATTCTATCTATTCTGTGTTGGGCTTGACAGGGACGTCAAGCTTTAACGGAAGAGTTTATAACACCCCATTCCATATTGAGAAACTCTAAAAATTCGCTATGATATATGTAGAGACTTAAACCATACTTGTGAGATACCTTTTATGAGACAAAACTATGAGACTTTCGAGTCAAATCGAATAATACCTCACAGGTTGATGCGTATCTCCACACATACAATCACCTTTAAGAGGTGGCATCTAACAGATCAGGATTTCGAATCTCAATATCTACAATCCCCCTCTTATCCTCGTATTGCAATCTCATTTGTACCAAAAAATTAGATAAACAAGGATATTGAAATGAATATCTTAAAAGTTATTTGACTTTGAAGAACTCACACCACACAAAATCCTTGCTCTTGTGAACCATAAAAATCATGGTATTAGTCTAAGCTTATGCCTTCCACAAACTACAAATTTTAACAAATTTATTAACCAGATTACTTAAACCACACCCATTTCTCTTCATTGTTCAAATTCTAGAAAAATAATCATTCATTATATTGAAATAAAGCTGCTAAAGAAGACAAAAAACAAATATATCATTCTCATAATAAGTGAACTTTTGGACATATAAAGAAGTTTAGTTTCATGGTCTGTGGTCCTTTGTTCCATGTTTCTTCGCACGTGAAAAACCTTAAACTTATTAACAATTATGTTATGTTACCCAAATTCGGAGTAAGTATCAGATACAAGTATATATCCGGCACGAATATATTTTATTTATTCATATAATTAAAAAATCATATTTTTATATTCATATTTGAATATGTATCAAATATGAATATTTTTAAAAAAATAAAAAAATTCGAATAACATAAGTCATATGATATACAAAAATAACATAAGATATGTGGATTAAAAAGTTCAAAAAAAAATAATTCATATGATTGTGATTGTTATATTGTTCTCATTATCATTATTACAACTTTATATACAAAACAAGGCTAAAATATTAAAAAACCTCCAAAATTATTATATTTTTTAAGTAAATTTTTATACTTTTATTATATCAAATAAGACTTTATATTTTGATTTGTACCCAAATAAGCTTTTATTTCAAATGAAAGATTGATTTAAGTTAATAACTTATTTATGTATAAATTAAAGAATAAGGATTGATTTGAGTAGAAATCAAAGTTTAATAGCTTATTTGGGTGTAAATTAAAAGTTAAATATTTATTTGAGTATAAAAAAATTATAGAAACTTATCTAATTAAATTGATAAATTTTAAGAGTTTTTTTGTTGTTGTTATTTTAACCTACAAACAAATATCAAACAAGCAAAACCCCAACAATGTTGAATCCCTCTTTTCTGAGTTTGAAAAGGCAAAAATCTCCAAAAATGACTTAAAAAATTCCAGGCAAGTTATCCCAAGACCTGGAGCTAGGACTCCTGCCATTGTCTGGTGCAATGTCAACAGGCAAAAGTGAAGCTAAATGATGCATTTCAAGGCCTAGATTATCATCTGATATAGCTGAAGATTTCCCATTGGAGCCTTCCCCACTATCGATGTACCATTCGGGGATTGCCATTGCCATTGCCATTGCCATGGATGAAGGAATCTCATTGGAGTGATCTTCTTCATGTGGTGTTGTTGTGTTGATCTGTTCTTTTGTTTCTTCTTTTGCTTTCATTACTAAATTGTTTCAAAGGAAAAAGCAAGAGGAATAGTCAGAAGCAAAGAAGAGATTGCGACATTTAAAAGTTGTTCGATTAGATCTGATAATTCTGAATACAATACGATACAAAAAAAATAACACGAACACGAATACATAAACAAGTCAAAATCTCTATAATATGAATTATTAACGTGTCAAAATTTATATAAACATATATAACACCTTAAACACGATATGAATATACGGATTAATAGATCTAAATTCAATCCAATTATTTCAGTAAAATTTTCTTCAACAATGACAACCCCACTTGCCATTTTTTCCTATTAAAGTCTGCATAGCACAAAAATCATGGACAATTACGCATAGTTCCTACCTTATTTTGAACTTCAAAAAGTATATAAATAAACAGGCAAAGAAAAAAAAAGCTGTTAAGAAGTAGGAATCCAAATATGAAGATCAGATAGAGTCTACACTAAAGTACTTGAATTTTTCTCAAGTTGAATAATTAAGAAGTAACAGTAACCAAGACAGATAGTTGAACATGTTGGTATTAAGCTAAGAAAGATCAACATTTACAGGTTCCTACATATTGAAAAAGAAAAGAATGCTGCAAAATGCATATCATCACTCAACAATGATAATCTATGTTATCTGAATTTGGGAGTAAGTGTCGAATACATATATGTATCTAACACGAATATACTCAATTATTTCTATGTTTTTCCATATACAGACATATATTGGACACGATATTTAAAAAAAAAAAATGAAAATTCAGGGTAACATAAATGATAATTAAGGATAGCTTTAATTCTTCTCTAAAAATGGGCTAATAACCCAAATTTTATGTTGTTTCGTAGAAGTTTTAATAATCTGGAAAATGTGGTGTATTTGCAAAGAGTATATTGCATTAAAGGCTATACTAATGATGACAGTGATGATGATCATACTGGGATGGCAACATTAAGACATTAACTAAATCCCTAAGGAAAATGCTGAGAGTACTCAATTTATTTCCATTTCTAAATGTGTTTTTGACTTGTGGTAATTAATATCATATCATTTTATAGAATATAATAAGACAGAGTCAATACATTGGGACTTTAGGCATTGATCCAAATCCGAAGAAAGAAAAAAAAAAGGATTATATATGCTTCTGAATTCATTGAGTTTTCTTTTTTTTTTTCCTAAACTCAGGGCGTTCTCTATCTCCATTTTATGATTGATGGAAGACTAATCTCTATCGGATCAGAAGTGTAATGAAATTCATTGAGTTGTCAAGCTATAGATTGTGCTATTATTTCAACATGAACACATAGAAAAGTCTAAGCATTGAAATTCACATTTTGAAACAAGGTATCTGATTCACTAAAACACACAAAATTGCATCAATCATTGCACTTTAAATTCTTGTAAAAGTAGTAAGAAGAACAAGTTAAATATGAATAGAGAAGAAGAGCTAAAAATCAAAACTATTTCATGAAACTGACCTGAAGCTAAACCCTGGGAACTTGAACTTGACCCAATCAAACAACTTTGATTCCTCATAATTTCATCGTTTCCTTCCAACACTTGAGCCTCCGCCAACATATCTTCCAACAAGCCACTCTCACTGTTATTGTGATCGTTACTGCAGCTATCAAGTGTAATTACTTCTGAATAATTCCCATCTTGGGAGAAAAATTGGTTTGAAGGGAGCTCCGTTTTCAACGGATAAACGAATCCAGGGTTCGATATAAATTGTCCTGGATCAAAATGGGGATGAAGGATCGTTGAAGGGTAGTTTTGAGGGTTCAATGAGGGATTGAAAACAGCACTTTTCAGCAAAGGATGAGAAAAGGGTAACATAAAGCTGGAACTGGTGTTGCTTTCACTTCCATGATCTTGCTTCAAGCGTTTGTAGCGAAGTGGATTTTGGAGGGAAGGTAAAGTTCTAGGGAAGTAGAAGTAATCAGAAGAAGTAGTTTTATAAGTGTTTGATGTGAAAGAATCAGCAAGATGGAGAGTTGAAAAAGGAGGGTTATGGGGAGATTGAAGTGGAGAGACATGGGGTGGTGTTGAAAAGGAAGGGCTAGGAAGAGGCGGCGGTGTTGAAGGGGAAGGGCTAGGAAGTGGCGGCGGTGTTGAGGCTGGACTATAGAGAGGCGGCGGTGGTGTTGGAGCTGAATATGGATCATACAGAAGAGGTTGTGGGGGTGGTGTTAGCATTGAGCTATGGAGAGACGCCGTCGTCGGCGGCGGATTTTGGAAGGAGAAAGAGGAGGTTGAGGTGGTGGTTGGAAGGGAAGGGATTGGTGGTGTTCCTGGTTGTGGACGGTGGTCGGAATTATATAAGGATTGGATTTCTGGAGGGTAAAGTGGGAGGCCTTGGCGTTGCCTTCTCTTTACTCTTGTGTTCCAATAGTTCTTGATTTCATTGTCTGTTCTTCCTGGAAGCTATATCATCAATGGAAACAAAAAAAAAAAAATGGAACTTAGAATCAATCAATAATGAGATCAAATTCTTTAAATTCATTGCTACTACAATTTGGACAAAGCAATTCTAATTCAGATTACATCAAATGTAGATATTAATTATCTAATTAAAGGGCATTTGACAAACGGATAAACTACAATCAGAATTCAGAAGTAGGGATTTAAATAGCGATATAATTTAAATTCTATTAATTTAAATTGCTGGAAAAAGGAGGGTTTGGCTATATATTATCAGAATGTGGAGAAATAAATGTGGAATTTTCATTGAATGGCTGAGAAAATAGCTAGAAAATTGGGTTCAAAACTGAAACAACCACCGATCATATCATATTAGGAAGTAAAATTAAACAGCTAGACATGTGTTTCTAAAGCAGAAAAATATAGCTAAACATGTTCTCAAATTTCTAAAAATTATGAACAAAGAAATTAAAAAAGAATCATAAGAAATGACAGAATTTAAGTAATAAAAGTTACCAACTAATAACTGGCTCAGAAAATCATCAAATTCTAGAAAAAAATTTACCCAGATTATGAACAAAATGCAGAGACAGATTCAAACTGATACAATGAAAATGATAACTTTCAAAGCAAGAAATTAACAGAATCACCAGATTATATATGAACAACAAAAAAGGACTAAAATTATCATAACATTTGTTTTAGAAAGCAGAAAAAAAGAAGATAATGCAGAATCTGAATTAATCAACAAAGAAAAGCAAAAACAAGATCAAATGACAACATTTTCTTAACTCCACCAAAAAAAAAAATCAAAAGTACAAGTAAAAAATGGGGTTTTTTTAGTGAAAAATGGGGTTTTTAATAATAATAATAATAAAAATCAATCATAAAACAACCTCCCAAAACAAAAATTATGACCCTTTTTGAGAAATTAATTACCCGAGAAGCCATACGAGCCCATTTATTTCCCGTCATAGCATGCAACTCAATAATAACCCTTTCTTCTTCAGGAGAAAAAGCTCCTTTCTTCAAGTTAGGCCTTAAATGGTTAGCCCATCTTAGCCTACAACTCTTCCCACAACGTGCCAACCCTGTATTCTTTTGCACTGCATTCCAGTTCCCTTCTCCATGAGTCCTCACGTACTCCGCCAACACCGCATCTTCCGCCGCCGTCCACGGCCCCTTTTTCAACCTCAAACCACCTTCTTTGCCACCGTTGTTGGACCCACCACCCTCGTTTTGTGTAGTAATTACTTGGTTGTTTCCTCCTATCATCATCTTCTTTCCTTTTTGTCTCTTCTTATTCTTTCCACCTTATATAATATATCTAAATATCTACACGTAAAAAACTTATGCCTTGGTTGATGATGTTATAGTTTTAGGCTTTGGTTTGTCCTCTTGTAATTAAAAAAAATGGGTTTAATTTAAACTTTGTTTTTTTTCCCCTTTTTACTGGGGTTTAATGGAGGGTTTTCCTTTCTTTCCCCTTCTCTTTTCTCCACAAGAAGGAAGAGGAGAAGGGAAAACAAAGGAGAGGAAACTATTAAACCATGCAACTTTTGAAAGTAGGTTTTGGTTGAGAAATGGTGAAAAAAATAGACAAAAAAAACCAAGAAATCAAGTCTTTGTCCTTTAAAATGAAAACAAACTTGGGTTTAACTCAATTATTGATCATTTTCAAAAGATAATATTCGATAAATTTAAAATTCAAATCTAAATATTCGCAACCTTTTTTCTATCCCTAAACTACGTTATTTTTGTATATACCAAAAATAAATGTATGAAGAAACTCAAGTTCAGAAGTGTGGAGTTTTTTTTGCCTTTTTTAAGGTTGTCTTTGAAGAGAAAGGACAACCTGACAAAAGAAAAGAAAAGAGTTTTGTTTTGATATATGTTTCTTAGGAAGAAGAAGAGGGTTTCTTTCAGTCAGGGAGGCCTAAACTCTATGCCCTGAAAGGGGATTAGACCCACAAAAGGGAACTTTGGCAAAGCGGTGTTAACAATTTAGGGGTAAATTCAATGGTAGAGCCTAATTGGCGGCTTTCATTTTATTTTATTTTCAATTTTATCCTTTTGTTTATTTTATTTTCTATATTTGGTTGATCTGTTTACAGCTTTTTTTTGTTCTGGTTTTTTCTAATGTTTGGACATTTTTGACAATGAAGAAATGGTTTGTAAATTTGGGTTTTCATCTATGTTAAGGAATCATAACTTATATAGTAATTTACTTGTAATTTTTAAGGTGGATTAGCTTAAGTAATTCTTAATTATTGGTCAAAACCAAAGGGCAATATTCTTCTTTTTATAAAACTTAAAAATTAAAAAAGAGAGTAAGTTTTGACCCAATGAATGATTAAATTTTGATCCTATTTTGACAAAGCTATATATCTTTTTTTTTTTTGGTATGGTGTAAAGTCTTTTATTGCATAAGCATGAGGTGGATTTAATATCATAGCTTATTTATTGGACTGATATCAATAAATAGAAAAAGAAAACTTGCAAGCAATAACTCTTTATGGATCTTTCATTAAAAAACTAAATGTACAGCTTGCATTTATATATATATATATATTAGTATTTATTTATATTAGTATTATTCTTATATATATGAGAAATTATTTGATTTATGATTAGGGAAGTTTTTAAATCTTATAAGCATTATTAGCAAGATTGTATATATTTTTTAAGATATATTATAAAATTAATTAATAAAAGAAATGAGACATATGACATATCCGTTTATGAAATTAAAAAAATTTCTAAAAAATTAATTTATGTTTTTTTTTTCTTGTTTTAAAATGGTTGTGAATATTTTTATAATATAGTCAAATAACAGCCCATGCCCTCTTATCTTTCAAAAATAGATTCCATGGTCTAGCATGTGCATTATCCTTTTTCTGGTAATATTTATTTTTGGTATATTTAATTATTTATGGTGTATGAAATGGCAAAATTTCAAAACAAGTGTTTCTTTTTTGTTTTTTCCTTCTTTAAATTCTCATAGGAAATAGATAATTTACCTTATTTAATCATTATAAAAGATAAACATACACTAATTAATTTTGTTAGAATATGACCTATTGAATTTGTAAGTTTAAAAAATGGGTTATTCTAATTTTAAACCCTCAATTAACCAAGCTCTAATAAGATCAACAACCAAAAAGAAGTTTCTAAAAAGTTAAGAAAAATAACCTTTTAATATGACAAAGGTCTATCTCTATTTGTGTTCTCTTGTGAGAGATTTGCCTTTGTCTTAATACAAGGTTATTTTTCTTCAAGGGTTTATCATTTTCAAAGTGTTTTGTTCTCTTTTCTTTTATTTTCATTGTTTATCGGATTGACTCGGATCTGATAATATTGGATACGGTACGATTATACGATATGAAAAAGATTCACGAATACACGAACATGTCAAAATTTATATAACATAAATTATTAATACGTCAAAATTTATACAAATATAAAACACCTTAAACACGATTGTGATACGAAAAAATACACAAATACTATACGGATCACGAATTGCTATGGATTGGGTGTTTTTCTAAGTTCTAGTCTCTTTCTTTTCACCTTTACTAGATTGAGAATGGCAGCTGGTTTGGAGGATATGGTTATGGCACAACGTTTCATTAACTGATGCTGAGGATATGGTTGTTGCTGAAGAGGGGAATTGTTTGATTGGCAAAATTTTGTCGAGAAAGGTAGTTAACATGGAGGCTATGAAAAATGTGTTTTTTAAAGTGTGGAAGCTTAGGAGGGGATTGCAGGTTCCAGAGGTGGGTGACAAGTTTTTTCCTTTTCTTGTTTGAGGATTGTCTGGAAAAGGATAGTTTTTTTTTGGTCCTTTAATAAATCCTTGGTTGGTGATATTGAGGAGGTGAAAACTAGGGGTGTAATCGAGCTGAATTCAAGCTGTAAGAAGTCCGAGTTCGACTCGAAATTCGAGGCTCGAAAGTCGGTTCGAGCTCGATCGAATTTCACTTTTAAAACTCGAATTCGATTCGAAATAAAAATCAAACTGCTCGATTAGGCTTGTTTACCTAATAAAAAATGAGCTTGATTCCTATGTTTGACTTCAAACTCGATTATTTAGGCTTTAGCTTGAGTTCGAATTGAGAGTTTTAAATACTAATTAAAAATAATATATATTAAAAAAAAAAACTCAATATGCTCGCGAGCTACTCGGGTCAAGTATTAAGATAATTGAATTCGGCTCGGTCGATAACTCGAGTTGCTCGACTCGATAATGACCAAAACAAATTTGAGTTTTTTTCGAACAAAATATGAATAACTTGCTATCCCAAGTGTCTCGTTTACACCCCTACTGAAAACTTTGGTGGCCCGGTAGTGTGGGGATGTTATATCCATGTAAGGGTCCATTTAAAAATTCATCACTCTTCCTGGAGGCAGAAATTATGTTCGACATATATGTTCGACACATATTTGGATATGAATATCGTGTATGATTCTCTAAATATATTAAAAATTAAACTTACTCGTACTGAAATTGTACTTATACGACACTCATCCAAATCCGATAACATAGGTGTGATTCAAAATATTTTGGATTTAACATCCTCTTGTGAGAGCTGTCCTTTTAGACATATAAACATAGTTTAGCAAAATTGGAGTGTGAAATTGGCAGGCACACGTCGGTTGCGGCTTGGTAACTTGGTTCACTGCCCAATTCTCTTTGTAACCTAGCCTTGTTTTAATTATATAAAATTCATCTTTATCTCAAAAAAAAAAAAAAATAATAGAGAAAGAAGAATTAAATGCTAGAAAAACACATTTGATCTAACACGTTTTTGTTCGAATTAAGCTTGAAAAAGAATATATGGTTTATAGCCATAGAAAGCGTGTGCCTAAAATTAAGCTGAAATTAAAATGGTGATTGCCAACCAATATTGACCTATTGCCTAAGCCACAAAAAAAAAAAAAAAAAAAAAAAAAAAAAAAAAAACCCATCTACCCCTTATAAATATGAAGAAAAAAACATGAACAATATATCTTCATTTTAGAGCATAAATTTTTTTCCTCCCATGGCTTTGTTGCAAAACATCTTCGGATGTTTCATAGAATCCTCCGAACCCAAATATATCTGCCAAGGAGATGTTTGTGTTCTTCGGAATCAGAAGAAATCTGGGATTGGGATGAACACGCAGTCAAAGCAAAGGAACCGGAATTTCTTTTCTATTCTTTCAATGAGAAGATCAGCTTCAACAACCAAATAATTTTTTAGGCTATGAATATTATTAATGGCTCATTTTTTTTTAATTTTTTTTTTTATAGTTTGGAGATATTTGTAGATTGCTTGATAAAGGGTTGTTCTTGTTTTATGTCTGGGTTGTTTATTTCATAGCTGATAGGCCAATCTTTAGCTAGAAAATTGGAATTTCTGATGCAGTGTTTCCAATTCTTAAAAGTTAGATTATAAGAATCCGGATTTAATCCAATTGGTTCATGTAATCACTCTTAAGAGAAAACATCTGAAATTCGAATCTCAACATTTATAATTTCTTTCCTTATACCCAACCGCAGCTTCATTTGTACACAAGAAAACTTATAGCTGTACTTCAAAAAACTTGATTGATAATCCAAAAGAATGGCAATTCCCTCTTATTTTTTGTTTTTGTTTTTCTCTCTTTTTTTCTTTACATTTTGTCCCTCAAAATTTGTCCGATCTTAATTTTTTTTTTTTTTCGATTTTAAAAGTTTAGATCTCTTTTTCGATTTTAAAAGTTTACATCCATATAGACGTGCATTTAAAATTTTACTTTCAATTTTTTTTTTTTCATAGAAATCGAAATTTTACTTTCAAAAAACTTTTCATAAGAATTGAACGCAAATTAAAATTAAAAAAAAAAAAACCTTCTCTCCTTATAAATTGAACTATCCTATCTACTAGTTCAATGAGATGAATTTGAATTCTATTTTTGCTCAAAACTGAAAACATATATAATTATTATAGATTCTTGGGAAAAGAAAAATAGTTTTTTTTTTAAGTGAAATAATTATGTAAATATGTAATAATAATACTAATAAAATTTAAAATAAAAATGCTAAATAAATTTCAATGGAAACAAAATTAAAACTTTCTTAAACTTGTAGTAATTACAAAGCTAAAAAAAAAAAAAAATAAGATTTCACTGGTAGCAACTGCCCCCAATCATAAATCTGTCTCTGCACTCAGAGCTGCAAAGCCAGATCTGGCTGCTGGGAATCAACCAGAACGCCAGAAGATTGTTTCACTGGAGACCCTGGGGATTGGAACCCAATATTCAAGTCCGGAGGAAGCGAATCCTGATTCTGTCTGAGCTGTGTTCGCGGACTAATACCTTGCCAATGAGACTGCACTTGGAACCTAGACAAGTCGGTTGCCATTAGTTGAGGGAAAACCATGGCTCGGTTTTGGAACTGAGCTTCATTCAGTCCCAAGCTAACAGGTTGTGGTGCAAAAGCATGAAGTGGGAAACTATTGTTCTCAGGCTGAGGCTGAAATTGCATCCCTGCAGAAAAAGGGAACTTTCTGACCTGGTTGTATAACGACTCTGCGGATATCTGGCCTTTCGAAGTGCTGGAAATTTCGGTTGCTTGCTTAAAGGCTCCGGCTCCTATCGACATCCATGCACGAGCAGCAGCAGCAGCAGCATTGCTTGAATCATCTTTTCTAATAGGTGGAACAACAGATGGCATAGCTGAGAACTGATTTAAAGAATTTTGTTGCTTTTGGGTCTTCTCAGCCAAAATCCTCATCAACTGAACTGGGTCACTGACGCCCTGCTCCTGTTGGGAATAGTAGGCAGCTGCTTTGGCCATTTGGGTAGGAATACCGTCAGAAGACGGATTAATTGCTCGATTGTTAAAACCGGTACTTGAGACTTTTCCATTAGGCATTCCTCCATCAACAGCTACATTGTTTTCCATCAGCTTTAAAGACACAGCCTGTGCAGGATTCATGTTCCTAGAAGTCATCTCTCTTGACTTGGAAGCTGCTTTTTCGGATTTATTTGAACTACTCTTCTTCTCTGCAATAAGATCAGCAGCATTATTTTGGTTGGCTGTAGGTGGCAAGTTCAACTCAACTTGCTTTGAGACCTTTTTCTCAGACTCAGCAAATGTCCTGAGTGGCAGATTTTGCTGCTGATGTATAGTATTATTGACAGGCTTTCCAGGCTTTGGCCCAGCAGCAGCAAACAAAGATGGCCTTCCTTCTGACATAGGCCCGCTCGCAGGACGAAATGAAGATGATTTTCCTTCTGAAACAGGGACATTGAGAGGAAGTGGCTTAGCAGAAACCGGGGTCTTATAAGTTACATCATCCTTTCGGACATCAGTAGCAGGAACTGGGGTCTTATAAGTTGCATCATCCTTTCGAACATAAGTAGCACGCTGCAACTTTGTAAACAAGGCAGATTCCTTAGGAGCACGACTCTCGAGCGTTAATACTGGTGTTGGAAGTGGCTCATACTCTCCAACCCACCCACGACCAAACTTACAGCCTGTAGGCAGTGCTGCCTCGATCCTGCGGGAAGCAACTTTCCATGCAACAGGTCCAAGAGTTGCAGCAAAGTGAGCCAAACTCCTAGCATACGAAAATTCTGCTTGAAGCCCAACCTGAATCGGAAGAGAAACACAAGTGAGTACAAAGGCCAATAATTGAAGACGATAAATCAGTTTTCTTGTTACATACAGCAACCAGCTGCTTGATTTCAGCCTCAAAGGTTGTAAATATCGACTCTGATCTGACCACCGGTTGATTGGATATGTTGTATGTTGCACGATGATTATCATCAAGTGCAGACGACTTCCTCCCAAATTTAGAAAGAAGACCCTTACCTAAGACAGAGAAGAATAATTAAAGAGAACAAAACTGTCACGTAGATAGAAGGATCTTCTCAACATTTAGAAACGCCTAAACTGTTCCAAGCCACTACGAAAAGTAGAAAAATGGGTTGGAAAGGGGACTAAATACCTGACGATAGTTCTTCGATCTTCTCCGGATTATAATCAGCCAGGGAGGAGTTACCCTCTACAAGCACATCAGTATGGCTAGGCCTCTCACAAGCATTAGCTTGGATAGTGATGGAAGAGTTCTGAATATCTCCAGCAGTGGCAAGAGTGGCCCCTGAAGAGAAATCAGAACCAACAGGTTCCTGTGTTGTACGATAGAAAAGTTTTTTTGTTTGCTTCTTTGCTAAGAAGTTAGATTTTGTTTTCTGTTCTATCTTGCCGTCTTTCTCAGACCGATCTACCTCAATCCTTAACTTCTCAAATTTTTTCTTTGCCAGTTCTTGAATGGAATGTGCCTTCACAAAATAACTAGATAGTTGAATAAAGGAAACCCAGAAGATGCTCAAAGAAGTAAATATAATTTAAAAGGAAGAAAGGGATAAAAAAAACATTATACCTGTTTATAGTATATAGTATCTGGTGCATTATATTGCATTGCATTTGAGCATATTAAGAAGACATCACTCTGCATCCAAGAAAAACCAGCTTTATAAGCCAATGCATAACAAACCAGTTTCCTCTTAGAACAACAATTCTTGACATGTCAGCTCAAAAATTTAGAAATCGATAAAAAAGCCAAAAGAAGAGAAACATAATTGTGGTGTTAACTATGGACCAAATTTGTACAAATTTCAAAAAATAAACAAGTGAAATTGTTTACACTGTTTAATGCAAGCACAAGGCAGAGGAAATTCCATTTACAGGCACTAAAACAGAAAACTATTTACATTATGACAAAATTCTTCAGCTCATCACAGAATGATCAAGAAATAAAAGCTACGACAACAAGCTGATAATGTAAACATCCAGCCAAGAACTAGTAAACATATTTTCCCAACACAAAACTTTCAGGGTGTACATATCCCTCGGTTCCACAAGGTGACTGACCAATAAACCAAACAAAATAATGAAAGAAGAGCAAGAAGCTTTGAATGAGGGGATCAATCTCATTTAACACAGTGGAAGGTACTTTTTGCAACCTAACTTAGAACACCTTCACAAACATAACTCTAATCTGAAATTTTGCAAATTCATCAGCCATCAAAAGGATCCCTTAAACTAAGCAGTGATCTTAGCAAGAATAGCAATTACAATATGACCACCATAGAAACTACAACTGACACTATTTGCCAATTCAAAGGAAAGATGGTCATCAATGTCATATCTTTAGACCAAGTATATATTTGGTAGATGTGATGCTAACTGATTTTTCCAATAACATTGATGAAGTAAAATTGCAGAGACCTCTTCTTTTCCCAGCTCAGTAAATAATACTGCATCAATTAATACTAAGTCCCAAAGAGTAGAAAATTAGGAGAAGGCAACACCTTGCAAGTCAAAGGAAAACTGAAATTACAGAACTAGCGAACCACCATAAGAACCAAAGCGGAAAAATCTGAAATACACTTTGGAATTATCCCACGAAGAAACCCCATATCCCAAGAGAACTCCAGCTACATAAACCAAGCCTGTTTGAACCATAAATACATACCTCAAATTGTTCCAGTGTAGAATAAGACCCATTTCCCAACTTCTTCCTCACCGTGGAAAAGTCCATTGGATGCTTGATCACATCATGATAATCAGGAAGCTGCAAAATCAATCAAAACTTACTTAGAAAAACGAAACCAAACTCCAAAAGCCAGAATGCCTAGTAGGAACAAGCTATTGACACTTCCAAAGTAAATTCTCTTTACCTCCTCAGGATCAACCGCTTCTGCATATACACCATAAGTGTCTTTCCTGTCAAAATTCACACCCAACTCAGAATAAGCAACACCAAGTTGAGAAAAAAAAGATTAAGAGACAGACAGGGAGGGAAAAGAAAAAAGTTCAAAACTAACTTCTGAAGTTTATCAAGAATCAATTCCAATGTCTTCTTATCAGGCAATGGAACCCCTGATGGAGGATCAGATGGCGTCCCTAATCAAAACCAAATAGTTTAACCAAAATCCACATCAAATTTCCACATTCTTAAACCAAAAGGAGAAACACCCGGCACTCAAACTCACAAAAACCTCCCAAAGACAAAGCAAAAATCGAAGACCCAGTACTTAATCAAAAAAACAAACCTGGAACTGAGTCCTGCCCTTTGGATTCCCCTTTTCTCCCTCTCATCTGCAAAAACCAAAACACAAACAAAACACCCAAAACCTTAAAAAACAGAAATTCATCAAACATAAAAGTTTACACCCAAAACAGAACCCAACTATAAAACCCATTAAGCTGCAAAGTACGATATAGATGGAGAGATACAGAGAGAGAAAGAGAGTGAGACAATGACAGGAGACAGAGACAGCTAAAGCAGACATTATATGTATAGGTATAGGTACACTCAAACATACAAAAAGAGAGTTTGTAAAAGACATAGATTTAGAGAGAGAAATGGTTGGTTAGAGAGAGCTATATATATAGAAAGAGAAATAGAGAGAGAAAGGTGGGAGCGTGATCAGATTCTGTTGGTAGTTTTTTTTTTTTACAGTTGACCCTTCGACCGTTATTTCTTCTCCTAAATTCTCTCATTCCCTCCAAACAACAACAACAACCAACATTAAAAAGAAATAAAAATAACAACGAACTCTTTTAAATTTTTGTTTCGTTTTCAGTGTTTTTGCCTTGCTTCAGCGAAATGATTTAGTACATACCTCCGCATCACCATCAACATGATCATCATCATCATCATCAACTTCTTGTTCTTCGTCATCATCATCATGATCAACTTCATCACCGCCGTTGATTCTTCTCTTCTTAATCTTTTTCTTCCTCCTTTCACTCTCCTCTTCTTCCTCTTCCTCTTCTTCATCATCCTCTTCTTCTTCCTCCTCCTTAACCGCGTGCCTCCCACGCGCGGAGGAAACGACTCGGCCGCGGCTTGGTACCAGAGGAGGAGAAGGCGGCTCAGTTTCTTGACCTTGATTAAGTTTAAGAACGAGCTTAAGCTTCTTCTCTTTCCTTCTCTCTTCTTCCCCGTCTTCTTCTTCTTCGAAGTCTTCGTCGAGATAATCGTCGTAACCGATGTTACACCTCACATTTCTCCGCCGGTGACTCCGCCGTAGCTCAGCCTCCGAAGGTACCGCCTGAGAACTCCCTCTTTTAGCCAGATCCGCCTTCGATGGCCTACCTTTCTTCTTCCTCTTCACGATCTGTCCCATTTCTTTTCACTTTCTCTCTCTACAAACCCTCACTTTCTCTCTTTTATCTCTCCTCTGTTTTTTTTTTTTTTTTTTTCTACTTTCTCTCTCTTGTTTTAGGTTCCAATGAACTTGGCTTTTTTCACTTATCCAAAACAAAAAAAAAAAAAATTGGCTTTTTCAAAATTTCCGAGCCTATATCCGGAACCTGGAGGTTCGGATATAATAAAAATAGTTTGGATTTTTTTTCTTTCATGTTTGTCGTTTACGATTGGCGGGTGGTAAGTGGTAACTTTGCCTCTCATATGTAAAACAAAGATTAAAGAATGATTTATTAATTGTTTAAGCAATTGATTCAATGCATTTACTAATGTTACTGGTAAAAATAAGAAATTCTAATTAATATATATTTATAGACAATTGTTTTAAAAATATTTTAAGAATAAGTGTTTTAAAGATATTTTTTAAAATTATTATATATAATAATAATAAAAATATTAATCAGTGTCTAAAAACATTGATTAAAATTATATATGTATATATATAAAAAAGTGTAATTAAAGCATTAATTTTTCTTGAGTTTAATAAAAGTAATGTATTAAATACAAATTTTTTAAATGATAAAGTGAATCTGCAGTGGCGGATCTTGACATTTAATTTGGATCTTGACATTTAATTTGGGAGAGCCAATTAAAAAACTAAATCTATATATATTTCATTTGAGGTATGTCATAAATAATTAAGACAAATTGATATAATATTGTACTATAACAAAAATTAACAAGAAAATATATCAAATTTTTTACTAATCACAAAAATTTTAACATTATCCATGCATATAACAACAAGATTATATAAAACATATATTTTTAAAAATAAAATAACAATCTTAACAAGAATCTTGTTATTTTTGCTTTGTAAGGAAGTCGACATTAATAGAAAAAAACAAATAGATTTATAAAATAAAAAAAAAATGAAGATAAAAGTTAAAATAACTACTAACTAGTGAAGTGAAAGGAAATCTTCGGGAGTCTTAGCATGATTTTAGTTTTTAAACGACAAGTATCAAGTTACAAACAAAATTGATTGAATTTGGAGCTAAAGAGTAAAAGAAGAAAAGCTACATGGGGTAACGACAACATGCAATAAAAGGAAAAATTTGACTTTACAGTTTAAAATATTTTGTTGAAATCTTGTTGAGAAAGCTAACATTTAGAAAGTTAATTTAAGTTCACATGATTGTTACTTCATATTTATAACAAATCAATTAATTTGAAAAGTTGTGAATAATAATTGGTGGATAAATAAAAAGATAAATAACAATATAATTTTAACTTTTTAAAATTATAATACATAAAATTAAGTTGTAAACAAAAATAAAAAACTAAATAAATATAAATTTTATTTTGAGGAAATTAATTTTATTTAATATATAAATATATATAATAAAAAAAAATTTAAATTCTTGGGGGACCAAGGCCCCCTGGATCCAACGACGGTCCGCCATTGTGGACCTGTAATAATATTTTCACTCAATGTATTAAAAATGATGAATAAAGTTATCGATCATTATATTTAAATACAATATTATTATTATTATAAATAATAGGATTTTACTAACGAGTGTTCTTAGGGCATTATTTAAAATTAGTTAATATATGGATTTACTAACGAGTGCCCTAAGGGTCCTCTTTAAGGTTACTAAATATAGTAATAACATGTAACACCCTGTCCGGATAATCTACCTAAAATCCGGCAGAGTTTTCTTTCTATCTCAACGATAATCCTCCTGCAAATAACACTCAATTCATATCCTCAACCAGCAATATTCCTCAATACTATTATCACATATATCCATATATATTCAAAAAAAAATTCCATGATCAATTTATGCTCAAATCAAAACATATTGATCTATTGTCTCATATCTTCAAATATATACAATATATCCAAAAGTAAACCTATCTCAGCAAGGTTTACTAGATAAAAACATCAAAAGATCAAGACTTCAATAAATTTTTACTATGATGCCCACCACGTCACAATACTATTTGAAGCAGAGAATAGAGGAAGGTTGCAATCCCAACACCTAACTATCACCTGAAAATGAGAATATGAAATGGTGAGATATATGAATATCTCAGTGAGTAAACAACTTTTAAAGCGTGTGAAAACTATAATGGTAGTCTGTAGAGCATAATTTACATTTTCAAAATAAATAATAGTAAAATCATAATAACTAATTCAAAGGCGTAGCAAAGTTTTCAAATGTATAACAATATTATAATATTAAATCAATGTATAAAATCTGTAAAGTAAATCAAGTTTCGTATAATTGGGCTCCAACTCCTTTAAAACATAATAGACGTTTTCAAAATAAATAATAGTAAAACCATAATGAGTAATTCAAAGACGTAGCAAAGTTTTCAATTGCATAACAATATTATAATATTAAATCAATGTATAAAATCTGTGAAGTAATTCAAGTTACGTATAATTGGGCTCCAACTTTCTGTCGTGCACAAGAGTACATCCATGAAATAACCAGGCAATATCCATGTAGGCATACTAGTAGCCGGCCCCAAAGGCCAATACCACCATAGGACGCCCCAAAGGCATATGTGTCTCTATGATGTGCCCCCAAAAGGCAAATATAACGGGATAGGGACTCTGGAGGTGGCTCCCACCACAAAGGCGTAGCACGCAGCTCCCATACCCCAGTATAATATCACGGAATGGGGACTCTGGAGGTGGCTCCCGCCACAAAGGCGTAGCACGCAGCTCCCGTATTCCGGTCTAATATCACGGAATGGGGACTCTGGAGGTGGCTCCCGCCACAAAGGCGTAGCACGCAGCTCCCGTATTCCGGTCAAGGAAATAATCTCATACATTAAGTCAGGTGGAGCCAAAACCATGTACGTCAAATTCTATGTAAAATCATATTTCATAAAATCTACCAACTTACTCGATATAATATTTCTTGAAATAAAACTACTTTAATAACAAATCAATTTATATAATTAAATATCGTATATACCTTTAATGCATAAAATAAATATCATGCTAAAAATATATATATATATATATAATTATAATTAAAGAAATTTCATAAAACTATAGTTGTCGTCTACTCACAATCCTTGAGATGATCTCACTGTACACCTCGACTTGAAACTTCGGGATCCATAGGTGACGTCGGATCTACGTGGCCTAGAGATTAACAATAATTAGTATCTATACATGCTCAAAGTATTACACAATTTTGAATGCAACTTAAGTCTCATAATATTCCCTCAAGGTCAATACTAATTCCTCATACTCAAAACAACATATCCCAAATTTTTAATATCATTTCCATAATCATTTTCTCCAAATATTCAACTCCATATTCATGTCCTTATCAAATTCCTTTCTAGTACTCCATGCCTTAGAGATTTTCATAATCCATAACCATCATTTAGTACTATATTTCTCTTAAGCAATAAATTCCTTAATATCAAGTTAGATTTGAAAATCATAACTTGAGTTTGGTACCAATAAGTCTAATTTATGAAGAAAATAACTAACTTATACAATTAGAACAAGATTTTGATCAAATTTGATAAAACCCGAAACTATGCTGAAACAGGGGTCACACTGAACAGTCAACTTCACCGAATTTTATCTTTTTAACCGCTTATCGGTTTTGGGTGATTCAAAGACTAAAATTCTTGTATTGAAGTCTAGTTTCTAGGAAAAATATCAAAAAAATATAAACCCAACTGTGCCGAACCCAGAAAATCCGAACAGTAAGCATGCTCAGAAAACAGTGGTCACACTGAACAGCCAACTTCACCGAATTTTATCTTTTTAACCGGTTATCGGTTTTGGTTGATTCAAAGACCAAAATTCTCGTAGTGAAGTCTAGTTTATAGAAAAAATATCAAAAAAATATAAACCCAACTGTACCGAACCCAGAAAATCCGAACAGCAAGCATGCTCAGATTCCCCTGTTTTGCTTTTTCTTCCCATTTTCTTGTTCATGCTTTCAAATCCTTTTAATTCTTACCAAAAATGAGTAAAATTCATACTTAATAGATGTATTTCAGACCTTAACATGTTTATGGAGCAAAGATCTTAGCATGCTCAAGTAGAATATCTAAAGAAAATGAAGAATTTATCAAGAAACTAACCTTGGTTGTAATTGTTGTTGAGATTTTGGTGGAGTTCTTGAAGAGAAATGGAGGAGATGAAGAAATTGGAGAGGGGAGGCTGCCGGCTGCTCATTTAGCAAATGAAGATACCTTGTGTTTTCGGGAGATCAATTGAACATAAGGGATATTTTTTTATTTTTGGGATAATTGCATATTGGTCCCTCAACTTTTTATAAATAACCATTAAGCCCCTAAACTTTTTTAATATGTTCATTTTGATCCTTTCTTCTTTTATTTCCTTTACTTATAACTTCTTACCAATTTCCAAATTTGTCCTTAAAATTTTCGGGATTTAACTTTACATAATTATACGTAACCTCGGTTGTTACAACTTACCCCCCTTAGAAAAATTTCGTCCTCGAAATTTACTTACCAACTTGATTGAACAAGTGAGAATATTGAGTCCGCATATCTTCGTCTCTTTTCCATATAGCTTCTTCATATGAATGATTCCTCAAAAGAACTTTCACTAATGGAATAGTCTTAGTCCTTAGAACTTGGTCCCTTCTATCCAAAATCTCAACCGGCTGCTCTTCATAAGTTAAATTTTCCTCAATTTCCATAGGTAAGTCCTTCAATATATGTGAAGAATCGAAAATGTACTTTCGGAGCATAGAAACATGGAACACATTATGAATTCATGACAATTCTTCTGGTAAGGACAATCTATAAGCAACTGGGCCAATCCGTTCAATGATCTCATACGGCCCTATATATCGAGGACCCAACTTTTCTCGTCTTCCAAACCGGATTACTCCCTTCCAAGGAGTCACTTTCAAAAATATCATATCACCAACTTCAAACTCTAAATCTTTTCTCCGATTATCTGCATAGCTCTTTTGTCGATCTTGAGCTATTTTTTATCTTTTCCCGATTTACCTTAACTTTGTCTGCAGTCATCATAACAATTTTTGGACCTAGTAATTTCCTTTCATATGTATCATCCCAACACACCGGAGTTCTGCACTTCCTTCCATACAAAGCTTCAAATTGAGCCATGTCGATGCTGGACTGATAACTATTGTTATATGCAAACTCTGCTAGGAGCAAGTGTTCATCCCAGTTTCCTTTGAATTCCATAATACAAGATCTGAGCATATCTTCCAAAATTTGAATTTTCCTTCAGATTGTCCATCTGTCTGAGGATGAAAAGCAGTACTGAACTTGAGTTTAGTACCCATAGCATTCTGCAAACTTGGCCAGAAGCGAGATGTGAATCGGGGGTCTCGATCAAATACAATCGATACTGGGGCACCATGTAACCTAACAATTTCGTTCACATAAAGTTTAGCCAGTCTTTCCATGAAAAAAGTCTTCTTGACTGGCAAAAGGTGAGCTGATTTTGTCAAACGATCAACAATCACCCAAATGCTATCATAACCAGACTGTGTTCTTGGCAATCCCGAAATGAAATCCATAGCAATATCTTCCCACTTCCATTGAGGAATAGGTAGGGGTTTCAATTTCCCAGAAGGTTTTTGATGCTCGGCTTTAATTTGTTGGCATACCAAGCATCTAGAAACAAACTCAGCTATGTCCCATTTCATACCTTGCCACCAATAATGTTCTCTTAAGGTTCGATACATCTTCACACTACCAGGATGTAACGCGTATGGTGCATTATGAGCTTCCTCCAAAATCACCTTCCGGAGTTCTTCATCCTGAGGCACACAAAGCCTATTTTTCATTATCAATACATCCTCATCTTTTATTTGAAAGTCAGTCCTCACACCATCATTTACTTCTTGCTTTAACTTTACCAACATAGGGTCATTATTTTGTGCTTCACGTATCCAATCAATATGAATCGGTTTAACCTTCAAGTGGGCTATTAGGAGATTATTCTCATCAATCATCAATTTTAAAGGTAAAGACTTCAACTCATTTTGTAAGGGTTTCTGAATTGCTCGGATATGAGCAAGAGAACTAGAAGACTTTCTACTAAGAGCATCGGCCACTACATTGGCCTTTCCTGGGTGGTAGTCAATTACACAGTCATAATCTTTTATCAATTCCAACCATCTCCTTTGCCTCAAATTTAATTCTTTCTGATCCATCAGATATTTCAGACTCTTATGATCAGTGTAGATTGTACATTTTTCTCCAAATAAATAATGCCTCCAAATTTTTAGTGCAAACACCACTGCCGCCAACTCCAAATCATGAGTGGGATAGTTTTGCTCATGCTGTTTCAGTTTTCGAGAAGTATAAGCTATCACCTTCCCATGTTGCATCAAAATGCAACCCAAACCTCGCCTCGAGGCATCACTGTATACCACAAAGCTTCCAGTCCCTGATGGTAGTGTAAGAATTGGTGCTGTGGCCAATCTACGCTTGAGCTCTTGGAAAGCTTACTCACATTCGTCAGTCCACTCAAACTTAGCATACTTTCTTGTTAGTTTTGACAAAGGAGAGGCAATCATGGAAAATCCTTCCACGAATCTTCGATAGTACCCTGCCAATCCGAGAAAGCTCCTAATTTCTGTGACATTAGTGGGTCTTTCCCAAGCAACTACAGTTTCTATCTTTTGTGGATCCACAAAAATCCCTTTCTTAGATTTCACACTTGGAAAATTTAGCATAAAGTTGCTTTTCACGCATAGTCTGCAACACCGTTCTCAAATGGCTTACATGATCATCCTTATTCCTGGAATAAACTAGGATGTCATTGATGAAAACAATAACAAACTTATCTAAGTAGGGCCGAAACACCCTATTCATCAAATCCATAAAGACTGCAGGTGCATTAGTTAGCCGAAAAGGCATAACTAAGAATTCATAATGACCATATCGAGTTCTAAAAGCAATCTTTGGAATATCAGATTCTTTAATCTTCAATTGATGATAACCCGATCTTAGGTCTATTTTGGAGAACAAACTTGCACCTTGCAACTGATCAAACAAGTCATCAATCCTTGGCAAAGGATACTTATTCTTAATGGTGACCTTGTTCAGTTGCCGGTAGTCGATACATAATTGTAAAGATCCATCCTTTTTCTTTACAAATAAAACCGGTGCTCCCCATCGTGAAGTACTAGGCCGAATGAAACCTCTGTCAACTAGGTCTTGCAACTACACTTTCAATTCCTTTAGCTCCGAAGGTGCCATTCTATAGGGTGCCTGAGAAATAGGAGCACTACCAGGGATTAAGTCAATAGTAAACTCCAATTCCCTGTCAGGAGGTAAACCGACCAATTCTTCAGGAAAGATCTCAGGAAACTCTTTGACTACAGGTATAGTTTCCAACTTTGCCTCATGTATGTCCTTGTTAATCACATAAGCAAGGTAAGCAGAATACCCTTTTTGCAAGTATCTATTGGCTGCCATCTTGGAGATAAGGCAAGAAGGTAAAACTTTCCTTTTGCCTTGAAAAGTAAACTCCAAATCTCCTGACTTCTTAAAAGTCACAGTTTTGGAAAAACAATCTATCACTGCATTGTTTTTAGACAACCAATCCATTCCCAAAATCACATCGAAATCATACATTCCTAATGGAAACAAATTAACTGGTAATTCATGCTCCTGAACCATAACGGTACAATCCGGATAAACCACATCAATTTTCAAAGTTTCTCCCATTGGGGTACTAACGACCATAGGGATGTCTAACCTCCTAGACTCTCTACCCAAATGCATGACATATGAATTAGCAACAAAAGAATGGGTTGCACCTGGATCTATTAAGATCCTAGCATTTGCCTTAGAAATTGGGAGAGTACCTGTAACCACTTCAGGAGTAGCCTGAGCCTGTTGTTGGGTCATAGCATAAATTCTGGCTGTAGTTCGAGGTCTACTAGGCTGTCCACTCTGTCGATGGCCAGTAGATGAACCAACTTGAGATTGTACCCCAATTCTATCTCTAACTGCTGTCGGCTGATGTGCAGCAGTAGGTTGGGTCCTTTCTCTTTGTCCCACTGACAACTGACTAGTAACTCCCTTGTTCTCCAGCTTGGGACAATCCCGTTTCATGTGTCCCGGTTCTTTGCAGTAAAAACACACACCCTATAGTCTCCAACATTCACCAGGGTGATTCTTCCCACAATGGGGACACTGAGGATAAGTCAATTTACGAGATCCTCCTGACCTCCCAGGTGGCAATCTAGTCTGCTGTTGAGGTCCAATGATAAATCTACTAGAAGAACCACTAATAGGTTTTCTGTCTAATCCCTCCTGAAATCTCAAGGGTTTGGAACCACTGACACTGCTTTCTACATAACTTTTCTTAGGCCTCATGTCCTCACTGGAGGATTGCCATTTTCTTTTTCTGAACATCTCTTCTCTATCTTTCATTTCTTTCAGATTCTGTTCAGCTTTGATTGCCATGTTGACCCATTTATTAAAGTCATCTGTATCCAGGGTCGTCAACCTATCTCGAATACTAACATGTAGCCCATCTTGGAATTTCTTGCATCTATCAGCATCGTTGGCTACTATCGATGGAGCAAATTCTGATAGTTCACTGAATTTTTGCTCGTACTCTGCTACTGACATACCACCCTGTTTTAAATTCATAAACTCAGTCCATTTCTTTTCCCGCAAGGCCCGAGAATAGTATTTTTCTTCAAACTCTCTTCGAAAATTTGCCCAGGTTATGGCAGAACGTCCAACATACCTTTGCACTGTAGTTTTCCACCATGTGTATGCATGATCCTCCAAAAATTGCACCGCACATGGTAACCTCATAGGCTCGGGAATCTGAAGAGTAATGGAAGTAGTCTCAAATTTTTGTAGCCATGACCAGGCTAAATCTGATTCCAAAGACCCTGTGAAAATCTTGCAACCCATATTCTTCAAATCTTTACAGTAATCAACTATCCCCTTTTCAGCAGGGGCAGTCAAAGCGGAAATTACTCTTGCCAAGGCCGCAACTGCCTCAGCTAAATTACGATCAGCTGCTGGAGGTGCTGCTGAGGGTGCAGCAACTGAAGATGAACCAGCAGCTGAAGCTTGTTCTCCAATTTGCTCATCAATATCCACATTTCTATTCCTATCCCTATTTTGGGCTAGGGGATTGATTCTAAGCCTTCCTCTTCGACGTGGTGGCATCGTGTCTGATTTCCTACGCAAGTGACAATATTTTAATACTTCCACAAATAGTTTCTAAGTCTACAGGACCTATAACCTTGCTCTGATACCAAATTGTAACACCCTGTCCGGATAATCTACCTAAAATCCGGCAGAGTTTCCTTTCTATCTCAACGATAATCCTCCTGCAAATAACACTCAATTCATATCCTCAACCAGCAATATTCCTCAATACTATTATCACATATATCCATATATATTCAAAAAAAAATTCCATGATCAATTTATGCTCAAATCAAAACATATTGATCTATTGTCTCATATCTTCAAATATATACAATATATCCAAAAGTAAACCTATCTCAGCAAAATTTACTAGATAAAAACATCAAAAGATCAAGACTTCAATAAATTTTTACTATGATGCCCACCACGTCACAATACTATTTGAAGCAGAGAATAGAGGAAGGTTGCAATCCCAACACCTAACTATCACCTGAAAATGAGAATATGAAATGGTGAGATATATGAATATCTCAGTGAGTAAACAACTTTTAAAGCGTGTGAAAACTATAATGGTAGTCTGTAGAGCATAATTTACATTTTCAAAATAAATAATAGTAAAATCATAATAACTAATTCAAAGGCGTAGCAAAGTTTTCAAATGTATAACAATATTATAATATTAAATCAATGTATAAAATCTGTAAAGTAAATCAAGTTTCGTATAATTGGGCTCCAACTCCTTTAAAACATAATAGACGTTTTCAAAATAAATAATAGTAAAACCATAATGAGTAATTCAAAGACGTAGCAAAGTTTTCAATTGCATAACAATATTATAATATTAAATCAATGTATAAAATCTGTGAAGTAATTCAAGTTACGTATAATTGGGCTCCAACTTTCTGTCGTGCACAAGAGTACATCCATGAAATAACCAGGCAATATCCATGTAGGCATACTAGTAGCCGGCCCCAAAGGCCAATACCACCATAGGACGCCCCAAAGGCATATGTGTCTCTATGATGTGCCCCCAAAAGGCAAATATAACGGGATAGGGACTCTGGAGGTGGCTCCCACCACAAAGGCGTAGCACGCAGCTCCCATACCCCAGTATAATATCACGGAATGGGGACTCTGGAGGTGGCTCCCGCCACAAAGGCGTAGCACGCAGCTCCCGTATTCCGGTCTAATATCACGGAATGGGGACTCTGGAGGTGGCTCCCGCCACAAAGGCGTAGCACGCAGCTCCCGTATTCCGGTCAAGGAAATAATCTCATACATTAAGTCAGGTGGAGCCAAAACCATGTACGTCAAATTCTATGTAAAATCATATTTCATAAAATCTACCAACTTACTCGATATAATATTTCTTGAAATAAAACTACTTTAATAACAAATCAATTTATATAATTAAATATCGTATATACCTTTAATGCATAAAATAAATATCATGCTAAAAATATATATATATAATTATAATTAAAGAAATTTCATAAAACTATAGTTGTCGTCTACTCACAATCCTTGAGATGATCTCACTGTACACCTCGACTTGAAACTTCGGGATCCATAGGTGACGTCGGATCTACGTGGCCTAGAGATTAACAATAATTAGTATCTATACATGCTCAAAGTATTACACAATTTTGAATGCAACTTAAGTCTCATAATCTTCCCTCAAGGTCAATACTAATTCCTCATACTCAAAACAACATATCCCAAATTTTTAATATCATTTCCATAATCATTTTCTCCAAATATTCAACTCCATATTCATGTCCTTATCAAATTCCTTTCTAGTACTCCATGCCTTAGAGATTTTCATAATCCATAACCATCATTTAGTACTATATTTCTCTTAAGCAATAAATTCCTTAATATCAAGTTAGATTTGAAAATCATAACTTGAGTTTGGTACCAATAAGTCTAATTTATGAAGAAAATAACTAACTTATACAATTAGAACAAGATTTTGATCAAATTTGATAAAACCCGAAACTATGCTGAAACAGGGGTCACACTGAACAGTCAACTTCACCGAATTTTATCTTTTTAACCGCTTATCGGTTTTGGGTGATTCAAAGACTAAAATTCTTGTATTGAAGTCTAGTTTCTAGGAAAAATATCAAAAAAATATAAACCCAACTGTGCCGAACCCAGAAAATCCGAACAGCAAGCATGCTCAGAAAACAGTGGTCACACTGAACAGCCAACTTCACCGAATTTTATCTTTTTAACCGCTTATCGGTTTTGGTTGATTCAAAGACCAAAATTCTCGTAGTGAAGTCTAGTTTATAGAAAAAATATCAAAAAAATATAAACCCAACTGTACCGAACCCAGAAAATCCGAACAGCAAGCATGCTCAGATTCCCCTGTTTTGCTTTTTCTTCCCATTTTCTTGTTCATGCTTTCAAATCCTTTTAATTCTTACCAAAAATGAGTAAAATTCATACTTAATAGATGTATTTCAGACCTTAACATGTTTATGGAGCAAAGATCTTAGCATGTTCAAGTAGAATATCTAAAGAAAATGAAGAATTTATCAAGAAACTAACCTTGGTTGTAATTGTTGTTGAGATTTTGGTGGAGTTCTTGAAGAGAAATGGAGGAGATGAAGAAATTGGAGAGGGGAGGCTGCCGGCTGCTCATTTAGCAAATGAAGATACCTTGTGTTTTCGGGAGATCAATTGAACATAAGGGATATTTTTTTATTTTTGGGATAATTGCATATTGGTCCCTCAACTTTTTATAAATAACCATTAAGCCCCTAAACTTTTTTAATATGTTCATTTTGATCCTTTCTTCTTTTATTTCCTTCACTTATAACTTCTTACCAATTTCCAAGTTTGTCCTTAAAATTTTCGGGATTTAACTTTACATAATTATACGTAACCTCGGTTGTTACATAACATTACATTAAATGCAGTAGTTGATAACTTTATTCATCATTTCTAATATATTGGTGAAAATATTATTATATACAGTAATCTTAAAAAATGTCCTTAGTGCATTTGTTAGCAAAATCTTAAATAATATATTAATTAACTTTAAATAAATTCTTAAAAGCACTCATTGAAAAACCCTTGTATATTAATTATTTGTTTTGCTGACTACTCTTTAAGGTTAGTTAATATACTATTTATAATAACAACATTATATTAAATGCAAAAGTTGATAACTTTATTCATTATTCTCAATGTATTAATTGAACATATTACTAATATTTAGTAATCTTAAAGAGTGCCCTTAAGACACTCGTTAGCAAAATCCATTAATTATATACTTTTTAATGAAAGATTAATTATGGGTCCAGTTAACTGTTTTTAGAGGCATTGATTAAAGATTTTTTAATTACTATTTAAAAAAAATTATATTTAACATATTGTATTTATTAAATTTAATAAAAATTAATACATTAATTGTATTTTTTTTCTTAAAATAATATCTTCAGCAGTGTCATTAAATAATGGTTAATATTTTTTGTTAATTATATACTTAACTCATAATTAATAAGTATTTGATTTGATATTATAAGATATGGAAGAAAGCCAAAATGTATTGAATAAGGTTTAAGATTTTCATTTTTATAAAAAAAAATATTTGTGTACTAAATTAATAAATTATGTCTTAAGACCAAAATTTCTTGATTAACATTCATTCCAAATTTCTATGTCAAAGTAGACTTACTGCGTACAACACTTAATTAATTAAGGAATATTGGGCAAATATGCTAATTCTCTAAGGCATATACAATAGGTTGCATAACAATAAGCATAATGTTTTTTTATATAAAAAAATTAAGAATAATGCTTTTATATTAAAGAACAATAAGCATAATGTTACATTCCTTTTGACAATGAGTTTAATTATACTTATTTTTCATACATCTAAGTCTAACTACAAATGATTAAATCATTATCTTAATGACAGCAAAAAATCATGAAAATTTTAAATCTCATATTCAAGTCTATATCTGTTCACGAGTCAGGCAATCCACCCGGCCCAATAGGCCCGACCCATATTGGATTGGGTCTGGACAGGCATTTCTTGATCCGGACCGATCCGGACCAGTGTTTTATGTATTATAATAATAATATTATTTTTTAAATTTTATTATAAAATATATAAATATTAATAAAAAATAAAAAAAAATATTTTATATATATGATGAATAGTGTTTCGAGTTAACGGGCCGGACTTACAAAGATATTGAAAAATTTCGAATCGCAGCCCGACCATGAGCAGGTCTATTCAAGTCTCATAAAATATTAGTTTTATGCAGTTATATATTAATTATTACTTTTTTTTAGATATGATTGTAATTTTTATTGATATATCATAATTTCATGAAAGTAATTAAATATCATTTCAATCAAACAAATCAAAATACTCAAAGAAAACACAATTTAAATTCTAATATCTATCAACTTGCAAATAAAAGGAATTTTATCCATGCTTTTTTTTCCCATAAATTGAGAATCTCAATCCCACTTTCACCTTGTAGTGCATGTTACTATTATTCAAAGAGTCCAAAATGCTATTCTAAAAGTGTGCATGAAAACAAATCTCTTTATTTAGAAAAAGAATTCGTATTTATATATTAATTCTATAAATGAGATTAAACATTTATCAAATATTTTATTTTTTAATATATTTTAAAAGATATATATTATTATATTAAAATTTTCTTATAAAATTTTAGAACTTTATTGATGATTGAATGGTATAATTTCTAAAAAAGAGTTTAAAAGAAAGGAAAAGTTAAAAAGGTTTGGGTAAATATGAAAAACATACTGTCAATAAGCAAATAATTATTAAATGGTTTAATTGATAAAAATTATTTTTAAAAAAATAATTATAAATTATTATAAAAGATATTGTAAAGATAAAATTACCCTTAATGAAAAAACTTACTTTTCCTTTCTCCTCCATTAAGAAAATATTATTTTTTAAAAATTTTAATTGAAAATAAATTTAAAAAATTAAATTTTTATTTTTTTAAAATTTTAAAAAAATAAAAAAATTAATTTTAATTTTAAAAATTTTTAATTAAAAAATTAAATAAAAAAATAAAAAAAATTAATTTTTAAAGTTAAAAAAGTTTTATTTTTAGAAAAAAAAAAATTTATTTAAAAAGTAAATTAAAAAATAAGAGAAAAAGGGAGGAGAAGGTTTTTTTTTTATCAAGGGTAATTTTATCTTTATAACTTCCTTCTTAATAATTTTTTATTTTTCATTTCTCTTATTCAAAAAATTCTTACTCATTATACCATTTAATAATTATTGTATTGTTGACTATATGTTTTTCAAATTTACCCAAAAGGTTTTTGCAAATATTTTGGGTCAATCAAGGGCTTACTTGGCTAGCCATGTTCACGGCCAAAGCTTCCTAAAGGGGAGGGGATTTATTTTAACGCGCCACCAAGCGCGAGTGATGAGAAACACCAAATATACATTTCTTTTCAATCAAATTTGAAAAAGACAGCTTAGAGTTTGACTATTACGCCCACTAAAAAACGGCTCATTTCTCCCTCTCTGTAAAGGACTGAATGGTCAATTCATACCAACCTTTTTTCTAAACTATTTCGGTACAGTGTCATCAATCAATCAGGACCGTCAAAATGGTCACCCATAATTAAATTAACGGTGACGATGGCCAGTATCCGAAAAAGTGAACTTCAATAATTTCTACAAAAATTAAAAAAAGAAGAAGAAAAACTCCTGAAATTCAGCTCCTTTCGTTTTGATTCAACGTGTTGGTGGGCCCCAGAAAACGTGGGCCTCACCAATGAGGGGTGTTGGGAAGTGGGTCCATGTCGGGCCTATAGTTGATGACAGAAATCATTGCGATGGCTGGTATGCTGTCGTTTTATGACTGTCTGTCTTCCGCGTCAGTCAATATAGACCGTTGGATTGGTTTTTGATTTGATGGGGATCAATCAAGTCCGTTCTTTTTCTTATGTTTGGTTCAAATGGTGGGCCCAAAAATAACTGTTCTGAAATGTGGTGATTCTCTTGGGAAAATTCTAACATACGTTTCTTACCGTAAGCTTCCCATCAGCTTAGATGAATTGTATCCGTCAGATTAAACATGTAAGATCTGAACCGTTGAAATAAAAAAAAAAAAAAAAAACGGGGTAACCGGTTTACCCCTTCACTTGGAAAAAACCCTTCCCCCTAAAACATCCTCCCCCGAAAATCCCTTCCCCCCCTCTGATACAAAAAAAAACGAAGAACCCTAAAATTTGTTCTCCTTTTGTGTTTCGAAAATTTGCTTCTTCCTTTGTAATCTGATTCGAAAAATTGGTTCCCCCTTTGTAATCAGTTTGTTTTCCCTTTGTATGGTGTTTCGGAAACCCCTTCCCCCTCTGATACAAAAAATTCTGTAGAACCCTAAAATTTATTCCCCTGTTGTGTTTCGAAAATTTGGTTCCCCCTTTCTAATCAGTTCGTTTTCCCTTTCTATGGTGTTTCGAAAATATTGTTAGAACCCTAAATTTTCTTCTCCCTTGTCTGTTTCGAGATTTCCTTATCCCATTTTTTTTTTTCGAAATTTGGCTTGTCCCATTGTAATCAGTTTCGAAATTTCCCTTGTGTTTCGAAAATTCCCTTGTGTTTAGAACCCTAAATCAGTTTCGAAAACCCTAACCGTTGTGTTTTTGCACAACCGAAACCCAGATAAAAAAACCCTAACCCTTGTGTTTTTGCACAACCGAAACCCCAAATATCAAACCCAACTCTTCCTCTGAAAATCATCGAACCCAGACATATTTTTGTTTGGTCATCTGGTATTTTGTTTCTTTGTTGGTATTTCAGCAATTTTTTTATATTTTTTGTGGATGATTCTAATTAATTTTGGTTTGGGGTTGTTTTTTTGTTTTTTTTGGCAGAAATATCAGCATAAATTTTGGGTGGCTGCAAGAAGAAAATTGGTAAGTTCTTGAATCAGCTTGGAAACATGTTTGCTTTGTTTGGTTGTTGGACAGGAAAAAAAGGAAGGATAAGTGGATGTGTTTTGGTTTCTCTTGAGTTTAATTGAGCCAGTGTCGGTTTCGCTATAATGTGTATTTGTTTCGTCCTAATTAGATGCATGGAAGTGGAAAACATGTCATGATGCTTAAAAATTATGCCTATTATGATTCTGCTATCGAGCATTTGATATGCCTATATTGTTTAAGCTTTTTTCGCTCTCATGGCTCCAAAGCACAACCCTGACAATTACTTTGATTGGCATGGCATCTATTACTGCATAATCTTTCATCTGATTTTTGTAAACTGTTAATTTGGTAATTTGGTTTTTGTTTTGTTGAGAGACTGAGATATTTTGGAATTGGGTTTTTGTTGCTTGAATGCATAAACTTGTTGTAAACTTGTCACTTTTTAGGGTGTTGTGCTCTCCCTGTTGGTTCGTAATATTGTCAAAATTCAATATTGATTGTCATCTGGATTTATATTTTGTGATTTTAGCATGCTTAGTTTTTGGAAATTCTTCACTTTGTCTCTGGTTTAGTAAGATTGTTCTTATAAAATAGTGTTAGTACATGATTTTCTGAATGGAACAGTGTTTGAGTCGTTGTGATTTTGTCTTGAACCGTTTGAAAAGTTATGATTTCACTTGTGGTTTTGTCTGGTATATATGTAACTTATGGTGTTGCTGCTGCATTCTTGTAATAACAGTGAGATAACATTTACTATTTTAACTGGGATTTAACAAATCTAACAAGTCATTTTTAAATAGTCCTATCATGTATAAACGAAGATAATTGAATAGTCATGTCATTTTTATTTGGCAAATCTTATCCAAGTTGTGGAGACACCATTTCAAGTAAGTAGTTGTATTTGAGCCATCGTTTATTGTCATCTATGTTGCTCCGACTCTTCATTTTTCTTGAAGTACCCATGTCCGACGCATATCCGGACATGGGTATGAGGATATGATCCTCCAAATACCCTCCAAATATATGAAAATCTTAAAAAAAATGAAACATACCCATGTCCGACACTCACACCCGAGTCTGAGTAACATAGATTGTCTATAAACTTTTGACAGCACATCTTCATTTTTCTTTACAAAGTCAATATACAGTTTCTGTGAGCAACTAGAAAGTATCTATAGTATATACTGTTGGGCATGATCTCCAAGTTGACTGTCTAAATATGTTTAGACTTTGAATGACATGTCACTCGCCAGATGCCTATATAGTATGTACCTTGTCTTGGCCAACATGAGAAGAGAAAAGAAGAAAGCTGATAGATAGGAAAAATGTCTGTTGCAAGTAGTAACCAATGCCCATACGGCCATACTGCAAACTTTTGTGTTAAATTTTTTCTAAGATAGGCCTCTAAAAGAGTATGTAATTGATATATTCCAATAGAAGTTTCTTCCAAGCTGTTTCAACAGTGAAATAATTCTGTTAGCTTTCTTTGTAAATTGCTGCAATTTCTTGGCCCAATAATCGACTTCTTACCATTTTGAAATGGACGGAGTGGGTTCTTTGCTCTCTTATGCCAAAAATATTAATAAATAAGATAAACAATAATCACTATTAAAGTGGTATTTTCCCATATATTTTAAATTGTGAATTTCCTATGATCTTATATTTAAGTTGAATCTTTTGGACTATTGTTAATTGATTTTAGATTGGATGCTTAACATGGTATCAGAGTCCAAGTTTTGTTTATTATTCTCGTCTTATATTCCTTTTGAGTTTGTCATATAGTAGGCTACTCTGTCTTCGTTTATACATGATAGGACTTGTTAGATTTGTTAAATCCCAGATTTCTCAGTCTTATATTTAAGTTTAAGCCTCTTTACTTGGTTTTAAATAGTCATGTCATTTTTAAATTTTGTCTTTTTAAGATAATTGAATATGAACTTTTAATGAATATGAACTTTTAATACGGATAAGATTATGCCTCTAGGCAGAGAAAATTTTATTAACTTTTTATGCAGAATTAGTTATCCTGATGTACTTGTTTTGTATTATAAATTATAATTTATTGTATGTCTAAAGTTGAGAAATTTGCAAACGTTTGTTTGATTTTATTAAAGATTCAAAGAGATGGACAAAGTTGATGAAAATGTGCAGCTTCAGCAGACTGAATCCAGCATGAAGGTTGTAAAACCGAGGGGTGCATTTTTGAATTACTAGTAAGTAACTATACCTGGTGGTTTTAAGTTGAATTCATTAGACATTGTATGTTGTTATATTTGGATTTAAAGAGTGCGAGTTACATATTTTATGTTAATCGCTTTATACAGCATAAATGAATGCAAAGGAGATGTAGAAGACAAAGGGAAAATGTCATTGAAGGTGAGTAATATTTTATGTATCGTTTGTGTGGACACTAAGTTATAAAGTGTTACTAAAATCATGGTTTTTTGATGTGTATGTGAATTAATTGGAATTGTTTTTTTCATAGGTTCGTAAGCTGGCAGCAAAATGGAAAGTCCTGCCTACACAGGAGAAGCTGCCGTTTATAGAGCAGACTGTTGCACAACAAGAGCAGTACAAAAATGAAGTGCAACAGTTAAAAAGACAGAAATTAGATGATGAAAAAAAGAAGGTAATAATTAAATAAAAAAATGTTATATTGAATAAATAATAGTTACAACTGAAGTATGATGTTATATTGCTATGTATTTTTAATGAATGTACTTTATGTGTAGGGCTTTGTTGCGACACGCTGTAGCCCATTTAATTTGTGCAAGCTCTTTAAGCAATTGAAGGAAAAACATATTGAAGGTGCAGTGGAAAGCATAGGGTTCGGTCCCTTGCTACTGTTGAAAGATGGAAAGCTTCCAAGAGAGCTGTGTGAAAATTTGGTTCAGAACTTTAATGTTGCAACCAGCTCCATGGAAGTGGATGGCGAAAGTATCCCTTTCACAGTGGAGGATGTGGAAGGTATTCTAGGTTTAGCAAACGAGGGAGTAGAGGTTTCAACTGTAATGGAAAGAGAAGACGCTGAAGTCTTGTGTAATAAGTTTAATATTCCAACTCATCGAGATGAGTTTTGTTAGGCTAGAGCAAGAAATTTTGGAGTTCGAGGCCGACTGTGAAGAGCTAAAGGCCAGGCTCCTCTTATATATCGTTGGACGGTTTTTGTGTCCAACGACTGAAGGGGGGCCATCGAAAGAGTATTATTATTGTTTGACGGAGGATGGCCTGAATGGAAAATTGAACTGGGCAAAACATGTTCATGAGAAGCTTCTTCTTGGTATTAGAAGTTTTCATGCTAGGAAGATGAAATCATCCAAAGTGTACTTAACCGGTTGCCTGCTCTTATTGGTGGTAAGTATAATATTTTAAATCTTCGTTTTTCCTAATGCAATCTTGATTTGAATTAATTTGGAATGGAATTAAATTAGAAGTATAAGTTATATTGACTAAATTGTAATAATTTGAGTAGATAAGGTTCTATGACCATATTTCCGGAGTTCGGAGTACGAAAGAGGCAACGTCCACTTTTGTTCCTCGCATTAGTGCATGGGGAACGGATGAGGTCGTCTCTTCAATTTCCCATTCAAGAGACTTCCGTGTTGGCTTCAAATCCAAGGTGACATTAGTTATCTAAGTTGTATTAATTTATTGTTAGTGACTAAAACTTATATATGAATTATGTAGTTTGATTAATTTATGATTTCATGAAAATAAGGGTATTCATATCACCGAAGAACATCAGAGTGAGCGGCCGATAGAAGAGGAGCAGAATCGGTATCATACTGACTTACAGGTAAGTCGGTTAATTAGATCTTCATGTCTAATTCATAGAGATTGCAAGAAATCTATAAATTATGTATATACTTCACGAATTGCATTAAGTGTATGTACTATGTTTATTTTTAATTATTTTCCAGGCTTTAAGAGAGTCCATGAAAAGTCTGGAAGCCAGTGTGACAGAACAACTGAATAGAATGTCGGAAGACATGAAGTCGATGCAGGAAAAAATTAATGCTCTTTTATCGAGATCTGTTGAGGTCAAAACTGGCGGTGAAACCAGTTTGCAAAAAAAGGATGAGGAAGGAGGCATCGTTGAGGTCGGTGGGCAGAGCACGGAGTTGAAAACACCAGGTGGTGAGTTGGAGTCCTCCATCGAGATCATTGAGCGCAAAGCGGAAGAGGGAGATGGAGATTTAACTACACCAGTGAGAACTGATATCAACAATCCAAGCTCAAGTTGTCCTGCCCCACGGAAAAAGAAGGTATATATATTAACTTATTTATAATTCAATAATACTTAGATATGCTATAAAATAACTAATTTGTTTATGGCATTTTATATGATTACATATTATAGGGTCAATCTGGCAAGAAAAACCAAATTGTTAGGTCAAGGTCAACATTTGCTTCTGGTGTTAGTGGGATAGTTACGCGAGCGAGATCAACTTTCTTGTGATATTTGCACTCCCGTCCGCAGGACTGTTTATGTTTCTTTGAATAGACCAATCATGCATGTAGGCATGATATGCTTATACAACATTTATTTTTTCCGCCTTTCATTGCAATCTTTGTGAATGCATACACTGAATATATATTGATATGTAATTCAATTTATATATGTTTAAGTATATACATTTATTACATAAGTGTGATATGTATAATTACTAATTAGCAGTACCATATGCCGTATGTTTGTACAAATAAATATTTAAAGGTTACCGCGAGGAGGGCCGCTGTCAAAATTCCGAAAGAATTAGATGAACTTGATACTGCAATTTGCAATTATGTGTGGAACAGTAATGTTGATCCAAGGTATGTTGATGATATTATTTTATTTAAAACTAATGTTTTGATTTTAAGTTGATATGGATTTCGATATTTTATTTATTCTTTATATGAGTTTATATTGTAGTGAAGTTGTAGTTCAATTCGGTGCAACATTTGCATCAATCGAGGAATTTGGCTCCTTGCGCCCAAAACAATGGGTAACTTCAGTGGTAAGTGTAATATATTTTTTCATCGAACTTCATGATTGTCTTTGTAGTAGTGAAATGTGTTTAATGAGTTGTTCCTGCCCTAGATTATTGACCTTGTCGGTGAGTCAATGGCCTACTATTGTAAAGCTTCGACTTTGTCAACAAGGAGATGGTATTTTCCGGCCGCATTTTCTGTGAGTATTGATAACTCGTATAATTATATAGTTTTTAGTTATGTTTTATTATTGTTTTGTGTCAAATACGAGTTATTATTGTTTAGTCTAATTGTGTTTATGATCTTTTATATTTTTATGTAATTTGGTGTTTTTCACAAGTTTCTTTGAGTGATTTCAGATTACTAGAATTAAGGGCAAATCCAGTTCAATTCCAGTTCCGACACCGTTTACCATATCAGCTATATCTCGAGTTTCACTGAAGCAATAAGGCTGAAAATTGTAGCCGTGCAAAGCTAAGAGGCATATCTATCTTTTTCATGTTTTACACTTCTTGAAACGGAGTCGTTTTCCCTAGTGAAATCGACCATCAAGTTGGCTGATGTGCAATGACGTCTGTGCTGACCTGTTTTCGTATTTTGCCCATATCTTCTTATCCACATCAGCAAATGATCTGATTCCAACGGCTATGGATCAATAACTGATAGGGGCATATTTTTCTAGAAGACCATTTGATCAGATCGAGCCTCCAACATTGACAAAATCGACCATCAAGCTGGCTGATCAGAATTGTCATACAACATGACGAAAATTGTTAGAAAAATGCACCCACCTATTATACCTACCTTTGAAATTTGTAAAGCTTGTCTCTTGTCATTTAGCCCTCCAAAATGTGTATAAATAGAGGGCCTTGGATGAGCATTGATACATTGATACATTGGTAGGATATTAGCCATTGTAATAAAATTCTCTAAGTTTTCTTCTTCTTTCCTTTCTCTAGTTTTCTTTTTTCTTTATTTACTTATGCTTCTTACATTTCTTTTCATTTTTAGTATGTGTTGCTAATCATATTGTTGAGGTGATGAGGTGAAGCTCTTGGTAAATGCTAAGGTTAGTCTCTTAAACATGAGCTAAAATGAATCATCATTTATAAATACTAGTATAGATAATATTTTCTTTTGGTTTAAAATCATACTTGCAAAGTAGAGATCTTGATTCATTATTGACAATGAAAATGGCACAGTAAATGCTTGGTTTCATAACCTTGATTTGTTGTAGACATATACCTTGGCATAAGGAATGCTTGGACTCTTTTTATGAGTTTTGAGGACACCAAATGAACATAATATCATATGCTATGGACGTTGGACAATTTGGACTGAATTGCTAAACCTTCCGATTGGAACCTCCCTTATGTGTGGATTTCAATTGTGTAATAAAACAAGATTAATCTTAGCATAACACCAAGAGTGGATTCTCTAACCTCAACATCTTTTCTTATTGTTTTGTTTATATCTTGTTTAATTTCTTTTATGTTGTTTTGTTTATTTTGTTCTCTAATATCTTGTTTATCTTGTTTTGTTGTTGATTCCCTAATATCTTGTTTAATTTCTTTTTCTTATATATTTATAAACTTATACTTACTAATACGCTTCCCTGTGGTTCGACCTCGGACACCCGAGAATTTATTACTTGAACATAACCTGCACTTGGGTTTACAACTCTTAATTGAGTCTCCATCAAGTATATTTCTCATTGTTTGTTTTTTGCATATAGTTTAACTTGTTTCAAGAAACATGAACCTTATGTTTATTCTTTGCAGACTCATATCTTGTCAACCGAATGCAATGCGAAAGAGCTGATTAAGTATTTTAAAGGACAATTCATTCGTATGGGATCCTTGACTGACTGTTACAAGGTGAGGACATGGAAATCTCTTTATATGCGTACGATCGGAATTATGTTATATAACGTAATAACCTGCTAATAATGATTATGTAATTTCGTTGCAGATCTTTATACCAATGAATGAGATGAACACGCATTGGTATTTGTGTGTGATAGATATGCTAGAGAAGGAAGCGAAAGTGTTGGATACCTTGCCGCGCAATGTTGCAAATAAACAAAGAGTTGCGGATGTGACTCGTGTGGTAAGATAAATACATGTTGTATTAAATTATATTTCTTCGCACTTGCGAACATATTGTAATTCATGATTTTGGTTTACGAAGACACATTTATAATTTATTCTAATTTCACTTCGAACAGATATCCGCGTGTGCAAAATTGTTTACTGACCCTCTCATGACATCATTGGTTGGTAGTCCAATGGTGCCATTTCATGAGTTGAAAATTGTGAATCCAGAGAGGGTTCCTCTGCAAAGCAACGGGTAACATAACTCTCTCACTATTTGAATACCTTGTTTTCCATTATGTAACTGAATTATAAAAGCTACTATTCTTGAAATTGCATACAGTTATGATTGCGGAATGTGGGTTGCTGCTTTCATGCAAAATCTACATAATACTGACTATAAATTTGTGGTATGCTATTCTCATTGCTGTTAGTTATTTCAATATTTTGTCATATGTTGGGTCATTGGAAAATTTGATTCCCGTTGTATGTATTCGTATGTAGCGTTTAAACGTGTGGGACAGATTTTTATTAGTCTCTGAGCTGATAAACCATGAGGAGAACACTTTACGGAAAAGGGTATGTGATGCTGCTCTAACCCTCCATAAAGCTAGGATATCTCCTCGTACAAAGCTGTTGCAGAAGTCAGTTGGCAAGTTTAAGCTATGAAGTAGGTAATTTATTTCAATAAATCATATAATTTGTCATGTTTCGTTCTCAGTATATAGACACTGTTACATGTGCCCTAGTCGAAGTTGAAAATTGTTCAAATATGTTAGCTGTCAGGATTTTACTTTTAATTTCTTTTTTTGGGTAGGGGATGATTATGAAATGAGTTTGGGTAGATATGAAAATCTCTTTTGAGTTTTGCGGTGTTTAAAACAGATTTGAATTCCTTGCTTAATCTTAGAACCAATTAGTTAGATTATCACAGTTTGATTCTTAAAACTGTTTGAATTATGTCTATGGATATTTTCTGACTTATTTGAGAAGATCAATAAGGCATGCCAACAATTTAAGAATGGACATGCCTCATTGAAATAGTATGGCGAACAGTCTAATGGTTTTCATGTTTTATTGACAAAATATGCTTAAATTAATGTTCGGCACTCTTGTTTAGGTGACCTTTTAGGGGCCATATTAGCTGTTACCATATAGTAAATTTAATGTGTTTTTTCAACATCTTGTTTTCTTGATCTCTGTGTTAATGTAAATATGTGGTTTCTGGTTTTGTTTTACTTCTGCAAGGCCTAGTTATTGCAATACTATATGCATGTCAGAACTTTGTGAAAGTGTAAGCTACTGATGTTTGCGTGCTGAAAAGTTCATACAAACAAGTGAAGATCTAATTGCCTCATTTCTAGATGGTTTTTCTGACTTTCAGGGTATCCATATGAGAATTCATGCTAGTGAAAAAGCGGTGCTGGAAATGGAAAAGCTTGCAATGGTGGAAAGTGTTAAGATATGGAAGCTTGCAATGCTGAAATGAGACAGAGTGAAAAAGAGGCACGTGAGTGCTAGACAAGAAGGGGGGGAAGTTGGCCATCGACTCAGTAACAATGTCAAAATGCAGAGACCAACACCTGAAATTTTTGAAGAGGACAATGAGATGATGACAACTGATTTAAAAGGTTGTTGAGAACTGAAATTTCTGTTGTTTTTGGTTATTAAATTAGTGTTCTAGAGTTTTGGTCCGTCAAAAATCTGTTGTTTCTGTTGTTCTGGAGTATTGAAAATATGGCTACTTGGGTTGTGGTGGAGGTGGTTATAATCTCTTGTATTTTAAGTTTGTTTCAGCAGAAGAATCAGTTCAGAAATATGTATTTTTTGCTCTCATAACTTCATGTTTTTGATATGGCTGAGTTGGACAGTGTTATAGATTGTGATGTGGCATCGCCTTTGCGCTGTTTCTCAGCAGAAAAATATACAATGTAAATGCTATTGGTTCCTCATGAGATATGCTGTGGTGAAAATAAGCTAGAACCAATAATGGTCACTGGCCAGACACTAAAAAATACAAAAAGAAAATTAGCAACTAGCCAACAGCATTATGCATCGGTCCCTTTCCTTTTTACATAGCCAAAGATGAAGATGCAGAAACCAACACCTTTTAGGCAGTGGTATTACTAAAAGAAGACATTCCTCAGTCATAATAAACTGTTCAAGTTCTGGCCTCAACATCCTTCATCAACCCTGCTATTACCACCAAATGACTTACTTATCTAAACAGTTATAATAAACACAACAACAACCACAACAAAAAAGAACTAAACTACACATGTTCAAGTTCTAAAAACTGATTCAAGCTATTCCATTCCTGTATTGTCTGTATTTTGCTCATTTTCTTGTTGCTCCAGAAAGATGAAGATGTGGTGCTGATGTTGAAGGAAAATTTGACTGCAAAGTTAACCCAAATAGAAAAAAAAGAAAGAAAAAGAGTGAATGATGATATATTAATTTGACACTCTCATTATGGAAACAAGTGCATATTGAACTCTCACAATTGTATCTTAGACTTCACCTACTAACTTGGTTATCTAAACCAGGTAGAGAAGTCTGATTGTTTAGCTTCATTATATCTTTCTGGGTAATTGCTGAATGAAAAAGAGTCGTCCTAAAAGTATTAAATATAACGTTAGTCATATGCTGAACAATTAATTATTTCATTGAGCGCAGTACCCGAAACCAATATAAGCGTAGAACAAATAAAAATAAACATTACCTGCATCTTCTCGTTCTCTTCAGCATGCATAGTTGGGAAAAAGGCTTTCGTCTCCACTTCACATTCTCCCTATGAGGATTTAAAGTAATTACTCACCGAACATCATACTGTTAAAACTTTAAAAATAGAAATTATAAGTAATGTAAATCTCACATGTTGTACTGAATATTGGAACTCATTGTCAGTATTAGAAGTAAGGTTGTCGAGACCATCACTTTGCATTCCAAGTTTCAAAAGTGGGCAAGTAACTTTACTATGTCCCTCCATTCTGCAGTACCCACACTTTCTGAGTTTTGACGGTGTTTGCTTTTTCCGTACTTCTTTCCCTTTACCCCGTCTCGTAATAGGGTCTAGTACTTTTCCCATCTTTGAGATCTCAGCTACGGGATCATTCAGCTCACACAATTCCTCCATTTCAACAGTCAATCTATTAATTTCACTTCTTGCTCTATTAAACGACTCACCTGTTTTGGATGCTACGTAGCACATTCGGTTACAACTACTACTTAGTGATGCATACCGCACCATTTGCATCATCTCGGGTGCAACATCATTCTGCACAAACGATGGGGCACACAGTTTGGCATTTTTCGTCCATCGATGCATAATCAAAGATGCAGGAATATCAGACATATCTTCAAGCTTCATCACATGAATTTGATGCCTACAAGGCAACCCAACTGTCTCAAATTTTTGGCAAGAACACTCAATAGTTTGCGCAGCTGCATCAAAGACAACTACAACCCTTCGGTCAGGTTCCCTGTACTTAGCTAAATAATAGGTCCGCGTTAATTCATTTTCTACAATTGGTTCACGGATACGATACAACGTCTCCTGCTGAAGCTCGTCTTGGAAAAGAGAGAATGATTCCCTTGTGTACATAGTTGCCGCATGACCTTCAATGTCATCTAACTTGCTTAAATGGGTTGGCCTTGTTTCCTTACTGAAGTAATCAGCCTCCAATTCCTTCGTCCGCATTCTACTAACCCCTTGATCAATTGAACGAACAAAGTCAATATATGTTTTTTTGGACTTCAAGTATATAGCAAGCGAAGCGTTCAAGGACTCACACCTTTGTGTGGTTCGTAATGTCCCAAAAAATTGTCCATGTCCATATGTAATTCGGGATTTTTCCAAGTTCATACGTAATTTTCCATGTCCATATGTAATTCGGGATTTTTCCAAGTTCATACGTAATTTATCAAGTCCATATGTAATTCTCCAAGTGCATATGTAATTTTCCATGTCCATATGTAATTCGGGATTTTTCCATGTTCATACGTAATTTATCAAGTCCATATGTAATTCTCCAAGTGCATATGTAATTTTCCATGTCCATATGTAATTCGGGAATTTTCCAAGTTCATATGTAATTTATCAAGTCCATATGTAATTCTCCAAGTGCATATGTAATTTTCCATGTCCATATGTAATTCGGGAATTTTCCATGTTCATACGTAATTTATCAAGTCCATATGTAATTCTCCAAGTGCATATGTAATTTTCCATGTCCATATGTAATTCGGGATTTTTCCATGTTCATACGTAATTTATCAAGTCCATATGTAATTCTCCAAGTGCATATGTAATTTTCCATGTCCATATGTAATTCGGGATTTTTCCATGTTCATACGTAATTTATCAAGTCCATATGTAATTCTCCAAGTGCATATGTAATTTTCCATGTCCATATGTAATTCGGGATTTTTCCATGTTCATACGTAATTTATCAAGTCCATATGTAATTCTCCAAGTGCATATGTAATTTTCCATGTCCATATGTAATTCGGGATTTTTCCATGTTCATACGTAATTTATCAAGTCCATATGTAATTCTCCAAGTTCATATGTAATTTTCCATGTCCATATGTAATTCGGGATTTTTCCATGTTCATACGTAATTTATCAAGTCCATATGTAATTCTCCAAGTGCATATGTAATTTTCCATGTCCATATGTAATTCGGTATTTTTCCATGTTCATACGTAATTTATCAAGTCCATATGTAATTCTCCAAGTGCATATGTAATTTTCCATGTCCATATGTAATTCGGGATTTTTCCATGTTCATACGTAATTTATCAAGTCCATATGTAATTCTCCAAGTTCATATGTAATTTTCCATGTCCATATGTAATTCGGGAATTTTCCAAGTTCATATGTAATTTATCAAGTCCATATGTAATTCTCCAAGTTCATATGTAATTTTCCATGTCCATATGTAATTCGGGATTTTTCGAAGTTCATACGTAATTTATCAAGTCCATATGTAATTCTCCAAGTGCATATGTAATTTTCCATGTCCATATGTAATTCGGGAATTTTCCATGTTCATACGTAATTTATCAAGTCCATATGTAATTCTCCAAGTGCATATGTAATTTTCCATGTCCATATGTAATTCGGGATTTTTCCAAGTTCATACGTAATTTATCAAGTCCATATGTAATTCTCCAAGTGCATATGTAATTTTCCATGTCCATATGTAATTCGGGATTTTTCCATGTTCATACGTAATTTATCAAGTCCATATGTAATTCTCCAAGTGCATATGTAATTTTCCATGTCCATATGTAATTCGGGATTTTTCCATGTTCATACGTAATTTATCAAGTCCATATGTAATTCTCCAAGTGCATATGTAATTTTCCATGTCCATATGTAATTCGGGATTTTTCCATGTTCATACGTAATTTATCAAGTCCATATGTAATTCTCCAAGTGCATATGTAATTTTCCATGTCCATATGTAATTCGGGATTTTTCCATGTTCATACGTAATTTATCAAGTCCATATGTAATTCTCCAAGTGCATATGTAATTTTCCATGTCCATATGTAATTCGGGATTTTTCCATGTTCATACGTAATTTATCAAGTCCATATGTAATTCTCCAAGTTCATATGTAATTTTCCATGTCCATATGTAATTCGGGATTTTTCCATGTTCATACGTAATTTATCAAGTCCATATGTAATTCTCCAAGTGCATATGTAATTTTCCATGTCCATATGTAATTCGGTATTTTTCCATGTTCATACGTAATTTATCAAGTCCATATGTAATTCTCCAAGTGCATATGTAATTTTCCATGTCCATATGTAATTCGGGATTTTTCCATGTTCATACGTAATTTATCAAGTCCATATGTAATTCTCCAAGTTCATATGTAATTTTCCATGTCCATATGTAATTCGGGAATTTTCCAAGTTCATATGTAATTTATCAAGTCCATATGTAATTCTCCAAGTTCATATGTAATTTTCCATGTCCATATGTAATTCGGGATTTTTCGAAGTTCATACGTAATTTATCAAGTCCATATGTAATTCTCCAAGTGCATATGTAATTTTCCATGTCCATATGTAATTCGGGAATTTTCCATGTTCATACGTAATTTATCAAGTCCATATGTAATTCTCCAAGTGCATATGTAATTTTCCATGTCCATATGTAATTCGGGATTTTTCCAAGTTCATACGTAATTTATCAAGTCCATATGTAATTCTCCAAGTGCATATGTAATTTTCCATGTCCATATGTAATTCGGGATTTTTTCATGTTCATACGTAATTTATCAAGTCCATATGTAATTCTCCAAGTGCATATGTAATTTTCCATGTCCATATGTAATTCGGGATTTTTCCATGTTCATACGTAATTTATCAAGTCCATATGTAATTCTCCAAGTTCATATGTAATTTTCCATGTCCATATGTAATTCGGGAATTTTCCAAGTTCATATGTAATTTATCAAGTCCATATGTAATTCTCCAAGTTCATATGTAATTTTCCATGTCGATATGTAATTCGGGATTTTTCCAAGTTCATACGTAATTTATCAAGTCCATATGTAATTCTCCAAGTGCATATGTAATTTTCCATGTCCATATGTAATTCGGGATTTTTCCATGTTCATACGTAATTTATCAAGTCCATATGTAATTCTCCAAGTGCATATGTAATTTTCCATGTCCATATGTAATTCGGGATTTTTCCATGTTCATACGTAATTTATCAAGTCCATATGTAATTCTCCAAGTGCATATGTAATTTTCCATGTCCATATGTAATTCGGGATTTTTCCATGTTCATACGTAATTTATCAAGTCCATATGTAATTCTCCAAGTGCATATGTAATTTTCCATGTCCATATGTAATTCGGGATTTTTCCATGTTCATACGTAATTTATCAAGTCCATATGTAATTCTCCAAGTGCATATGTAATTTTCCATGTCCATATGTAATTCGGGATTTTTCCATGTTCATACGTAATTTATCAAGTCCATATGTAATTCTCCAAGTTCATATGTAATTGTCCATGTCCATATGTAATTCTTCATATGTAATTTTTCAAGTTCATATGTAATTTATCAAGTCCATATGTAATTTTTCAACTTCTCAAGTTGATATGTAATTTTTCATGTTTGATATGTAATTCGTCCAAGTTGATATGTAATTTATCAAGTGCATATGTAAAAATTTGTGACCTGGTAACCTGCTACACAGGTTTCCCATTTTGGAGCTTACCACAACCTTACCGTAAGAAACTTACGGTAGAACTCCCCGATTCTCTTGTAATTGAATTTCTCCGCTTTAATTATTTTGATAGAAATGATAACAAATCGAATATTTGTATTTTTTGTATTATTTAAATTTAAATTTGTAAAATTAATTTAAAATTTGAATTTGTAAATTATTCGTTTTTAATTTGTATATTATTATCTGAATCTGAATTAAATAACATTATTTATCGGATATCCGAATCCACTAAAAATTCAAATACAATAAATCAATTTTTTTAAATAAAAATATAAAATTAAACAAAATTTATGTGTTTTACAAATACGCGAATTCAGATTCAGATATCCGAATCCGCTATCCGAATCCGCAAAAATAATATGGATTCGGATAATGAATATTCGATATTTTATATCCGCATCTATTTCGAATTCGTTAAGAATAATAATTATAATATTTTGATAATTTTAAATGTGATATTAAAAATATAATACATAATATAATATAAGATATTTAAAATCATTAACACGACTAATATAATATGTTTAATCTACATATCATATTGGTGTTTAAAATTTTAACATATTTATTAACTTTAAAAAAATATAATTTTTTTTTATTTCATCTTAATATATATTTAAACACTCCGTTACATTTTGATTTTTTGAATTTGAAAATAGCAAAAAATAGAGCTAAATTAGTATCTCAGTTTTTGTCACTTTCAATTTGCAATGCTATCAGATTGTTAGAGTGGATTGGACTTGTTTTGATTATTGATTTCATCGTTTAGTGGCAAAAACTTGGAACTAAATCACTTTCTTAGTTGCTCTCATTTTCAATTTGCAATGCAATCAGATTGTTTGAAATTTGCAATGTTATCGTATTGTTTGGAAGTGTTAAATGGTATTATCTCACATTTATTAAATTTTAAATTTTTTATGATTTTATATTTAAGTTGGATCTCTTCATATTGCCAATTAATTTTAGGTTGGATGCATAATCTGGTATCAAAACCCATGTGTATTTTGTTTTTCTGTCTAACCCCATATGAGATTGACCCTTTTTGTGAGGTTATTTACGTTTAGGTCTTATTGAGCTACACGTGAGAAAGAGTGTTAAGAATTTAAAAGGCAAATTACCACGTTCTATCTTGCTTAGACTTGCTTGGACTGCATACATATATACCACATATAGAGGGAACGTCTCAACCAGAGTTATCGGTATCGGCGTACCAGTCGGTAAGTACCGTTTTTAAGGTAAACCGAAACGGTACTAGTGTCGTTCCGTTCCGATTTTGGTACCGGCCCGTACTGGTCGTACCGACCTGTATCGGTCTGTACCGGTCAATACCGATCAGTACTGGTCCGTACCGGTTGGTACAAGATTTTGATTTTTTTTATTTAAAAGTTCACTTATTTGAATTTTTAAACCAATTTCAATGTTTTTTGTGTCATGATATTTTTATTTTTTTCATAATTATATTTAAAATATATATGTTCATTAAATTAGGTTATTGGACATAATTAATAATAATTTATTATATATTTTTTAATATTTTAATATTTATTTTATCTATTTGATGTTTAAAAATTTTAGATATTAAATATTTAAAGTTTATATTTGTATAAAAACATATATATGCATGTAATGGATTTATATTTGCATATGTATATAATATATATTTTATTAAAAAATTTGAAAATAAACTATACACATAGATGTATGAAAAAATATTTTAAAAATATCGGTAAACCCGAAACGGTATGCAGAAACATTCCGATACCGATACCGATACATATCAATATCAAAACAAAAACGATACGTCTATCGATACGATACTGACTGACTACCTTGGTCTCAACTGCATGCTGACAAACCAAAAAGTCCAACAATTGTGTTTCAGCAAATTGTGATTGATGTTCTTGCTAGCATTAGCTCTTCTTCACTTGTCTTCACAAATGAGTTATGTAATGATTGGGGTTTAGGTGTTTCTAGATAGTTATCTAGTTGTTGTTTTTGGTTTTACTTAAGTTGTAAACTTGCTAGCATTAGCAGATTTTATGTTTTTTTTTTTTTTTTATGATTAATAAAAATTCAATTATCAAAAAAAAAAAAAAAAAGAATGTTAAGTGGTGTTAGGAAATTGTCAAGACAATTGAATTTTTTCTATTATTAATAATTGATTTTAAGTTAGAGGTTTAATAGAAAGAATAAATATTGATTCTCTTGTAGGGTTATGCCGGTGGAGCTGAAGCTAAAATGCTGCAAAGGCAGCACTAGCAGGACCTGCAAAAGTTGGGGTAGGTGCAAATGGGGCAGCCATGGCCAAGTGGGAAGTCATATCAGTTCAGAAAAAAATTGGTGCTGCAATTTTGGATGATGGAATAAATGCAGGTATGGCAGTTTCTTTGATGTTTATTGCATTGTATATTTATATTCATATCGTACAAATATCCGTATTCAACACTCATTTAAAATTCGAAAAACATAGATTTTTTTTCCTTATTTCTTGCTAATAAGCTGATGAATACACTTTGATGCCAACAGTTGAGAACAAATGTAATACCAGTCCTGTTTCAGGAATTGATTTGATTGTATATTTAGCTTCTAGATTTTTCTTTATCAGGAAAGTCTCGAAGCAAAAAAACATTTTGCTTGTGTCAGTATTATGGTGATAAGTTATAATCTCATGTATATATGAGAGGCAGCATTGGACCCTTAACAGGAACCTTTGATGGCACTCAAACGTGCGGATGTTGCTGACCTTGTATCAGGAATTGGGCTTTAATTTTTCCTTTCCAAGAAAATAATTTCTATTTCTTCAACGAAAGTTGTGCAAATGTGTACATCAATTCACAATTTTTTATATGTGGTTTTTGTTGTAAATTAGCATATATTTTCTTGTGTTTTGGTAGATGATTATATAACTCTCGAGTTTGAGTTTTGACAATCATGCTTTTTTTTTAATATTTAATTATTCAATGTTTTATTATTTATCAGGATGTGCCTCGTTGTTTTAATCCTTCTTTAACTTGCACATTTTTTGTATATTTGGATCACGTGCAAGTCCATTAATCATTTATCCGACTTGCATGTGAAAGGAACGTTAAAACTTAAATATAATAGTTGGATCATTTTCTATCAACTTAAACTTTTAAGATAATTTATCATCCAATTTAACATAATGAACCTAAAGTTTTATGCTTCAAAATCATGTAGGTGTTAGAACAAAAGCTCAAAGATATAGAGTTAGTGATTCAAGAAATCAAAGAGTCTCTTCCTATTTTCTATACCAGAATGGCTCCCTCATATTTCTTTGAAGTAACAAATATAAGCAGAAAGATGCATTTGGTGATAAATTTTTAAAGTATAAGGATTCGAAATAGCTGAAAAAAGCTTACTTACTAGAAGGGCTTAAAAAAAAAAAAGAGAAAGAGCTTAGAAAAGGCTCACAGGCTTGATTTGATACTAGCTCGCAGGAATAGGAATTTAAGAAGAAGGAGCTCCTACCCTGTAGGAAAGAGAATGCATAACATTTGGGGGACTCCTACTATAAAACCAGGATGGAAGGCGGCACCAGGTCTCGTCTATAAAGACAAGGTAATGCTCTACCGAGGACGAAGCTAGAGTGCTTTCGTGTAAGTATGTGAAACAGAGCCAGTAGAAGAGAACTCGGATTCCCGGCGTGAAAGCTCATACCTCATAAATTACATATATGAAGACAGAGCCAACTAGTACCATTCCGGCTTGCAAAGTATAGGCTACACAAGCAAAGGGTATCTGAGCAAGTGAGTCTCTGCTTGCTTTCTTGAAATCTCCTGCTTATCCCGCATGTGCTTTCGGAGCCCCCCACTCATTCAATCACTTGCTTGTGATTGCAGCCATTCCCCGAAAAGGGAATTGTCCGCTCCCGTTCATGGGACGAACCGAACATCGTTAGGTCCCGAATTCTGCGAACCACCGGATCTAGACCAAGATCTCCATTACGTCGTACGAGATATCGATCCGAAGAACTTACTTTCAGTTGTAAGTCATCCATTCTGCTTCTATCTAAAGTGATGCTAGGCTGCTTCACACAGGTGCGCTTCGCTCGGCCACATGATGAACATGTTTTGAGCTAACTGCATGTCGAGCGCTTAAGCGGAGCTTGTGGTCACTCGTTCCTCGCTTGTTCCAATCCTAGTAAAGAGCTTCAGATCCGATTCTACACTTCTTCGCTCGGGGGAGAAAGGCGGGAATTCCCCCTAGTAGGAGTAGTAGTCTTGGGCAGAGAACAGCCCTTTGTTATCTCGGCATCTATTACTATTCTTTTTAAGTAAAGAAGGTAAAGGCGTTCTTTCGCTTTCCTGGCGTATGTTGTCTTTTCGGAGCTAGCGAAGCAAGGTAGGAGTTCATACCCGACAAGATCCGAGATCAGAGCCATCAGTCAAGGAACTGATTGCCCTAAGCCGACGGTTTCGAATCCACATGGGAAAGAGCCGGTAGCGCAGGTTCGATTCCTGCTGGATGCACGTTCCACGTGCAGTTCAATATTTATGTGAAAACTTTTTTATTTGTTTACAGATTCTGCCCGTCGAATATTTACTCGCAAGAAGAAAGGTACGCAGTCACTCGTGCGAACTTCCATGTTTACTATTAAAAAGAAGATTGATCCGCCTCTCTAGGCTTCGCTATCGCTCATGACTGGTATATGGATCTCTTTATGTAGTGGTCGGCCTTCTAGAAGCTTCGCCAGAAGCGACTAGTCGCTTCCCGAATTCCTCTTTTCTTTAGTATGGTCTAGTCTTTCCAATGCCTCATTCCTTGCCGCCAACGTACGCTACTAGAAGAGTAAGCAAGCTACTTTGCTTGCATTTTTTTTCTATAAGCGGAGCGATTTGTCGAGTCTATTGATGATTGAAGAATAGCTATATAATGTGTATAATTTCATCTTTTTTCTCTGCCTATTTCATTCTTTATATCTTAGATTATTTTCCAAGCTATCAAGTTTCTGATGTCCTGATGTATAATGAACCTAGGATATTCATATGATGAGAGAGCCACTTAGACAACTTGAAGACAAGTTTGGTTATAAGTTAGCTCAGTTCGTTTATACAGTCACCAATAAAAGGTGATATCCAAATAAGTCTGAGATTCGAATCTCAACCTTTGCAACCCCTCCTCTATTTTGTAACAATAAAAAGAACTACTGAAAATGACAATGTGTAATTATGAGGTGCAGATCAAAATTCAGCTTTAAAAAGCCATAGGAAGTGCCTGGTGAGCATTTAAAACAACATCTTTATTCAAAGAGTTTTGACTTTAGATCAAATATTCATCTGCATGAATATTTGTATTCCTGTTTTAACATTTAAATTGACCCATGGCCATGGCAATGGACCTCTCATTTTTAAAAAACCTGCAAAATTAACCATTAAGTCAGTATTAAAATTTTAATACATCGTAAATAATCGTATAATCTATTGGTAAAATATTACGTTCTTAATTTTAATAATTAAAATTTAATTTTTGATAATTTCAAATACAAATTTCAAATTATTTTTGAATTGACAAACTTTTTTAATAGTTAAAATATTAAAAAAGTCCCTAAATTATTTCATTTTTTTAAATAAATAGTTATATTTTTATTCTACCAAAATAAGTTCTTATATTTGATTTGTATCTAAATAAATTTTTATTTCAAATGAAACATTGATTTATGTTAAGGGTTTATTTAGATATAAATTAAAGGTTAAAAGATTATTTGGGTGTAAATGAAAGATTAAGGTTTATTTGAGTATAATAAAAGTATAAGAGTTTACCTAAGTCAAATGATAAAATTAAGGGTTTTTTAAAATTATTTTAGCCTTAATTTTAATTTTATATTCTTTTAAATATATTATTGATTAAAATAAAGAAAACAATTTCTTAACATTTTGAATGAAGAGATATGTTTCAAATATATTTCGATTAAAAACAATAAGTTTAATAAAGTATTCCCAAATACCAAAGATCAATTTCTTTTTTATTTGTTTAAAAAAAAAAAAAAATCAAACTCAAACATTATTTATGGAACAAAACCAGTAATAAGATATGAAAAATAATAACATAAAAAAATTAAATTATTAGTAATTAATAGGAAAAGAGTGTTGCTACCAGGTGTAAGAACTAAGAGCATGAGTAGTAAAACTGTGGTTGCAGTTGATGACTTCATTCTCTTCTCTCTAATTAAGCAGAATTTTCTAATTTATATAAATTTGTTTTATAATTTTATGATGCTTGCTTGAAAGACAGAATCCTAAGGTTTATATAGGCACTAGTGAACTTATAATTTAGGAAAGGAAATTAGACAGTCTTAAATGGATAGTTAATGGATGAATTTATTAAAAATGATTTTACTTACCAAAAAGTCATTCCATTTGATTTACAGATTTAGTTACCAAATTCTTTATTTTTCCTATAGGATTTACTTTTCAAATTTAAAAGAATTTGGGTTCGTCTTTAACATACTGATAGTGAATTTTTAACTTCACAAGTGAAATTAAAAAATTATCGCATGTCTATTTTTTTTATTATACCCTAAGGGATATGTGTCACCTTTATAACTCTATTTATATTTTTATCCTCCACTTGGCACGAGTTTTTTTCTTTTTTTTTATTGATTTTTTTTCTAAGCTTCTCAAGAGTCAATCTAAGAGTATGCTGTAAGAATTTATGACCTATATACATGTATATTATCTAGACCTGTCAATTCGGCGGGTCAGATTGAGTTTGGGTTGGGCTGGGTCAATTTGGATCGAAAAAAATTTGAGTTGATTTCGGGTTCGGATCATTTCGGTTTCGGATCATTTCGGGTTCGGGTCCTTCGAGTTTGACACTTGGGTTATTCGGGTTCGGATCGTTTTGGGTTCGGGTCATTTGGGTTTGACACTCAGGTCATTTCGGGTTTGTCACTCAGATTATTTGGGTTCGATCGTTTGGGTCGTTTAGGTTCAATTATTAATTTTGAAATAAAATTAGATGAAATTTAACAAATTATTTGATCGAGTCATATTTAATTAAAATTTTGTCAAAATATAGAAAATAAATAATATTAAAAATAAATATAGACATTATAATCATAATTTAAAAATAAATATTTATCTAACCCGATTTTTTTTTTATTGATTTTTTTTCTAAGCTCCTCAAGAGTCAATCTCAGAGTATGCTGTAAGAATTTATGACCTATATACATGTATCTTATCTATATCTTATCTAGACCTGTCAATTGGGCTGGTCGGGTTGAGTCTCGCTCGGGTCAATTTGGGTCGAGAAAAAATTGGGTCGATTTCGGGTTCGAATCATTTCGGTTTCGGGTCCTTCGGGTTTGACACTTGGGTTATTCGGGTTTGGATCGTTTCGGGTTCGGGTCATTCGGGTTTGACACTCAGGTCATTTCGGGTTTGTCACTCAAATTATTTGGGTCGATCGTTCGGATCATTTAGGTTCAATTTATTAATTTTGAAATTAAATTAGATTAAATTTTAATTTTTTTATCAAGTCATATTTAATTAAAATTTTGTCAAAATATAGAAAATAAATAATATTAAAAATAAATATAGACATTATGATTATAATTTAAAAATAAATATTTATCTAACCCGATTTTTTTTTATTGATTTTTTTTTTCTAAGCTCCTCAAGAGTCAATCTTAGAGTATGCTGTAAGAATTAATGACCCATATACATGTATCTTATCTAGACCTGTCAATTGGGCGGGTCGGGTTGAGTTTCGATCGGGCCAATTTGGATCGAGAAAAATTTGGGTCGATTTCGGGTTCGGATCATTTCGGTTTCGGATCATTTCGGGTTCGGGTCCTTCGGGTTTGACACTCAAGTCATATCGGATTTATCACTCAGATTATTTGGGTTCGATCGTTCGGGTCATTTAGGTTCAATTTATTAATTTTGAAATAAAATTAGATTAAATTTAAACAAATTATTTGATCGAGTCATATTTAATTAAAATTTTATCAAAATATAGAAAATAAATAATAAATAATATTAAAAATAAATATAGACATTATAATTATAATTTTAAAAAAATATATTTATCTAACCCGTTTTTTCTGTTTCGAACATAATGGGGTAATTTTTTGAATTCAAGACTTAAGTATCTATTTTACAGTTGCAACAAAGGAAGTAGAAGTTTTTTTTATTTATTTATTTTTATCTTCTTAAAATGAACCTCAAGGATTTGTTTACTAAAAAGATATTTTTCCAAAATATATGGAGTTGTGGTTTTATGCTTTGATTTGACCAACATGAATATGATTTTTTTCCTTTAAATATTTTGTATTTTTCGGGAATATATATGCGACCTTCAAATTGCCAAGGCATATCTATAAGTTATTTATATATTCTTTAAGATGGCTAATAAGTAACAAGTTTTATGCGATTAGCGTTTTTATTTTATTCTGAGTTCTTCAATTTATCATTGGGTGATTAATATGTTTACTGTAATATTCTTTGTTTATTTAAGAATTATTTACATTGATTTTTAAATATATATTTATATATTTAAGCAATAGGAGTTATTTGAAATGAATATTTATTGATAAATTTTAATGTAATCTTTAAGTTCAAACAAATATTTGTTCATACTTTCAGTCATTGGTCAAAAAATTCAATTTCATTCCAACTAATATAATATATTTTAAAATTAATAACAATTCAAAAATTTAAACTAATCCATCTTAAAAAACTATCATAATAGTATAAATATAGATTTTATACGATATCTGTACATATATAGTTACTGACTTACTGTATTATTTTACATATAGAGAAGAGAACAAATATAAGAATAGGATCAATTTATACATATTAAATAGTAATTGCATACTTTATCATACTCCAAAATGATAATTACAAGTTATCAAATTAAAACAAAATAATAATTTATGTTATAGTCATAGGTATTATTTTTATTAAATTAATATTTTCAAAATAAAATTATACTTAATTTAAGTTCGGGTCATTTCGGGTTAATTTTTCGGGACATTTAGTGTTCGGGTCACTTCGGTTTCTGGTCATTTCGGGCTCGGGTCATTCTGGATTCGGGTCATTTCGGGTTTGGGTTGGTCGGTTTCGAGTTGTTGACTTTTTTTGGTCAAATCGGTTTGAGTCGAGTTTGGATTCAGACGGGCTTTTCGGGTTCGGGTCAAAATTGACAGGTCTAATCTTATCTAATTAATTAATGGTTACATGTACATGTATATGTATATGATACATAAATTATCATTCGGTTTCTGGTCATTTCGGGCTCGGGTCATTCTGGATTCGGGTCATTTCGGGTTTGGGTTGGTCGGTTTCGAGTTGTTGACTTTTTTTGGTCAAATCGGTTTGAGTCGAGTTTGGATTCAGACGGGCTTTTCGGGTTCGGGTCAAAATTGACAGGTCTAATCTTATCTAATTAATTAATGGTTACATGTACATGTATATGTATATGATACATAAATTATCATTCAAATACATGTATCTTATCTAATAATTAATGGTTACATGTACATGTATCTTACATTAATATGAATCTATTAGATAGATGTATATTATATGATAATTAATTGATGGTTTAATTATTGTTTATTGAATAATTGAAGAGATATTATTAGGTGTATTGATGGAAGGCACATATTCATACTCTATAAATAGGGATCTTAGTCATCTCTTCACCTACTAAGCAACATACACATTTTTCCATCAAAGTGGTATTTCAAGTAAAAAGGTTAGGGGAGAGAAACTAATTTCTTCTAAGTTATAATATTTTCTTCAAAAAGCATTATGAATAAAGGTACGTCCTTCTTTTAAAGTATGTGAAATTATGAAAGTTTTAAAGATTATGGGAATTACGTATATGAAATATATGCTTTCATGTGGTATCAGAGTTTCGATTTAAGAATTCATGATTTTCATTGAGAATTACTATTTCTCTCAGTTATGAATCTCTATGCTTATGTATGAATGTTCCGCAATAATTGGTTTTTTGAGTTATCATTTTTTTAACTATATTAATTAAAGAATAAAATCTATATGTCTATATATATCACTTTAAATTATAGTCCATTTATTACGCTTAAAAAAATTTAAATTAAATTTATATTAAGGGATTTGTTAGTAACCAAAGTAACCATATCCAAAATAAATTTCAAAAAAAGTTATTATTATGAAAATTTTATGATAGTTTCGTTAGTCACCAAAGTTAATATTTTTTCCAACTTGCAAATGGTCTTAACAATATTGGTTTTCAACAACTCCATCTGGTCCACATGAATTTTTGTAGATCATAAGTCCTTGAAAAAATGAGATAGCTCCGTAATTGCATACCAAATAGTGTTAGGTACCAAATCTCGAAACGTAATTGATAGCAACAGCTGTATAAAAATATGACAATCATGACTTTTCATACCATAAAACCTCCCATCAACCACATTTGAGCAACGGCCAATATTCGAGACAAATCCATCGGGAAATCGTAATTCTTTTACCCATGCACAAACTCTTTTTTGATCTTCTCTGTTTATTGTGTAACTGGCTTTAGGCTTGTACGTTTTTCCATTGCTTTCCACCAATTCTAATTCCGACCGTCTGCAAAGCAACGCTAAATCCCTTCTAACCTTTATATTGTCTTTTGTTTTGCCCTTGACATCAATCATTGTGTTGAACACGTTATCAAACACATTTTTCTCAATATGCATCACATCCAAATTATGCCGAATATGATTGGTATGCCCATAAGGTAACTCCCAAAAATTAATCTTTTTCGTCCAATTATGACTTTCTCCGAATCCAATCAATTTCTGTTCACATAATTTATTCCCAAACGTGATATTCGGAATGCAATCTATCATTTCCAGAATTGTCTCACCGGATAATCGCTCAATTGGAGAGTCATGCTCAAGTCTTCGACAAAATTTATCTCTTTGTCTTCTAAAAAGATGATTTAAAGGCAAGAATTATCGATGACAATAAAAAAAAATATGGTTTCTTGCCATAATGCAATTTGAATGACTTAACTTCTTCCATACAATAAGGACAAGCCAATCGTCCATGTGTGTTCCATCCTGATAACAGGCCGTAAGCAGGGAAGTCATTAATCGTCCGTAACAATGCAGCTCTTAATATAAAATTTTGTTTCCTATACCGATCATAACTCGAAACACCATGATTCCACAATAATTTTAACTCATCTATCAATGGTCTGAGGAAAACATCAATATTCTGTGATGGACTATTCGGACCCAAAATTACCATATTAAGAATTAAATATGGTTGCTTCATACACATCCATGGTGGTAAATTATATACACAAAGCATTACCGGCCAACAAGAGTACGGTTTCGCTCCATGAGTAAACGGACAAAACCCATCTGCACACAAACCCAATCTGACATTTCGAGATTTCACTGCAAAAAACGGACGCCTACGATTGAAGTCTTGCCATGCTTCACCATCAACAGGATGACTAAATACTCCATCATTCCTTCGGTTATGCGCATGCCATGTCATATTCTCAATTGTTACCGTTGACATATATAATCTTTGAAGTCTCGGAATCAATGGCAAATAACGGAGAATCTTATAAGAAATTATCTTCGCCTTTCTAACATTTGATTTGCTTGGTTTATAACGAGGATGACCACATACGGAACAAAATTCTAAGTGAACCGAGTCGTTATAAAACAACATGCAATTGTTGTTGCATGCATGTATCTTCTGATAGTGAAGTCCAAATTTGGCTATCTTTTTCTTCATTCGGTAAAAATTATCAGGTAAATTATCACTTTCTGACAACATCCCTTTTATCATTATTATCAAACAATTGAAACACGATTCACTAATGTTAAATTTAGAGTTCACATTTAACAGTTGTGACACAATCGATAAAGTTGTGTGTTTTGCACATCCTGACCACAACGGTTCATCTGCTTCGTTCAACAACAAATAAAAGTTTATTGAACTTAAATTTGGTTGATCATCTTGAATCATTGTCTCATCAACATTGTAATTACCAACAACACCATGATTCAGGTTTAGAGCATCCATAACCATTCTTGCATAAGGATTATCTCTTTCAACGTTACTTCTCGTCTCGACTTCATCATTATTCATCCTTGATGACTGACCTTGATGACTTTCACGATGTGCATTCCAAATATAGTAATTCTCCTTAAACTCTCTATAATACAAGTGTTTACGCACATCATCAATTTCTGCAAACCGATTATTCTGACACTTCACACAAGGGCATCTAATTCTATTATCCTTTACGTACTCGCTGTGAGCATATGCAAAACCTAAAAATCCTTCAACTCCATTCAAATACTCATTACTAATATAATGAGACTCGTCCAACCTCTTATACATCCAAAATTTAGCGTGCTCCATTGTCTAAGCCTAAGTAAGCTATCGATAATACAACAATAAACACAATAACACAAGAATCAAAATATTAAAAAACAATTTAACAAGCACAAATAATTAACAAATATATATATTATATTTAAGATTTTTATAACCACAATATTGTAGCTAATCATATTTAAGATTTCTATTGATCATGTCAGAATTATATATATATATTATAATATATATATTATATATTTAAGCAATTCATGTCAGAAATATATATTATATATATAATATATATAAATGTTATATATATTAACAATAATAAATATACTACAAATACATTAACAAATATACTAACAAATACATTAACATATATATTAACAAAAATAATGACAATAACAAATATACTAACAATTACACATTAACAAATAATAACTCATAATTCATTTAATCACAAAAAACATTAACAAACAACATCCCACAATAACAATTAATTTATTTTCAAAAATTAACAACAAAATAAATAGTAAAAATACTTACAAATAAATAGTGTTGATTGAGGATGGGATATTTAGAAGCTAAAGGTGCAAAAAAAAAATGTTAATTTCGGGATTAAGAGAGAAAGAAGAGATAGAGAGAAGAGAAGGACGAACGGTGGCAACGACGAAGGACGGTGGTGGCGCGGTCGGATGGCGACGACGGAGCTGGGTCGAACGGCGACGGTAGGAAGACTGAGCAAGGTGATTGGATAGGAATCGGGGAAGAGAGAAAAGGGAAGAGAGAAAAAGAAGAAGGAGGAGAAAAGAAGAAGTCTCGGGCATTAATATGCCTGAGACTTTTACCGACGGAATTAAATTATTATTGATGAAATTTTCGTCGGTAATTCTTTTGGCTGATGATTCAAATTCCATCCGTCAGTAAAAGTTTACCAACGAACTTCCGTCGGTATTATCCAATTCCGTCGGTGATGTTTTGCCAATGGAATTGTGTGTTACCGACGGATATTCCATCGGTAATATTTTTTGACCGTTTAGTTTTAAAGTTTCATTTAATGCATGTGAGAATCCGTGCATTTTTTTTACCGATGGAATAATCCGTCGATAATATAAACTAAATCCGTCGGTATTATCCAATTCAGTCGGTGATGTTTTCTCGACGGAATTGTGTTTTATCTACGGATTACGCCTATTACCGACGGATATTCTGTTGGTAATAGTTTCTGACCATTTAGTTTTAAAGTTTCATTTATTGTGTGTGAGAATCCGTGTATTTTTTTTCTTCGAAATTATCCGTCGGTAATACAAGTGAATCCGTCGGTAATACTTCAGCGGGAGCAACTTAGCTTCCCATCAAATTATTACCGACGAAAATTACCGACGGAATTATTTAGTAGTTGAAATTCCGTCGGTAATACACGTTTTCCGTCTGTGATGCTCAAAATATCCGTCGGTAATTCCCAAAAATATTACCGACGGAATTCCGTCGATGATGCTCAAAATTCCGTCGGTAATATTATGTTTTATAGACGGATATTTTTCGTCGGTAAAAATCCGTCGGTAAATCGACGTCCTCTTGTTGTGGTTTATTGCATTTGCATGTCTTGTTACATATTCAACTGTCTCCTAGCCTAGTTTTTTTTCATTGATAGGAAATTATATGGCCAGATAACTCCTCTTGGTAGTTTTTATTCTTAAATAAGAGTACTTTTAATCTCTTTTACTTAAATGAGGTATTTTAAGCCATGTCAGCACTAATCATTGTCTAAGTGGTTGAACTGCCACTAAGAATCATTTTATCTTTTCCGTTTTCTCTATCTTTTTGTATTTATTTTTCCTCTCTTGCTATGAACACCATAGCCAACTTAACCCCTTCTTTTGGCTTACCATACTAATCAGACCCATATTCCATAATCATCAATGTTTATGACTAATGACCAGGTTATTCAAATCATAAGGATAAACTATAAGCCTCCTCGAATTTTTCCACCTTCACCAACGGACCAATCATTTTACTTTCAACTTAAAATATTTTCTTGCAACATTCTATCAAACATCAAACAGGCAATACTAACTTTTTCACAAAAATCCATCCACATGAATTCAACCCATTGAAACCCAAATTCTTTCACACACCCATGTATTATTTTACCTTTTAATAATCAACAAGCTAATTTTTTTTTTCTTTCAATTTTTAAATTTTCTATCAAACAAAAAGATATTGATAGAAAATATTCTTAACCTAACCCTCTACTCCAGACTCCACCCTCATTTCAATTTTTTTTTCTCTTTACCCTTTCCTTGGACGATTCTGTTGGTGCCTGTCATTTTCTCTCTTAGCAAGAAACAAGAAAGCAAAGCAATCTAGCATCTAGGTTCATAATTGTGCAAGGAAGTCGGCCAAGGGAAAACAAATCGAAAGAAAAAAGAAAAAAAAACTAAGTCAAAGGCTGATGTGGCATTTTATGCATACATGGCCAAAGTACCCTATTTCAAGGAATAAGAATAAAAGTATCTCATTTTGGTAATAAAGATTTTTAATGACTTTATTTGGGGAAAAACCTCTATGAAAGGTAGCATTAGGAGCTTATGTCGTGAACTAGAGATCGTAAAGAGTAATGGATTACTGGCATGGGGAAACCGCAAACTACTTCCACTTAAGACCCTTAACAGAACCTTTGATGGCACTCAAACGTGCGGATGTTGCTGACCTTGTATCAGGAATTGGGCTTTAATTTTTCCTTTCCAAGAAGATTATAATTTCTAGTTCTTCAACAAAAGTTATGCAAATGTGTATATCAATTCACATATTCTTCTTATATGTGGTTTTTGTTGTAAATTAGCATATATTTTCTTGTGTCTCGATAGATGATTATCAGAATTTTCGAGTTCGAGTCTTGATAATCGTGTTTTTATTTTAATTTTTTTCATTCAGTATTTTATTGTTTATCGGGTTGTGCATCGTAACTCTAATCTTTTTGTCAGCTTACATATTTTTTCTACACTTAGATCACGTGCAAAAATTGTTTAATTAATCACTCAATTTAATAGAATGAACCTAAAAGCTTATGCTTGCAAAATCATGCAGGTGTTAGAACAAAAGCTCAAAGATATCGAATTAGTGATTCAGGAAATCAAAGAGTCTCTTCCTATTTTCTACACCAAAATGGCTCCCTCATATTTCCTTGAAGTGACAAATATAAGCAGTTGTATTATGTTTAATCTGTTTATTGTGCAAGGATGCTTTAATATGCTCTAATTCACATCTTTAATCTGTTTATTGTGCAAGTAAAAGGGAAAAAGACATAAACCTTATCAGACTGCTAAATGAAGATTGAAGAATAGCTATATAATGTGTATAATTTCATCTTTTCTTCTCTTCCTTTTTCATTCTTTATATCTTAGATTATTTTCCAAGCTATCAAGTTAGTTTCTGATGTCCTGATGTCAATGAACCTAGGATTAGGATATTCATATGATGAGACAGTTAGTTTCAAGTTGACATTGAAAAAGCTAGTGAACCCGGAGTTTAACTCAGTTGATTCATACAGTCACCATTAAAAGATGACATCTAACAGGTTCGAGGTCCGAGGTTCCAATCTTAACCTTTGCAGCCTTTTCCTCTAATCTCAGGTTACGATCTCTTTTGTCAATGTGTAATTATGAGGTGCAGATCAAAATTCAGCTTTAAAAAGCCATAGGAAGTGCCTGGTGAGCATTTAAAACAACATCTTATTCAAAGAGTTTTGACTTTAGATTGTATTTTTGCTTTGCAAGAGCACAGGTAAGATTCATCTGCATGAATATTTATATTCCTGTTTTAACATTTAAATTGACCCATGGCCATGGCAATGGACCTCTCATTTTTACTTTCTTCTTTGTTAAAAAAAATATAATTGACCCATGCCAAGAAAAGAAAAAATAAAATTTAGCAAAGAAAAGCTTATTATTATTATTATTTTGACATTAAAGATAATAATAATGTTAAAGTCAACAACTCCTCTAGAATTCTCTCATCTAGAATTCTCTCCAAACTTTATTATTTCTCTAGGTCTTTCTAGAATTTTCTTAGTCTTCTTTTTAGAGTTCTTTCTAGATTTTTCATTGTTCTTTCTCTAGAATATTAAGCCAACATACTAGAACATTATAGGTTGGTTTAGTAACCAACATAGAAAGCTATAAATAAGGTGAGATGTAAGTTGTTGTGGGCGAAGGAGTGAAGTTGTGAGTGAATATTAAAAGAGTGTAAGTGTCTAGTGTATATTTGTCTTAAATATATAATAAAAGAGTTATTTTTACTCTTCAAACTTCAACAAATTGGTATCAGAGCTAGACGGTCAGGGACCGAAGTACGCATATCGGAGAAAGACAGTCTGGGACTGTGAAGATTATTGGTCTGGGACCAAGACGATCGAGGATCGTAGTTCGTAAAGACGTGGAAATTCTGCCGTACACGATCAGGGACTGTGAAATTAAGTGAACAAAAAATCAAATTTGAGGTAAGTGCAGAGCACTCTCAAGACAATATGGCAGATATTTCTAATTCCGCTAGCAACATCGAGAAGCTCAATGAAAACAATTACAATACGTGGAGCATCCAGATGCAATATTACATGCTCGGGCAAGATTTATGGGATATTGTTAACGATGAAGCTTCAACACCACCAACTGATGCCGGAGAACTAAGAAAATGAAAGATCAAAGCCGGTAAGGCCATGTACGTGTTATCAGTCACCATTGAGGATGGTTTATTACAACGCATCAAGGATGCAAAGACACCGAAGGAAGCCTGGGACACACTCACAATGCTGTTCGCGAGGAAAAATGATGCTAGGCTCCAACAATTGGAGAATGAACTCCTGTCGATATCGCAGCAAAATATGTCGGTAAGCGAATATTTCTCTAAAGTTAAAACTCTTTGTGATGAAATTTCAAAATTAGATCCAGAAAATGCTATTACCGAAACAAGGATGAGAAGAATTGTCATCCATGGCTTGCGACCTGAATACAACGGGATTGTTACTGCAACTCGTGGATGGAGCAAAGAACCAACTTTAACTGAGTTGGAAAATATCCTAGCCAATCAAGAGACTTTAGATAAACAAATGTCTAAAGTCTTGATAAAAGATGACGAGAAAGCACTCTTTAGATTAATAAAAGAGGCTTTAATAAAAGAAGCAAAGTTGTTACAAAGTCAGGCGTGGAAGAAAATAAATTTCGAAGGCAAGAAATATGGCCAAAGCAAGGGGGAATGAGCTTTCAACAAGAGGGAGCCCAGCATGTTCGAGAAAGAGACAAAAATGAAAATAGGTATCGTCGTCAAAACAATCAGTGTTACAACTGTGGAAAATCTGGTCATTTTGCTCGAGACTGTTGGTTTAAGCAAGTCCAAGGCAACGCGGCAACCTCGTCACGAGAAGAGAATAATAGCGAAGAAGAGTGGGATTTTCAAGCATCAATTGCTATTGAAGAATGCGAAGAACTTGCAGCTACTTGCATCACCGAGTCAGAAGAAGAGTGTTCACTCGCATCGGTGAGTAAATTAATTGACTATAATAAAGATTGGATAGTTGATTCTGGATGCTCAAATCACATGACTGGAGATAAGGAGAAGTTGACTAATACCTGAACATACAAAGGAGAACGAGTTGTGGTAACTGCAAATAATTCAAGGTTACCTATTACTCACATCAGCCAAACAACTATTGTGCCACGGTTTAGTCCACACCAAATCGAGCTGCAAAACGTATTCCATGTGCCAGGTATGAAGAAAAATCTGCTATCGGTTTCACAACTCACTGCCTCAGGAAATTATGTCGTGTTTGGTCCAAATGATGTGAAAGTATATCCAAACTTAAAGCCAACAAGTACACCAATAATGGAAGGAAAGCGTCTGGAGTCAGTCTACGTTATGTCCGCTCAAACTGCATATGTGGACAAGACAAGAAAGAATGAAACAGCTGACTTGTGGCATGCGAGGCTTGGGCACGTGAGTTACCTCAAGTTAAAGGTAATGATGAAAAAGTCTATGCTCAAAGGTCTTCCTCAATTAGACATTCAAGAGGACACAGTATATGCCAAGTGCCAATATGGGAAAGCTCACCAGTTGCCATACGAGGAGTCAAAGTTTAGAGCTAAGGAGCCTCTCCAGCTAATTCACTCAGACGTGTTCGGGAAGATAAAGCAACCTTCTGTCAGTGGCTGCCAATACATGATAACTTTCATTGATGATTTTTCAAGGTACGTCTGGATTGATTTTATGAAAGAAAAATCAGAGACACTTACTAAATTTATAGAGTTCAAAGAAAAGGTGGAAAAAGAAGTAGGCCGAAAGATACAATGCCTACGCACAGATAACGGGGGAGATTACACATCCAAGGAGTTTTCAGAATTCTTACAGGAATGCAAGATACGCCGACAATTGACATGTCCGAACACTCCACAACAAAATGGAGTTGCCGAGAGAAAGAATCGGCATTTGGCTGAGATATGTCGAAGCATGTTACATGCGAAGAATGTGCCACCTCGCTTTTGGGCAGAATGCATGAAGACTGCAGCTCACGTGACTAATAGGCTTCCACAAGCAAGGCTTTGTTTTATCTCACCTTTTGAGAAACTATGGAACATCAAACCCACGGTGAGTCACTTTCGAGTATTTGGTTGCGTATGTTATGTATTTGTACCAGATCATCTACGTAGCAAATTCGACAAAAAGGCAATTCGTTGCATATTTGTGGGATATGACGATCAAAGAAAAGGGTGGAGATGTTGTGATCCAACGAGTGGCAGATGCTATGTATCCAGAAATGTTGTGTTCGATGAAGCTTCGTCATGGTGGTCACCACAAGCAGTTCTGTTGCCAGACTCAAAAGAAATTGAAGAAAAACTTCAAGAAAATATGGAGGAACAAATTGAGCTTGAAAAGACTCAACCAAGTGACGAGTATTCAGAAAAGGCCCTTGATGAGGAAAAGTCATTTCGAGAAAATGAGTTCGATGAAAGAGATTCTCAGCCACTTCTGCGCAGGTCATCACGACAACGCAAACCAAATCTTAAGTATGCTAATGCTGCTCTAATTGAAGAAATAGAGCCAACAACTTATGAAGAGGCATCTGAGAAATTGGAGTGGAGAAAAGCCATGGAAGAAGAAGTTCAAGCCCTGAAACAAAACGAGACATGGGAGTTGGTGCCAAAGCCGAAGAAGATTGAACCCATCTCATGTAAATGGGTTTATAAAATAAAGACTCGACCCGATGGATCGATAGAAAGGTATAAGGCTCGATTGGTGGCTCGCGGATTCTCTCAAAAGTATGGGTGGACTATGATGAGACCTTTAGTCCGATTGCAAAGATTACAACAGTACGAGTATTACTTGCCCTTGCAGCAAGCAAATCTTGGAAGTTATGGCAAATGGATGTGAAAAATGCCTTCTTGCACGGAGAGCTAGATCGAGAGATTTATATGGAGCAGCCCGAAGGATTCACAAGTAAAGTTCATCCGGATTATGTGTGTAAGTTGAAAAAGGCACTCTACGGATTAAAACAAGCACCGAGAGCATGGTACGGTAAAATTGCCGAATTCCTAATACAAAGTGGTTACTCAGTTGCAGCAGCAGATTCGAACTTGTTCGTGAAAGAAAAAGGAGGTAAGTTGGCAATAGTCTTAGTTTACGTGGATGATCTAATCATCACCGGAGACAACGAAGAAGAAATCAAACAAACTAGAGGTAATCTCTCAGTACGTTTTCAAATGAAAGAGCTTGGAGAGCTGAATCACTTTCTCGGGCTAGAAGTAATCCGTACAAAAGAAGGAATATTCTTATGTCAACACAAGTATGCAAAAGATCTTATACACAAATTCAGGATGACTGATTGCAAGTCGATATCTACGCCTATGGAAGCCAATGCAAGACTCTGTAGTGAAGAAGGCAAAGAATTGGAAGACTCAACAAGTTATAGGCAACTAGTGGGTAGTCTAATCTACCTTACGTTAACCAGACCCGACATTGCATTCGCTGTTGGAGTAGCTAGCCGATTCATGGAGAAACCAAGGAAACCTCACTTAGATGCGGTTCGACGAATCTTGAGGTACGTAAAAGGAATTATTGATTTTGGACTTCTATACAAAAAGGGAGTTCCGTGCCAAGTTATAGGATATTGTGATGCCGATTATGGTGGAGATCATGATACAAGACGATCAACAACTGGCTACATGTTTAGTCTTGGATCCGGCATAATCTCTTGGTGTAGCAAAAGACAACCTACGGTATCATTGTCAACTACAGAAGCAGAATATAGAGCAGCAGCTATGGTAGCACAAGAAAGCACGTGGTTGATACAGTTGTTAAAGGACCTGCACCAACCGATTGACTCTCCAGTACAACTCTATTGCGATAATCAGTCAGCAATAAGCTTAGCTGAAAATCCAGTCTTTCATGCCAGAACCAAGCACGTAGAAATACATTATCACTTTGTACGTGAAAAAGTACTTCAACGAGATGTTGAACTGAAATACATCAAGACTGAAGAACAAGTAGCTGACTTGTTTACCAAGGGACTTAACGGTGCAAAATTCGATGAGTTCAGAAGACGACTTGGTATGACTACCAAACCGACATCAAGAGAGTAGTTGTTGAGGGGGAGTGTTAAAGTCAACAACTCCTCTAAAATTCTCTCATCTAGAATTCTCTCCAAACTTTATTATTTCTCTAGGTCTTTCTAGAATTTTCTTAGTCTTCTTTTTAGAGTTCTTTCTAGATTTTTCATTGTTCTTTCTCTAGAATATTAAGCCAACATACTAGAACATTATAGGTTGGTTTAGTAACCAACATAGAAAGCTAAAAATAGGGTGTGATGTAAGTTGTTGTGGGCGAAGGAGTGAAGTTGTGAGTGAATATTAAAAGAGTGTAAGTGTCTAGTGTATATTTGTCTTAAATATATAATAAAAGAGTTATTTTTACTCTTCAAACTCCAACAAATAATTCAATTATTATAACTATAACTAATTCTGAGGTGTTTCTTGAAGTCGTCCGAAGTTGGATTCTACTTCGGCAGTAACCATTTTATTGGCGCAAGCACAAGATTGGGAGACACAATTGCACGAAGAAAGAGGTGGACATGTACCACACTTGCCGACGCAATCGGCATTACTCTGGCAAGTCAAACTCCTAGCCTCAACCTTGTTTAAAAAACCTGCAAAATTAACCATTAAGTCAGTATTAAAATTTTAATACATCGTAAATAATCGTGTAATTTATTGGTAAAATGTTATGTTTTTAATTTTTAATAATTAAAATTTAATTTTTGATAATTTTAAATACAAATTTCAAATTATTTTTGAATTGACAAACTTTTTTAATAGTTAAAATATTAAAAAAGTCCTTAAATTATTTCATTTTTTTAAATAAATAGTTATATTTTTATTCTACCAAAATAAGTTCTTATATTTGATTTGTATCTAAATAAATTTTTATTTCAAATGAAATATTGATTTATGTTAAGGGTTTATTTAGATTTAAATTAAAGGTTAAAAGATTATTTGGGTGTAAAACTGTAAATGAAAGATTAAGGTTTATTTGAGTATAATAAAAGTATAAGAGTTTACCTAAGTCAAATGATAAAATTAAGGGTTTTTTAAAATTATTTTAGCCTTAATTTTAATTTTATATTCTTTTAAATATATTATTGATTAAAATAAAGAAAACAATTTCTTAAATTTTTGAATGAAGAGATATGTTTAAAATATATTTCTATTAAAAACAGTAAGTTTAATAAAGTATTCTCAAATACCAAAGATCAATTTCTTTTTTATTTGTTTTAAAAAAAAAAAAATCAAACTCAAGTATTATTTATGGAACAAAACCAGTAATAAGATATGAAAAATAATAACATAAAAAAATTAAATTATTAGTAATTAATAGGAAAAGAGTGTTGCTACCAGGTGTAAGAACTAAGAGCATGAGGAGTAAAACTGTGGTTGCAGTTGATGACTTCATTCTCTTCTCTCTAATTAAGAAGAATTTTTTAATTTATATAAATTTGTTTTATGATTTTATGATGCTTGCTTGCAAGAAAGAATCCTAAGGTTTATATAGGCATTAGTGAACTTATAATTTAGGAAAGGAAATTAGACAATCTTAAATGGGTAGTTAATGGATGAATTTATGGAAAATGATTTTACTTACCAAAAAAAGTCATTCCATTTTATTTACAGATTTACTTACTAAATTCTTTCTTTTTTCAATAGGATTTACTTTCCAAATTTAAAAGAATTTGGGTTCGTCTTTGATATAATGGCAATGAAATCTTTTTAAATCTACAAGTGAAGTTAAAAAATTGCCACATGTCTTTTTTTTATTTTTTTATTTTTATATATGTTAAGGAGTATGTGTCATTTTTTTAACTCCACTTGTGAAATTCAAAAACTTGGTGCGGGTTTCACCCTTAACATTTTCGTCAATGTTGATTTATGAGTTATTAATTTATATATCGAAAATCAAACTCCTTAAGTTTAATAATTTCATTTTTACCAGATAATCTGATTCAAAAATTGAAATCAAAATGTTAAAAGAAATCAAAACTCTAAATTTCACCTTTACTAGTCGTAATCTTTACCTTTTCCACTTTAGATCCAAACCCTTTCAAATCCCTAAATCAAAGAGCATTTCTCACCGTTTATAAACCTAGTGGCACACATTTATGAGAATTTGCATATATTAACATATGAATATATGATTTTTAGAAATATCATGATTTGAAAAAAAAATTCCTTAGTTGTAAACTTGTAATAAAGTGGTGGGGTTGCCCATATTATTGAATTTCATGCACACAAAAAAAAAAAAAAAATCCACAAAAACATGCTTAAAACAAGACAAAACAAATACTCCATTATCAGCATCAAAGAAAATAAGATAAATTAAGAGGATATATAACAGATTAAAAATAAGTGTGATAACTGACCAAATAAAATCTGATCCTTTCACACTGAGATAGAGACTTTAGTTAGTCTACTCTCAGCAACTTCAATATTCTTGAGCCTTTCACACAAACTAATCTTAATCATGTTCATATATACATTATTTCTTGGATTTTAATTTGACAGTTTTGGTTTATTTTAAAAATACAAATATTCTTATTAGAATAATAGAATAGTCATGAAAATGAATATCATCATGATCTATATTATTGATTTTTAATATAATCATCTATTATTCTTTGGATAATATTGAATACTATCATCTATTATTGATTACTTTTGAATTAAATAGTATATATATATATATATCTTTGAATTTATATATTAATTTTTTATTTCATCTTTTACATGAAGTCTCATGTTTGGCTTATTTGGCTTAGAGTTTGAATTCAAAATCGATTACACCAACTTTTTTTAAAAAACTTTGAGACCGTTAAAGATTAAATCTTGATCATTAAAATTAAAAGTTAGCAAATCTATCAACAGATTATAGTTGTTGACAACAGCTAAATTGCTTATGACATGACCAAAACACTTTGAACAAAAATTAGGGATAGTTACATTGTAGAAAAGTTAATATGTTTAGGATTACCTACTCTAATGCTAATCTGAATTTTCAAATTCAATTTTACCAATACTTATTCACAAATCTCCAAAGATTTACTCTTGAAAAACTTCATGATCTTTTTCATCTATGGAGCAACTACTAGAATTGTCTACAAATTTCCACACTCCAAATCCTATGATTTTTTATGGATATACAAAGATTAAAGAAGATAATTGGAATTAACAACTCTAGTTAATTTTCACTAGTATATTTGTTTAATTATATAACATATATCTCAATCCTATTCGAAATAGACTTTTAATAAAATTTCTATTAGGAATAGAATTCTAACTCAATTCATATTAAAAGTTAAATAATACATATGTGAATGTACTAATAGATTTAGATCGATTTGACCCGACCTATATTCCAACATGTATCCTACTGTAATTCATGTTTTCTTTATACTTAATGCCATAATTTGATAATTAATCAATCTCTCTACCAAGACTTTAGTAGTATTAAAAAACCTAGAGGTTCGATTTTGAAAATGTTTTGTTTATATACAATCATTGAGCATTTGAATTTATCTTTCTTTGTTGTTGACATATCCAATTTTGTTGAATTTTCTATGAACAAGATAAGCTTGAAACAAGCATCAAAGAAGTGACACAGGAAGGTGAGTGGTGACCATTTGGCATGTTCATATTGCAAGGCCTTTGGGGTTCATTAGGGTCTTTGAACCACTCATTTTTTATGGTGCATTACATTATCAATAGATAGCTAATGGTTCCACCATTTGTCAACTGAGCTGCATCAAAATGTCTCCACCAGCTAGCCAGCCACCTTTGTGGGTCAATATTAGACCTGATAATATTGGTCACGATACGAAAAAAAATTAAAAATACGACACGAAAAAAAATATGAACGCAATACGAATACACGAATGTCTCAAAATTTATGTAACACGAATTATTAACGTATCAAAATTTATATAAATATAAAATACCTTAAACACGACTATAACATAATAAAATAAACGAACACGATACGAATACACGAATTATCAAGTCTAATCTATATGGGTAGTGGGTTGTGTGATTATCATTGCCATTGACTTTCTACAATTTTATAGCTGTTGTTTGGTCAAACTTGTTGCTTCTATTAATTTATCATTTTCTTCCTAATTTAGCTGGCTGGCTCCTTATTGTTAGGAAACAAAATGTTGTAGGGCCCTGACATTGAGGCAGCCTTTTTCCCAAATACTTTCAAGTTCAAAATTATACAGTTAGCCGACACTCGTGTAATATGTTGATGGAGTGATGAAATTTTTAATTTTTGTGATTAGAGTTTAATTTTTTGATAATTTTCAATAAATTAGATTATGGCACACTCATTACGTGGGTAAATGAAAAAAAATAGTGAATAAAAAATTATGTTTAAAAAAATTTATTAGTGGGTAATTTATAACTTGTAAGTATGGATAGTTTTTTCAAAAAAAAAAATGGATAGTTTTAGAAAAAAAGATTGATAAAATTTTTAAAAAATAAAAATCATATAAAATTTGAAAAGTCATTAATAACCTTGGTATATATTTTTTGATATAATAAATTTTTTGGTATTTTTGTCTTTTTACTTACTGAGTTGGTGTCACTTGACTCAGCACCAACTCAGCCATTCCCTTTATAATAGTAGAGGTATAAAAAATTATACCATGAATAAATAGACATTTTCTCAAATTATAAGATCGTAAAATATGATATTATTTAGAATGCGGGGATTAAGTTAATTAATTTATATAATCACTATTAAGAAATGACATCGAGTATGTTTGGATGCGAATCCAAACATCTACAATATATATATTTTGTTATACTGTGATTTTCTTTAAAATAAATATGATACTATCTCATTAAAAAAATGAGAAAGGATGGTATGAAACAGTTATTTCACGTCATCATATATATATCCCTTCTATTCAAATCATGCTACGTAATCAAACTTTTAAAAAAAAAAGTCAACTATTTATTACACATTTTATATAATAATTAAATGATAAATATTTATTTTAGCAATTCATTAATGATTCTTGTAATAAATAATTGACTTTTTCTAAAAGTTTAATTACGTGGTATGATTTGAATGGAAGAATATGCTGATGTGGAATAACCGTTTCATACAAATTTTTTTTTTAAAAAATAAGATATAAATAATAAAATGATTCAATTAATTAGATGTGCAAGTCTTGTTATTAAATTAATGGTGAGTTTAACGAGGGGTTTTTTTATTTATTTATTATGTATTAAAAAACTTTTCTTGTTCATAACTTGGAAGACCTGACAAGAAAGTTTAAGTCAAAATATAAACTATATAAATGAAGACACGTTTTGTGCATATCTTCTATGAGGCATTTAAGGTCAACAGTCTGAATATAAAAGCATTTTTCATCAGCTAATTTCTTTATGCTTTGCCAGCTTGCCTTATAATTTGGTTTGGAGTTGATTTTATTAACAATAATATACAATAATATATTGCTTTAATTTGTTTGTTTCTCATGACATTGAGCAAATATAATTGTATTATATTAGTTATTGCCTTTGGACATCAATATTCAATGTACACATACTTTATCTATGATATAATACATGATTTTGATGCTATGTGTATATAGAATTTTAATATCAAGAATATAATTTCGTGAAAATTATCATAAAATTTTGACGTGATTTAATTACAATTATAAAATCTCAACTGAAATTAAATTTATTCATTGAAATATATTTAAAACAATTTTTATTTATTTAAATTTGAGTTAAGATTGTACGATAATTAAGTCACATCAAAGATTCTGGTAATTTTCATGGAATCCGAGTCTATGTGAACAAAATTTACGTGTATTATGAAATTTGTGTTTTCAAATTAAATAAAATTGCTTCAATTAAATTGTATATATAAGTGACAAGCATATCTTTTCTTATCAAATAGCTTCAATAACAACTTTAAAAAAAAAAAAAAACCCATACCTACCAACAATAAAAAGTGTCATACTAACAAACAAATGAATAAATAAAGATGATTCTTAATAGGTAATAGTCTAGTATAAGAATTAGTTGAAAACTAACAGAAAAAAAATTAATAGAAAATATATCAACAATAGAGTGGTTTGTTAATACTTGATAGAATTATACCTGTTTACAAATATGATTATTCATTTGACGAAAAATTCAATCAATTCGAATTGGGTATGGAATACATTTTAATAATTCGAGTCGATATGTTTGGTATGGATTGCTATTTAAATAATAATAAATTTTTATTTAAATTTAATTATCAATATATAAATATTAATATAAAATAATTTATTTATTTAATATTTTAAATAATAAAATGAACTTTCGATCTTGCCTGAGTTTAGTATGAACAAGCAAAAAAATTGTTTAGACTCGGATAATAGAATGATAGACTTTTAATTTCAATAATAATGATACTCTCAAATACCAAAAAAAACTAGTATAAAATATTATAGAATAATTCTAAGAAACTATTGAAAAATTGCATAAAATGAAAGATTTGAAACAACTCATTTAGGAAGTGGGTTAGTATGGGATAATGGGACGGTGCCTTATCAGATTGCAGATGCTTAAGCCAGCTTTCAAAAAATTAAAGCTGGAAATAGAAGACTTTCTCTAAATTAAAAAAAAAAAAAAAAAAAAAAGGGAAACTTAGTTTGCTGTCTTACCACTAGAACTTAGTTTGCTGTCTTACCACTCGGTTTGTCTGAATCTTACACCAATCTTTTTAGTTGGATCCAACCAAAAAAAAAAAACCCCAAAGTCTCCATGGATCTACATTCAACTGTGCTGACCAAAATTTTATTAAACCAATTAATAGTACTGTTAATTACTTCTTGAATCTACAATGAATTTTCAATCTTGTAATTGCACGATACGAATATAATATGAAAAAAATAATTAAAACATAACACAAAACACGACACGATATGAAAAAAAAATACGAACACGACATGAATATACGAATGTGTCAAAATCTATATAACACAAAATTATTAATACGTCAAAATTCATGTAAATATAAAATACGTTAAACATGATTATGACACGATAAAATATACTAACACAATACAAATTGCCAAATCTAAATAAAATATTGAATTTTTAACTTTAATGATTAAAGTTCAATTTTTGACAATCTTAAATAAAAATAAAAATAAACTTTCTGAGTTGTTTTTAATCTAAAGATCCATAATCATCCTGAAGAAAAATAATCTTTCAAGTTTATTCATATGATTTCCTCGATTCAGAATTCTTATATTTTCATGTATATCCTTCAAAGAATTGATACATAATATCTAAATAACTATGTATGAAACTTTTAAGTAGATCGTTATATGAATAAAACACGAATAAGAAAAGAAATTATAAACGTTGGGATTTGAATCAAAACTTACTAGATGATATCTCTTAAAAGTATTATACGAACCAACTAAGTTAAATGTCAGATTCAAAAAAACGAGGTGCAACACAAAAACTTCTAAGCAAGTCATCCATCTTAGTATTATAATCTCGCAACACACTTAACTGCGAAATTTTGATGAGATTTATTATACATTAATGTTGGTATAATCACACCTAAAGAGAAGATGAAAATTTATAAATGTTGGAATTCGAACCTCAATATTACTATAATCCAGCTCCCAAGAGAGATGAGTGAACTATTTGGACCAAAACCCAAATCATAAGTATTTTTATGCAAAATTTTAAAATTGGTTTAATAAATGATATCCAATAATTAATGCATTTGAAACAAGCAAGGGAGTGGTCACATGATAATAGGTGTCCTATGTTGAAATTAAAAGGAAACAATTACTATCCAAGATTCCAAAATCATTATATTCCCCCCCCCCTTTTTTAGCCTTAGACAAGTACATCAAATTAGATTAAAATATAAAGGGTTTTTTTTTTTATTAGAAAGGGAAATAAAATATTAAGATATTTTTAAACTTCGGAAAAATTATATACCAATGCATGCACGAAAATTAAAGAATAAATCAAGCATAGAGGAATACGTAAAATTTCAAAATCAACATCCAAATCTTTTTAGAGATCGTTTTATTTTCTTAAACTTTCGAATGTCGTCAATTAAACCACCAAAAAATTGAATGGTAATAATTGCTGAAAGAATCAAATCAATAACAATTTTTGCATCTAATTCACAAATTCCTAATTTCCTTAATAAATTAACCAAAGCGGTTTGCTTGCAATTCCGCAATTATATTCGAACAAACTCCAAGATGTGCTCGAAAGCCTACAATTCAAGTAATTGTATGTGAACGAATTTCGCAACTGTGATCCTAATATTTGATAGCAATCTCAAGTCTTCCAAAATTGACTCATCATATAACACCAATCTCGTTCAAAGTCAAATTTAGTAATTTTTCCGTAAAACGTATATCAAAATTTATTTAATAATGAATGTATTTAAAGTAAAAAAATCTTGTGAAATAGGAAGAAAAATATTAAGTTATCAGTTTTTCTTCATTCAGAGATAGTGGGATAAGTGTTATATTGGCTGTGGGGCTTCCTTTTATTCCCATAAGCCTGCCATTGAATCTTTTTCACGTCCCCTTTTCACACCTCTAAAATTATAATAAATAAAAAAAAAAAAAACCAAATTTTGTAAACTTTCATCAACTTAAAATCTAAAATAAAAAATCTGTTAATAAAATATTGAATTTTTAATTTTAACATTAAATTCAATTCTTAACAGTTTCAAATATTAAATTAAAAAAAAAAAGGTTTGAAACCTCCTTACCCCTCTATAAAAGCATATAAAATCTTTCATTTCCATCCCACCTTAACTCTTCTTCTTTTTTTAAACCCTAATAAATAAAATTAATGGATAGTAGCAGAGTTTTTGTGGTGAATAACTTGTTCTTATTCTTCTTCTTCTTCTTCCTCTGGGTATTTAGTTTGAGTTTGAAGTTTTCGGAAGCTCAAATGGTGCCGGCGGTATATGTTTTCGGGGACTCCCAAGTTGATGTCGGAAACAACAATTACCTTCATGTTTCTGTTGCTAAGGCAGATTTTGCTCACAACGGGATCGATTTTCCGACCAAAAAACCAACTGGAAGATTTTGTAATGGCAAGAATGTAGCAGATTTGCTTGGTAAGTAAATAATATAATTATTGATAGATATAGTAATACAAACTTTTAACATCATATACAAATCTTCACATAGAAAAGTTTCAATGTATAATAATAGCCATGCAAATTAATAATCACTTTTTTTGCAACATTTTTCACCTTCTTTACAATTACCTTTTGTTGCTAATTAATGGTAGTCAATGGTTCTGTCTCTCTCCATTTCTTCCACTTTCTTTTTTGGAAGATATTAATTCTTCTTTTCTTAGCATTTTTTTTCTTGTATTTTTGTGCATATTTTTAATATCGAGGTGAAGGTAGAAATTACAGATAAATTAATGCCAAGGTTTTGGTGGGTTATGTGTATTTTTCCTTTTTTTTTTAATGAATTTTGTTTTTTATTTTTATAAAGAAGGTGCAATTCAAAAATAAAAAAGTGATTGTAAATATTAAGATTTGAATTTCAGACTTATTAGATGTCATTTTTTAAAAATAATTAAATGAATCAATTAAGTTAAATTTCGGATTCAAATTAATAATTTTTTTAATGCGATATTCTGAAGTGTATTCTTAAACTTTACATGATATTTTAAAGTATAAAGAATTATAAATTATTTCAAAGTTGATATGGTGTGCTGGAATGAGATTGAGGAGATATTATGTAAGAAGTTGACAAATGTCCCAAAAGCAAAGAGGCTGAATCACTTAAAAATTAAGAGTCTTGATTCTCATTTCGGTTGATTTATATAATATTATTCATTGATTATCTTTATTTCTAAGTTGATAACTTAATTAATAAGTAGATACCTATCAAATTTTTAATTTTATTTGTGAAATTTAAAATTTTCATCTCAATATATGAATAACGATTTTTTTTTTTTTAAAAATCTGTTTATTTTATTAATGCATCTTATAGTTTATTCGCCCAACAATTAACTTCAAACACAATTAATTAGAACTATATCTAGCCAAAACAAACTAAAAATATATAATTGTGGAGCCAGCTGATTAAATTTTCAACCTTAAAGCTTTGTTCCATATTTGTTAACATTTGATTTCTATGTAACAACATTGGGCAGCTGAAAAGGTAGGGTTACCAAGTTCACCACCCTATCTTTTCTTGTTAGAGAAGAAGGATGAATCATACATTAACGGTGTCAGCTTCGCCTCCGGTGGCGCCGGAATCTTCAACGGCACAGATCAAGTTTTTGTAAGTGAAAAAGAAAGAGTGATACTTAAAATTTCCTTACAGTTAAATGTTAACAATAAATAATAAAGTTCGTTTTTGATATACTGATATACTGACCGTAGATGTAAGTTTTTATCAGTAAATAAAAAATTGGACTGAATCGACCGGTTGAACCAAAAATCGATGGTCCGTTCGGTCCGGTACTATACAAAAAACCGAACTTTCTTTGAACCGGTGAAAAACTAATTTAATCAGTAAAAAACTGGATAAAATCGATAAAAAAATTTTAAGTGGTGAGATTTGAACCCTTCTCTTAGTTTTATAAACTAAGCTAAATACATATTTTTAATAATTATTTATTATATTTATTATTTATTGAACATTGAAACTATTTTCATATATATTTAAAATAATTTTTATCAAACCGACCGATCCAACCGGTTAAACAAAAAATCGGAGGTCTGATTGGTTCGTCTGGTTTTTTTTAACATTGGTTTTTATAAGTGAAAAAGGAGAATGCGGTAAGCGTGGATCGAACACAAGACCTTCAAAACTTCAGTCTGACGCTCTCGCAACTGAGCTAAGCTGGTTTTTACTACTTTATTTATTTTGCAGGGTCAAGCAATACCTATGTCAAAACAAGTGGGCAACTACTTAGAAGTGCATGAAATTTTGGTGCAGCAGATGGGATCTTCAGCTGCAGAAAAGCACTTCTCTAAGTCTCTTTTCGCCATTATTATCGGTAGCAATGACCTTTTGGATTACTTTGGATCTTCCAATCTTAGAAAGAAGAACACCCCACAACAACTTGTAGACTTGATGGCTAACACCCTAAATGGACAACTCAAGGTAATTAAGTATCAATTTCTTAAAGCAAATGTACTTGCTCAATATTCTATTCAAGGATAAGCTAAGTATCATATAAGGTGCGTAATCGAGCTAAGTCGAGGCTTAATAGTAAAATGCTCGAACTCGACTTGAAATTTGATTCGAGATCGATCGAGTTTCATTTTTAAAACTCAAACTTGATTTGAGATAAAAACCGAACTATTTGAGTTCGATTGACTAGGCTTGTTTACCTAATAAAAAAACGAGTTTGATTTCCATGCTCGATTTGAAACTCGATTATTTGTGCTCGAATTCTGATTGATATTTTTTAGTACTAATTAAAAAAAAAGCTTGAGATTAGGATCGCGAGCCACTCGATCCGAGCATTAGTATGCTTGAACTCGGCTCACTCGATAACTCGAACTACTCGTCTCGACATTGATGGAGCTGAATTTGAATTTTTCTGAGCCGAATCCAATAAATTACGAGCACGTATATCTCATTTACACTCCTAACATCATATCATTAATAACCAATATACATCAGAAATTATAGCAATTTTTTGTTTAGTGAAACTTAGTCTTCGATCAGTACCTAACTGGATCTTAAATTTCAATGTTTTGGCAGAGATTATACGCATTCGGTGCACGTAAATTTTTTGTAGCTGGTATCGGGGCGATAGGGTGCATACCTGCAGAAAGAGTTAAAAACAAAACCCATGAATGCAATGAAGAACTTAATTTTTGGTCTGTTAAGTACAATGAAGGGCTGAAAGCAATGTTAAATGGGTTGAAATCAGAACTTGAAGGCATAATCTACTCCTACTTCGATACGTACAATATCATGCAAAATGTCATCCAAAAACCATCGGCTTACGGTATACAATAACATGTCGTTTTTTATGCAATTTTTTGGGGTCCTAATTGTCTTCAAAAAAAAGTTGACATTTTCGATTATGTTGCAGGGTTTAATGAGATAAAAGCTGCCTGTTGTGGACTTGGCGATTTGAGAGCTAAAATCCCTTGTGTGCCCATTTCAGAATATTGTTCCAACAGGAAAGATCATGTTTTTTGGGATTTGTATCATCCAACAGAGGCAATGGCTCACATTGTTGCGGATAATCTTTTCGATGGTCTTTCACAATACTGTGTCCCCATGAATGTTAGACAGCTAGTTTCTGCTTAAGGTTATGGCCAAAAAATCAATAGCTTTACAGTCAGATCGATCGAATCGGGACGAATAAAGATTCACATTCGAAAAGAAGCCATAGCAAATAGAGTACATAGTGCCGAAAGGGTCCCTGGATATTTCAGTATCCATTAATGTATACCAATGTAATGCATATTTTCAGTGATTTAGTATAAATTCCATTATCAGTAATTGTAGCAAGCAGCCTTTGCTCGAATGAAGCTTAATTGCTAGGAAGCACGGACATGGACATATAATACGGGTACGACACGATACGGACATGACGACATGAGAGTTATTAGAAAATTAAGACTACGGATACGGTAGGATGCGACAATAAAAAATAGTTTTTTATATAAAAATATAAATTTGAAAATTTTTAATTAAATATTGATATGCAAATCAAATAGCTTTGCAGTTTTTTAAATTTATTTTTGAATTTAAAATTTTAAATCTTAAAAAACTCATTAGAACCAAATTGTTCATAGTTGATTTCATATTTGAGAGAAAAATGTAAAAAAAAAAAAAAAAAAAAAAAACCCTTCATTTGCGTGTTCAGCCGTGTCGGACGTATCCAACCGTATCTTAACTATGTTTTGACCGTGTTAGATTTTATTTTTGTTTTTTGACGTGTCCGACACGTATTTTGTCGTGTTAATGCCGTGTCCGACAAAGACACATGTCCGACACTTAGAACACTCACTCCCCTTCAATTCATGGCTTAATTGCTGATTATATTTTCTAGCTTTCAGTTCCTCTTCTATAGTTTTGGGTTGGCAGTCGACTGCAAAATAGCTTTAGGATAAGGTGGTCATATATCTCGAAAGAAGGCGCTGAGATCGCCCTTAGGTAAATCAAATGCCAACATCTTGTTAACTGTAGCCTGAATTTAGCTGAACTAATGAGAATTCATGGATTCATAAAACATTAAACAACAGGAGGATAATTCATACTTTTAACTTTTTGAGATTCAGGTCTCCTGGAAGTAGAACCTTATATTACTGGGTCTTTGGCTGATATTTACTCATTGCAGAATCGCTAGACATTCTTATTAGACCATAGTCATTTCCCCTTGGAGACTTCAGGTTTTGAGATTCATTTGCCTTGTAGCATTTTGTGCATATATATACTCATGAAATTGCAACAAACAAAAGTTCAGGAAATTTTCGACTTAACTTTTAGGAGATTCTAAACGAACCTGCTAGTATTGCACATTGGTAAAAGACTAAAAGTAAGCTGTATTTAGATTGGGAAAGTAATGTCTGAAAGGCTCTTTACTAGCTAATGTGAATTGCTTCATAGAATTAGTCAATTACAGCATTCATTCTTACATGCAATGAAAATAGTTAGCAGACACAATTGATCTACCATTTGGTTTAAGTGTCAGGAATTATCAGCTCAATGGTGTATTTTTTCTAAAAATAACTCCAATAATTACCCTTTAAAAGAAGTCTTCTAACTTTCAAATTGGAGGCAGCTGAAAAAAATGAAACTAAAGCCAGATCTAAAGCATCATGATCTTCAAGAACACAGAAAGAGGGCAACAGCTTTAAGTTGAACAATTGATGTTAAAACTTTGAAGTATGAAGTTATATTGCTCCGACTATTCATTTTTCTTGAATTACCCGTGTCCGATATCTGTGTTCGACGCATAGGACATGAGTATATATGAGGATATGATCCTCCAAAGACCCTCCAAATACATGGAAATCTTGGAAAAAATTGAACATAACCGTGTCCGACACAGTCCGAGTAACATAGGTATGAAGTGCCTGAAAAATTAGTGTCCCCCTATCCTCTCTCTTTTCATAGCCTGATCTTTAGGCTTAGTTTACTTTGAAAAGAGAAATACAAACATGCCTAAGACAAGGTCATATGTTATAATAAGATCAAAAATATGAAGAATGAACTTCGGCAATCTGCAATTTAGAAACATAGTGTTGATCATTGATCTGTCTTCACTGCCTTGCAAGTAGATATATAGTCATTTAATTGCTCAAATTATATGGCTACTATACACAGTTTTACTGTTAATGTCTGATGATCCTGCTAACTTTGATCTATCTAACATATCATGAATCGAAATTTCTTTTTCTTTTCCGATTCATTAGTTCTCAGAATTTGAATGAATTTTAACCTGAGACCGGAAAACTGGCATGCAATGGACCCAAGCCTGAAGGCTACTATGGGACATACAATGAATCAAATCATGATTAACCTGCAGCTGATGGTTTCAAAGATGAGAATTTTCTATTTTCATAGCCTGGATTTATTAGGACTGTAAACGAACAGAGCGTTCGACGAACCGTTCGTGAACAATTCGATTTTTGTTCGTTTATGTTCGTTTATTAAGCTAAATAAATGATTATGAACACAATTTTAATGTTCGTTTATTAAACGAACCGAGTTTGAATAGATGTGTGTTCGGTTCGTTTATGTTCACGAACAAGCTCGTTTATCATTCATTTAAAACTCGTTTATTAGTTTGTTTAAAGCTCGTTTATGTTCGTTTATTTTATTTTATTTACTTATAATATAATTAATATTATTTAATAACTTAAATTTAATAATTTAATAATAAATTTAATTTAATTACGTTTGTATTTTATTATTTTATATTTAATAATAATAATTTAAAATTTATTTATTTATTTTATTTGTTTGTTAAAATTGTTTAGATTTGTTTATTTATTGTTCATAAACATAATTTTAATTGTTCGCGAACATGTTCGATTATATGTTCATGAACATGTTTATTTAATTTAAATGAACTTGTTCATGAACATTAAATAAACGAACACGAACACACTTAATTTTAAACGAACAGAGCTTGAACACAATTTTAAAATCCTTAATGAACACGAACCGAACACGAACATAGACCTGTACGTTCAAGCCCGATTCATTTACAGCCCTAAGATTTACCAATTACCAGGAGTTTTCATAGTTCTATATTACTCATAATTGTCAAACAATACTTTTTTTTTTTTTTTTTCTGAATGTGAAAGGGTAATAAAATACTTGGTCTTAAACAAGTAATTCATCACCTACCAAAGTTGCAAAAGGCTAATGCTGGCTGAGTCTTCATTTGAATCATTTCTCCCTCAGTTGACTCAAACAAGAGTTGGCAAACCGAAACATTGTTGGTTTCTCCAACTTGTTACACCTAAAAGCCTCTTCTTTTTTCACATGGGAAGTTTCGACTTTCATCAAATAAGATAGGGAGTAGTTGACCTTCCTGATAACTTAGACTTTGTTAAAAGTCATTGCCCGATACATTAAAAAAAAATGGAGTCAACCCCCCCCCCCTTTCCAGTCTCCCTCAAGCACCCAATCCTTCACTATTATCAGCTTTTCTAGAAGGGACTGATGCGACTAATCAAGAACAAGGGAAAACTAGGACTATGTTAACTCAAATTTCTCGATTTTCTTAAAATTCTTGTGTCCGACACATATTTAACGTATTTTTAAAATATATAAAAAAAAATTGAACGTACCATTGTCACACAATTATAAAGATCCAACATTCGGCTAATCCGAATAACATAATTCTCCCTAACAGTCCTTGGACATTCCTTTATATACTAAAATCCTTGTTTTATGCAGAAAATAATACAGCAATAATGAACAGCCATTTAATTCTTGTAATTGGTAAGGGAGCTAGCCATATGCATGTATATTTGCCTGGGAAGAAAGAATATGCTAAGATTAGTTATTACTCATACCTAACCCATAAAGGTAAAGAGAACCCAAGGTTGACTTCTTTCTTATCTTATTATCTAAGCCTTTAAATCTCCTCTCTTCACACAAACAAGTGTGAACTGCAAGAATATAGGCTGATGATTCAGTTGATGACTTGACTTTGCTCAAAAGTCATACTTTTCAAAACAACAACAGAAAAGTTGATCACCGGCCGGTTGCCCGCGAAAAATTTAAATAACAGTCGTAATGCAATATTACAATCGTTATTTTGAGATTTTGATTCTTTCTGTTATCGATATTCATCGTAATTGATATGTAAAATAGGAATATGAATCAAATAGGAAAGATGGGATTGGTATAGAAGAAGAATTTTCATTGAGTAATGTCTCAAAATTGAGATTGTTTAATACAAAAAAATCATCTGCTACACTGTCAAATGCTAAAATACTGCTAACACTAATAATATTTTCTATAGAATTTTCTAATTCTAAGAAGAAATCATCATCTAAGATTGAGCTTTCAATTTCAAGTTCTTCTTCAAAAGGATCGAGGAATGATACAGTTGCAAATGGAAAATCATCTTCTACAATGACATTGCTCTTATCAGAAGAACATTCCTTGTTTTCTTCAATGTCACTGCTTCTAACTGTGATCCAATCTTCACTCAAACTCCAATTGGAAGCATTTGAAGCTGGTGACAGATCAGTTCCTTGAAGCAATTTCTTGATCCTGTCAGTCGGAGAATTCAAGGAAATCTCTTGAAGAATCAAATTCTTAGGACTTTCCACTACATGGGGTGAATCCCAGAAATCCTGATCCAATACTGAACTTGGCGAATTCATTGTAGATTCCTTTACTTCCTTCAAAAGGGTATCTAATTCTTCCAAAAATGGATGTTGAAGCAATTCTTTAGCTGTCCATCGATCCTTTGCATCTTTCTTCAAACACTTTCCCAGAAAATCCTTAGCTTTCTCAGATAAACACTTTGGAATCTGAGGTACTTCACCTGAAAATCCAATCTTATAAAGAGCTGACACTGGATCATTCAGCTCCGGCCATGGCGAATTCCCAGTACTCATCTCTATAATTGTACATCCAAGAGCCCATATATCAGCTTCAAAACCTTGCTCCTCCCCACGTGCAATCTCCGGCGACATGAAAGCCGGTGTACCGGAAAACGCTGACGTGTCAAAACCTTGATTATCACCAACTTTTCCCATCAATTTAGCACAACCAAGATCAGCAATCTTCGCACCTTCTTTACCTATCAAAATATTTTGGCTCTTGATGTCACAATGTACCACCCCATTAACATGAAGATAATTCAAACCTTGTAAAATCTGCCGACTGTACAATCTAACTTTCTCTTCATCCAAACATCCTCCTACCCTTCGAATTTCCTCGAAAAGCGTGCCGCCGGGGACATACTCCATGCAAAGATTGTACATAGGCTTGTTATTTGTTTCATTTATAACAATATCATAGCCTATGTACCTAACTATATGAGGACAGCTTAATTTGGACAAGAAATAATTCTCTCTTTGTAAGAACATAGAGTGACATAACTCGGTTGACTTAACGGCGAAAAGCTCACCGGAAGGGATGGCGGTGGCTAACGACACGGTGGCGGTGGCACCACGGCCTATGGCAGGTCCTCTAATCCACTCCATTAGAGGAACGGACTAAGAAACAAAGAAAGAACCCAAAAAAAAATGTTGGGGCTAATATTGATACTATGGTACATATGTAAGAAAATGTATTTATATAAAGTTTGGGTTTGGGGGTAGCTTTGGTTTTGGTGACTTAATCCAAAGCATATGCAAACAACTTAGGAAAGATTCTTAATGACAAAAATCTTTTTCTTACATTGTTAGACTTGGTTTGGTTTTTTGAGTTCATAGAGCAAGAATGTACCACGTGGCGTTATATGAATGCCTTTATTTGACAGCTCTGACCGCCTATGGACGGCGGTTGCTTAAACTTGTAATAAAGCCATTCACATGACGACACATGAGCGCGCATGTGCCGAGATCGCGGTGTTAATGACATTATTTTGTTAATTAATCCTTAATTAAGGTTGTAATTTTTTGCGGCCCAAAGGTGATTAATCAACACTTAACAGTGTGAATTAAACTTGTTCATGGATTAGTTGAAATTTTTTAATTTTTCATATCTAGACCCAGGTTAGACTGGGTTTTTATCCGAAAACTTGTTTTATTATTCACAAAATATTAAAAATATTATTTTTATAATTAAATTTTTTTTTTATTCATAAACGATAATTTGAATTGGGTCAAGCCGACCCGAATTAACAAAACCTATGTCCTGGTCTAGTGTGAACCGAGTTGGATTTTTATTTTTGTTTAGCTTAATTTGCAAGCTGTAAGTGCTTACATTTGATGCCAAAAGGATAAAGGGTAGTAATATACTCATATATAGTATTTTACTATGCTTTTGGCTTAATTAATTGGACATGCTTGAATGTGAATGCATGCATGAATCATGAATGTCTATGTCATTTGTGTTTGTTAAGTAACTTAGGAAACTGTTGAAATGAGGAAAGTTTTTAAAATGATGTCTCTTTTAAATTATTGTTTATTCAAAGCTTATCTTGTTCTATTGCTTCCATGCTTCATCACCTTTAAAAAAGTTTAGTATTTGGAGTAAGATTTCATTTATTATCAGTAGATTTTTTAGATTTTATAAATGAAGTTAGTATAGTGATAATTTTTTAGGCATATTTAAAAGTACAAAAATTAATTTTAAAAAAAATGAAACATATATCAGTTTTTTAATCTCGTTTGTAAAATTAAAAAAAATTTCACTGTCAGTATATCATAAACAAACTCTTTTATAGTAATTTGAGCATTTGACCCTTCACTTTAATGTGATATTTAAAAGTAACTTCTTTGATTTTTAGCTAATTAAGAAAGAGAGGATTTGAATTTAAAATTTTGAATGTAAAAGTAAGATGAAATAAGTCAAAATGATTGCTTGTCGATATAAAAATCCTACATTGTAAAGAAGAACATTGTTATAAGGTTTTTTTTTTTTTAAAAAAAAAAAACTTTTTAAAAAGGATTCAAAATTCGTATTCATCAATCATTGAATTAAATATTTGAATGTTAAATTTATAAATTTTTAATTGAAAGAATAATTTTATTAAATGATAAAGAGAATTCAATGCAAAAAATTTCCGCGTCAAAAAATTTGAAAAACGTATGCAAATTTATCATTTTTTATATTTGAAGTTATTAAAAATTTATCCTAATCACTGAACATAAGAGTCGGATGCTACATTTTTTTTGGCAATTTAAACACATTAATGGAGAACTCTTAGTGTTGTGCCCAACTGTCAAACTCTTTTTGTGAGTCCATTAAATTACTAATATAAGGAAGAAGAAATTGAATGTACTCAATTTGGGAGATGTGGAGATAAGTGTTCCACACCCATTAATTCTTTGCAATGTGAAATCAACAAAAACTTTTTAGGTGTAAAGGCTAAAAAAACATGTTATTTGCTCCAATAATGGCCATGAAATTGTAGAGTTGGCTTATTGATTGGAGGAATCAAAGCAAAAGAAAATAAGCCAGCAAAAGAGGTTGTAAATCAACATCAAAAAAATTTAAAAGTTGAAAAGATTCAACCAACTGTTTTTCCAAGTCTGGAAAGTTGGGCTTGAGTTAGAGCTTGATGACTGTAAATTCAGGTATTGGAATTTTATTAGGATTTAGATGAATCATTTGAGTGAAGGCAACCTTTCTTTAACCCAAAATTCTAACCTTTGCCTCTTTTTGATTGAGATAATGGGAAGGGGGTCCTTTATTTAGAATCCAAATTCTCTGTCTTCATTTCCCTGCTTCGTAACGAGCTGCAGATTTTTTTTTTCGGTGTAGCTTTCTTTCTCATTTGTTTTTAACTGTTTAACGGGGACTACGAAATACAAATACGACCGATCGATATTTTACTAGTGATTGAATAGGCCAATTTCACGATACCATCTCTTTTATTTGCATCATCTTTGTACCCGTGTTTTTTTTTTCCAAGCGAAACCGATTTTTTTATTAGATAAAGAATCGGTCAGATATTAAAAATGAACAAATACGAAGAAAAAAAAAACTGACGTATAGCTCATTACAAAAGTGAAGACACGAATAAAGACAGAAAAATGAAGGCAGCGGATTTGAATTTCATTTATTTGCATCTTGTTTAGGCTCTTTCAGCTTGTCGGTGCCGATATTCTTTACTAAGTACAGTTTCTACTCCTTTAAAGCTTACCCTTTACAGCTAAGTTCACCAGGTGAAACAACACATTTACTCTTATCTGAATTTGGTAGTGGCCAACAATCCCACCTCCAATCTTCCTCTCTTTTTGAAACTTTCTTATCTCTTAATCTTAATTTTAATCGTCAACAATCGGATCAATTTTTTTTTTTTTAGCTTGGGAACAGGGATTTGAATCCGATTCTTTTTGAGCAAGAGAACATACACTAACTACTGAATCAAAAACTCAGGTGCAAAAATCAGTTCGAATATCGAATTGGTCAGATCTCCGATTCAAGATCCAACTGGTTGGACCATCCCTTGTCATCTGTTGTTGTTGGTAGAGAGTATTAGATAATCTTAATTTTAATTGCCAACAATTGTGATGCGTTGATAAAGTATTAAATTTTAAATTTGGTGAGGTGAGTTAAGTTCAATTTTTAATAGTTCAAAACCTTAATTTAAATCGAACCCAAGATTTGATTTAGTTAATTCATATATTGATGACGTGGCTTTGGTATCCAATAAAAATTTGACATGTGACACCATATAATGATGTCACGTATATTATCAAAAAAAATTATTATTTTAATTTAAAAAATAAAATTATATTTTTTTCCTTTTGCACGTGGCACCACACAGTGATGCCACGTGTAATAATAAAAATTATTATTTTAATTTAAAAAAATATTTTTTTTCTTTTTTTTTCTCTCTCCACCTTTTAATTTTAAAAAATATTTTTAACAAAAATTAAAATATAATTTTAAATATTCGAATTTTTGTACAAAAATTTAAAAAAATTTAAAAAAATTTAAAAATTTAAAATTATATTTTAAAAAATTAATATCTACTTTTTTAAAAAAAAATTATATTAAAAATTTAAAAATTATATTTTTAAAAATTTAATATGCTTTTTTATTAAAATTATTTTAATATTTAATAAATATAATTTAAAAAATTAAAAATATAAAATAATTTAGTTTCATATTTTGATTTTTGTAATTTTTAAAAATATATTTTTTTAAAATTTTAGATATTATAAATTTTTTCACAAGTAATTTTAAAATAGTATATATTTTAAAAATAATTTTAGTTAAATATTTTATTTTTTTAATTTTTAAAATAATTTTTTTAATTTTTAAAGAAATTTAATATTTTAAAATTTTTAAAATTTTTTAATTTTTTTTAATTTTTTAAAATAATTTTATTTAAAAAATATATTCAATTTTTAAAAATATAATTTTAAATTTTTTTATAATTTTTTTTAAAAAAAATAGATATTAATTTTTAAAACTATAATTTTAAATATTTTAAATATAATATTTTTAAAATTTTTTTTACAAAAATTCAAATATTAATTTCTATAAAATCAGGTGCTGCCACGTGTCATCAACTGATTGGTCAATGCCAGATTATCATCTATATTTTAACGGTGTTAGATCAAGGTATCACATTGATACACGGTTTGATAGTTCAAGTATCACATTGAACATTTTTACAGTACAAGAATCACAATAAAAGATTTGATAAATTTTAGAGGCTATTGGGGTCATTACCCAAAAAAAAATGATAAATTTTAAATTTAATTTAATTTTAAATTTCAACAATTTAAACTTACAATAACCAATATTCGAATATGTGAATTTGAAATAACTCGAACTGATCTAAACCACAAAAAATCAAAAATAACCTGACCTGTCGTGAAGTAATCTAACCTAAACCCGACTCAATCCTCTCAATTGCCACCTTTAATTACTCATCGTCTCAAATCAAATTACTTAAGAAATGCAAGCTCTAGACCTCAGATTTTCTGTTTCCCAACTGCACAACTCGAAAGAAATTTCCAGAAATCATATGGGCTAATTAAGTGAACATCAAAATCGTTCATAAATTCATCCTTTCATCATGCCAGCCAGCCATCCATTTTAATACACTTAGCTGGCAAATATATCGAATTATCGATAACTAACAGATCAATACCGGACTGAAATAATTTTAATAATTAATCAACTCTTTTATACAGGAACATGCAAGGTTGAGAAGATAGACCGTGACACGTTCAAAACGCGTATGGTATTCGTGTTTAAAATTTTTACACATTTAATAATTTGTATTGTGTTTATATTTACACGACTGACACGAAAAAAAAAATAAGATGAGACACAATACATATACACGAATTGCGGATATTGAGGACCCTTATTCACCTCATTGACGTAGTCAAATATACGCTTCTGTGTCTGGTTCTGCTTAGGGATGACAATTTAAAATGCGAATTCGGATATCCGAGGATATTCGATCCGTTTTTTGCGGATTCCGATTTGCGAATTCGGATAAAAGTCGGATTCATATATTATAATTACTATCCGCAACGGATTCGGAGCGGATACGGATATGAAACCTCGAATATCCATTATCTGAATCTGCATTACTTCTGCGGATTCAAATATCCGAATCCGCTTATTTATAAAACACATAAATTTTGTTTGATTTTATATTTTATTTTTTTTTAAATTGATTTATTGAATTCGGATTTTTATTGGATTCGGATATCCGGCGGATAATGTTATTTAATTCGGATTCGAATTCGAATTCGGATAGTAATATGCGGATTAAATGCGGATAATTTGAGGATTCGGATTTTAAAATAATTTTGCTGATTTGAATTCTGATAATACAAAAAATGCAGATATCCGACCGCTGCCATCCCTAGTTCTGCTTAAGCTGGTTTTGCATCCATATAAGTGCCATCTCATAGGTAGAAAACATTGCATCACGATAACTGCCAGAGGCTTTTCCAGCATTCTCATTCACAACGCTTTCAATCCCCATACTGAAAAAATTTCTAAAGATTAAGAAAGTGAAGAAAAGGGTTGATAATTAACAAGATTAGATTTAATCAGGTAATTAATTAAGATTAAAACTAACCACTTGAATTCACTGATCAGCAGTTTGAATTAGACAAAGAAACAGATGATCAGATTAGAAGTAATGTTGTTTAGAATTTTGAAGTCGAGAATTGGTCTTTATTTTCTATATTCAAGTTCGATCGTGGGTGAGTGTGATTTCGGACACAACACGATTACACGACACGAGAAAAATAACTAAAACACGACATAACATGAAAAAATAACACGAACACAACACGAATATACAAACGTGTCAAAATCTATATAACACGAACATGACACATATACACAAATTGCCAAATCTACGACAAATAAAAAAAAAAAAAAAACACAATTTTCAAATAAATTAAAATACATGACAAGTCAACAACTAGAGAAAAAATATAGTAGTTCACTTTTTAGAATTTGATAATTCAAATCTATTGTCCATAATAAAAGTCTAATTTTAGTTACAACTAGTGTTTGGACCTGACGATGCTTCGGTTGTAGATTGTGCTGAACGCTAAACAAGATGTTAAGATAGTTATATTATGTATATATCAAAATAAAAATGTTTATACAACATATGATTGAAGTGAAGGAGACAATATTACAGTTTGGAAAGTGTTCAAAAGTAAATCAAATATCAACTAGAGATTCAATATTCAGTTAGTATTTTTTCATATTTGATTCAAATCATAAAAAAAAAAAAATTATTTAATTCGTTTTCATTATTTTTCATTTGATTTTTTTTATATATTTTATAAAATAAAAATATGTTTTTATTTATAAATTTAAAATAATATTAAAAATGAAAATTTTTAAATTTAAAAATTGATGTCGAATCAAGTTGAATTTGTGAAATTTGGTTAGAGGTCGATTAAATTTTTATGCTAATTAGATTCATTTTAAATAAATAAAAAAAAATCAATTCATTACACAATTTTAATTTTTGAAATCAAATTGAGCCCAATTGAACAATTATTTATTTGTTATTCAATATTTTAATTTTTACTAATAATTTATCAATATAATAATTTTTTATTTAATAGTATAAATCAAAAAATTAATATGATTTTTTTTTTCAAAAAAATTAAAGAACCAGTTATTATACAACACGTGACACAAAATTATGAGTTATTTGAATAGTGTCACATACAAACATGACATGAAAAAATAGTTAAAATACAACACCACACGAAAAATTAACATGATCACGACATGAATACACGAACGTGTCAAAATTTATATAAAATGAACTTGACACAAAATTGAGAATTATTTGAATAGTACAAATTAAACTTGAAAATTTCGGACACGAAACGAACATGAAAAAATAACTAAAACACAATACAACATAACAAAATAACACTAACAAAACACGAAAGATCTATCAATATGAATTATTAATGCGTCAAATTTTATATAAATATATAATACCTTAAATACGATTATAACAAAAAAAACAAACACAATACGAATATACAAAAAAAAAAAAATTATTTCTTCTTTTCTTCTTTTATTAAAAAAAAATTAAAAAAAATAATGCTAGCCACAAACGTGGCAAGCAAAAAAAAATCAATTGCACAACTTTAATATTATTGTATATAGATTATTGCCAAAATTTAGCTATATTTTTGTTTTAATAACTATTTACTAATCATCAAGGATAAGAAAAAAAAAAAGAAAAAAGAAAGGCCCATTTCAGCTAAAAGAAATGAGCATGCCTTTAGTATAATTCATTAAAATCCTTGAATTTTTCCAAAGAGAAAATTTATTATGGGACCAAGAAAATAAAAACTATTTTGACTATGCAAGATAATTGATATTAACATTCATAAAACTTAAATTAACAAGAAAACAAGAAAAATGTTCCATATATATAGTAGTTTAATTTGGTCATATAGGGTATATAGATTAATTTTAATTGTAACATTAAAATCTACTAATTCTAAAAATGGGATTTTCTATACAATTTATTTGATTTCAAAACTATATCTATAACTTAGATTCTCATCCCAATTCCCAACCAATGATATAATTTGCCCTATCCTATGTATGAAATTTGGCTTGTTTTACTAAAACCCTAAGATGGGAATATAGGCCGGCCATTGCCACCAACTTGAGCCAGTGCCAGAGCCCAATTAGCCAAAATTGTACCATTATTGCCTAATGTTGTTAATGTTAATTATGAGTCCAACGCAATTAGCTAGTAAAGTCAATTTGAAAAGGAGAAAATTTTTAATGTTAATCATGCAACCAATGTATCTAAATTTCTAGCTAGTAAAGTCAATTGAAAACAAAAATGTTAATTATGCACCCAATGTATCTAAATTTCTAGCTAGTAAAGTCAATTGAAAAAGACAAAAACTTTGCTGCATAAAGATTAGCTATATACATACACACGAGGGATTCATTTACATTAATGTGAAATTAATTTAGTTGTACAAGCTTTTGTAATTTTTATATGATCTATATTTGGTTAATTCAACATTGTATTTTATGTTCTCGTGCATGTTAAATTCGAATAAATTTAAAATGTCTAACTATATTTGTTTAATATAAAAAAATTTAAACATTAAATATATATAAAAAAACGCATTCTCGATTGACATAATATAGATATTGGATCGATTCAAAAGTTTATGTGCACGACAAGTGCAATTATATTACTAAATCCAACGGTCAACTTATTAAAATAACAATCGCACACAAAATTATAAAAAAGTGTAAAATAAATTAATTTTACACCAATTTAAATTAATTTCTTCTCATATATTTGCTTTTGCCAACAACAAACAACATGATGCCTTTCTTTAAATGGTTCTCTTTTACATTAAAATGTTTACAATAATTTCCTTTTTTTATGAAAACTAATTGTATGAGAATTTTTCATGGTGAAATTACAAGACCAATTACCCTTTTGAATTCCATAATTAATGTATATTTTGAATTTATTTTGTATCTAGGATGTGTTTATTTAAGAAAGAATTGTCAATGAGGGCTTGCTTTAGTATAAGGCATGATTTCTTACTTTTTTCGAATCTACTTTTTGAACAGATAATTATAAATGAACCCTAAATTAAATGCTCGTATAGACCATAACTCTAATAAAGTATACCTCATTTTTTTCATTTTTCTGGGTAGAATTTAAGTCTAAATCCTAAAAATAAAATGATTAATTTGACAAAAAAACTCAAAATATGTGTGAATTTGTCTTTAGTGTGGAAGAAAAAAAAAGCTGCTTGCCATCAGAAAGAAGCAAAAATGAAGCTATTGACAGCTGATAGAATCATCAAAATCTTGTTATGATATCAAAAGCTTATTTATATACAATGAATTTGGTTACCTTTGCATTTTATTACTTTCAAAATTTCCAACAAACACATGTTCTATCTAACTCAACCTATCACATGTTAGATTTGACTTCTAATTAATAGTTCGTTTTTGATATATTGATAATAAAAAAATTTAACATCAAGACAAGATTAAAAAATTGTCACATATCTTATTTTTTTATTAAATTTTTAATCTGACCTAAAGAGGAGTGTGTCCTTTTTCTTAGGGCATGCAATTCTTTGATAAATCTCTGGTATGAGAGGTTGATCGTATAACGTTACAAAGGAACATGTTTTTAGTGTTGAAATTTTTTGATAACTTTTTTTGTTAGAGGTAGCTGAGTTGTTAAAAGTATTTCATCGATAATGCCAAAACCTTTATCGACTGAAAATTCTGTCGGTAAAAATTTAAAATTTCATCACTAAAATCTTTTGGTATTTATTGAATTCAACTAATTCCTCAAAAAATTTCCTCTGACAAAAATTTAAAGGTGGAATATTTCATTGATGAAAATTATGAAATCCTTAAAAAATTATTTAATAATATATATTTTTAATGCTATATTATTTTTAATATTCCATGTTAATTAATTTTTCCCTATCATTTTATATTTAAATATATCAAAATACAATAAATGAAATTCTAATTTCATAGATAAAAAATAAAGTATTATTTTAAAATATTGTTACTTACAAACTTTAAACAAATATTCAAAAATTAAATTTTATACAAATATGTTACAGACATTATACAAACATTAATAAATTAATTTTCTAAACACTGAACATTTATAGCAAGACATTGTGATATATTTCTATAATTCATTTAATTTGTAGCTGAATATTAGTAATTCAAATTCGATATTAAATCACATGTGTATATATAATGCAATAAACATTAAACCTTGTCAGCCTTCGCATGAACCAAGTTATACGTAAGTAACATAAAACCCTACATCCTTCTATAAAGTAGAAAATAATATAATTAAAATAAACTCCATTTTTCTAACGAAAAAAAAAAAGGTGACAAAATGCAAATTAAATATATTAATTTTCTACTAAAATGTTATTTTTTTTTATAAAAAAAAAAAATTACGTATTGTTGTCTCCAGTGTTTCTTGAACTTGTGCTATTGGTATTATTACCCGTACTGTTGTCTCGATGAGAATTGCCTATAATGGAAGTAATAGCCGCCACTAGAGCTGCAGTGAAGTTTGGATCAGCTATGACGGTGGCAGCCGCGGCGGCGGTATCAGCCATAGAATGTGCCTGCATTTGATTTTGAGCTAAATGGGGATGTTTTGATTGGTTGTAAATGGGGTGGCCAAGCAGGTGAGGCAAATTTGGAGAATTAGGGCAATGAAGTTGGTTCAATGGCCTTTGATTAGGGCTATAAGTAAGGTCCAATGTAATAGTAGGAAATGGAGCTGAAGCTGAAAGGGTGACCAAATTTGGTGAAAAAGGGAGCATCCCTTTGGGGAGGATATTCGAGTTCATATTCGAATCTGCACTAGCCATTGATCCGGATAGTAGCATCGATGCTGCTGCCGATGTTGTCGAAGCCATTGCCATGGCAGCTTGAGGCAATGGATGGTTATGATTTCCTTCATAAGTTGTATTAAGTATGGTTCGATCATCTGCACTCCTTTGCACCTTTTGAATTCATGGAATATTCAATTAAATCATGATCATAGAAACTACGAGTCTAGCACTCTACAGACTACATAATTATTGACGGAATTAAATTAATGAGTAAAACTAAAAATCTAAATTATAAAGAGGATAATTATTTATACTTGTTTGCGAACTGGACAACCGGTAGCCATGGTGCAACGGTAGTAAGCTCGAGGGCAAGGATTTCCTTTTGCCATTTTCTGCCCATATTTTCTCCATTGACAACCATCAGAAATCTGCAGCAAATTCAATAAGTATATATAGCTTTGAATCAGTCTGGTTTTATCCTAAGAAAGGCAGTTATTTAGGGTAGTTGGATACTAGAATTGAAGGATCCCTAAGAACCTGATTTTAGTGACTTTAAGCAATAAAAAAAAAAAACTAGCTAGCTAGCAACCAACCTAAATCAATATATAGATATAAACCAGTTCAGTTTTATTAACTGGAAAACTGTTCTTTTTGACTTATTAAAGGTTAGGATTCTCAGAAGCCTAATTTAAATAACTTTCTTCAACCAAAAAGTAGTAAAATAAATAAATAAATAAAGATAAAATAAAATAAAGTTCTTGAAATGGTATAACTTTACAACTTTTCCTACTCTTAAAATCTACTTCAACAATAGTAGGCGGGGTGCCAACCTAAAATTGTGTGCTTAGTGCTCACCGGCATGTTTCTTGCACTTGAGGGAGTTTAATTTTTTTGCTATGTTACTTGTTAGCAGTAATTATCAAACAAGATTACTATTTTTTTTTTTATATTCGAAATTATCGATGATTGAATCCTGGTTACTGAAATTAAAATTTCAGGTATTCTTTCAATAAATTAAAACAGGATTGCTATTAAGTTTTCTAAATTGCTTGATTCAAACAAAGTTCTTTATTAATCTTAAAAACTTACCATTAATGCTTCAGATCGAACTCGAACCGAGACACGAGCTTTTCTAATCATGGCCATGGTTTCTTGTGCTTGTTCAACGTCCCTTGAATGATTGAACTTGGGAACTTTGTTAGATAACCAACCTGGATAAGGTCTTCCTTCAGGGATATCGTCTTTTCTCTGATTTCTTCCTGATTCCATTAAATCTTTCCTGTTTAGATCGCTTGGGACTGTTTCATTTCTACCATTACAGTTCTTTTCTCTTCTTTCCATAGACTCAACAATGGTATTCACAGGCGATTCTGACAACTCTTGGAATCTACCTTCAGAAGAAGATTCTGAAAGCTGATCTTTTTCAGCCTTTGCAGCTTGACCCAGATCCATGAATTGCATTGCAACAATAGCTTTTCCATGCCTTTTCTCTTCTATTGGGCTATTCATCTAATAAAACAGATTAAAAAAAAAAAAAACACATACAATATATCAGTTACTATCAGAACTAGATAGAAACGGATCAAGTTGTTTATGGTGTAATTCTGCTGCAGTCTATGTTACTCAGGCTTGGACGTGAGTGTCGAATACGGGTATGTTCAGTTTTTCCAAGTTTTTTTATGTATTTGGAGGATCATAATCTCATATTCATGTTCGAATATGCGTCGACACGGATATTTAAAAAAAAATAAAGAGTCGGAGTAACATAGGATGCAGTTTTACCTCAGTATTGGCTTTTGAACTTTCGTTGTCGTTGCATCATTGAAACAAGATCCATCTGTAAAGCATAGTAGTTACTATTTACCTGATTTAGAGTAACTCTCAGACGTTGATTTTCTGCGTTTATTCGTTCCAATTCAGCTCGAACATCTGCTAACTGCACCATGAAATGTTAGAATCCCACATCGGTGGGAGAATTGTTAGAGTTCCTCCTTGAAGGCTATATAAAGAGCCTTAAGGAGAAGTATTAAAATCATCCCAAGAATTATCTCTTCCTCTCTTGTATACTTTCTTATATTCTTTGTGAGGTTGTTCTCTCCTAGTATTTAGAGAGAGGTGTTGTAATATTTTCTCATAGTGAAATTCTTCTAGTCTTGCCCCGTGGTTTTTCCCTTTATTCATTGAGGGTTTTCCACGTTAAATTTTTGTGTGTTCAGTTCCTATTTTCTCATCTCTTATTTTAGTTGTGAGACACTATTCCGTCACTCTGGTACCTAACAGTGGTATCAGAGCCATTGGTTCGTGGTCCTTATTCCGCTGCAGTGAAAGTGTTGGTTCTTAGTATGCTCTGTGGTTGCAGTATTGTCTGATCTTCCACATCAGAAAAGAATTATTCTTGTTGCTGGAAATAAAGTGTGGTAGTGTGAAAGTGTCTAGGGAAGTTCTGGCTAGGAAAGACTTGGTATTTAAGTGTGTCTATCAGTGACCCACCTCTCTTTCCTGGGAACCTACCTGGTGCACTATTCACGGGCTACGGTCACTGTTCCAGTATACGGTCACTATTCACAGATACGGTTACTATTCATACGTGTGGTTGTATACTTTTGCAGTAATTGTTAACGTATACTGGATTTGTTCTAGTGTACGACATACGTACAATACTGTTCACGTATACGGTACTATTCACGGTGAAATAGTGTAACTCGCTTCAGTTCGTGTACAACCATGGCAGCAAAATTCGAGATAGAGAAGTTCAGTGGGAGAAATTTCTCCTTGTGGAAATTGAAGATAAGAGCAATTTTGAGGAAGGATAATTGTCTAGAAGCAATTGAAAGTAGACCCACAGAAATGACTGATGAAAAGTGGAAAGAGAAGGATGACAATGCTGTTGCCAATCTGCACCTAGCAATGGCGGATTCAGTTTTGTCAAGTGTTGCAGAGAAGAAGACTGCAAAGGAGATTTGGGATGTTCTAAACAAATTGTACGAGGTGAAGTCACTTCACACCAGAATATTCTTGAAGAGGAAACTCTACACTCTTCGAATGAGTGAATCCACGTCGGTAACGGATCACATCAACACTCTGAATACGCTATTTGCTCAACTCACAGCATCAGATTTCATAATAGCGGAAAATGAACGTGCGGAACTTCTACTTCAGAGTTTACCAGATTCGTATGATCAACTCATCATCAACATCACAAATAACAATGTTAGTGACTCTCTTCACTTTGATGATGTTGCCGGTGCTATTCTTGAAGAAGAATCCAGGCGCAAGAATAAGGAGGAAAGGTCAGAAAATTCAAAGCAAGCAGAGGCTTTAACGGTGATGAGAGGCAGATCAACAGAACGTGGCTCCAGTGGGAGTCAGAATCATGGTAGATCAAAATCTCGAAGAAGGAAGAATCTTAAATGCTACAATTGTGGCATGAGAGGGCACTCGAAGAAGGAGTGTTGGCATAATAAGAAGGGTGGAGAAAAGAATTCTGAAACATCAACCTCCCAAGGTTGTGTTGCAAGTACCTCAGATGATGGAGAAATCTTGTATAGTGAAGCAGCGACTAGTTCTAAAGGCGGAAAGAAACTCAATGATGTCTGGATAATGGATTCAGGTGCGACATGGCACATGACTCCACACCGAGATTGGTTTTGCACTTATGAACCTATTTCGGAAGGATCTGTGTTCATGGGAAATGATCACGCCTTAGATATTGCTGGAGTCGGTACCGTCAGATTAAAAATGCATGATGGTACTGTTCGCAAAATTCAAGGGGTACGACATGTGAAGGGCTTAAAGAAGAACTTATTGTCAATTGGACAATTGGATGACCTCGGGTGCAAGATCCACACTGAATGTGGAATATTGAAAGTAGTGAAAGGAAACCTTGTGGTGATGAAAGCAGAGAAGATCACAAGCAATCTATACATGCTTTTGGGAGAGACGTTGCAAGAGGCAGATGCATCAGTTGCAGCAGCCAGCCAAGAAGAAACGACGATGATGTGGCATCGCAGATTAGGCCATATGTCAGAGCGAGGCTTGAAAGTCCTTGCAGAACGCAATCTCCTGCCCGGGCTCAAGATGGTCAATTTACCTTTCTGTGAGCACTGTGTGATAAGCAAGCAGCATAGATTGAAGTTTGCTAAAGTAACTACAAGAAGCAAACACATACTGGACTTAATCCATTCTGATGTGTGGGAGTCACCAGAAATATCCCTGGGTGGAGCAAAGTATTTTGTATCATTCATTGATGACTATTCCAGGAGATTATGGGTGTACCCAATCAAGAAGAAGTCAGATGTGTTTCCAGTATTCAAGGAGTTCAAAGCACAAGTAGAGCTTGAAACTGGGAAAAGAATCAAGTGCTTGAGGACAGACAATGGAGGAGAATATGTAGACGGTAACTTTCTAGCATTCTGTAAGAAAGAGGGTATTATGAGACAATTCACGGTTGCACATACGCCTCAACAGAATGGTGTAGCAGAGCGGATGAACAGAACTCTCCTAGATAGAACAAGAGCCATGCTGAGAACAGCGGGATTGGCCAAATCTTTCTGGGCAGAAGCAGTCAAAACCACCTGTTATGTGATAAATCGATCACCATCAACGGCGATTGGTTTGAAGACGCCTATGGAGATGTGGAAAGGAAAGCCAGCTGATTATTCTTCTCTACATGTGTTTGGATGTCCTGTGTACGTGATGTACAACTCCCAAGAAAGAACAAAGCTGGATCCAAAATCCAGAAAATGTATATTCTTGGGTTATGCTGACGGTGTTAAGGGGTATCGCCTGTGGGATCCCACTGCCCGCAAGGTTGTTGTCAGCAGAGATGTAGTTTTTGCAGAAAATGAACTGCAAAGTGAGCAAACAAATGACAACACTTCAAAAGAGACTGCTACAGTGCAGATTGATAGAAATTCTCAAGAAGATGATTCTTCTGAAGCAGAACCAGAGCATGAGGTACCAGAACCAGTTGAGTCCGAGGCTGTAGAAGTTCGACGGTCAACTCGTGAGAGAAGGCCTCCAAATTGGCACACGGAGTATGTTACGGAGAGCAATGTTGCATACTGTCTTTTAACAGAGGATGGAGAGCCATCAACTTTTCATGAAGCTACTAGTAGCCCAGATGCTTCTCTGTGGATGACAGCAATGCAGGAAGAAATTGAAGCTCTTCACAAGAACGAGACATGGGAACTGGTGGAATTACCACGTGGCAGAAAAGCCATTGGTAACAAATGGGTCTACAAGATCAAGCGGGATAGCAATGATCAAGTAGAACGATATCGTGCTAGATTGGTTGTAAAAGGATATGCTCAGAAAGAAGGTATTGACTTCAACGAGATATTTTCTCCAGTTGTCAGACTTACTACTATCAGAGTAGTGTTGGCTATGTGTGCTGCATTTGATTTACATCTTGAACAACTAGATGTAAAGACGGCTTTTCTACATGGAGAGCTTGAAGAAGAAATTTATATGCTCCAACCAGAAGGTTTTGTTGAAACAGGCAAAGAGAACTTGGTTTGCAGGTTGACCAAATCTCTGTACGGTCTAAAGCAGGCGCCCAGATGTTGGTACAAGAGATTTGATTCTTTCATAATTAGCCTTGAATACAACAGACTGAGTTCAGACCATTGTACGTACTACAAGAGGTTTGATGATAATGATTTCATTATTTTGCTGTTGTATGTGGATGACATGTTGGTGGTAGGCCCCAACAAAGATCGAATCCAAGATTTGAAGGCACAGTTGGCTAGGGAGTTCGATATGAAGGACTTGGGACCCGCAAACAAGATTTTAGGGATGCAAATTCACCGAGACAGAAAAGACAGGAAAATTTGGCTTTCTCAAAAGAATTATCTGAGAAAGGTCTTGCGACGCTTCAACATGCAAGACTGTAAGCCAATATCTACCCCACTTCCTGTCAATTGTAAATTATCCTCAGGTATGAGTCCTAGCAATGAAGCAGAGAGGATGGAAATGTCTCGAGTACCGTATGCATCAGCGGTGGGAAGCCTTATGTATGCTATGATATGTACAAGACCAGACATTGCACAAGCAGTGGGAGCGGTCAGTCGATTTATGGCAGATCCTGGTAGAGAGCATTGGAATGTTGTTAAGAGGATCCTTAGATACATTAAAGGAACCTCAGATGTTGCATTATGTTTTGGAGGATCAGAACTTGTTGTCAGGGGTTATGTTGATTCAGATTTTGCAGGTGATCTTAATAAAAGGAAATCCACTACTGGCTATGTGTTCACACTTGCAGGAGGAGCGGTAAGCTGGTTATCTAAGTTACAGACTGTTGTAGCTTTGTCTACTACAGAAGCTGAGTACATGGCAGCTACCCAAGCATGCAAGGAAGCAATATGGATACAAAGGTTAATGGAAGAACTCGGGCACAAGCAGCAGAAGATTATTGTGTATTGTGACAGTCAGAGTGCCTTGCACATTGCAAGGAATCCAGCCTTTCATTCCAGGACAAAGCATATAGGTATACAGTATCACTTTGTTCGAGAAGTAGTAGAAGAAGGAAGTGTGGATATGCAAAAGATTCACACCAAAGACAACCTAGCAGATGTTATGACAAAGCCAATCAACACTGACAAGTTTATTTGGTGTCGATCCTCCTATGGTCTATCAGAAACGTAAGCAACATGGAATGGCAAGACAGAAAGAGTGGTGTGAAGATATGATTGGTTTAATCAAATCTTCAAGTGGGAGAATTGTTAGAATCCCACATCGGTGGGAGAATTGTTAGAGTTCCTCCTTGAAGGCTATATAAAGAGCCTTAAGGAGAAGTATTAAAATCATCCCAAGAATTATCTCTTCCTCTCTTGTATACTTTCTTATATTCTTTGTGAGGTTGTTCTCTCCTAGTATTTAGAGAGAGGTGTTGTAATATTTTCTCATAGTGAAATTCTTCTAGTCTTGCCCCGTGGTTTTTCCCTTTATTCATTGAGGGTTTTCCACGTTAAATTTTTGTGTGTTCAGTTCCTATTTTCTCATCTCTTATTTTAGTTGTGAGACACTATTCCGTCACTCTGGTACCTAACATGAAAAACTTTCCTAATATTAGCATCCAAAATCTTCACAGTTTCAACTATATGATCAATTCAAAACCTTCATGAAAATGTGTTGTTAAAGTCACCACCATACTTGATTAGCTCTTTGTTTCTCTTTCAGATTCTGTGATTTAATCCTATCATCTGGAACTGATTTCTCACTTGCAGTATTAGTTGTCAAGAGATTTAAACCAGTCTAAAACAAACAAAGAAAAGTTCTAAGTAAATAGCAAAACACGCTAATGAAAAATGAATGATCAATGAGTTTTGTATGATATAATAATTCTCATTACATTTACATCAGCTTCTTCTGGTTCATTATTATCAGCCTTAATTTGTTCTTTAGAAGATCGATCATCGGCGAAAAAGTCCATCTCGTTGACTTCTGATCGTTTCCCATCTGATGATGATTGAACCAGAGAAACAAGTTGATTATCAACAGGCTCCATGAAAACTTGTTTCCAGGCAAAGGGTTTATAAGATTTTCCGAAAGGATCGATTCCGAAAAGGGATTGCTTGGGATAGAAGAAAATAGTAGTAGTAGTAATAGTTGCATCAGCAGAATCAAAAGAGTGTCTTGCAACTCCTTTGCCCATAAATTGAGAGAAAGAAATGGGGGATATGTAGAGAAGTGGTAAAGGGGATATATATAATAGTAGATATAGAGAGATCTGATAATTTATATATTATGTTGTGTTTCGTATCATATTTTATATTGTATTTTTTTTTGTCATATTTATATATATTCTATAATCGTATTGTATTTAAAATTAATTGATTTAGATATAGTTTTGTAATCTTTATATTTGTCAATGGACTAGACATTTAAAAAGGGGTTTGGACTTTTGACTGAGACCAAATGTGAAAGGAGTAATGATCTCTCAAAGCATGAAATGTGTTAAAAAAAGATTTTCAAAAAGAGAGTGAGGTAAGATGGTGCGTCACGAAGGACACATGGCTAAAGTTGATGGCTAGCTATCTCTTCTTTGAGAGAGAAATTTAAGAGAAAGAGAAGAAATTGTGAAAAATAAAAAGAGAAAAAGAGAGAGAGAGAGAGAGAGACTTAAAAGAAAGAGAGATTGGAGGGGAAATTAGACTTCTCGAAGGTCTTAGGAAGAGATCCATTTTCCTAGTTTAAGAATCATGCAATATTTGCCAACATTACTATTTTTAAGATTAGATTTATAGATTCATATATTTAGGATATACTGTTTTTTTATTTTTTTTTGAATTGCTTTCACCGAATTAAAATATATTATCAAAAATATCAGAATTCGATTTTTGTCAAGAGCACACTCAGTATATTATTAAAGCAGCAGACCAATTTGAATCCAAATCCTCTGCCCCATTTTTCTGCCCCTATCTGTGCCCCCACTCTCTTAATGAGTCGCGTGTCCATTTTTTTTTTCTTCGTACCTGTTCGTTTTTAATATTTGACTTGATTCTTTATCTAATAAAAAAAATCAATTTCGCTTAAAAAAAGCAAAAAAAAAACACGGATACAAAGACGATGCAAATAAAGAAGATGGTGTCGTGAAATTCACCTATTTGATTACCGGTAAATATCGATTGGTCGTATTTGTATTTTGTAGCCCCCGTTAAATAGTTGAAAACAAAGGAGGAAGAAAACGACACCGAAAAAAGGGAAGCGTGGCTCGTTACGAGAGTGAGGGCACAAGTAGGGACATGAAAATGAGAACAGAGGATTTCTATAAGACCAATTTCCCAATGCCTATAAAAGACGACGCAGCCACACTCTTATTGACAAAGTTTGCTGCTACTTAAGAAGATGCTAGCCTTCAAATTCTTTCTTCTAAAAAATTACCTTATAAGGATCGTTGAGCACAATAATTTGTGTGTGCATAAGCATATAATGTTGAATCGAAGTTGATCATCTTGATCACATTACTCTTTTGATTCAGAATCAGGTTCTGTGATTCAATAAGAGCGATGACAAGAGAAGAATTAAATGTTTTATTTTCTTTCTCGTTATTTTTTATTATTATTATTGTTATTTCTTTACATTTGAAACACGACGAATTGAATTAATGAATTATATATAGTTCATTCCCAACCCTTAATTCCCATCTTATCATCAAATTATGATTAAGAATGAATTCTAGTTTGCATGATCTTTGCTAGCTTCTCCCTTTATCTTGAATTTTCGATCCAATTATAACTCTAGATAGCTAATTATGTATGCCTTGTTTAAAAGGTCATTGAAAGTATAGTTTTCTTGATTATAGCAAGGGAAAAATTCAGGCTTAAATTACGTTTATAGAGATAGGCAGGCTTGGGCATGGCTATACATCCAATGAGTACTAAGTCAAAACATGCATAACCTAATTGGGTTTTCACTTTTGCTTAATTATTAGGGATTAGCTGCCTAACTAAGTTTAATTCAAAGGCATTATTAATTACTTACATCTAGAAAAGTACCCAAAGAAAAAACCTAGTGTCCAACTTGGAAAGACACTAATTAATTAATAACTAGTAACTTACTAATAATAAAAAAACCCCAAAAAAAAAAAAAAAAAAAAACATAAATGAAGTTAATTGGGATTAACCTTCACATGCCCTATTTTGACCATTATTTACTCATATACCTAATCCTTTTTGTACCCTTATAATACAAAAATATAAGAGTAAAGTAAATTATTAATTTAATCTCGAGCCTAAAACAATTTGTATCAGCTAATTTGTTAAAAAAAATTAACAACATTATCAGATTGATTTAATTCACCTAGAAAAAGAATTTGATTTTATGATTAAGAAAAAGAAAATTAAAATTAGCATTAACTCAATCCTCAACTAATATATATTTGTAGCATTAGGGATAACATTTTTGGTTAGTATATATAAAAATAGACTTAAATGCCAAAAAAAGCTTTTGAAATTGAAATAATAAGTAGACCTACTCACGGACCGGGCAGCTCGCCCGGCCCGACAGGCCCAGCTTGTATTGGGCCGGGCCTGGGCAGGAGTAATTTTTATTATAATAATATTATTTTATTTAATTTTAATTATAAAAAAATTTTAAAAAAATTATTTTTTTATTCCAATGAACAGTGTTTCGGGCCTAAACGGGCGGGCCTGGGCGACCCAGGGCCGGGCCTGGGCAGAGAAAATATAAAAAAAAACTGGCCGCGGCCCGGCCCGGCCCATGAGCAGCTCTAATCATAAGGCCATTGCTACACCAAAGTAATTAATTTGTAGTAAATAATTATCAGTTGAAAAACTAATGGGAAATTATAGCCAAAGTCCTACTTAAACCGATGTTTGCAATGGCTCATGGAAGATAATTTACAATGACTTTCTTTCTTTTTTAATTATTTCTTTTGTTCATTGATTAAAGAAATGTTCAGTACCATCTCGCACATTACTCATTATTTTAACAAATATTTCGAAAATAAAATTTTGAATGCAATAGACTGATTTGAAAAAATAATAAAATACGTCTTTAAAATTGTTCGAAGAAAAATTCATTAGGTTCAGACTAAATCTGGAGACATCTTTGATCGTATTATACGAAATATATATATTATCTTAACAAATCAAATTAAAATAATAGAGGCAATGCAACATGAAGTATGAATATAGGATTAAAAGAGGTTCAATAATTTTCTTTCAGTTTTTTTTTTTTTTTTTTCCTTTTTCTTTTTAGTTCCATATGATTTCCTTTTGCTTTTAAATATTTTTCCAAGATTATAAATGTGAAATGAAGCAAACTAATAACATGGGTTCCTACCTAATTGGAAAATTTAGAGAGTTAGGTAAACGTTTTTCCCATTTGAGTACTTTCAGACCATCTATAATTGAATCAAAAGTCCAAATGTGATAGAACAACTACTTCAAAAGTATTCAAAATTAATATTCTTTATCATAAATCATTCTGGGTATTTTATATGACTTTGACTAGTTCACCAGTAGAGGTGCTCATAGTCGGGCCGCGGCCCGAAATTTTTTTATTTTTTTTGTCCAAGCCAGGCCCTAGACAGGCTCAAATTACTGTTCATCTCTTAATAAAAAAATATATTTTTATATATTTTTATAATTAAATTTTTTAAAAAATAATATTTTTAAATATATGAACAGTGATCCGGATCGGATCGGATCATAAATATTCCTGTCCAGGCCATGCCCAATATGAGCCAGGCCTATCGGGTCGGACAGGCTGCCCGGCCTTTGAGCAGGTCTATTCACCAGGATCATATATATATATATATATATATATATATATATAATCAAACAAATTTAGCTGATTCTATTTTCTATTAATTTGTTTTAAAATTTAAAGTATATTATAAAGTTTAATTCAGTCAAACATTGTAAATTTGATGATGGAAAATGAAACTATAATTAAACCCAATTGACTGAAATTATTGTTCTTCAATTTGGCAAACTTCAAGCCAACCCACAACGTGGAAAACCTTGGTTGTGAATGTGTTAAAAGAAGATGAAAAAAAAAAGCCCATATTTCTTAATCAGTTGATTGAGAAAATGGATTCAACTATCAATCTTTGATGGTAATATTGGATATAGTACAATGTTTGCCTTTGACCACAAAAATTAAAGGGGTCTCTAAAGTTTCCAACTTTTTAGGTTTCTTTCTTTTCTTTTCATTTTTTTTTTCTTTTTTTTTCTTTTCTTTTCTTTTCTTTTCTTTTCTTTGTTTTTGTTTTTGTTTTTGTTTTAATGTTTCCTTTGCTTGTATTAAATTGTTTAATAACTAAATTATACCTAGCTACAAGAGTTAGTTTAATTGATAAATAATTTTTTTTTTCAATCAGGATTCTATTATTGTGGGAGTATTTCGGAGATAAAATTTTAAATTTATCAGATCAATATGAGAATATTTTTTAAAATCACAGGAATTAGATCTAGATAAACTTTAAAAATACCCTTAATCTTATTATAATTAAAAAATAAATTATATATATCTATATAAAGTTTTTCTCTTTGAAAAGTTCATAAATATTTATATATTTTCTATGAATAGTAGAATTGTAAAATCATACCCATTTTGCAATTAATTTTTTGTGAAATGACTGTATGAACAAGAAAAGTTGAAAAACAAGTGCATTTCATCTCCAAATTTGTGGCAATACAAATTCAATCACCTAATTCAATTATAAAAACCTAAGCCTAGCTTGTAAATTACCTTCCTAGGGCATAGCTCACCAAATTTCTTAAGCTATTGGTTCTACTTTCTGTTTTCAAATGAAAGCTATGGTTTTGACAACAAAAAAAAAAATTATATTCCATATGCTCAAATTCAAAGCTTAAGTTCCCTTAATTTTGAAGCCTTCCTTGTGCTAAAACAAATTAAAGAATAATTATTCATTATCATAAGTCAATAGAAATTATATAGAAAATTATGAGCCGAAATCACTCTTAATTGATAATTAGTTGGTTTTTCATTTTCCTCACTGCTAATTTTTAATATTATTAATTGAGTCTGTTACTAGGTGGTTCAATTCTATTATGCAAAGGAAAAAAAAAAAAAGAGGTTTGATTAAGTCAATCCCATTTCACAAATAATTGGGAAAATGACTTTTTGTAAGAGTTGCATTAGAGAAATTTGTAAATGCCAAAAATCAAACTCCAACCTTGTGAATAGAAGTGCTCATGGTCCGGACCGGGTCAAGTTTAGCTATGATATTAACACCATATATACTTGTCCAAATCCGACTCGACCCGAAATATGAGCTTCAAATTTAGCCCAAACCCGTCTATATTTGTAAATGGATAGTCCAATCCCGTTTAAGTCCGTCTATATTTTTGTTTTCTAAAAAAATTTAAACAAATATTTTTTTTATTATTTAATTTTTAGTAATTTTATCTTCTTCTTTTTTTCTTTTATTAAATTCTAAAACATGAATAACTTAGCATATTTTTAAATGTTTACACTATAATATTATATATATTTACTTTTTATATGATATAAATTACATAATATATAAAATAATATATTATATAAATGAAAAATGGGCCAAGTTGGGCCAAACCAGGCCTTGATTGTTGGAGCTAAGACCCGACACATTTTCTAAATGGACCTCATTTTTTTGTCCAAACCCATATTTCAAGTCTAGTATTTTTGTCCAAATCCTTCAAAATATGAGCGGACCTTCGAATTTGGACGGATAACCCGACCCTTGAACAAGTTTACTTGTGAAAGTCATTAGGCTTTTTTTTTTTTTTTAAGTAAATTTGATAACTAAGCAAGTATAATAATGAATAAAGCTAGAGAAAATAGAAGACCGAGATACGAAAGAGAATATCTCAACAACTAAAATTTGATACGTTTAATGTAGATATTTCACTTATCTAATCTTAGAACATAATACAAATTAATGAAAGTTGCTGTTTTTGAAGAGGGAAAAGGTAAAGACTATGAAGTATGTTATAATTTACAATTACTTAAGCCACAAGGCAAAAAAACCCAAGCTATTACAATACTAGAACTTCACTGGGTGAAAGTAGCAAGTCATCCATGGTCTGGTTCTTCTCAGCGTAAGCATATGAGCACTTGCCGCATAATTATCGGATGCTGTTTACCGTCTACGGAGAAGGTTACATATCGGCAACTTTCCGTTTCGTGTCCTAACCAGAAGTTCTCATGAGGAATGCTACAATACAACCCAATATGGAGCCGGCAAGAACCTGAACCGAAATCAAAGGAACAACAAGTGAAAAAAGAGGCAAGATTAAACTCTTTTTCGATAAACAAGATTCATTGTGAAGAATGTAATCATACCAGATGACAAAAACCATTTGTAGTCATGTTCTATGTTACTCAGACTCGGATGTATGTGTCGGATACGGGTATATGTCCGACACGAGTATGCTCAATTTTTTCTAAGTTTTTTCATATATTTAGAGGATCGTACCCCCATACCCGTGTCCAGATATGTGTCAGACACGGATACTTTAAGGAAAATGAAGAGTCGGAGTAACATAGGTCATGTTTGAAAAATTAAAAATTATTTCATCAGTTCACATATGACATCCATAATTAAAAAGTTCCACCTCTGGCTGTTACACCATATAAAGCATAAGAAGTTGGCATCTAAGATAATTAAAGCTGTTGCTTCTAGCAGATAGATTAACATAGCTCAATGCTTTTCGCTAAACCTATTTCTAATTCATGCATCGAACATTTTCTAGCACGATTTCTTTTCTTGCTAGCTTCATACCTGAAATGGTGTATGACCGAGTGAATCTCGTAAAGGTCTGACATTGGAGACAGGATGCTCAGGAGGTAGCTCACATACAATTTGATTGAGTAACTGCAGAAACATACATGATTAACTCATTATTAGAACTTAGAAATGTGTCTCCTATCAGCAGGTACAAGCTATGTTACCTAGACTCTTCATTTTCCCTAAAGTACCCGTGTTCGACACCTGTGTCCGACACATATTCAGACATAGGTATGAGGGTATGATCCTCCAAATATATGCAAAATTTAGAAATAGTTGAGCATACTCGTGTTGGATACATACCCTTATCCGACACTTGACCCTGAGTCCAAGTAACATAGGGTACAAGTAAAAAGCAGCATCAAACAAATCACCTTAGTTAGCTGTAGTCATAACAGATTACTTGGAAATGAGTAGAACTGCAGAACTTCTAATGGTTATGATGAAACAATACGGATGAATAATCACATTAGCAGTTCTTTCATGGATGAATCTGTATAACTACTATCCTAAAATAACATATCTTATATCATAAAATTCGTACAAACTTATTGGAACGTTGTCCATGTCAGCTACATTCTGGTACAAATACGGATAAGACTTAAATGCATGAATGGCATGCCCTGAACACATCGAGTATTAAATACCAAAAGATATATAAAATTTCTCTATAATACATGCATGAATAACAGTTCTGTAAAGATATACAAAATTTATACACTAACGCAAAAGAATCAGGAAGATCTGTCTAATGGGAGAATCGAACAGAGTGACCAGATATAGATTGCATAGTGTAAATGAGTTGCACTGAGCTAGAACTCAATGGGGCATACAGAAGACTCGGAGATCCAATGGTCTCTCACCAAACTCGAGCAGATTGCCCGATAATCTTGAAAATGAAGTGCAATCCATATACAAACAAAAAAAAACCTACACCGATTACAAGAAACAAGCTTACTTCAGCCTGGCGACCAGCATGAAGTCTTACTCCAGTAGCATCATACATTACCTGCCGATAAACCCAAAATGTTAACCCACAAAACCAGAATGGCAGTATAATAAAGGTAGAAAATAAACTCGGTTAGCAAGTACATACAACGCATGCCAAAACAAGTGCAACAGCAAATGCTGATCCTCCAAGTCCTTCTTGCAACCCAATAGCAACTGCAAGAGCAGTCACAGTTGCTGAATGCGATGACGGCATTCCACCTGACCCAAGCATCCTTCTAGAATCCCATCTCTTCTCCTTGTACCTGCATGTCTAAAATGATATACTGAAACACTGAGCGAGAAAATGCACAAACAAGAAAATCACAATAACAAACGAGTAGATGACACATTTTCTTGACTATATATCATCATGATCATAAAAGCAGGACACAAACATCAGGACAAAGATTACTTGTACTTCAAACATCACTAATGATTCTCAATTAGTTATGATTTCCAAATTCCATACGTTTCTAGTCGAAAGTGAAGTACCAAAACCAAGGCACTTGAAGTACCCATGTCCGACAAACACTCCACGGGCATGAGTAGGGAGATCCGACCCTCCAAATATATAGAAAAACTTAGAAAAAGTAGCATGTACACTTGTCGGACACGTACCCATATTCAACAATCACCCCGAGTCTGAGTAACATAGTATCAAAGCAAAAATGGCTGGAAAATAATACTGTATAAGGAACATTGTATTAATCTTTAGCCTATTAATAAAAAAATCCACTGCCTAATAGAACAATAAAGTCATTTATAATCAATTAACAGTCTATAATAAACATTTTTAGTTGATCACTCATTTTATTTATCTAAAAATAACAGCTTTAAACAATTAAAATATTATTAAAACCTTCAAACCCTTTAATTATTCTGCAAACTAAAAGCTACCCATTTCAATCCACCTGACAACCAAGACAAACGCAAATGGAAATTTCAAATTGAAACAGCTTTCTAAGACATGGGTTGTTCTGTTTTCTTCTTTTACCTCGTTTTCTAAGCGATTAAACGGAAAAAATAACATAAAGGTTAAGAAAAGAAAAGATAAGGGAAAATACCAAGTGGTGAAGAGCTTGAGGAATTGAGCGAGAGCAAAGGCAAAGAAAGCGGAGAGGAGAGGGACGTTGGAAGGGATAACGGACGGCGGAGATGACGCCGATCGAAACCTTGCGGAGGCATCAGCGGCTGTCATTACTTCGTCCATTGAAACCCAGCGATGGCGTAAAATATTGAAACAGAGAAAGAGTTTCGTTAAAGCCGGTTTTTTGGTGGAAATAAATTTTTATTTATACTTTATCTCGGTGTTTATCTTTTGGACCTTTCCTAGTTTATTAAATAAATAAGACTATAAAATTCAATAAACAAAATTAATCCATTTAATTTTATTACTATAATTTTTATTAATTAAAATGTCAAACTTTCTTATATTTATAAAAAATGAACACATGAAACTATATAAAATTTTAAACTATATCATCTATATATAAAATAATTATGATTTAAATAATAAGGTCATCTACTAATTTACATTTTATTTTCTTTACACATAATTATCTACACCTTTATGCTAATACTAATTCTATGCATACTCATATGCAAAAATTAAAAAAAAAAATGGTATAAAAGAGTCAGCAATTTGGAAAAAAAATTACGAATATTGAAATTCGAATTTAAATTTATTAAATATTTTTTTAAAAAAAATATGAAATAACTAAGTTAAACCGGTTAAACTTATATCAAAAGTTTTGACTACATTTTGAGGGATTATGTTCATGATCAACATATGGGCCGAAGGCTTGGGCCTTAAGACATGGCCATACTAAGAACAATGTTAAGAGTTTGACCCAAACCCAATCCCTCAAAAACCCGTAAGCAATTCCTTTAAAAACATGCTTAATTCAACTCAACTAATTTAATTTAAAATTCAAAATAATCTTAAGTCATTATTTAAATACTCTAAATAACCCAGAAATATAATTTTACATATTACTTAATTGGCCACCAATCATGCTTCAAATTATCTAAATAACCCAAAATTCATGATTTAAATACCTCAAATAACCCTAAAATTATAATTTAAACCATTGCTTAATTGGTCACAAAGCATGCTTTTAATTTTTCAAATCCAAGCCTCACATTGATTTGGGAACAACTTTAATAGAGTGTTATTGATGATTGATATAGGTATAGAAGATTAAGTACAAAATATAATTTTAATGTCTAAATAAAGTCAATTTTATTGAAGTAACTAAATATCTCAAATTCATTGAATTAATTAAATACCGAAATAATTCTAAGTAGAATGTCTATTTCAACCCAACTAATTTAATTTAAAACACAAAATAACCCTAAGTCATAATTTAAATACCCTAAATAACCCCAAAAAAATGGTTTTACTCATTGCTTAGTTGGCGACCAATCATGCTTCAAATTGACTAACTAACCCAAAAATCATGATTTAAATACCTTAAATAACCCTAAAATTATAATTTAAGATATTGTTTACCTGGTTACAAATCATGCTTTCAATCTTCCAAATCCAAGCTTCACATTAATTTGGGGACAACTTTAAATGACTGTTATTGATTGATTATTGATGATTTGGGCTAATAGAAAAACATTAGCTAGAATATTATTTTTACATGATGATTATAAAATAGTACTATGTTAATGTTATTTTTAAAATAAATACTTCCACTAGAAAATTGATTGCTTCAATATTGTTGACCTGGTTTTTGGTAATCCAAATTTTGATCAATCAATTTATTTTCGTTTGTGAAATTTAAAAATATACAAAAAATAATAATAATAATAGTAAAGTTTATAATATCTTTTGTTTTAAATAATGTAAAGGTAATTATGATATATGATCAAATTTTGCTTTTTATGCATAAAAATTTACATGCTCCAAAGTCCAAATTATTACATTTTCTTCATCCAAAGGGTTTTTAATTTCCATTATAGGGTACAAAGATTTAAGTGGGCAAGAAATTTCCAATGTCATTATCATAGTGCTACCTCAATGGTCTAAAGTCTAAACTATCAATTTGGAAGCATTTAAAATATCCCATTCAAGTTGATAAACTCATGTGGTTTTTTCCCTTCTCATTGTGTAATTTTTCCTCTTTTTCCTTAGAGAAAAAGCAATCCATGAAAATTGAATCTCATTTTTTTCTAATTTCTAACTTTCCCTTTTCTTTTTGTTTTCAAGTGAGATTCTTTTAGGTTTGTTTTAAGATTATTTGCAAAATAGTGATTGTAATTGCATGATAAGAGTATAATTTTACTTTTTGTCCACAAGTTATAAATAGTTGAAATTGTAAATGTGAACCATATGACTTGATCCACTATCTTTTTGACAAAAAATAAAAGAAAGTCCAAAAAATGGCTACTCATTTATAATTACATAATTAGCAAGATTAAAGAAGGATTTTGCTGACACGTTTCGAGTTGTTTACTTAACACAAGGCATTTTTTTTAAAAAAAAATTTAATGATAATAAATTCAAAAAATAAAAAATAATCAAACAAATAAAAAAACTAATAGCAAAAAAAAAAACTACATAGACCAACAACAGAAAGAGAGTTTTTTTTTTTTTTTTTTTGGAATTTCGAATTAATAGTTTTTTGGTTTTTTCTGAGATTTTTTGACTTTCTAACTTAGTAAGAAGAAGAGAATTATTTTGGTGGTTTTCGGCTTTTGAAGGGTGCAGAAGAAGATTTCAAGTAGCGTAGGGTTTTTATCTTTGGGTTTAAATTTAGATTACTGAAAAGAGTTTTTGAAGAAAATAAATTTAGAAAAACGAGAAATGGGTTGAAAAACAAAATTTAAAAAGCATTTTTTTTTATTTGGAAAAATGGTTTTTGGGAAACATCATGATCGATTTTTAAAAATTTTGAATTTACCGAGTTTGAAGATTTTCTAGGTACAAGTAAATGAATACATTATATTAAATATTTTTGAAAAGTATATTACATTAATACCTTACATAAATAAAATTCTTTTACTTTTATAAAAAGCAATAAAAATTTATTTTTTTAAAAAATATTTTATTTATCAATTTTTTTTTAATGACCTAAGAGTTTAGAAAAATTATAATCCTAGACATAATAGTTTTACTTTTTAGAATGTATCTATACATTAAACTTTATTAAATTCATTTAAAATTTTGAAAGGATTTGAGCTCAAATATTAGCTCAACTTCTTTTAATTAAAAAAAAGCCCTAATGCAAATGAAGCCTAAGAATGGAGTTGTCTTGATTTTCATTTCTCTTCAACAAAATCGAGTCTTCTTTTTCCACAATCGAACCCATCAAGTTGCGATGAAACACAGTTTTTGACCTCAAAAGTTATGTCAACAATGTCCAAGCCCGGTCCGTGAGCAGATCTAATGCCACGTGGCTAAAAAGATTTGATGTGACATTTTCAACAACTTGGTTACTTATTTTATCCACATCATCTTAAAATAATATATTTTATTGGTGTCACGTCAGCTTCTTTAACGGTTCACATTACATCAGTTAGTGATTTTACCTTTTTGCTTCAATTTTAAAAGAACAATAACTAAATTACCTAATTTAATAAAAAAAAAAATTAATTTGCACTAGATAATATAATATAAGAACCTTTCGGATACTTTGAACTTTTTTAAACTCAACTTCTTTTAATTAAAAGAAAGCCCTAATGCAAGTGAAGCCTAAGAATGGAGTTGTCTTGATTTTGATTTCTCTTCAACAAATCCGACTCTTCTTTTTTTTTTTTCTTCTTCTTTTCCCACAACCAAACCCATAACAAAGAGGCAATGTTCTTTTTGCATTGAAATTACAGTGAAACACGGCTTTTGACCTAAAAAATTATAGAAACAGTAATGCTAAATGAAGCTTAAAATAGTCACATAACATGGGGAAGAAGTTGATAAAACCAGGAGAGAAGCTGAGCTGATAAATGTATCAATTGTCATCATATAAGATGAGTGGCACTGGTTAGGTTAGGGTTAGGGTTTGGGTTTGGGAATTTGCCAATATCCCTTCAAAGATTGATTACAAATTTCTGCCATTTAGTCCCCACACGAAATTTCCTAGTTTGTACCCTTGCTTGGGACATTGGATCCAATTAAAGGACAGATGGAAAATGCTTGGAAAATGTTTTCATAGCTAAATTCTCTATGAATATTACTAGTACTAGTATAAATAATTATACATTAAAATATTAAAAAAAAGTTATTGAATTATTTTAAATTATTTTATATTTTTATTATGTTTAAATAAACGCTTATATTTTGATTTGTATTAAATAAGTTTTTTTTTAAAGAAAAAATTGATTTATGTTAAAGAATTTATTTAAATATAAATTAAATATTAAAAATTTATTTAGTATAAATTAAAAAATTAATGACCGTTTATTTGAATATAATAAAAATATAAAAATTATTTAAATAAAATTATAAAATTTAAGGATATATATATATTTTTTAACAATAATTATTTAAATGTGTGATTTAAATCAATTATTTAAATGAATGTTTTGGTTGATAGTTAAGGGCATGTATTTTGTGGTTAGACTATAATTTAGCCCTTCGCTTTCCCAACAAATTGGGATTTGAATCCTTTTCCTTTCTTTAATTCCTCTTACATCAATTTTTTTTTTTCTAATTAAAGCAAACAAAACCCAAATTGAACAAGGATTTAATTTCCACCATATATAAATTCTTGAAGGAGCTAGCTAACCAGATCAGACCCACCAGAAATAAACTCTACCCCTTTTGCGCCCAACCGTACGGCATGGCGGTGGTCCCCAAGCTCACCATCTCTGGCATCCGCCTTGTCCCCTTCGAGGCTCGTATGGATTGAAGAAGAAAAAACCCAATAAAACTCTGACAAATTCCCTCTCTCTCTTTCTCTCGTTTTCATATCTCTGTCAAGTTATTTGTCTTCAAGCCCACAGAAATTAACTCTGAAGAAGGCACCAGGGCCACTAGCTTTCATTTGTACCCACTTCTCACAATTATAGCCACAATCCCTTCAAGGACTAACACCTAACTATTTGCCTTCTCCTTCACTCCCCTCTTATCTAATATGGTATATATATCTGCCCTCTCCTTTAATTCCAGACGACCGGAAAAGAAAAATCAGAGAAAAGGTTCAAACTTTGGGTGCGCACGGGGTGCTTGATAATAAGTCTGATAGAAGTTAGAAAGGTTGGGTATTTGGTTAAAGTAGTTTAAAGGGGTTTTGAATTTTGGGTTTTTTTTCGTTTTGGGGGTAACACCCAGGGTTACACATTGTGGACATCACGGCTATACACAAAGTTTCTCGGCATGTTATTCATGTCCGGGCTGTACGACGAAAGGGTTGTGTGATCGAGAGCAACCCTTCGCCGCACGGCGGGCGTGGAGCTTTGCCTTCTGAAGGCGGTAGTCCTTCTGATCTCCTCTTCCTTGCTGGTGGTGGTATTGTCTTTTAGAGTTTCAGTAGTCTATTTAGCTAGCTTTTAGTCTGTAAAATATTACTATAGAAGAAGCTTTTTAAGATCGCTCGTAAGAAGAAAATAAAAGGCTTTTGTTTTTCGTTGTCTACGTTGTTCTTTGTGGGTTTTCTTTATTTGCTTTTTTTATTGGATAAAGAAAGAATAGGAGTAGTAGCAAAGATGATGCAGCTCAGGATTAAGAGGGTTCCCACTGTTGTTTCGAATTACCAAAAGGAAGAGGCGGAAGAGACTGCTCGCCGGAGCGGTGGATGTGGAAAGAATTGCCTTAGAAGCTGTTGCATTCCAGGTATTTGTTAAACTTACTTTGTAAACTTTGTTTGGTTGGATAAGTTTTGATAGAAATGAAGTGTAACTGGAACTGGGTTTTGGTTTATAGGAGCAAAGCTTCCTTTATATGCTTTCAAGAAGGTGAGCAATATTGAGAGTGAAGAAGATGTGCTTGAAATTGAGAACAAAGAGCCTCCGGTTGCTTTTCTTGACTCACTCGTTCTTGGGGAGGTAAAATTTGCTATTAAGCTTGTGGTGAATAAGATTTAAGATCATTGTTATGGTTAATGATTGTTGTGTTTACAAATAGTGAGGTTAAAAAGTACTTTATGGTTTTATGTAGTGGGAGGATCGCATGCAAAGAGGGCTCTTTCGATATGATGTCACTGCCTGTGAAACCAAGGTCTTATTTTGGGCTCCTTTTCTAATTTCTATTCCCTTGCTATACTTGTTTATCTGCAAATTATGAAAACCATAAATTTTATGGTTAATTGAGTTGTTGGTACCATCTAAAATTTCTGTTTTATCATTCTTTAGGTGATTCCTGGTGAATATGGCTTTATTGCCCAGCTGAATGAGGGCCGCCACCTTAAGAAGAGGCCAACTGAGTTCCGAGTTGATAAGGTTCTCCAGCCCTTTGATGTGAACAAATTCAACTTCACCAAAGTTGGGCAAGAAGAGGTGCTCTTCCAGTTTGAAGCTAGTGAAGATGGTGAAGTTCAGTTCTTCCCAAATGCTCCCATTGATGTTGAGAATTCTCCAAGTGTTGTTGCCATAAACGTACGTTAGCTCTACTTATTCAAACTATTGAATAACTAGTTGATCAAGAGTGCTAGACTCATATGATTAAACATTGTTTGTATAAAATTCGACAGGTTAGCCCTATTGAATATGGACATGTGTTGTTGATCCCTCGAATTCTCGAATGCTTGCCCCAAAGAATTGACCGTGAGAGCTTGTTGCTTGCACTTTATATGGCAGCTGAAGCTGGGAATCCGTACTTTAGATTGGGTTACAACAGCTTGGGTGCATTTGCTACAATCAATCACCTGCACTTCCAGGTATCTAACCTCCCAAATTTGATACTCATCATATACTTTGTGCTTATGTTGCTCTGACTCTTCATTTTTCTTAAAGTACCCGTGTCTAACACCTGTGTCCGACGCATATCCAGACATGAGTACGGGGATATGATCCTGATCCTCCAAATACATGGAAATCTTAAAAAAAAAATTGAACATACCCGTGTCAGACACTCACACCCGAGTCCTAGTAACATAGCTTTGTGCCACCTTGATATCTGTTAAATATATGTACAATTGGAAAAGAGAAGGTGGTTTAACTATTGCAATTGCTGCAGGCTTACTACTTGGCTGTGACCTTTCCCATTGAGAAAGCTCTCACTAAGAAGATAACCACTTTGAATGATGGAGTGATCATCTCAGAGCTTTTAAAGTATCCAGTCAAAGGTCTTGTCTTTGAGGGTGGTAACACTCTCCAGGACTTGTCTGACACTGTCTCTGATGCCTGCATTTGCCTTCAAGATAACAACATACCATACAATGTCCTCATCTCTGATTGTGGAAAGCGGGTCTTTCTCCTTCCACAGGTAAGGAATTAGAAGCGTAGTTGACACGTTTTTATCATCTCCATGATACTGTTAGTTCTTACAATTGAAATTTGCAATATGTCAATTGAACAAACAGTGTTATGCTGAGAAACAAGCTCTTGGGGAAGTGAGTTTAGAGGTTTTGGACACCCAAGTGAACCCAGCTGTGTGGGAAATTAGTGGTCATATGGTGTTAAAAAGGAGGAAGGACTATGATGAGGCATCTGAGGAAAATGCTTGGAGGCTCCTTGCAGAGGTTTCTCTCACTGACGAGAGGTTCGATGAAGTGAATGCACTTATCTTTGAAGCCATTGCCAGTGGCGCAGATGGCATAGAAAATGTTAATGAGCTTGAGGAGCCTGATACTAAAGCTCAATCTGTTGAAAAAGAGAATGCCACCATCACCAAAAGCTCCAACCGTGCTATGGCGGCTGGGACACAAGAATGCCTTGTTCTGCAGTAAGAATCGGCATTCAGCAAACAGAACCCTGTACCTTCCAGGTTCTGTTTCTACTATGTCAGTTTGGCATCTAGGATTGTGTTTTAGAACTTCTATGGATTATGGCACTGGTAGCCTAAATAAGCAAACTTAGTTTAAACTGCTGTAAGGATATTCGACTTTGTGTAAACTGCTATATGCTTATTGGCTTCATGATGTACTTTATTGGATCATGTAAAATACAATGTAATGTTTGCTGTGAATGCATGTGATTATGTGCTTAGTTGTAATTGTAAATTACTGTTTGCTCTGCTGCTGGGTTCTTCGGTAGGATAAGGGGTGAGCATTCCGTCGATTTGGTTTTAAAATTCTGAAAACCGATTAAACTGAATTAATTTATAAAATCGACCGAATTGAATCGAAAAAAATCCCAAAACTGAACTAACTGAACTGAAATTAATCGATTTGATTCAGTCGGCTTTTTGATTCAGTCAGTTTTTATGTTTCATTCTAAAGGTTTGGATTCTAAGTTTTTTATTTGTTTGGGTTATGAGTTGTTGGATTGAGTTAGGATTTGGGTATATTTAAATAAAAATAATATTATTTATCTTTTAATTAATTGTCGATTTGTTCAGTCGGTTCGGTTTATAAATAAAAAATCACAAACCGACCGAATAAATCGATTAAATCAAACCGAATGAACCCTAAAACCGATCTAACCGAACCGGAAAAACCGAACTCAGTCGGTTTCGATCTATTTGTTCGGTTAACCAAAATTTTGCTCATCCCTAGATAGGGTACCTACCTAGGTAACTGGTTTTGTACAACAAAGGACCCTACACTACACATGCAAGTTAACAGAGATGTAAACATCCCACTCTCAAATCAAAAGTAGTTCATGATATGATAAGAATGAGTCTATAGGATAATTAAAATATTATTTAAGAATTTTTTGGTATTTTAATGCATTATTTTACTAAATTCACAAACAGAGTCATGAGGCAACTAACAGACCACATAGTTTCAGAGGCTATATTTAATAGATCCTAATTTCAAAAGTACTGCCACTTTAAATCCTACTACATAAACTAACCTAAAAACCAGCTAGTTAGGCCATAGCACCACCCGTTTGATGTAGCATTGCATCTATCTCATCCCCATCGTCCATTTCCAACTGTAGCAACAAAACACAAAAAAAAGTAAGAAACGAGAAATAAAACAATGGAGATATATATATATATATATATATATATATATAAAAGAAGGATCCACTTCCATAACTTTTTATAAGATTTATATTTGTTTAATCCGACCTTCGTATTTCATGTTCTATTCACGTAGATCATGCACGTCGAGTTTTGAGTAAATTAAAAATGTATAACTATTTGTTCGATGTAAAAAACTTTCAACTGTTAAATATATATTGAAAAAGACAGTATTCTCGATCGATATGATAAAGATATCGGATCGATTCTAAACTTTACGTGCACGACGAGTACAATTATATTATTAAATTCAACGGTCGGTTTGTTAAAATATAAATCGTATAAAAAGTTACGGAAGTGTGTAAAACTAACTTAGTTTTACACTAGTGTAAGTGGATCCCTCCTCATATATATATATATATATATATATATATATATATATATATATATATATATAGAGAGAGAGAGAGAGAGAGAGAGAGAGAGAGACATACCTCATCTGGAGTCTGCTCCCCTCGCAGACGGCGACCATCAAACAGGAAGGCGATAGAGTTGAACTCCACTGATTGTCGATCACAGTACGCATTCATAAGCTTCTTCAGTTGAGTACTTCTTTTAATCCTAAAGAACACTTCATTCCCATCCTACAAACATTGCAAATGGATGAATTAGCATTTTGTAACTTAACATCCTTAATCATTGTTTCAATCCAGATATGCTCCACAACATAATCTAAGCTAACTTAAAGTAACACAAGTGTTCTCAAAATGTTATCTTTCTTATTTTGGTGTTCCAAGTACAGAAGCATAATCAATCTTCCTTATATTTCCATTTAACTTAAAGCATAACCCTTCGTAGTAAACTGTTTAAATTACCAGTCTATGCTCTGTGAGAGACAATGGCGAATTCACAAAAACGACACATAGCGATGGCATTATTATCAAAAGTTTTTATTCGAAACATACATAAACATCACAGAAAGACACTTATAGAAGTACACTCTTTACATTTTGAATAAAATTTCGTTCGAGTATATACTACTGCTTGATTGGCCTAAAGAAGAACAATAAAAAGCTAGATATCACTAAATCATATGAAACTAGATAATATAACCTAGGTAATGAGCATACTATTGCAGTCCACAAATATGTTGCTCCGAGTCCGACTCTTTATTTTTCTTGAAGTACCCGTGTCCAACGCATATCTGGATATAAGTATGGGGATTTGATCCCCAAGAACCCTCCAAATACATAAAAAAAAAAAAATAAAAAAAAAATAAAAACTTAAAATAAATCAAACATACCCGTGTCGGACACATACCATTCACACCCACGTCCGAGTAACATAGGTCCACATACCAAACTAAATCGTACTGTTTCTCTCTTAGGCAATTGCATGCACCTTGTTATCATAGATAAGTAATATACAACACACAAAAACAACAATTCTTAGCATCAAATTAGGGTACCACTGTTTTGCTACCAAAAGCCTAACAAATCTTACCCTTTGTTAAATTAGTCATTTTGCATTTTCTCCTTTTTAGCCACACTCCCAATAGATACCAAAAATTAACCTCCTAATAACTATTTCCATATCTAATTTAGCCTACTCTTCTTTCCCATATTTATAAATCAAATTATTTTTATTTGAAATTAAAAACCAATTCAAGCCTCTTGTCAGTCAAACAAAAAATATCCTAGCTTTCATGCTTAGCAAAATAACACAATAAAAGAAGTAAATTTGTCCAAAAAAAAGAATTTATAACAGTAAAAACCAATTGGTAGATAAAATATTAACCAAAGTTGAATCGAAAGAAAGCAATTGTAAAAAAGAAAATAATTCAAAAAAATTCAATTCATAATTTTTTCTAATTTAAGGTAAACAATAGGACCCAAAAAGAAGAAATTTAGTAAAAAAAAAAACCCCAAATTTAAGATCTTTTTTATACTATAAAAAATCAAACCCCTAAAAATTAAAACCCACAAACCACAAAAAAAACTATTCAAACCCTAAAAAAGGGGGAAATTGGAAAATAAATTTAACCTGGCCTTTGACTTTGAGATTGATGTGAGCCGTTTGATCAGCGGGCTTCTTGTCTTCCTCTTGATTGGTTACTCCTGACATCTTCTTCTTCTTCTACTTCTGGGCTATATGGGAGGGTCCGATTGAGTTTCGATTTCGGGATTTCGGGGCTCCGAGTTAGCGATTGATTTTTCTCTTTTTGTTTTTTTTTTTTTTTTACTTGGCTGGAGAATCACGCGATCGCAGTGCAAGGAGATTAGTGTTCTATATTGATTGTCGGAGAAAGGAAATGGACGGTTAGGATTTTTTTAGTGGAGATAGATCGTCCGGACTGGAAAAATTGGTTCCTTATTCAGCTACGATGTCGTTTGGCTGAGGTTCTATTTTTTTGGATAAGAAAACTGACCCAATTTTGAATATTTTTGGTAATATTTTAAAGCGATTTGATAACCTTCGTAATATTTTGATAGCTTTTGAAATATTTTTGGCAACTTTTGAAGTATTTTTTGTAATCTATATTCTTTTATCCTTTGAAGTGTTCTTAGTCTTTGTAATATTTTTGATAATTTGATGTAATTTTTTTGACAACCTTTGAAACATTTTTGGGATTGCAATTATAGGAAATGGGATGTATAAAAAATGCACATATATTGGAAATTATTTTTAACAAATTTCCATGCTTGAAATAAAAAAAAAATGGTTTTTGATACATAACTAATGAAATTTTTAACTTTTACAAACGGTGTTAAGAGTCTGTCACTAAAACTTTATCTTAAATCCAAATTCAATTTAATTCGGATCAAGTTTATTGAATTGAGTGGATAGTTTAACTAATTATCATATATTTTATTTATTTTTTAAACATACTTTAAAAAATATGTATTATTTGCTAATCCTGGAGTCCTGATTTTGTTTCTGAACTGGGCCAGCTAAACCCTGTGGCTTGCCTGGAGAGCAATACTGGACTCCTTTCCCATGACCCAAAACCTGGTTTGGTTTGGATTAGTTGAAAAGATTAGCTTATGGCTTTGTTTTGCAAATGGACTCTAAGACTTTGTTTTAGCCCAAGCAATGATCTAATACATTTTCCTAATTTAATGGAGGATCTTCACTCTTCAGATTTCTCATTGAGTATATGGCAATTATTTCCATTTTACATGTTAATTTCATATGGTACATTTATTAGGATTATTTAGATTTGACAATTCGTATATTTGTGTTATTTATTTGTATCATAATCGTGTTTAAGATATTATAAATTTATATAAATTTTGTCACGTTAATAATTCATGTTATACAGATTTTGACACGTTCATATATTTATGTCATGTTCGTGTTATTTTTGTATCGTGATTTAGTTATATTTTTCGTATCATATTCGTGTTGTGTTCAAAATTACGAATAGAAATCCTCTACCCCCATTTCCCTGCCCCTACTCGTGTCCCACTCTCGTAACAACCCGCGGGTCCTTTTTGGTGTCGCTTTCTTTCTCGTTTGTTTTCAACTTTTTAACAGGGTCTACGAATTACAAATACGACCAATCAGTATTTTACCGGTGATAGAATAGGCGAATTCTACGACACCATCTCTTTTATTTGCATCGTCTTTGTATCCGTGGTTTTTTTTTTTTTTTTTTTTCAAGTGAAATCGGTTTTTTTATTACATAAAGAATCGGGTCAAACATTATAAATGAACAGGTACAAAGAGAATAAAAAAAAAACGGATGCACGGCTCGTTACGAGAGTGGGAGCACGAATAAGGGCAAGGAAATGGGAGCAAAAGATTTGAATTCCAAAATTAGTTTATGATTATTTTGTCAAAATCAAATAAAAAATCGTTTCCAGAATTCAAGCCAAATAATTTTGAAGGAATATTTTTTTCCCTTTAGCTGTAAATGGAAGTGAATAAACTACATATCTTAAACTTCCATAAATAACATCTTTAATTCAAACAATTAAATCAACCGAGTGAAGACCAGAAATTTATTATTATATATGCTGTCCTTCTCCATTTTTCATTCTCACAAATCACTTTGAGTCCTTGAATTTTTCTTTCAATTTCTCCAACAAAAATGAGTCATCAAAGTTCATCCAAACAGCAACTCAACAATGAATCAAAATGCCTTGACATCTTCATTTCTTTGTTGGTTCTCACACTTGTTTTATATCTAATTCTTGCATGTTTTTTTATCATAATTTCACATCCAAAACCCCCCATTGTTCAAATCAAATCAATCCAAGTTTTTCACTTCAATATAACCTCATCATCCCTATTAACAGCCTGCCTCAAGATTCAATTTTCTCTTCAAAATCCCAACAAAAAAACAAGTTTCTCCATTGAAAGTATCAAGGCATATCTGATTTACCAAAGAAAATACTCTTTCTTGTCTACCAATATCAATTCTTTCAACCTAGAATCAAGCTCTAAAGTAGTTGCAGTTAATGCAACATTTGATGCAACATCAATGTTTGTGAAGAATAATCATGTAAGTGATTGCATGAGGAAAGATTTGATGAAATTTGAAGTGGTGAATTTTGATGTTAGGGTTTATAGTAGGGCTTGGTTTGATCCAAGTTCATTTTGGATTTGGGGTTGGGAAAGGATGTGGATTGATTGTAGGGATTTGACAGTGGGATTATTTTTGTCTAACAAAACAAGTGGAACTATGTTACATAGGAGACCAAAAAGATGCCATGTTGGGTTATTGTTTCAAAAACCAAAGGGCTAAACTCTCTATGGCTTTGAAGGTTTGTTATAATACTTAAATCTTATAGATTGACTTAGATTATTTTTTAGTTTTGGTTGAGATTGAACTGTTTCTTTTTTTGGAACTTTTTATGTAAATCTTTGAAATTTGTATGGTTAAGGTAGTTGGTTTATTTATTTATTTTAAGATTTCTAATCTCCTCAACCCTTATCTACTTAACTCACCTGAGGAGGATATTACACGTTTAAGTATTCTCGAACTCATAATCTTTAAGAGTCTGTCCAGCATCTGAGTTAATACTCGATTGACATTATTCAAATTTATTTACAGTTTGGAGATACATATGATTGTCTTTTCTGCTAATAAATTTATACACCGTTGGTGAAATATATATGAGATAATTTTTCCTTAATCAGTCCATTAAACCATTTTCATCCTGTAAGTAGGATAATTTGCAAACTTGATTATGTGGGCTAGCTTTGATCTCAAATTCTTGTTCTTTTACATTGTTTAGCCTAGAGAAAATTAGGGTTCTTCCGGATCAATGTTTGTCACAAATCAATAGTGCAGGAAGTTTATATGTGATTCAACTATAAAAGATTTGAAGTGGCTGCTTATGATTTTCATTGATAATCTCAAAACAATTCTTATTAAATGGCTTAATTAGTAACTTAAAATTTCTGCAAATTCAAATTGTCCAAATCCTAATTATATTCATTAAATTATTGAGTTACATATAAACTTCAGTTTTTCATGATACGGTCAGAGATATCTTAAATTTTACTTGAATCTAATTCTTTCCAATGATTTAAAAACGTACTCTTTCATATCGATTTAATGTATATTTTATTATCAGAATACATATAAAAAGAATCAAATAAGTAAAAATAGTTTTTCTCTCCACTAAATCTTTACCAATAATTTATGACTATTAGCATGTAAAAAGTATTCACAGATGATTAAAATACAGTTAAACTGTCATCAGAGAATCAATCCCATTTTCTAAATTAAATTGAATTCAATCACTGAGCTGGTTTTTCTACTAGTCAAATTGCAGATTCTGACTTTTAGATGAAATCAATCATGAAACTTTAATAGGTTAGGTTCCCATCTTAATCTTAATTTCCTATGACACAGCTAAAAGCCAAGCAAATCCCAAGCCCCTATCACACAAAAGTAGCAAAAGAAACCACCTCAACTCAAACAAAAACAGCATCATTTGACAAAGCAAACAAAAAAAGGGCTGAAAATTGATTTCTTTGCCAACTTTATTCTCCATTTAAACCCTAAAAACCAAATTCTGCAATGAACAATGGACAAGTATAACTTGAGTCTTATGTATTTTATAAAAATAGAAAATTGCAGATTAATTGTATAATATTTAGACATGGATTATCGTGTGACATTGTCTCAATTCCCATGTGGCAATCTCATGTTGGAGATTTGCGTAAATGACGCCTATCATTACACGTTGCAATGTTGATGGTTTGCCTGGTCCTTCCCCTAGCTGTATTCTACTTTATCAGTATATCCATGATTATAGGTAAGTAATTTGGTTCAAAATAATTTTGTTATTCATTTTATTTTTTAAATATTTTTATTTAATATTTATGTTCGATACATTTTCGAATATGAATATAAAAATATGATTCTTCAACTATATAAAAAAAATTAAAAAATTGAGTATACTTATATCAGACATATACTCATTTTCAATATCTTGATAATCTCACTATTGTTCTAGTTTCCCATTTGCTTTTTCTAATTCATTTGAGAAGATGATTTTTGTTTTTGAATGTTATAATTTCTTCAGAGTTACAATGAAAAATTATACAGACAGATTTGATGAAATTCTTAAACAAACAAAACTATTTGCTTTGCAGTTTCAAAATCTGACCCAATAAACTCATAAATAATTAAATCTATTTAACATGAATTATTACAAAAGAAATCGCAGCATAAGAATAAGAAAAAAAATTATAAATGTTATACTATCTTAAAATATATGTATAAATCAATTAAATTCAAATTCAGATATCTGTAATTTTTTTTTTAATTTTTTTTTTTACAAATGAGATCGCAATCTAGTGATAAAAGAAATGATTGCAAATACTGATATTCGAATCTCAGACCTGTTAAATGTCGACATCTCTTAAAAATGATTATATAAATCAATTGAATTAAACTTCAAATTTTAAATATCTCTAAATTTTGCGTTAACTTAATCTCTTTTCTCGAAGATCTATGAATGGACGGGCTCTATTTATTATTATAAATATATAGTTTTAACAAAGAAATGTTTTAATTGTCAAAGGTATGACAGCATGAAGCAATCCTCCTAATTAACACATAAATTACTTGAAGATTTTTGACATTGACACCATCTAAAAATATGGTGATTAGCCCTTCATTTATACCATCCTTGTTCAAGCTCTGTCTCGTTGATGATCTGTAAATTGCAATCCATAGATTAAATCACCATTATTATTTTTTCTCACAATCCAAACTTTTACTTGTAAACAACAAACTTAACATATATGATCAATTATATTAAAAATTTAAGTTAATAGAAAAGAATTTAATTATTATTAGATTATGTCACATTCACTATGTGAGTGAAAAAAAAAAAATCTTGTATAAAAAATATTTATATGAGCAAGTGCTAGTTTTTTTTAGGAGAATGTAAATTTTTAAGTGGGTGATAGTTTTTTTTAAGAAAATATTAGTTTTTAAAAAAATATTAGTTTTTTAAGAGAGTGGTAGTTTTTTAAAAGAGCGAATAATTTTTTTTAAAAATATATTATATTAAAAAATTGGAAGACATAAAAGATGTTTATAATATTCTTATTTGATTTATTAAATATTTGAATTTTTAGTAAATTCTTTGACTGAGTTGGTGTTACTTGACTCGTGATATCAATTAGTTCATTTTTTTTATAATAGTATAAATATTTGAGTTATAACACATGTTTTTTTTATACAAACCGAATAAATAATTAATAAATTTACGTGTGAATTCAAATGTAAGAAAAAAAAAAGTTTGAAGGTTTTTCTTTCATACAAAAAGCAAAGTTAATTTTTTTCAACTGCAAACTAAAGAAAAATTAAAGTATTGCACAATTCAATTGATAACAAGATATTGAATGAAAAAAAAAATATATATATATATATATATTGAAAGAATTGTGTTTTTTAAGATTCAAACTGGAAAGGGTTGATATCAATTTTTGTTATATGATTCTTCTTGAAATCGGCTCATTAAGATCTCCTTGATTTTTATTTGTGATATAAGCTTAAATTAAGAACTACCACTATACATTTAAAAAATACAATTCCTCAAATACTCTTTATATTTGAAGTAGGACCAAAACCCAACATGTCAGATTCAGACAGAAATAGATCATAAGTCAGTCTTATAAAATGATTGTATTGCAGTCAAAACCAGAACAAACAAACAAACTACATCAACTTTCTGATAGATTTTCCCAAAATTTTCCTTGAAAATAGAAGAAAATTAGTCCTTTTTTCTCTCTCAATTCCAACACTTGTTCTCATCTTATTGGATCAAAATACCCTCCCCTCCTAACTCCAACAAAAAGTTATAAAAACTAACCAAAACTTTCTTTTCTTCATTGAAAACCCATACGTTTCAGCTTCTCTCCCTAGCTTTTTTTTTTTTTTTTTTTCTTTCTTTTTTTTTTTTTACAACTAAACAAACCCTTCATGGAGGAACCTTTGGTGGATCGAAGTAATAAGTTCAAAAGAAGCATTTCTCATGCACAAGATGAGTTACATAGCTTTAGAACATACCTAAGATTGATGTGTGTTGATCAATCTAATATTTGGACAGCTTGTTTATCTTGGTTTTTGTTCATTTTTTTGGGACTTATTGTTCCAGCTGTGTCTCATTTTTTCTTAGCTTGTTCCACTTGTGATGCTAGACATGCAAGGCCTTATGATTGGGTTGTTCAGCTGTCTTTAAGCAGTGTTTCAGCTTTGTCTTTTGTTTGTTTGACGAGGTTTGTGAAGAAGTATGGTTTGAAAAGGTTCTTGTTTTTTGATAAACTTTGTGATGAAAGTGAAACTGTTAGGAAAGGATACACTGGTCAGCTCAATGTAAGTTTTTCTTCCTCTGTTTCTGTTTTTTATGGGTGTTCTTCAAATTCATGTTTTTTTTTTTTTTTTTGTTTCCTTAAATTGCAATTTTAGAATAGTTTTCATTTGGGATTTTGAATGAAATTCTGGGTTTTTTTTTTAGGATCTTGTTATTGTCTGAATCTTTAATTATTGATAGGTAAAAGGATTTAGAGTTTTTAGTTTCAATTCCTTTGAAAATTTTCAGTTTCTGTAGGAAATGATCTAAGTCAAAGATCCATAATTCACTGAATATTACACCCATGATCATGCTGGTTTTGATTTGATCAGCCATAAATGTCCTATTGCATGCTTCCTTCATTGCTTCCTAGCTAAATAAAATAAACAAAAAATAAAAAAATAATTCCCTAACCAGGAAATGAGAATGACAATTTACCATTTTCTAGATGTTTTGATTGCTCAAATAATCCAATAATTGCTCAGAGATTAATTTCTGCAAATGCTCTTAAAACTACTAGCTAGGACTTGAGTTAAGACTGAGGGTAGTTTATTCTTTAATCTTTTATACAGTGAGATTTTTCTAACAATGCTGAGAAATTTCAGATGAATAATAGCAAATGTATGATAACCTATGTTATTCCGACTTTTCATTTTTCCCGAAGTATCCGTGTTCGATATCTCTGTCCGACACATATTCGGACAAGGGTATGGGAGTATGATCCTCCAAATATATGAAAAAACTTAAAAAAAAATTAAACATACTCGTGTCGGATATATACCCGTATCTGACACTTATCCCGAGTTCAAGTAACATAGCTTATAACTACTAGTATCTTCTTTTGATTCCAACTGCAAAAACATCAACAAATTCCTTTTAGCATTCTTTCTCTTCATTGAAACATGTGAATGTAGAACTTTTAAGCTGTAATAGCCATGATTTTCTGACACTGGCACTCCAATCCGAGTAACATAGATGTGCACACCCTTCTTCTTCTTTTTTCCTTTGGAACCATCCTGATAATATTTTTCCTTGAATATCAGATAGCTATAAGGAAATGCAGAATGAAAAGTTGTTTACTTGAAAAGTCTAGAACTATATAAGAGATAGAATATGGTTCCAACCAACAATTTTCCTTTTGGCTTGTGGGTTTTGGACGATAAACATTTGAAAATTTCGAAAATTCATAGGTTAATCTGATTTATTTTTACTGTTTAATTCATTTATGCAGAGATCACTGAAGATTGTAGCAATTTTTGTTCTCCCATGTTTCATAGCTGAAACTGCATACAAAATATGGTGGTATGCCTCAGGTGCTTCACAAATTCCTTTCTTAGGCATTGTTTGGCTGAGTGACACTGTAGCTTGCATCATGGAGTTATGTTCTTGGCTCTATCGGACAACAGTTTTCTTCCTCGTTTGTGTTTTGTTCCACCTGATTTGCAACCTCCAGGTTCTTAGACTCCAAGATTTTGCTCAGGTTTTTCAAACTGATTCTGATGTTGGTTCAGTTTTGTCTGAACATCTGAGGATCAGGAGACATTTGAGGATCATCAGCCATAGATATCGATCTTTTATATTATGGTGCTTGATCTTGGTTACTGGCAGCCAATTCACTTCTTTGCTTATCACTACAAAGGCTACTTCTGAATTGAATATTTATAAAGCTGGAGAACTTGCTGTAAGTCTTCATTAAATCTGTTCTAAACTTTGTAAGTTTTTATACATTAATCCTATGTTACTCGGACTCGGTTAAAGTGTCGGACATGCGTATGTTAAATTTTTTCCAAGACTTTCATGTTTTGGAGGGTTTTTGGAGGATCATATCCCCATACCCATGTCCGGATATGCGTCGGACACGAGCACTTCAAGAAAAATAAAGAGTCGGAGCAACATAGCATTAATCTATGTTACACGGACTCGGGGATGAGCGTCAGATACGGATATGCTCAATTTTTTTTTAAAGTTTTTTCATATATATGGAGGATCATATATACCCTCGTATTCATGTCCGAATATGTATCGGACACAATTATCTAATACAGGTACTTTAAAGAAAATGAAGAGTCTAGGTAATTTAGACATTAATTGATGCTAACCTATGTTGCTCCGACTCTTCATTTTTCTTGAAGTACCCGTGTCCGACGCATATCCGGACATGGGTATGGGGATATGACCCTCCAAAGACCCTCCAAATACATGAAAAAACTTAGAAAAAATTGAACATACCCGTTTCCGACACTCACACCCGAGTTTGAGTAACATAGGCTCTGACTCTTTATTTTTCTTGACGTACCCGTGTCCGACGCATATCCGAACATGGGTATGAGAATATGATCTTCCAAGAACCTTCCAAATACATGAAAATCTTTAAAAAATTGAAGATACCCGTATCCGACACTCACACTCGAATCCGAGTAAGATAGATGCTAACTACTATTTCTTCATAATTGATGTGTTGATTTGTGTCTCTTTTTTTTTTTTTTCAGATGTGCTCTATAACTCTTCTCACAGGACTGAGTATATTATTGAGAAGCGCCACAAAAATAACTCACAAAGCACAATCTGTTACTTGCCTTGCTGCAAAGTGGCATGTTTGTGCGACATTAGATTCCTTCGATGCAAATGATGGTGAGACGCCAAGGTCTCTTCCGGCCATCAATGGCCATCAAGCTTTTCCTCATGTGGGTACAGATGGTGAATCTGACGGCGAGGAAGCTGGTGATGAAGAAGATGGCATTGACAACAACAAGCTGATCCCAGCTTATGCTTATAGCACCATCTCATACCAAAAGAGACAAGCTTTAGGTAATCAGAAAAAAAACACTATATGTCAACAGGAACATAAATATTTATGTTGCTGCGACCTATGTTATTCGGATTTGGGTGTGAGTGTCGAACACGGGTATGTTCAATTTTTTTTTAGATTTTCATGTATTTTGAGGATCTTTGGAGGATCATATCCTCATACCCATGTCCGAATATGCATCGGATACGGGTGTCAAACAGGGGTACTTCAAGAAAAATGAAGAGTCGGAGAAATATAAGCTGCGACTCTTCATTGTTTTAGATGTACCCGTGTCCGATATCCATGTTCGACGCATATCCGGACATGGGTATGGGGATATGATCATCCAAAGACCCTCCAAATATATGAAAATCTTAGAAAAAATTGAATATACTCGTGTCGGACACTCACACCCGAATCTGAGTAACATAAATAAATATTGTTTATGTCTTGTCTTTGAGTTCATTGATGTTATTTTTTTTTGTTGATGACAGTGACATATTTTGAGAACAATCGAGCTGGGATTACAGTCTATGGCTTCACACTAGATAGGAGCACACTTCACACCATTTTTGGCATTGAGTTATCTCTTGTTTTATGGTTGCTTGGCAAGACCATTGTTAGTCTTTAATTTCTTGAGACAAAAAAAAAAAAAAAAAAATTATGCACACCATATTTTGGGGAATTTTCAGCATGGGCGAGGGAAAAGAGGGTGGGATTTTCACCATTAATTTACTTCCAATCATTTTAAAAGAAACTTCTCTTTTTATAATTCCGAATATTATTTCTAAATCAAGCATTGAAAAAAACCAATGCTAATATTCAACTCTAAATCATTTATTTAAACTACACTAAATTGAACTCGAGATTTAATCTAATTTATTTATGTAATCACTTTTAAAAGATAACATCTTGCAAGTCTGGATTCAAATTTTGACACCTGTAATGCCTTCTTTGTAAAAAAAAAAAAAAAACCTATAATAAATTATTATTATTATTTTTATTTGTAAAGAAGAAAGTGATGTAAATAAAATATGTATTAATTAATATTTCAGAGATGGTGGATGATATGATTTTTCTTAATTAAAATGAGAGTAAAAAAATTTAGTAAAAATCAAAAGTTGGTACATCAGTTTCCACTTATTTATATATTTTTAAGACTATTTTCATTTCTTATATTGCAAAGTCATACAAAATCTTTACTTCAAGTGCTGTCCAAATGGAACCAAAGCCCAAATACAAAGTCATACAAAATCTTTAGTTCAAGCCTTGCCCAAAGTAATAAAGCACGTTTCATTCAAAAGTACGTGTCGTTTTGGAACCAAAGCTTAAACATTCTAAAGCGCGCTCTTTTACAATCAACAAAGAGAGAAAGAAGTCTCCTTTTCTCCCTCTGCCGATTAAATACAAAGAGCCAAGCTATGTAATAGCATGATAAAGCTTCAAACTATATAGCTTTACACAAAGAAATCGAAAACCCAAGCTAAATCTTTAGCTTCAATGCTTATTCCATCACTTGATTTTCGATGTTTTTCCATGAAAAAAGACAGTCTTTTCATTAAATTCCCCAGGAGGTTTCTTTTGGCCTCGTTTCAGTTAGTTTCTTCTTTTACTGCCCTTATTGCTACAAATGAAATAAACCCCATTTTGTATCCATCTTTAAAAGTCCCACCTTTCAAAGAAAAAGCAAAGCTTGAAAGAACTAAAAAGTTAAAACTTCACTCTAAGATTCTACATGATTGTGCTTCAAAAGGGTCTTTGAGTTTAGCCAAAGTTGTTCATGGGAAGATAATAGAAAATGGGTTTGATCCAGATTTGCATTTATGGAACTCTTTAGTGAATGTATATGCAAAATATGGGAGCGTTGGATATGCTTGTAAAGTGCTTGATAGGATGCCTGAAAGAGATGTTGTGTCTTGGACTGCTCTGTTTTCTGGTTTAATTAATGAAGGGTATGAATATTATGTGTTGGATTTGTATTGTTTTATGAAGAAAGATGGTGTTCTGCCAAATGGGCATTGCTTAGTGACTGCTTTGAAAGCTTGTCTTTGAGTTTAGATTTGTGTTTTGGGACACTGTTGCATGGGGTAGGTGTTAAAGTTGGTGTTTTGTTGGATGTTTTTGTTGGGTCCTCTCTTGTTGATCTTTATGCGAAATGTGGTGAGATGGAACTCGCAGAGAGAGTGTTTGTTTACATGGATAAAAAGAATGTTGTGTCATGGAATGCATTGCTTAATGGATATGCTCTAAAGGGTGATGCAGGAAAGGTTTTGAATTGTTTCAGGGGATGAAGGAATCTGAATTGAGGTGTAGTAAGTTTACTTTGTCAAATGTGCTCAAGAGTTGTTCGTACTTGGTAAACTTAACATGGGGCTTGATTGCACATTCTTTGGTGATTAAGACTGGTTGTGAGCATGATGAATTTGTTGGTTGCTGCCTTCTTGACATGTATTCAAAATGTGGACTGGCTGAGGATGCACTCAAGGTCTTTAAAAGGGTTCAAGAACCCAACATAGTAGTGTGGAGTGCTATGATTGACTGCCTTGATGAGCAAGGCCAGATTCAAGAAGCAGCTGAGATGTTTTGCCTAATGAGACGCAAAGGGGTAAGCCCCATGAGCATACTTTTTCCAGTATTTCTGGTGCAGCCACTAATTTGGGTGATCGTTTCTATTGTGAAGGCATTCATGCTTGTATACTTAAATATGGCTTTGGATCTGAAAACATTTTGAGCAATGCACTTATTGCCACGTAAAATCAGGTCTGTCCAAAATGGTTGGCAGGTGTTTAAGGAAATGAGTTCTTGGGATTTAGCTTCATGGAATGCCCTTCTTTCTGGACCCCATGATGATAAAACTTATGATCAGGGGCCAAGTATCTTTCACAAGATGCTTGCTGAAGGTTTTAGGCCTGATATCTGTACATTTACTAGCATTCTAAGATCTTGTTCCAACCTTTTAAATCTAAAATTTGGACAGCAAGTGTATGCCCATATAATAAAGAATGGCCTGAATGATAATAATTTAGTGGGGGACATCTCTTATTGAATTGTATGCCAGAAATAGATTCTTGGAGGATGCAGAGCTACTTTTTAGTCAATTGATTGAGAGAGATCTTTTTTCCTGGACGGCATTAATTGCTGGTTATGCTCAAACTGATCGTATGGAGAAAGCTATCAAGTGCTTCAATCAGATGCAAAGGCAAGGTGTGAAACTCAATGAATTCACTCTTGCTACCTGTTTGAGTAGTTGCTCCAAGATGGAAAAATTGGAAAATGGCCAGCTGCTTCATTCTATGGCAATTAAAGCTGGGCTTTCAGGTGAACTGTTTGTATCTTGCGCAATTGTAGATATGTATGCCAACTGTGGCTGCATAGAAGAAGCTGAAGCTGCTTTCCAGGGCATGGTGTCAGCAGATATTGTATCATGGAATACAATGTTATTTGGATATTTGCAACATGGGCAAGGATTGAAGGTTTTAGAAACTTTTAAGACTATGTTAGATAAAGGCCTTGAGCCAGATGAAGTTACATTCATAGCAGTTTTATCAGCATGTAGTTATATGGGCTTGGTTGGAGAAGGGAAAGAGCACTTTAACTCTCTCACCAATGTTTTAGGAATAGTACCTACAATCAAGCATTGTGCCTGTATGATTGATATTTTAGGTCGAGCTGGAAAATTTAATGAAGTTGAAAGCTTTATCAAGGACATGAAGGTTACATCAGATCCCTTGATTTGGGAGACAGTTCTTGGGGCTTGTAGAATGCATGGAAATGACAAATTTGGTGAAAGTGCTGCAGAGAAACTCTTTGAGCTTGACCCTGGTACAGCCTCCCATTACATAATACTAGCAAATATTTTTGCTGCCAAGGGTAGGTGATAGGATGTCCAAAGAGTCGGGGCGTTGATGACCAGTCGTGGTGTTAAGAAAGAACCTGGGTGTAGTTGGGTGATGGTCAATGGTCAAGTGCACATCTTCAGGTCTGCAGATGGTTCGCATCCAAAACGCAGGGAGAGCGGAGATCTATATAAAATTGAAGGAGCTTGTAGAGAAGGTTATTTTAGCAGGTTATGTGCCTAAGACAGAACATGTACTCCATAATGTCAGTGGCGACGAAAAAGTGGAACAACTCTTTTATCATAATGAAAGATTAGCTCTTGCTTTTGCCCTTATAAGCATCAACCCTGTGAAAACAATTCGGATATTCAAAAATTTGCTCATATGTGAAGACTGCCATGATTTTATGAAGCTTGTCTATGGCATCATAGAACAGGAGATAGTTGTTCGTGATGTGAATTGTTTCCATCACTTCAAGAGCGAAAACAAGTAAGCATTATGGCGGCCATGTTTCTGAACTACTAGTCTTTTTTAGATGTTACTTTTGATGCAAGGATTTTAATTTGCTTATCTTTGCCTTTTGTTGTAGTTGATGAGGGTGTATGGAGCCTTAATGTGGTCACTCGGGAAAGTCCTTAATACCCGGAGGTTGTGCGCGTATATATTGGGTAAGCTCTTTCTCTTTGTCAATCTTCTTAAATGAATGTGTCCCAATGTTTCTTGTTTCATATTATTTGAATTTTGTTTTAAGCTAAGATGCATCTTGGTCTTATTTTTTTATATTAATATCTCATCTTTGGCAGCTCGTTCAATAATAAGCCTGTAAATGAAGCTGCCACAGGTCCAATTGGGAAAGAATTGTTTGAAAAAGAACAAGAAGACCTTCTTGCTGACTTGAAAGATATTCCAAAAAGGGCTTGTGATCGTCGAGTAAGTTCATTTTAGAATTCTTCCTTAGAAAAAAAAAAAAAAAAATCTTTTATGTAAATAGTAAAACGGTCTCTGCAGCTTAGTACAAATGGATTGGTTAGTTATTAATGTACTAAGGACTACGGGTGTAATCGAGTCGAGCTAAGCCCAAATAGTAAGAAGCTCGAGTTCGATCGAATTTCATTTTTAAAGCTCGAGCTCGTTCGATTAGACTCGTTTACCTAGTAAAAAAAACTCAATTTCTATGCTCGACTTCAAACTCGATTATTTGTTTTCGAGTTCGAACTGAGATTTTTTCAATACTACTTAAAAATAAAAAAACTCGATTAGGCTCGCGAGCTACTCAAGTCAGGTATTAGGATACTTGAACTCGGCTCACTCGATAACTTGAACTGTTCGAGCTCGGCTCGACAATAAACGAGCCGAATTCGAGTTTTTTCCAAACCGAATCCGAGTAATTTGTGAGCATAAGTGTCTCGTTTACACCCCTACTAAGGATTGATAAAACCTTTCTTTTGTATGCATGTTGAAGAGAAGTCTTAATACATTGTTTACCTTCAGATAAATGAGTTTGTGAAACGTGCTAGAGCTGCCAAGATACATGCTCATACAATCGGTCATCTTAAGAAGGAAATGCCTGCTATGATGGGGAAAGCGAAGGCTCAACAAAGACTAATTGATAATTTGGCAGATGAATTTGGAAAAGTATTATCCTCTCTTTCTCTTTGTGTGCTTGCAAATGTACATCGAAACACTAGTTCTTTTAACCTATGTTACTTGGACTCGGGTATGAGTGTCGGATAAAGATATGTGTCCGACACGGGTATGTTTAATTGTTTCTAAGTTTTTCATGTATTTGGAGGGTTCTTGGAAGATCATATCCCCATACTCATGTCCGGATATGTGTCGGACACTAGTGTTGGACACGGGTACTTCAAGAAAAATGAAGAGTCGGAGCAACATAGCTTTTAACATGCATCATTTGCTTATGTAGAAATATATATAAGTATATCTATTTGTTATGCAGGTTCAAAGAGATCATCACCTACCTCCAGGAGATTTTCCAAATGTCGAACATTTTAGAGAGGTTTTGAGTGGTTACAACTTTGACAAATTCGAGAAGCTAAAACCTAAACTGATTCAAGGTGTTGATGACATGTTGGGTTATGACATTCCAGAACTATTGAAGACATTCAGGAATCCCTATGATTAATTGCAGACTATGTTACCCGAACTCGAAGATGAGTGTCGTATATGGGTATGTGTTCGAAACGAGTATACTCAATTTTTTCTAAGCTTTTTCTATATTTGAAGGATCATATGCCCGTACCCATGTCCGAATATGTGTCAGACACAAATGTCGGATACGTTTATTTTTAAAAAATGAAGAGTCCGGATAACATAGACAGCGGATACAAATTGCTTAGTGTATTGAACATGATAATCAAAATTGGATTGTAGAGCTATTCGTTTCGATCAAAAAAATTCTGAATTCTACTTGAGCGATAATATTGTCTCAATTTTGTTGTAGATCAGCTGTAATAGTTCCTAGAGTAGTTCATTCATGTTTACAGGAAAGTTCATTCGTACTTAAAGATCTGGCAATACTGGACACGACACGATTATACGACACGGAGAAAATAATTAAAAACACGACACGAAAAAATAACACGAACACGAATTCACGAATGTCTCAAAATCTATTTAATACGAATTATTAACGTATCAAATTTTATATAAATATAAAATACCTTAAACACGATTATGATACGATAAAATATACGAACACGATATGGATACACGAATTGTCAGGTATAGTTATTAGATGATGCCATCATTATATCAACTTTTATTTTTTATTTTTTTATTTGAAGTAGGGGGATTCAACTTTTATTCTGTGAACATGGGATTATAGGCCAATAATTGAACCAAATGTTAGAGTGATTTTAATAAATAAAATCTCTTTACTTGTTTAAAATAAGCAAAATTAATAAATATGGTAAAAACAGTGTATTAAATAAAAAATATGTTCCTTAAATTAAATATATATCATTACGATTTAAAATGGATCGAAGATTTTGTTGGGGGTAAGATACACATTCGATTTTTACCATAAAATTAAACCTAAAAATCCGGAAAAAAATTTCTTAAAATCAAGGAAAATTGCATGAATAAACCAAGCATGGAGGGGAGGTATGGGATCATGAAATATTAAGATATTATAGTCGATATCTTAATTCTTGAGTAAAATTATCTATTATTTTCTATGCAAAAGCAGAGAAATATAATATAGCAAAATTCTCCTTATATTTTATTTATAACCCCAGTTTCCTTAAATCTCTCATGGAACTAGTTAATCTTAGTAATTATTTTTATTTTATTTTTGATATTGTCTATATTTAACTTTTCCCTCTCTCCAAATCTGAAAGAGCTTGTTTAATGTCAAGAATTTGATTTTCATTAAATTCATTCAAGAATGCATTTAAGAAATGAAGAAATGTTTCACTATATAATTAAGTTGGATTTTCTATTAAATATATCAAACTAGAAAATTTAATTTAAGCTTTTTTTTAACCGAAATTAAACCAAAGTTTTTTTATGAAACTTATCTTTACTTTTGCCAAAAGAATTGAAGTTACCCCATTTAATTTCCAATCTAAAAATGGTAATGAGCATGGTTGGTTATGGTTACAAAATCATGAAGAGAAAAACCAAAAATGAAACAAGAATTAAGAAAGAAAGAACTTCATAATTTGCATGTGCTAGAATCTTGTCTTCCCAAGAAAAAAAAATAGAAATGAAATAATTATCATTGAAATCTTTCCCTTTTAGAAATGAACATATTAATATTATATATTAGATTTGGACAAATTTCATTGCAAATTGGTGTGCCAAAAAACCCTTTAAGCCATGTTTAATTTCTTTGTCAAAGACAAGAAGAAGAAGAAGAAGTTGTGGAAGAACTTAGTGTCAAGATTTCAATCAAAATTGAACCATCTTAGGAAATCCCAATTAACCTTAAGGAAAACCAGTTCCAATCAGCATCACCATTACCACCATTATCAAACCATCAATAATCATTATCATCACCATTATTGCTACTATCCTGATCAGCCTAGTGATGGTAACCAAAAACAGTTGGAGTCCGAAACGAGTTTGTTCATAAACGATAAAGATTATGTCAAACCTCCTTCGGACGATGCCAATATTCTTAACATGACGAAGAAAGCAGTTGTTCCACAAAACATTACTAGAAATATTCGTACAATTACGCCGGAGATTAAGTTTTTTGATGATTATGATGACGATGATGAAAATGAAAATGAAATATCGGAGAGTCGAGGAGATGGTGTAGAATCTGACTACAATATTACATTGTCTAAGCTACAATTGTTAGAAGTGGATGCAAAAGCTGAGGAATTCATCAACCGGTGCAAGGAAGCTTGGAGGCTTGAAAAACAAAAGTCTGAGGAGGAATATTGGGAGATGTTGGCTCGTGGTGCTTAATTGAAGCTTGGAAATTTATTTTTTTTATCAATATTTTGGTACTATTTCTTTTCCAATTTCAAAGTGCTGTGATTTCAATATTTCTTGAATTTTTCTATCTGGAAACATTTATTCAATTCAATGGGATCGATGGTGCTTAATTATTTATCTAATTGTTCTATAATTTGAGTTTTTATTAACATCAAAGTATGTTTAGGAAGAAAGTCTTCCTTTTCTTTTTACTCATTAAATATCAGATAGTGAGCATGATTTTGAAAGGGGAAGTTGTATGTATATATATTAACCTGAAGCCATCATTTTTTTTGCAATCCCTTCATTAATTTGAAGATTTTGCAAAGAATTTGGAAGTCTAATACATCAGAAGTAGATCTGTTTCCGAATCGGATTACCCATTCGATCCGACATGTCTAGTCCAATAGTTTTTTTGATAATTCGAGTTAGTCAGGTTCAATTCGAATTACTATTTAAATAATAAACCATTTGTCAATGAATTAGTCCTTTTCTCTTATGAAATACAAGCACAAAATGCCCTTTTTATAGGAGACTACTTGTTCTTGCTAATGCTGCAGCCATAGCCAAGACCTTTCGAAGGTAGTTTTTGATCTTCAACTTAAAAGCTGACCTCTCATCAAATTCTTGAGGCAAATTAAAGCCTTATCTTTGCATTGCTACTCCTTTTATTCCCTTTTGAATGATTCTTAGCTTGGATTTCTTCTAGAATCTCCGTTTTCGTCGCGATAATATGATCAGTTTCTGACATAGACGATCTTTTGATTTTCCCTTTCCCCAAACTGATAAAAATATTTCTGCTCTCATGCCATGTTTAGGTTTTAGACAAGAGAGCCTAGACCCCATTTATTTAACAAAACAGCTTCAATTCTTTCATGTTCAGCAGTAAATGAGGTTACTTAAACTCTGCGGATAGACGTTTAAATTCATATTTGTAAGGCGTAAATAAAATCGTGAAATTTTCAAGTCGAAATGGACAAAACCTCACAAGTTGGATGCGAATCTCCATAAATAATATCAAAACAATCACCAGCCGAAATATAAGAACTAAGTGTTACACCGTGGGAGTCACTTCTAAAATCCTAAGATAGCTAAGTGCTATATTTCTAGAATCCCAATTCCTGGTGTGATCCTGGTTCTGTTCTATGCTGGGCTTAGATCAAATTTTTATTGTTAATGAAACATGAAAATTTGTTAGGTTACTTATGGGTACTTTTTTTTTTCATTATTTTTCAATACATTATTTTTCAGAACATTTCTAATCACTATTTATAAATATGAATTTTATGTAACTGAATGGATCCTATACATATCAATGATAATAATGAGTGTACTAAAAAAAATAGACAAAAAATTATTGGATTATATCCTAACTCTTCACCATATCTTATTACTACTTTAGTCAAAACACGGAGTTTTGATAAGATTTGATTATTAATGCTGATATGATCGAATGAATAATCTATGTTTTAAGAAATTTTTTCAATTAATTATTATACAAAATGGTGTTATGAATTGCTAATGGAATAATCAAATGGTTATGATATTTATATATATTTATATTATAAAAAAGAAGTGCCAAGATGGTTATTTCTTTGTCTAATTGATTGTTCCTTTAAATATTAAATAGGATTTGCTTATAAGGACATTACTATTTAGTTTTAAGCAATTTAGTTTTTCCGTTGTCGTTTCACTCCTATTACCCTTGACGTTTTGAAGAACCCAACAAAAATTGCCAGTTTGCTCGCCCATCCTCCCAAGTCCCACCCCTTACTAATAGGCCTTTAGTCAAGTTTTTCTTCCTCTCTCTCACTATTTCTCTCGACTGCTAAAACTTAAAAGCTTGGTATTCAGAACTGCTTCTATTTACCATTTTATCCCTGAACTTTCCCGCCATCCCGTCTCTCTCCAGGTAAACGAGCTGAGCTATCTTCTAATCAAACTCTGTTATTTTAGCAATTGAAAAATGTCAATGGAATCAAAAAGTTCTGAACTTGATAACGAAATGGCGCCAACTGTTCGATAAAATTCCCCTGAAGCTTATGTTTGTAACAAAGAATATAAAATTTTCTTAAACGTTATTGGGTATTGAAATAAATTAGTTTTTTTTTTGGTTGAGTGTTTGATTTATGGTTCTTGGGTTTATAGAGAGGAAGAAGAGAAGAAGGTAGAAAAATGCTGCCACAGAGACTGAAGAAGACAATTACAGATAATCCCAAGAAGCTTGCTAACTTGATTGACCTTGTAAATCTCCCTTCCACGGTTAGAGAATTTGTGGGTCAGTCTCAGATTTCACGTTTGGGTTGCTTCATGCGTGTGTGGTCTTATATCAAAGAGAATAATCTTCAGGTATTCTTAGCTCTCCTATTCAATTTTGCACCTTCATATTAAAAAATTGAATTTTTTTTTTCTCAATCAAATTTTTTTAAATGAATTACGGAGATGCTTTACTCACCCCATATTTTTTTCCCTATTATTTTGCACTCCTGATGTGGCATGTAGGTTATTGAATAAGTTTCATGGTTGGGTCTTCGAATTGGTAATTAGCATGTTAGAATTAGACTGATAAATAATTGATATGTTTAGGTAGGGGCAAATAGCCTTTGTTTTTCTTCATAAATATGTGTTTTTCTATGAGCATATTTGTCAGAATGTTTTTTTATATATATAAACATGTGGCTTTTTGATCTCATTGTTTTGATAAATGATAGTGTTTTACTGACATTTGTGGAGATGTATGTTCATGAAGACAATGATCTCTCCTCTCTGCATTATATGCCCCAGGAAATGTTAATCATGTCTTGGATCATTCATTCGATAAGAAGAAAATTTGATGCTAAAAGAGGGAAATCGTGGGCACTGCTGTTGTCACCATCACTTGCTAAAGATTCTTTAATGATTTTATTTGTTATTAAGACTTTCTTATGTATGTTTAATTGTTTATTGTGGCTGGCAATTCGGCACTGAGCTCCTAAAGTTTGTAATTTCTCATGTTATAGCATCATCCTCTTCTCTTTCAACTTTATATTCATAGATTGATTTTGAAGTGTGTAGTCTTGATGCTCTAGTATATACACACATTTACCTGAAGATCTCTCAGCGTGCCACTTTTTCTTGATTAGGATCCAAACAACAAGAATTTTGTCAATTGTGATGAAAAATTGAGGAGTATTTTATTGGGCAAGCCTCGAGTTGAGCTGACTGAGCTTCCTGCACTTATCAAACTGCATTTTCCTAAAGTGCCAAAATAAGCCAAAGGATTCAAGATTATGCTCCACAAAGTGTCTTCCTTACTTTGTTCTCGAAGATCTCTAGCTGCGTCATGTTCTGTTAAATCAGTTGATGAATATTTGTATATGCTGATATTTGATAGTTTGGAGTAGACTTCTTACTCAAATTTCGGCTTTCCCTCTCAGCCAAACCTTTTCTTTAAAGGATCTTAGTTTGCAATGAAGAACAATTTTATTGGTTAATCTTATTTCTGTTTATCCAGTGTCCATTTTTATGATGGGAATCTCTTAGAAAACATTTCTGAATAAAACTGTTTGCTCTTCAGACAGCAATACACTAGCTGTTGAAACATTGAGTGATTCTTTCATGCAATTATTTTGCGGAACCTTTTAGATGTGTTTTTATGTTAAAATTCATCTAACATGTGTTTTTCCAGTTCACTTATTTGTTTGATATATTTTCCTTCATGGAATGTACTTGAAAAGGCAATAATAAGTTAATAGCCACAGAAGTAATGCCATGTCTAGTTAATACTAGTTCTACAACAATGAAGCAGTGCTTCTTTCTTTTACTTTTAGTAATTATTGGAACTCGGCTAGGGCAGTTTTGACCACATAATCAGCCAAAATGGCATTTGTTTTCTCTGTTGGGTGAAAGGAGTCCCAGAATACATACTTATTGGCATCTGAACATGTAAATGGGTTCATGTTATCACACAGGTAACTCATCTCGAAGAATCCAGTCCCACAGCATGCTGTTTCTGCATCTTCAAATCCTGTAATATAGAAAATTTATCAGAAAAATGGCTTGTTTGTTTGGTGTTATGACTGTTCATTCATCCTGAAGTATGATTGCATACTTGCGTAGCTATATGCATGTTTTAAACGAAAAAGTTCATTTACTTTCAGCTAAATTGGGGAAGATTATGTATGAAACTAGTGAATGTGGTCCTTGCGACTTGCCAGAGGCAAGTAACAACAAGGGGAGCCTGAAAGTACCTAGTTGCTGTCTGTTTTCTTATATTTTGTAAGCGTTGTTGTGTATTTATATATTGTCCTTCTATGTCTACACCATTTTATGCATACAGTTCAAGGATCTCTCATGGCAGTAGAGCAAAGCAAAGTATATAGTAAAACTCAAACAAAATTATCAACATCATTAATTTTACTAGACTGGTTTTATGCATCATATCTGACCCATGTGGATGGCATAAAATAGGGTCCCCATCTTTATGGAGTTTGGACAAGTTAGGTGATTGGATTCAAGTAGTGGATATGCCCTTATTCTACATATGACCTTAGGACCAAATTGTTTGACTCAATTAGGGGTGTAATGGAGTCGAGCCGATTTCAAGCTGTAAGAAACTCGAGTTCGAGTTTGACTCGAAATTCGAGATTCGAAGCTCGGCTCGAGCTAGATCGAGTTTCACTTTTAAAGCTCGAGCTCGATGCGACATAAAAATTGAACTGCTCGAGCTCATTCAATTAGGCTCGTTTACCTAGTAAAAAATGAGCTCGATTTCCATACTCGACTTCAAATTTGATTATTTGTGCTCGAGCTCTAGTTCGAATTGAGATTTTTCAATACTAATCAAAAATAAAATAAAAAAGTTCGATTAGGCTCACGAGCTACTCGAGTCAAGTATTAGGATACTCGAATTTGGCTCGCTCGATAGCTCGAGCTCGACTCGACAATGATCGAGCCGAATTCAAGTTTTTTTCGAGTCGAACACGAGTAACAGTAGTTAATTGTGTAAACTATTGCACACGTGTCTCATTTACACCCCTAGACTCAATGAAATGATTCAGTTTAAAGTAACAGTAGTTAAATGTGTAAACTATTGCTAACAACTTACCAAAGTGACTTGGATTCTGGATCATTTCTAAGAGCTTATCATAGGGGTTTGACAGAACCAGTTGGATTCCACCAAGCTCCTGTTTCATCTCTGTGACTGTAACCTGTAACTTTTTGTTGAAATCTTTAGCCACATTGTTATACTCCTCGATACACTCACTTCCAAAGAACATATTTGTTGTTCTTTCCAGCGGTAAACATCCCATTGGAGGAAGGCCGCCGATTGTTATCTTCCGAGCTCCGAGCTTGTAAAGCTCTCTGATGAAATTGCTGGCAATTCCTATCAGAAAACTCTGATACTCATCAACAGAATACTCTGAAGATCTGGTTGGAAAAATGTAGTAGTTCTCTAGGAAGTCATTGGTTCCTATGCTTATCAGGTGCAATGATTCAGTCAAAAGCTGATTAGCTTTGTCATTGCCTAGATAGCCTCTTAGCTTGTTCTGATATTCTTTGTAGTACTCCAGTTCTTCCCAAAATGGTATGACAGACTGCAAATTCAAGGAAAATGGAGAAATATAGCTAGTAACTGATAACTTATTGGAGATAGTTAAAACCTATGTTACTCGGACTCGGGTGTGAGTGTCGGACACGGGTATGTTCAATTTTTTCCAAGATTTCTATGTATTTGGAGGGTCTTTAGAGGATCATATCTCCATACTAATGTCCGGATATGCATCGGACACGGATGCTTCAAGAAAAATGAAGAGTCAGAGCAACATAGGTTAAAACTACTGAACTAGACTGAAATCACATGTAGAAACTTAAAATCTTTTATCTTTTCTTACAGGCAACCACCTATGGCAAGAATCAAATTGGAATTCAACAAAAATTCATGGAAACCTGATGCAAACAAATGTAAAAAACTCACTGCCTGAGTTCTGTTCACATGGTAAGACAGGTAACTTATCACCAAGCCATAGCTCGACTTACTAGCACATCGGAAGTAGCATTGTCGTAACCAGTTCCGGCCGAAGCAAAGGAAACTCCGGTAGCAAAATCTTTTATGTCATACTTTGGATCCAGATATGCAGGTATGTCTGGCTTGATCCCAAAAGCTTCAGAAACAAAGTCTGTTGCAATTCTACCATTAGAAAAACGTCCAGTTGGCTGACCACCAAAATAACCCCTCCCATATGGCTCAAAATTGCCCTTTAAAACAGTAGATATCTGGTTGTTGTTCCCAGGATCCACCGTAGAATCTCCAAAAACTATAATTGCAGGAAGAATTGCACTTAATTTTGGTATTTGCAGTAGGAGATTAACCAAGAACAACAATGCAAAAACCTTAATTGCCATATTTAAGTTTCATTCCAATTTTCTGGTTTGGTATTATAAATATAGCAAAGTGGTGGTTGGTAAAGCTGGTGTGAATGATTTTCTTGATGGAGTGAGGAATGAGAGAAAAGTTAATAGACAATGAGACAGATGAAGTTTGTTGAGACATTTAATTGCTCAAAGTAGGTGAGAGACCATAGTATTTAAGCCAATTGTCATGACACTAACAGAAATTTAAATTGCAGTCATGAATGCATTTTCGATCGTATTTAATGTAATTGCAGACGTAACGAATATTATTGCAGTTAATTGCTGTAAATATCGGAAAAGAAAAGAGCCGAAATTGTAAAATAGTGACCATAACATCGCATTGCGACCTATGTTGCTCCGACTCTTTATTTTTCTTAAAGTATCCGTGTCCGACACATATTTGGACATGGGTATGGGGATATGATCCCCAAGGATCCTACAAATAGATGAAAAAACTTAGAATAAATCAAATATACCCGTGTTGGACATATACTTTTGTCCGACGCTTATACCCGAATCCAAGTAACATAGGTTGCGACTATTTAAATCCTTGGACACTAACAATGTTTTGGGTATGGTGTGTAATTGGCTGGGATCAACCGACTTTTTGGCCTATTCCCTGATGATATTTATATCAATGATAATGATGGGAGAGAATCAATATTTCTTGAAGTGTAGATTAATGGTTTTTATGTGTAGTTGGTAATTGTTAATTGGGGAAATCTTTTGTTGTTGATTTGATGTCTCTAAATAGTGATTGTTTGGGTTTTAATGGGCATGCATTGAAATGTTAGATTTGATACAACTTTGCAAATTCCTTTTGCACATTTACTTTTGTGGTTTTCTGGTTAGGAGACAGCATTTATTTTTCACAATATAAAACACAGGGAAACTCAATGCAGATAAGCTAATAGGTTCCTGCTAAATCTTCTTGGGAATTTCTTCAATATAACAATCTTTTGCTTTGTTTTGTTTTTTATATATGTTTGAGATTATCGAATATTGAATTTGATAACTAAAACTAAAAGTTTTACCACTTTATTGATAGATCAAACGACTGTTTATAACATAACAATAAATCTTTTGATGCATCAATTAAATGGAAATCCATTAGTTTAAGCTACTGAGGTGAAATTGGAATGAAAATTTCACCAAGACCAACCAAATCTGAAAAAAAAAAAGTTTACAAATGTTGTGGAGAAAGGATTGTATGAACACGTCAGCATACATTTTTTAAATCATGTCACTTAATCAGATTTTTAAAAAAAATTAACTATTTATTATACATTACATATAATAATTAAATGATAAATATTTATGTTAGCAATTCATTAATGGTTTATGTAATAAATAGTTGATTTTTTTTTTAAAATCTGATTACGTTACATGATTTGAATGAAAAAGATATATATTGATGTGACGTAACTGTTTCATAAAATCATTTCTTCTTAAAAACCGTTTATGAATTGCTGGCATAAATACTTATAATTTAATTATTACATGTAATGTGTAATAAATAATTGAATTTTTTTTAAAAATTAATTACGTGATATGATTTTAATAAAAAAAATATATTGACGTGATGTAACTATTTCATATAATTTTTTTTCATGTTTAAAACCATTGTGATGTGACGTGGACGATGGTGATGAAAAACTTGAAGGAGCCAATTGCTTTCTAACACCTTTAATTTTTGCTTTAAAGAGAGAATCCATGCAGTTGTAACGCTTAGAAGAAACCAGCAAAACTTTTTCTTTTTTTTTTTGGTAGCTTAGCATTGGTTCCATTAACTAAGGTTGGCATGGAACAGAACATTGAGTCACGAGTCAAATGTGACACACCAGTTCAATATGTCAACCTTTCAATTCTGATTTTTTTTATCTTTAAAAATATACAAATAAATATATCCGAGCCATGGTTCATTGGTAATGCATGTATACTTTGAATCATCTTTTCTCTGAATAAAAATGTACAAATGGAATTTTGTTTCTGTTAAAACGGTATTATCCCATATCGATTAAATTTTGAATTGTATGTGATTTTATATTCAAATTGGGTCTCTCCATTTATAATCAGTTGGTTTTAGGTTGGACGTTTAAATTGATATTAGAGCTTAAGTTACGTTATGTTGTTCTTGCATGTTGCTCTTGTCTGTTACTCCTTTCGAGTTTGTCATGTGATAAGCTTTTCTATTTTCGGCTACACGTGATGGAGTTTGTTAAATTAATGTTATCCTACATTGGCTAAATTTTGAATTATCTGTGTCTTATATTCAAGTTGAACCTTTCTCACGATAGCCAATTGGTTTTAGATTATATGCTTACATGTTTTTTATAATACGTTAGATTATATTATGTATACCCAGACTCTTTATTTTTTTTAAAATACTCGTGTTCGATACCTATGTTAAACACATATTTGGACATAGGTATAGAATGTGATCTTCCAAATATATGAAAAAAATTTTAAAAATGTAAGTATATCCATATTTGATACATATTTATATCTGATATTTACTCCTAAATTCAAGTAACATAGCAGCCAGATAATCTCAAATTTTGTTTGAATTTAGTCCCATTTTAAGGACATATAGATTCCATCAAATTTACAAGATTTTACTCTCGAATCTTAACTGACAATGAAATTTAATTTATGCGTGTTATAATAACGAGTATTATACATAAATAATAAACATTCATAGGTGTGTAGAATGAAGATTATTTTATGTTGATGTGTTTTGAATTCTGAAAAGATAATAAGTGTAAAGGTCGTATCTTCACCTGCATTGATAGCCATAGACAAACAAAATTTATGGATTTCTCATAATGGGTTTGACTGAGACTTTCAAATTCTTTAAATGCCAGTTCTGGCGGTGGCAGTCACATTAAAACACTTCCAACTTAATTCAAGGTGTGGTCATAAATAGTTGTCTCTAGGAGGACTTTAGGACAACCTTAATTGGATCCTAAACCATTTTCCTGGGCTAGCCCACCTTCTATTTCTTGCCAACTGCAAAAATCTGTACCCATGGTCCTGATAAAATATGCTCATGGGTTGGGTCGCTGTCCGAAAAAAATTTAATTTTTTTTATCCAAGTCCGGCCTTGGAATACTATTCATTCTATTTTAAAAAATTATTTTTATATTTTTATAACTAAATTAAATTAAATAATATTATTTTAATAATTAAATAGTGATATGGGCCGGGTTGGCTCGAATCACAAAATTCTCGACCCAGTATAAGCAGAGTCTTTCAGCCGGACGGGCGGGCTGCCCTACCCTTGAGCAGGTCTAGTCTTGACTCCTGGCAATGGAATGGATATGAGCTCCAATTTAGGACTCTGCCTCCAAAAGTTTATATATGAAATTGAATTAGAGGTGTCCATAGAAAGAGACGAGCTAGACCCGAGTGATATTTTTAAATGTTTGTTCAAGATCCGGCTTGAACTTGAAAAATCTGGTCCAAAATTCAATCCAAATCGAGTTGGTTTCCTGGATCCTAATCCCAGTACCAGATACAAGTCCGAGGATTCTGTTATTCTGTCCTAAACTTTGTGTATTTTTCTCTTCATTTCCCATGTTGGTTGAATACTTGAAAGGTTGAACCTTGTACTTAAGACAAAATCTGATGGCATCATCAAATCTCCAAGCATTTTGGAACCATCCTGCAGGACTCAAAACTAGTTTGTTCTGTCTTTGTTTTGTTTTTTTATTACCCAAGAGCAGCAAGCTGCTACAAATAATACAAGTGTTCAGAGTAAACAGAACAACATAGCACAAAGTGCTTGTATAACATGTCAGCTATTTTACAGTATTAAAGTGTGTTGGACAATATGGACAATTACAAGCTCCAATTTCCACAAAGTTTCTTGTTCACTGGATCTTCAACAATGTCTCTCAATCCACTTAACATCATTCTGATGTTGTCTTTAATTAAGTGCAAAATATGTTTTTCAAGGTGTTTCTGCTTGCATGAAAATTCTTCTATTCCTCTCTTGCCATATCTGGTAGATATAAACTGCCCAAGCAATCCGTAGTATGACTGAGATCAATGCCTTTCCTTTCAACCTCTTCACAGTCCATTGCAGTTCACAGCTCCAACGATCAACCATTCTGTTTTATTCACAAAGCTGTAAGACTTGCTTCCATACAAGTTTGGGTTAAGGGGCAAATTTGACACTATACCATAGGTAGATATTGAAATTTGCCATTGTATTTTATTTTGATTGATATTTACCATAGTACTTTTGAGATTAAATGCAAAATTGTCATTATACTTTAACTCAATATTGAAATTGTGTTACTTTATTTTTGTTTGATTGAATTTTGCCACTTAACGTTGATCTTAGATGATTTTCAGTCAAAATGTAATTAAAAATTCCTTCAAATATTATATTTTAATAACCAGGTTTTAATAAATTAATTAATAAAGAATTATAAAAAATTTAAGCTTTAGTTTTTTATAAAATAAAAATTTTATGTTAATTTTTTATAAATTAATTTTATTTTCAAATCTTTCAAAATCAAAGTTGGGTGACAATATTAAATCAAAAATCAAAGTTTAGTGGTAAAATTCAATCAAATAAAAATATAGTGGCAAATGTGCTCTAATATCAAAAGTGGCAAATATCAAACAATATAAAGTATGATGATAAATTTCAATATCCACCTATAATATGGTGACAAATTTGCCCATTAACCCTACAAGTTTTGAGTAGGTGCAGCTGAAAAAAAATGATTCCTAATTTCTGCATCTTGCTTACATAGCCTGCATATGCCATCAGTAGAAATCTCCCGTTTGGCAAGTCTATTCTTAGTAGGCAACCTATTAAGGATAGTCATCCAAGCAATAATAGTATGTTTAGGAATATGGTATTTGCACCAAATAAAACGATGCCAAGCAACCTTTCCTTGTTTAGGTCTTAGCTCTTTCCACCTATTTTCCAGATTAGGTCATGCCCAATCAACTCCAAAAAGCTAGAAGTAATACTCAAGGGTCGCAACATATGGGATAAAAATGTGTTTTCCTTTTAGTTAATCTCTTTTAATTAATTTAATAATTTAAAACACAATATAAAAATACAACATCAATATAACATATTTAATAAATATAAAAATAATACACATTTAAATTTAAACACGCCCCGACTTTTCTATACTTTTAAATTTTCATATCAAAGTCCTAACATCAATCATCCATGATTAACACGACAACAACACACTAAAAAAAAAAAAAAAAAATTCCAAATTTACCAATCCACCTTTCAGAACGGCTTCGTTTTAATCCTACTAAGAGGATAATTTAGACAACCAATAAATAAAATCAACTTTCTTTCCCTCCACGGCTACGCAAGTTCTTTCCCTCTCTCTAGAAAACCCCATTAATTTTTATTTTTTTCAATTTTGAACCTCTAAAACCCTAAACCTTCTTCTTGCTTCTATCTTCTTCTTCATAGATGTTGATATCCAGGGCTTTGTCACGCGTTTCCAGAAGCGTGGGCGCACGCTCCTTGCTTCTCTCTGCTCCGAAGAAGCTTCAAACGCCAACCTTTTCCACTCATTTTCACTCTCTTGTTTCCCAATCTATGAATAAGGTACTAAAAATTTACAATGAATGAAGTAAATAAACAAAACCTTGTTTTTTGTTGTTAATTTTGAAAAGGGTTTTGCTAGGTTTCAAGGGCTTTGTTCAAATTAGCTCAATTTTGATGACATTTTCATGAAATCTCTGGGTTTTGTTTGAAAGTTAAAGGGTTTATATTTTTATGAAAGTAGGTTCCTTAGGTTCCTTTTAGGTCTTTAGATTTGTTCCAGCTTTTTTTGGTCCTTTTGATTGATTTTGCTGCTTTTTTTCTTCAAATTGTATGTTTTGGTTGTATAAAAGTTTAGCACTTAGAAGTAAAAGATGCAGTTTTTGTTTTTGTTATTGCAATGAATCAAACATAACAAAGGAGAAAATTTTACTAATTGCCTTAATGAAGTTATTGGATTAATTATTTATAAGCTGTAACCTCATTTTTCAGATTGAATTTATCAGGGTCTTGTTGGGTTTAAGGTTCTCTTTGATTTCAGTAATTGAGTGATCATGTAGGATCTTAAATCCATATTTTGGTTCATTCAAATAATAACTGATTCAATGCATTTTGATAAATTGATTCATTTTAGTGCATTTCCTTGAGGTTGGGTGCAATATTACCTATGTTGCTCCGAACTTTTATTTTTCTTGAAGTATCCGTGTTCGACACTCATATCCGACATATATTTGGACATAAGTATGAGGATATGACCCTCCAAGGACCCTTCAAATACATGAAAAAACTTAGAAAAACTTGAACATACCCATGTCAGACACATAGCCGTATCCGACCCTCACACTTGAATCCGAGTAACATAGAATATTACACGTTGCATGGGATTTCTCTGTGCAGTTGGTGACAGGTGATGTGTCTCTGCTGCATCGTTCAATCGTCAATTTCTCTGCTTTCCAACGATTTGGGATCTCTTCATCTGCCTCCCCTGAGCTTTCAGAAAAGGAACATGAGAATGCTGCAGAAAATAATGGTCAAGAGCCTGGAAAACCAAGTGGGGATACGAATCCTGGAGAGGCTGAAGTTACTGACCAAGCAAAAGAATCAGGTTTTAACTTAGAATCCCAAAATACAATGCCTCAATCTGATATAAGAAGGAGAAGAGCCACTAAACGAATTGCATTTTCTGATTCAGATTCTGAGATAGATGGTGATCTATCAATGGCCGATATGGTCAAACTTGTGGAGGAGAAAGAAGCACTCTTGAAGGCAAAGAAAGAGGAGATTGAACAAATGCAGGACAAAGTTGTTCGCACTCTTGCAGAAATGGAGAATGTTATGGCCAGAACAAGACGTGAAGCTGAGAACTCAAAAAAATTTGCCATACAGGTATTGTTAGTGACACCAGCGATTTAAATTACGGTCGCGGATGTGTTTTCGGTCGAGTTGCATTTATCGCGATTGCGGATGTAATAAATGCTACCGCGATCAATTACGGTAAATGTCGACCGTGAATATCGGTGACGGAGAGAACCGATACCGCAAAATAATGGCTGTAACATCGCGTTGCAGCCGCTATTTAAATCTCTAGTGACACAGTGGCCACTTGATTTCTGTTCTATTTGGAGTTTGCAAAAAATTATAGTAATTTTATTTGTCAATGTGCTGTAGAATTTTGCAAAGGGCCTACTAGATGTTGCAGACAATTTAGAAAGGGCTTCTACACATGTTAAAGGCAGTTTCTCTAAGATTGATGAATCCAAAGACACTGTTGGAGCTGTACCACTCCTAAAGACACTCCTAGAAGGAGTTGAAATGACTGAGAAACAGCTTGGAGAGGTAAATTTTTTGGTACTTCACCAAAAATCATATGGGAGTTCTCATTAAGCTGAGTTGTCTGTACTTCAATTTGTAGATTCGATTTTCCACATTTTTTATTTGGTAAAGGGGCAAAATTAGCTAACTGAATTCACTTCAAGTATTGCACATCATCTGAAAAATTATTACAGATAGTTGTGTGCTTAGTTAATGTTGAAAGTTACAGTCTCTTCCTATGGTGCTCCGATTTTTCATTTTTCTTGAAGTACTCGGACATGTGTATGGGAATATGACCCTTCAAAGACCTTTCAAATACATGAAAAAACTTAGGAAAATTTTGAACATGCCAATGTCGGACACATATCCGTATCCGACACTCACACCCGAGTTCGAGTAACATAGGACTCTTCTGTCACTCTGACATTTATTTGGCTTCTACATGTGTTCTTTAACATATTAAATTTGTTACTAACCAATTATAAATGTTTTTACTTTCAGGTATTTAGAAAGTTTGGAGTGGAAAAATTCGATCCTACAAATGAACCATTTGATCCACACAGGCACAATGCAGTATTCCAAGTACCAGATAATTCTAAGCCTCCTGGCACAGTTGCTCATGTTTTGAAGGTATTATTTTCTAATCCATTTTTATTGAAACGGTTCCATCTGTTTATTGTCGCTATAGTTAATTGAAATTAAATTTTGGTTGAATATGATTAGTAATTAAGCACATGATTTAAGTTTAATTCCCAGCTCAATTTTCCTTATCTTTGTTTAACTAGGAAGTTCTGTTTGAACAGCTTAAGTGGTCATAGTTCATTAAGTTACTGATAAAGTGTTTGTTTCTCTCCTTATTACAGGCAGGATACATGCTCTATGATCGAGTTATTCGGCCGGCTGAGGTTGGTGTTACTCAAGCACTCGATAACGATGCAGCTGAGAATAACCCAAGTGAGAAAGGCTCTAAAGCTTGATGTTAAAGATTAGTCTTTGGAAACTTTTTTTTCTCTATTTATATTTATGGCCATCTATTTCTTGTTTTACTACTTCTCATAAAAGATGCCACAAGAGGGCTTTTGGTAGGGTTTTCTTTTTCTTCATTAATAAAAAATGCAGTTTTGGTCATGACAAGCATGAATAATCCTGAATGCATTATTGTGAGTTATGACAATATCCAGGCAAGCTATTATTGTGATAGCAGTATATGGTCATGTATCTCCAAAGGTTAATCCTGAGTTGTTATATGTGAACCTGGCTAGCCAATCTTCCTAGAGCTTTGCCGCCCTTTTATCTTTTCAGAGGGCGGCAACTGCCCCAAAATTTAAGTCTAAATGGTTGAGGTGTTCCTCGATGCTATTTAAGGATGCACGGTGATAACTGTAGATAACGACGTCCCGTGGACATATGCTAGGACGGAGATTCTGCCTCGTCCAGTTATTTTATGCCCCATTCAATTCAAATACTCTATATAATGCTATGCAAACAGAGCAAATAAAATAGTTCTCAATGATCACCCTGCCATCTTAAAGCATAATCCACATCATGAAAGGAGGTAGATCAATCTAAGGGTTCTATTCTATGTATAATAGCTGTAATGAAAAATATTGGCAGTATGAGATCAAGCTTTGATAAGGTGAAAACGATCGATAAGGGTTGAATATACATCACAAACTAATTATATGACCAAGCATATATAAGTACTTAGTATATACTTACATATGATGCATTGCTATGGAGTGACCAAACCTGTAGATTTCTTGTTGGCACATGAACTCTTACCTTTGAACTAATTACATGTCAAACCATCGTCCGAAATCTCACTGAGTTTGCTGCTTTATCCTGACCTTCCTTCTCACCAACAGAATCGCGGCTGTCATCGTGGCTTTTCAAACACAAATCCAAGTCCAAATTACCCATGCTTGAATCCTGCAAAATAGGAAGATCTCTGCTTTAAATCAGTCTTGCGAGGGAATCAAATGTTTCATCCTCTACTTTGAGCAAGAATTTTTTCAATAAAACCAATGCAAGTAAAGAGATTTAACCCAATAGATGTCAAATTGATCCTTACACCAATAACTTATGATTTATGGTTTACCTTCATAAACCCGATCGATCCATATACTTTTAATACATCGGTAGGATACAGTACAAACCTAGCACACAAGTAAACACTATGTTCCTCTGACTCTTCATTTTTCTTGAAGTACCCGTGTCCGACACATATTTGAACATAGGTATGAGGATATGATCTCCAAGGACCCTCCAAATACATGGAAATCTTAGAAAAAATTAAACATACTTGTGTCCGACACTCACACTCGAGTCCGAGTAACATAAAGTAAACATGATCCAAGAACCAACACCATTTTCAACTCCCATTTTCAATTCTTACTTCCCTTTTAAGAGGTCTCCTATTGCAATTAGTTTCAACTTTCTAATGCAATTAAGATAATTAGAACAGAATTTGGAGTAGTTTACCTGAGTTTCTTTCTTCAAATCTTTATTCATTTTCAGCTTATTATCACTCTTTGATGATAACCAATCTGGGGACTGCTTGGTCTCATTCTCATTTGTCTTAGTTTCATCTTCAACTTGTTTCGCAGCCGCCCTTTTAAGCTCTTCCTCTAACACAGCAACCTACAAAAATGGCAATCAACAACCATTTTTTTTTTAACATAAGCAGCCAAAACACTATTTTGTAAAATCAAAAGGTAAAAATATTCAACAAATTAATGCAATAATTACAGGGGAAAAAACATTCTTTTTGAAGCATAAAATACATTGAATTTTTAAATTCCATAATTTTAATTCCATGAAACCATGAGTTTGGGGAAATTTTGTTTTTTTAGTAGAAAAGGCTAAAGATTTAGTCCCAACTTAATTAAAACCATTAAAAAAAAAAAAAAAAAACAGAAACCTGAAAATCTATAGAGCAAAAAACCCTAGCTAAAACCACAAGAAAAAAGAAGGGCATAACCTTTATACACATATACATACGTATGCTTATAGGCCTATATATACATGATACATACGTATATTTATACACTTACTGGGGTATAGCGGAACTTGCGCTTGGGAGGCTGCTCCTCGTCCTCGCCGTAGACGGCGGAGACGGAGGACCCGGAATCAGCGAAGGAGAGTGGGGTCCACCGGCAGAGTAGGATGCTGGTGGCGGCGGAACTGTTGCTGCCGTTGGATTGAGAGTGTTTAACAGTGGATGAAGGTGACACGTGGACCCACTTCTTCTTCCACTTTCTCACCGGGCCATTGAACACCGCCGTTGAACCGTAACGGGCAGAAGCTCGGCCCAGCCTCGTGGAGCCCACTCCGTCCATTCGATATTTTAAACTTCTCAGATTACTAGCTCTAACCGTCGGAGGAGTAACCGGAGAGAAGTGGAGAAGAAAAGAGAGAGCTTGAGAGTGACAACTAAAATGTTAAGTTAGTTTGGTACAGTTCGAGATGTTTCATGTTTGGTTCGGTTCAGTAATTAAAAATATATATATAAAGAGTCTATGATAAAATTATATATAATATATGATAAATTATATAAAATTATTATGTTTATATGTAATTTTTTTATATATAAATATGATAAATTATATATATATATATGATAAATTACATATAAATATTATAAATTATATATAAATATAATAAATATATCATGTATTTATATAATTTTTTTTACATATAATTTTTTTATATATAAATATGATAAATTATATATTAAATGAAACTTTCGATTCTAAGAAGTTTTTTTAAAATTTTTCGAAAACCAGACAAGGCACCTTAACTGAACGAACTTGAAAGGAACGGCGTCGGTTTGTTCGGTCTTTTTCTTTGTTTCGTACTTGTAATTAGGCGGTAATGAAGTCAAAGTGCGCGGTGTTAAGCAAATTAATTAAACTGAGTGTAAGGAGTAAGCTTCCTCTAATTATTACTACTTGTTAGGATATAAATTATAAATTAGACACGTTCAAAAATCAAATTATTTATTTGATTTGATAGATTCGATTTAAATTAGATTAGATTTTAGATAAATTTTTTAAATTCGTTCAATCAGATCGACTCGAATTATTATTTAATAAATAAAATAATATATAAATAGTTTAAATAATAATTTGAACTTTTCGAGCCTCTTGAAAAAGCAAATTTTTTTGTTAACCGGACTTGGCCGATGCCTGGATTGATTTAATGTAAATAAGTTTATTTCTTGAGCTACCAAGTTCAATACTATAACTAGTTTGATTAATTAATTAACTTGTCAAAATTTATATAAATATATAATATTTTAAACACAAATATAATATAAAAAATAATATAAATACAGATGACACGAATATATAAATTACCAAATCTATTTACAAGGAATTAGTACATGTCTATAAGCTATTTGCTCCTTCATTTTCATGAGATAAACACTTTTTTTATTTCTAGTTTTCTTACATTCTTTCAAATTTCTAAATATTTATTCCCTTCCTCTTCCTCCTCCTCCTCCTCTTCTTCTTTTTTTTTTTTTTTTCCTTTAATTATCAATTTGTCAAAATGAATTGTTTTCAAAAGTTCTCAAACAAATTACTATAATTTTCAACATGTTAACAGGAGATTTTTTGTAATTTTGAATGAATGAAAATAAGGACAAAAATCATGTGAGGGGTTTCGGCTAGTCTTCTTCCCATTACTCATTATTAGTATCCTTTTGTCATAACATAGATTTTTGAGACATAACATGATTACTGGTCAAAAGATGAAAATCCATTCCAATTCCCACATGTTTGAGTCAATCATTTGGTGAAATATCCAAATATCTAGTCAAACTTTAATTTGCCTTAATTATGGGATTTTTTAAATCCAACTCAAATCAGGCCACCGATAAATTAATAATTCGTAAAATTTGATTAGATTGTTTATAGACATTAATTAAATATTATTTTTAAAAAATTATATTTAATACATTAATTTTATTAAATTCAAAAAATAATATATTAATTATATATTTTCTTTTATAAATATCATTTAAACATTGATTAACATTTGCCCAAATCTCAAATCTCTAAAGTGCTCAATTTTTTCATTATAAAAAGTTTCATTGAGACTATAATTATTCTCCCACTTTCATTTCCTTTTTGTTTTTTCTATATTTTATTTCTCCATGCAAATGTTAGAAATCCTTTAGGGTTTAAGGTATTTAAACTTTCAAAATGGTAATGATGGCCAATTAAATAATGGCCAAAAAGATACCTAGTTTAGTTCACAAAGCTCAAGGAACATTTACATGACAACAGTTCACATGACACACATTAAATTAAATTAGTCAAAAACTTTATGTAAAATGTTTTGTTATTGTAAATAAATCATATTTTGTCCAAAAGAAAAATTGTAATAGAAGTTTCATTTAGGCCAATCATAGATAATCTAATACCATATGTCACCCATAAGGATAATAGTAAGAGAATAACTTATATTAGGATTATCTTAAAAAAATAAGATTTTAGGTACCAATAAAATAATGAAACATCATCGTTTTAAAAAGATATGTAATTGTTATTATATACTCATCCTTACTAAATCAACTTTCATTAAATCAATTTACTCCCTTTCATTAAATCACCTTATATCTTAATGCCTGGACACACAAAGACAACAATAATTTAATGAAAGTTGATTTACAGTTAAAAATGGAGTAAATTGATTTAATGAAAGTTGATTTAGTAAGGATGGGTATATAATAATAATTACATGCTTTAAAAAAATGATGATGTGTCATTATTTTATTGAAGTCTAAAAACTTCACTTTTTAAGATTATCATAATATAAATTATTCTCTAATAGTAAATCTACTTTACAAGTGCCACTTCTCCATTTTTTTATTTTTTTTTTCATTTTCACTTTTTATAAGATTGGGATTAGACAAACAATGATATCATTATCCTACCTAAAACATATAGAAAGAAGAACTTATCCCACCTAAAAATGTTTTAATAATATAATAGTTGTATTAAGTTAACTTGTGAACAATCTAAACATAGACATAAAATAAAAAGTCAAATTAAGACATATCTTTAGATAGATTTTAGGGTAACATTTTTAAAAAATTCATCTACCATATAATTTCCACCTATTTAGTTAATTCATATAAAGAGGATATTATACATTTAAATTCTTTCAAAGTCGTAACCTTTAAAAGTATATCCAACATACATGTCATCTGAACTACTTTTTAGTTGTCAATTTAAGAGTATGATAATAATAATTAGAAAGTCCAACTTTCATAACTCTTGAATGATAATCAATGTTTTTCATCTATGAAATTCATGTTTGTGTTGCAATTGAATATAAAATAAAATTTGGAGGCATATAACTATTTTCATTATAATTTTCAATGTTATTATCAGTAAAAACAATGTCAAAGACATTGATCTTGAATACATAAGGGTTAGTCAAGTTTGTAAGGATATGAGTTCCCTTTCGTTACCGACTAGGATTTCATCTTTACGAAAGTATTTTAAAATGTAAATTTTTTAATGTATCAAGTTAATATGAAAAAAACATGTTTTTAAAATCGTCTGCTAAAAAGATTAAACTCAAACAAAATTTAAAAATCCCTTATCATATTTTTTTAAAAAAAAGGCATTGATTTTGAAATCTATACCTTACTTGACCTAATGGCTAAGATCAAGTGATGATGTTGAAAACTTTGTCTTTATATATTAAATATGGTCATATGGGAAGGTGATGGGGCTAAACAAAACCAAAAAGTAATAATAATAAAAAAAAAAATTTGCTAACAAATGTGGCATTCTTTAAGGTTACTAGTTATAGTAATATCTTTATTCAATGTATTAAAAATGATGAATAAAATTGTCAAATAATGTATTTAATACAATGTTCTTTTTATAAATAATCTATTAATTAACCTTCAAGCGCATTAAAGGCACTCGTTAGCAAAACCCTAAAAAAAATTATGTTGGGATTCTTAGGAAAATATATGCATATGGGGCAAATCTAACTAACAAAAACAAAGTAATAATAATCTAAAACAAAACTAATTAAAGAAAGCCTATAAGAGGTTTTAATTATGACAGCAATATCTAAAAACTAACTTGCTGAGCTATTAATAAATACCAACACCTTTTTGCATGGTAATGAGGCTTTAAGATTTGTGTAAGATAGAGACTTGTTTGATTTGTGATGCCACCTAACAATGACCTATCACCTTTGGCTTTGCCTTTGTTTCACCTTTTGTTACACCCTTTCTTTAATGTTTGAAAAAATATGAAAAACATTCAATCCATTTGAGAATAATTGTTCAATGATTTAATGGACAAAAGTAATATGAAAAAGAGAAATAAAAAATTAAAAAATTATTAAGAAAAAAATTATAAAAATTTAAATACCCTTAATAACAATCATTTTTCTTTCTCTTATTATTTATTTCTTTTTTTTTTTACAATTTTTTTTGACAAAATAAATCTTTCCCCAAATTTATTCACAAATAATTTTTTTAATATACAAATTAAAAGAATCCTTAAAATAAAAATGGTAAAGTAGTCAAAGACAAACAAAAATTTGTTTCTTTCATTAAAGGTAATTAAATCTTTTTCATTTTCTTGTTAAGAATTTTAAAATTTTAGATTTTCTTTCTATAAATTATTTTTACACATTAGATCATTGAACAATAATTCATCTTTAAAAGGCATTTTTTTTTAAAAATTTACCCTTAATGTTTTCTCATCATCTTCTATTTGCCCTCTTTCTTCAAGTTAACTACCAATATGCCAATTTTCATTTTCATTTCCTTTTCCTTAATTTTGTTTTTTTTTTTGTTTTTGTCTTTGATGAAAACTCATGCAAATGAATTACTTGAGAGAAGTGTTGAATAGTAGGAGTGGGTGATTTGAAACAAACCTTAATGCAAATGGGTGATGGATTCTTTTACTAATTTGATCTTTAAATTTTATGATCTCATTCATTTTGTTGCTATATTAGTTTGTTTATAATTATTTTTAGGATTTTGCTAATGATTATTTTAAGAATATTTTTACAATTACTATATTAAAAAAGTATCTTTATTTAATTGCATTGAAATTATCAAATTAACTATCAGTTAATGCATTTAATATATGATCATGTTAATTAATTTAGAAAATAATACACTCATAGTACTTCGTTGAAATAAGAATTAAACAAAAAAAAAAAGGCAAACAAAATTTCAAAAAAAATATAAGAAAGAACAAAAAAATTAAAATAACAATCAATCATATGGAAGAAAAAAATTTAAAAATACAAACTAATTGATATTATAACAGTACCATATAAAAAATTAAATATTAGTGGAGTAAAATATTCATTCTTTTCCATCATAAAGAATTTATTTATAAATTAAATGAAGATAAAAAATCACATCAATAAATAATTAATATTTTATTGTTTTTAAACTAATTGATATATAGATGGCCAAAATAAACTAATTGATATATATTATTTTTTCTTTTCAAAAATTTATTTTCGATTATTAATGGCATATGAAAAGATTCAAGTTAATATAATAAAATGTATGACTTTTCATCTCTTTATCATATTAATTAAATTAATTGATTAATAGTTTATGAAAATATTGAAATTAATATGATAACATGTTTGCTTTTCTATGTCCAATCATTTTATTTAAATTCAATAGTTCTTAAAATATGAAAAGTTTTTCAAATTAAATTGATTATAAAAGTTTGAAATTAAATGCAAAATTTTTATGGATTTTCATTTTTTTTATCACTTTAATTAAGTACCAAAAGTCACAAAGGGACAAACAAATAAATTTAGAAGATTAGACAATGACAGTGTCATCTTCGTAAATAACCCAAAAAACACGGGCACTTAACAATCAGAAGAATTTGTCAGGACAATTAGATATATTAAAGGGTCCCACACTGCGCATTTTCCGCTTCTGTTCTCTGTATAAAATTTTCTCTCACTCTCACAAACTCACTCTTCGCAAAGATCAAAGCTTTAGATCTGAAGGAAAAAAAAAAAAAACCAGAATTCTTTGCTTAAAAGAAGATTTGGGTATGCCTTATTTACTGTTCTTTTTTGTTCTTTGTTGTCATTGCTGCATTTTCAGCCCTTTTATTCCTGTTGTTTTGATCTTGATGTGAACAAAGTATGGTTTTTTTGTTTGGTTGTAGTTGGGTTTAAGAGAGATCTGGAGTTATTCGTGTAGTTGGTTTTGTGAACGTGTGTGTTTTTTTGTGTGTGGAAAATGAAGGTTTTTGAGCTTTGGGTTTTCTTGGTTATTTTTAGTGATTGAATGTTAAGTGAATTTTGAGAAAGAAGTGAAATTGTGAAGTTGGGTTTTTGTTGTTCAAGGTTGATTGTTTGGTTTTAGTGAATCAAGGTAAGGGTTTCTTTGGTTGCTGAGGAATGTGGGATAAAGAAGTTAAAAGTTTTTTTTTTTTTTTTTTATGCTGGTTGTTTGGGCAGGGTGTTTCATATTTCTAATAATTTTGTTTTATGTTTTCTTTGGTTGACATATTGGAACCTCAATAGATCGGACTGGTATTTCTATGAAACTGAAGGGGTGTTTATATTGGTTCTTGAAGTAAGATACAAAAAGATACATGTTTTTTTCCTTGTAAATTCCAATCAGATATTCAAGATTCATTTTTGTTGGTTTTGAAGTAAGATATTCAAGAGAACTTTTGGTTGGTTCGTGCAATAAGTTATTCAAGATTCATTTTTCCTCCTTGTAAATTTCAGTGTTTGAGCAACCAAATTTTCTGCAAGTTTACTTGCTTGATCAACTGCAGTTTGGTCCAATAAATATGACTGATAAGTGTGTTTTTTTTTTTTACTTCTTTTTCTTCTATGATCTGAATTAAATAATAGTTCCTGCTATTCAGCTTATTGCAATTCCCAAAGACAAAAACTTTAGAAGCATTATCTAGTTTGTTTGCTAAATATACCATGGTCTGGTTCTTTTATATCATTTCAATATGCCAATGCCTTAGCAATTGATATCTTTGTACATTTTAAGTTTAAATTTTTTATTGCCATGATATTCTTTGGTTACTATAATTCTTGAAACTTCTCCTAACTTAATGATTTGCCATTGTTTGTGACTTTTGCTGTTAGGTGTTTATGTCATTTAGTCTGGTAAAGTGCTGTTTCTAGCTGGTCAATAAGGTATATACACATAGTTATCTAGTTCTGGTTTGTGTACCTCAAGATTTAAAAGAAAATTGTGTTAATTTCTATTAAATGCTTCCCCTGGTGCAGGCTAGGTTGAAGTGGTAGAGTAAATGGCGGTAATGGATGCACAAAACCTTCTTCTAGGAGAAACCACTTGTGGTTCTTTACTGCAGAAACTGCAGGTAATGTGGCTTTCGAATTTGTTCTCTCCCATAAAATCTTTGTTTCTGGTACTTATCTGTATGTAGAAATATAGCCGGTAAAATGTTCTGCAATTCATTGTAGGAAATTTGGGATGAAGTTGGTGAAAGTGATGAAGAGAGAGACAAGATGCTCCTTCAAATAGAGCAAGAGTGCTTGGATGTCTACAAGAGGAAGGTTGAGCAGGCTGCAAAATCAAGAGCACAACTTCTTCTGACCTTGTCAGATGCCAAACTTGAACTTTCTACTCTTGTATCAGCTCTTGGAGACAAAAGTTTTGTTGGCTTTGTGAGTAATCACTTAATTTCATCTTATATTCATAGTTGCTGTAGTTAATAGGAAGTTATTACTCTTGGTATGCAAATCAATGCTATTTATAAGTTTACTGTAGAATACTGTGAGCTGGATTCCTCATTATTCCTTTGGGTTTGATTACAGCCAGAAAAGGCATCAGGAACAATCAAGGAACAACTTGTTGCTATAGCACCAGCGCTCGAACAGCTGTGGAAACAGAAAGAGGAGAGAGTTAAGGAGTTTTCTGATGTACAATCACAGATTCAGAAGATATGTGGGGAAATTGCTGGGAATGCCAACGAGCAGACTGGTTCTCCTGCAGTGGATGAGTCTGACTTGTCTCTGAAGAAGTTGGATGAATATCAAGTAAAGCTCCAAGTACTTCAAAAAGAGAAGGTAAATTCATTGCCTTAGATATTCTGGCATCTAGTCTTTACATGCATCAATAGCACTAACTTCTTATTGCATTGCAGAGTGACCGGCTGCATAAAGTCCTTGAATTAGTCGGCACTGTGCATGATCTCTGTGCTGTCCTCGGAATGGACTTCTTTAGTACTGTAACTGAAGTTCATCCAAGCTTAGATGATGCCACAGGTGTGCAGTTAAAAAGCATCAGCAATGACACGCTATTGAGGTTGGCCAAGACAGTCTCAGCTTTAAATGAAGATAAGAAGCAGAGGCTTCATAGGGTATTTCTGTTGTATATTGTAGTTCTTTTTCTTTCTTTTTTCAGTTTCAAAATGTACTTCCCATTTCTCTTCTCGATACCAGGTTACTTGAAATGTTGGACATAGATATAATGACCTAATGGACTCATCTTTATACTGGACATAGATATATGAGCTACTATATTCAACGTCATACTTCTGTTCCAAGAAGTTAAACTATGAAGTCAACATGTTCCTCTTTTGACAGCTTCAAGAGTTAGCAACTAAGCTAATTGATCTTTGGAATTTGATGGACACTCCTGAAGAAGAAAGGGGATTATTCGACCATGTTACCTGCAACATATCTGCATCAGTTGATGAAGTGACTGTTCCTGGTGCTCTTGCTCTGGATCTGATTGAGCAGGTAATCAAGTTTCTTAGTTGGTTGTTTAAGTTTGACTGACAGCAGTTGCTAACTTGTATTCATTTCCTTTTGTCCTGAAGGCAGAGGTGGAAGTTGAAAGGCTTGATCTGCTAAAGTCGAGCAAGATGAAGGAAATTGCTTTCAAAAGGCAAGTGGAGCTTGAGGAGATATTTGCCCATGCTCATATCGAGATAGATCCAGAAGCTGCTAGGGAGAAAATTATGGCTCTGATTGATTCTGGGAATGTTGAGCCTGCTGAGTTACTAGCTGACATGGATAAGCAGATAGCAAAAGCAAAAGAAGAAGCCCTTAGTAGAAAAGAAATATTGGATAGGGTTGAAAAATGGATGTCAGCTTGCGAAGAAGAAAGTTGGCTTGAAGACTACAATCGGGTATTTATGATCTCTCCCTCACCTCTCTTTCTCTCTGGCTTCTGGCTCCCACCTCTCTCTCCCTTGTGGGTAGGCGTATCGTTTTGCATTGAAGATATTAGGAACAATTCTGATAATCTGGCCATAATATTTTTGTGCAACTTTTCATCCTAACATGATACAATTAAGAATCTTGGCCTGAAGTGGCGTGGCTGATTTTTTTCTTGCTAAATCGTAAATGCTATGTACCTTAGTGCTGATCCTTGAATCCCTCAACTTATTCCAATATTCCCTGATAAATGTTTTGGATTTGGCATATATGAGTGACTGCTAGCTCATCAGCATTTGTAAGATTCATACCCCTGTACCTCTATATAGGGAAAAGTATAAAAATAATACTAAAGAGGCAGACTTGATGGTGTTCTTCCCTGCGAATGCTCTTAGCTTATTACTTCTACCGGACACTTTCAGTTCCACTGATATTTTCCTTCTGGAACAGGATGAGAACAGGTATAATGCAAGCAGAGGTGCACACTTAAATCTCAAGCGTGCCGAGAAAGCTCGTATTCTGGTCAACAAAATTCCAGGTAGGACCATCTAGAGTCGTATATACATGATGGTGATTCATATGCCATTGGTGGATAATGTGTGCATGTGCATTTCTAAAAATACAAAATCTCCCTGAACCATCATTAGCAATTCAATTTCTGGTCTTAAAGTTCCTTTTAATCTATTTTTGCCGATGCTGAATGGAAAGTATGCCTTAAACTTTGTTCTCTACTTTCTTCTTACCAATTTAGATTGTAGTAAATAGTAATCAAAATAAAAATTTAAATCTCGAAGGTGAAAGTTTGATTGTGAAGAAAATTAATGTGTATTTATACCTTAAGGTGGTCACCATATGGGAGATGGCTAATGCATGGGATTCCCACTTTAAGAGATGAATTGAAATGATCCCCTGAAGCCAATAATTCCTAGTTTTCACCCATTGATGGCATATTTGCCTTTAACATTTACATGGTAGGGAAGAATTGCTATAATGCTACAACTTTAGATCTGCTTAGCATGCATGTATTGCCAGAGTTTTTTTTTGTATTAATCAATGTTACGCCTTGCTCCTTAGTGTTAGATAACAAAACCCTTTCGGGCAAGGCGCATTTGATTAGGCACACGCCTGGTGCGCGCTGTTTTGTAAGGCGATAGGCGTAAAAAAGGCACGCCTGATTGAAGTTCTCTTTAATTTCTGCAATTTTAACTTTTTTCATTAGATGTACCTTTACTAGTAAGAAAGGAGATAGTATCAAACTTTCTACTTCTCAATATTTGAGTATTCAACAACAGACATGGGATCATAAGGAAATCATGAATATTGGGCAACAAATTTTTTTTTGCATGTTTTGTAGATAAAGTGGACCACTTTTAGAGTTTATTATCATAATTATATATCTTAAGCTTATTTTATATATATACACACACATACAATCACATATATATTGTGCCTTACTTCACTCAGGCGAGTGTTTTTTTTTTTTGCGCCTTGCGTCTGAGGCAATATAAAAGTTCTAGTGCATAGAATGTGCCTTGCGGCCTTGACAACACTGGTATTAATTGGTTTTATTGGCCTTTTGTAGGTATGGTCGACACTTTGGTTGCCAAAACTCGAGCTTGGGAGGAAGATCGTGGCATATCATTTACGTATGACGGTGTTCCCCTCCTTGCCATGCTAGATGAATATGCCATTCTCAGGCAAGAAAGGGAAGAAGAGAAGAGGAGGCTTAGGGTAAGATTTTGATTCATTATTAGTTCTAACTTATATAACTTCAAGCATGGACCTAGATCTAGACAGGAAGAAGGTTGAACTAAAAAGAGTTTTCGGCTAACACAGTCTCTCATTTTGCAAATACAATGTTTTTTACTTTTTTACTATGTTGCTCCGACTCTTCATTTTTTCTTGAAGTATCCGTGTCCGACACTCGTGTCTGACGCATATCAGGATATAGGTATGGGGATATGATCTTCCAAGGACCCTCCAAATACATGGAAATCTTGGAAAAAATTGAACATACCCGTGTCGGACACATACCCATGTCCGACACTCGCATCCGAGTTCGAGTAACATAGTTTTTCTACTAAATGCAATAACTTATGAACCTACAGGATCAGAAACAAGAAGCAATCTTCGGTTCTAGGGCAACCCCGGCTCGACCAGCCGGTACAAAGAAGGTGGTCGGACCTCGAGCAAATGGAGGAGCCAACGGAACCCCTAGCAGACGGTTGTCTCTAAATGCTAATCAAAATGGAAGCAGATCTGCAGCTAAAGATGGGAAAAGGGACAGTATGAGGCTGCCAACTCCTGCCAACTACGTTGCCATATCAAAGGAAGATGCTGCCTCCCATGTTTCTGGAACTGATCCAGTTCCAGCATCACCCTAATAATAAATGAGAGATTTTTACACCCTTTGTCATGTTACTACTAGTGTTATTACCAGATATTGTTTAGTGTATTGGTCCGAATCAAAGAGCTGTTGTTGTAGGGATATATAGTCAGTGACTGGAGAGTATACTGTTATTAGCTGTGTAATATTGTGATGTTTGGCATTGTCAAGCTGGTTTTTGATTCATGCTGTTTTCATTGCATTTTCTCCAAGAAAAAGGGAAAAAAAGAAAGAAACAGATAAACAAATTGTTCTGGCAACAAGGTACAAGTAAACTTGTCCAAGTGTCGGACTATTTATCCGGTTCGATAGGTTCGGGTTGGACAAAGATTCTAATAATTCGGTTCATTTTAGTTTGAATTATTATTTATTAAATATAAAAAATATATATTTAAATTTAATTATAAAATATAAAATATAAAAATATTAATATAAAAATAATTTTTTAATATTTAATAAACAACAAACAATAAAATAACTTTTCAGACCTATTTGAGTCCGTCCGACCCAAAAATTTCAGAGTTACGGCTCGGTCCGATCCGATTAATAGACAGATCTAAGTACAAGGTTCCTTATAGATGTAAAACTCCAGCCCACCATCCAAATTTGATCGATGGCAAATGGGTTTGGGCTTAGTTCATGAGATCATTGCTCGGCTAGCTCAGCCCAAAGAACCAATCCTTTTCGTTTCCTTTTAAGCCTTAACTAGCTCAGCCAAAAAACCCACTTTTCTTTACCTTAAAGACCCTTACATACCAGTTTAACAAGAAACAAATCTTATTTACTTCTCCCTACTTGATCTCTTTTCATTTTCAAACTAAAAGGTTTCAACATAATAAAGAAATATACTATGAATATTCATTTTCAGCTTTCACTTGCACATAATTTTATGTACATAACAATAAAAACAGTTGATTTTAGTAAGAACATCAAGCTGTTACTAATAATATTGGTAGTTGGTTGAGTTCATATCTGTTTGTGAAGCTCAAATCACTGCGAACTGTAACCCTCGAATCAAGCCGGATGATTTCAGCATTCTGAAGTGTAAAACCATGGGGAAGTGGCAAAGGGAAACCTCTTCTAAGATGTAAGTTCAGATATGGCATGAAGAAGGTTTTGAGAATGGTTGATATTGTAGCCTATAACAACAATATTCACCAGACTTTTCATTAGATGCATAGAAAATTTGAGTGCTAAATGCCACATTAATGTCAAAATCAAAAGAGGTTCAGAATAATATAATCTTATAAAAATGAATATGTATTTTCAGCAATGTGGTCGGTACCGTTTTTAAGGTAAACCGAAACGGTACCAATCTCGTATCGTTTCGGTTTTTGTACCGGTTCGTATCAGTTGGTACAAGATTTTGATTTTGATTTTTTTTTTTAATAAAAAAAGATGACTTATTTGATTTTTTAAATCAATTTCAATATTTTTTGTGTCATGATCATTTTTATTTTTTTCATAATTACATTTAAAAATAAAAATATGTTCATTAAATTAAGCTATTGAACATAATTAATCATAATTTACTATATACTTTTAATATTTATTTTACTCATTTGATATTTAAAAATTTTAGATATTAAATATTTAAAATTTATATTTGCATAAAAACATATATATGCATGAATTGATGTATATTTACATGTGTATGTAATATATATTTTATTAAAAAACTTGAAAATAAGCTATATATATATATAGATATATGAAAAAATATTTGAAAAATGCCAGTAAATCTGAAACGGTACGCCGAAACACACCGGTACTGGTACGTGCCAATACCAGAACAAAAACGGTACGCTAACCGGTACGGTACTGATTACCTTGATTTTTAGTCTAGTTCATACTTCATACCTATATGAACATCAGAAATCACAGCAATTTTAAGCATAATCTTGCTCAAAATGGTTCGATTTTTTATTCGAAAGTGCTTCCATGCATGTTTATGCTCGAAACAAAGTATTCGAATACATAATCTAGCAATTATTTTGATGTCTCAGTTGTATCAGAAACTTGAAAAGACTTCCTAGCTTTATCTTTGAACTCAAATTTAGTTTTTGTTATAGCAATAAACTGATGCAAACACTTAATGGATTGAAAAGAGGTTTAAAATGGATAAATACCTGAACAAAATGCATATGAAGATTACCAATATTACTCCACCCCGAAGATGCTGTGAAGTTGACTAGCTTAATGCTACCTGCAAGATTATTCCTTAGTATTTCTGCAGAACATGATGCACTTATCACCTGCATCAACCGAATACGTAATACAATTATTACAATCACAACCTATGTTACTCGGACTCGGAGGTGAGTGTCGGATATGGGTATGTGTCCGACATGTGTATGTTCAATTTTTTCTAAGTTTTTCCATATATTTGGAGGATCATACTAGGGGTGATAACGGTTCAATTCGGTTTAGTTTTGGACAAAAATTGCGGTTAATGTACAGTATTCTGGTTTTTAAAAAACCGAACCGAAATCGAATCGAATAAAATAAAAAACCGACCCGAACCGAACCGAATTCCATCGGTTCGGATCAGATCGGTTCATTGGTTTTTAAATTTTTTAAAAATTATCCTTTTTTATAGTATTTTTAAGGTTTTTTTCACTAATTTATAAATAAAAATATTTAGTTTTATATTATAAAAATAAAAAATAATTAAAAAACCAATTAAAAAATATAATTCGGTTTGGATAATTGCGGTTTTTTAACTTATGAACCGAAAACCGAACAGAACCGAATAAACCTAATTAGCACCCGAACATAAACCGAACCGAATTCAATAAAACTGAATCGGTACCGAACCGAACACTACGGTTCGAATCGGTTTTCGGTTTTCTTGGTTTTTTTTCTCAGCCCTAGATCATACCCCCATACCCTTGTCCGGATAAGTGTCGGACATAGGTGTCGGACAAGGGTACTTCAGGGAAAATGAAGAATCGAAATAACATATCAACCAAGCATACCAATGAGATGCAAGCGACTGGCACAACTTCATCGGAATCTAAAACCTCAATAATCAAATCTGCATAAATGGTGGTGTCAATGTCATGAACTGCAACTTGTATGATTGGTGGAGAAGTTACTTCTATACTAAGATTCATATCATCATCTGGATATTGCTCATACAATTGAGGTATAATATATCTCCATCCAGCAGTGTTCATCAGCGACTCAGGTATTTCGTCAACAGTCCAGTGCATATAATCTGCCTGAGCACCAAAACAACATTATATATGCATTAGTTTAACTATCCAATTGCAATTAATTACATTTTAGATGTAATTTTCTGCAATCTTAGGATCAGCTCAACAGCTTTTGCTTGGCAACTATCTCTTTTATAAACTTCAATCAAAGGCTAAGTTAGCTCTAGGAATTTTGAGGATGATTGCAAGTATAGAAAGTAAGAGCTATGTTGCTACGATTCTTCATTGTTCTTGAAGTATTCGTATTCAACATCCGTATTCGATGCATATCGAGACATGGGTATGGGATATGATCCTCCAAATACATGAAAATTTTAGAAAATTTGAATATACCCGTGACGGACACATACCCATGTCCAACACTCACATCTGAGTCCGAGTAACATAGAGTAAGAGTCAATTTTCCTAAAGGTACTTGCAACATATCAACCTCTGGATCTCCAGCTTCAAGTCTCTCTCTTAGAGATTGTCAAATTGTTCTGAGTCAGTGAGGAGCCAGAGAACATAGTATTGACTTTAATGAATATGAAAGCAGTGGGTTGACATTTGATCTTAAAGGACGAACCATACTGGAAGTATTACAAAAGGAAAAAAAGTTCCAACAAGTTTCTTGTTGAATCACAAGAAAACCTAAGATTCACACTTCACACCTATGTTACTCGGACTCGGGGGTGAGTGTTTGATACGAGTATGTGTCCGACACGGGTATGCTCAATTTTTTCTAAGTTTTTCCATATATTTGGTTCACACTATAGAAACTTACATTGAAGTATACTGATGCAGCAGACTCAAAAACATTTTCATGTAATGAAATTTCAACCATCTTTGCTGAACCCTTGCAGGAAAAGAAATTTTGTGATCCTTTATGGTAATAGTTTGAAACTGAAATTCCGTCTGCTCCATTGAATAAACCATTAATTTCAAGCTCCACTGAAGAATTAGTCAACACAGGGTCATCCATGAAAGTAACATTCATTGAAACAACACTATTAACTTGCATTTGTTTGGGAATGGATTGCAATAATGAGTCAAGCTTTATTATCCCTTCTCTGATCTTCTTGATAATAGTATTTTCAATTGCTGACACTATTTTCCCTTGGAAAGCATCAATGATCCTGAATAATGAGATGAATAAATGCAATAAACATCAAATATGATATTTGAAGATCGAAATGGGAAATAATCGTCCAAGAATCAGATGTTTATATTACACCTAAAAGATAGATGTTTATTAACAAGGAAAGTTATCAAATATTAAGGTTCAAAGATAGAATAGTGTCCGAATAGGCAATGATTGCATACCCTTGATAAAGCCAAGATGCTCCACCATCTACTTTTATGGAGATATCTTTCACATGACATCCACAGTCCAATAATAATAGCTTGAGAGTTCCTTCTTGGTTTATTATAACTGCATTAAGCCTCACTACCATGTCTTGAACCTATGCAGAAGTAGCACATGATGCCTATGAACCAACAAGTATAAATAATATGTTTACAAACATCTGAACAATCAAAATTTTATCTCATTCTAGATGTCCATTACTTTAATATGACCAAGAATATTTTCTGAAAAGAAATCAATATCATTAAAACTGTTGATACTGTGCAAGCCACTGGTATTGGTTTGTTAATATATTTATTGTATCCTATGACACTAATTGCATTGTTTAAGTTCATTATGCAGATTTATTCCTATACCCTATATTGCTCCGATTCTTCATTTTTCTTGAAGTTCCCGTGTCTGGCGTATATTTGGGCATGGGTATGGGGATATGATCCCCAAGGACCCTCCAAATACATGAAAAAACTTAGAATAAATCAAACATACCCGTTTCCGACACTCACACCCGAGTCCGAGTAACATAGCCTATACCTATAGAGAAGAGATTGAAAGTGACAAATCAACTATTTGCACCAATTACCGACAGAATTCATGGTTGATGCCATATGCAATGTTTCTACAAATCTTAATTTCTATTCTGTCTCTTTATTTCAAACCCAAATCGCATCTTTGAAGATGTAGACCTTGTCAGATCTCCTAGCAATTTCAGGAGATGCAATTTATTACCTTTTGTTTTGTTCTTTTTTTGGCCTTAATTTTGTTTATACATAGTCTGTCCCCCAAATAATCCACCTCTCTTGATAAGTACCAAACTATGCCTAGGCAAAAATTCAGATAATGGATAAGCATTCAAGCCTCCTTAGCTCTACCAAATGACAGGGTTTAGCTTGGTAAAGGTGCAATGCCAAGTGCACCAACAACTAAGCTTCTTGGCCACTTTCCAACCTACTGGATGATACCCATTGACTAGTTAGGCTCTAAAAGTAGGGTTTTTTTTTTTTTTTTTTTTTTGAAACTGAAAAAAAAGTAGGTTCTTTGATACAAGAAGATATTAACCAAAACCAGTATCCAGAGAAAGAGGGGCTTGCAAATGGCATCTCATATAACCAGGAAGAAACTACGTCAATTTCCCAACTATAAAACTTCAAAACAACATTAGTTATGATCATATAGACAGATTAAACCTATGTTACTCGGACTCGGATGTGAGTGTAGGATACGGATATATGTCCGACACGGGTATATTTAATTTTTTCTAAGTTTTTTCATATATTTGAAGGGTCATTGGAAATATCCCATACCCATGTCCGGATATGAGCATCTGACACAGATACTTAAAAAAAAATGAAGACTTGGAGCAAAGTAGGATTAAACAGACAAATTATTCAAGCAGAACCTTCTTTCCAAGCCTAATTAAACTACAAAACAAAATTAAAAATGCTCACTAAAACAACAGTATCAATTATCTTCTTTCAAACTTCTTACAAAGTTAAAGCGAAAGCGAAAAACTTGTTTTTCCATACCTGAACAGTAGCACTTCCTTTATCAGAAATAGTGATTAGCCAAGTTTTGTAAGAATACTTCCAGTCCATATTCAAATCAGCAGTAGCACCAGAAGCAACTAAAACAATACCAGATTCTCCAGTTTCAACTGATGAAGAAGCAAAATCGACACTGTAAATTATGATATTAGATAGACCAAGATGAACTTTGCCAATAACTGGGATTTTCACAGATTTCTCAATATCAGACAGTTGAAGTGGAATCATAGAAGAAACAGCTTTCTCAATCAGCAAATCTTTAGCAAAATCAAGACCTTTATTGGATAGAACAGCAGATATGTATCCTTCTTGGTTGGATTCAAGAAGGGTACTTGCAGGAATGAGTAGAAATGAAAAAACTATGAAGGATATAGCATGTTCCATGGATTTTGAAGAGATTTCAATTTGGGGAAAAATTGGGTTAAGAGAATAGTACTAAGCATGAAAAACTCACAGCTTGTTCAATGAATTGGTAAACTTAGAATTGTTTTTTCTGATTGAGTTTTTCTTAGTAAGAACTAAGGAGGATTACTTCCAAGATGAAACTATGAAAGCAACAGGTGGAATAATGAGCGTTAAAGTATATGAAGTTTGGTTGGTTACTTGGTTTAAAGTATTTTGGAATTTTCTTCATTATTTTGAAGTATAGTTGGACTTTGGGACACTTGTAAGAAGATTTGACCAAAGAGTAAGAAGATTTGACCAAAAGAGTAAGATGCAAGCACAAGATTCGCATAAATTAGAGAAAAGGAGGTACAATATTTTCACATCATTTTAAAAATGCCATGGGACTTTGTTTTTATGTTATAAAATAGTTTCCCTTCTCATTAAAAGATAGTAATAACTTGCTACATTGTTAGCCTCTTTTTCCCTTTTATGGTCCTTTGATATTAGCCTTGAATGGTGTTCTTCTTTGATAATGCAAAGGACAAATCATTTTTTAATCTGTGAAAACGGACATCTTAAGGAAAGGAAAGAGAAAATCTTAACCAACTGAAGATGAATAAAGAAAGGCAGATATTGGGAAAAAAAAAGTGTTTCATCAACTCAGCTCCGCCAGTTCTGTGGAATGTGATGGCAATGCTGGTGGCCAGATCACCGACATCTATATTATTTCGACTCTTTATTTTTCTTGCAGTATTCGTATCTGACGCATATCCGAACATGAGTATGAAGATATGACTCTCCAAATATTTGTGTTGAACACATATCCGTACCCGACACTCACATCCGAGTCCGAATAACATAGACCGGCATACTTGCTAAGAAGAAAAATGGAGAAAAAAAAAAGATGCAGATTCATCCAAGGTCCTGTACATATGAAACAAAGAAACATGGTAGCACTTAACAAATAAACTTCCATGGCCAAAGATTGGTGAACAAAACCAATTTGAGAAATTCTCATATAAGAATCATAGTTGCAACAACTCACTCTCCGCTGTTCCTAATCGAATTCTTTTTAAGAATCATTGTCTCTATTCTCTCTCTCTCTCTCTCTCTCTTTCTCTTCGCCTCTGCCCTAAAATTACAAGGAAATATGCCAGAGATTCATTAGCACATAACATGCTACTTTAACACACACTACTATTACAAGCACACATTGATCGAAGATAGTCAGCAGACAAACAACAAAGGCAAGCTCAACAATCACAAACCCGAAAGTGCATCTCTCGCTAATCATCGAGCAGCCTATCCATTGATTGTTCTGCTATCATAGGTGAACATATGCGCCAAGTGACAGTAAATCCTCTCATTGATCGATTTAAGTGTAATGTAATGGACTATAAAAGGTAAAACTTCATATCCGCTTCATAGGAAGTAATCTGGTGCAGGCTTTTTGGCAGGAGAACCTCTTGATTCCTGCATTGATAATGAAACTTCCAGTAAGCCATATAATGTAATCTACTTAACTGACAGTGCATGCCTAGTGAGAAGAAATTTTTTGAAGAGACACAACTTGATAAGGCAATAATATGGTGCAGATCTATATCGCTTCAACTCTTTATTTTTCTTAAAGTACCCGTGTCCAACGCATATTCGAACATGGGTATGGAGATATGATCCTTCAAGGATCCTCCAAATACATGGAAATCTTGAAAAAAAATTAAACATACCCGTGTCGGACACATATCCTTGTCCAACACTTACACCCGAGTCCGAGTAACATAGGTGCAAATTGTAACATCTTTTCCATGCAAATATTTAATTACCAAATACCAATAGTTTCATGCATTTTTTTTTTGTTGCATTTGGAGTCGGTTGTACATAAGTTAGTACAAACCTGAGGTGCTGCATCAAATTCGCGAAATTGCTTGTTAAGATTCTCATCCAGCTCAAGAATTGCAGCAACATTACCACATCTGCACCACATGTAAGAATAAACCTTTAAGCTACAGCATAATGGAAGAGGAAATCTCAAGTTGATTATTTACCTATAACAGTAATTGGGAGCTGACCAGACTGTAACTATCTGGTTATTAAACATCCATTTGTATCCTTCCATAACCAACTGATGTGCACGGCATATATAGTCAATGTTGTTTGTGTGGTTGAACGAAGTGACAACACTGCCGCCAAACAGGAAACCGGCACCACGGGGACTCAAACCCCAACCATCAACAATATCCTCAGGGTCTGACCACAACAGATCACACATGGCACCATCATGAGGTACTTCTTGCTTCCGATCAATTGTTCGAATCTGGAAGAGTTGTGTTAGTACCGCAAACATAAAGCTTCACACAAAATTACCAAATAATTTAAGATAGCTTCTTTTGACCTGATCTAAAGTTGATATTGCAGGAGAGAGACCACCATGGACGCTAAAAATTTTGTTCTCAATAAGGGCTGAAAGACTAACATACAATAATTGACAAAATAAAAAGATCATCAGAAAAGATCTTATATTAGTACTTGAATATAGGTTGTGCAGCAAGTAACTTAAAGGGACTGGAAGAAAGGGCATTGGAGGGAGCTAGAACTGTCAGTGGAGTATCAACTCACAGACATGACAAAGCCTATGTTGCTCCGACTCTTCATTTTTCTTAAAGTACCCGTGTCCGACGCATATCCGGACATGGGTATGAGGATATGACCCTCCAAGGACCTTCCAAATATATGGAAAAACTTAGAAAAAATTGAACATACCCGTGTCGGACACATACCCGTATCTGACACTCACACCCGAGTCCGAATAACATAGGACAAAGCAGGTTTGATTCTTTTATAAATAAATCATCTAAATGGTCGCATTTTAAGGTTTGTCATAATACAAGACAGTATATAAAATACTGAAAAGAAAATGGAGTAGCTGCTGCCAAAGGCCCCACTGCTTATAAAATAAAAAGAATGAAACAGGGCACCTGCTTGGCTGGCTGATGTGATGAAGTACTAAACATCTAGTGATTATACAAGGAGATATAAAGGGACTTAACCCAGACAACATATATGGAACAGCAACATTTGTCAAATTCAGTTTAACTGTGAATATTTATAAGCAACTAAATTGCTCCCCTCACAATTCTTTACTAGCACAAAACCAAACTTCATTTTATGATCAAACATCAAGATATGGTTTTAAACCAACCCTGATTAAAACAACTAAATTGCCACTCCACAATACTGAAACATCACTGCCCCTCCAAACTGCAGGTGCCCTTGATAATTTATATTTTCTAATAATGGAAACTGGCAAACCTTAAGTAATCAAATATTTCAGTGCAATATCTCCAAACATTCACAGAGCCATATTTACGCAGGCATTCGTCATAGAATCCATATACCTGTCAAGAAATGGCCGTAATTGAATACTCTGAAAACACAAGAACCTAATAGAGTAGCCAAATAAAATTGTTAAACCTGTGTGATCTGACGACTTTCATGGTTCCCTCTAATGAGTGTTATGCGATCTGGATATCTCACCTGATGATGCTAAAATTATCAGAAGAAGAAGAGCACATATAAAAAAAAATGATAATCTATAGTTTACCTTCAAGGCCAATAGAAGTAGAAAGGTCTCCACAGAGTAATACCCTCTGTCAACAAAATCTCCAAGAAACAAATAATTTGTCTTAGGGCAATCACCTCCTTCTTTAAAAAGCTCTTTCATATCATAAAACTGCCCATGGATATCACCACATATCTACGCAAAAACGTCAAAGAAATATAAGTATTCTAAATTGCATAAAGTTAGAATCCAAATTAAAAACAGCATCAAAGTTTCTATAAACTATTTCCAGGTAGCTTTATTCCCTGCCCAAGTTTTCCAGGAAGTAACAACGACCTAACCCTCCATCGTACAGATGTACAAACATCGTATGCCATAAACTTACATTAATCCAACACGACATCCTGCAAGCTCTAAGTTCATGAAAAAAGAAAGAATGGTATCAAGTTTAAGAGAGTCATAGACTTCAGAACCCGAAAAGCAACCTTAATGCCCCCGGCAGTACTGTTCCATTGATATAAAATCTCATCACCTGCGTAAATATTTTCTAACTTGGCCAAACTTCAAAGACCCTAAATCCTACTTCCATCATTTCCATCATTGACTTCCACCCTTGTTCAATTCTGCAATACATTAACTTTTTTGTTTCTTTTAACCAAATCCAATCATTCTAACAAAATCCTAGCTTCTAATCCTGTAAATAAAGGCATATTTTCTTCAATCAATTCTCCTCCAAAACCCTAGCCAATTCCATCTCATTTCTTGTCCCAAATACAAATACACATAATAATTCATATCCATAAACACCAAGCTTTAAAAATGTCAATAAAAATCAAAGAGCCAAAAACCCATTAACCAAAACAATCCAATAAACTCCTATAACCCATTAACACAAAGCTTAAACCTTTACTTTCACTAAATCAAAACCCCAACAAAAACCAATCCAATAGCCTAAAATAAACCACCAACATAAAAAACAACAAAAACCCATTTTTTTGAAAAATGTAAATACTTACAGTAACAGGGGCATCAACCCTTTGAACATTACTTTCTTCGACAAGGATTTCCATGGCTTTAAGACAAAGAGCTTTCACTTCGGATTCTTTCAAGGGTTCACACTTCTTTAGTTGCTCTATTTGCCTGTCTAGGTCTGACATGTTTCTCTTTGGAAAGACCCAGAAATAGTAGTTAGCCGAGATTCAAAGGCTATAAAGCCTCCTAAATCTGTGAATCTCGGGAGCTTTTCGTTAACTGAGGAGTCAGTGAAATTATTTTAGAAGTGTGGTTCGATTATTTTTTGGACTTTCTCTTTGTTTTCTCGAGGTTTTTGCTATGGTGCCACTCATGTTTTGTTTTTTACTAGTTTAGGTCTTGTATTTAAAGTAATTTTCAATATTGACCCCATTTTGTATGTTTCTTTAATACACTTGTTTAAAAGAAGTATTTTGCTAACAGATACCAAAAATGATCGAGAGAGAGATTGGAAAAGAATAGTAGAATACTAAATAATAGTATGAATTCTCTTCTCTCGTTCGGAAAGATTGCATTTCATATTTATCTATGAAATGTTTATGTTTTTAGCATGATCACTTGATAAATACGAAAAAAAAAGTCGAATGAATGACCGATACTATTAGAAGGCTTCCTCTTTGATTGGTATTCTGTGATTTGTTTGATATGTATTTTTTTTTTTATGGTTCATATTTTGGATTGGGTTCGTCCTTATAATATGTAATAATGAGATGAACTAGACCTGCTCATGGACCGATTGGATTCATAAAATTATCTTTGATTTGAATCTCATCATTTTCTTCTATCTCCAAGAAGCTACATCCTTTATATTAAAAAAAATAAAAAAAATAAAGCATATATCTACCATATAGAAGATGTATTGCCTTGATGAAGAAAAGAAAAAACAGGGAAAAGAAACCCTCCAAGAATGTGTAATTCTTTTTTACACATACTTTTTCAAAAGATAAACTTGACATAGTTACAAAAAACTATGAAAAAATCTAGGAAAAATGGAACTTTGGTGGTGCACTTGGGTTTTGTTGATTTGTTTCTTGTTTTAAAGTTTCATTTGCAGCTTGTTCATGAGATTTTTCATAAGAAGTAATAATCGAATTTGTCTATTTTTCAATCTGCAAAAGATAAATTAATTTTTCATAAACTAGAAATCTGATTATCCAATTGAAAAAAAAAAAATAGTAAAAATAAATAAATACTAATAAAATACAAGTTTATAACGGATTTCTTATACTTTGCATTCAATTGAACAATACTTTGATGTTGAACTTTGTAATTCATATCCACATGCTTCATATTTATTGTTTATATCCTTGAAGTCATTCTTACTACAACTTACATGTTTTTCTTGCATCTTTCTATCAATATAAATAATCTCACAAAAATTCTCGATATTAAATTTGATATTAGACACGTTGAACAAATCTTTTACTATCGAAACCTTGATTCCTAGTTGTCGGTAAGCTAATTTAAGCACCTGAAAGAAAAAAAAAATCCATTAACATTAAAATTTATATGTAATTATATATCGATAATTATTGAGTAATACAAAACAAATATTGTTTTAATTAAGGATAAGAAACTTACTTGAAGAATTTGATGACCTTGATGATCAAGAGAGTAATCCTTACAATTTTCACAAAACAAAAAACCCAACATGCAATCATTACAAAAGGAAATTTGTTGGCTTATGGTTTGACAATATGAGCAATTATAAGATTGATAAAACTCTGTTTTTTCTTGCAATAATGCCATTAACCATGACAAATCAACAAGAGTTGTTAAGGATGTCATGTTTTTTCCTTTTGCTTTTCCAATCTTTAGGGTTTAAGTATAATAATTTTTTGACAAGAAATCCTAAAAAATATAAAGATATGGAATCCTTGTACTTGTTAAATTAGGGTTTCTTACTTTCTTGCAATCTACTTGTTAATCAAGTAAAACAAAACACCAACAGCCACATTTGGGTCAAATTAGCTCATTAAGACCCGACATTTAACACTCATTTGGGCCAGAAGCCTTGAATGGGCCAATATTTAAGGCCAATGATTTCACATTGGGCTATGTTAGCCCATTTAAATCAATCTGGATCATTGATGGATTTATTGCCTTTTCGAAGATCCGCAACTAAAAAAACTAAAACCTCAACGAAACGAAGCTTCCAATTTCCAAATTCAAAACTTAAGATCCCAATTCCTGTTATTTTCTTGCCTTTCCTCAGAAACCAAACAGAAGGTAAGTGGAATTATATATGATCTCGAAATTTGATTTTGGTTTTTGCTTAGCCCCATATCGAAGTTACACAATAAAATCTTTATTTATTTTTTTTTTTTTGCAGGAAATTTTGTGTAAAACTGAGATCTGGAATATGGGTTTCTTGGTAACAACCCTAATTTTTGCTGTGATTGGGATAATTGCATCCCTTTGTACCAGAATCTGCTGTAACCGAGGTCCCTCTGCTAATCTGTAAGTGCCCTTTTAACAATTTCTCTCCTTTTTTTTTTTTAGAATTAAATTTGCTCTTTTTATTAGGCTTTTTTGGATTTAAAATTCATATGCTAAATGTTGTTGCTTTTTCACAATCTGGGTTTGATGTTACTTTATTTAAGTTTAAAGGGTATCTGTTGATTGGTATACATTAATGAAATATGCTTTAATTTGGTAATGGAAGTGAATAGCAAGTTAGCACTGTGAACCAATGTTGAATTCTTTGTGCTGTGGTTGTTTACTCTAAACTTGAATGAATTTTATCGCCTATCGTTGTGTTGGATAATAGATTGGCGATCCACCAAACTGATCTTCGAGGATTTTCATTATTTAGTACCATTGATATACTATAGGCTATATAGCCTGGTTGGTCATCTAGGGACTAGGAATGTTCTTTTGTTTGATTGTTATCTCCTACCAATAAGAGTAATGCCTTCCTATGTTACTCCGACTCTTCATTTTTCCTAAAGTACCTGTGCCCGACACCCGTGCTCGACACATATTCGGACATGGATTTGGGGGTATGATCCTCCAAATATATGGAAAAACTTAGAAAAAATTGAGCATACCCGCGTCGAACACATACCCGTATCAGACACTCACTCCCCGAGTCCAAGTAACCTAGATGCCTTCTTAGATTTTCCTTGTACTCATTGAAAAACTTTTTCCTTGTTTCTTTATGCAGGTTCCACCTAACATTGGTCATTACAGCAACTGTCTGTTGTTGGATGATGTAAGTTTATGTTTGTTTTACATTTCTCTTTCTTCATAGTAGCTTAATTTTTATTTTTTTTAGGATACAGTTTGTAAAGTAGTAACAATATGAAATCTTAAAAGTGTGATGATTACTAACATTGGACTGCGTTAAGCCATGTTGTCGTTCCAAAATTTTGGTTTAGATGAACAGTATAATGCAAGTGCCTTTCTTCCTCACATTTATGCAATGAGAAATTGCTTTTATTCTTCGTATATATTTTAGTTCTAGTTTTAGCATATTGATATATGCTAAATTTGAATGGCGTTGCAAAGACCTAATTCTAAGCTGTTTATAAAGAACTTTTCATAAAAGTGAGAATAATTTCTTGTCTAGCATTTTCATCAGGTTCTTTAGCTATGAATTCACTGAATAGGAAACTTTTTAAAGGCTGAGCTCTTTAAGTACCTTAATTTGTTATGCTATGATTGTGGAATAAGGTGGTTCATGGGTTTCCGATTTACCGTGGTAGATGATAAAGCTCTTAATATTATCGTTTAAAAGAACACTAAATATGTTTACTCTTCTTCCTTTGGCACTCTTGAATGCTTGTATACTATTCATACAAATGATGAATGTCCTGCATTCAGCAGATGAGTATGCATCTTCATCAAGTGATTCGGTCGAAATTAATCTTTTTATGTAAGTAAACATGTCTTATTTCATTGTCTTTCTAGGTTGTAATGTTAATTCTTTTGCTTTGATAGGTGGGCAATTGTATATCTTGCACAAATGAAACCACTCATTGTCCCCATTTTGAGTGAAGGAGAATGAAGTTCTTTACACAAATTCTTTCGGAAGATTATCGGTAAGCCAGCAATATGGATTACGAATCGACCACCGAGAGGATGGTGCAGTGTCTTCTCGTGTTGGTTCTGTATGTAATCCTAATTCGAGCATGGACTTTGAATTGTGTTGGCACTTGATGTTATGAGTTTCTCATTCAATTTTCATAAAAATTAGTGTTGTTCTATCAGACATTTATGTAATTTTGGTAAAATAAATATCGAAAAAAAGATTATATTTCTTTCCAATTTTCATTGCCATCGATTTTGTAAGTAAGCAACTCTAGCAAGAGTAAGTTGAATGGGAAAAATAGCAATGTCTTTCTTGAGTAAGTTCAGTGTATCCAACATTATACTGAGAAGGCCTATTTTTTTATAAATAATTCATACTTGGAAGAACTCTTTTGTGATTAATCTTTAGCTCAATTGGAATAGTAGTTAAAACTTGAAAGTATTGGATCTCGAAATTTAATCCAGTCGGTTTATTTAATCGCTCAGTTGGCAGGTTTAAAATTTGAATTCGGTAATTATTTTATTTATTCTCGGACTATAACCTCCTTTATAAAACCAAAAAGAAAGTATCAATCCTCAGTTACCATTGCCATGCAAAATCAAACTACTTTTGCAGTTTTTTGTGTGAGATAGTTTGAGGATTTGGGATTAGAAACCTACTCTTCTTTTGAGTAGGGGAGCATGCAAAATCAAACTACTTTTGCAGCCCTTTGATCATCACTAAATGAACAAGAATTTATGCTTATTTTTTATGATCATTTTAAAATTAATTCTAATTTAAATATCTTTTTTTGATAATATCTTGAGAACATTTAGGTTTTAGCTGAAACTAATCTTCTTTTCAAATTTTGTTTAAACTAATCTTTTATTTTGAAATGATTTTAAAAACGTATTTTTAGACATCAATTTGATGCATTAAAAAAAATAAAATTGAAATTTGAAGAAAAAAAAGAAAGATAAAAGAGGTAAAATATGAAGAAAGAAGAGCAACCGACATCGTTTTAATGTTCTCTTGCTAAAACCGACAAGTGGTCTCTATCAGAAACATTTTCCTGAAAATGAAAATTTACTGAAATCTCTCTAAAACCCTAAAAAGCCTCTTTCTTTTCTTCTCCATTCAAATCCTAGAAATCTCATTTTAAAAGAAAACCCATTTTTGCAACTTTTTTGTTTTGTTTTTTCAGAAATGGCAACACTTCAAGTAACAAACCCAAAGGAATTAATATCAACAACTTCTTCTTTGTTATCGTCAAGACCATGTTTTTCTTCAAAAAAACCCTTGAAAAAAAACTTTTTGAGGATGCGTCACCGTTTTGGAGGGATAAGCTGTTCCTTTGCTCCAATGGAAGCTGCCAAGATAAAGGTGGTTGGTGTTGGTGGAGGTGGTAACAATGCTGTTAATCGAATGATTGGTAGCGGCTTACAGGTTGGTTTTCATCTTTTCTCAATTGAGTTTTGCTTAAAGTTTGAATTTTTTTTGTGAATTTTTGTGGGTTTTTTGTACTCTCAAAACTTAAATACTGTCATTTTCTTTGAAGTGGTTTTGCAACTGGTTTTAGCTTAAAGTTAGAAAAAAAATGGAGAATTTTTGTGGTTTTCCATTTTTGGACTCTGAAACTTGAAAGGGTTATTTTTTAAGTGGTTTTGCTGGTGAGTTTTAGCCTACATTTTCATTTGATGGGTTCTGATTGTTACTTTGAGAAGTTGGGAAATATAAGCTCTAAGCCAATTTCAAGTTTTCCTTTGTATAAACTCAGTGCCATTTTAGCAATTGGTGTTTCTGATTAGTCTGTGGTTTTTATGTGAATTTACCTTTGTGCTACATGAGCTAAAAACTTGGTTCTCTTTGTCTCCTTTACTGAGATTTTGGTAGGTAGAATTTAGACCGGCTATATGAAGGTAATGGAGATGATAACTGAAGGGACTTTGGTGGTAAATGCATTAATGTAGCCACAAAGTTTAACTTTCATGGAAACAATTACTGATGTTATTGCTGCTTTGTTTTGGAATTAGGGTATTGATTTCTATGCGATAAACACAGATTCTCAAGCCCTACTACAGTCTGCTGCAGAGAACCCACTTCAAATTGGAGAGCTTTTGACTCGTGGACTAGGTCAGGCACTCTTATTTGATCAATAAAAACATCATTTTTTTTCTTGTGATTCAGTGTATGACTATTTACTTCGCTTTGTATATGATAACTATGTTACTCGGACTCAGGTGTGAGTGTCGGACACGAGTATGTGTCCGACATGGGTATTTTTGATTTATTCTAAGTTTTTTCATGTATTTGGAGGGTTCTTGGGGGATCATATCCCCATATCCATATCCGAATGTGTCTGACATGGATGTCGGACACAGGTACTTTAAGAAAAATGAAGAGTCGGAGCAACATAGTTTGTTAGTGATGTGAATCAATTGACTGAAATGTAGGCACCGGTGGAAATCCACTTTTGGGGGAACAAGCTGCGGAGGAATCTAGAGATACCATTGCAAATGCTCTTAAGGGCTCAGATCTTGTCTTTATAACCGCCGGCATGGGTGGAGGAACTGGGTCAGGTGCTGCTCCGGTTGTTGCCCAGATAGCCAAAGAGGCTGGTTATTTGACTGTTGGTGTGGTAACCTATCCCTTCAGCTTCGAGGGACGTAAAAGAACCGTGCAGGCATGTGCATTTAACTCCTCCATGTAATGCTCCAGATAGTGGGAGATATTATAGCCTGAAATCCTAGTCTAATAGAGAACAATTGGGTTATGCAATAAAATCATGTCAATAAGTTGATATGCCACCGAATTTTGAATCGTTTTAATGTCAAAATAATTGTCTTATATCTCTATATTTACAGGCACTGGAGGCTATTGAAAAGTTGCAAAAAAATGTTGATACCCTCATAGTGATTCCCAATGACCGTCTGCTTGATATTGCTGATGAGCAAACACCTCTTCAAGATGCTTTTCTTCTTGCTGATGATGTTCTGCGCCAAGGCGTACAAGGAATTTCAGATATAATCACGGTCTCTGATTCTATCATATGCCAAGCTACATATTCTTAGATTGGACCTTTTTTAGAGGTTTTATATTCTACTTAACCGTTCCAGTTAACCATCATGACCTTTAGTCATGCAATAACCATTGAATATATATGGTGATGTATGAATTGTTGTCATCTAGGACATATAAATGATTAAATGCTCAAACCATTTGAACTTGGTTTAATGATTGTTTTTCCCTATGTTACTCGGACTCGGGTTTGAGTGTCGGATATGGGTATGTGTCCGACACGGGTATGTTCAATTTTTTCTAAGTTTTTCCATGTATTTGGAGAGTCTTTCGAAGGTCATATCCCCATACCTATGTCCGGATATGCGTCTGACACGGGTGCCGGACACGATACTTAAAGAAAAATGAAGAGTTGGATCAAGATAGGTTTTTCCTGTTAAGTATTTTCTGGTTTTGAGCTTTGTCACTTACTGAAATTTCTTCCTTTCTTTTTGCAGATACCTGGATTGGTGAATGTGGATTTTGCAGATGTTAAGGCAGTCATGAAAGGTTCTGGAACTGCAATGCTTGGTGTAGGAGTTTCCTCTAGCAAAAACCGTGCAGAAGAAGCGGCAGAACAAGCAACTTTGGCTCCCCTAATCGGATCATCAATTCAGTCGGCTACTGGTGTGGTATATAATATTACTGGAGGAAAAGATATAACCTTACAGGAAGTAAACAGAGTATCACAGGTACTTATGGTGATTAGGAGCCATTGATTTCTTTGTTTGCTGATTCAATCTTATTGTCTTTATGGAAAATGAAATACATTTGAATTTGCATTCTTCTAATTTTTGAGCTTTTTTGTAGTCCGTAGCTATGTTGCTCCGACTATTTATTTTTCTTGAAGTACTCGTGTGGACATGGGTATGGGGATATAATCCCCAGGAACCCTCCAAATACATAGAAAAACTTAGAATAAATCAAACAAATCCGTGTCGGACACATCCGTGTCCGACACTCACACCCGAGTCTGAGTAACATAGGTCCGTAGATATTATCAGGAGAAATTCTTTGTAATCTGTATTAGTTTTTGTTCATCTGCAGGTTGTGACAAGTTTGGCCGATCCTTCTGCTAACATCATATTTGGTGCCGTTGTCGATGACCGCTACAATGGGGAGATCCATGTAACTATTATTGCTACAGGCTTCTCACAGTCATTTCAGAAGACATTATTAACAGATCCCAAGGCTGCAAAACAGATTGACAAAGTTGCAGGGGGACAAGAAAGCAAGGGGATATCGTTACCCCTCAAATCGTCGTCGCCTTCGACTGTCTCCTCTGGATCATCTCCACGTAGGCTGTTCTTCTAATTTCTTTGATCTCCTCTTTTCTTCCTGCTTTTTTGCTATTAGCTGTGTAAAGATTCTTGAAGCTTATGAGTATTATTAGTTGCCATTTGTTTCTATGATTGTGTTCCCTGCAATAATATTCGCTGGGTTTTCAGCTGTCCAAAATGGATGTGTCCATGCTTAAATAGCAAATTAGTAGGAAGACATGATCCTGAAAAGCTTCTAGCTATGAGGTTGTGAACTATGTTATTCGGACTCGGGTGTGAATGTCGAATACGGGTATGTGTCTGACACGGGTATCTTTAATTTTTTCTAAGTTTTTTCATGTATTTGGAGGCTCGTTAGAGGGTCATATTTTTATACCCATGTCCAAATATGCGTTGGACACGGATGTCGGATACGGGCACTTCAAAAAAAAATGAAGAGTAGGAGCAACATAGGTTGTGAACGTTATCACATGGATTCAATAGGTAGAGTTTGAGAAAAAATTGGTCAAATTCTTGAATTAAGTAACATCTTATTTTAACAAGTGATGATTTAAGATTTAGAAATTTGAGAAAAATTTGATAAAAATATAGTATATATTAAGGAAAATAAGTTAATCGGACCAGCCCGAGATAGGTAACCCGACTCATGAAAACCTCTAATTATTGCTGACAGCAATGCTTTAAGATTCAACAGCAAAAGAAAGAATACATGATAAATAGTTAAAACTTGCAGATGAAGACTTAAATTCCTTGTAAATTTACAAACTTGTTCGAGCAGCTCAGCATCTTCTTCACACAAAGCACGAAAAGATATATAAGGAAAACAAGGAGGGGAGAAAGCCAAATAAGAAGTTTCCAACATGGAAGTAATAATTGAAAACCCCATTCCACACATAGAACAAGGGCTAGCTTGTTTGTGTTTGCTGTTGCTTGTATTACAAGTATTTGATCAGTAGGTATACGACGACAACCAGAATCACGATTCCGATAACAGCTAATAGCATGCACATACATGAGCAACCGCCTTTGGTACGCTTGTTTAATATTGCCAGGTTTTTCTGAACTCTCTGTTACAAAAAAAAAAAAAAAAACATGACCAAAGAAAACATAATTCTTAGAATCCACCATGATAGTACAATTTCATTTTGTTAGGAAGCTAGTGTGAAAAGCTATGTTACTCGAACTCGGATGTGAGTGTGGGACACAGATATTTGTCCAACACGAGTATGTTCAATTTTTTTCAAGATTTCCATGTATTTGAAGAGTCCTTGGAGAATCATATCCCAATACTCATGTCCGGATATGTGTCAAACACGGATGTCGGACATGAGTACTTCATGAAAAAATGAAGAGTCGGAGCAACATAGGTGTGAAAAGCTATGTTACTCGGATTAAGGTGTGAGTGTCGGACACGGATATGTGTCTGACACGGGTATGTTCAATTTTTTTCAAGATTTTCATGTATTTGGAGGGTTCTTGGAAGATCATATCCTTATATCTATGTCCGAATATGCGTCAGATACGGGTGTCGAACACAGGTGCTTCATGAAAAATGAAGAATTAGAGCAACATAGGTGGAAAGTGTTATAGGGCTCTTAAGTTTAACTATTCTAGACTTCAAGCAGTAAGAAAATACATGCATCCCTTTGAACATGTAATAATGTTTCAAATAATCCGTCGTTGCTCACACCACCAATGAATCAATGGTCACAAACAATACGAAGGTGAAGGTGAAGGAAAATGCAACATTATCGGCAGTTCCATATTGCTTCATGTCACATCAGCTAAGGAATACTACTGATAAACAGATTACTCATAAACAGAACGGTTCCAACATAATTCAATAACCAAAGAGGCAAAGACTATCTAATTCTTAAGATCTTATCTATTCTAAATACTGCTTGAATGACCATGAATTCTATCCTTCCTCCCCGATGAGATTCATCACCAAATACTTCCCCACCACATGACGTTTTCTGTGGATTCTGAGACTTAAACTCATTATCATGAAGTGTAAAAATAGGAAGCATATCACTTTACAACTATGTTACTCGAACTCGGTATATGCCCGACACGAGTATACTCAATTTTTTCTAAGTTTTTTCATATATTTGGAGGATCGTACCCCCATACTCATGTCCGAATATGTGTCGGACATAAGTGTCGGGCACCGATACTATAGGGAAAATGAAGAGTCAGAATAACATAGCTTTACAGGAATGCTTTTGCTAGTAAGGGGGACTGTATAAATATATTAAACAACAGTCATTGGATTTTGTTTCATTCAAAAAAGAAAGGAGGATATTGTGCTGTGCATATAAAATGTTAATTAATAGTAAGTGTTTTACCCGTAGACGAGAATCAGTAACATCCACATGTTGGTCCAGGTCATCCTGCATAGAGGGAGCACAAGATAATGTAAAGTTTACAGAGGATGAATCAATCCTCACTAAGCATTTATTTTATGTTATGTTTGGAAACATGAATTTGAAAATTTGAATTTGGATTTCATTTGATATATAAATTGTGAGAATGAAATGAATACATTATGTATAAATTAGTTAAGATTCAATATGATTATATATTTGAAAGGTATAAAAACATGAATTTCAAATTCACAAATAGCTATAGATATTTCAAATTTATCATTAAATAGACATCCAACAAATCCATGAATTTGAAAAATAATCATCAATGTTAAATTTACACTTGTTTTATTACACAATTTACGTTATTTTTTAAATCCAAATCCATTTTTTGAAATCCAAGTTTCCAAACGCAACCTTAAAGAAATCAGAGGCAAAAGACTGTAGATGAAATAAAGAAATAAACAGAAACATACAATGAGTCTGGTATGCAGATCAAGTTCTTCATTGACCGCCAATGCAATATGTTTTGTGCTTACTACTGTCTCCTCCAACTTCTCAAGACCATCATCTTGCTCTGCTTGAAAAAGACACCTTCATAAGTTGAATAAATTCAAGCCATTTTACAAGCTAGCAGGATGCCATTTTAAACTAAAACCTATATTGCTCTGACTCTTCATTTTTCTTGAAATACCCGTGTCCGATACCCGTATCCGACGCATATACGGACATGGGTATGGGAATATGATCCCCCAAGAACCCTTCAAATACATGGAAAAACTTAGAATTAATCAAACATACCTGTGTCGGACACATATCCGTGTCCGACACTCACACTCGAGTCCGAGTAATATAGACTAAAATAACTTGCCTTTCATTATTTGTCGTTGAAGACCGACAAGGCCAGAGTTATCCAAACCAACTGTTCTACTCGTAGCATCTGCCTTAATTTCTGGCCCCAGCAAGCTATCTCTGATCGCGAAGTTTGACATATTGAATGCAGAAGCCATCTGATTCGCTTTCGATCTCAAATTTGCAACCATATCCTTGCGACGATTCATCTCCTTCTCTGTTCTGTGACCAAAATACGAAGCATTGACAAATGTCAAAGACAGTTTATTCTTTAAACCTATGTTACTCCGACTCTTCATTTTTCCTGAATTATCCGTGTCCGACACATATTCGGATAAGGATATGGGGGTATGATCCTCCAAATATATGGAAAAACTGAGAAAAAATTGAGTATACCCGTGTTGGACACATACCCGTATCCGACACTCACCCTCGAGTCCAAGTAACATAGCTTTAAACTATAACATATTCCAATTTGCAAGAGAACATCAAAGTACCATATCTTATAAAAATCCCAGAAGACATATGAACAAAATTACTAAACAACAACATGAATTCACTCCTATATGCACCTCAATTAAGATGACTTACAAGGGCTTCCCAGTAGGTCTAGACAAAAGGGATTGCAATCCATCAAGTCTAGTCCCTAAAATCGTAATCTTCCTTCTTATCGCCGATGCATGACGCTGAGTTTCCGGTCCCGATGCAGGTAAGGAAATCCTCTCAGATATCATGCCATTGATATCATCTGCAATTTTTACTGCTTCATTATATTCTTTTATCCAAGGGTCTGAAGAAGCTGCCATTGACCTTAAGACAGAATGATAATCAAGTTAAGAGATGATTAAAATGACCAAAAAGCATAAAATTTACACACAATCAGAGAATGAAAGAAGAACAGATAAGAAGTAACTGAAGCTAAATTGAGCTTGCAAAATTAACCAAGAGTAATTCTGAGAAAACCCTTTCCTTTTATCTTCTCCCTTTGATGGCTTCTGTTGAAGAATCAGAGCATTACTCACAAGAAAAAGAAACTTTTTCTTTTTACAACTGGATATGAACTTATATTGAAAACATGATAGATATCAAGAAAATGCAAAAAAGTTAAGCAATCAAATTATACCCAATTGTTCACCTTGTAAAAGAAACTTTATTTAGAACCATCAACAAAATTCCCCTTTTTTCCTTTAACAGATGCTAAATTGAGCTGAATTCTAAGAAAAACCTATATTCAATGGCTTCTTAAGAACCCTTAATTAAACTTTTTAAAAAAAAAAACCCTATTTTGAACAGGGTATGAGCTTAATTATTCAAAACTGGATGAATATTTATAAAAAATGCAAAATTTAGCAATCAAATTAACCCCAATAGAATAAATAAAGATAAAGAAGGAAACTTAATTGAAAATCCAACAATAAATTCCCAACTTTTCCCAAATTTCGATGAAATTAAACAGATACCCATATCATAAAATGCAAATTTAATGAAAAAAACGAAATTTGGAAGTAACTTACAATGAGGAAAAGTGAAATCGGATGAGCTGTTATTCAAACCCAAAGAAAACGAAAACCCAGAAACGGAAAGTTTAAAAGATCGGTGGAGAGAGAGATCGGATTGAATAAAAGTATTGAATTTTTTTTTTTTTTTAATTTACCTGAATTTGATCGAAATTTGGATTGTTGAATTGGGGAAAGAAACGACAGCGTAGAGCCCAAGCAACAGAGGCAATAGGCTAGTACATTATTAGGGGCATTTTCTATTTGTTAAATAAATAAATTCCAAAAAAAGGGAATTATCCATTTCCTTGTTTCTAGTATTTATTTGATTTTTTTTATTTAAAAAAGGACTAATAATTTTGAGTTCCATGTCATCTTCAATAAAAGGCAAAATTTAGAAGGAAAAAAGGAAGTATCATAGATGTTTCATAATGTTTTATCATATTGTAAAAGCAATTTGTACAAATTTGAAGTGTATATTCAATTACTTTCGTGGAAGTTTTCATAGATGCATAATTTTATCGGGAATATTTTATCTGTAATTTTTTTATTTGATTACTTATAAGTGTGAACTCTATATAATATTTTGATGAATTTTATATAATTCTGAATGCTAATTGATTAATTGTAATGCAATTATTATAGGTGATATGTTCCCAATTCTATCATCATATTATTTTAGTATTTACTATTTACTTTATCATTTTTTTTGTCAATGAGATTGGTAGCATTGATAAAGTTCGAATATTTTACTTATAAAATTAAATTCGAGTCTCGTGATGATGATGACACTTATTTAAATCACAAGACTTTGAATTTATTAAGAGAATAACACTTATTTAAATCATAAAAACTTTGAACTCGAGACTTAATTAATTAACTCGAGACTTAATTAATTAACACTTATTACATGATAATAGTAATAACAAAAGCAATCTCAGGGAGAAAAAGTGTAAAATTAACTCTTGTTTTTTTTGAAACCATTCTTCAATGTATCTCAAGTTCTCAACATTTGAATGTTAGTGAGGAATGTTCAAAAGTTACAATTTTTGTAGCAACTATTTTACCAACATGGAACAGTTTGAGGAGGGGATGGAAAAAAGAAATGGGCCAACCAGCCCTTCATTAGATTAGATTGACATATAACATGAATTTTCTGCTGAAACCGAAGAAAAAAAAAATTGTAAATAACTTTAATGGAAAAATGGATGATAACTGAAGAAAAGGGGTTGCTTGTTCCTTTGTCTTCATCTTTTCCTTTGGATGATCAGAATCTGAAATCAGGATCCACATCCATTGCCCAAGCAAACTTTGCAAGAAGAGATTTGTTGAATATCTGTGAAGCAAACATAATAAGAAATGAAAGCTCTATTGAATAATGAATCATCCCAACAAATTATTTATAGCAAATCCTGTTTACCTTCTCAATGGGAACTTCATGCCGCTTGCACCATGCAACTGTAATCCTAGGGTCAAGGTAATTGATTTTGGACGTGCCCAATGCTACAGTTTTTAGATCATCTTTAGTCTGCATGTCTCTTTCCATCTTCTCAATCTTCGCATTTGTTTGACCAATCTTTTTCTCTAACCTGCATATAAGTTAATGAATCAATGAAAGTACATATGCCAAAAATTGTATAAAAGGCTTAAGGGAACAAGCTATAATACGCTTCAGGGCTCAAGTTCCTCTTCTGCTTTCCATCAACACCCTTCAATGGGGGCTTCCCTTTCTTAGCCCTGTCCAAATCAATTTTTAGCTCCTTTAGAACATCCTACAAGCAACAATAAAAAGGTCAGCCAAATGGATGGAATGTAAAGGCACCAAATTGTGAGGAGAATTTTTGAAATTTGAAACCAATATGCAGAACATATCCTAAGTGGATGAAGTAGAAACGACACAAGCTCAGAGACGGAGCCAATGAAATTTTAAATAAAATGTGGCAAAAGTCTTGCCATCAATGGAAGCAAAGACGGGCCTGCATGGACTGTACATATAAAGGGAGAGAGAGCCTATGTTACTCGGACTCGGGTGTGAGTTACGGACACGGGTATTTTCAAATTTTTTCAAGATTTCCATGTATTTAGAGGGTCCTTGGAGGATCATATCCCTAGAGCCATGTCCGTATATGGGTCGGACGAGAGTGTCGGACACGGATACTTCAAGAAAAATGAAGAGTCAAAGCAACATAGGAGGGAGCAAGCAGAGAATTCATTAGTATCTGTGTATGTTGCTCCGACTCTTCATTTTTTTTGAAGTACCTTTGTCCGACGCATATTCGGACATAAGTATGGGGATATGACCCTCCAAGGACCTTCCAAATACATGAAAAAACTTAGAAAAAATTAAACATATCCGTGTCAGACACATACCCGTGTCCGACACTCACACCCGAGTCCAAGTAACATAGGTATCTGCTAGTTGGTCTAAGTACCCTTCCACATCAACAAAGCACTAGTGCCCCAAAGGTAGACCTTAAATTAAAAATCCTTCCAAGTTTTCCAAGAAAATTTATAGAAAGAGTTATTACCTTGAGTTCTGTAATTTTCTCAGTCAATCTTGACATCTGTGCACTATGAGATTTTGAGATACTACGCTGATGATTACAAATGATCGCAACCTGCAGCAAGAACAATCAAAATTCTAGATGCCAATAAGGTAACATAAAATAGATTCCTCCATTAGCTTACTATCTAGCAAGAAACGGTTCTTACCTCTTTGTTTGCACGCTGATAAATTACTACTTTTTCCGCCACATCCCCATCTTTGGTGTCTTTATTTAACTGTCGTCCGAGCAAAGAAAATCCAAATAAGAATAAAGTTAAACAAAAAAATTTTAAAAATTTAATCCAACCAAATCACACAACTATAGAGACACTACAAAACTGCAAATTACCCAACAAGCAATGGTATGTTATCATTATAAATGTTAAGTGTAAATGATAAACTCAGTATTTCCATGTCAAGTATTGACAGTCCTCTTGTTCAAACATCAAATATAAAAAACAGGATAACGGTCACGAAATATATTACTTCACAAAGTTTCTCCACTACTTTGAAAGCTCTCATAAATGGTTTATATATCGCTATAACCATTACGGTCCAAGATTTGTCTCACACACTTACTGATGACTCATAAATAGGCTGTGGACAACATACATGTAGACAATAAAATGCATGTATGTCATGTATAGGCTGCAACATACCATATCATCCAATGTAATGGAAGCATTATAGGTACGGAAGACTTTTGCAGTAAGCCCAGGCATGAGTTCCTTCAAATGAGCATTTAGTTTACTTGTATCAAGCTCGTCAAAAAGATCATCACTTTTGCTTTTCCCTGCATAAAAGAAAGATCATACTCTTTGGCTTAAGTCATATGACACATATGAATCCTAACACGGGTGGTCAAAAACTCACGAGTTTGAAACTGTCCAATTGCCTTGTATACGGGAAGCTCAACCTCTACCGTGTTCACATATTGAATCGAATCTTTACCGAGGAAGTCAAACTAAATGATCAAAACAAGAAAAACAAAAATGTTAACACATTAGCCAGCAGGTAAATGACTAGCTGCCATAGAATTCCACAAACAACAATTTCAAGCACTAATACTGATTGCATATCAACTAAAACTAACAAGATTAAACTTGCCAAGTGTTAGAAAAATTAGGTCCATTCCAGCAGTTACCAAATTTAGTAAAATAGAAATACTGAATATCTCTTCTTGGGAGCATAACTGACCATACCTTCAATTTATTTGGAGGAATACACTCCACATTTCCTACTTTAAGTGTGCAGCAACCAACAGTATCAGCTTCATCGTCATCCTGCACATGGCCAATAATAACATGAGGAATACCCAAAAGGATTTGCTTGAGAGTTTCTTCATAACTAAAGGTGATAGGAACCAAAACATCTTTCAAGATCAACAATAGATTAATAATTGGCTATCAACATCTTTCAGCCTAAGTACCTAACTCATTTTAAGTCCCAATTTATTTTTGGAGAAGACATTGTTTTAACTGACACAAAGAAGATGAACATAAGATTACTATTTGAAGTTGAAAGAGTAAAAAGGTCAAGAGAGAGGCCAAAAGAACTAAAAAAAGTTAGAACAGCAATAGTTGCAAATGATTTAGTGGATTATGCAACCCACTTTTTCCCTTTTGCTACTAGGACTAGCCACTAACATTTTCATAAACATCAACAGAAATGCATATAGGACCACCAAATATAATACCTGACCAACACAAAAAGCATAATAAAGTACATCAGCTGCAACAATCCATTTCCTCCATTCAATTCAATCCTAACCAACAGTTAACATACACGTATACAAGTCAAAAGAAACACAAATAGGATGGTTCATGGTACACATGTAATATACCTTCTCATTACCCGCCCTAAGAGCTAATTTATCAATAAGATAGGTAGCAACTGCTATTTGCCGCTTCGTAACATCTTTACTTGTGAAATCCTTAGTATAGGCTGTTCTGATGTTCTTGATATAATCCTGCATTTAAAGCACAGACATCCATTTATACACAGTTCACAAAATAAAAACTGAAAACACCATCATATTGCTTATTACCTTCAGCATCCTTGCTTTCTCATATTTCTCCTTGTCACTTTGCCCCTTCAAAGAACTGCTAGCTGCCAAAAATACGTATTTGAATTCTTTTGGATTAATGGGATCATTCCAGAAAGCTAACCATGTGACAGTATTGTCATGTTTTATATCTTTCCATCTGCCAATCAAACAAAAAAAAAATCTCAAAGTTAAGATAATCCAAATTGAAATTAAACTCCAATCATTAATAATATTCTAGAAAATGAATGCTCTTTCTGTCTCTTAACCTTTCACCAGGGATTGGACATTCCGGAATTGGGGCATCCTTTCCTATATTAATGGTAATGTCACTTGGACGAATACGCCTTTTCAACTTTCCCATCTGATAAGGAACATAATATAAGAATCCCATAAATTCAACTATCAGACTAAAGCATATAATTTGCTACGGCTTTAGAGTTGTCAAGCATGTCAGCAATACCTTTGGATGCTCTCCTCGACCTCGGAAAAGCCCAGGTGGTTCAACTCTGAAATTTCCAACCTGCAATTAAAACAATCATCTGAATTAGCAGGAACTTCATAAGAAACAGAAAAGTGAGTAATAAATCAAAAGAAAACAGTTCAATTTTAGATCTTGATGAGATTGGTGGAAGAGGAGAAATAAAAGTTATATATCAATATTGCTTTCCAAAAACAGGGTAGAATGAGGATAAGCAGTAACAAATTAAATACAATCCAGAAGAAGTGAAAGAAGTTTTAAAGGGATAAATCAAATTCTTATTGATGCTAAATATTCACCTTCTCTTTGACGCCATCAACAATAGCCCACATATACTTTTCCTCCTGCTTCAACTTGTCTTCTTTCAAAGCCTTCTTCTCCTATACAAACAGCAACCATGCTTAATGATTATAAAACTTAATGATGTGAATAGATATGTAGGTTCTAAGACATATAGTACCAGAAGCTATTGTATATTTTGAAGCCAAAAATTATTTTCAACCAACTTACTTCAGAACTCATTTGCTTCTTCTTCTCTTTCTCCTGCAAATGCCACTCGTATATTGGAGTGAAATCACATCTGTCCAAGTCCTTAATGGTACGGTTTTTCCCCAGTAATTTACTCCAATCTTCCCAGAAATTCTTCTTGAACTGCGTTTTACTCATGTAATCTGTATCTTTCATCACTGCAAACATTGTTGCAACCTGCAGAATGAACAGATCAGGTTAAAACATCTTGCGGCAAGTCGAATGAGAACTTTGAACTTTCCAGGCAAGCAATAACAACATTGATCTTCACAAAAACACATGAAAATAAAATAACATATAAAAGATATATACCTCCTCTTGTTCAGGAGTTAGATCAACTGGCCGCCCATCATAAAGCATCTTAACCCCATGAGGCTTGTATGGAGGCGGAAAAATGACACCACTGTGAACCAAGGTACTCCACTTTTTCTGCCCATCACCAGAACTAGGCGACACTTTTGTCGACTTAATATATTTAGAATTTTTCATCTCTTTCTTCGGATTTTTATTTATCTTTTTAAATGAAGAAGCTACAACCTTGGTCACTTTTTGCTTCATAGACAATGTTTTACTGTCTGATGAAGTTGGCTTTTTCATTCGTTGGGCAATTGAAATATGATCATCATCTTCATCAGCTTTTTCTGCTTTCAATGTTATTTGCTTGGATTTCATTGTTGCAGGTGTATCTAAAATCTTTGGCCTTTTAGCTGAAGAATGATCTGAAGAATTGCCAAGAGGTCTCTTACCAGACAACATAGAAGACTTTTGCTGCCTGTCCTTCATGGTGGAACCATTCTGCTGAATTTTAGAAGCCAAAGGTTTCTTCTCATCAGAGTCATACGGCTTACTACTCGATGTCCCAGTATTAGACTTCATGTTGAACCTTGCAGACAAAGGAGCTTCATCATCTGGATCTTCAGCAGATCCTTTTACTTCAATCTTTGGTACCAATCGCTGTGATTGGGCAGGAGTAGAAGTTCTCACCCCTTTGTTACCCTGGTTTGATATCCCCTTAAGCCTGGCACTCAAAGGTTGTAAATCATCATCATCACTGTTTGTTTCAGTGGTACCTTTACTTGGGCTTTTCTCTTCCTTGACAGCAGTAGACATATTCTGCTTCAATGCTTGTCTTGACTGATCATTTAATGAAGTTGATGCCTTAAAATTCGCCACTGGTGACTTCACTGGTGATGCCTTTGCAGATAAAGTTGATGCTTTTGGGCTCAAAATAGGCGATTTCACTGGATGTGAAGGTGGGATTGTCTTGTTCTTCTGGGCATTGGAACTTTGACCATTGGGAGCTCGTACATCGGAGGCCTGCCTCCCAGATAGCCCATCAGACCTTTGAGACGATGCCTTCTTTACTTCTGAGTTTAACTGATTCTGCTTAGAGGACGAGGGATTATTCCTCTTGAACACTATAGGCCCATCGTCATAATCATCGTCAAAATCATAAACAAGTTTGGAAGGAGCCTCAACAGCCATTATCCAATCACGAACTGTGTTGGCATGTATATCAAATCAAATATCTGATTAAAACAGAATTCCAATTACTTTTGGGAACAAAGCATACTTTCCATCTAAAACCCTTGTAAATCAGCAACTAATTAAATTCAACAGATTATAATTACAATACAAGCTTAATTAAAAAACAAATAAAATAATCAAGAACCCAGAAGAAATCCCCACCAGATAACAATACCTATCATGCCACATACCTAAAATTCAAAAAACAACCCAATAACTAGCAGAATCAGAACCCCATAAAAGTATAAAGCTTTTTTCCTTTGGAGCCTAAATGTTTATCCATGCATATCCACATACAAAATCCATAAAACCCTCATAAACCATCCGGTAATTGAACAAAATGGATAATGATACCGGCATAAGCTCAAAGAAGAAACAATAAAAAACAACCAAGAGTTCCAAACAAATTCCATTAGATAAAAGATACCCATTATCCCAAACACCCCAAATTCAAAATCCAACCGAATAATTAGCCCAATCATCAAAAACCCACAAAAGGAAAATGCTTTCTCCTTTAAACCCAAATGCCTACAAATGCAAATAGTCACCAATAAGATCAAACTAATAACCTTCTACCTAACTTACAATGCCCAAACATTAGCCAGAATACATAAACCTAGACCAATTGAAGCTTTTTCTCAGGAGAACCAATAAGGCTAAATTCTTTGCTTCTTTTCCCTACAATAACAACAACAACAACAACAAAAAAACAAAGCTTTTGGCTTAAAAATTAACCAAAAGCCTAAAGCAGTGAGCTGAAGATAACCCAAATTTATAAGAAAGTTATCAAATTTAAACAATTGGGAAAACAGAAGATTAATAATGAAAAAAAAAAAGGCTTCAAAAATTGAGCAAAAGAAACCCTAAACAGGAAAGAATTATGAAAAAAAAAATGCTGAAATAATAAATGGGAAAAAGGAGTTACCTTTGGAACAGAAGATCAAAGCTTTGATAGAGAGTAGATCGATTCACCTCTTCTTTGTTTTCTTTTTTCTTATTTCTTCTCTCTATCTGTTTTAATTTTTGTTTTATTTCTTCTGTTTCTGGGTTTTTTCATTGTTTTTCCATTTCTTCATAACTATTACTCCAATTAAAATTCTAACACTCTACCAATCAATCACAGCCCTTGTTTTTCCTTTTTCCCTTCTTTGATTCTGTGTTAAAATGATTAAGTTAACATCTGATCGTGCCCTTATTGACTGTAGTAGTAGTTTTTGGGTGCCAATCTTTATGGGCTTGGGCTTTTACATTTTAGTCTATTAGGCCCATATTAATTTTGTTCTTTTTTTTTTAATTTATTTTTTAGTATAAAATAATGAATATTTTTTATATAACTTTTTAACTCCATAAATAAAATTAAGAGATTATCATTTGTCTTTTTTTTAATTAATTTTTTATTTTTAAACATATCCTAAATGTGTGTCAATCTACTAACATGCTTCTGAACTTTAAAAATTACACTTATAATGTATGAAATTATTTTTCCAAAATAATTTAGAAAATTCTAAGTTAAAATTTTGCCCTATATAAGAGGAGAGTCAGACAACTGAATAAAAAATAGGGAAATATTAACTAGTGCCAAGGTGATATATATATAAAAAAGTGTAATCAATGCATAACTTTTTTTTTTAATTCACAAAAATAATGTATTAAATGCAAAAAAAATTCTAAAAAAATAAATAAATAATCCTTAATTAGTGCCTATAAGCACCGGTTAAGCGGATCCTAAAAAATATAGACCTATCCTTCCTAAATCCTACCTAATAGTAATTAAAGCCTGTTAAACATAGGCATGTTTTTGTTAAATATTGGTATTGTCTTGTCTTTCAAATCATTAATAAACATATATATATATATATATATATGACATAAAAGAGTTGCAAAAGTTAAAATGTGTTCAATTGAAGAGGTTTACCTAATCTATCACTCTCCAACAATGTTAGGAAGATTTGAGATTATAATTTCACATTCAAATGTAAGCATTAATGAGTAAACTGATAAGGGGAATAGTAAATATCCAAAAGAAACCTTTAATTTGCAAATATATTCAAGTTTTTCTACAAATGGCCAAAAAAAACTAGTTGTAGTAGGCTTAAAGAAGGGGAAATCTTTTACTTAAGAAGAACAACTTACAACATAAAAAGGAAATTGACAAAATAGATAGAAGCCAATTATTTATATGCCACAAAATCTAAAGGATGTGTAAAGAAAGGTGACATAGTGAGAAAGCAATACAAATCGAGTTATTCATCTAATTCAATAAGATAAATTCGATTTAAATTGGATGAAAAACAAAAAAAAATTAACAATCAATCAAATTTGACCTAATCCAATTTAACCTATGATTTTAAAGTCACGAAATCATATACGAAAAGACATAACTATCAAATATCTCGTGTTATCTGTTGCATTTTATTCTTTAACAAAATTAACTTAGTATTTTTTTTTTCTTCATTTTTTAGTACTTTATTTTTTTTATTACTATTATTTAGTAATGCAAGCATGACCTTTTTTTATTTTATTAGAACTGGCTTTTGCCAAGAATTTTCCATACTATGAGACAAGAAGTTTCCAACGGGGATCACCAATTTGTTCTCATGACACGAAATTTCCATGACATTAGAGGGAAATTTTGAAAATAAAAATACCCATATTTTAATGGGAAAAAAAATCAATTTGGATAAATGCTCTTAGCTAGACAAAAATTTGTTAGAAGGTAAATTAATCGTGTTGAAAATTTAATTTCAATGATTAAAGTTAAATCTTTATCGATCTCAAATATATATAAGAAAAAAAAAAGTCTAAATTAAAATGACTAAAAATATATCCTTTCATAATTAATCTATTGCATTTTCAGTAAAAGAAATCTCTCTATTAATTACCAAAAAGTTTTATGTACCTTTATAAGAATATAAGTATGTCTTAACTACAATTAATCATTTCAGTACTTTTGTTAAAACCTTAGCAAAATCTAACAAGACATGGCACTCTTCATTAATGGCTCTCTTTACCGCACCAGTTCTCAACGACGGTGAAAAAATATGACGAATTCGAAATTTAGCTCAATTAATTCATATATAATCATCTTTAAAAATTGACATTCAATAAATTCGAAATTTGAATTTCAATATTTACAACTTCTTCTCCTCTCCTCAAACTACGACTTTTTCTATATATAAATAATAAATAAAAAAACAATCACATTGGTGCTACTTACTCCCTTGATTCAAAGCTTTTTGTGCATGCCAAAACAAGGGTATGTGCCCAAATTTTTGACTCAATATTAATGCTTTATCTCTTTTTAAGTGTTATTTTTGGAATATGTTTATATTTAATGGGGTATTTGACCATGATTCATGAATATATGATCATTTTTAGTAAATTGAATGAAAATAATTCATATATAACTTATTGAGTAGGAATCCACTTACACTAATGTAAAACTAAATTAGTTTTACATGCTTTTGTAATTTTTTATACGATTTATATTTTAACAAACCAATCGTTGGATTTAGCAATATAATTGTACTCGTCGTGCACGTAAAATTTAGAATCGATCCGATATCTCTATCATATAGATCGAGAAACTGTATTTTTCAATATATATTTAACGGTCGAAAGTTTTTTTACATCGAACAAATAGTTAAACATTTTTAATTTACTCGAAACTCGACGTGCATGATCTACGTGAATAGAATATGAAATACGACGGTCGGATTAAACAAATATAAATCGTATAAAAATTTACGAAAGTGTGTAAAACTAATTTAATTTTACACTAATATAAATTGATCTCTCTTCTACCTTAATAGTACTATAAATTTTACTTGTGTTAATTTCATAATTGTTTTTAAAGAAAGTAAAATACTTAATTTCCTTGTTTATGTCATTGTCTGATCATGCTTCAATGGCTTAATTAAGCAGTTGTCTCAATCAATTGACATTTATATGTCGGAAGAACATTCTGCCAATTAGCTTTGATATTGATTGGAGTTGTAGCTCTCAACAACGGTGTCAATGGATATAATTCAATCATAACATATACATATAATTGTCGGTTTATATAATTATTTTTAGTCATACTTTTTTTTTTTGTCTTAGATTATGATTTTTTTTTTTTTATATATTGCAGCTGTAAGAACATTGGAAAATTAATTTGGAGGTTCATCCATTAATGTTCAGACAAAGTTAAACATTCTTTTCATGGACAAGCATTTTAACGTTAAAAATTAGCCAATCTCTATCAACAATCATGTAATATGTTAATAGAGTGTTACATTCTTGATTTCGATAATAAGAGATCGATTCATACAATCTCTAAATATAAATAAATAAATAAATAAAAAAAAAAAACTTATGCTTGTCCCTTAAAAAACTCAAGAAACACATTGAATTCGTTGATTAGCTTTTCATCAACACCATTTCTCAAGAGTTGTGTATAAGATAACCAGCCAGCAGTCACTGCTAGATTTGCCAACGCCAATGGCCCTGAAATCGCCTTGTGAAGCCTGAATTTCTCAGTCGCAACCAATTTTTTCTTCAAAAAAATCTCCAAATCAACAAAAATTCCTTGTAAAACGAAAAACCAAGTCACTTCCCACGTAGGGTTTTCGCGAATTATATGGTAATATAACAATTCATGCATCAAACCCGAAGCGAAAAATGTTGCCAAAACAGCAGGCAATGAAGCCCATCTAGGTCCAATTATACGACAAGAAATGCTTCGGACAGGGTTGTAAATGGTCGGACGAAGTGTGTCTGAAACCCTAAGGTTCCATCTATGGCCCCAAAAGTCTTGCAATGAAGTGGCTAAAAGGGGTGAGTTGAACTGTGGCTCGAGTTCAACGCCAGGCAGAAGGATCTCAGCAGGGATTGCAGCCACAGATAACAAAAACTGAATCGTAAGATAAGTGTGAAAGAAGTAAAAGATCAACAAAACATGTTCATGAAAATATTGTTTATAGTTATAAGAATAAAACAGTAAAACTAGTAATGTAGCTTTGTTTGCTGCTTCTAGGATCAAACTAGGAACTTTTTGTTCATTTCCCAGAAATGGGTTTTCAGTTTCACAATTTTTAATCTTGGCTGAGGAGGTTTCTTTGATTTTGAATGGAGAACAAGCTGAGAGTATGAAAAGATGAAGCTTTGAAGGAGGTGGTGATAAGGGACCTTGATCAAAGGCAAATAAAAAAAGCTTGAAATTTGTCAGCCATGAAAGGATAAAAACATGGGAAGCTCCTAAATGGAAGCTGTAAATGTTAAAAGGGAGAATTGATAATAAAATTATAACAGGGAAGAGGGAAACAAGCCTTGAGAAACCCTTTGAGATCTTTGCTGAAATGTAGTAAGAATAAGATATGGATATTACTGTTAAAACCCATAGCCTAATGAAGTTCTTGAGCTCAACCTCCATTTTCAAAGCTTGTTTTCTTCACTCCTCTTACTCTTTTTTTTCTTTTTCTTTTCTTTAGTCTTTTACCCACACCCAAGACATGTTCTTATTTGATTTATAATATGACAATATATATAAAGGATTGGACAATTAATTAATATAGTTGTGAGCTAAAGTTTTTAGAAAAAGAATTTTTCATTTTTTTTTTCACATTTTTTTTATGATATACATTTGAAAACCCTATTTTCAATTTTCTAAAAATTGGAAAGAATTTATTCTCTACAATTTTTCAAAAAAAAAAAAAGTAGAAGTGTGTTTATATATAGATAGTACTTATTTAAAGTAAAAATTGAATTTTAATTTATGATATATTTAATACAAAATTAATATTATAAATAATATTTTAACTAATCTTAAAACGACATTAAAGCCACTAAAAATTGAAGAACCTCTTACATCACCTGAGCAAAAGAAGACCACTTTTAGGGATTGCACAAATTCTTTCAAAAACTGACAAAATGATCCTAAATAATCCTAAACTGTATCAACTTATTAGACAATAATCCATCATAAATGAATAATTTCAAATCCTAATAACTGTATCAAATAAATCAAATCAAAACCAATATTTCCCTAATATTGTGTTAGATTTCATTTCATTTCAATTTAATTTATAAATGTTATGCATAATCAAAAAAGGAAAAAAAAAATTGTAATAAAAGATGAACCAACCAAAAGTCTTAATATATTAATAACTAGTTATGGCTGTACGTACCCCATCCAACTCACTGCAGACTGAGATAACGCTCAAAATTATGACTGGACCGATTCCTCAACCGTCAACTCTCGAATTCGTATTCAATTTTTGAGGCCGAGTGTCTTTAAAGCATTATTTAAAATTATATAGGTTGGGTTTGAAAATTTTAATTTTAAAAGATGAATTTGGATTTTAAAAATAGTATAAATTGTGAATAAAATACATATAAAAGTAACATTGATGATTATGTTTCAAATCCATAGATTTGTTGGATGCCTATTTAGTGGTGAATTTGAAATACCAATAGTTATTTGTGAATTTGAAATTCATATTTTTATACCTTTCAAATATATAATCATATTGAGTCTTAACTAATTTATATATAATTTATGCATTTCATTCTCACAATTATATAGCAAATAAAATTCAAATCTAAATTTTCAAATTCATGTTCTCAAACATAACATTAATATATTACAAATTTTGTTAACCGATATTTTAAGAGCATTTTTTAAAGTTATCATATATAATAATATCTTCATTTAATATATTGAAAATGATGAATAAAATTATCAACAATATATTTAATATAATATATTGAATTTTAATTTCGGTTCGGTTAATTAATCGTTTTAACATTTCGGCTCAGTTAACGGTTAATGCAAAAAAAAATTCGATTAATTTGATTAATGATAATTCGATTTGATTATTAATCGAATTAACCGTTTGAACACCCCTACGAACCATAATTCAATGCACCATTACTTTCTACTTCACTACAAGATTTTTGGGGCCAAAGGTGGAACCTTAGTGTCTCAGATCTTCTACAAGCTACTGTATATAACCGTCTTCACAGTATTTTTATACGTATAAATATAATTGGACTTGGATTTTGGCCTCATATCCAGCAGTATTCATGACATTTTTGACATCAGGTTTAATGCATGAATTGCTTTTTTTTTTTTTTTTGTACAAAAGCTTAAAAATTATATCTTTGAAAGATCCCTTGCTTATGCCACCAATTAGACCAAAAGAATGCTCATTGAACTTAAGTTGCAGCCATCATGATGTAATCTCAAAACTTAGATCAGAATAAGCCCATTTTATCCCAGCCTCTAACCACAATAATTCCAATTTCAACAAATTTAACTACAAATTGGTTATTGGAACAAACATAATCTGAAAAATAAAGGCCTGCAATTTAATCAGAGAGCCACATCTATACCAATAAAAATAGGCTGGCATTTATAAAGTTCAAGATCATCTAACTTCAAATTCAAACTAAAAGTTCAATGCTAACACAATCTTAAATGTTCTGAAAAGGTGAAAGAAAGGCAAAAAAAAGGGCAGCATTCTGATATGAAAGATGAAAACTTAAGTAAAAACATTTAACTTTTAGGCAGCTCCCTTCCCCTTCTTTCTCTGGATCTTCTTCATGTAGAACTCCAGCTCTTTGCCCTCCAAGATATACCTGTCAAAACCATTTGATATCATGTTAGATAAGTGTTGTCAAGGGCGCAAGACGTACTCTAGACACAAGACCTCATATTGCCTCAGGCGTAAGGTGCAAAAAAAGCGCTCGCCTGAGTGAAATAAGACACAAATGTATGTGTGTGTTTTTATATATGTGTCTGTGTGTATATATATATATATATATATATAATAAGCTTAAGATATATAATTATGATAATAAACTCTAAAGAGTGGTCCAGTTTATCTACAAAACATGCAATTTTTTGTTGTTGCCCAATATGCATGATTTCCTTATGGTCTCATGTTTGTTGTTGAATACTCAAATATTGAGAAGTAGAGAGTTTGATACTGTCCCCTTTCTTATTAGTAAAGGTACATCTAATGAAAAAAGTTAAAATAAGAGAAATTGAAGAGAACTTTAATCAAGCGGGCTTTTTTTAAGCCTATCGCCTTACAGAAAAGCGTGCCTAGGCGCACCAGGCATGCGCCTAATCAAATGAGCCTTGCACGAAAGGATCGGAGGCGCTTTTGTTATCTAAGGCTAAGTTGCAAAGCATAGGAGCGCGCCTAGACGCACGCCTTGACAACATTGGTTAGAATGAGAATGATAATAGTTAGTAAGACGAAGAAAATAGCTGTCCTGCATTATCATCCAAGAGATTAGAGAATGGGAAAGCTATTATCTAGGCTAACTATTAGCCGTTCGAAAATGATTCCTTTTCTTGCAAATCAACTTTATATGCTAGAGTAAAAAAGAGAGGTTGAGGCTTCAGTATAAAACATACCCATCAGAACGGCCACATTGACCAGGCCGTGAAGAGATACAAGCCAACAAACGACCACTACCAAATTGCTCCTCAATATGTGCGTCAAGGTTGCGATTCTGCAAACGCTTCTCCAGCTTCCTCAAGACATGGTTGCTCTTCTTCACCTCCTCAGTAGCAGTTTCACCTTCCTATACACAAATGAAGTGAAACAATGTAAAATTGTAAACAACAATACCCTCAGTCAAAGATATTAAAAACACCAACGACACATCATTATGCTTAACCTGAAATCTTGCCTACAATATAACCCGGATTGCTACATAATTTCTATTTTTAGGGACCCAAATTGGAGAAGGTGCAGAAACCAACTGATATACATATGCTAGCATGATGGTAATAACCTCTCATATGCACAGACAACTTAATAGCAAGAGCAAAATCAGTTGAGAGAAGTAGAACTGTGCAAAGACAATAATAGCCGGAGAACGAGAAGACTAAAATCAGCTACCTGCTAAACAAAATAAATACATCATTCCATCCTATGTAAAACAGATTTATGCTATTGTGGTGCAGATCAAGGTTCAATTTCCATATGACACCGAAACATTAAAAGATGAATACAAACCAAAATGACTACCACATCTTTTAAAATGATTAACTCATCAACATAGGAAATGATCTATCAAAACAGTATGGATGTGACCAAAACATAAAAAAACCATCCTCCTACCTCTCCTTCTTTCTTGGCTGCTGCTGCTGCTGCGGCTGCTGTTTTCTTCTTGCGACCAATGTCGACACCATAGTGCTGGAGATACCACTGCTTGAATGGAGCAGCATCAACTTGAACAATAGCACTCTTCACCAGAGTTTGAGTACGAACAAGCTCATTGTTGGATGCATTGTACACCACATCCAAAATTCTGGTCTTACGAGTCACAGCCTCGCTTCCCCATGAATAGTTTCCGGTGTCGAGCCTCAGAGCACGCCACTTCACATTTCCACCACGAACTCTAATCCTCCTGACTGTCTTGTTGCTTGACAGCTTTGTGTTTGCAGGTTGCCTTCCAAGCTCATACCTTACAAAATAAACCACCAAAATTTAGAAAACTAGATAAACCCAGATTGAAAACATTAAGTGAAAAACAATCCAATAAGAAATGAAACTAGACAAGATCTCAGGCATCTAAGCAAACAAGAAAAAATCAACTTTTACAGCTAAACAAACAAATCCAAATAAAGCTCAATAAAATTGCTCCAAAACTTTCATATGACAATTAAATGAAGCTAAATCTAAAACTAAAGGCCAAAACTAGAAAATGAGGTTAAGTAAATTACATGAATAAAAAACCATTTTTAATCACTATAAATCAACTTTATAAGCAACCAGAGCAAAAATGATCAAGAAAAATAAAAACACAAAAAGAAAATAAAAGGTTTTGCTTATTACTTTCTCTTCTTCCTCCAAGCCTTCTTTTTTCCACCAGTGGCACGCCTCTTGTGCATTGAATCACGAGAAATACCTATAAAAAAATTGAAATTAAACTCATTAAACAAGAAAAGTAAGCAGAAAATTACATGATTCGAATAGATTAATGACAAATTAGAGGAATTTGAGAAATACCCATTTTGGCTGAGGGAAAAGTTCAACCCTTTTAGGGTTTTTTTTTTTTGGGTGAAGCAAATCCCAGAAGAGAACGAAGCTAGGGTTTGAGAGGAAGTGTAGGCGGAGATTTGAAGATGGGTTATACACAAAAACCCTAATTTTAGGAAATTACCTTTATGTCCTCTTTGGACTTTGGGCTGGGTTTATGTTTGGTAGGGTGAAGTAGTCAATGTGTAGATTATGACTTTTGGCCCAATAAAATGTTGGGGTTCATAATTTAATCCATTAAGGCCCAACTACTATTGGATGGACTCTTTGGTATATTTGAAATTTTAGAAAAAAAATTGTATTTTTATGTGGTATAAATAAATTATAATATATATTTATAAATATGGAAAAAATTTATAGTAACTTTGATATATAATTATTTATTAGAATATGAAATTTCAGAAAAATCACATAGTAATATTTTCTCTTTAATAATATAACTCTTTTTAAAATTTTAAAGTAGAGTTGATAAAAGTGATATAAACTCAAAAAATTCGTTCAATTCGTCTAAGATGAAATAGAAAAAGGCTCTTGTTCTTGATTGTGACTAGACGTGCTCATGAGCCGGACCGGATTTAAGTATGGTATCAACACAATATATACTTGCCCAAGCCTGGCCCAAAATATGGGCCTCAAATTCTACCCAAACCCGCCCATATTTGTAAATGAGTAGTCCAAACCCGTTTAAACCCGCCCATATTATTTTTTTTCCTAAAAAAAATTAAACAAATATTTTTTTATTATTTTATTTTTAATAATTTTATCTTTTTTTTTTTAATTAAGTTCTAAAACATGGATAATTTAGCATATTTTTAAATGTTTACACTATAATATTATATATATATATATTTTTTATATGATATAAATTACATAATATATTATATAAATGAAAAACGGGCTGGACCGAGCTTGGGCCTTGATTGTTGGAGCAAAGGCCCAGCAAAGGCCCGGCCCAAATGGGCCTTATTTTTTGCCCAAACCCATATTTCGGGCCTAATATTTTTGTCCAAGCCCTCCAAAATATGATTAGGCCTTTGAGCTTGAACGGATAACTCGATCCTTGAGCAGATCTAATCGTGACAAGTTTTAGGTTAAAATGAAAAGTTAAGAAATGAATAAGTTAAAGCCTTTTAATTTTTACTAAGGAAGCTGTAAAACTAGTGTCAATTATAATGTAAGTTTAGTAAAAATCAATGCCTTTTGGAGTGCTAAGATTTTTTTCACTTTTTCTTTGGTTCAATAAAGATCATATAAAAAATGGTTGAAAAACTTAGCAATCAAGAAACCGATAAAAGAAAGGAAAATAGTAACCAATGTTTAGTGGAACCAGTTAAGATGATCTTTGTAAAGAAAAAAAATGTAATTAATGTATTATTTTTTTTATTTAGTAAAAATAATACATTAAATGCAAAAAAAAAATTATTAAAATGATCATTAAATAATCTTTAACCGATGTTTATAGTTATAGATCGGACTCAAAAAAAAAAATAATGTTTAAATAAATGTTCAAAAACTTACCAAACCAGAGATTTGGAAAGTTTTACAACTTGATTTTTGGGATTTCATATATTCTTTTTCTTTCACCAGAAGATGCCTTTGCCCTTTAGAGTTTACTATTGAAAAATTAAGAGTTGAAAGAAAAAGAAAGAGAAGATTTAAAAGGAATAAGAAAACCCTTTCTTCTCCCTTTAAAAACTTTGAGGCTTTTATGCAAACATAATGCTCCAAATTGCTATTTATTTTCCACAGCCTCTGTCATAAAAGGCCTTTGGTTAATGAATTATATTAATTCAACTTTTCATAAGCTTGTCTTGTACTTAATATACTATTCAAAGAAAACAAATATAACTCTTTCAGGATTGATCCATTGCCTAGCTTGAACAAAGAAATGAATTTCTTTGATGAACCTTGGATGAGATTTGTAATGGTTGAAAAGTATGTTTGCTTCGACTATTTATTATGGGGATAAGATCCTCCAAAAATCCTCCAAATACATAAAAGTCTTAGAAAAAATTGAACATATACCCATATTGGACATATACCTGTGTCCGATAGTCACACTCGAGTTCGAGTAACATAGGTAGTCAGAATATCAATCATACAAATTCAATAAATAAAGGTTTCTTTTCATTGCAAAGACAAATATATATATATATATATATATATATATATTGCATACTGAAATTTCACTTCTGCAAAGTTCATAACAATTTCTTCTTAATGAAAAAGAAAGAAGAACAAAGTATAAACAAAAAGCAAGTCCTTATATTAATCATGTAAACATAAGAGTTCAAACATCAAATATGAATCCTAATAATAAACGGATTCATTCATCTAAACAAATAAAAAAAGGGTTCATCCTAAAAAAAAGATCAAATGAAAATAAAAGACAAATGGATTAAAAAAAACATCCCATTTGTCTATATATGATCAAGAACTCTAATAATAGCGAGTGGAGCAATAGCTATAAGGTTCAAAATGTGGTGGATTAGGAAGAACATAAGGATCATAATAGCTGTTGTAATGGTAATTAGGCTGCTGATTATACTGATAAGGGTACTGAAAATATGGATCATTTTCATAGTATCCATTGCTGCTGCCATAAGTATTTGGTTTCCCAGTCTTGATCCAGGCAACTTCCGAACCCGATTTTCTCAGCTTTTTCAGAATCGATTTCGAATTTGCTCTACCAGAAACAAGAGCCATACCTTGTTCTGCATCAATGGTGTAAGTTGCTCCTACAGAATTGCATTGCAATCAATCCATTAGAGAAAAGAAAAATAAAAGAAAAGAAAATTGTGTCCGACACATATACGAGGACATCGGTATGGAAGGTCCTTTAAATATATGAAAAAACTTAAAAAAAAAATAATGGAAGTACCCAAATCCAATAGGTTTTACCTTTGATTTTCTTCAAGATTTTGGTCAGACTTTTATACCATCCTGGAGATTGGGGATTAACTCTTAGACCAAAAGTCTTTAAGTAGCCATTACCAAACCAAAAAAAAAAAAAAAAACCCATTAATGAAGGTGATTCAAGTACATAAGTTGAATAAAAATTATTCAATTTTGTTGGCCTTAAAAGAAGAAGACACTAACCATGTATTGTTCTGAAGCTTCTGATGATGAAAACATCTTTGATCAAATAGAGAGAGTAGTGCTGAAAAGAATATTATAACAAGTCTTTTTTTTTTTTTTTTTTCCTTTGTTTATGAGATAATGAGAGGCAATGAATTTATAGAATCTTTGGGTATTTTCTTTGGGTTAATTCTTTGTATTTATCAACTGTTTATGTTCCAATAACCATGAATTAAGGTTTTAATGTTTTCTCAATAAATGGTTCAATTATTTATTAAGTTTAATTAATATATGATTTTCTTGTGATTTTTTTCCATAAGGCTAAAGAAAGGAGTTTCATATATAGTTAATTAGATTAGTTTAATTGTGAAAGACAATGGATTTATATTTATAGAATCTTTGGGTTAATTCTTTGTATATATCAACTGTTTATGTTCTCTAACAAGGAAACAAAATTATTAAAACTTTTGAAGGAAAAAAAAATGTGAAAAACTGAAATTATAACTGAATCAACAGTAACCTTGAATTAAGGTTTTAATGTTTTCTGAATAAATGGTTCGATTATTTATTAAGTTTAATTAATGTAGATTTTCTTGTGATTTTTTCCATAAGGCTAAAAAAAGGAGTTTCATAGTTTAGTTTAGTTAGTTAGATTAGTTTAATTGTGAATTTCTAGTTTCCTTAGTTACAATATTAAATATCCGATCAATTTCTAAAATCTTAGAGAAATTTTCTCTAATTTATTGGTTTCTTCTACTACTTTTCCTTAGACATTTCAATATTTTTAAAATTTCCCAAATCATATATTCACCATTTATGTTACCTATTACCTTTTTCTTCATAATTAGATTTCAATTTTTGAACTCTTTTTCTTATGGTAATAAGTACGGTGATTATAGTCATGATTGGATATTATTATCTCAATCACTATATTTTAAACGAATCATATAAATATTTGTTGGGTTTATTTGTGTAATTGTATTTTCTGATCCTAGAATAAGTTTTTATCTATATATATATATATATATATATATATATATATATATATATTCTCTAATCAACTTGACCATGAAGTTTCTCATTGAATTATTTGTACCTTTTTCTAAAATATATAAAAATAATTCTTATATATATACTATATAGATGAGACCAATTTTTTTAATTTAAAAACAAACAAAATTTGTTATTTTCTGTTCAATCTTTTGAATTTAAAGAATGAAAACTCTTCCTAAAATAAAACGTTATGGATTTCACCATTGATAAAAGGCTGGAATCAAGGTTTTCTTGAAAGTTACTAAAATCATTGCTGAAAATCAGGGTTGAGAAATTTCTGACAATTTTAAAAGGGAAATTTCGTTTCTCCAACGTTTGAACATTCCTAACTTAATTATTAACATGCAAATTGTAAGTGTTATAGATATATAGATTATATAACTGAAGATATTCCAAAATTCTTCTGTGTTACAGAAAAATTACAAGTCATCCAATATTTGTATCCGAACATTTGGCTCAATAATTATTGCGTAACTTTCAGCTCAAAGAGTAATGTTCGAATCCTCCTTCTCCGGTTCAAATCGAAGATAAGTTGACACAAGAATAGCAAAGATTGATCTGTCAGATGAGTAAACAATTTTGAGACATAGCTAGTTAAGTAATTAATTGCCAAGAAATTGTCCTTTGGAGAGATTAACTTATGCTTTATATTGGATATGGAGCAGAAATTTGCTTGATCTCTTACATGAAAGTTTGCTGCATAAAATTGTGTCTGATGAAATTAAGAGCATCTTATGTTCGATATAGGTATGTTTAATTTAATTTTTTTTTTAATTTTCATATATTTGAAAGATTATACTTCGATACCCATATTCGAATATGTGTTGGACACGAACTTCGAATACGAATACTTTAAGATAAATGAAGAATCCGATAACATATCTTTAAGATTAATGATGATATTCAAATTATTGGTGCAGATTTTATATAAATAAAATAGAACTTTAGAATTTAATCTGCAAAAATGAAAAAACAACTTGGTATTCTTCATTTTCATTAAAATCATAAAAAGAACAAAATACTCCTATTTCCATTTCAAACAAAACAGTGAAGTAGTAAAAGAAAAAAAAAAAAAAAACATCACCTAGGATAATTCAAGTACTACTAATAATAAGTACCAAAGATCCTAATTAACTTGTAAAACAAGTCAAAACATGACAACAATGTTGTCTGATAAAATTATATTTCACATAATCAAGCATTGAGTTGGTTCACTGCCATAATAGTGTTCCTGAGCCATTGGAGGCTGAGGAAGATACTGAGGAGGTGGAAATGGATAAGGTTGTTGCTGGTAATATTGATGATTAGTTTGCCAAAATCTTCCTTGGGAATCATCGAAAAAATGATGGCGATTATCTCTTGTTTCTGAAGGTTGATTGATTCCAGAATGAATCGAGTAGAGTTGAGCATGTTTTCCTGCTTTTGACAGCAACTTAAGAGTTTTGCCAGGGTCTATGTTACCAGAAACACGAGCTAAACCATTTGCATCAATGGAGAAAGTAGCACCTGATAGAAGAACAACAAAGAAAATGAATCATGGGACTATCATTCATTATTTGGGTTTTTTTCTTTTTTGGTGTAGAAGAGGCCGCAGGTTAAGAATAGGGGAAGGGGTTGTCGGTTGCAAATGTTAGCAATCGAATCCAAGCCGGCTGGATGTCATGGTTGAATAAACTAATTGGATTAAATCTTGAGTTCATTTTTTTTTCTTCTTATTTTGGAAACGGGGATTTGAATCCTATGTTACTCATAGTCGAGTGTGAGTGTCGGATACGGGTATGTGTTCGATACGGGTATTTTCAAGTTTTTCCATATATTTGGAGAGTGCTTGGAAGGTCATATCTCCATACCCATGTCCAAATATGTGTTGGACACAGTGTCAGACACAAGTACTTCAAGAAAAATGAAAAGTCGAAGCAACATAGTTTGAATCTACTCTTTGAATGGAAGATCATGCACCAATCAACAGAATCAAATGCTCGATTTTTTTTAAAGGAATACCTGGAATTCCCTTCAAGACTTTGATCATGGTCTTTTCCCAACCTGGAGACTGAGTATCCACTCTAAGGATGAAACTCTGCAATAAAAAAAAAGAAGAAAGAAACAGTAATAAACAAAAGTACTAAACACTTCAAAAGAGAAAAAGAAATAAAAAGAAAAGATATGATATGATATAACTGTGTATGAAGAGGATCCTGAGTCCATTGAAATTTGCTGGATAAAAATGAAAGGAACGAAGGAAGAGAGGTTTTCAAATAAGGAGATGTTTATTGATTAGCAGATTTGGATTATATAAAGAGCTTCTTAAGTAATAAATCAATGATTTTGGGATTCAAATAAGGAATGTTTTGGAATATCTTTTAAAATAACAACTAACTTATATGGTAATGAATCACTTTAATAATCTTACCATTGGATGTTTGAAATATCAAAACATACCAGATTACCACTTCCCTTTCCTATACATTGAAATCGAAAAATTTCCCTCCAAAGATTAATATTTTTCGTGTTATACACTCGAAATGAATCCGAACTCAAATCCGAAACTTAGTCCCGTTGATTCATGTAATTATTCTTAAAAAGTGACATCCAACAATTCTGTAATTCGAATTCCAATATATGCAATCCATTTTTTTATTCTCCGACTTCTTTTGTAAAAAAATATCCAAACCCAAAAAACTGTTCGAAGAAACTCAAACCTGCTCAGTTGCCACCTCTATATGCTAGGGTTTGGGTTTCCGTTCTTAAATTAAGTTATCTCAATTGATGATTGTGGCCAATCCGTTCTTAAATTATCTCAATCGATGATTGTTTGTGGCCAATTGATTAAATTTGATGATTAGAGTCAGAGATATGGGCCTATGATTAGTATCAATCAATCAAGGAATTTAAATCTGAATAAATGAGTCATACATAAATCCATGCATGCTTCAAGCAAGCTTTGCATACAGTATATCATCTGTTAATAAGCTCAGTAATCAGAGTGCCCACACAAACAAAATACTTGTGAAAAAATTGGTATTTTAGGACTACGTTGCTCCGACTTTTCATTTTTCTTGAAGTATCCGTGTTCGAATATTCGGATATGGATATGAGAATATGATCCTCCAAAGACCTTCCAAATACATAGAAATCTTGAAAAAAATTGAACATACCCGTGTCCGACACTCACACCCGAGTCCGAGTAACATAGCTTTAGGATCTAGATGATCAATTCGTCTCTATGACTAACCAAAATTTGATCCATTCTAAATACTCAAACCAGACAGACCATACAATTGAATCAAGAACTGAGAAATGGAATGCAACACAAGAAAGAAGCAATTTCACATTTCTGCTTGCAAAAGCTTCAAATATCAACAAAACTTTCAGTGTACATTCTCACCACTTGCAAACAAGCTACAAATAACAGGAAAATAAAAATGGCACTCCCCATTAGTTAGCTGTAGGAAACCTGCCTTTATTTGGTTTTACTAAGGACTTGCAGAAAGAAGAAAAAGCTCCTTTCAGCTCATCTGGAATAGGGAGTGAAAGAGGGAGTGCTAAAAGACGAGGTCCTTTGTAGTGCACGCTCTTGTTTCTCGCAGAAAATGAATGTGCCAGCGCTGGCTGCTGCTTGTTAAGCCCTTCCATGATAAATGAGAATGCCCCAAATGTGAGACAGCTCTGTAGAAGTGCCTGAGGTGCACCTGCATAACCATTTCAAGCAAAAAATAAGGTTCAAACTGAAACCTATATTTTTACAGCAAATGAATGAACCTTGAGATTCTCGTACCTGGGAAACTTAGAGCAAGTCCAGTGCAACATCCAGCTACACCAGCATTAATAACTGCAGAGAAAGACATCATTACTTTATATCAAACATACCAAGCACAAAAAAGAGGCAGTTTTACTCTGATTTTTACAAGGTATACCATCATCTTTTCCCCGCAGCCTCTTCAAAAAGCAAACAACCAAACTGTGTACGCCCGACAAAACTGCAAATGTCTACAAAGAGAAAATAATAATATATAAGATAACTTAGAGATTTGTTCACTCAAGGGGGAAAAAACCTATGTTACTCGGACTTGGATGTGAGTGTCGGACACGGGTATGTTTAATTTTTTTCAAGATTTCCATGTATTTGAAGGGATCTTGGAGGATCATATCCCCATACCCATGTTCGGATATGCGTCGGACACGGGTGTCGGACATGGGTACTTCAAGAAAAATGAAGAGTCGGAGCAACATAAGAAAAAACTACAAAGTTAATCACATTATTCTGGAATCATGAGATTCTCATACCTTGGCATAAGATCCTGCCTCCACAAAGGATCCTTTAAAGCCTTTCTTTTTAATCAATCCCGAACCTGAGACAGATGCAGAAAGAGAAAATTAAAGAAAGTATAGACCTGATTTCAAGCAAACAAATGAGCCATAACAAAATGTTAATTACGAGTCGAAGTTCAGATGATCTAGTAGAATATGCCTTCCAAAAGATTGCTCAGTTACTATAGTTTAAGCCCCAACCTTAAAATGCCAGCCAAATAAATAAAATTCAGGGCATTGAACATGCATCTTACAGCAACCTAGAATCTAAAAGAAAGCATACAATCTTTAACAAATGAGCCATAACAAAATGTTAATTACGAGTCGAAGTTCAGATGGCTTAGTAGAATATGCCGCCCAAAAGATTGCTCAGTTACTATAGTTTGAGCCCTAACCTTGAAATGCCAGCCAAAGAAATAAAATTCAGGGCATTGAACATGCATTTTACAGCAACCTAGAATCTGAAAGAAAGCATACAATCCTACTTCTCAATTGTCAAAAGCTCGAATACATAATAGCTCAATCTCTTAAAGGTCTAAAGTTCTCAAAAGGGTAATGTTCAAGCTTAAAGACAGAGGGCAGTTAAAGAATCCACAGTCATCACTATCAAAAAACAGGTGCTTTGTTTTAAGGAAATTATTCAATCTAAATTTACAGTTCGAGATTCTGAAAAATTCATTGTTCAAACATTATGACTATCTTATCCACTCAACTACTACTATTATTCCATAAGCAAATTATTCTATGTTTCAACTCATACATAATATAGCAAAAAATTCATATAACAAAACCAAATTAAAAAAAGTTTTGATCTGTATTCAAAATTGCCCAAAACCCCAGATTAACAAATAATATCAAAACTAAACTTACCAAGAAATTTAATGAAAAATTCCCAATTTTTTTCCAAAAGTTTGTTCTTTACCAAACTTACCAACAAACGCCAAGAAAACCCAGAAAGAGAAAAAGTCAAACTTTTTCAAAAGAATAGAGATATAAGGCATCAAATATTTTCAAAAGAAAAAGAGAAAAATGATACCATAGCCGAAGATGGAGCCCATGAAGGCACCGGCGGCGGAGTCTCCTGCGAATTGGAAGAGGCATACGGCAGGGGAATTGGAATTGGGAGGAGTTGGGATTATAGCTTTCGAAGAATTAGGATTAGGGTTAGGGTTTGTTTCAATATCAGTTTCAGAGGAAGAGTTTGAAGAATCCAAAGTAGCCATTTTTGTCCAAAAATATCTGTTTTTTCTCACTTTCTCTGTCTACCTATCTTTTCTTCGAAAAAAACTCCGATATTTTGTTTTTCTTATCTGCAGACGGCAGCGTTTATGACTATTCCTTTATTTCATGTTTTTTTTTTCTTTTCTTTCTATAATCTTTTTACTTTTTTAACCTTGTTGTATTTATGAAACTTTACAGTAATTAGGAATTTTAGGCCTTAAATTAATCAAAGCTTGGAAATCATATTCAAAGAGACTGAATCAAGGTTTATTCCAGTTAATTTATGCAATTATTCTTAAAAATTTGAATTTAATAAATTTAATTTCAAATCTCAATATCTGTAATTTTTTTTTTTTTTTATTTTAATTTTTTTATTGCAAGCTCCTTTATAAACGAAAACAAACTGTTTGGAAGAAGTTTCAAGTTTAAATATCTTCACTTAGCTTTTAATCTGAATCTTGAAAAAGCCAAAAAAGGTAATGAATGATTAAGATAATTTCTAAAAGAAATGTTCTTGTTTCTAGAAATGTGATAAAACCATTGAGAAAAAGGGCAAATTTCAATAGCAAATTTCAATAGAAAAAGAATGTAATGCAGACATGACATAGAATACAAGCAAAATAGAAGGGAAAAAAAAAATTATTATAGATGCAAGCAATACAAGAATAGTAGTATATTATATATATTCATTTTGACCTAAGTCAAAATTCTTAGGCTGAAATTAGTAATGTTGTTGATATATTGCTCCAAATTCTGCTCTCCATGCTTGATCATCATCTGGAATTGCATTGCTGTTGTTGTGTGCTACAACATCTGAATCCTCTCTATATAGTGGTTGCAGTGCAGATTCTGGCAATCTGCTATCTGCAAGGTACTGTTTCATGGTGATCATTTCCATCTTGTGTTTTCTTTTCAGCTTATCCACTTGCTTCTTTAACTTTTCATTCTCTTGTTGAACATTTCCAAAGTTCTCCTGTAATAAAAAAACACTCAAATTAGGATCAATAGTGCAATTCTATGTTGCTCCGATTCTTATTTTTTTTTTTAAGTATATGTGTCCGACATCCGTGTCCGACTCATATCCGGATATGGATACGGGAATATGATCCTCCAAATATATAGCAATCTTTGAAAAATCGAATATACCCGTGTCGACACTCACACCCGAGTCCGAGTAACATAGGTGCAGTTCTTATTACTAAAAATGTAAACTTTTTTTTTGAAGTATTAGTGTCCGACACCCGTGTCCGACTCATATCCGGACATGAGTATAGGGATATGATCCTCCAAATATATAGAAATATTTGAAAAATCGAACATACCCGTGTCCGAGTAACATAGGTTCAGTTCTTATTACTAAAAATGTAAACTTTCTTTGTGAAGTATTAGTGTCCGACACCCGTGTCCGACTTATATCCGAACATGGATATGGGGATATGATCCTCCAAATATATATCTTTGAAAAATCGAACATACCCGCATCGAACACTTACCCGTGTCTGACACTCACACCCGATTCCGAATAACATAGGTGCAGTTCTTATCACTAAAAAAGTAAACTTTTCACTTCAGTTACCTCTGCAACTGAGGCAGCTTGCTCAGCTTCTCTCAGCCTAACAAGGAGTTCTCCAGCAGCATGAACAGCTTCTGCTGTGTCTCTTAGCTGGATTTTGAGACTTTTGTTCTCCTTTTTCAAGACTTCTTTCTCCCTTTCCCTTTCCACTCTAAGAGCTGAAAGCTCAGCAGCCAGGGATTTGGCAAAACGTGCACCATGACCTTTGCTTCCTGCCTTTACTGCTGCCCTCTTTACCTCTGCTATCCCTGCCATTATTGCCCGGTGCTTTGAAACCAGATCATTGTATTTTTCTTGCAGTTCCACATAGTGTTCAACCATTCTAGCATGCCCAAGAACAGCTCTGCTAAGAACATCATCTAACTCCTCAGTGCATTTCTTCTCTAAATTCAGTTCCATTTCCACTTTCTCTGCACGGCAGCGGTTCGATTCAAGGTCCATCCTGAGTTCATCAGTCAATGATATCCAATCACTTTCCATTTCCATCCATCTCTGTCTTTCCCTCTCAAGTTCTTTCTCATTGTTATCACCACAGTCCACACTTTTTCGCAATTGAATGGAACGTGACAACAAAGAGGATCTCAGTTTTTCAGTAGACTTGTTCGGAGATGCAGCAGTATATGACTGCAATTTGCTCTTTAATGTTTGGATTTCCTCAAGAAGTGCTTCTTTTTCATTCATATCAAAATATTCTTTTCCATTTTCACCATTGTTGGACTGCTCAAATGGTATTATTTCATTCTTCAGAGACTCAGGAGCATATTCAATGGCAGACTTTTCTATCTCATGTTTGTATTGCTCTACCTGTAGAAGTTCAGATCGTCAAATATAATCCAAGTTTTGGGCAATCTTCTTATTTTTAAAGAGGTGAATAAAATTATTACCAGATGGTTTAACTGCTCAATTTTGGCTGCTTGCTCCATACAAACACTTTCAAGTGTTTTCTCTCTTTTGGTGGCTTCTGCCAAATCCCTTACTACAGCCTGAAATAGAAGCAACAAAACTAGTGAGTATAGAACAAGCAAAACATAAAAGAGAACATGTTTCCTTAAACAAGAGCAAGTCCGAACATACTGTGTTTTCGCCATCTCTCTGTTGGTTATCAACTGCTACAATCCATGTCTTCAAGCTATCCTGAACCCCATTAGGGTTACTATTGTCAAACCTCCTTTGGCAAGATGAACAAAGCAATGGAGTAGAAGAACCATCTGAAGATGGTTTGTCATCTTGTAATTTTTGAACAGAAGCATTGACCTTGTCTGCTTCTGGACAAGGTTTCAGCATTAAGTGTTCGAAAGAGAAGGCAACTGAAGATCTGTTGGAAGCTGAACTATGCTGGTGATCATCAATAATCTGCAGGCCTCTTTGAAGACTAGCAGCCAAAGACTCTGTAGGTCCTAAAAATATCTTGCTTGAACGTAACGAGGACCTGATGTGCTCGCTATGTTTGAGTGACTGTTGCAATACCTCTGACTCTGAACTCTCTGATACATTGTTCTGACTGGCCAAAAGTGCTGATGGGAGTGGGACAGCCATGCTTTTCCTTAGATTATTTGCAATTTTTGGAGACTCTGACAAAGTAGGCTCTTGGAGGATTGAAGACGGAGGACGGCTTGAGCTGATGGAGAGGCTATTTCTAATTGAAGGATCAACAGCCTTCAAGGTTTTTGATGTAACTGAAAGATCATCAGCTGATGCAGGAATGGCCATGGGAGGAAGTTCCTCTTCATCAATTTCTTCTATCTCTGTTTCTTTTGGGCAATGAATGTCATCATCTTCACTCAGCAAGTCTGTCTCACAACTTTCTTTTACAGAAGAAGACTGAATGGAACCTCTCTTGTCAGATGGATTTCTTAAGTTTGTTTCACAAGAGCTATGCAAATAATCTAGCTGCTGGCGTAGTTCTTTTACATCTTCCTCACCAATATTAAGCTCTTCCTCAAAATCGTTATCTATGTGTGGAAGGATCAAAGAGCGGTTAAGACTTATTCTTAATTGGTTCAAGCTTTCACGTGCATTCCACCCTTTAAAATGTCCACTTTTACTCCCAACTGAGCTATATACATCAGACTTTGCTCTTATAAGCTCTTCCTGAAATTGATAACAGCAAGTCAGGTTGTTATTAAGTACAAAAATTAAGTTTAAAAGGGCAACTCTTATAGAAACTTTTCTACCTTCAGTTGACGAATCTGATCACTCAAGCCATTGACATCGTCTTCGGATATTTCATTTATTACTGGCTCATTTCTTACTGATTTAATCCTTTGCCCAAATCTGAGAGTGCTCAGTATTTCACTACTATTTCTGCAGTAAAAAAAAGCACAGTTTATCAATAAGATTGTTCTTAAAGGTTCAACATTATTGTTGCTCACATTCCATAAAGAACAAAGTCGAAAAGTGTAATTAGACTGGAATACCTGTTGTCTGCAGAAATGTTGCAAATAACTGTGAGTTTGGCATTGCCACCAAGGGATTCTCTCAGTATACGTGTTAAACAGGAACCTCCATACGGAGCATCTTCAGGTGTTTCAGGTTGAGTTTCTTTGGCAAGAGTGTTCACCAAATATCTACACCAATGAAACAAACAAAGATTATAGATGCTTCTAGCTAAGCTATACCCAATAATGACAGATTTACATTGAAATTCTAAAAACATGTTGACAACTAAACACCATCTTAATGGCTTCCAGATAATGTGAAGGGAATGATACACATACCCAAGCTGTGATAGGGACTTCTTGACATTTTTGCCTTCCTGTACATGTTGTCTACCCACATCTTCAAGTTTATTTCTATCCAGTCCTGCAAGGTCAATCAGGCTGATTCTGCTTGTTTTTGAACTGCTGAAACATTTTGATGAGGCTCCCTGTGGTATGAATCAATGATCAATAACGTAAGAAGTAAGAAGGCTTCGACACAATGAGAGAGTTAACTCTATGATGATCAGCTCATTATTTTTTGAGTGGTAACTCTTAGAATCTAGATGTGCATAATTACATTTGGTCACATTGATCATGGAACTGAACAACATCCACACTAGAAGTAAATGCCATAAAACTAAACCAGACTGGCTGACACCCTAAGAAAAGATTAGCAGAACTAAAATCTTGTCTTGGCTGTGGTGGTAGAAAATCAAGATTTAGCTGTACCTTGCACCAAGATTCGATGACGAAAGTAAACACAATGTGAGACCGAGAGCTCTTAGAATTTACAGTTGTTGCTCCAACCTTCCTACTTGAAAGCCCCTGTAACAGGCATATATAAAAGAGTAATCAGTACATGCATGGAGCAAAAATTGCATATCAATAGTATATGCTATAATCTATATTTCTAAACAGTCATTACAAATATTTTATTATTATTAATAAGATTTATCCAATTTATAAGTAGGAAGTTTAATTTCATTAAAACACTTTTGATAAGATTTATTTAATTTATAAGTAAGAAGTTTAATTTCATTAAAAACTTGTTATAACAAATAAAATAAAATAGAGGTAAAAGTTTATATGGAATTGCTTTATCTTGAGAGTTCTAATTATTTATATTAATCTTAAAAAGTATTTAGAAAACTTGTTATAACAAATGGTAGATAAATATGCATTCAAAGCATACCTTATTTATTAATCTTAGCATGCTAGATAAATATGCATTCAAAGCATTTTTAGAAAACTTGTTATAACAAATGGTTGCCCGCCTACCTTAATCAAAATTTGAGTTACATCCTCATAGCTAGAAACATATTCTTCAGTCAAATTCTCAAAGTACAATCCATTCTTTGGATCATCCTTTATCTGAAAAACAATGTCCAATAAACCAATTATACACCATGAAGCAATAAACCCTGAGAAACTGTTAGATGGGGAAAATAAGTAATAGCAAACATTTACCTCAAGGTTCCTTTGAGTTGGATCGAGTAAATCCCCAATTTGCTCATTGTAAATCTGTAAAATAATCATACAGAAGGCATTGCATTATGTGAAGCAAAAAGTCCAAACATTGTTTTATACAAGCCTTCAAACTAAGGATGGCAAAACCCAACCCGCTTCATGGATTCCGAACTGATCCGTCCCTAAAAAGTGGGGATCAGGGCAGAGCAGCGCGGTTTTGTCTGTACTACCAACTTCAAACCAGTACATACCTCAAGAAAAGAGCAACGACACTGATAATTTGTCTGTCTCCCATCAGAGTTCTCTTGCTCCTATAAAATTTAAAACATATGAAGCAATGAACTACACTTCCAAACTCTTAATACTCATTTTCTAATAAAATTCAGAATAAGGAAAAGAGAAAAGCATACTCTTTGAATCTCAGAGAACAGCATTTGGAAGATACGAGGAACAATCCCCTGGTGGCTTCTAGGTGAAGGATCCTCAACCATGGCGCTTGGTGGACCCCACATTGTATAAGTCTTTCCACTTCCAGTCTATTGACAAGTAATTTCATATAAACCATGGTCACTTTATACACAACTTACCATCAAATTTTCTTGCTATACACATTTATCAAACAGATAGAGAGCTTAAAATATATATTCTAAAAAGTACCTGTCCATATGACAAAATTGAAGTGTTGTAACCAGCTAATGCATTTTTAACCAAAGGAACACCAATGAGCTGAAAAACATCCTCCTGGTAGCCACCAAAAACATACACTTTATGAGTCAAAACACCCTTTTTTTTTTATATTTGAAATTTGCTTGTACTGACTACTGACTAACCTGATTGGAATTTGTACCAAGAACAGAATCGAATGTGAATTTGCGGTCACCAACGGATAAACAATCTGAAGAAACCTTCCTTACTGTTCGATCCACTTCTTTTTCTTGACCATTTATGGGTCTAATTCTCACTACCACCTATTTGTCAAAAACAGTTATGTAAATTAAGTTTCAGTAAACACCAAGCTTCAATTAATCATCCAGTTTTCAACTTTGCTAAAGATTAAAAAAAATCGAAGAAAAAGTTCATAATCAAGTTTATAAATATGCTAAAAGCTTCAAAAATATGAAAACTAAATTACACTAAAACAAAGCTTAAGTTTCTATCCAGAAAAGTTAATAATGAAGCTTCTAAATTTACCTTCACAGATGGATCTAAATTCCCCAATTCTCCATTCTGTTCTTCAGATTCAACAATCTCTTTCTGCGTAAATTCCAAACAATTATTCAAAAATATATCAAATTTCAAAGGAAAAAAAAATGATCTTCTCTACTCTACCTTGATGGAAGAGTCCATAGGAGGCGGAATTTCATGGTGACCGTCAGATGGGTTGATCAAGGAGTCAGAAGTAAGCGATTTGGACGGTGGAGATTTGGGGAAAAACTGGGCAGAGTTATTTACTTGAATAATGTTGGGATCTGGTGGAGGAGTGTTTTCAGAGTTGGATTTCTTGATGATTTTCTTTAGCTTTGATTTTGGAAGCAAATTTCGAAGCGAAGATGTCGAAATGCTTCCCAAGAAACGGCCATTCTCGGCAACGGCGGTTTCTGTAGTTGATTTCATTATTTTGATTTCTTCTTTTGGGAGTTTGAGGAAAGGTATAGAGAAGAAGAAGAAGAAAGATTAGAGATCTCTGAGGAAGAGAGCGAGAGTGAGGATTTGAATTTGAATTTGAATTTGAATGTGGAGAGAAAAAGAAATGGGAAGGGAAGGTTTTTGTTGTTGAAAAGGAGGAGATGGAGATGACCGTTGGACGTTTTTGAATTTTTAATCTTTAGATCTAAGGGAGTTTGGTTTGAAATGACTATAATATCCTTCCAACACTTTTTTTTCTTTTCTTTTGATAGAAAAATAAAAGAGTTCGTCTTTAATTCTATCAATGAAAAATTTTAATTCGGGATTAAAAAACTGTTATATATCTCATTTATTTTTTAAATTATTTTTTAAATAATTTCTCAAAATAAAGTGCATGCAAGTTTATGTTTAAATATGAAGTTTTTTTGCTTATTGTGTTATAAATGTTTTATCATCAATTATTTATTGATTTTGTTAACGAATGTCTTTAGGCACTTTTTAAGATTATTATATTAAATAATATATTTTTTCAATGTATTGAAATTTATGAAATTAAATGTCAATTATTAAATTTAATGCATTAATATTACTTTAAATACTAATAGAAACTTGTGTAATCCATGCAAAACCCTTTTATTTATTTTAGAAGATTTTTTTGTTAATGAGTTTAACTTGTAGAGCAATTGTTGTCAATTTATTCACATAACCTAATTTTGTTTGCATGTCTAAAGTTGTCAAGCTAAAAACAAGATGCTCAAAGCTTGACTTGATCTCAAGTTTGGCATAAGTTTAATTAATTTGTAAAGGGTCAAATTTAATAATGGATAGATATGTTTAATTCATTTTTTTCAACTCTTTTCACCCTTAATGAAGAGAAGATGTATAAATATGTTTTTGAAATAATAATAATAAAAAAAGAAGTTTTATAAAATCATATATATTTATTTGATAATCAGTAACCTCACAAATATTTCAATATTTGGTTACATTAACGAAAAAAAATTGACATATTAACATAAAATCATATATATTAATTAAATTAGTGTTAGTTTAACATACATTAACATAAGAAATTATTTTAAAGAAATTTGTTGTTTTTTTTTTATACAAAAGAGATCGTAGTTTGAAAATTAAAAAAGATATTATTAAAATTCGAATTTTAAATTTATTGAATATTAATTTTAAACAAATTCGATATTATTTTTTGCTTTTCATTTACAACATTGACTTTTTTCTTTAACCCCAAAAAGAAGTTAAAAGGAAAAAAAAGGAAATTTTTAAAAAGGCGCTCCTTAATCATCACCATAGATAGAGACAATTGGGTCAATCCACAAGATTCAAAAATATAGCCGTTGTGGACGGTGGGTTAGCAGCTGTTATATTAAACAATGATGGCTAATTTGATATTTTACTTTTTTTTTTTTTTTTCTGTCTTTGATGAAATTTTTAGGCTAAAATGCTTAATTAAAGCTAACAAACATCTTTAGTGAAGTTCAAAACTTCAAATTCTAAGAAATTAACATTTAGATGATTTATTATAAGATTCGATTAACGGGTGTCTATAAAAATTAATTAAAAATTATTTAATTATCATTTTAAAAATATTTTATTTGCATTTAATACATTATTTTTATTGAATTTTAAAAAATATAATACATTAATTAACATTTTACTTAATTATATTTGATCATCAAATAATCTTTTATAGTTATATCCGAACATTTGATGCAATAATTAGTATATGATTTCCGTATTTATTTAAAAAATAAGATTCAAATTCTTTAATTCTCTAAATAAAAAAAATAAAAAAAATAACTATTAAATGACTAATCAAATCCAAGTCAACACATCAAAAGGGGTGTCAAATAAGGTCCAAATATTAGGTGGGCTTTTGAGTTTGGATGGGCCATTAACGAAGCCCATATGAATCCACATCTAACCATGGCAAAGAAAAAGCCCAATTACATGGTACAAACATGAGTTTTAGTCCCATTGAAAGGCTCCAAATCCAATGAATTACATAGGATTCCAATCCTCATTGTTCAAAGTAGCCAGCAACATTAGCCACCAAAGTTTCACAACCACCAATATATATATATATATATATAACTACACCTTTCCATAAGCTTGAACTCGGATTTAATTGAATTGATGCAATCACTTAAAAAAAAATGCATTCAATAGGTCTGAATATTAAATTCTAACTCTACAAGTTTTTTTCATATTTTAAATTACGATATTTTATATATATATATATATAAAAAAAAAACAAAAAAAAAACAATGTAAACTGAGAGGATCATAACTAGAGGTGTTCATGGGTCGGGCTCATGTATAGTATCAACACTAAATTTGTTTGTCCAAGCCCGGCCCGAAATATGGGCCTCAAAATTTGTCCAAGCCCGCTCATATTTGTAAATGGATAGCACAAGCCCGTTTAGGCCCACCCATATTATTTTTTTCTAATTTTTTTAAATTTTATATATTTTTTATTATTTAATCTTTAATAATTTTATATATTTTTTCTTTTATTAAGTTGTTAAACATTGACAACTTAATATATTTTTTAATGTTTACACTATAATATTATATATATTTAATTCTTATATGACATAAATTACATAATATATATAAATATAAAATATATTATTTAATTAAAAAAGGGCTCGGGCCGGGCCTAATTTTTTGCCCAAGCCTATTTTTCGGGCCTATATTTTTGTCCAAACCTTCCCAAATATAAGCGGACCTTCGAGCTTGAACGGATAACCCGGCCCTTGGACAAGTCTAATCATAACTCAAGAGAATTAATGAAGGGAAGGGGCCTATGAATCTTTCTTACCCAAGTTGGGTTAGGAGATAGGAGTCTCCAATTAATTTTAGGCAAAAGAAATAAAAAAAATTCGGGCCTTAGCCCGGCCCCATAAAATATGAATTTTTATAAATGATGAATTTATTTCCTTCTTAAAATATGATTTTTTTTTTTTTTTTTATAAATGATCAAGGGTAATCGCCATGGCTTATCGGGTCGGGCTGAGGCCCGAAATTCACTACGCCAAATTTTACATATAACAGCATTTTGAAGTTCTGTGAAAACTAAAAAAACTGTTGCTGTAAGATAAGACAGCATTTATTCATGTGTTATATATGTGGTCGCAGCCTTATGTCTTTAGTAGCATTTTTACATATGTATAATAACACTTATCAAAATGCTGCTATTTCTACTTTATAACAGCTTTTCATGACCTTTTACATGCATTTTTTATTTGCTGCAAAAGATCTCAATGATAGCAATTATAAGTGCTACCAAAAGTATTTTTATATGATAAGATTTATAACAGCACATGTCAAATGCTTCTAAAAATTCTAATTATACTGTAATTATTGACCATTATAATACATAACAGCAATATGCAAAATGCTGTTAAAGTGTTGTCTTTGCAATTTATAACAATATTTGAGAAATGCTATAAAAAAAATGTTGTCTAAAACTAATTTTGACATAGTGGTTTTTTTATTTCCTTTGCCAAAGTCTGAAAATAAAAATTATATAATTTATAATTTAAAAAATAAAAAATTTTAAATTTTAAATTTTAAATAATAACAAATTTAAAAATTATATAAATACAATCCGGGTTTATAGGGCCGGACTTACCACCATCAGATAAAATGTATATATAAAAATTATATAAATTTTTAATTTTTAAAATAAATTTATTTTTTTGTCCAAGCCCGAAAAATAAAAATTATATAATTTATAATTTTAAAGAATTGTAAATTTAAATAAAAAATTAAATAATAAAAAATTTAAAAATTATATAAATACGATCCGGGTTTACCGGACCGGACTTACCACCATGGGATAAAAATTATATATAAAAATTATAAAATTATAAATTATATAATTTTTATTTAAATTTTATTATTTAATAATTAAAATAATAAAAAAAAAAGAAGTGAATTCTTCACCTTGGGAAATCGCCATCCACGATGACGATTTCTTAATGTAAAAAATTAAAAAAAATTTAAGTTTTAGTTGGAAAATCGTTATGACCCATGACGATTTTTTAATTTAATTTAAAATAATAATAAAATTTTCCGTTAAAAAATTATCATGAATCATGAAGATTTTTCAACTGATTAAAAAATAAATATTGATATTTAAAAAAAATAACCATATTTTGATAATTAAAAAAAAAATTGGACTATATTAAGATAAAAAAGTCTATTGATATCATTATTTAAATTTACATTTGTGAGGGCTGAGGAGAATGGCTTCGGCAGGCCAATGTTAAGGACAAGGTGTGGTGTGGGGGACATCAGTCATGTTAATCAATGCACTACTGTTTCAACTCTGCAGCTTGTCATGTTCTGTCTCTGCCCTGCCCTGCCCTTTTTTTTTTTTTTTTTTTTCTGTGGGGCTTTTGCTTTATTTATTTATTTGTTTTGTTAACGGTTCAAACTTTGTCATTTGAGATTTCAAACTTGGAATTCTTCAATTTGTTTGAAACTATCATTTAGATTAACAGTGAGATTAATTTTGATAAAATTAAAAATAATAATAGAAATACGAATAATTATTTAATGATGAGATTGAATATTATAGCAGTGAAATTAAAATCAGAGATAAGATATGTGTTTGGATGCAAATGTAATGGTGATGGTGTGATGAATTATAATGAGAAAAAAAATAATCATTAAAGACATTAGATTAAAATGTGTATATCTAATAAATAATTACAAATTATTAAAATTATATTTATATTAAATAATAAAATATATATTAAAATATATTTATATTAAGTAATAATAATTAAAAATTATTAAAATTATATTCATATTTAAAAAATAAAATAATTAATTTAAAACTTAAATAAAAATAAAAAATAATAATAGAGGGGGTAACATAAATTTTCTCCTTCTATAAAAGATCTAGTGAAGCTACTGGACCCTTACCCCTCCAGTTGGATTGGAGGGGTCGGTGGGAGTTTAGGGTGCCCACTAGAGATGCATCCAAATACATCCTCAATGGGGCCCCTAAAATCCCAAAATAGGCGCGATGAAATTCAAAAGAGCCTTAAGCAATAATAAATTTTTTTATGAATTGGATTAATTATTTTTATTCGATAAATTTGATTTAAATTTGATCAGATTTGAATAGGATTTTTGTATTTCAAATTAGTTTGGTTTGATTAGGTTATTATTTAATTAATAAAAAAGTATTTCTATTTAAATTTAATTATAAAAATATTAATATAAATAATATTTTAATATATTTTAAATAATAAAACAAGTTTCGAACCAAGTTAGATTAGATTGAACCAAGTTAGATTAGATTGGATTCGGGCCAAACTTGGACAAGTAAACTTTTTTGACGATTTAAACCTGATCTGATCCCAATCATAAATTCCATCTTTTCTTTTCGATTCAAGTTTCTCTCTATATTTTCTTTCAAGTACATCAAAAAAAATTGGAATGACACCCCAATTTTATCTGAATTTACTTCTTTAATGATGATATATTTACCATGTTTTCACTTTCCCTTTTCTATTATCATGTCATTGAATGATTATATCATAGTTTTACATATTTACCATATTGACTTCATTCTTCACTTGATTCATCTATGTAAGTGGTTGCAATGATTTTTTTTTTAATTATTATCTCATATATTATCAGTGTAATTTAAAGATTACACAAGCAAAATTAATAGGACGATACATATCTCTACTTCACTTTGTAATCCAAAAATAAAACAACACATGCAACTCTTTTGTGATATTTTGTTTGTTAAATGAATAAATGTGGGTAAGTATCAAATTGTTTGAATATTTCTTTCCTTCTTAAAAGTAAAAGAAATTAAAGATAAAAAGAGACTTTTTTTTTAATATGAATATTTGCATATGCTAAATCAATCAAAAGACTAAACAAAAAAGTAAAAGAATGTGCAAGAATTTAAGAGAATTCTTACTTTAGAGTAAAAATCCCCCACTAAAAGAAGAAAGTTAAGAGCACTAGCTTTTATTAATGGGCCCTAACATGCTCCCCCCAAGTCTTGTGCTATATTATTCAAATTAAAATCCATATTGCAAAGCCAAAATGATAGAAATTATCAAAGGCAATTTTAATATAGTGGGGTCTTTTTTTTTTATTCTTTTATTTCAAATGACTTAAAGGGGATAAACTATTCAATGATCCTTTAACTATCCCTTTGAAAAAACATCTAATCCAAATATCCAAGGTAGACTTTTGAGGAAGATGGCCTACTAGACCCTCTAATCAAATACTAGAGTCTCTTTCCTTTTGATCAAGGGTGACTCTTGCCCTAGAAAAGGGTCTCCCATGATAGGGATAGAAATGGAGCTTTCTCCCTTCTTCCTTGTTTCCTTTTTTTTTTTTTTAAAGGGTGATTGAGATAGATGGGACCAATTTGAGTATATTTTCATGAATTAATTTTTTTTAATTTCCTTTTTTCTTCATATATATATATATATATATTAAATTATACCACATCTACTATATGTGATAGAATGAAAAAAAAAGTAAGTAAAAAGAATTGTATTTAAAAGAAATTGATTAATGGGTATTTTTTAGATATAGAATCCAAATAAGCTAGCTTGTAGTTTTACCAGGCAATTTTTTGATTGGTGAAGAGGTGGGTGTCTTTTGAAATTAAAATGATGAAGAACTATTAACTAATCTATACCCAAAAGGCAAAAAAATTCAACATTTTGTTTTGCTCTTTGATCCTTTTAAGGTGTAAAAAAATCAAAAGTGAAAAAAAAAAAAAAAAATCTTTATGGTTAGAATATTGTCAATCTTTGAGGCTCCTCTTGATTTGGGGTGCCATAAAAGTTAAGATTAGTCATTGCTTAAAAGATTTTGCTAATATTCTCACCAATTTGCATTTGTCACATTGAAAAACGAAATTAGAGAGAAAAGATCAGCAAATGTTCACATTTTCTTTACTGAAATGTCAGCAAACCTTGACTCTTCTTGAAATCATATCATAGATAACTTAAGTTTATTTAGCATTGTTATTAACACAGTTTTTGAAGTTAAAATTTATATTTTATCGTAATTTTAATGTTAAACGAGTAAAAAAATTTGATTTTTACGATTAAAATCATAGTTGACAATCCAAAAAAAAAAAAAAAGAAAGTAGAGCTTTTGCAATTTGAAAATTGAATTTTAAGTAAAATGATTTTATTATCTTCATATCTTTAAAATTTTTATTATTTTAAATATGTTTTTTTTTTAATTTCAATTTCTTATAATATTTTTTTACAGTAATATTGAACACTTAAAAAAATTTTAAATCATATTTTTTTATCATATTTTTTAAACATATTTTTTATTAAATTTTTTTCAATAATAATACTAAATTAGCCCTTAAAAAACTTAGTAGTTTGAAAATTGATACACTCCCTTGGCCTTTTAATTAATGTTAGATGCTTTTCTAGGTGTTGTTTAAGCCCATGTGTTTGACTTTTTTGTAACATTGAGCCCTCTCAAAACACAACCAATCCCACATTCTCCAATTAAATATAGAAAACTATTAAACAAATTATGGAACATTCTGGTTGATTTTTCTGCACATAGCCTTATCATCGACAATAAAGGTTTTTTTTTTTTTTTTTTTTTTTTTAAGTTCGTTTTTATACATTAATAATAAAAAAATTTAATTTTATAAATAAATTAAAAAATTATCATATGTTTTAATTTTTTTTTTTAATATACCTTAAGAGATATGTATCATCTTATTAATCTATTTTTAGAGTCTAAAATTTTTATTGATAATACATGAAATAATTTCTCTTTTTCTAATATTGTTAAGGATGTTTTTAAGTTTTATCTGAATTTTTTTTTTCAAATAATTTTAAAAATGTAATCTCTTATATCATTATATGCATTTAAGATTTTATTTCAAAAATGTTCCTTAAAAGAATTGAATTGTGATTGACAAAAAAAACAAAAAAAAGAGTCTTTCTCTTTATCAACTGGATTAATATTGACAATAAACTATGATAGAGTGGAATGTATAAACTTTTCAAATTATAATGCACACTCAACTACTAACTTAAGCACATTATTCATTATTGATTAATTCATATTTAGTTTGACAATTTTGGGTTTCAGGTCTTGTGGCAATTTCACTGATAACTATAAGGGAAATTGCCTAAGCAATGAGCATACTATTTCTACATAATCTGATAAAAAAAAATGAAAAAAGAATGAGGTTTAATTGTTGCTTAAATCAGTTAGTGAAAATTGCTTTTCTTCTACATTAATTTGAAAGCAAAATTTTGTTCTTATTGCTTTGGGACCTAAAACATATGGAAGCTAATTAAAAATAAAATTAACTTGTACCTTAAGGAAGAAAGAGGGAAGACTAGGAAAAAAACAAAAAACAAAAGAATGGGACAAATGCAACAACAAAAAAAAAAAATCAAATATGAATCCAAATCACCCCATAAATAAACTAAAGTCAGTCCAAGGAAACTTTTTATCAATTTGTAAACCGCAACAAACTTGAATGTGAAATTTCATTGTCCATATATAAAAACAGATAAAAATGATATTATCTTATATATGTTAAGATTTAAATTTTTTTGTGATTTTATATTCAATTTAAATTTTTTCATTTATTGTCAATTGGTTCAGATTAGATGTTTAACATGATAAATAAATAAAAAATCATTATTGTTTAAGGTGAGGGGTAGACCTGCTCACGGGCCGGGCAGCCCTCCCTGCCTGTATTGGGCCGGGCCTGGGCAGAATTTTTTTGTTCCGGCCCGATCCGAAACAATGTTTTAGGTATTAAAATAATATTATTTTATTTAATTTTAATTATAAAAATTTTAATAAAATAATATATATATTTTTTAAAAGTAATGAACAATGCTCACAGATAGGTGGGCCGATTCAGATAAGGATCTTCAAAAAAATTCGGGCCTCGGCCCGCCCATGAGCACCTCTAGTGAGTGGTGGTGTTGAAGGCAGGTTCAGGTTTTGAACCTGAAAGGGATTCCTAGCTAGGCTAATTTATAATTTAAAAAAATTCAAAATTAATAAATTATAAAATTTAAACAAAATTTTTAAATAATAACAAATTTAAAAATTATATAAATACGATTCGGGTTTATCGGAACGGACTTACCACCATTGGATAAAAATTATATATAAAAACTATTAAATCTTTACTTTTTAAAATTATAAATTATATAATTTTTATTTAAATTTTATTATTTAATAATTAAAAGAATAAAAAAAAAGGTGAATTCTTTACTTTGAGAAATCGCCATCCACGGTGGCAATTTTTCAGTGTAAAAAATTAATTTTTTTTTAAGTTTTGAATTTAAAAAAAAAAAATGAATTTTGGTACTTAAAAAAAATAACGGTATTTTGATAATTAATTTTTTTTTTTAATTATATTAAGATAAAAAAAACCGATATCAATATTGATACTAGGCTCATGATATTTTCTGACTTTTTTTTCTTAAGTGATTTTAAGGATATATCCTCTCATCTCAATTTAATACATTTAACCCTTTACTCTCAAATATATATTTTTTCAATCTTGATTGACTAAAAAATGATTTTTTTTTTTACTTTCACCACCCAAACTAAATGTATATAGTTAGTTTATGATGAAGAAAAACTTTTGATGGTGGGCAAAAGAAATACATATAATTACTAAAGAAGGACATATTCAAATGACGAGTCTCTGACAGTATACAGTTGAGGTAGTAACAGTAAGAAGAAATAGTATATAGTTTAATAATAAAAGAATTTTATTAAGGAATGTCTTAAATATATTTTTTAAAGTTATTAAATATAATAATATTTTTAATTAATATATTAAAAATAATAAAAAATAATATATTAATTAATTTTAAAAAATAACATTTGTTAATAAAATCCATAATAAAATTTTCTCATATCTTTGCAAATACAATCATTAAAGATAGATAAGAAAAACAAAATAATATCCATAACCTACCGACCCAACGGCCAACAGCCACCACAAAACACTCTCTCTCCGACAAGTTTCCACACCGCCCCTGAGAAGAGAATCCTCTTTGTCTTTGGTCCGTGTACAAGCAGTTCACTTGTTAGAAACCCCAAAAAAAGAAAAAAAAAAATCAAAAAGTATCTCGATTTAGGAACTGGGTTGTGTCCAGATTCCAACAAAGATATATATATATTTTTTTGACATTGAAGTCATAAAGCCAGAGCCCAAGGTGAATATAATTCATATTTTCTTCTTGGTTTTATTGCTTTGAATTTTCTAAAAGTTAAGAGCAATGTTGGGAAATTTTCATTGGGATTTCCCCCCCTTTTTTACTCTTCCTTGGATTTCGGTTTTTATGAAGAAAAGTTCGTTGCTTTATTGGAATCTGAGCTTAACTGTTGATGGGTCTTTGCTTAATATTAAAACTCTGAAGTCTCAGGGGTTTCCAAACTAGCTCACTTTAAAATTTCAACTTTAAAGAGGTTTTCTTTTCTGGGTATTAAGGGAATTCTCTGGTTCTTTCAGTTCAAGCTGAGTGTTAGGTTTGTCAGTTTGGTTTTAAGCTCTGGGTTTTGTCAAACTAGCTCACTTAAAATTTTCAACTTTTCAGGGGTTTTCCTTTCTGGGTCTTAAGGGAATTCTCTTGTTCTTTCAGTTCAAGCTGAGTGTTGGGTTTGTCAGTTTGGTTTTAAGCACTGGGTTTTGTCAGGTTTATGCTTTCGAAGCTGTTTAGTGAAAGGGTTCAGCTTTGAGGGTTGTTGCTTTGTTGGTGTCTTGGTTTTAATATCGAAGAATTTTTGTGTTAAAAGGAAGGTCTAGAAAGGTTTTGGATTAAGGTTTATCTTTCAGCTTTTGTCTTTGCTTCATTTTTTGAAGGTTAGGGGTGACTTGAAGTTGTCAGCTTTAAAAAAAAATCATATCTTTGAGTCTTTGGCTACTGGATTTTGAGAATTTTGGTTTCTTAATTGTAGGCTGTGTTAGGTTTTAGCTTTAGTATACTTGTTTCAGCTTAGAGAAGGGTTTAGGTTTGTGATTGGGTACTTAATAGTTAATTCAATTTCAAATTATCATGTACTAGGGTTTTGCTTGAAGAATTTGGGGGTTTGAGGTTCTAATTTAAGTATTCTAACTTTTGATTTTTGGGTGACTTGATATTTCAACAAGGTTACTTTCTTTTCCTTTGCCAGGTTCATTTTTCTTGGTGTTTTTTCATGGATTCCCCACAGTCAGTTGTCTCACCATTCAAGAACTCTGTTGTAGCTGAGCTTGAGAAGCAAAAATTCGAATTTTTCACTAGGAATTCTGGTGGCTTATCAAATGATTCTGAAGTTAACAGAAAGGAATCTGTTGTGTCCAATCAAGACAACTTCATTGGTGTTCTTGAGGTTTATGTTTATCAGGCAAGAGACATCCAAAACATCTGCATTTACCACAAACAAGATGTGTATGCTAAGCTTTGGCTCACCAATGATCCTGAAACCACAGTTTCCACCAAGATCATCAATGGTGGTGGGAAGAATCCAGTGTTCAATGATAATCTTCGACTCGATGTTCGAACTATTGATTCGTCTCTCAAAATCGAGATATTCATGATGAGTAGAGTGAGGAATTATCTTGAAGACCAGTTGCTGGGGTTTGCATTGGTGCCATTGTCTGAAGTAGTCCTCAAGAATGGGAAATTAGAGAAAGAATTCTCTCTTTCTTCAACTGATCTGTTTCATTCACCTGCTGGTTTTGTCCAACTGTCTCTTGCATATACTGGATCATCTCCTGAAGTAATGGCTTTTCCTGCAATGCCTACAGATCATTTGGTTGCTGATGAAACTGTGAAAGATTCAGAAACAAGTGAGTGTGAAGAGTTGGAAAAGATTGAGTTTCCAGATCCAAAAATTGTGAATGAGAACCAGATGATGGTTTCTCAGTATTTTGGGATCCCATGTTCCAATTTAGACTCTGAAAGTTCTGAAAGCTTCTCAACTGCTACAGTCAATTCCATCCAAGTTCCCAATCCTGATTCTCCTCCAAGCAGTGTGTCAACTAATGGGGTTTCATCTCCACTAGCTGCTGCAAGCTCTGAGTCCTCTGACGGTCCGGCTGCTTCGAAAAATTCGAATCAGGAACACATTTCAGCCCCAAAAGAGAAAACTGTGGATGTTAGAGATGCTGAAAGTGATTCTTCTGGGGCACAAAGTGGTTCCATTGCAAAACCTGTTGTTTTTTCTGTCAATATTGAGCCTGAGCAGAAGGTGGTGCAGCAGGAAATAGTGGACATGTATATGAAAAGTATGCAGCAATTTACTGAGTCATTGGCTAAGATGAAACTACCTCTTGACATTGACAGTGGAGAAGCAACTAAATCGGAGAATTCAAGTACTTCTACAACTGATCAGAAAATACAGGCATCAAAAAACACAGGCTCTAGGGTGTTTTATGGAAGTAGGGCTTTTTTCTAAGCTTTCTTGTTCATCTGTTCAAAGGAAGACAAACAGGTGACTTTAGATTTTAGGGTGGAGACTGGAGACTAATTACTACTAGTTAAGTGTAATAATGTATTATCATGTGTAATGTAATGTGTTGTTTTTCCTTTTGTACATTGACATGCTTTAGATGAGGGGGGGAAATCATGACTTGTACTGTGTTAGTATATATATGAACCTTTACTTTTATAACATGTCTTCTTTTTTTTTTTCTCTATGTTTCTTCGATTTCTCTTTTTTTTTTTTTTTTTTCATGTTCGACGTCCGTGACGCATATTCGAATATAGATACTGGGATTCTCCAAGTACACTCTAAATACGTGAAAATTTCAAAAAAATTAAATATATCGATGTCAGACACGTATCCATGTCCGAAACTCTCACACTCATACTTAAGTTTGAGTAACATAGCCTTATGCTGATTTCAACTTTCAATAATTGCAAAAATCACATTCAATCTATCTAACCACAGCCTAATTATGCATTTAATCGTATTCTATGTGATAATTGGTCCCACTTGCACATGGTGATTTGAGGCAAAAAAGTAAAGGCAAACCATCAAATTTTTTGCTTTTGCCTGGTTCTGCATATTCCCTCTACATTTTTCCATCATAAAATGTGCTTATCTTTACAATTTTATAATTTTTGACAAAATATCTGTATAGGTTTCTTTGAAATTTAAGAAAGCTAACCAGTTTTGTCATTCCAATATGCTGAAGTGCTATGTAAAGTTGAATAATTGATTTTCTTGACACTTTATCACAATAGTTTTTTTTTTTTTTCTATAATAGGATAAGAGATATTTTCAGGTTTTATTTGGATTTGTGAGTTTAAAGACAGCATTCCTTTATATCGGTTTGATACATTCATGATTTTATTTCGAAGTGTTCTTTATAAGGATCGAATCATGGTTAAAAAAAATAACTTCTTACTTACCAATTAGACAAACCCCTTGTGAGTTTTATCATATATTATTGATAGATTTTGCTAATGTATATCTTTAAAAAAATTATTATATATAATAATATCTTCATCTAATACATTAAAAATCATGAATAAAATTATTAATTATTATAATTAATAAAACATTATTATTATAAATAATATATTAACTATATATCCAATTCTAGATATTTTATCATATGTTTTGCAAACTTTTTGGTAGGATGAGGTGAAGCCATTATTCAAGATCCATCATCCATGTTTGGGCATTCATGGCCACCTGAAAGCTGAATTTTTTTTTTTTGACAAACAATTATGAACAAAAGTAGGGTTAAATTATTTAGGAAGTTTTTGCACTATAGTCAAAAGTGTATTTTAGTCCCTGTATTATAAAAATGAGTAATTTAATCTTTATACGTTTGAAATTGGTGCAAAGAAGTAAAATTAGTAAAAGTGTTAATGAAAAACCGTCTAAATACTGATGTGAACATGTGAAACTGACAAAATAAATGACTTGAAAAAAAATGATGACATGCCAATTTTTTTTTTTCAAGTGAAATTTAAAAACTGATAGAATAAATAACTTCGAAAAAAAAATGGTATGTTTTTACAAGTAAGGGAGAAATTTGGGTAAAAAAATTTATATTTTTCTAAATTTCACTTAAGTAAAAAAATTTGACACGTCATTTTTTTTTTCAAGTCATTTTTTCTATCAGTTTCACATGTTCATATTCGTATTTAGACGATTTTCTATTAACATTATTACCAATTTTACTTCTTTGCATAAATTTCAAACGTATAAAAATTAAATTACTCGCTTTTATAGTACATGAATTAAAATGCTCTTTTAAGTAAGAACTATTTAAATACTTTAACCCAAAAGTAAATGGACCAAGAAAAAAAAAAACACAAATCATCATGAAAAGTTCTCTTCTCTCAGCCCCAAACACCTGGACCCAAATGGCCTTGGGCCTTACCCCCACAGATTAATTTGTAAGCTGATATTATGATTCTTGTAACTTTAAGTGGAAAGTGGAAACCACAAAAAGTTATTTGGGTAGTGGCAATAAATCTGATAATTTTGAATATAACACGAAAAAATAACTAAAATACGACATTAATACATCAACGTGTCAAAATTTATATAAATATATAACACTTTAAACACGATTATGATACAAAAAAAAAAAAACACGAACACGACACGAATATAAAATCTCCGAACATCCACATAGCAAAAAAGCTTACCAACAAGTTCAGGCTCATTATCAGATGACAAAAATGCAATAAAAATTCACATAAAGGTAAAAGAGAGAACCACAAACATAGTAAGCATCTATTGTTGGGTGCCACTAAAAGTAAAAATGAATATGAAAATGGTTTGAAACTTTGAAAACCCCAAGCAAGACATATCCAGTTTTCTATGGAAGTATGGATAAGAGCTGAGTATGGCCACAGATTAGCCACTGAGAACAAATAACTGAAAGTTCTATCAGCAGATGGAAACTATGTTGCTCGGACTTTTCATTTTTCTTGAAGTATCCGTGTCAGACACCAGTGTCCGACGCATATTTGGACATGGGTATGAGGATATGATCTCCCAAGGACCCTCTAAATACATGAAAAAACTTAGAATAAATCAAACATACCCGTATCGGACACATACCCGTGTCTGACACTCACACCCGAGTCCGAGTAACATAGGATGGAAACCTCTGAAAAATACAACTAGAATGGAAATTATTGCAGCATTGTAGCATTCCAGACAAAGAGAACAGTCCAAATTTCGATCATATCGGTACTATGTTGCTCCGACTTTTCATTTTTCTTGAAGTATCCGTGTCCGACACATATTCGGGCATGAGTATAGGAATATGACCCTCAAAGGACCCTCTAAAAATATGAAAAAACTTTTTAAAAAAATTGACCATATCCATATCCAACATTCACACCCGAATCTGAGTAACATAGTATCACAACCACTGGAATCAAGTTTTCTCATAACCTAATAGCATATGCAGATGATGTTCATGTTCTTTTATATCACAATATGAAGAAAAAGAGATATGTCGGATGCGAGTACGTGACTGATGGAGAGCTTAGCAACAAAAGCAAACAGTTATTACATACACTTTCTATGAGTAAAGTTGTTTGATGTAGTGTTTAATAACAAATGGATCATAATATTTTGTAACTTATTTGATTGGGATTTTATATGGATATCTGAATAGAAACTCCTTACAATCTGAGAGAAAAACAATCCCAGATAATATGATAATATAAGGAAGAACCAGCAACTCTGCTAGGCATTACAACAGCTGAAAAAAAAAAATAAGAAAGAAAGGAAAAAGAATTAATACCCTATTATTTGATGTACCATTACCGGCACGCCTTGCTGTCGATGTAAGGTACATGAATTCGAACCAATCTTTCGGAGTATATATCCCGCAATCTGATTGTACACCTCACTCAAATGCCAAGAAAGAAACCTAAATTTTCACTATTAAAGTAACAGAAAGAAAAAAAAAAATGAAATCTCAAACCTTACAGAAAATCCATTGTAACTGCTCACTCTGAAGAATGTGTATATTTAAAATCGATAACCCTCGTTAGTTCTATAAGATCAATTTCCTTGTAAGCTGATATAGTATAAATCCTTCACCTGTTTGCACAAATTCATTCACCCTACATTATAACTTCTGATATCGAAATAATAGGTCTCCTAGGCTGCAATTCCTGAATAAGAAACAAAGAAAAAGACTGTATTAACAAATGCAGCAAGCTGGCATTCACTTCTCAAGCCTCAACATATCAGCATAAATAAAATGTTCATAATCAAGCTCCGATATCCTATGAAATTAATAATGTTCGGATTATTGAATTCCCGGTCTGCTTAAAAGAGCAAGTGCAGGAAAGATACAAATTAAGTTTAATTTTAAAGTTAAATTTCCCTACTGATTTCTTCCGAGTTATTTATGACGACATCAAGTTCATACAGGCCCCAAAGAAAAGTTCAGACGAATATTCACCGATGCAAACTGTTACCTCTAAGTTGAAAGTAGTTATTTCCATCCTGGTGAATCTTGAATAAACCTAAGCTAAATTCGGAAGCTATTTCTTACGGTCTACTTAATGAAACTAAATAAAATATTACCTCTATTGGTCTGTCTACTTGCAACACTGTAACTTCCAACATAATCCTCAGAGGTTCTTGGAGTAACATCTGAGGATATATTGCCAAGCCCATAACTGAACGAGCTAGAACCATCCAAGTCGGGAGTCGCAGACTGCCAAGTTGAGTCACCATAAACTGAACCACTGCGGTAAAGATCCCCATAGGATCTCTCGAAATTACCAGTTGACCCAGCAAATGATGATGTTGGAGCTCCCACACTACCACCATTTCTTCCATATCCTCCCCCTCCTAAACCATAGTTGTCATCAGCACTCTCATAACCAACAGTCCCACCAGTATAGCCAGAAGCATTCCCTCCGTTTTGCGCCGGGGGAGAAGGGCTCCAATTAGCCCCACTATTTCCTAAATAACCAAAACTCCCACTTCCAGTCCCCAAGTAACCACCAGGGCTGGAAGCATTTGTGGCATTGCTAAGGCCTCCATTTCCCCAGACATTCCGAGTAGCAGAGCTCAAAATAGAATAATTTCTTCCACTTCCGACACCATATCCAATAGGACTGTTATACCTGTTTGAATTCCCACTATAATAGGGGCTAATTATCCGCCCGTATCCAAGACTGTTGCCAAAGTTGGAACTTCCACCATAGTTTGGGCTCATTCCTAGTTCCATATTCATACCTAGTCCATAACCAGTGGTACTAAATGGAGGAAACCTGCTTCGACTACTAGCAACAGGATTAAACCTACCATCCATCCTGACTCCAAAGCCTCCAAGTGGGCTTAGATTATACTCCTGAGCATAACTATTGAGAATGTTAGCCCTACTCAAACCAGAATTATATCCAATCACAGGGCTGCGGCTGGGGCCTGGAGATAGTTCTTTAGGAACTGCCCTCTTGACCTCAACCAATTTTCCGTTGAGTTCGTGAAATGTTTTATACAGGACTCTGTCTACTGCTTCCTCCGAATCATAAGTGATGAAGCCGAACCCTCTTGGCCTCTGCGTGTTATGATCATACATCACCACAACATCAGTAATTGTACCAAACTGATCAAAGTAGTTCTTAAAGTCACCCTCAGTGACTGTAGATGCTAAACCTCCAACAAAAATCTTTTTTGTGCATCCAGGACCGGGAGATCCAGTGATTCCACTCATGTTCCTGTTTAGAATGTTTTGATCGTCCCTAGGAACAGCCTTCTTTGCCTCAACCTGAAAATTGAGCAGTCAGCAAGTTTAATTCAACAATTGCATCACATTTTCTGTCCTAACCTAACAATTGGATAGAAATTTCACTCAAAAAAATCATATTAAGTCAATGCCACAAAATAGTTCAAACTCATTACTTTGTGTCCACAGAAAGGAGAAAATTTGGAAAACTTTAACTCACTGTGATTATCACAAATCTCAAATTAATTGAGGACAAACAACATCCCTCCTCTATAGGAATTTTCTACTAATATTTTAGATGGAAAGAAATATATAAAATCCCAATTAAATCTATAATGTATAAAGGATAATCATCATAATCAAGGCTCTCACCGTGCGACCATCAATCATATGCTTATCCATAATTACCCTCTCAGCAACAGCAGGATCAGCAAAGACGACGAAACCAAAGCCACGGGCACGACCTGTGACACGATCTCTCATGATCATTGCTTCCACCACTTCTCCATAATTCCTGAAATACTCCTTGAGACGTTCCTCATCAGTGTCCCAAGATATCCCACCAATGAAGAGTTTACCAAGATCTGATTCCATCTTATCTGCAATCACCATCATCAACCACCAATTTCAAATCCCAAAAGGATAAAATCTAAACCTTTCTCAAAACAAAGTATCCAGAATTGGATTCAAAGATTAAATTTTCAAATTCAACCAGAATTCTAACATCAATTCAATAAATGAAACTCTTTCACAACTTAAAAAAGTCAATCCTGAATTATCTAATTATCATCAGCAGCAGCTAAAAAGGATCCATCTTTATTTAGAAAAAAAAAAATCAAAACAGATCAAAATGTGAACAATAACATCAATCAAACAGGAAAATTAAAAGAAACAACATACCTTTTGTTATAAATTATAGACAGAATCTAGGATCACCTGAAAACTTTATGCAACAATCAGAAAACAACCCGAAAGTCCTGACAATCAAAAAAATTGAAAATTGAGAACAAATATTGGATCAAAACAAAAGGAAAAGTCTTTATAAAAATCAGGAAACAGAGAGGAAGAAGAAGAAGAAAAAGATAGAAAAATTACCATTCCGGAAATGACCCAGATTAGAAAATGAGAAGGAAATTAAGATCTGAGATGAGAAATGATGACAGTGAAACAGAAGAGAAGGTTTTGTTGTTTATATATATATTTTTATCTTTTTCTCTTTAAAAAGGCTTTTCTCTCTTCTTTTTTTTCCCCTATTTCTCCTCTTCTGTTTCTTTTCTATCTTTCTTGGTTATTCCACTCCTCCTAATTAAATCAAAAGAAATGGAATTTGAAATTTGAGGAGAGAAGTAAGAGAGAAAGAATATATATGGAGAGAGATTGAAATTGGCAATCCTCTGGTGAAAGAATACTTGGAGTACCTAAAGAGTGATGATAGGAGATGGTGATTTTTTTTAAAAAAGAAAAATTAATAATAAAAATTAAATTTTGATTTTGATTTTTTTAATGTTTAAACATTGAATCAAAGTTGTACCTTGCTTGGAGCATGTTAAAACCAAATTATGTTTCTACTTTTACATTTTTTTAATCATGAAACAGACTTTTGGACAACTTTATTAGATTTTAAATTTAAATTATTTTATTTTAACATTTCAATTATAAATTTCTTTATACTTACAGCTTTAGTCTGGCTGGCTTGATACCACACATAAAATTAGTGGTGTTACAACTTACAGGTTAGTTCAATGTTTATTTTATTTATTTATTTTCTCTAAAACACACAAAAAAAAAAAATTACAAAACATCATCAAATTATTACAATTTCATGACAATCATCATGTTCTGGATTATTTGAAGTCTCCAAAAAGTTATATCTGAAACCTCTTCAAATAACATTGAGGATTGAGTTAAAAAATAAAAGTACAATCCTATGGTTTTGTTTTGTTTTTGGACATTCAGATTTGATGCATTCACAACTTAAGCCTTTGATTAGACAGATACCAAAATCAACACTAGACCAAAGTCTAAAAAACTTGAGGAGTTGTTATTAAATTAGTAATGTAAATGAAGAACATCAGATTACCAGCTAAATGGTGCAAAATCTATTTCTTAACCTCTTATCTAAACCTTAAATTCATTGTTAAACTATACATTTTGGTAAGTTCAATGGCTGTTTCTTGGATGCATAGATTATTTTTATAATTTTCTAATATTGGTTGAACAACTTTTTGCAGTTAGATTGGTATAAATTTTATTTGATGTAAGCAGAAAGCAAGGTTCAATGCTTAATTTAGTTTAGAAGAGAGATTGGTTTGTATATTTTTGGATATTTAATGATTTGGCCTGCATTTTTTTAAACATATACTATAATAAAACAACCAATCTAAGAAACTATGCAAGATAAACAAAAAAAAAAATTCCTAAGAGGCCAACATCCAAATAAAATCTGATAGGAAATTAAAATTGGGTTTTTCAAAAATAAAATATAATGTAGGACACAACAATCATTCAGTTACAAACAAACAAAATCCCATTATTTTGACAGAAAAAAAAATTTGTGAATGCAAAGTTGCAGGCTGTGTTATTCGTACATGGGTATTAAGATATATATGATCCTTTAAATATATGAAAAACTTTAAAAAAATTTGAGTATTCTCGTGTTGAACACATATCCGTGTCCGAAGTCACCTTGAGTCCGGGTAACAAAGGTTGCAGGCTTGCAGCATAAAAACTATTGATTGAGCATGTTTCACCTGTGATTTTGATCTGATTTGAAGACTATGATTAATGAAGATTTTTGTTGTTTATCAAAGTAGAGTACAGAAATGGGAAGTGGAAGAACAGGAAAGTGCAGTCTGATAAACAGTTTTCAAGCTGTTCATAGGAAATGTCATTGGTAAACCACAGCTACACAGGTAAGTTATGTTACTCGGATTCGGGTGTGAGTGTCGGACACAAGTATGTTTGATTTATTTTAAGTTTTTCCATATATTTGGAGGGTCTTTGGAGATCATATCCCCATACCCATGTCCAAATACTCGTCGGACAGGTGTCGGACATGGATACTTCAAGAAAAATGAAGAGTGAAGCAACATAGCAGGTAAGTATGTACTTTATCTAGATTGCCATGTATAAGCTTTTCTAATTCATTTGATTCTCTTTAGACTCTAATGACTGCTTACAGGCATTAATAGTCACAAAAAATAAACTTGTTAAGCTAAAAAGAAACTTTCTTTATTTGGATTAAAAAGAAACTTTCTTTGTTTCTTCAATTACTAAGGGTTAAAAGGTGCCTTTCAGACCAAAAAAAAAAGAGACAAGCAAACAACAGACAAGTACTTGTAAAGTCTATTATTACAATAACATGACTTAGAATTGGATTCACTCTCCCTCATTATGTAATATAGATGGCTTATTGAACTTAACATGGAAGTTTTCTTTCTGCTAAACTGAGGAAAGGGTACTATTGTTCTGGTACTGAAGGGAAAATGGAATATAAAACATATTGAAAATGTTCACTAATAATTTGATCCTGGAGTGTCCCAAGTCTCAGGTATGACAGTGTGAAGCATACAGCAATTTGGATGGCCTGATTCCCTCGAAGACATCGAAGAAATTGATCGATCATCGAGTGCAAACAAGGCCTCATTTATCTTGTCCAAGACCTCTGATGTAGTTGGTCTATCTTGTGGTGAATGAGATACACATTTAAGAGCAATATTTAGCAAAGGAAATGCCCACTGCAATGTAGCTTTGGTGACTTCCTTGTCAAAAACCTCTCCAGTCCATTCTTCCTTTACCATTGACTTAACCCATTTTGGAAGGTCTAATCCGGTTTTTTCGACAGTTGCCAGTTAGTAACTCCATTAGGATAACTCCGAAGCTGTAAACTCCGCCTTTTTCGGATAAAGCTGTAAACTCCGCCTTGTTCGGGTGAGATATAACCACTGGAGGAGAAGATGCAATTCCTTTCGGGGTCTAGAAGGCTTGAAATCCCATATTCACTTATTAGTGGTTCCATGTTTTCACCCAACAATATATTTGATAGCTTTAGGTTTCCATGAGGAATGCTCTCCTGGTGATTCGAACTCTGGTATATGAATGCCAATCCCCTTGCAATGCCACTTGCTATGGTCAGTCTAAGTTTCCATGGAAATTCTCTTTTACCCTCAATGTAGCCTGCAGGTTAATAAAACAGTTTTCTCAGCTGCAAGTCATAAAATTGTTCATTAAATACAAACGAAGATACATTAATTTTCAGTTATATACATGAAGGAATAACAAGATCAAGCAGCTGTAAGAAATTAGGCATTTCAGAGAGAACAGACTTTCAATAGAGTAACCAAATGGACACACGATTTGCAGTCCGAAACTTTGATCACGGGACGACCAGCCTCATTGATCTTAAACTATGTTACTCGAACTTGGGTATGAGTGTCGGACACGGGTATGTGTCCGACACGGGTATGTTTGAGAAAACTGAAAACAGTTTTCTCAGCTGCAAATCATAAAATTGTTCATTAAATAAAAACGAAGATACATTATTTTTCAGTTATATACATGAAGAAATAACAAGATCAAGCAGCTGTAAGAAATTAGGCATTTCAGAGAGAACAGTTTCAATAGAGTAACCAAATGGACACACGATTTGCAGTCCGAAACTTTGATCACGGTACGACCATCCTCATTGATCTTAAGCTATGTTACTCAGACTCGGGTATGTTTGATTTATTTTAAGTTTTATCATGTATTTGGAGGGTCCTTGGGGATCATATTCCCATACCCACGTCCGGATATGCATCGGACACGGGTGTCGGACACAGGTACTTCAAAAAAAATGAAGAGTCGGAGCAACATAGATCTTAAGATTCTTAACGTACCTTGTAGCAAGTTTAGGAGGCTGCCATTGTTCTGATACTTGTAAAACAGAAGCTTTTCTTCATTAGTACAATTGTAGCCAACAAGTGGTAGGATATTTCGATGCTTCAAGTTCCCTATCTGCCTCATTGTTTGGCCAAACTCTTCAAAAGACACCTGCAATTTCTTCAATCTTTTGACAGCATAAGTGGTGGCATTGTTCTTAATTATTACCTTGTAAAGGCTACTGCAAATGCTCTGGCTTCATAAATCAGCCGAGGCTTCAAAGAGATCATCTAGTTTAAAGCTTTCATGGTCTTCAACAAAGAACACAAGCTCTTCCTGTTTATCCTCAGGCTTCACTTCTTGTATAGCATTGATCGAAGGAAGTTTGAGGGGAGATTCTTTGAGAGCCTATAGCATTTCTTTCTCTTTCGTTTCTTTATCAGCCCTTTTTCTCATATAGTATAAGAACATGAAGAGGAACCCAATGCCAAGAAATAAGGGCATCAAAGTGAACAATAGATTGTTTGAATTCTTATCACTAGGCTCTCTTGGGGGACCTCCTGCAACATGTTCATCTTTTCCTGTTGTGTTTGATTGACTATCTCTTTGCAATATTTCAATTGGTTTCTTGGAATACTTATAAAAATGCTTGAATTCCATTTCAATATATGGATTAATGTGAGTAAAATGATTGTTAGAGATGTCCAAGCTGTTGAGATATTTCAACTTGGTTAGACTCTGAGGAACTTTCCCACTTAAAGAATTGCTGCTTAAGTTTAGATACCTTAGCCTTGTGCAGCAAGATATCGAGCTAGGTATCGATCCATGTATAAGATTTCTCGCTAAGTTAAGAACTCGAAGTTTTCGAAGTTTGCAGAGGGCATCTGCATCTATTACCCCACTAAGATTGAAAATTTCAAGCCTTATTTATAGTATTAAGGTACCCTGCAGATTGCAGTTTACACCATTAGACTTATGCAAGCAAGGATTTTGTGACAACTTATTCCATTGAGTACCCTATTTTATTTTGGGGATCAACAGATTTAATGAAGCTAAGAAAAGATTTGGATTCATATAACTCACCTCCCATACAGACTTTGATTAAATATATGAACAACTGCAATGCATATTAGGCCCTTCAGAAACAGGTTAAAATCTCCCTTTTTCTGCATCTTTAGACTCTATTTTCTTCAGTCATTCGAAACTTGGTTAAAGGGTTACTTCAATAAGGCAACACCTTGATAGAATCACAATATATCCATTGTTCTTTTCCTACTTGTTTTTATATATCAGATAAGGACATTTTTTCTGTCTTAGTTTCCAAAGCTTCCTATCTGCATTTTTGCCTATAAATTATACGAGAACTATCGATGAAACTTCACGTAATTCGTCATCTTCAATGAGATAGACTCTATGTTACTCGGACTTGGGTGTGAGTGTCGGACACAAGTATGTGTCCGACAGGGGTATGTTCAATTTTTTTTTAAGATTTTCATGTATTTGGAGGGTTCTTGGAGGATCATATCCCCATACCTATGTCCTGATATGCATCGGAAAGGTGTCAAATACGGATACTTCACAAAAAATAAAGAATCGGAGCAACATAGACTACAGTCTCATACTAGAATATTACTAAGACAGCTCCAACTGTTGTGCGGAAGCGAATTGATATTACTAAAACCGATTTAAACACACTGAAAAAACACCGATATTTTACGTGGTTCGGCAACTGTGCCTACATCCACGGGAGGAGGAGCTTGAAGCTTTGTATTAATGGAGTTTAGAGTACAAACATATACAGAATTCAAGGTGCTACACAAGCACTGAACTCACAACTCAACACAATACCGAATTACTCTATAAACACAGAGTATTTGCTTCAACAATTTAGCTCTAACTTACACTCAACTCTACTCTACTCTCTCATCTCTACATGGCTATTTATAGCCATAATATCAAGGTGTGAACATGCATCAAGTGGCAGCCACCATAGCCTACCATAGCCACCATCCACCACCTATCTTGGTGTGAACACATGCAAGTGGTAGCCACCATAGCCACCATCCATTTGCAAGTGGTAGCTTCCATTATTGGTGGTGCAAGTGGTGCAAGTGGTAGCTCCATTATTGGTGCTAAGCCACCTATGGTGAATGAGCCATATTCAAGCTATATTCAAGCCATATTCTAAGCCATATTCCAACAATCTCCACCTTGGCGAGAATCCACAGAGAGAATTCACAGATCAGAGCTTCCTCTTTTCTCCTTCAAATGTACACACCATTACTCACATATCAGGGCACCTACTGCATTGGCATGATTCATCAATGCACTGAGCCTGAGTCAATTTTTCTGTCTACTTCCCAGGAATTTTCTTAGCTTCTCCAAGATCATCTCGAACTTTGAGCTCAGTTGAGCCTTCAGCCTGTCGATCTCCACCTTGCCTTTTTCAGCAGATAGACAAATGATCCATCTTGAAGTTTCCGGAAATAAACACAGTGATCAAATTGACTGTGTGTGTACTTTTCATCCTGTCATGAAACAGTCCAACCGTTTGTACAGCTGTCACGGGATTGTTTCAGACCATAGTGATCAGTTCAACTTGCTTTTGTAATCTCTGCGACCGGGGACTCCAGAACCATCTGGTTGAGTCATACAAATTTCCTCCTCTACGGAACCATGGAGGAATGCAGTTTTTACATCAAGTTGAACTATCTCTAGGTTATACTGTGCTACTAAAGCCAATAAGATCCGAATAGATGCATGCTTAACAACAGGTGAAAATACCTCATTGTAGTCTATTCCTTTCTTTTTGAGCCTAACCTTTGGCTACCAATCTGGCTTTGTATCTGATGCTGTCTTTGCCTGTAGCACTCTCCTTTTTGGCAAAGACCCATTTGCACCCAATTGATATCTTGAGTGTTGGAAGTGGAACTAACTTCCAAGTCTGATCGCCTCCTTCCACTGGGCATGCACAAGGCTGTTTACAGCTTCTTTGTAATTGATCAGAACATCATCATCAATTACTGGAAGGGCGTATGTCACCACGTCTGTGTATCGAGCAGGTTTCCGAATATGTCTATTCGGTCTACTGGTGACAACTGATTCAAGTTGCTGAAAGATTTCTGGTGATGACTCCTCCACTTCAGTTAAGGTGTCATCAGATTCTGGTTCAGATTCATCTGAATTTTGACCAGCATCTTCTGATTCAAACTCCACCTGCTTTAGAGAATCTTGGTTCACATTCTCTGGAGTTGACAGTTTCAGCATTACAGATTCGTCAAAGGCAACATCTCGGCTTACGATGACTTTCTTTGACTCAGGGTTCCACAATCGGACTGCTTTTACTCCTTCACTAAAGCCCAAAGAAGACAGCTTTCTTGGCTCTAGGATCCAGTTTTGCATCCGTTACTACGAAGTCGATCATATTCAATGGCAGAATATCCGGACTACACCTCTATGGGAGTCTTCCCATCAGTGGAGGTTAGTCTGTTGATAATGTGGGAGGCGAACAATAAAGCCTCCGCCCAAAATGCTTTGCTCAAGCTCGACTGGGATAACATGCAGCGAACTTTATCAACCAAAGTTCGGTTCATCCTTTCTGCAACTCCATTCTGCTCGGGAGTGCCAGGAACTGTGAAGTGTCGGATTATCCCATCATTCTGTGAGAGGCTGCTGTTCTGCCTGTCACGGTTTCTCTGTCAAGGAGATACAGATTTCCCTTCATATACCCCTTCATTGCTAAGAATGCTCCACGTACAACTCTCAGGACTCCATTCTGAATGGTCACCTTGTAACCATTTGAGTCTAAGACCCCCAGTGATATGAGGTTCTTCTTGAGATCAGGGACATACCTTACGTCTGTAAGTTGTCTTATTGTACCGTCATGCATTTTCAGTCGGATTGTTCCGATGCCTCTAGTGTGACAAGTATTGTCATTGCCCATATGGACAATCCCTCCATCAAACTCTTTGAAGTTTGAGAACCACTTCCGGTTCGGACACATATGGTAGGAACCTCCGGAATCCAGAATCCATTGATCTGAAGAGTGTGTTGTTGTGGAAATCGTAAATGCAGAGTCTTCCTCTCCCTCAGATTCTTGAGCTACACTCACAGTCGACCTCTCCATGTTGGGACAGTTATTCCTCCAATGCCCTTTCTCATGGCAAAAGGCACACTCGTCCCTCGAGAGTCGTGTTCTCGATGATCCCCTCTTTGAGCGGGATCTCAATCGACCTTTCTGCCTGGACAGTCTTTCTTCCAGTGTCCAACACTGGGCACACTCGTCCCTTGCAGATTGTCGATGATACTTTTCTTAGACGTGATCTTCATCCATCTATCGGTCCTTCGCGGATTAACAGGATTCTTCTCCTAGATAGGATATCCATCGCCTACTGGACGGGATCTGGACATGATCTTCACCGTCTACTGGACTGGACTGGACTGGACAGGGTCTTCACCTCCTACTGGACGGGATCTCCACCGTCTACTGGTCTGGACGGGGTCTTCACCTCCTACTGGACGGGATCTCCACCGTCTACTGGTCTGGACGGGGTCTTCACCTCCTACTGGACGGGATCTCCACTGTCTACTGGTCCTTCGCGGACTCACAGGTCCAGTACTTCGCACTGCCACATGCCAAAGTTGGTGGTGCCATCAAATTTCTCCACCTCGAACTTTGCAGTGGTCATCGAGTTCTTTCTGATATAAGAACTTGATCGTGCGCTGCTGGTTGTTTCATGTGTCTCTAATGATTCTGCCATGGTAATAAAACAAAATTACCAACAAAGTGTTTTTCCGGTACCTGTATGGAAAAACGGATGCCGCGGTTGAGTCCGGAATAGTCGAAATAGCCAGGAAAGGGTCCAACTGTGTAAATTTTGGACACACGGTGAATATTCTGCAAATATTCTGCTACAAGTGGCTCGAAATGGACTCGGTTTAGCTCAACCGGCTCGGAAAAGTCTCGGAATAGTGTTCTGAAACGGCTCAAAAAATAGTCCAAAAAAGTTGGTCGGAGCTGCGGCGGCGCGTGGGCGGCGTACGGCGGCGCGTGCGGCGGCGCGTGCGGCGGCGCGTGCGGCGGCGCGTGGAGCGCGTGGAGCTGTATTGGTGGCCGGCGCGTGTGGCGCGTGGGGCGCGTGGGCTTCACGCGTCTTCAACCTCTGGAGGCGCGTGTGGCGCGTGGGGCGCGTGGGCTTCACGCGTCTTCAACCTCTGGAGGCACGTGCGGCGCGTGGTCGCGTGGACTTCACTCTCAGCCCTTCTGGCGGCGCGTGCGGGCGCGTGCGGGGTCTTCTGGGCCTCCGGTTGATTCTGCTGCACTCCTCTCAACGACCTCTTCAACCTGGTATTTTCAAAACACAATTTGGAGCACTTTTGAAAAACGGACAGAATCGAACAAACTCGGTTTTACGTAAAAATTGGCTCTGATACCAATTTGTTGTGCGGAAGCGAATTGATATTACTAAAACCGATTTAAACACACTGAAAAAACACCGATATTTTACGTGGTTCGGCAACTGTGCCTACATCCACGGGAGGAGGAGCTTGAAGCTTTGTATTAATGGAGTTTAGAGTACAAACATATACAGAATTCAAGGTGCTACACAAGCACTGAACTCACAACTCAACACAATACCGAATTACTCTATAAACACAGAGTATTTGCTTCAACAATTTAGCTCTAACTTACACTCAACTCTACTCTACTCTCTCATCTCTACATGGCTATTTATAGCCATAATATCAAGGTGTGAACATGCATCAAGTGGCAGCCACCATAGCCTACCATAGCCACCATCCACCACCTATCTTGGTGTGAACACATGCAAGTGGTAGCCACCATAGCCACCATCCATTTGCAAGTGGTAGCTTCCATTATTGGTGGTGCAAGTGGTGCAAGTGGTAGCTCCATTATTGGTGCTAAGCCACCTATGGTGAATGAGCCATATTCAAGCTATATTCAAGCCATATTCTAAGCCATATTCCAACACCAACATCTTGCTCAAAATCTGTTGGTTGCTGGTAACTGTTTGAGCTATCATATTCATAGTCTCTTCTAACAAAGCTGCAGAATCATGCAGATAATTGCATCTAAAACCTGAATATGCATATAAACAAATTTATTTTCCTAATTAGCTGATCTTTGGGGATGTCAAATTCATTATTTTTGGGAATATCCCAAATTCCCAATCTGCAGAGTTGAAGTAAGAAAAAGATAATTGCAAAAACAAAGAGAGAAAGAACCCGAGTCTTAGCTTAGTTGGTTCATGCAGTCACTCTTAAGAGGTAGTATCTAATAGGTCCGAGATTCGAATCTCAGCATCTGCAAACCCTTCCTTTATCCCCGATTACGGCCTCCTTTATACTAAAAAAAGATAAAGAGAGAAAGAGGGGGACATGCACTAGAAATTTATTTGATCTAAATTCAATTACCAGTGCAACCATTTTCAGACATCCAACAAAGACAATTATCCCTTTGACTACTGAATTTAAAGCTGTTCTTTTTTCTGTAATAACCAAAGGCTTCTGTTTCACTTGCAACTTGCCAAAAATCTGAGACTTTCTCCTATCTCTTTTACCATGACTCAATCAATTCAACTTTAAAAGCTAGCAATTTCCATTATATGCATTAGCCTCTTACATTCAAGCCTCGCTCATGTTTATCTAGGAATCATCTTTGCAAAATATAAAACACTTCAAAATTTTTTTTAAAAAAAAATCAGGGTTCCATGTTTTATTTAAGAACATTAATTTTATCAGTTCTAAGCTGTCCCAAGAACAGGAAGTTAAGATTAAAGCTTTAAAAGGCCATGCCAACAAGATGATTTTCTTAAAATAGAATTTAAAACATGGAAACCATGTTTCTACACCAAACCCCATCAATAGGTATTTAAATTTTGCTTTTTGCCTCAAAAGTCAGCCTACTGATTTTTTTATTTTATTTTATATGATTAGCTTTCTCATTTGAGATTATAGTGGGGAACTATAATGATTAGAGTTGAAAGATCTCCCAAACCACTAATTATAGGCATATTAGCATAACCTAGGTTATCTAAATTCATATGAGTGTCGAATATACGGATATATGTACGATACATGTATATTTTATTTTTTCTAAATTTTTCACGTATCAAACACAAATGTCAAACGCAAATATTTAAAAAAAAAACACTACTATATATTCTAATTTTAGTAGAGAACAATAGTCAGATGCTGCAAAATTTGACTTTGTAAATTTTAATTTAATCATATCAACAACACTCCAAAAAATTACTTTATTCTTGAGGCAATAGTCCACTTAAAATTTGTTTCAAATAATTAATTGACCTATTTAACAAAGGCAAAAGCCAAAATTTTGCCATTATTATTATTATTATATCTTTTTCTCCATATTCATTTTCCCACTCACATTAATTAACATTTCTCATCCCTTATAAAATAATTTTAAATTACTCCACCTTCTAATATGCAAATGTAAATTACAAGCTTCTGCAAAAGTATAACAAAATATTAAATGATTCTGTGCTATATAATGAAAGATAATTTTCTTTTTTGCTCAACTGTTTAGATTAGAATATAGTATTTTGGTCTTTAAGTTTTTTTAAAGTAAATGTAAAAAAAAGCTTAGCAAATTGCACTCAAAAACTTTGATGCCAAATTCTGCTCTTTTGGAAATGGAAAACCAGTCAGGCCAGATCAGGGCCAGGCTATGGCAATGATTTCCCAACAAATTTGAGTGTGACCCAAAAAAAAAAAACTTCTTTGTCACCCAACTTCCTATAATAAAAAAATATATATATGTTCTCTGCTTTACTTCAAGAGCTGCTTTTACAATCTTTTGAAAGGTCATTTGCTTGAATGTCATGATCTCTTAGGTTGGCTCCTTATCAAAACATAGGATGTTCTTTACAGCCCCATTAAATCTAGATGTGGTAATCCATCAATTCGTATATTCATATTATGTTCGTGTTATTTTTTTTATCATAATTATTTTTGAGGTGTTTTATATTTATATAAGTTTTGATACGTTAATAATTCATGTTATATAGATTTTGACACGTTTGTATATTCGTATTATTTTTTCGTGTTGTGTCGTGTTTCAGTTATTTTTTTCGTGTAGTATTCATATCGTATTTTAATTATTTTTTTTTCATGTAAATTTGTGTTGTGTCCAAAATTATTAAGTTTAACCCTTTGAATGAAGTATGAACCCTTTCTTTTAGTTATATTTTGCTTTTACTTTACTTCAAATACAACACAAATCTCAATTGATCTTTATCTAAGTTTGAAGTTTGAAAATTTGTTTTCTTTTTTTTTCTTTTTATTTATTTATTTATTTATTTTTTTTGAAGTTTGAAAATTTGAACTTTAAGAAAATGATGATAGAGGAATTCATGTTCAAGAAACCAACAGTTTACACAATCTTCTTCACATTCAAACTTGGATATTGTAGCCAAAATAATTATATCCAATTAACCTAAATTGGAGGGGGGAAAGCAACCATTAATTTGGATTTGCATGATCCAAATGAATCCTAGACACTAATATTAAAAAGCAATTAACAATACAAAAATCTATGCCTATATGAGTGATACTACATTGATTATTAGCCTTAGTCATGAACAAAGTTCATCATTATTTTCATTTTCATCATCATCATCAAGTACTTCATAAAAAAATGGATCTTTAAGCAGCTCCGCCGCGGACGGTCTTGCCCTAGGCTGAGCAAGGCATCTCTCTATGAATGCTTTAACATCTTCATCTCTAACTTTGCTCAAGGCTTGAGGCCTCACCCCATTTGAAACTTTCTTGTAAATTTTGGCCACATTGTCACATTCACTATAAGGAATTCCCAAGGTCACCATTTCAAGCACACACATCCCAAATGAGTATATGTCAACAAGTTCATTGTAATGTTCCTCATACAACTCTGGTGCCATAAATTCCGGTGTACCAAGAATTGTATGCGCGGAATGACTCTTCCCCACGATCGTTGCCAATCCGAAATCACCGATCTTAACCTATTGGAAATCAAATTGCTCATCAAATTGCTAAGATTACACAATATGAGCACAATACAAATATACGAACGTGTCAAAATCAGGTCTAATTAATATATCAATGGCATAAAGATTGCAAATTAATTAATCAACTATAATTAAAGTAATAAGAGAATTATATTCTCTACCCTTTACTTTTCTTTGCTTTTCCTAACTTTTTCTTAGTGTAAAAAGATAAAAAAAAAAAAAAAAAAAAAAAAAAACAAATTAAAGCATACCTGACCAGTGTTGCCATTAACAAAAACATTGCTGCAATTAAGATCTCTGTGAATAATACAAGGTTCATGAGTATGCAAATAATCCAAGCCTTTCAAAATCTGCTTTGACCATTTCTTCAATGCCTTGATTGAAACTTGTCTATGTTTTTTCATATATTCTCTCAAATTCCCAGAAGAACAGACTTCAGTTATGAAGTTCAATGTGTTATGTTCTTCGTCTCTCCAAACGTTGTACAATGAGATTATGTTTTTGTTGTTTAATGATCTTAACAATCGAACCTCCGAATAAAGCCTTTCGATCATTAATGGATTGTTTGAGAAATTTCTTAGCTTCACTTGATTCCATGCAACTTCAATGCCTTCTTCTTGATCAAATGAACGGTAAACTTTTTTAACTGCTCCCGATCCTAGAAGTTCACTGTAACGACCATAACGACCGGTTGGATCGATCTCTACAAAGGGTTCGGAATCTTTGTCGGATTGGTCTGGATTGACGCTAGGCATCTGCTCATGAAAATCATGCAAAAAAATAAGTGAGAAAAGCACACACAAAAAGACAGGGTTTTTTTTTTTTTTTTTTTTAGATTTTAGTTTAAGACCTAAAACAATGACATGAAGAGTGAGAAAACATGAAAAAAGTTATGAAAATTCTAGATTTAAATAAAACCCTTAAAAATGTTAAAAACTTAAAGATCTTAAGTTCTTAACATCAAGTTAAGAATCTTAAAAACCCTGAATAACCCATAAAACCTAAGACTTATTAAAGCTAAAAACGAATTTATATCATCAAAAACTAAGGTTTCAAGCCAAAAGAAAACAAACAAAAAAAAGAGAAAAAAAAAAGGTTTATGAAGAACTCACCATCAAGAAAATACAAAAAGAGATGCAGAAGAAGAAAAAGGGAGTGTAAAAGAACACAAAGTAAAGGGTTTTGAAGATTAGTATTTATAGGAGAAGTTTTTTTAGGTTAAAAATTAGGAGGATTAAATAAAATATAAATTTACGGGTTTAATTTATAGACTTTTATGGTAAGTAAAACAGATTAGGAATTTTGAATCTTTTTAAGTTAGGATTTTAAACAGCAATTAATGATTGAATCTTGAAGTAATTTGCTTTTTTATATATAAAACAAAAAGTTTTGGTTTTACTTGTTTTTGGCAGCTATCCTTTAGGTTTTACCAAGTCAACTTTGGCACATTTTTTTTTATATTGAATCATGACCGTCCGTGTAAGCATATGGGTGCTTTTTGGATGGTTTTGGATAATTTGGACGGCCTAGATGAAACTAGAGAGGTCTAGTGAGGGGAGGAAGAAGTCTAATTCCGAGTCTATGACTGAGAATTTTCATGTTTTGCATTTTGCTTTAGTCTATGGTAGCTACTCGAAAATCCGTAATTTTTGAAATATTTAAATTTGATTAATTTATATAATATTTAAATTTATTTATTATTCATTTATTATTTAAATATTATTATTCAAATTTAAATCTGAATTATATAATAATATTCGTCGGATACTCAAATTTATTAAATATCTAAATTTTAGATAATAATTTGTATGCCGATGTCTGAATCTCTACACAGGTATAATTTTTTTTTTTAAGTATTTCACAAATATGTAAGTGTATATTAGATTCAGGTATCCGATAATATCCGTATAAATAAAGTGAATCTGGATAACGGATTCAGATATCCGATACTATTCAAACCAAAATCAAAGCAGATTCGGATATCGAATATCTAAGAATTCTTATCCGAATCCGAATCCGATTCGAATTCGTCATTGATAATAAATCTAATATTCAAATCCAAAAATCATCTGAATCCATAAAAATTAAATCAAATAATATTGAATATTTAATTTTTTACTATCCATAACTATCTTTTAAATTGGAGTGTTTTTCTTGCAAGAAAGTTGTTGAAAGATAATCAAATTTGGTAAATAATTTTCTTGATTCATGTGTCAAAAATTTAGGTCAAATAATTAAGTAGGAATTATGGGGTTACCAAATATATCAAGTATGAATTACTAAAAAGGTAGGATTAGATTCTCCAAAAGAAATTAAATTAAGCCACAATGTTAAAATTGTTGAGTTAGCATAAGTATCTGAAATTTTATGGTTTTTGTGACAATGTCCTTCCCCATTTTATGGTTGATGGAAGACTAATGCCTGTCGTGCCGGGAGTGTTGGTATAGCAAAGCCCTCCCAACATTGGCGACTCCCTGGATTCGAACCTTGGTTCTCATCCAAGGGGAAGGAGCCAGTAGCCACTCCTTCCAACTAAATGTTGGTTGTGACAATGTCCTAGTCCTAGGCTTTTGCTATCTAAATTATTAAAACATGAAGGAACATGTGAGTTTAAGGTCAAGTTGTTTTGGCCACTCAATAATGTTACATGTGAGTTGAATACTTCAATAATCAATTTCTTTGATAATTTTGCAAAGCTTTAAAACTAATAAAATTAGCAAAACCAATCCTAGCTAGTCAAATTATATTTAAAAAGTGTATGTTTCACCCTTTCTAAAATTTTGAAGAATAGATTTCAAAGTAAAGGGGTGCTAAAAACTATATCCTTCATGTTCACGAGCATGAAAATATCAAATTAATATATTATTAAAATTGTAGATGTTTTTAAGGAATTGGAATTGGTGAGTTCATAGAGTTGTTGAAAAGAGGTGAGTTGAATTTGATAAATAAATAAATAAATAAATTATTATAAGGTGTCAGAATTAAAATTCTGAAACAAGTTCCAATATTTAAGTTAGTATTTAAGTCAGTGTTTCTCTTGCTGGATATATTAAAAAAATCAAAATTTTATATTAAATTTAAAATATTGTTAATAAAAATATATTATTCTTATCCAAAGTCTGACCCGAATAAGCCCAGTTCCCAACCTGATGGGCTGCCGGCCCATAAACATGTATACTCTGATTGCAATAAAAAACAAAATTGTTTTTTTTCAATATTTACCTCTGCTATTTATTTCTTAGGGATTTTTTATTTTTTATTTTTTATTTTCCTCTTTTAACAATTCAGTTAATCTCTTAAAAGAATGTCATCGGAAAATCTTTCAACGACGCCGTCGCTGAGAACAATAGAATCGGCAATCAAACTCATTGACGTCAAAAAGGACGAACTCAGGAAAGCGTTCGATGATCTCCAAGCCAACTCTTTGCACCTCTCTTCTTTCTCTATCTCCTGGTCCGACCTCGACTCTCACTTCACCGCAATTCAAAACTCGGTAACTCAACGGTTCCGCACCCTCGAGTCCCGCGACTCCGTTCACCACCCAATTGATGCCGTACCCGTTTCGGAACTCACTCGGTGTTCAACTCAACCACTCTCGTCAAAACAGGGAGAGCCATCTGCCCCCAACCCGTTAACTAGACAGGACCGAGTTGACTCGGTCACTGACTCGGTGGTGAATCGTCCATTAAGTCAGCTTGTACCGTTAAATGGTGAGCAACCATCGTCGTCAAATTCGGTCGGGCCTCAGTCTGATGGTTCGGCTCCTGTGTCGGGCCGTATTGACTCGGTGGTGATTCGACCAGAGCTGAAGGAGTTTTGTGAGAGAATGGATGGGAAGGGGTTGAGGAAGTACATAAATGACCGCGTAAAAGAGCGGGAAGCTATCCGAATGGAGCTTCCCGGTGCACTAAAGAGTGCTGCGGATCCTGGTGCAATGATTTTGGATGCAATGGAGGGGTTTTATGCAGAGAATTCGCAGTCCAAAGGCGATAAAGGCCCAGAATTGTTCGGTTTAAGGAGGGTTTGTGTGTTTTTGTTGGAGCAATTGATGGAAACTGGTATAAGTTTTAGTGAAGAAGTGAGGGAGAGAGCAAAGAAGGTAGCTTTAGAGTGGAAAGGCAAGGTCAGGTTGAGCAAAGATAACTCTTTGGAGACACTGGCTTTTTTGCAGTTAGTGGCAACTTATAGTTTGGGAGCTGTGTTTGATAAAGAGGAGCTTGTTGATTACTTCTTTGTCGCGGCTAGATTCCGGCAAGCTACTGTGTTGTGTAGGTCAATTGGTTTAGGGGAGAAAATTCATGGTAAGGTTATTGGTTTCTTGATTAAATGCAATTCTTATAATGTGCATTTGGATTTATTTGATTTTGGGATTGGTGTTATGCTTGTTTTCCTATGTTTTATGTGCATTTAAATTTCTTGAATGCTTGATTTAGATGTCATGAATGCTTGATTTAGATTATTAGGTTTGATAGAGTTTTTAAGAATTTAAGTTTTCATGTATGGATTTAGATGTCAATAGGTCTAGCTGTTTAAGGTTTATGATTCAGGGTGATGCTATATTGCTATTGGTGTCTTGGTTGAATTTGATTCTTGTTAGGTGCACTTAGGTTTATTTGATTTTTGGTTGGTGTTATGCTTCTTTTCCCACCTGTTTATGTGCATTTAAAGTTCTCTTATTAGATACAATAAAAAAAAAAAAGTTCTTTTATGAGATAGTTTGCTGCATATCAGAGAATGATCAGATGAGTTTCAGTCATCTAATTTCTGCATCATATTGGAAACATATACCCTCTGTAATTTGAAATCCTAGGGAGTTTTATGATCTTTTGTGATTCTCATGTTGGATGCCTTGAATTTTGATGTATTTGCTTACAGCTTACTTAGGAAATGGAGGTACTTTTTTGCTATATTAAAAAGAAATTTATATCTTATTTTGAACAAGAAAATTAGATAGGAGACTCACCTTGATTAAAGGTTTACGGTTAGAATGGTTTACTCAGTTGTCACTGGCAAGAAGCAAGTGAAACACATAAGCACGGTGATTTCCCAAAAGACAAAAATTGTTTCATGGATTAAAAAAAGAAATAAGAAAAGCTTGGGGAGATCTTTTTGTTGCGTCAAATCAATGTTTGCACGTGTAATGGTGTAGCATATTGTTTTCTCATTTAAATAATCAGCTCAAGCTGTAATTCAGGGTCATTGATCATGCATTTTGGGCATAGGATTTAGTTACATAATTTTCTTCCCCTTTTGAGATTTAGAATTCTCTCCTCATACCAGTAATAAAATGCCATCTCATAAAACAGTAGCTTCTGATGAAAACAGCCTTGCCTTTCTTATGAGTTGCAGATTTGATTCAAAATCTGTTAGATAGTGGCAAACAACTACTTGCTGTGAGATTTATATTTGAGTTTGGGCTAGCAGAAAAATTCCCACCAGTGCCTCTTTTGGATGATTATCTGAAGGAGACAAAGAAGCTTGCTAAGCAAGTTTGCAAGGATGGAAAGAACTCTCTTAAGTCACAAGTAAACTTTCATTTCCTGCAAACTTTTCAGAGTACGAGACTCTAGTATTCAATGTGTTTTTTTCTTCTTTTTTTTTTTAATTATGTTTCCTCGTGCAGAATGAGGCCACTGCCAAAGAAATTGGTGCTTTGAAATCTGTAATTAAAATAATTGAAGAGCGCAAGCTAGAAACTGAGTATTCACAGGAGTGCCTTCAGAAGCGTATTGAGCAGCTTGAGAAGCAGCAGGCAGACAGGAAACCCCCTCCAACACCTCCTGCTCCCAAGCCTCAGCAGCAGCAGGTGGCCAGTCAGCCGGCGACTCAGCAGGCAAAGCAGAAGAAGAAGAAGAAGAAGAAGCAGGCACTGGGAAAGCAGCTGCAGAGTGGCAACAAGCGTCCTAAAACAACTGCATCTGTTGTTCATACAACAGCCTCATTGGGTGTTGCTGGTTCAAGTTCAGCTGTTCCTCCATTCCAGCAATCTCATCTTCAGCCAGCAGGTTTATTGCCAGACCATTCTGTACCATATTTGAGCGTTGCTGGTTCAAGTTCAGCGGTTCCTCCATTCCAGCAATCTCATCTTCAGCCAGCAGGTTTATTTTCAGATCATTCTGCACCATATTTGAGCTCACCAGCCGCTCCTTTTGGCTTGCCAGGTTCCACTCCTACTGTTAATCCTTATGCAGGCTCATCAGCTGCGATATATGGTTTTGCAGGAGCCCCTATGGGTTTCTCTGTGAATCCAAACCTTGCTGCACCCCATTTATATTCTTATGACAGGCTGTCTACTTATGGTGCACATGGTTTACCACCACAATACCATCCATCTTACCATCCACAGTAGGGCATTGGCCTGGCATTGATGCACTGGTTGTTGGAAAGCACTTCTACTTCTTTTGATAACCGGATTGTATTGCATAAACCTAGATTTGGTGACCGACTTTTCTCGACAGGTTGAGGCTACATAGTATTTTATTTATTGATAATTTTGCTAATTGATCAGAAGATTTATGTAAATTATGATTTTCTTTTATGAGATGACATTAGTTCTCAATCTAGAAAGCACAAATACAACAAGCATTCCATTCTCTGTTCACTATAGTACTCTGTCTTGTTTTTTGTTGTCCTAATGCAATATATGTGCATGCCTTAGTTCCTTCCAACCCCCCTTCCTCAATGTATTCCTCCTTTTCCCACGGTTGAGACTACTAGCTATACTAGACAACGGGGTTAGCCCTACTAGCCTATGTTACTCGGACTAAAGTGTGAGTGTCGGACACGGGTATAGGTATGTTCTATTTTTTTTTTAAGATTTCATGTATTTGGAGGATTTTTGGATGATCATATCTTCATACTTATGTCCAGATATGGGTACTTAAAAAACAATAAAGAGTCGAGGCAACATAGCTACTAGCTGTTCTAAACAATGGGGTTAGCCTATCCAACCTCGTTTCTTTTCATCACTTAGTCGGCCTGCTGGAGTTTTTCTTTTTTCCTCTTTTCTACTACAGCTTTTACTTCCATGATTTGCAGAATTTATTGCTCTAGAACAGGTATTTAATGAGTGACCTTTATATATGGTAATGCCTGATAATTGGTTATTTGTTCATCAAGCTCGACGGCACTCTCTGAGATGCAGACAGTTACTTACAAGATTGCTCATTTATGTAATTCTACGTTGTTCCGACTCTTTATTTTTCTTGAAGTATTTGTGTCCGACATCCGTGTTCGACGCATATCCGGACATGGGTATGGGGATATGACCTTTCAAATACATGAACAAAATTTAGAAAAAAATGAATGTATTCGTGTTGTATATATACATGTATTCGACATTCACATCCAAATCCGAGTAACATAGATGTAACTTGCTTTACAGTAAACAGTTCAAGGGAGGGGCCATTAGCTACACTGGAGGCTACCCTGCCTCCTTTTGCTGTTTATATCAAACACATTGTTTAATGCTAACAGTATGTAAGAGCCGACATTAGTTTGATTGCTGTATTGTCTAGTTGAGCTTCATGTTCTTTTTCTTTCTTTTTTTGAGGGGTACTTTGGGGACTAAGCTGCGATAAAAACAAGCTTCATGTTCTTTCTTTTACGCAAAGCATTAACTTAGTACCCCTTTGTTTTTGTAGTAAAAAAAGGGTTCTTGCTGTTCTAAAGTTCCGTTTTTATTGCTTTTAAATTGAACACATTTACATTTTTAGTTAGTGCTGTTAATATCGGATCGGAGTGGCAGTTGAATAGAGAATCGATTGTCAATTTGATTCTTAAAATTGACAAAACCGAATTTACATCAAACTGATTAAGAATCAATCAGAATCTAATTAAATTGAGTTGGATCAAAATCAGATTGATTGGATTTTGATCAATTTTTATTATTTAGATTATTGATTATTCTTTAAAAATATTTTATAAATGACAAGGTTTTAATCTTTAACTAATCATCAAATCAAATTGTTTAATTATAGTGTATTCAATCAATTCAATCTCCAATCCGATTATTAAAATATATATTTTTAAACTTTGGTAAGACATTTCTTGTGAAGTAATCAAAGCCTAAATTTCAAAAACTTTCAGTGACACAATTGACTTGAAGCTGAGCCATAGCTATACCTTTATTTGTATATACTTATTTTTACTTAAATTCCTTTTGTCTCATTCTACAATGTTTCAAGCTACAATCATGAATGTTTATAACCTTTTGCAGAAATAAAGTTTATTAGTACATACAATAATGTCATTTTAAACCTTTTGGAGACAATGTCAGCAAATTCTTGCTTTGGTCCCATAATCATGATTATGTGTCCTTTATAATGTTTATAGCAATATTTTATTTTATTACAAATAAAAACATCAATTAAAAAAAAAAAATTGCGTTTTGGTGAATTCAAACTTAACTTAATTAATTTATATAATTATTTTTAAGGGATAATATTTAATAAAATTGAGATTTGAATCTTAGTATCTGCACACAAAAAAAAATTTCAATTTTCAGATCGCGATTTTTTTTTTTATTATTAATAAAGATAGTGTTTTTTTTTTGGGCATAGATTTTCATTTTTCAACTTTGGGTTATAATTAAAAAGTTGTCTATGTTCATGGCTAATCTAAGAGCCTAATCCAAATAATTATAACTTTATCTGTTTCAAGCCCAATTTTTTTCCTCAATTATTAAAGGGAACTTTCATATCTCTAGTTTTAGAAGGGTTTTTGTATTGAATTATAGAGCTTGAGAAAAACTAAAAATAAAACCTAATGGAAAGATTAGATCTTTGTTAGATTTTGGGGTGATTAATCAAGTTTAATCAATTTAGTAATTTTTTTTTTTTGTTGTCACTTGTTTTACTTTCTATCTCATATTTCTTTTTAATTTGACTAAAGAGAAATGTAATGTGTGGAGTAGATAATTGAAAAGAGCTTAACATTTTATGACTTGGGACATGAATAATTGTGAAGTAAATTTTCTATATATGTTGGTAAATTATTAAATTTTTAGTTTTAATAAAATAATAATTAAAATTAAAATTTTAATAATCTCAAATAAATCAACTTTTATTTTTTAATTAAAAATCATAAACAAAACTAATTTTTTTTTTTTCATACCAACTATAGTACAATTATATGTGAATACCAATCTAAATTCACAAGTATATAGCTAAGCCTACATATTACATAGATACCTCAAAACAAAGTTTTTTTTTATTTTTTTTTTGTTTGAAAGAAAAAACAAAAACAATAATGGAGAAAGAAAAAGTATGGTCCTTGTAGATAATGATTGCCTTAGACAAAATGGGTCACTCTTTTGAAGTTGTAACCACCTTTCAAAAATAAATTAAAAAAAAGTAAAATATTGATTTAATTTTTATATTAATTTAACATTTAATAATTAAATATTCAAATTATATTTAGACCGAAAATCATGATTTTATTAAGTATTTTGATCGCATCAATCAATAATTAATGATATTCATCTTGGCTCAAAATTATTAACAAAATAAAAATTTAAAAACGTAATTATAAATTTTAATTATTTAAGACTAAATTGACAAAAAAATTATAATATAGGCCAAATCAACATTTAACCAAAAAAAAACTCATTATTAAAAATTTAAAATAAAATTTAAATCCAAAAATAAAGAAGAAAAAAAGTGACAAGGCAACATAGCAAAGTCAACGTCAAGCTCTGTCCCTCTCTTCTGACAACCTTCTCCAACACACTAAACTAAACTCACTTCGAATAATTTTAAAGTTTTAATTTTTAATTTAATTTAAGACAACCCAAAATCAAAAAGAAAAAAGAAAAGAAAAGAAAAGAAAAGAAAATTTTCAACTGAATTTACTTATATAACCTCCTTTTTTTCTTACAGACAAATAAAAATTAACTCCATTTTGACTCTTTTCCTTCACTGCTTGTCTTTTTTTTTGTTTGTTTTGGTCATGGAGGAACAAATATTAGCTTCTTCTTCTTCTTCAGCTGCTGCTGCTACTACTCAGCACGATCTATTAGCTTCGGCTGGTTCTGGTGGAGCTCGGTACAAGCTTGTGGCTCCGGCTAAACTACCGATCTCAAGGTCGGCTTGTATTACGATCCCACCTGGGCTTAGTCCTTCTTCTTTCTTGGAGTCTCCTGTTCTTCTTTCTGATGTTAAGGTTAGAGCTGGTTTTTATGTTTTTTTGAGGTTGGATCGGTTTTGGGTTATGTTTGTTTCCTGAGAAAATAGAGGAAAGTTGGCGACTTTTTAAAAATTCACTGGTAAATTGATTTATTTATTTATTTATTTTAAAGAAAAACCCAAGATTTTTTAATTGATTGAGGAATTCAGCAATGTGAATTCAAAGTTTTGATTTTGATTTTTTTAATTAGCTTTTATTGGGGACTTTTTTTTTTTTTGTTTGGTTGGCTAGGTTTTTGAATGATGTGGTTGGATTTAATTTTCAGCTAAATAGATGCTTAAGGGGAAAAAATGGGTTACTATATTTTTTTGCTTTTATTTCTGGGTTCTTTAAAATGCTTGATTTTATATTTGAAGTGGTTCATGATGTTGGGACCTTAAAGAAAAAAAAAAAAGATTCTGATGCTTTGTTATTGCAATTATGATAAATTTATGAGATATGGCTCCTTAGTGTCCATGGATTTGTATATTGTGGAAGGAGGAATAAGTCTTTTCTATATATATATTTTTAATGTGTTGTAAGTATAAAATCTTGATTGAACCTTTTTCTTTTACAGTTTTGATTTATTTTTTAATGCCAATCTTGTTTTTTCACATAATAAATCTTCCTCTTTTGGTTGTGGGAATTGTGGTATTTTTTTTTCATATATATTTTTGGTGTTTGAACTGGTTTTATCGATGAGGACGTTCTAGAGAACTTTCCCATTTTTGTAATGTAGAATATGGAATAGATGCTGGTTGTGAGGTGGAGTGGATCAATGGATTGATGCTTCTTTAAAGGCAATTGTTTGATTTAGATCAAAGGATGGGTTTTTTTTTTTTTTTTTTTTTGTGTGTGTTTAATGTGTGGTGCAATGAGGCAGTGAGATGAATGGGTGGAAAATAGAAAGTAGGTGGGTCAAGGTGAAGAGAAGAGACATGATTGCCTGTGATTTAATGGAGGATATGACCTATGTTACTCGGACTCGGGTAGTCAGGTGTGAGTGTCGGACTCGGGTATGTCTCCGACACAAGTATGTTCAATTTTTTCTAAGATTTCCATGTATTTGGAGGGTCCTTGGAGGATCATATCCCCATACCTATGTCTTGATATGCGTCAGACACGGGTACTTTAAGAAGAATGAAGAATCGGAGCAACATAGGATATGACATCACATAGAGTTGAATTTGCCAAAGGGATATGGGTAGTGAAGCTTAGAGTTGGATAGGAGGTTTTATAGACCTGTTTTACACATCAAGTGTAGGGTTAACTGGAAGTACATGAATATTTATTGAATGGATTGTGCTTTTACTCACCTTTAGTTGGTTTGTTTTGGAATCTTCGTCTTTTCCCCCTTTTATTTTAAGTTCTTTTTGGCACTAAATAAACCTGATAGAATTAGTTTGTTTAATCTTAGATCACTAGCCGAGTTTGAACTTTATATACTTATTCATGCTGATGAGAATAGTAAGTGGAAGTATATCAGTTGTTGCTTGTCGGCGAATGGAAGTGAGGCAGTTTTATAGAACTACACTGAGTAATTTTGTTGTTTTGCTTCTTGTTCTTCTAGGCCGAGCCTTCACCAACTACTGGTTCTCTCATTAAGCCTCAAGCAGTGCATGGCTCTGTTGCTTCTAGTACGTATTCGGCGACTACTCTGTGTTCTAATGCTTTTGACGAAAGAAATCCCAGCTGCTTTGAGTTTAGACCCCATCCCAGATCAAATTTGGTAATTTCCTGACAAATTTTAATGAATATTTTGAGATTGAAATTTAAATAATATTTTCCTTTTTTGTTTCTTTTGCCCCCTGGAGTTTATATACAATCATTTTATATTTCATTATAGCCGTAGGTATATGGTTAGGTGGTCATCTACTATGTTGCTCTGACTCTTGATTTTTCTTGAAGTACCCGTGTCCGACGTATATTCGGACATGGATATAGGGATATGATCCCTCAAGGACCCTCCAAATACATGAAAAAACTTAGAATAAATCAAACATACTCGTGTCGGATACATACCCGTGTCCGACACTCACACCTGAGTCTGAGTAACATAGGTCATCTAGAATCCTGATTTCATGTGAATTCTCTTCTGCATCAGTTTCTACTCTGCCACAGACCCTGCAATAGGTAACTGATATTTTAGGTAACCAGTAGATGCATCATGCCAGAAGACCTCATAGGCACACCTAAATTTAGCAGCCTGTTTATCTCTTCTCTCTCTCAAAATTATTCGATACTGACATCCTTATCTAAGTTCTTTATGTCCTGCTGGTTGAGTGGTATAGTTGTCTAAAGGTTTTTGCTTATTCAAGGCGCCTGCAGATTTAAACCATCTTAGAAGTGAACAATCTCTGCAGATCGAAGGTCAATACCAGATATCATTCAATTCATCAGCTTCAGTTAAGAGTGAGATGGCAGGTTCCTCAAATGAGTTCAGTCTTTCAGTACCTGTTCATACAGCTACTTCTATGGCTAGTGCTCCTGCTGAAGTTGATGTAGACGAATTAAACCAGATAGGGAACCCGAATAGCGGGATGCAGTCAGGGCAGTCTGATCATAGAGGAGGTGGCCCATCCATGGCATCTGATGATGGATACAACTGGAGAAAGTATGGACAGAAACATGTTAAAGGAAGCGAATTTCCGCGCAGTTATTACAAATGTACACATCCTAATTGTGAAGTGAAAAAGCTATTTGAGCGATCTCATGATGGACAGATTACAGAGATGATATACAAAGGTACACATGATCATCCTAAACCTCAACCTAGCCGTCGATATTCTTCTGGAAATATCATGTCTGGCCATGAAGAAAGATCTGACAAGGTCTCATCTTTGACTGGTAGAGATGGTAAGGAGAAAAACTACACATTCAGTTTTATCTGTTGACTATATTTTTACTTTTGAATTAATCTTTTCTTTTTCCCATTTTAGACAAGTCTTCCTGCATGTATGGTCAGATGGCTCATAGTATTGAGCCAAATAGTACTGCAGATCTATCTCCTGTCACAGCTAATGATGATAATGTGGATGAGGTTGATGACGATGATCCATTCTCAAAGCGAAGGTATTGTTATTGTTCACTAGAGGCTTTAGCTTTTTCCTCTGTGGTTTTGTCTGCATGCTAAGTGATTTTATATCAAATATGAGCAGGAAGATGGATGGTGGGATTGATATCACTCCTGTGGTGAAGCCAATCCGAGAACCACGTGTTGTTGTTCAGACTCTGAGTGAAGTTGATATCCTGGATGATGGGTATAGATGGCGCAAATATGGGCAAAAAGTAGTGAGAGGAAATCCTAATCCTAGGTACATATCATTAAATCAATGATGATAGAATTAGAATGTCATAAATTGCAAGTCATATCTTTTTAATAAGCTCATCTGTTTCAACATATAGTTCTTAAAACACTATATTGGTTGGCATAAAACTCCATTGGAAGCATGTTGACTTTTGTGCTTTGTCATAAATTAGAGAGTACCTATGTTGCTTCGACTCTTCATTTTTCTTGAAGTACCAGTGTCCGACATCCGTGTTCGACACATATTCGGACATAGGTATGAGGATATGATCCTCCAAGGACCTTCCAAATACATGAAAATCTTCGAAAAAAATTGAACATACCCTTGTCGGACACATACCCATGTCCGACACTCACACCCGAGTCCGAGTAATATAGGATAGTACAACTGAATGTTTTTAGGATCTTCTATTCAGTTTATGTCAAGTTATTTGTATTTTGTTGTTTTGCATATAGATCCATTGCCTGCAGACTTCAAGGCACATACTTTAGTATCATGTGTGCATGACTACTCTTGACCATATTCTTTTATAATGTTTTATTTTCTGCTTACTTTTTATTTAGGAGTTATTATAAGTGCACAAATGCTGGTTGCCCTGTTAGAAAACACATTGAGAGGGCATCCCATGATCCGAAAGCTGTTATAACCACATATGAAGGAAAACACAATCATGATGTACCTACTGCAAGGACCAGTAGTCATGATACAGCAGGACCGGTAGCCGTAAATGGGCCATCAAGGATTAGATCAGAAGAAAATGATGCCATTAGCCTTGATCTTGGTGTTGGGATTAGTTCCGCTCCCGAAAATAGTTCGAACGAGCATCAGCAATTGCATTCTGAACTGGTCCAAAGCCACTCTCAGACTGGTAATTCTAGTTTCAAATTAGTTCAAGCTACTCCAATGACAGCATATTATGGTGTTCTAAATGGTGGCATGAATCAATATGGAACTGAAGGTCGTGGTGTTGAAATTACACCCTTAAATCATTCTTATGCATATTCACAGAGCCTGGGAAGAATACTAACGGGTCCATGAATCTGTTAACAATGAAGGTGACAAGAAAATAAAACATGGACAGAATTTCTTTTTTCCATCATTTTGGCTGGTGAAGAAAAGGTTAGAAATTGTATTCTGAAAATATGGATTGTTCTACATATATATATTAGTTTACTGTCTTGAGTTAATCTTGTTAACTGGACTACAAACCTATGTTAACTCGGACTCGGATGGGAGTGTCGGATACGGGTACGTTTAATTTTTTTTTAAAGATTTTTATGTATTTGGAGAGTCCTTAGAGGATCATATCTTCATATTCATGTCCGGATATGCATCGGATACGGGTGTTGAAAACGGATATTTAAAAAAAAATGAAGAGTCAGAGCAATATAGTTACAAACTATTTTATGTTGCCAATCACTGTTTGTATTCACGTCGGAGTTTGTACAAAAGTGGAACTGATATACATATTATTTTTCTTACAGGAAAGTGTTGTAAAACAAGTTCTTGAAATGGAATTTGTAAGAAATATATTATCCATCATGTCTTCTTAGGTAACTTGTGATTAGTACAGTGTGTATACCTGTATTTTTCTTGACCATTGCCTCTTAGATACTGTGCCTTAAATCAAAGCTTTGTTTACAAATTTTGATGGATGATTCTCATACATTTTCTAGAAAAAAAAAAATGATTGCTAGAGGCTTTGCTTGAGAGATTGACCAAACATGTAAAGAATCCAAGGCTAAGAAGATTGACCTTGGATATAATGATTGTTGATTCAAGGGTGATATTCAATTGCAGATCAAGTGTCGGGTAGTCCGTTTGATTTGTTAAGCTCGATTTGATTTGAGTTAAGATAAAAATATTTTCGAATTACTATATGTTAATTTTAAAAATTTAATTATAAAATATATATTAATATAAAAATAAAAATAATTTTTTAATATTTTAATAATTTATTAACAATAAAATAGGTTTACAACCCGACTTAAAATGAGCTTGAAAAAAAAAAAATTCTCGAGACGAGGGCCAACTCGGCTATGAACACCTCTAGAATGCATTAACATGTACTTGTTTTTAGTGCATGTGAATTGTGAACCATATGGAAAGAACATTTTATAAAAAAAATAAAAAAACATATTTAGTATTTGTCACATTTTGGTGTCTGTTAATCTTTATGTGTCTAGATGACATTTTCTCTCTCTCTTCAATCCGAGTTATCTCACTTGCATGGATAAATTTATGGTTTGAAAGTGCTTTATAGAACACTTCATTGAGTTTTTAGAGATTGAAATCTAAGTCATTAAGTTGGTTTCATTTTTTTTATCCATGCACTACACATATATAATGACAAAAGTATAAAAGTTTGATCTTTTAAATATATAAAAGTATAGCTGGTACATTTAATTTTGAATTAAATGGAATGGTTTATCAATTTAAGTCAAAATATTAAGGTATGTCGTTAACTTCTCAGCTTAGTAAAGGAGGTTATTTTCAACAAATGGTAAATTTTTTAAATATAATAATATTTTTATTCAATATTTTGAAAATAATAAATAAAATTATTATTTTTTATATTGAATAAATATTATTATAAATAAAATATTAATTAATCTTAAAAAAATGTGGTTAACAAAACCCATAGAAGAATTAGCCAAATAAAGAATTAATGATTTAAGTTTTACTTAAAATTCTTTTGCTAAATTCAATCCCTGTAACAATGAAGGGGGCAACCACAGCTGTAAAAAAAAAACAATAATTTGCCATGTAATATCGACAGGGTTGAACAAAAAAAAGAAAATATCGACAAGGGACAGGATCAGCTACAGCTGAAACATCATGAACATTGGCAGCAATTTTGGGTGTCAGCCGTTGATCGTTTCATATCAAAGAAAAATAAAAAAAATAAAAATCTCCTCTGACTAAAAACCCCCGTAAAACCTCACCTTTCATTGACAGCCATAGCTACAAGATAAAGTTTTCTTTCAGTATATACTCTCTTCTCTTTGTCTAGGGTTTTTCAGTATATTCTTTTTCTTCACTTTCTCTTTCTCTTTTATCCCAAAAATGGCAGCTTTATCTCTTCACAATTTCAATCATTTCAGTTCAATTCTCTTCTCTCCTTCTCCTTCTTCTTGTTGGAATTCGAATTTTGCTTTAAGCAATGGGGTCAAAAAAGGGAAGTTCTTGGTGTTTTTATCAACTCACTCTAATCCCAAAATTCTCAAATCTAATAAGAAGTCAAGGTTTGGTCAAAGGATTACTCCTTATGATACTGATGAGGAGGAAGAGGAAGATGAAGAATCTGATGACGATAATGATGGCATGGCTGGAGATGATTGGTTGATGAATGTAAGTTTACTTTACAATCATTTTTTCTTAATTAAAAAGCAACAATTTTTAATTTTTTAATGTTTAATAGCTGGAAAAGTATATATTTTGGTAGAAACTGTAGTTGGAAAGATATCTAGTTGGTTATTAAAGATGCATTCTTTGTAACAAAAACATGTGATTTGACATATGGTTTGAGATTTTTAGGATTGTATAAAATGACTCATCAGTTTCTTTTTACTGTATTTGGATTGAGGTTAAGATAATTGTTCACTAGCAAGCATTTTTGTGCTTTGGTTTTCTTTATCGTTTGCAAAGTTACATATTTGGTAGAAACTAGAGTTAGAAAGATATGTAATTTGTTGTTCAAGATGCAATCTTTGTAATAAAAACATGTGATTTGCTATATGGTATGAGGTAGTTGTTGACTAGCAAGCATTTTGTGCGTTGATTTTCAATAGTTGAACAATTGAGCTTATGTTTTAGTAGGATAAGGAACCACTTTTGGTCTTGTTTTTATTTCAGGATGACTTTGCTGAAACTCATGAATATAGCATTAACGGGAAGAAATTTAAATCACACAAGGGAAGTGGTAAAGAAGGTATGCGTGTGAGCTCGTCACAAGATTTGACATAGCTTTTAGAGGATTTTAACAAAGAGGATTAATTTGTTTGTGCAGGGAACCTAAGACCACAAGAACAACGCAAGGGCTCGAAAGCGTTAAAATCAAAACAAGATCTTATCATTGCTGAAGACCAAATGGATGTCAGAAATGGTAATGATGTTCTAAAGAAGAATAATGTAGAAAATATTTATCGTACTTCTAACAAAACGAAGGAAGTTGGTTCCTTTGGTATAGATGATGGAAGGAAGGTAAGATAAGATAAGATAAGTTGTCAAATTTTGCTATTACCTTTACCAATGGTGTAAAGGAGCTTTATATGTTTTCTTCTATTGCAGATGGTGTCAAAGACATTTAAAGAAAACAGATATCAACGGCTGTCAGATGAAATTGATTTGGATGAGAAATGGTTCCCTCTTCTTGATTACCTAAGTACTTTTGGGCTTAAAGATTCACACTTTATCCAAATGTATGAGAGACACATGCCTTCTCTTCAAATCAATGTGTGTTCGGCTCGGGAAAGGTTGGACTACTTGTTCAGCGTTGGTGTGAAGCAAAGAGACGTTAGAAGAATACTTTTGAGACAACCACAGCTTCTAGAATACACAGTGGAGAACAACTTGAAGTCCCACGTGGCTTTTCTAATGGGTCTGGGGATTCCAAATTCCAGAATAGGGCAGATCATTGCTTCTGCACCTTCTCTGTTTTCATACAGCGTTGAAAATTCATTAAAACCAACAGTGAGATACTTGATTGAGGAGGTTGGTATTAAAGAACATGATTTATGTAAAGTTGTGCAGCTGAGTCCTCAGATTCTAGTTCAACGGATCGACATATCATGGAATACTCGCTATATGTTTCTCTCAAAGGAGATAGGAGCACCCAGAGATAGTATTGTGAAGATGGTAAGGAAACATCCACAGCTTCTTCATTACAGCATTGATGATGGATTACTGCCCAGGATAAATTTCCTAAGGAGCATCGGGATGCGTAATTCCGATATCTTGAAAGTATTGACTAGTCTTACACAGGTTAGTTCACTTCCTTGTAATAAGTTCATGAAACACAGAAGATTCTTTCCTCTCTTACATTTTTAATTTGTTTCTAGGTGTTATCTCTGTCACTGGAGGACAATCTAAAGCCTAAGTACAAGTACTTGATCAATGAACTTAATAATGAGGTGCACTCTTTGACAAAATATCCTATGTACTTGAGCTTGTCATTGGATCAGAGAATTCGACCCCGCCACCGGTTCTTGGTTTCCCTAAAGAAAGCTCCAAAGGGGCCATTTCCTCTTGGTTCATTTGTTCCAACTGATGAATCTTTTTGCCAGCAGTGGGCTGGAACTAGTGTAGATAAATATTTGGCATTTCGTCAAAGGTTGCTACTCAAGGAGTTCGCAAAGAAATACGAGAAGTAGTGATAAGCTTCAAAAGCTTCCTTCACTAATACTAGAGGTTTTGGAGTGATACGGTGTCTACTATTTACCATAACCCTTGGAGTGATGCAGGAAATCTGAAAGTAAGGTTTTGGAGTGAAATTCGGATTATAACTTTCTACAAGCCTATCTAACTGGCTATGGTACCTCGGTAATTTTAAAACGATTGATTAGCTTGTTTTGCATTTAATGGTTTTGTGACAGAGTTTACACTGCAAAATCTCTGCAGCAGTTTCTTCTAGTCCAAGGCATGCAGATGAGAGTATTATACTAACTAGTCGTGACCGGAAAGGAGAATGACCCTCGAAAACAACCCTTTAAATTTAAGGTCAGTTATTTTTTTTAATAAACCAACAGTATTGATTTTATCAACTAGAATAGATTATTCACTGTACAAATAGCATGAATAGTTTGCCCTTAATAGAACTATCTATGATTTGTATACCATTTGGAAATTCCTCATGCAGTAAAACTAAAATCATATTGGAGATGTTTTTTCCTTCAAGTTGTCTGTCATACCATCCATCTATGTTACTCCGATTCTTCATTGTTCTTGAAGTACTCGTGTCCGAGGATATGGGTATGTGGATATGATCCTCCAAGGACCTTCCAAATACATGGAGATCTTAGAAAAAATTGAACATACCCGTGTCCGACACTCACACCCGAGTCCGAATAACATAGTCATCCATTGTATATTTTTTGCTATAACTTTATGTTTTCTCATGATATGTCGATTTCGATGCAGGCTGACATACTGACTGTAATCAAGAGGAGAATTCCAGAAACAAGTTGCAGTTATCCAATTGATACTTCCTAGGGATTTTCCTTTTTGCTTTACATTTTATGAATGATAAACTTGCCATTTCCAGTCAAACCCCTTCTGCTCATCTTTTCACAATCGTCTATCCCCCATAGATTCCACTGTGATTGAATGAGTGAATGGGATAATTGTATCAGCATTCTGCTGTAAAACATATATATCAATCATCTCTTTTTCTTGCTAAATCTTGTAAGATTTCATTTCTTTTCTTACTTCCTTGTAACATGTATCTTTGAACTGGTCTCCTTTATGTACAAGTTGGATATTTTTATTTTCAAACTAGCTTAATATCGTATTATGCCCATGTTTCAGCCTAATGTGGGTTTACTGGGTTGGATTCCTGAAGTGATTGCCAATTCATACAACTGTTTTTGACCCTTCAGTTTCTTTCCTCCATTATTTTTTGGCAGAAAACAAACCAAGAAAAGATTAATAAAACTAAAACTGCATATCAATTGTTTTCTCAAGAATGCTGGTAGAAAATCTTCATTAGCAATTAGGGGAAATGGACTCAAGATCTTCATTCTCATCGCACCCGGGGCCAAAACATCACTAGCACTTCAAGTATTAGTGTTGTTTCTTATGTTACTCCGATTTTTTATTTTTTCAGAAGTATTCGTGTTTGACACGAGTGTCCGATACATATTCAGACATGGGTATGAGAGTATAATCTTTCAAATATATGAAAAAACTTTAAAAAAAATTGAATATATTTGTATCGGACACATATCTTTATCCGACACTCACCCTGAGTCCGAATAACATAGATTGTTTTGACTCCAAATGTGGTTCTGATGCGGTGAGAATGATTCTCCACCGCACGTGAATACCGGACGGGCCTTAAATATAGTTAGATTGTCAAGCGGGATATATAAGATATTATCATGTCAAGCACATGGAGACATTCGGTATTGGATTAATGGTTGCTGGGGTCAGCAGCAGCAAGTAGAGCACATATACATTTAATATTTTAAAAAATATTAAATGTATATTCTTATTTTGATATATCTGATGTGTTATTTAGATTCGAAGATAAATGTCAAATTTAAATATATATCAGACACATATACATTTAATATTTTAAAAAAATTTCATATATTCGGAGGATTGGACTTTCGTACTCACATCCGTCATATTACTAAGTCCAATTTAATAACTTCACAAAATTATTCAGCTAAAATAGAAGAAGATAAAGAATGAGACAAACCTCAAACAATGCTGGTTTGTCTTTCACAAATCTGCTGCTCTCCCATCTTTTTCCAAAGTTAAATTCTTATCTATATGATATACATGGCAAAATCTTTATCTTACTTGGATCTCACTTCTGAACATGAACTACAATTCTAAGAAGTTTTTTTTCAAGAGGGTTCCCTATATAAATTGGATTAAAAGCCATTTTATAGGACTCTAGTATTACCAACTGATCATTAGTTCATATGGTATGCATGTTGGACAAATTTTTAGATGTTACGAGTTTGAGAGGATTTAAGCATGTATTTAATAATCGAGACAATGAAAGAAAAGATTAAGACAATTTAGGAATCGGCTTCATGGTCATTCATCAATAGAAGTCTATAATGATTGTCAGTGTACACTAGGATGTAATCGAGCTGAGCCGAGTCCAAGTAATAAGAAGTTCGAGTCGAACTAGACTCAAAATTCGTGGTTCAAAACTTGGTTTGAGTTTGATCGAATTTCATTTTAAAGCTCAAGCTCGATTTGAAATAAAAACCGAACTACTCGAGTTCGCTCAATTAAACTTGTTTATTTAGTAAAAAACGAATTTAATTTTCAAGCTAGACTTCAAACTCAATTAATTGTGCTCGAGCTCAAGTTCGAATTGAGTTATTTTTCAATACTAAATAATAAAAATATATATTAAACATAAATAAAAAAATTCGATTAGACTCGCGAGCTACTCGAGTCAGGTATTAGGATACTCGAACTTGGCTCGCTCGATAACTCGAGCTACTCAAGTTTGAGCTCTTCTCGACAACAATAGAGCTGAATTTGAGTTTTTTTTTTTTAACTGAACCCGAATAAATTGTGAGTATGGACATCTCGTTTGCACCTCGAGTATACACAAAATAAATGAATTTAGTATTTGGTAACTCTTATTGCTAGGGAGCCCAAAGATATGGGCCTAGATTGGACTCAAAAGCTGGAGATTTGCAGGACCTTTGTTCAATAGCAACTGGACACTTAGTTGCTTAAAGCTTTAGGCCCAACAACCTTTTAGTCCTAGATTTCTATTTAGAACAGTTTATTTATTTATATTCCTTAATGGGCATTTGAGGACATAGACCAATTCCAAAAGCATTGAGTTATTCCTCCTGATTTTGGGAAAATAATTGGTAACTTGTGCTAGTAATTCTCCACTTTGAGATTATCAATAGCCTGCTTCAATTGGAATAATGTTGCCACCTATGTTTAAATCACCATCTCCCAAGTTCCCTTTTTCTTTTTATATTCTCAAATAAACAATTTGAACCCTTTTTTTTTTTTTTTTCTCTTCATATATAGCATCAGCCATGATTTGTTAACAGGATGACATGGATTGAATCTAACCAATATGACATGGATTTTTTTATATATATAAAGGAGATTGCGGCTAGAGTAGAACATATCTCGATTATAACCCAGATAATCGACCGACGAAATCCATTTCGGTTAAAACGGGTTGGTTAGGTCAATTTCGATTATTAATCGATTATTTTAGTCGATTTTTTAGATTAACTTGGTCGGTCTTTAGTTAATGTTATGAGTAACCGAACCGATCGAATTAACCAACTTTTAATATTACATTTATATATTTTTAAATATATATATATAAATTTATCCAAATAGACCAAACCCAACCCAAATACCCAAAAACCCAATAAATTTAATAAACCCAACCCATTAATTAAACCCATTAGCCATTAACCGAAATAACCGACAAAATCAACCGAATTAAATCGATTCGGTTAGGTTAGTTTCACTGTGCAATTCGATCGATTTTCGGTTATTTTTTAATGAAAGTCGGTTTTCGTTTTTTTGGACCGAACCGATCGACTGCTCTGCCCTAATTGTGGCAACCTAAAGATAAGGAAAGAAATTACATACGTTAAAATTCGAATTCCAAATCTATTGGATACCATGATTTCATGAACCAACTGAATTAAGCTTCGGTTCATATGACATGGATTTTTAATGTGTACTGTTTGCCAACACAATCACCATTGATATTTGAGGTCTCAAGACAAGAGAAAGCTCAAAAAAGTTGCACAACCCAAATTCTCCTTTTTTTCATGATTGTTGCTTGGCTTATAGCTAGATACTTGCCAAAGCTCATGAGATATCTTATAGGCTGCTTTTGAGCTTGTGCCCACTCTTCCAACAATTAAGTTCAAAGACCAAGAGTATTCCAACAAGAAAGAGCCACAAAAAAGAATCCAATAACTATAGCTTTCTCCTTCCATGCCATTTCTATCCAACAACTTCCTGACAAAACAGAATATGGAAAGAGAAAGAGAAAGAGAGAGACACTTTTCTTTTCTCCATGAAAGGGTTCATTCCATGGAGAAAAACATCAAACTCCAAAGTCCAAAATATATTCTCTGTTCCAACTCTTGTCCTTCTTTAGACATCCTCAATCTCCACTTTCTTTTTGCTCTCTCAACAAAAGTGACAAACAGAATGTTGAAAGGTGAATAACTATGTTACTTAAACTCGGGTGTGAGTGTCGAACATTGGTATGTATCCACACGGGTATGTTTGATTTATTCTAAGTTTTTCCATATATTTGGAGGATCCTTAGGGGATCATATCCCCATACCCATGTCCAAATATGCGTCGGACACGGGTGTCAGACACGGATACTTCAAGAAAAATAAAGAGTTGGAGCAACATAGGTAAATAATATAAGAAGATCCCCCACCAAAAAGGGGCACCATTTTCTCCAAAGGCCAATAGCTCTTGGCAACAAGCCGACAGAGCATCGACCATCCTTTTATTCTGCAAAAGAAACCCTTCCAAATGCTACATTCCACCTCAATTTGGATTTTTTTTCCCGACCCTTTTCTTCCTATCATGTATTTTTACCTTAACACATTGCCACATAACTCAGCCTTCTTGGACTTTGCATCTCAGCGGCTGATTCTACCTTTTTCTTCTATATCATTGAGAATCAATTAAAGGGCTTTACATTGAATAAATTAACGATTTCAAAGCTTACTAATGTTCTATATATAAGAATATAGCAACATCAAACCACCTTATGAGCATTCTCCCCATTACCTTTGACAGGCTCCAGTTTATTTTCTGATGGGAAGGCAGAGTGACCCGGCTGTTCATTCTTCCATTGCCCTCTTGCAAGAGAGGTTCAGACGGTTGCAGAGAGAGAAGGAAATGAGGCAGGAGAGAGAGGTTTTACGGCTGCTCTCTGAAGCAGAGCGGATCAATCCAGCCATACCTGACGAGGCATCCCAATCGTTTTTCCATTCTGAATTGATCCTTCAGCCTAGACCGCCTCTCCAAGGATCTCTCTACAGTGAATCTAGCATGCAGAGCATGCATACTCGGCGTCAGGTTATTGAGACTCCGATATTGTCAAACTTACGGCCGAGAGATACTGTCTTGCATACATCTAACTTTAATGATTCAGATGTTGACACTTCGCTTCATCTGTGAAAATTTGTACAATGTTAGTCTATCTCATATTTTTGTTTCTTTTTCCCATTTTTCAAGTCTTTACCTCTTCTTATGGAGCTGTAAGAAAATGGGTAGGGGAAAAAGGGGGTGTTCAGGGGGAAATGAGAGAAAACAAATAGTGTAATATAACTACTGTCCATTAGGACTCCTCTTTATCCTCTTTATGATCAGCAATTACATAGTGATCTGAGAGGTCATCCTCTTGCCTCTTTTCAAATGTATCTTCATCTTGGTTACCATTATTTGAGTCTTCATCACTGCTCCATTTCCTCGTAATGATTTTTGGAATCATCGGAGTTACTTCCGTGGCATCTAATAGATCTTCCTCATTGTTTATCCATTCAAATCGAACAGCACTAACTTTTCGGGCATTTCCTGCTAATATCTGCACCAAAGACAAGTTGCCCACATTAAAGTGTTAGTGATATAACATGATCAAGTTTCGCCTTGTCTGGCCTATAGGTTTGTCAGATTAATCAAATATTTGCAGGAAGATCTATAAAAATTTGGAATCAATAGAAAACTCAGTCAGAAAAGCTATCTTTATGTAAAAAAAACTTAAGTTAGCCTTTGAAAAAGAAAATAAGAATGCAAGGAACTCTTGCATTAGTAAAAACAACCATCAATTGGCTGTCATGTGTAGCAGCAGTAATTTGAAAAGGCTACATGAAGAAGACATGCCATGGTGATTGCTCATCAGTGTTTCCTTCATAATGGTTTTACTGAATTTCATCAGCTCTTACTCTTCTATGTAACATATGTTTTATGACCATTTTCTTGAAGGTGTAGCATTCTTGTTCACTTTCATTGTGATTTAGTATGACAATCAGTCTCATAATATCTCAGAAGAATATCTACATTTGAGTGATTTGGCTGAAAAAAAGGGAGATGGATCACTCTGCTTTCGCCATTAAGGTAGAAAGACACTGATTTATAAGGATAATCTATGTTATTCGGACTCGGGTGTGAGGGTCGGATATGGGTATGTGTCCGACAATTGTATGTTCAAGTTTTTCTAAGTTTTTCCATGTATTTGGAGGGTCCTTGGAGGGTCATATCTCCATACCCATGTCCGAATATGTGTAGGACATGGATGCCGGACACAGGTACTTCAAGAAAAATGAAGAGTCGGAGCAACATAGAGGATGATATCATAGTGACTAAAGTTCATTACAATTCCAATGTCTAAATGTTTGACATTTCAATTGTTGTGTACTTGGTTCAGAGATTCTAATTATTCATAATCCAGATGTCATAAGTTCTAACTGCATTCATTCTGTATGTATGCAACTACACTCCTTCGAGGAACATTTATAAACAATGACATTAAAAAGTACTCAGATAATTGTTACATTATTCAAAAGCAATGTTCTGCAATATAAATGCATATGGCAAAAAGGTTCAAACCATACCTCAAGTTTAAAAATTTGATGCCTTTCCTTCAGATCTTGGCGATCAGATCCAGCTTCGGAATTCTCATCATCATCTTCTTCGTTTTCCTTTTCAAGGACTACCTTAATACTCTCACCTGTCCTTGGTATATATCCAAATGCCTCGCAGACAAAACCTGACACTGTCTCATATTGATGTTCCTATAAAACAGCAAAAAGAAAAAATATATATGTTGAGAGTTCCTGTATATTTGACAAACAGACACTTTATATATGTGGATCCAGTTCTTCATACCGTGAGGGGAGGTCCAATTGATAGTTCCTTTTCCTCTAGTATAGATATTAGATATTAAGGAGGACCTCTGTTTTAACCTATGTTACTCGGACTCGGGTGTGAATGTCCGATACAAGTACGTGTCCGACACGGGTATGTTCAATTTTTTCTAAGTTTTTCCATGTATTTGTAGGTTTCTTGGAGGGTCATATCCCCATACCCATGTCCGGATATGCGTCGGACACGGGTACTTCAAGAAAAATAAAGAGCCGGAGCAACATAGGTTTTAACATCTGAATGCATATTTATGAACATTTCATTGATTTCAACTATACTAGCAGAAACTTGCAGGTAGACAGAAAAGTTATGCATGAGGATTTATATCAATAAGAGTAATACAAGTAGCACACCTCTGGGAATTTGATATTTAGATCTTCAGAAAGTTGATCAATAGATGTATTAGCATCAACATCAAATATTCCCTCTGCTCGCATTACAATGTAGCCAGTTTTCTTCTGGATCTCCTCCTGTCCATAGCAGGAAAAATAAAATAAAATATTTAAGACCATAGAAACTTGAAAATAAAGTTCACAAGCTATTAAGGTCCACATATGTATTGATAGCATAGTCGAAATCCATGTTACTCGGACTCTGGTGTGAGTGTCAGAAACGGATATGTGTCTGACATAGTTATGTTCAATTTTTTCTAAGTTTTCCCATGTATTTGGAGGATCCTTGGAGGGTCATATCCCCATACCCATGTCAAGATATGCGTCAAACACCGGTACTTTAAAAAAAAATTGAAGAGTCAGAGCAACATAGGTTGAAATAGTATTACTTGATCCCCATTCTGTCTCCAAATCTTGTGAAAGTGAAGACATGCTAACATACTTAAACGATGATCAAAAACCCAAAATAGAAAAGAGACTGAAGGATACATATAAGAACCAGCAAAATCAACCATTGAGCAGAAAAACTGAAGCAGATGAATCATATCAACTCATTTTGGACTTTTTCAATAAGTTTCACTAGCATCCCCTTATTGTGGAATAATAAAAAGCAGCATTTTGAATAAATCTAAAAGTTGGGAATTATCGTCTGTTGCAGAAGAACTAAGATCATTGATAAAGTCATCAAAGATGTAGCAAGCCTTACTTTTGAATCATTTTCATCGAAAATTTCACCAACAATCTCCTCAACCACATCTTCCAAGGTGACTATCTGCTCCAGCATAAAAAAGAAGAGATAAATGAATAGATAGTGCATAATCAAAAGAGGCGGATGGGAGGGGGGAGGGGTATAAATGCATATTAGTTACTGTTGGGGTTTGCTAAGATTTGAGCATATTGCAAACTCCACTATCAACTAATTTTTTAAAAGGAGATTAAGGGATTTTGGAACACCTGACAGCTCATTCAATGTTTCAACTGCAGGTAAACTTTTCGATGTTCAATCTCATATTAATGTCTGTATAGGAAATCAGTTTAAGCAATGCTATGGAAGCACTTCCATATAAAGCATTAATCCGTGAAAAGCACAGTTTTAACAAAAATCCATCTTACTTTGAGGTTTTTCAACAGGTAAGACTCATTCAAGAATACAAATCTAAATTCAAAATCAATTCAGAATTTTAAGTATAGCACGTACTCCAACAGTTCCACCATATTCATTAAGAACAACAGCCATGTGAACCTTCCTGATGCGAAACTCTCTAAGAAGATTCCAGACTGACATTGAATCTGCAAAATGAATTGACAATTCTATTTGTAATAGCTTCTCAGAATATAATTTATAATGACATGCTGATAAAACATGTTAATGAATGGTAATAAACTGAAGTAACAGCTACCATTTTGGCCTAATGGATACTGAGATAGAAAGGTAAAATTCAGCTGCACGTTAACTAAAAGCACGAAATGAACAGAAGAAAATAAGCTTAAAAATTACCAGGCACAAAGTATGCGGGTTTGTGAGCCATATCTCCCACAGTAGTACTTTCTAGCAGTTCACCCTTCAAAATCAAACAGATTATAATTCTGCACACTATGATATTGTTGCATACATTAATAAGCAAAGTCTTATGGATGATATTAAAAAAAATAAAAGAATCTAAGAGTAGAAATTGTTTGACCTTTGGAACATAATCTAGTAGATCCATAGCATATGCAATACCCACTATATTGTCAACACGCTGCTCAAAAACAGGCACCCTGCAAAAATGTCAACAAATTTCTTAGCATGTTCTTTTAAGTTAAAAAGAACCTAGGAGATAAATCACTAAGATTATCTACCTTGAATATTGATGAGTTAACCACAAATTGTGGAACTCAACAAGAGTTGAACTTGCATCAATAGCAACTACATCGACAAGAGGTGTCATCACCTCTCTAACATGGGTATCTTTTATCTCTAAAACATTTTCAATCATATCCTGCAAGGAGATTCCAATATATAAGAGCATCATAACCACAAACAAAGAAAGAGGAACTGATGGATGATTCATTTGAAATTATGCCAGTAGTCAAGTATAAACATGGACCATAGAAAGCAATGACTGCAGCATGCCTGTATATCGGCATTGTACAAGATAGATAAGCTGGAGCTATTTTTTTTGGGGGGTGGGGATAATATGATCATTGCAAGCTTCGGCTCAATGGAGAAAGGGTTCTAAGCCATGAGGGATGTGCTGCTACCGAATCATTTCATCTTTATGCACCTCAATGAATTCAAAATTTTGTTTATTAATACCATTTATTTGTCCTTAGTATCTTGTCTTTAATCCATCTAGAAATTATCCTACAGCCCCCCTAGATGGTCAGTGCATACAGGTGGGCTACACACAACACACACATGTACTAACAGAACTTGCTTGCAGATGCTAGTTATTTTTTTCTTTAATATCTTTCCTTTAATTCACCCAAAAACTTCTTCAGGACCCCCTAGAGGGTCCATCCATGCAGGTGGGCTACAAGCAACACATACAAACAGATAAAAGAAACAGCAATTGCAACCCCTTTTTACTTTTTGTATGCTTATCCAGCAGATAACTTAGTATCAATCACCATAGCTTGAGATGTTCACTAAGAATAAAGTTTTCCTATAAAGACTAGTCTAACAACAAATAAGATATCTTTGGATCTATTGTGCACGTCAAGAAGCCAACGAGTTAATAAAGTATGTGTCACTGACATTTTCATACAAACAAACATATAAAAGGGGAAGAAAGAATGGAAATTTCATTTGGGTGCATATGAAGACCCACTGGTCTAGGGTTATAGAACAGAAGGTAATAGAAAAATATCTATCGCAAATACAATATTATGTGTTAATCAAATGCTCAATCAGAGTTATACATATGAACTTATGAAATATGTGATATATATGGTTACCTGTTCCTCCTCCTCTATTGCTCCACTCAACTCTGCCCCTCGTAACATTAGCTTTAATTCATCCTCAGTAACATAAGGTTCGCTAAAAATAAAGAGACAAGGCATAAGGCATTCAGAAAGCATATAAAACATTGATGCATATGTTGACAAACCATTGGAAAGAAACAACACTGAAAATGCATGATGAGTTAGAAGCTGCAGATAGATTAAATGCAAGTAATTATTTTCTTCACCTTTTTCCTTTTAGACCAAGAATTTTGAGCATTCCCATTGATATATATGTGACAACTCTTCCAACTGGATATAGTATTACAGAAAGCCATGCCACTGGCCTGACCTAGAAATATTGCGACCACAATTAGTCAGCCAATTTTGAATTGGTAATGATAACTTTCGCAAAGTACCATGAGAGCCGTGAAGCATATAGAATGAAAGATAGGAAAAAAACTATGCTGTTTTAACACACATCTGGCCGGTGGCCCGGTAGTGAAATTTAAAGACCCAAATGTGGGGGGAAAAAAGAAAAAACTTACCACAAATCTGGCAACTTCTGTGGGATTGTGAACAGCTATACTCTTTGGAGTGATCTCAGTGAGAAGCAATATGGCAACCTAGCACCATTCAAGAAAAGTTAAACTGGTTTCCATATTTATTGCATGAAGTATATATGTCATTTCACTTGCCTATATTCATGTGCTGGCCAACCACAAGTTAACTGATTAATTATTTCACTGACTTAACATAAATTCATGATATGAGAAAGACACAAAGATGTGCAGACATGCCACACACAGACGCCCAAAAACAAATCAAAGAACAGGATATTGAAACATACGGTCATTACTCCAGTTGCTGCACTAACACCAGCTTCCCCAAATACAGCTGTTGCAGCATCTGTGACTAAAGCAGTTGCTCCAATATTGACCACACTGAGTACAGAAATACAATCTACAATAAGAAATACTTTCAAGCTATAAACTGAAAAGAAATGGAACTGGAACATATGAAGGTCATGGCAAGAAAAGAGGAGTACGTGGTGCCAATAAGAATGGTTGTGAGAAACCGAGTTACATCACTACGAAGCATTTTGAATACACCATCTTCAGACTCTTTTTCGGCCAGCTCACGTATCTGAGACAGATTAACATCAAATGACAAATGGATGATAGATTTATTAAAGGCTTGATGACATGACAAACTAGAAATAACCAGTATACAAAGAAGAAAACTTGCATCAGATATTTCTGCTTCAACCCTCTCTAACTTAAAAAGTAAACTGCAATCTATACTTCAAAAGACTCATCTGATGCCTTTACCAAAACGCAATACTAAATAACTGATGTAGAGTTAGGGTTTAATGGTTTGAAATGATACATAGTTTATGTTGTTCTCTATGGATTATTCTACAAGTTGCTTGTCTTTCTCTCTCTCTCTCTGTTTTCCCTCTTTCTATCTCTTTCTCCTCCCTTTTCACTCTAATGTGTTTCTATATTCTATCTTTCTTCCACTTGTGTTCACCATTAACAATTTGGTTCCTTTTATAAGTTACTATGATTGAGCTCATATCTATAAGAGATGGATATCACTCAAACTCAGTTCACCATAGACTAATAATACAATATGGAATTCATACGGGAAGTCAACATAGCAAATCAAAATTTAATCTTATATTAACTTAAACCAAATACATCACCAAAGAAATTTGCACAAAAATCAGGAAAAGATATATATATATATATTCCAAAGACTGCATTATAAATTGACCAAAGCATCTACATTCTTTCCAACTTGCAACAATCTGTAATCCTTGCATTCAGATTTCCATCATCGAACAACCACAAATATGCATTCAATAAGTATAAAAGCTATCCAATCTTGGGTCAAAGAAATCAATACCTTCCAAGGCCATAATGTAGTTATAGAAGTCTCTGCCATTGAGAAGAAGGCAGAAAGACCCAAAAGCGCTGCCAAAATCAAACCTTGCTCTTTGAACACTTTAAGAAGCATAGATGCCTTAGGCCAAGCATTCCTCAACAACAATATGGACTGCCCAATCACCCCATAACCAGCATTAACCACTTTCTCTACAGCAAACACTCTTTTACATCCAAAGACCAATACAGCACAAACCATTGCCACCAAAATTCCCCTTTTCACCAAAATCAAATTCTGATCATTTCCCACATCTTCATTTTCTTCACCCAAACGTGCTTGACTTCCAAAAGTACCAGTTTTTGGCAATCCAAAGGCTTTGAAAACTCGGGGATTGGGAAAGCTGGAGATAATAGGAGCTGGGTAGTGATTACTTTTGGATAAAAACTTTGATGGGTACTTCAAATTTCGATTAAAAAGCATGAAAGATGAGGACTTTGTTGAAGAAATGAAAGTGGGTTGGCTTAGAATTGAAGATTCAAGTGCCATTTCCATCAATAAGAATAAGTCAATAATCTACAAAAGAAACTCAAAACTTGTTTAAACAAAATATGGAAGTGGAAAGAAAAAGAAAAAGAAGGGGACTTTCAGGTTTTATTGGGATGAAGATAATTCCCATGGAAAGATGGTCTCTTCATCACTCCAAGAAGGGTTTTTTGGGAGAAGGCTAGTGTTTGGTGAGGGGAAGATTTTGCTTACTGCAAGTTGGGAAGTGAGTGAAGCATACAAAACTTGCCCCAATTGATTTTAGAATTACAATTTTCTCCCTAAACTAACTAAAGTTATAGTAGAGTTACCAGTCTCTACTCTCTCTGTACACTGTACTGAGAAAATATTTGGTAGAAAACATGGCTTGAATTTGGCATTGGAAAAACTCCAATCCAATTGAATTAATGATGAATTGAATTTGAAAATAACATGAAATTTTAATATGAACAACTGAAATTGTAGAACAGTTCTGCTTAATGGATAATGGCGAGTCAAAGGGGAAGTGCCAAGCAATGGCAACTAGATTTTGTAACTATGCATAATGTTGTTTTCAACATAGTTCAAGGGTAACCCAAAGTTTCAGTTAGTACTTAGTAACTAGTAAGCAAAGTCTTTGATTAGACAAAGTATAGCAAAAATTACATGTGATAAAGGAATTGGATTTGACAGGCCAGATGAGTTTAGCAACCTTGATTTGGTTTTTCTAGGCATAGTTTCAAGAGATGATTTATAAACCAGGTGTGGGTTTCCACTGATTTTTTCTGCTTGCTTAACTTTATTAAGAATCTAACAAAGTGTCAAGTATTAAATCGTTGGCTATGTCTATTTGATACACTCAAGCCATGAATTAATATGTAGAGGTGAGCATTAGCTGGGTTCAGTTTTAAAATTTTAAAAATCGATTAAACCGATTAAACTTATAAGATCGATCAAATCGATTGACAAAGATTTTATAACCGAAATCAATTTAGATCGGTCGGTTTAATCGGTTTTAACTATTTAAAGAATAATTTATTTATTATATATTATTATATAATATAAATAATATATTATATTATATAATATAATATATAATTTTAAATTATTATATAAATATATTTTATTTATATTATATTTAAATTAAATTAAAAGGGTCGGTCTATTCGGTTATCAATTTTAAAAACCGACAACCGATCGAACTAACCGACTAAACCGATTTTCATAATCGACTAATTTCAAAACTGAATAAACCGAACCAAATTAACCAAATTTGATCGGTTCGATCGGTTAAATCGGTTCAAACCGATTAATACTCACCCCTATTGCCCCTATTAATATGTGTGGAAGGATTAAATTTTAGAGAAAGTGAGCAACTAAAAAGGCTTCTATACTCCACCTTTAATCATAGGATCATTTTCTATGTTATTTTATTTCCCGATTGGAGTCTTCAAAGGCTATGTTATCTAGATTTTTCATTTTTTAAAAGTATCTCCTATATTTGTGTTCAACATATATTTGGATAAGGATATGGGATTATATATGTGAAATCCATATAAAAATTTACGTGCAAGGAATCTGATAATTGTTTGTATTTTATATTAAGATTTGAGAGCATATATGATGGATCAAAAATAAAACACAAATAGCTAATTAACTAAGAAAAATAGTGGATAAATAAGGAAAAATAATCTTCAGCTCATGAGTTCCTAATACAATTGGTTCTTGGTATAAATTATCTTCATACCTACATAATATCCTAAGATTGTCATCTAGGAAGTGTTTTTCTTTTCTTTTCTTTTCTTTTCTTTTCTCTTTTTTTTTTTTTTCTTTTCTTTCTGGAATGAAGTAGCAGATCTGCAGATACTATTTATAGAAGTTAGGAAAGATTGAAACATCTAAAGCCATGCATCAAGATATAAATAACTGCAATCACACAACATGTTAACACTCAGAATAGATCCTTAAACATATTATTGAACCCAACAAGAAACTGTTTTCAAACTTGTTGAACCCAACTAGTTCATTTTTTGAAAAGGTTTAAGAAAGAAAGAGATGTCATATCTAGCAATCGCTCTGGAATCATCCCAATCAGCTTGTTTGAAGAGAGGTCCAATCATTCAAGATTAAGCAAATTCCTTGTTGATGTGGGGATTCAATTATTATGAGAAAGGTTCAGCCCTTTGAGAGAGTTAAGCTTTCCAATAACCTTTGGAATCTCTCCTATGGTCATTAACTTGGTGAAAATTTTCACTTCCATCTATACTACCAAAATGATCCTTCTCACCCATGTATGACAGTACACTTTTATCTTTTCTGAGATTTATCATATCCTTTAAGTTTTTTTTTTTATATATCTAACAGGTAGTGCACTAGCAAAATAATTACTTGAGAGTTAAAAAATTTAACAGTAGACAAGACTCAATGATGTCAAAGAAGAAGCTAGGTTCTTGCAGTCGGTGAATGGCAAGTCTATTTGTCAAGGTTAAGTTCTTCCAACCTGGGTCAAATTTTGTGTGATTTGAAGAAAGGTTTTGTTATTTTTTATTTTTTGAACTAGTCTATTACAAGGTATTTATACATGAAGGAAGGGTTTACTTAATCCTTAAAAGGTAGGAATTTGATAGTATTTACAGCTAATTTCAAGCTGGAAATCCCTGATTTCCAGCCTTGGGTTTCCAGCTGGAAATCCCTGATTTCCAGCATTGAGTTTCCAGCTGGAAATCCCTGATTTCCAGCCTATGATTTCCAGCATTGGGTTTCCAGCTGAAAATCCCTGATTTCCAGCCTTGGGTTTCCAGCTGGAAATCCCTGATTTTCAGCATTGGGTTTCAAGCTGGAAATCCCTGATTTCCAGCCTTGGGATTCCAGCTGTCAATCCCTGATTTCCGGCACTCCCCCTCAAGCTGGGGAGTAGATATTTTCCATCCCTAGCTTGCCTACAATCTGCTGAAATGTTGAACTCATCAGTCCTTTAGTTAAGACATCTGCTAGCTGGTTCTTTGTAGAAATATAGGGAGTGCAAATCAATCCACTTTCAAGTTTCTCCTTAATGAAATGTCTGTCAACCTCCACATGTTTAGTTCTGTCGTGCTGAACTGGATTGTGAGCTATGTTGATTGCAGACTTATTATCACAATACAACTTCATTGGAGTCTCCCATTTAATCTTCAAGTCATCTAGTATAATTTTGAGCCATAACAGTTCACAAATACCTTGTGCCATTGATCGAAATTCTGCCTCAGCACTAGATCTTGCTACAACTGGTTGTTTCTTACTCCTCCAGGTTACCAAATTTCCGCCAATGAAAGTACAATACCCAGATGTTGATCTTCTGTCAGTAACACAGCCAGCATAATCGGCATCTGTGTATGCTTCTAGTTCCATTCTTGTGCCTTTTCTAAAGAGAACCCCTTTTCTTGGATTGCCTTTCAAATATTGTAGGATCCGGTATACTGCAGCGAGATGGACACCTTTAGGATTTTGCATGAACTGACTCACAACACTCACTGCATATGCAATGTCAGGTCGTGTGTGTGATAGATAGATTAGCTTCCCCACAAGTCTTTGGTACATGCCTTTGTCAGCTGGTTCTCCTTCTACAGATTCTCCTAATCTATGATTTGGCTCAATAGGCGTATCTGATGGTTTGCAACCAAGCTTACCTGTTTCTTTTAACAGATCAAGAACATATTTTTGCTGTGAAACAAAGATTCCTTCCTTGGACCGAGCTACTTCTATTCCTAAGAAGTACTTCAATTTTCCAAGGTCCTTTATTTCAAACTCTTTTGCTAAATACTTCCGAAGAGCCTCCTTTTCATCTGGATCATTCCCAGTTACAATTATATCGTCCACATAAACTATCAATGCCGTGACTCCCCCTGAAGCCGAATGCTTGATAAACAATGTATGATCACCCTGACTATGTTTGTACTTCATATTCACCATTGCTTTGGTAAATCTTCCAAACCATGCCCGGGGAGATTGTTTGAGCCCATACAATGCTTTTTTCAGTTTGCACACTTTGTTTTTGTCCAGATTTATTCCAAAACCAGGTGGTACTTCCATATAAATTTCCTCCTCAAGATCACCATGTAAGAAGGCGTTCTTCACATCGAACTGTTGTAAAGGCCAATCATAATTTGCTGCTAGGGATAACAATACCCTTACTGTGTTCATCTTCGCCACTGGTGCAAATGTCTCTTGATAATCCACCCCATAGGTCTGTGTATATCCCTTGGCTACTAGTCTTGCTTTATACCTCTCAATGGATCCATCCGACTTATACTTCACTGTGAAGACCCATTTGCATCCTACTAGTCTCTTTCCAGTTGGTAATTCTGTTAGTTCCCATGTTTTATTTTTCTCCAAGGCCTCCATTTCTACTCTCATTGCATGCTTCCATTCCTCTTTGCCAAGTGCCTGCGATAAGGTCTGTGGGATGTCTACAGTGTTTAGATGGGTAAGAAAGGTTTTGTGTGGGGTTGATAATTTTTCAAATGACACAAAATGGGATAAAGGATGTTGTGTGCATTTTCTAACACCTTTTCTTGTGGCTATGGGCAAATCTAAATCAAGAACAGTAGGGGATATCTCAGTAGAAGGACTTACCTCAGTTCCAAGTGACGATTTGGTTTCTTGAACTTGCACAGGATTGATCACTGGCTTTATCCTTCTTGAGTAGACCTGTAGTGGCTTTGTGAGAGTAGGATTTATGAGTTCACAAGGTTCAGAGGTAAGTTGTCTTTCAGGAGTGGGTTCTGTTTGTACAGGAGATATTTTAACCACCATTGATGGTTCTCTCAAGAACAAATCCTTATCCTCCATAAATGATGCCTCCCCCTGAGGATAAGGGCTAGAAAAATAGCTTTCGTGTTCTGCAAAAGTAACATCAGCAGAGACATAGGTTTTACGAGTAATAGGATTGTAGCACTTGTACCCTTTTTGAGTAGGTGAATATCCTATGAATACACACTTGACTGCTCTAGGATCTAACTTGCTTCGACTATTAGAGTGAACATGAACAAATGAGACACATCCAAAAACTCGAGGGACTAACTTCATAGACATATTGAAATCTGAAAAATACTTAGAAAACACCTCCATTGGACTTTTAAAATCAAGAACTCGAGAGGGGATACGATTTATTAAATGAGCTGCAGTAAGGACTGCTTCCCCCCAAAAGGTTTTTGGAACATTTTGTTGAAGCAAAAGAGCACGAACAGAGGCTAACAAATGACCATTTTTCCTTTCGGCAACTCCATTTTGTTGGGGTGTGTCAACACAAGAAGATTCATGAATAATTCCCTCTTTTTGAAAGTATGGAGACAAAGTTTGATTAAAGTAGTCCCTAGCATTATTAGTCCTCAACTTCTTAATTCTAACATTGAATTGAGTTTTGACCATTGTATGGAAAATAGGAAAAATGTTGCTCACATCAGATTTTTGTTTTAACAAATAAATCCATGAAACTCGAGTACAGTCATCTATGAATGAGACAAACCAACGAGCCCCCGAAATGTTGGGAACTCGAGATGGACCCCAAATATCACTGTGAATCAAAGAAAAAGGAACAGTAGTTCTTTTATTACTCAAAGGAAAGGACACACGTCGGTGTTTAGCAAATTCACAAACCTCACAGTGAAACTCATTTAAACTAACATTCTTAAACAAAGATGGAAACATGACACTAAGAACACTAAAGGAAGGATGCCCAAGTCTAAAGTGGTAAAGCCAAATTTGGTCTTTATTGCAAGGAGAGTTATTGGAGAGAAACGAGATAGGTGATTTGTTTTCACTGTTCACTTGTTCACTAGGTAACTCAAGATAATAAAGGCCATGTCTCACCTTAGCATGTCCAATCGTCCTCCTCGTAACTTGGTCCTGAAATACACAAGAAATATGAGAAAAAATCATATTGCAGTTTAGATCTTTTGTAAGTTGGTAAGCAGACACAAGGTTTGTAGATAACTTGGGTACATGTAACACATTTTTAAGAATAATGGATGGGCTTAGAACAATGTCTCCTTGGCCTGCAACAGTGGCCAAAGATCCATCAGCAATGACTATTTTTCTGTTGCTAGGACACGGATGATATGTGAGAAATTTGTGTGAAGAATGAGTCATATGATCGGTTGCCCCAGAGTCAATAACCCAAGAGTTTGAAAATTCAAAATTGGCGGCACTTAAAGCATATAAGGAATGAGGCTTACCAGAATTTGCCAAGGAATAGGTACCTGTAGACTTTTCTAATGAATCAAGAAGTGATCTTAGCCGTTCAATGTCTCCTTTGTTGAATTCATTCTGTTCTCCACCATGGAACTCATTTGATCTGTCTTCTTTTGATTGAGTCATATGCACCTGGCTTCTTTGTGTTCCACTTTTAGGTCCTCTATTCCATTGAGAACTTTGTGGCTTGCCATGAAGCTTCCAACAGTGCTCCTTAGTATGACGGGGCTTTTTGCAGTGGGTACACCAGAGGTTATCCTTGTTTTGTAAAGTGATTGTTTTTGAAAGAAGTAGCTCGGTCATGGAAGACATTTTGTAAAGTGATTGTTTTTGAAAGAAAAATCAGCAATGAAGGCTGTTGATCAGTGACCAGAAATTCAGCTATGAAGGCTGGAAAAAGAGAAAAAAAAATTAGCAGAAATTCTGTTCTTGGACAGATTTCAAATCCCAGAAAAAATTTTGAAAGAAAAATCAGCAATGAAGGCTGCTGATCAGTGACCAGAAATTCAGCTATGAAGGCTGAAAAAAGAAAAAAAAAATTAGCAGAAATTCTGTTCTTGGACAGATTTCAAATCCCAGAAAAAAAATTGAGCCTATAGCTCTGATACCATGAAGAAAGGTTTTGTTATTTCTTATTTTTTGAACTAGTCTATTACAAGGTATTTATACATGAAGGAAGGGTTTACTTAATCCCTAAAAGGTAGGAATTTGATAGTATTTACAGCTAATTTCAAGCTGGAAATCCCTGATTTCCAGCCTTGGGTTTCCAGCTGGAAATCCCTGATTTCCAGCCTATGATTTCCAGCATTGGGTTTCCAGCTGGAAATCCCTGATTTCCATCCTTGGGTTTCCAGCTGGAAATCCCTGATTTCCAGCATTGGGTTTCAAGCTGGAAATCCCTGATTTCCAGCCTTGGGATTCCAGCTGTCAATCCCTGATTTCCGGCATGATTCTTTCCAGAAAAGGAGTTTCAAGGGTTAGCTCAAAATTGAAAGACAGATCAAGTAAGGTTTAAGTGTCTGCAAACTAGCAAAATGGACAAAACCAGAAGAAATTCGAAAAGAATTGAAGTCATTATAAGCAAGGTTGAGCTTTCCAAAATAAGTAAGAACGAACAGGCTGCTAGAATTGCAGCAATGCTGAACTCTGATCACTAGAGCACAAATTTGAACTTGTTGAGGAGATAGACAATGAACAAATGAGTTTGACACTGCATCAGAAATATCTCTGGAGGCAGATTAATCCATAGAGCCATGATAAACCAACCCATATTTCCTTATGAATCACTAGACAAAATGTGATTCTGAATATGTGGAGATAACAATGAATGCAGAAAGTTACTCTTTTGTCTTTGTTTATTCGTAACTGGAGAGGAAACTTTTACACCAAGATTTTGACTTGTGAAAGCTACTAATACATCTCCATTAGGCTATGGTACTCCGACTCTTCATTTTTTTTTTTGAAGTATTTGTGTCGAACATCCATATCCGATATATATTCAGACAAGGGTACGGGAATATGATCCTCCAAATATATGAAAAAACTTTTAAAAAATTGAGCATACCCGTATCGAATACATACCCGTATCTGATACTAACCCCCAAGTCCGAGTAACATAGCTATTAGGTTATTTAAAGTAACAAAAATAAATCAATGGTATCACTGAAAAAGAATGAGAAGAGATGACTTTTTGCAGCATTATCATATTAATAAAACTATATTTTATTCAATGAAATGTTGTCTTTGATGGCTTGAAAATCAGTTTAAGAGATTGAGTGGCTGTTTTCTGTCAATAATTCTGACTTCTTATTAAAAGATATGGGAATGCCAAACATTTCCAAATTCCAAATTTCCAATTTATGACTAGCAGATATACGCAAAGAATGTACAAAGGTCATAAGGTAACCATTATAATATATACAAATTAGAAGCAATGGGTCATTCAGCCAAAAACCTTGACCACCCTGTATGCAGAAAATGGCATTTTAATGAATTGAAAAAAAAAAAAACATCAGACTGAAATATTGAAAACAAATTTAAAGGTTTCATATATTTGATGACAGACTGAAAGATCAAGGATTTTCTGACTTTGGTGATGAAGTAACTGGAAAACTTCACCAGTTCATAGAAGCTCACAAAAATATAAGTAAAACAAGATATTTAACAAAAAGAAAATATATTACTACTATTTATTGAAGCATTGTGTTGTACAAACATCCAATGTTACATCAGTAACACTTTATTTTTCTTGATAAAAAATGTAAAACTAACACCTAATTTTTCATCATCATCTAATTCGGACGAATTTCTCCAAACTTCAATTTGATCTCACAGTGTACTCTGCTACAAGCTGTGCAAATGATGATGATTTGTTTTCTAACAATCTAGCGGGAGAATCAGATTCTTCAATAAGTCCTGCAACAATTAAAAAGTTTTAAATGAAATGAACTTCAAAGAATCCTACAAGCAAAACCATAAATTACATAAGCATACTAACCATGGCTTAAAAGCAGAACCATATCACTATCAAGAACAGAAGTTATCCGATGTGCAATTGTTATGACCGTACAATCAGAGAAGTGCTCTCTTAGGGTTATTTGAATCAGATTATCAGTAGCTGTATCAACCGATGCCGTAGCTTCATCAAGAACTAAGATCTTACTTTTCTTGAGTAACACACGTCCAAGACAAACCAGCTGCCTTTGACCCATGCTCCAATTCTCTCCATTTTCACTAACTGCAAAAACAATGTCATAATATCATAAAATTTTCTTTCAAAAATAATCAATTTGTATGTTATATTATAGAAGATCGAACCTGAAGACTCTAGCCTGCCTTCCTTCTTTCTAACTCCATCCCCAAGTTGGCACTTATCCAATGCCTTCAAAAAATTAAACACACATTGATAGATGTCAGACTGCATTTTACTAGAAAAGAAATGGTACAAACTAAAAAAAATTCTCTCCTAATCAAAATGAAATGAACCCACCTCCCAAATCTGTTCGTCTGTGTACTCTTCAAGAGGGTCCAAATTGCTTCGTATAGTCCCTTCAAACATGGTAGGTTCCTGAGGAATGATGCTGAGTCTTGACCGCAAATCATGCAGTCCGATTGATGAGATATTGACACCATCAATTATAATCTGGCCTGCTGCAGGTTCAACAATCCGGAAAAGTGTTTGTATGAGAGTTGATTTACCACTGCCTGTTCTCCCTACAATGCCGGTTTTGAACCCTCCAGGAAATGTGCAAGTCAGACCTCGCAAGACAAGTGGCATGTGTGGGGCGTACCGCACCTACATAGACCATCATCGTTTATTTCGAAAACAATACATTAAAATCAGAGTCATAAACACCACATAACTGCATTACCTGCAGATCATGAATATGAACTTCTCCATGAGATGGCCAAGAATGGTCCGGGCAATTAGCTTCTATCACAAGGGCAGGCTCACTAGGGATACTACTGTACTGAAGTATTCTCTCAACAGATATAATTTGATTCTCCATACTGCAAATATTCCATACTACCCAAGCTTGCAACATATTTAGATTGAGTCCATACGTCACAGCTAACCCCGCAATGGCTAAACAAAAGAAAAATATACAGTCATTCTCCTTCACAATAACATAAAATTAAGATGCCAATCTGCAAATCACTTACCAGGATCAATAACTCCCTGAGGTATAGAGATCAAAAAGAACAAAGAGAAGGCGAAAGTAATTGAAGACAACATGTCCAGCCGGAAGCACAGCCATTCCATTGCACCAGCAACATGAAATTTTGGACGAGAATACGCATCCATTAGTATCATGTTCTTCTCCTGAAATCTTGATCCTTGATCAAAGCTCCTGATAGTTGTTGCCCCTAAAATTGTTTCAGAAAAATTCTGTATTACTGGAGCTTTGCATACTCCAACCAACCGTGCAAGCTCTCGTGCAGAAGATATGTAATATTGCTGCAAGATTACAAGTTTATGAGAATTCCTATTTCCAAGTATTATGCAAGGTTGAATGTTTTTTTCAAACCCAGAAGCTTTGAGAATTACAATATATTGGTACATGGTTGCAAGTTTTTGAGGTCATGCATTCTATATCCACAATTTGGCAGACAACATAGTAGATGAGGTGACAAGAGTTACCTGATACCAAATGCAGGTAGCAATTACAGGGATAAAAATGATAAAGATCTGCCACGCAACTTGAGACATGACTGCAATGATTCCAAGGAGTTGGATAACCGAAAAGGCAAATGCCGCAACTTGATACGGAATGTTCAAATCCACTGCACTTTGATCTGTAGAGGCCTATAAGAGGCAGGAAAATAAAATTTTAGAATCCTTCAGAACCAAGGGAGGAATGCCAAAAAAGGAACATAAATGAAGTATTTAAAATCCAGACGGGAAAATGCCATATACTTACTCTGTTTAGGATCCTTCCACTTGGTGTCGAATCAAAGAATGACATAGGGGCACGGAAAATGCATAAATGCATCTTTTTGAAGAGAAGAGTGGCTGTTTTGTATCCAGCTGTATTAAGAAGCATGGCTCTGGCAAAGACAGAAAAGGCACTCGCAAAGGCGAAAGCTAAATAGACAATTATTAGTGTAAAGCTCCCAACTGGAGGTTTGACATCTGCAGACACGGGAGATGCCGAAGCCATCCAATAATTGCTACCGATTTGAAAAATCTGAAAGAGAATCTGTGCCAGCAATATTAAAGGTATAAGAGCTCCTCCATATGCTGTTGTGATATACTTCCAGTAGACTGGAAATCCAACTTTTCCTTTTTCTCGCTCTTCTTCTTGAACAAGCTGTCCTTTTGGCCCAACATCATCTACTTTACCACTCTCATTACCTTGGTTTCCTTCTTTCTGCATTTTCCCATTAACACTTCCCACAGCACCATCGGCTTCTCTGATACTTTTTTCAGAAAGAGATCTTGCCTCAACAGTATCAAGGGCTGACAAAGCTTTCTTATGTGCACCCACAAGTTCCATAAAATCGGTCCCTGAATTGAGAATGTCATTATACTTTCCAGCTTGAGTAATCCTCCCATTTTTCATTACCTAATAATAAAAATGTAGAAGTTGAACCCAGTAACTATATTATTTCATGAATCCAAGGCATAGGATGAAAAACACTGAAATTCTAAATAGCTTACCAGGATTAGATCAGCAGCTGGTAAAAACTCAACTTGATGAGTGACATAAATCACTGTTTTTGAACTCAAAATGCCTAGTAAAACTTCCTGTCATTCAAAGATAAAACATATATTATAATCAGGCAACACACCAACAAAAGAAGAAAGATCAGAATAAAAGAGCAAAGCTCAAAATAATAAACAGATCAAAATGCAAATATTAGTATTTCAATTGATTACCTCAAAATACATGCTATAGTATCAGACGAAGATAAGATTTTTACCTTAAATAAATGAGATCCTGTGTGAGCATCCACAGCACTAAAAGGATCATCAAACAGATAGATATCAGCATCTTGGTATAGAGCTCGTGCAATCTGTATTCTTTGCTTCTGTCCACCGCTCAAATTGATTCCCCTCTCACCTATAATTGTCTGATCACCAAACGAGAGGATTTCGAGATCCTTCTTAAGAGTACAAGCTTCAAGCACTCTGTCATACCTCTCCCTGTCCATCTCCTCACCAAACAATATGTTCTCTTCAATCTTCCCACTTTGTATCCAAGGAGACTGAGCAACATAGGCTTTTGTACCACACAACTTAAGAGTTCCCGATATCTTGGGTAATTCCCCCAAAATACAGGAAAGTAAACTTGACTTGCCAGAGCCAACAGTACCACAAACAGCAACCCTCATACCATGGAAAACTTTCAAATTTATGTCTTTTAGTGTTGCAGTGGAAGAAGACAAGTCCCAAGAGAAATTCCCATCATCAATCTCAATTGCTGTATCAGAAGTACCTCTTGGAAGCTTCTCTATAACATCAGGCTGCAAGTCATCAAGCCGAAGGAAGGAAGCAATTCTATCAAGAGACACCTTTGTCTGAGCTATCATTGAAATTGTGTCAGGAAGATTGTAAATTGGCTCTTGAAGAATCCTGAATGTTGCAAGTGCAGATAGTATCTTCCCTGACTCGAGCGGGATGCCTAAAAATATACAAGCACCAAAAGTGGCTACAGAAACAAATGAGGGTGCAACCCAGAAAACAAAGCTAGTCATAGCATTAGTATAAACAAATCTTTTTAACCATCCTTCCTCAACGTTCCTGAGCCCGATAATCTTTGATAGAAACTTCATTTCCCACCCCTGAAGTTTGAGAATTCTCATATTCCTCAAGATTTCAGATGTGGCTTTCATCCTTTTATCTTTTGATTTCATCAACTTTTCCTGAAACTTCTCTAGCATTTTGCCCAAAGGAATATTTGCCAACATAACAAGTACTGTTGCAACAAAAGCTGCAATGGATGCTAGCCCAAGGTTTTTATACAAGATCAACAAGGCCAAAGCAACTTGCAAAGCTACCATCCATGGATCATGCATGTACCAAGTAAAGTCACCCACCCTCTCTGCATCAACAGTCATAAAATTGATGATCTCCCCGCTGGTGTGGCACTGCTTTGACTGGCACGAAAGAGTTAAACCCTTGTTATAAATCATTGCAATCAGTACTGCTCTCAACCTAATTCCAACTTGCTGCGCCTTAAAAAACCAGAATCTCTGAGATATACACTCTACGAGCTTTGCAACAAAGAAAGCAGTAACCAGAAGATACCCTTCATTTTTAAACTCCCTTTGCCCATTCAAGTACTGAACAAAAGTGTCAATGAGATACGGGCCAACATATGAAGCCACAGTGCACATAAACACGAACAAAGCTGTCCAAAGAATATCTTTCCAAGCTGAGAAGAACAATGCCTTTACCAGCTTAAGTGTGGTAACTCCAGTCCCCTCACTGTCAGCTGCCTCAAGCCTGTTTCTAAAATTTGAAAAAGCCCCAACTACACTATCACTGCTATCCAGCTGAGGAACATCCTCAAGGTCTAAAGTTTTCTTATTGCCAGCAGCAATAACTGGTCCCATCCAAGAAAATGTAAGAATGCTGAAAATACCAGCATTTGAATATGGAGTTACAGTATCACCCCCTTTTTTCTTACTCAACTCTACACCATTATTAACAGTAGAATCTCCATTCAAAAGGGGATCCTCAAGGAGGGTATCTTCACCCTCATTTCTTGCAAAAAACCCCACAATACATAGGAACAAACCAGTAATAACAGAAAAAACATCGGATACTAAATATTGGCTTGGGAAAGAAACATGTTTTTTGGAAAGAACAATGTCTATAACAAGACAATAACATGAAATTGAAAAATAAAAACCCCACCAAATTCTCAACAAAAATGGGAACTTCTTTTGTCCACCAGAATTGGAGAATTGAAAATGCAAATGAACACACGTTGCACCCCAAGCAAGTGTTTTTACCACATAATCAGAAAGAGTTACTAACTTATCCTCAGACCAACCATTTTTATACCAATAAAAATAACTTAGCAAACAGAAGATAATATTAAAAGCTGAAACAACAAAACAACAAGCTAAAGTTTGCTTATACCACGAAACTTCCCTTTGCCTTAACCTCTCCTTTGAACCTTCCCCACCAGCTTCTTTAACTCTGTTCACTACCGATATGACCAACAAGAAAAGCAACAAAACTATGTGTAATGATGCAGAAAACCCATGAAGAAAAATGGGTTTTAGAAGAAAACCAACACTAGTATCTGAACTCATGAGTAAAGATGATTCTGAAGCAAAAAGTTTCATTTTTTTGGTATTTTTACTGAAGGAAAAACTTGGGTTTTGAGTGCTGGAGAAGATTTTGTTTGGTTGAGTATTTTAAAGCTTCTATTTTTGTGTTTATATATATACATAAAAAAAAAAAAAAAAATGAGACTTAAAAAGAGTGCTAGTGTCCAAAGGGAGAGACTAAGAAAAAGTCAAAGGCAAATTACTTGGCGAAGAGATAAACGTGGTTAGCAAGCTTGGAGACGGAGAGTGCAAAGGGAAGGGGAAGGCTTAAGCCTCAAAGACGACAACAAAAAAAAAGTTGAAGATTTTCCGGGAAAGGCGTGATCTTTGAGAGAGACAAGACATAAGAGATGTACAGCGAGAGAGAGACTGAGACTGAGATAGAGAGGGACTCTCTCTTTAGAAAGGGAAATGAGAAATTAAACAAAAAACTGAAAAAGAATAGGAAAAAAAACATATTTTTTTTTGGGAGTAGGGGATTTTTTGTTCTGTGATAATTCATACTATTGTCTAAAATTTTCAAGAGATTATAATTGGATCAAATATAGATTTTTTTTAAGATTGAGTAATTAATATTTTTCCTTTGATTCAAGAGATTATAATCAGATGCAGTTAACGTGGCGAAAAGTTACTAACTTTTCATTAATTTAAGAAAATTTATACTATCTATAAAAAAGAAACTCTATACTAATTAGTACTTTGAACAAGATAAGTGGAATAAAAATAAATTAATTTCTCCCATCTTTATAATTAAACAAATTTTTTATCTATATTTATATTTATAATCTATATAAAAGTACGAATTAAAAAAATCTTTTGAATTTATCAAAATAGTTATTGTTGTTCACTATATTTTTTAATTATCATTATAAATGTTTTTTATCATTAATAAAGTTTATTTAATTTATAAGGAAGAGTTTAATTTTATTAAAATATTTTTGTTAAATAGATTAATTTGATAATAAATAAAAAATTAGAAATTTATATTAAATTACTTCATTTTAAAATTTTAAAATTTTCACTAAACTTAAAAGTAAATCAATTTATTTGATATAAATAAAAATTTACAAAATTTTTTATCTTTGTAATTAATTTTGTATTAATATTGAAAATAATAAACTTTATAATAATTTATATAATTTGCACATGAAATAAAGTTAATGCAAATTTTAATTATATACATTTTATTAGTTTTTGTTTTTCAAAATATACAATTATATATTAAAAAATAATAAATCAATGAATATTCACCTACAAATGCATGTTATAACAAACATTATTATTTTAAAGTTAATGAATTTTTTTAGAAAATTACATTTTTTCAAAAATTTATTTGATTGTTTTTTTTTTATAACAACTCAATATACTAATAAATAAAGAGTAATTTACTAGTAATAAAAATTTGTCTTGCCCTTAATGTTAAGATATGTAAATACTAAAATTTAAAATTTATTTTTTGATATTAAGGTTTTTTACTATATTTTATATAATTACAATAAATTTAAAATTTAATTATATATTTTTTGAGAAAGGAAAATTTCAATTATACTCACAAACCACAAATTAGTAGATCAATAGGACAAAAAACCGGGGAAACTCCAATACAAACCGTTCGAATTTCCAACCAACATTAGGCTGACACGTGTCGGGTGGACCAACCGGAGATCACATGCCACTTGGTTGACCAAAAACCGGAAAAAGACGAAACGGCATCGTAGCAGTCTTCATAGTATTACTTCCAATTGCGTGCTTAGTACTCACCACGAAAACTTGGGGATTCTGTTGTTGTCAGGACAGAAGCTTGTCTTTTTCAAGGGGCAAAACAGGAATAAGAAAATTGGTAAAACATCGTTCATTTGGGCCCACCTATTTGGTAAATGGGCCCCACTTAGGGAGTTTTTCTTCGTGTAGGCCCATCAGCTTGGAAACTTGCTGAAAAACATACCCATGGTTTAAACTTGATAATTCGTGTATTTATATCTTATTTATATATTTTATTATGTCATAATCTTATTTAAGATATTTTATATTTATATAAATTTTGATATGTTACTAATTCGTATTATTTAAATTTTAAGATATTTATATATTTATATTATGTTCGTATTTTAATTATGTGTCATGTTTGTATTATATTCAATTTTATCAAGTCCATGGGTCAACTATAAACTATTGTAAGTCTATATAATGTTTTTCTTTGCGCGTTGATATTTTAAAAGCATGCTTTCTACAAATTTTTTTTATAAAGAAAATCGTAAATATAAAGTAAGAAATTTTAAAAGTCGAGATTCGAATTTTTAATTTATTAAAAATTATTTTTTTAAAATAATTGAATGAATCAATTAAATTAAGTCATGGATGGGTTCACAATTACTTCAATCTTATTCATATGGATAACACATTTTTTTCAAATTGTAATGAAAAATACTGTATGAAAATTGAAAAATTATTTTATTCATCGTCAATACATTTTTAAAATTTTATAAACAAAATTAGTTGAGAACACGTACCCTTTAAAATATATTTAAAAGATAAAAATAAATAATTTAAAAAATAAAATATATAACAATCTTTTAATTTTGTTTATAAAATTAAAAAATTTCACAATATATAAAAAATAATATCTTAAAAATTATTAGAAATCATGCTAGGAATTGATTGAATACTCTAAACTTTTTGGTGTCACGTGATATTTGTTGATGCACACGTAAGCGATGACATGAATTATTTTGACTATTTAGTAAAGTGAACATCAATTTTTGAAGTTAATATGTTTTCAGGTACGTTTTAAGGAAAATTCTAAAAAAACCTTTTTAAAATGAGTTTTTCGTAAGTTTTATTATATATATAATTTGTTATTTTTATATATAATTTATATCATATTTATATATAAAAAAAAATTACATATGTAAGAAATTACATAAATATATGATATATTTGTCATATTTATATGTAATTTATTATGTTTATATTTAATTTGTCATGTATATATATATATAATTTGTCATGTTTACATGTAATTTTATCATATTTATATGTAATGAAGTCTATTTTAAGTTCACCATATGAAATTTACCTTAGAATTTCCCATGTTTTAATTTCTTCGATGCTTTAGTAAATACAATTGCTTTTAACTCTTTTTTTCATTTACTAGTTTGGATTAACGTGATACACGAATTAATTTTATTTATGTGCGTATAAATATATAAATTAATCTTATGTAACTATTTATATATTCAAAATATATGTATATATAATACATAATAAATTTTAATTTTAATTTTTTTATTAAAATATTTTTAAAAAAATTTAAAACATATGATAAATAATATTTATTTATAGAAGATTAATGAGAGATTACAATGAAAAATGCTCAAATATATTGCAATGTCATGTGAACTTATATTAACTAAAAAAAATATATGCCAACATTATTCCATGCTAGTGGTGTCCATGGGCCGGGTCGGGCCGGATTTGGATCAGGCCTATGCATGGTATCAACACCATATATGCTTGTGCAAGTCCAACCCGGCCCAAAATATGGACCTTAAGTTTTGCCCAAACCCTTCCATATTTGTAAATGGATAGTCCAAAGCCCATTTAGGCCCGTCCATATTAATCTTTTTTCTATTTTTTTAAATTATTTTTATTTAATCTTTAATAATTTTATATTTTTTCTTTTATTAAGTTGTTAAACATGGACAATTAATATATATTTTAATATTTACATTATAATATTATATATACTTAATTTTTATATAATATAAATTACATAATATATATATATAAATAAAAATAAAATATTATTTAATTAGAAAATGGATCAGGCCAAGCTCCGGTCTTGAAAGTTGAAGTCAAGGTCCGATTCATTTTTAAACGGGCCTAATATTTTGTCCAAACTTATTTTTCGAACCTAATATTTTTGTTTAAACCTTTCTAAATATTGGAAAAACTTTTAAATTTGGTTGAATAATCCGATCCTTGAACAGGTGAATTCCATGCCCATGCTTGACCTTTAGGTAAGCGTCAATTTGTTGGATTTCAATACTTCAAGTCAATTTTGTGCCCACTTGTAGATAGAGGACAAAAAAAAAAAAGAAAACTTATGTAGCTTGAATTGGATGAACCAAAATATAATAATGTTCAAACACCATTAATACCATATATTTAATACTACTGTCTGCATCAGACCCAAAGCAAATTAAACCACAATCAATAAATTGTTAGTCCTCTGACAAGAAACTTGGAATAGTTGAAAAGCATCTTTGCTTTGGCAACAATAAAGAAAGATATATTAGTAATTTTTTTTATTTTTTTTTGCATTTTCAGTTTCCAAGAACAATTAAAAATGAAAGTGCTTGGAAATGCTGAAAATGCAACCAAATAACCAGTTAAAGGATTTTTCCTTCTACCCTTTTCTTTCATTTCATTGGTGCTAAGTTCCAATAACTGTATGTTAGAAACAAAAAATGTCAAATCTAAATGGAAACTGGAAATCACTTCACTGACATTAACATGTTTTAGAGATAATACAATCAAGAACAGTACTTTTTTTTTATTTTTTATTTATCTGGTCCTCAGCTATTGGAACCAATGTTTGAGCTAAAACAATATTTGTCCTATGAGCTTGGAAAATGAGGATGTCTTGTTCTTCATTAACCTCGTCAATGAAGTGGATGACTTAAAATCATCTTCTCAATGAACAAAACAAGAACAATTAGTAGAACCAAACAAAATCAAGAACAGTAGTCATCCGGTTCAGTCAAGTTTCTCCAAAACTCGAACCTGATCTCATAGTGTACTCTGTTACAAGTTGTGCAAAAGAGGAAGACTTGTTTTCTAACAATCTAGCTGGAGAATCAAATTCTTCAATACGTCCTACAAAGTTAAAAAGTTCTAAGTAAGTTAAACTTCAACAAATTCTACAAGCAAAACAATTAAATTACAAAACTATACTCACCTTGACTTAGAAGTAGAACCATATCACTATCAAGAACAGAAGTTATCCGGTGCGCGATTGTTATGACTGTACAGTCAGAAAAGTGCTCCCTTAGCGTCTTTTGAATCAGATTATCAGTAGCTGTATCAACTGATGCTGTAGCTTCATCAAGAACTACTATCTTACTTTTCTTGAGCAGCACACGGCCTAGACAGACCAGCTGCCTTTGACCCATGCTCCAATTTTCTCCATTCTCACTAACTGCAGAAGAGTGTTATAATACTATAAAAGTTTCTTTAAATAAATGAATTTATTAGCTATGTTATCAGAACTCGGGAGTGAGTATCAGATACGCATATGTGTCCGACATGAGTTTGCTCAAATTTTCTAAGTTTTGTCATATATTTGGAAGATCATACCCCTATACCCATGTCCGAATATGTGTCTGACACGAGTACTTTAGGAGAATGAAGAGAATGGGTAACATAGTTTATTAGATTTTAGAAAACTTGTAAGACATTCAAAAGAAAAAAAAAAAAAGAAAGAACTTGTATGTTATATGATAGAATATTGAACCTGTAGAATCTAGCCTCCCTTCCTTCTTTCTAACTTCATCCCCAAGTTGGCACATATCCAATGCCTTAAAAGAAATAAAACACACATCAATACATTTCAAACTTCAAATACCATTACCAACCATAAAAGACTGCATCTTATTAGAAAAGAAATGGTACAAATCCTAATCAAAATAAAATGAACCTACCTCCCAAATCTGTTCATCAGTGTACTCTTCAAGAGGATCCAAGTTGCTCCGTACAGTCCCTTCAAACATGGTAGGATCCTGAGGAATGATGCTGAGTCTTGACCGCAAATCATGCAGTCCGATTGATGAGATATTGACACCATCAATCATAATCTGGCCTGCTGCAGGTTCAACTATCCGGAAAAGTGTTTGTATAAGAGTTGATTTACCACTGCCTGTTCTCCCTACAATGCCAGTTTTCAACCCTCCCGGAAATGTGCATGTCAGACCTCGCAAGACGAGTGGCATGTGTGGGGCATACCGCACCTACATCGATCATCATCGTTTATTTCATAAAACAACACATAATAACCAGAGTCATAAAGAACATAGAACTGCATTACCTGCAGATCAAGAATATTAACTTCTCCAATATATGGCCAAGACCGTTCTGGGCGATTAGTTTCTACCACAAGCGCAGGCTCACTAGGAATGCTACTGTACTGAAGCATTCTCTCAACAGATATAATTTGATTCTCCATATTGCAAATATTCCATACTACCCAAGTTTGCAATAAATTTAGATTGAGTCCATAAGTCACAGCTAACCCCGCAATGGCTAAACAAAAGAAAATGCATTCCATCATTCTCCTTTAACATTTCATATCTAGAATGACATGGTAATCGATGAAGATGGCAATCTGCAATCACTTACCCGGATTAATAAGTCCCTCTGGTATAGAGATCAAAAACAACAGACAACACGCAAAAGTAATAGAAGACAACATGTCCAGGCGGAAGCACAGCCATTCCTTTGCACCGGCAACATGAAATTTTGGACGAGAATAGGAGTCGTTCAATATCAAGTTCGTCTCTTGGAATCTTGATTCTTGATCAAAGCTCCTGATAGTTGTTACTCCTAAAAGTGTTTCAGCAAAATGTTGTATTACTGGAGCTTTGGATACTCCAACCAACCTAGCAAGTTCTCGCGCAGAAGATATGTAATATTGCTGCAAAATTACAAGTTTATGAGAATTAATACGCCCAAGTATTATGCAAGGTTGAATGCATATATTAGAAGCCAGAAACTTTGAGCTTTACAATATATCGCTGCGTTGTTGCAGGTTTATGAGGTCCTGCATTCTATAGCCACAATTTGGCGGACAACATAGCTATGTTACTCGGACTTGGGTGTGAGTGTCGAACACAGGTATGTTCAATTTTTTCCAAGATTTCCATGTATTTGAAGGGTCTTTGGACGATCATATCCCCATACCCATATCTGGATATGTGTCGGACACGGGTGCCGGAAACGGGTACTTCAAGAAAAATGAAGAGTCGGAGCAACATAGCAACATAGTGGGTGAGGTGACAAGAATTACCTGGTACCAAATGCAGGTAGAAATCACAGGGATAAAAATGATAAATATCTGCCAAGCACTCTGAGACATGACAACAATGATTCCAAGTACAGTGATAATTGAAAAGGCAAATCCCCCAACTTGGTATGGAATGTTCAAATCCACTGCATTTTGATCTGTAGAAGCCTATAAGAGGCAGGAAAAAAAGATTTAGAATCTTTCAAAAACAAGGGGGAAAATGCCAAAAAACTGAAGCATAAAAGGACAGGAGTGTTTAAAGATCATACAGGAAAACATCAGATACTTACTCTATTTAAAATTCTTCCACTAGGTGTGGAATCAAAGAAAGACATAGGAGCGCGGAATATGCATAAATACATCTTTTTGAAGAGAAGAGTGGCTGTTTTGTATCCAGCTGTACTAAGAAGCATGGCTCTGGTAAGGATAGAAAAGGCACTTGCAATGGCCAAAGCTAAATAGACAATTATTAGTGTAAAGCTCCCAACTGGAGGTTTGACATCTGCAGACACGGGAGAGGCCCAAGCCATCCAGTAATTGCTACCAATTTGGAAAATCTGAAAGAGAATCTGCACCAGCAATATTAAAGGCACAAGAGCTCCTCCGTATGCTGTTGTGATATATTTCCAATAGACTGAAAACCCGACTTTTCCTTTTTCTCGCTCCTCTTCTCGAACAAGATGTCCTTTTGGCCTGACATCATCTACTTTACCACTCTCATTACCTTGTTTTCCTTCTTTCTGCACTTTCCCGTTAGCACGTCCTATAGCCCCATCTCCTTCACTAATACTTTGTTCTGAAACAATTCCTGTCTCAACAGTATCAAGGGCTGACAAAGCTTTCTTATGTGCACCAACAAGTTCCATAAAATCAGTCCCTGAATTGAGAATGTCATTATACTTTCCAGCTTGTGTAATCCTCCCATCTTCCATGACCTAATAAAAAATGTGCAAGTAAATCTAGTAATTATATTTTTTTTCATGAATCCAAGGCAAAATCACTGAAATTTAAAAAGCTTACCAAGATTAGATCAGCAGCTGGTAAAAACTCAACTTGATGAGTGACATAAATAACTGTTTTTGAACTCAAAATGCGTAGCAAAACTTCCTGTCATTCAAAGATAAAACATAAATACTCAGGCAATGCACCAACTGAAGAAGAAAGTTCAAAAATAAAAGGGCAAGCTGACCAGAATGAAATATTGGTATTTTACCTCACATAGAGCAGTAAAGCTGTCTGCATAAAGAAATAATGCTTAAAAACAAATAGTATAGAGGAAGAAAAGAGTTACCTTGAATAAATGAGATCCTGTGTGAGCATCCACAGCACTAAAAGGATCATCAAACAGATAGATATCAGCATCTTGGTATAGAGCTCGTGCAATCTGTATTCTTTGCTTCTGTCCACCGCTCAAATTGATTCCCCTCTCGCCTATGACTGTCTGATCACTAAACGAGAGGACTTCAAGATCTTTTTTGAGGTCACAAGCTTCAAGTACTCCGTCATACCTCTCCCGGTCCATCTCCTTTCCGAATAATATGTTCTCCTCAATCTTGCCACTTTGTATCCAAGGCGACTGAGCAACATAGGCCTTTGTACCACACAACTTATGAGTTCCAGATATCTTAGGTAATTCCCCCAAAATACAGGAAAGTAAACTCGACTTGCCAGAGCCAACTGTACCACAAACAGCAACTCTCATACCATGGCAAACTTTCAAATTTATATCTTTTAGTGTTGCAGTAGAAGAAGACAAATCCCAAGAAAAATTCCCATTAACAATCTCAATTGCTGTATCAGAACTACCTCTTGGAAGCTTCTCTATAACATCAGGCTGCAACTCATCAAGCTGAAGGAAAGAAGCAATTCTATCAAGAGACACCTTTGTCTGAGCTATCATTGAAATTGTGTCAGGAAGACAGTTGATTGACCCTTGAAGAATCCTGAATGTTGCAAGTGCAGATAGGATCTTCCCTGACTCAAGTGGGACTCCTAGGAAAATACAAGCACCAAACGTGACTACCGACACAAACGAGGGTGCAATAGAGAAAACAAAACTACTCATGGCATTTGTATAAACGAATCTTTTTAACGATCCTTCCTCAACATTCCTGAGCCTGATAATCTTGGAAAGAAACTTCATTTCCCAACCCTGAAGTTTGAGAATTCTCATGTTCCTCAAAATTTCAGATGTTGCATTCATCCTTTTATCTTTCGATTCCATTAACTTGTCCTGAAGCTTCTCTAGCATTTTCCCCAAAGGAATATTTACCAACATAACAAAAACTGTTGCAACAAAAGCTGCAATGGATGCTAGTCCAAGGTATTTAAACAAGATCAATAAAGCCAAAGCAACCTGCAAAGCGGCAGTCCACAGATCATGCATGTAAAAACTAAACTCACCCACCCGGTCTGCATCAACCGTCATGAAATTGATGATCTCCCCACTGGTGTGGCTCTGCTTTGACTGACAAGAAAGTGTTAAACCCTTGTTATAAATCATTGCTACCAGAACTGCTCTCAGCCTAAGTCCAACTTGCTGCAACTTAAAAAACCAGCGCCTCTGAGACATGCACTCTACTAGCTTTGCAACAAAGAAAGCTGTAACCAGAAAATACCCTTCATTTTTAAACTGACGTTGTCCATTCAGGTACTGAACAAAAGTGTCAATGAGATATGGGCCAACATATGAAGCCACAGTAGACATGAACGCGAACAAAGCTGTCGAAAGAATATCTTTCCAAGCTAACAAAAACAATGCCTTCACAAGCTTAAGCATGCTAACTCCACTCCCCTCACTGTCAGCTGATTCAAGCCTGTTTTTAAAATTTGGAAAAGCCCCAACAACACTATCACTGCTATCTAGCTGAGGAACATCCTCAAGGTCTAAAGTTTTCCTATTACCAGCAGCAATAAGAGGCCCCATCCAAGAAAATGTAAGAATGCTGAAAATTCCAGCATTTGAATATGGGGTTACAGTATCACCCCCTTTCTTCTTACTCAAGTCTACTCCATTACTAACACAAGAATCACCGTTCAAGAGGGGCTCCTCAAGGAGGGTATTTTCACCCTCATTTGTTGTAAAAAAACCCACAATACATAGGAACAAACCAGTAATAACAGAAAAAACATCGGATACTAAATATTGGCTTGGGAAAGAAACATGTTTTTTGGAAAGAACAATGTCTATAACAAGACAATAACATGAAATTGAAAAATAAAAACCCCAGCAAATTCTCAACAAAATTGGGAACTTCTTTTGTCCACCAGAATTGGAGAATTGAAAATGCAAATGAACACACGTTGCACCCCAAGCAAGTGTTTTTACCACATAATCAGAAAGAGTTACTAACTTATCCTCAGACCAACCATTTTTATACCAATAAAAATAACTTAGCAAACAGAAGATAATATTAAAAGCTGAAACAACAAAACAACAAGCTAAAGTTTGCTTATACCACGAAACTTCCCTTTGCCTTAACCTCTCCTTTGAACCTTCCCCACCAGCTTCTTTAACTCTGTTCACTACCGATATGACCAACAAGAAAAGCAACAAAACTATGTGTAATGATGCAGAAAACCCATGAAGAAAAATGGGTTTTAGAAGAAAACCAAAACTAGTATCTGAACTCATGAGTAAAGATGATTCTGAAGCAAAAAGTTTCATTTTTTGGGGTATTTTTACTGGAGGAAAAACTTGGGTTTTGAGCGCTGAAGAAGATTTTGTTTGGTTGAGTATTTGAAAGCTTCTATTTTTGTGTTTATATGCAATTTTATCGTCCATATAGCATATGAATTTGCAGACAACCCCGTACATATTGGAAATTTTGACAAATTTTGGATTATTTTGGTCATTTGTTGAAAGGTTTTAAATCTTTTAGTCAAAATCTAACTATAATGTAAAATGTACTACATAAGATTACATGGTGTTGACACATTGCATTCATATATATATATATATATATATATATATATATATATATATATATATAGTAGAGAATAAAGAAAATGAAAAGAAAGACTGAAGAAAAAAAAATTATGTGTTTATTTTTTCATTTGTTTAAAGTATTATAAATATAAATTTTTATAAATTAATAATTTATTTTATGTATATTTTGATATATTCGTATATTTGAGTAGTATTTATGTTTTTTTTTTGTGTTATGTTTTAATTATTTTTTCTATACTTTGTTCGTGTCATGTCTCAATTTATTTCATATTTTGTATAGTTTCAATTTAGAAAAAGATTTGTATGTTCATGTCGTATCTCAATTTATGATATATTTTATATAATTTGTCATAATGATTCAATTTAGAAAAAAATTATATATTTGTGACGTGTTAATGTTATTTTTTTTGTGTTCAAAATATTATAAATTTATATAAATTTTTACACATTAATAATTAATTTTCTATAGATTTTGACACGTTCGTGTATTCATATCGTGTTTACGTTATTCTTCGTGTTGTGTCCTGCTTTTATTATTTTCTCATGTTGTGTTTGTGTCGTGTCTTAATTTATCCCATATTTTATTCGTGTTATTTTTCATGTGTTTAAAGTATTATAAATTTATATAATTGTTACACGTTAATAATTCGTTTTACTTATATTTTGACACGTTCATGTATTAATGTCGTGTTCATGTTATTTTTCGTGTTGTGTTTTAATTATTTTTCTTATGTTATGTTATGTTCGTGTCGTGTCTCAACTCATTTTCTATTTTGCATAGTTTGTCATTTTGATTTAATTTAGAGAAAAAAATTTATGTGTTTATATCGTGTCTCAATTCATGACATATTTTGCATAATTTGTCATAGTAATTTCAATTTAGAAAAAAAATTATGTGTTCGTGACATGTTCGTGTTCATATATATATATATATATTTTAAGTATTATAAATTTATATAAATTTTTACGCGTTAATAATTTATTTTATATAGATTTTGACACATTCGTGTCGTGTTCATGTTATTTTTCGTGTTGTGTTTTAATTATTTTTCCAATGTTGTGTTCGTGTCGTGTCTCAATTCATTTTCTGTTTTGCATAGTTCGTCATTGTGATTCAATTTAGAAAAAAAATTGTATATTCGTGTCGTGTCTCAATTCATGACATTTTTTACATAATTTGTTATAGTAATTCAATTAAGAGAAAAAATTGTGTTCGTGACGTGTTATTTTGGGTGTTTTCAAAGTATTATAAATTTATATAAATTTTTACGCGTTAATAATTCTTTTTATATAGATTTTGACAAGTTCGTGTATTCGCGTCATGTTCATGTTATTTTTCATGTCGTGTTTTAATTATTTTCCCATATTATATTGTATCGTGTCTCACATCTCATATTTTGCATAATTTATCATAATTATTCGTTTTTAATTTTAAATTTGTTTACTTAAGATATTATAAAACATAAAAATTTATTTAAAAAAATATAATTATTTAATATAATTTAACTTAAATTTATTTATAATTATTAATTTAATTAAAAAATTATAAATATTAAAAAAAATTCTCCGCGAAACGGGGTTAAGAATTATAGTTTTTGTTTTAAATTTAGATTTTTTTTTACTTAAAAGAGTATTTTGACTCTTGTGCCTTTAGTGCTCAATGAGATTTTTTTTAGTCAAATTATGCAATCAATTCGTGGACAAATTTTAAAGATGTTGGCTAAAAAAACCCATAAAGAACAAAAATGTTGTCTTTCCAAAGGGTATAATTATGCTTTAAGACTTAAGTTGTGTGTTTTATTTGCAGGGTAAACTAATCAAGTGAGTTATTCGGACTCGAATCCGTGAATATTCGAAACTCAAACTTGAGTTAGTCAACTAATGAGTCAACTAACGAGTAAAGTCGAGTGCAAGGGATATTTTAATATTTGATTCAAAAGATTCACGAGTTTAATTGATTATTTAATTTTTAAAATATTTTAATATGTATATATAAGTAAATTATAAAAATATTATGTTTGATGTTCATATGTATAATTTTATTGAATTTAATTAAATCGAACTCGAGCAATTTGAATAAATTACGAGTCGAGTTTGAGTTTGAAATATGAAAATCAATCAAGCTCGAACTAAATTTTGAATTTTGAATTTTCAAATCAAATTAAGTTCAAGCATTGACTTGAATCGGTTCGATTACACCCGAGTGCCTACCACGAAAACTTGGGATTCTGTTGTCCGAATCTCGTTTTTCTAGGGGCAAAACAGGAATAACAAATGGTAAAAACATTATTCATTTGGGCCCACCTAGCCATAAAAAAATGGGCCCACTTAGGGACGATTTCTTCAAGTCGGGCCCATCAGCCATACCTGTTGGAAACTTGACGCAAAAAAAAAAAAAACACCAATGGGAGAAATGGGTTTAACTTGTCTATAATGTTTTTCTTTGCACGTTTTCTCGACATTTTTGTAATCTTGTTCTTGTGACAATTATTCAAACGGCTAAAATGCTAAAAAAAAAAAAAAAATCGAATTATTTCTTTTTTAAAATAAATTTTATATTTTTATTGTATCCAAATAAATCATTATCTTTTGATTTGTATCCAAATAAATTCTTATTTCAAATGAAAAATTGATTTATGTTAAAAATTAATTTAAATACAACTTATTTGAGTACAAATTAGGTTAAGACTTATTTGAGTGTAATAAAAGTATAAAAATTTATCTAAATAAATAAAGCGAAAAAATTCAAGAATTTTTTTTTGTTATTTTAACCTATCCAAATCTATTCACATTTGGATAACATAATTTTTTAAGTTGTCAAAAAAAAAAAAAATGATACCGCGGGATATGATACCGGGATAGTAGAAATGGAATTGTAAGCAAATTCAGCTTGTGGGAATATTCGGGATTGGAATCTGGTTTTGCCACAAGCAGAATTTGCTTACAATCCCATTTTTACTATCCCGGTATCAAAAAAGCACCCTTTGAAAATTATTAAAGATTACATGTGTTTAAGAATTGATTGGATAAAGATACTCTAAAATTCTTGGTTTGGTATTATGATATTTGTTCATGCATTCCTAAGTGGTAAACAATTACATGAATTGTTTGAATATTTGGTAAATGAACATAAATTTTATAAGTCAATCTATTTTGTCTTATGTCTTAGTAAAAAGCTTGAAGACTATATGTCTGTAAATAGTTAGAGAAGAAAAATATGTAAAAATATGACCATTTTAGCTTTATTTATAGAAAATTAATAAGAGATTACAAATGGAAAATGCTCAATGATTTGATTGGATGTTCAAATATCTTGCAATTATGTTAGATGTTGTTGGTTTGTAAGATCTGATTTCAGTATCAAATGGTCTGTCCATCTTCTAACAAATTATTTGATGGTTTTTATGTTACTCGAACTCTTCATTTTTTTTAAGTATTCGTATTCGATATTTGTTTTCGACACATATTCGAACATGGATATGAAGGTATGATTATCAAAATATATGAAACTAGAAAAAATTAAACATACTAATATCGGACACATCAGTATCAGACACTTATTTCCGAATCCGGATAACATTTCCAACAACTATTTGAAACTGAAACTGCTTGGAAATGCAACAAAATGATCAGTACAAGGATTTTTCCTTTTCCTTTTCTTTCATTACTGTTTAAGTTCCAGACAAGTTATGTTAGAAACAAAAATGCCAAATCTAATTGGAAACTGGAAAACCATGTGATATTAATCTGGTCTCAGTTATTGGAACCAATTTCTCCAATGAGCTTGGAAAATTATATGACTTGTTCTTCATCAAACTTGTTGGAGAATCATATTCCTTCATACGCTCTGCACCAAGTTTTTATTTTTACCAAAGAAAATAAAAAACAAACTACTTAAAAATCATTTCTTGAAAACATGATCATATAGTAGAACCAGATGAAACTATCAAGAACAGTAGAGGTAGAGAAAGTGTTGCCTAAGAGTTACCTATTACTGTATCCAGTAATGCTTTAGCTTCATCAACTACCAAGATATTGCTATCCTTCTTCCTCTCCAATTCTCTCCATTTTCTCAAGCTATTCATATTATGAAAGCAATTGCTAAGATCGATTTGTTCGATAGCATACATGAATGCTTATGTTGCTTCGACTCTCCATTTTTCTTGAATTACCCGTGTCCGACACCCGTATCCGGCACATTCAAAAACTCTCCAAATACATGGAAAAACTTAAAAAAAATTAAACATATCCGTGTCGAACACACACCCGAGTCCGAGTAACATAGATGAATGCTACTTTTCAGCTGTTAACTCCTTACTAGGTAAGTAAGATGAGTTTCTGTATGAGCAACTAAGTTTGCTTCATCCTGTTAATCTTTTGTTAATATAGAGTGAAAATCATATGAAACACTTATTTTTCGTCATCATCCTATTCAGTCAAGCTTTTCCAAATTTGAATCTGATCTCACAATGTACTCTGCTACAAGCTGTGAAAAAGATGAAGATTTGTTTTCTAACAATCTAGCTGGAGAATCATATTCTTCAATAAGTCCTGCAACAGTTAAAAAGTTTTACATCAGTTAAAACTCCAACAAATCCTACAAGCAAAACATTAAGTTACATAGCCATACTAACCATGATTTAGAACCAAGACCATATCACTATCAAGAACAGAAGTTATCCGGTGGGCAATTGTTATGACTGTACATTCAGAGAAATGCTCCCTTAAGGTTGTGTGAATCAGATTATCTGTAGCTGTATCAACGGATGCCGTAGCTTCATCAAGTAATAAGATCTTACTTTTCTTAAGCAAAACACGCCCCATACAAACTAACTGCCTTTGACCTATGCTCCAATTATCTCCATTCTCACTAACTGTAGAAGCAGTGTTATAATACTATAAAAATTTGTATCAATAAAATGAACTTGTATGTTATATGATGAAAAATCGAACCTGTAGAATCCAGCTTGCGTTCCTTCCTTCTAACTTCATCCCCTAGTTGACACTTATCCAATGCCTTAAAAGAATTAAAACACACATCAATACATGTCAGACTTCGAATTATAATCATTAAAGACTGCATCTTATAAGGAAAGGAATTCTTTTATCTCCTAATCAAACTGAAATGAACCTACCTCCCAAATCTGTTTGTCTGTGTACTCTTCAAGAGGGTCGAAATTGCTTCGTATAGTCCCTTCAAACATGATAGGATCCTGAGGAATGATGCTGAGTCTTGACCGCAAATCATGCAGTCCGATTGATGAGATATCGACACCATCAATTGTAATCTGGCCTGCTTCAGGTTCAACTATCCGGAAAACTGTTTGTATAAGAGTTGATTTGCCACTGCCTGTTCTTCCTACAATGCCTGTTTTCAACCCTCCTGGAAACGTGCATGTCACACCTCGCAAGACGAGTGGCATGTTTGGGGCATAACTAACCTACATCGATCATATCATCATTTATTTCAAAAACAAACACATAACAATCAGAATCATAAACACCATATAACTGAATTACCTGCAGATTAAGAATATTAACTTCTCCATGAAATGGCCAAGAATGTTCGGGGCGATTAGTTTCTATCACAAGGGCAGGCTCACTAGGAATGTTACTGTACTGAAGCATTCTCTCAACAGATATAATTTGATTCTCCATATTGCAAATATTCAATACTATCCAAGTTTGCAATGTATTTAGAGTGAGTCCGTAGGTCACAGCTAACCCTGCAATGGCTAAACAAAAGAAAATACATTCAGTCAAATATTAATTCTCCTTTAACATTCCTTATCTAGAATTACATGTTAACCAAAGAAGCTGCCAATCTGAAATCACTTACCTGGATCAATAACTCCCTCTGGTATAGAGATCAAAAACAACAGACAGAATGCAAAAGTAATAGAAGACAACATGTCGAGCCGGAAGATCAGCCATTCGATTGCACCAGCAAAATGGAATTTCGGACGAGAATAGGAGTCGGTCAGTATCATGTTTGTCTCTTGGAATCTTGATTCTTGACCAAAGCACCTTATAGTTGTTGCTCCTAAAATTGTTTCAGCAAAATGCTGTATTATTGGAGCTTTGCATACTCCAACCAACCGCGAAAGTTCTCGTGCAGAAGATATGTAATATTGCTGCAAAATTACAAGTTTATGAGAATTACTATGTCCAAGTATTATGCAGGGTTGAATGTATATTAGAACATAAAAACTTTTAAGATTTATAATATCTTGCTGCATGGTTGCAAGTTTATGCAGTCATGCATTCTAAAGCCAAAATTTGGTGGACAATAAAACAAGCATTACCTGGTACCAAATGCAGGTAGCAATCACAGGGATAAAAATGATATAAATCTGCCAAGCAACCTGAGACATGACAATAATGATTCCGAGTAGATAGATCATTGAAAAGGCGAATTCCCCAACTTGGTATGGAATGTTCAAATCCACTGCACTTTGATCCGTGGAAGCCTATAAGAGCAAGGAAAAAGAATTAGAATCCTTCAAAAACAAGGGGAAAATTTCCCAAAAAAAAGAAAGTAAAATGGAATGTTTAAAGATCATACAGGATATATAATGTCAGAAACTTACTCTATTTAGAATTCTTCCACTAGGTGTGGAATCAAAGAAAGACATAGGAGCACTGAAAATGCATGAATGCATCTTTTTGAAGAGAAGAGTGGCTGTTTTGTATCCAGCTGTGTTAAGAAGCATGGCTCTAGCAAGTACAGAAAAAGCACTTGCAATGGCCAAACCTAAATAGACAATTATTAGTGTAAAGCTCCCAAATCGAGGTTCGACATCTGCAGACACGGGAGATGCCCAAGCCATCCAATAATTGCTACCATTTTGAAAAATCTGGAAGAGAATCTGCACCAGCAATATAAAAGGCACAAGAGCTCCTCCATATGCTGCTGTGATATATTTCCAATAGACCGAAAACCCAACTTTTCCTTTCTCTCGCTCTTCTTCTTGAACAAGCTGTCCTTTTGGCTCAATATTATATACTTTACCATTTTCATTACCTTGGTTTCCTTCTTTCTGCAGTTTTCCATTAGCACTTCCCATAGCTCCATTTCCTTCTCCCATACTTTGTTCCGAATCAAATCCTGGCTCAATATTATCCAGGGCTGACAAAGCTTTCTTATGTGCACCCACAAGTTCCATAAAATTGGTCCCTGAATTGAGAATGTCATTATACTTTCCAGCTTGTGTAATCCTTCCATCTGTCATGACCTAATAAAAATGTACAAGTTAAAATCCAGTAATTACATTTTTTTTCTTTTCATGCATCCAAGGCAAAATCACTGAAATTTAAAAAGCTTACCAAGATTAGATCAGCAACTGGTAAAAATTCAACTTGATGAGTGACATAAATCACTGTTTTTGAACTCAAAGTGCCTAGTAAAACTTCCTGTCATTCAAAGATAAAATAAGATACTCAGACAATGCACCAACTGAAGAAGAAAACTCAAAAATCAAAAGGGCAAAGCTTAAATAATAAGCTGACCATAATGCAAATATAGGTGTTTCAATTAATTATCTCACATAGAGCAGTAGAGCTGCCCACATAAACTAAAGAAAAGAATGTTTAAAAGATGAAACCTTGAATAAATGAGATCCTGTATGAGCATCCACAGCACTGAAAGGATCATCAAACAAATAGATATCAGCATCTTGGTATAGAGCACGCGCAATCTGTATTCGTTGCTTCTGTCCACCACTCAAATTGATTCCCCTTTCGCCTATGACGGTCTGATCACCAAATGAGAGGATTTCAAGATCCTTCTTGAGGGTACAAGCTTCAAGAACTTTGTCATACTTCTCCCTGTCCATCTGCTTACCAAACAATACGTTTTCTTCGATCTTTCCACTTTGTATCCATGGTGACTGAGCAACATAGGCCTTTGTACCACACAACTTAAGAGTTCCAGATATCTTAGATAATTCCCCTAAAATACAGGAAAGTAAACTCGACTTTCCAGAGCCAACTGTTCCACAAATAGCAACCTTCATACCATGTCGAACTTTCAAATTTATATCTTTTAGTGTTGCAGTAGAAGGAGACGAATCCCAGGAGAAATTCCCATCAACAATCTCAATTGCAGTATCAGAACTACCGTTTGGAAGCTTCTCTATAACATCAGGCTGCAAGTCATCAAGCTGAAGGAAAGAAGCAATTCTATCAAGAGATACCTTTGTTTGAGTTATCTTTGAAATTGTGTCAGGAAGATCGCAGATTGCTCCTTGAAGAATGCTGATTGTTGCAAGTGCAGATAGGATCTTCCCTGATTCAAGTGGAACTCCTAAAAGTATACAAGCACCAAAAGTGGATACAGACACAAATGAGGGTGCAACCCAGGAAACAAAGTTAGTTATAGCATTCATATAAACGCATCTTTTTAACCATCCTTCCTCGACATTCCTGAACCCGATAATCTTCGAAAGAAACTTCATTTCCCACCCTTGAAGTTTGAGAATTCTCATATTCCTCAAAGTTTCAGATGTTGCTTTCATCCTTTTATCTTTCGATTCCATCAACTTATCCTGAAACTTCTCTAGCGTTTTCCCCAAAGGAATATTTGCCAACATAACAAAAACTGTTGCAACAAAAGCTGCAATGGAAGCTAGACCAAGTTTTTCATACAAGATCAACAAGGCCAAAGCAACTTGCAAAGCAATAATCCATAGATCATGCATGTACCAACTAAACTCATCCACCCTCTCTGCATCAACAGCCATGAAATTGATGATCTCCCCGCTTGTGTGGCTCTGCTTCGACTGGAACGAAAGGGTTAAACCCTTGTTATAAATCACTCCTACTAGAACTGCTCTCTGCCTAAGTCCAACTTGCTGCAACTTAAAGAAACAGCGCCTTTGAGCTATGGACTCCACTAGCTTTGCAACAAAGAAAGACATAACCAGAAGAAACCCCTCGTATTTAAACTCGTTTTGCCCATTCAAGTACTGAACAAAAGTGTCAATGAGATATGGTCCAACATATGAAGCCACATTGTACATAATTGCGAACAAAGCTGTCCAAAGAATATCTTTCCAAGCTGAGAATAACAATGCCTTCACCAGCTTAAACGTGGTAACTCCGCTCCCTTCACTATCAGCTGATTCAAGCTTGTTTTTAAAATTTGGAAAAACCCTAACCACACTATCTTCGCTATCTAGCTTAGGAATATCTTCAAGGTCTAAACTTTTCTTATTGCCAGCAGCAATAAGTGGCCCCATCCATGAAAATGTAAGAATGCTGAAAATACCAGCATTTGAATATGGAGTTACAGTCTCAACCCCTTTTTTCTTACTCAACTCTACACCATTACTAACATTAGATTCTCCTTTCAAAAGGGGCTCCTCAAGGTGGGTAATGTCAGTTTCACCCATTCTTCCCAAAAGCCCCACAATACATAGGAACAAACCAGTAATAACAGAAAAAACATCGGATACTAAATACTGGCTTGGGAAAGAAATATGTTTTTTGAGAAGAACAATGTCTATAACAAGACAATAACATGAAATTGAAAAATAAAAACCCCACCAAATTCTCAACAAAAACGGGAACTTTTTTTTTTCACCGGAATTGGAGAATTGACAATGCAAATAAACACACGTTGCACCCCAAGCAAGTGTTTTTACCACATAATCAGAAAGAGTCACTAACTTATCCTCAGACCAACCATTTCTATACCAATAACTTAACAAGCACAAGATAATATTAAAAGCTGAAACAACAAAACAAAAGGCTATAGTTTGCTTATACCATAAAACCTTCCTTTGCCTTAACGTCTCCTTTGAACCTTCCCCACCAGCTTCTTTAACTCTGTTCACTACCCATAAGAGTAACAAGAAAAGCAATAAAACTAGGTGTAATGAAGCAGAAAACCCATGAAGAAAAATGGGTTTTAGGAAAAAATCGAAATTAGTAGCTGAGCTCATTAGTAAAGATGATTCCGAAGCAAAAAGTTTCATTCCTTTTGGAGTTTCTTCCCACTGAAGAAAAAAAACTTGGGTTTTGAGTGGAGAAGATTTTGTTTGGTTAAGTATTTGAAAGAATTTGGTTTTGTGTTTACATATAGGAAAATTATTTAATTTATAGCTGGAGCTGGTGGATTAAAGGAAATTAGTAGGAAAAAAAAACCGGGAATCTCCAACAGATCTGAACCTGTTCGAATTTCCAATTGTTATTTCGATGACAGCGAGACTTAAATGCCACTTGGGCACTTGGCTGACCAAGAACAGATAATGAACATTATTCATTTCATTTGAACGCAGCCATTGAAAATGTGCCCCACTTAGGGATGGCGGCTGTCTTTATGTAGGGCCCAACAGATCATAGCCGTTGGAAACTTCATGCCAAAATGGGTCAACAATATACTACCCTATTGTTGTCTATAATGTTTTTCTTTGCACGTTTTCTTGCCATTTTTGTCTACTTGTTCTTCTAACAGTTATACCGATGGCTGAATGCTCGATTTAGCCAATCTTTGACGTTTTCTTGCCATTATTTAATTTATGATTTCTGAAACTTGGAATAATTTGAATGTTGATTTGTCAGAAAGCATAAAATTGATTGTGATACGAGCAATAGACTAAAGATTTAATTTTCACCTTTACCTGTTCTATTTGTATTGGATAACATTAGATTTATAATAATTTTGAATACAACACCATACATAATGCGAACATAACATAAAAAAATAATTAAAATATGACACAACACGAATATATGAACATGTCAAAATCTATATAACACAAATTATTAAAGTATCAAAATTTTTTCAATTAAAATTTTGATTCTTGTCTCGGGAATCCCTGATTTAAAAAGAGGATTATGGCTGATTGCTGTGCAAGTTCCCCCAGAATTGACAAAGAAGAATGGGTCCAAAGGATCTTAAGAATTGATAGGATAATTAATGGAAATTCTAAAATTCTTGGTGTGGTATGATATTTGTTCATGCAATTGTAAGTAGACTAGCTCATGGATCGGGCCGGGCCACGACCCGGTTTTTTTTCAAATTTTTTGCCCAGACCCGGTCCGGTAGGCCCGAATTCATTGTTCATTAGATTAAAAAATTATTATTTTTTTAATTTTTATTTTTATAATTAAAATTAAATATTATTATAATAAAAAAACACTGTTCCGGGTCGACCCGGAATAAAAATATCTTGCCCAGATCCGATCCAATACAGGCCGGGCCGAACGGACTGCCCGGCCCATCAGCAGGTCTAATTGTAAGTCATAAGCAACCACTTGAATTCATTAATTATTGCTCAAGGAGTATGATTCAAGCTAGTTAAGTTGTTGAGTGGAACATGTCTCCACCAACTCAATTTGAATTTTGCAACTATTATTAATAATTAATAACTCAAAATAAAAACTAAACCTAACTTTAATGTTTTAGATTGATCTATATCATGATTCATGAGTTGAAGCTAATTTTGCACCTGTATTAATTAATCCTTCATAAATCATTATAAATGATTGTCAATAACTTCTTCTTGATAACATGCCCTTATCATAATTTAAAAAAGCTAAAATTAATTTAATTATTTGATATAATAATTATCATTATATATTAGACTTTATATTACAATTTATTTGATTTATTACACTCTCGACCCGACAGGGATTAGGCTTTCATCAATCATAAAATGAAAATGGAGAGACACCCTGAATTTACACCAAAAAAATATCATCCATAATATTCAACAAACACTTGCATCATTTCAGCTTTATTTTACTCATATACATATTTATATTATTCTTTTTGCTCAATTATTGACCAAAAATAAAGTGCATTCTATCTTCAAAATCAAAATAAAACCTTTAGCCAAATCAATAGGAATAAGTCCAAATCTGTTAGTACACTCCTTAGGGCACTCTTTAAAATTAGTTAATATGCTATTTATAGTAATAATATTGTATTAAATACAAAAATTGACAACTTTATTCATCATTTTCAATACATGGATTGAAGATATTACTATATTTAGTAATATTAAAGAGTGCCCTTAGGGCACTTGTTAGCAAAATCCTTGAATGATTGCAGCTGAATTTTAATAAAACTAAAATTAAAAAAAAAATTCCCAAACATAAATAGGAAGCAAAATAGAAATTTTAATTATAAACCCGTAGCCTTCCCCAATCCCACTTGACATCAAGGTTTGAAAAGTGAAAACATTCACAAGTGGCTAATAATATCATCCATAATATTCAACAAACACTTACATCATTTCAGCTTTATTTTACTCATATACATATTTATATTATTCTTTTTGCTCAATTCCAAAAAGAAAACTGCATTCTATCTTCAAAATAAAAATAAAACCTTTAGCCAAATCAATAGGAATAAGTCCAAATCTGTTAGTACACTACATTTTCATAACATTGAATTCAAACATTTTATTTCAAGTTGCTGTTAACTGCTAACATTGGTCAAAGTAAAATTTAGGAAAGAAAAATGCAATTAAAAATTACTTTTTTTTTTTTTGAATTTGATAAAAATAATGTATTAAATATAATTTTTTTAAAATAATAATGAAATAATCTTTAATAAATATCCATAAATACAGATCCGTAAAACAATATTTTTCCACTTAAAATTACTCATATACTTTTCTTTCACCAAGAAGGAAAAAGGGCATGTGGGACCTCTTTAAGCTTCATGGAGCTTTAATTTCCATTTCTCACCTTGTTGGATTAATCCAAATTAATTTCCAATACTTTTAAGTCAGTTTTGTGCCTACTTGTTTTCCAATTCCTTCAAAAAAAAAATTTGAGTAGATACCATATTTGTTTCAATTCTGAGTTTTCTTTCAAAAATCTGTCGAATATTAGATGTTGATTGTGTTTGTGAGATGTGATTTCAGTATCAAGTCTGTACTTGTTTCAAATGTTCTGTTCATCTTCTAATCAATTATTTGATTATATTCAATACACTAATTTTTTCCATTTTCAATTTCCAACAACAACTATTTGAAACTGAAAGTGCTTAAAAATGCATCAAAAAATGGTCAGTACAAGGATTTTTTTTTTTTCCTTCTCTTTTTCTTTCATTGTTGTTAACTTCCAGTGTTATTATGTTAGAAACAAAAATGTCAATGGAAACTAGAAACCATGTGACATTGCTTCTGATAATCTCCTATGAGCTTGGAAAATGATGCCAGCTTGGTCGTAGAATCGTATCGTATCTCATATTGAAAAATTATGAGATTTCGTTATGATATATATATATATATATATATATTTATATATGTAAATACTCAAACCCATATTTGGTGAGATGTTTTTTGTGAGACAAAATCACGAGACTTTAACGGAAACTATCTCAGAGGTTGGGTGAGTCTCCACACCCTGCACCAAGGTTTTTTTATTTTTTCTGTTTTACCAAAGTTAATCAGAACAAACTTAAAACCATCATCTCAATCTACGAAACATGATTAATAAGTAGAACAAAGATCACAGTTAATCAGAACAAATATTAATTTACTGAAACAGTCTTTCAACAGATATTATTTTGTTCTCTAAACTACAAATATCCCACACTACTGAAGCTTGCAGTATGTTTAGATTGAGTCCATACGTCACAGCTAACCCCGCAATGGCTAAACAAAAGAAAATTTAATGGCATTATCTCTTTCTCAAGTCATTCTCCTTTATCATTTATTATCTACTGTTAAAGTAATAAATGTAATTAGAGTAATCTTAGAGATTCTGATTTAATTCTGATTAAGATTAAGATTAAGATTACGATTCAGATTACGATTCCAATATTATTGTAATTATTATTGTGGTGATTCTTTTCTTAGATGATGAAAACTTTCATGTGATGAAACCAGTAGCTTCAGCTACTGCTACTGGTATAAAAATAGAAGGGAGTAGAATGATGGCTGGGAAAGAAGCCAAGTCAGCAGCAACGGTTGAAACAATGAGGTGGCAGCTCAGGATTAGTCAATAAATGTAATAGGATAGTATTGGTTTAATAGAACAACTGTACAGAAGGTTATGCATAATTGTAGGTTGAAATATCTGTAACAGAATTCAGCAGTAGCTTTTATATAGCACTACTATACGAAAAGAAAAATATGAATGAAAACGTTATAAATTTCTTCTCTAAAATCTCTCTTTCTCTTCTTTGGCCTTTTCTCTCTTTTCTGGTCTCTTTCTTTCTTTTCTAAAAACAACTATCCTGTTACAAATGGTATCGAGAGCCACTAAGATTCAACCACAAGCACAAACTATGGCAGGGGAAAATTGCTTGAATACTCTCCAGGAGCAAGTTCATGCCTTGCAATCTGAGCTGGAATCTTTGAAGGCTGCAAAGGCCATCGTTCCAAAATGGTGGGAAGAAAAAAGAAAGAAAATAGATGCTAAGTTTGCAGAAACCCAGGGTTATATCGGTAGGATGTTTGGACTGTTGATGCAGAAAGGCGAAGTTCAAAACCAGTCAGATTCGGGAACAATCCTCAACTCAGCCAGTGTTCATCCTACTTCCGTTTTTCATTCTAAGAAGGAAGAAAAAAATCCTGCTGGAATCAATCATCATGTTGCACAGCTGGGGTCGGAGCTGATTTTTTCAAAGAGTGAGATTATGAGCAACACACACTCCTTAGATGGTACACTTCCATTCAAAAACAGTGAGTTTTTCACTAGTTATGGTTCAATTTCTAGCTTGAATGCCTTAATACCTAGATCTAAGATTGAGTTGCATGTGTTTAATGGAACCAATCCAAGAGGATGGTTAAAAAAATGTCGAAAATATTTTGCTATATTTTCTATAGCTGATCATAAAAAATTAGAAATAGTAGCTATGTACTTAATGGGGAGTGCTAAAGTATGGTTTGATTGTTACATAGTACTTCAATTCCTGTTTTCATTGTTTGATCCTTGGGGACAAGGATCGTTTGAAGAAAGGGAGAATGTCATGATAAAGAAAGAAGATAATAGGGAAAATCTCTACAATACTGCAAAGTGTAAGGATTTGGAATGGCTAAAGCAAAGACATGAGTTCTCCCATGATTTGAGGGTTTTACCAATGGGAGGTAGTAATCTGGTGCTTGGAATTGATTAGATGAGAAAGTATAGTACATTGATTGGTGAACTTTATTTGCTTAGTACGAATTGTGATACAACAGAGACTCCACTAGATTTTATTGGGATGCTAGTCCTTATGCTAGGGTGGCCACTATGGAGGAACTTTTGAAAGAGAGGGAACAACTTGGAAGACTCATGAAAAATGTAGCATTGATGGGTGTTTCATGTGGTAGTCAGGGCAATCGAACAATCACTGATGATGATGTAATTGAGAAGAGCAACCTTAGCAAGCAGTTTTTGTTTCGTAATTGGAACATTTGGCAGGCTAAATCAACTGTTATTGCTGCTACATCCATAAATCTTTAGCTTAAAATTAAAGCTTTGATAGAACGTGGGGGTCTTGAAACTTGGATTGTGCTTAACAGTGGCCATTAATACATTAAATAATATCAATGCTTGGCTGTATGTTGATCACAGGTACTTATATTTCCAGACACTTCTTGAGTTAGGAATTCATGGTGCTAAATGCAACACTCAGATGGTGATTACTCATCTAACTGAGAACAATGGAGCCTCAAGGAACTCACCTAAGAAACAAGCACCCATGTGCACGGTGCACTCATTTCCACATGATGTGGACCATTGCTTGACATGGGTTCGATCTGAAATTGTGGGCTTGTTCGAGAAAACTTCTGCCAAAGTGAATGCCTATCTGTCCAACCCAGTTGACTATGCCACTTCAATGATAAATGCTGCTGATGCTCAAGCTAAGGATAACTTGGAGCGCATCCTTGGCACCATTGCCAAGGACATTGGGAACAAGGATCTATCTTTTGATCCTTGGGGACAAGGATCAATTGGAGAGGAGGGTAATGTGATGAAACTAGTAGCTTCAGCTAGTGCTACTGGTATAAAAATAGAAGGGAGCAGAATGATGGCTGGGAAAGAAGCCAAGTCAGCAGCAACGGTTGAAACAATGAGTTGGCAGCTCAGGATTAGTCAATAAATGTAATAGGATAGTATTAGTTTAATAGGACAACTGTACAAAAGGTTATGCATAATTGTATGCTGAAATATCTGTAACAGAATTCAGCAGTAGCTTTTATATAGCACTAATATAAGAAAAGCAAAATATGAATGAAAACGTTATAAATTTCTTCTCTAAAATCTCTCTTTCTCTTCTCAGGCTTTTTCTCTCTTTTCTGGTCCTTTTTTTTTTTTTTTTTTCTGAAAACAACTATTCTGTTAGATAACACTCCTGTATAGACTTCTATACAATTCAATAATATCAGCAATGTAGCCACTTGGACTTATTCCCATGGATGTAGGCCACCATAGCCGAACCAAGCATTCATTTGTGTTCTTGTAATCTTGTTTTTTCTCTCTTATTCTTTTTCTTCTAAAATCTACAGTGAGATGGTTAATCAATAAAGACGCCAGCCTATCGACACTTGGACCAATAACTCCCTCTGGTATAGAGATCAAGAAGAGCAAAGAGAAGCTCGAAAACGTAAGCACAGCCATTCCTCTGCACCAGGAAGATGGAATTTTGGCCGGGAATTAATACAATTCGATTACTATCATGTTTGTCTCTTGGAATCTTGATTCTTGATCAAAGCTTCTGATGGTTGTTGATCCTGAAATTGTTTCGGAAAAATGCTGTATTATTGGAGTTCTGCAACACACTCCAACAATCATGCAAGTTCTCGTGCCGAAGATATGTAATATTGCTGCATGCATGGTTACAAGTTTATGAGAGTTCTTATGTGTAAGCATCATGTTGCAAGCTATTAAATATAACGGTTAGAGCAAGGTTATGTGCTTTAAAACCTTAAACTAAGGGTTTTATGATATCATATTACCTGCAATTAGAAGTTTATGAGATCTTGCATTGTGTAGCCATGGCCAGAATTTGCTAGACAACACAACAGATGCAGGTTGTCACATGGATAAAAATGATAATTAAAGATCAGGCAGGCAACCTGAGACATGCCTGCAATGATTCCAATAGTAGATTGATCATTGAAATGGCGACTGCCCCAGCTTGATATGGAATATCCAAATCCATTGCACTTTGATCTGTCGAAGCCTATGAGAGCCAGGGAAAAGAAAAACATAAATTTGGTATCATTTAAACCAAGGAAACAAAATGCCACAAATTTACATCCAGATGGAATCTTTAAAATCCATAAGTACTAATGATAAGGAAAACACCTAATACTTACCTTGTTTAGAATTCTGCACTTGGTGTGGAATCAAAGAAAGACATAGGAGCACGGGAAATGCATAAATGCATCTTTTTCACGGTCCGCAGCCTGTCAGTACACTTGTTCTTCGGGGTCTATTTCAATCTTCCTTTCTATCTCTTCGTACGACATTTCGTTTTACTAGTTTGCAATGTATTTTCACCCGTATAAGAAACCCTTTACAGTACTCAGCTGGATATAACCTAGTTAAAACAATCTCGATATAACCTCCCTCAGTCTCGTAGCATGTGCACGTTTTTGGTGCTTAATTTGAAGTTTGAATTGAAGGTCTGCCAATACGTACGTTTTGTTTGTTGTCGTATAGGTACCAACATTTTAAACATTGTTCAAAGTATACCAATCTTGTGGCTGCCTTCAAATATCGAATAATTTGGCTAAACTTTGAAATTTTGGTTCATCACTTTTTTAAAGAAAGTAAAGGTATTGGACCTTTTGAAGGACATGGATTGAATCATAGACTAAACTTAATTAAAAAGACTTTTTTTATATAATACAATCAATGATATCTCTTACTATGTTACTCAGACTCAGATGTGAGTATCGAACATAAATATGTTTCCCACACAGGTATGTTCAATTTTTTCAAGATTTTCATGTATTTGGAAAATCCTTGGAAGATCATATCCTCGTACCCATATCCAGATATGTATCGAATATGGATATTTCAAAAAAAAAAAAAAATGAAAAATCGGAACAACATAGATTTATATTTTACTTTTCTTCGGATGATTTAAACACATACATATCTAAGTAGTGCAATACTAATACTAAACATTTCATAATTCACTAGAAGCAAGAAAAAGACAGCATCAGCTTATTTTTTAACCAATACATGACAGCAACACAGCTTATTTTGTTCTGGGTACATGAGATGAAAGCATCAGCTTACAGCAAAAAGTTCATTTAATATCTAACAGTCTTCCATGGTGGTGACTACCACATATAATGAAAGGAACCCAAAGATTTTTTCTTCCTTTTTGATTCTACTGAACAATAGTAGAACCATGATAAGGAGTGGGAACTAGGACAAGGTCATTTTTCCTCTTCACAGTGATGCCAAAGACCTCAGTCATGTCTAGATCTTCTCCTTTCATTCCATTGGGAAGCTTCCAATCAAAATGGAACAACAATTGAGCAAGTGGCAGCTCAAGATTTGGTGTTGCAAACAATATCCCTGGACATATCCTCCTTCCAGCACCAAATGGGATGAACTCAAAATTTGTTCCCATATAATCGATTGAACCATCGAGAAATCTTTCAGGGTGAAATTTGTCTGGTTCATTCCAGTAATCAGGGTCTCTTCCAAGTGCCCAAGCATTGATGAGGACTCTAGTTTTGGCAGGAACTTCATAGCCATTGATTTCACAAGCTTGGTTACATTCTCTAGGAAGCAACAATGGTACAGATGGGCGCATTCGAAATGTTTCTTTAATCACTGCTTTCAAGTACTTGAGTTCATTTAATCCTGTTTCATCTACATTTCCTTTTGCTCCGAAAACTCGCCTTACTTCAGCTTGGGCCTCTTTCATCACCCTTGGGGTTTTCAGCATTTCTGACAGTGCCCAATCTACGGTTGTTGATGAAGTTTCACTTCCAGCACCAAAAATATCCTGAAAAGCATAACAAATTCAATGGAAATTAAGATTTAAGAAGAAAAAGGTTATTCTTTTTTAGTATTTGAGACCGTCAAAGATTGAATCCTAATAACTAAAATGAAGAATTCAGCATTCTACGGACAGACATCTAATCTATGTTACTCTGACTCGGAATGAGTGTCGGATACAGGTACGTGTCTGACACGAGTATGCTCAAGTTTTTTTAAGTTTTTTCATATATTTAGAGCATCATATCCCCATATTTTTGTTTGAATATGTATCGGATATAGAGCGTCGGATACGGAGTTACATGGCATCTAATTTGAAACTGCAAATCTTTGTAATAAACAAAGGGTTACTAACCAAGATGACTGATTTGATGTTTTTGTCTTCCAAGGGAAATTCAGCCTCCTCCTGAATCCTTAAGAGCACATCAACTAGATCTTCCTGATCTGTTTCTTCATGATCTCTGCCTTTTTCTCTTGCCCTTCTCTCCCTATGTTCCTTCATGATGTTCTCAACAATTCTATCATTCTCCTTATGAAACTTTTCAACTTTTGTCTTTAAACCACTAAAAAGTTGAAGCACTTTAACTGAAGGATAAAAATCAGATAAACAAAAACCAGATACCAGCTTGGTGAGTTCTGTAATTATTGCAATGTATATTTCTTGATCTTTGCATTTTTTACCAAAAGCTGCCCTGGCTGTTATCCCATATGTCATTGAGAAAATCTTGTCGCTAAGATTAACAGGCTTTCCATCACTTTGATGTATCGTTTTGATGAGATTTAAAACCTCTTCTTCTCTTATTGATCGGAATGATTGGACCCTTGCGGCGTTCAAAAGCTCGGTGTTGCAGACTTTCCGAAGATATCTCCAATAATTCCCGTAAGGCGCAAAGGCTATGTTTGTGAAATCATAAGTGGTGATCTTGGGAACAACAAGAGCTGGCCTGTAAGAGAAGTTTATGTCATGGGTTTTCATAACCTCTTTAGCAACTTCTGGTGAAGAAACTATGGCGGTCGAGACTTCACCAAGCTGTAGGTGCATCAAAGGTCCATGTTTCAGGGCCAAGTCTCTCAGGGTTTTATGGGGTAAAGGGCTAGTAATTTGGTGCAGATTTCCAATCACAGGTAATTTCCTTGGCCCTGGAATCGACTTTAGGGTTGAATTTTTGGGTTTTGATTTTTTTAGAGTCTTGAATATAAAGAGAAAAACAAGGAGGAAGGTGAAGAGGACTTGGAAGGAAGGAAGCTGAAGCTCCATAACTACAAAGAAAATAAAATTCTTGAAGAGAATGAAGCTGAAGCAGATTTACTTTTTCATAGATGAGTTATAGCTAAAAGCCCCTAATTTTGTAAATTTATAGAATTGTTCCTAGTACAAGACTGGAAATACATACAAATTTGCTGGGGTCATTAGGTTGAAAGATTGTTCAATAAATATACATTTTGAGTCCAATTTCAATCGTCATTAAAATTAAATAGAAAATTACAATAAATTAAATCTCATTTTTTTATATTGAAATAACACCAATTATTGAAGTCCAGTTCCAACATTACCTATAAAATTTCTACTTGAAAACGTAATTCAATCATAAAAGATACTCGTGCTTCCAAATGAAGCATTAATCTCATTTATTTTACATCTTTATTTTTTATGGATAATTTTTTTTAAGGTGATAATAGCTAACTTAATATTGAAATAATATTTTTGCACTAAAATTGAGATTCTAATTTGAAGGTCTCAAACTCAAATTGTGACAATGTCGGTGGAGTTTATGAGATAATAAAAGAGTTATTTTCTTATTGTATAACTCAAGGATGGTCTCAAAATAATAACAATAATAAAGACAAAGCATTGGTTTGTTGGAAAAGATAAAGATTATAATCTCCTTTTGTATAAATCATTAATCATCGATAAACAAAAAAGAAAGATAAACTAATAGAACTGTTTGATGTACTAGTTTATTATTGGAGTAATATAAGTATAATTGATTTTAAACATTTTTATATGCCTAAAGATTTAATATTTTTATTATTTGTATTAATTTCTCTTTTAGGTGTTGCTAATTACTCTTTGAGAATTTTTTTTTTGTTGTAAATTTTTTAATGTTTTTTGAAATATAAATATAAAAGTATTTGCAGGACCTTTTGAAATATAAAAAATTTCCTTTTGAAATAAATTCAAGCTCAAACGTCCGTCCAATATTTGGGAGGGTTGGACAAAAATATTAGATTCAAAATATGAGTTTGAACAAAAAATGAGGCCCGTTTAGAAAATGGGTCGGGCCTTGGCTCAAACAATCAAAACCTGAGTCTGGTCCGACCCGTTTTTCATTTATATAATATAATATTTTTATATTTATATATTATGTAATTTATATCATATAAAAAATAAATATATAATATTGTAGTGTAAACATTTAAAAGTATGTTAAGTTATCCATGTTTTAGAACTTAATAAAAGAAAAAAAGAAAAATACTAAAAATTAAATAAAAAATAATATATTTGTTTAATTTTTTTAAAAAAATAATGATTGAGCTTAAACAAATTTGGACTATTAATTTATAAATGTGGATGGACTTGAGCAGAATTTGATATTTATATTTTGAGCAGGATAATAAAAATATATAATGTTGATACCTATGAACACTTCTACTTCAAGATAATGCAAGTCAATTTTGCTTAAAGCTTCAAAATTCTATTGGTCAGTCCAAAACATGAGCTACAAATCTATGACCAATTGAAATAGTTTGATCAAATTTTCAACATTGACAGCGCCATTTAATTATAAAAGAACAAATATATATATATATATATATATATATATATATTATTGTGACTGGTTAGCCTACTTTTGTTGAATGTTTGTTTGTATTTTCTACTATTTCAGCAATTTAAACAGAATTTCTCTACTGCATTGTGGAAAATATATGTTTGATTTTGATTCATAAGTGCATGCTTTCGTCTGCAAAAGTTTATCAAAACAATATCTATATTTTGGACTTGAGGAACTTTGACGATTCTTGCATAAGAAATATTGTAACTACCTATTAGAGAGTCAAAAGAGCGGGTCGGGTCAAGCTAAGATTGGATTATTTTGGATCGGATTATTTTTAATCGGAAAAAATTTAGACCTTTTCGAATTCGAATTATTTTAAGTTTAAATCATTTTGGGTTCGGTCCTTCAAGTTTAACACTTGAATTATTTAGATTCGATTATTTTAAATCCAAATGTTTTAGTTTTAAAATTAAATCAATATAATTTTGAATTAATTTTTTAAATCATTCGAGTTTAGATTGAATAGATTCATATAGTTAATTATTCTTAATATAATCATATTGAATCAAATTTGAGTTCGAGCAAATTGGACAAAATTTTCAAATTCGGATCGAATTCTACATCTCTACTACCTACTAAAATATAAGTGCTATATAGAAAATATATGGAGAGGCAGCTGCTTCGTATAGTTGAGTCATGGTTGCTGGCACTCGTCAGTACAGTCCCTAATTTCAACATCACGTGCATAGAAAAGGATAGGTATAATTTAAGGTTGATAGATCGGATATTTTTTTTTTATAATATTTAAATTTGAATTTGTAAAATTATTTAAAAATTCGAATTCGTTTATTATCCGTATTAAATTCGAATATTGCTATCCGAATCCGAATTAAATAACATTATCCGTCAGATATCCGAATCCGTTAAATATTCAAAATCAATAAGTAAAAAAAATATAAAATATAAAATAAAATAAAAATTAATTTTAAATAAACGGATAATGAATTCGGATATTCGAATTCGAATCCGTAAAAGTAAGCAGATTTGAATAGCGGATTTGAATATCCAAATCTGTTATCCGCATAAGTAATGCGGATTCGGATAATAGATATCCGAAATTTTGTATCCACATCCGCTCCAAATCCGTTACAGATAATAATTATAATATTCGAATTCGTATTTTTTCCGAATCTACAAAAAATAAATCGAATAATTATAAATATTTAAATTCGCACTCTACTTTAGTTTATTGTGGCATGAAGAAAATACAAAGGAGCTTTGGTCAGAATATTTATGTCATCTTGAATTCCTTGCTGCTCAATTTCAAGTCAAAGGAGTACAAAGTTTCATAGCCAAATATTTTGAATGGATCTGATTAACAATTACTTAACTAGTGTAGTAACATACGTACTCCACAGCCTTCAAGGCTGCTTAATTCTTATTAATTTGCTATATATCTTTTATGACTTTTTGGTCTACTTCTTGATATGTATTATTATTTATAAGGTCAAGTTTTTGTCTTCCAAGGGAAATTCAGCCTCCTCCTGAATCCTTAAGAGCACATCAACTAGATCTTCTTCATCTCTTCCTTTTTCTCTTGCCCTTCTCTCCCTATGTTCCTTCATGATGTTCTCAACAATCCTATCATTCTCCTTATGAAACTTTTCAACTTTTGTCTTTAAACCACTAAAAAGTTGAAGCACTTTAATTAAAGGATAAAAATCAGATAAACAAAAACCAGATACCAGCTTGGTGAGTTCCGTAATTATTGCAATGTATATTTCTTGATCTTTGCATTTTTTACCAAAAGCTGCCCTGGCTGTTATCCCATATGTCATTGAGAAAATCTTGTCGCTAAGATTAACCGGCTTTCCATCACTTTGATGTATCGTTTTGATGAGATTTAAAACCTCTTCTTCTCTTATTGATCGGAATGATTGGACCCTTGAGGCGTTCAAAAGCTCGGTGTTGCAGACTTTCCGAAGATATCTCCAATAATTCCCGTAAGGCGCAAAGGCTATGTTTGTGAAATCATAAGTGGTTATCTTGGGAACAACAAGAGCTGGCCTGTAAGAGAAGTTTATGTCATGGGTTTTCATAACCTCTTTGGCAACTTCTGGTGAAGAAACTATGGCGGTCGAGACTTCACCAAGCTGTAGGTGCATCAAAGGTCCATGTTTCAGGGCCAAGTCTCTCAGGGTTTTATGGGGTAAAGGGCTAGCAATTTGGTGCAGATTTCCAATCACATGTAATTTCCTTGGCCCTGGAATCGACTTTAGGGTTGAATTTTTGGGTTTTGGTTTCTTCAGACTCTTGAATATAAAGAGAAAAACAAGGAGGAAGGTGAAGAGGACTTGGTGTTGGATATCAATATATTATTTGGTGTATAAATATGAAATACGTATTTTAATACGCAGGATGTCGTAAGTAGATACACGGTGCATAATTTATGTACACAATTGATATCATGTTTGAATGAGAAATTAATCTCTTTATACCCACTTGAAGAGGAAGAAAGTTGGTTGATGTTAGTTATTGGTGTGGAACCATATAGGATGAACAAAGGCATAAGCTTATGGTATTTATAAGCCTTGTTTCCATATGGGGTTGGGCCCCAAGGGGCACCCAAGTTTTGTGGTGGATGAAGACCTACACAACTTGAGCTGGACCACACGCGCGCCGCCGAGCTGGGCTGGGTCGGCTTGAGTTTGGGTTTGGGCAGTAATTAATTTTTTACTGCCCAACCGATATTTTTATTCAGTCCGAATCGAACCGGTTCAGTATTCTCCAACCAAAAGACTTGTCTGTTTAAGAAGTATCTTTTCGGACCGAACCTTTTTGTTTGTTAAAAGTTTTGTCTGTTCGGTTTAAACAAAGAACCTTTTTATTTTCAAAAGCTGCCTGTTTGGCCGAACAGGTTTTGTTCCAAATGATGTGTCTGTTCCGAAAGTCATCTGTTTTTCTATATAAACCTGAGCAGTGCCTGTCTTTTTAGAGTGCTGAAAATTTCTCCTAATTTTTCTATACTGCTCTTTTCTTTTCCTGTGTCTTCTGTGAGAGAGACCGATATTTTTCTGGTTCGCCGTGTTGCTAAAAGTTTGCTCTTGATTGCAACGTAATCGAGGAGGCCTGGGAGACGAATTGCGACATACTGTTAGCACCTGAGAAATAGGCAATAATCGTCTTAAGGTTAGAGGTACAATCTTGACTCGATTATCCTTTTTCTGTATTCGGATTAACCTGTAAGTGTTGTCAATTTTTCATTCTGGATTGTTCGTATTTTTTATATATTGTTCTGTCGGAATTACAGATAAGTAATCTGTTATTTAATCTTTTAATTTATATTTAGTAGTAATGAAATATTGCTTATTGATTATAAGATTGTCAACAATCTTAAGACGATTATCTCGTTTATTATTTATTTACGTATTATTTCATTACTGTATGTTGGATATATATCCCGGCCTAATCAAGCTTTCATAAGAAGGAAGATGTTTTTTCTTCTTATTCTGTTGTCCATGGCCGACTGGTTAAATTTTCCACAAATACAGTTTTTCTTCTTTTATTTATTTTATATTGCTTAACTGCTTGTAGTGGCCGGATGAAGAGAATGAATTGTCATGTCTCTTGGCTAATAACCGATTGGCTCTTTCGTTTTTTATGAATATATATTGTTATATGCGTTTATAATTTGATGTTGGGAGAAGTCTAGGCTGGCGTTTAACTCTATAACACAGCCCACGCTTTTTGTTTCAACCCGCTGCCATGATTAATTGCGTAACATTGATTGGTTTCTGAAAGGTTACGTTTATTAACATACAATTACTTGAAACCGTGTTAGGGCCCTCTCCCTTTCCCTTATATGACATGACCCTTCGTAACATTGGCTTTAATTCATGAATATGTGGCTTTTACAAAGCCCAAGCCGATAGTGTAGGGCCCCTCCACATATATATTTAGTTACGTTATATATAGTTATATATATATATATATATATATAGTTACTTGCTGTTAGTAATATATATATTTTATTTGTATAATATATATATATATTAAGTATATACGTATTTCATTTGTACAATATATATATTTGTTACTGTGAATATATATTGGCAGCATATATTCATAATTATGTTTGTAATATATATATATATGTGTGTTTGATATATATATATATATATTCTATTTATATGTGTGTATTTATATACATATATTCTAAATATATGTATATAAAGGTGATCTTGTTATTTTAAATAACAGATGACAGAACGGTCTATCGTAAATGCAAGTGCACTTGTATCGCCAATGCCACCACATGTTACACCTGGTGAGAAACTCGAAAAGTTTAATGGTTTGGACTTCAAACGTTGGCAGCAAAAGATGCTGTTCTATTTAAACACTCTGAACCTAGCCCAATTCTTACGGGAGGAGGCCCCGGTTCCCAAAGAGGGAGAGATCGATCCTACAGCTGTAGTTTCGGTGCAAGCTTGGAAGCATTCTGACTTCATATGCAAGAACTATATCCTCAACGAATTGGACAACACGTTATACAACGTGTTTAGCCCAATCAAAACAGTAAGAGAGCTGTGGGAGTCCTTAGAAAGAAAATACAGAACCGAGAATGCCGGCACAAAGAAATTTGTGATTGGCCAGTTTCTGGATTTCAAAATGGTGGACACAAAAAACCGTGATTAGTCAAATCCAAGAGTATCAGTTGATCCTCCATGAGATTACTGCCGAAGGAATGATTCTTAGTGAATCATTTGAAAACGGTAGCTTTGATAGAGAAATTGCCTCCTTCTTGGAAGAATTTCAAGTACTATCTAAAGCACAAGAGAAAGGAGAAACTTAAGAGGACTTGATTATTCGGTTAAGAATCGAGGAGGATAACTATGGTTCAGAAAAGAGGGTTAAAGCTCAGACCATGGAAGCCAAGGCAAATGTTGTAGAACATTCGCACAAGATCAATAAGAGAAAATTTGTTGGTTCTAGCTCTTCCCAAGCTAATAGGGAATGGATTTCAAGAAGTTCACGGGAAATTGTTTCATATGTAACAAGCCCGGGCATTGAGCAAAGGACTACCGTCAGAACAAGAAAAGAGCTCAAGCTAACTTAGTTGATGATAATGAGATTGAGCTCGTTGTTGCAGTGTCACAAGTGAACATGGTAGAAAACCCTAAGACATGGTGGGTTTATACCGATGTCACTTGTCACATTTGTTCTGATAGAAAGAGTTTTTCTGAGTATAAAGAAACAAATATTTATGAGAAACTCTTCGGTACGAGGCCATGAATAAGGTGGTGCTCAAGATGACATCTGTTAAATAACTAAATTTGAACAATGTGGTTCATGCTCTTGAAATTCGTAAGAATTTGGTTTCCGGCTCTATGTTGAGCAATAACGGGTTTAGACTTGTAATTGAGTCGGATAAATGTGTACTCACTAAATGTGACATGTTTGTGGGTAGAGGATATCTATGTGATGAGCTTTTTAAGCTCAATATTATGGATGTTATGCCAAAGAACAAGAACAAGAATAATAATTAAATTATTTCTTCTGATTATTTGGTGGTGTCCTCTAATTATGCCATGGTAGATTAGGTCATGTGTGGGACAAGACCTTGCAGAGAATCAACAATTTGGATTTGGATTTGCTTCCGCAAATTGTTATTGATAAAAATCACAAATGGAAAATTTGTGTGGAATCCAAATTGGCTAAGGCTCTTTTCTATTTGGTAGAAAGAAGTAGTAAACCTCTAGATTTAATTCACACTGATATATGTGACTTAAAGATTGTGCAAACTAGAGGTGGTAAAAAGATACTGTTATGTCTATTTGCTAAGAAGCAAAGACGAGGCCTTGAAAATTTTTTAAACTCTTTAAAAAATTAAGGCCGAAAATCAACTAAGCAAGAAAATAAGGAGTGATAGGGGTGGTAAATATGATTCAATATTTTATGAATTTTATTTAAAATATGGAATCAACATTCAAACCACTTCTCCTTATTCACCTCATCAATACAGTTTTGCGAAACGCAAGAACCGAATGTTGAAAGAAATGATGAATGCTTTGTTGATTAGTTCAGGGTTACCTCAAAACTTGTGGGGGAAAGCTATTTTAATAGCTATTTACTTTTTAAATAAATATACCCCACAAGAAATAAGACAAGACACCGTATGAATTATGGAAGGGTTAAAGACCATCCTATAAATACACGAAAGTGTGGGGGTGTCTTGTGAAGGTATCAGTTTCTCCTGCTTAAAAGGTCATAATAGAAACTAAAACTATGTTTGGTGCCTCATTCGAAGGGATCATGACCTAGTCCTTGAGGGCAAGAGAAGGACATGTGAGAATATGTCAATTTTATGCAACAAGGGTACTCGGGTGTGATCTTGGCATCAATGAGGGTATCGACATAGTAAGTGGGGAAGAGTTTCATGGTATGGTATCGGCATGCCTTGGTGCTACCATGACTACCCCATTGTGAAGCGGAGGATGAGACTTTGTCCATGGGATCGATGATCCCTGATGGTGCCAAGAGTGGCACGGACCCTGAAAGTAAACCATTAGGTTGTAAATGAATGTAAAGACATAACGTACTCAATTAGCAAACTGAGTAGATTTACAAGTATTCCTGGAAAGGATACTAGAAGGCCATTGTGGGGGTACTTAGATTTTTAAGATACACCTCAAGTTATGGACTGCAGCACTATACAAGATATCCAGATGCAAAATGGATATTCAATACAAAAGATTTCAAATCCATTAATGGATTTATCTTTATTATTGGAAAAGCTGCAGTGTTTTGAAAATCTTCTAAACAAATGTGAATAGCCAGATTTACCATGGTATATGAAGTTATAGCTTTAGATAAAGCTGAAGAAGAAGCGGAATGGCTTCGAAAGTTTAGAAGATATTCCAAGATGGCCGAAACCTGTGCCTGCAATTTGTATACATTGCGATAGCCAATCTACAATTGGTCTAGCACAGAGTTGTTTGAATAACGGTAAATCTCGATACATTCGTCGAAGACATAATACCGTTAAACAGGTGCTCTCAAATGAAATTATCACTATTGATTATGAAAAATCAAAGGATAATGAAGCGCGCTTACGAAATGTTTTAACAAGAGAGCAAGTATATCATCGAGGGGAATGGGTCTTAAGCCTATAAATTAAAGTTACATAGTGGAAACCCAACCTAGCTGACTGAAGATCCCAAGATCTAGGTTCAAAAGGGACAACTAAATTATGTTAACTGAGTGTGAGCACTAAAAGAGTTAAACACTCTTATCCATTCCTATGATGATTTAGTGCTACCTGCAAAGGAGTTAGGATAAGCTATGCTTTTAATGATTCTTATAACTTGATAAAATTAAGTGGGGTATTACAGGATACTCTTAATGAGCAATCTTTATGAGTAAGAAACGTGGCCACTTCTATGAGAATTGATCAGGCTAAATTCTCTAGAGTACTCATAAGAAACCAGGCAGTGTCCGGGGCCAAAATGGACACAATCGTGAGAATCGAAGATGTTCAAAGGGGAATTGTGTGATATCTATTGTCGTGGTTTACACAAAAGGCTAAATAGTTCAAGACATCATGTTCACTAGTTAGCCGAGTAAATCCGGTAGTTATTCACTATGGAAGGTTCAAAGCCAAAAGCTACCTATCTTGATGCAATAACTCTTCAAGGTTTAACTCTCTCATATTCCGAGTCAGTTCGACGTTTTAATCAGACAATTTTCATTCATGTGGAGGATTGTTGGATATCAATATATTATTTAGTGTATAAATACGAAATACGTATTCTAATATGCAAGTTGTCGTAAGTAGATACACGGTGCATAATTTATGTACACAATTGATATCACGTTTGACTGAGAAATTAATCTCTTTATACCCACTTGAAGAGGAAGAAAGTTGGTTGATGTTAGTGATTGGTGTGGAACCCATATAGGATGAACAAAGACATAAGCTTATGGTATTTATAAGCCTTGTTTCCATGTGAGGTTGGGCCCCAAGGGGCACCCAAGTTTTGTGGTAGATGAAGACCTACACAACTTGAGCTGGACCACACGAGCGCCGCCGAGCTGGGATGGGTCGGGTCGGGTTTGGGCAGTAATTAATTTTTTACTGCCCAACTGATATTTTTATTCAGTCCAAACCGAACCAGTTCAGTATTTCTCCAACCAAGAGACTTGTCTGTTTAAGAAGTATCTTTTCGGACCGAACCTTTTTGTTTGTTAAATGTTGTCTGTTCGGTTTAAACAAAGAACCTTTTTATTTTCAAAAGCTGCCTGTTTGGCCGAACAGGTTTTGTTCCAAATGATGTGTCCGTTCCGAAAAGTCATCTGTTTTTCTATATAAACCTGAGCAGTGCCTGTCTTTTTAGAGTACCGAAAACTTCTCCTAATTTTTCTATACTGCTCTTGTCTTTTCCTGTGTCTTCTGTGAGAGAAACAAACATTTTTCTGGTTCACCGTGTTGCTAAAAGTGTGCTTTTGATTGCAACATAATCGAGGAGGCCTGTGAGACGAATTGCGACATACTGTTAGCACCTGAGAGACAAGCAATAATCGTCTTAAGGTCAGAGGTCCAACCTTGACTCGATTATCCTTTTTCTGTATTCGGATTAACCTATAAGTGTTGTCAATTTTTTATTCTGGATTGTTCGTATTTTTTATATATTGTTCTGCCGGAATTACAGATAAGTAATATGTTTTTTAATCTTTTAATTTATATTTAGTAGTAATGAAATATTACTTATTGATTATAATATTGTCAACACTTGGAAGGAAGCTGAAGCTCCATAACTACAAAGAAAATAAAATTCTTGAAGAGGATGAAGCTGAAGCAGATTTAGTTTGTCATAGATGAGATATAGCTAAAAGCCCTTAATTTTTTAGATTTATAGAATTCTTCTTAGTACCAGATAGGGGATACAATACAAATTTGCTGGGGTCATTAGTTTGTAAGATTGTTAAATAAATATACATTTTGAGTCCAATTTCAATCATCATTAAATAGAAAATTACAATAAACTAAATCTCATTTTTTTTATAATGAAATAACACCAATTATTGAAGTTCAGCTCCAACATCACCTATAAAATTAAGCTCAATCTTAAACGTAATTCAATTATAAAACGATACTCGATGCGGCAGATATTTCTTATCGTGCTTCTAAATGGAGCATTAATCTTATTTATTTTACATTTTTATTTTTTATGAAATTTTTATTTTTAAGGTGATAATAGCTAACTTAATATTGAAATAATAATTTTGCACTAAAATTGAAATTCTAATTTGAAGGTCTCAAACTCAAATGGGTGACAATGTCGGTGGAATTTATGAGATAATAAAAGAGTTATTTTCTTATTGTATAACTCAAGGATGGTCTCAAAATAATAACAATAATAAAGACAAAGCATTGGTTTGTTGGAAAAGATAAAGATTGTAATCTCCTTTTGAATAACTCATTAATCATCGATAAACAAAAAAGAAAGATTAAACCAATACAACTGTTTAATTTTTCTAAATTTGTAAAATAATGGCATTCAATAGATGTACTAGTTTATTATTGGAGTAATATAAGTATAATTGATTTTAAACATTTTTATATGCCTAAAGATTTAATATTTTTATTATTTGTATAAATTTCTCTTTTAGGTGTTGCTAATTACTCTTTGAGAATTTCTTTTTTGTAAAATTTTTAATTTTTTTTTAAAAATAAATATAAAAGTATTTGCAGGACCTTTTGAAATATAAAAAATTTCCTTTTGAAATAAATTCAAGCTCGAACGTCCGTCCGATATTTGGGAGGGTTGGACAAAAATATTAGGTTCGAAATATGAGTTTGGGCAAAAAAATGAGGCCCGTTTAGAAAATGGGTCGGGCCTTGGCTCAAACAATCAAGATTTGAGTCTGGTCCGGTCCGGCTCGTTTTTCATTTATATAATATAATATAATATTTTTATATTTATATATTATGTAATTTATATCATATAAAAAATAAATATATAATATTAAACACTTAAAAGTATGTTAAGTTATTCATGTTTTAGAACTTAATAAAAGAAAAAAGAGATAAAATACTAAAAATTAAATAAAAAATAACATATTTGTTTAATTTTTTTTAAAAAATAATGAGTGAGCTTAAACAGATTTGGACTATTCATTTATAAATGTGAACGAACTTGAGTAGAATTTGATATTTATATTTTGAGCAGGACCGAAATTGAATAAATATATATAATATTGGTACCCTACTTAAATCATGAACACTTCTACTTCAAGATAGTGCAAGTCAATTTTGCTTAAAGCTTCAAAATTCTATTGGTCAGTCCAAAACATGAGCTACAAATCTATGACCAATTCAAATAGTTTGATCACATTTTCAACATTGACAGCGCCATTTAATTATAAAAGAACAAATACATATATATATATATACATATATATATATATATATATATTATTACCTGTGATTGGAAATCTGCACCAAATTGATAGCCCTTTACCCCATAAAACCCTGAGAGACTTGGCCCTGAAACATGGACCTTTGATGCACCTACAGCTTGGTGAAGTCTCGACCGCCATAGTTTCTTCACCAGAAGTTGCCAAAGAGGTTATGAAAACCCATGACATTAACTTCTCTTACAGGCCAGCTCTTGTTGTTCCCAAGATCACCACTTATGATTTCACAAACATAGCCTTTGCGCCTTACGGGAATTATTGGAGATATCTTCGGAAAGTCTGCAACGCCGAGCTTTTGAACGCCTCAAGGGTCCAATCATTCCGATCAATAAGAGAAGAAGAGGTTTTAAATCTCATCAAAACGATACATCAAAGTGATGGAAAGCCTGTTAATCTTAGCGACAAGATTTTCTCAATGACAAATGGGATAACAGCCAGGGCAGCTTTTGGTAAAAAATGCAAAGATCAAGAAATATACATTGCAATAATTACAGAACTCACCAAGCTGGTATCTGGTTTTTGTTTATCTGATTTTTATCCTTCAGTTAAAGTGCTTCAACTTTTTAGTGGTTTAAAGACAAAAGTTGAAAAGTTTCATAAGGAGAATGATAGGATTGTTGAGAACATCATGAAGGAACATAGGGAGAGAAGGGCAAGAGAAAAAGGAAGAGATGAAGAAGATCTAGTTGATGTGCTCTTAAGGATTCAGGAGGAGGCTGAATTTCCCTTGGAAGACAAAAACTTGACCTTAAAAATAATAATACATATCAAGAAGTAGACCAAAAAGTCATAAAAGATATATAGCAAATTAATAAGAATTAAGCAGCCTTGAAGGCTGTGGAGTACGTACGTTACTACACTAGTTAAGTAATTGTTAATCAGATCCATTCAAAATATTTGGCTATGAAACCTCGTACTCCATTGACTTGAAATTGAGCAGCAAGGAATTCAAGATGACAAAAATATTCTGACCAAAGCTCCTTTGTATTTTCTTCATGCCACAATAAACTATTTATCCGACAGATTTTAGCTATGTTGCTCCGACTTTCAATTTTTCTTAAAGTATCTGTATTCGATATTCGTATCCGACGCATATTCGAACATAGGTATGGGATATGATCCTCCAATTACATGGAAAAATTTAGAAAAAAATTGAACATACCCGTGTCGGACTCATACCCATATCCGATACTCACACCCGAGTCTGAGTAACATAGGATTTTAGCACCAGAGTTCATAAATGTTAACAAAAAAAGCATATTATTGCTTTATAGGGAGAGAGTTTTGGCCTGTCACTTACATTTCTACAAGAGCATCATAGAAATCATGAATGAACAATCCAAAAAACTTGGTCCAGCAAGTTGTTAGTTCTTTAATGGATCAAAAAAGAAAAAGAAAATTCACACATGCAAAACATTGAAAGTTCACTAAATAAAGTATAAACACTGGGGTCTTACCTATGCAAAAGTTTATTGTGGCATGAAGAAAATACAAAGGAGCTTTGGTCAGAATATTTATGTCATCTTGAATTCCTTGCTGCTCAATTTCAAGTCATTGGAGTACAAGGTTTCATAGCCAAATATTTTGAATGGATCTGATTAACAATTACTTAACTAGTGTAGTAACGTACGTACTCCACAGCCTTCAATGCTGCTTAATTCTCATTAATTTGCTATATATCTTTTATGACTTTTTGGTCTACTTCTTGATATATATTATTATTTTTGAGGTCAAGTTTTCTATTTTAAAATTGACACCAAACATTTCCAGCTACCTTATTAAATTTCTGAATTCTGGCCAATTCTTGGTCTTCATTAAGAAATAGAATAGGAATGAACTAAATTGGCAGGCAAACAATGTAAAATATTGTTTGAATGGGCCCTTCTGTAACTAGTTATTATGATCATTATTTATATTATCCGAACTTTTTAGTTTTTTTTATAAAATATTTGTATACAATATTTGTATCTAATATATATTTAGATATAGATATAAAGATATGGTCTTTTAAATATATTGAAAAAGCTATAAAAATTTAAATATACCCATATTGAGGTTGTCACAGCCTATTTTATCCGGACTCTTCATTTTTTTTAAAAGCATTCGTGCCTGACACCTTTATTCGATACATATTTGAACATGGATTGGATATGATCCTTCAAATATAAAAAAAAAAAAAAACTTTAAAAAATTAAGTATACACGTATCAAAAACATACCTATATCCTACACTCACCTTTAAGTCCGAATAACATAGACTACATTCCACTCTACAGATATTGATTAAGTATCTATTGGATGCATCTAGGTACTATGAAAAGATCCACCTTTGATCTAATGCTGCTAACATCAAAGCATTCCCATATATATATATACATATATATATATATATATACCTATTGTTTCTAGATTAAGCATTAGTTCAGTTCTTACTGATCAGATGCTTAATTTCAAGGTCGTATGCATGTAAAAGCTAAACATATAGCCTAAGATCGATATTTTTATTTTCAAATTCTGCTTTCAATTAAATTTCAAACTCGATGCTCCTTTTTTGAAAGATTTCTTCGTTTATTATGATCTTAAACTAAGATTTTCTTTTTATTTGAAGAAACGAAAATTTAAGTCATACAGCTCTTTGAACAGAAGATCATGAATCGAACACTAAGGTGCAAGCTGCTACGAACTCTTTCAAACACACATATATATATATATATATAAACCTAATAGTGATACTGAAATAGAACATTTCAGCAGGCAAACTGGTAGCATCGATCGGCTATAGTAGTGGACTAGTGGCCCAAATAATGTGGTACAGGAAAGATGCAGGAGCCCCATAAGCCGAAATAAGTTCAGAGATCACTGATCAGTATCTCGGACCATTTGTAATTAACATAAAATTTTCTTTATGTTATATATTGTGTCTCATCGAAAAGTTTGTGAGGAATTGATTCTTGGCTTGTCATTATTTGGTTTTTTATTTAATCTTTTCAACTATATATCAACTTCTCTAAAGCTATTTAATTATTTCAGAAATACTGTCATGGATGATGTAAATTATAGTTTATGAGAGCATAAAACTTTGGTATTATTAAGATGCCATTGAACTAGAAGACAAACTATAGTCAAGACCCAAGGGAGAACCATCTTACAGATTACTTGATTATTTTGGCTTAAACTGACAGACCAAACATGTTTCATAAATACTGTCATGGATGGTGTCAGTTATAGTTTACAAAGAGAATAAAACTTTATTCTTATAAGATGCCATTGAACTAGAAGACAAAACTATATATAGTCAAGACCCAAGGGAGAACCATCTTATAGATCAGCTATATATAAGTGAATGGAAAGCAACTTCAGTTAACAAAAGCCTTGATTCTCCAATATTTTACATTCATGGAACACCTTTTCTTCTCCTTTCCAATGTTGTTCATTTTCGTTATCTTCTTGTTCATGTTGCTGAAACTAGGGAAGAGATTCAAGGCCAACAACTTGACTCCAAATCTACCACCAGGGCCATGGAAGTTGCCTGTCATAGGGAACATGCACCTCCTTGATAGCTCTCTACCCCATCATTCATTAAGCGATTTGGCCAAGAAATATGGCCCCTTGATGCACCTTCAGCTTGGAGAAGTTTCAAACATCGTTGTTTCTAGTTCACAAACTGCTGCAGAAGTGATGAGAACCCATGATATCATTTTCGCGAATAGGCCTTATCTACTTGGTGTAAATATTATATGTTATAATGCAACAGACATTGCATTTTCACCCTATGGAGACTATTGGAGACAGTTGCGAAAAATTTTCGTGGTGGAGATGCTTAGTTTAAAACGTGTGCAATCGTTTAGTCCAATTAGGGAAGAAGAGGTATCAAAGCTGGTTAGAGCAATTTGTTCAAAAGCAGGATCACCAGTCAACCTTAGTAAGATGCTATGTTCTCTCACATATGAAATTGTTTCAAGGACTGCTTTCGGTGGGAAATGGAAAGAGAAAGAGGAATTCATATTACTTTTCAGGGAAGCTATAGAGTTGGGTGGAGGTTTCAGTGTTGCAGACTTGTTCCCATCAGTCAAATTACTTCAGTACCTCAGTGGATTGAGGCCTAAACTTGAGAGTCTGCACCAAAAAATAGATAAGATTCTTGAAAATGTCATCAATGAACATAAAGCTAGCAAGGAAATGTCAAAGAGTAATGAGGGTGAATCAGATGATCTTCTAGATGTTCTTTTGTCTCTTCAGGAGAGTGGAGACTTCGAATTTCCTTTAACAACTGACAACATCAAAGCAGTAATCTTGGTTAGTAAGTCTATTATACTTTTTACATGTTGCAATATTGCAAAATTTTCTTGATTGATTAACAATCTTCTGAAGTTACTTGTGATCATGATCTGAAGTTGTATCCCTTAGTCTTTCAATATTCATGCAGAATTAAAATGCACAGAATTTAATCCTATTTAATTATTGATACAACTTCAGGATGTTTTCGTTGCCGGGAGTGATACATCATTCACAACACTAGAATGGGCAATGTCAGAATTGCTGAAAAACCCAAGAGTTATGCAGAAGGCTCAGGCAGAGGTAAGGCTAGTTTTCAATAGAAAAGGGAATGTTGATGATGAAGGACTTCATGAAGTAGAGTACTTGAAGCTTGTCATCAAAGAAGCATTAAGATTGCACCCACCTGCTCCTTTGCTACTTCCAAGAGAATGCTCAAAAGGATGCAAAATCAATGGATATGATATACCAATAAAGTCCAGAGTGATCATCAATGCATGGTCGATTGGCAGGAATTCTGAGTATTGGAGTGAAGCTGAGAGATTTTTCCCAGAGAGATTTCTTAATAGTTCAATTGACTATAAAGGGGCTAACTTTGAATTTATCCCATTTGGTGCTGGAAGAAGGATGTGTCCTGGCATCTTGTATGGTATTGCCAATGTTGAGTTAGCTCTTGCAAAGCTGCTCTTTCATTTTGACTGGAAACAACTTCCAGGTGGAAAAAAGCTGGAAGATCTAGACATGGATGAGGCTTTTGGGTCAGTAGTTAAAAGAAAAAATGATCTCTGCTTGGTTCCAATCCCTTATTCTTCTCTAACAGCTGAATAAGGAGGCTTGCTAGCTGGAGAGAGTTTATTTTCTGCATTAATGTTGAACAACAGAAATTATCTGACTAAATAATTGACTACTCATTTTCTTTTCTCCAATAGTTCTATATATGTTAATTGGTTAGTATTTCCTCCCCTCCATTGCCATTCTATAGTTAGTTGCCTTCAATGTGGTTAGGTTGTGGAATTCAATTGAGACAAAAGGAAAAATAATTATATCAGAATTGATCAGTACTGAAATAAATATATGAAGTTAAAAAATACTACAAAATTGCAGGTAGCTAGCTTGCTAAAGAGAGCTTTACTTTCAAGTTCTAATATGAGATCTTGATTGTTTAAGTTTATCAGGTTGAGTGATATACAATCTGTAGAGCTGAACAAGTTGTAATCAAATTAAAGAAAATAAAAAAGGCTGAACCTGTAAGCTAAAATCATTTCTAAGCTTTGAGCAGTGAAACAGGTAAGTTTTGTTTTGGATGTATTTTAACAAAGAAATTGTAACATATAAAATAACCTGAATGTGATTCAAAGCATCATGTAATTATTTGATGAAAAAGATGGTTTGACAATTGGCATCTTGTGACTTTTTATTTTATTTTAATTCCTGTATGCATCATTGTCAGTATTTTTCTATTATTTTTGTTCAATTTAATTAGTAAGTGGATCGGTTGGCTTTCAATATTCTTATTTCTATCCACCCAACTTTACCGTATGGCTAAACCAGCTACAATTTGCTTTGGTTTTAAAGTCAGCGATGTAAACAAGGATTAACAAATATGCATGAAACCAGACTTTAGTTTAGTTGATTCATGCAATTATATTTAAGAGGTGGCATCTAATAGATTTGGATTCAAATCCTAACATCTGTAACTTCTTCCTCTATCCCTAAGTTAGGACTTTTTTTGTTAAAAAAAATAAAAAATATGCAGAAATGAAAGCAAATAACGTTAATAGATGAAATCATGCAGAGGTTTTTTTTTTTTTTTAATACGATCAAGGGTAGCCTAATCCTCTCTTTAGATGATGTAGGAAAGGTTTGTTCTAAGCGTTCGCTATGGTGTAAAATACTTTGATTGTGGCATATAAATCAACTGCATGGTCCAGAAACGATTAGATTAGGGTTATAAGAGAGAAATGATGAAATATGCACAATTGGAAAAGCCATATATATATATATATATATATATATATATCGATATCTAGGTCACTTTAATTGCTTTAAGGAATTGCATTAGAATTTAGAGCTTAATTCTGAGCTTTTGAGTTTTGAACATCAGTTTCCAGTCCAAGAGTTTTGATTAACTATGCCAAGTCAAGTTATGGAATATACGAAATGACAAGGTTGAAAAGGTTGTTTTTATTTTGATGTCCCATCATGGATGATTCTTTGCATTTTGTTGCCAATCATGCATGCATAGGACTTAGATCTGTTTTGAGCTCATCTTAAGTTGATATGGAAGTTTAGAATCCTTGCACCATTGACAAATCAGATTCTGGCCGATTAGCCATGTGAAAACAAATGGCTTCTTCACTATATGTCATATAAAAAATCGGATCGAAAGTCGAATCGGTAAGACTTTTAATTATCGGTCAATCGGTCGATTGCATTAAAAAAATTAATATTAAATATGTAATTTTAATATTAAATAAGTAATTTTAATATGAAACTAAGAGTCTATGAGAAAACAGCAAAGAGAGAAATAAATAATATAATATGAACTGAATCAGGAAAGGTCATATCTTTATCTTCATAATATATATTTACATCAATGAATTTTTATATGACATCATTTGTCAAGATCTGAAACTAAAATAATGTTAGATATACACTCTTGAAAGCATCCAAAAATGTCTAAAATAATGTGATGATGTCATAAAAGATGGGTGGTTGTCAAGATGCCAAAATTGATTCAACAAAAGTTAGTCAATAGTTGAAATCGTGCATAGTTATCTTTTTTTTTTAATACCTAATCTTTTCTTTAGATGATTTTAAAAATGCCCTTTTTATGATATATATTTTTGAAGTGTTCTTCATAAATATCGAGCTCTAGTTGATAACAAAAAAAATGTTACTTTCTTTACCCATTGAACTAACCTTTATGAGTACTTGAAATGGAAGCCCCCTTGATCTATGTCAAAAATGACAGCAAAGTTTAACAGAATGGAGTTATCATTTATATGGTTGATGTATTGTATATATAATTGATAGCAGAGTTTAACATAATGAAGTTGTCATTTTTATGGCAAATGTATTTGCATAAATGACAGCTATTTTGAGATGACAGTAGAGTTGACATTAAGGCTTTTGATCCATACAGTCTAATTATAATATAATTTTGATTACATGAACTCTCCAACTCTCCAGAAGTTTACACGTGACGGTTTTTTTTTCTTCAAAAAAAGTAAATAGAGAAAAGAAAAAGAAAAAATATGATAAAAATTTATGTTTTCATGTATTCATGTTGTTTTTGTATTTTATTTTAATTATTTTTTTCATGTTGTTTTTCGTGTATTCGAAGAAAAGATTGCAAGATTCGAATGTTAAACTTGCTGAAATAAATAAAATACTATTTTTTTAAAAGTAACTAGTGCATAAATCAATCGAGTTAAATTTCGAGTTCATTATTCTATTATTTTGGCCAATAGCCCACTTTTCTTGCTTCTAGTGCATGGTTCATGTTCAATAGTAGTATAGGTTGCTTCTAGTGCATGGTTCATGCTCTTTTTTTTTTGGATATTAATGCATGGTTCATGCTCAATTCAGTGCAAGTAGTAGGTTTATATATGTTTGTCCTTAGCTTAATTAAGATAATGCATGAAGAAAGTGTTAAAAAAATGAGTATGGAGTTTGAAATTTAATCTATACTTATAAAAGATGACGGATTCCAAAATTCTAAATACTAAATTCATATATATATATATATATAAACAAACCAACCCAAGGGTGAGAAAGAGAAAAAGAAAAAGAGAATTTCATTTCATTTCATTTAAGATACATAATCAGATCTTGTTTTAGTCTTTGGAGGTAGCTTAAACTGCAATCATGGATGATGAAGAAGGCAAAAAAGAAGGGTCAGTAGATAAGCAGCAGTCATCAATATTATCCCCTTCTTCATCACCTCCTTCTTCAGCATCTAATTCCTCTCCTTCTCATGAATTCTCCTTCTCAATCTCTCTCCACTCTTCCTCCAATACAATCCCAGCTGATAAAACCAAAACCCCATCTTCAAATTCAATTCCCATCGATTTGACTCCAGCTGATGACATTTTCTTCCATGGCCATTTGCTCCCAGTATCTCCACCACGTTCCTCTACAAATTCATTGGACAGCTTCACCCTTCCCATAAGAGAGTTATTAGATGACCCAAAACCAGCTGATAAAACCAGCACCAGTTTTAGCAGCAGCAAAAATATCAGAAGCAGCAGCTACAAGAACAACCATGACAGAGTAATTAACAACATTGAATCAAAAGGAAGGAACAAGTCCAAGTCTTTCTCCTTATTTAGTTTAACAAGATGGCAAAAAGGAGGGCGTGTCGACGTAATTGCAGAAACAGATGAAGAAAAAGAGAAGCACAAGAAAAAGATGAGATTCGACGTAAGTCATGTATTGAAGAGGTACGTAAGGATGATTCGGCCTTTATTGTTCTTCAGAGGAAGGAGATCAGAGAAGCATCGCCAAGCTTATTCGTTTTCAGGTAACTTAAGTTTGAGAAACAAAAAGAAAGAGTTGATGAGAGGAAAGAGAGGGGGATATTCAGCTCCTGCTTCAATGAGGACATCTCCTACAAATAGTGGTCGTCTTGTTGCAACCACAAGTTTTCCTTCTTCACCCAGTCATAGCACCATGGAAGACTTGCAGGCTTCAATTCAAGCTGCAATTGCTCATTGCAACAATTCCAGACAAACTTAAATGCTAGAGCTAGACAGCTAATTTTGATTATTTTTCATATTTATTCAACTTAATTCTATAAGTTATATTACTTTTTCTTTTCTTTTCTTTTTACTACATATATAGTTATATTTTCCTGTGTATAAAATGTTACATATAAAGGAGTATGGAAAAAAAAAATGAAGATTGCTTTAATAAGTTTCTACATCTTAAAATGAAAAATTAAACTGGTTTTTTAATTTCTTTGCCTTTACTAGGCAGAGTACTATGTCATAGTTTGGTGACAAGTAACAATTTGAATGTCAAAGATTTGAGGATTAAAAAATCTGTTCACATGATTCATTACTTGCATTAACTAATTAATAATGGAAGTTGTTAGTACTATGTCATAGTTTGTACTGAACTAAATCATACTATATATTTTAACCAAAAACCCATAATGATTAACCCATAATGAAGAAAAGAGATGAAGAAAGTCTTGGAAAACAGCCTGATCATTGAAATTTTTTTTTTTTATTCCAAAACTTTTTTCACCACTAGCTTGTTTTGGCTTAAACTGACAGACCAAACATGTTTCAGAAATACTATCATGGATGATGTCAATTATAGTTTATGAAAGCATAAAACTTTGGTATTATTAAGATGCCATTGAACTAGAAGACAAACTATAGTCAAAACCCAAGGGAGAACCCATCTTACAGATAACCTACTTGTTTTGGCTTAAACTGACAGACCAAACATGTTTCATAAATACTGTCATGGATGGTGTCAGTTATAGTTTACAAGAGCATAAAACTTTGGTCTTATTAAGATGCCATTGAACTAAAAGACAAACTATATAGTCAAGACCCAAGAGAGAACCATCTTATATACCAAAAAAATTTCATATATTTGGAGGATCATACCCCCAATCATGTCCTGGGGCTAAGATTGGGAGTGGGATATTGCTTGATCATGCTAGTATAAATAAACATTTTCTTTATGTATAACTACATGTTTCCCATGACCTTGAGTAAGAACTAAAATATGGACCTGCAGCTGAGGAGATCACATTAAGTAATTTAACTAGTGCCCTGCCATAATGAAAAAAGATGAAAAAAAAAAGTCTTGGAAAACAGCCTGATCATTGAATTTTTTGATTTCAAGGCTTTTTTTCACCACTAGCTTGTTTTGGCTTAAACTGACAGACCAAACATGTTTCAGAAATACTATCATGGATGATGTCAATTATAGTTTATGAGAGCATAAAACTTTGGTAATATTAAGATGCCATTGAACTTCTGGCCAAAAAAAAAAAAAGATGCTGTATTTTCTCACATATGAAATTGTTTCAAGGACTGCTTTCGGTGGGAAATGGAAAGAGAAAGAGAAATTCATATTACTTTTCAGGGAAGCTATAGAGTTGGCTTCAGGTTTCAGTGTTGCAGACTTGTTCCCTTCAGTCAAATTACTTCAGTACCTCAGTAGATTGAAGCCTAAACTTGAGAGTCTGCACCAAAAAATTGATAAGCTTCTTGAAAATATCATCAATGAACATAAAACTAGTAAGGAAATGTCGTCAAAGAGTAGTGAGGGTGAATCAGATGATCTTCTAGATGTTCTTTTGACTCTTCAGGAGAATGGAGACCTTGAATTTCCTTTAACAACTGACAACATCAAAGCAGTAATCTTGGTTAGTAACTCTATTTCTCATTTACTTTTTACATGTTGCATTGCAATATTTTAGTCTTTCAATATTCATGCAGCAAAATTCACAGAATTGAATCCTATTTAATTATTGATACAACTTCAGGATGTGTTCGTTGCAGGGAGTGATACATCATTCACAACACTGGAATGGGCAATGTCAGAACTGCTGAAAAACCCAAGAGTTATGCAGAAGGCTCAGGCAGAGGTGAGGTTAGTTTTCAATAGGAAAGGGAATATTGTTGATGGTGAAGGACTTCATGAACTAGAGTACTTGAAGCTTGTCATTAAAGAAACATTGAGATTGCACCCTCCTCTTCCATTGCTACTTCCAAGAGAATGTTCAAAGAGATGCAAAATCAATGGATATGATATACCAATCAAGTCCAGAGTCATCATCAATGCTTGGTCGATTGGCAGGAATTCTGAGTATTGGAATGAAGCTGAGAGATTTTTCCCAGAAAGATTTCTTAATAGTTCAATTGACTATAAAGGGGCTAATTTTGAATTTATACCATTTGGTGCTGGAAGAAGGATGTGTCCTGGCATGTTGTATTGTATTGCCAATGTTGAGTTACCTCTTGCACAGTTGCTGTATCATTTTGACTGGAAACTTCCAGGTGGCAAAAAGCTGGAAGAACTAGACATGGATGAGGCTTTTGGGGTAGTAGTTAAAAGAAAAAATGATCTGTTCTTGGTTCCAACCCTTTATTCTTCTCTAACAGCTGAATAAGGAAAAAAAAAATAGTATCAGAATTGAGTACTGAAATATGAAGTTAAAAAAATATTACAAAATTGCGGGCAGCTTGCTAAAGAGAGCTTTACTTTCAAGTTCTGATATGAGATCTTGACTTTGGTATGAGTGAAATATATAAAATTCCACAATCTGTAGAGCTGAACAAGTAATCAAAAGCAAAATAAAAGGGTGAACCTGTAAGCTGAATCATTTCTAAGCTTTGAGCAGTGAAACAGGTAAGCTTTGGATGTATTTTAATTTTTAACAAAGAGAGAACATATAAAATAACCTGAATATGATTCAAAGCATCATGTAAATATTTGATGAAAAAAGATGGTTTGGCAATTGGCATCTTTGTGACTTTTTATTGTATTTTAATTCCTTTATGCATCTATTATTTTTGTTCAATTTAATTAGTAAGTGGTTGGTTGGCTTTCAATAGTATCCATCCAACTTTGCTGTATGGCTAAACCAGCTATAAACATGTGTTAGAATTAGCTTTGATTTTAAATTTAAAGTCAGCGATGTAAACAAGGATTAACAAATATGCAGAAATGAAAGCAAATAACTTAAATTTTGTAGCTAAAATGAATTTCAGGAATCTTCTTGAAATCTTAATCCCCTCTGTTGACAGAAACTGTGTTTGGCTGTATTCACAATAAAATATTCTGAAACTAAGATTCTATGAGAAAACAGCCAAGAGAGAAATATATATTGTGAACTGAATCAGGCAGGGTTATGTCTTCATAATATATATTTGCATCAATGAGTTTTTATATGGCACCATCTGCTAAGATCTGAAACTAAAATAATGTTAGATAAATACTCTTGAAAGCATCCAAGCATGTCTAAAATAATAATAATAAAACAGTACATAGAATAATGCAGCATAATCTAATGATCTTCCTGGTGAGTACTGTAGTAGTGGCCCAAATATGTTCTTCCTTGTGTTTCTATGCAACAATGGAAGCATGGTAAGGAGTAGGAACTAGAACAAGTTCATTTTTCATCCTGACAGTCAAGCCAAAGGCCTCAGCCATGTCTACATCTTCTTGCTTCATTCCGTTTGGCAACTTCCAATCAAAATGGAACAACAATTGGGAAAGTGGTAGCTCCATATTAGGTAGTGCAAATAATATGCCTGGACATATCCTCCTTCCAGCCCCGAATGGGATAAACTCGAAATTTGTTCCCATGAAATCAACTGAACTATTCAGAAACCTTTCAGGGTAAAACTTTTCAGGTTCAGGCCAATGATTAGGATCTCTTGCGATTGCCCAGGCATTGATAATGATTCTGGTCTTGGAAGGTATTTCAAATCCATTAACCTCACAAGTCTTGCTACATTCTCTTGGAAGCAACAGAGGGAAAACAGGGTGAAGCCTCAAAGTTTCTTTTATAACAGATTTTAGATACTTAAGTTCATGAATGCCTGTTTCATCCACATTTCCTTTGCCTTCGAATGCCTGTCTTACCTCAGCTTGTGCTTCAGTCATAACCCTCGGGTTTTTAATCATTTCCAACATTGCCCATTCTACAACTGTTGCTGATGTCTCACTTCCACCGCTGAAAATGTCCTAAAACAGCATAAGAAATAACTTTAAGGCCACTAAATTTTACAAAAAATTTCTCAAGATATAGACACAGAATTTGTTTTTGAGTCCCTTTTCCTATAGTATTAGTTTTAACTATTCATTGTACAAAACAAGTTGATGTGCTTATGATTAACTCTATCTGAAACAGATATTTAAATTGCGGTCGCTTAAGCATTTTTGATCGTGTCACAGTTTATAGCAGTTGCGGACAATGAATATAGACGGACGAAGAGATCCGAAACCATAAAATAACTACGTTAAGATCGCGTTGCAGCTGCTATTTAAATCCTTGATTTAAAATAGCTTTTGGTAATTCTAAATAATTGTGTTAGTCAACTGTAGAAAATTAATGTACTTTGTGAACAATTACCAAATTTCAGGTCAATTTAGTGAAAGAAACTTGACTCACAAAGATGATGGCTTTGACGTTGTTGTCAGTTAAGGGAAATTCATCATCCTCCTGAAGCCTTAAAAGAACATCAACTAGATCTTCCTTATCTACATCTTCCCTTCTGCCATTTCTTCTTGCTCTATTCTCTTTGTGTTCATTAACAATATTCCCAAGTATCCTGTCAGCCTCTCCATGAATCTTTTCAACTTTATGCCTTAAACCAGAAACAAGATCCAGAATTTTAAGTGAAGGAAAAAATTCAGAAATAAAGAAACCTGAATTCTGTTGTGCGGAACTAAAACGAGATTACTAAAACCGATAAAAAACACACTGAAAAAACACCGATAATTTTACGTGGTTCGGCCAATATGCCTACGTCCACGGGAGGAGGAGCAAAGCTTTGTATTTATCGGAGATGGAGTATTACACGAGATACGTATTACAAGTGCTCTCTATAGCACACACTCAACCGGGAGGGGCTCTCTCTAGAGCTCTCACATCTCTACCGGGAGGGAGCTCTTGGAGCTCACCTTTGGAGCTCTCCAACTCTATCTCACTCACACTCTCTCAACTCACTCATTTTTCTCTCTCACTCTACATGGCCTTTTATAGGCACCATCCATGGTGTGAACACATAGCTAGTGGCAAACAAAGTAGCCACCATCCACCAACTATCATGGTGGGAACACATAGCTAGTGGCAAACAAAGTAGCCACCATCCACCAACTATCTTGGTCTACCATCCACCAACTATGGTTGGTGGTAGCCTCCATTATTGACCTTGGTTGGTGGCTTTGGTGGAAGCTTCCTTGGTTAACTTTGAGCCATATTCAACAATCTCCACCTTGGCGAGAATCCACAGAGAGAATTCACAGATCAGAGCTTCCTCCTTTCTCCTTTAGGTGTCATGTACACCATTACACACATCAGGGCACCTACTGCATTGGCATGATCCATCAATGCACTGAGCCTGAGTCAATTTTTCTGTCTACTTCCCAAGAATTTTCTTAGCTTCTCCAAGATCATCTCGAACTCTGAGCTCAGTTGAGCCTTCAGCCTGTCGATCTCCACCTTGCCTTTTTCAGCAGATAGACAAATGATCCATCTTGAAGTTTCCGGAAATAAACACAGTGATCAAATTGACTGTGTGTGTACTTTTCATCCTGTCATGAAACAGTCCAACCGTTTATACAGCTGTCACGGGATTGTTTCAGACCATACAGTGACCGGTTCAACTTGCTTTTGTAATCTTTGCGACCGGGGACTCCAAAACCATCTGGTTGAGTCATATAAATTTCCTCCTCTAAGGAACCATGGAGGAATGCAGTTTTTACATCAAGTTGAACTATCTCTAGGTTATACAGTGCTACTAAAGCCAATAAGATCCGAATAGATGCATGCTTAACAACAGGTGAAAATACCTCATTGTAGTCTATTCCTTCTTTTTGAGCCTAACCTTTGGCTACCAATCTGGCTTTGTATCTGATGCTATCTTTGCCGGTAGCACTCTCCTTTTTGGCAAAGACCCATTTGCACCCAATTATTCTTTTGAGTGTTTGGAAGTGGAACCAACTTCCAAGTCTGATTTTGATGAAGTGATGTCATCTCTTCATCCATCGCCTCCTTCCACTGGGCATGCTCAGGGCTGTTTACAGCTTCTTTGTAATTGATCGGAACATCATCATCAATTACTGGAGGGGCGTATGCCACCATGTCTGTGTACCGAGCAGGTTTCCGAATATGTCTATTCGGTCTACTGGTGGCAACTGATTCAAATTGCTGAAAGGTTTCTGGTGATGACTCCTCCACTTCAGTTAAGTTGTCATCAGATTCTGGTTCAGATTCATCGGAATTTTGACCAGCATCTTCTGATTCAAACTCCACCTGCTTTAGAGAATCTTGGTTCACATTCTCTGGAGTTGACAGTTTCAGCATTACAGATTCGTCAAAGGCAACATCTCGGCTTACGATGACTTTCTTTGACTCAGGGTTCCACAGTCGGACTGCCTTTACTCCTTCACTAAAGCCCAAGAAGACAGCTTTCATGGCTCTAGGATCCAGTTAAGCATCTGAAAAACAGCCGATCCGGTTTTAAGACTCTACCTCTAAGGATTTTCCAATCCATGCATCCAATGCTGTAGAGGGTAGTCAGTTGATACTCTAAGAGGCCAAGCCTCTACTCAAAATGCCTCTCTCAAGCCTCACTAAGATAACTCGAACTCTATCAACCAAAGTTCTAATCATCCGTTCTGCACCTCCATTCTATCGTGGAGTGCCCGGAGCTTCAAAGTGTCTGATCTTCACTTTGAGGAACGGATAATCGCCAATATCAGATCTCAGTATTTTGAGCTTTTGATCACAATCGACCTCTCTGTCAGGACAGCCTTTCCTCTAGTGTCCAACACTAGGCACACTCGTCCCTTGCAGATTGTCGATGATACTTTTCCTAGACAGGATCTTCATCCATCTATCGGTCCTTCGCGGATTAACAGGATTCTTCTCCTATATAGGATATCCACCGCCTACTGGACTGGACTGGACAGGATCTTCACCGTCCACTGGTCCTTTGCGGATTAACAGGATTCTTCTCCTAGATAGGATATCCACCGCCTACTGGACTGGACTGGACAGGATCTTCACCGTCCACTGGTCCTTCGCGGATTAACAGGATTCTTCTCCTAGATAGGATATCCACCGCCTACTGGACTGGACTGGACAGGATCTTCACCGTCCACTGGTCCTTCGCGGATTAATAGGATTCTTCTCCTAGATAGGATATCCACCGCCTACTGGACTGGACTGGACAGGATCTTCACCGTCCACTGGTCCTTCGCGGATTAACAGGATTCTTCTCCTAGATAGGATATCCACCGCCTACTGGACTGGACTGGACATGATCTTCACCGTCTACTGGTCCTTCGCGGATTAATAGGATTCTTCTCCTAGATAAGATATCCACCGCCTACTGGACTGGACTTGACAGGATCTTCACCTCCTACTGGACGGGATCTTCACTGTCTACTGAACTGGACTGGACAGGATCTTCACCTCCTACTGGACGGGATCTTCACTGTCTACTGAACTGGACTGGACAGGATCTTCACCTCCTACTGGACGGGATCTTCACTGTCTACTGAACTGGACTGGACAGGATCTTCACCTCCTACTGGACGGGATCTCCACCGTCTACTGGACTGGACGGGGTCTTCACCTCCTACAGGACGGGATCTTCACTGTCTACTGGTCCTTTGCGGACTCACAGGTCCAGTACTTCGCACTGCCACATGCCAAAGTTACGTGGTGCCATCAAATTTCTCCACCTTGAACTTTGCAGTGGTCATCGAGTTCTTTCTGATGTAAGAACTTGATGGTGCGCTACTGGTTGTTTCAGTTGTCTCTAATGATTCTGCCATGGTAATAAAACAAAATTACCAACTCAGAGTTTTTCCGTTACCTGTATGGAAAAACGGATGCCGCGGTTGAGTCCGGAATAGTCGAAATAGCCAGGAACGGGTCCAACTATGTAAATTTTGGACACACGGTGAATATTCTGCGAATATTCAGCTGCAGGTGACTCGAAATGGACTCGGTTTAGCTCAACCGGCTCGGAAAAGTCTCGGAATAGTGTTCTGAAACGGCTCAAAAAATGGCCCGAAAAAAATTGGTCGGAGCTACGGCGGCGCGTGGGGCGCGTGCGGTGGCGCGTGCGGCGGCGCGTGGGCGCGTGCAGACTGGTGGTGACCGGCGCGTGGGCTTCACGCGCCTTCAACCTCTGGAGCGCGTGTGGCTCGTGGGCGAGTGAGTCCCACTCGCGATTCTTCTGGCGACGCGTGTGGGCGCGTGCGGCCTCCTCTGGTGCTCCGGTTGATTCTGCTGCACTCCTCTCAACGACCTCTTCAACCTGGTATTTTCAAAACACAAATTGGAGCACTTTTGAAAAACGGACAGAATCGAACAAACTCGGTTTTACGTAAAATTTGGCTCTGATCCCAATTTGTTGTGCGGAACTAAAACGAGATTACTAAAACCGATAAAAAACACACTGAAAAAACACCGATAATTTTACGTGGTTCGGCCAATATGCCTACGTCCACGGGAGGAGGAGCAAAGCTTTGTATTTATCGGAGATGGAGTATTACACGAGATACGTATTACAAGTGCTCTCTATAGCACACACTCAACCGGGAGGGGCTCTCTCTAGAGCTCTCACATCTCTACCGGGAGGGAGCTCTTGGAGCTCACCTTTGGAGCTCTCCAACTCTATCTCACTCACACTCTCTCAACTCACTCATTTTTCTCTCTCACTCTACATGGCCTTTTATAGGCACCATCCATGGTGTGAACACATAGCTAGTGGCAAACAAAGTAGCCACCATCCACCAACTATCATGGTGGGAACACATAGCTAGTGGCAAACAAAGTAGCCACCATCCACCAACTATCTTGGTCTACCATCCACCAACTATGGTTGGTGGTAGCCTCCATTATTGACCTTGGTTGGTGGCTTTGGTGGAAGCTTCCTTGGTTAACTTTGAGCCATATTCAACAAATTCACCTTTGATTCTTCTGAAATAACTGATATGAATGCTTCTTGATCTTTGCATTTTTTACCAAAAGCTGCCCTTGCTGTTATGGCATAAGTCATTGCAAAAACTTTCTCACTGAGATTCACAGCCACTCCATCATTTGCTTGTATAGTTTCGATCAGATTCAACACTTCATTTTCTCTTATCGATTGGAATGAATGAACACGAGCTGCACTCAGAAGCTCCAAAGTGCAAAATTTTCGCAGTTTTCTCCAATAGTTTCCATATGGTGCAAAGGCAATATCTGTGCACTCATAAGTGGTGATCATTGCAACAACAAGAAAAGGCCTATAAGCAAAGATGATATCATGTGTTTTCATAATCTCCATAGCAATTTCTGGAGAAGAAACTACCACAGTGGAAACTTCACCAAGTTGCAGATGCATAATTGGTCCATGTTTTCTAGCCAAGTTTCTTAAGGACCGATGGGGTAGATCAGCAGCACCAGCAAGCTGGTGCAGATTTCCTATCAAAGGTAATTTCCATGGCCCTGGAATATTCAACCTTTGAGTTATATTCCTAGCTTTTGATTTCCTTACACTTCTGATTGCCATAAACAAAACAAGGAGGAAGGTGATGAGGACCTGGAATAAGGATATGTTGAACTCCATTAGTATAAAGAAGAGGAGTTTGGAAAGAAATGAAATGAACTGATCCTTTATCACTGGACACCTTTTATATTAATTTAAGCATTGTTCGGTGCGATTTGGATTCTTTTTGGTGTCCAATGATACCGAACTCTTGTTTGGATGATAAAGATGTGATGCACACTATCAGCTAACAATTTGACCCTTAATTGGATTATTTATTTATTTATTTATTTAAATTATAAATAAATTTATATAATAAATATAAATCATTAAATATATGATCAATTTTAATATAAAATAATATATATCTGAATAAAATTTTTAAGATAATTATTAAAAAATTATATAAAAGATAATAAAAATAAAAATTTATTTTGTTAGGTGATTGTCAACTCTACTGTCATCTCAAAATAGCTGTCAATTATGCAATACATCAACCATTATAAATGTCATTTATGCAATACATGCATCAACCATATAAATTAAAAATAGATTCGCGCTATGTGCGGATGAATATATTTACATTTTATTTTTAATTTTTTAATTAAAAAATAATTTTATTTTATATTAATAATGATAATATCATAATGAAAATATGCAAATAATGAAAAAATATTAAAAATTATAAAAAAAATATTGTTTATTTGAATACATAACATATGTTTATCTACTTCAATTCGAACTTAAAAAGATTTATTAACGTGTAATTCAATTCGAACTTTACATAATAAAAACAAACTATATAAAATATGAAATGAATTTAGACACGACACGTACACAAGATAAAAAATAATATGAACACGAACGTGTAAAAATATATATAAAACGAATTATTAATATGTAAAAATCTATATATATTTATAATATTTTATATAATTATTAATGGTTAAAATTAATTATTAACATGTAAAAACTTATATAAATTTATAATACTTTAAAAACACAAAAAATAACATGAACACGACATGAACACACAAATTTTTCTCTAAATTGAATCACTATGATAAATTATGCAAAATATGTCATGAATTGAGACATGGCACAAACACAACATAAAAAAAAATAATTAAAACACAACACGAAAAATAACATTAACACGACATGAATACACGAACGTGTAAAATATACATAAAACGAATTATTAACGTGTAAAAATTTATAATATTTTATATAAATTATTAACGTATAAAACAAATTATTAACGTGTAAAAATTTATATAAATTTATAATACTTTGAAAAAAAACACAAACACGTCACATACACACAATTTTTTGTTTTTTTTTTAAATTGAACCACTATGATAAATTATACAAAATATATCATGAATTGAGATATGAGCGAACCAATTTTTTTTTTCTAAATTGAACCAATATGACAAAATATATAAAATATGATATAAATTGAGACACGACACGAACACAACATAAAAAAAATAATTAAAACACAACACGATACGAATACACGAATGTGTAAAAATATACATAAAATAAATTATTAACCTGTAAAAATTTATAATATTTTAAATAAAAAATATAACACGAATACATAATTTTTTTCTCTCTCTCTTTTTTTTTCCTCTCCTCTCCTCTCATTTCTTTCTCTTTCTTTTTATATAAAAAAATAATAATAATAATAGAGGGAAGGAGTAAACAGTATCCATCGATGTGGATCGTCTCCCAATATTGGAAAACTTTTTTTATTTTATTTTTATTGTCAATTAAAGTTTGATATTTGTGAGTAGTATTCATGGAATGCACAGTAAAAAAGTGCATCTTTAAGATTATCTGAAGAGAAGATTAGGTTATTCTTGATCGTATTAAAGAAATTTAGTAATTTAAAATATAATAAGATTGTGATATAAGAAAAATAATTAAAATATGATACGATATGAAAACACAATATGAATATAAGAATGTGTCAAAATCTATGTAACACAAATTATTATCGTATTAATTTTGTTTATGTATATAACATTTTAAACACGATTATGATTAAAAAAAATACGAACACAATATAAATACACAAATATTTTTTTTTGGATAAATTGTTTTGCATTATCCAAGAAGTAAGAATTCTGCTACCAGTACACTTTTTTCAGCTAGCATAAGCAGCTATCAATACACCCATTTGCAAAAGAACTAGCACATTAGCTATTGTTGTTAAAAAAAATTTGGATTGAAAAAATTTTGGGTTGAAAAGTGTGTTTAAAAAGTGTGATAAAAAAATGTGGTTTAAAAATTTTTAGGTGTTTAGCATTACTGTGAAAAAGTGTTGTAAAAAATTGAAATGTCAAAAAAAGATATGTTTAAAATAATAAAAATGTAGAGATGTGAGGATAATAAAATCATTTTATCTAAAAATCAGCTTTTAAAACCCAAAAGCTATATTTTTTGGCTTTTTGATTTGATTTTTCAAATTATGATTTCAACAGCAGAAACTAAATTTTTTTATCTATTAAGAATTGTGTTTCCGATGAAAAATAATTTTTAACCTAAAAAATTATGTTAAAAACTAACTTTTTAAAGGATTTTAGGCATCTTGACCTGTGTTGCCTAAATCGTTAATCTCTTACGATCTCAATCGTGGATCGTTAGGCAATTCAATTCGGTAAATCCTACGATCCCAATCTTTTCTTTGAGATAAAAGATCTCTTTCATTCTTTTATTTGGAGTTTCTTGTTTTGAGAGAAAAAAGTAAATTGCAAACTGTAAATAAAAAAAAAAATTGACGGGACTTAAGTTATAAGATTTTTTTAATTTTTATTAAAAGTCAAATATTATTATTGGTGGGGTCGGTGATTTTAGATTTTATGATTTAATAGATTTTTAATTAAAACTTAAAAGTATTAATATCATTTAAATTTTAACTTAATTATTTTATTAATTAAATATAAATTAAATTCAAATAGAATAGAATAAAAACTTAGCAAACCTTAAACTGATAGTGACTTGTATTATTCTTTGCGCCTCACATTGGAAAAGCAAGCAAAATTGAACATCTCATATAAATTTACATTATTTTAATTAAATTAAATTATATATATACATAAATACGTTTAAAAAAATATTTTATGTTTCAATTAATCGTATTTCGTTCCTATTAAGAGAACAAAAAAAAATTACCCCGATCAAATTACATTTTTACGTTTCAATTCCCGTTTCTCGTATCAAATCAATCCGCGTTCAAGATAACACTGATCTTGACAACCACCCTTGCTTTGATGCCATCATCAATTATTTTAGACAAACTTAAATGCTTTCAATAGTATATAATCTTAATCCAACATTATTTTTAGTTTCATGTCTTGACAGATGATACTGGAATTCATTTTAGCTACAAAATTTAAGGTATTTGCTTTCATCTCTGCATATATTTGTTAATCCTTGTTTACATCGCTGACTTTAAAACCAAAGCAAATTGTAACACATGTTTATAGCTGGTTTAGCCATACAGCAAAGTTGGGTGGATAGAAATAGAATATTGAAAGCCAACCAATCCATTTACTAATTAAATTGAACAAAAATAATAGAAAAATACTGACAATGATGCATACAGGAATTAAAAAAATAAAAATAAAAAAAAATCACAAGATGGCAATTGCCAAACCATCTTTTTCATCAAATATTTAATCCAGGTTATTTTATATGTTATCTCTTTGTTAAAATACATCCAAAACTTCCCTGTTTCACTGCTCAAAGCTTAGAAATGATTTAGCTTACAGGTTCAGCCTTTTATTTTGCTTTGATTACAACTTGTTCAGCTCTACAGATTGTATATCACTCAACCTGATAAACTTAAACAATCAAGATCTCATAATAGAACTTGAAAGTAAAGCTCTCTTCATATTTCAGTACTCAACTCTGATACAATTTTTTTTTTTCCTTTTGTCTCAATTGAATTCCACAACCTAAACACATTGAAGGGAAAAAAAAAACACTATAGGATGGCAATGGTGGGGAGGAAATACTAACCAATTAACATAGAATTATTGGAGAAAAGAAATGAGTCAATAAAGGAAACCCACAGTAATGAAATGAATAAGAACATTGAATAGGTAGGAATCATCAGATATTTGTGTTGTTCAACATTAATGCAGAAAATAAACTCCCTCCAGCAAGCCTCATTCAGCTGTTAGAGAAGAATAAGGGGTTGGAACCAAGAACAGATCATTTTTTCTTTTAACTACTGCCCCAAAAGCCTCATCCATGTCTAGATCTTCCAGCTTTTTTCCACCCGGAAGTTTCCAGTCAAAATGATACAGCAACTGTGCAAGAGGTAACTCAACATTGGCAATACCATACAACATGCCAGGACACATCCTTCTTCCAGCACCAAATGGTATAAATTCAAAATCAGCCCCTTTATAGTCAATTGAACTATTAAGAAATCTCTCTGGGAAAAATCTCTCAGCTTCATTCCAATACTCAGAATTCCTGCCAATCGACCATGCATTGATGATCACTCTGGACTTTATTGGTATATCATATCCATTGATTTTGCATCCCTTTGAGGATTCTCTTGGAAGTAGCAAAGGAGCAGGAGGGTGCAATCTCAAGGTTTCTTTGATGACAAGTTTCAAGTACTCTACTTCATCAAGTCCTTCACAATCAACAATACTCCCTTTCCTATTGAAAACTAGCCTCACCTCTGCCTGAGCCTTCTGCATAACTCTTGGGTTTTTCATCAGTTCTGACATTGCCCATTCTAGTGTTGTGAATGATGTATCACTCCCGGCAACGAAAACATCCTGAAGTGGTATCAATAATTAAATAGGATTGAATTCTGTGAATTTTTCTGCATGAATATTGAAAGGCTAAAAGATACAACTTCAGATCATGATCACAAATAACTTCAGAAGATCATTAATCAATGAAGAAAATTTCGCAATGCAACATATAAAATGTAAATGAGAAATAGACTTACTAACCAAGATTACTGCTTTGATGTTGTCAGTTGTTAAAGGAAATTCAAGGTCTCCATTCTCCTGAAGAGTCAAAAGAACATCTAGAAGATCATGTGATTCACCCTCACTACTCTTTGACATTTCCTTACTAGTTTTATGTTCATTGATGATATTTTCAAGAAGCTTATCTATTTTTTGGTGCAGACTCTCAAGTTTAGGCCTCAATCTACTGAGGTACTGAAGTAATTTGACCGAAGGGAACAAGTCTGCAACACTGAAACCTGAAGCCAACTCTATAGCTTCCCTGAAAAGTAATATGAATTTCTCTTTCTCTTTCCATTTCCCACCGAAAGCAGTTTTTGAAACAATTTCATATGTGAGAAAATCCAGCATCTTAGTAAGGTTGACAGCTGATCCTGCTTTTGAAGAAATTGCTCTAACCAGCTTTGATACCTCTTCTTCCCTAAGTGGACTGAACGATTGCACACGTTTTAAACTTAGCATCTCCAGCACACAAATTTTTCGCAGCTGTCTCCAATATTCTCCATAGGGTGAAAATGCAATGTCTGTTGCATTATAACATAGAATATTTGCAACAAGTAGATAAGGCCTATTCGCGAAAATGATGTCATGGGTTTTCATCACTTCTGCAGCAGTTTGTGAACTCGAAACAACGATGTTTGAAATTTCTCCAAGCTGAAGGTGCATCAAGGGGCCATATTTCTTGGCCAAATAGCTTAATGATTGATGGGGTAGAGAGCCAGCAAGGTGATGCATGTTCCCTATGACAGGCAACTTCCATGGCCCTGGTGGTAGATTTGGAGTCAAGTTGTTGGTCTTGAATCTCTTCCCTAGTTTCAGCAACATGAACAAGAAGATAATTAAAGTGAACAGCATTGGAAAGGAGAAGAAAATGTCTTCCATGAATGTGGAATATTGGAGAATGAAGGCTTTTGTTAACTGAAGTAGCTTTCCATTCTCTTATATATAGGTGATCTATAAGATGGTTCTCCCTTGGGTCCTAACTATAGTTTGTCTTCTAGTTTAATGGCATCTTAATAATACCAAAGTTTTATGCTCTTGTAAACTATAACTGACACCATCCATGACAGTATTTCTGAAACATGTTTGGTCTGTCAGTTTAAGCCAAAATAATTAGGTGATCTGTAAGATGGTTCTCCCTTGGGTCTTGACTAAAGTTTGTATTCTAGTTCAATGGCATCTTAATATTACCAAAGTTTTATGCTCTCATAAACTATAATTGACATCATCCATGACAGTATTTCTGAAACATGTTTGGTCTGTCAGTTTAAACCAAAACAAGCTAGTGGTGAAAAAAAGCCTTGAAATAAAAAAAAATTCAATGATCAGGCTGTTTTCCAAGACTTATTTTCATCTCTTTTCTTCATGGGCACTGCACTAGTTAAATTACTTAATGTGATCTCCTCAGCTGCAGGTCCATATTTTAATTCTTACTCAAGGGAAACATGTAGTTATACATAAAGAAAATGTTCACGGTAGCAGCCAGAGACAAAAAGCCCAGTTCTTTGGAGAAGTTGATATATAGTTGAAAAGATTAAATAAAAAACCAAATAATGACAAGCCAAGAATCAATTCCTCACAAACTTTTCGATGAGACACAATATATAACATAAGAAAATTTTGTGTTCATTATAAATGGTCCAAGAATACCTGTTGAGGTCTGTTGTAGGCAAGGTGTTTGCATCAACAATACTGATCAGTGACCTCTGAACTTATTTTGGCTTATGGGGCTCCTGCATCTTTCCTGTTTTCTGATATTTTTTGTTCTTCCCCTTGTTTTATGATCTTATTCCAACCAAAAATAAAGGAGCAGTAAGCAATGAGCCAAAAAACTGCAATGAAAATTAGATTGATCTCATACAGGAAAGAGTTTTGTTGAGGAGAAAAGGATCCACGTCTAATAGTCAAGGACTGGACTGTGATTTATGAAAGACAAAATCATAAGGGCAGATTATCGGATCTCAAAACGAACAGTACCTTGTAACAGGCATAGTTTAATAATCTTTACATCAACAATATTGATCCGTTACATCCGTCGACTATGTGATTCCATACTGAACCTCAACGAAAACCCTCAACGAATACACAGTTCTTCAGTTGCTTTCATTGACTGTTCAAAATCTGCCATGACATTTGGCTACACCCTTTGCATCTCCTTACCAGGGTACATAAATTGTCATATTTCATTTTTATGGTTCATATCTTTTCCACTTCCTATAAAACAAAACATTCGTTTCCTAGGATTTTCAAATCACATGATTTTTAGATTTAAGAAACCATTTGTTTGCACATGGATAGTCTGCCCTAATCTGATTTCTCAATGATATGAGGATTCCTGAAACTTGATATCAGCTTAAGATGAGCTCAAAACAGAATTGAGTTCAGTGCATGATGGACAACAAAATGCAAAGAATCATTCAAGTAAGGGCATCAAAATAAAACAACCTGTTCAACATTGTCGATTCTTATATATCATAACTTGATTTGGCATAATTAGTAGCTCAAACATCAAAACTCTTGGACTGGAAACTGATGGTCAAAACTCAAAAGCTCAGAATTAAACTCTAAATTCTAATGCAATTCCTTAAAGCAGCTAAAGTGACCTAGATATCTGGCTTTCACAATTGCACATATTTCATAATTTCTCTCCTATAACCCTAATCTAATTGTCTCCAGACTCTGCAGTTGATTTATATGCTGCAATAATGTAAACCAACAATCCTACCAGCTGGTAACAATAAAAAGGAAAAAAATTCTCATACCTTGAAAGAGATTACACTGTTATTATGATTAAAATATTCTTAAAAGCAAAACAAGAACTGGGCATTATTGCAGTAGATAGTGACAAAATAGAAGCTTTTTCTCATCAAACCAAAAAGGAACCTTTTCGGCATATGCTACAAAGTCTAGATTGTTTGGACCATAACATCTATGTATTAGCCACCCCATATCAACATAATATATGGTAATGAAGATATGCCATCAGAACTTCTATCATTCTTCTATTCATCCTCCCCTGCCTCTGTACTATCTATCAATGTCTCACTCTCTCATCTAAATACCTCATTTTCAGGTCAAACTTTCTTCAAACCTCAATAGCAAATAGTGAAGGCTTTGTTCCAAAACACAAGGATACAACATTAAACATTCTTTTTAGATTTCAGTACTATGTTCCAAACAAAATTTTACTTTAATTGCTATAAGACTAGCTATGTTATCTGAATTTTTCATTTTTCTTAAAGTACATGTATCTGACACGTGTTTGACACATATTCGGATATGGATATGAGCTATGATTCTCGAAATATATGAAAAAACTTAAAAGGATTTGAAAATACCCGTGTTGGATATATACCCATATCCAACACTCACTCAAGTTCGAGTAACATAGAAAACCAGAGCTCGCATATTAATTGACAAACAGAGCATGATTGTGAGTCCATTTCTGATGAAAAAAGCAAAGTACATCATAAATATAAAAAAAAGTAACCAGAGCATACTATTATAGATTGTACTTGCAGCAAAGCTGGCTATATCACTACATAAGTAAGCCGGCTTAGCTGTATGCTATCAGCTAGAAACTCTTCTGTTTGCTAATAGGAGAACTTCAATTCTCTCTTGTAACACAAACAAAAAGGCTCCAAACCAAAGGAAGTTAAAATTCAAAAACTTTAAAAAAAGGAAAATTAATTAGCCCTCTAAATGACATAATCAGAGCATTCAGTAATGTGTGAAGTATGATCCATACTAAAACTTGGAATCTTGTCAAGCTTTATGGGGTTCTCCCTCCCTCCTAACAATCTAGCTGGATTCCCTACAGCAGTAGTCTTTGGAGGCACTTCCTTTAACACTACAGAGCCAGCACCAATCTTAGCTCCATCACCAATCTTAATATTCCCCAAAATACAAGTACCAGCACCAATCAAAACACCATCTCCAATCTTTGGATGTCTATCACCAGAAACCTTACCAGTTCCTCCTAATGTAACATTATGTAAAATTGACACATTGTTTCCAATCACAGCTGTCTCTCCAACAACAACTCCAGTAGCATGATCAAGCAATATCCCACTCCCAATCTTAGCCCCAGGATGAATATCCACAGCAAAAACCTCAGACACCCTATTTTGTATCAACAAGGCCAAAACTTTCCTCCCTTGTGACCATAAATTATGTGCTACCCTATGTGCTTGACATGCAAGGAACCCTTTATAATTCAAAAAGCAATGCACATAACTTATACAGGCAGGGTCTCTTTCTTTAACAGCTTTCAAATCTTGCTTAACAGCTTTTACAATTCCTTGATCTTCCAAAACAACCCCCACGAAAATATCAGCTAAAGTACAACTAGGAAGACTTGAATTGCTTAACTTGTTTGACAAATGATTTGCTAAAGCACTTTCTAATGAATTCTGAGACAAAATTGAGTTGTAATAATAATTTGATAAGATGGGCTCTTGCTCAACATCTAACCTTGCTTCTTCTTTCATTTTCAGCCATAAAGAACCAACCTCTTCTTCTTCTTCAAAAGAAAAATCAACAAATTTTCTTGTGTGGATGGTTTTTTTGTGGTTTTTACTAAAGGGTATGCTTGAAACATGACCATTAAAAGTGGGTCTGCAGAAATTTACATACTTGTAATGGTTTTCATCAGGTTGAGACCTGTTTGGACGCTGGGAAACTTGGGAAGGCTCTGTTGTTCTTGAGGTGTCAATATTAGCAGCCATGGATTTGGAAAGCTTGTGAGAATGTTTCGTGGATAAGAAAATTGATGGAGAAGAGTGTAGATGAGAGAAAGGGGGAGAATTGGTATATAAAGGGAGAGGCAAAGGACGAGGTGTCCCCAGAACTTTCATGGAAAATTGAGATTTTCTGGGAAAATGTTTTAGTTCTCCTAATGAAAAATAAATAATATTTCTTGTGGTTTCTACCGGGATTCTTGGTGTTATGGTGCACATGATTTTATAAGAATTCTAAGCTGTCCTACCAAAGGGTAAAAATGGTATTCTAAAGAAACTTTATATATTTTTTTTATTTTTATTATTTTAAACCTTATTATTATTATTAGTTTATTACCAATTAAAGATTGCTACTTTCTAAAGAAAATCATATTTTTTTTTGGTGTCATAAAAAATCACATAATTCTAGAATTGGTGATATTTTTATGAGTTTGTATTTGATAAATTGTTAATTAATAAATCTATATATTATCAGTAAATTATACGATGATACCTCATTATTAAACAAACATAAAATTTAAATTTTTTTAAAAATAAATACAGATAACTATATTTTTTAACATGAGACATAATGTGATTTACTATCAGTGTATAAATCAATTCATTAACAGTGTATCAAATATAAATTATATTTTTATCATTTTGAATTCAATTTTTAAGCTAATTAGAATTCTTTCCACACTTTGTTGAGATTTTTTTTAATATTTATAAATTTTTAATTAAATTAATAATTATAAATAAATTTAAATTGAATAATATTAAATAATTATCATTTATTTAAATAATTTTAATATTTTAATATTTTTAAATAAATGAATTTAGAGTTAAAATCAAATCACTATGATAAACTATGTAAAAAATGAGATGAACTGAAACACGACACAAACATAATATGTGAAAATAATTAAAACATAACACGACATGAAAAATAATATGAACACAACACGAATACACGAACTTGTCAAAATCTATATAAAATGAATTATTAACGTGTAAAAATTTATATAAATTTATAATACTTTGAACACACAAAAAAAAATAACACGAATACGTCAAGAATATACAAATTTTTTTTTAAATTGGATCACTATGACAAATTATGCAAAATATGTCATGAATTGAGACATGACACAAACACACAAATTTTTCTCTAAATTGAATCACAATGACAAATAATGCAAAATATGAGGTGAGACATGACATGAACACAACATAAAAAAATAATTAAAATAAAACACCAAAAATAACATGAACACGATATGGATACATGAATGTGTCAAAATATACGTAAAAAATTTATTAACGTGTAAAAATTTATATAAATTTATAATATTTTAAACAAAAATATATATATATATATATATATATACAAACACTCAAATTTTTCTCATCTTTTTTTTTCTTTTTCTTTTCTGTCTCTTCTCTTCTCTAAATTTTCTTTCTTTCCTTCTTCACGGTAAGAATTATTACAGTGAGAATCCTAGGATAAAGAGCCAAAACTATCTTTTTGAAGAGAATTACAAAAGAAGGTTAGGGATGAAAAATATTACTTGTTACTATCATAACAAAATTTTTATTAAAATAAAATAAAATATTAAAAATTGATTAAATAAGATATTGTCATTAGATTTATTAATGAATCAAATTATTTATCAAGCTTACGAGTTTGACCAAATCAAGAATAAATTTGTTAAACTCGACCCAATTTATAATATTATTTTATTAAAAAATACTTTTTTATTTTAATAAAATTATTACATGTAGGTCTACTAATCCGTGTATTCGTATTGTATTCGTGTTATTTTTCGTGTCAGAATCGTGTTTATACTATTATATGTTTATATATTTTGACACGTTGATAATTCGTGTTATATATATTTTGACACGTTGATAATTCGTGTTATATAGATTTTCACACGTTCGTGTATTCGTATGGTGTTTGTGTCATGTCGTATATCGTATCGTGTTTTAATTATTTTTCTCGTGTTGTGTCCAACATTACCAACATGTTGGTTTTAGTAGATAATTTTATTTTTTTAAAATTTTAAGCCATTTCATTTTAATGGTAAAACTATAAAAATATATATATATTTTTTTTTGCAAGGTCGAACGAAGTTCATGTTGGACCCAAGCATGCTTGCTCAAGCTTGAACCGAGAAAAAAATTCATGTTCAAAATTCTATCTAGGCCAATAAATACTACTAATATGTTACAATCTAGACCTATCCACGAATTGGGCTATTCGTCCAAGTCCGAAAGCTCGTCTTGGATAATATTTTTTTTTTTTTTTGTAATTCTCTTAGAATTTAAAGTAACAAAAAATGAACTAAAAATTAAAAATTTATTTTTTTTACAGATAAAAAAAAAAGACAATTTCTAAACTCATTCAAACACAAAATAAATTTTTTCTCAAATTGGACAAAAATTTTAAGTTTTGACTCAACTTGATATATTATTTATTTATAAATAATTGTTTTATTTAATTTTATTGAAAAATTATAATTAAAATATTAATATTTAACTAGTTTTATATTTTAAATAATACTTTTGCAATATAAAAAAATATTTAATATTAATATACACATATTTTTTTTAATATTTTAAATGGTATTATTATTAAAAATATATATATTATTGTTATAAATATTATACTATTATTTGAGTACTAAATCTCATTATTAATAATAGATCTACTTTTTAAGATGATTTTAATATAATTTAAATTATTTTTAAAATATCAATTTTATTTACTTTTAATAAAAATTTGTGTCATGATACATAATTAGTAAATAGGTTTTAATTATTAACCCTTTTTATAATTTATATATATTATGTAATTTATATCATAAAAAATATATATTTATAATATTATAATGTAAAAATAAAAAAATATGGTCTTAAGCTAAGCTATCCATTTATAAATATGGTTAGACCTGTGCAGAATTTGATACTCATATTTTGGGTCAGACCTGACTTGAGCAAGTATATATGGTGATACCATATTTAAACTTAGCCCAAACACGATCCAACCCGACTAATGGACATTTTTATTACAATCCTAACATGTTTAGGTAATCTTTATTTTAAAAAATAAAAAATGATATTTTTTATTTACGTTATAATAATTTTTTCTTTTTTATTAAATTTTAAAATATAAATAACTTAACATAATGTTTTTGTTAATTGATAAATATTTTTTATTTGTTAATTTTTTTTGTAATTCTCTTGTGAGCCCACATGGTCAAATTAAAGTGTGAAACTAAGGAGAAAAATCTATGTCTACAATTGATGTTGTCAAATTTAAAGGTCATAATTTAAATGGTTCTCACTGTTCTCATTATAAGAATTTTTATTGTAGTTGTCACCGTATGTTAGCCCATTTTGTAGATAAATATTTTTTCACAAGAAAATGAGATAAAAATAAAAAAAATAAGATTATCATAAGAAAAAAAAATGCTCAAAATGTACCTAAAGATATTGATTTTTAAAAATAAAAAAAAATTGGTAGAATAATTTTTTTTTTGATATAATAAATATGATAGGTTATTCCTTTTCGTTTCTCTTTTTGCTAAATTGTGGTTATTTTTTCTTTTTGGCCAATTATTCATAAATGTGTTTAAATGTAGTCAATATCTACTAGTGCATTTGTTAACATAAGGCAAATGTTAATAAGGAATGTTTTACATTTATTATTGTATTTGACTATAAAAGTGAATGTTTTTTTTTTTTAATAAATAAAGACAATTTTGATTCTTCTATTACAGTATATTAAATAATAAGATCTACAAATTTAAGTCTAGTTGATAAAGAGAATAATTTTATTTTCTTGTCAATTAGGGCTCGATATATTTAAGGAGTATTTCAAGTATATATTCCTGAATGCATAAATCGATATGAAAAAATATATTTTAAAAATCATTTTAAAAAAAAAAAAAATCTCAAACAAAATTTGAAATACCCTAATCCTATTATCTTTAATTCTTTATCTTTTAGAGGAAAATGTAACTTTTTTTAATAATATTAATATGTACAAATTTTAAAGTAATAATCTCAAGAAGTTGCTCCCATTTTGTTTATTTATTTATATAAAAGCAGCATGGCTAATATTGCCCTTTGCCATTCAATGCAATTAGACTTATAAATGAACCGAGCTTGCATGAATAGATTTTTTTCGTGTTCGTTCGTTTATTTTTAGTAGATTTGTCCAAGGGTTGGGCTATCCGTCCAAGTCCGAAGGCCCGCCCATATTTGGGAGGGTTTGGACAAAAATATTAGGCACGAAAATGAGTTTTGCCAAAAAAAATAAGGTCCGTTTAAAAAATGAATCAGACCTTGGCTCCAAAATTCAAGGCTCGAACTCGGCCCGACCCATTTTCTAAATAAATAATATTTTATTTTTATTTTTATATATATATATTATGTAATTTATGTCATATAAAAATTAAATATATAATATTATAGTATAAACATTAAAAAAATATTTTTTTGAACAGCAATGTATTATTAAAAAGGAATTAAGAAAGAACACAAGTTTTGGATCGAAAGAGACCCAAGAAAACAGGGTTTAAACTTGGCAAACTACCTGTTAGGTACCTTGGGGTCCCTTTGGTCACAAGAAGACTCTCTGAAAAGGATTGTTCTCCTTTGATCGACAGAATTACTCAGAGAATCAATGGCTGGGCAGCACGCATGTTATCCTATGCAGGAAGGCTTCAGCTCATTCAATCTGTTCTTTTTAATGTGTCCAATTTCTGGTGCAGGCACTTTGTATTGCCTAAGGCTGTTCTTAAAAGAGTAAATCAATTATGCAGCAGGTTCTTCTGGAAAGGAAGAGATGACTCAGCTAAGGGAGCAAGAGTCAAATGGAGTTCCATTTGCTGTCCAAAGTCAGAGGGGGGTCTTGGATTAAAAGACTTGGGAATATGGAATAAGGCTTGCATTATTCAGCACCTATGGGCACTTCTCTCTCAGGCAGGTTCATTGTGGATTGCCTGGCTTCATGCCTATGTGCTGAAAGGAAGAACAGTGTGGCAGGTTCAACCTTCCCCAGGAAGCAGCTGGACATGGCGTAAAATGCTTCAGCTGAGGGCTTTGGCTTTGAGGTTCACCTCCAACCAGAATGGTGCTCTAACTTGGAAGTTCCCTGGGAACAGATTTATGGTGGCTAAGGTCTGGAATGATCTCAGGCCTAGGCAGGACAAGGTGGAGTGGGATAAACTGATCTGGTTTCCATTTCATATTCCTAAACATGCACTGGTAGCTTGGATGGCTATATTGGACAAACTGCCTACAAAGAACAGATTGATGTCATGGGGCATGGAGGTGGATGGCAAATGTGAGCTATGTCAAATTGAGCAAGAAACCCGGAATCATATATTTTTTGAATGTGACTATTCAAAGGAAATCTGGGGGCATATACTATGCTTATGTCAACTTCATAGAAGCATAAGGAGCTGGCAAGCAGAGCTGCAATGGGCAGTAAACAGAATCAGAGGAAAAACTCTCATTTCTGTTATTTTGCGTTTATCATGGAGTGCCTTTCTTTACTTGATCTGGAGGGAGAGAAATAATAGGTGTTTTAATCGCCTTCAATCCACACAAGGAGCCATCATTGAGCAGATAAAAGAGATCATCAGAATGCGATTGTTGGGGCTCAAGAACATTAGTCCTGATGAAGTGAACCGAAGATTGGATGCAGATTGGGGACTGTCTCTTTTTTCCTAGGATCTTTGTCCATTCTCGTTTAGCTTTAAGTATTGCTGAAGTATGTTGCTATTGTTCCCTGATTGATTAGTGGTCTTAAGTTTTGTTCAAGTATTGTTTAAGTATGTATAGCTTTAAGTACATGTTGCACATGATATTGGATGTAGCAGTTTAACTGCCTTCTGGATAAATAAAACACTTACTTATCCAAAAAAGAAAGAGACCCAAGAATAACCCTGATCCCAAATAATCCCTTACAAGACGAAAAGAAATAAAATCAAAAGAGTCCCGTGAAAACGGCCCTTTGAAACAAATCTCCAAAGATGCATGCCCAAGAAAACCGAAATAACAACCCATCTAGCCAGCAAAAACTTGAGACCCTCAATTCCCGGAAGATGAAAGAGTGAAGAAAAGTTCTCAGGTTACTGACTGCATGGCGTCGCAGCGTCGAAATGGTGCGCCGCGACGCCATGTTTCTGTTTGTATGGCGCTGCAGCGCCAGAAGATGGTGCTGCGGCGCCATGTTTTTGTTCTCAAGAGCTTGCTGGAAACCGCAGGCTCTTACTCAAAACTGTCCTAAGTTGCAATTCATTAGAGATCTTGAATTAGCAACCATACTGTGTTAAAAGCTAGCCACTGTTGCCCGCTGCCCTACACAACAAGAATTCTTTGTCCAAGTGCTACCATCTAGCGATTACATCCTGACTTTTGAACATCGAAACTGCATATTTCACAATTATGCAATTTAAAATTTGTAATCCCTATCCCTTAAATTAAAAAAAATACATGAATGACCAATGACCAAATTTAGAAAAGAAACCTATAAGAGTTCTGCCCATCTCCCAAATTTCCCAGAAACAATAATTAGAAAAAAGAAACCTAGAGTGTTCTACCCATCTTGTAAAAACATACAAGACTCCCTTAGTTCCCCAAACTAAATGCTTGGTCATAAAAACATATCAATTATGAAAATAACCACCCAAGTCAAAAAAGCATCTGTTCCTGCAAAACTAAATAAGATGTCAGTAAAAACACTTCAATATTCAACCACCCAAATCCTTTAATCAGTAATCCATGCCATCAGCTCTGTTTCTCTTCTAAAACCTTGCCGCGCAAGGCCATCCACAAAAGAATTAGCGGAACGCCCCATGTGTACAATTTTACAACCCTTCAGTTTTCTCATTATCATATCAATCACCATAAATAGCGAGGTAAGACGCCATGGCCTTATTTGATTGAACTATCTCAAAAGCTTCCTTTATTGCTTTCATTTCTGCCTCATTTGTAGGCCATTTTGTGGGCCATTTTGCCCAACACCACCAAGCTAACCTATTTTTAATCATGAACACCAAAGAGTTGATATCCAATTTCTTTTCATTATAGACCACTCCATTTCTTCACAGCCAGATTGTCCACAAAATATCTGCAAATAACATAATCCATACTTTCTCATTTGCCGACCTAGGAATCAAACCCATCCACTGTAAAACCAATCATTAATAGATTTCGACAATGCCATGCTCATCTTCCACCATGCACAGACAAGCATCCATATTATCCAAACACATCTACATAGCAGAAAAAGATGATCAATTGATTCAACATCAGACTTGCACAATATGCATTTAAGATTGTTAGCTGTTAAAATATTACATTTTAAATAGATACGAAAACACAGGTAATCGATATCGAAAGAGAGTCCAAAGAAAGATCTCCATTTTTGGAGGTATGAGACCACGCCACTTAAAGGTGTCAATGGATCTAACATCCACTAAATCCCCCTCAAAAACTCGTATAAACCCTTTTGGCTTGTAATGGCCATCTAAGGAAGGTTTCCAAATCAACTTGTCCTTCCTATTAATGTCAGAAAGAACGCCACGGAGTAAGTCTATCAATTATTGCCACTATGAAATTTCCCAATCAAATAAATCTCTGCGCAATGAAATCCTCCATCTCCACACATCTCCATCCCACCACCCAAAATTAATAACAACTGCATTTTTTGACGTGGATAAAGCATAAATTCTCGGGAATTTTTCTTTTTAGATTTCCTCATTTAACTACCTGTCTTCCCAAAACAAAATGGAACTGCCATCCCTCAGAATCAACCCTGTATTTGCAGAAAAACAATGCTGATATTTTCCTCTTTCTCTAAGTGGTTAGGTAATTCCCTTCCATAGTATGGATGTACTAACACGTGTTTGATGTCTTGGAATGAGATCACTAACCTCCATTCTATATTTCGCACAAACTACCTTTTTCCAACTGCTATCACCCTCCTCCGAAAATCAAAATATCCATTTGTTGAGTAGTGCTCGATTCTGAATCTCAATAGGGATTATGCCCAACCCTCCGTTATCAATACTTCGGCATACAATGGGCCAACTCACTAAATGCAACTTATGACTATCCTTATTTCTATCCCTAAAAAATCTCTCTGTAACTGCTCAATTCTCTTAACAACAGCAACTGGAGCTTTGAACAAAGAAAGGTAGTATAACGACATACTAGCCATTACTGACTTTATCAAAGTTAATCTTCCACCTGTAGATAGATATCTCTTCTTCCAGTGTCCCAGTCTGGTTTCAATTCTTTTAATCACTGGATCCCACATTGTAGAATTTCTCGTGTCCACCTCTAACGACAATCCTAGATACTGTAAGGGCCAATCTATTGTTCGACAAGCAAGCATTTCTCCCCACTCCTTTAACTCCTCCGATTCTACATTTATACCCGCCATGCAACTCTTTGTAAAATTGATTTTTAACCCCGACATTAACTCAAAGCATCTTAAAGTCCGTTTTATGTTCCGCAACGATGAACTCACAGCCTCACAAAAAATCATTGTGTCATCTGCAAACTGTAGATGAGTGATTTCTAATCCCTGATTACCGATTATTAGTCCTCTGAATAAGTTCAACTCATTCGCTTTGCGCAATAACACACTGAGACTCTTTGCAACTATGTTGAAAAGAAATGGAGATAGCGGACATCCCTATCTAAGACCTCTCTTTATATCAAATTAAGCTGTAGGAGACCCATTGACCAAAACAGATAGCGACACCGAATAAATGCAACCTTTCATCCATCTTTTCCAATTTTCACTAAAACCTATTCTGCCCATGGCATATTCAAGATAATCCCACTGAACACAGTCATAAGCTTTTGCAAAATCTAATTGCAGTACACATGCTCTTTTTTTTTGTCTTCCTTACCCAATCAACTGTTTTGTTTGCAATCAATACGCTATCGAGAATCTGTCGTCCACCAATGAAAGCGGATTGTGATTGCCCAATAACTTCTGCCATTACCTGTCTTAACCTGTTTGCTAAAATTTTTGCCATAATTTTATATAAATAGCCCACTGGACATATTGGTCGAAAATTGGACACAACAGTAGGAGATTGTGTTTTTGGGATTAACGCAATAAAGGAAGCCTTAACACATCTAGACATGACGTCTGTCCTCCAGAAATAAAAAACAAAAGCAAGAATATCACCTTTCAACATTTCCCATTTCTGTTTTATGAAACCCATGTTGAAATTATCAGGGCCAGGAACCTTCAAGCTTCCACAATCCTTTACTGCCAACCAAACTTCTTCCTCTGTCACCTCATTATCCAATAAACATCGACTTGTGGAAGAAAGAATGTTAAAATCACAACCTGGCATACAAATATAAAACTTTTTTGACCATTTTGCCCTTGACGGGAAAGGAAGTCCTTAATACGCAAAATACTCGAGTCGAGCCCAAAGCTTTTTCTCTATCAGACAGTCTTCAAATCAAGTTTAACCTTTTGAGTATGTTTAATATCACACACTCGAGCTATTCGGATGCCTGACTTACAAATATAAAACTTTTTTGACCATTTTGCCTTTGACGGGAAAAGAAGTCCTTAATATGCAAAACACTCGAGCCTCGCCTCGAGCTTTTTCTCTATTAAACAGTCTTCAAATAAAGTTTAACCTTTTGAGCATGTTTAATATCACAGACTTGAGCTATCATGCATTTATACCACTTCAAGATGAGGTATTAAATCTTTTATTGGTTCTCCCACTAATTTTTCGAGATAATAGCCGTCACTATTATTCAAAAATCTCATCAAGATATTTCTAGTGGGCTGGGATCCCTTTCAACATGTTGCAACCTTGAGTGACTCAACAAATTACAACAAGCCTAGTTGGGTAGATAATATAGCTTATCAATTGCATCTCTATGCAATTCGCAGATCAGTTAGGTGACAACTCTTTGTCTAAGCACATCATATGTACTTCGCCTAACTTTGCCTCTAACACCATGCGATCAAGTTTGACGCATCCGGGCAACATGGCATTAGTTGAGTAAGACCCAACTTCATAACTCAAACATATTCGTACAGTAGTTTGACTTTGAGTGACTCAATAAGCCTCCTACTGGAAGAACTCTGGTTATCTTGTTATGATGATGGAAGGAACTTTATCATGCGAAACATTATAAAGAGAGATTTCCTTGTTCTTTATAAGTCTCATCATATCAAACATTCATAGCATTTATAATATCGCATAAAATAAATCTATAACATGCTTTCTACTTGGATGATTATGTACTTTTCTAATCTAATTTCCTTGAGCCATCAAAGGAAATTAGTTGGTCAAACTCCTAGGCTCGGCTCGAGTGTTTTGCGTATTAAGAACTTCTTTTCCCATCAAGGGCAAAAAGGTCAAAAAAGTTTTATATTTGTAAGTTAGGCATCTGAATACTCGAGTGTGTGATATTAAACATGCTCAAAAGGTTAAACTTGATTTGAAGACTGTCTGATAGAGAAAAAGCTCAGGCTCGGCTTAAGTGTTTTGCGTATTAAGGACTTCTTTTCCTGTCAATGGCAAAAATGTCAAAAAAGTTTTGTATTTGTAAGTTAACATTAAAAAAATATGTTAAGTTGTTCATATTTAAGAAACTTAATAAAAGAAAATTAATAACATATTTTATATTAATAAGGAATAGAAAATTAATTATTATTAAGTATTTTATTTTAGTCAAAAATTTAAAATTAATATGGAAATAAATAAATAAACAATAAATAAATAAATAAAGAGTTCAATGCTCATAAGAAAATAAACAAATAAATAAAAGTTAATCAATATTAAATTTAATAAAAAATTTATCAATTAAAAAAGTTTCTTAGTAAAGATTAAAAATTAATCAATATTAATTTTAATTTAATTAAAAATCATTAACTAAGAATAATTTTTTTAATTTAATATATTATCAAAGATATATATATATATATATCAATTTACTATTTAGAATTTTGGAATCCGTCATCTTTTATAAGTATAGATTAAATTTCAAACTCCATACTCATCTTTTAACACTTTCTTCATGCATTATCTTAAGCTAGGACAAAAATATATAAACTTACTACTTACACTGAATTGAGCATGAACCATGCATTAGAAACAACCTACTACATACACTGAATTGAACATGAACCATGCATGCACTAGAAGCAAGAAAACTGGGCTATTGGCCAAAAAAATAGAATAATGAACCCCAAAGTTAACCCGATTGATTTATACAGTTACCTTTAAAAAAATAAAATTCAGTTTATTTCAATAATTTTAGGATTCGAATCTTGTAATCTTTTCCCTGAATACACGAAAAACAACATGAAAAAAATAATTAAAGCACAATAAAAAAACAACATGAATATTACACGAATACATAAAAACATAAAATTTTATCATTTTTTTTTTCTCTTTCTCTTTTTCTTTCATTTCTCTTTCTTTCTTTTTCTTTTCTTTTCTTTGTTTACTTTTTTTCAATGAAAAAAAGAAAGAAACCGTCACGTGTAAACTTCTGAAGAGTTCATGTAATCAAAATTATATTATAGTTAGATTGTATGGATCAAAAGCCTTTTTTTTTTTTTTTGGTCGAAAGATCAAAAGCCTTAATGTCAACTCTACTGTCATCTCAAAATAGCTTTCATTTATGCAAATACATCAGCCATAAAAATGACAACATTATTTAAACTCTGCTGTCAATTATGCAATACATCAACCATATAAATGATAATTCCATTCTGTTAAACTTTGCTGTCATTTATGCAATACATCAAGGGGGCTTCCATTTCAAGTACTCATAAAGGTTAGTTCAATGGGTAAAGAAAGTAACATTTTTTTTTTTGTTATCAACTAGAGCTCGATATTCATGAAAAGCACTTCGAAAATATATATATCATAAAAAGTGCAGCTTTAAAATCATCTAAAGAAAATATTAGACTACCCTTGACCCTATTAAAATAATAATAATAATAATAATAATAAAAAAGATAACTATGCATGATTTCAACTATTGACTAAGTTTTGTTAAATCAATTTTGGCATCTTGACAATCACCCATCTTTGATGACATCATCACATTATTTTAGACATTTTTGGATGCTTTCAAAAGTGTATATCTAACATTATTTTAGTTTCAGATCTTGACAAATGATGTCATATAAAAATTCATTGATGTAAATATATATTATGAAGATAAAAATATGACCCTCATGTATATTTTTCTACTTATTGTTTGTAGACAAATTAATAAAATTTATTACTATTTTATTAAATGAAAAAATGTCGTGTATATCAAAATAAAATAATGTTTTATTTAACAAACACAAATAATTAAAGTACTCGAATGATAAATAATATATTTTTGTTGTTACCTTAATGATCATTGTATGAATGGATGGATTGATACAATTTGTTTCAAAGTAATTTATATTATTACTTTTCCAATTCTAATTTATTTTTTCAAAATTTTATTAATATGTTTTTGTTATCACTTTCTTAATTAATGAGTCTGTTAAAAGAAAAACATGATTTATATATAATAGATAACAATATAATTTTTAAAGGTATTTGCTTTCATTTCTGCATTTTTGTTAATCCTTGTTTACATAGCTGACATTTTTTTAGTAAAGGGATAGTAATTTGGAAATAAAAAAAAAAAAAAATTTATATGATTTGAATTTCAGATATGTTGAATGTCATTTAAAAAAAAAAACATAATGAATCAATTAAATTAAATCCGTATTCACATCACTGACTTTAAAACCAAAACAAATTGTAACACATGTTTATAGCTGGTTTAACCATACATCAAAGTTGGGTGGATAGAAATAGAATATTGAAACCCAACCAATCCCCTTACTAATTAAATTGAACAAAATAATAGAAAAATACTGGCAATGATGCATAAAGGAATTAAAAATGATAATAATAAAAAATCACAAGATGCCAATTGCCAAACCATATTTTCATCAAAATATTTACATGATGCTTTGAATCACATTCAGGTTATTTTATATGTTCTCTCTTTGTTAAAATACATCCAAAACTTACCTGTTTCACTGGTCAAAGCTTAGAAATGATTCAGCTTACAGGTTCACCCATATATTTTGCTTTTGATTACTTGTTCAGCTCTACAGATTGTGGAATTTTATATATTTCACTCATACCAAAGTCAAGATCTCATATAAAGCTCTATTTGGCAAGCTGCCTGCAATTTTGTAATATTTTTTAACTTCATATTTCAATACTCAATTCTGATACAATTTTTTTTCCTCATTCAGCTGTTACAGAAGAATAAGGAGTTGGAACCAAGAACAGATCATTTTTTCTTTTAACTACTGCCCCAAAAGCCTCATCCATGTCTAGATCTTCAAGCTTTTTTCCACCTGGAAGTTTCCAGTCAAAATGATAGAGCAACTGTGCAAGAGGTAACTCAACATTTGCAATACCATACAACATGCCAGGACACATCCTTCTTCCAGCACCAAATGGGATATATTCAAAATTAGCCCCTTTATAGTCAATTGAACTATTAAGAAATCTCTCTGGGAAAAATCTTTCAGCTTCATTCCAATACTCAGAATTCCTGCCAATCGACCATGCATTGATGATCACTCTGGACTTGATTGGTATATCATATCCATTGATTTTGCATCCTTTTGAGGATTCTCTTGGAAGTAGCAAAGGAGCAGGAGGGTGCAATCTCAAGGTTTCTTTGATGACAAGTTTCAAGTACTCTACTTCATCAAGTCCTTCACAATCAACAATATTCCCTTTCCTATTGAAAACTAGCCTCACCTCTGCCTGAGCCTTCTGCATAACTCTTGGGTTTTTCATCAGTTCTGACATCGCCCATTCTAGTGTTGTCAATGATGTATCACTCCCGGCAATGAACACATCCTGAAATGGTATCAATAGTTTAAATAGGATTAAATTCTGTGAATTTTGCTGCATGAATATTGAAAGACTAAAATAGTACTTTCATTCTTGAGCTGTGTTGTAAAAAGTAAATGAGAAATAGAGTTACTAACCAAGATTACTGCTTTGATGTTGTCAGTTGTTAAAGGAAATTCAAGGTCTCCATTCTCCTGAAGAGTCAAAAGAACATCTAGAAGATCATCTGATTCACCCTCACTACTCTTTGACGACATTTCCTTACTAGTTTTATGTTCATTGATGATATTTTCAAGAAGCTTATCAATTTTTTGGTGCAGAAGTTTAGGCTTCAATCTACTGAGGTACTGAAGTAATTTGACTGAAGGGAACAAGTCTGCAACACTGAAACCTGAAGCCAACTCTATAGCTTCCCTGAAAAGTAATATGAATTTCTCTTTCTCTTTCCATTTCCCACCGAAAGCAGTCCTTGAAACAATTTCATATGTGAGAAAATACAGCATCTTACTAAGGTTGACTGGTGATCCTGCTTTTGAAGAAATTGCTTTAACCAGCTTTGATACCTCTTCTTCCCTAATTGGACTGAACGATTGCACACGTTTTAAACTTAGCATCTCCAGCACGCAAATTTTTCGCAGCTGTCTCAAATAGTCTCCATAGGGTGAAAATGCAATGTCTTTTGCATTATAAAATAGAATATTTGCAACAAGTAGATAAGGCCTATTCGCGAAAATGATGTCATGGGTTTTCATCACTTCTGCAGCAGTTTGTGAACTCGAAACAACGATGTTTGAAATTTCTCCAAGCTGAAGGTGCATCAAGGGGCCATATTTCTTGGCCAAATCGCTTAATGAATGATGAGGTAGAGAGCCAACAAGGTGGTGCATGTTCCCTATGACAGGCAACTTCCATGGCCCTGGTGGTAGATTTGGAGTCAAGTTGTTGGTCTTGAATCTCTTCCCTAGTTTCAGCAACATGAACAAGAAGATAACGAAAGTGAAGAGCATTGGAAAGGAGAAGAAAAGGTGTTCCATGAATGTGGAATATGGGAGAATCAAGGCTTTTGTTAACTGAAGTTGCTTTCCTTTCACTTATATGTAGGTGATCTGTATATAAGATGGTTCTCCCTTGGGTCTTGACTATAGTTTGTCTTCTAGTTCAATGGCATCTTTTTGTTTTGGCCAGAAGTTCAATGGCATCTTTTTTTTTTTTGGCCAGAAGTTCAATGGCATCTTAATATTACCAAAGTTTTATGCTCTCATAAACTATAATTGACATCACCCATGATAGTATTTCTGAAACATGTTTGGTCTGTCAGTTTAAACCAAAACAAGCTAGTGGTGAAAAAAAGCCTTGAAATCAAAAAATTCAATGATCAGGCTGTTTTCCAAGACTTTTTTTTTTCTTCATCTTTTTTCATTATGGGCAGGGCACTAGTTAAATTACTTAATGTGATCTCCTCAGCTGCAGGTCCATATTTTAGTTCTTACTCAAGGTCATGGGAAACATGTAGTTATACATAAAGAAAATGTTTATTTATACTAGCATGATCAAGCAATATCCCACTCCCAATCTTAGCCCCAGGACATGATTGGGGGTATGATCCTCCAAATATATGAAATTTTTTTGGTATATAAGATGGTTCTCTCTTGGGTCTTGACTATATAGTTTGTCTTTTAGTTCAATGGCATCTTAATAAGACCAAAGTTTTATGCTCTTGTAAACTATAACTGACACCATCCATGACAGTATTTATGAAACATGTTTGGTCTGTCAGTTTAAGCCAAAACAAGTAGGTTATCTGTAAGATGGGTTCTCCCTTGGGTTTTGACTATAGTTTGTCTTCTAGTTCAATGGCATCTTAATAATACCAAAGTTTTATGCTTTCATAAACTATAATTGACATCATCCATGATAGTATTTCTGAAACATGTTTGGTCTGTCAGTTTAAGCCAAAACAAGCTAGTGGTGAAAAAAGTTTTGGAATAAAAAAAAAAAATTTCAATGATCAGGCTGTTTTCCAAGACTTTCTTCATCTCTTTTCTTCATTATGGGTTAATCATTATGGGTTTTTGGTTAAAATATATAGTATGATTTAGTTCAGTACAAACTATGACATAGTACTAACAACTTCCATTATTAATTAGTTAATGCAAGTAATGAATCATGTGAACAGATTTTTTAATCCTCAAATCTTTGACATTCAAATTGTTACTTGTCACCAAACTATGACATAGTACTCTGCCTAGTAAAGGCAAAGAAATTAAAAAACCAGTTTAATTTTTCATTTTAAGATGTAGAAACTTATTAAAGCAATCTTCATTTTTTTTTTCCATACTCCTTTATATGTAACATTTTATACACAGGAAAATATAACTATATATGTAGTAAAAAGAAAAGAAAAGAAAAAGTAATATAACTTATAGAATTAAGTTGAATAAATATGAAAAATAATCAAAATTAGCTGTCTAGCTCTAGCATTTAAGTTTGTCTGGAATTGTTGCAATGAGCAATTGCAGCTTGAATTGAAGCCTGCAAGTCTTCCATGGTGCTATGACTGGGTGAAGAAGGAAAACTTGTGGTTGCAACAAGACGACCACTATTTGTAGGAGATGTCCTCATTGAAGCAGGAGCTGAATATCCCCCTCTCTTTCCTCTCATCAACTCTTTCTTTTTGTTTCTCAAACTTAAGTTACCTGAAAACGAATAAGCTTGGCGATGCTTCTCTGATCTCCTTCCTCTGAAGAACAATAAAGGCCGAATCATCCTTACGTACCTCTTCAATACATGACTTACGTCGAATCTCATCTTTTTCTTGTGCTTCTCTTTTTCTTCATCTGTTTCTGCAATTACGTCGACACGCCCTCCTTTTTGCCATCTTGTTAAACTAAATAAGGAGAAAGACTTGGACTTGTTCCTTCCTTTTGATTCAATGTTGTTAATTACTCTGTCATGGTTGTTCTTGTAGCTGCTGCTTCTGATATTTTTGCTGCTGCTAAAACTGGTGCTGGTTTTATCAGCTGGTTTTGGGTCATCTAATAACTCTCTTATGGGAAGGGTGAAGCTGTCCAATGAATTTGTAGAGGAACGTGGTGGAGATACTGGGAGCAAATGGCCATGGAAGAAAATGTCATCAGCTGGAGTCAAATCGATGGCAATTGAATTTGAATTTGAAGATGGGGTTTTGGTTTTATCAGCTGGGATTGTATTGGAGGAAGAGTGGAGAGAGATTGAGAAGGAGAATTCATGAGAAGGAGAGGAATTAGATGCTGAAGAAGGAGGTGATGAAGAAGGGGATAATATTGATGACTGCTGCTTATCTACTGACCCTTCTTTTTTGCCTTCTTCATCATCCATCATTGCAGTTTAAGCTACCTCCAAAGACTAAAACAAAGATCTGATTCTGTATCTTAAATGAAATGAAATGAAATTCTCTTTTTCTTTTTCTCTTTCTCACCCTTGGGTTGGTTTGTTTATATATATATATATATGAATTTAGTATTTAGAATTTTGGAATCCGTCATCTTTTATAAGTATAGATTAAATTTCAAACTCCATACTCATTTTTTAACACTTTCTTCATGCATTATCTTAATTAAGCTAAGGACAAACATATATAAACCTACTACTTGCACTGAATTGAGCATGAACCATGCATTAATATCCACACAAAAAAAAAGAGCATGAACCATGCATTAGAAGCAACCTACTACATACACTGAATTGAGCATGAACCATGCACTAGAAGCAACCTATACTACTATTGAACATGAACCATGCACTAGAAGCAAGAGAAGTGGGCGATTGGCCAAAATAATAGAATAATGAACTCGAAATTTACCTCGATTGATTTATGCAATCATTTTTAAAAAATAGTATTCTATTTATTTCAGCAAGTTTAGGATTTGATTCTTGCAATCTTTTCTCCGAATACACGAAAAACAACATGAAAAAAATAATTAAAATAAAATACAAAAACAATATGAATACACGAAAACATAAATTTTTATTATTTTTTTATTTACTTTTTATTAAGAAAAAAAAAAAGAAACCGTCACGTGTAAACTTCTGGAGAGTTCATGTAATCAAAATTATATTATAATTAGACTGTATGAAACAAAAGCCTTAATGTCAACTCTGTTAGGTACCAGAGTGACGGAATAGTGTCTCACAACTAAAATAAGAGATGAGAAAATAGGAACTGAACACACAAAATTTAACGTGGAAAACCCTCAATGAATAAAGGGAAAAACCACGGGGCAAGACTAGAAGAATTTCACTATGAGAAAATATTACAACACCTCTCTCTAAATACTAGGAGAGAACAACCTCACAAAGAATATAAGAAAGTATACAAGAGAGGAAGAGATAATTCTTGGGATGGTTTTAATACTTCTCCTTAAGGCTCTTTATATAGCCTTCAAGGAGGAACTCCTTCGTTGCTCCCACCGATGTGGGACTTTCTTATATAAGTTCTAACAATTCTCCCACTTGAAGATTTGATTAAACCAATCATATCTTCACACCACTCTTTCTGTCTTGCCATTCCATGTTGCTTACGTTTCTGATAGACCATAGGAGGATCGACACCAAATAAACTTGTCAGTGTTGATTGGCTTTGTCATAACATCTGCTAGGTTGTCTTTGGTGTGAATCTTTTGCATATCCACACTTCCTTCTTCTACTACTTCTCGAACAAAGTGATACTGTATACCTATATGCTTTGTCCTGGAATGAAAGGCTGGATTCCTTGCAATGTGCAAGGCACTCTGACTGTCACAATACACAATAATCTTCTGCTGCTTGTGCCCGAGTTCTTCCATTAACCTTTGTATCCATATTGCTTCCTTGCATGCTTGGGTAGCTGCCATGTACTCAGCTTCTGTAGTAGACAAAGCTACAACAGTCTGTAACTTAGATAACCAGCTTACCGCTCCTCCTGCAAGTGTGAACACATAGCCAGTAGTGGATTTCCTTTTATTAAGATCACCTGCAAAATCTGAATCAACATAACCCCTGACAACAAGTTCTGATCCTCCAAAACATAATGCAACATCTGAGGTTCCTTTAATGTATCTGTCGCAACCTAAAAAAAATAACGACGAGTCTCATCGCAAGACTTTATTATTCGTTAGATGTGACATTAAAAAATCGAGGAAAAGTCGACTTAATTCCTCTAGAAAAATGAAGGTTTTGAAAATGACCTTAAAAAAGACATGGAGTCGCCACCAATCTTTTTTAGCTAGGTGTGATCGGCCACCTATTAAAACCGGTTTTATAAAATATTTTAAAAATTAATTAAAACATTTTAAAAACCAATTTCAAGTCTGCGTTTTAAACCAGAGAAATCAAAGAAGCGGGTTCGGGAGTCGGTTACGTGTGGGGAAGGATTAGCACCCCCACAACGCCCGTATAAATCGGTACCTTATTAATCGTGTGTTATCTCAAGTCTCGGTAAAAAGTTGGTTTTAAACTTAGTATTTCAAGTTAATTCCCAATTTAAAAATAATTCCATTTTTTTATTGAAAATGATCCGGAATTTATAAATTCAAAATTTTCCTATATTCCCCAACAAACGTGGCAAAATATAGAAATTTTTATTAGTTTTGGAAAACTTTCCGAATCATTCTTCTTTTGAAAGAAAGATATTCCTTTATTAATGATAATTGATGAAATTCCCTCCAGCAAACCCGGTAGAGAACTCATGAATTATTTTAACTCGGGAATATCTTTATTTTTATTGAAAACCATTATCTTTTTGAAAACATTTAAAATAAATGAACATGTATATGCATGACATAAATAAAATGACATAGCAAAATCTAAATAATATAATGCAACCTAAATGACATGGCAAACATGAATGATATGGCATATACATTAAATGAAATGGAATATGAAATAATGCTACTATATAATATGCATGAAAATAAAAATAGAAATAATAGTGCATGAACATAGTATATGCTAAATAATATGACCAAAAAAAATGACTAAATAAAAGCATGGGATATCATGAAATATTCCAAATCATATGATAAACCATATAACATCAAAAATATAAATCAAAATAATAACAATATCATAGAAATTATTATAACAAGAATCACATATTATATAAAATGCATGAATATAAAAATGCAATGCATGAAATGTATTTTTTCCTTTAATTAAGGAAATCCGTATATCTAAAAAGATATCCGGCTACCTTAGGAAAATATGTCAAATTAAATATTCTAAAACCAAAATACTTTGTGATTGTTTGAAAATAATTTTGAGAAGCTTGAATTAAAAATAAAAACTGGGCTAGAATTTTTTAAATGGCTCTAATTTCCTAAGTTTAAAAAATCCGGACTTGGCTACCCTTAACCCGGGACTTGAAAAACCATTTTTAGAGTTTAAAAAGGCTTATAAATTATCCTAAGTCAGTAGCTAACCCTCCTAATCAGCCCACTCTAAGTAAATTAACCAAAACAGAAAAATGGTTTTTCTTTAAATTCAATTCTGACTCCACTGTCCAGTATTAATCCACGATTTTTTACCCAATTTTTAAAACTTCCAAAAATTCTAAAATAAATACTGGAGACTCAGGACATGTAAAACTACACGAAAACAAATCGGCTTAATTTTCTGATCAAAGATGAATTCCCAGAAAAATCATAGATGTACGAGTTTTTGGAGGAGAAAAAACTGCTTTGTTTTTCTTTAAATTCAATTCTGACTCCACTGTCCAGTTTTAATCCACGATTTTTTACCCTATTTTTAAAAATTCCAAAAATTCTAAAAATATTACTGGAGACTCAGAACATGTAAAACTACACGATAAAAAATCGGCTTAATTTTATGATCAAAGATGAATTCCCAGAAAAATCAGAGATGTACGAGTTTTTTGAGGAGAAAAAACTGCTTTGTTTTTCTTTAAATTCAATTCTGACTCCACTGTCCAGTTTTAATCCACGATTTTTTACCCTATTTTTAAAAATTCCAAAAATTCTAAAAAAATTACTGGAGACTCAGGACATGTAAAACTACACGATAAAAAATCGGCTTAATTTTATGATCAAATATGAATTCCCAGAAAAATCAGAGATGTACGAGTTTTTTTTGAGGAGAAAAAACTGCTTTGTTTTTCTTTAAATTCAATTCTGACTCCACTGTCCAGTTTTAATCCATGATTTTTTACCCTATTTTTAAAAATTCCAAAAATTCTGAAAAAATTACTGGAGACTCAGGACATGTAAAACTACACGATAAAAAATCGGCTTAATTTTATGATCAAAGATGAATTCCCAGAAAAATCAGAGATGTACGAGTTTTTTTGAGGAGAAAAAAAACTGCTTTGCTAGCACATTTTTTTGTCTTTGATAAAATCATTTAAAAATCAAAGTAAAAATATTTGAAACTCATAAAATGATTTCCAAACAATAGCTAAGACTTTTTGAAAGTTAGATAAAAATTGTCTAAGTAAAAAAAATCACAAAGGTAGAATAATCAACTTGACAAACTTAATTTTCCACAAGTGTGCTCAAGAGAGCATGACTTTGAACCATCAATTGGCTCAAGTCATTATTCAAGTGGTATGAATATGAAATGCATGAAATAATGCAGCAAACATAATGCATGGATCTAAACCTAAATGTAAGGAAAATGCATGACATAAATAATATGGCCTAGACCTAACATGAACTTGCATGGCATTTAATGTAACCTAGACCTAAAACATGCATGGCATTTTTACAAACACAAGGCATGCTTAATTCAAAAATCCAACCAAATATCATGCAAATGCAAAAACCTAACAACTAGCATGACAAAAAATGCAACACACAATGCAAAACACATGGAGTAGCCAAATGGCCTCAAGCTCCAACAAGCATGGCATTTTCTCAAACACTTGGCATACTAGCATGAAAAACTAAGTCATAACACAAAAATCACACAAGCATTTTCACAAACACCTAATATACTAAGTCTAAAACATGCTCACTAAGATATAAAACAAGAATCATGCAAAGAATCACACAAGCATTTTCACAAACACTTAATATGCTAACTCTAAAACATGCTCAAATTTAAACAACATGAAAACAGAAAATTAAAAATGCAAAAACATGAAATCTAAGACATAAATGGCAACAAATAAAGCAACCAAATTAAATATAACTTAAGAACATGAAATAACATAACATTTAAAACATCAAAAACAAGAAAATAGCATAAACAATATGGTAAAATGAATCAACACAACAACTTAAAATAAATAATGTAGGCCATTTGGCCATGGTGAGTTTATTGTAAAAACAAAATATAAATAAAATATACTTAAGAAAGGAAATGAAGGAAGAACAAAAAAAACATTATTCTAAAATGAAAACTCACCAAGTAGAGATTAAAATAGCAAAAAACAAGAATAGAAAATGAAAGTGCAAGAGTTGGTGCTCAAGAGCAACCTCAAGAAGCTAATATTTCAAGCTTTTCTCTTCAAACTTTCCTTTTTTTTCTAAACTTTTCTTTTTTTGCTCTCAACCAAGAAGATAAAAACTAAGAAAAACTAAGATAAATAAGCCAAAATGGAAAAGAAAAAAAACAAAAATGTGCCTCTCTAGGGTTGGCCTTAATGATGTTTATATAGCCTCAAAGATGTTGTCATTTTTGTGTAACCTATTTTCCATCAAATGGCTAATAATTCAAGATGAAAAGTCATGAAATTACCACCCTTAGATTAGCATCTCAGCCCTCTCTATGCAAAAATAATGTTGACATCTTTCTTAACCTATGTGGTTTACTCACCATGGCTTGATCAAAGAGAATGGTTAACTAACTCTTGATTTTTAACCACTTGATTAAAAAAAAAAATAATTAGAAGCTTCCTCCTTTCCTTGGGCTTGGGCATTCCAGCACTTCTCTTTTCCAGCCCAACTCTGATTTTTTGAAGGGCCAAAAAAAGCCCTTTTCGGTTGCTTGGGTGAAATGACCATTTTGCCCCTCGGATGCAAGTAAATATCAAACGGACTCCAAATTCAATTTTTATTTTTTTAATACTTCCAAAATAATAAAATATTGAGTTCTGGAAGTTTTCAAAATTATCCGAGTCCGTTTTCTATTTATTTGGATTTTTTTCTTCCCAAAAATGCCCTTTTATGCCCCTACATTTTACCATTTTTTAAACGAGCTCCAAATCAAGATTTTCCTTCACCAATCTCTTCAAAATAATTAAAAAGTGTGATCTGGAAGTTTTCATAATTTTTGGAGCTCATTTGGTATTTTTTCGGGATTTATCGGCTTGAATTACTGCATAGGAGGCTCGGGATTTGGCCATTTTGCAAACGAACTCGGAATCAAGATTTTCTTTCGCCAATCTCTTCCAAATAATTTAAAAATGAGATTTTCCAAATTTCAGAATTTTTGGAGTCCATTTGCTATTTTTCCGGGATTTTCCTTTTTGAATTACTCTATAAGAAGCCCGGGATTTGGCCATTTTGCAAACGAACTCGGAATCAAGATTTTCTTTCGCCAATCTCCTTCAAATGATTTAAGAATGAGATTGACAAATTTTCCATAATTTTCGGAGTCCATTTGCTATTTTTCCCAAATTTTTCCAATTTTGCCCTTTTACCTCCGAAACCCGGTTTTGCTCAAAACAAATCCGATTTTCAGATTTTCTTCAATCTGAGCCTTGGGCCATCCTTTTTAACCATTATTCATCCATTGAGGGATTTGGTCTTACCAAGTCGGGCCATTTCTGTGATTCTTCCCGATTTCACCGAAATCCACTAAAAACTCTAATTCTCGGTTTTCTCCCGGATTGACTTTTCTTTCGGTTTTTCTTGCAAGTGACTTCTCCATTACCCGTAGTCAGTGCTTATCTTTCATTTGGAACCTTCAATTTCGACCAGTTTGATCGTTTAAGCACTTTTCCCCAAATTTCTCGGATTAGGGTTTCTTTTCTACTGAATCTCCAAATCCCAACTTCCGAACTCCATATCTTTCAATGTAGACCTCGGATTATCAAAATTCTTTCGCCATTTTTCAATTGAACTCAAAATCTTGATTGTGAAAGTGGGTTGACTTTTTCAATAGTTGACTTTCTGGGGTTGACTTTTTCGGGGTTGACTTTTTCGGGGTTGACTTTTTCGGGGTTGACTTTTTCAAGTTTGACTTTTTGTGCTCGCCCTCTTAAACTAAGTCTCGGAGTACCATCTGTAGGATGAAAACAGTCTTTTTATACTCGGAAACATCAATATGGGAAGAAAACATACCTGTTTTAGTGGTCCGGACAAAATTAGGTGTCTACAGCTGCCCCTCTTTGGCTATTGCTGAGAATCAGGAATCAGGCAAAGATAAACCAACACTAATTTTGTACGGTCAGTGATATCACATATGAAAGAAAGGGAAAGGGGTTTTCTTTTCTATCATTTTTTTTTGTTTGTTTTTTTTTTTTTGTTTTGATAATAAGCTGTAAATTGAAGATTTGTCCTTAAATTGAATTCCCTGACTAATCAAGGCTCGATCCGTCTTAAGAAAACGAATTCGATTTTCAAAAGAAAAATGGTGCCCGGAGGTCTTTAAAACTAGCGAAAATATATTGACGACAGTCTCAGGGTTCGACTCATTTGATAAAACAGAATGAATTCGATTTAAAACAAAAGGAAATACCTCGAAGATGGTCTCAAGGCTCGACTCATTTGACGAAACAGAATGAATTCTATTTAAAACAAAAGGAAATACCTCGACGATGGTCTCAAGGCTCGACTCATTTGACGAAACAGAATGAATTCGATTTAAAACAAAAGGAAATACCTCGACGATGGTCTCAAGGCTCGACTCATTTGACGAAACAGAATGAATTCGATTTAAAACAAAAGGAAATACCTCGACGATGGTCTCAAGGCTCGACTCATTTGACGAAACAGAATGAATTCGATTTAAAACAAAAGGAGATACCTCGATGGTGATCTCAAGGCTCGACTCATTTGATAAAACAGAATGAATTCGATTTAAAACAAAAGGAAATACCTCGACGATGGTCTCAAGGCTCGACTCATTTGACGAAACAGAATGAATTCGATTTAAAACAAAAAGAACTACCTCGACGATGGTCTCAAGGCTCGACTCATTTGACGAAACAGAATGAATTCGATTTAAAACAAAAGGAAATACCTCGACGATGGTCTCAAGGCTCGACTCATTTGACGAAACAGAATGAATTCGATTTAAAACAAAAAGAACTACCTCGACGATGGTCTCAAGGCTCGACTCATTTGATAAAACAGAATGAATTCGATTTAAAACAAAAAGAACTACCTCGACGATGGTCTCAAGGCTCGACTCATTTGACGAAACAGAATGAATTCGATTTAAAACAAAAGGAAATACCTCGACGATGGTCTCAAGGCTCGACTCATTTGACGAAACAGAATGAATTCGATTTAAAACAAAAAGAACTACCTCGACGATGGTCTCAAGGCTCGACTCATTTGATAAAACAGAATGAATTCGATTTAAAACAAAAGGAAATACCTCGACGATGGTCTCAAGGCTCGACTCATTTGACGAAACAGAATGAATTCGATTTAAAACAAAAGGAAATACCTCGACGATGGTCTCAAGGCTCGACTCATTTGACGAAACAGAATGAATTCTATTTAAAACAAAAGGAAATACCTCGACGATGGTCTCAAGGCTCGACTCATTTGACGAAACAGAATGAATTCGATTTAAAACAAAAGGAAATACCTCGACGATGGTCTCAAGGCTCGACTCATTTGACGAAACAGAATGAATTCGATTTAAAACAAAAGGAAATACCTCGACGATGGTCTCAAGGCTCGACTCATTTGACGAAACAGAATGAATTCGATTTAAAACAAAAGGAGATACCTCGATGGTGATCTCAAGGCTCGACTCATTTGATAAAACAGAATGAATTCGATTTAAAACAAAAGGAAATACCTCGACGATGGTCTCAAGGCTCGACTCATTTGACGAAACAGAATGAATTCTATTTAAAACAAAAGGAAATACCTCGACGATGGTCTCAAGGCTCGACTCATTTGACGAAACAGAATGAATTCGATTTAAAACAAAAGGAAATACCTCGACGATGGTCTCAAGGCTCGACTCATTTGACGAAACAGAATGAATTCGATTTAAAACAAAAGGAAATACCTCGACGATGGTCTCAAGGCTCGACTCATTTGACGAAACAGAATGAATTCGATTTAAAACAAAAGGAGATACCTCGATGGTGATCTCAAGGCTCGACTCATTTGATAAAACAGAATGAATTCGATTTAAAACAAAAGGAAATACCTCGACGATGGTCTCAAGGCTCGACTCATTTGACGAAACAGAATGAATTCGATTTAAAACAAAAGGAAATACCTCGACGATGGTCTCAAGGCTCGACTCATTTGATAAAACAGAATGAATTCGATTTAAAACAAAAGGAAATACTTCGACGATGATCTCAAAGCTCGACTCATTTGATAAAACAAAATGAATTCGATTTAAAGCAAAAAAAAATACCTTGATGGCAATCTCAAACTCTGAATCTTTTGAGAAGCAAAACGAGCTTCTTCTTGGGGAAGTCCAAGCTTGCCTGATATCTGCACTGTTAACTAAATGCAATGATGAGAATGCTATGCTTTTGCAAATGCTTGTATGCTTCCTAATAAATGCAATCAAATGATTATGCCATAATTTCTAATCCATGGTTTCTTTGAGGTTCACAGATTATATGACTTCAGGACAGAGTCTTCAACTGTTCATTGATGCCCCACTTGAGGGATCCTTCACTCAAGATATCTTGTCAAATAGTCTCAGCTTCTGTCTTTTGCTGAAGTTCACAGATTTTCTGACTACGCAATGGAGTCTCCACCACGTTCACTGTTTTCTTTTCTTGGTGAACTTTCCAAACCTTTCCAAGATTTAAATCTATTCCTTAGTAATACTTTGAAATCCCTTTATTTAAAGATTTTTATTACTAAACATCATTCAATTTAATAACAACCATAATGCATCTAAAAGTATATGAAAAAGAATATGAATCAATAAAAAATTGTCATGAAAAGGATGACAAGAATTTATTGAAGAAATGTTTTAAAATGGTAAAAATAAATGTCAAGGATATAAGAAACAAATATAAGGTTATAGGCTGTAGATGCCCCGGATGCGGAATATCTTGGACCCCTCCTTTTTCAAACCATCTGAAATTTCTCTTGAATGAGCAATTCACTTGGGTAACCTCTTAACTTCTGTAGTTACATCAGACTGCATTGTTCCCCTTTTCTCTGATTGTAAGATGCTTTCTTCCCCATTACACGGAGCATTGATTAGTACTTAAGCTGCCTTTTACAGGTTTTCAACTCAAGTTTCCTCCGTTCGGTATTAAGTCGCCCTTTGGGGTTTTCGGCTTAAACCTCTCCTTTTTTTTTTTTGGTTCTGCATTTGAGAATTCTAAATGCTTCCACAGTAAAAATATCAATCCAAAAGATGGGATGGATTCTGAGAAATATCTTCCAAATTAAATATCCCTGCTTGATCAAAATGGGCTTTCAAAGCATGTAATGTAGGCCAAGGTTTAGTTTTAGAAAGGAAGGATAAATAGGCCCAAAATGTGTTTAAGGGTGATGGGATCAAGGATCACTTCATGAGGAGAACTCATTCTGGAAACATCTGTCCCCTCTTTTTTTTTTTTGATTTTTTTGATGGCTTTCTTTTTGCCATGATTTTTTATTATCTTTCCTCGCATTTGCCCTCCAGTGTAGAGGGTGATCCTTGATCAAGGTTCAAAGAAAGAAATAATTCTTAAGGCTCAAAGGGGTGACTAAGGATAATTTCTTCTTAGTGGAAGGAATATGAAAAACGGCCATTCATCATATCAAGCATAAATATTTTCTTTGAAAAGCAATTCTCAGGGGAAATAGATATATAGAATTTCTATTTTTACACTTGGAATCATTCGAATTTTCATGTGCACAGCATCACAAATTTTTTTTTTTTTTTTTTTTTCAAGCATAATACTTCTTCAATTCATCAGCATTTACGGGATGTCTAAAATCATCTCCGTCCATCCGAGTTAGAATCAATGCTCCTCCAGAAAAAGCTCTCTTTACCACATAAGGTCCTTCCCAATTTGGAGCCCATTTTCCTCTTGGATCCTTCACTATAGGGAGAATTTTCCTCAATACCAACTCCCCCTCTCGGAACTGTCTGGGATGAACTTTCTTGTTGTGGGCTCGAATCATCCTTCTCTGATACAACTGCCCGTGACAAATTGCTTTCAATCTTTTCTCCTCAATGAGATTCAACTGTTCATAACGAGCTTTAACCCATTCTGCTTCCTCTAGGCCAACTTCCATCAAAACCCGAAGTGAAGGGATCTCAACTTCAATAGGTAGCACTGCTTCCATCCCGTATACTAAAGAAAACGGTGTTGCCCCTGTAGATGTGCGGACCGAAGTACGATATGCATGAAGAGCAAAAGGCAGGATCTCATGCCAATCTTTGTACACATTGGTCATCTTCTCAACGATCCTCTTGATGTTCTTATTAGCTGCTTCTACTGCGCCGTTCATCTTCGGACGGTAAGGTGCCGAATTATGATGTGTGATCTTGAATTGAGTACACACTTCTCTCATCATCTTATTGTTCAAATTGAGAGCATTATCCGAAATAATTCTTGCTGGCAACCCATAACGGCATATGATTTCTTTCTTGACGAATCTGCATACCACCGACTTCGTTACATTTGCATAAGACGCAGCTTCTACCCACTTTGTGAAATAATCTATGGCCACCAAGATGAAACGATGTCCATTTGAAGCTTTTGGGGTAATAGGCCCGATCATATCCATTCCCCACATTGAAAAAGGCCATGGTGCAGTCATGACATGTAAAGGTGATGGCGACACATGAATCTTATCTGCATAAATCTGGCATTTATGACACTTCCGGGAATAACTGATACAATCACCTTCCATGGTCAGCCAATAGTACCCTGTCCTCATAATCTGTTTAGCAAGCATGTGACCATTACCGTGGGTGCCACACATCCCTTCATGGACCTCTTCTATGATTCTTCGAGCTTCGGCAGACCCGACACACCTCAACAAGACTTGATCTTTCCCTTTCTTGTAGAGAATCTCGCCATCTAGAACAAAACCCATTGCTAACCTTCTTAGAGTCCTCTTGTCATTCTCTGTCGCTTGTTTTGGATACTGTTGACTCTTGATGTACTGCAAGATGTCGTTATACCAAGGGAGACCATCTGCTTCTTCTTCGATACTCAAGCAGTGGGCAGGAGACTCGTATATGCTCATCTTGATCGGCACAACTTCTGCCCCTTCATTCACTTTAAACATCGATGACAAAGTAGCCAGAGCATCCGCCATTCGATTTTCTTCTCGAGGAAAGTAATTGAAATTTACTTCTTCGAACTCCTCTAATAAACTCAGTATGAGTTCTCGGTATCGGATTAGCTTTGAATCTCGGGTTTCCCATTCTCCTCGTAACTGGTAAATTACCAAGGCTGAGTCTCCATAGACTTCCAATACTTTGATCTTTCTGTCCACCGCGGCACGAAGGCCCATAGTACATGCTTCATACTCAGCAGTATTGTTTGTACAATCAAAATCCAATCTAGCAGTGAAAGGATAACAGTCTTCTTCTGGGGATATAAGCACTGCCCCGATTCCATGCCCCATGGCATTAGATGCGCCATCGAAGTACATTCTCCACACTTTCTTCTTTAGGGGAATCTCATCTGCTTGCGACACATACATCAAATCCTCATCTGGGAAGTCAAAGTTCAACGGCTCATAATCTTCCACTGCCCGACTTGCTAAGAATTCCGCCACTGCACTGCCTTTGATAGCTTTTTGACTTACGTATACAATGTCGTACTCTGACAATAAAACCTGCCATCTTGCCGTCCTCCCTGACAGAGAAGGTGCTTCCAACATGTACTTGATTGGATCTAGCTTGGCAATCAACCACGTGGTGTGGTACAACATATACTGTCTGAGTCTTCGAGCAGTCCAAGCTAAGGCGCAGCACAACTTTTCTACCGACGAATATTTCAACTCATAGTCTGTGAACTTTTTGCTGAGATAGTAAACTGCCTGTTCTTTCTTTCCCGTTTCATCAAGCTGCCCCAAAACACAACCCATGGAACTTTCAAATACTGATAAATACAGTATCATTGGTTTATCCGGGATCGGCGGCATTAATACTGGTGGGTTTGATAAATAATGCTTAACCTTTTCAAAAGCAATCTGACACCCTTCATCCCATTCTCCTGGATCACGCTTTCGAAGTAACTTAAATATTGGATCACATTTGTCGGTCAACTGTGAAATAAACCGAGCAATGTAATTCAATCTCCCTAGAAAGCCTCTTACTTCCTTTTGAGTGCGAGGTGGTGGCAAATTCTGAATGGCATTCACTTTATCTGGGTCAATCTCAATTCCTCTTTTGCTGACAACAAAACCCAACAACTTCCCCGAGGTGACTCCAAAAGTGCATTTTGCCGGATTTAGCTTGAGTCTAAATTTCCTTAATCGTTCAAAGAGCTTCTTAAGATTCGCAATATGCTCCTCTTCTCCTTGTGACTTTGCGATCATATCATCAACGTAGACCTCAATTCCCTTATGCATCATATCATGAAACAAGGTCACCATGGCTCTCTGGTATGTTGCCCCAGCATTCTTCAATCCAAATGGCATTACTTTGTAGCAGAAGGTGCCCCACATTGTAACAAATGTGGTTTTCTCCATATCTTCCGGTGCCATCTTGATTTGATTATATCCTGAGAATCCGTCCATAAAAGAAAATAAAGAACTCTTCGCTGTATTATCCACCAGAGTATCAATATGGGGCAAAGGGAAATTATCTTTAGGGCTGGCCTTGTTCAAATCTCGATAATCAACACACATCCGCACCTTGCCATCCTTCTTCGGTACTGGAACAATATTTGCCACCCATTCTGGATATTTTGCCACCTCTAGGAATCCAGCATCAAATTGTTTCTTCACTTCCTCTTTTATCTTTAACAGCATATCAGGCCTCATTCTTCTCAACTTTTGCTGAATTGGCTTGCATTCTGGCCTTAAAGGGAGCCTATGAACCACAATATCCGGATTTAACCCTGGCATATCTTGGTATGACCATGCAAATACATCCACATGCTCCTGGAGCAAAGCTATCAATTCACTTTTTATTAATGGTGACAATGAAGTTCCAATTCTGATTTCTTTTATCTCTTCATCATTTCCCAAATTTATTGTTTCCAATAATTCCTTATGAGGAAGTACTTGCTTCTCCTCTTGTTCTATTTTTCTCAATAAATCCGGAGGTAGATCATAATCCTCAGTATCTTCATTAGCCTCAAAATCACCCGTGCAAATGGGTCTTTCAAAATCAATTTCAGAATTACTGACAGGAGGGTCCTCATATTCTGCATCCGTACACCTGTAAATAGGTGGAGAAAAACAATATAGGAAAATATATATATAGAAAAGAAAATGAATAACAAAAATGAAAGAATATGGACACATCAATATGGATAATGCATTGTGCTTGTTATTTATTGAATGAAAATGCTTGAAAAGCCCATTACAAAAAAAACTTAATATCTCTGGGTAAAGATAATTAAGATTGCTTTTTTAAAAAGTATTACTTTGGAATAGACTTAAAGACTATGGGCAACTCAGTCGCACTCCAATTGGTTAGTCTATATCCTGGTGGACAAGGTCGCACCATCCAGCTAGCACTTTCTCTTTCAATTCTGTCTTTCCCAGTCATGCAGATCTCCACATCATTCATCTGTTCATCACCATTCACCTGGAATTTCTTGAAGGCTTTCTCTATCATCACAAGTACATCATCAGAATTCTTTTCTCCGAACAGAGAACCAGCTGAGCGGAAGTTGTGAAGGATAGGTGGGAATGTCATAGGCTCCCACTCAATATCCATACCCGCAAAACGGGCCATCCTCCTTTGTCGATTCTTTTCAACCTGTCTTCTTTTCTCATGGGCCTTTGGAAGATATCCTAAGCCAAATCGGTCCTTTTTTCCTTTTACCTCTATGGCTCGAGCCATCCCCTGAAGATATTTCCCGAGACCTTTTCCTGCCCTGCAGCCTTTTCCTACGGTGGTTTTTACCCCCAACCTTGTGTTCTTGGACAGCTTTGGTTTTGGAATTTTTTGTCCTTCAGCGACAAAAACTGCATTTACAAATTCCAAAGACCGGAAAGAACACTCCACGGCCTCTTCATTCGGCTCCACATAAGGAGATTCAGTGGATGCGGAGGCTATTATGTCTTCCTCCCCTGATACCGTAATCAACCGACCCTCCATCACAAATTTTAGTTTCTGGTGAAGAGACGAGGGTACAGCCCCAGCTGAATGTATCCATGGCCTTCCCAACAAACAGTTATAAGATGGATTGATATCCATAACCTGGAAGTTCACTGTATATGTGCACGGGCCTATTTCCAAAGGAACTTCAATGGTTCCCATAACCTCCCTCCTGGTTCCGTCAAAAGCTCTGACCACCGTGCAACTCGGTATCATATAGGATAAATCCACTGGTAACTTGGATAAGGTTGCTAAAGGCATCACATTTAGTGAAGAACCGTTGTCCAGAAGGACCCTCGGTAATATGTGCCCCTTACAAGTAGTGGTTATATGGAGAGCTTTTGTTGATCCAATACCATTGGGTGGTATTTCCTCATAGCTGAAGAATATGAAGTCATCAGCTGCGATGTTTCCCACCAACCTATCCAGCTTTTCCACTGATATATTATTGGCCACGTACGCTTGATTTAATACTCTCAATAAAGCCTTTCTGTGTGGTTCTGAATTTAAAAGCAAAGATAAGATTGAAATCCTAGCTGGTTGACGTTGCAGTTGTTCAACCACGCTATATTCACTATGCTTTATAAATTTCAAAAACTCACAAGCTTCTTTTTCACATACTGGCTCTTTGATTCCATTAATCGGGGCTGATCCCCTCTCTGTTTCCTCCGGCAAATCCTTCTCAATGCGGATTGGCTCGACGACCTTCTTCCCTTTGTCAATTCCTCTGTCTTTCCCTACTACCCCTTGTTCAATGGCCTCCGGAGCATAACACCTCCCACTTCGGGTTAAATGCCCCACACCTGTAATATCCTGTTGGCCTGAAGACCCGGGCATAACCATACTGCAGTCATATTTCCATGGTGTAGCCTTGTTTTCCTTGTATGGAAAGGAAACAGGTAAATCAATGATTAATTTGGGCGCATTTTCTTCCATGGCTGGCATAACTTTTTCCTCCGGTTCATCATAGTAGATGATTAGGGGTCTTCCTATCCCATAGCCACTTGTATTTTCAATGACTTCTATTTCCCCTTCTATCTCCTCATAGAATTGGGCTACCCCATTATCCATCATTCTTTGGATTTTAACCCGGAAGTCCCCACAGTTCTGTATGTCATGGCCTTCACTCTTATGGAACGGGCACCAATCATGCACCCTTCTTGCTACCATTTTCAGATCTTTCGTACCTTCCACCAATTCTGCCTTGACCATTTCAGCCCATATTGTCATCATCGGAGTCTTAACCTCCCCAATATCCCTCTTTAATCTTCTGTCCCCTCCGGTCAATATTGCATTCATTTGATTCCCAGCATGATTGGGCAACGGATTTCCAGCTACGTTCGGCCCATTTTTTGATCCAAACTTCACTACCCCTGAATTAATCAAGCTTTGGACTTTTCTTTTGAAGGCTAGGCAATCTTCAATTGAATGTCCTTGGATTCCCGCATGGTATGCACAGTTGGTGTTTGCATTGTACCATCTTGGATATGGAGGTGTCAAAGGTTTTAGGTACACAGGTGCAACAAGTTGACCCTGCAACAGTTTTGGATATAGATCACCGTAAGTAGTGGGAATTGGATCAAATTGGGTTCTTTGATCGTTCCTTGGTGAACGTTGGTCATTACGCGCAGGCCCTTGTGTGTTAGGAACAGTATTTCTAGGAAGGGTGATTTGAGGGGATATGCCAGTTGGGAATGGCTGTTGTGGTATATTGGTATAAGGGAACGGGTTTTGGGTAAGGTGGTTGATATTAGGGTAATAAGGATTATACCCCGGATATGGTGTGTATGGTGTAGGAGGTGTATAAGGTGTGGTAGGGGTATAAGGCCTCGGTGGTGTGTATGGTGTAGGAGGTGTGTAAGGGTATTGGTTGAAGCTTACTGCATGGGTTTCTTCCTTTTTCTTTGTAGGAAAAGCTCTTTTTGGGGTAGCAGACTCACCCCCTTCCATCTTTCCACTCTTAATGGCTGACTCAATCATTTCTCCAGATATTACCATATCCGCAAAATCTTTGGTAGCATTTCCCACCAATCTGTCATAATAAGGTGCCTTCAATGTATTGATGAAAAGCACCGTGGTTTCTTTGTTGGTTAAAGGGGGTTGCACTTGTGTTGCCAGGTCCCTCCACCTCTGTGAATACTCCTTGAAGGTCTCATTGGACCTTTTTTCCATGTTCTGTAATGACAGCCTGTCTGGTACCATATCAGAAACGTGTTTATAATACTCCATAAAAGCCCTGGCCAGATCCGTCCATGAACGAATCTTGGTACGACTGAGTTGGTTGTACCATCGGGTGGCTGACCCTGTTAAGCTGTCCTGGAAGCAATGAATAAGCAATTTTTCATTATCCTCATGCCCTGTCATCCTTCTACAGTACATAGTCAGATGAGCTGATGGGTTGGTGGTCCCATTATACTTTTCAAAATCTGGTACTTTGAACTTTGGTGGAATTATTAGATCATGTACCAGGCTCATCTCTTTGGCATCTAGGCTGCCAAACAACTCTGCTCCTTCCACTGCCCTTAGCCTTTCTTCCAACAACTGATATTTCTTCTCAGATTCAGCAGTTTCGACCCTCTTCAGTTTAGTCATTTTGGCCCTTTCCTTTTCTGCCATTTCTTCGAAGTCTGGAACCTCAACCTCAATTGGATCAACTCCGGTGTTACCCCTTTTTGGACCGAAATTCTGTGGTTCGGCCGCCGGCTGGATGTAGATGTAGGATGCTGCCCCAGTTGGAATTTCATTTCCCATAGGTTGGGATGTCTGGTCATTTCTCTGTACCACTTCTGGTCTATCCTCCAGATTTACTGCCCCCATTCCAGCAGCTGAATTCTCTCCAGGCCACTTCTGCTTCATCATATTGCCCATCATCTCCATGAGCTTCGTCATCTGTTCTCGTGTATCTTCTTGAGACTTAGTCAACTGTTCTTGTAGTTCTTTCTGGATTCTTTCCATTCTCTCAACTCTGGCAAGCTGATCATTTTCCATGGCTTTTGTTCGAGACCGAGTATTGTAAGAGTGTTGGAAATCTGGTTCTTTCTGAGTGTGACCAATTGTACCTTTATTTTTTTAAAAAACCATGGATTAGAAATTATTGACACAATTCTTATTTTATTTTATAAAAAAATGAATAAATGAATGAATGAATCAGTGTTAATGAATGAACAACTAAGTAAATGACTAAGTGTATGAACTTAGATGACTATTTAAAGTATTGGCCCCGGGATAATTCCAACCAAACGGTCTTTCATTGATTTCCTGGAACAAAAGATCATGATAATCTGTCTCTCCTAAAAACTATTACAAGATACTAGTCCTATAATAACTCCCTCGGATCCTGGACCTTCTTCAATGTCCTCTTTTAACTGCCTTGCTCTTCCATCTGATCCCTACTTGTTCACGGCCTTTAGACGTGTTAGCACAAGCATCACCCTGTAAGCTCTCCCTAGCTTGCTTCTCAAGTTGATTTGCTCGGGCTTCCTCGTGTTTTGCCTTTTCTACCCAATAATTCTTCTCCTTTTTGAGGTTTTTGACTTCTTGTTCCCATTCCCCGGAAGTCTTGAGAGTCCCCTCAAATCTGAGCTCAAAGCGATATCTCTTGTTCTCCAAATGCAATCCTCGAAGGTCGTCCTTAACGGTGTCCCTTTCTCTCTTAATCTGTTCCTTCTCTTTTTCCCGAGCTGATTCCCTCTTTTTCATGTCTTCAAGTTCTTCTTGCAGTCGGGCAATTTCCTTACTCATCCGGGCCTTTTCTTTTTCAAATTCCGCTCTTGTAATTTCTAATTCTGATGGCATTTCCCTCGGTGGCGGATTTATGAACTGGATCTCCTCCCCATCTGATGTCAATAGTCTATCATTAACCCTTAATTTCCTCCATACCAAATAATCAGGTGTGACGGTGTCGGCATATCTGGCCACTTTTATCCGTTGAGTTTTCTTCCATGCTTCGATCGCTGCCCGCACTTTTCCAGAATATCCATCTTCCCCATAAGTGAACTCTGATGATCTTAAATTATGAGTCATGGGTGTGAATTGCCGAGACTCCACCTGTCTTTGCACCAACAGAGGCGCATAACTCACAGACCCCCAAATTCCGAGCAGTGGAACTCCCGGGTTGTCCCCACATTTGTACATAATCGGCACAGGAACCATCCATGGAGCTCTCCAAGTCACCATCTCCCCTTTTAGATTCCGGAACATGTTGACCCATTTCTCTTCATTCCCTTCCTTAGGCCAATCATTTTGAAGGAATTCCTTAATCGGAACTAAAGTCTTCATGTATGGTTTGAAGGAAACATTTTCTATCTTCCAAAAGTGACTTTGAATCCAAATATAAAGGAGTTGTACACACCCCTTGATCCTCCCTCGTCCGGCCTTTTTACAAAAATTCAAGGATCGGATAGTTTCAGCTATGATGGCCGGAGATGGGTTGATCTTTTGTTCCAACTTTTCAAAGAAATCAAACACGGCTATATCCACATGACCCAATATCTTCGGGAATATGATTAACCCGTAGATGGCTAGAGCGAAGATGTCCCTGGCTTTTGCTTTGTTAGAACAACCCAATATCAACAGTCGGAGAGTTTCCCACGGAATGCACCCATTTTTCTGCTTCGTGTCCACATGACTCTCAACCCATGTTGTATCCATTCCAGTGATCCTAGCCACTTTCTTCTTAAGACCTGAAGGTTTCATTTCCTTCAAATATATCCGATCAGGATTAGGACATTCAATACGTAACAGTGTCGAATATTCTTCGATCAGTGGTGTCATATCCTCCTCGTTAAAAGTGAAACATCTATAAGCAGGATTCCAGAACTGTACCATAGCCTGAATCAACCCACTATTGACCTGAATCGGAATTAAGAGTGCTATGTCTCCATATTTCTGAGTGAAGGCTTCTTTCTCTGATACATTCCACTGGTTCCAAATGTCGGCTAACCCTCGGAGATTATTCTGTCTAAGATCCACTTTGACCCTTTCCGGCAATATTGACACATAACCCTTCTCGAGGCAATCTCCATCCTCCCTTTGATTTTTTTCTGACTGTGCCCTGACTACTGCATGATCTTCTATCACTGAAATAACCTGGTCCTCCATGAAAGTCCTTTGGGTTGATAACTATCTCGAGGCCAATAAACTTCAAGTATATGATGATGTCTATGATGCATGCCAAAGAAAAGAAAACAGAAAGAAATAGATTAGTAAGGAAATGAATTCACAAATATAACATAAATAACAACATGCTTAAAAAAATGTCCCAAAATTTAAACAGAGCTACGGCATTACAACGCCTTTGGGACAAAATAATAAAAAATACGAGTGGTATGATGTTCGTTCATCATCACCCAATTTGTATCTAACATATAGAAAGATGGTAAAAGGTTGGAAATGTTCCTCCATGTGTCTTAAACTTCGGGTATCTAACAGAAATCCGGCATGGCTTCGCCTAGGTTCACTATATGAAGGTGAATTGGTTCTAAGGCTCCGAATTGTTCCTCACTGTCGCCGGTGAAGGCTAGTAAGGCACCCCGATAAAAGCGGGTTCAATTCGTTAGAGTATATTTTCCTATGCCCGTACGGAGGATTATCACGAAGGCATTAGGTACTTTATACTCCGAAAGTGTTTCACTAGCCCATACGGAGGATCATCACGAAGGCGTAGTTACTTTACTCCCACTTAAAAGGACAGAACCCGGGTAGAGGATTCATGTTATGCAAATGCACGTGTAGTGTGTGTGGAGGAACAAAACAAACCTGTCACCACCTATTCTACAACCCTTATTCTAAATACCCCACTAAACATAAACAATTTAAAGCATCACTCAAACAAACATATAAATATAAGCAACAAAATTAACAGGGAACAACTAATAATATGAATGCACATGAATATGGACATATTAAAACATTTTTTTTATTTTCAAAATTCTCTTTTTTTTTTATTTTTTTTTTCAAAGAAATATTGGAATAAAAATTAAATACCAATTAAACCAACAAAATCGAGACTTTGATAACACACGACTAATTCTAGGCCTGACTCTCTAATAGTCCCCAGCGGAGTCGCCAAGCTGTCGCAACCTAAAAAAAATAACGACGAGTCTCATCGCAAGACTTTATTATTCGTTAGATGTGACATTAAAAAATCGAGGAAAAGTCGACTTAATTCCTCTAGAAAAATGAAGGTTTTGAAAATGACCTTAAAAAAGACATGGAGTCGCCACCAATCTTTTTTAGCTAGGTGTGATCGGCCACCTATTAAAACCGGTTTTATAAAATATTTTAAAAATTAATTAAAACATTTTAAAAACCAATTTCAAGTCTGCGTTTTAAACCAGAGAAATCAAAGAAGCGGGTTCGGGAGTCGGTTACGTGTGGGGAAGGATTAGCACCCCCACAACGCCCGTATAAATCGGTACCTTATTAATCGTGTGTTATCTCAAGTCTCGGTAAAAAGTTGGTTTTAAACTTAGTATTTCAAGTTAATTCCCAATTTAAAAATAATTCCATTTTTTTATTGAAAATGATCCGGAATTTATAAATTCAAAATTTTCCTATATTCCCCAACAAACGTGGCAAAATATAGAAATTTTTATTAGTTTTGGAAAACTTTCCGAATCATTCTTCTTTTGAAAGAAAGATATTCCTTTATTAATGATAATTGATGAAATTCCCTCCAGCAAACCCGGTAGAGAACTCATGAATTATTTTAACTCGGGAATATCTTTATTTTTATTGAAAACCATTATCTTTTTGAAAACATTTAAAATAAATGAACATGTATATGCATGACATAAATAAAATGACATAGCAAAATCTAAATAATATAATGCAACCTAAATGACATGGCAAACATGAATGATATGGCATATACATTAAATGAAATGGAATATGAAATAATGCTACTATATAATATGCATGAAAATAAAAATAGAAATAATAGTGCATGAACATAGTATATGCTAAATAATATGACCAAAAAAAATGACTAAATAAAAGCATGGGATATCATGAAATATTCCAAATCATATGATAAACCATATAACATCAAAAATATAAATCAAAATAATAACAATATCATAGAAATTATTATAACAAGAATCACATATTATATAAAATGCATGAATATAAAAATGCAATGCATGAAATGTATTTTTTCCTTTAATTAAGGAAATCCGTATATCTAAAAAGATATCCGGCTACCTTAGGAAAATATGTCAAATTAAATATTCTAAAACCAAAATACTTTGTGATTGTTTGAAAATAATTTTGAGAAGCTTGAATTAAAAATAAAAACTGGGCTAGAATTTTTTAAATGGCTCTAATTTCCTAAGTTTAAAAAATCCGGACTTGGCTACCCTTAACCCGGGACTTGAAAAACCATTTTTAGAGTTTAAAAAGGCTTATAAATTATCCTAAGTCAGTAGCTAACCCTCCTAATCAGCCCACTCTAAGTAAATTAACCAAAACAGAAAAATGGTTTTTCTTTAAATTCAATTCTGACTCCACTGTCCAGTATTAATCCACGATTTTTTACCCAATTTTTAAAACTTCCAAAAATTCTAAAATAAATACTGGAGACTCAGGACATGTAAAACTACACGAAAACAAATCGGCTTAATTTTCTGATCAAAGATGAATTCCCAGAAAAATCATAGATGTACGAGTTTTTGGAGGAGAAAAAACTGCTTTGTTTTTCTTTAAATTCAATTCTGACTCCACTGTCCAGTTTTAATCCACGATTTTTTACCCTATTTTTAAAAATTCCAAAAATTCTAAAACAATTACTGGAGACTCAGAACATGTAAAACTACACGATAAAAAATCGGCTTAATTTTATGATCAAAGATGAATTCCCAAAAAAATCAGAGATGTACGAGTTTTTTGAGGAGAAAAAACTGCTTTGTTTTTCTTTAAATTCAATTCTGACTCCACTGTCCAGTTTTAATCCACGATTTTTTACCCTATTTTTAAAAATTCCAAAAATTCTAAAAAAATTACTGGAGACTCAGGACATGTAAAACTACACGATAAAAAATCGGCTTAATTTTATGATCAAATATGAATTCCCAGAAAAATCAGAGATGTACGAGTTTTTTTTGAGGAGAAAAAACTGCTTTGTTTTTCTTTAAATTCAATTCTGACTCCACTGTCCAGTTTTAATCCATGATTTTTTACCCTATTTTTAAAAATTCCAAAAATTCTGAAAAAATTACTGGAGACTCAGGACATGTAAAACTACACGATAAAAAAATCGGCTTAATTTTATGATCAAAGATGAATTCCCAGAAAAATCAGAGATGTACGAGTTTTTTTGAGGAGAAAAAAAACTGCTTTGCTAGCACATTTTTTTGTCTTTGATAAAATCATTTAAAAATCAAAGTAAAAATATTTGAAACTCATAAAATGATTTCCAAACAATAGCTAAGACTTTTTGAAAGTTAGATAAAAATTGTCTAAGTAAAAAAAATCACAAAGGTAGAATAATCAACTTGACAAACTTAATTTTCCACAAGTGTGCTCAAGAGAGCATGACTTTGAACCATCAATTGGCTCAAGTCATTATTCAAGTGGTATGAATATGAAATGCATGAAATAATGCAGCAAACATAATGCATGGATCTAAACCTAAATGTAAGGAAAATGCATGACATAAATAATATGGCCTAGACCTAACATGAACTTGCATGGCATTTAATGTAACCTAGACCTAAAACATGCATGGCATTTTTACAAACACAAGGCATGCTTAATTCAAAAATCCAACCAAATATCATGCAAATGCAAAAACCTAACAACTAGCATGACAAAAAATGCAACACACAATGCAAAACACATGGAGTAGCCAAATGGCCTCAAGCTCCAACAAGCATGGCATTTTCTCAAACACTTGGCATACTAGCATGAAAAACTAAGTCATAACACAAAAATCACACAAGCATTTTCACAAACACCTAATATACTAAGTCTAAAACATGCTCACTAAGATATAAAACAAGAATCATGCAAAGAATCACACAAGCATTTTCACAAACACTTAATATGCTAACTCTAAAACATGCTCAAATTTAAACAACATGAAAACAGAAAATTAAAAATGCAAAAACATGAAATCTAAGACATAAATGGCAACAAATAAAGCAACCAAATTAAATATAACTTAAGAACATGAAATAACATAACATTTAAAACATCAAAAACAAGAAAATAGCATAAACAATATGGTAAAATGAATCAACACAACAACTTAAAATAAATAATGTAGGCCATTTGGCCATGGTGAGTTTATTGTAAAAACAAAATATAAATAAAATATACTTAAGAAAGGAAATGAAGGAAGAACAAAAAAAACATTATTCTAAAATGAAAACTCACCAAGTAGAGATTAAAATAGCAAAAAACAAGAATAGAAAATGAAAGTGCAAGAGTTGGTGCTCAAGAGCAACCTCAAGAAGCTAATATTTCAAGCTTTTCTCTTCAAACTTTCCTTTTTTTTCTAAACTTTTCTTTTTTTGCTCTCAACCAAGAAGATAAAAACTAAGAAAAACTAAGATAAATAAGCCAAAATGGAAAAGAAAAAAAACAAAAATGTGCCTCTCTAGGGTTGGCCTTAATGATGTTTATATAGCCTCAAAGATGTTGTCATTTTTGTGTAACCTATTTTCCATCAAATGGCTAATAATTCAAGATGAAAAGTCATGAAATTACCACCCTTAGATTAGCATCTCAGCCCTCTCTATGCAAAAATAATGTTGACATCTTTCTTAACCTATGTGGTTTACTCACCATGGCTTGATCAAAGAGAATGGTTAACTAACTCTTGATTTTTAACCACTTGATTAAAAAAAAAAATAATTAGAAGCTTCCTCCTTTCCTTGGGCTTGGGCATTCCAGCACTTCTCTTTTCCAGCCCAACTCTGATTTTTTGAAGGGCCAAAAAAAGCCCTTTTCGGTTGCTTGGGTGAAATGACCATTTTGCCCCTCGGATGCAAGTAAATATCAAACGGACTCCAAATTCAATTTTTATTTTTTTAATACTTCCAAAATAATAAAATATTGAGTTCTGGAAGTTTTCAAAATTATCCGAGTCCGTTTTCTATTTATTTGGATTTTTTTCTTCCCAAAAATGCCCTTTTATGCCCCTACATTTTACCATTTTTTAAACGAGCTCCAAATCAAGATTTTCCTTCACCAATCTCTTCAAAATAATTAAAAAGTGTGATCTGGAAGTTTTCATAATTTTTGGAGCTCATTTGGTATTTTTTCGGGATTTATCGGCTTGAATTACTGCATAGGAGGCTCGGGATTTGGCCATTTTGCAAACGAACTCGGAATCAAGATTTTCTTTCGCCAATCTCTTCCAAATAATTTAAAAATGAGATTTTCCAAATTTCAGAATTTTTGGAGTCCATTTGCTATTTTTCCGGGATTTTCCTTTTTGAATTACTCTATAAGAAGCCCGGGATTTGGCCATTTTGCAAACGAACTCGGAATCAAGATTTTCTTTCGCCAATCTCCTTCAAATGATTTAAGAATGAGATTGACAAATTTTCCATAATTTTCGGAGTCCATTTGCTATTTTTCCCAAATTTTTCCAATTTTGCCCTTTTACCTCCGAAACCCGGTTTTGCTCAAAACAAATCCGATTTTCAGATTTTCTTCAATCTGAGCCTTGGGCCATCCTTTTTAACCATTATTCATCCATTGAGGGATTTGGTCTTACCAAGTCGGGCCATTTCTGTGATTCTTCCCGATTTCACCGAAATCCACTAAAAACTCTAATTCTCGGTTTTCTCCCGGATTGACTTTTCTTTCGGTTTTTCTTGCAAGTGACTTCTCCATTACCCGTAGTCAGTGCTTATCTTTCATTTGGAACCTTCAATTTCGACCAGTTTGATCGTTTAAGCACTTTTCCCCAAATTTCTCGGATTAGGGTTTCTTTTCTACTGAATCTCCAAATCCCAACTTCCGAACTCCATATCTTTCAATGTAGACCTCGGATTATCAAAATTCTTTCGCCATTTTTCAATTGAACTCAAAATCTTGATTGTGAAAGTGGGTTGACTTTTTCAATAGTTGACTTTCTGGGGTTGACTTTTTCGGGGTTGACTTTTTCGGGGTTGACTTTTTCGGGGTTGACTTTTTCAAGTTTGACTTTTTGTGCTCGCCCTCTTAAACTAAGTCTCGGAGTACCATCTGTAGGATGAAAACAGTCTTTTTATACTCGGAAACATCAATATGGGAAGAAAACATACCTGTTTTAGTGGTCCGGACAAAATTAGGTGTCTACAGCTGCCCCTCTTTGGCTATTGCTGAGAATCAGGAATCAGGCAAAGATAAACCAACACTAATTTTGTACGGTCAGTGATATCACATATGAAAGAAAGGGAAAGGGGTTTTCTTTTCTATCATTTTTTTTTGTTTGTTTTTTTTTTTTTGTTTTGATAATAAGCTGTAAATTGAAGATTTGTCCTTAAATTGAATTCCCTGACTAATCAAGGCTCGATCCGTCTTAAGAAAACGAATTCGATTTTCAAAAGAAAAATGGTGCCCGGAGGTCTTTAAAACTAGCGAAAATATATTGACGACAGTCTCAGGGTTCGACTCATTTGATAAAACAGAATGAATTCGATTTAAAACAAAAGGAAATACCTCGAAGATGGTCTCAAGGCTCGACTCATTTGACGAAACAGAATGAATTCTATTTAAAACAAAAGGAAATACCTCGACGATGGTCTCAAGGCTCGACTCATTTGACGAAACAGAATGAATTCGATTTAAAACAAAAGGAAATACCTCGACGATGGTCTCAAGGCTCGACTCATTTGACGAAACAGAATGAATTCGATTTAAAACAAAAGGAAATACCTCGACGATGGTCTCAAGGCTCGACTCATTTGACGAAACAGAATGAATTCGATTTAAAACAAAAGGAGATACCTCGATGGTGATCTCAAGGCTCGACTCATTTGATAAAACAGAATGAATTCGATTTAAAACAAAAGGAAATACCTCGACGATGGTCTCAAGGCTCGACTCATTTGACGAAACAGAATGAATTCGATTTAAAACAAAAAGAACTACCTCGACGATGGTCTCAAGGCTCGACTCATTTGACGAAACAGAATGAATTCGATTTAAAACAAAAGGAAATACCTCGACGATGGTCTCAAGGCTCGACTCATTTGACGAAACAGAATGAATTCGATTTAAAACAAAAAGAACTACCTCGACGATGGTCTCAAGGCTCGACTCATTTGATAAAACAGAATGAATTCGATTTAAAACAAAAAGAACTACCTCGACGATGGTCTCAAGGCTCGACTCATTTGACGAAACAGAATGAATTCGATTTAAAACAAAAGGAAATACCTCGACGATGGTCTCAAGGCTCGACTCATTTGACGAAACAGAATGAATTCGATTTAAAACAAAAAGAACTACCTCGACGATGGTCTCAAGGCTCGACTCATTTGATAAAACAGAATGAATTCGATTTAAAACAAAAGGAAATACCTCGACGATGGTCTCAAGGCTCGACTCATTTGACGAAACAGAATGAATTCGATTTAAAACAAAAGGAAATACCTCGACGATGGTCTCAAGGCTCGACTCATTTGACGAAACAGAATGAATTCTATTTAAAACAAAAGGAAATACCTCGACGATGGTCTCAAGGCTCGACTCATTTGACGAAACAGAATGAATTCGATTTAAAACAAAAGGAAATACCTCGACGATGGTCTCAAGGCTCGACTCATTTGACGAAACAGAATGAATTCGATTTAAAACAAAAGGAAATACCTCGACGATGGTCTCAAGGCTCGACTCATTTGACGAAACAGAATGAATTCGATTTAAAACAAAAGGAGATACCTCGATGGTGATCTCAAGGCTCGACTCATTTGATAAAACAGAATGAATTCGATTTAAAACAAAAGGAAATACCTCGACGATGGTCTCAAGGCTCGACTCATTTGACGAAACAGAATGAATTCTATTTAAAACAAAAGGAAATACCTCGACGATGGTCTCAAGGCTCGACTCATTTGACGAAACAGAATGAATTCGATTTAAAACAAAAGGAAATACCTCGACGATGGTCTCAAGGCTCGACTCATTTGACGAAACAGAATGAATTCGATTTAAAACAAAAGGAAATACCTCGACGATGGTCTCAAGGCTCGACTCATTTGACGAAACAGAATGAATTCGATTTAAAACAAAAGGAGATACCTCGATGGTGATCTCAAGGCTCGACTCATTTGATAAAACAGAATGAATTCGATTTAAAACAAAAGGAAATACCTCGACGATGGTCTCAAGGCTCGACTCATTTGACGAAACAGAATGAATTCGATTTAAAACAAAAGGAAATACCTCGACGATGGTCTCAAGGCTCGACTCATTTGATAAAACAGAATGAATTCGATTTAAAACAAAAGGAAATACTTCGACGATGATCTCAAAGCTCGACTCATTTGATAAAACAAAATGAATTCGATTTAAAGCAAAAAAAAATACCTTGATGGCAATCTCAAACTCTGAATCTTTTGAGAAGCAAAACGAGCTTCTTCTTGGGGAAGTCCAAGCTTGCCTGATATCTGCACTGTTAACTAAATGCAATGATGAGAATGCTATGCTTTTGCAAATGCTTGTATGCTTCCTAATAAATGCAATCAAATGATTATGCCATAATTTCTAATCCATGGTTTCTTTGAGGTTCACAGATTATATGACTTCAGGACAGAGTCTTCAACTGTTCATTGATGCCCCACTTGAGGGATCCTTCACTCAAGATATCTTGTCAAATAGTCTCAGCTTCTGTCTTTTGCTGAAGTTCACAGATTTTCTGACTACGCAATGGAGTCTCCACCACGTTCACTGTTTTCTTTTCTTGGTGAACTTTCCAAACCTTTCCAAGATTTAAATCTATTCCTTAGTAATACTTTGAAATCCCTTTATTTAAAGATTTTTATTACTAAACATCATTCAATTTAATAACAACCATAATGCATCTAAAAGTATATGAAAAAGAATATGAATCAATAAAAAATTGTCATGAAAAGGATGACAAGAATTTATTGAAGAAATGTTTTAAAATGGTAAAAATAAATGTCAAGGATATAAGAAACAAATATAAGGTTATAGGCTGTAGATGCCCCGGATGCGGAATATCTTGGACCCCTCCTTTTTCAAACCATCTGAAATTTCTCTTGAATGAGCAATTCACTTGGGTAACCTCTTAACTTCTGTAGTTACATCAGACTGCATTGTTCCCCTTTTCTCTGATTGTAAGATGCTTTCTTCCCCATTACACGGAGCATTGATTAGTACTTAAGCTGCCTTTTACAGGTTTTCAACTCAAGTTTCCTCCGTTCGGTATTAAGTCGCCCTTTGGGGTTTTCGGCTTAAACCTCTCCTTTTTTTTTTTTGGTTCTGCATTTGAGAATTCTAAATGCTTCCACAGTAAAAATATCAATCCAAAAGATGGGATGGATTCTGAGAAATATCTTCCAAATTAAATATCCCTGCTTGATCAAAATGGGCTTTCAAAGCATGTAATGTAGGCCAAGGTTTAGTTTTAGAAAGGAAGGATAAATAGGCCCAAAATGTGTTTAAGGGTGATGGGATCAAGGATCACTTCATGAGGAGAACTCATTCTGGAAACATCTGTCCCCTCTTTTTTTTTTTTGATTTTTTTGATGGCTTTCTTTTTGCCATGATTTTTTATTATCTTTCCTCGCATTTGCCCTCCAGTGTAGAGGGTGATCCTTGATCAAGGTTCAAAGAAAGAAATAATTCTTAAGGCTCAAAGGGGTGACTAAGGATAATTTCTTCTTAGTGGAAGGAATATGAAAAACGGCCATTCATCATATCAAGCATAAATATTTTCTTTGAAAAGCAATTCTCAGGGGAAATAGATATATAGAATTTCTATTTTTACACTTGGAATCATTCGAATTTTCATGTGCACAGCATCACAAATTTTTTTTTTTTTTTTTTTTTCAAGCATAATACTTCTTCAATTCATCAGCATTTACGGGATGTCTAAAATCATCTCCGTCCATCCGAGTTAGAATCAATGCTCCTCCAGAAAAAGCTCTCTTTACCACATAAGGTCCTTCCCAATTTGGAGCCCATTTTCCTCTTGGATCCTTCACTATAGGGAGAATTTTCCTCAATACCAACTCCCCCTCTCGGAACTGTCTGGGATGAACTTTCTTGTTGTGGGCTCGAATCATCCTTCTCTGATACAACTGCCCGTGACAAATTGCTTTCAATCTTTTCTCCTCAATGAGATTCAACTGTTCATAACGAGCTTTAACCCATTCTGCTTCCTCTAGGCCAACTTCCATCAAAACCCGAAGTGAAGGGATCTCAACTTCAATAGGTAGCACTGCTTCCATCCCGTATACTAAAGAAAACGGTGTTGCCCCTGTAGATGTGCGGACCGAAGTACGATATGCATGAAGAGCAAAAGGCAGGATCTCATGCCAATCTTTGTACACATTGGTCATCTTCTCAACGATCCTCTTGATGTTCTTATTAGCTGCTTCTACTGCGCCGTTCATCTTCGGACGGTAAGGTGCCGAATTATGATGTGTGATCTTGAATTGAGTACACACTTCTCTCATCATCTTATTGTTCAAATTGAGAGCATTATCCGAAATAATTCTTGCTGGCAACCCATAACGGCATATGATTTCTTTCTTGACGAATCTGCATACCACCGACTTCGTTACATTTGCATAAGACGCAGCTTCTACCCACTTTGTGAAATAATCTATGGCCACCAAGATGAAACGATGTCCATTTGAAGCTTTTGGGGTAATAGGCCCGATCATATCCATTCCCCACATTGAAAAAGGCCATGGTGCAGTCATGACATGTAAAGGTGATGGCGACACATGAATCTTATCTGCATAAATCTGGCATTTATGACACTTCCGGGAATAACTGATACAATCACCTTCCATGGTCAGCCAATAGTACCCTGTCCTCATAATCTGTTTAGCAAGCATGTGACCATTACCGTGGGTGCCACACATCCCTTCATGGACCTCTTCTATGATTCTTCGAGCTTCGGCAGACCCGACACACCTCAACAAGACTTGATCTTTCCCTTTCTTGTAGAGAATCTCGCCATCTAGAACAAAACCCATTGCTAACCTTCTTAGAGTCCTCTTGTCATTCTCTGTCGCTTGTTTTGGATACTGTTGACTCTTGATGTACTGCAAGATGTCGTTATACCAAGGGAGACCATCTGCTTCTTCTTCGATACTCAAGCAGTGGGCAGGAGACTCGTATATGCTCATCTTGATCGGCACAACTTCTGCCCCTTCATTCACTTTAAACATCGATGACAAAGTAGCCAGAGCATCCGCCATTCGATTTTCTTCTCGAGGAAAGTAATTGAAATTTACTTCTTCGAACTCCTCTAATAAACTCAGTATGAGTTCTCGGTATCGGATTAGCTTTGAATCTCGGGTTTCCCATTCTCCTCGTAACTGGTAAATTACCAAGGCTGAGTCTCCATAGACTTCCAATACTTTGATCTTTCTGTCCACCGCGGCACGAAGGCCCATAGTACATGCTTCATACTCAGCAGTATTGTTTGTACAATCAAAATCCAATCTAGCAGTGAAAGGATAACAGTCTTCTTCTGGGGATATAAGCACTGCCCCGATTCCATGCCCCATGGCATTAGATGCGCCATCGAAGTACATTCTCCACACTTTCTTCTTTAGGGGAATCTCATCTGCTTGCGACACATACATCAAATCCTCATCTGGGAAGTCAAAGTTCAACGGCTCATAATCTTCCACTGCCCGACTTGCTAAGAATTCCGCCACTGCACTGCCTTTGATAGCTTTTTGACTTACGTATACAATGTCGTACTCTGACAATAAAACCTGCCATCTTGCCGTCCTCCCTGACAGAGAAGGTGCTTCCAACATGTACTTGATTGGATCTAGCTTGGCAATCAACCACGTGGTGTGGTACAACATATACTGTCTGAGTCTTCGAGCAGTCCAAGCTAAGGCGCAGCACAACTTTTCTACCGACGAATATTTCAACTCATAGTCTGTGAACTTTTTGCTGAGATAGTAAACTGCCTGTTCTTTCTTTCCCGTTTCATCAAGCTGCCCCAAAACACAACCCATGGAACTTTCAAATACTGATAAATACAGTATCATTGGTTTATCCGGGATCGGCGGCATTAATACTGGTGGGTTTGATAAATAATGCTTAACCTTTTCAAAAGCAATCTGACACCCTTCATCCCATTCTCCTGGATCACGCTTTCGAAGTAACTTAAATATTGGATCACATTTGTCGGTCAACTGTGAAATAAACCGAGCAATGTAATTCAATCTCCCTAGAAAGCCTCTTACTTCCTTTTGAGTGCGAGGTGGTGGCAAATTCTGAATGGCATTCACTTTATCTGGGTCAATCTCAATTCCTCTTTTGCTGACAACAAAACCCAACAACTTCCCCGAGGTGACTCCAAAAGTGCATTTTGCCGGATTTAGCTTGAGTCTAAATTTCCTTAATCGTTCAAAGAGCTTCTTAAGATTCGCAATATGCTCCTCTTCTCCTTGTGACTTTGCGATCATATCATCAACGTAGACCTCAATTCCCTTATGCATCATATCATGAAACAAGGTCACCATGGCTCTCTGGTATGTTGCCCCAGCATTCTTCAATCCAAATGGCATTACTTTGTAGCAGAAGGTGCCCCACATTGTAACAAATGTGGTTTTCTCCATATCTTCCGGTGCCATCTTGATTTGATTATATCCTGAGAATCCGTCCATAAAAGAAAATAAAGAACTCTTCGCTGTATTATCCACCAGAGTATCAATATGGGGCAAAGGGAAATTATCTTTAGGGCTGGCCTTGTTCAAATCTCGATAATCAACACACATCCGCACCTTGCCATCCTTCTTCGGTACTGGAACAATATTTGCCACCCATTCTGGATATTTTGCCACCTCTAGGAATCCAGCATCAAATTGTTTCTTCACTTCCTCTTTTATCTTTAACAGCATATCAGGCCTCATTCTTCTCAACTTTTGCTGAATTGGCTTGCATTCTGGCCTTAAAGGGAGCCTATGAACCACAATATCCGGATTTAACCCTGGCATATCTTGGTATGACCATGCAAATACATCCACATGCTCCTGGAGCAAAGCTATCAATTCACTTTTTATTAATGGTGACAATGAAGTTCCAATTCTGATTTCTTTTATCTCTTCATCATTTCCCAAATTTATTGTTTCCAATAATTCCTTATGAGGAAGTACTTGCTTCTCCTCTTGTTCTATTTTTCTCAATAAATCCGGAGGTAGATCATAATCCTCAGTATCTTCATTAGCCTCAAAATCACCCGTGCAAATGGGTCTTTCAAAATCAATTTCAGAATTACTGACAGGAGGGTCCTCATATTCTGCATCCGTACACCTGTAAATAGGTGGAGAAAAACAATATAGGAAAATATATATATAGAAAAGAAAATGAATAACAAAAATGAAAGAATATGGACACATCAATATGGATAATGCATTGTGCTTGTTATTTATTGAATGAAAATGCTTGAAAAGCCCATTACAAAAAAAACTTAATATCTCTGGGTAAAGATAATTAAGATTGCTTTTTTAAAAAGTATTACTTTGGAATAGACTTAAAGACTATGGGCAACTCAGTCGCACTCCAATTGGTTAGTCTATATCCTGGTGGACAAGGTCGCACCATCCAGCTAGCACTTTCTCTTTCAATTCTGTCTTTCCCAGTCATGCAGATCTCCACATCATTCATCTGTTCATCACCATTCACCTGGAATTTCTTGAAGGCTTTCTCTATCATCACAAGTACATCATCAGAATTCTTTTCTCCGAACAGAGAACCAGCTGAGCGGAAGTTGTGAAGGATAGGTGGGAATGTCATAGGCTCCCACTCAATATCCATACCCGCAAAACGGGCCATCCTCCTTTGTCGATTCTTTTCAACCTGTCTTCTTTTCTCATGGGCCTTTGGAAGATATCCTAAGCCAAATCGGTCCTTTTTTCCTTTTACCTCTATGGCTCGAGCCATCCCCTGAAGATATTTCCCGAGACCTTTTCCTGCCCTGCAGCCTTTTCCTACGGTGGTTTTTACCCCCAACCTTGTGTTCTTGGACAGCTTTGGTTTTGGAATTTTTTGTCCTTCAGCGACAAAAACTGCATTTACAAATTCCAAAGACCGGAAAGAACACTCCACGGCCTCTTCATTCGGCTCCACATAAGGAGATTCAGTGGATGCGGAGGCTATTATGTCTTCCTCCCCTGATACCGTAATCAACCGACCCTCCATCACAAATTTTAGTTTCTGGTGAAGAGACGAGGGTACAGCCCCAGCTGAATGTATCCATGGCCTTCCCAACAAACAGTTATAAGATGGATTGATATCCATAACCTGGAAGTTCACTGTATATGTGCACGGGCCTATTTCCAAAGGAACTTCAATGGTTCCCATAACCTCCCTCCTGGTTCCGTCAAAAGCTCTGACCACCGTGCAACTCGGTATCATATAGGATAAATCCACTGGTAACTTGGATAAGGTTGCTAAAGGCATCACATTTAGTGAAGAACCGTTGTCCAGAAGGACCCTCGGTAATATGTGCCCCTTACAAGTAGTGGTTATATGGAGAGCTTTTGTTGATCCAATACCATTGGGTGGTATTTCCTCATAGCTGAAGAATATGAAGTCATCAGCTGCGATGTTTCCCACCAACCTATCCAGCTTTTCCACTGATATATTATTGGCCACGTACGCTTGATTTAATACTCTCAATAAAGCCTTTCTGTGTGGTTCTGAATTTAAAAGCAAAGATAAGATTGAAATCCTAGCTGGTTGACGTTGCAGTTGTTCAACCACGCTATATTCACTATGCTTTATAAATTTCAAAAACTCACAAGCTTCTTTTTCACATACTGGCTCTTTGATTCCATTAATCGGGGCTGATCCCCTCTCTGTTTCCTCCGGCAAATCCTTCTCAATGCGGATTGGCTCGACGACCTTCTTCCCTTTGTCAATTCCTCTGTCTTTCCCTACTACCCCTTGTTCAATGGCCTCCGGAGCATAACACCTCCCACTTCGGGTTAAATGCCCCACACCTGTAATATCCTGTTGGCCTGAAGACCCGGGCATAACCATACTGCAGTCATATTTCCATGGTGTAGCCTTGTTTTCCTTGTATGGAAAGGAAACAGGTAAATCAATGATTAATTTGGGCGCATTTTCTTCCATGGCTGGCATAACTTTTTCCTCCGGTTCATCATAGTAGATGATTAGGGGTCTTCCTATCCCATAGCCACTTGTATTTTCAATGACTTCTATTTCCCCTTCTATCTCCTCATAGAATTGGGCTACCCCATTATCCATCATTCTTTGGATTTTAACCCGGAAGTCCCCACAGTTCTGTATGTCATGGCCTTCACTCTTATGGAACGGGCACCAATCATGCACCCTTCTTGCTACCATTTTCAGATCTTTCGTACCTTCCACCAATTCTGCCTTGACCATTTCAGCCCATATTGTCATCATCGGAGTCTTAACCTCCCCAATATCCCTCTTTAATCTTCTGTCCCCTCCGGTCAATATTGCATTCATTTGATTCCCAGCATGATTGGGCAACGGATTTCCAGCTACGTTCGGCCCATTTTTTGATCCAAACTTCACTACCCCTGAATTAATCAAGCTTTGGACTTTTCTTTTGAAGGCTAGGCAATCTTCAATTGAATGTCCTTGGATTCCCGCATGGTATGCACAGTTGGTGTTTGCATTGTACCATCTTGGATATGGAGGTGTCAAAGGTTTTAGGTACACAGGTGCAACAAGTTGACCCTGCAACAGTTTTGGATATAGATCACCGTAAGTAGTGGGAATTGGATCAAATTGGGTTCTTTGATCGTTCCTTGGTGAACGTTGGTCATTACGCGCAGGCCCTTGTGTGTTAGGAACAGTATTTCTAGGAAGGGTGATTTGAGGGGATATGCCAGTTGGGAATGGCTGTTGTGGTATATTGGTATAAGGGAACGGGTTTTGGGTAAGGTGGTTGATATTAGGGTAATAAGGATTATACCCCGGATATGGTGTGTATGGTGTAGGAGGTGTATAAGGTGTGGTAGGGGTATAAGGCCTCGGTGGTGTGTATGGTGTAGGAGGTGTGTAAGGGTATTGGTTGAAGCTTACTGCATGGGTTTCTTCCTTTTTCTTTGTAGGAAAAGCTCTTTTTGGGGTAGCAGACTCACCCCCTTCCATCTTTCCACTCTTAATGGCTGACTCAATCATTTCTCCAGATATTACCATATCCGCAAAATCTTTGGTAGCATTTCCCACCAATCTGTCATAATAAGGTGCCTTCAATGTATTGATGAAAAGCACCGTGGTTTCTTTGTTGGTTAAAGGGGGTTGCACTTGTGTTGCCAGGTCCCTCCACCTCTGTGAATACTCCTTGAAGGTCTCATTGGACCTTTTTTCCATGTTCTGTAATGACAGCCTGTCTGGTACCATATCAGAAACGTGTTTATAATACTCCATAAAAGCCCTGGCCAGATCCGTCCATGAACGAATCTTGGTACGACTGAGTTGGTTGTACCATCGGGTGGCTGACCCTGTTAAGCTGTCCTGGAAGCAATGAATAAGCAATTTTTCATTATCCTCATGCCCTGTCATCCTTCTACAGTACATAGTCAGATGAGCTGATGGGTTGGTGGTCCCATTATACTTTTCAAAATCTGGTACTTTGAACTTTGGTGGAATTATTAGATCATGTACCAGGCTCATCTCTTTGGCATCTAGGCTGCCAAACAACTCTGCTCCTTCCACTGCCCTTAGCCTTTCTTCCAACAACTGATATTTCTTCTCAGATTCAGCAGTTTCGACCCTCTTCAGTTTAGTCATTTTGGCCCTTTCCTTTTCTGCCATTTCTTCGAAGTCTGGAACCTCAACCTCAATTGGATCAACTCCGGTGTTACCCCTTTTTGGACCGAAATTCTGTGGTTCGGCCGCCGGCTGGATGTAGATGTAGGATGCTGCCCCAGTTGGAATTTCATTTCCCATAGGTTGGGATGTCTGGTCATTTCTCTGTACCACTTCTGGTCTATCCTCCAGATTTACTGCCCCCATTCCAGCAGCTGAATTCTCTCCAGGCCACTTCTGCTTCATCATATTGCCCATCATCTCCATGAGCTTCGTCATCTGTTCTCGTGTATCTTCTTGAGACTTAGTCAACTGTTCTTGTAGTTCTTTCTGGATTCTTTCCATTCTCTCAACTCTGGCAAGCTGATCATTTTCCATGGCTTTTGTTCGAGACCGAGTATTGTAAGAGTGTTGGAAATCTGGTTCTTTCTGAGTGTGACCAATTGTACCTTTATTTTTTTAAAAAACCATGGATTAGAAATTATTGACACAATTCTTATTTTATTTTATAAAAAAATGAATAAATGAATGAATGAATCAGTGTTAATGAATGAACAACTAAGTAAATGACTAAGTGTATGAACTTAGATGACTATTTAAAGTATTGGCCCCGGGATAATTCCAACCAAACGGTCTTTCATTGATTTCCTGGAACAAAAGATCATGATAATCTGTCTCTCCTAAAAACTATTACAAGATACTAGTCCTATAATAACTCCCTCGGATCCTGGACCTTCTTCAATGTCCTCTTTTAACTGCCTTGCTCTTCCATCTGATCCCTACTTGTTCACGGCCTTTAGACGTGTTAGCACAAGCATCACCCTGTAAGCTCTCCCTAGCTTGCTTCTCAAGTTGATTTGCTCGGGCTTCCTCGTGTTTTGCCTTTTCTACCCAATAATTCTTCTCCTTTTTGAGGTTTTTGACTTCTTGTTCCCATTCCCCGGAAGTCTTGAGAGTCCCCTCAAATCTGAGCTCAAAGCGATATCTCTTGTTCTCCAAATGCAATCCTCGAAGGTCGTCCTTAACGGTGTCCCTTTCTCTCTTAATCTGTTCCTTCTCTTTTTCCCGAGCTGATTCCCTCTTTTTCATGTCTTCAAGTTCTTCTTGCAGTCGGGCAATTTCCTTACTCATCCGGGCCTTTTCTTTTTCAAATTCCGCTCTTGTAATTTCTAATTCTGATGGCATTTCCCTCGGTGGCGGATTTATGAACTGGATCTCCTCCCCATCTGATGTCAATAGTCTATCATTAACCCTTAATTTCCTCCATACCAAATAATCAGGTGTGACGGTGTCGGCATATCTGGCCACTTTTATCCGTTGAGTTTTCTTCCATGCTTCGATCGCTGCCCGCACTTTTCCAGAATATCCATCTTCCCCATAAGTGAACTCTGATGATCTTAAATTATGAGTCATGGGTGTGAATTGCCGAGACTCCACCTGTCTTTGCACCAACAGAGGCGCATAACTCACAGACCCCCAAATTCCGAGCAGTGGAACTCCCGGGTTGTCCCCACATTTGTACATAATCGGCACAGGAACCATCCATGGAGCTCTCCAAGTCACCATCTCCCCTTTTAGATTCCGGAACATGTTGACCCATTTCTCTTCATTCCCTTCCTTAGGCCAATCATTTTGAAGGAATTCCTTAATCGGAACTAAAGTCTTCATGTATGGTTTGAAGGAAACATTTTCTATCTTCCAAAAGTGACTTTGAATCCAAATATAAAGGAGTTGTACACACCCCTTGATCCTCCCTCGTCCGGCCTTTTTACAAAAATTCAAGGATCGGATAGTTTCAGCTATGATGGCCGGAGATGGGTTGATCTTTTGTTCCAACTTTTCAAAGAAATCAAACACGGCTATATCCACATGACCCAATATCTTCGGGAATATGATTAACCCGTAGATGGCTAGAGCGAAGATGTCCCTGGCTTTTGCTTTGTTAGAACAACCCAATATCAACAGTCGGAGAGTTTCCCACGGAATGCACCCATTTTTCTGCTTCGTGTCCACATGACTCTCAACCCATGTTGTATCCATTCCAGTGATCCTAGCCACTTTCTTCTTAAGACCTGAAGGTTTCATTTCCTTCAAATATATCCGATCAGGATTAGGACATTCAATACGTAACAGTGTCGAATATTCTTCGATCAGTGGTGTCATATCCTCCTCGTTAAAAGTGAAACATCTATAAGCAGGATTCCAGAACTGTACCATAGCCTGAATCAACCCACTATTGACCTGAATCGGAATTAAGAGTGCTATGTCTCCATATTTCTGAGTGAAGGCTTCTTTCTCTGATACATTCCACTGGTTCCAAATGTCGGCTAACCCTCGGAGATTATTCTGTCTAAGATCCACTTTGACCCTTTCCGGCAATATTGACACATAACCCTTCTCGAGGCAATCTCCATCCTCCCTTTGATTTTTTTCTGACTGTGCCCTGACTACTGCATGATCTTCTATCACTGAAATAACCTGGTCCTCCATGAAAGTCCTTTGGGTTGATAACTATCTCGAGGCCAATAAACTTCAAGTATATGATGATGTCTATGATGCATGCCAAAGAAAAGAAAACAGAAAGAAATAGATTAGTAAGGAAATGAATTCACAAATATAACATAAATAACAACATGCTTAAAAAAATGTCCCAAAATTTAAACAGAGCTACGGCATTACAACGCCTTTGGGACAAAATAATAAAAAATACGAGTGGTATGATGTTCGTTCATCATCACCCAATTTGTATCTAACATATAGAAAGATGGTAAAAGGTTGGAAATGTTCCTCCATGTGTCTTAAACTTCGGGTATCTAACAGAAATCCGGCATGGCTTCGCCTAGGTTCACTATATGAAGGTGAATTGGTTCTAAGGCTCCGAATTGTTCCTCACTGTCGCCGGTGAAGGCTAGTAAGGCACCCCGATAAAAGCGGGTTCAATTCGTTAGAGTATATTTTCCTATGCCCGTACGGAGGATTATCACGAAGGCATTAGGTACTTTATACTCCGAAAGTGTTTCACTAGCCCATACGGAGGATCATCACGAAGGCGTAGTTACTTTACTCCCACTTAAAAGGACAGAACCCGGGTAGAGGATTCATGTTATGCAAATGCACGTGTAGTGTGTGTGGAGGAACAAAACAAACCTGTCACCACCTATTCTACAACCCTTATTCTAAATACCCCACTAAACATAAACAATTTAAAGCATCACTCAAACAAACATATAAATATAAGCAACAAAATTAACAGGGAACAACTAATAATATGAATGCACATGAATATGGACATATTAAAACATTTTTTTTATTTTCAAAATTCTCTTTTTTTTTTATTTTTTTTTTCAAAGAAATATTGGAATAAAAATTAAATACCAATTAAACCAACAAAATCGAGACTTTGATAACACACGACTAATTCTAGGCCTGACTCTCTAATAGTCCCCAGCGGAGTCGCCAAGCTGTCGCAACCTAAAAAAAATAACGACGAGTCTCATCGCAAGACTTTATTATTCGTTAGATGTGACATTAAAAAATCGAGGAAAAGTCGACTTAATTCCTCTAGAAAAATGAAGGTTTTGAAAATGACCTTAAAAAAGACATGGAGTCGCCACCAATCTTTTTTAGCTAGGTGTGATCGGCCACCTATTAAAACCGGTTTTATAAAATATTTTAAAAATTAATTAAAACATTTTAAAAACCAATTTCAAGTCTGCGTTTTAAACCAGAGAAATCAAAGAAGCGGGTTCGGGAGTCGGTTACGTGTGGGGAAGGATTAGCACCCCCACAACGCCCGTATAAATCGGTACCTTATTAATCGTGTGTTATCTCAAGTCTCGGTAAAAAGTTGGTTTTAAACTTAGTATTTCAAGTTAATTCCCAATTTAAAAATAATTCCATTTTTTTATTGAAAATGATCCGGAATTTATAAATTCAAAATTTTCCTATATTCCCCAACAAACGTGGCAAAATATAGAAATTTTTATTAGTTTTGGAAAACTTTCCGAATCATTCTTCTTTTGAAAGAAAGATATTCCTTTATTAATGATAATTGATGAAATTCCCTCCAGCAAACCCGGTAGAGAACTCATGAATTATTTTAACTCGGGAATATCTTTATTTTTATTGAAAACCATTATCTTTTTGAAAACATTTAAAATAAATGAACATGTATATGCATGACATAAATAAAATGACATAGCAAAATCTAAATAATATAATGCAACCTAAATGACATGGCAAACATGAATGATATGGCATATACATTAAATGAAATGGAATATGAAATAATGCTACTATATAATATGCATGAAAATAAAAATAGAAATAATAGTGCATGAACATAGTATATGCTAAATAATATGACCAAAAAAAATGACTAAATAAAAGCATGGGATATCATGAAATATTCCAAATCATATGATAAACCATATAACATCAAAAATATAAATCAAAATAATAACAATATCATAGAAATTATTATAACAAGAATCACATATTATATAAAATGCATGAATATAAAAATGCAATGCATGAAATGTATTTTTTCCTTTAATTAAGGAAATCCGTATATCTAAAAAGATATCCGGCTACCTTAGGAAAATATGTCAAATTAAATATTCTAAAACCAAAATACTTTGTGATTGTTTGAAAATAATTTTGAGAAGCTTGAATTAAAAATAAAAACTGGGCTAGAATTTTTTAAATGGCTCTAATTTCCTAAGTTTAAAAAATCCGGACTTGGCTACCCTTAACCCGGGACTTGAAAAACCATTTTTAGAGTTTAAAAAGGCTTATAAATTATCCTAAGTCAGTAGCTAACCCTCCTAATCAGCCCACTCTAAGTAAATTAACCAAAACAGAAAAATGGTTTTTCTTTAAATTCAATTCTGACTCCACTGTCCAGTATTAATCCACGATTTTTTACCCAATTTTTAAAACTTCCAAAAATTCTAAAATAAATACTGGAGACTCAGGACATGTAAAACTACACGAAAACAAATCGGCTTAATTTTCTGATCAAAGATGAATTCCCAGAAAAATCATAGATGTACGAGTTTTTGGAGGAGAAAAAACTGCTTTGTTTTTCTTTAAATTCAATTCTGACTCCACTGTCCAGTTTTAATCCACGATTTTTTACCCTATTTTTAAAAATTCCAAAAATTCTAAAACAATTACTGGAGACTCAGAACATGTAAAACTACACGATAAAAAATCGGCTTAATTTTATGATCAAAGATGAATTCCCAGAAAAATCAGAGATGTACGAGTTTTTTGAGGAGAAAAAACTGCTTTGTTTTTCTTTAAATTCAATTCTGACTCCACTGTCCAGTTTTAATCCACGATTTTTTACCCTATTTTTAAAAATTCCAAAAATTCTAAAAAAATTACTGGAGACTCAGGACATGTAAAACTACACGATAAAAAATCGGCTTAATTTTATGATCAAATATGAATTCCCAGAAAAATCAGAGATGTACGAGTTTTTTTTGAGGAGAAAAAACTGCTTTGTTTTTCTTTAAATTCAATTCTGACTCCACTGTCCAGTTTTAATCCATGATTTTTTACCCTATTTTTAAAAATTCCAAAAATTCTGAAAAAATTACTGGAGACTCAGGACATGTAAAACTACACGATAAAAAAATCGGCTTAATTTTATGATCAAAGATGAATTCCCAGAAAAATCAGAGATGTACGAGTTTTTTTGAGGAGAAAAAAAACTGCTTTGCTAGCACATTTTTTTGTCTTTGATAAAATCATTTAAAAATCAAAGTAAAAATATTTGAAACTCATAAAATGATTTCCAAACAATAGCTAAGACTTTTTGAAAGTTAGATAAAAATTGTCTAAGTAAAAAAAATCACAAAGGTAGAATAATCAACTTGACAAACTTAATTTTCCACAAGTGTGCTCAAGAGAGCATGACTTTGAACCATCAATTGGCTCAAGTCATTATTCAAGTGGTATGAATATGAAATGCATGAAATAATGCAGCAAACATAATGCATGGATCTAAACCTAAATGTAAGGAAAATGCATGACATAAATAATATGGCCTAGACCTAACATGAACTTGCATGGCATTTAATGTAACCTAGACCTAAAACATGCATGGCATTTTTACAAACACAAGGCATGCTTAATTCAAAAATCCAACCAAATATCATGCAAATGCAAAAACCTAACAACTAGCATGACAAAAAATGCAACACACAATGCAAAACACATGGAGTAGCCAAATGGCCTCAAGCTCCAACAAGCATGGCATTTTCTCAAACACTTGGCATACTAGCATGAAAAACTAAGTCATAACACAAAAATCACACAAGCATTTTCACAAACACCTAATATACTAAGTCTAAAACATGCTCACTAAGATATAAAACAAGAATCATGCAAAGAATCACACAAGCATTTTCACAAACACTTAATATGCTAACTCTAAAACATGCTCAAATTTAAACAACATGAAAACAGAAAATTAAAAATGCAAAAACATGAAATCTAAGACATAAATGGCAACAAATAAAGCAACCAAATTAAATATAACTTAAGAACATGAAATAACATAACATTTAAAACATCAAAAACAAGAAAATAGCATAAACAATATGGTAAAATGAATCAACACAACAACTTAAAATAAATAATGTAGGCCATTTGGCCATGGTGAGTTTATTGTAAAAACAAAATATAAATAAAATATACTTAAGAAAGGAAATGAAGGAAGAACAAAAAAAACATTATTCTAAAATGAAAACTCACCAAGTAGAGATTAAAATAGCAAAAAACAAGAATAGAAAATGAAAGTGCAAGAGTTGGTGCTCAAGAGCAACCTCAAGAAGCTAATATTTCAAGCTTTTCTCTTCAAACTTTCCTTTTTTTTCTAAACTTTTCTTTTTTTGCTCTCAACCAAGAAGATAAAAACTAAGAAAAACTAAGATAAATAAGCCAAAATGGAAAAGAAAAAAAACAAAAATGTGCCTCTCTAGGGTTGGCCTTAATGATGTTTATATAGCCTCAAAGATGTTGTCATTTTTGTGTAACCTATTTTCCATCAAATGGCTAATAATTCAAGATGAAAAGTCATGAAATTACCACCCTTAGATTAGCATCTCAGCCCTCTCTATGCAAAAATAATGTTGACATCTTTCTTAACCTATGTGGTTTACTCACCATGGCTTGATCAAAGAGAATGGTTAACTAACTCTTGATTTTTAACCACTTGATTAAAAAAAAAAATAATTAGAAGCTTCCTCCTTTCCTTGGGCTTGGGCATTCCAGCACTTCTCTTTTCCAGCCCAACTCTGATTTTTTGAAGGGCCAAAAAAAGCCCTTTTCGGTTGCTTGGGTGAAATGACCATTTTGCCCCTCGGATGCAAGTAAATATCAAACGGACTCCAAATTCAATTTTTATTTTTTTAATACTTCCAAAATAATAAAATATTGAGTTCTGGAAGTTTTCAAAATTATCCGAGTCCGTTTTCTATTTATTTGGATTTTTTTTTTCCCAAAAATGCCCTTTTATGCCCCTACATTTTACCATTTTTTAAACGAGCTCCAAATCAAGATTTTCCTTCACCAATCTCTTCAAAATAATTAAAAAGTGTGATCTGGAAGTTTTCATAATTTTTGGAGCTCATTTGGTATTTTTTCGGGATTTATCGGCTTGAATTACTGCATAGGAGGCTCGGGATTTGGCCATTTTGCAAACGAACTCGGAATCAAGATTTTCTTTCGCCAATCTCTTCCAAATAATTTAAAAATGAGATTTTCCAAATTTCAGAATTTTTGGAGTCCATTTGCTATTTTTCCGGGATTTTCCTTTTTGAATTACTCTATAAGAAGCCCGGGATTTGGCCATTTTGCAAACGAACTCGGAATCAAGATTTTCTTTCGCCAATCTCCTTCAAATGATTTAAGAATGAGATTGACAAATTTTCCATAATTTTCGGAGTCCATTTGCTATTTTTCCCAAATTTTTCCAATTTTGCCCTTTTACCTCCGAAACCCGGTTTTGCTCAAAACAAATCCGATTTTCAGATTTTCTTCAATCTGAGCCTTGGGCCATCCTTTTTAACCATTATTCATCCATTGAGGGATTTGGTCTTACCAAGTCGGGCCATTTCTGTGATTCTTCCCGATTTCACCGAAATCCACTAAAAACTCTAATTCTCGGTTTTCTCCCGGATTGACTTTTCTTTCGGTTTTTCTTGCAAGTGACTTCTCCATTACCCGTAGTCAGTGCTTATCTTTCATTTGGAACCTTCAATTTCGACCAGTTTGATCGTTTAAGCACTTTTCCCCAAATTTCTCGGATTAGGGTTTCTTTTCTACTGAATCTCCAAATCCCAACTTCCGAACTCCATATCTTTCAATGTAGACCTCGGATTATCAAAATTCTTTCGCCATTTTTCAATTGAACTCAAAATCTTGATTGTGAAAGTGGGTTGACTTTTTCAATAGTTGACTTTCTGGGGTTGACTTTTTCGGGGTTGACTTTTTCGGGGTTGACTTTTTCGGGGTTGACTTTTTCAAGTTTGACTTTTTGTGCTCGCCCTCTTAAACTAAGTCTCGGAGTACCATCTGTAGGATGAAAACAGTCTTTTTATACTCGGAAACATCAATATGGGAAGAAAACATACCTGTTTTAGTGGTCCGGACAAAATTAGGTGTCTACAGTATCTAAGGATCCTCTTAACAACATTCCAATGCTCTCTACCAGGATCTGCCATAAATCGACTGACCGCTCCCACTGCTTGTGCAATGTCTGGTCTTGTACATATCATAGCATACATAAGGCTTCCCACCGCTGATGCATACGGTACTCGAGACATTTCCATCCTCTCTGCTTCATTGCTAGGACTCATACCTGAGGATAATTTACAATTGACAGGAAGTGGGGTAGATATTGGCTTACAGTCTTGCATGTTGAAGCGTCGCAAGACCTTCCTCAGATAATTCTTTTGAGAAAACCAAATTTTCCTGTCTTTTCTGTCTCGGTGAATTTGCATCCCTAAAATCTTGTTTGCGGGTCCCAAGTCCTTCATATCGAACTCCCTAGCCAACTGTGCCTTCAAATCTTGGATTCGATCTTTGTTGGGGCCTACCACCAACATGTCATCCACATACAACAGCAAAATAATGAAATCATTATCATCAAACCTCTTGTAGTACGTACAATGGTCTGAACTCAGTCTGTTGTATTCAAGGCTAATTATGAAAGAATCAAATCTCTTGTACCAACATCTGGGCGCCTGCTTTAGACCGTACAGAGATTTGGTCAACCTGCAAACCAAGTTCTTTTTGCCTGTTTCAACAAAACCTTCTGGTTGGAGCATATAAATTTCTTCTTCAAGCTCTCCATGTAGAAAAGCCGTCTTTACATCTAGTTGTTCAAGATGTAAATCAAATGCAGCACACATAGCCAACACTACTCTGATAGTAGTAAGTCTGACAACTGGAGAAAATATCTCGTTGAAGTCAATACCTTCTTTCTGAGCATATCCTTTTACAACCAATCTAGCACGATATCGTTCTACTTGATCATTGCTATCCCGCTTGATCTTGTAGACCCATTTGTTACCAATGGCTTTTCTGCCACGTGGTAATTCCACCAGTTCCCATGTCTCGTTCTTGTGAAGAGCTTCAATTTCTTCCTGCATTGCTGTCATCCACAGAGAAGCATCTGGGCTACTAGTAGCTTCATGAAAAGTTGATGGCTCTCCATCCTCTGTTAAAAGACAGTATGCAACATTGCTCTCCGTAACATACTCCGTGTGCCAATTTGGAGGCCTTCTCTCACGAGTTGACCGTCGAACTTCTACAGCCTCGGACTCAACTGGTTCTGGTACCTCATGCTCTGGTTCTGCTTCAGAAGAATCATCTTCTTGAGAATTTCTATCCATCTGCACTGTAGCAGTCTCTTTTGAAGTGTTGTCATTTGTTTGCTCACTTTGCAGTTCATTTTCTGCAAAAACTACATCTCTGCTGACAACAACCTTGCGGGCAGTGGGATCCCACAGACGATACCCCTTAACACCGTCAGCATAACCCAAGAATATACATTTTCTGGATTTTGGATCCAGCTTTGTTCTTTCTTGGGAGTTGTACATCACGTACACAGGACATCCAAACACATGTAGAGAAGAATAATCAGCTGGCTTTCCTTTCCACATCTCCATAGGCGTCTTCAAACCAATCGCCGTTGATGGTGATCGATTTATCACATAACAGGTGGTTTTGACTGCTTCTGCCCAGAAAGATTTGGCCAATCCCGCTGTTCTCAGCATGGCTCTTGTTCTATCTAGGAGAGTTCTGTTCATCCGCTCTGCTACACCATTCTGTTGAGGCGTATGTGCAACCGTGAATTGTCTCATAATACCCTCTTTCTTACAGAATGCTAGAAAGTTACCGTCTACATATTCTCCTCCATTGTCTGTCCTCAAGCACTTGATTCTTTTCCCAGTTTCAAGCTCTACTTGTGCTTTGAACTCCTTGAATACTGGAAACACATCAGACTTCTTCTTGATTGGGTACACCCATAATCTCCTGGAATAGTCATCAATGAATGATACAAAATACTTTGCTCCACCCAGGGATATTTCTGGTGACTCCCACACATCAGAATGGATTAAGTCCAGTATGTGTTTGCTTCTTGTAGTTACTTTAGCAAACTTCAATCTATGCTGCTTGCTTATCACACAGTGCTCACAGAAAGGTAAATTGACCATCTTGAGCCCGGGCAGGAGATTGCGTTCTGCAAGGACTTTCAAGCCTCGCTCTGACATATGGCCTAATCTGCGATGCCACATCATCGTCATTTCTTCTTGGCTGGCTGCTGCAACTGATGCATCTGCCTCTTGCAACGTCTCTCCCAAAAGCATGTATAGATTGCTTGTGATCTTCTCTGCTTTCATCACCACAAGGTTTCCTTTCACTACTTTCAATATTCCACATTCAGTGTGGATCTTGCACCCGAGGTCATCCAATTGTCCAATTGACAATAAGTTCTTCTTTAAGCCCTTCACATGTCGTACCCCTTGAATTTTGCGAACAGTACCATCATGCATTTTTAATCTGACGGTACCGACTCCAGCAATATCTAAGGCGTGATCATTTCCCATGAACACAGATCCTTCCGAAATAGGTTCATAAGTGCAAAACCAATCTCGGTGTGGAGTCATGTGCCATGTCGCACCTGAATCCATTATCCAGACATCATTGAGTTTCTTTCCGCCTTTAGAACTAGTCGCTGCTTCACTATACAAGATTTCTCCATCATCTGAGGTACTTGCAACACAACCTTGGGAGGTTGATGTTTCAGAATTCTTTTCTCCACCCTTCTTATTATGCCAACACTCCTTCTTCGAGTGCCCTCTCATGCCACAATTGTAGCATTTAAGATTCTTCCTTCTTCGAGATTTTGATCTACCATGATTCTGACTCCCACTGGAGCCACGTTCTGTTGATCTGCCTCTCATCACCGTTAAAGCCTCTTCAAGAATATTCTGGTGTGAAGTGACTTCACCTCGTACAATTTGTTTAGAACATCCCAAATCTCCTTTGCAGTATTCTTCTCTGCAACACTTGACAAAACTGAATCCGCCATTGCTAGGTGCAGATTGGCAACAGCATTGTCATCCTTCTCTTTCCACTTTTCATCAGTCATTTCTGTGGGTCTACTTTCAATTGCTTCTAGACAATTATCCTTCCTCAAAATTGCTCTTATCTTCAATTTCCACAAGGAGAAATTTCTCCCACTGAACTTCTCTATCTCGAATTTTGCTGCCATGGTTGTACACGAACTGAAGCGAGTTACACTATTTCACCGTGAATAGTACCGTATACGTGAACAGTATTGTACGTATGTCGTACACTAGAACAAATCCAGTATACGTTAACAATTACTGCACAAGTATACAACCACACGTATGAATAATAACCGTATCTGTGAATAGTACAGTACAATTGAATAGCCCGTATACTGGAACAGTGACCGTAGCCCGTGAATAGTGCACCAGGTAGGTTCCCAGGAAAGAGAGGTGGGTCACTGATAGACACACTTAAATACCAAGTCTTTCCTAGCCAGAACTTCCCTAGACACTTTCACACTACCACACTTTATTTCCAGCAACAAGAATAATTCTTTTCTGATGTGGAAGATCAGACAATACTGCAACCACAGAGCATACTAAGAACCAACACTTTCACTGCAGCGGAATAAGGACCACGAACCAATGGCTCTGATACCACTGTTTGGTACCAGAGTGACGGAATAGTGTCTCACAACTAAAATAAGAGATGAGAAAATAGGAACTGAACACACAAAATTTAACGTGGAAAACCCTCAATGAATAAAGGGAAAAACCACGGGGCAAGACTAGAAGAATTTCACTATGAGAAAATATTACAACACCTCTCTCTAAATACTAGGAGAGAACAACCTCACAAAGAATATAAGAAAGTATACAAGAGAGGAAGAGATAATTCTTGGGATGGTTTTAATACTTCTCCTTAAGGCTCTTTATATAGCCTTCAAGGAGGAACTCCTTCGTTGCTCCCACCGATGTGGGACTTTCTTATATAAGTTCTAACAATTGCTCTTTATATAGCCTTCAAGGAGGAACTCCTTCGTTGCTCCCACCGATGTGGGACTTTCTTATATAAGTTCTAACAATTCTCCCACTTGAAGATTTGATTAAACCAATCATATCTTCACACCACTCTTTCTGTCTTGCCATTCCACACTACAAACAAATTGACATATAGTGACGGTCCAAAAACCGTAGGTAAAACCCAAAAATCCGTCGCTAAAAGTCCTAAAACTCTATACCGACGGTCGAAATGGCTATTCCGACAAAAAATTAAGCGACGGTAAAACCCTCGTCGGTATAGACCTATACCGACGCAAAAGTGACCGTCGGAATAGGGTATACAACCTATACCGATGGTTTTGGGCGTCACTATTGTTATTACCGTCGGTATAGACTATGTTGGGTTAGCCACATTTGCTTTTACCTATACCGTCGGATTATGTGACCGTCGGTATAGATACCATAGATATACATATACCGACGGTTATTTTGTCCGTCGGTATACATATACCGACGGATTTTTTTCACGTCCGTCGGTATAGATGTAACTGCAAAATATATGATTAACCTATAGCGACGGTTTTTTCTGTCAGTATATATAAAGGTCAAAGCGTCGGTAAAAATAAAATTTTATCATATTTTCAATTATTAATATTGATTTGTTTATAATTTAATATAACATATTTCATAAAAAAAATACAAAACATTATAAGAAAATACAAAATATTTAGTAATATTAAACATAAAATTACAAATAAATTGTCTTAATTACACAAGCTAAATAAAAGTCGCAAACTAAAGTCATAATACAATATTAAAATTGAAATTTAGGAGTCCAAACACTAAGTAAATAAACAATCCAAATACATAAAGTGAAATAAGCAGTCTCAGCTGTTCCCTGCAAAATTAGGTAATATAACTTTGCTACCATGTGCAGTACCTAAGAAACAACACCAAGATTAGGTAATATAACTATGAAAAAGTTCTCAAAGCAATATAAATCTGTTGCTGCACTTACCTATGTATTCGCCATTTACAATGGCATGGATTCCATGGCCAAGACTTGCAACCCGTAAGACTGGGAAGTTTCCCTTTTTCATTGGTAAGTCATGTACACCCAATTCAATACTGTAGCAAGAATTTCATAGACAGGTTAAATTTAGGCAGTAATCAAGAAACGCTTGGTAACTTTTCTAAGGATTCCCCCCTTCAATATCCTTCTCTTAACAGATAAAATCAATTAAATGCTCTTATCTGTATAACTTGTTTTCTTTACAATTTGTTATAAGTTTTATCATGTGTAATTGCCTATTTCGATTTTACTTTATTAACCTTGTAAATTCGTTGGAAGAAATTACTAGTTTGTGCTCAAAACCAATTCTACTATACCATGATTTCTTAGCAAGGACTAAGGAGCACAAACAAGAAATTTTGAATTAAGTAAACCATAGTTGAAATTATTTCAAGTCAACAAAAGGTTATCACTAAATCAATTGATAACTATTCTTTTTCCACATATAAATGTGAGAAAAGATCAAGAAACCTAAACAAAAAGGAGGCAACTAGAACTAAGTTATAGCTTTCACTTCATTTTAAACAAAATCTACAGAGTGTAAAGGTGATCATTATTCATCTCATTTAGCCAATAAGTTTCAGAAGCTATACAGTTTAATCTAAAAATTTCTAAAGCATGTCAACAACCAATCTCCTCACTCACAAGACATCACTTCAAATAGTCCAACTACAAATATAAAAACTAACTATCAAGGAAATAGATATTAACCCATGACCTATATTATCTTCTAAAAATTGTTGTTTCACACACTATTATTCCTTTGAATCTACAGGTCTTTCAACACCAAATTCACTCAATAGCATTTTACTTGTGATAATGGTCTTTGCAATTGACAGATCAAGTAACAGGGAAGAATCATGCCATTTATGCTGGATATATTTTGAAACAATTGCTAATGAATCAAGTTACAGAAAAAACCTCATTGACTAGTAAGGGCAGGGCAGTGGACATCAGACCTCCCAGACCCCACCATGGAGAAGCCATGAACACTAGGCTGCCCTTTTGCTTGTGTATGGAAACTAAATCTAATTGTATAGGAAGGCAGCAAGGATAGCATCCAAAGCCACTTATAACAGCAGTAAAAACATGCATAAAGCCATAAACAATAACCACAAAACAAAGGTGGTTCCACTCAAAAGTGACTATCATACCTCATTCAACATTCTATGCAATTCATCCCTAGCCTCAACAACTCGGTCTCTGTCGTTGCTGTCAACCACGAAGATGAGACCCTGTGTATTCTGGAAGTAATGCCTCCACAAAATCACAATCAAAAATATTTATATTATGGTCCTGTGACTAGACATCACATGTTTCATGCTAGTTCAACACCTTGGTTGAGTTGGTTTGTACATGTTTCATTTACAAGGCTGTCAAGTTCTGATATCTCAAATATACAAAAAAATAAATAAATATTGATAGCAATAACAACAACAAAAAAGTATCTTATTGGAATCACAAGCTCAACTTTCCAAATGATCCAATCCTAGAATGAAAATCTAGTATCTGGGCTGCAACTACAAGTTCCACAGGACCAAGAAAGCTAAATTCTAAAAAGAATGACAACAAAGAGACAGAACGGATTACATGCTTTGCTAGCTAATCTTTTCCATGGAGTACATGAGAACAGACATTGTATAAATGATGTGCAAGCAAACATAACAACAGAAGAGTTATCATCATAGTTCTAATATAGAATTAGAGATAATCATCGAAAGCAGAGATTAACCAAAAAAAAAAAAAAGATTTGGAATAAGTGCGTTTACCGATGGTGGGAATGGTGGTGACAATCTCTCCAAGCTTGAGCTTGTACAAGATGGTAATCTTACCGGCTGCATCAAGACCCACCATCAAAATTCGCATCTCCTTCTTGGCAAAAAGCCGGCTGAAAAGCTTCGTGAATGTCAGCCCCATTTCTCTTCCCTAGCTGTTGATCCCTAAATATTATGAAAATTCACAGATATTACTTCCAAATAACCAAAAAAAGGATAACTCAAATCTACCATTTCCCAATCAAATTTCAACAAATCAAATAGATCTGAAGGTAGAGGTGCGAAAAATAACAAACAAAATCCGTTTAAAATGCCCTAGGGTTAAAAAAAAAAATTTCAGTCTAAGGCCCAAATGAAATGGATTTTTAGTGCGAAAATGAAAGGATATTTTAGAGGAAGCGTCGGACGGCTGGGTTTGTAAAATAAAGGAGATTGAAATGGGGAAATTAGGGTTGAGTGTCTGATGGGGCAAGAGAATTTGAGAGTGTAACTGTGTAAGCAAATGAAACAAATGAAACCCAACCCTTTCTATGCTCGATCGGTAAGAAAAAACGACGTCGTATAGTCTTAAACAATTGAAATTCCCCGATTTTTACTGACGGAAAAAATAAAAAAACCGTCGGTAAAAGATATCCCTATACCAATGGTTTTTCATTAACCGTCAGTATAGATATATCTATAGCAATGGAGATTTTGTGCGTCGGTATATGGTCCGTATATTCTGACGGTGACAAAAATCCGTCGGAATAGACACTTTTTACCTACGGAACGGACCGTCGGTATATATGAGTGTCAGTATAAACCCTAAATTTGCTTGTGGTGTATATACCAACGGTTTTCTTCTGACCGTCGGTATAGGTATACCTATAGCAACGGATAATTTGGGCGTCGGTATATGTTATGTATATTCTGACGGTTAAAAGAATCCGTCGGAATAGAAACTTTTTACCTACGGATCGCGACCGTCGGTATAGATGAGTGTCAGTATTTTACCATTTGTTTGTAATATATACCAACGGTTTTTATTGACCGTCGGTATAGGTATACCTATAGCAACGGACTAGTGGGGCGTCGGTATATGTTATGTATATTCTGACGGTTAAAAAAATCCGTCGGAATAGATACTTTTTACCGACGGATTTCGACCGTCGGTATAGATAACCGTCAGTATATGGCAATTTGTTTGTAGTGCCATGTTGCTTACGTTTCTGATAGACCATAGGAGGATCGACACCAAATAAACTTGTCAGTGTTGATTGGCTTTGTCATAACATCTGCTAGGTTGTCTTTGGTGTGAATCTTTTGCATATCCACACTTCCTTCTTCTACTACTTCTCGAACAAAGTGATACTGTATACCTATATGCTTTGTCCTGGAATGAAAGGCTGGATTCCTTGCAATGTGCAAGGCACTCTGACTGTCACAATACACAATAATCTTCTGCTGCTTGTGCCCGAGTTCTTCCATTAACCTTTTGTGTGTTTAGGATTTATTTCACAATAGTATTCTATTTATTTCAGCAAGTTTAGGATTTGATTCTTGCAATCTTTTCTCCGAATACACGAAAAACAACATGAAAAAAATAATTAAAATAAAATACAAAAACAATATGAATACACGAAAACATAAATTTTTATTATTTTTTTATTTACTTTTTATTAAGAAAAAAAAAAGAAACCGTCACGTGTAAACTTCTGGAGAGTTCATGTAATCAAAATTATATTATAATTAGACTGTATGAAACAAAAACCTTAATGTCAACTCTACTATCATCTCAAAATAGCTGTCATTTATGCAAATACATTTGCCATAAAAATGACAACTTCATTATGTTAAACTCTGCTATCAATTATATATACAATACATCAACCATATAAATGATAACTCCATTCTGTTAAACTTTGCTGTCATTTTTGACATAGATCAAGGGGGCTTCCATTTCAAGTACTCATAAAGGTTAGTTCAATGGGTAAAGAAAGTAACATTTTTTTTGTTATCAACTAGAGCTCGATATTTATGAAGAACACTTCAAAAATATATATCATAAAAAGGGCATTTTTAAAATCATCTAAAGAAAAGATTAGGTATTAAAAAAAAAAAAGATAACTCTGCACGATTTCAACTATTGACTAACTTTTGTTGAATCAATTTTGGCATCTTGACAACCACCCATCTTTTATGACATCATCACATTATTTTAGACATTTTTGGATGCTTTCAAGAGTGTATATCTAACATTATTTTAGTTTCAGATCTTGACAAATGATGTCATATAAAAATTCATTGATGTAAATATATATTATGAAGATAAAGATATGGTCCTCCCTGATTCAGTTCACATTATATTATTTATTTCTCTCTTTGCTGTTTTCTCATAAACTCTTAGTTTCATATTAAAATTACTTACTTAATATTTATTTAATATTAAAATTACATATTTAATATTATTTTTTTAATGCAATCGACCGATTCAACGATAATCAAAAATCTTACTGATTCGAGTTCCGATCCGATATTTTAAATTCTTGTATGACATATATTCAAGAAGCCATTTGTGTTCACATGGCTAATCGGCCAGAATCTGATTTGTCAATGCTGCAAGGATTCTATGTTGTGCGAAAATAAATCAAAGATAGTAAAACCGATAAATACACACTGAAAACACAGATGTTTTACGTGGTTCAGCAAGTGTGCTTACATCCACGGGAGGAGGAGCTTGAAAACTTTGTATTAATGGAGATGGAGTACAAACATAAACCGAATTCAAGGTGCTATACTAGCACTGAACTCACAACTCACACAATACCAAAAATCTCTATAAATTTCAGAGAATTTGCTCAACTCTAATCACTCTCACACTTTTCTCTCTCTCTACACATTGCCTTTTATAGGCAACCACCATGGATGTGAACACCTTTAATGTGGCAGCTACAAGCAGCCACCATCCAGCAGCCAACCACCATGATTAAATGCATGGTGTTGAATTATGGTGCCATGGTAGCAAAAGTCATGGAAGCTTCCATGACTTTGGTGGATAAGCCTCCATGGAAGCTTCTTTGACTTTGGTGGTTAATTTGAGCCAATATTCAACATTCTAAACTTCCATATCAACTTAAGATGAGCTCAAAACAGATCTAAGTCCTATGCATGCATGATTGGCAACAAAATGCAAAGAATCATCCATGATGGGACATCAAAATAAAAACAACCTTTTCAACCTTGTCATTTCGAATATTCCATAACTTGACTTGGCATAGTTAGCTTAAACATCAAAACTCTTGGACTGGAAACTGATGTTCAAAACTCAAAAGCTCAGAATTAAGCTCTAAATTCTAATGCAATTCCTTAAAGCAATTAAAGTGACCTAGATATCGAGATATATATATATATATATATATATGGCTTTTCCAATTGTGCATATTTCATCATTTCTCTCTTATAACCCTAATCTAATCGTTTCTGGACCATGCAGTTGATTTATATGCCACAATCAAAGTATTTTTACACCATAGCGAACGCTTAGAACAAACCTTTCCTACATCATCTAAAGAGAGGATTAGGCTACCCTTGATCGTATTAAAAAAAAAAAAAAAAAAAACCTCTGCATGATTTCATCTATTAACGTTATTTGCTTTCATTTCTGCATATTTTTTATTTTTTTTAACAAAAAAAGTCCTAACTTAGGGATAGAGGAAGAAGTTACAGATGTTAGGATTCGAATCCAAATCTATTAGATGCCACCTCTTAAATATAATTGCATGAATCAACTAAACTAAACTCTGGTTTCATGCATATTTGTTAATCCTTGTTTACATCGCTGACTTTAAAACCAAAGCAAATTGTAGCTGGTTTAGCCATACGGTAAAGTTGGGTGGATAGAAATAAGAATATTGAAAGCCAACCGATCCACTTACTAATTAAATTGAACAAAAATAATAGAAAAATACTGACAATGATGCATACAGGAATTAAAATAGAATAAAAAGTCACAAGATGCCAATTGTCAAACCATCTTTTTCATCAAATAATTACATGATGCTTTGAATCACATTCAGGTTATTTTATATGTTACAATTTCTTTGTTAAAATACATCCAAAACAAAACTTACCTGTTTCACTGCTCAAAGCTTAGAAATGATTTTAGCTTACAGGTTCAGCCTTTTTTATTTTCTTTAATTTGATTACAACTTGTTCAGCTCTACAGATTGTATATCACTCAACCTGATAAACTTAAACAATCAAGATCTCATATTAGAACTTGAAAGTAAAGCTCTCTTTAGCAAGCTAGCTACCTGCAATTTTGTAGTATTTTTTAACTTCATATATTTATTTCAGTACTGATCAATTCTGATATAATTATTTTTCCTTTTGTCTCAATTGAATTCCACAACCTAACCACATTGAAGGCAACTAACTATAGAATGGCAATGGAGGGGAGGAAATACTAACCAATTAACATATATAGAACTATTGGAGAAAAGAAAATGAGTAGTCAATTATTTAGTCAGATAATTTCTGTTGTTCAACATTAATGCAGAAAATAAACTCTCTCCAGCTAGCAAGCCTCCTTATTCAGCTGTTAGAGAAGAATAAGGGATTGGAACCAAGCAGAGATCATTTTTTCTTTTAACTACTGACCCAAAAGCCTCATCCATGTCTAGATCTTCCAGCTTTTTTCCACCTGGAAGTTGTTTCCAGTCAAAATGAAAGAGCATCTTTGCAAGAGCTAACTCAACATTGGCAATACCATACAAGATGCCAGGACACATCCTTCTTCCAGCACCAAATGGGATAAATTCAAAGTTAGCCCCTTTATAGTCAATTGAACTATTAAGAAATCTCTCTGGGAAAAATCTCTCAGCTTCATGTTGTGTGGAACTAAATCGAGATTACTAAAACCGATTTAAACACACTGAAAAAACACAGATATTTTACGTGGTTCAGCAAGTGTGCTTACATCCACGGGAGGAGGAGCTTGAAGCTTTGTATTAATGGAGATGGAGTACAAACAAATACAGAATTCAAGGTGCAATACAAGCACTGAACTCACAACTCACACAATACCAGAAAACTCTATAAACACAGAGTATTTGCTTCAACACTTTAGCTCTAACTCACACTCACTCATCTTTTCTCTCTTACTCTACATGGCTATTTATAGCCAAAATATCAATGTGTGAACATACATCAAGTGGCAGCCACCATCCACCACCTATCTTGATGGGAACACATTGCAAGTGGTGGCTAAAGTAGCCACCATCCATTTGCAAGTGGTAGCTTCCATTATTGGTGGTGCAAGTGGTAGCTCCATTATTGGTGGTAAGCCACCTATGGTGAATTTGAGCCATATTCAAGCCATATTCAACAATCTCCACCTTGGCGAGAATCTACAGAGAGAATTCACAGATCAGAGCTTCCTCCTTTCTCCTTCAGGTGTCATATACACCATTACACACATCAGGGCACCTACTGCATTGGCATGATCCATCAATGCACTGAGCCTGAGTCAATTTTTCTGTCTATTCTAATCTCCTTCCCAAGAATTTTCTTAGCTTCTCCAAGATCCTTCATCTCGAACTCTGAGCTCAGTTGAGCCTTCAGCCTGTCGATCTCCACCTTGCCTTTTTCAGCAGATAGACAAATGATCCATCTTGAAGTTTCCGGAAATAAACACAGTGATTCAATTGAATGCGTGTGTACTTCTCATCCTGTCATGAAACAGTCCAACCGTTTGTACAGCTGTCACGGGATTGTTTCAGACCATACAGTGACCGGTTCAACTTGCTTTTGTAGTCTTTGCGACCGGGGACTCCAAAACCATCTGGTTGAGTCATATAAATTTCCTCCTCTAAGGAACCATGGAGGAATGCAGTTTTTACATCAAGTTGAACTAACTCTAGGTCATGTTGTGCTACCAAAGCCATTTGAATAGATGCATGCTCTACAACCTCGTTGTAATCTATTCCTTCCTTTTGAGCGTAACCTTTGGCTACCAGTCTGGCTTTGTATCTGATGCTGTCTTTGCCGGTAGCACCCTCCTTTTTGGCAAAGACCCATTTGCACCCAATTGTTCTTTTGAGTGTTGGAAGTGGAACCAACTTCCAAGTCTGATTCTGATGAAGTGATGTCATCTCTTCATCCATCGCCTTCTTCCACTGGGCATGCTCTGGGCTGTTTACAGCTTCTTTGTAATTGATCGGGACATAATCATCAATTACTGGAAGGGCGTATGCCACCATGTCTGTGTACCGAGCAGGTTTCCGAATATGTCTTTTCGGTCTGCTGGTGGCAACTGATTCAGGTTGCTGAAAGATTTCCGGTGATGACTCCTCCACTTCAGTTAAGGTGTCATCAGATTCTGGTTCAGATTCATCAGAATTTTGACCAGCATCTTCTGATTCAAACTCCACCTGCTTTAGAGAATCATGGTTCACTTTCTCTGGAGTTGACAGTTTCAGCATTACAGATTCGTCAAAGGCAACATCTCGGCTTACGATGACTTTCTTTGACTCAAGGTTCCACAATCGGAATGCCTTTACTCCTTCACTAAAGCCCAAGAAGACAGCTTTCTTGGCTCTAGGTACCAGTTTTGATTCACTTACGTGAAAATATGCTGGGCATCCGAAAATACGAAGCCGATCATAATCAGTGGCAGAATGTCCGGACCACACCTCTATGGGAGTTTTCCCATCAATTGCAGTGGAGGGTAGTCTGTTGATAATGTGGGAGGCGTACAATAAAGCCTCCGCCCAAAATGCTTTGCTCAAGCCCGACTGGGATAACATGCAGCGAACTTTATCAACCAAAGTTCGGTTCATCCTTTCTGCAACTCCATTCTGCTGGGGAGTGCCAGGAACAGTGAAGTGTCGGATTATCCCATCATTTTGTGAGAGGCTGCTGCTCTGCCTGTCACAGTTTCTCCGTCAAGGAGATACATATTTCCCTTCATAGAACCCTTCATTGCTAAGAATGCTCCACGTACAACTCTCAGGACTCCATTCTTAATGGTCATCTTGTAACCATTTGAGTCTAAGACCCCCAGTGATATGAGGTTCTTCTTGAGATCAGGGACATACCTTACATCTGTAAGTTGCTGATTGTACCGTCATGCATTTTCAGTCGGATCGTTCCGATGCCTCTAGTGTGACAAGTATTGTCATTGCCCATAAGGACAATCCCTCCATCAAACTCCTTGAAGTTTGAGAACCACTTCCGGTTCGGACACATGTGGTAGGAACATCCGGAATCCACAATCCATCGATTTGAAGAGTGTGTTGTTGTGGAAATCGTAAATGCAGAGTCTTCCTCTCCCTCAGATTCTTGAGCTACATTCACAGTCGACCTCTCTGTCAGGACAGTCTTTCCTCCAGTGTCCAACACTAGGCACACTCGTCCTTTTCAGGTCGTCAGGTTGATGATTCTCTTTGAACGGGATCTCAATCGACCTCTCTGTCTGGACAGTCTTTCTTCCAGTGTCCAACACTGGGCACACTCGTCCCTTGCAGATTGTCGATGATACTTTTCCTAGACGGAATCTTCATCCATCTATCGGTCCTTCGCGGATTAACAGGATTCTTCTCCTGGATAGGATATCCACCGCCTACTGGACGGGATCTGGACATGATCTTCACCGTCTACTGGACTGGACTGGACAGGATCTTCACCTCCTACTAGACGGGATCTTCACTGTCTACTGGTCCTTCGCGGACTCACAGGTCCAGTACTTCGCACTGCCACATGCCAAAGTTACGTGGTGCCATCAAATTTCTCCACCTCGAACTTTGCAGTGGTCATCGAGTTCTTTCTGATGTAAGAACTTGATGGTGCGCTGCTGGTTGTTTCAGTTGTCTCTAATGATTCTGCCATGGTAATAAAACAAAATTACCAACTCAGAGTTTTTCCGATACCTGTATGGAAAAACGGATGCCGCGGTTGAGTCCGGAATAGTCGAAATAGCCAGGAACGGGTCCAACTGTGTAAATTTTGGACACACGGTGAATATTCTGCTGCAGGTGGCTCGAAATGGACTCGGTTTAGCTCAACCGGCTCGGAAAAGTCTCGGAATAGTGTTCTGAAATGGCTCAAAAAATGGCCCGAAAAAAGTTGGTCGGAGCTACGGCGGCGCGTGGGGCGCGTACGGCGGCGCGTGGGCGGCGCGTGGGGCGCGTGGATGCTGCTGGCTGACCGGCGCGTGCGGCGCGTGTGGCGCGTGACTTCCACGCGTCTTCAACCTCTGGATGGCGCGTGGGCGCGTGCGGCGCATGAGATTCACGCGTCTTCAACCTCTGGAGGCGCGTGCGGCGCGTGGGAGAGTGAGGACCACTCTCGGTTCTTCTGTCGGCGCGTGTGGGCGTGTGCGGCGTCTTCTGGGCCTCCGGTTGATTCTGTTGCACTCCTCTCAACGACCTCTTCAACCTGGTATTTTCAAAACACAAATTGGAGCACTTTTGAGAAACGGACAGAATCGAACAAACTCGGTTTTACGTAAAAATTGGCTCTGATACCAATTTGTTGTGCGGAACTAAATCGAGATTACTAAAACCGATTTAAACACACTGAAAAAACACAGATATTTTACGTGGTTCAGCAAGTGTGCTTACATCCACGGGAGGAGGAGCTTGAAGCTTTGTATTAATGGAGATGGAGTACAAACAAATACAGAATTCAAGGTGCAATACAAGCACTGAACTCACAACTCACACAATACCAGAAAACTCTATAAACACAGAGTATTTGCTTCAACACTTTAGCTCTAACTCACACTCACTCATCTTTTCTCTCTTACTCTACATGGCTATTTATAGCCAAAATATCAATGTGTGAACATACATCAAGTGGCAGCCACCATCCACCACCTATCTTGGTGGGAACACATTGCAAGTGGTGGCTAAAGTAGCCACCATCCATTTGCAAGTGGTAGCTTCCATTATTGGTGGTGCAAGTGGTAGCTCCATTATTGGTGGTAAGCCACCTATGGTGAATTTGAGCCATATTCAAGCCATATTCAACACTTCACTCCAATACTCAGAATTCCTGCCAATCGACCATGCATTGATGATCACTCTGGACTTTATTTGGCATAGTTAGCTTAAACATCAAAACTCTTGGACTGGAAACTGATGTTCAAAACTCAAAAGCTCAGAATTAAGCTCTAAATTCTAATGCAATTCCTTAAAGCAATTAAAGTGACCTAGATATCGAGATATATTATATATATATATATATATATATATATATATATGGCCTTTCCAATTGTGCATATTTCATCATTTCTCTCTTATAACCCTAATCTAATCGTTTCTGGACCATGCAGTTGATTTATATGCCACAATCAAAGTATTTTACACCATAACGGACGCTTAGAACAAACCTTTCCTAGATCATCTAAAGAGAGGATTAGGCTACCCTTGATCGTACTAAAAAAAAAAAACTCTGCATGATTTCATCTATTAACGTTATTTGCTTTCATTTCTGCATTTTTTTTTTTTTTGGTACAAAAGAAGTCGTAGCTTAGGGATAGAGGAAGGAGTTACAGATGTTAGGATTCGAATCCAAATCTGTTAGATATCACCTCTTAAATGTAACTGTATGAATCAACAGAACTAAACTCTGGGTTCATGCATATTTGTTAATCCTTGTTTACATCGTTGACTTTAAAAGCAAATATAGATTTTGACATGTTCGTGTATTCGTGTCGTGTCCATATTTCTTTTTCGTGTCATGTTTTGACACCCTCCCTAAGCTCTGTCATCTGCAAATTTTATCTTATGGATATAATATCTTAAACACGATTATGACACATAAAAAATTAAAATACATGAACACAACACGAATACACGAATTACAAAGTCTAAATTAACTTAATTTTTCTCATCAAATAATACCTTAAACACGATTATGACACGTAAAAAATTAAAAATACATGAACACGACACGAATACACGAATTACAAAGTCTAAATTAACTTAATTTATCTCCATCACGTTTTTTTTTATTTTTTTAATATTTAATAAAATAACTTAAATTTAGTAAAGTTTGATGTGTTAATAATTTGTATTATATAGATTTTGACATGTTCGTATATTCGTATCGTGTTTATATTTTTTTTCTTCGTGTTGTGTCATTTTTTGACACACTCCCTAAATTCCCTCATCTATAAAATTTATCTTATGAATATAATACCTTAAACACGCACGAACACGATATGAATACACGAATTATAAAATTTAAAAAATTTAAATTTTCTCACCAAATTTTTACAAATTCTTCCATTTATCTACATCATATTTTTTTAATATTTAATAAACTAACTTAAATTTCAAAAATTAAAAAAACTAAAACTTAAAATATAAATTTAATAATAAAAAATTAAAAAAAGGGACAAAGTGGAGAGGCCGGCACTCCACTTTGTCCCTCTTTATTTTTTATAAAAAGAAAAGAAAAGGAAGCAAACAAAGGTAAACCGTAGCAGGTGAAGTGTACATTCTCTTTTAAGCTTAAAAACATCAAAATTTTATATATAGGATGGTCCAAGTCTCCAAGATATTGATCAGTGATCTCTGAACTTATTTTGGCTTATGGGGGCTCCTGCATCTTTCCTGTTTTCTGATATCTGTTTGTTCTTCTCCTTGTTTTATGATCTTATTCCAACCAAAAATAAAGGAGCAGTAAGCAATGAGCCAAAAAAAACTGCCATGAAAATTAGATTGATGATTGATCTCATACAGGAAAGAGTTTTGTTAATTTAGGATTGGATCGTAGTTTGTGACTTTATATGTAAAGATCACTTTTCTTTTAACGAGACATCTATCTTTGTTTTCAAAGGACAAAATCATAAATCATCTAAAGAGAGGATTAGGATACCCTTGACCGTATTAAAAACAAAACAAAAAACTCTGCAAGATTTCACCTATTAACGGTATTTTGCTTTCATTTCTTCATATTTGTTAATCCTTGTTTACATCGACTGACTTTAAAACCAAAACAAATTGTGTTGGATATCAATGTATAATTTGCGTGTATAAATACGAAATATATATATTAGTATATAGGTTATCGTAAGTAGATACACAGTGTATAATTTATGTACACAATTGATATCAATAATAAATGAAAATTTGATCCTCCATCAACCAAGATATGTGTCTGATCATTACATGTCTGTTCGGACCGATTTTAGTCCAAAAGATGTGTCTAAAGGTTATGTCTGTTTTCGAAAAATTGTGTCTTGTCCGAACAGGTTTCTCGTTTTCTATATAAACCCGAGGGCTGGTCTTGTTTTAAAGATATCGAAAATTAATCTTATTTTTACTCTTCTGCTCTTAGTTCTTTCAACTGTCTTGTGAGAGAGACGCTGCATCTTTTTTGGTTCGCTGTGTTGCAGTGGTTGTGCTACCAATCTGCAACGTTATCGAGGAGGTCTGGGAGACGAATTGCGTTATACTGTAAGCACCTGATAAACAGACAATAATCGTCTTAAGGTCAGAGGTCCAACCTTGACTTGATATTCTAATTTTTGGTTCTACCGAAACTTGGTTGTGCTGCCAATCTGCAACATTATCGAGGAGGCATGTGAGATGAATTGCGTTATATTGTAAGCACCTGATAGACAGGCAATAATCGTCTTAAGGTCAAAGATCCAACCTTGACTCTATATTCTATTTTTTGGTTCTACCGAAACTGTAAATATATGTCTTTTAATATATGTTCGTATATATTCATATACTGTTATGTTCTAAATATATGTTTAGTAGTAATGAAATAATAATTACTAAATGCATACAAGATTGCTAATTAACAAATTGTAACACGTTTATAGCTGGTTTAGCCATATAGCAAAGTTGGGTGGATACTATGGAAATAGAATATTGAAAGCCAACCAATCCACTTACTAATTAAATTGAACAAAATAATAGAAAAATACTGACAATGATGCATAAAGGAATTTAAAAAATAAAAATCAAAAGATGTCAATTGCCAAACCATCTTTTTCGTCAAAATATTTACATGATGCTTTGAATCACATTCAGGTTATTTTATATGTTCTCTTTCTTTGTTAAAATGCATCCAAAACTCACCTGTTTCACTGCTCAAAGCTTAGAAATGATTTATAGCTTACAGGTTCAGCCTTTTTTATTTTCTTTAATTTGATTACAACTTGTTCAGCTCTACAGATTGTATATCACTCAACCTGATAAACTTGTTAAACAATCAAGATCTTATATTAGAACTTGAAAGTAAAGCTCTTTTCATATTTCAGTACTCAATTCTGATACTTTTTTTTTTCCTTTTGTCTCAATTGAATTCCACAACCTAATCACATTGAAGGCAAAAAAAAAAAAAAAAACTATAGGATGGTCATGGAGGGGAGGAAACACTAACCAATTAATATAAAACTATTGGAGAAAAGAAATGAGCCAAAAAAAGGAAACCCACAGTACTGAAATGATCAAGAACATTGAATAGGTAGGAATCATCAGATATTTCTGATGTTCAACAATGCAAAAAAAATAAACTCCCTCCAGCAAGCCTCATTCAGCTGTAAGAGAAGAATAAGGGATTGGAACCAAGCACAGATCATTTTTTCTTTTAACTACTGACCCAAAAGCCTCATCCATGTCTAAATCTTCCAGCTTTTTTCCACCTGGAAGTTGTTTCCAATCAAAATGATAGAGCAGCTGTGCAAGAGCTAACTCAACATTGGAAATGCCATACAACATGCCAGGACACATCCTTCTTCCAGCACCAAATGGGATAAATTCAAAATTAGCCCCTTTATAGTCAATTGAATTATTAAGAAATCTCTCTGGGAAAAATCTCTCAGCTTCACTCCAATACTCAGAATTCCTGCCAATCGACCAAGCATTGATGATGACTCTGGACTTGATTGGTATATCATATCCATTGATTTTGCATCCCTTTGAGTTTTCTCTTGGAAGTAGCAAAGGAACAGGAGGGTGCAATCTCAATGTTTCTTTGATGACAAGCTTCAAGTAATCTAGTTCATCAAGTCCTTCACAATCAACAATATTCCCTTTCCTATTGAAAACTAGCCTCACCTCTGCCTGAGCCTTCTGCATAACTCTTGGGTTTTTCAGCATTTCAGACATTGCCCATTCTATTATAGTGGATGATGAATCACTCCCGGCAATGAAAACATCCTGAAGTGGTATCAATAATTAATTAAATAGGATTAAATTCTGTGAATTTTTCTGCATGAATATTGAAAGACTAGAATAGTACTTTCATTCTTGAACTGTATTCCCGGTTGTTCCCACTGTTAAAGGGGTACAACTTCAGATCATGATCACAAGTAACTTCAGAAGATCGTTACTCAAACAAGAAAATTTTACAATGCAACATGTAAAAAGTATATGAAAACTATAGACTTACTAACCAAGATTACTGCTTTGATGTTGTTAGTTGTTAAAGGAAGTTCAAGGTCTCCATTCTCCTGAAGAGTCAAAAGAACATCTAGAAGATCATCTGATTCACCCTCACTACTCTTTGACATTTCCTTGCTAGCTTTATGTTCATTGACGACATTTCCAAGAATCTTATCTAATTTTTGGTGCGCACTCTCAAGTTTAGGCCTCAACCCAGTGAGGTACTGAAGTAATTTGACTGAAGGGAACAAGTCTGCAACAGTGAAACCTGCAGTCAACCGTACAATTTCCCTGAAAAGTAATAAGATTTCCTCTTTCTCTTTGCATTTCCCACCGAAAGAAGTCCTTAAAACAATTTCATATGTGAGAAAATACAGCATCTTACTAAGGTTGACTGGTGATCCTGCTTTTGAAGAAATTGCTCTAACCAGCTTTGATACCTCTTCTTCCCTAATTGGACTGTATGATTGCACACGTTTTAAACTTAGCATCTCCAGCACGCAAATTTTTCGCAGCTGTCTCCAATAGTCTCCATAGGGTGAAAATGCAATGTCTGTTGAATTATAACATAAAATATTTGCAGCAAGTAGATAAGGCCTATTCGCGAAAACGATGTCATGGGTTCTCATCACTTCTGCAGCAATTTGTGAACTAGAAACAACGATGTTTGAAATTTCTCCAAGCTGAAGGTGCATCAAGGGGCCATATTTCTTGGCCAAATTGCTTAATGAATGATGGGGTAGAGAGCCAGCAAGGTGGTGCATGTTCCCTATGACAGGCAACTTCCATGGCCCTGGCGGTAGATTTGGAGTCAAGTTGTTGGTCTTGAATCTCTTCCCTAGTTTCAGCATCATGAACAAGACGATAATTAAAGTGAACAGCATTGGAAAGGAGAAGAACAGGTCTTCCATGAATGTGGAATATTGGAGAATCAAGGCTTTTGTTAACTGAAGTAGCTTTCCATTCACTTATATATAGATGATCTAATAAGATGGTTCTCCCTTGGGTCTTGACTATATAGTTTGTCTTATAGTTCAATGGCATCTTAATAATACCAAAGTTTTATGCTCTTGTAAACTATAACTGACACCATCCATGACAGTATTTCTGAAACATGTTTGGTCTGTCAGTTTAACACAAAATAATTAGGTGATCTGTAAGATGGTTCTCCATTGGGTCTTGACTTCTAGTTCAATGGCATCTTAATATTACCAAAGTTTTATGCTCTCATAAACTATAATTGACATCATCCATGACAGTATTTCTGAAACATGTTTGGTCTGTCAGTTTAAGCAAAAACAAGCTAGTGGTGAAAAAAAAACTTGAAATTTAAAAAATTCAATGATCAGGCTGTTTTCCAAGACTTTTTTTCATCTCTTTTCTTAATGGGCACTAGTTAAATTACTTAATGTGATCTCCACAGCTGCAGATCCATATTTTAATTCTTACTCGAGGGGAAACATGTAGTTATACATAAAGAAAATGTTTACCTGTAGCAGCCAGAAACAAAAGGCCCGGTTCCTGGCTGAAATAAATAGCTTTAGAGAAGTTGATATATAGTTGAAAACATTAAATAAAAAACCAAATAATGACAAGCCAAGAATCAACAGAAAGAAAGATCCCTCATACACTTTTCGATGAGACACAATATATAAGGTATGAAAATTTTGTGTTAATTATAAATGGTCCAAGATACTGATCAGAGATATCTGAACTTATTTTGGCTTACGGGGCTCCTGCATATTTCCTGTTTTCTGATATTTGTTGTTCTTCTCCATGTTTTATGATCTTATTCCAACCAAAAATAAAGGAACAGTAAGCAATGAGCCAAAAAAACTGCCATGAAAATTAGATTGATCTCATACAGGAAAGAGTTTTGTTGAGGAGAAAAGGATCCAAGTGTAGTAGTCAAGGACTGAACCATGATTTGTGACTTTATAAGTAAGGATCATCCTTCCGTTAGCAAGACATTTTTATTTAAAGGACAACCATAAGGGCAGATTATCGGATCTCAGAATGAACAGTACCTCATAGTAGGCATAGTCTAATCATCTTTACATCAACAATATTGATCCGTTACATCCATCGACTATGTGATTCCAGACTAAACCTCAACGAAAACACAGTTCTTCAATTGCTTTCATTGACTGTTCAAAATCTGCCATGACATTTGTCTACACCTTTTGCATCTCCTTACCAGGTTACAAAAACTATCATATTTCATTTTTATGGTTCATATCTTTTCCACTTCCTATAAAACAAAACATTCGTTTTCAAGGATTCTCAAATCAGATGATTTTTAGATTTAAGAAACCATTTGTTTACACATGGATAGTCTGCCCTAATCTGATTTCTCAATGATATGAGGATTCCTGAAACTTGATATCAGCTTAAGATGAGCTCAAAACAGAACTGAGTTCAGTGCATGATGGACAACAAAATGCAAAGAATCATTCATGTAAGGGCATCAAAATAAACAACCTTTTCAACATTGTCAATTCTTATATACCATAACTTGATTTTGGCATAATTAGTAACTCAAACATCAAAACTCTTGGACTGGAAACTGATGGTCAAAACTCAAAAGCTCAGAATTAAACTCTAAATTGTAATGCAATTCCTTAAAGCAGCTAAAGTGACCTAGATATCTGGTTTTCACAATTGCACATATTTCATAATTTCTCTAGTATAACCCTAATCTAATTGTCTCCAGACTCTGCAGTTGATTTATATGCTACAAAAAAGTATTTTCCACCATACCTAATCCTCAGAACAAACTTTTTCCAGATCTTCCCAAATACTAATAGGAAGGCTTGATGAAATCTATGTTACTTGGACTCGGGTGTGAGTTTCAGACACGAGTATGTTCAATTAATTTCAAGATTTTCATGTATTTGGAGGTCCTTGGAAAATCATATCCCCATACCCATGTCCGGATATGCGTCGGATATAAATGTTGGACACGAATACTTCAAGAAAAATGAAAAGTCAGAGCAACATAGGATGAAATCACTACCTTCTTTTTGAAATATCAACAATATCTTCATGCCATGGTTCTGCTTTCATCACTACAAGTTGGTGACTTGCTTTAAAAATAGTGTTCCCATATTTACTGATATCTTGGGAGTAAAATTATAAATAGTGTAAACCAACAATCCTACCAGCTGGAAACAATAAAAAGGAAAAATTCTCATAGCTTGAAAGAGATTACACTGTTATTATGATTAAAATATTCATAAAAGCAAAATAAGAACTGGGCATTATTGCAATAGATAGTGACAAAATAGAAGGCTTTTTCTCATCAAACCAAAAAAGGAACCTTTTTGGCATATGCTACAAAGTCTAGATATTTTGGACCATAACATCTATGTATTAGCTACCCCATATCAACATAATATATGGTAATGAAGATATGCCATCAGAACTCCCATCATTCTTATATTCATCCTCCCCTGCCTCTCATCTAAATACCTCATTTTCAGATCAAACTTCTTCAAACCTCAAACAAAATAGTGAAGGCTTTGATCCAAAACACAAGGATAAAACATTAAACATTTTTTTTTAGATTTCAGTACTATCTTCCAAACAAAATTTTACTGTAATTGCTACAAAAATCAGCTATGTTATCCGAATTTTTCATTTTTCTTAAAGTACATGTATCTACACATGTGTTTAACACATATTCGGATATGGATATGAGCTATGATTCTTCAAATATATGAAAAAAACTTAAAAAGATTTGAATATACCCCTGTTGGATATATACTTGTATCCGATACTCACTCGAATTCAAGTAACATAGAAAACCAGAGCTCGCATATTAATTGACAAAAAGAGCATGATTGTGAGTCCATTTCTGATGAAAAAAGTAAAGTACATCATAAATATGAAAAAGTAGCCAGAGCATACTATTATAGATTGTACTTGCAGTAAAGCTGGCTATATCACAACATAAGTAAGCCGACTTAGCATGTATGCTATCAGCTAAAAACTCTTCTGTTTGCTAATAGGAGAACTTCAATTCTGTCTTGTAACACAAACAAAAAGGCTCCAAACCAAAGGAAGTTAAAATTCCAAAACTTTATTCAGGAAAATCAATTAGCCCTCTAAATGACATAATCAGACCATTCAGTAATGTGTGAAGTATGATCCATACTAAAACTTGGAATCTTGTCAAGCTTTATGGGGTTCTCCCTCCCTCCTACCAATCTAGCTGGATTCCCTACAGCAGTAGTCTTTGGAGGCACTTCCTTTAACACTACAGAGCCAGCACCAATCTTAGCTCCATCACCAATCTTAATATTCCCCAAAATACAAGTACCAGCACCAATCAAAACTCCATCTCCAATCTTTGGATGTCTATCACCAGAAACCTTACCAGTTCCTCCTAATGTCACATTATGTAAAATTGACACATTGTTTCCAATCACAGCTGTCGCTCCAACAACAACTCCAGTAGCATGATCAAGCAATATCCCACTCCCAATCTTAGCCCCAGGATGAATATCCACAGCAAAAACCTCAGACACCCTATTTTGTATCAACAAGGCCAAACCTTTCCTCCCTTGTGACCATAAATTATGCGCTACCCTATGTGCTTGACATGCAAGGAACCCTTTATAATTCAAAAAGCAATGCACAAAACTTATACAGGCAGGGTCTCTTTCTTTAACAGTTTTCAAATCTTGCTTAACAGCTTTTACAATTCGTTGATCTTCCAAAACAACCCCCATGAAAATATCAAATAAAGTGCAACTAGGAAGACTTGAATTGCTTAACTTGTTTGACAAATGATTTGCTAAAGCACTTTCTAATGAATTCTGAGACAAAATTGAGCTGTAATAATAATTTGATAAGATGGGCTCTTGCTCAACATCTAACCTTGCTTCTTCTTTCATTTTCAGCCATAAAGCATCAACCTCTTCTTCTTCTTCTTCTTCTTCTTCTTCTTCTTCTTCAAAAGAAAAATCAACAATTTTTCTTGTGTGGATGGTTTTCGTGTGGTTTTTACTAAAGGGTATGCTTGAAACATGATCAGTAAAAGTGGGTCTGCAGAAATTTACATACTTGTAATGGTTTTCATCAGGTTGAGACCTGTTTGGACGCTGGGAAACTTGGGAAGGCTCTGTTGTTCTTGAGGTGTCAATACAAGCAGCCATGGATTTGGAAAGCTTGTGAGAATGTTTCGTGGATAAGAAAATTGATGGAGAAGAGTGCAGATGAGAGAAAGGGGGAGAATTGGTATATAAAGGGAGAGGCAAAGGACGAGGTGTCCCCAGAACTTTCATGGAAAACTGAGATTTTCTGGGAAAACGTTTTGGTTCTGCTAATGAAAAACAAATAAATTTTCTTGTGGTTTCTACCGGGATTCTTTGCGTTATGGTGCACATGATTTTATAAGAATTCTAAGCTGTCCTACCAAAGGGTAAAAATGGTATTCTAAAGAAACTTTATAATTTTTTTTTTTTTTAAAAACCTTATTATATTACCAATTAAAGATTGCTACTTCATTGTTTGTAGACGTGTACTCTTATCGTATTCGTATATTTTATCATATCATAATTTTATTTATATTATTTTATATTTATATATTTTAATATGTTAATAATTTTTATTATATAGATTTTGAGATATTCGTATTTTTGTGTAATATTCGTGTTATTTTTTCATGTGTTCGTGTAGTGTTTTTAGTTATTTTTTCATGTCATATTTGTGTCGTGTTTTTAGTTATTTTTTCATGTCGTGTTCGTATCGTGTAATCGTATCTTGTCCAATATTGCTAGATCTAATTGTTTGTTTATGAAGAAAATCATATTTTTTGGTATCCTAAAAATCAGAGAATTGGTAATATTTTTATTGTTTTGAATTTAATTTTTAAGCTAACTAAAATTCTTTTTCCGCTTTGTTGAAGAATTTTTTTAATTAAATTAAAAATCATAAATAATTTTTATTTTTATTTTTTTTCAAAAAAAAGAACACATCAATTGACAAAAACTAATTGATTTTGTCAAGTCTGGAATCTCTTATAACCTACAAAAACGTGAAATCCCTTATAACCTACAAGCTAATTGAAAAAATAAAAAGCTAATTGACAAAAACATGAAATCCCTTATAACCTACAAACACACACATTACCAATATGGATCATATTAAATAATTATTATTTATTTAAATAATTATTATTTATTTAAATAATTTTTTATTTTTTAATATCTTACATAAATGAATTTTATATCTTGTATAAATATATAAAAGTAAAAACCTTTGGCAAAAAATATGATTGTCCTATATGGACAATCTAACTTTTTGACATGTGGATTATTTTATATTTTTTACTTGTGTAATCATAATGCATAATAATTAATTTAAATTAAAATATTTAATTAAATCAATATCAATTATCATCTTAATTATCTTTTGTTAATCCTAGCTAGTTTTAGGGCTCAATATTATTCTTTGAATTTCATATATATTACTTTGATTTTTTTTTTCAATTATTATAAATTCAAAACCATATATGCTATTTTTATTTTTGGTACTCTTTAATTACTTTAGGTTCAATTTCTTTTTATTCTTTGAATTCCATATATATTACTTTGAATTTAATTTTTTTCAATTATTATAAATTCAAAACCATATATGCTATTTTTGTTTTTGGTAATCTTTAATTACTTTAGGTTCAATTTTTTTTTATATTGATTGAATTCAAAGTTAAAATTCTAGATTGTCGAGAATATTCATTTTTAATTATAAATTTATTCATTTGCCTTTTATAAATAAATTACAATTCAATTTACCTTAAATCACTCTTAATTAAATTTAATTCTTAATTTTTAATATCCAACTTCAACATTATAAATAGGTTTGCTTTGATGCATTAGAGTCTTTGAGTTTGAAGGTTTGCTAGCTCTTCAATAATTTTATTTGATGTTTTTATATATCTTATTCATTTGTTTGTTTCTACTTACTTGCTTCCATTTGGTGCTATTTGTATTTGTTATTGTTTAATTTAATCTTATATATGTTTATAGTATTTAGTCTTATTATGACAATTCCTTGTGACTTTTTTATAAAAAAAAAATTGTGCAACTTAATACAAATATATAGCTATTCATTTTTATAATTGTTATTATGGTCATCAACTTAATACAAATATATTAGAGGGGTGGCCATGTCAGCGAGTAGGATATGAATTATGACGGTGGAATACTTTTATAAAGTCAAATAGTAGATGATATTGTTAAAAGAATAATTTTATTTTCTTGTAGGGCTCGATATATTTAAGGAGGAGTATTTCAAGTATAAATTCTTGAATGCATCAATTGATATGAAAAAATGTCTTTAAAATCATTTGAAAAAATTAATCTCAAACAAATTTTGAAATACCCTAATCCTATTATGTATGTATATAAACAATATATTGAATAAGTGAAGGAACATCTTTATCTTTTAGAGGAAATTTTAACCTTTTTTTAATGATATTAATATGTACAGATTTAAAGTAATAATCTCAAGAAGTTGATGTTTATTCTTTCAAGAATTGAGAGGTAGATCCATCTTCTATCATTCTATTTTGTTTGTTTATTTATTTATTTATATAAAAGCAGCACCGTTAAGATTGTCCTTTGTCATTCAATGCAATTAGGGTTGTAAATGAATCGAGTTTGAATAAATAAATTTTTGTTCGTGTTCGTTCATTTATTTTTGAGTTTATTCGTATTCGATTTGTGTTTGTTAAGAATTTTAAAATTTTGTTTCTTGGTTCGTTTAACATTCAATGTGTTCGAGTTCGTTCGTTTAAATTAAATAAACTTGTTCGCAAATATTAAACGAACATGTTCATGAACATATAATCTAACATGTGCACGAACAATTAAAAATCTGTTCATGAACAATAAACAAATAAATTTAAAAAAAATTAAACAAACAAATAAATAAATATGTTTCTTAATTTTAGATGTAAAATAATAAAGTATAAATATGTTTCTTAATTTTAAATATAAAATAATAAAACATAAATATTATTAATTATATTATAAATAAAATAAAATAAAACAATAATAATATTATTATTATAATCGAACAATAAAATAGTTTTAAACGATTGATGAAATGAGCTTTAAACGATTTATAAACGAGCTTGTTCATGAACATAAATGAACTGAACATACTATTTCGAGTTCGGTTCGTTTAACAAATGAACCTCAAAATTTTATTTATAATCGTTTATTTATCTTAACAAACAAAAATAAATAAACAAAAATCGAATTATTTATCGAACATTATATTCATTTACAACCTTAAATGTAACAATATGATGGGGGATAGAATGCAATGCATCCACTTGATGCTAACCTATAAATGTGGTATAGCATTGGCCAAAGGGGTACACTTTAGTGTCAGCAATTTGTGGTCCTTACTATCTACACTTTCTATTTCTTTTTTGGAAAATGCTTCAATGACAAGTTTTTTATGTCTCGCCTACATCCCCCTGATTTTAAAGAGTCAAAACAATATAAAAATTATGTATTTTATGAAAAACTAAAATAAGACAAAATTTTGATGAAATGAAATATCAGATGGGACAAAAAGACAGGACAAATGACGGGTCATACAACATTACTCTTTTTTTTTTTTTTTTTTAGCTACACTTTCTATTTCTTTCTTTTTTTTAATTGTTTATAATGTTCTCCATTTCTATGACTCTCTCTCCTTTTCTTGCTTTTTAGTTTTCCATCCTACCCAATTTTTTTTTTTTACTAAAAGCAACAAATACATTTGATTGTTTAACACCCAAAAAAAAAAAAATTCAAACCCTCTTCATTTAAAAGGTTTTTTTATTTAGATATTGCTAAATTTTGTTTTTTACCAAACTATCAATGTTTTTAAATTATATACCAAAATACGTTCATTTTAAAATCAGTTGGGAAGTCGCCATATGATATGGCGACTACCCAACTAAAAATTTTATTTTAAAAAAAAAAATCTTGCTCGAAAGTCGTCATATGATATGACGACTTTTGAGCTATAAATTTTGTAAATTTAAAAAAATTGAACTTGGAAGTCGTCATATGATATGACGACTTCCAAATGCAATTTGTAAATTTTTTTTTTATAATGTTGGGAAGTCGCCATATGATATGGCGACTTCCCAACACCATTTTTTTTTTAATTTTTTTTAATTTTGTAATTAAAGTATTTTTTTAATTTTAAAAATTAACATTATTAAAGTATTTTTTGTAAAAAAATGTAATTTTTTAAAATTATTTTAAAAGACTAAATAATATTTTTTTATATATAATTAATTATTTATTTAATTAATTCTAAATATATTTTTTATATATATAATTAATTAATTAATTATACATTCAAGTATATTACTGTTTTAAAACTATAAAAAAAAAAAAACTTTGAAATTTAATTTTACAAAATTAAAATTTTAAATAATAAATAACAAAATTAATAAATAATCATTTAAAATTTTAAAATAATGGTTAATTTTTACATTTAATGAAAGAAAAATACAAAAAGTACATGATTATTATACAAAACGTACATTATTAAAAACATCTTCTAAAAAATACATGATTATTATACAAAAAGTACGTTTATTCTAATTATTTACGGATGAGCTCCCGTATCGCGTGGAGTTGAGCAACAATGTCGAGCTCTCCTATTGCGTGTTGGTTGCACCCGTCGTTCAACCTCGTCAGTGGGACATATTCGTTGTCGACCTCGACCTACCGCCACTGGTTCTAGTTCTGGTTCTATGTGATCTGCATGCTCACCCACATCAGTCGATGGGAACGCACTACTAGAGGGACCCACATGTTCTGCATCAAAAAATGAAAACCAACTGCTCAAAGAGCTAGCACCTATAAAGGGAACCTGACTACTAGATGGACCCACAAGTGATGTAGTACCAAATGCTGACGTAGGGGTTCCAAACTAATACATTGAAGTTAAATATGCTGAACTTGGACATAGGGTGAGGAGCTGGTCATCTAACCTCGTTGTTGGCGGTTCTGGTCGGTAAATATCTTCAACATCAAATCCGGGGTGACTGACGGAATGACGATGACTAGATGCACGCCATGTTCTGGTTGAGGTTGAAGATGACTAAATGACATCCTCGGTGCAGTGAACTCCGCCGCATGTGATGAGGCCGGTTTACGCGTCCGCCGACGTTGTCGACTAGGTGTAGGAACTTCTATATCGTGTGTAGGACGGACTGGATTTGAAGTCTGTCCGGGAAATGGCATACTTCTAACATCCTCAAACTCCGACGGTGGACAAACAAAAGGCCGACCTTAATTTAAACCATCTTATGCAATCAGCAGATGGGTTGAAATTATTACGAATAATGGGTATACCTGTCGAAATTTGTTCATAACGTTCATTCCACAAATGGATCCATTATCGATGCTTCGTAGGCCAAAATACTTCGTGGCACCCACATATATCAATCTTGTGAACCTTATCAAGTTTCTTCGGTGGTTGCGGAATTGGTTGTTGCATTCCAAATTGTCGCAACATCCTGTTAGTAGCGTGCCACTCTACATATGCAAAGCATATCAATGCTGTGTTTGCTATCCATATATTGCAATTATTAGTTGTATCTGATGGAAGACATGCCATAATTTGATTTGAAGAATACGGGTCCACACAAACTGCGAATAATTATTACAAATTATTAGTTATGGATTAAATACAAAAATACTTGAATGTAACAATCGAAACATTTACCTTTTAATATGCTTCTCGATCTAGTCGTGATCTTATAGTTCGAAGGTCGAGCGGAATATCGCTACAATTTTTAGGATGACTCCACCTTTTAAAAGCATATACAATCTTAATAGACTTAATAAAAATACAAGTTCGTACAAAATTAATAAAAATAGTCAAGATTATTACTTGCTTGCAAGGGAGTATACAGGCGAAAAATTCTCGCACGGAGTAAGAAATGGCAGTCAATGCCAAGCCCATGACTGCAAAAGCAATAAACATCCACCTATGTCATGGCAGTCGGAAACTATAGCCCGACACAGTTCTCTATACAAAACCGCCAAACACGCAGAACCCCAGCTATAATTTGTTGCGTGCTCTAAATCACGAAGCAATGGAAGATACATTAAATGTACCTGACTGCTTGATTTGTATGGCATTAGCATTCCTCCAATTAAACGTAAAATATATGTTCTAGCAACATATTTTACCTCTTCTTCGCTTGCATGTTCGGGGAGATTTTGTAATAACTGCAGCCATGTTTTTGTCACCATTGAACCCTTCAAACACTCTTTTGGAGGTACAACACCGAATAAATTTTGGCACTCTTCATTCTAATCTAGAAGACTTGCGTCTGTAACTGGCATACCATCCACTCGTAGTCCAAGTTGGAGTGCAACATCTTCTAAAGTGATTGTGCATTCACCACACATCAAATGAAAAGTGTGCGTCTCGGGTTTCCATGGTTTAACCAACGTGCTAATTAAGTTCGGCAGAAGTATACATTGTCGAATTTGACTTGCATAATAAAATTCGACACTCTTTAAGTGGTCGATATAGATGGATGCGGATCTTCGAAAAAAATTTCCTCGATCGTAAGACGCGAACAGGGTCCTGTTCATATTTAATTAAATTAAATAATTATAAAATCATAAAAAAATTAATAATGCAATCTCTTTGAAATATAATTAATTATAAAATTATTATTATAAATATCCAATTTATAATTTTATAAAAATTAATAACAAAATTAATAAAAAATTAATAATGATAAATTATAAAAAAATTATAAAAAATTACTAACCTCTTCATATATAACCGCGGATATGTGCTTATCTTGCAACCTCAATAACGATGAAGCTATTTGAATTCGTACACTAAGACAAAATTTTAGAGAGAGAGAGTAGTAAATTTTAGAGAGAGAGAGAGTAATAAAAACAATTTTGTGTGAAAAAATATAAAGGGAAGGGAGGTATTTATAGGAGGTGGGGGGGTGGGCAACGGTCAATTGACCGTTGCCCAATTCAATTTTTTTTTATCTGTTTTATAAAAGTTAAAAATTTAATTTAATTTTTTTTTTTACCGTTGTAAGTGTTTAAAATTTTAAATTTTAAACAAAATTAGTTCGGAAGTCGCCATATGATATGGCGACTTCCGAACTAACTTTTAAAAAAATTTACAAAATATAGGTCAGAAGTCGCCATATGATATGACGACTTTTGACCTATAAAAATCATTTTTTTTTTTTGAAAAAAAAAAATTAGAAAGGAAGTCGCCATATCATATGACGACTTCCCATGACATTTTTTTAAACGTATTTCGATATTTAATTTCACAATATTGTTAATTTGATAAATTTTTTTTTTTACAATATTTTGGTAAATTTACCTAATTTAAAGGGTTAAAAGAGATGAAATTCTTTTTATTGAATTAATTCGTCTAATAAAAACTACACTTCAGCATGATAAAAAAGAATTCTTATCGCCTTACCAAATAATCTTTTAAAAAATATTTTTCAATTCAACTAAGTTGTAAGCTCTAAACTTTAAGTATTATTAATTAATTTAATATCAAACAATTTTTCTTTAGTAAAACAAAAAAATAAATAATAAAGAAAATAAATTTATGAATAGATAATAATGGATTAACCTTGGGTATCTTATCATTTGCTATAAGATTATTTTTTATCATTTTAAAAAAATATTTTATATTTAATACATTATATTTATAATTTTTTTGCATTAAAAAAATGTATTAATTATATTTTTCATTCTTCAAATTAATTAACATTTTTTTAGCAAGTAAAAGGTTTGAAGTTTGAAAGCAACAGTGTGACAGGGCTGTGACGTGGGCGATGACGCGCTTTAAGAAATAGTACATGTTGGATAGATTTGATAATTCGAATATATATATATGTATGGTTTAATATATTTTATCATATCATAATTGTATTTGAAATTTTTTATATTTATATAAATTTTGATACGTTAATAATTTGTATTATATTTGAGATATTCATATATTCATATTATTTTTTCATATTTTATCGTATTTTAATTATTTTTTTTATCTTTACGTCTTGTATCGTGTCTAATATTATTAAATTTAATGTTGAATTATGAATGGTGAGATAAATTAAAAAAAAAAAAGGATAAAAAGGACATTTGTCTTTGGATTGTCATCTGGTCACCGTGACTTCCACGTATCTTTCAAGTAGAAGTAGTTTTTAAAAATACTTCCATTAATCTTTGACCTTCTTATGTAACTGATTACGTCTTCCAAGTTTGAATTGAACTCCAACTCCCAAATAGAGGAGGCCCACGTGTGCATGGCTTGGCTGCTACTCTTTTTACTTTGACCAGTATTTTTATATGTTATAATTATATTTAAAATATTATATATTTTATAAATTTTAAAACGTTAATAATTTATGTTATATAAATTTTAATATATTTATATATTTGTATCGTATTTAAATTATTTTTTTTGTGTAATATCATATTTTAATTTTTTTTATATAATTTTTCGTATCATATAATCGTGTCATTTTTAAAATTATTAAATTTATTTTTTACCGTTAGGCCATGGACGATATAAATAATTTTCACAATCTGAATTGGTCCAGGCCGAACCCTATCCAAGGGCAAAGGGAGGGGGCAGGCCCCCTTTAAATTTTTAAATTTTTTTGAAATAAGAGTAGAATTATGATTGATCTCTCTAAATTTTGTTTAATCTTTCAATCTGACTCTTTCTTTAAAAATTTTAAAATAAAGTAAAATTTTATTAGGCCTTCAATTTGGCCCTCATTTGTAGAATTTGTTTAATATAATAAATTTGGTAACATTTTTAGTTTAAACCTTATTTATTATTGTTAGCTTAATTCTCTCTACTAGTCTTTTCAATCAATTAAATAGATATATTTACATTAATTATTTTGTTTAATATTTTTCATTCTATGCTCATAAGAGAAAAATAAATAAAAAAATTAAATAATTACAATATCTAATACGAATTGTGCATTTAATTTATTTCTCTTTTTCTAAATATATGTAATCTTATGATTTCTTTTTATAATATGAAATGATTTTATATATATTTTAATTAAAAATAAATTTTTTTTGACGTTGAGATTCTATTTTTTATTAATTTTTTTTATATGCAATATGAATTATAATATTTAAAAATTATTTCATTATGAGGAATTTATATATTGTTAGAAAATATAATATATAATATTTAAATTTAATATTTTTATACTAAAATTGTCTATGAACTGGGTCGAGTTAGGCTCACATAGTAAAAAAAAAAATTACTTGTCCAAGACCCGGCTCGATTCGAGCCGACGAATAACTTTATCCTTAAATAAATTTATTTCATACCAGATTTATATTTTTACTTTAAATCTTTATATGTATATTTCGACCTTCCCTTACCAATATTTCTAGCTTTGCCCGAGCCTATCCCCACAAACTCAATTTGATTATTAAATATGTAATCCTTTCGTCCCATTAGAGAGGTGTTTATGGAAACCGGACCCATTTTACATCTTATAATGTTTTTTTCAAGGTCCGGTTTGACTCTCTCATTAAAGATTAAATATTAGAAAAATATTTCACGTTGATATTTTAATACTTTTACATACATATTTGAAATAAAAATTAATCATTTAATAATAAAATATGTTCACGGGTTAGATTGAGCTTGAGCTCAAAAAATTTTATTTAGGGTCCGATCGAGATGTGTCTAGCTTCAAGCTTGATCAAATAACCTGACTCATGGACAGGATTACATCTCATTAATAATGCTTGATTTTATATTTTTGCAGTCAAACTTTATTTTTAAAGTTTAATCATTGATATTTAATCATTGATATTTCAAATATATTAATAAACTAATTTTTTATAAAAATATATAGGTTTAAAGTTTTTTTTTTTTAAGAATTTATTTCACATTTTAATTAGTAATATATTTAAAATCAAAATGAAATCAAAATTTAAAAAAATTGAGCATTAAAAGTCAAATTAAAACAATATTTATAAGATAAAAAATTCAAATTGTATCGGGTTTAAATTAACGATGTTTAAAGGAATTTGATTACTTTGATCAAATTGGCTTTTCAAGCAAAGTAATTAGGTAACTTTACTTAGGTAGGGTTAGTTTTTATCATCAATTTTAATACTAATAATAAAAATTCACTTGAAGAAATTGAATCTCACACAAAGGATGAAGAAACAAAGTCTAAAGAGATGTAGAAAATGCATAAAATTCAATGTACTTTCTCTTCTTTTTGTTTCTTTTAATAGCCCAAAGTTAATTTGAGTTCTAAATTGATTGTGAGATCACATTAATTATATAACTTTGATTTAACAGATATTACACTAATCTCTTTTATGTTTTTGAAAAATGTAACATTAGACTAAATGGATTATTTTTATAGGTAGAATTTTAAAGATAAATTCAACCTTCATGGCCCATTATCAACTTGAAAATCATTTATAGGACCCTCCATTTTCTATATTTCCATTCAATGACCTTTTTTTTTTCTTCAGCTTTTTGTCCTTGAATACCAAGCAAATCAATAGTTTAGAAATTGGTTTTTAATTGTAAAAATGAAAAAGGAAGGGTGAAATTAATTAGAGAAGCCACTTTACTTTTACAACATAGAAAGATATCGTTATCGACTCATCTTATCACAGACAGCTTTTTCGAACCCTTCAACTTCAATCTTTAGAAGATTTCGACAATATTGTACATTTATTTTTCACTTTATTCTATTTCTTTTTAGTTGAGGAACATAAAATTAATCAACATCTACAACATAATTCAATGATTTGATGAAACTAGCAAGTCTAACCCAACAACATTTTCACTATTGAATATATGACAATGGAAGTGTATATTAAATAAAACAATTAGAAGAACTTACCTTTGTCATTTTAATGCAAAAAAAACTTGATATATATTAACATTTTCTTTTTGTTCATAACATGTTTATTTTATACATGATACATGGTATACAAATGATAAATAAGTTGTTCTTAGGATCTAGCTAGTCAAAGTTAATAAAATCTTTTCATTAATATAATAATCATTATTTTTAATGCCGTTGTTTGAGTGATCTTTATTTTTATCTTTATAGAGGGAATTAACTTAAAAGGATACCGTCCATCCATTTGTCGGCTAAAATAGAGTTTGATGGTGATGATGATGGAGATGGCGGCTTAGGAGAGGGTAGCATATAAATATATGTTCGTTACGGGTGTATTTAATTTTTAAATTTTTTTCATATATTTGGAGAATTATATTTTATATTTATGTTCGAATATGTGTCAGACATAATTGTCGAATACAAATATTTTTAAAAATATGAAAAATTTGAGTAACATAAATGACGGGCACAACAAGTAGACCTGTTCATGGGCCGAGCCGCGGCTCGATTTTTTTTCTAGAATCTTTACCCAGGCTCGGCCTTGGATCTGGCCGGGCCGACAGGCGCGAATTTATTGTTCACAATATTAAAAAATATATATATATATTTTTAATATATTTTTATAATTAAAATTAAATAAAATAATATTATTTTAATTAAAAAATACTGTTCCGGGCCGGGTTGGCTCAGATTAAAAATATCCTGTCCAGGCCCGACCTAATATGGGTCGAGTGGGCTGCCCGTTCTATGAGCAGGTCTAACAACAAGTACAAATTAAGATTAAAAAAAAATTACAAATAATATAAAAGGAAAGGAAAGGAGGAAAAGATAGTCTTTCTACTTTATGAAGTGCTTGGCATGATCTAGGCTTGTCCTTAAAGATAACCTTTTTAAATGAGAAAGTTGAGAAGCATGTAAATTGTCAAATTCAATTGATTTAATGTTTTTGTTCATGAATAATGAATCTATGAAATACACTTGTAACATGATTTTTGCATATGATACTTGCAATTTGCAAAGCCACTAATGCAACAAATTGGTTTATCTTTTTCTTTTAATGGCATAACTTGTCAAATTGGTTTGCTCCAAGGATGGCTAAGATGAATATTCAATTGTATTTTGTAAAGAAGCTTTTTTGCAAATTGTAACCTATTACCTTCAAATTACAAATGGAGCAACTTTGAATACAATTTGCAAAGACCATTCCTTTGAATTCTAAATAGAAACATATGCTCAAGTCACTCATTGTCTGATTCTCCTTTTTTGTGAAAAAAAAAAAACAATAATTCTGTAAATTTATGCAACAATGGTGTTAACTCAATTAGCTGAACTCAGCTCTCCTTGTTATAAAATGTCTGAATTCGAGTTTCGTTGATGGCTCATAATTAGTGTTAATCTCGAATGCAATCAATGAAGCTTTTTGAAGCGTACATTTTGTCTTGATACGAGGATTGAAGCAAGACAAAAAAAAAAAAAAAAAAAAGAAGAAAATGAAAATGAAAATCTGGCCAAAGGGTTTAATCCTAGCAGACAGTAAAATCCAAAGACAGTGGGCAAGGCCTTCACCAGATGGAACATGTAATGTAATCAATGAGAAATATTTGTTATTAAAATGAAAAGGGATTTGGTTAAAATGATATGTAAACATCACTCATGGGATATTGGGATTAGTCAATATTCATAGTATATAACCTGAAGAACAATATTCTGTTTGTTTCCCAAGAATATTTAGAAAACTCAACTTTGTTTAAGAACTTAAGATAAGGACATTGAAAATTCATATATTCTTCTGAATTTGGGCAGAGAATATTTTGCAGACTTTTAGTGTTAGGATTTGGAACTAAAATCTGTGGGTTTCAGATGAGAATTTTTTCACAAAACTATAGACTCATCCATGAATGAAATCTGAGAGTTTGAATTTGGCTGAGGCCTGATGGATTTGATTATACTGAAAGCAGCCCAATTCAATTAGCATCATCACATGAAAGCTTAGCAGATCCACAAAATAAGTGGCCAACTTGAATTTTACTTGTTTAATCTATGTGTGGTTATGTCCTCAAAAATCAACTGGGGCGACATGAATTTTAATTGCTTAATCCAAGCTTGGTTAAAAGAAAAAGACATGTTCTATCTTGTCTAAGAATTGGTCACCCAACTTTTGTTATTGTAACTTATATTATCCAAATTATTTTATTTTTTAAAAATATATGTATTTGATATCTGTATCCAAAAAAATGTAAAAATGAATACGAAAAATACTCTTTTAAATATAAAAAAAATTAAACGTATACCCATATCAAACATTTATTTCGAGTCCGAATAATATAGATTATAAGAACTATATTTTATATGCTTATAGACCCATGGGCTTGGACCAATCTCAAGGTGTCCCCAAACAGTCAACAGACAACTAAGTTATACAACACCCAGGATTGGCCCAATCTCCCCTTTCCTCCTTTGTTCCTCTATCATTTTTTTTTTGTAATAAAGAGTTATTAAGTGTATCTAATCCATAAAAGCCCGGCCATGTTTGTTTTTCATCTATGAAAACAAGGGGGCATAATTTGATTGGTAATTCTTGACTTAAAACAGATTTGGGCCACTAAGGATACATTTATCGTAAAGTAACCTAAAATCTAAATTGCCAACCGCAATCATAGAGTGCTGAACTTTTAGTTTTAATGGTAATTGGTAAAGTGATGAGTTTTTAGTTCGGTTAACAAAGATTTAATCCCGGACAATCTCAAATACCAAAAAAAAAAAAAAAATTTAAATCTAATTTCATTCACTTCATGTTGACTTTGATTAATATTATCTTCTAATCAAACACAACATGGAGAGGATTCACCAGTTAGGGCATAAATCCTAAATATATGGGTTTAAAGTATGGTATTTCAAGTTGAGAAGGCAAAGGTAAACAATGAGTCTCTTCAAAGATTTAAAAGGAAGTAGATAGCAAGCACTAAAACAACTTTTTACATGTTTTCTGGAAATAAAAACAAAGGTAATAGACTTCAGCTTTTGCAATTAGCAGTTCAGTACTTTTTACATGTTTTCTTGGAATAAAATCTTTTAAATAGTCTTGAAAATTGTTTGTCTCTAAAATTTTTCAATGTTTGCTCAAAAAGTTTCATCATCATTCAATACTAGAAAATAGGAATGGTTTCTTTGTTGCATGCCACATCGGAACCGGCTTCTTTCCAGTCCAATGTTTGAAATGAAGAAGTTAGTCCATATTGTGATCTTGTCATGTGTATAAAAGATCAATCAATGCTCCAAATTAAATGTAGTTTATTGGTTTTTATTGATTTTTTGTTTCATTTTTCATCTTAGATTTTTTTTGAAAATAAAAAACACATTCCTTTGATTTTGCAAATTTGGGTGGTTCAATAGTATTATTTTTTGTTATTATTTAGATTTTGGAGGCTCAAGTCTCAATAACATTATTCTAGTAATCTCAATCAAGTTTATTATTTAAATTCTCGTATGATAATGAAATATAATAAATAAAAAAAGAAAATAGTGGAAAATTAAGTAAAATAAAATAAAATTTTGATTTGTAGCAATTAAAGATTCTAAAGACACAAAGATGTAAAAAAATATGTTTTACCGTAAAATAATTTTTTATTTTATGGTGCAATTAAAACCATTGATTTAATCTTTTACAAGTGGCAAAATCACATCATGGATTGGCCTCTCCAGTTCAAACATTGGACTAGAGAGGAGCCGGATCCATTATCAAGTTTCCATTCCATTGGATAAAAGGTACTAATGTAGTATCTTTTTTCCATCTCTCTCTCTCTCTCTCTCTCTCTCTATATATATATATATATATATATATATATATATATATATATATATATTCAGATAACATGCATGCTAGACAGATTTCTGGAGGTTGCGAATTCAAGAGAACTTAAGCTCTGCGGATTCAAGAGAACTTAAGCTCTAGGTTGAAGGTTGGTAGATCACATTCAGGCCTTGAAATTGTACCTTTAATATGTAAATTTTATTCTCAGCTTGACTAAGAAAACAAAGTTAATTTTAGACAGTTTGATTCATATGAGGAATCTATTTTTCTTATTGAAGTTTAGAAGACCACTCATCAAAAGAGGCTGGTTTTGTATACAAATCACATTGATTTTCTTTTTCAGTTTTCAGCTAAAAAGATGCATAACTGCTGTTTTGCTTCACAATTTCTTTTAACTAACACATCAAGAAACCACCTTCTCCATGTTCAAAAAGCTCCCAATTAACACATTTTAAAGGCTCTTTTTTAACTTGTTTTTTGCCATGCACAAAACTCTCATGAACTTCCTTCTTCAATTCTTTACAGCTTTAAACTCTTTCCCTTTCTTTGCATTTGTTTCATCCTGGTTAAATTTCCTTTTAATTCAATTCTAAAATGATTCTTGCAAGCTTTAATTCACACCCCTTAACGCTCCTTTTATTTAATATTCTCACCTCTTTCACACCCTTTCAAGTTTCAATTTCAAACACTGTAACTCCTAAAATACCAATGGCAATATAAATTCTAGACAGTGAAAAAAAGTACATGGGATTTTCTTGGTTTCTGGTTATTTTTATGCTAAAGCTTTGTCAGAATCTAAGTTATGGATTACAGCTTTGGTTTGGTTTTGGTTATGGCTGCTTTTCTATGTGGTTTTCGAGTCGGTTTATCAGAGACTGATGAAATGTATGGGAAGAATTTTATCAGTTGGGGTGACATGAAAGTGGATGAAAATAAAACAAGATTGAGTACTTCAACAGTTGATTATAATCAAAGTCGAGTTATTGTAGTTGATAAGAATGGTGGAGGAGATTCTGTCACAGTTCAAGGAGCAATAGATATGGTTCCTGAAAATAATAAACAAAGAGTTAAGATTTATATTCTTCCAGGAATTTACAGGTTTGTATGTATATTTCACAATTAAACATTCATGGGATTTGATTGTTATTCTTCTGTGTTCTATCTCTTTTTGGTTCATTTTCAAACATTATAATTTGTTTTTCAGCTTTTTTTCTCATTCAAGATTCAACCTAAGGCTATGAAGAACAATGTTTTAGTTTTTATGGTGATGTTCAATTTGATAGATGAGAATGGTAGTTGATAAAGCTTTTATTATTTTGCTTTAATTTGATATATAATCCTTGGAATTGATTCATTTTTGCAGCGAGAAAGTAATTGTTCCAAGTTTCAAGCCATATATATCATTCATTGGGAACGAAAGTCAAATGGCCAACACCATAATTTTTTGGCACAATAAAGCTTCTGATAAAGATAGCAATGGAGGTAGCCTGGGAACTTACAGATCAGCATCTGTCACCATAGAATCTGATTATTTCTGCGCAACTGAGATCACATTTGAGGTGATAATTACCTTCTTGTTTGATTCCTATGTTGCTCCGATTTTTTATTTTTCTTGAAGTAACCGTGTCTAACACCCATATCCGACGCATATTTGGATATGGGTATAAGGATATGATCCTCTAAAAACTCTTCAAATACATGGAAATTTTCGAAAAAATTGAACATATCCGTGTCCGACACTCACACCCGAATCCGACTAGTACTGAAAGCTAGTTTTAGCATTTGAAACTATGATAATTTGAGTTTGATGCTTTGCTGCAGAATACAGTAATTACAGCTCCTGGAGAATCTGGAAGACAAGCTGTGGCCCTCAGGATTTCAGGTGACAAGGCAATGTTCTACAAGGTCAAGGTTGTCGGGAGACAAGACACACTCTTAGATGAAACTGGATCACATTACTTTTACCAGTGCCACATTCAAGGCAGTGTCGACTTCATCTTTGGTAAATCAAGATCACTCTATCAGGTAATTTACCCTATGTTGCTCCGACTCTTCATTTTTTTTTGAAATATCCGTGTCTAACATCCGTATCCGACTCATATCCGGACATGGGTATGAGGATATGATCCTCCAAGGACCCTCCAAATACATGAAAATCTTGAAGAAAAAAAAAATGAACATACCCGTGTCCGACACTCACATTCGAGTTCGAGTAACATATAATTTACTTACTTCAGGATTGTGAAATTTGCTTTGAGATTGCCAGATTTGCTTCATAAATTATGATACTTACTCAGGCTAGATATTTTAAAAACAGGATTGTTTGATTCAATCAACTGCTAAAAAGTTTGGAGCAATTGCAGCTCACCATAGGGATTCACCAGATGATAATACAGGTTTTTCATTTGTAAACTGCATAATCATTGGAACTGGTAAAATTTACTTGGGAAGAGCTTGGGGAAACTATTCAAGAGCTATTTATTCAAACTGTTACCTTGACAATGTCATAAATCCTGCTGGATGGAGTGACTGGAATTACCCTTTCAGGCAAAAGTATGATCTCCATTTCTAGAAAAAAAAAAAAAAAGTTTGATAAAATTGGTTATCCAAGTTGAATGCAGAAATCTGATTATATACTTCAAAATTTTGGGATTTTCCAGGACTGTAGTATTTGGGGAATTCCAGTGCTGGGGAACAGGAGCTGATACAAGTGATAGGGTGCCATGGTCAAAGAAACTTAGTTATGAAGAAGCAAAACCTTTTATGGACATGAAATTTATAGATGGAGAACAATGGCTGAGACTATAATTCTTCTCTTATTATTCATTATTTAGGCAAAGCCTTCTCTCCCATATACCTCACCAAATTTTTTACATTTTTCCTAGTCCTTTAAACAGGTTTTAGTCAAAACAATCTTAATAGTTATGTTGCTCCGATTTTTCTTGAAGTATCCGTGTCCGACATCATGTTCGACACATATCCAAACATGACTTATGATCCTCAAAGAATCTTCCAAATAAAATGAAAATGTTGGAAAAAATTAAACATACTCATGTCCGACAATCACATCCGAATCTGAATAACATAATTTAAAAGTATATTCTTTTGAAATGTATCTATAGCACGTTACAATGGAAGAGAATGGTGTTTATTTATACTAGAAAATAACTCGCACCATGCTGCGGACGAAAAAAATTATTATTTTATTTATCATATTAATTTACTAAAAGATTCGATTTTATTACAACATTTATTGTGTAAATAAAAGCGATAAAATGAAAAAGTGACAAAATGAAATAAATATATGCATAAATTGAATGAAACATTTTAAAAATGATATAATACCTTAATTGATGAATTATAAGGGTCTTGTGTGTTACATGAATGATAATTTGAGAAAGGGTTGGTTTGGCATTTGCAGATAACAAACATTTGATTACAAATAAAAGATAAAGCAGCAGAATACAATCATATAAGTTTAAGCATAAAGTTGCAATAAAAAATAAGATAACAATAATATTTGATTTCTAAGCAGAAGACATGACTTTAAATTTCCTAGTTTATAGAACCTTTCTTTGCAGAGTTGTGATTATTAACAATAAAAATTGATGTAAAAGGTCATGGTTGCCACACATATATTCAACATAGAAACCAACCAAGAATTATACAATTGCAAAAAGTATTAAATAAATTTCCAAACTCCTAAACATATCTTTACAAAAACTTAGCAAAAGCGTAATGATATCTAAATCGCATCTTCAGTTTTGTTGAAGCAAGTTGTATGAAAGAGATCACACAACTGTAAAAGTTAAACTTCTATAATTTTTCTTCCACTGTTAGCGTATTTACAATGTCAAAAATGAATGAGGTATCTGATCTTCTTCCTTCCCCCTCCCAAAAAAAAAAAATTATATATGATGATAATAGACCAAACACAGTCATTCTCAGAATTCATCTACAAAAAGTGGTAAATAAAAGTGATAAGCAAATTCAAACCTGCTTGGATTGGCAGGACTCGATTTAAGCAATCTGTGAGGACAGATCAAGACTTTTTTTCCTCTTTGCCCCTAAGGCAAAAATGTTAGGAGAAGTGATTAGCTCACATAGCAATCTGTTGTTAATTGAAAAATGCATAAAGCATGTAAAAAAATTGTAAACAGATGCATCTTTAGTGCAGCAGAATATCATGGCAGTGCAGAGAAAAACATATACAATACAAATCTCAGTTGTTGATGCCAGTAAACATAGTTGAAAAAGAATTTAAGTTAGATTCATATTTTAAATTGTCAGATACCAGAAATAAGTCAATCAAAAGCAGAAAAACATTCATAAATGTGAAAAAGGAAAACAAAGAAAATGAAATGACTTTACAACTTAATAAATGAGAAATTTCTAGTAACCATTCCTTTCAATGCTCAAAATTTTCCAAGAATATAATACTAAAACAATGAACATTGAGACTTTAATAGTCAACTTTAGATTTCATCAATATTTAAGCACTCAGTGTTCAAGTGTCAATCAACATCATCAATAACATTAGTGCAATGAACAAATGCATAAAAAATTCATTCTTTTCAAAAGTTTGAGCAGTAGTGAAGTAAGCAGAGAAGTTTCATTTATGGCAGCACTTTAACAGACTATTAAATATGTGCATTCTTAAATTCAGGTACACTTTTTTTGTCTGAGTTTTTAATTTTAACTACTTTAGAAAATGTGATATGTACGGGAAATAAGAAAGTTCTATTTTTGAGCTTTGCATTATGGTGTAATTGCAAAAAAGGATCACCAATGCAATCTGTTCTAGGCTAACAAACATAATGATAGAGCCTAAAATCATTCAAGCTCAATCTTGCGATTCTATGAGAATAATGAGCCTGAAACAATCAGTATTAACCATTTTCTAAAGTATTTTAGAAAAAACACAATCAAGCACAAAAAATTGCAAAATAGATAATCAAACAGGGGAAACGAATGGTCTAAACAGTCATCACCACCAGACAAAACCTCAAAAGAACAAACATCCACAAAATTAAACAATCCACAGCTCCATGAATGATACCTATACATAACATAGTATGTAAACTTTAAAAAATTAAAGCCATAAAAAATCAAAGGCAAATAAGTTCACAAAATATATTTTATGAGAAACGATATACATATATAACCAACATATGTTAATTAAGTTTCAATAAAAGATTTGTCTCACCAGCCAAGCAAGCTTTGTTAATCAAATAAGTAAATGCATTCAAGGATACCATATTTAATGAAAGAAATTACCATCAAGAGTAAACTCAAAGGCATCAAACAATGTAACCACAAATTGCAACACTTTCAGCATTTAAATCACATGCTCCACTTTAAGTACCTGAAGCATCAATAAATGGTATTGGTTTTGCTTGAAGGGCTTACTCTTATTGGTTTTGCTTACAAAATAATGAGCAAAACAAATAGTATTCCAAATCTTTTCATAAGGTTTAAAAGTGAGGAAAAGCAATGACCATGTGAATGATCCTTTTTATTTTTAGAAGATTTGTAATCAGCTTTGAAATTTAATTATCCATACGGTACACTACCAAAATAGAAGTCAATTACCAATATGAAAACTAATCAACAGTCAAAAGCACATCCCAACTTAAACTTAGATGTTGTAATACTTGGAAGACTCCTTGCAATAATAGAAAAACGAAAGTCACTAATAAATCTGAAAACCAATGAACAACCAAAATTCACCTTAAACTTAAATGATCTAATACTTGAAACAATGCTTGTAATAGAAAATCACTAAAAAACTAAAAACAGAACCAACTTTCAATTGTACTAAAAAAAAAATAAAGCATCAAATGCACACAAACAAACTAATAAGGCATATACAATCACGATAATCTTACATGCAGGAGGATGTTTAAGTTATCTTATCTGCCACAACATACAGGATTGCAATAATACATGGAAGACAACAGCAAATAGCAATGCCAAAGATGCATGCTAGTGCAACACAGAAAACAACAAAGAACACATCAAACCGAGAAAAATTATACAAAGCCTGCAAAGAAAATAACATTAAAAGAGTTAGGATCCAGTAACAAGGAAAAACCTTCAAACACCAAAAAAGCAGTAGGAAGAACAACAGAATAACTAACCAATAAAGCTGAAAGGAGGCCCGTGCCAATGCTTGGCCACCTACAAATACCCAGTAGAATCCAATGATCCACCAGATGAATGAAAACATCGTATTCGCATATTCTAGATGCTTTTGCAACACTGCTGGAAACATCAATTTCAAATGATTTTAGCCATAAAAATGAGTCTACAGTAATATCATATACAACTTAAGCTATAACGAATGAGGTTAAATATATCCAAGATACGCTATAAAACAAACACATGTGCTAAAGATCATAATAAGATTTTCACCATTTAATTTAACTAATTTTGAATGCATAGGGCAGATTCTACATAAATGAACATCGCCAGTTTACATCAAATACCTAATTGCAATCCAGACATCATAAAAAAAACATGAGCTTATTTGCACTTCCTGTAATGGGGCCTATAACCCATTTATTCCAATTTTTAACTAATGAAACAAACTTTCCAAATTCCTCTCCATATCCCCAGAACCTAAAAAACCATCATCTTACTTAGCCAAGTCTTTATATTGACTAATGAGAGTCACCAACCAGTACTACTTAAGGGGCACCTAGCAGCACAAAGTTAATATAAAAAAATAACAACTATATATACACCTAAACAGAAAAGGTAAAAGCAATTTAAGACTCCACTTATCTACCACAATTGATTATTTTCCGTCTGTAATGCATTTCCCTCGTGCTAGACAATAACTAAAAAATACAATAATAGAAAGCAAACAACAAAATGGTGGAAATTGTATCATCATCAGTTTTCAATGCGGTTGCCACCATTACCTGAATGCCAAAGTAATTTCTTTGGACAATGCAATCCAAACCGCAACTAATTCTTGTCCTTTTTTCTGTCCTGAAAAAGTTGCACCACTAATTGTAAATCCAGTACCTTTTTAATGATCTCATTTTGGAAACAAAAAACAATGAAATATATAATTTAATTCAATTTCAATCGACTAAAATGATAGTCATCCATATCAAGCTCAATTTAAACAATAGGCAATAAATTAACTAAAACCAAAACTAACTTTAAAACATTTGAGGGAATACCTTAAAAATTCCATGCAATTGCTGAACAACTTCAAAAATGCAAAAAATAATCAAGTCTATCATACAAAAGGGAACTAACCTTAAATTTAGATGCCCAAATACCTTCAACAACCCCTGAAATAAACATTGAAATAATCCATCAAACATCTAAAAAACAAAATCACTAATCAATTTAAAATAAAATTAAACCAACATGCAAAACACTAAAGAGATCGAAAATTTATCAGATCCGGCAACCGCAGAGATGACTGGATTTTTCGAAGTAAAAACTCTCCCAACCTGCCATTTTTAATTTTTTTTTCGAAATAAAAAAAAAAAGCAAGGAAAGGCCTGCTCCAAGGCTAAGATGGCCGGAGACAACCTGAGTCTCTTACTCCCTTCTTCTCCTTTCCTTCTCTTTTTTTTTTTTCGAAATTTCTTCCTTCTCTAGCGAAGCTTCTGTAAATCTAAAACCTCACTAAAACTAACACTAAAACATTTGAAGATATGGCACATCTCAAAACTCAAATGCAAATCAAAATTGACTGAAATGAAACTCAAATAGCAAAGAAATTTTCCAATCACGGAGAGCTCAAAACTAACAACTAACCATCAGCCATTGGTGCCATTCCCACAATCTCCGGAATCCACGGCGGGTCGCGTGCACATTTCTTTCGAACTCTCCGCATTTTCTACCTGAGAAAAAAACCCATTAGAAAGTCGGTACCCTAATCACTCAAATCCAGTACTCTGAAAACCAAAAAAAAATTCGGATGAGTTTTATGCTAAAACCTTTTGCCGTTTTGGAGACGAAGGCTTATCCTCAAAAGATGATCGGGTACGATAGGAGTCGATGAGAGAAATTATTGAAGCAATTAGAGAAATTTTTGAATAAAATCAAACAACAATAATTAAAAATAAAAATATGAAAATATGACAAAATGACAAAATGAAAGAAGGATTTTTTGTTGAATTTTGCGTAGTTTCCATTTCTCATTAAATAGCTCGGATCCAACTAAATCAAGGTAAGCTCCCAGTAAAAGTTGTAATAAAAAATAAAAAAGATCTGATGAAATTTACAAATAAAAAATAAAAAATTGATGAAAAAAAAATGAGTTCCAAAATCAGATCTCACCTTGAACGAAACGACCTTGGATATTTTTAGAGTAACTTTTTGACAGAGCTTGTATTCGATCATTCTCTGACTTGAACTCATGTGATTTCAATGGAAGTATAAAGAGAAATAAAAGAAAAAACAAAAATTTTGAATAGGAAGAAGGAACGTGGGAAAAGAGAGAGAAGATGGAGAGGTAGATAGAGAAGAAGATGGTAGAAAAAGTGTAAAAATAATAAAAAAGTTAAAAAAAAAAAAAAATCAAAGATGATAGGTAAAAGAAAAAGAAAGAAAGAGAAAGGTTTAAAAAGAAAAAATATGTGGAGGAAACATGATGGGGAGAAAAAAAAAAAAAAAAGTAAGATTACCTGCTCATTTCCCATCAATCTGTTAAAATTATATTTTTCATTTTTCCATCCCATCTTCACCCACTTCTTTGAATAGATTTTTATTTTTAATGTAAAAATTAAAAAAAATAAAGAAAACAAAGAAAAAGAAGTACAGAAAAAGAAGACAAAGTGAAAGGAAGTACAGAAAAAGAAGTACAGAAAAAAAGGATGCCTTCTTTGAGCTGGAAAATAGCTCATATTTATAGTAAGGATTTCTTTCCTTAATATCCCCAATAATTATAAAATCAATCCAAAAGTTCTTTATATTTCTTTACATGTCCTGTCCCAAAGAGCCATATACTTAGATTTGACACAATCTCTCCATTTTTGTGACACCAAGTGTATGATGAATGAGCTTATGATCCCAAAAAAACACAAAAATAGCCTCTAATTTTTTTTTTCCCAAAAATGAAAGGCATCTCTTCAAATTTCCATAAAAATGCTTTAAACATAAAAAATAAAAAAATTTATCTCATCCATTGTATAAAAATGGAGATTACTCGAGTAATAGTAAGGCTTTACCAGTATGCAAGAATACAAAGTAAAGAAAATATGATAATTCACATTAATCATTACATGGAATACAAATTTGGGGTTACAACTTACAAGATACAAGCAAAGCCCATGACTAAAGAAACTTTGGAAGAACTGACTCCATTTTAGAGGAGCTCCTAACCAAAGATCTTCAAATGTAGGACTCTGCATTCGTATTAATAACCGAACCCAATAACCATTAATGGAAATTTCGTTTCATGATGAATTAAAACTTGTAGGAAAAGAAAAGAGAAAAGAGTCGGAGCTTAAGGACTTTATTGCTATGATGAATGCTATGATGAAGCATCGTCCAAAAATGTCGGTGTCTCAGCGGGACTTTATTGCTAGGATGAAGTATGATGAGATGTGAACTTTGAAGATATTCCTGTTGTCCATGATTTCCTTATTTCACTCAGCTTGGTCTCCCTTAAACAAGCGTTTATCAAGGGTTCAAACCCAAAATGGGGTTCTTTTTTTGTTTTTGTTTTTAAAAATTTTCCCATGATGAATTACAATATATCACTGCATAATTCAAATAAAAGCTGTTTTCTGTCATGTTGGATTCAATAACTTCATATTAGGTTTAAGTGGTGTGTTAATGAGATGGCTACCCTTGATTGATTTCTTTCAATTTCCTTAGTAATGTTCATATTTAATTCAATAAATAAAAAAGGAAAAAGAAAGAAAGAAAGAAAAGAGAATCTGTACATTAAGAAGAGAACAAATGAGTGTATAGTAGGAGCTGGTATTTACATTGAGAAGGTACAAAAAAGAGCATTACTTAGCCCCAAATTGTTATTCTAGCCAGATTACAAATATCTCTCTCCCTCCCTTCTTCGCTCTAAACCGATCAATAGAACATTTTAATAGCATCCAAGAGATAATAATCACAAAAAGAGCAACCAACAGTTGAAAATGCTTCCATATCTCTTCTAATAATGGCAGTAACAAAGTTTCACCAAGGAAGATAAACTGACTTGGATAAGATGAAGCACTGGATGGCATTGAGATATATTACCTTCTCATGTGCCAACATAGGGAGCTGGAGCCGATACTGGAGGGCCATGTGAATATCTCCATTGATTACATGCTGAGCATTTATCCAGTTTCACACTGTTTTCCAAGGTACAAAACTTGCAGGACCAAAATTTGTACTTGGTAACAATGTCTCTGGGCCTTTCCGTGCAGCAAAGCTCACATATTGGGGCTAATGGCTGCAGTGTTTCAACATCAATGACATGCAAAGTAAGTTGTTAGGAAGGAATTTAGAGGGAAAATAAAAAGAAAGAAAAACATATTTTTCTCCAGTTCAAGATGCAAAGAAGTAACACAATGGAACTCTTGTAAACATGGGGGAAAGGGGGTCCACGTCAATATTGGTATATCATGGCCCATGGGTATTAGAATTGCTCAATATGCTTCAATTCATGATTGTTCAGAACAATCAGAGTAAAAAATATATATAATAAATCCAAATGGGCCAAATATCACACGGTGCAAGAATATACAGCTCCAAAAGCAAGACTCTAAGCATGCCCAAAAGTGTTTCAGCACATAAAATTCAATGGAAAACATGGTCTACATATATGTTCAACAAAATGATATCCCTTTATAAGCAAAGTATATGAATGAAGTAATATTGCTGCATGAAACACTTACTGGATTCAATAAAGTGCATGATTCACACTCCCACATAGCAGTTACTCCTTGAGTTTCTGGAGAATCATCATTAAGCATGGGCACAGAAGAAGAGGCACTTGAACTAGATTGGTGATGTATAAGGTTATTGGATTTACAACTTCGTTTAGGAGATTTGGCCCCACGATTGATAACAGATCCAAATACTGGAGCATCTGTAGTTAAATCCACAAAACTGGATTTCATTTTATTTGGTTCGTGGCTTCGTTTATGAGAGGTTTCACCCAAAGCATGTCCACTGGAAACATCTTTGACACTCGACAAATCTGCTCTTCGCTCCATGTCCAAATGATCCTGCAGAGCATCAGCACAATTTTCTTCATCCCCAGCAACCCCAGAACAATGAGAACCACACCAGATATCATCTTGCAATCTCCTTTCTGCAGCCATTGCAGCTGCTTGTATAGGACTAAGTGCATCCATGATGGTGCTGTCACCACCAAGACGTTTAGGTCCAGAACGTAATAGAGACCCCAAGTGTGCTCTATTCTCTGCTGCAGCTAATGCAGTCTGGCGAAGAGATGAGAGTGGAGGTTGTCGGGAAAATCCACCCAAGCGCCTCCCAGGAAGATCAAACCCCTCTCCCGTGCCAGATATTCCTTTTGCCATGAGCTCCTCACATTCCTGCATGGATACAACAAGGACAAATATGCAAAGACATTAAAACTAGCATGCTGCCCTACTTAAATATAGATTCTCCAAATTATTTTCATATATCAAGATCTTTAGGATATCTAAAGATGACAGTAAGGGTGTCTTTCTTAAAACCTTAACTAACTCCTATGTAATTTTTATAATTCCAGAAACACAAGTAAATAAATGACAACGAGGAAAAACGAAAGGAACATTGGAGAGTGGAGATCTGTCCAATTCTCCCAAGAAGATATGCATCCCAAATGGATTGAAACTCATGTAGAGCTCAAATGCATTGCAACCAACAACCAAATTATTCAACTACCATATCCTCAGGCACCTTTCCTTTTTGCACATAGATAATATCCAATTATGCATCCATACACAGGCAATATCTTAAGAACCTCCATAAAGGCATAAACACATAATAATGTTTTCTTGATGATTTGATCCTCACAGGCCAGAATCTCTCATCCAGAGCCTGCCTTCTATGGTTCTAAAACAATAGACCAACTTAAACAAGTCTAACATGAAAATTAGTAATATAGATATGAACCATCCATAAAACAGCATTTGGCATTGGAAAATGATGATCAGGGACTATCTAAAAGAAAGAAATGGACCTTTCTAAGTTCATCCCAAAGCTTGTAAAAACTAGCATTATGAGGACCATGAGCATTATGACAAAGTTCATGAAGCATTGTATCAAGAACTTGATCAAAGGGATAAAAATCCCAATCCCGGTTCGGTCTCCGTAGCCTTAACTTCACGTGCACGCCACCCCCCACATTCAACCCTAGCAGAGCTGGATTGTTCGGGCTATAAAAAAAATTCAAAATCAAATTCAGCATATTTGAAAGAAAAAAAAAAAAAAAAAAACCCTCTCTTTAACAAAATAAAAGATACAAAAATGAATAAAATTTAAAAAGATACCAGAATTCTGAGAGGAGCTTGACTCTCCATTTATGCTTACGCATGATGGGTTGAACCTGCTTGGCGATTTTCTCTAAGATTTTTTTGGCTTCTTCTTCTCCTGGTTTCGTCTTCAATGCTTTTATTTCCCAAACCTTGTGTAAATCCCCCAAATTCATTTTCCTTTTCAGCTAATTTTGGGCAAAATCAGAACCCTAGATCAAATAAAACCCTTGATTTCTAAAGGTTGAAACTTTGGGGATGAAATCTCGGGATTTCTGGGGTTTTTATTTTGTAGCGGGATTTAAATTGTTTATTACTCGTGTGGGAAGAAGGGTTCTGTTTGGATGCAAAGATTTGGCTTGCAAGGAAATGTGCAAGGTTTTTTCTGTTGTTAGGCTGCATAAATGAATTAATTTACTATTTCCTAAAAAAGAAAGGGGAAATTTTTAATTTTGGGTGAAATAATTTGAAGCTTTGCATAAATTTATCAAATTTTAAATATGTTTATGTGGTAAAAAAAAAATTTAATGTAGATAAAAAAATTTGAGTTTTTTCTTTTTCAAATGAAGATTTTGATAATTTTGGATGAAATTCTTTGAAGTTTTACACACATTTATATAGTTTTAAATTATATATATATATTTATGTAATTTTTAATTTTTTTTCATTTCAGGATGTGATCTTTTTATATAAAAACATATGTCTTACATGGTTAAATAAAAAGAAGATAAAGGAGTGCAAAAAAAAAATGATCACAAATTTTGCAATTTAGTATGTTTTTACATTTTTATTTTTATAAAATTGGAATAAAACAAACTTTTTTCCGAATATGAAATATTTTTAATGCTAAACAATTAGAAAAAAAAATATTCTTATTTCCTACTTAAATATGATTGATGTAGAAAAATTATATACTTTAATTCACAAATTGAGAGTCAAAATTTCTCATTTGTATCTAAATTTAATCTCTTTATTTTTTATTACTTCTTGCTCTTCAAATAATTACTTGCATTTTATGATAAACAAATACAAAACCCAACAAGCAAGGAAATTAAATTATACAATAAAAAAATAGCACAAAAGGAAAAAACTTAAAAGTTGCATTCTCTTACAAAAATCAGATCTTTAACACTTTATTTATCTTTGAAACAAAAGTGAAAAAAACCCCTCCAAGCCTTAACCTTCCCAGAGAAAACCAAAAGGTAGAAAACAACTGGAGCTGATCATTGTTATGGTAGTGATATAAGCCAAAGTGGGTCTCTTTTATTTGTTGTTTTTAGCTGAAGAATAACAATGGCGGGAATAGCAATATTGCTAGATCTATGCAAGAAAAACCCAAGCTTTTGCTCTCCGCAAAGCTTCCACTCCTCTGGGTTCTTTTCTGCCTCCGCTGCCGCAGCATCAGCCGCCGCTACCGTCGCTGCTGGAACCCCTTTTGCCTCCAGGTTCCTTTTTGGGTATGTTTCTATCCATGTATTTATATATTTTGTTTGTTATTTGCTTGGTTGACAGTGATGATTAGCAGAAGATTTTGGCTTTCGATGGTATTTAGGCAATTATATCAGTGTTCATGTCATCATGTGTATGTGTATTCAATGCTGAATTTGATTTTTGTATTGCTCAGTGCACAGTGATGATTTGATTGGATTGGATTGGATAATGGGTGTTCATGGAATTTAGGCAATTGGGTTTTGTTTGTTCGGTTTCATACTTCCATATACATTTTTTATGTGTATATATATATACATGTTTATGAGGGTACATGCCATCATCTATGTTTGTAAGTATGCATTTGTTTGCTTTGATTATCAATAAATGGACAGTGCTGCTTTTGATTGGTTTAGGATTGGGTTTATGTTAGAATGGTTTCGATAGTTTCGAATTTTGGTTTTTATTACTATATTATGCAGCTGGGTTTGGTTTAGAAGGCTATATTCTGATTGCTTAGTAAATTATTGATTTAAAATTGTGACTTTTTTCTGCATGAATTTGACACTGTTAGCCTGGGTTGTTTTATTTTTACATTATGGCTTAAGAATTACTACTAGCTTAGGATGGTGATTTGGGTAAATGGATTGACAGTGGGAATGAGTAAAAAGTTATATTTAATCCCTAGTGATTGTGCTGCAGTTATCCCAAGGTTTCTCATTGTGATGCCGCTGCGGCATTGCCTGAAGATTATCTTACAAATATACAAAGAGTATCCGAAGATATCGTTAAGAATGTTAAGAATGATGCTCTCAAATACACTGTGAAGGAGTATAAGATTGAGTTGAAGCCACTTTTTTCAGCTTTTGAGTTGAGGCCATTTGCTATGACAACATTGAGGTCATTTTTGATGTTTTATTTGCCTCTATTGGAGCCTGCTACAAACATAGAAGAGGATGATGATGATTTCCTGCAGGACACTCCAGAAGAACGCCATGTGGATTTAGTTGTTCCCTTCAAAAAGTCAGTAAAGCAAATAATTCGTGAGGTGAGTTGTTTTCTTTCGGTCTTTCCTTCGACCTTTTTTATGATATCCTGCAGTCTGCAGCTGAGCCAGTTGCACAATACTGTTCATCTATCTCTATTGTTCGTATCTTATGAATTCTGCTTTGCTTTTTCAACGAGAGATAGGCAAAAAACCAGAAATTTATATAATTCATCAATGTAAGCAATTAAAGTTAATAAACATATATGGAGTTATATGATTTAGATGCTAATTAATTTCATATTTACGCATGACAAATATGTTCAATTCTTCTTTCAATGGTGTTCATTAAATCTAAGCTCCAGTCATAAGTCTGTTTGCTGTAGATTGTTGAATCTCTCCATATTTGAAGCACATTGCACTGCAACTGAGACAATCCTTTGCTATTTAAGGAATAGCTCAACTTTATTATGTTTTATGCCTTCTCAGACTACTGTTGTAACGACAAGACGGGTCCTCGAAAGACTTGCTGTTATTTATGTTTCACAACGCATGGCGTGGAAACTCCTTAAAGGTACTTTCTGTCCATCATTCCACAAAGTCATGGCTATGTTGCTCCGACTCTTTATTTTTCTTGAAGCATCCGTGTCCGACGCATATCCGGACATGGGTATGGAGATATGATCCTCCAAGAACCCTCCAAATACATGAAAATCTTAGAAAAAATTGAACATACCCGTGTCTGACACTCATATCCGAGTCCGAGTAACATAGGTCATGATAGTGGATCAGTGGTTGTTCTTTAACTTGCCTGTAAATGTAAAAGGGAAAAAATGCTTTTACTCTTATTATTATAGGATCAATATTCCTCAAATATCAAAAAATATATATCAATATTATTATTGCAAGCTGCTCATGAGTTTGATCAACATACACAGATGTTCCAAAATCAGCTATCCGGAAATCTCAAAGGGGATTGCGTACCACAGTGTACTTCTTCAGAGTTAGCAAAACAACTTTCAGAGGTCAAGACCATTATCAATATGCCCTCTGATTTATTGTAAATAGTTGCTTTAGCTTTGTAACATCTCTTTCTTTTTTCCCAATGTTTATTCAGGTCACCTTCTTGGAGTTGCGGCAGCGGGGCTTGTCCAAACTGGTATTGAAATCTACCGATACTTTTCTCGCATAGCAAACTCTGAAGAGAGTGATGGGATCGACATAACGGAGCAAGCTAAACTTCTTGGAAAGAAGATTTCTGGTATTACCATCAGGTGTGGAGCATCATTGATTTTTGCTTCCATTGGAGCCGGGATTGGTGCTACACTTTTTCGTCCTTCGATTGGTCAATGGATTGGTAAGTTAGTCACCTATATGCATCTTTACTCTTTGTACTTTATACTGAGATCTCAAATTTGTTTACAAGTTTATTTAACTAGGGGTGTTCACAATTCGGTTTTAACCGAATTAACCGACCGAAATTTAATTCGGTTCGGTTAATTGGTTAATGATTTTAAAAATTTTCGGTTATCGGTTAATTCGGTTCGGTTAAGCGAAAATAACCGAATTACACGAATTAACCGAAACTATGTAATGTTCATGATAAAATCATGCTTTATCATGCTTTCTTAGTTGTGTTTGTTTGATATTTGGATTTTATAATATGCTTTACTTTTGGATTTTGATTGGTTGGACTTGGATAGATTATTTGAATATAAAATCATGTATTAAAAATAGGTTAGCAAAATAAATTAGGTATTTATTTCGGTTAATTTGAAAACCGACCGAATTAACCGAAATAATTTCGGTTTGGTTAATTCACCGTTTTAACTATTCGATTCAGTAACAATTAATGAAAAAACACATTCAGTTAATTCAGTTAATTCGGTTCGATTATTAACCGAATTAACCGAATGAACACTCCTAAATTTAACTGTCTTACAATGTCATCAATTTTAAATTGTGCAATTTTTTTCTACAGGCTGTGCTGCCGGAGACTTGGCCGGGCCGATTATAGTATCAGTTTGCCTCGAGAAAGCTTTTCATACGGACCTCTAGAGCACTTTATATTACTCACTCAACTACTTCAAATTTCACATTTTGTATTTTAGCACTTCTTTTTTAGAGAATTTAATGAAATTTTACCAATAATAACACTCTTTATTGTAGTTTTTTTGAAGCAGAAACTGCTTCTCAAGCTGCTGATCCGAATTTTCCCCTTTCGGGGTAATTCTTTTTCTTGGTTTTTTACCAATTAACTTTTCATAGCCCATTCTCTTCTCTCTTAGTAAATGAAAATAGGTTCAATGCTTGCACCTTGCACTTCATTTTTCTTGTAGTATTTGTGTTCGACATTCGTGTCCAACGTATATTCGAACATATGGGGATGTGACCCTCCATGGATCTTAATATATGGAAAAACTTTTTAAAAATGAACATATTCGTATTTGATACATATCCTTACTCGACACTCATCTTCGAATCCGAATAACATAGACTTAGCACTGTATTTGATAAGTTACGTGGTTCATTTCTTAGGGCAAAACATGTTTCGGATCTACTCTTGTTTCTAGAAGGCAAGAGGCATTACAGCATCAGATGAATCTGATGTTTTTTCTAACCCATCTGACATTATTGTATAATCGACTCAGTTCATGATTCATGCATGAGAGTAAGTCAATATGTATTGGTCAGATTCCATAGTAAGCATTGAATCTAGTTTTGGCAGGTTCCACAATTTGTCCATACATTCCCAAGCTTTGATTCATCATTCTAAATTAGATTCCAAATCCATACCCATCAAAAACATATATATATATATATATGATTAAGCCACTTAACAATTTTCTATCTTTCCATGCTGAAAACTAGATTTGGCAATTCGTATATTCGTACCGTATTCGTATATTTTATCGTATTATAATCGTTTTTAAGGTATTTTATATTTATATAAATTTTGATAAGTTAATAATTCGTATTATATAGATTTTGAGACATTCATGTATTCGTGTCATGTCGTGTTTGTATCATATTTTAGTTATTTTTTCGTTCGTGTTCGTTCCGTATAATCGTGTTGTGTCCAATATTGTCATGAATAAATAGAATGTAAGTACTGGTGATTGACAATGAAACCATGGTGTCGGAGAGCAACCAAGGTTAAAAAATCAGATAGAAAGTCAAACCAGTTAGACTTGCGTTCTCTAGTTCAATCGGTTGGAATGGTTGGTTTAATTTAAAAAATTTAATATTTAAAAATAATTTAAATATTAAATATAATAAATAATTAATAAAAATATATATTTGATTTAATGGTATGCTCTTTAATATAAAACTAAGAAGTTAAAAGTTCAAATCTCATCAATTACTTAAAAAAGTTGAAAAAAAAATACAAAATTTCGACTGATTCAAGATATTCTCGGTTCTATATCCATATAAGACTGGACAGTTTATCGATTCCCGATTCAACTGATCCGACCGACCGACCAATCTAATCTTATTTTTTTCATCATTGCGAGCAACTATGACATAGACAGCCAAAACTATCTGGTTCTATTCTATACTAGCAAATCAAAAGTACAAAGGTACCCAAGTTGAAACTCTTACTTCATGTGTCCCATATCATTACAACAGCAATGACTCCAACACCTAACAAGACAGCCAAAACCTTGTAATGGGGTTTATCAACTGAAACTATCTTCTGAGGTGAATAACCTTTAGATAAAAGATGGTTTATCGATACATATATGAACACTCCGCATGCTAACCCCATTGATATGGCAAAGATCCAATCAGCTACAAAACCCTGAGTTGTGGCATCTATTATGATCCCAATGGCTACACCAGCGGGACTTGAAATTGCAAATGCAAAAGCGTAGGCTACGCATGAAAGCAAAGGACGATCTGGGATCATTCGGAGCAATGCTATCCCCATTGCAATTGCTGCAAATAATTTATGCAATGAGATTGTCCATAATGTTTTCCAAGCATCAGATTCTGTCTCTGCAACTCCAATTGCAATGCCTTCAAAGATTGAATGAAAGCATAAGGCAACTATTAACAAAACGCTGTCCCCAAAAGAACTCACAGATGTGAGCGTGCCATTACCAGCCTACAAAAGCATAGAAAGCTGTCAAATATAAACAGAAATCGATTAGGTTATGTTTGGGAACTTGGATTTCAAAATATGGATTTGGATTTCAAAAATAGTATAAATTGTTTAATAAAGCACATGTAAATGTAACATTGATTATTATTTTTCAAATCCATGAATTTGTTGGATGTCTATTTAGTGGTGAATTTGAAATACCTATAGTTATTTATGAATTTGAAATTCATGTTTTTACACCTTTCAAATATATAATCATATTGAATCTTAACTAATTTATACATAATATATGCATTTCATTCTCACAATTTATATAGCAAATGAAATCCAAATCCAAAATTTCAAATTCATGTTTCCAAACATAGCATTAAAGTATTTAGACAGTCTTGTACTATAGTTAAAAGTGTATTTTAGTTTCTATGCTACATAAGTGAGTAATTTAATCATTGTACGTTTGGAATTGGTGTAAATAAGTAAAATTAGTAATGGTGTTAATAGAAAACCGTCTAAATGTTGACATGGACATGTGAAACTGACAGAAAAAATGACTTAAAAAAAATGATGACTTGTCAATTTTTTTTACTCAAGTGAAATTTAGAAAAACATAATTTTTTTTATCCCAAATCCCTCTCTTCGTAAAAACATGTCATCACTTTTTTCCAAATCATCTATTCTGTTAGTTTCTAAATTACACCTGAGAAAAAAAATTGACACATCATCATTTTTTTTCAAGTCATCTATTCTGTCAGTTTTACATATCCACGTCAGCATTTAGACGGTTTCCCGTTAACACCGTTACCAATTTTACTTCTTTGTACCAATTTAAACGTACAAAAATTAAATTACTCATTTTTATAATTGCAGATACTGAAATACATTTTTAATTATAATACAAAAGTTGTCTAAGTACTTTAACCACAAAAATCAAGTCTTAGAAATCAATACTTCTTTTAAGGCTATTATAGCTTACCGGCGGATGGCCATGAGGATTACTTTTGCTCTGCTCAGCTCCTGTAATTTAGACAAGATATGAAGTGAAAAAGTAGAATAATTAATCATTATAACAGTTCAACAACCAGCATCACCATAAAAATCACAAAGTCATTGCCAGCCTAAGATAATTTATTACTGATCAACAACCGAATTAAACCAAACATTTGTAGTTGTACCAAGCTTGTTTAAACATATAAAGTACTCTTATTTTCTTAGTTCTAAAGTATTACCAAGAAAATTTCGAGCAGAAATAGCTTCTCTTCTCCCAAATGTTCATAGCAACCAAAATTGGTTACTTATATTGAAGGATTTAAATTGCGGTTGCGAACGCGTTTTTGGTCTCGTCGTATTTATCGTGGTTGTAATTGTAGACGTAATGAATGTTACCGCAATCAATTACGGTAAATATCGGCAACGGAGGAAGCCGAAACCACAAAAGAATGACTGTAGCTTCGCGTTACGGCCGTTATTTAAATCCCTACTCATATTCTAACAAGTTAACAAAGAAGACATGTCATGAACCAAGGTTTAGCACAATTGATTCATGCAATCAATCTTAAGAAATAACATTCAAAAAAATATAAAATTCCAATCTAAATATTTACAATCTCTTTCCTTGTCCCATATCGCCGACTCCTTTGTAAAGAAAAAAACATGGCATGTGAAACCAACAAAAACATGGGTCTGGTCTTTTGTCTCACCTAACAGCTATCTTTAGACTTAATAGAGATTTCTTTATTAAGTGGGCCTGATTAACAGTCATGAACTTTGAATTCCTCCTTTCCTCAATAACCAAACAAGTCTAGAACTCTTTTTCTTCCCCATAATGTTTCACTCATAAACAGACCTCCAATTACAAACACAGAATTTTGTGCTTAAAAATTCATAAAAGAGAAAAATATGAAAACATTTTCTTACCTTGAAGCTCCAAATCACCATTATGACATGAACTTTTTCCCTTCTTCCCATACACATAAGAAACCACACAATCAGCAACCATAGTCAATAAATATCCAACACAAGCCAACATAAACGCAAAAGGGTATTGTTTAGTCGTCAAATCCTCAAAGGTTTCATTAGCATCACTCAAGAAATGCATCATGGCAGTCCCCAAGAAAACCCCACCAGCAAACTGAGTTCCCATCACCAAAAAACCCTGATTCCACTTAAAAAAATAGGGTGAAACCCCACCAATGAAAGTCCCTATAAACACAAGAATCAAGCACCATATCTTGACCAGAATCAAGGATTTGGAACGTAGGTTATGATGAGGCCCATTGCTTTCACCTGCCATATCATCATCATCATTGCCGCCATGGGAGGTGGCTGAGAGGAAAAGAGATAGGGATAGAAAGAAGAAGAAGAGAAAACTTGAAACTTTCATTTGAAAGAATTATGTGAAGCTAAAAATGTGGGTTTGAGTTTATTACATAATACATAGATTATATAGACAGAGAGAGATATAAGAGGAGTATTTTGTCGTTGTATGTACTACAGAAGAAAAGAGAAGTACTAGGAAATGGACGATTAATGATAATATATAAGGAGAAAAGTAGTACAAAACAGATAGATAATCTTGAGGTGTTTTTTTTTTTTTTTTTTTTTCAAATGATTTTCTGTTCATTCTAATTACCTTCTCTAGTTATAGCGCATGAGATTTTTGATCCAAGGTCTCAAGTTATTTAATTTATTTTCACGTGATTGAACCTTGTTAGATCACAATTTTTGTCCTTGAGTAACAGAAGTCATGTTTATTTAGATTAAACCATAGTAAGTATTAGAAGAAATGGATTGTTGAACCCATTAAATTATTTTTAAAATATGATATTTAATAAATTTGAAATTCAAATTTTAATATTTATAATTCATTTTGCTATTCTCAAACTTTTTGTTTATAATAATTACAGTTCTAAGTTCAACCTTTTACCTTTCCTCTCATGATGTATATTGATGAAAACAGAAAATGAAATGTACTTTAATTTAATCATGGTCAAATCTTTCATGAAGAGTTAAAAAAAAAAATTGAAGACATTTCATTTGAATAACACCAACAAAATACAGACAATATATGATGCAAGGAGCTATAAATTAATAGCCATATGTACCAATAATAATGAATAATGCCAAGTAAAAAAAGAACTACAAATAATGTTAATTTTTTGGGGGTTTTATTTTTAATACGATCAGAGTTATCTTCAGATTTAAAACAATGCTCTTTAATCTGTATTTATGTAATGGAAAGCAGATATGCCATAGTGGAAGGAAAGCAACATGTCCTGAAAAAAAAGCACCAAGTGGGATCCACTTTCGGATTGGCTTTGCCGTGAAGTTGGGTCTGAGAGCCACAATAGACTTTCACAATTGACACCCAACCCAAGTCCACTCTTTAAAGTCGTTAGTGAGCGAAAATTATTTTATTTATTTTTATTTTATTTTTGTATAAATGTTAGAAATATTCATTTTTATAGATATCGGTTATATTCATAACCGTTTCATGGTATTTCATTCCGTTATATCCTAATTTTTTTAATTATTTTTAACTTAATATTGTAAAAAATTATATTATAATTTATTTATTAACATAATTTTAATATATATAAATTTTTAATATATAATATATATATACTGAAAGTATATATATATATAATTTTAGTATATATATTTAATATATATACTAACAATATAAGGAAAAAAATATAAAATACTTTAAGGGATATAATAGTAATTTCAAAAAGCAGAGCGGGGCAGAGCGGGGCGGAGCGAGGCAGAGTGGATCAAGCATTTACCAAAACCACCCAGCTCCATCCCGTCCCGTTTTTCAAAAAAAAAAAATTCTCAATTCGGAACGGATCGATGCGAAATCCATCGGTCGGATTGGATTTTGTCATCCCTATGTGTGAACAACCATTATTCAGATAATTTTAAACCCGATACAAAAATAATATGAGAAAAACAACTAAAACACGACATAAAATACAACACGATATGAAAAAATAACACGAACATGACACGATGACATGAACGTAACAAAATTTATATAATAGAAGTTATTAATATATCAAAATTTATATAAATATAACACTTTAAATATGATTATTATACGAAAAAAAAATAATACGAACATATGAATGCATGAATGGTCGAGTTTGGATACAGGCATTGGACCAAGGCTAAACATGTAAATCTCTCAGGTTTCAGGTAGACTAAGATTATTCTTGTGGAAAGTAACTAAATATTGCAAGAAAGAACAACCTTAAAATCAGCTGTAGCCAAAATTTTGATTTCATCAACGATCTAAGATATTGTTGGGCAAAAAAAAAAAATTACAAGTTCTTTTGTCAGACATGTAAAATGATGCAATTCATCAATGTATGATCATATCAGAAAATGGTCTTTTTACTGGCAAAAATGGAGCTTGAAAACTTGAATAATATTGTCTTTCACATTCTTCTGCTTCATCATGCAGAATGATTTCTGAAATCCACAACCATCAACTATACCTATATCACTCGGACTCGAGTGTGAGTATCGGACATAGTATATTCAATTTTTTTCAAGATTTCCATATATTTGGAGGGCCCTTGGAGGATCATATCCTCATACCCATGTCCGGATATGTTTCGGACACGGGTGTCGGATACGGATACTTTAAGAAAAATGAAGAGTCCGAACAACATAGAACTACTATATATAACTGTTCTCACTGCCGCCAGAAACGACCTTGCTGCTTCTGTTCTTGCATTCGCCTGCGTCATCATGGCTCCAAATCAAAATGTTGTTCAACAATGTTTTAATATGGATAAGATTAGCATTTACCAATGTTGTCATAAACGGCATATTCTGAGATAAATTTGAAAATACACTAAGGTAAGAAGATACTTCACCTCTGATACTCTTTAGAACGCTCAAGAAACTTTTTTGCAATATCTTTTCTTTCATAAGATTGTAATACTTGTCTGAAATCAGCTGGACTATTGCGGGCTATATCTGTGGACAAACCAAAACAGATGGTACTACGTAGACTCAACAACTATGTTACTCCGACTCTTCATTTACTTTGAAGTATCCGTATCCGACATTCATGTTCGACACATATTCGGACAAGGGTATATGAAGGTATGGTCCTCCAAATATATGGAAAAAAATTTAAAAAAATTGAGTATATCCTTGTCGAACACATACCCATATCCGACAATCAACCCCGAGTCCGAGTAACATAGCTCAACAAAAGAACATAGCAAACGTCTAAACAAAAAAAAAAAACTGATCAAGTGAGACTGTTTTGATCAACCATAGATAGGGACACAATTTTCCGGTTGAAGGCTAGAATCAAATGCATGAGCACTCACATATAAAATCTTGGTTGGATCCCTGTTAAGTTTTGAAAGATCCTGCCAATAAGAACTATTTGTTAACAAGAATACTCATTTTGAAATATAGCAGCTCTTAAAGACAGTGTCTCATATATTAAATACACTTAATATAGCAGAAAACTGAAGAGGGGAAAACAAAAACAGAAAAGCTTCGAAGGAAAGTGATCAACTATAACATACTCTATAATGATTGACATTCTGATATTTAATAGCACCCCTTGATAGCCTATATCGTACATCTATATTACTCGGATTCGGGTATGAGTGTCGGACACGGATATGTGATTCAATTTTTTTCAAGATTTTCATGTATTTGGAGGGTTCTTCGAGGATCATATCCCCATACCCATGTCGGGATATGAGTCGGGCACGGGTGTCGAATACAGATATTTTAAGAAAAATGAAGAGTCGGAGCAACATAATCGTACATAATGGTTAGGATCCAACCTTTCACAAACAGGATCAACATACTGCACAAGCCATTTGAAGGAATTTATAGCACCAAAGATGTCATATAGGATCCAATCATAAAACGATATTTTGATGTGGTGAGTACCTCTAACCGGACTCCCATATGAAACCTAAGTTGGAAGAAAACAATTTAAACTTCAGCATCCAATTTGAAGGGAAATTGTTCTTAGCATTGAGGCAAGACAATAAGCCTCAACCAGTTATCTTGACTATACTTTTATGGCATAAAAGACTTATTTAGGTACCAAAACTAAGTTAAAATTTAACCATGTATGGCATAGGGGAAGAGACCCTTTCCATTAAAAAAGGGTGAGTACTTCCCATTGATTGCCACATCTGACTATTTCTCAATCATGTACCCAAAAAATCAGTCAATTCTCAAAATGATAAAAAAAAAATAAGGTAACTCTTACCTAAGGGTTTACAGCTAGAAAGGTCCAAATTATCAAGTAAATGGAAATTTCAATCCCCTTCCAAATGGCAACCTTGAATTTGATACAAACCACACAAATCTTAAAGCTTGGTTTGCTTGCCTTAATACTTCAGTTTAAGGGTTACTAGAAATCCTCCCCAGGTTCGCTAGGGATTTTGTTAATATTCATTAAATTTTAATTAAATTAATAATAATAAATAAATATAAATGGAATCATATTCAATAATTTTTTTACGTTTTAATATTGTAAGTAAATAAATTTAGAGATAAAATAAAATCACTATGATAAATTTTGCAAAATATGGGATGAACTGAGATACGACACAAATATAACATGAGAAAATAATTAAAAACGACACGATACAAAAAATAACATGAACACGACACGAATACATGAACGTGTCAAAATCTATATAAAACGAATTATTAACATGTAAAAATTTATATAAATTTACAATACTTTAAACACACAAAAATAACACATCATGAGCACACAAATTGTTTTCTAAATTGAATCACTATAACAAATTATGCAAAATATATAATGAATTGAGACACCACATAAACACAGCATAAAGAAAATAATTAAAATACAACACGAAAAATAACATGAACATTACACGAATACACAAACATGTCAAAATATACATAAAAAGAATTAATAACGTGTAAAAATTTATATAAACTTATAATATTTTAAATACACAAAAAAATAACACGAATATAAAAAAAAAAATTCTATTTCTCTTCTTTCTCTCTTTTCTTTAAAAAAACCTAGTGTCGCATTAAGACGAACTTGTGAAGACAAAATTATATAATGCTATATATTCTTTGGCTCTCATTTGCACGCAAAACAAGGGTTGTTTCGGAAAATCAATCCATATTTCATGTAACTCAAATCAATTTGACAGATTTAGAAATTCATGTAATAGTGTTTAAAATGTTTCTATTCATATAAATTTTGATATTTTAATAATTTGTATTATATAAATTTTGATATATTTATATATTTATGTTGTATTCTATTTTATTTTATATTTTAATTATTTTTTTCGTATTATATTAGTGTATTTTATTATATGTCGATAATTTGATTCCTCTATAAAAAAAGGCCAGGCCCCTTAGTTTCTTTGCCATACAAATTACCAATCTACAATTCTCGTACCATAATTTCAAGCCATTCCAAGTTCAAACTTCAAACTCCAAAAAACAAAGTTTGAAAAAATGGATGAAATTGAAAACCAGAAGCAGCAATCTTTGGGTCAGTTTATAAAATCTCAGTTTCATAGAAAACTGACTCAGTTGCTTCTTTCAGTTTCTGTTTTTTCCCTATTCTTTTCTCATTCATATTGGCTTTCTTTGCTCCATTCCTTTAACTTCAACTTCAATAATTCACTTCCTAATTTCCAGTTGTTTAGCTACACTATAGATACGAAGTACTGCATATTCCTTCTTTGCAATGGACTGCTTATTTTTCTTTCAAAAAACTCAGGATTAATCAGTTCTTCATCCAAGTATAATGTTAGTGATGATCAGTCTTTCAAGAGCTATGAAGAAGAAGATGCTCAAAAATGGGGTTTGATGACAACTGTGGAAGAAGAAGAAAATCTTGGTTTTTTTGAAGAAGTGGTAAAAGGGTCAGATGATGAACTTTTTGTACAAGAATTTGGAGAAAGTGAAAATTATGACATAGAAGAAGAAGATGAAGTTGAACTAGTAGAAGGAAATAGAGTTTTAAGTACAGAAGAGCTAAACAAAAGGTTTGATGAATTTATCAGAAAGATGAAAGAAGAACTCAGGATTGAAGCTCGACAAGAATTAGACATGATTTAAGGATCATCTTGAGATGATTCCAAGTGAAATTAAAATAATCAGAATGTCTTTAATTTGCATAATATTAGTAAGTTTTTTATTTTTCTGTTTCTCCTTTACTATGTTATCCAGACTCGAAGGTGAATGTCGGACACGGACATATATGTTCCGGCACGGGTATATTTAATTTTTTTTTTAGTTTTTCTATATCTTTAGATAATTATACCCCATAGCCATGTCGGACACAAGTATCGGACACAAATATTTTTTTAAAAAAAATAAGGAGTCAGGATAACATATTTCTATAGACTATAGTTTGTACATAAATGCTAGTAGTAGTTTTGGTTGTCTAGTTCATTTTTTTTTTCTTTTTTCCCCTTGTTAGTGCAGTAAAATTTTGTTGTTCTTTCAGGGGATTGAAGCTGCAATTGCATGTAAATTCTGTGTTTTATTATACAATATTTAGCCTTTAGTTTTAATGCTCACTTTGCAAGGGAATGTGCTAATAAAGATCCAAACCATATGCATATTCGTAATCCAAATTTAATGATTTCAATTTTTCTGGGTAATTTGACAGTAACCATCCCAAGTTTAAAGAGAAACAAAAATTCATGGTGGCAGAGCCAGATCATGAACTGATTCAGAATCTGATTGCAAATAAATCAACCAATCAGAAGTAAGAATAAATTTTGTATATTGGGGTTGGACTAATTCAATCAAGTAAGAATAAGTTTTCTTTAGGATAATAGTTTCCTAGTCTCTTTGGAAACGTTATTTCCATGATACAATGTCTATTCGAAGAAGAACAAGATTGCACTTCAAGCTCTTCTTGAACACATATAAACCATGAACCAAAAAGAGAATGAAAAAAGAGAAATGATTTTTCAAAAGAATTGAATGTAAAGTTGTGTAAAATGAATGTTGAAGGAAGTATTTATAAACCCCAACCGATGTTAGAAACATCCTTTCATTATTAGAAATGTCTTTAGTGAAGAATCACAATTTTTGGAATGAAAGAGCATGTCTAATGGACTAATTTTTTGAATTTTCAAATGAGAGATTCGAATTCTCGAATGTGGTATTCTAATCCCTTAGACAAAAAGATTTACAGAACACAAAATTCTACAAGGTATTCTAATCCTTTCCTCATGGATTCTGATCTCTTAGGCAAAATTCTAACAGATTACAATTTTAAAATTGCCATTCTAATCCTCTTTAAAGAAATTCGAATCCTTTTATCTATTTTCATTCCAAAGGCTTATTAATTTACTTCTTAATTTCATTTTTCAACACAAATACAAACTACAGGATTTCAAACCTTTGTGAATTATTAAAAATGTTTTATAAAATATTTTTTTTGGTAATATATATGACAGGATGAAGATGAGAAAGAAAATATGAAAGGATATCCCGAAGCCCCCAAGACCCTATGTATCTGATATCATATCCTTTCAGTTTCTATTTTAAGCATTTAAATGATATTAATTTGGTGTTCCATTTGAACTAGATAGAAAGGACCCTCTGAAAATGATGGCAATTAGGACTTGCGTTTATTATCAAACCCACTGTTCTAGCTGTAGATTTAATTCAGTTCAGTTCAGACAAGGATAAGTTAATTGATTGATTTGTTGATTTTGTTTTGCTTTGTAAGAGTGATTAAGATTTCAACACTTGGGATATTTCCCCCTTGACTTAGGAATTTCTTTTGGAAAATAGACAAATTAAAGGTAGGTAGAAGAAAATTTGTGTACACACCAGCAGACTAGTAGGGCAAATTAGTCTAATAATTAATCTCCATTTGACAGCTTCAAGATTTTCAAAGTTGCATTTAGATAAATGTTAGTATAAAGCTTGCAACTTTGATCATATAATACAGCTCATAATTCTAGGTTCAATGCTTGTTCTATCCTGCTATATACTTAACATATATCAGAAATCTTTATGCTGATATATATATATATATATATATATATATATATATTTTTTTTTTTTTTTTTTTGCACCAAGGAGGTATCAGTCTGAGATAGAACGAAACAATTAGTTTAAATCAGGCAGATAAGCCGATCAATAGACTAAATACTGTACCATCATCCTTTTCCCATCAATGCTAAGAAGTTGAAAACGGAAAATTTTGGATTTGTTGGTAAAGTGTTGGACTTTTAGTTTTAGTGACCAAAGAACTCGAGCAACCTAAAATATCATAAAATGAAATTGGGATAATGTCTCCAATAGCTCTTGAAATTTATCAAATCTTCTATTGTAATCCATGTCCTTTAAAAATATATATTTTGGTACTTAACGTTTTCACTCCGTTTGCTATTGTAGTACCTGTCAGTAACGCAGTTAAATATTGATGATGTGACTTTTGTATTTAATAAAAACTTGACACGTGGCACCATATAATGATGCCACGTGTATTACCCCAAAAAATATTATTTTAATTTAAAAATTAAAATTATATTTTTTTCTTTTACACGTGGCACCACACAGTGATGCCACGTGTAATAATAAAAAAAAAATATTTTTTTAATTTTTTTAAAATCTTTTTTTCCTCTCTCCACGTTGTAATTTTAATAAATATTTTTAACAAAAATTAAAATATATTTTTAAATATTTGAATTTTTGTAAAAACAAAATTTAAAATTTTAAAATTATATTTTTAAAAATATCTATTTTTTAAAAATATATATATATTAAAATTTAAAATTATATTTTTATAAATTAAATATTTTTTATTAAAATTATTTTAATATTTGTAATTTTTAATAAATATTTTTTTAAAAATTAAAACAATAAAATAATTTAATTTTATATTTTGATTTTTGATTTTTGTAATTTTTAAAAATATTTTTTAAAAAATTTCAGATATTATAGATTTTTTCACAAGTAATTTTAAAATATTTTATATTTTAAAAATAATTTTAGTTAAATATTTTATTTTTTTATTTTCTAAAATATTTTTTAAAATTTTTAAAGAATTTTTAATTTTTTTTAAATTTTTTAAATAATTTTAATAAAAGACATATTTAATTTTTAAAAATATAACTTTTAATTTTTCATATAAAATTTTTAAATTTTTTTTTCAAATATTAATTTTTAAAAAATCAGGTGCTACTACGTGTCCTCACCTGATTGGTCAATGCCACATCATCATCTATATTTTAACGGTGTTAGGTCAAGGTACCACATTGATACACGGTTTGATAGTTCAAGTACCATATTGAACATTTTTAAAGTATAGGGATCATAATAGAAGATTTGATAAACTTTAGGGGTTATTGAGGTCATTAGACCAATGAAATTCATGGGAAAAAATTATGCATATGGTGGTATTTTGCAGATATTGTTGCCAAGCCAAGATCCATTTGCTCTAATATCCACATAGTGTGGGGAACAAACATAATGGCATAGTTTCAATCCATCTCACAACAAGATTTATTTACCTTAAACATAGAAATGAAATCCAACTAAGAATTCCCACAACAATAATAGTAGTGTTTTAGGATCGCTAGCTAGGCTGCTGCTTTGAACCCATTAAAGCTGACACTTGTCACCCCTCATCAGCATTGACATATCTTCTTTCAGTTCATGATTACCAGGGTTTTTGAATTGCCAATAATTCCAAGTGGCAACTCTTTTGGGTCCAAAGAAAAGCTTGAAACTTGATGTGGGTGTATTTCTGCCAATATGCTTTTTCACAGTAGCAGAAATTATAATGGCATGGAATCAATTATTCATGTCCTAATCTAGATCCTGTAAAAAATATAAGGAAGAAGAATACAAGTCACAGAAATTTGTTTTTTTTTTTTTTCCATAGATTGAAATTTGTCATCTGCTAACATTGTACGATCAGTAGAATTGACCAAAGAATTTATGATCCCTCTACTCCTATGTGGCTAGAAACTTAGGAGCTTTCAATTTCAATCCCCTTATGGATTTAAATCACAAAGCAACCTACTCTCCAGCTGTGCTCCTCTTCAATGTAAAATCAATGTCAAAAAATTGAATGAACAATGTTTTTTTTTTCAAACAATCTATATCAGTGACTGTGAAAGATGTATCAGAACATATATCTTTAGAGCTATTGCAGATCAAAGATTTACCTTCATGGAGAAAAGTCTATCTAATAGAAAACAAAGCTTCACCTCTCATATTTGTTTGCCGTATTAATTGCAGAATATAGACAAGTAATCCAAGCCAAGTCCTTTTTACACTCTCCATAAAAGGGGCTTTTCAATAATTTCCTGCCACTTTTCGATTGATCATATCCAAATTCCAAAACACAATTCAATACCAGATATTTCTTGCTTCCTTACCACACAAGGAAAACGGGTACTATCAAATCCGTACGATCTGTACAAGTGCTTCTAGATTCTGAAACTACTTGCTTTGCTATGTTATCCGGATTCTTCATTTCTCTTAAACTATTCTTGTTCCACATATATTCGACATGAGTTTGGGGTATGATCATTCAAATATATGAAAAAATTTTAAAAAAATTTATTATATATGCGTCGAACACATACCTGTATCCGACACTCACTTTCGAATCCAGATAACATAGAGAGTTTGTTACATCCTCCAGTGTGAATGATACAGACATGAAGTTAATGATGAAGCTGAGTGTAAACATCAGTCTTGTTCAGTGAAGTGTTATTGATTTCTAACCAATTTGAATCAAGATTGGTGCAGTAGATTCTGAACCGTTGGATGAAAATCAACGGGGATCGTCCTTCGCTCAATCCTCCAAGATCGACAGCGTAAACTCTGCAAAGAAAGAAAAACAAAAGAAAAAAAAAATGGAAAGAAAATTTTAATTTTCAGAGAAAATTAACAAAAACGGAATCAAAGCATTTTTAAAATTGGATTATTTATTGAAGGTTTCATTAGCGAAACCTTTGAATTTTTCTAAGTAGATCGCTAGAGTGAGTGCTCGAGCGATTTCCCTCCATTTTTTTTTTTTTTTTTTTTTATTCCTTCTGCTTTTGAATTTGAAAAGTTTAAAAATCGGACTTTTTATAGTTGGTAAGATCCGTTTGTTATTCGGGTCGAACCCAAGTGTTGTCAGTTTTGGGCTACGCCTGGACTCACTTTTAAGCTATTGGGCTTTATCCGAGTCTTATTCTGGGCTCACTTATAATTCATTGGGCTTTATCTGGTTCTATGACTGGGCTAGCCTATTAAGACATTTGTTTTTTGGACCAATTTTAAAATAGTTTTTTATATTTTATTATTTAAAAATAAATTAAAAAATAAACGATTTTTATAAGAGAAAGGATTTAATATTAAACTATTTGGTTCATAATAAATCATTTATTTTATTAAAAATATTGATTTAATTATTTTATTAAATATCATTATCATTTATCATATCTAAAGTTTTTTTTTTTTTTTTAATTTCTAATCTATATCTGACCTCTACCCTTATAAGATTGAAGAATGCATTACGGTTATAGTCGACATTCATATTTAAAATTAACTCAATATTATGACCTAAATCATTTTAAGCAAGTATATGTTTTTAAGTCTCTTTCTCTTAGTTATATTTATATAAATTATTTTTAGTATTGTTTTTAATTAATGTAAGAGATGAAAAACAAAAACTTTTTATAGATTTTATCATCAATGTGGACCTCCAAAATTGGTATTTTATAAAACAAAAACTTTTTATAGATTTTATCATCAATGTGGACCTCCAAAATTGGTATTTTATCTTTGCTTCTACTTCAATTCTTGATCCAATCATAAAAATTTTACTATAAAAATAAGATTTTGTTATAGAATGCACCAAAGACATTTTTAAGATTATTATATTAAATAATATATTTTTTAATATATTAAAACTCATGAAATTAAGTATAAATTACTGCATTTAATATAAAAATATTCTTTTAATAAAAACTTAATTAACTTTTAAAAAATACTTAATATTTTAAGACATTGCAAAACTCTCGAAACAAAAGCACAACTAATTTAATCTAACCTCTATCAACTTTTCACCTATGATTAGAATTTTATGTGAGGAGAATTAAAAAAAAAAGGCACAAATGGATAGTCCATCCCTCAATCAATGCTAAGTTGTAGCTAAAATAAACTTAACAAAAACGACAAGACTTCAACTGTGAGCTGACAGGGACTTTGGATCTTCCGAACAACTTCCGAAAACGTTTCCTGTCCTAATTCTTCTCCATAGATTCACTTCAAAAAACCCATTTCCCCAAGGTAAGTCTCAAACTTTCTCTATCTCTCTCAACAACCTTCATGCTAGATCTTTGTTTTAAGTATTATTTTCAGCTATGATGTTAAGCTTATCATAAACTTTCATGGCAACCCATTTGTGTAGGCATGGCTTTCTTTAAAACCAGTTACTTTGCATAACTATCAACCTCAGGCAGTTTTTTTTTTTACTTGATCTGAGTAAAGGATCTTTAAATATGAGCTTTAAGTTAATTACAAAGATCCTTACAGATGTTGGCTTTTTTCACATCTCATGTGAAAAGTTAAGAGTCTTGCTGGATCAAACGTTGATTTCAATGCGTTGAAGTTTCACTTTTGATTGTGGTAGTTACTTTAGTTGGAATTCATCTTTGACTTTGTTTTTGGGATGATTTACTGATCAGGGATTTAAAGAGAGTGAGATTTAGGATTTGGTTTAAGAACAGAAACTGAATCAGGATGAATTTCGATGAACTGTCAGATGCTTTTATTAAATCCAATGTGATTACTTGCAATTGAAAGAAGCTTTCACAATTTGGAGACTGAGTAGATTGACTTTGGAACAAATTAAAAGAAAGATCACATGATAATCAGCTATATTGCTCCGACTCTTTTTTTTTTGTTGAAGTATCCGTATCTGACGTCCGTGTCAGACGCATATTCGGATGTGGATATGGGGATATGATCTCCCAAAGACCCTCCAAATACATGGAAAAACTTAGAATAAATCAAATATACCCGTGTCGGACACTCACACCCGAGTCTGAGTAGCATAGATAATCAGTAAATCAAAGAGCCATGCTGCTTGGTTGGTTTCATGGCCTGGAAGCATGTTTTACATTCTAGTTTGTTTACAAACATTGGGCTATTGACATGATACTCAAATCATATGATTTTGCGTAACATAATTTTTTAGAGTAAAAAACTCAACCACTTTGGTTGATTTAAAATCTATGTATCTGACTTAATTTGCAGGGCTGCAGGTTGTGATTTATGTCAGCTGAATCTTCCTAATGGCCTGTAATGGTGAAGACCGGCTTTTGCTATCAGGATTAGCAAATTCGACAACTCAAAACAGTAATGTCGATGCACCAAAGAGGAGAAGGCTTCGACGCGTTAGAAGTGCTCCTTTAGCAGAGTTTGGTCCTACTGATACTAACTTTGATACTGCATTTCCACGTTCTGTGTCCATTTTTGGAAGACTTAACTCAAGTCTTAAGAAGGTAGCAATATTCTTGACACTATACTTAGATTTAGGAACCATTTGTTTCTATATAATTAGGAATCAAATTAAAGGGGATAAAACATATGGAATTCTTGATGCTGTTTATTTCTGTGTTGTTACAATGACAACTGTTGGATATGGAGACCTTGTTCCTAACAGCAACCTTGCAAAACTATTAGCCTGTGCTTTTGTCTTCACAGGAATGGCTCTAATTGGACTTGTACTAACCTATGTTGCTCCGACTCTTCATTTTTTTTGAAGTACCCGTGTCCGACATATGTGTCCAACGCATATCCGGACATGGGTATGGGGATAGATCCCCCAAAGACCCTCCAAATACATAAAAAAACTTAGAATAAATCAAACATACCCGTGTCGGACACATATTCGTATCCGACACTCACACCCGAGTCCGAGTAACATAGGTACTAACCAAAGCTGCAGACTACTTGGTAGAGACATTGCTGGTTAAAGCCTTCCATATGGATCAAAAAGTTGGTCAACTTAAGATTTTAAAAGAGATTGAGAATAATAAGGTGAAATACAAGTTTTATACGACCTTGATCCTTCTTGTGGTGCTTATATTAACCGGGACCATCTTCTTATCTAAAGTTGAGAATTTAGACCTAGTTGATGCATTCTATTGCGTTTGTTCTACCATTACAACCTTGGGATATGGAGATAAAAGCTTTTCAACTAAAGGGGGTCGTATTTTTGCTGTATTTTGGATATTAGCTGGAACCATTTGCTTGGCTCAGTTTTTTCTCTACATTGCTGAGCTAAACACAGAGAACAGGCAAAGAGCATTGGTGAAGTGGGTTCTTAGTCGAAGAATGACAAATGTAGATTTGGAGACAGCTGATCTTGATTGTGATGGAGTTGTCAGGTAAGTTTCATCTATGTTACTGGGACTCGGGTGTAATTGTCGGATACAAATATGTTCAATTTTTTTCAAGATTTTCATGTATTTGGAAGGTCTTCGGAGGATCATATCCATATCATGTCTGGATATGCGTCGGACACGACATAGAGTTTCATAGTTTGCAGCTGATTGCTACATTGCAATTCTCATTTCCTAATGGTTTTTTTTCTATAGTTCCATCATAAGTCTTCCTTAATTAATATCTTCCCTTTTTCTTTCCTTCATTTTTACAGAGCTGTTGAGTTTGTTCTATTCAAACTTAAAGAGATGGGGAAGATTTGCCAAGAAGATATTTCACTTATCATGGAGGAGTTTGAGGAACTAGATGTTGACCAATCCGGAACCTTGTCAAAATCTGATATAATTCTAGCTCAATCAGTTGAAACTAATAGGTCATAGAAACCAAACATATAAAAGAAAATGTTAGTATTTAGCCAATGTGTAAACCTTAACATGAACTTTTAATCATTTATAGCTAATTGTTTTCAATTATTGACTAATTGGTCTTGAATAAGTTGAATTGAACTTCTTTTTTCCCTGGCAATGTCTGAATTTCTGAGCTAGGAACTAGAAGAAACTTGTTCTAAGCCACTGCCCACTTTTGACTCCTATATGTTCCCATTGTTCATTGACACAAATGAATCGATTTCGATGAGAACTTGGCACCCAGTTCAACAAGGCATTTTGCAATGTGATTCTTAGCAATTTCTTATAAAGTTTAAAGCTATGTTACTCGATCTCGGTTGTGAGTATCGGATTTGGGTATATGTCCGACACGGGTATGTTCAATTTTTTAAAGTTTTTTTATGTATTTGGAGAGTTCTTGGGGGTCATATCCCTGTACCCATGTCCGGATATGTTTCGAACACAGGCACTTTAAGAAAAATGAAGAGTCAGAGCAATATAGGTTTAAAGTATGAATATTGCATTTAATGTTTATTTTGCATAAGGAAAAAATTAAAAAGTTCGGAAACTTGACTGTCACGTTTAAAGAAGAAATATCTTTCCTTTTTGCATCCTCCCTAAATAAAGGAAACTTGATCAATGAATGATAGAAGGTGAATGATCATTGGCCTTGAACTCCTTATCTGTTTATATGAATAACATGTAACAGCCTATTAATGATCAAAGTTGCTTCTTATGTAAATAAAAAGCTTCTTATATATACAAGTTCCAAACTTAGATGGGAAGCCATTTCATGCTCAAATGTAGATGACAAGCCATCTTTCAGTTTTTGGATTCAACTGCAAAAACACAACAACTCAAGCAATTGTGATTAAGAATCAACTTTTTTTTTTCGTATTTTTCAGTCCAAAATCCTTCAAAATCAACAGGGTAAAAACTACAATGATTCCCGGAAACGAATATGAAAAACTCCGAAACGTACTCTCATCAGCATATTTATGGCTAATTGCCACAAACATATATTTGCAGATTTCAATAATCTTTTATATAATTAAGATCAAACATGTATAGACTTGGGAGAGACTCATCAAAGTGTACAACATTTACCTGCATAGAGAATTGATTTTCTTTTTTTTTTTTCCCAGAAGTATAGAAGCCATCAGTCACTTCAATGAAATGGATTGAGTCATTACATAGTTTTGTTTAAAGGGAGAAAAAAATCTAACTTCTCATTAACTATTGAAATTTCGAATTTTGGATGTGCATGCGAAATTTCCCATAATCTAGCACATAAGCACAAAAAAAAAATGAAGAAAGCCCCTTTCACTCCAAGGTGCAAATTTATATCTTTGTATCAGAAAACGACATCAACTTGGATATTTCCAGGAACTTTCCAATGTGTTTGGAACCCAAATTCCTTCTACTTATAAGCACTTTTATAGTTTATATTGAATTGCAAACTTGCTTCCCACTAGTAAGTCTCTTCTCTCTCCCTTGAACTTTCTTAGGCCTTCTTTTCAGGCTTGTTAGTGAAGAACCTAAAGCTTAATACCAGATTTTAATTAAGCTTTTTTCTGAATTGTTGTCATCTCCCCGAAATCGGTATATTTTCAATATCTATAATATCATTTAGTGATCATTTTTCTAGTTTCTAGCTCTCTATAAAGTTTTTTAAATATGAAATTTTATGTTGTAATGCTTATAGCAGGTAATGTTGGGTCGTCACTTCAACTCAATCATTGCAATGGCCTGCAATGCTGCAAAGCAGGTCAAGTTGCCAATGGCTGCTGCAGGCTCTCCAACCTTAACAAATGATGAAAATGCTCCCATGAAAAAAAGCTTTCAGAGTTGCAAAACTACTTCAGTAGCTGCAAATTGTGCCCCTCCAAGTACTATTCGGACCGATTTCCCCGATCTTAAGAGGCTGGGAATGTACTTTGGTATCTACATGAGTGTTGGCACTATAAGCTTTTACGCATTGAAGAACCACATCAGAGGGCATAAAACAAATGATTTCATTGATTCTCTTTACATGTGTGTGGTTACAATGACCACAGTTGGTTATGGAGACCTTGTCCCTCACAGTTTCCTTTCCCAACTAATTTGCAGTGTTTTCATAACCATAGGAATGTGTCTGTTCGGAATAGTGGTGAAAATAGCTGCTAAATACTTGGTTGTCAAGCAACAAATGGTGCTGGTTAATGCCCTACACATGGCTCGAAAAATCGGTCCAACGGAAGCCCTTGAGGAGATTGAAACCCTAAAAATAGACTACACCAAGTGTCTGATATCTTTGATTGCTATGGCAGTGCATTTTGTACTTGGGATCTTTGTTCTGGTTACTGTCGAAGGAATGGATTTCACTGATGCAATCTATTGTGCTTGTACAACCATGACAACCGTAGGGTTTGGAGATGAGAGCTTCTCAAGTGAATTTGGTCGCATGTTTGGTGTAATTTGGATATCGACCGGAACTTCATGTTTAGGCCAGCTATTTCTCTACATTGCAGAGGTTTATACTGATATTGAAACCAGGAAATTGGTCAAGTGGGTTATTACTAGCAACATTATTGCCAAGAAAGACCTGGAAGCAGCTGATAATCTTGAGTCTGACAAGGTTTATTATGGGTAAGATTTACTTGCTCAATTAAGCTGGTTTGCTCCCATAAATCACTTCAATAATATAATGTTGTTAATTGTTTCTTTACATTGATTTTTCTATAGGACTGCTGATTTCATTTTATATAAGCTAAAAGAAATGGGAAAGATCAAGCAAGAGGATATTTCAGTTGCCATGAAGGATCTTGATGTTGATGATCAGTCGGTTTTCGATGTGATTCCAGCTGAAAAGAAATGATGATCAATGCCATAAAAAAATCATCAATTGTACTAGAGTTTTAGAGAATTTAATCTCCTTTACCATAATTTAATTTCAACCTTCCTCAGGTTGAAATATTACTCCTTGGAAGCCATTAAATTTGCTAGGTCATCCCTGAGTATGTTGTAAAAACTGCATATGCTACTTATGTTTTGAAGATATTGGACGTACGTACAATGTAATTTTATTGGAAATAATGATGGATTTTCCTTTATTCTACAATCCAATCTTCTTTTAACTATAATTCAATCCCACATTGTGATTTAAGCAAGCAATAATTAGTATTTTATATAAATTGTTGTCAATATTTTTGATAATGCCGAGTCAAGTAGCGTAGACTTGTAACCAAGCGGGGCATAAAAGTGGTTGAATGATTAGACAATGGAAAGCCCCTCTTTGGGTGCTTGAGGTTCATCTTTGATTTAAGCCATGACCTACTCTTACTTCACGCTGTCCATCCATGAGCTTCAAGCTAGGCCGAATAAGGAAACATGGTTCCTTATTCAGGCCAGGGCAGAGCATGGGTCGGTTAATTCGATTTTGGATATTAATCGGTTATTTTAGTTGGTTTTTTAGGTTAATTCGATCGGTATTCGGTTAATGTTATGAGTAATCGAATCGACTGAATCAACCGACCTTTAATATTATATTAATAATATAGAATTATATATATATATATAAATAAATTTATCCAAAATGGGCCAAACCCAGCCCAAATATCCAAACCCAATAAATTTAATAAACCCATTAATTACCCGAACCCAACCCATTAATTAAACCCATTAGCCATTAACCTAAATAACCGACAAAACAGACCGAATTAAATCGGTTCGGTTAAATCGGTTCGGTTAGGTCGGTTTCAGTGTAATTCGATCAGTTTTCAATTATTTTTTAATGGAAGTCGGTTAAGTCGGTTTTCAATTTTTTTGGACCGAACCGACTGAATGCTCGACTCTAATTCAGACCACTGGTCATTATGAAAAACCCCACCCTAGGCGCGCCATGGAAACCATGATCAAACAACCAACTTTTTTTAGTCATCTTAAGTCAGGATTTTTTTGTTTTGCCTGATCAGCACATGTAATCTGCTACCAAATTCGTGCAATTGCAAATTACTAATCAGTAAACACCCCCCACTGATCAGTTTTTGATACCTTTTTTTATGGAGTTTTTTTATACTCAAGTAATTGCATGTTTGAAGAGTAATAACAATCGAATGGGATTATGTGAGAGCATTTTGCATACCCTTCCCTTTGGGTTGGGGTTCTTGCCCACCATGGGAGGGTAGTCAAGTTCAAATGTGTGTTGAGTTTCACATCGAATGTGTACTAAAGTGATCTTGGAATGACCACTTTTCGTAAAAGATCTTTCTTTTGGGTTGAGATTCGGGCTCGTGACAAATGATATCAAAGTCTAAATCTTTTGGTTGAGATTCAGGCTCGTAACAAATGATATCAAAGTCTAAATCTTTTGGTTGAGATTCAGGCTCGTAACAAATGATATCAGGGTCACTCTAAGGAGCATTACAACATCTGCTCACATAATAGTGCGACTCCCCCTAATGAGGGCATCAAGGATAGGTCGATAGAGTTCTTACGTAATGCAAGTGGGCACTGGGTCTCATATTGAATGTATATTAGAGCAAATCTTGAGATGGTTATCTTACTTGGTGTTTGTTCGGCAAAGCCTCCAGTCAAGTGCCAATAGTGTTTCGGCCTCCATTGGAGCTAAATCATGGGCGAATGGAAAAGCCACGAGGCTTTGCCAGAACGAAACCTTAATAATCTAATCTTTTAGGTCGAGGCCCAGACCCGTGACACAGGCACCACCCAACCAAATGAAGAAGTTTGATTTGTTTAGATTGGCCCATAACATTCGTAGTCAAAGTCCAGATGACTCTGAACCATGGCCCATAAGTCAATCAATTTTTATTTACATATCCAATCCAAAAATATATGTTTATTAGATAAAAAAATAAATTTATATTTATTGCATTGATCGTATAGAAATCTATATATATACTATCAATACATCAAATATAAATTCTAGAAAAACCCATAACTTAATAGTTCAAAACTTATCTTTTTTGACGCGTGACATTCTTCTCAATCAATTGCGCAACTTTCTCATTATATTAACTCTTTCCCCATAAAGGAAAGGAACTCACCTTTGTCCAGACCCATATAAATTCTGATATTACTTGTTACGAATTCACACATTTGATCTAAAAGTTGTATCTATTAGTGAAGAAAAACTCGTAAATTATAAATTCAAAATCCATTATGCTATGTTTAAAAATATGAATTTGAAATTTTGAATTTAAATTTTATTTGTTATATAAATTATGAAAATAAAATACATATATTATGTATAAATTAATTAAAATTCAATATGATCATATATTTAAAAAATATAAAAATATGAATTTAAAATTCACAAATAGCTATAAATATTTTAAATTCACCTTTAAATAAACATTCAACAAATTTATAAATTTAAAAATTAATTATCAATATTACATTTATATATATATTTAATTACATAATTTATGTTATTTTTAAAATCTAAATCAATAAATTCAAATTCTCAGCAACTTCGATGGTGTTACATCAAAATCAAAGGTTGAATGATTGTGTTAAAAAGGGGACCCATCTAAACAGTGGTCCCAACACCTATTAGATCATAATGGAAACCCCTTTTTGGATTTTCTGGGTAGCCACAACCACTATGGGACCCAGTAAACCCCCCATCAAACGGACCATATCACAAGCATAAGAACAAGATAGTAGATAATCACCCTTAAGAGCATCAACGTGTCAGATTAAACGTGAGGGAAATATTGGAGTACAACGACGGAGTATCTAACTATATACTAAAAAGCCTTCTTCAATAAGTCCTTTCTAAGAATCTAACTCAAATTCTTTTTGTTAAATAATAATTAAGGAATAATTACTTTAATGTTAAACAATTAGCATTAGAATCTTTTGTAAGAGTCAATTAATTAATCAGAAGTAAAAAATAAAAATAAAAGAATAATTATTATTAATTTTTCTTACTTTGAGATGCAATAATGAGAAAATTGTATGCAATTTTGATTAATTCATTTTATCACAAACCAAATATGATTTGTTTATAATTCACAACTAATGTTTAAAAGAAAAAAAAAAATCAAGTACTAAAATAGGAAGCCAAAAATTAATTGGATGGATAAACAATTTTTTTTTATTCAAAAGGATTATTTGGAGTCAGGTTACTATATATATTTGATCCGAATATGTTTGCTCAATTTTTTCATTTATTTAAAAATTTATATCTTGTATTTATATTCGAATATTCATAAAATAAAAAATATCAAATACAAATATTTTAAAATAAATAAAAAAATCCCAGTAACATGACATAGTATTTTTACTATTTTAGTTGCTACAAAAATAATCCACAACAATCCTTAAATGGTCCTCCACCCATGGCATATTTGATGTTAATATTTCTCTTTTTTGGTACAAAATTTAAGAAGTTAACATTTTATTTACATAATATATTATATTTGCAAACCTAACATTACAATAACCAACTTTTTTCTATTTTACAAAGAGTAAAGCTTACTATAGTACATTGGTAATTTAGACTATTATAAGAATATTTAATTTTCTAAAAAGGTTTTTTTTTTTTCATTTAGATTTTCATTTTCAACTATAAAAATTAATAAAGCATAGAAAATAACTAGATCCTAATTCAATCACTGTCAAATCACAATCATGACAATCAAACTTAATAAAAAAAAAGGTCAATAAAAAACAGTAAAAAAAAATAGTATAATACTACTACTAGTAATTAAAGTAATTAATTATTAATATTATTCCTCCCAAAATTTACAGTTCACAGAAAGAAAAAAAAAAAGTGAAGTTACAGCAAAGAGAGTTAAAGATTACAATAACGAGTTGAAAATGAACCTACTCAGACTTGTAACTGTCAAAAGTGAGTTCGGGTTGGCCAGCAACATAGTGAAGGAGGCCTTCACCGGGCTTATCTGCCGGAGAGTCAGAACTGCCGGAATGGGCGGAGGTTTTGCCGAAGAAGATAACAGCAACAAGGAAGAGAGCAGTGGAGAGAAAAAGAGGCCAAAAGTAGGTTAAAATGGTGAGAAAAGAAGGAGCAAAAATGATGAGTGAAGAAAGGGTAAGTGAAAGAGTGAGTGTTAAGATTATTGGGTACTTGAACTTGAGCAGTTTTTCTGGGATCTCCATAGTTTGAGAGATATGGAAGATAATACAAAGAGATTAAAAGGTTTGATGTTGTTTTTAAGGGAGAAGTAGAAGAAAAGAGAGGGTGTTTTGGTTTTGGAGTTTAGATTGTAAAAATATGGGGAGAGTTTCTTAATTTCTTTGTTTGTTTAATGGTTGTGGGTTCAAATATTGTTTTCCTAATATGCCCCTCCATGCTTCTTTTACTTCATTTAAAAAAAAATTATTTACTTTCATTCTTTTGTATTTATATTTATAAAATTTATTTACTTTCATTCTTTTATATTTATATTTATATTTAGGGAGTATAATTAGATAAGTTCGGATCATTTCGGATCAAATTATTTTAAATAAATAAATGATTTTTTTTATATTGGACTTGAATCATTTTAAATTCAAGTTAATTTTGAAAGTGTTAAATAAAATAGTAAAACTCAACATTTTGAAAGTGAGATTTTTCATTTTGAGATAAAAATTTATAATCCATGCTTTTTTATTTATTTTAACATAAAAAAACTAAGCTTTTGACTTTAATCATTTATAATTGTTCGTTATGTCCGACTAAAAGCTCAAAATCAAACCCATCAAACAATTGAGATTCATTGTTAAGAGGAAGAAGACAATCTTAATCATTGTCAGTTGCATAAAATTTAAAATATAAAAAATATGAGGTAAAGACATTAAATCTAAATCATATTTTTCATCTTCGAACAAATTTTACTCTCTAGAGTTTTTTTCTTTTTTTTCTTCTTAAATATTCATTGATTTAAGTATTAGAGCGTAGTCAGAACCCAAACCTTAGCACTCCTTTCATTGTTTACTACTCTTTGAAATGTTCTCCTTACCCTCAAGCCAATTTTCTCTCTAGCTTTCCTCCTACAACATAAAAGCCCCTTTAATACTATCACCAAATATTTTGAATGTTTGAATGTAGGCATGACACTAGGGCTCAGGTCGCTTAAACAAAAGGTCTCGATTTCGAGCTTTTATGGATGCAGCAAATTTTCTTGAGAAAGATTCTCGTCTTGACGCCCTCAATACTTCGGAGGATTAGTCCTGGGCGAAACCTGAGAATACCTTGAAAAACCCAAAAAAAAAAAAAAAAGTAGGCATGCCAAAATTCAAAATTATATATTTTTCTTGAATATTTGCACATTAATGAGTGAAAAATTAATGGGATTTAAGAATGTACCAATTCTTTCTAAATGGGGAACATCTTTTGGTTAGACTTTCTCTAACAATATTCAACCTTGCTATGAAAATTGCTATGAAAAGGTAAAGGAAAAGGGGAGATGGGGGAGCCATTTCAAGGGCTACAAATTGTTCTCAAAACCTTGCTATGAAAACTGATATTTCTTGCCCTTCATCAAAAGCTCTAAAGTCATTAATTTGAGGGTAACTAAGTTAAAATTTTGTACCCAAAAAAAGAAATTGATTAGGTAAGGTACCTAGCTAGCTAGTTTTGAAAAAGAGGATGGTTGCATGGGACATTTCAAGGGTAAAATTTAATGTCAATGGCACAAAGATTCTTAGTCCTTTCACTGAAATTGTCGGCTACTTTGTATTTTTTTCAAAATGAAACTGCATTTTAACTTTAACTAAAGTTTTTGTAAGCTTGTGAGTAAGATGAGATCCAATCCAACATATAGTGCAATAACCAAAGGCCTGAATTTATTCCACATTCAGAACAATTATATTCTAAAATAACTTTTTTTAAAACTTTCTTTACTAGATCTTGGTCTGGCTAATATTTTAAAATTTTGGGTTCAAACTTAGGAAACCCACATTTTGTTTCATTCTTTGGATTGGGGTTTCAATTTTTTAGTTGTGGTAATAAGAAAGAATTGAAAAAATATATATATATGCTATGTTTGGAATATGTATTTGATAATTTGGATTTGAAATTCATTTATTTTATAAATTGTGAGCATGAAATATATAAATTAGTTAACATTCAATATTGAAAGATATAAAAAGATGAATTTAAAATTCACAAATATCTATAGATATTTCAAGTTTATCATTAAACAGGCATCTAACAAATTTATGAATTTGAAAAATAACTATAAATATTATATTTATATATGTTTTATTACATAATATATATTATTTTTAAAATTCAAATCTTTCTTTAAAAATTTAATTTCCAAATTAGAGCTTAATTTCACATTTTTCTCTTTAGTTTCTATAGACTATTGCATGGTAATTAGTAAAACAAAAGTTCTGGCTGTTGATATCTTTTGAATGGCAGAGTCGGATATATCTTTGAGAATTGTTAAGCAAATGCTGAAAGCTATTTGCAAAAGCATGAAATGTTAGAAAGGCACATAAATTTGATTTTTGAGACCTGCTTCAATATTTAAATTAGTATGGGTTCAAAGAAAAGTCAAGAATAATCAAAATACTCAATATTTATGTTTTCTCTTACTTCAGTCAACTTTTACTTTTTCTATTTGTATCTGATTGCTGGATGTATGTAAAAGTAAGCATTCGATCGGTTCGATTTTAAAATTTTGTAAACCGTTTAAATCGACTAAACCTATAAAATCGACCGAACTGATCGACAAAGATTCTAAAATCGAAAAAACCGAAACCGATTTAAATCGGTCGGTTCTGTCAGTTTAATCGGTTTTAACGATTTAAAAAATATTTTATTTATTGTATATTGTATATTATATATTATCATATAATATAAATTATATATTATATTATATATAATTTTAAATTATTATATAAATATATTATATTTTAAAAAAAATTAAAAGCGTTAGTTAGTTCGGTCTATTCGGTTATCAATTTTAAAAATCGACAACCGACCGAACTAATCGACTAAACCGATTTTCAAAATCGACTAATTTCAAAATCGAATTAACCGAACCGAATTAATCAAATTTGATCGGTTCAGTCGGTTAAATCGATTCAAACCGATCAATGCTCACCCTTAACTGGATGTCTAGGAGCTTAACAGATATAGATAAAATATCTGCTCTGTTTGAAGCAACTTGACAACTGTGAACCCGTCAAATAATCTGTAAATAAAAATATAAAAATACGATATGAAGAGATCGGAGTGGATATAACAATCTTGAACCCAACCTCCCAAAATTTCAAGTATTGCTAAAACGATGTTGTCCTCTAACTGCATTCGAGATAACCCCAAAGAGAAATTAATTATAATCAAAATTCAATTTATAAAATCGAAATCAATCAATTGAATCAATTTTCGTCGGCAAGTAAATTTATTTCAAGATAACTTCATCAACCACTCCAAAGAATCAAAATTTGAGTGTTGCTTTTAAAAGCAAAGAACCACAACCATGATAAGTGACATGTTTTGGAAACAAAGATCATGGGATTGGGGGGGAGTTCTACCGTAAGTTTCTTACGGTAAGGTTGTGGTAAGCTCCAAATTGGGAAACCTGTGTAGCAGGTTACCAGGTCACAAATTTTTACATATGCACTTGATAAATTACATATCAACTTGGACGAATTACATATAAAACATGAAAAATTACATATCAACTTGAGAAGTTGAAAAATTACATATGGACTTGATAAATTACATATGAATTTGGAAAATTACATATGAAAAATTACATATGAACATGGAAAATTACATATGAACTTGGAGAATTACATATGAACTTGATAAATTACATATGAACTTGGAAAATTCCCGAATTACATATGGACATGGATAATTACATATGAACTTGGAGAATTACATATGGACTTGATAAATTACATATGAACTTGGAAAATTCCCGAATTACATATGGACATGGAAAATTACATATGAACTTGGAGAATTACATATGGACTTGATAAATTACATATGAACTTGGACAATTCCCGAATTACATATGGACATGGAAAATTACATATGAACTTGGAGAATTACATATGGACTTGATAAATTACATATGAACTTGGACAATTCCCGAATTACATATGGACATGAAAAATTACATATGAACTTGGAGAATTACATATGGACTTGATAAATTACATATGAACTTGGAAAATTCCCGAATTACATATGGACATGGAAAATTACATATGAACTTGGAGAATTACATATGGACTTGATAAATTACATATGAACTTGGAAAATTCCCGAATTACATATGGACATGGAAACTTACATATGAACTTGGAGAATTACATATGGACTTGATAAATTACATATGAACTTGGACAATTCCCGAATTACATATGGACATGGAAAATTACATATGAACTTGGAGAATTACATATGGACTTGATAAATTACATATGAACTTGGACAATTCCCGAATTACATATGGACATGAAAAATTACATATGAACTTGGAGAATTACATATGGACTTGATAAATTACATATGAACTTGGACAATTCCCGAATTACATATGGACATGGAACATTACATATGAACTTGGAGAATTACATATGGACTTGATAAATTACATATGAACTTGGACAATTCCCGAATTACATATGGACATGGAAAATTACATATGAACTTGGAGAATTACATATGGACTTGATAAATTACATATGAACTTGGAAAATTCCCGAATTACATATGGACATGGAAAATTACATATGAACTTGGAGAATTACATATGGACTTGATAAATTACGTATGAACTTGGAAAATCCCCAAATTACATATGGACATGGAAAATTACATATGAGCTTGGAGAATTACATATGGACTTGATAAATTACGTATGAACTTGGAAAATTCCCGAATTACATATGGACATGGAAAATTACATATGAACTTGGAGAATTACATATGGACTTGATAAATTACATATGAACTTGGAAAATTCCCGAATTACATATGGACATGGAAACTTACATATGAACTTGGAGAATTACATATGGACTTGATAAATTACATATGAACTTGGAAAATTCTCGAATTACATATGGACATGGAAATTTACATATGAACTTGGAGAATTACATATGGACTTGATAAATTACATATGAACTTGGACAATTCCCGAATTACATATGGACATGGAAAATTACATATGAACTTGGAGAATTACATATGGACTTGATAAATTACATATGAACTTGAGAAATTCTCGAATTACATATGGACATGGGAAATTACATATGAACTTGGAGAATTACATATGGACTTGATAAATTACATATGAACTTGATAAATTCCCGAATTACATATGAACATGAAAAATTACATATGAACTTGACGAATTACATATCAACTTGTAAAATTACATATCAACTTGACAAATTCACGAATTACATATAAATATAAAAAATTACATATAAATATAACAAATCATTACAAATTTGATTACTTAACATATAAACGTGCTAAATAAAATATAAATATAATAAATTACATATTAAATTACATATAAATATAATATCAATGTTTTTATTACTTAACATTAATATACAATGTTTGATACTTTGCGTTTTTTTCAAGCACATTATTGAACCAAATATTCCATACAAAGGTTAGTATACAATGTTTAAGTTATATAATTTTCATGGAATCAGTTTTTTTACTTGTTATAAAATGTGTAATATTCATAAATATTTTCATGGGTTAGTGAATAGAATGTTTAACTAATACAATTTTCATGGAACCGGTTATTTTACTTGTTATAAATTATATAATATTCATAATTGCATATTTGCATGGGTAGTGATTTTGATGGGTTAGTGAATAGAATGTTTAAGTAGGTTATTTTACCGGTTATTTTGATGATTTTGATGGGTAGGTGAAGTCTAAGATACAATTGTGAGACTTCAATCTGCTAATCTTTCCATATTTATAAAATTTCAACTTGACAAGTCTATGATACCATTGCATTTCCATCATAATATTTGTAGATATGTTCCAACTTCTTTTACTTCTTTTACAGGGGCTTTAATCTCATCCAAGTAAAATGCACAAAATCAATGGCTATGTATTGCAAACACAATAATTGCCTCAAGTTATTAATTACCAATTTAAATCACAAGTTATAACTTTAATTTAAAATTTTTGTGGTATGTTATGTATTTAAGACTTTTTAAATAGATATAAGAGTTACTATTACGTAATAGATGCATATTATGCATATTCAACTTCATCCAGTTATGAGTCCTTAAGTTGATAGGTACGCCTTTAAATTAAAAGAAAAACCTATATTAAATTATACACTAATATGAAGATGTTCATAGTACAAATTTAATAACCAACTTCTTTGCCTATGTTATCATTAACATAAAGACTTGATTCCTGGAACTTACTTCTTTGCCTATGTTATCATAATTCGTTAATTATGCAACGATTTTCAAATTGAATCGTGTGGTCTCAATCGTGAATCGGTAGCGATGTAAACATTTGGATAATCTTACAATTTCTTTTTTCTTTCATGTAATCTGGGTTTTTTTTTTTTTTAAAGAGTTAATTAAAATGTTTAATGATGGAAGGTATCGGTAAGTAGCAATACAAAAAATATACAACAAAAAGTAAATTAAAGCAATTTTAGAAATTATATACAAAAACTAGAAAATTAAATAGGCAAAATACAAAATGTAATACTTTTTACGAAAGGTATCGGTAAGTAGCAATACAAAAAATATACAACAAAAAGTATATGTTTTATTTTTTAATAATTGAGGTTATCAAAGTTTGATTTTTAAATCCTGATCACTAGAACTAAGAGTTCAGTACTCTACCAACAAATCACAACTGTTGCAAATATATATATATATATATATTTAATTTACGAAAGGTATATGTAGCAAAATATATAGTATATGGCTTGAAAGAACATGGATTCTATAAAAGGACATGCATTTTAATCTGTTTTTTCTTTTTCTCTGGCCAGAGTCTCTCCTACTCCAACCCCAACCCCAACCCCAAGTTCGCACATCATGTGGAACAATTAACATACTAGTAAATTATCAAGGAATAAAAAGTAGGCATTTACCAATTGTGTATGCAATAGGAAATGGTATTCTTGTTCATGCCAATGTATTACTTATTTAAATTAAAATTGAATAATTGCAATATAACATACACGACTGTTTTTAATACCAAAATAGCCTGCATCAAAAAATTTAAAAGAATTCCCACCAAGTTGTAAATTGCAATTTGCTCAATCTCCTCTTCTTTTTCTTTTTAGTGCAAGGCCAACAAGTAGCAAGACCAAGAAATTGCATTTAAAGCTAACTCCCCAACTATGTGACTCATGGTCTATGAGAAAGATGAAAAAATATTTAGCAAAATAGTACTCAAGAGCAGGTATGGCTGAGTTTTAGGCCTTAACCTAATCCAGACATCAGATTAGAGGTTGTCTTTTAGCCATTTAACAGCGCCATTAGCAACCGACCTGCAAATATCGCATTTTTTAAGGTCATTAAACATAAAACCGGCAACTAACAAACCCAAGACTTGGGACAACACCACTTAACACTTTTTATTAAAAACTCAACAATATTGAAAATATAGTGGCAAATTCAATAAAATTGAAGTGCAATGGTAAAATTCTATATTGAATCATAGCATAGTGGCATTTATATTACTTTAACAAAAATTAGGAAAAGCGATTAGCCGATATGAATTAGCTGACTTTTCATAAAATGTCTTAAAGAACAAATTGCTAGTTTCAGCTAAGATGAATAAAGATATACCCACAGGTCTAATTTAACAAGCTGAAGAGATGTATTTATTACTAATGAAAAATGGAGGATCTATGAGAAATTGACCTACAACTGAAGGAGACTTACTATGGTCTAGAACGAACATCTAAAAAAAATCACAAACAATCATGAATAATGATATATTTAATCCATAATGCAGTTTAGCTATCCTATTTCCACATAATTAAATGCTAATAAAATTAATCTCATACCTAATTTTATTCGGTATGGTAACTTTAATTGTGAATAAATGGTCACCACGTATAGATGGTTTGTTCAGCTTTGGTGCGCCTTTCCTTGCAAGGACTAATACATCCCCTGGTTGAGTGCCCGATGGGATCTGTAGTTCAGTTACCCCTTCCACTGTTTTCACCTGTTTTTAGTGAAAATGAATCAAATATTTGATAAAGTACAAGATGTTGGTGAGGGGAAAATAGGAATATAGTTATTCCAGGTTGAGACTTTGCAAAAACAGTCCTTCTGGCATATGGCCTTATGCATGTCTCCGCAATTGAAGTTATTCCAGGTTTTGCAGTGCATTTTATGATGGCAACAGACCCCATTATGGCATCAAGGTAACTAACGGACACTGTTGAGGAAAGATTTATGCCATCTCTTTGAATTTCTGTTACCTCTTTAACATCTAGATAAGCATAAAGATCTCCTGGAGGGCCCCTGCAAAAACCAGAAAGTTTTTTATATTCAAGAACAAGGAAAATCGATAACAGATATTTCAAAGATACATATATACAAGTAGAGTTAAATGTAAAGGACAAAATATCTAAGACCTAAGACTACAGTTTCTTTTGTCCTACTTCTGCAGCTGCAAGTTCTTAGTTACCCAAAAGTAAGTTTTATTTCTTAAGTAGACAAATTTATCTAAAGGAATCAAGGAGAAGCAACCATATGAGACATGAAATACACTTCCCTGAAAGTAATAACAAGAAAAATTTATTATATTGATAGATTTAATTATAGAAAAATACAAAAAGAAAACAAAGTGGAATGGTTAAAAAACACAATGAAAGAACACTTCTGTGACAAGACTTCAATGAGAAAAAAACCATCACCGAGAATACATGCAGTAGAATCATAGTACAGTCGCAAGAAGTTAATATGATTCCAACACAATCAAGGAATTTGAGAAAAGGAATATCACTATCATCACAATTTAAAGCAAACTTCACCATTCTTGACTTTAAAATGTAAGACTAGAAAGGAGTGATAAGCAAAAATTTCAATCAAAGTTCCCCCGCCTATTTAAGATTCAACATAACATGAATTGGCTGTCATGATGTAAGATATACATTTTGGCTAGTATTTTAACTTCCTGCAGGTAACCACCAGTTCTCTAATTTTACAATAAAGCCAATACACTAATGTTACATTCTAAAAGTTCAATATAAATTAAAATCTACATCAGCCAAGAAACCAAGCTGCAACTTCTTTCATATCAGGTCTATGGCCACCAGGAAATGGGCTTATATATATTCGATAATATATTTTATGGGCAAGAACCTACATAGTATAATTGAAAAAATGCAACTTCAGAATGCAATCAGCTTATAATACCAGAAGACCTCATCAAGATTGGAGATACAATAAAAAGTCCATCCACATACCCTCTTGGTCCAGCATCACCCTCCCCTGCAACTCTGAGGATACTGCCTGTACTAACCCCAGGAGGAACTTTGACTTTGATATTTTTCTTAACTCGTATACGTCCTTTACCAGAGCATTTCCGACAGTATTCAGAAATGGATTCACCATCCCCACCACAATTTGGACAAATAGAAACCTAACATATTGCAATGGAGAAGCAATATAAGAAACATCTTATAACAGAATATAAAAACAAAAAGCTTAAAAGCAATCCAAAATGGAAAAACATCACAGACAAGATTTGTACCTTTGCAACACCAAATCCATTATTTGTTTTTGTTTTACAGTTCTTTCAAGGTCAACTGCAATTTTATGAGACAATGAATGTCAGGCCATCAAAAGGAATATGCCTTAATTTTATGAATTATTGTGGCATGATAATATGGCAGAATTAAAAAAAAAAAAAACATGATGATTAAAGGTGACTGACCATACACAGTGAACATGGAATTTCAAATGAAATAAGAAAATGAGAACAATATACTAATATTTAAAACATTACCTGTGTACCAGCGAAGAGCAAATCATTACCCACAACCATAGTATAAACTTGCCCAACAGGTCCAGTAAGACTGAGCTCGTGGTTAGTTTGGGTGTTCCATGCCTGCAATATGATCGTTGTTGAGCCCAGTAATGGGAAAAATCATTGTTCTTCTAAGTTCAAATGAGATAACAATACAATAAAGAAGAAACAACTAGTAGAGAATTGGCCTTGAATCTTACCTTGACAACATTCAGTATGCCAACAAACAGCCAAAGACCTTCACTGATCATGCAACCCACTTCACCACCAAGATTAATCACACCCATACACTACATAAAATGCCACAGAAAACATCAGACAAAAAACATAATAATTAAGAGGATTACCTAAATGACAAAACAAAATTATAAAAATAAATCAACCATATAATCACTGCAACTCTTTCTTTTTTGTACTATTATAATTTTTTTTTAAAATGTTTTGGTTAATCAAAATTACAGCTATGGGGTTTCTACCATAATTGAAGAGGGACAAGTTGGGTTATAAATTGGGTAAAGTTAATTAAGCAAATATAGATAATTTTATAAGAAATTAAGCAAAATTCTCCCAAAAATTAAAACTCCTTATCTAAAAGAAACTATAAGGATGCAGAAACAAACCCTAAAAAACTATTTTCAACAAAACAAAATAGAGAAATATTAACACAAAATAAACCAAATCTTAGCCAAAGACAATATATTTGACAAACTTAAAATCAAATTGTAAAAGAAATTAAAAAAAAAAAAAAATTGACGAGAAGAGCAAAACTAAAATCATATAGAAGCAACAGTTGACATGCAATCTTTAAAACAACTTTTTCAATTTCAAACATAATAGTAGAAGATTAGTTGGTATGAGTTACCGATTTGAAGTGGCACAGCTTTGGGAAACCCTAAAGACTAAGAAAGAGGCAAAGAAATTGTGAGAAAGTTGTGGAAAGACAGGAAGCTTAATTTTAGAGAGTAATTGTGAGACAATTTGCTTTAGGTTAAATGTTACTCGGTTAACCGGTAAACAAATTTTTTTTTTTTATTTTTATAATCAATGGTTGAGATGAAAAATTTTCAATCTAATGGCCTATTTTATCTTAAGCTTATGGGAAGCGTATGCTAAAAAACGTTTGTTAGAATTTTCCGGGATTGGGAGGTTTGTTTTTTCTTGGAGAAAAGTTAAAATTGATAGAGAAAAATGACATCATTTATATCCTTTATTGACTAGCATTAGAAAATGGGTCAATATCAGTTTTCAATCTATATTCCTGATTTTGACATGATGGGAATTTTTTTTTTTTATGAATTCTTCATATATAATCAAAGTAAAATTGATTTTGATTTTGATAAGAATAGAAAAGGGGAACCCTTCATAGAATTTCCTATGTGCTGAAATTAGCATTGGATTAGGTGGTGGGTTTCATACGATGTTAAAAATTATGAGAAAGAAGAAAAAATAATTGATAGAGACAGGGAGGAAAATTTGAAAACCTTAGTACATTTTTTCTTCTTATTTCATTTTGTTAAATTTGGTAATTTCGGACGGTACGATTATATGATATGAATATATTACGTGAAAATTAATTAAAATATAAAACAATGCAAAAAAACAACACAAACACGATATGAGTATACGAATATATCAAAATTTATATAACATGAATATTAACGTGTCACGATATGAGCAAAGGTCATGTAGACATCCCGGATGATGTTGCTATTGAGAAGGTATGTGTAAAATGCTATGTTATTTTGATTCGGGTATGAGTGTCAGATATAGATATATGTCCGACATGGGTATATTCAATTTTTTAAAGTTTTTTTATGTATTTGAAAGGTTATATTTTCATATTCATATTCAAATATATGTTAAATATAAATATTTTAAAAAAAATAAAAAATCGAAACTAGGTAAAATTTACTGTGGATGAGCAAATTCATTCAACAATTACTTTTATGTGATTCATTAAAGTACTGTTGAAGTCTCATTTAGGATTGAAAGGATATATTCTATAGGATGGTGCAGGCTTTTGAGGAATTTATACCTAGGGCTGTGCATAATTCGGTTAAAACCGAATTAACCGACCGAATTTTAATTCGGTTCGGTTAATCGGTTAACCGAATTAAATTCGGTTCGGTTAACGGTTAATGGTTTAGGAGAATTTCGGTTTTCGGTTAATTCGGTTCGGTTAAGCGGAATTAACCGAATTACACGAATTAACCAAAATTCCCCTAAAACGACAACACTCTATGCGTTTTGATAATAACCTTTACTAAATACTAACCCAGTAACCCTAACAGCAGCCTAACTCATCTCCCTCCCATAATTTATGTCTGACCTTCCCCTCATCGCCGTTCTGGCCTTCCCCTCATCGCCATAACCCATTCACTTCTGAGTTCTGGCCTTCCCCTCATCGCCATAACCAAAACGTCATCCTGAAGATTTTCTAACTTCAGCAGCTGAACCTTCATATTGGTAGATTGTTCTGATACTTGCTGCCGTTCATATTCAGAAACAGTTAGCTTTAGTTCAAGGCCATTCACAATGGTTTTAAGTTTCCCTTCATTGGACTTGTAACTCTCCAACAACTTCAGAGCTTTTTCATGTTCTGCCATCACTGCTTCCTGGTTTTCTCTGGAGGCTGCAAGTTCACCCAACAGGTTTTCCACTTCTGTTTTAGCTTCAGTTTCTATTTTCATGTGAATAAGGGTATGCAAATCTAGTGCTACGGTCAATATTAATAGTACCTTGTCTCAAAAATGTATTTTTCTACTCTTTGTATTCCGCTTTTTCTACTCTGTATATATACGAATATTAAACTGGTTTTAATACTCGTATTTTTGTCTGTATATTTTTTCTACTGTTTAGTTGTGGCAGAGGTGTTGTTCATAATTTTGGTCATAATTAACCGAAATAATTTCTTGACATAATTTTTTTTTACTTATTTCGGTTAATTCGGAAGCCGACCGAATTAACCGAAATAATTTCGGTTCGGTTAATTAACCGAAATATTTATTCGGTTCGGTTAACGGTTAATTGGTAAAAAATTTCGGTTAATTCGGTTTTGGTTAATTCGGTTCGGTTATTAACCGAATTAACCGAATGAACAGCCCTATTTATACCTACTCATACAAACACTTGTCAGTGACTTCTTGTCCATCTTTTTTATTCATTGCAATTTATTTTGTCTATTGCAAAAATCTTTTAGGTTTTGTTTGATATAGTGAAAATGTGAAAGAATGAAAAGAGAAATATGTAAAAGTGAAAAGAAAAAAACTAATGGAATGTGTTTGACAGGAAAAAAAGTGAGAGTAAAAAGAAAATAAGAAAAATTATTATTTTTCATATTTATTAACAAAATTAAATCACTTTAAATTGAAAAGAAAAGAGGAAAAAAAAAATAAGAGTGGGGTGAGTCATCTTAACTTACAATGAGTATAATGCTAAAACAATATACTTTTTATTTTTTTCTTTTAATTTTAATGTTTCAACTCTATCAAGCAATGAATGAAAAAAATTACATTTTCTTCACCTTTTTATTTTTTCTACCAAGTATACCAGTAAAAAAATATATATTTTTTTTCATCTTTTCACTTTTTTCTTTTTCAATTTTTTCATCCTTTTAATTTTCTTTCCACCTTACTAATCAAGCCTTGGTCTCAAATACTTGAAGCACTGGGAGCTACTGTCGAAAGGGTGAGACCAGTATCAATTACACAAAAAGATCATTATGTCAATATTGCTAGGAGGCGGGCACTAGAAGCAAATGATTTAGCAGCAAAGACTAAAAAGGCCAGCCAAGTTGACGGCAAAGATCTGGATCGAATGAATGGTTGCACGCCTGACCAGGAGAACGAAAATCCAGGTTTCTTGAGTCATTTCAATGATGGTTTCTTTGCTGATCAATTTGAAATTTTGGCGAACTTCAGGGCGCACTATGAGGGTACAGGGCCCGAGATTTGGGAGCAGACTGGTGGCAGTTTAGATGCATTTGTTGCAGCTGCAGTCACTGGTGGCACGGTGGCTGGTGTTTCCAAGTTTCTCCAGGTAGTAGTTATAACTAGACCGGCGGCCCAGCTCGTATTGGGCCAGGTTTGGGCAAAGAATTTATGTTCCGACCTGGCCTGGATCACTATTTAATTATTAAAATAATATTATTTTATTTAAATTTAATTATAAATTAAAAATTAATTTTTTTTAAATAGAGTGAACAGTAATTTTGGACACGCGAGGCCGGCTCGGGTCTAAATAAGGATGAAGAAAAAAATTTGGACCGCGGTCCGACCCAGCACCTCTAGTTATAATCTCTTTTCAACCATTTTGCACATATTTATATGAGGGGATTACTTGACTAACTTAATTCATAAATGTTGTACAGGAGAAGAGTCCTAAAATCAAGTGCTTTTTGATAGATCCTCCTGGTTCTGCTTTATTCAATAAGGTAACTAGGGGAGTCATGTACAGTAAAGAGGAAGCTGAAAGACAAAGGCTCAAGAATCCATTTGAAACCATAACCGAAGGGATTGGAATCAACAGATTGACTCAAAATTTTATGATGGCAAAGCTTGATGGGGCATTTCGAGACACAGATAAGGAGGCTGTTGAAATGTCGAGGTCTGTCTATCATCTTTTTGATGAGTTCTCTAGCATTTTCTTTCCCACATGGTTGAAAGGATTAAAAGATACAAGCTTTAGGATAGAAATTGTGCCTGGATGATGTTGTCTCATCATATACACCCCTACTATTCCTTTAGTTAGTGGTTAAAAGCTATGTTATTCGGACTCAAATGTGAGTGTCGGATATGGGTGACACGGGTATGTTCAGTTTTTTCTAAATTTTTTCATGTATGTGGAGGGTCATATCTCCATACCCATGTCTGAATATGCATCGGACACGGGTGTCGGACATGTATACTTCAAGAAAAATGAAGAGTCGGAGCAATATAGGTTAAAAGTGATATATATTCTTTTCAAGATAGAATATCTCCTTAGACTCTGCTTATTTTTGTTGAATCTGTCAATCTGATGAAGTGATGGGACTGATGGTAAATTTGTCTTGCTTGGCAGTTGCACACATTCTTTTGTGGTTAAAATGTTTGCTTGGTCTTGAGCTGTAATCTTATACCTGCTTGACATTTCAGGTTCCTTTTGAGGAATGAAGGGCTCTTCCTTGGGAATTCTTCAGCCATGACTGTGTTGGAGCTGTTAGAGTGGCAAAAAGCTCTTGGCCCTAGCCACACTATTGTAACCATTCTATGTGATAGTGGGATGAGGCATCTAAGCAAATTTTATGATGCCAAGTATCTGTCACACTATGGATTGACATCTATTGCTTATGTTACTCGGATTCGAGTGTGAGTGTCGGACATGGGTATGTGTCCGACACGGGTATGTTCAATTTTTTTCAAGATTTTCATGTATTTGGAGGATCCTTGCAAGATCATATCCCCATACCCATGTTCAGATATACGTCGGACACGGATGTCGGATACGAGTACTTCAAGAAAAATGAAGAGTCGGAGCAACATAGCCTACTGCAACTGGATTAGAGTTCATGAGCATCAAATGAACCCTGCTAAGATGTTGGCTTCCCTACTTCAACCATTCCCGGTCGGATCAGGAGGCGTATCTAGCTATGCTTGTCGATGAAGTTTCAGAAGTCACTCGGCCGAAGTGACATTAAGTTTTGGGAATGACCATACTAAAATACAAGAACATTCCTGCAAATCAAGCACATTTCATTCAGTAACAACTGAACCTTAGCATTCTTTAGTTTTTTACACTTTGTGCTTACTGCTTAGGTTGATAATCATTCTTTTGCCCAAGGAAAAGAGAAATCCATTGGTTCAATGAAAAATGCTTTAACAAACAACTTTGAAAACCTAACTTATAAATGAATATTTACACTTGTACAGTCTATTTTGTTACTTTGCACTTCAGATTTCAGATTCTTCTCAGAACTGCAAAATTCCAAGGCCCTAAACTTGTTCAAATGCTTGAATTGTTTCAGGAGCATGACTTATTCATTCTCACAAGGTCATAAATTGATTGCAGTAAAGCTTTTCTCAGGTGCTCTTTTTTATTATGCATGATTGAAGTAAAACTCTATGGTAGTTGATTATGAGACATATGGTTTAATTGACACCATTGGTTGATTTGGTTTTAGTTGAGGATTTAATCAAAGGAAGGAATCAAAGTTCTATGTAACTGGTCTTTTATCTAATGCTAACTGTGGATGTCTATAAAAACAGAGGAGTAGAGTAATGGGCACCTGACATTACCAGCCAAAAACATAACTTCAATGCAACATCAACTTACCAAACAACAGAAACAAAAAAACAAATCTGAACCACTTGCAGAAAGTAAAAATAGAGAAAATTGAAGTGGATTTCGACATTATAGTATAATAAATTGGTTAAGCAAGGGGCTCTGGTTGCTTAAGCAAGAGGTCTCGATTTCGAGTCTTTGTGGATGCAGCAAACTTTCTTAGTAGAGGTCCCCGTCTTGGCGCCCGACAGTACCTCGGAGGATTAGTCTAGGCGAAGCCTGGAGATAGTTTGGGAGAAAAAAAAAAAAAAAAAAAGGTTAAACAGTGACAATCATACAGGAATATTATGTTATTTGAGATGACAGTAGAGTTCACATCAAAGCTTTTGATCCACGCAAAAATAAGTGGAGTAACTGTAAATCTCATCTATGACACATTAAAGGTGTTCAGTGATCATTGATCAGTTCATTTCATCTCTTTTTTTTTTTTTTTTTTTCCAAACTATTCTGCTTTATGCTAATGGAGTTCCACATACCCTTATTCCAGGTCCTCATCACCTTCCTCCTTGTTTTGTTTATGGCAATCAGAAGGATAAGGAAATCAAAAGCTAGGAATTCAGCTCAAAGGTTGATTCCAGGGCCAAGGAAATTGCCTTTGATAGGAAATTTGCACCAGCTTGCTGGTTCTGATCTACTCCATCGCTCCCTAAGGGACTTGGCTAGGAAACATGGACCAATTATGCACCTGCAACTTGGTGAAGTTTCCACTGTGGTAGTTTCTTCTCCAGAAATTGTTATGGAGATTATGAAAACACATGATATCATCTTTGCTTATAGGCCTTTTCTTGTTGTTGCAATGATCACCACTTATGAGTGCACAGATATTGCCTTTGCACCATATGGAAACTATTGGAGAAAACTGCGAAAATTTTGCACTTTGGAGCTTCTGAGTGCAGCTCGTGTTCATTCATTCCAATCGATAAGAGAAAATGAAGTGTTGAATCTGATCGAAACTATACAAGCAAATGATGGAGTCGCTGTGAATCTCAGTGAGAAAGTTTTTGCAATGACTTATGCCATAACAGCAAGGGCAGCTTTTGGTAAAAAAATGCAAAGATCAAGAAGCATTCATATCAGTTATTTCAGAAGAATCCAAGGTGAATTCAGGTTTCTTTATTTCAGAATTTTTTTCCTTCACTTAAAATTCTGGATCTTGTTTCTGGTCCAAGGCATAGAGTTGAAAAGATTCATGGAGAGGCTGACAGGATACTTGGGAATATTGTTAATGAACACAAAGAGAATGGAGGAAGAAAAAATGGCAAAAGTGAAGATGTAGATAAGAAGATCCAGTTGATGTTCTTTTAAGGCTTCAGGAGGATGATGAATTTCCCTTAACTGACAACAACGTCAAAGCCATCATCGTTGTGAGTCAATTTTCTTTCACTAAATTGACCTGAAATTTGGTAATTGTTCACAAAGTATATTAAACTTTTCTAGAGTTGACTAACACAATTATTTAGAATTACCAAGAGCTATTTTAAATCAAAAGATTTAAATAGCAGACGCAACGTGATATTACAGTCGTTATTTTATAATTTCGGATCTCTTCGTCCACAGATATTCACCATAATTAACCATAATAACCTTTGTTATATCTGCAAATAGAGTTAATCATCATCAGCACATCAACTTGTTTTTTTATAATGAATAGTTAAAACTAATCCTATAGGGAAGTGACTCAAAAACAAATTCTGTGTTAATATATTGAGAAATTTTTTATAAAATTTAGTGGCCTTAAAGTTATTTCTTATGCTGTTTTAGGATATTTTCAGTGGTGGAAGTGAGACATCAGCAACAGTTGTAGAATGGGCAATGTTGGAATTGATTAAAAACCCGAGGGTTATGACAGAAGCACAAGCTGAGGTAAGACAGGTATTCGAAGGCAAAGGAAATGTAGATGAAACAGGCATTCATGAACTCAAATATCTAAAGTCTGTTATAAAAGAAACTTTGAGGCTGCACCCTGTTCTCCCTCTTTTGCTTCCAAGAGAATGTAGCAAGAAATGTGAAGTTAATGGATTTGAAATACCTTCCAAGACCAGAATCATTATCAATGCCTGGGCAATCGGAAGAGATCCTAATCATTGGCCTGAACCTGAAAAGTTTTACCCTGAAAGATTTCTGAATAGTTCAGTCGATTTCATGGGGACAAATTTCGAGTTTATCCCATTCGGAGCTGGAAGGAGGATATGTCCAGGCATATTATTTGCACTACCTAATATGGAGCTACCACTTGCCCAATTGTTGTTCCATTTTGATTGGAAGTTACCAAACGGAATGAAGGAAGAAGATGTAGACATGGCTGAGGCCTTTGGCTTGACTGTAAGGATGAAAAATGAGCTTCTCCTAGTTCCTACTCCTTACCATGCTTCAACTGTTGGATAGAAGCACAAGGAAGAAGATATTTGGGCCACTACTACTGTAGTCACCAGGAAGATTCCTTAGATTATGCTGCATTAATATTCTATGTACTGTTGGCATTGTGCATGAGTTAGTCGAGATTAAAAAAATCGGATCGAAAGTCAAACTAGTTAGATTTTCAGTTTTCGATTCAATCGATTGAATCGGACGGTTTAAATATTTAAAAAATGATGTTAATATTAAATATAGTAAATAATTAATAAAAACATGTATTTAATTTAATGGTGTGGTCTTTAATACATAATTAAAAGGTTAAAAGTTCAAATCTAATCAATTATAAATATATATATATATATATCAAATCGATTTTTACCGGTTCAATTAATACTCGATTTTATATAGTGTATCGAATCAAACAATTTATTAATTTTCGATTCAACCGACCGGTCTAATTCGATTTTTTAATCCATGGAGTTAGTTTCAAGTTGAATCAATGGATTTGACATAAAATAAGCCTCACAATGAATTGGTAATGTAAGTAAATGAAAATATTCAGCCTTATCTTTACCTACAAGCTGGAATTTTCAGGTGGAATTTATGAAAAATAATAATAATAATCTTAATCTTTACCTAAGATTCTCAAAGAGCTGAAGAAAGCAGAGTATCCGGCACCGCTACCGTAGATCGGCGGTGGAGAAGGTGTTTTCGGCACCGATTGAGATGCGAACACGTCATCTCCGGTACCGTGTTACTGATTGATGAACTTCGGAGGGGAATCAGCAACTAAGTCCTTGACCGAGTCGGTGTGTACGACTCGAATCGCTGGGAAGTGTGGATCGGGTTATAGCCTAATTGCTTTAAAGGCTTTCCCTCTCCCCGACCCTAACCGATCGCTGAGGTTTCAGTAAACCTCTCTTCCTCTGCATTTGCTTCTTCGAGGTGTTAAAAAAAAAATGGCATCAGCACACAGAACAGAACAGGATCTATCTTAAGAACTTGATTTCCCTGCAATGACGGATGTTAATGGTGGCGTGGAGGATTTTTCCTCTTTTGACAAGCTCCGAACAGAACAGGAGGGGAAAAATTCCTGATGGTGACAGATCTGAAACGGCTATCAATGCTTCTCTTGATTGGAGGAAAATCTTCTCTGTTCCTAGTGATAATTCTTTGCAATATTTTGCCCCTGAAATCAAGAATGGAGCAATTTCAGTGCAACCTCCAAACGATGTTTTTGAGGAAGGGATATCTCAATGGCAGAATGCAGTGGTCGCCCAATTCGTTGGCAAAATCCCCAAGTTCAGCCTTTTTCAGAGACTGGTCTCTTTGTTATGGGGTAAGGACAGTTCCGTTGAAATCAAACCTGCTGGAATTAATCTTTTTATTATTCAGTTTTCAAATCTTGAGACTAGGGACAGAGTTCTTGAATCTGGACCTTGGCACATCCAAAACAAGCCCCTCATTGTCAGAAAATGGGAGCCAGGTATGAAAACCCTTGAATTTTGCATGGATAAACTCCCAATTTGGGTTCATCTAAAAGGAATCCCTCTTGAGCTCTATACAAGGAAGGGTTTGAGTTATATTGCTAGTGCAATTGGTATTCCACTCTACATGGATAAGATAACTGCAGCTCAGCAACGCCTGGCTTATGCAAAAATCTGTGTCGAGATTAAGGCTGAATTTGAGCTTCCACAAACTATTGAAGTGTTGCTTAATGATGGTACTGTTGTTACAGTTAAGGTGGAAGTTCCTTGGCTACCGCAGAAGTGTTCTTGTTGTAAAATTTTTGGCCACAATAATAAGTTTTGCCCCAAAAAACCTGTAGTAGCTACAGGGAAAGTTTGGATGCCAAAGGTTCAGATTGACAGGGGAAGAGTAGAAGAAAGTTGCAGAGGACATGAGGATAAAAGTTACTATCCAGAAGAGAGTAGCAAGGGTCATGAAGAATTTACTGATCAGGCTATTAAGGCAGGCAATGTACAAGCTGTTGTTGATAGTGATAAAATAGGTGGTAGTATTATCAAATCCTCTTTCAGTCAGGCTGCAGGTCAAATAACAGCAAATTCTAGCTCTATCAATAGATATGCTATCTTAGAGCAGACTGATGACACAGAGAAGGACAATGTTTCGGTTGGTCATATAGACACCATTGAGAGTGCGAGTTGCCACTCACTCAGACAACCTAGGGCAGCCTCTACTGGTGTTGCAGAATTAATGAAAACACTGAAAAGTAAGAGGAAAGGGCCAATTGATAAAGGCAAGAGAGATAAGGTAGTCATATCTACCTCGAGAGGTAATTCTCCCCTAACTTCTCATTGAATTTCTTATTTTGGAATGTTAGATGATTAAACAATCCTCTAAAGCAAAGAGAAGTAGTTAGGAGGATAAATAGACTGAATGTGGACATAGTTTGCCTATTAGAAACTAGAGTCAAGGAGAACAACATACAGAAAATCCTTGACAAGCATTTTCCTAGTTGGAATCTTTATCACAACTATTCAGAAGCCTATAATGGTAGGATATGGTTCCTATGGAATAATCACTTGCAGGTGGATTTGATGAGAGTTACAAGTCAAAGCATCACTTGTAAATTCACCCTCACTGACCATGAAGTTTATCTTACTGCTGTTTATGCTAGTAATGAGGGATTTGACAGACGTAGCCTATGTAGACACCTTCATTCCCTCCACTGTTCAATTTCAAATAAACCTTGGCTGATTGCAGGAGACTTCAATACTATTGTTTCTCCTTCTGAGAGTTCTAACTCTATTGGCTCCCACTCTTTGAACTCTGATATTACGGATTTCAGGGAGTGTTTGCAGCAGATGTCTATCTTTGATCATGCATTTTCTGGTCCTCTCCACACCTGGACAAATAATCAAATTGAGGGCTTCATTGCTAAAAAGCTTGATCGAGTTCTTATAAATGAAGCGTGGCTCTCTTGCTTCTCCAATTCTTATGTTGAATTCCTTGCTCCAGAAATTTCTGACCACTGCCCTGCTCTAGTGAAACCATGCTTACTCAGACACTCCCCACCAAAGCCTTTCAAGTTCTTCAATCACTGGGCTAGGCACTCTGATTTTCTGGAGGTGGTGGATTGCTCTTGGAAGGAACAGGTTTCAGGGACCCCTATGGTTCGTCTTTATAAGAAACTAAGGCGACTTAAGCAAGTTCTTAGACATTTCAATGTCACTCACTTTGGGAGTATCTCAGATAAAGTGGCGATAAAAAGGAAAGAGCTTGAATCTATTCAGATTGCTATTCTGGATCATCCTTCCTCTGTTCTACTTGAAAAGGAAAGAGCAGTGTCACAAGAATTCATTGAATTACAGCTTGCTGAAGAGAGTCATTTCCGGCAAAAATCTAGGGTACAATGGCTCCAAGAAGGCGACCATAATACCAGATTTTTTCACCGGATGGTAGCAGCCAAACATTCTAGAAATACAATTAGAGTGCTGTATGATGAGGAGGGTAACAGGCTTGAATCCTACTCACAAATAGTTGATAACTCAGTTTCCTACTTTATCAGAGTTATAGGCACTGCTGATGCTAATGTCACTAGCAGCTCCAAAGAATTCCTAGAAGAACTTTTACAGGTTTCCCTAAATGAAAATGAACAAGCAAGCTTAAAAAAAGAAGTGACTGCGGAGGAAATCAAGAAAGCTATGTTTGCTATCAAAGGGGATAAGGCCCCTGGTCCAGATGGGTACACTTCTCATTTCTTCAAGACTTCCTTGGACATAGTGGGCGATGACTTGACAGCTGTAGTGCTTAGTTTCTTCAACTCTGGCGACCTTCACCCAGCTTTCAATTCCACTATCATTGCTCTAGTGCCTAAAAGTCAAAGTCCTAGAAGCATTAAAGAATACAGGCCCATCTCTTGCTGTTCAGTGGTTTACAAATGTATAACTTCAATACTGGCTCACAGGATAAAGCAATACCTAGGTTCCCTTATCAGTCATAATCAAAGTGCTTTCATAGAGGGCAGAAGCATAACAGATAACATCCTAATGGCCCAGGAACTGGTGAGAGGATATAATAGATCGTCTCTCTCCCCAAGATGCGCTCTCAAGGTGGATCTTCAAAAGGCCTTTGACACTTTGAATTGGGGTTTTATCATTTCTGTTCTTGCTGCTATGGGATTTCCTAAGGAATTTGTTGAATGGATCAGTTGCTGCTTAACAACTCCCAGATTTTCTTTGTCAATCAATGGAGGGCTAGCTGGTTACTTTCGAGGAGCAAGGGGTATTCGTCAAGGGGATCCCATTTCTCCATACTTATTTGTTCTATCCATGAATGTACTTTCCAAACTTTTGGACACTGCAGCTAGCATGGGAGTTTTTGCATACCATCCTAAATGCAAAAAGATTAGCCTTACTCATCTCTGTTTTGCAGATGATTTGCTTATCTTCACAAAAGGCAATCTGGAATCCATCTCTGGGGTTCAAAATATACTTCAAGCCTTCTATTCAATGTCAGGTTTGCAATTGAATTGTGCCAAAAGTGAGCTATTCTCTTCAGGCTTAAACGATGAATCTTTACAGCTGATCTCCCAAACTACTGGATTTAGGATGGGATCCTTACCTGTTCGTTATTTGGGGGTTCCATTAGTCACTAGGAAGCTGACAGCAAGGGACTGCGCACCTCTTCTTGAGAAAGTGACAGCAAGAATAGGGAATTGGTCTGCTAAGTTGCTTTCATATGCTGGCAGGCTTCAGCTCATCCAATCAGTTTTGTTCAACATTCAGAATTACTGGACCAGACACTTCATACTGCCAAAATTTGTCCTGAATAAGTTGAACCAGTTGCTCACAAGGTTCCTTTGGACTGGTAGTGACTCATCTGCAAGAGGAGCAAGAGTGGGTTGGCAGGATATTTGTTTTCCAAAGTCTGAAGGAGGCCTGGGCATTAAAAACCTCTCCATTTGGAACCAGACATGTTTTCTACAGCATATATGGGCCTTGTTCTTCAAAACGGGCTCTCTGTGGATAGCTTGGATCCATGCTTATGTTCTCAAGGAAAGGTCATTTTGGGAGCTTACTGAAGCTCAAGGTAATAGTTGGAGCTGGAAAAAACTATTAAAATTGAGACACTTGGCCATCCAGTTCATTAGCCATCAAGATGGAAGATGGATTTGGAAATTCCCTGGAACCACATTCTCAGCTGCAAAAGTATGGCAGGATCTTAGACCAAAGAAACAGAAGGTTAAATGGGATAGACTTTTATGGTACCCTCACCATATCCCTAAACACTCCCTTATTTCCTGGATGACCATTTTGAACAGATTGCCTACTAGTATGAGACTTCTGAGCTGGGGGTTAGAAGTAGATGTGAATTGCAAGCTTTGCCTATCTGAACAAGAGACTCGGGATCACTTGTTCTTTGAATGTAGCTTCTCCAAATCTGTTTGGTCGCAGGTAATGCAGTCATGTCAGTTGCAAGTACGAAGTTGTAGTTGGAACAATGTGCTCGAATGGGCTGTTCAGAAGCTCAAAGGTAGATCATTGCTTACAACTATTATCAAGCTTGCTTGGAATGCATCCATTTACCACGTCTGGAAAGAAAGGAATAGAAGGATACATGGAAATCCATGCAAGTCTCCATTGGAGGTTTTTGAAACCATTAAAGAGGAGATCAGATTCAAGTTGGTAGGCTTAAAAAACTTAGAACTTGATAATGTAAATGCTAACCTTTGTACTGATTGGGACTTAAGCAACTCTATTTTTCTTTCATCGTTGTAAAGCTAGCTGAGTAGCTAGTTTTTCAGTTTTCATGTAGCAGAGATATTCTCTGCTTCTTGGATATATAAATTTACACTTATCCAAAAAAAAATATAATGTCATTTATCCAAAAAAAAAATAAGATTCTCAAAGAGAGATAAGGAAAAGCATATTTAAGATGCACTATTTGATTTATTGGTCATGTAGAAGTATAATTTTAAAAAAACTCATTTCATACTGGTATTATACCAACTAATTAAAAAAAGTGAAAATTTTATTTAAAATAAAAATACCCATTGATCAGTCCACAAATTTACTCACAACATAGGCCCACCCACAGATCCCAAAATGTGGGTCCCACAACTTCCTAGATACCTCCAAAACAAAATATCAACCCTTGGATTTGCATAAACGAGAACCAAACAAGATCAGAGCCGTCCATTACATCCCATCTCGAAGTTCGCCCCATTTTCTGACATTCCCGGGTCCGACGTGGCACTTAACTTAACTGCATTTAATCCGGCTTTCAAGTCCGGGACTTTGAAAAAATTGAAGCTGATCTGTTTTCCAAAATTAAAAAAATTTAAAAATCCTCAATTTAAAGACTCTGCTTTCTGTCAAGCTTTTGAATGATTACAAGGAGCTTGTAAATCACTGTAAGTTTTCTCTTTTTTCGATTTTTGAGCTGATATTTGGTAATTAATCCTTTTTTTTTGTATTTTTGGGGGATTTTTGAGGTTATTTTTTTTGGTTTGCTAAAAAGTTAGGGCTTGGTTGTCAATGTTTTGAAAATTGTAAAATTTTGGTTGTTTATGTGAGTTTTTGTGGGAAATTTTTCGGGTTAGTTTGTTTGTTGAAAAATGTGGGAAATGAAGAGGAATTTTGAAATTTTAGATTTGGGGGGGTTTTTCTTCTGTGTCCAAATTGACAATTTCATAAAATTAAGCTTAATAAACTTTGTTTTATGCTTTGTTTTAAACTGTGATTTATGATTTATATTGGTATAGAAAAAAAAATTTGTGAGATTTAAAGTGTCCTTTTGTTTCTTAGGAACCAAACAGGGGATTTTGTTATTTATCTTGAATATTTAGTTTTTACGAGTCAGGTTCGGGGTTTTCATTGTTTTTGAACATGTTCAAACTCATGTGGATCTCTAATAATGCAATTCTAGTCTGGAAATGCTTTACTTTCATTTTATAGTAGAAGGTTTTGATTGGTTCAATTATGCTTGCTTCACTGTAGCTCATTTTAGTTAGGGTTTTTTTTCTTCCTTAAGTTGAATGTTCCTTGTAGTTTATATCTTTCTTATATGGGGAGTGAAACTGTTTTTCTTGGTTAGAGCTGTTTGTTCATTGTATTTCATGCAAAGCTTAGGGGAATTTTATTGTGTGTGGGAAAGAAATTTCTTTTGTTATGTGAAAAGATTGCAGTGGAAAATTCGCTTGCAATATTGTTATTGCCATGAATTTTGGAAATGTTTAATGAGCAAATTGTTTCCAAATGTGTTAAGTATTATTTAAATTTTCATGGAAAAAATTCCCATGTTGCTGTTTTTAGTGTGGGTATGGTGTTTGTTGCTGAGTGGTAGAATCTGTTTACTTGGTTCTTTTGTCTTAAGTGCAATTAGCTGTTTTGTTTTATTACTCCATTATTATAAATATTTTATTTGGTTTCTGCAGCCATTTTGCTACTCCATCCTACAACTTTGGAAGGCGAGGGAAAGAAGTATTGCCCGTGTAAAGCATTTACTTTGAATTGGATTGGTTATGGGTGAAGAAGAAACAAAGACTGAAGTCCCTGAGCCAGTGGCGAATGGGACTTCTCTTCTGGAGAAATCTGGTGAGGCTGTAGATGAGAAAACAGAGGAAGAAAATAATGGTGTAAAGGAAATGGAAGAAGATAAGAAGGATGATGAGAAAGTTGAGACTGAGGGGATCGATGAAGACCAACAGGTTAAGGAAGACAAGGAAAGCAAAGAAGAACTGGAAAAAGAAGAAAAGGAAGAACCCAAAACTGAAGCAATGGAAGAAGAAACAGATCCAAAAGAAAATGACAAGAAAGTTGAAAAGGAGGAAAACAAAGATGAGGTGGAGGAGAAAGTAGATGGGTTGAAAGAGGAAGAAGAAGAGAAGGCTGAAGAGAGCAAGGAGGAAAAAGGTTCAAAGAAGCGTGGGAAAGTTCAAAACACTGGGGAGAAAGTTAAAGGGAAGACAAAAAAGGTGGAGGAGAAGAAGGAGCAGGAGCAAAGAACTCCTCTTACAGATCGCCCTGTGCGCGAGCGTAAATCTGTTGAAAGGCTGGTTGCATCTTTTGACAAAGACCCTAATAGGGAATTCCAAATTGAAAAGGTTTTTTCCTTTCTTTCTTGGCTATCATTTTTTTAATGATTTAGATGTTTAAATTCTGTATTTTGAAGGTCCATAGGAATTAATAGATTGCTTTGGCAATTGCAGGGCCGTGGTACTCCACTTAAAGATATTCCTAATGGTGTGTTCTGTTTTCTTCTTATGTCACTCAAATTATTTGTTTAATGTCCTGTATTTGTTATGCAGACAATCCTACAATAGGTTTGTTTGATGTTGTAGATGTAAATATTAACAGCTCATTTCTCCTATCTTTGTTCATCATGAGTTCATACTCTTTGCGTAGTCATCAAAACATTGTACATCCAAATGAAACTCGAGATGCTGTTTCTTTTTAATTTTCCTTATGTCTTTCCCCTAATTATTTCTGCCTAGTTCCTTGAATGTATATTGAACTGCTTTTCTTTTAAAACTAAATATGTCTAGGTATTTGATATTAGTTCAGAACTATGACTTAAGTAAAACGACATCTGCTATGTCATCTTCTGCAGTGGCATTCAAGTTGTCTAGAAGGAAGACTGATGACACTTTCAGACTGCTTCATACTATTCTCTTTGGAAGGAGAGGGAAGGTAATTTGATTGGCCTATCAAAGTTTTTGTATGTTTATATCCAGGATTTTCCATTTCTCGCTTCATTCCCTTAATTTGAAGGGCATATCTAACTTACAAGCATGCATAAATAGAATCTGTAGTGATACATGTGTGCATGAGTATGGGCATGTGTGTTTGCAAAGAAACTATGCTTGGATGTTTCTGTTGTTGCTGCAGAAGTACTTTGCTGATTTTGCTTTTAGTTTATGAGACTCACATTCCTGGCTCTTGCAGGCAGTTCAGATTAAGAGCAATATATCCCGATTTTCTGGTTTTGTGTGGCATGAAAATGAGGTAAGAGGATTGTAACGTTAAGAAGCAGAATTTTTGTTGTATATAATTGACTTTTCTGTAGGAATTGAACTTCTGGGCTTTAACCTTTTAGGTGTTTGTAGTTTATCTGCTTGTTTAAGCTGATTGTATGGTTAACTTGTTTTTGTTGATTTTAATTCACTATAGTAGATTTTTCTTGGGCTTATGTCATTCATATGTTGTGATAATTACAGGAAAAGCAAAAAATTAAAATAAAAGAAAAGTTTGACAAGTGTAATAAAGAGAAGTTGTTGGAGTTTTGTGATGTGCTTGACATACCAATTACGAAGGCTACTACAAGGAAGGTTTGTTGATTGCTACTGTAGTTTGTGCTTTAATTCTTTCCATTGCTTTGATTCATGAAGAACATTTTCTTAGTGATAGTTATTCAACATTCATGCAAATTGATCAATAAAAGCCCTGTGTGTATGCACACTAATATAGGCTTGTCAATGGGTTATTTTTCTCACATAGGATGTAGTAAAATAGTGGGTAGGCAAGCATGTGTCTATGTAACTTGCATATCTATGGTTAATCTTTTCCTTTTTTATTTTTCTTCTCTAGAAAGTCAACTTTTTGTTGTTTTCATCTGAGAAATCCTCATTTACGTGATTAGTTTTTACAGTAGTCTGGAAAGTACTGAGAATTTTTTATCCCTTTTCCTATCTAGGAATGCAACAGTTATAATGAATTAGATCCTGCTACTAGGATTGTGCTTCAATAGAAGACTAGGAGTGAGTTTTGTAGTTTCAAAAGCTCTGATTTAGGTGATGTAATTGGTACTATAATAATCAGTATGCACACTAATTATATGAGGGCTCGTTAACACTATTTTCACAAGCCTGAACATAATACTAATTTTGATACTAAAGAAGTTGAATATCTCTATTGGTTGTAAATAAGCTTAAAATGGACATGCAGGAAGATATCGTTGTAAAGCTGATAGACTTTTTGGAGGCCCCTCATGCTACAACTACTGCTCTACTTGCTGAAAAAGATAAGGTTTCTCAATTTTAACTGCACCTTTGGGTAAATTTCAATTTTTACATGCTTTCTTTCTAACCTATAGTTGTTTCAATCTGTTATCAGTCGAGTAAAAAGCGCAAAAGGATTACCAAGTCTTGGACCACATCAAAGCGATCAACAAAGGTATTAGTTTCTCCTTGATGACATCCGAAATATGATATTTCATTAGCCATTTCAGCTTTTTGTTATGCCTGTCATATGTGTTTACCATGTTTAAGGAAATATTAGTTTTCCGTTCAATTAGGTCTCCTTCTATGTATAAATAGCTTGTATGGCTATATGAGACCTTACTATTTTATATAGTTCTTTGGTTAGGGACTTAGATGTCATATTATTATATGGTACTTTCTTCTTTTTACATTCATTTTCATATTTTTTTTTAATTGTGTTTTTTCCTTTGATGTATTATGCAGAGTCGAAGAAAGAGTGGTGATACTCCAAAATCAGGGAAAAAAAGTACACCTGATTCTGAGGATGAGTCTGAGGAAGAAGAAGAAGAAGAAAAGGAAGAGGAAGAGAATGAAGAAGAGGAAAATGAAAATGGTGTTACTGAAAAATCTGAGGACGAGATGCCTGAGGATTCTGAAAGTGAGGAGAAAAATAAATCTGAAGATGAATCTGAAGAAGATGTAGGAAAGAAGAAAAAGAGTACAAAGGTATCATCCACAAAGAAGGAATCTTCCGAAAAAGCTAAAACCAAGAAAGTCACAGTTCCTAAAAGGTCTACTACACCTCAGAAAAGAATTCCAAAAACATCATCTAAAAGCTCAAAAGCTGATGAGGATAGTGATAAAAGTCCAAAGGTGTTTTCAAGGAAGAAAACAGAGAAGGTCACAAAGGAAAAGTCCTCTACACCAACGAGATCTGCCTCCAAGGAGAAAACCGGTAAGATATTGTCCTCCTTTCTGTTTTCCCTTCTTGTATGTACTTTTTGTTAAGGAAACTGAAAATGATTGTTTCTTATGGCAAAATTTGTAAGATAAGCTTTTGGTTACGATTGTTTATAGTGCTATCTTTCCCTGTATTTATTAAGGCAAAAAGGTTGCAAAGGGGAAGGACAAAGCTAAAGAGGAGAAATTGAAGCCAAGTGATTATGAACTAAGGGCTGCAATTTGTGAGATTCTTAAGGAAGTGGACTTCAATACAGTAAGATATGCTATAAATATACTACATACAATGGCTGCATTTATTGCTGGACTTTTTCAAACGGCATTTTTGGTCTGGTCCTGACTCCAAAGCCTATTGTGGTTGTGAATTAGTAAGTCAGGTTAGCAGGACTTTTGGTTCAGTGCTAAATAGGCTACCATGAAAATTATTGCAATATCCACCACTTCCATTGATTCGAAAGTTAGGATAACCTATGAGGATCATTAATAATTTGGTCTGACTATGTAACCATGAATCCTAACATCTTAGCTGTTTCATTGAGTGCAATGCTGCTAGCATTGTTCTGTTTTTAATCATTTTACTGAAGATTAGTTCTAGAAAAATTTGGCAAAACATTGAAATGCGGCGAGGTTGGCACATACTGCCTATCTGCTTCAAATTGCCAGTGTGGAAATAGGCTAAAGTCTTTTTTAACAGCTTTGTAGTTTTGGGAACGTTTTTAACAAAGACAGTGCTTTTGGTACTCAGTTTTCTGAAACACTATCCTTAATCCTTGTTGGTCAATTTGATTGCAGATAAGACAAAAGGATCTCAAGTGTTTTTTAAGTTTTATTTAGATCTATGCATTTCTATTGCGATTTGTTTTGCTTAATGGAATTTGAAAATCTTAATCTCATGTTTTCATTTCCTTGTAGATGCTGGTTCTAATGTACTTGCTGACATAAGTTGTATTATTTTGTTCTGCAGGCGACATTCACGGACATTCTGAAGCAACTTGGTATGCATCTTTCACTTTTTTATTGGCACCAACAAATGATTTTTTTTTTTTTCACTTATTTTAATTCTGAAGATAAGTGGTACTACTTACTACTTAGTAACATAAGTTAAATATGTTGCATTTCTACTAAACTTGGGAATTTTTTCAACTTTTGTTTGTTTGGCTCTTCTAATGGAGTAATATAGTAACACATCTAGTGGCCAACAGTGAATTACAAAAACTGATAATGAGAGCCATCTTTTTCATTGGTTAATTTCATACTTTGTCTGGTAAGGAAGTCTTAGTAATGGTTTGCCTTCTAAATTTCTTTGTAAATATTTGATGGCACCTTGATTTGGAATAGGAAATGCTTGTTCGGGGGTGGGGCCCTATGTTGCTCTGACTTTTTATTTTTTTTGAAGTATGTGTCAGATGCATATCCAGACATGGGTATGAGGATATGATCTTTAAAGGACCCTCCAAATACATTTAAATCTAGGAAAAAATTGAACATATCCGTGTCTGACACTCACACCTGAGTCCGAGTAACATAGGTGAGGCAATGAGGCTGTAGAATTTTCGTATATGCATGTTCTAACGGAGAGTTTGCTATCTTTCAGCGCAACAGTTTGATACCGACCTGACGCCAAGGAAGTCATCTATAAAGCTCATGATACAGGAAGAGCTTACCAAACTAGCTGATGAAGCTGATGATTAAGACGCAGAAGGCGATGCTGAGAAAGATGAAACCAAACTGGTGTCAAGAGGTTGAAGCCTAGACCTACAAGATGGAAAACAACTCCTGGGAAAAAAAGTATAGTTATTTATATCTTGTGCAAGTATGTACTTTTAGCTGTTACTTAGAAGGCTAGCTTATAGTTATATATTTAGTTGCATTATAACTTTTTTCGGGGAGCAAATTAGAATTTATCAAATACTAGAGGAGCTAGAGCTACCCATGTGTGCTGCAGGGTTGCAGCTTGATATGTAACACCATTAACATAATCTGTAGGAAATTTCCTATCTGAAAACCAAGTATTTTCAATTATAGAACACAGTTTTTCATTTTCCTCTGTAAATGCAAACCCTTGGTAGCATACTTCATCACTTAGGTCTTATGTTGCTTCGATTTTTCATTTTTCTTGAGGTATCTATGTTCGAGCCATATATGGATATGAGGATATGATTTTTCAAGAATTTTTTAAATATATGAAAATCTTGAAAAAAAGTAAATATACTTTTGTCGGACATATATCCGTGTCTGACAATCATACCTGAGTCTGAGTAACATAGCTTAGGTGTGCTTTGCTCATAGCTTAGGTGTGCTTTGCTCATGTTACAATTTTCACTGCATGTTTTTCTTATGTTTCTTTGATCCCATTAGGACCCCATTTGGACCCAGAGCTGCACCATTTAAAACATTTATACTGACATCTCACCTTCAACTTGTGCTATCATCTTTTGCTTTCAATGCAATAATAACATGAAATTTTTGGGAAAGGTTGGCCCATTTGATGTGAAGAGTCACTGATTGCTGAGTTGGTTTCCAGACCCAGTGTACTAGACAGGGCTTGAATTTGTTTGATATTTTTTGGATCCATAGGACCTTATCTCAACACCAATCACCATGTTCATTAATTGTTGAAATTTTCTCATGCTTCTTCTTGATCTCTGGGGTTACTGTGTTCAAAAAAAAAAAAGGTTTTAACATCAATATTTACTGATATGTCACATTTTTAACAAAAACATTGAAGACACAGATAACATTTGGCACTGAAAGCATATATATATATATATATATATATATATATATATATATATGTGCAAAAGATAAGGTTTTGAATGTTAATTGTAGTAGACTATGTTATCCGAACTTTTTTAAAGATTTGTGTTCGATATATTTAGATATGGTATGGGATTATCATCCTTCAAATATATGAAAAAACGTAAAAAAAAAATTAAATATATTCGTGTCGGATACATACCCTATCCAACAATCTTTTTAAAGTCCGAGTAGAGAAATGGATCCACTAGTTTTATTGAAGTTGGAAAGTCTTAAATCATGATTATAATGATTAATTTATGGCCAAATTGGAGTTAAAGCAAAGTTGCTCCACTAATTAGTGGAGCACTCATTCACTTTCTTCTAGTCATCAATTTCATAAGCCCATAAACAAACAAAGCTTAAATTAATCCATGTAGATATGGAGCACCCTTTTATCTAATACTACTAATAATAAATCTTTGCTAGCAATTGAAGTTTGTTATATTAATCTATCCATATTTACCTGTATATAATTTTAATCCTTTGGGAATCAATGGCTGACACCTGTCCTCGTGTTTATAATTAATACTGAAAATTTTACACTAACAAAAAAAACATTTGAAGAAAATTAAATTTCTTGGATACACTAAATAAACAAGTTATTGAAAAACTAATAAGCATGGGTATTGCACAAAAAATCAAAACTTAAATCATTTTTAAAATTGAATCCGGTTAATTGATGCCTAAATATCAGTAAAGAATTGTTTAGTTGTTATTTTAATTTTTTTTTTTTTACATTTAATGTATTATTTTTATTAAATTCAAGAAAAAATATTAATTGTATTTTTCTTTTTTAAAATATTATTTTAATCAATATCATTAGATTTCATTTAACAATTTTAAGAAGAAAAAAAATTATTTACAAAAATTTATTATTATTATTATTATCTAAGATATTTTTTTAACTGAGAACTAACAATAATGACTTTGTCGGGGAAGTTTAATTATATGTTAATTAAATTTTAATTTTAATAATACATCTTTCGCTTTTTCTATATCCCTTACCTAATCGCTCGAAAAAAAAATAAAAAATTTGATATTTATTTTTTGGAGTTTTCGTTGAAAAGGAAAAATCCACGGCGACCACATGTGAATACGGAATCAACGGCTTAAAACAAACTTTGAACAACTTATCTGACGGATTAGATTCCATCCGTACAAAACAAAAACACTATCGAGAAGGAACGGTGCAGAGTGAACCGCGTAGCATGTGTGATTAGTGTTTTAAACGCATTGACCAACGGCTCTAACCTATTCTCTCCGAAGTCCAAATTAGTATGTAAATGATATATATATATATATATATATATATATATATTCATAAGTTATTTTAATTTGGTTTTAAAAAAATTCAAATTTGATTTGGTCTCGATAATAGAGCTAGAATAGTTTGAGTTATCTAATGAATCGAGTTCAAGTATCATAATCTAGTTTGAGCATGTCGCAAGTCTAATCAAGAATTGTATTTTTAATATATACTTTTATTATTTTTAATTAGTATCGAAAAAACCTTAATTCGAAATTAAGTTGAAGTTCAAGTACAAATAATCAAGTTTAGGTAAACAAGTCTAATCGAACGAATTCGAGTTATTCGATTTTTATCTTGAATAGAGTGGTTACTTTAAAAATAAAATCGGTTCGAGCTCGAACCGAATTTCAAGCCACGATTTTTATCTCGAATCGAGTGATTACTTCTTACTACTTGAGTTCGATTCGATTACACTCTAATCCAAGTAATACTATTATTTTTTTGAATTTATTATTTCTTAAGAAGTTGGAATTTGTTGTTTTGCAATTTTTATTTTTATTTTTTAATTATTTGCTTGCAAAGCTTAGCATTTTATATTTGTAACTTTATGACTTGCTGTAATATTTCTCTATTTAAAATGACTTGATAACTTTCAACTTCATCATCATGTAGTAAACAATTATATCCCATGAATTTAAATGATTATTACTACTAATTAATTATATTATGTAAATTAACATTCTTTTATTAATCAAAATTTTACTACTTATATACTATTATTTAATTATATTTAGATAATTAATATGTGACACGAAATCCAAATCCAATCATAATTTCAATATATATATATATATAAAAGAAGATAAATTTTTTATTTGTCAATTAAAATTTGGTTTTTCCCAAAAATATGCTTTTAAAATAGTCCGAAAAAAAATAAACTTCAGCAAAACCTGAAAAATACCTGAATGTATTATTAAAAAAAAAAGTTTATCAGGTAAACCTGAATCTTTCTCCATCAAGAATCAAAGATCAAACACTATATTCCGATGCCAAAAACAGCTAAACCTTTCCCTGAGTTATAGTAAGATTCACGATTTTAATTCAACGAGTAAGTAATATATATATATATATATATATATATATATATATATCCACCTTCTCCCTTCTACAGTTTTATCAGTATCAAATGCCAAATCTCTTTAGGTCAAGTGTTCACTCTCAAAAATGAAAAAACCAAGAACTCTCTCTCTCTCTCTCTATTTCTAGAGTCTAGCCTTGCTCAATTTTCCACTCAAACAAGCTTCTAGAATCTAGACCTTTTCCCTACTCTCCAAAGCTCACCAAAAACCCCACCAAAAGCTAACAAAAACCTACTACTATATATTCAACTTGAACTACTCTTTTTTTTTTTTTTTTTTCACTGTAAAAACTCCATATTCGAATACCCTTTTGAACGTTTTCTCACCATCCGAAACCCTCCATAGTAGTTTGCAAGGCCATGGCAGACTCCGATACTGAATCAGGAGGAGCTCAAAACAACCTTTCCTCCCCGAAAGAACAAGATAGGCTGTTGCCTATTGCTAACGTAAGCAGGATCATGAAAAAAGCTTTGCCTGCTAACGCGAAGATATCGAAGGAAGCTAAAGAAACGGTGCAAGAATGTGTATCTGAGTTCATCAGTTTCATTACAGGAGAAGCGTCTGATAAGTGTCAGAAAGAGAAGAGGAAGACCATCAACGGTGATGATCTGTTGTGGGCCATGACTACGTTAGGGTTTGAAGATTACGTGGAGCCATTGAAGGTTTACTTGCAGAGGTTTAGGGAGATGGAAGGAGAGAAGACTGCGGTGGCACGTGATAAAGACGCGCCTCTTGGTGGAGGAGTCCGTACCGGTGCTGGCGGTGGCGGTGGTGGTAGTGGGATGTATGGGATGATTGTACATCAGCATCAAGGACACGTGTATGGTTCTAGTGGGTTTCATCATGTGGGCAGTGGGTTGGGTAAAGGTGGGTCGAGGTAGTGTCTCATCTGTCATCATCAGTGACACGTGTATGGTTGTTATCAATTTAATAAAAAATCTTGGTTTAGGTTGGGCATCTTGAGAGAATATTGGGCCGGAAGCCGATTTGGATAAGACCCATCTAGTTATCATCTGGGACACGTGTACGGTTATGGTAGCCTGTATGATTCACAAGAAGGTAGAGGCGGTTTCAGACCCTTGATTTGAGATTGGTACTAGGTTGTGTCTACAAAATTAAAGAGATTTTACGTTTTAGGATTAGATTTGGTTTTCCATAAAAAAAATTATGTTTTAGAAATCAAATATTAATATCACTCGTTATTGTTCATTTTGATAAGCTAAATTAAGAATATGTGATATGTTTTTTTTTTCAATGTTATAATATATTTTAAAAAATATGTATTATTTTATTAATTATATTTATAAAATTAAAAATTTTATTGACGATAAATCAAATAAAATCTGGTAATGATAATAGCCAGAATCATTGTCATCAAATTTTATTTATTTATTTATTTTTTATATTCTACAATCATTACATACAAATAACTAACATAAAACAGTTACAAACACACAAAAATGTCATCAACATGCCTGCATCAAAACTAGGGTGAGAGGAATGAAACACCTTGAAAGTTGTAATTCCAATATCTAAATAAATCATATTTAATACACGTATCGTATTCATATTTAATACGCATATCATGTTTATATTTAATAATTTATATTTTATTTATATTTACATAAATAATACAAAAAAATATGAAATACGACAGATAAGATTGTCAAATTTATAAAAGATGGTGTATAAAACGCAAATTATAGGTGGTTTGGATTAGTGATTGTGTATAAAAACTTGTAATTTGTATTTTTGTAGTGAAAATTTAAAGCTTAATTTGTGTAAAACTTAAAACCTTTTTGGTAAATAAGAATTTTGTAACTTAATCACGTTGCTAAATTTACTTTTAATTGAAAAAAAAAATGTGGGATGAGATTGATTGATAAAAAAGCTAAAAGAAAAACAAAATTAATGCAATTGTGGTGCTTATAAGGACCTACTTCAATAATTGCGAAATTTTATTGTCAACAACGACCTTTTTCTGAGTTTTTTAATTATTTAATTTTTTTTATTCTTATCCATTTTTGGATAACTATTTCCGCGTTCACAATTATTTTTATAAAGTTTGAATTTCTTATTTTCTTTAACTTAAAATATTATTTACCTCATATAAAAAATGCAGTGATAAAGTTAGAAGATTAAATACTGATAGACTTATTATTTACAATTGTTTTTATATCAAGAAAGGGATTCAAATTCAAATATGCTCTTTGAATTACAAATCATCCACTAATTACTAAACCAAAATTTCAAGTGCATGAGATTAGAGAGAAAAAGTTGTGCAATAGTAAAATTGCAAAAAATTATATATTTAAAAATATTTTTTAAGATTAATTTAAAAAATTATTGATAATCATTTTTATAGTAAATGTAATATTTGATGATTAATATAATAATTTTAATGCATTAAAAAATATTTAATATTTAAAGAGTGTCAATTTTATTTTATAAGATTCCAAGCTTTGCTTAAACCTAAATCTAATTCCTTTCTTATCGATTTTTAAGGTGCATTCTCATAGATTGATAATTCGTGTATTAATGTTATGCCCGTATTTTAGTTATTTTTTCAATGTTATATTTGTGTTGTGTAATCGTATCGTATTTAAAATTATCAAATTTAGTTTTCAATACATTTGGTTGGTCGAAATGGTTAGTGGCTCCAACTTCTGGATGAGAACTAATGTTCGAATTCTGAGAGTCTCCAATGTTGGAAAGGTTTTACCATTACACTTTCGACCTGATAAAGATTAAGTTTCCATCAACTATAAAATAGAGATGGATGGACACTTTGGGTTTATATCGAAAAAAATATATATTGACTTCATGCATTCAAAATTTTATTTTCGAAATACTTTTCACAAAAGTCAAATCCAGATTGGAAGGAAAGGAACTCCTCCCTTATTATCATTAAAATTTTAAAAAGTTTAAAAAATTGATCTGTTCATGCCAATATATATATATATATATATATATATATATATATATATATATATATATATTACAAATCAATTGATTGAAGTTCAATAAATTAGGTAACTTTCAATATTTTAGTCAAGTTCAAGGGCATAACTGCAAACTTTCTATAAAACTTGTTATAAAATAAAAGGATAAGAAAATAAAAGCGAGAAAAAAGAAAAGAAATTACTAACACTTTCTTTTTCCTTAAAAGAAAAAGAGAGAAAAATCACCTTTCACAATTATTATTTTTTTCTTTTTTTGGTTTTTGCTCTTTCTCTCTGCAAAGCCAGAGAATTGATGAGAAGAAGAAGAAGAAAAAGATGGCGTGTAAGTGTGGAGGCTACTACTGCACTTTGAACGCAAAAGAGAGCTTCGATCGCGACTCAATGAAAACGCGAAAGTTTCTTCTTCGAAACGTTTCGGCGATCCGCTTGTTCGCAAACGAAAGTTTCTTCTTTCGTAATAAATGGCGATCCGTTGCTGGTAACCGTCGCATTTTGAGGTCGGTGAATAACATTTTCATGTTAACTTTCTCCTTCTTGTTTGATTACCGAGAAAATGATCCAAAATGAAAATTTTGATATCCGTGCTTAAAATGTTTTTTGCCTAATGTTTTTTCTTATAATTAGTTTTGATAATCGAAGAGCTGAATTGGAAGCATTGATTTTTATGAAAAAAATTTTGGATTTTTCGTATCTTTTGAACTGTACATTGCAGTTAATGTTTGGTTGGCAATAAAATAAGAAAATAAGGAAAAAATTTGAATTTGTATAAATCAAAACCAGTTTCTGTTATAGCTGAAATATGAAATTAAATAAAATTTTTATTTATTTAATAAATCAGAAGAGAGAAATAATAACGATTCAGCTCTAACAAGAAAAAGAAGAAAAAAAAAAAAAACATTTGTAATGCCTTATTATCAAATTTTGAATTGATAAAGTCACGATTTTGACTATTAGACACGTAGCCAATCATCGATTAGGAAAAGGAATTCTGTTTAGTATCGGAATTTACGGCACTGTAACGAGAAAAAGGATGAAAATGATTTCTTGGACTCACTTCCAGTTGTTAGGATAGTTTTTTGCTTTAAAAACAAAGCTCTTGTTTCTGGTTATGATTGAATAGGAATTATCTTAGTATACATGTGTTTTTTGCTGTGGCTGCATAAGTGTTTCTCGGTTCTATGTTACTTCTTGTTCATATTTCATGTCCCTTTTCCTGGAAAAGACATTGTCTCTGTTTTTACAAGTTCCGGCTTAGGTTGCTTGGATTGTGATGATGGAATATTACTTAGCAAAGTTACTGAATTTAAAAATTTTATGGCTTTTTTGATTCTCCTTTAGCTGATTTTTATACCTTGCCCTGATGTTTTACTGTTGATATCTTGCAGCATGGATGCTCGAGAGAAATCGAGATCCACGATATTGAAATCATCAAAAGATAAGAGGGTGCCTATTTTTGTAATGATGCCTGTGGATACATTTGCTCTTGATGCCTCTGGTAGTCCAAGGATTAGAAAGTAAGGTTTTGGCGTTACCTATGCTTCATTATCCCTATATCTTATGGTTTAGCATTTCTAAAAGAGAGGCAGACTCAATCATTCCTCATGCTTATCCAAAATAAGGAGAATATAATCACCTTTGTCCTAATTAACATGATAATATTGTAGGATCTAATTTTTTTCTCTTTTGATATCTTAAATCTTAGATATTATGTCTTGTTTTGCTTTTGAAAAGTAATTATATGTTGGTCTCTGTTGTTTCAGAATCAAGGCCTTAACTGTATCTCTAAAAGCACTCAAGTTGGCAGGTGTTCATGGAATTGGAGTTGAGGTCTGGTGGGGAATAGTGGAGCGTTTTTCTCCTTTTGACTACAATTGGTCTCTATATGAAGAGCTTTTTAAGTTGATATCTGATTCAGGACTGAAGTTGCAGGTTGCTTTGTCTTTTCACTCAAATATTCACTCATCTAATGGAAAAGGGGGTGTGAGTCTTCCACTGTGGATTTTAGAGGTTTGACCATTTACTTATTACTCTGCTATGTAATTGCACGTTGTTTTATGGTCCTTTTAACTGTTTGTACAAAAGGGTTTTTTTTGGTGCAACTTATTAGACTGGTAGGAATCTTGCCATCCAATCCACCAATAGTGATGTGATAAATTAGGAAGGCAAAATGTTATCCAGTCTTCCTATTATTTATTTTTCCCCTACCACCAATCATTTGTGCTAGGTGATATACTACTGTAATTTTATATGCAAGACTGCATTCAGTCTTCCAATTTGCATAAAGTTACTGGAGTGAAAAGGTTACCAGATGAGAAATATATAAGAGGCATTTTTTGTATTATGATTATTGTGACTGCTAATGTACCGCTAACTAAGAGTCTAAGACATATTTTTTGCCCTCAGATTGGTGATGTAAATAAAGATATTTACTATGGAGATCAAAATGGCTTCTCCAACAATGATTATCTTACACTAGGGGTGGACCAAGTTCCTCTGTTATCTGGGCGGACTGCCCTCCAATGTTATGAAGACTTCATGTTTAGTTTTGTTAACAAATTCGAATCCTTTATCGGAAGTGTAATTGAAGAAATAAGCATTGGTCTTGGTCCTTCTGGAGAGCTTAGGTATTGTATGGTTCTTATGTCATTCTTTTCCCCCTTTTTGTTCAAAACTGTGAAGTTATTGTCGAAACAAAATTATGAAGCAATTGCATTATTTTCTTAGTGCAGGTATCCTGCTCATCCTTTTGGTGATGGTAGATGGAAATTCCCAGGAATTGGTGAATTCCAGTGTTATGATAAGTACATGTAGGTGTAAAGTTTTTTCATCCTATGATGCAAACTCAGTTGTTTCAGTATTCTCAAGATAGTTTTGCTTACAGGATGGAGGACTTAAAGATGGCTGCATGCCGAGAAGGAAAGCCTCAATGGGGGGACAGAGGGCCAAAGAATGCTGGCTGTTACAACAGTCTTCCATCAGGGGTGCCCTTTTTTGAAGAGGGACATGAAAGCTTTCTATCTGATTATGGTCGTTTCTTCCTGGTATGTATGCTTTATCTGTTAATATTTTCATACCAGATATTGTGGGAGATTAATATTCTACAACATTCATGCACTATCTGTGCTGATACAATACATTAACTGAAAAGGACTCAACCCATCCATTTGAATTTGATGCATTGACAAGATATTTGCAATTCAGAAGTGTGGTACTGAATACAGAGTTAAATGTTCCTTAACAGTCGTAGTGATAGGTTATTTATTATCATTTACAACATTTTTATTTTGTAAGAAGTTACTCATCTACTAAAATGGTAATATATGGGGTAAAGCTCCTCATGGTTGGACTTTGGAGGTTTTATTTCCTTATCAGTAACTTTCAAATCATATCAGAAATTATCAAATTATATATTGGTTTAGAAGGTTACTCGGGGAAAGCATGTTTTTGCTTTTAACATCATGTTTCCAGAAATCCAGTGTGCAATGCCCAGCTTCACATTAAAGATGATTATGGAAACTTACTTAAGAGTTATTCAGAATCTAAAAAACCAGACTTTGGAATGACCTTTTGCAGGAATGGTACAGTGGTAGGCTGATTTGTCATGCAGATGCCATTCTTGCAACGGCAGCAAAGATACTGAAAAAGTACCAAGAAAATGAGCGAACTTCTGTTATGTTGGTGGCTAAAATTGGTGGAATATATTGGTGGTACCAGACTGTATCACACCCTGCTGAACTTACTGCTGGTTACTACAACACCGCTCTCAGGGATGGTTATGATCCAGTCGTCTCAGTGTTGTCTCGCCATGGAGCTGCTTTGCATATTCCGTGAGTATTTCATCTCTATTAGTTCATTTTGTTTGTTTTCCTTCTTTACCTAGATAGGTTTTTGTTTGGTTCGGTTTCTTTTTCCAAAACTTTTTAGCACAATGCATTATTCATTTAATGACTGAAAACAGTTTGGTGCAATATTTGGGTTAAAGTGATTCTTGCCTGAAAAATAGAATGGACTGATTGACATGCAAGGCTGTGAATCTCCTAAATGAAACTTTATTTTGTAGAAAGTTTGAAACCAAATTGATTCTTTCTTTTTGTAGATTTATCGTATCTTGAGGTTAAATTTACAAGATGAAGTATAAGATGTTTACGGAGTAGCAAGCATCAATCTCGTTTGAAGTTTGGCTTGTTTTCCTATGTTGAAGTTCTATCACTATGCTACTTCATTGTCTCCCCCCTCTTATTCAAGTTCATGCACATATGATAGTTGTAGATATTTAATCATATTTCTTCATGCATTTTCATTTCTTTTACTTTCCCTGCAGCTGCTTAGAGATGATGGACAGTGAAACCCCAGCAACATATCTTTGCAGTCCTGAAGGATTACTGAAACAGGCATGAGTTATCTCTTTATTGACAATATTTCCTTTTTGTTGAAATTTGTGATTTTAGTCGATGCAATTTTAGCTGCTTTTCCTTCATCTGAATTTTTTTTTTTAATTGATTAAAGAAGTTTTGAGGTTGTTTAAGATTATATGATATGTGATTTAACTGCTTAAGAGTGTGAATATCAAATGCAACTTGTTTCCTTCATGTGCTTCTCTTGTGCTGAAGGCCTATGTTGCTCCGGCTCTTCATTTTTTTTGAAATACCCGTGTCCGACACGCATGTCTGACATATATTCGGACATAGATATGGAGATATGACCCTCCAAATACATGGAAAAACTTTAAAAAAACTTGAACATACCCGTGTCGGACACATACCCGTATTCGATCCTCACACCCGAGTCCGAGTAACATAGCTGAAGGCTACTTTCTTTGACCTTCTGAGTTTCCAATGCAGATACAGTTTGTTTCAAAGAAAAGGATAATTAACTTGATTGGAAGAAATACAACCGAACGACTTGACAAAGTAAGTTTCATCCTATCTTAACACACTGTTGTCTAACTTTAGCCTAATACCAAGATTTGGTAATTTTATTGTTTTTCTGGTAATAATTAATATGGTACTTGTGATAGCTTTTAACTCTTCCAACCAAGGTAACCCTGGTGCTTCACCTCATTTCCTATTCAGCACTTAGGTTTCACAATTATTTTATAGCTTTATCTAGTTTAGTTGTCTATAGTTTTCTTGTCAACTATTCAGCTTTTTCTTTTTCCCTTTTAATTTTTTTTTTTGCCAGTATTTTCTTTACTAACATAACTCGTATTTGCTCTCTCTCTCTCAGAATGGACTATCGAAAATACATTCAAACTGTTTCAATCCTCAGGCTGAAGTTGTAAGATCATTTACTTATTTTAGAATGAATGATAGTATATTTAGGGTTGAAAATTGGAATAACTTTGTACCTTTTGTCAGAATGATGAGCACAGATTTGTAATCTAATATTTCAACTGTCTAACCATTTTAATTAGCTAATTAAGATCTCCCTGCCCCTATCTTATTTTTTCCTGACTGGGGGATAGGGGGAATTGCAAAACTTTTTGTAGCCTTATCATATATCCTAGTTATACATCTTTACATCCTCATTCGTTCCAGCTTTGAAATTTTTGATGATGTTGGAAAATAAATCCAAAATTAGAAAAAGTTTCATCTAAATTTCAGATAAATAGAAATGTATAGAAACTAGAAATTTAGTGGCTCATGGCTAGATATTAGCACCCGTGACCTTTTTGGCAACTTAAGAGTTCCAGCATAGTGAGACGTCTTTGTTAGAAGTGAAGTTGGTTTTGGCTACCATGCTTGATGCTTTTATGTAGCTTGCTGGAGCTTCTTCTCCAGAAGGCTATGTTATTCGGACTCGGATGTGAGTGTCCGACACGGGTATGTTCAATTTTTTTTAAGATTTACATGTATTTAGAAGGTCCTTGGAAGATCATATCCCTATACTTATGTTCGGATATGCGTCGGATATGGATATCAAGCACAAATACTTCAAAAAAAATGAAGAGTCGGAACAATATACTCATAACAATGTATTTGGAAGGTGTTAAAAAAATAACCATTGAGCATCATATCTCCTTCTGATCTCCCAATGCCAGTTCCGCCTTTCCCCAAAGAAATTGAAGGCAATACTGACTTGCATGTTCTTGTCATAAGCATGACTTTTTTTACGTGATGAAGCATATAGCATATAGTTGTTAGAAACTTCTCATAAGTTAGAAAATACGAGACAATTAGGTTGAGAATGAAGCTCCGGAGGGGCTTTACCTTCGTGCTGCTTCTGATATTTGCAGCAGGTTTTTTTAGCAGAAATTTGTATTATTGAACTAAAAGAATTATTTTAAATATAATTTAACTAAAGTTTTAAACTGAATTTGATAATTACTTATATATTTGTTGGGGCCATAGTAATATGCATGTATTCATGGTAAAGAAAAGTAGTTGTAAATTTTTTATGTCCGAATATATTATTATTCAATAGAAAGGAGGGGGTAATAAAATCTTGGACATTTACTCTATCTGTTTAGATGAGGATAAAAACAAAAACAAAAATTAATGCCTGACAAGACAATTTCAATTTCACCTAGAGATCCAATCCTTTATTTATAATCCAACTTTATTACCTTAAATTTCACGTGGTAACGATTTTTATATGTTACTACAAAAACTAGAATGAGATCAACTCAAACTAGACCTGCTCTAATATTAATAATTTTTGTATCTCCGACTCAAAATATGAACAAAATTACATGATTAGGTTCGATCCATATTGTTAAAGAGATACCCAAACTCAATCTAATCCGATTAATTTTTTAAATTATTCAAACGGGTACTGGAGGTGGTTCCTAAGGCCCCTGTATTGGTTAGTGTTGGTTAGTGCTAGCAGAAAAAAGAAAGGGTAAATATGAAAAACATGCCTTCATAAAGAAGTATTTATTAAATGGTATAATAAATAAAAGTTATTTGAAAAATAAAAATGAATAATTAAAAATTGTTATAAAAGATATTCTAAAGACAAAATTATCCTTGATAAAAAAATCTTCTCCTCATTTTTTATTTTATTTTTAATTTAATTTTTAATTAAAAAATAAAAATTCTGAAAATAAAATTTTTTTAATTTTAAAAAATAAAATTTTAAACTTTTTATTTATTTTTTTAATTAAAAAATATAAAATAATAAAAATAATATGCCTAAAATTAATTTTTCTTTATTTTTTTAAATTTTAAAAAATATATATATTTAAATATTTTATTTTTTAAATTTATTTTCAATTAAAATTTTTAAAAAATAATATTTCTTTAATAAAAGAAAAAAATAAATTTTTTTTATTAAAGATAATTTTATCTTTACAATATCTTTTATATTAATTTTTAATTATTTATTTTTTTAAATAACTTTTATTTATTAGATCATTTAACAATAATTTTTTATTAATGACATATTTTCCATATTAACCCAAAAAGAAAAGCAAACCTGACATGCCACAAATAAAGAAACATGCAAACAACATCTCACCAAACTAAAACATCCAGAAATAAAACGTCTACAGAAACTATCCCAAAACCCAATAAATCAACCTTGACACTAATATTAACTAGGGTTAATATGAAAAACATGCTTCTATATGATTTATTTTTAAATGATCATATATATTATAATTATTTATTGAAGAGAAATATAAAAGTATAAAATTGTTATTAAGAAAATGATAAAGACAAAAATATCTTTAATGAGATTTTGATATCTCTAACCTTTCTCTTCTCGTTAAAAAAATATTATTTTTTAAACATTTTAATTAAAAATAATTTTAAAAAATTAAATATTTATTTCTTAAAAATTTTTAAAAATAAAAAATTAATTTTAGAAAAATTAATTTTTATTATTTAATTAAAAAAAACTAAATTAAAAAATAAAAATATTTAAATATTTATTTTTTAAAATTAAAAAAATTTATTTTCAAAAAAATATATTTTTTAATTAAAAAATAAAAGGAAAAGAGAGAAGATTTTTTTATCAAGAGATTTATGTTAGGGTATTTTAGTCTTTATCATTTTCTTAATAACAATTTCATACTTTTATATTTTCTTTTAATAAATAATTCTAACATATATCATCATTTAAGAATAAACCCTCTATGAAGTGCATGTTTTTCGTATTTACCCTATTAACTATCTATTATTATTAAATATAAAATATATTTATTATATAATAATATAGTATTCAAGTTGGGCTGGATTCAAAATTACAATTTTTTATTCAAAACTTGGTTTGTTTAGAAAATGGATTCTAAATTTTATCCATATCATTTTTCGGATTTAACATTTTAATTTAAATTTTCTTAAATATTGGACAAATCTTTAAATTTGGACCGATAATTCGACTCAAGTGTAACTCAAACAAATATTAATAGATATTAAATGAGATCATTCATGGAATCACATGTTTTTCACAGGATAAACTATTTGCATTAAATTCAAGTAGTCGGTAGCTAAAGCTTAGAACAAATCCTTTTATTATGATGTGAATTTTATTTCAACATCCTTCTCTTCCAACAGTTTTTTTTTTTTTTTATCTTAGAATAATCCCAGAGAGAAATATGTTTATTTAATAGTAATAATCATCACATAATTTTAATAAATAAATGAAAATATTAGTAGTATTATAAATGAAAAAAATATTCATTTTATATTAATCGTGTAGTAATAATCATCACATGATTTTAATAAATCTTCTCTCTTGACAAAGATATTGTCAAATTTCCCCCAAATTTATCTCATTTTCCCTTCAAGGAAGTAGATATTCCTGTTCAGGCACTAACCAAGACCTTACATATCCTTTCCTCCACTCTCCTTCTCTCTTTTCTCTCTGAACTTAGCTTCTTGAAGATCTCCACTTTACTTCCAAAACAACCAAAGGATCTTCAAAGCAGGATGCTTATATTCAATCCTCTAACTTCACCACCAATTCCTTTAACCTTATCTCAAAAAACCCATTACTCCCCTTCACTTTCCTCTCTCAAAAAGCACCCATCTTTTTTCACTATACCAAACTTTCCCAACAAAAAAATTAACCCAACAAGAAGAGAACTTTTCATAGTCCAAGCTAAAGATGATGACTCAGCTGATGTCCCTGACAGGCTAATTTCAGCAGTATGTTATTTTTATCCTTTCTTTGATGGTATACAGTATGGGAAGTATGTTATAACACAGTTCACTCCAATTCAAGTGCTTATACAACCACTTTTCCCAGCTATTAAAGTGTTCAAAAGCTTTCCTTTCAATGGGTTTTTAGTGTTTTTAACTTTGTATTTTGTGGTTGTTAGGAATCCAAATTTTAGTAGGTATGTGAGGTTTAACACTATGCAGGCTATTGTGCTTGATGTTTTGTTGATATTTCCTGATCTGTTGGAAAGGAGTTTCAATCCAAGAGATGGGTTGGGTTTGGATTTGGTGATGAGCTTGGATAGCACTGTGTTTTTGTTCCTTTTGGTTTGTTTGATTTATGGTTCCTCTTCTTGCATGTTTGGGCAGTTGCCAAGGTTGCCAATTGTTGCTGAAGCTGCTGATAGGCAAGTTCTTTGATGGCCTTAAACCATATGTTGTTTAGATTGAGATTTAAATGTTGGAAATTTTGGCATCTTGATTTGCTTGGCCAAAAGTCAAGGAAGATACACATTGATTAGATGCTTTCATTATTGTTTTATGTTATGTTTGAAATAAAAAGGATTAATGATGAAATTCAGTCTCTGATTGTTGGTTTCCTGCCCCCCTCTCTTGTATTTAATGTTTGCTAAGATTATTTATTTGTTGATAAGATTAGTTGAATTGTAGATTGTCAAACTGAGATATTTTGCATATAGTGGTTTATTTCTTGTTTATGGAACCCTTTTGTGGAAGGATTAAATACTCATTGCTTTTTGAATTATACTACTTCTGTCAAGAATTCAAGAACTTGTTGGTTGATGGCTGATGTGTAGAATTTGATTATTTTGTTTTTGAAGCCATTTTTTTTTTGTATATAGAGAATGAATCCTGAATGTCTTGTTAACAATGATACTGGTCTGAAGTTGGCTTGTCAGTTGATATAGTTTCTAAAGCTTAAAACAAGTTTTTGATTTACAATGACATGGAATATATATAATCTTCCTCTTGACCTGACTGGCAATTTGATGAGGAAGTTAAAGAGTTTTTGATAGATGTGAGATATATATATATATATATATATATCATGCATGGAGAGTTGGACACAAAACATAAGCACCTCTCTCTCTTTCTCTCTTTGATGGCAATTAAAAATATTTTTGACCAATAGGTTTAGGTTGTAAACTTGTAATATGCGGCAAAAAGAATTAGGCTTCAATTCAATTCAATTCAAATTTGATGAAAGTAGTTCCAACATCCAAGTTGTTTAGTTCTACTACCATGAACACCTTATTCTCCAAAAATAAGCAAAAATTACTAATATCCAATGTTCACAAACAGTAGTTTTGAGGAACTAGGCCTAGCTAGGATTGTTGTTTTCTAGTTGGTCCTCCTTCCTGCTTCTCTTCTCTGTTTCTGTTTCATAGTGGTATCTGCAACCCAGCCCAACCCAGCCCAGCCCAGCCTTGACATTCCCTACAAATGGAGCAAGTATGATCCCTATTTCCTTTCTTAGTTAGCACTGTCAATTATTGATATCCAAGTTCCAAATCACAAAAACATCATCAGAACAACATGCAAATAAATAGGGTCGGTACGTACTGTTTTTAAGATAATTTGAAACAGTATTAGTCTCGTACCGTTTCGGTTTTTGTATCGGTCCGCACCGATCGTACCGACCTGTACCGCTCAATTTCAATATGTACTGGCCCGTACCGATTGGTACAAGAATTTAATTTTTTAAACCAATTTTAATATTTTTTTTTATCATGATCATTTTTATTTTTTTCATAATTTCATTTAAAAATAAAAATGTTCATTAAATTAAGCTGTTGAACATAATTAATCATAATTTACTATTTTAAAATTTTTTTTTTTACTTATTTGATGTTTAAAAAATTTAGATATTAAATATTTAAAATTTATATTTGCATAAAAATATATTTATGCATGTAATGGATGTATATTTGCATGTGTATATAATATATATTTTATTAAAAAACTTAAAAATGGGATATACATAGATATATGAAAAAATATTTGAAAAATATCATAAATCCAAAATGATACGTTGAAACACATCAATATCGGTAAGTATCAATATCAAAATAAAAATGATACATCTAGGTATTGACTACCTTAGTCAAAAGTCAAAACAACCCCACCTTTCTTTATTCTTTATCACATTATTACTTTAATTGATTATCTATATTGTTTAATATTCGATACAAAACACCTCTATGGGAATAATTGGCCCAAAATATTAATGCTTAGATTGGGCTTGGACAAAAAAAATTGTTGTTAATAGTTGCAGAAACTAGGCCCATTTTTGCCTATCTCAATTCATAATAAGATCATGCATCAATCAACTAAATAAAATACTTACTCAGAGTTCTTGAAAAAATTAAAATAGCACTTCTTTAGCTCTCCTTAAAAATAGATTAGATTAAGTTGTACGTTGTTTATATATATAAAAAAAGTTGTTTAGTTCTTCTACCACACATAAACACATTATTATTTTCCTAAAAAATAACACCATATGGTTACATGACATTATTTTGGACTTATCATCATCAGTAAGTTATTTTGGATACGAAAAAAAAATAATTAAACATGATATTACATAAGAAAAATAACATGAACAAGATTATGAATACACGAACGTGTTAAAATTTATATAACACAAGTTATTAATATGTCAAAATTTATATAAATATTAACAATTTTAACACGATTATGACAAAAAAATAATATTAACACGAAGATTGATAGATTTACCCTTGAGTTACTTGCCTATATGTTTGCATCACTATATAAATAGGTAAACTGATCACTTGTAAGAAAATCCTCTCTATTTAGTTTATGCTATTTATGTCTCTACATTTCCATTCTAAAATATCTCAAAATCCTTGAAAAACATACATCTCAAAACTATACATGTTATGATGTGAACCCTAGGGGTTAAACCCTTTGAACCCACTAACAAATTGAAATACCTAACCCAGAAAAGCCAAGATTCAGGCAAAGAAAACTTAAACCCTTAAAAGTCTGTTTCAAAGAACCTAGATTAAGCATGTAAACTAGACCCTAAGAACTCTCGTTTCAAGAACCTAAGTTTGATCACAAAGAAATAATTCTTTGATAAGTTCCTAAGTTCTGTCAAGAACTAAAAAGAGAAAACTCTCACTGAATAAAATCAGACTTAATTGATTAAAAGATAATTGAAGTAGGCGGCTAAGACATATATTTATAGCCTCTCTACAATAACCCTAATCTACTAATTAATAATATGTAAAATATAAGGTGAACATGCTCAAGCCCAAACCTAAATAATTAAAAGGATGTTCATGTTACGTCCAAATGCCTAAATAATTATAAGAATTAAAATAAGCCCTCTTAATGTGCCACCTTGTGTTCTTGAATCACATGGACCAAACTTGGATGCAAGCCCATCTTGCATGTTGAAGCATTTCCTGAATAACTTGCAACATGGCCCAAGTGAATTCCACCCATTCTTGCCATGTTTCCTAAATCTTCTTGGATCTTGGCACATATAGAAATTCCATGGGATTGGGCCATCTTGAATCCTATCATGTTATTGCATCAAATTTCTCTCATTTCCCATGACGTGGTAAGTTTAGTTGTTTAGTTTTTATTGAACTATTAGATCTGTTTAATATACTTTTAATTTAATACACCATATACCCATCTAAAGAAATTTGACAATTTGGGCTTTTACTAGTCATTATCAACATTTCGGTGGATCTAATGAAGAACATGCGTAATAAGATAATTTTTTTTTTATAATCATATTTAAAATATTATATATTTATATAAATTTTGACATTTTATAATTCGTGTTATATAGATTTTGACATGTTCATATATTCGTTTGATATTCGTGTTATTTTTTCGTATCCTATTTTTTGTCATGTTTTAATTATTTTTTTCATGTCATATTCGTATTGTGTAATCGTGCTGTATCCAAAATTAACAGATCTATTTGACCTACCGCTTATTGCATAATAATATAATAGAAATTAATGTTGAAATTAGACATTTAATGGCATCCAATTCATATACTTTCAACATCAAAATTTTGTCAACTTTTGACATATATATATATATATATATATATATTTATATATATATGGTTTGGTTTAGGAAAAATAGGGATGTTAGTAATTAATTTGACCATAGCATCTAAGATTTGAGCAATATGAATGGACCCACACTTGGAAAACAATTAATTTAAACATGCTTTATGGTTATACTATAATTCAATCATAATAATTTACACCTTAATTTATGGAATAAAAAATATTACCATTGTCCAATGGCCACCTCATTTGGTTGACCTCTAGTATGAAAAAAGAACTGGATACAGACAATGTTTTATGGATTTTTTTGTCATTTTTTATCTGCACCTAAATATATATTATTATTATAATATAATTTGGTTGGCTGGTTTGAAAATTTTTAATTGTATTTTCTAACTTGCATGCAAATCTAACATTAAAAATGTTTGTATTTCCATCATAAGTAATTAGTTTCCTAAAAAATTATGTTATAAGAATATCAATTTCAAATACTTTTTAAATTCACAAATAAAAAGATGTATTTTACTTAAATCCATTTATGTGTACTTTGAGAAAAAAGATATTCTAATCCAATTTTATCATAAAAATTATTACATCGAAAATATTAAATTTCATAAGCATAATTTGTAAAAGGATACATAACTTTAAAATATAGTAAAAAAATAAATTAAAAAAAATATTTGACAAACTTTTAATTCATTTGTAAAATTAAAAAAAAATTCATGATCTGTTTCTTTTATTATTAAGTTAATATATTAGAGTGTAATTAAAAAAAATTTAATAATACTTTTTTATCATTTGATGTAAAAGTAATTAATTCATAAAATAATTCCTTTTTTTTTTCTTTCTTGGACGTTTGTAGAACATGAAGAATCATAACCGTTTATTTTTATCGTGGCACAAAACCAAGCCTTTGAAACCTTTTGTCGGTGGAGGGTTTCGCTAACGTCACAAACACGAGCACTTTCATTCCACGTGGCACCTTCTCATTGAACATTTTCCCAGCCTAGCTGTTTTCGGGCCACGTAGCATTGGTCCCGCATAGATGAACTTAACTCAAATCCCTCTCGTTTTTATCAATTGCCCTCCTATTTTTCATCTAACTACGATAATACCCCCCCCACGTTGACTGGTTATTTTCTCATCAAGTCATGGCCATTTTGATCCTTCGCCGACACTATCAAGTTGGCACATATTGTTCAATCAGACGGTGGTAATTTATCCAATTTTTTGGGATCAACAATATTATAAGTAATTAATCTCTAAATTCTCGTTAACTGATCCCTTATTAAGTACCTATAATCATATTTAGTTATCAATTAGCATTTAAATCTACAATATAGTTTCTCTCTAAACATTTTTGTCCTGATTATGTGAATAAATAGAATTTTGTTAATAAGTGTTCTAAGAATATTTTTTAAAATTATTAAATATAATGAATAAAGTTATCAATTTTTATATTTAATATAATATTATTATTATAAATAATATATTAATTAATTTTAAAGAATGTTTTAAAAATATTCGTTAGCAAAACCCGAATTAATAAGATCCATAATCTCTGTTTGATTAAAAAATAAAAAAGAAAAAAAATGCTTTGATACTTGGATATGGCTGATATTATTCTATGCTTGCAAAATGGTTTATATTAGAATAACATGCTTTGATTTCTGATGAAGAGATGCTAACAGCACGTGACCTGTTTCCTTCTGCTTCTTTACTCAATCACAAATCTTTCATTCCCAAAGTTTCTTCCTTTTTTGCCGCCAGCTGTTTGCTTGACATCAAGGGTTTTGGTCTTTAAACACCATCCAGACTATATGCAATTGCTTCCCATCATTTCTCTTTTTTCATTTTAATGCTTTTGTAAGCTCAAAAACTCAACTTTAACATAATAATCATAGTTACCAAAAGTTGAAACAGAGTTTAAGTTACCATAATCAAAGCTCTTGTTGTAACTTAATTATTGAAACTCACTTCCACTTTTAATTAATTTAACTTATGTTTAAATGATCGAAATTTTGAAAATTTTGTTCCCAATATAAATCAAACCATATTATTTGACAAAAGAAATCTAATTGCATTCAAATCACTTTGCTCCTATAGCTAAAAACATAGATTTATTGTCCCCTATGGCTATAGGTATAACTATAGATAAATGCTATGCAACTTATTTAAGTGGAAATTTGTCGCAAAATCCAACCCTATTGACCAAACCTCCCAACATAACCTTCCCATAGACATTGTCACTCTCATTCATTGCCCATTACAACTCACAATATCTGTCTCTAAACCAAATTACAGTTAAGTGGTTCCCCTTGTAATTTAATCAAAATCCAAACCCATTTACACAAACCAATCTATTTCTGGTTTCAGCTTATTTAGCAGACACCCTTAGAAAGTCACAACCACAAGTCATCTCTAAAACCTTGGCCTCCTTTGTTCCCTTTTCTCACTCTTCCAAAACCACAAGAAGAGTGGCTCACTTTGTAATTTAACCACATTCCAAGCCCCTTTCCCCTCAAAGCTCTCAACTTTCCTTCCCTTATAACCTACACTAAAGAAACACTACAAAACTGTGTCTTTCCTTTCCTTTTCCTTTCCTTCATCAAAACAGAAGAGACCCAGAAGGGGAAAAAAAAAAAAACCCCAAGGGAGAAACAACACAATGCAGCAAAGGCAACATCTTGTTCTTGTCATTTTCTCAGTTTTTCTTCTCTTCCAAACCTCAAATGGCCATAACATAACACGTTTGCTTGCAAAGCACCCATCTTTATCAACATTCAACCATTACCTCACTCTCACGCACTTAGCTCAAGAGATCAACAGCCGCACAACCATCACGATTCTTGCCTTAGACAACGCAGCCATGTCATCTCTCTTAGATAAAAAACCTTCCATTTACACCATGAAAAACATCCTTTCCCTTCATGTTCTTCTTGACTACTTTGGTGCCAAGAAGCTTCACCAAATAACCAATGGCACTGCACTAGCTGCTACTATGTTCCAAGCTACTGGGGTGGCTCCAGGGTCTTCAGGATTTGTTAATATAACCGATTTAAAAGGTGGAAAAGTTGGTTTTGGAGCTGAAGACAATGGTGGAAGTTTGGATTCTCTTTTTGTTAAATCTGTTGAGGAACTTCCTTACAATATATCTGTGATTCAGATCAGCAAGGCTTTGCCTTCTGCTGTAGCTGAGGCTCCTACTCCCGGGCCAAGTGAGCTGAATATTACTGGGATTATGTCAGCACATGGATGTAAAGTGTTTGCTGATACCCTTTTGGCAAATCATGAAGCCATGGGAACATATGAGGTAAGCTGAAAATTTGTTGTTTAATGTAAATGTAGTAATTTAATTTAATTTAATTTTTTTTTTTGCTTAAATATTTGATCTTTGAGACTGATTAGTGAAAAGGAAAGAAAGAAAGAAAGTGAAGAAAAGGTGAAAGAAATAAATGGGGTGGAGGAAAAGGGTAGAAAGAGTTTATTTTGGGCCATTTGATTTATTGATGATGGTGAGATTTTGGTTTGAAATGGAGTTGTTGAAAGAAATAGTGTAAAGTATATTAAAAAGTTATGATAATGCATAAGATACTGTTGTCTTTACTCTTTAGTTTGGCTAATTTTAGTTTTCACAAGGCAAGGTTTTGTTGCAGAGTGGGTAGGCAATTTTTAGTCTAAAAGTATGACAATGACATCTTGAGATTTTTCAAATTTTGTTTTTTGTCTTTGCATGTGAATTTCTAGACAAGGTCTAGATAAAGTCATAAAGTAATCCAGATCTGGGTTTGTTTTCTTTCCAATTGGATGCCAAATGTTGAATCTGCATTAAAGCTATCCGGATATACGAACATGGGTATACACAATTATTTTAAAGTTTTTTCATATAAGGATCATACCAATGTCTGGATATTTTAAGAAAAATGAAGAATCTAGTTAACATAACATTAAAGTGTTTGGACCTAAGCAAATGCAGATTTTGTTCTGGATTTACACTATCCCAGATGAGGAAATATATATATATATATATATATATATATATTCTGATTGATATTATGATAAATTGGATGTTGGAATCCAATTAAGTAAAACATGCAGTAAATGCATGTGACAGCTGTTCTGGACATTAACTCAATGATAGAGTTAGTTTATATATGGAGTGGAGATAGGTTAAGTGGTTGGACTTGGAAGGCATTGTAAGAAAAAATAGGTTAGAAGCTTGTTGTAATAGCATAAACAAATAGCTAAGTAAAGGCACTGTTCTGTTTTGTTAATTACTCCTCTGCTGAGACTGCTTTACTAGTCTTCACTTTGCCCAGTGTGTTGTGAGATCTACCCTTATCATATGCATTTTTGGGATGTTTCTTCAGGTCAAACGACAGGGAAACCGGTAATATAAATTAAAAAAGGGGAAAGAGATCTGCATGAATTGTATTGTAGTAGAAAAATTATTGACATTTTGCTTGTTTTGTTACTTCATAATCTTTAAACTTATCTTGGATTTTTCCTCTTTGAAAATTTTAAGGTAAAGCATTTTTTAATAATGAATCTGTTACCAATGCTCTCTTCTAGGATAATGTTAATGGAGGATTGACTGTGTTTTGCCCTCTGGATGATGCATTTAAAGCCTTTTTACCAAAGTACAAGAACTTGACAGCCTCAAGGAAAGCATCTCTGCTTGAATTTTTAGGTGTGCCTGTGTACCAATCTTTATCCATGTTGAAATCCAACAATGGACTGATGAACACGTTAGCTACCGACGGAGCTAGCAAGTTTGATTTCACTGTGCAAAATGAGGGTGAAGAGGTGACACTAAAGACCAAGATCAACACTGTGAAAATAATCGGGACTTTACTCGATGAACAGCCGGTCGCAATTTATACAATCGATAAGGTCTTGATGCCTAGAGAATTGTTCAAGGCAGCTCCTACTCCAGCCCCGGCACCAGCCCCGGAGGAGGCAGCAGATGCACCAAAAGGATCCAAATCCAAATCCAAGTCCAAGCCCAAGTCAACCGCGGCATCAGAATCAGATGCACCAGCTGACTCACCAGATGATGATCCAGCTGATCAGACAGCTGATGATAATGCTGCTGTGAGTTTTAAGGGTGGAAGGTTTGTTGCTGTTGGATTGAGCTACTTGTTAGTGTCTTTGTTGCTGTAAGTTCTTTAATTTTGTCTTCCATTTTCTTTCATTTTTATATATTTTGAGAAATAAGTGATGCCTGTTATAGGCTAGTTTATTACTCTCACTCAGTGTGGTTATTTTTTTTAATATTGTTTTTAGTGTGTGATGAGTTTTCAAAGTATAATTTTTGTGTTGGATAGATTAACTAAAGGTTTGTGATTTTCTTTTTGTCCTTTTTGCTGGATGTAAGTTTGATTATTGTTTTATTGTCAAAAAAGACAGATGCTATAGATCTAGTAATACACATTGTTATGATATGGTTATCTCAGTAGTTTTGATGTTCTTCTATTCTTGTATGGAGTAAATGCAAACTCTTATGTTAGATGATAGCAATTAAGTTTTGGTGTAAAATTTTGATGATAATATTTTTGTTTGAAGTAACAAATCTTTAGAAAATCATCCCTTTTTAATGAACTCAACGCTCCCTTATCTAATCACAATCTCATTTATGAATGGTTCACATGATCATACAAAGGAATGGCCGAGGAATGATCAAGAATCCAAACTTTCAGATTTGAGATTCGAATCTTATTATTTGTAAAAAAAAAAAATTTATTCTCGATTACGGCTTTTTTTGTATAAATAAAAAGAATGACCAAACTTATAATGACCCTATCTACATATTAGATGACAAGATGAAAGGATCACAAACCCTTACCAATTTATCTTCAAAATTCAAATTTCCTCTTCATCTTTGAATTTGAATCAAAGAAAAAGGTTCTCTGAGGTTTAAGTACAAAAACTTAGCTTAGTTGTACTTATCAAAAAAGTGCTGTTCAGGCCTAAGATTGTTTAAGTTTTTAGGGGTTATCACTTTATCATACTCTAAACTTACTTGTATCAATCATCAAATCTAAATATAACTTGTGGGTATAGAAGCTGAAGAATCTACATTTTGCCTATTTAGTTAGGTTTTCAAATCATTCCATCAATTTTTAATTGGTTTTAAGTTTGAGGTGCATTGTTTATTAAAGAGACCAAAGAAAATGGCAGAGGGGCGGGGCGAGGACGAGACGAAAATTGTTTTATTCATTTTCGTTTTACTCTTGTATGAATATTGAAAGCATTCACATTTATGAAAGTCGGTTACATTCATAACCGTTCTACGATACTCCATTTCGTTACATCTCAATTTTTATTAATTATTTTTAACTTAATATTATAAAAAATTATATTGTAATTTATTCATAAACATAATTTTAATATATAAAATTCTTTAATATATATAATATACATATATATATATATACTAAAAGTATATATATATATAATATTAATATCTATATGATTTTAGTATACATATATCTTATAATATATATTAAAAATATAATATTTTATAAAATAAAATAATAATTTTAAAAGTAAAAATGAACGAAACGAAATAAATATTTATCAAAATTTTTTCATTCAAAACTTATTGATACAAAATTCATCTCTCGAATTGAGTTTTATCATCCCTGCCTACTTCAAAAGGTGCAAGTATTTCAAAGTCACCCTCTTTATAGATGTTACCTTTCAAATACTTCCCATCCCATGATGTGATGTAATAAGAAAATTTTAACCTTGAGGGTTTGAGAAATGATAGTTTCAAAGTCCGAGAAGCAGTGGATCCGATAATACTTGCTCCAAAATCACTTGTTTCAAAAGTATTGTCGGTTTCAAAAGCACTTATTCCAAAAATAGATCTAGCTCCAGCGATTATTCCTAATATGATTGGGTTAAAAGGAGTTGTTCCAAAAGTGCAACGAGTTAAAGGTAGAATTCGTAAGCTTTGCTATTAGGAGGAAGAAATAGGAGGAACATCAAAAGTAACATGGGAAATAGGAACAGCATCAATTTCGATAACATCAAAACCATAATCCCACATTTAGGTATGAATTTTGTTAAGAAGTAGTTGAATGATACTCTTAAAATTTTTAAATATAATAATATATTTAATCAATACATTAAAAATAATAAATAAAATTATCAATTTTTATATTTAATATAATAATATTATTATTATAAATAATATATTAATTAATTTTAAAAAGTATCCTAAAAATATTCGTTAACAAAACTCTTTAGAAATTTTTTTGATCTAGAAAAAGCAATGTTAGCCTCTAACTCAAAATAATTTGACACATCATTCACTCATTGTCGTGCTGAGCTCGAGCAGCATGAGTTATCGAACTAACCGAATTCAAGCATCCTAATACCCGATTTAAGTAGCTCGCGAGTTTATCGAGCTTTTTATTTTTAATAAATATTTTTATTATTTTTGATTAGTATTGAAAATTTTCGATTCGAACTCGAGCATAAATAATCGAGTTTGAAATCGAGCATGGGAATCGAGCTCGTCTTTTTACTAGGTAAATGGCTTAAACTCGATTCGAATTGATTACGCCTCCTAAATTTCAGACAATAAAGGAAAGGTAACACTAGTGCTGAAAAACAGGACTATCAATTCATTAACAAATTTACATGCTCAAAGGTGATGAAACTAGAAGCTTATAATGATTAACATGACTTTTTTACAAACAACTAATTTTTTTTCTTTTTTAGATTTTCTGTACTTGGTGACGACAAAACAAGAAAATTAGCGCGTAAAGCTTTAGAATAAAACAGCAAATGACAGAAAAAGTATTACAATGGAACACGTTGAAAGGGGCAAATAAGGGGTCGGTGAATGGTCATCAAGAGGCTCATATTCATAGGGATTTGGATGGGAGGGGTACTGGCAGCACTTTACCGGAACTGGTGGACAGTTGGCCTGAACTGGCCGTGATGGTGGTGGTGGAGCTCCATATGAAGGATAGGTGGAAACAGATGGTGGTGGTGGAGCTCCATATGAAGGATAACCAGACGGCGGCGAGGGTGGTGGGAGAGGATGGCAAGGATGTTGACATACTGTGCAATTCAAGCAAAAAGTTGGTGAAGGCAAGACTTCACTAGAATCCTCTCCTAAAACTATGTAATCAAGGTTGAAGGCAGATAACCAAAGTGCAACAAGGAAGACAAATGGTGGACACATTCTTACTTGACTAGAGAAGTTATACTTAAGAAAAGAAGCAGAAAAGTGATTGTTTAGTTCAAGGGAGAGAATCCGAGAATCAGTGAGTTTTATGGGATTGAAGAAAGTAAGACACTTATAACCTGTGGCTCTCTCTATAGGGTTTGCTCGGATCTTTCATCTTTTTCTTCTGCATTTCGGGTTTTTTGCCGCCTGGCAGACCACCTGTCATGGTTCTGAAGAGGTAGTCTAGAAGCTTAACTTGTTTGGATGGATCCAAAGGTGAAGACAAATCATTTCTCTTTTAACTGATCAATCTTTTGAGGATCGATGTTCTATGTCAACAATTTCATAGAATTTTTTCGAAAATATTCTGAACTAAGGATTACAAACATGTGGAATCAAGTCTTATCATGTCAACTGATTTCAAAAAATCAATCATATAAAAGGAGAAGCCATCTTAAGAATATGTGTAACAAGCAGACAATTTTTTCTCGGACACCAAAATGCCAGTTAGACATAAAACTACGAAAAGCAAAGGAAGTGTACAAAGAAGGAAAATCAAGCTAGGATATCAAGGATAATATCTCATTCCATTTCTAAATCATTTGTTATAAATAAATTATTTAAAATGATCAACACTAAGCACATCTTAAAAAAATGCTAAAACAAAAACTCTATTTTGTTATTCATGTCAACATATATTGACTATAGTAATACATAAATTGTTGCAACAATTAAAACATAAGCAAAATTGATCCCAAAGGAAAAAGATACTAAAATTACCTCGTAGTATCATTTCTTGTAGCAAAGCTATATCTAAATTTGGGCCTATTCAGATGATGTTCCCATTCATTGTGTGCATGGTCAGAGTCATCTGATATGTATTCTGTAAACCAAATTATATAAGAAATAACTAAGACCTTTTTGCCACTGCTACACTTTTTCTTTATCAGAAAGAGATAAAAGAGAGGATGGAGAAATAAGGGAACAATAAATAGAAGAAAAAAAATTAAAGTTGCCAAGTAGACTCTGGTATTATCAACCCAATTTTAGTTTTAAGGGTTGTTAGCAGACCTTGACTTATCCAGATCCTGGTTGTTCAAATAAAGGAAAGATGGTTGGTCATCGAACATTGATATTGTAGGCCTTGGAGAAAACCCAGCATAGCCTCTGTCTACCTTTGCTAAGCATAGTTCATTAATGTATCTGAAAAGCTCATGCTTCTGGGCAAAAGGTTGAGCTGCATATTCTTCAAATGGCATCCACTGTGTTAAAAAATGGCAGACATATAAGAAGAAAAACGTTTAGCAAATACATGATTGTAAATCCTGGCTTCTTCACTCTTATGCATAGTTCATGAACATTCACCTTAAGATAGCAACAAAGACAAAATTAGTAAATAACAACCAGAGGAGGCATGTTGTGTATAGGAGTATAGTATCTTTTCTTTTTCAGTCAGGAGGGGTTGGGCGGCTAATGCTAAGTCACAACATTTTACATTGAAAAGGAAATGTCTGGGCTAATATTTTGCTTTCTAAAATAACTGCAATCAAAGCAGCAAGGAAGAGACTTTACTGCAATTTGGCTCAACCTTGTATTGCTTAACATTGTGTAAAATAAGTGGTAGGCCTACATGTATCAGGTCAGTGAAAAGTGGTGGGATACTTGTACATACTCTTAATTCAGGACTAGTTACCGAATGAAGGAAATAACGTGCAACAATATGAGTCGTACCTGGGCTGCCTCGATTTCCAGATCTTGCTTCTGAATGTCAAAGGATAATGGATGCAACATACATATGAAAAATAGATCCGACTTCTCGAAGAATATCTTGTGTGATTGCCTGAATTTAAGAAAATGATGTCAAAACAAAGAATTCACTAAAGCCTGGAGTATGACAGGGTACATAAGCTTATATAAATCTGGGAAAACCAATGTCAACAAAGTGTGAAGAACACTTGAAAATTTTAAATATATGATTATGAATTATCCACAACATTGGAGGTCTTTTTGAGGTAAAGCAGTTGATTGCCTGAATTTAAGAAAAGGATGTCAAAACAAAGAATTCACTAAATCCTGGAGTATGATAGGGTACATAAGCTTATATAAATCTGGGAAAACCAATGTCAACAAAGTGTGAAGAACACTTGAAAATTTTAAAGACATGATTATGAATTATCCACAACATGGGAGGTGTTGTTGAGTTAAAGCAGTATTTTCACAAAAGCTAGTGACTACAAGTCATGCTCATCAAAATTCTATACTACACATGCTCGCTGTATCCACAATTTTGAAAATCCAGCCCAATTTTACACAACCTGGTATGTCTGTAACTATTATCTCATCATTTAAATTTAGACTAACTCAAAAAACAATAATGATATCAAGGGTGTGTTTTCCTGGTAGTTTCCGGAAATGCCTGTCAACCCCAATTACAGGTTAGGGATCAATAAAACCCATGTATATAATAGAGTGAAAACTATTTTTTACTTTTTCAGGAATTATTAATATGAGAAGGAGTGCTTTTTTGGTTTTCCCAACCAACAGAATGTCAAACTGGCTAGAAAAGACATGGGGCTTTGAGGGAAACATAGCATGATTAGTAACATATGAGATATAATTGTACGGTTTAAAGGCAAAAGGACATGTTTACTCATGCAAACATCATACCTGAATCCTAGGACCTCCACAAACTCTGTGTCAATCTGAAAAAAGAAAAATTAGTGGTCTTCATAATGCCATTAAAACAACAAATATTTATACATACTCATCACTTACTCCTGTCTCTTCTTTTACTTCTCTTATAGCTGCCATAAAAATGTCCTCGCCCTGTGTGTAGAAGAGCTTATTTATTTAGCAGCATGAAATTAGTTTTTTAGGTGATGTGAAAATTCCTCATGATGGTACGCTGGAACATACCTCATCAACAACCCCAGTAGGAATTTTCCATATGCCCGTCCCTCGAAGAGGACCACTCTTTTCCTGAACTACAAGCACCTATCAGCCAAGAAGATTCAAATTTAGAAGCAGCTATGAAAGAAAAAGGTTTGATTAATCCAAAAACAAAAGTTAAACCTATACTATCACCACTTATAACAAGAGTACACTTGAGAAGAAGCCTAGATTGTGGGGTTACACTCATAGATAAGAAAAATTTTAGGGTTCTGATGAAAAAAAACTCAAATGACAAGCAACATGTGAATCTGCGGTTAGAAAATCCATGTAGATGAAAGCATGAACTTCTGAACTGCTGCATCAGGTACATAGAACTTATTAGGTTGAATATTGCATCTGTCTATTTGGTATCATATTAAATTTGATGACCTAGAGTTTGAATATTCAAAGAGGTAAGCTTTTGGATGTATGAAACCTTTGGAATGCAAAAACAGGGTTCTAATCCATTTGCCTGTAATGGATACATAAAATTTATTAGAAAATGTGTCCTCTAGAATATATTAGTCAGCAGTCTAACCACGGGCCAGATTCCAATGGACCAGGTGAAACTTATTATAAGAAAATATTTTAGCAGGAGGACCAAAGGGAAGAAACCAATGAACAAGCTCTACATTCGCAGCTTAGAAAGAATCAATTAATCATTTGCTTTTAAAAAAATTAAAACAAAATGAAGTTAAGGGAGTACCTCTCTTTTATCATTCAAGATAATTGCACCCACACCTACTCGGTGTGTTGCATTTGCAGGGATAGTGTTAGGTGTCTTAGGAATCCAAAAAACGAGCATGAGGTAACTGGGTTCAGCATGGTGGTATCTAAATCCCTCCTAAATCAATGTAATGTGTTTCAAAAAAACTTGACAGTCAAAACATTATATTATCAACATCAAGAGATAAAAAGGGTAACAGAAAATTGTTAACAATATCAGAGTTCAATATCCAAATGAAGCTAAAACATATATTCAAAGTTTTGTTCTACAATTTGGGACTAGGCAATGGAACAATATTAGTATAGACTACCTTCACTGCAGTTTCAACTAGATGTACAAGTCCAATAGGCAATTTAATCCAGACTCCCTTTTTACCCTGCATTATAAATTCCAAATGTCATGAATATACACCAAAAAAGTAAAACTAAGAAACTTAAAGCCCTTACATGAAGTTTCTAGAAGATGATGAATAACTTGATTATGCAACTAAGAATCCTAACAGCAATAATTAAAGAAAAGGATTTGTTCATTTTATTCACATCACAATCACCACAAAACACCAATTGATCACTTAGATAGCTGGTTCAGAATCTACGAAATCACACTTCCTCCTTGTTAATTCACAAAAATCCCCAACAGACAGAATAAGAGTTTGGCTCTGGATGAACACTCACCGTTATAAGTCAGCTAAAACAAATCAAGACTAGACTTATCTCCTAATCATGTTCCATTTTAGAAAAGCTAATAATAAAGAGAACTTGCACATATCAATTGCATTGTTCAATTCAAGCAATCATCTCAACAAACTTTCAAGGGACATTAAGCAAAGCAATAAAAAAAATATCCATCTCAAAGTTAACCTGTAGCTTCCACTGCAATACGGAAGCTCTAAGCATAGTAAAAAAGGTTTCAGTTTCCATATGCTCCTTCATTTCTACAATGACACCTCCATGGTCATCATTGATAGCAGGAAGCAATTCAGCATGCCAAACTCCATTTCCGCACACTGCTCTTCCAACTACCTCCGATAAATTCGCTGAAATCGACATCTGTTCCAACCATCAATAAATATCAAATTCTCAAAACCAATTTTAGTGATACCACAATAAAAGGAAAAAAAAAATGAAAGAAATTACATGTACACATATGTATGTACTTGCACAAATACATCATATATACTTTCATACACGCATCCATACATAGATCATACATCATGCTTATGTAATTACATACATAATCTGGTGTCGTACTTGTAGGTTATGTTACTCGGACTACGGTGTGAGTCTCGGACACAGGTATGTGTCCGACACAAGTATATTCAATTTTTTCCAAGATTTCTTTGTATTTGAAGGGTCTTTGGATGATCATATCCCCATACCCACGTCCGGATATGCGTCGGACACGGATACTTCAAGAAAAATAAAGAGTCGAAGCAACATAGCTTCAGGTGCACACATATGCACAAAAGTAAGAAAAATAAGATTCAGTTTGTTTCTTAGAAATTGATTTTTTCCATTTATTCATTTTCTTATATTTGTTTGATATAAAAATTGTCTGGTAAACCGAAAATAACTTATTGATCAACCAAAAATAAGGAGATTTTTTTTTTTTTTTTGTAAATTATTTTTCTCTTTTTTTATTTTCGAGAAATAGTTGTCCATGGGCTAATTACTTGTTAAGCTCGTGAGCTTAGTTCGACTTGAACGAGACTTTAGACATGATGTTTTAAGCTCAAATTTAACTTTACCCAACTTAAAATATTATTATATTAAAAATTAATTTTAATTAAAAGTCTTTTAAGTATTATATACTATTTTAAAATAAATAGTATTTTTCAAGTATTTAACATTAATATAATATTTTACTACTAAATATTATTATTAAAATATTAATATCAAAATTTAATATTTTAATATTTCAATAATAAATATTTTCAAAATTTAACAATAAATAATTTTAAAATTTTTATAATAAGTATTCTAATAGTTATGTGATATTACTATTTGAAAAAACGATTTAGGAAAAAAAAAAAATCAAACAACATAAAACATTTTTTATGTAATCCAAAAAACAAAAAATCTTTAATTTTTCGAAAAATTTCAAAAATATTTTCTGAAAATCAATTTTCACAAAACAGTTAACACTTGACTGAGCTAGAATAAGACTATGTTTGGCTAACCAATAAAATAGTAGATGTTTAAACCAATTCTCAAGCAAAAAAAAAGATAATGTGAAAACTCTGCTTGGCCCCATACTTTTATAAGTTTATAATTCAGAAAAAGGAAAAAAAGAAAGAATATATGCTTATTAAATCTGAAGTAATAAAATACACTGTTTGACAAACCAGAAAATGAAAGAAAACAATCTCCAAACGAGTTAACTACATTTCACTCAAACAATAAGTAATAAAAATAGCCCTCAAATTCAAAAATAGTTTAAAACTAATTACTGAAAACCGTAATTAACATGGAAATGCATAAAAATAACACCAAAAATTATCATCAAAATTCAAAATAATGTCAGCTTTATTACCTGCTAAACAACGAACAAGCAGGAGCCAATGATCGCAGCGTTTTGAAGCTAGACAAAGGATAGTCAAAGTGCTAAATGCTAAGCAATAATTAAATAAATAATACTTCAAAACGAGAGTAAGATTCGAATATTGATTTTGCTTTTATTTTATTTTATTTTATTTTTTCTCTACTGAAATGGAAAATGAAGAGAAAATTAATGGAAAAGAATTCGAGACGAGACGTTTGAAGAAGGCTTTAGCGCGTTGCTAATTTATAGCAGTTGGGCTTTGGCTTTTTGGGTTTAATAATTATTTTATTCATTTATGCGGGGAAAACTACGGTGCGATAAAGTGGATGCTGACGTATATCCTCTCGTCTTTTTGGGCCAATAAAATCCTTTCCAAACGTAATCTGGGCCCAAACCTTTAGCCGCCCTCATTCGCTTTTGCTTGGTTAAATTATGTTAAAAATTCTTTTATTATAGTTAAAAATATATTTTAATTTTTGTATTGTAGAAGTGAGTAATTTTTTTTTTTTTTTTTACGTTTGAAATTGGTGCAAATAAGTAAATTGATAACAGTGTTAATTAAAAATCGTCTAAATGCTGACGTGAATATGTGAAATTGACAAAATAGATAATTTAAAAAAAATGATGACGTGTCAAATTTTTTTGCTCAAGTGGAATTTAAAAACTGCCAGATTTCAAAAAAAAAATGATAACATATTTTTACAGGTAAAGAAGAGATTTTGATAAAAAAAATTATATTTTAATAAATTTCACTTAGTAAAAAAATTTGACACGTTCATCATTTTTTTTCAATTTAGCTTTTCTATCAATTTTATATATTCATGTAAGCGTTTAGATAATTTTTCATTAATATGATTATCAATTTTATTTTTTTTATATAAATTTTACTAAAATGCATTTTTAATTATAGTATAAAAATTATTTAAGCACTTTAACCCTTTTGCTTGCATACGAAGAGGGACCAGAGGGAGCAATGAGACGCTGTAGGATTATATATTGGCAACTTAATTTTAAAATAGAGTTAAATTACGAATAAGTCCAGATAAATTACTGTCTTATAATATGGTGCAGAAGTGGCGTTTTTGTCCTTATGACTCTTGAATATTTTTTTCTTTTTTATTTTTTGAATGTTGTGATGTTTCTTATAAATAAAAATGATAATTTCAGACATAATATAAAAATATCATACGGATATGGTATGTTCAATAAACATAAAAATAATATAATAAACACGATATAATATATTTAAACACGTTAAATAATTAATATGACACGTTTTAATATATATTTTATATTTATATTTATTAACTTAACACGAAAAAAATACAAAACATAAAATTATCGTATCTACATCTAAGTGTTGGAAAGATTTTGATTATGATAGTTCTTCGATTTAAGTATGGGTTTAGAGGAGACTTTTTAACGTTCTTATTATATGGCTAAAGAAAGAATTTTTGAAAAAAAAAAAAAGAAAAAGTCATAGATTCACCTACTTTTCAATTCATTCAATTCCAACTTTTTTTAAACTAGGAAAACTTTTCCTAGCCATTAACATTTAACATCATCATTTTTTATTCTTCTCTAAAATTTAATTTTCTCATCTTTATTTGAAGCTATAGTCCTGATGCCATTAAGTTAGTTGCTGAGAAATAAATTATAAACATCTTAAAATTATTAAATTCTAGACTGAAATCTCATTGTATATGAATTCGTGTTATATTTTATTTTTCTAATCAGATGGTAGATTAGGGATTCATTTTCGAACACTTATTTGCCAAGAAACCTCCTTTTCGTTGTCGTGATAATTCAATATATCGTGGTAGTTTTGTTAGGATTAAGGTAATTTGTCGCTATATCATGATTTGATATTAAATTTTGGTATTGTAATTCAATTTTATTATTATACTTTGATTTTTTCAATAATAAGTAACATAATTGAAATATTGTATGGATTTTACTGATACAAGTGACAATTTTTTGTTAATTTTGTTATTTTTCATTTAAAATTTAAAAAATATAATAAGAAAATTTGATAAACAATGATAAAATTCGACATTAACTTAATACATGATAGATACCTTTTTCTATTTGCTAAATGCATGTAAAAGAATGAAATGTTAGGGGTATAATCGAGTCGAGCAAGCTAAGCCCAAGCAATAAGAATCTCGAGGTCAAGTTTGACTCGAAACTCATGGTTCGAAATCAAGTTCTAGCTTGATCGAGTTTTATTTTTTAACCTCAAACTCGATTTGAGGTAAAAACAAAGCTACTCGAACTCATTTAATTAGGCTCGTTTACTAATTAGTAAAAAAGAGCTTGATGATTCTCATACTCGATTTTAAACTCCATTATTTATACTCGAGCTCGAGTTAAAATGAGATTCTTTTTCAATACTAATTAAAAATAAAAAAAACTCGATTAGGCTCACGATCTACTCGAGTCGGGTTTTATGATACTTGAATTTGACTCGTTCAATAACTTGAGTTGTTCGAGCTCGAGCTCAGCTTGACAATAATCAAGCCGAATTCAAGTTTTTTTCAAACGAACCCGAATAACTTTCGAGTACAAGTATCTCATTTAAACCCTAATTAATCATGATGTTGTTTTCTAACTATTAGAATAACCAACCATGTTAGTTAGTTAGTAACAGAAAAAAGATCTAGATATCAAAGAAGTTTCAAACATGATATCATGTAAGTTTTAACTCTATATAATATATATATATATATTAAGATATATGATATCATGATTTTACCAAGAAATTTACAAGTTTCAATCATTATATTGGCTTTAAGACTAATAATTATCATTGTGAAACGACTTTGAAAGATATTTGACCAAAGCAATTGGCAAATATATATATATATATATATATATATATATATATATATATATATATCCCATAAGCATGCATCCAGTCATAAATAAAACGCAGTCTTCACGGAGCTTGAGATGATTTTGAAATGATATTGGTTTTTGGTTTCTAAGAAAACGAGTCAACAAGAATTCATTTGGTTGCAATTTTCGCCATCCATATGTTTATTGATCGGACTCTTCCAATAGATTTTTCTAGAAGATGAGGAAAAAAAAAAAAAAAAGTTGGGGGGCAAGTCCATTTTCTTAGCTTTGACCAACTTGTGGTTCACAAGTTGATCAAACTCGGTTTCATAAACTCGATTAGAATTAGTACAAGTACAAATATGATTATTAAATATTATATTTTTGTCATTTACTTATATAGATATATTAAGTATATTAAGAGAAAAAACTTGATTAGATTTATGAATTTTTGTAGTTGAGTATTAAAGTATTTAAATTTGACTTTTTTTTCTCGAGCAATTCGAACTCGATTTAATAATGAACAAATCAGAGTTTTCATTGAGTTGAATTTAAGTAGCTCACGAATAGCTTGACTCGTTTACATTCTTAATAAATATTTTTTTAATTTGATATTTTAGTTAAAAAATTCAATTAATTCTAATTGTTTTAAAGATTTGATTTGATTAGATTAAATTAAATTAAATTAAATTTTAACAAATGTATATTTTTCAATATTAAAAACCTTGCTTGAAAAAAAGTTAATATTAGAGTGGAGATAAAAGAAAATCACACATCTGTTAAATTTAAAGTAATTTAGACACATAAATATAATAAGTATCACTCCATATATTATCAATTGATTTTAGATTGAATGCTCATCTTAAAACTTAACATGATATTAGAGCAAACGCCCCCGTTTGTTGTTCTATCCATGATAGATTTGTTACTTCATGTGAAATTTATGATAGGTTCATTGTTAGAGTAACGAGAATTACTTCACTTATTGTTAATTGATTTAAATTTGAAATAATTTGAATATATAAATATAACAAAAATCACTCCATCTATTGCGAAGGGGAGTATACAAGTTAAAAAATTATATATATTCGTAAAACGTACAACACGTACATGACATTAAAGATTGGGTTTGTATTTGATGCACTGTCAGTGTATAAGTTTATACATTAACAGTGAATCCTACAATGACACCTCTTTAAAAAACTAACCCCTAACCTTAACCCTAACTCTACAACTTAACTTCTAACAAGTGTTATTATTATTATTTTTTTTTATAATTGGGTAAGGGGAGGGGTTGCTTGGGTTTGAACCCAAAACTTCATGCCCCAAGTTTCTTGGTCACTTGGCCAAGAGCTTGTTGGCAACAAGTGTCATTATAAGATACATTGTCAGTATATAAATCTGTACACTAAAAGTGCATCAAATATAAATTCTTAAAGATTTAAGTAACTCTTTATATTAGTGGCTATTAAAAATAAAAACATAGAGTCATTTATGCTATTAGTCTAATTTGATTGAGTTGAATTCCGTTGGTCACTTGTAAGCACAAAAATCATGAGTTATATGTGCAAAAATAAGAGCCATAAAAAAACAATCAAGAAGATATATATATATATATATATATATATAATTATTTGAAAAAGTACTTAATTTTATGGGCATTATTTAAATTCAAAGTCAAAGTCAAAGTCAAGAATATGCAATATTGTTTTGAGAAGTTATTTTCCCACTTACCTCATCAAAATAAGACTAGACTAATCTTAGTTAATAAGCTAGCGTGGATTATTCAACATCTCAACAACTCTTAAAACCAATTAATTAATGCTACTAATACAAAATATAATGTGAAATTTTTTTAATTAATTAATTGTCGGCAATGATGTTTCGTTAACAAAGGCAACAAGTTTTGCAACTAAATTAGCTTGAAATTGATGTAAGAGATGTTGATTTGATGATGTTCTTTCTTAATGAATGCTAGCTAATATGGACATTTTTTTTTACAAGATATCTCTATTTTTGGTAGTTATTACAACATTCCAAATTTCCAATTATAGGGAATTTTGAAACATGGAGTAGAGTACCTTCAAAAATTAGTTGAACCATTATAGATATATATTAGCTTTTTAATAATTTATTATTAAAAAATTTAAACAATATAATTATTAAAATATGAAAATGAAAAAAAATATGCGTACGTACAATTATTTAAAAGTGAAAAATAAAAATAAGAATTACTATAAGTTTTAAAGTATTTAAATCAAAGTTTTAATTTTAAAGCCCTATTAATTATGTGACCTGTAAGTAATTTTTTCATTTGTATTGGTAATTCATGACACCAAACCAATATTAGAACGTATGCATTTTGAATCATTATTTGAGATGAAATGTTGCATCCAAGAAGAAATTTTTTATTTGTTTTTTTGTTGAATACAAAAAAAAAAAAAAAAAAAAAATTAGATTTAAAGGTGACCAAACAAATTATAAGAGCTTTTCGTCAAATTTGTTCCTATTAAAATTAAGATGAAACATCAATTTTCAGATAGTACAATTCTAAATTGACTCCTTTAAATTATTAGTTAATATATAAATGCATATGTGTACGGATAAGAATTGAAAGTTAAAGCTTAATTAACAACTTTTTTTTTAATATTCGGACTTACGTGCATATATATATTAACCAGTAAACAAAAATACTGAAAACCCATATAAATATGCTAATGCTTGATTCACTTTCTGTTCGCTTTTCGGTTTTCATAATTAGAAATAGAGGCTAGAGAAGCTCAGTTTCCATATCCATGGCAGCAATATTGCAAAATCCTTCACTTGGTTAGTATATTGTAATTAACATTCAACATTAAGCATTTAATTGATTTGAAGTAATTGCGGTTACGTATGCGTTTATCACGGTTGCGAATATAATAGATATTATCGCAGTTAATTACAATAAATATGTTGGATATCAATGTTTTATTTTGAGTGTATATATACGAAATACGTATTCCAATACGTAGGTTGTCGTAATTAGATACACGGTGTATAATTAAGGTACACAATTGATATCATGTTTGAATGAAAATTAATCTCAAAGGTACCCACTTGAAGAGGAAGAAGTCTGATCATTACATGTCTGTTCGGACCAATTTTATCCAAAAGGATGTGTCTGTTCTAATCAAACAGGTTCCATCCAATTGATGTGTCTTTTCCGAACAGGTTCTTTGGCTCCTATAAATACAGACTTCCTGTGTCTATGTTATTTACTTAAAAACTAATTCACCAAAATATTCCTGTCTTCTGAGAGAGAGACTTCAGCATTCTTTTGTTCGCCGTGTTGCATCCGAGTGTGCTCTCATTTGCAACGTATATTGAGGAAACCTGGGAGACGATTTGCATCGATACTGTAAGCACCTTAGACAGGCAAAAAACGTCTTAAGGTTAGAGGTCCAACCTTGACTCGATATTGATTTTTTCAAATCAATTCTTGTAAGTTCTTTATATTCGATTTTGTATTACTGTTCTTATATTTATATTCTGTTTATAAGTAGTATATAGCAAATATTTTTCAACATTCTTAAGACGTTTTATCATTTGAAATATTTGTTATATGCTGTGTCTATACTTTGGTTTTCGTTACGTATCAAAAGGGTAACCAAGAAAGAAAATGCATGTCTTGCATAGAAAATTGGGATGTTTTTATCTTCGAAATTTCACTGGATGGTGATGAACAGTCACATCATTTGTGTCCTTCGAATCTTTCCCTCGAACCAACTGCAATTAGACAAGTCTCTTTATTATGATGTTTCGGAAATTTTTGTTATGATGATGCGGTGTGCGTGGACTTTATTAAGTTTTAAAAGGGAACCACGTGTTCATAAGCCCATTCTGTTAGTCCGCAAGGAACCAAGTGGATAGCTGTGTAAGTCGGCCTATTTGATTGGGCGAAGTGGTTAAAGGCTCACAATGTTTTCATATTGGTGGTTCCGGCGGGGCACTAACCAAGATTTCATAATTTATATATTTTCAGTATATTTGTTATATATTATGCTGTTAGTTTTTTTTTTTGTGTCTTTCTTAAAAGGCATGTCTTCTTAAAAGATGCATATATATTATGTTGCTACTGTTTCAAGTTATTGCTTTTGTTTTTTACAACTTCTTTTGAGTTGAATCGGTAACTTTTATATATATATAAATATATATTGTTACTTTTTTGAAATATATATATATATATATATATGAGTGTGAACATATATATATATATATTTGTATATATATTTTATTGAAAACTTATATATATTTGTAATATATATAGATTTGTTGGCAGCATATATATATATATATATATTTGTGATTATACATGTTACGTTTGTATAATATATATATATATTGTGTTTGTAATATATATATATATATATATATTCTTTACAAATATGTGTTTATATATATATATATATATATATATATATATATATATATATAAAGGTGATCCTGTTATTTAAATAACAGATGGCAGGACGGTCTATCGTAAATACGAGTGCGCCTATAGCGCCAATGCCACTATATGTTACACATGGTGAGAGACCCGAGAAGTTCAATGATCTGGACTTCAAACGATAGCAACAAAAGATGTTGTTCTATCTTACCACTCTGAACCTAGTCGGTTCTTACGGGAGGAGGCCCCGGTTCCTAAAGAGGGAGAGACCGATACTACGGTTGTAGCCTCGGTGGAAGCATGAAAACATTCTGACTTCCTATGCAAGAACTATATCCTCAACGGATTGGACAACACGTTATACAACGTGTATAGTCTGATCAAGACAGCTAAAGAGCTATGGGAGTCCTTAGAGAGAAAATACAGAACCGAGGATGCCAGCACGAAGAAATTTGTGGTTGGCCGGTTTCTGGATTTTAAAATGGTGGACTCAAAATCCTTGATTAGTCAAGTCCAAGAGTTTCAATTGCTCCTCCATGAGATTACTGTCGAAGGAATGATTCTTAGTGAATCATTTGAGACGGCGACTTTGATAGAGAAATTATCACTTTCGTGGAAGGATTTCAAGAACTATCTAAAGCATAAGACGAAGGAGATGACTTTAGAGGACCTGATTGTTCGATTAAAGATTGAGGAGGATAACCGTGGTTCAGAGAAGATGGCTAAAGTTCAGACTATGAAAGCCAAGGCAAATGTTGTAAAACATTCGCACAAGACCAACAAGAGAAAATTTGTTGGTTCTAGTTTTTCCCAAGCTAATAAAGGGAACGGATTTCAAAAAGTTCATGGGAACTTGTTTCGCATGTAACAAGCCCGATCATTGAGCAAAAGACTACCGTCAGAACAAGAAAAAAAAAAACTCAAGCCAACTTAGTTGATGACAATAAGATTGAGCTTGCTGTTGTAGTGTCACAAGTGAACATGGTAGAAAAAAGCCCTAAGACATGGTGGGTTTATACCGGTGTCACTTGTCACTTTTGTTTTGATAGAAAGAGTTTGTCCGAGTATATTAAAGCAATATTTATGAGAAACTCTTCGGTTTACAAGGTACGAGGCCATGAAAAGGTGGTGCTCAAGATGACATATGTTAAAGAATTAACTCTGAACAATGTGGTTCATGTTCCTAAAATTTGTAAGAATTTGGTTTCCAACTCTCTGTTGAGCAAGAACGAGTTCAGACTCGTATTTGAGTCTGATAAATTTGTACTCACCAAAAGTGGTATGTTTGTGAGTAGAGGATATTTATGTAATAGTTGTTGTGCCAAAGAACATAAATAATAATTAAATTATTTCTTATGTTTATTTGGTGGTATCCTCTAACATATGGCATGATAGATAAGGTCATGTGTTTTACAAGACCTTGCAGAGAATCAGCAATTTGGATTTGGATTTGCTTCAGCAAATTGTTTTTGATAAAAATCACAAATGGAAAATTTGTGTAGAATCCAAATTGGCTAAGGCTCATTTCTATTCGATAGAAAGAATAAGTAGACCTCTAGATTTAATTCACACTGATTTATGTGACTTAAAGTTTGTGCAAACTAGAGGTGATAAAAAGATATTGTTATGTCTATTTGCTAAGAAGCAAAGACGAGACATTGAAAGTTTTTAAACTCTTTAAAAATGAGGTTGAAAATCAACTAAGTAAGATAATAAGGAGTGATAAAGGTGGTGAATATGGTTCATTATTTAATGAATTCTGTTCAGAAAATGGTTTCATCCATTAAACCACTGCTCCTTATTCACCTCAACAAAATGGTATTGCATAATGCAAGAACCGAACGTTGAATGAAATGATGAACGCTTTGTTGATAAGTTCAGGGTTACCTCAGAACTTGTGGCGGGAGGCTATTTTAATAGCTAATTATATTTTAAATAAAATATCCCACAAGAAATTAGACAAGACACCATATGAATTATGGAAGGGTCAAAAACCATCCTAAAAATACATGAAAGTGTAGGGGTGTCTTGCGAAGGTATAAGTTTCTCCGACTTAAAAGGTCATGATAGGACCTAGAATTGTGTTCGGTACATTATTTGATGGGATCATTACCTAGTCCTTGAGGGCAAGAGAAGGAAATGTGAGAAAATGTCAACTTTATGCAACAAGGGTACTTAGGTATGATCTTGTCGTCAATGAGGGTATCGACATAGTAAGTGGGAAAGAGTGACATGGTATGGTATCGGCATGCCTTGGTGCTACCATGACTACCCCGTTGTGAAGCGGAGGATGAAACCTTGTCCATGAGATCAATGATCCTTGATGGTGCCAAGAGTGGCACAGACCCTGAAAGTAAACCATTAGGTTGTAAATGAATGTAAAGACATAACATACTCAGTTAGCAAACTGAGTAAATTTACAAGTATTCTTGGAAAGGATACTGGATGGCCATTGTGGGGGTACTTAGATATTTAAGATACACCTAAAGTTATGGACTGCACTACACAAGATATCCAGATGCAAAATGGATATTCAATACTAAAGATTTCAAATCCACTAACGGATTTATCTTTATTATTGGAGAAGCTGCAGTATTTTGGAAATCTTTTAAACAAACGTGAATAGCCAGATTTACCATGGTATCTGAAGTTATAGCTTTAGATAAAGCTGGAGAAGAAGCGCAATGGCTTCGAAAGTTTAGAAGATATTCCAATTTGGCCGAAACCCGTGCCTGCAATTTATATACATTGCGATTGCCAATCTGCAATTGGTAGGGCACAGAGTTGTTTATAACGGTAAATCTCAACACATTCGTTGAAGACATAATACCGTTAGACAGTTGCTCTCAAATGAAATTATCTCTTTTGATAATGTAAAATCAAAGGATAATATTGCGGATCCGCTTACGAAAAGTTTTAATAAGAGAGCAAGTATATCATCGAGGGGAATGGGTCTTAAGCCTATAAATTAAAGTTACATAGTGGAAACCCAACCTAGCTGACTGGAGATCCCAAGATCTAGGTTCAAAAGGGACAACTAAATTATGTAACTGTGTGTAAGCACTAAAAGAGTTAAACACTCTTATCCATTCCTATGATGATTTAGTGCTGCCTGCAAGGTAGGATAAGCTATGCTTTTAATGATTCTTATAGCTTGATAAATGATCAAGTGGGGTATTGCAGGATACTCTTAATGAGCAATCACCTATTATGAGTAAGAAACGTGGCCACTTCTATGAGAATTGATCAGGCTAAATCCTCTAGAGTACTCATAAGAAACCAGGAAGTGTCCGAGGCCAAAATGGACACAACCGTGAGAACCGAAGATGTTCGAAGGGGAATTGTGTGATAATTATTGTCTTGGTTTACACTAAAGGCTGAATAGTTCAAGACATCATGTTCACTAGTTAGCCGAGTAAATCCGATAATTATTCACTATGGAAGGTTCAAAGCCAAAAGCTACCTATCTTGATGCAATTACTCTTCAAAGAAAGTCTCTCTCAAACTTCAAATCAGTTCATCGTTTTAATCAGATAATTTCCATTCATGTGGGGGATTGTTGGATATCAATGTTTTATTTTGAGTGTATATATACGAAATACGTATTCCAATACGTAGGTTGCCGTAATTAGATACACGGTGTATAATTAGGGTACACAATTGATATCATGTTTGAATGAAAATTAATCTCAAAGGTACCCACTTGAAGAGGAAGAAGTCTGATCATTACATGTCTGTTCGGACCAATTTTATCCCAAAGGATGTGTCTGTTCTGATCAAACAGGTTCCATCCAATTGATGTGTCTTTTCCGAACAGGTTCTTTGGCTCCTATAAATACAGACTTCCTGTGTCTATGTTATTTACTTAAAAACTAATTCACCAAAATATTCCTGTCTTCTGAGAGAGAGACTTCAGCATTCTTTTGTTCGTCGTGTTGCATCCGAGTGTGCTCTCATTTGCAACGTATATCGAGAAAACCTGGGAGACGATTTGCATCAATACTGTAAGCACCTTAGACAGGCAAAAAACGTCTTAAGGTTAGAGGTCCAACCTTGACTCGATATTGATTTTTTCAAATCAATTCTTGTAAGTGTCTTTATATTCAATTTTGTATTACTGTTCTTATATTTATATTATGTTTATAAGTAGTATATAGCAAATATTTTTCAACAAAATATATATCAACGATGAATATCGATGACGAAAAGAGTTGAAATTGCAAAATAATAATCGTAATATCACGTTGCGACTCGTTATTTAAGTACTGATTGAGACTTAGTCAGTGTCTGAAGTTTTTTTTTTTGAAATCGTGAGGCATGGACAAGCTATTCACAATGTAGAAGGAGATAAGAATATATAGCATGAACATCCTTTCGCAGTTTAGCAACCTGTTAAAAAAACCCAAACGGTAAAGCAACCATGATTACTACTTTTTGTTGAGTCTCATTCAAGTCTGGATTGATCATTAACATAATCCAGACTTGAATGAACTCAACAAAAAGTAGTAATCATGGTTTCTTTACCATTTTTGGGTTTTTTAATAGGTTGCTAAACTGCGAAAGAATGTTCATGCTAGTGGGCTACTTAATCGGATTGAGTTAGTGATCACTTCCCCTTTGTCAAGGTATGTTCATCAATTTCGAAATGTTTAAGCTTTTCATGCCCCCTGGATTAAGCAATGCCACAAGCTATATTATCCGGACTCTTCATTTTCCTTAAATTATTCGTGTCTGTTATCAGTATTCGACACATATTCGAATATGGATATAAGATATGATCCTCCAAATATATGAAAAATTTGAGTTTATCCGTATCCGACACTCACCCTTGTGGATAACATAAACAACAATTAGCTAGCTAGGAGGGCAAGATTAGTTCTTATAATCAAAGAAGAAATTGAGTAATTAATGAATATATATATATATATATAATGGCTTTATTAATTAGGGTACGTAATGTAATCAATGCAGAGCCATGCAAACAGCTATTGGACTTTTTGGTAATGAAGGCCATAGAAATGAGGGAGGGAATGTTGTCTCCGCAATGTCAACTCTCAGTACTCCTAAGCTCATGGCAGTTGAGCTTTGTCGAGATCGTCTAGTAAGTTGAATTCTGTATCCATAACATGTGTTATTTCATAGCTCAACCGTTTCTCTCTCCATTTTCCTAGTTATGTTATCCGGACTCGAATATGAGTGTCGGTACGTCTATGTGTCCGACAAGGGTATATTCAATTTTTTTAAAAGTTTTTTCATACATTTGGAAGATCATACTCCCATACCCATATCGGATATGTGTCAGACACAGATATTTTAAGAAAAATAAATAATCCGAATAATATAACTTCCTATTAAACGGAGTGTTAGAGATAGTATGTATTGAAGTTTGGCATGATAAAAAATCTGCATTTTGTTTCGCGGCAGGGGGTTCGTCCATGTGATATGAGGAGAAAGGTCAGCGATTGTCAGTCTCTTTTCCCTTCAATTGATTTTTCAATGGCAAGTATACATACTTTAACAACTCTATCTTTAATTTGGCTATATATGGTTAATTAATTTATAATCCGAATTCATAAACTTGTTTTCCATGTTAATTTATTTGTTAAACCTTTGTTCAGATGGATGGTGAAGATGACAATTTGTGGAATCCAAACCTTCGGGAGCCCGGGGAAGAACTTGCTAAAAGAGGACCCAAGTTATTGAAATGGTAACTTCAACTTTCTTCATTCTAGTCTATGAAAAAAGGGAAGGATTTAAGATCTTACATTATTATTATTTTTTTTGGGTAAAAAAAAATCGCAACCTAAAAGATAGGAGAAGGAATATAGATGTCGGGATTCAAATTTCAGACCTGTTAAATTTCATCTTTTAAGGATGATTTGTATGAAACAACTCAGCTAAATTGCAAGTTCATCTTACATTACTGATTTAATTTGTTTGCAAATTGTTCCCAACCCTTTTCAGGCTATGGACAAGGCCAGAGAAGGAGATTGTAGTTGTAAGCCACATGGCCTAGTTCTTCAGAATATACTAATAAATTTACTTGGAAATGACTACAATAATCCATCAGTAAGAGCTGCATTGTGAAACATTTCCCTTTATTAACTACGGAGGCACACATTAAAACTATCACGGCGCATGTTAGCAGGACTCATGGCTGACCCTCATCTTCTTCCTCCCTTGGCAATTTTCTCTGATTTCTCCTGATTTTCTTGAGATTTCTCACTCTTTTCTTTTGTTTTCTTCTTTTTTTCTCTTTTCATGGCTCGAGAATCAGTTTCCCCTCGTGGAAAATCTTCAGTGGTGCGATCGCTTGATGGTCTGATGAGTAAGTTCAACATCCTAGCTCAGGAAGTTGCTCACTCTAAATCGGATAAGCAAGAAGGTGTTGAAATAGTAGAGACGAAGATATCTGAAGGACTTCTGGAGATAGGTAGCTCGAGTGTTCCTCAGCCTTCAGCTGGACAAGGAAAAAACAATAGCCATGGAAGCTGGAAGAATCTCTTTCATGAGGAAGCAAAGACCACGAGACTCGATTTCTTTCCCCCTTTGGTAGAAGGAGGTAATAAAATTGTTAAGCCCCCAGAGAGTGTTATTGATGAAGGTATCAACTGCTGGAGTAGTAGTTTGGTGATCCAATTTATGGGGAAACCCCCCAAATTATAGTCAGATGATGGCTACAGTGAAATTACTATGGGGAAGGGATGGATCTATCGAAATCAAACCAGTATGCCAAGGGGTGTTCATTTTTAAATTCTCAGCAAAGGAGACGTGTGACTGGATTCTCAATTCGGGTCCATGGCATATAGGACACAAGCCAATCATCATCAGACGTTGGCATCCTGGTATGAATTTTAATGATTTGCAGCTTACAAAATTTCCTGTCTAGTTGGTTTTAAGAAATATTCCATTGGTTTTATTTACCCAAACTGGTATTAGCTATATTGCCAGTGCAGTGGGTAAACCACTGTATATGGATAGAGCTACTGCCTATCATAGGCATCTGGACTTTGCTAAAGTCTATGTGGAAATGAATTTTGATGAGGAAATCCCTAGTATAATTGAAGTGGATATAGGGGATAACCCAACAACTGTGAGGGTTGAAGTGCCCTGGAAACCACAGAAATGCCAAAACTGCAAAATTTTTGGTCACTCAACCAAAGATTGTAACAGTCTAGTCCCCCCAAAACCTACTTGGATTCCAAAAAAGAAGGTGAATAAATGTTGAGGAAAGCTGGCAGACTGTAAGTGGGGGAAAAAAACAACCAGTTGTGCAAGAAGCAAAGTCCACAGAGGTGATGGTTGGAAACATGTTCTTAGCTATTTCTGAGAACTACGTTGAGGACCCAGGCTTAGGAAAGAAAGTGGTGATCACTGAGCCTAATGAAGGTACAGACACTGTATCTGTTCTGACACTGTATCTGTTCTACCAGATACATTGGATCTGATGGCAGAAAATGATGGCGTTAATGAGATGGTATTGCACTCCCTTAGGAAAGCTCGAGCAGCTTCAGCAGGGGTGGCTCAGATTGTCCAAAAAGTAGCCCCAAATAAAAAGAGAGGCTAAGGTAGTAAAGCAAAGGTGCCTCCAGATATAAGAGGTCCAGGTGGTTCTGCTATCACTCCCTCTCATTGAAGCTAGCGGTATGAAATATTTGAGGATTTAACGACCCTCTGAAATAAAAAGTAGCTCATAAGTTAGTTAAACAAAATAAAGTAGACCTTATTTGCTTAGTAGAATCCAGAGTGAAACAGTGTAAACAACGACTGATACTGTCAAAGAAGTTTGCTCAGTGAAAAGTTGTAAGCAACTATGAACATGCAGAGAATGGTAGAATTTGGGTGCTATGGCTTGACACTATTACAGTGCAACATATTTCCTCTTCTGATCAGGCAATTTCTTATCACATATCAGGCCCTTCAGGAGATTTTGGGTTCAGTTTCATTTACGGGAAGAATCTGGGGGCTGAGAGAAGGAGCCTATGGTAGTACTTGGAGAGCTTGGCTCAATCTTATTCAAACCACTCATGGATGATTACAGGGGACTTCAACATTATTAGAAGCCCTACTGAGAGTTCAGATTTTCATGGCCACCAGACAGTGAGTGCTGATATAGAAGATTTTAATAATTGTATAGCAAACTCTGGTTTAATTGATCATCCTTTTACAGGGCCTAAGTTCACTTGGAAGAATAACAAGTCTGATGGTTTTTTGGCAAGAAAATTGGATAGAGTTATGTAAATGACAGTTGGATTTCGAATTTCCCCAACTCAACTGTGGAATTCTTACCTCAGGGAATATTTGATCATAGTGCTGCTTTGATCACACTGCACTCTCCATGTTCCTTACTCCCCAAACCATTTAAGTTTTTTAACTTTTGGACTGATCATGTTGATTACCATGGTATTGTGAAGAAAGTTTGGGATATGAATATTGAAGGTAATCCTACGTTTATGCTTTGTCAAAAGCTTAAATGTTTAAAGCCTGAACTAAGGAAATTCAATCATGGTTTTTATGGTCAACTATCTGCTAGAGCCCATGATAAATATTTAGAGCTACAAGATGTTCAAAGATGTGTATTGGGAGGGGGTTTTAACCCTGACTTGGTGCAACAGGAAAACAGCTTGATGACTGAATATATTGGCTTATCTAAAGCTGAGGAATCTTTCTTCAAACAAAAATCTAGAATACAGTGGCTTAAATTGGGAGATCAAAATATTGGTTACTTCCACAAGGTAACTGCTTCTAGGAACTTCTCCAACTCTATTAAGGTGCTACATGATTCGCAAGGGAAGAAGCTTGAAACTGTTGAGGATATTAAACAAGAGGTCATTCAATGTTATGAAAGGCTCTTAGGCTCTGTTAATCCCGAAGTTAATGGTGGGATTGTTGAAGAGCTCAAGTAGATATTGGACAAGAGTATCTCAGATTAGCAGCAGGAGATAAAAACTACCTTTTTATCCCTGAGCAAAGTCAAATCACCAGGCCCTGATGGATATAACGCTCATTTCTTTAAGGAAGCTTGGAGTATTGTGGGTGAAGATATGATCAAAGCAATCATGTTTTTTTTCAGGACTGGTAAAATGCCAAAGAATGTAAATTCTACAGCTTTTACACTCGTCCCCAAAGTTCAGAATCCTAGTCAAGTGGCTGATTATAGGCTAATTTTATGCTGTAATACAGTCTACAAATGCATTTCAAAATTGCTTGCTAATAGGCTTAAGCAGTGTCTGCCATATTTGATTAACGCCAATCAATCTGCCTTTGTTAAAGGTATAAGTATATCGGATAGTATACTCCTTGCACAGGAGCTGGTCAAGGGGTATCACACTGAAGAATTTCTTCTAGAATGACATTGAAAATTGATTTATGGAAGGCATTTGATTCTGTTGACTGGAACTTTTTATTTAACACACTTGAAGCCATGAATTTTCCAGCAAGGTTTCTTATGTGGCTCAAAGCTTGCATTACTACACCTTACTATTCAGTGGCCATTAATGGAGGTTTGGTAGGCTTCTTCCCTGGGAAGAAAGGATTAAGGTAGGAGATCCCCTCTCTCCTTACCTGTTTTTCATAGTGATGGATGTGCTATCATCTATTCTCAACTCTGCAGCTGAAAGAGGTATTTTTGGCTACCATCCATCATGCAAAAGAGTAAAACTTACATATCTTTGCTTTGTGGATGATATTATAATATTCACGAATGGCAAGAAGGACTCAATTTTGAACTTATGCAGCATATTCCAAAAGTTCTATCATATGTAAGGTCTTCAACTTAGCAATGCCAAGTCTGAGGTATTCCTTGCTAATACTGATCCTATGGTACTCCAGGTAATCCAACACAGCACTGGCTTTAAGCTAGGGACTCTACTAGTTAGATACCTGGGTATCCCTCTTATTTCTGGTAGGTTAACAGCAGCACACTGTGATATCCTCATTCAAAAAATCTCAAGAAGAATTAATAGCTGGTCTTCCTAGAGACTTTCTTATGCAGGACATCTACAGCTTATCAAATCTGTTCTGTTTAGTATGCACAAATTTCTGGTGCTCCATGTTTATTCTTCCTCAGAAGGTTATTCATAGAATAGACCAAATGTGCTCTGCATTCTTATGGAAATGGAGGGAATCACATGCAAGAGGGGCGAGGGTCAGCTGGGATTCTATTTGTTATCCAAAGAATGAGGGTGGTTTGGGTTTGAAGAACCTAAAGTTATGGAATATAGCCTGTATTCTAAAACACATTTGGTCTCTCTGTAGTACCTCTGGCTCAATCTGGGTCGCTTGGATTAAAGCTTACCCTCTAAGAAGGGCAAGTTTCTGGCAGGTGCATACGCCACAACTGTGTAGTTGGGGATGGAGAAAGATTCTTAAACTTAGAGAGGTTGCTCAAAGTCTACTTATTCTCCCAAATAATGGAAGTGGTGATGTGAGATGGGCTGCCTCTAAATCTGGTGGTTTCTCTACTTTAGATACATGGAATTACCTAAGGGAGAAACATACCAGAGTGTCTTGGCATCACTTAGTATGGTTCCTTTTAAATGTACCAAGGTTCTCGTTTATTGTCTGGCTGGTCATTCTTGACAGGCTCCCCACGTTATGCAAGCTTAAATCATGGGGTTTGGTTCAATCTTCCATATGTTTATTATGTCGAGATGAGGAGGAAAACAGGGATCATCTTTTCTTCTCTTGTTCATTTTCTTTACAGGTATGGCAGAAAGTGCTCATTACTTCCTCAGTTCAAAGGAATTTTGGGAATTGGCAGGATGATCTCCAATGAACAGCTTCACATCTACGAGGGAAATCGTTTATCCATTCTGTTCAGGGTTGCATGGACAACAATCATTTATTATATATGGAGGGAAAGGAATACGAGAAAGCATACAGGAAAAAGTAGGACACCAGATGAATTATTTAAGCAGATTGAGGAGGTTATTAAAACTCGATTTTGCACTGTTTTTTATGTTGCTAACAATGATGTAAATATAGTTCTTTGTACACAGTGGGATATAAGCCACCCTTGTTAATCTGTTAGGCTTTACTCACAATACCTTATGTAGTAGGGCTCCTGCTTCTTTTTGGATTTTGAAATAAAAACTTTAATTATAAAAATAAAAAGAATAAAAAAAAGCTGCATTGTGCAAACAGTGAGCCTTGGTTTGGCTAATCTTTATTATGTACTTCTTCAAAATCTCATAATTATTAAATTTGTTGTTTAATTTCAGCTTTGACCATTGTGAGCTTCGCTCTGTTGTCTGTTCCATACAACCTTGTTAATGGAATCGTAATGCCATTGGTATTTGTAGTGGCAATGCCATTGTTAATGGAATAGTCAGCATTACACGTTTTAAATAAAAAAGATATATGTTAATGTGGAATAAACGTTTCACACAATCTTTTCTTTTTGGCCCTCATCACGAAACGCCATTGGTACTTGTAGTGCCAATGCCATTTTGACCTTCATTGGGGGCTCCAATGCAGGACGAATGGAACATACACCACAATCGGGTTTTGTTTAAATTTATTAAGAATACGATACAAAAACACAATACGAATAATTCACGTTTAATAAACACGGAAACAAATATAATAAACACGATATTATACGTTTAAACATGAGTAAACACGATTAACACAATATGTTTAATACACACGTATCGTATTCGTATTTAAAATTTTGACACGTTTAATAATTTATTATTGTATTTATGTTTACATGACTGAAATTAAAAAAAATACGAGATACGATACAACATACATGAATTACCAAATTTAATTTTGTTAAATCCTTAACCTCACCGAACCATGTTAATGCGTATCTTTACATGCTTTTATTAGTTTGAAATTCTCATTTTGTTTTTTTGGAAATGGTTTCCGAAATTGGAACAAAATGGGAAGGGATTCATCACACTGACTTTATTTGCTCTGATCAGCAAGAAGAGGATGTGCTAAAGCAATCAGGAAGTTTCCAACTAATTGGCTTTGCTGATATTTAGGATTCTTTAATCTTTAAGCCTATTTCACTATTTTTGCATGGAAGTTACTATTTTTGTTGGTGAAAGTGAAGGTTATACATTTATTAATTACATGAAATCACCACTTCAATGACTTGGGTCTAGATTTGTTTAATAAGTTTTTGTAGCTTAATTTCTTTTCTCTTGTATTAAAAAAAAAACACCATTTTTTTACAATCCTAATTTCTCAAGCAACCTCTAATTAATCAAGTTGTCTATTTTTTGTAACTTATTTCTCCTTTCTCAATAACTAGCTAGGAAAGTGGCCATAGAAAGTGTTTCTTATCCATATATAGAAAGATTATTACACATGATTTTGCACAATATTTTGTGGTAGAGTTTGGACTTTTGAAAAACCAATATCAGTTAAGAGAGTTTATATATGAAAAGATTATTTTATGTAGACTTGTCCATGGGTCGGGTCGAGCCGCGGCTCGAAAAATTTTTTTTTTTTTTGTCCAAGTCCATTTGGGCTGGGCCGGCCAGACCCGTATAGGTCCGTTTCACTATTTAAAATTATTAAAAAATTATTTTTTATATTAATATTTATATATTTTTTATAATTAAATTTAAATAAAATAATATTTTTTATTTAATAAATAGTAATTCGGGCCGTACCAGCCCGAATTACTAAATACTTTATCCAAGCCCGACTCAATACGAGAAAGGGCTTGTCGGGCTAACTACCCGGTCCTTGGACAGGTCTAATTTTATGTCAACATATGTTATTAATCATATTTGAAAAAAATCAACTATTAATTACACATTATATATTATAATTAAATGGTGAATATATATTTTAGCAAATTTATCAATGATTTTTTTAATAAATAGTAGATTTTTTTTCAAAAAAATATAATTACATGACATGATTTAAATAAAAATGACATAAGCTAATACAAAGTAACTGTTTTATATAATCCTTCTTAAAAAGATAAAAGAAAATAAAAAGGAATCTAAAAGAATTGACCTCCATTATGTATGTTTAGCTCAATAGGAAATATTGGAAGCACAAAATCATGATCTCATTGCTGATCTCCATGTCAAAATAATGGTCTTAAAAGCAATTATGACAATTTTAATTTGAAACTTTATGAAAATTCAAAGTCAAACATACCATGTTCCTAAGAAGTTATCTTCCCACTCACCTCATCAATGGAGACTGTATTTTTCTTCTTTTCAACATCAACAACTTTGAAAAACATAATTTAGTTACCTTATAATGTGAATACAAGCAAAGTATAACAATGTTTAAAAAAAAAAATTAGGGCAAAAAAACCAAGAAAGTTCAATTAGAAACATGTGAAATGTACAACTAATTTAACAAAAAAACGAAAGTTTTCGTAAAGAAAAAGGTTATCCTATCCGATTTTTTCAAACCCTTTTTTTTTTTTGAAGAAAGGGATTCCAATTATGTTTTTTTTAAAAAAAAAATCATGTACCAATCATTGAACTTAATGTTCGGATATAATTTTTCGAAAACTTTGAGTTGGCTTTGGGAGAAATTGATGAAATTTTCTTGTTTTAATTAGATTAAAGTTGTAATCCAAAGATAATTTTAATTATTTGATGGATCCAAAAGGCCATATTACTAATAAATGTTATTTTTGGATAAAAGTCAGAACAAGAAATGCCAGCTAATGGGCATTTTATTTATCACAACATCCCAATTATAGGCAGTGTTGAAAAATGGAAGTACCTTCCAAAATTAATTGGACCTTTTATCCAATAATTGGAGCTAAAAGGCCCAACAATAGGGCCTGAAAAGCACATCCAACTATGTCCCATTTAGCTATATTTCCGCAAAAATCATGATATATTTTGATGACTTTTTTTTTTTCTTTCTTTCCAAATTATTAAAATTTCTTATTTTGTTTTTAAATTTACAAATAATGAGATCTAATTAAATATTTTCCAATACTTGAATTACATATTACATAGGAAAATATTAAACAATCTCTAGTAATATTGATTAAGATAATATTTTAAAAAATACGATTAATGCATTATTTTTTAAAAAATAATAATATGAATAATATAGTAAATATAATTTTTTTCTTCTAAAATAATAATTAAAATATTTTTAATGGATACCTATAGATATTGTTTAATCGGATCCTATTATATAATATGTACTATTACTCAAACATATAAAAAAATAAAACTAAAAAGATTATTAGATGATGGTTATTGTCTTATTGATTAAAAGTTGACATTTAAGAACCACCGCCTTATATTTAATAGTCTTTATAGCTACTTTAACTTTATAAGAATATACAAAGTTTCAAAAAAGAAAAGAAAAAAAGTCTATACAATTGGAAAGAATATAAATGTTTTTTTTTTTTTTTTCAATGGAAAAAATTAAAGTTTTAAGCTTGAATTTTCCATCCTCTTTTTTCTTTTGCTCAATTGCACTAAGTAAAAAATACATTACAAATCAAATTTTGAATCTTGAATCTTAAATCTTAAGTTCTGATTTGTAAAATAATATGATCCTTCAATTGTTATAGTTGGCAAAAAAATAAAATCAAATCAAATGAGGCTTTTTTTATAGATAAAATTATTTGGGAATAACTATTATTCTGAATCTTTAAAATCTAAAATTCAAAAAATTATTATTTTTTATTTATAGAAAACAAAGTAATAAAAATCTAAAATTGAAAAAAAAAAAAAAAAAAAAAGAATGAAAAAGAAGGGGATATAAATGTTATTTCAACTTTAATGGGATTCTTCCCCTGTATGCAGGTGAAGCAAGTGCCCATTTTGGCTTTTGAGTTGGGGTTTCCTTAAAAGAATCAAAAGAAATTAAACTCCCTTGAGCAAATTAGAGAAGAAAAGAAACAGGAGAAGAGAGATAGTTAAAGACCCTTCTCTCTCTTTCCTTTCTTTTTGATCCAAAAACACTTTCCATAGACAGAAGGAAACTTTTTTTATAGAGAGAGTTACCACTATGTCTCTTGGCTATGCAGAGAAGCTCTCATTCATAGAAGATGTGGGTCAAGTTGGAATGACTGAGTTCTTTGACTCAGCTCATGTTCTACAAGATAAAGTAAGGTTTTTTGTTCCATTTAAGTTGTTTTTATTGCTAACTCTGCTGTTTATGATAAATTTTTTTGATGATTATATTCCTAATGACTTAAAGAGGCAGCTTTTTTAATACCCTTGAATGATACTGAGGTTTTTCTTTGGTTGAAAGTATGGTGTAATGTTGTAAAGATGGTGTTTTGGAATGATTTTGTTATCAAGGTTTTGGCATTTAGGGTAGCAAGACCAAGGGTTCATTGGGTTTGATCTGAAATTTTGTTAGCTTGTAGTGCTTTTTATAATTGGATTGGAATTTGGAATATGTAAGTGGAAATTATAGTCTATTGTTTGAACCAATGAAGGGCACTTAAAGGGTCAAGTAGTGCATAGTTCGTTAAATGTTTTAGACATGCATGCATAGGTTTGATTGTGATTTAGTTTAATGGCAATGTAGTTTCATAATCATTGGGTATAGATTGTAGAATTGGTCTGCTGGCATTATGCTGTAAGATAATTGATAAGATTTCTTAATGTGTTTGCCGCCTTTGCTAATGTAAGTTTAACTTATGCAATGGCAGATTGAACAACTTGCAAAATTGATACAAAAGGTTTGAACCTATGCCAACTCACTCTTGTTACTGGTGCGTATAATTATCTGTGATTGGTTTATGCCAATAAGCCTCTTTAAGTTTTTTTTTTTTGTACTTGCAGAGTAGGCATCTAGTGGTGTTTACAGGTGCAGGAATATCAACTTCTTGTGGCATACCTGATTTTCGAGGTCCCAAAGGAATATGGACATTGCAGGTGAAAACATGATATTTATTCTCAGTAGAAACTAGGCATTTGTTGAATTCTTGTTCTTTTTAAGGAATACTTTGTTTAGCACTATCAACTTGTGCCCGTGGAGGCTAATTCGGGGAAGTTGAAACAGTTTCCTTAAATTATGTTGGTTTTCTGAAGAAATCCCCTCTGATTTTGAAGAGAAATATTTTGCATGTTAAGAATTGCCTCACTGAAATGTTGTTCTTGTGTTCCTGGCAAAAAAATGATGAAAAAACAGATTTAATGTGTATAGAAGAGTACGATGTAGCCAGTTTTTTAACCTTCCTAAATTGCTGAAATGTAATTGGTGTTTCACAAGAAACAAGTATTCACTTGAAAAAGTATCAAATTTAACACATAAATTCTTGATGCTACCTTCTGAATAGCCTTCTTGATGATTTCTTTAATTTTCATTTATCTAATGCAGCATGAAGGTAAGCCCTTACCTGAAGCATCCCTACCTTTTCACCGTGCAATGCCAAGCATGACTCATATGGCTCTGGTTGGATTAGAGAAGGCTGGCATTTTAAAGTTTGTTATTAGTCAGGTAGGGCTTGGTTATATTATTATTTCAGTGCATGTCATATATCTTCGTTGTAGCACTTTAGTTTGAATTGGTTAAATAGGGCTATTCTAGTTTTTGTTTACACTCTTAGAATCCCATTTCAAAATTTTGGGGCTAGTAAGTTTTTTTTTTTATCTCCAGCTTGCACCTAATCACAAAATATTTAGAATTGAGGTTAGTTTTTCTTATTGTCAGCCCAAAACTGTTTAATAACTCAATCCTGATTCCTTATGTGCTTTTTGGCTCTGTCTAATAACTCAAAGCTGTTGTCAACAATATGCTTAGTTCTGGGTTTTTAGTTTTCTTTTCAGTAAGCTGAGAGATGTAAAATATTCCCTTTTCAGTTGTCCCATCCTTGAGATTTATCAGATGGAGTTCAATACTTTATAAACTTTTATTTTGCCTTTCAATCCTCAAATGTGCTGTCGGTTATTCCCGTAACAGTCTTGTTGACTTGATATTTTACTTTTGGTCCCTCTACTTTTTACTAGAATGTTGATGGTCTCCATCTTCGATCTGGAATACCAAGGGAGAAGCTTGCCGAATTGCATGGGAACTCGTTTATGGAAACTTGTCCCTCGTGCGGTGCTGAGTAAGAAACAGTTTTTATCAGAACCAAGAATGCAACTCTTAAGCTTTTTCCTCATATAATTCTTCATTATACTTTACAGCCTTTGTTTTAGCTGTGTTTGTGCCGTTTGGTTTACCTATAAAAGCAGTCTCATCACCCATAGTTACCCTTTTCTTTTATTTGAAAGCTGGTCTTCCATGGTTATTTGAAAGCTGGTCTTCCATGGATAGAATCTTATGTTATCATAAAACCTTTGTAGGTATTTGCGAGATTTTGAGGTGGAAACTATTGGATTGAAGGAGACATCACGACGTTGTTCGGATGAGAAATGTGGATCAAAACTTAGGGATACAGTTCTTGACTGGGAGGTATGACCTACATTTTCCTCATTGCACTTGAATTAGGCATGAATGATACGATATTCTTGGCATCTTAGCATTCCAAACCAGTGCACTTACTTTCCTTTCTATTAGATTTGGAAGATAATAAGAAGGAAGCATGTTCTGTATACAAAATTAGACTGACTTATTTCATTTTTCACTCTAAAGTATGATGTGTGTTTCAGAATAATGAAAAAATGGAATAAATGCCAAACTTCCTGACAAGTTTCAATTCTGTGGTTCCATCTGTGACCCCTGCAGCATACAAACCAAATCTGATGTCCTGCCTTGTTCTTTACTTCTCCCTAATAATCTGTCCAAGATGTCTTCCATGTTTGAATACATTTTAAAGCCAACATATTAGAAGAATTTGGATGCATGACATTCCTTAGTATAGTTTATATACATGATAAAAATAGTGTAGCAGTTGTTCTCTCTGATCCAGAGGGCTGGCTTATGGTAATATACTCATCTAAAAGGGTGGATATGAAATATACATAAGATAACTGTTTAATCTGATTCAGCGATATAATATGCTGGCCAAGAAGCCAGGTTAATTGTTGGATAAGTCTGTTGTCTGGTTTCCCTTTGGTTAAAATATGTTGCTCAGAACTGCTTCTTTGTTTCCTGCTCCTTCCCTCAATCTTCAGGATGCAATGCCGCCAAAGGAGATGAATCTAGCAGATAAGCACTGTAGAATGGGTGATGTGGTGCTTTGTTTGGGGACAAGGTAATGAGCTGTTTCCCTGCTTAATGCTACCATGATAGATGTATTTGCTATGATCCTTTTTGTTCTTGAATCATATATTGGTTCTATCTATGGAAACATGCTATTATGCCTTAACATGGTCAACCATTCTGATTGGTTGTATTTGAAGAATTTAGCTTCTTCATGAACCTATACAAGATTCTGACAATAGATTTTGAAAGCCGTTGGCAGACCACCTTTTTTACTTCATATTTTGAAGAAGTTTGTTAGGATAACTCAGATTGAGCTTCAGATAGTTTCATCTTTGAAGGTTTTGCTACCTAAAGAGTTGCAATGCAGGAATAAACTTTACAGAAATGCTAATCTTCTAAAAAGGGTCCTTTGCAACTCTGTACCTAACTTGATATTCGTATTTTCTGTATCCATCAGATTGAATATGTTAATCTTGGATAAATCATTTCAAGTGACTGTTCTGAATTACAAAATCTACTTTTCAAGTAACTAGAAAATAATATAGATAATTTCAATAAAGTTTGGATCACAGTTGATGCAAGTTTAGTTCTTAGATGGGAAGCCTCAACAGACATCCAGCATTTAATGAGTTTACTCCAAAGAGTTAGACAAATAGAGGAGAAGGTGGAAAATACTTGTCCTATATTACATGTCAAGTGTCAAGTTTGTGGTGAATGGTCTCTATTCTCTAAGCAGTTTGTGAATCCTGATTCCTGAACATGGAAGCTATTCTCGCCATGCAGCATAGCTTTCTGTCAACCAGTGATTTTTTTGGTGTTTATGTATAATGTAACGTATCCTTTGTTTCATTTTGGTTCTTAATCATGGGCATAACTATTCCATACAGTTTGCAGATCACTCCTGCATGCAATCTGCCTTTGAAATCTCTTCGTGGTGGGGGGAAGATTGTTATTGTGAATCTTCAGGTATTCTATCTTTACTTGAGTATTTGCAGAAATTTTTTATAAAAAATGAATTTATGCCTTTTTTCTTTCTTAAATCAAGGTAGAAACTGAAAGCGTATGGGTGATGTATGATGAATATGCTTTATAAGATGCATCATAATCCCTAATGTTTGAGATGTGAAGTTCCCTGAAACATGAAGCTTAAGAAGGATGAAATGGGTTCCTTAAAGGCTTGCAAATTGTCAATATGGAATTCTATTTTGAATAAAAGATTCTTAGTGAGCTCTTGATAGAAAATCTTACTGCAGTCAGAGAATTTTTTTTTCTTTCTATCTATTGGTATTTCTAAGGCCTCATGCAAAAAATCCTACTGCATTTTGCAAACGTTTAATAATTATTGATTGAAGGGAAAGGAAAATGTCACAAGGATAAAGTAAGAAAGTAGGTGTGAGTAGTTAACTTTTTTAGCCATTCCCTTTGCTGTTGGTTTAACTTTAATATGTGCAAAGGTGGCATCAATTTTTCAATAATGTATTTTATTCACCTTTGCAGAAAACTCCAAAGGACAAGAAAGCAAGTTTGGTGATCCATGGTTTTGTAGATAAGGTATCATAAGAGCCTTAATGTACTGATTGTTTATCCTGTCTCAATTTATTAGCTCAGTTTGTGTGCTTATTAAGCATGCTAGTTAACTATTGTTATATGTTTAACTTGAATAAGAACAGGTCATTGCAGGAGTCATGGAGTTGCTTAATATGCAGATTCCTCCATATATCAGGATTGATCTCTTCCAGACTGTTCTAACTCAGTCCCTAAGTTCTGGTAACATTCTCAATAAAGTGTACCAATTCAATTCTTTTGTACAAGATACAGAAAGGAATTCATGTGCACTATGTTACTCGGACTCGGGTATGAGTGTCGGATACAGGTATGTGTCCGACACGGGTATGTTCATTTTTTTCTAAGTTTTTCCATGTATTTGGAGCGTCCTTGGAGGGTCATATCCCCATACCCTTGTCCGGATATGCTTCGGACACAGGTGTCGGACATGAGTACTTTAAGAAAAATGAAGAGTCGGAGCAACATAGCATGTGCATACAAGTTATACTTCTAAGATTATGCTATAATAATCTTTTCAATGAGAAAGGATGCATCTTTTAGGTCACTGACTTAATATGAAAATACATCTGGTGCAATCTTTAGATAAAGCTTGGGGTTCGGTAATCGGTACTCTGTCTGCAGGAAAGCCCTTTTCATTGAGTTGTATGGCTTTATAAGCCTGTTTTTAGTTTTTTCTTCTTTACACGGTTTGGTTAAATTCTTTCTCCGTAGAAATATCTATATGTGTTTATTCTTTTAGGATGAACGCCTCCAAATCCTTATCTGCAGTGTGACAGAGCTATGCTCCTCGGACCCGGGTGTGAGTGTCGGACATGAGTATGTGTCTGACACGAGTATGTTTGATTTATTCTAAGTTTTTTCATGTATTTGGAGGATCCTTAAGGGATCATATCCCCATACCCATGTCCGGATATGCATCGTACATGGGTGCCAGACACGGGTACTTAAAAACAAATGAAGAGTCTAAGCAACATTGTGACAGAGAACATATAGAGTTTTTTTAAACTAAGAACTTATTATGCATCTTCTGTAGCCAAAATGAAGTAAGCCAACGTATGCACGTATCATCGTAATATTACCAAATATTTGTCTTGTAATTAATTGTTTGAGGCTTTGTTTTGTTGCTTCCTAACATGGTTTGTTCATTTGCATTGCAGATAAAAAATTTGTGAACTGGACCATCCGCATAGCAAGTGTACATGGACTAAGCGCTCCATTGCCATTCATCAAGTCTGTTGAGGTGAAGTTAGATTTCTGCACCAGCTTTTTTTTTTTTTTCCTTTTTTCCGGCAGCATATCCGTAGTCGTAGGCATTATTGAAGTTTCGATCATCTGCTCCCAAAGTTAGGCTACCATGGGCTCTTATAACTTCCATTTTATAAGAAAAGGAAAATATTTGAAAATTTGCTGCAGATTAGGTCCTTTTGTTTGAGACACACCACTCTCTTTGTTTCTAAAGGGCCACTTTATTAATGAAACCAAGGAAAATGTAGCAATTAATAGTAATGAAATTTGTCCTTATTTTCTGCTCTCTAAGTTGTTAAGAGAATACCTGTAATAAAAGCAAGGTTGCATTTTGTTTGTCTTACAATCAATATGATAAGGTGCTAAGTGCTAACTGGCTGGGCCTGGTCATTCTACCTATGTTACTCGGACTCTTCATTTTCCTTGAAGTACCTGTGTCCGAGACATATTCGGACATGGGTATGGAGGTACGATCTTCCAAATATATGAAAAAACTTAAAAAAAATTGAGCATACCCGTATCCAACACTCATTCCCGAGTCTGAGTAACATAGCATTCTACATTTATTAGAACCGTCTTTTAGATGAAACCTGATTGCCTAATTATTGTATTTTTTCTTGACCTATTATTTTGCTTTGCCACTGTGCTAGGTTTCCTTCTCAGACAATCAAAATTACAAAGAAGCTATTCTAAATACACAGCCGTTTCTATTAAAAAGGTAGCAATGCGATTCTGAAACATCTACATTCATATTATGTCTTCTAGTAGTGTTCTATCTGAATGCAATTTTGGTAGTGCAATTTTTTAGCATATATGAATATCACAAAAAAGTTTCAGCTGAATTTTGATGCATGAGGAGAGAGACTTTAGTCAACCTTAAGCTTTCTATATCAGTTATATCAAGTTTTGCTGTGAGAAAACATTTACACTAATTAAATTTTCATTTTGTTGTCTGTCAACTTGAAGTTTTTTTTAAAAATCTCATGTACATCAAATTGGATTGTGTTCATAATCTTTTGATGTTTATGAACAAGACATGAATATATTGAATTAACTCATACTCGTTTAATTCTATCTAATATGGGATTCTTAAAATGAACATTAAGTATTTAATCTTATGTTATTGATGGAGAGATTAGGGGTTTAATCGAGTCGAGCTCAAGCTGTAAGAAGCTCGAGCTCGACTTGAAATTCGAGGCTCGAAATTCGGTTCGAGTTCAATCGAGTTTCACTTTTAAAGCTCGAGCTCGACTTGAAATTCGAGGCTCGAAATTCGGTTCGAGTTCAATCGAGTTTCACTTTTAAAGCTCGAGCTCGATTCGAGATAAAAATCGAACTGTTCAAGCTCGCTCGGTTAGGCTCGATTAAGCTCGTTTACCTAGTAAAAATGAGCTCGATTCCTATGCTCGACTTCAAACTCGATTATTTGTGCTCGAGTTTGAGTTCGAATTGAGATTTTTCAATACTAATTAAAAATTAAAAATACATATGTTACAAATAAAAAAAAGTTCGATTAGGCTTGCGAGCTACTCAAGTCAAGCATTAAGATACTCGAATTCGGCTCACTCGATAACTCGAACTGCTCGAGCTCGACAATGACCGAGTCGAATTCAAAAAAATTTTTGAGCCGAACCCGAGTAGCTTGTGAGTACATGTATCTCGTTTACACCCCTAGGAGAGACAAGATAGTCTGGTTCTATGTAATATACAACATATCTCTATGGTTCTACCTCATGTCTTCTTTGTTAATGTGTAACAGGAGAACTGTGAGTACGGAAACATTTGAGATGTTCTTGAAACTCAAGTTTAGTGATGGTTGCGGTTGCCTTAGCACCCAAATCAAAATCGCTTTTAATTTTCAGGTGAGGATATATATATATATATATATATTTACTTATTTTTCATTCCATATTTTTGTAGTTGTTGGTTATTACTTATTTACGCTTATTTCAACTTTGCAACTTCTAACTTCAACCCATCTCTCAAGATTGAATACTTGAGAATGAAATATATACTTTGATTTTGGGCAAAATCTAGACATCTTTTCTAAAATCAAAATACTATGGATTGATTTCCAACTTCTTCATCAACTTAAATGCCACATTATTCCTGAATTATTTGGCAAAACAACTATTTATTCTAAAGCATGTTCTTTCATATTTGTATGTATGACAAATACTGTGCAGGCTTCAGTTGAAGGTTTTAAGCTTGACAAGAATGCAACATTCGAAAAGATGAGAGATGCAGCAATTCAAGATTCGAGTTCTGGTCAGAATGAAGTGGTTGAGAGGAGAATCGTTTTAGTCCCGAAAAGTGAGATCGCGGTCCATGCAATTATCACAAATGTTAAACCGTTTAACATTTGTAATGGTGATATTAAACCAAAGAAAGAAGGTATGAAGGGTTCTAAGACAACTCGGGAACGATCCAAAGGATGCAAGCGAAAAATGAGATCATAGAGAGTAAAAGACTTGGTAGTTTGAGATTTTGTGTATAATGTGCTTAACCTTAGTTATAAATTATGAGACTGAGTGAATTTTGATAGATTTTAACACTCGAGTCTCTCGAGCAATGGTTAGTAAAGTGCAAACTATATTTGACATTACCTAGTTTTATAGAACAAGATTTTGGAATCTTTTTAAGTGTTTTTTTTATTATTACTTACTTGGTGTATATGTTAATGATAAATACATTGTTAAGGGCTAATGTTTCATATTATCGCTTCAAATGTGTTACTCTTATAAGTTTATGGCAATGCATTTTCATCTTCTTAATAGATTTAACTCCAAAACACATTATATTTACGTACGTTGGAATCCAGTGCTTTATCCTCACTGCCCCTTTAATTGGGGATCGGAGGGGTAAGAATCCAGTGAGTTAATAGGATTTTATGGTGGGATGAAATCTCCATTCACCTCATTTTATTTTTATAATTTTTTTTTATTTAAAAAATTTTAATTTTTTTAATTTAATTTATCAATTTTAAATTTAAAAATTTTAAATTATTTATTTAATATAATAAATAAATTTATATACTTATATAATAATTAATAATAAATATATAAAATAATATATGTTAAAATTTTAAATATTATCACTCTTACTTTTTAATGGTCATTTTTATTTTCATCTCACTATCACCGTTGTTTTTACATCCAAACATATATCTCATAACTAGTTTTAATCATTATTACAGTAACTAATCTCATCGGCATTATATTTTCAATCTCACCGCCTATCCAAATGAACTCTTAGTAGAGTAGCCTTCTTAGATCTTATCAGTGATGATCCTCGGCACAAGTGGGGTCATTTACCTTTCGTTGGAAATGGAACTCTCATTGCATTGGAAGCTTTGCCAAACAAAGCCTTAATATAGAACTTTAGTCAACTGAATATTAGCGTAGATGGCATGTATACTGTTGACAAATTTTTGAAAATTGCGGGTTCAAGAGAGCTTAGGCACGTAATGTCCTTCTCAAATGAGTTAATTTGGAGTTAGGGAGTTATGGTTAGATTAGGAACTTTAAAAAAAAAAAAAAAAGAATACTTGAACTTCTCATTATATCAATTGAAACCTCAAATTTTCAATTTGAATCAATTTCATCATGGAACTTCCAATTCTCTAATAGTTGAATGGAATTGATATTGAAATCATCTAAGAGTAATTGTAAGATATATTTATATTGAATTCAAGGTTTAATACATTTGGTTCATACATAAATAATTTTTAAAAGTGACATTCAACAAATTTAAGATTTAAATCTCAGCATCTGCAATCTTTTCTTCAATTCTCAAACTGCGACTTTTTTTATATTTGATTTTAACTTTCGAGAATATGTTTCCAACTATAATTTAATGAGTTATAATGTAAAATGAAATTATAAATAGACATGAGATTTCTTAACGCATATTCTTTAAATCTTACAGTTACCATTGCCTAATACGTGATGATATATAGGGTTTTGTTAACGAATGTTATTAGGATTAACATTAGTTAATATAATATTTATAGTAAAAATATTATATTAAATACAAAAATTAATAATTTTATTCATCATTTTTAATATATTGTATTGAAATATTGCTATATATATAAATAATAACTTTAACAAGTATCTTTAAAACACTCGTTAATAAAATTTTATATATTATATATTAATACATATACAAATACAAATACTTATAATTAAAATTTTGAAAGTAATGATTAGGAATGACTTGTAACAATTTTAATATACCAAAAATAGCACTTTCCAAGGTAAGAAATCATTAAACAAGGACAATTAAGAATTGAAAGATAAAAAAAAGCATAGGTTGAACCCAAGTTGATTTATATAATGATATTCAATAATTTAAAATTTGAATTTTAACATTTAATTTTTTTTTTTATTTTATATCGGAATTACGGTTTCTACTTTCTAGGTATAAAAAAAGAAAAAAGAAAAAAGATTGAAGGTTTTTGACTGGCCACCTATTAATCCCAGTTAGGAGAAGGGCATCATCCAATCAGAGAGGTTGGTGTGACCGGCAATACTGAGTTCCTCGTTAGAAACGCCGGTTTGACACGTGGAGTGTGTTTGTTTAGCACTATAAATCTCCCTATTTGAATGGTGAAGTGCCCATTAATTCAAAGGACACAAGGCCCTTCAAGTCCTTTAAAACTATTTAAATTTTTTTTTTTTTTTTTTGAGAGACAAAGTCATGGAACGTGGTGATGGGTTCAATCGTTTTTACAAGCATGCAAAATCAAGTTCAGGTAAAATACTCAAAATCGAATTTGAGGTTTTTTACTTTTTGAGTAAATAATCTATTGCATGCATGAAGAGTTTTTGTTTTTTTTATTTTTAACTTTGGTGGGATTTTGATCTTGATATTCTCGGTTGGATTTAACATTGTTGTTTTTGTTTGTTTCTTTGCATGCAACACTGTAAACTTGTTTTGTTCATTACAAATCTCCATTTTTATGTTTTGTTTAGAAATCATTGTCGGGTTGAATAGATATCAAGATTACATGAACTACACCCTTTATCTTTCAAGTTTTGTTTTTCTTTTTTCTTGTTTTAAATCCCTTTTGATCAATTTTTTAGTTTTTTTTTACCATTGTTTGTCACCTTAGTTTTAGCTTGAAAGTAATATATTCAGACCACCTTTTTGACTTGATATCCAGCTCTTCTGTGTTTTTAGTTTTACAGTAACGGTTGCTCATTCTCGTTTGTCTTTTCTCTTGCTACAAACTTTTTTTTTTCTTCTTATAATTATAAAATGTGGGATATAAATATAAATAAATAAATCATTTTTACTTTTTCAGTCTCAATAATGGCTTGCATGCAAGAATTTGAAGGCTCTACACTCCTCCAATCCTTTGAAATAGAAAGCTCCAATTTCTGAACAAATATTTAATGACTAATATAATAAACAAAGGCATACTTTATTTTCTTTTTATTTTAAAAAATTGAATTTCATAGTAATTAATCTTGTAATTTAAATATATTTGCTAGGAAAAATAAAGTTTAAATATAATTTTTATTTAATGAATTTGACAAGGTTTTTTTTTTTTTTTTTCATTTTCTTTAGTTTTGTTCTGTTTTTAATAAAAATGAAAATATGCCCATAAAATATTTACAATAATATATAAGTTTTTGTTTGATTTAATTATTTTCTTTTTTTGGGATAAAGAAAAATCAGTTTGGAAAAAGGAAATCTCAAAACCTGGAGAAAGGAAAAAGGCTTTGACTTTGGGCTGAGACTCCCAACAAAGATCTAAACAGTGATAGGTGGGGCCCGTATTTTGAGAACCAAATTTGGGCCCCCAAAAAGTGGGGCCCAATTAACCGCTCGTGCCTGGAATGAGGCACTTACCTCACTTTGGACTGGCACGTGTGACATGCAACCCACTAAGGTGGCATTTATGACTCCCTTTACGTTCTTTGGCTGGTTTAAGTTTAATACTAGAGGAATTAATAAGAGAAAATGAAAAAAAAAAAAAAAGATGCTTCACTTTTTCCACACTTGACCCTCTTTTCTTTTGATTTGGCATTTATTTAGGATCCTAAAGATATTATTTAAGGTTATTATATAATAATAATATTTTATTTAATAAATTAAAAATAATGAATAAAATTATCAAATATTATATTTAATATAATATATATTTTTATAAATAATATATTAACTAATTTTAAAGAGTATCCTAAAAACACTCATTAATAAAACTTTTCTTTTACTTTGTCATTTATTATTGCTTTGACTTTTGTTTATTTACCAAAAATATAATTATTTTTTATAATACGGTTAGAGATTATTTTCAGATTTTGATTAGATCTAATCTTATTTTCAAATGATTTTAAGAATATTGATGTTGAATATAAAATTTTACTTGCGGAATGTTCCTATAAAAATCGAACTTAACAAGTTATATATATATATATATATATATATATATATATAGTTTAGAATCATACAATCAATGAATTTTATTTTTAAGTATGTAAAGTTTCTTTTATATATATCCAAAAACTTTTTATACTTTAGTATAAATATATATATATATATATATTTTGGAAAAACTTAAATGAATTGATGGTTGTGATGAAAGGATGAAGTAATTACAAATGGTAAATTAACTTGGTTTCATATGTATGGTATTGAATTTTAATTTTAATTTATGTTCTTGGTTACTAAACTCATGTTTTTTGGTCATCTTAATTAATATCCCATTTCCTTTTCTGATTTCAGGGTTGAGCATCATACAACATGGTGATTCCTCAAACTCCAACTACAAGAACAATAACAATGGCAACAACTCCAACTCTAACACCATGCCTCCGCCATGTATGGTACGTGAACAAGATCAATACATGCCGATAGCCAACGTGATCCGCATCATGCGCCGCATCCTGCCGACGCATGCCAAAATCTCCGACGATGCTAAAGAAACCATCCAGGAATGCGTCTCGGAGTATATCAGCTTCATCACTGGGGAAGCAAACGAACGTTGCCAACGTGAGCAACGCAAGACCATCACTGCTGAAGATGTGCTTTGGGCGATGGGGAAATTGGGTTTCGACGACTACGTTGAGCCCCTCACTGTTTTCTTGAACCGGTATCGGGAGAATGAGAATGAAAGGACTTCACTTCGTGGCGAGCCGATTTTGAAGCGTGGGATAGATTATGGGTCGATGATGATGGCGCCTTATGGACCAGCTTTCCATATGGGACATCAGCAAGGGGTTTTCGATGCTGCTACGGCCATGGGAGGATACTTTAGAGATGGTTCGAGTGCTGCTGGAGGATCATCTTCACAGGCTTCTTTGAGTAATAACTTTGATCCATTTGGTCAGTTCAAATGACAAGATGAACAAAAAGCAAGCAAAATATGAATAAACAGATAAATTGACAAACTGCCCATTGTTTAGAAATATAAGGAGAAGGTAAGGTAAGCATTGGTGTGGCATTTGGGGTGATATTTTGTTCTTGCTTAATGTACTCGAATTTTGGATGTATTCATTGGTATGGTTAAACAGAAACTCTAGTTGAGCTATTGCTTTTTCTTTAGCTGTCCTTTTACTTTATTTTTGTTTGTTTTACCATCCTTTTGCTGGGTATTCACTTCCAGTGCGATGGAGAATCATTCTCACCGCAACTGAGTCACGTTTGGAGTCAAAACGACACTGATACCACACGTGAGCCCTTCACCGAACAGGGCCTTATTAAAACTGAACCACTATATGGCATTTCAAGTTGCACTGGCTAAAGTTAACAAGAATGGTGATACTGAATTACTGATAGAGTATTTTATTTTATTTTGGATAAATGATACTGATAGAGTAAGTTCAACCCATAGCCCACATATTGGTAAGAAATTAGGATTGCTGCTTCTATACAAATGAAAACAAATTACTCCATCGATGGTCAAGTTTCTTCTTACATACCCTTGGATATCAGTCCACCCTCAATCAAGAAGCTCTTGACTCGAGATAGAACAGTTACAGTGTGATGAAAAGAGCTTTGATTTGCCTGTAAAAAAAGCATAAAAAATTTTGAGTTAGTTTCAGACACAAACTTGAAAAGATACAAGGGAAACCATACATAGCAATGCAATAGATATTCTTTACAATTCAACTCGGATCTTCCAACAAATTTGCAACACAAAGCCGGACAAAGAGAAATAGTACCTACCAAGGATCAACCATTTATAAATTCAGAACTTTTGCAGGCTAGATTACAAAACTCCATACGATGTTCAGCAGCTATAAGAGCCTGCAACATCAGTCAAAGTTACTTGGACTCGAAGGTTAGTGTCAGGGACGCGTTCGATAAGGGTATGCTAAAGTTTTTCTAAATTTTTCATACATTTGGAGGATCATACCTCCGGTCTTCCATATGCATGTACGAATACGTGTCGAACATTAATACATTAAGAAAAATGAAAAGTCCAGATACCATAGGTCAAAGCTACTCAGTTGTTGTATATAACCACATAACAAGATAGCACATATAAACTTGAATAATACATACAATGGCGATCGAGTCCAAACAAATACAGGCAACCAAATTATCTACCATTTCCCAAATGCTAATGAATCAAAACCCAAAGTTTAGGTTTTTGTAAATTCTACCATTAACAATTCAGCAAAGAAAAGTATAAACAAAAAAAGACTAACTTTTTTCTTGTATGCATCATTTACAGGTGTCATATAGCCTCCTATAACACAAAACCAATTTGAATTCAACATCTCTGGCTAGTTCTAACCATAAAAATAAAACATCAAAACCAATAAAAAAAGGAAGAAGAAAAAGAAGATTAAAACTTACCAAACATGCGTAAGTGCATCAAAGTGGGAGGATTGAAGCTTCCAGTAGCTACTAAAACTAAATGGATCTTATCCTCATTTTGATTAGAAAAAAGAGAAATATAATTATGTCAATGAAATTAGATAATTTGCATTGAAAAAATAAAAGAGATTTTATCCAAAGGCAATGGAATTTCCATTCAAGTAATGGTTTTGTTTTATTTTCAGTAAATTCTGAAGGAAAAAAAAAAAACAGAGTTTTGTAGAATCAAAGGTTTCACCTTGAAGAAAACGCAAAGAGGAAAACAGGAGAGGAGAAGTTGATTATTATGGTATCAGAAAACGTCGTCGTATACTTAACGTAAATTGACTTGACTCGACGTCGTTTTATCATTTTGAATACCTACTTTGCCACTGAACAGTCAGGAAATTATCAGATTCACCCCTGAATTTCAAATTCTAGAGCCCCGCTTCTTTTTCTTTCTTTCGTTCTCTCTCTCTCTCTCTCTCTCAAAGTCAATCCAAAAAAACTCCATTTTTTTTCTTTGTTTATTGTTTTGCTTTAGATGCAAAATAGTGGCTATTGAAGAAGAAGAAGAGCAATGTCGACGATAGAGAAACTGTTGATTCAGATCTTCGAGAGGAAGAATCGAATAATCGATAACGTGAAGGAGCAAATCCTTCTCTTCGATCACCACCTCGCTTCGAAGTGTCTCATCGATGGAATTGTTCCTCCGAATTGGCTGCTCTCCTCTTCTCCCTCCGGTATTCTTCTTCTTTTTTCTCTTTCAGCTTTACATTTCTCATTTCCCCCCCTTTTTTTGAAGGTTTATGAAGTACATTTTGAATTCATTTCAACAATATCTTAGAGATAATGTGGTTTTAGTTTCCTTATTAATGATTAGATTTGATTCTCCTCCATTGAAATCGTGAATTTCTTCTTCTTTTGTTTTTGTTTTTTTTATTTTTTTTTTCTGGTTTTTAATTACTGTACATAATCGATTTTAAGTGTTCTTTAGCAATGGCGTCTTGAATTCTTCTTAGTTATTCTTTTTCTGATTTTCTTTTTTAAATTCTAATATTCGATTAAACATTGCTTTAGCAATATGTCTTGATTTTACCTTTTAAATTAATTCAATAATTTTGATTTAATGCTTAATTCTTTTTAGACTAGAAAATGTTTGAAGGAATGTTTCATTGACTTCAAGATCTTAAGTTTGAAAATTTGCTTCTTCAAAGCTAGAAAAGTCCTTTCCATTTTAAAATTTCGTCTGTCTTCATTTACATTTTTTTGTAAAGTTTCTTTTCATTTGAATTCTTGATTGCATTTCGATGTTGGAACTTAATTTAGCAATTACTTTAGAATAATGTGTTTAGTATTCTGTTAACAGTTCTTTTAATGGATTTATCAATGAAAAAGTGTCTGTTTTTTAATTGCAGAGTTGAATAAGGAAGATCTTATCTCAGGACTCCTACTTCCACATTCACAACCTTCCATTCCTTACTGTTCTCTGTATCAACAGCCAGTTGTTACAACTGATAATGTGCTGTTACCCCATGTTTTAAGCTCCCGAGTTGAAGCTTCAAATGAAGGCTTAGATCAGTTCCTTTCTGATAAAGCTGATGAGCTGGATCCCAGTGTTACATCTCCTCCTCAAGATTGTAGAGATGGGATGGTCTCAGATAATTGTCCTGACCTTTGTTTATCACTGGCAAGAATCCAGAGATCTAAGTCTAGGCAACAGGCTTTAGAGCATCGAAACAGTGCAAAAGTGTGTAAAAACGTTGAGAGCTGTGACAAGAAAGGTGATGCTTGCAATAGTAAACACAAAGGGTCCAAGATTGCATCTTTACGGTCTGGTCCATTGGATAAGTCGGAATTGATCAGATCTAGTGATAATGTTGTGAGTTATGAGGTGGAAAAGGAAGAAAGAGGGCAACGCAGGAGCAAGGAAAGAAGTGAAAATTTTTACTCCAGTAGAGTCACAAGATCAAGAAGTTCTGTCCAACCTTCCAAATTCGTGAGTGGGCCTTCAGGTGCAGGCAACACTTCTTGTGTTGCTAAGCACGATGGTGTGGTACCTACAGAATCCATCTGCAAATCAGGACAACAGCAGAATGTTTTTCATGAGTTATTGGAATCAAAATTTGTTGAACCTGTTGATAATACTGTAAGTTGTGTTGTGAAAAATGAAGAAAGAGGTCAATGCCGGAGCAAGGAAAGGGGTGAAGATATTTACTCCGGTAGAATCACAAGGTCAAGAAGTTCTGTGAATAGTCCTCCAAGCGCAGGCAAGAGCTTTTGTGTTGCAAAGCAGGATGGTATTGTGCTTACAGAATCCATTAACAAATCAAGACTACAGCCTGACACTGCTGATGAGTTATTGCAATTTGTCAAACCAGTTGATAATGTTGTTACTTGTGTAGTAGCAAAGGAAGAAAGAGGTCCATACCAGAGCAAGGAAAGGGGTGGAAGTATTTACTCTGGTAGGGTCACAAGATCTAGAAGTTTCGTCCAATCTTTCAAATCTGAAAATGGGCTTTCATCTGCAGGCAAAACTTCTGATGTTGCAAAGTGTGATGAAAATATGCTTATAGAATCCATCAGTGAATCAAAAGAACAGCCTAATGTTGTTGATGAGTTATTGGCATTGGTAAAGCCTGCTGTTATCTCTGATGAAACATGTGGTTCTAGGAAAGCAAGAGACCACCGAAGCAAGGAAAAGGAAAGCAAGATTTATCAAAGAAGATTAAAAAGATCCAGAAATTCTAGCCAACACCATAACTTTGTGAATAAACATTTGAATCTGGATAGTTGTCCTGATAGGAGCATCGATGATGGCATTTACAAATCAATGCAGCTTCCCTGCCATGTTAATGATCTTAACGAATTGACTAAGCCTTTTGATATCACCAATGAAAGTTGTGGGATAAAGGCCAAAACGAGTGACAATCAAACTATGGAGAATGCTGTTTTAGATCAATATAATGATGGTAGTACCAGGTCAAGAGCTAATCATAGTGCAAAGTTGTTTAAACTTGTTGATTCCTCTAATACTCTGGAGAATGAAGTTACACAGTCCGAATCAACACCTTTCAACAAGTCCCTATGTGCAAAGTCATCAGACAGGTCTGAAGGGGTTGAACTTAAGGAAGTTTCTGGTACTCAAGTAAATTCCTTGCCTTGTGCCGGTGGCAGTGGTCTTGCTGAATTGAATCAATCTGATGCATTTGTTGCAGACACTGATGCAGATTCTGATGAGTTAGTTGATGCTCATTCAGCTAGTTCTGCATCTAACTTGGATGGTGGTAACAATCCTCCTCTTGTAAAGTCACTAAATAGGTATGAAACAGTTGAGTTGGAAGTCGTAGGAAAAAGCCCATATTCTTCATCTGCTATGATGGTGTTGCCCATGCAACTTGATTTTGATGATTTGGGAGAGTGCGCTGTGAACAAAGCTTCTAGTCTTATATTGGAGAGTGAAGAAGTGATCAACTCATTGGAGAGAAGTTCTCTTACACCACTTCCTTCTGCAGATAATCTGGATGAAGTAACTTCTGTTCACTACCAAGAAAAATACAACTCATCCCATGAAAAGCAGTTGCTGGAGGAGCGAGAAGCTTTTAGCAAAGAAGAGAAACTGTCTGAAACAGCTTTTAGCAAGACATCTGGTAGTAGAACTTCAAATTTAAATGTTTTGTCCTCGGTAAAAGACACACCTGAGGCTTGTACAGATGCTGTAACAAGTACTCTGCCTGAAAGCAATGAAATCTCTGAACAGAAAACTTTCATGGAAGATCTTGCAACTACCTTTATATTTTCTTATGAAGCTTTGCATGGAAACTCACTAAAGGATGCGGCAGGATCTAATTTAGATGCTGATTCAGGGATAGATTATCTCTTTGAGAAGGATTGTGGGAAGGTTGAAGTAGTAAAATCTGTAAAGTTGGTCCCAGAAGCTAGTAATCTTAATACTGTTTTATGTACTGGTCCTGCGATTTGTAGCCCTGCCCTGCTGAGGGAAGCAGAAGAAACTAGGGGTCATTCTCTGAAACAGAAAATGGAGTCAAGCCCTTCTCAAAATCAAAATGAAGACTCAATGGGAAGATGTATTGCTGGTGACATTGATTCAGTTCTAGATTACACACATGCAAAATCAAGTGACAAGAAGGTTGCAATTCAGTCCCTATGGCCAGGTAAACATTCTAGCTCCCATGTGGAGGGTTCATGGCCTCATAAGCTGAGGAAGATTGATGGTCAACAAAGTAATTCCCTGTCTTTGTCATTAAGCTCGAAGGTAAAGCACTTGAGTTTATTTGCTCAGTGAGTTTTTTATAATATAATTCTAAGCATATTCTAAATCTCAGAACTTCTTTTATATCTCAGGAGGAAGATGCTCTGCAATTAAATGCTGATAAGTTTCTATTTAATGAAGAACAGAATGCGGTACGCTACATAATGGGTGGATCTGAATCCTAAGTTTAATTCCTTATTATTTTATATCTAGGACTTCCCATGTGATAGTGATGTCTTATGCCTCTCTTCCTGCTATAAAAATGCTTACACTTTCACTAACTTTTATCTTTGTCATGAAAAGTTGAAAACAATTGATTAAGCTAAACTTAATTGTTTATTTCAATGATAATACTACCTCTTTAGAGGTTACCCTTTAAATAAAATGTGTGAAAAACTTTAGGAGGCAAAGGATTTCACATCCGATCCCAAGTCATCAGGATAGCAGTTATGCTATGCTTTGACTTGCAGTGTTAATCTCAATAGATGGTTGCCATTGATTACTAGCTTTCCTCTCAATCTCTCTTCTAATTGATCTCAAATTTTCATGTATTGCATTTTGCTTATATTATTTTGAACTTGGTTACTTAGAAGGTAGTTTATTACTTTATTTCATAATTAGCATCTATGTTGCTCCGACTCTTCATTTTTCTTGAAGTACCCGTGTCCGACGCATATCCGGACATGGGTATGGGGATATGATCCTCCAAGGACCCTCCAAATACATGGAAATCTTAAAAAAAATTGAACATACCTGTGTCCGACACTCACACCCGAATCTGAGTAACATAGATTAGCATACATATGTGGAACATTTTATTTATAAATTGCACAGGTTGCTTTCCTACTTGCAAATTGAACACTTTAGCTAAGTGAATGTCTTATTATTGTGCTTTCCAGGGGAAATGTAATTGGAAAGAGAGGGGCAGAAGTGAAAACACCCCGTCCACTTTTATGCATAAACAATTTGATGTGGCTTCTGTCTCAAGTTTGCCCCAAGAATTTGAGAAACAAATTTTATTGAATGTTGGAGATAAATCAGAATTTGGAAATAGTGAACATTTGGCTTGTGATGAAAGGAGCAATCAAGAAAGCAAATGTCTTGGAGAAGATGGTGAGTTGTCAACTTCTCTCATTAGTTCTCCGTGTCGACCACCTACAGATTTGATCAGTGCTGATCAAAGCAGACCAGAACTTGAGGGTTTCATTATTCAGAGAGACAGTGAACAAATATGCAATGGTGGAGAAGGAATTAGCTTTGAAAAATTGCACCTTCCAAAGACAACAATAGAACGTGCTAGCCTTCTGGAGCAGCTTTGCAAATCTGCTTACATCCATACCCCATTATCCCAATTTCCAACCACATATAGATTGCACCAAGCAACTGGTCTTTACCAGTCTGTTCCTAATGGAGTTCTAGAATGCATGGACCTGAGGAGCACCCTTCCTGAAAATGATGATAGAAAAAGTCAACTTAAAGTTAGCAGTAGTTGCTTTGGTGAGGAAACAAACCATGCATTTCTTGGAGGATGCTTTTCTGATTGCTTGCCATTGTCTAGTTCTCCAGTTACTGGAAATGTGAAGAAACCTTATCTTTCTCCAGTTGGCAAGCTCTGGGATAGAATCACATCAAACTCTGACAGTTCAGAGAAGCGAGGTAGCCTAAACCGAGAGCTTCCATGCATTAGTGAAGAAAATGAGATGACAGAAGAGGTGGTTGATGCATTTCAGGAAGGCACTGCTTCCAAAGTGGTGACTTGCTCTGCCAAAAGGGAACCACTTGCTGAGATTATGGAATGTCCAAATGTCCCTGCATCAGTTTCTAGAGCTGAAATATTTACCGTTAGAGATAGCCTGGACTCTGTAAACACATCCTACAGCTTCACTGGGACTGAGAATGGGATCAAGCAAAAGGTTGGAAAACACAATGCCAGAAAGAGGAGAGATACAAATAAGTTGAGAGAGAACTGTAGTATAGTACCAGGGGCAAATGGTACCAAAAGGGCAAGTGAATCACTTCGTAATAGGTTCAGTAAACCAAAACTATCTGAGAAAACCAGTCTGAGAAAAGGTGGGCCAAGTTTCTCACGAAAGGAGTCAAAGGTCAATAATATAGTTTCAAATGTCACTTCGTTTATTCCACTTGTTCAGCAAAAACAAGCAGCTTCCATTATCACTGGTAATTATTTACTCATTTCTTCTCCAGCATTCTTTTTCTCTCATTTCTCCCCAGCATTTTATGAAAACCTGTATTACGTATAGATTATGCAGATGCTTTAAGTTGTTTGTAATTCCTTTTAGGGAAGAGGGATGTTAAAGTGAAGGCTCTGGAGACTGCTGAAGCTGCAAAGAAACTTGCAGAAAAGAAAGAAAATGATCGTAAGATGAAGAAGGAGGCCTTGAAACTTGAACGGGCAAGGTTGGAGCAAGAAAATTTGAGGCAGTTGGAGCTTGAGAAGAAAAAGAAAGAAGAAGAACGAAAGAAAAAAGTGGCTGATATGGCTGCCAAGAAAAGACTGAGAGAAGAAGATGAAAGGTTGGAGAAAGAAAGAAAAAGAAAGCGTATGGAGGAAGCACGGAGGCAGCAGCGTGCTCCTGAAGAAAAGTTATGTTCAAAGAAGGATGAGAAAGAAAAGAAGTGCCAAGCTCCGGTAAACTCCCTTATGCTGTAAACAAGGTTTTGTTTTTAAAACTTTCTTTCTACGAAATGGCATTAATTGTGGATGTCTGCTTTAGGATGAGAGAGCACAAACAATGAAGGTTCCTAATGATAAAATGCAAAAAGAAATAGCAGGTGGGAATGAAGAAAAAATGTCAGAGATGGAATTTAGCACAGCTGCTGCTTCAACTTCTGATGCTGTAAAAGCAAGCATGGCCAGTGAAGATTATATTGCAAAGGTAAAATTCGTTTAGCAGCATACTTTTCAGATCTTTAATTTTGGAAAATTCATTTACCCTCAAGATATTATCCCTTCTTTGGCTTAAATAAAAGGAATTTTAAGAGTTCCTCTTAGTATTACTGCTATATTAAACTAAATGCAATGTCTCTTTATCGTTAACCATCTAAAAAAACCATTTGATTGGACAATGTTAAGTCTTATGCATGAAGCAAGTGCTTAAGTATTCTCTCAGTTTGCATTGAGAGGGTATAACATATGTTTTTCATTAAGCAACATGTACACACACACACACACAAAAAAAGAAAAAAAAAGCAACATCTGCAATGAGATTTTCTTATGGGAGTGCAACTTAAGGAGAGAATTGCTATTAAAAGCTTGAGTTCAGCTATATGCTGCAGCAGACTGATGGAATGGAAATTCAAGATTCGTAATGGGACCTTCAAATGGATTGTTTTGCATCACATAGACCTCTTTGTTGCTACCTTTGTGAAATCATGAATACTAAAGAGAATTACTGTTCTTTATGCGAGGCTTATGTATTTTGCTATCTTGATACCAATTTAAATGAAACCTTATCTTGGATGTTTCTTCTGCTAATTGAATGGTTGTCAAATATTTATCATTAGAGCCTCATGTGGACATTGAATCTTTGTCAGGTAACGAACACCGCGGATAGAGCAAAAGAGAGTGATAACCAAGTTGCAGATACAACCCAGGAACAATCATATGATATTTCTCCATACAAAGGTTCTGATGATGAAGATGAAGAAGATGATGATGATGATGAACTTAATAGAAAATTTGTTCCTTCATGGGCCAGGTATGTGACTCAGTTTTATCATCCTAAAAATAAGTATCGAATTTCAGCTTAAGATTGTTTTCAACTCTTTGTTCCAGTAAACTAGTGTTTGACTCTAGGGGATTTTTGCAGTAAAAATCGTGTGGCTCTGGTTGTCTCTTCCCAGCAAAATGTAGATCCAGAAGTAATATTTCCCCCAGAAAGCTTTTGCAGTATTGCTCAAGGTGATTATTTATACCAACTGTAAAACCCTGTACTATGTTGTTTGCTGTTGGACTAACAGTTATTCTCTTGTATAGTTCTCTTGCCAAGAAAGCTCCAGCAAAATCGTGCGAGTTAAATTGGATAGTACAGTATTGAAAACCATAGTATCTTCTGCAAACTCAATGAGAGCTCTTAAGGTATACTATCTCTTCAGTTTCACTGGCATTATCTTGGCATTGGTAATTTTGTTGGCCTAAATCACATGTTGAGGCAACTAGCACTTTATAAAAACTGATCCTTCCTGGATATTATCCATTCGTCCATTGGTGATTGCCATTTTTCTTCATGGCTGGGAACTATTTTACTCCGTCTTGGGGATGAGTGTCGGATCCGGATATCCGTCCGACATGGGTATTTTTATTTTAAAATTTTTTCATATATTCAAATGGTTGGATCTTAATATAGACCTTGCAATATTGGACACAACACGGAAAAAATAACTAAAAACACGACACGAACACTACACTACACGACACGACACAAAAAAATAACACAAACATTACACGAATTGTACAAATGTCTCAAAATCTATATAATACGAATTATTAACGTATCAAAGTTTATAAACATAAAATACATTAAACACAATTATGACATAACAAAATACACGAATACGATATGGATACACGAATTACCAAGTCTACTTTAATATCCATGTCCGGATATATTTAATGGATACTTTAAAAGAAAACAAGAGTTGGAGCAAAGCTAAGAATTTAATGCTTGAATAATGTTTCTTTCTGAAATTCTAAACCCTAATGAATTCATGCTTTTTATGTGGCAGAGTGAATAGAGATTTGTTGAAAGAGTAAGAAGCAGGTGATTACTTACTGATTAGAGCTGACAAATTCCAAGTTGCCAATTTTAATTGTCTCTAGAAGTTGAGCAAAAAATATATGTTGGGGCCCGGTCTTATTGGACAAAATTTTCTATTTTCTGTAACGGTTACATGACTGGCTTTTGTTTTGTCATATTATTGATTTCTCCGAATTCAGATTTCAGTATTAGCCTCTCTTTCTTCTTTCTTAAGCTGACACCAATTCTGATCCTACTTTCTATGTGTTGGCCGTTTGAGTTAGATTCCAAATACCTAATTAAATAATAATTTTAGGTATTCAAAGCCATACCACTACCGTACCAAAAAATCTTTTTTTTTTTTTTTTCTTTTTCTAATCAGTAACCACCGTCCATGTTTAGATGCTTTTTAACCAAAGGAGCACCTTAAAAGTACATTTCATGGAATGAAGCTAAGATATTATATATGAAAAAAATATTTGTTAATCAATAAAAAAAAAAAAATTTAAGATATTGGCTCCGAAATATTTAATCACATTTGCCCTTTATTCAATTTTTTAAAACAAAGTATTTCCATTCTAAAAACTTTGCTTCATTCATATATATATATATATATTTATATCCATCTTTAAAATTCATTTTTGAAAATTTGAAAATTTCTTTTGATTTTGAACAAGTATTGAGTAAGCTAATTTACATGAAGACTCAATAGCAAATCTGTTCATTTTGGTATCAAATTCAACATTCCATTTCAATTCAATTCAAACCTCATCAATTTTTATATTTGTGGGCCATTTATGTTAGGGTCAGTCTATCCATCATTATTGGGTCAAATGTGAACTCGGCTTTAAAGAAGGGAATCATTTATCATTCACATGGCTTGTCCTAAAAATAAAAATAATAATAATAATCCAAAATACACCCAAAAATCCATACTTGCTAACAAAACAAGCACCCACCCACCTTAAAAACGGTCACTTTTGAAAACCCATACAAAAGCAAAATCCCACTTTGGATCTCTCATCTCATTTTCATTTCTGTTTTAATCACCTAAAACTACATCGTTTTGACCATTGCCAAAATCCAATCACCTTCAAATCTTTCTCTTTCTAACCGTTGTACTTCCATTATTAAAGTATAAAAAAAAAACCGTCCTACAAAAAATTATTCTTTCTTTTTCTTCAAAACCCTCAGGCGCCTATTTTCCTACCCTTTAAACCACATTTCATCCTCTCTCTTTGCAAAAACTTTAACACTTTCTTAACTCTGTATTAATTACAACAACCTTTCCATTCTTGCAGAAATATCCATTTTGGGTATTTGTTTTCCAATCCAAGAATCTGATCAAAACAAAACAATGCTACTAAGAAACCTTCTTGTTTTCTTGCTTCTTCTCTTCACCTTCAGTTTCCCATTTCTAATCTCAGCTGAAAATACATCCTTTCATTTCCCATTCTTCACTTTCAGGAGCCTCACTCTTCTTGGTGATTCCCATCTTAAAAATGGCGTAATAGGCCTAACCAAGGAGACTGGTGTTCCTTCTTCAAGCTCAGGTAGCCTTATCTACAACAACCCAATTCATTTTTTTGACCAAGAATCCAATATCACAGCTTCTTTTTCCACAAGTTTCTCTTTTTCCATCAACAGTGTCAATCCAAGCTCTTTTGGTGATGGTTTAACGTTTTTTCTTTCACCTGATAACCAAACTCTTGGGAGTCCAGGTGGGTATCTTGGTCTTGTTAACTCTTCAGAATTGACCAAGAACAAGTTTTTAGCGATTGAGTTTGATACCAAGCTTGATACTCAATTCAATGACCCGAATGAAAACCATGTTGGTTTGGATATTAACTCGCTCAATTCAATCAAGACCGTTGATGCATTGTTGCAAGATATTGATTTAAAGAGTGGGAATTTGATCACTTGTTGGATTGTTTACAAGAATGATTTGAGGGTCTTGAATGTTTTCTTGAGCTATTCAACTATAAAGCCTGCAACACCATTATTATCTGTGGATATTGACTTGTCGACCTACCTTAAAGAGGATATGTTTGTTGGGTTTTCAGCTTCAACAGAAGGGAGTACTGAAGTTCATATGATTGAGAATTGGAGTTTCAAGACTTTTGGTTTCCTTCCTGTGAGACCAAGATCACATCCTCACAATGTATCTGATAGTTCAGTTACAATAACATCAGATGTTCCCATATCAAATTCTACCAATAAACACCACAAGAGGCTTGGTTTAGGACTTGGGATTGCTGGTCCAGCTTTCTTTTTTGTGGTTCTTGCAGTTTTTGGTTATGTTTCTGTGAAGAAATGGAAGGATATGAGACTAGAAAAGTGTCTCAAAGCTGAGATTTTGACAGGGCCAAGAGAGTTTAGTTACAAAGAACTGTATGCAGCCACAAGAGGGTTTCATTCAAGTAGAATCATAGGACGTGGTGCATTTGGAAATGTTTACAAAGCCATCTTTGCTTCTCCAGGGGCTGTTGGTGCAGTGAAAAGATCAAAACACTCCCGTGAAGGTAAAACTGAATTTCTTGCTGAAATGTCCATTATAGCTGGTTTAAGGCATAAGAATCTGGTTCAGCTACAAGGTTGGTGTTCTGAGAAAGGTGAATTGTTGCTTGTTTATGAGTTTATGCCTAATGGAAGCCTTGATAAGGTGCTTCATCGAGACCCTGAGAATGGCATATTGCTGACATGGTCCCATAGGCAAAATATTGCTATTGGATTGGCCTCTGTCTTAGCTTACCTGCACCAAGAATGTGAACAACAAGTCATTCACAGAGACATAAAGACAAGTAATATAATGCTTGATGGGAACTTTAATCCAAGACTTGGTGATTTTGGATTGGCAAGGCTGATGGATCATGACAAGAGTCCAGTTTCAACACTTACTGCAGGAACTATGGGCTACCTTGCTCCTGAGTATCTTCAGTATGGGAAAGCAACTGAGAAAACCGATGTTTTCAGCTATGGTGTCGTTATTCTTGAAGTGGCTTGCGGTAGGAGGCCAATTGAGAGGGAAGTAAACAGCCAGAAAATGGTGAATTTGGTTGACTGGGTTTGGGGATTGCTTGGTGAAGGAAGGATCATTGAAGCTGCTGATACAAGGTTGAATGGGGATTTCAAGGAGGAAGAAATGAGGAAGCTGCTGCTTGTTGGTTTAAGCTGTGCAAACCCTGATAGTGCTGAGAGGCCTTCAATCAGGAGAGTCCTTCAGATCCTTAACAATGAAGCGGATCCAATAGCTGTGCCAAAGATGAAACCATGTCTGACTTTCTCTTGTAGCTTAACTGTTGAGGACATTGTTTCAGATGATGAAGAAAGCAAAGCTGACTAGAGTTAGATTTCATTTTCTCAGATGCAAAATTAATTGATTGTTTGATTCTTTCATTGTTTTTTTAGACCATCATTATAGTATTACTTGATTTTAGTTTGCTAATTTTGAGAGTAGGAGCTCATTAGTCTGAGTTCAAAACTACTGTATTGAACTATATGTGGTCTCTGATGTAATCTGAAGATATATTTCCAAAGTTTTGAGATGTTCTTGCTCTGATCCGCCATTGCTCATTTATCTAATTACCTTTCTATTTATAATGGCAATCAACCTTTCTGGTTGAGTTACATTTAGATTCTTGCTCCTAACACAAAACCAAACAAAGAAATGAAGTGTTTTCTATAGCTTTTAATGATATAATAAAACTTGAATTCCATTCACAGTCACACTGCAAAAAAGTCCCCGGATCTTTCTTTGGGCTTAAGTAGTATGAGGCCTTTATTGGGCATTGTTTACTTTTTTTAGTTTTGCAACCAAACCTTCTTTCTCTGTTGTGCTCCAAATCAAGAGTGTCAAAGGGGGCAAGTGCTAGATAACCTCACAATTCGTGTATCCGTGTCGTGTTTGTATATTTTTTTCGTATCATAATCGTGTTAAGGTATTTTATATTTATATAAATTTTGACATGTTAATAATTCATATTATATAGATTTTGAGACATTCGTGTATTCATATCGTATTTGTGTTATCTTTTCGTGTCGTGTTTGTTTCATATTTTCATATTTTAGTTATTTTTCCCGTGTTCACATGTAATGGTTGATTGGAAAAAGAAAAAAAAGTAATACAACCTGCAACAAGCATATGTAGCACATTAAATCATCAACTGCCAAGAGTAAATCACCCATTCCTTAAACTTCTATTTTTAGATTGCTTGCCAGTGCTTCTCTTCATTTATCATGTCTATGCAAACCCATGAAAGCAACCTAAAAGTTTTAGCTAAAAGAAAATGAAAAATGAAACAAGTAGAAGAAAATGTATTCAAACTAAGCAAAGTTCTGCAGAAGCAGATATCAATTTACAAATTACAAAGAATTCAAACTTAACAACCCAATTCACTCTAGTTAATCCATTTTCTACAGATTACAAAATCTCTGCTAAAAAGAGTTTCTTTTTGATGTATAGAAAGGCAAAACCACTCCCAAGAGAGTTCTACAAAGAAGGAATTAAGGGACCACTCATATCACAGTCAACTTTCATAGTTCTTTTCCCCTGCAGAGGTGTATGTATTAACTCTCAGCTGCTAAAGTTAAGGCAGTTTTAGCTTCCCATGTGACAAGTAACTCTCAGCCATTGGATCCATGTTACAGTTTTCCTCTATTTTAAACCGCCTGCCATTGATCTCTTTTCCATCTATAACTGGGTTTGAATCATGCTTTTGAATTATCCTTCTTTGCTGACAGCTAGTTAGGAGCAACATTGATGAAAGTTCATAGAAACAGGATTTCCATTCAATTCCTCATCACATGCAACCATCAGCAGAAACAAAGAGAAAAAAAAAAAAAAAAGTGTTTAGAATATCTTTCAGTTTCATATACTTAAACAAATTATGAGGTATCAATCTATTATCCTTTTTCTTCCACAAATCTAACAAGTGATAACATAAATAATCTATCAATGGTAGTGCAAATAGTGCAAGAAATGTAGGACTTGAAGTCTAAAAGGCTATTGCTTTCATCATAGATTGTTTATAAAGTAAGGTTCTAATATGCTTCTGGGGCTGGATGAAGCCTATATATAAATAGCCAAATAGGCTTCTTAGTTGAAAGATAAATCTATTTGAGATTCTTCACCAGTGGTACAAAGAAACCATCATACATTCTATCAACCTTGCTATATATTCTGGTCATGTCAGTGGAGCACTCACTAGTCACTCATAACAACTTTCTCCCTACATATATATTTTCTAAGTCTTTGACCCTCAATGATTATCATTAAATAATTCCTCCTTTTCTTCAAACAAATTATGTTCAATGAGTCAGTATCATTTAGATTGTACTCAAAATATTACCCTTTCCTTAATTTCTCAAAAAATATAAATTGATGTAATGATCTCAGAGGCATTTCCAAGTAGAACATACTTATTCCTTTCTGGATATCTAGTAATTAAGACCAAACTGAACCAATGGTTTATATCATGCAAGAAAGCATCTCAAAAAGCTATGTTCCATTCTCATCTTTCTAGGCTTAAACTTTTCAGTTTCTTTTGTTATTTTGCCTTCTGTCATGTATTGATCTATTATTTGTCTTTATTAAACATATATATATATATATATATATATATATGATCACAAAAGAGAAAATATATAAACAAAGATAAGGAACAACATATATAAAAGAGGGTGAAGAAGAAATTACAGCAGATGATCATGATTTGAAGATGTGAAAGAGATGATACTGCAACTGCAGGGAACATATATATATATATACACACACATGATCATAAAAGAGTGTATATATATAAACAAAGATAAGGAACAACATATAAAAAGAGGGTGAAGAAGAAATTACAGCAGATGATCATGATTTGGAGATGTGAAAGGAATGATACTGCAACTGCAGGGAATATGAGAGTAAAAAAATGATGGTGACAGAAGAAGAGAAAGCACACTCCCAACAAAAGCAAAGACTCTCTTTAGCTGATCCTGGGTTGTGCTCTCTCTCTTCTGTCAACATATATGCTCATCTTCCCATCCCAATATCTCTTCTTCCACCATGCATGCATTCACCTCTTCTGCTGCACTCTCACACATATATATATATATATATATATATATGAAAATCATCATCATCATCATAATCTTAATCAAAATAAGAGAAAAAAAAAATACTAGCATTAGCTATTATGAAAAGTGATCAACTAAGAACATTTTATCTTCATATGTATATATATACATGCATGTACATGTATGCATGCAAATTAATATCCATTTATTATCAACATATCGATCACATCTTCTTGCAGATATATATAAACATACTCCTCAGAGGTCAGAGGCAAGAACAGAAGGTGAAAAAGGATAAAAATTAGATGAAGAAAAAAATTCTATTAACTTCATGGAAACCAAAATTTCAACCGCCCTTTTTCAGAAAAAAAAAAATATATGCAATGTCTATACATATATTAGCAAATTAATGCTAGTAAGTTGTAACATAGAAATTAAACACATATATCGTGACTCACCGAGAAGAACTTAGCTGCAAAGTCTCTTTTTCACAAAATCTATATTTAGTTAGACTCAAAGAATTTTTTTTTTTTTAATAATTAAAATGAAGAGATTATGATTTATAAAAAACTTAAAATGAAGAGAATTTGTTTCTTTTTAGAAAAAAATAGATAAGAAGGATTTATGGCCTTATGGGGTTTCTTAGGTTAAATATATATATATATATATATATATATATATAATCATTGAAACCCTTATGATATCTTCTCTTTGAAAGCATTAAAAAACAAGAAAAACATAATTTTATTGATAAAAAATCAACTATTTCTATAAAGAAAAGAAAAAAATATTAGGAAAAAAAAGGAAAATATTGCCAAAAAGTAAAAAATTAAAACAAAAGAGTATGGTAAGGTATAAGCTAGTAACTCTAAACCACAATGACATGAACAACTAGCCAAGCACCCCCTTTTATACTAACTTGGTCACCGGCTAAAACCAGTAATGCATGACTATTACCGGCTACTGACTGTTAAGTGGTCCCTAAACAAAACAGTAACGTTTATTTTTATTTATTATTTATTTGGCAGTTTCTACTTTCTACAGAGATTCATTATCACATATTTATTATGGGTTTTACTTTTACCAACAATTTCTGAAATTTTCTTTGTTTGGAAAAATGAAAAGGAATCTCATAAATATATATATTTTGTGACTATTTTTGGAGAGATTTTGACCGGCTATAGCAGGTGGAATGCACGTGAGAGATGGGTTGCATCACGCGTGCTTTGGGGTTATGTTCTCCTGATTTTGGGAGAATATTTGGACATTGAGATTGGACACGTGGCATGCATGCATGCTTGCCAGGTATTTAAGATTGTATATTTTATTTTATTTTTAAATTAAACTGAATAATTAGAGTAATTATCTATTCCCTTTGTTATTATCATTAGGATCTGGTTAATGGGTGACTATAGGTATCAACTAAAAATTATCTAATTATCATTAGGAAAGGTTATCCAATGTTTAGTCGCATTGGTTAATGTAATATTTAAGAAAAAAAATATAATTAATAATTTTTTTATTCAATAAAAATGATGTATTAAATGTAAAAATATTTTTTAAGATGGTGATTAAATAATCCTTAATCAGTATTTATAAACACCAGTTAACCGGATTCTTATGATTTTAGAAGAAAAAAAATGTATTTAATATATTTTTTATTGAATTCATAAGAAAATATTAATTAACATTTTTCTCATTATTATCTAATTTTGATCATTTCTACATTTCAAACACTTATTGATCAGAAGTGATTTCTTTTCCTCTTCTCTTTATTATATTTTGCTCTGTTTGATAAGAAGGAAAAAAAGAAGTCATGATTAATAATTGAGATTCATAACAACATGTATTATTTTTTAGCTCAACCATTAAATTGAATTTTTTTTTTTTCATTTTCATTTTCTTTCCTTCGTACCAAATAAAGTGTAAGAATCTAGCATTTTATTGATAGATTGCATGGCTGCAAGCAACAATATTATTATGTACATTATTAATTCTGTGAGGAGGAAAGCTAATTATATTTAGTTTTACTATAATTGTTCAAGTTTACTCATACAGATTACTATCAATATTAGATGACACAATTAGTTGAGTAATTAAAATACAATTAGTAACTTATTGAAATATTCTTTAAGTGGAATCAAAATTATAAGTTCCAATATTGTCTGCAATAACTAGGTATTTACAGGTTAATTTACTATCAAAATCTCATAATCCAAGAAAATTATCAAGATTTTGATTTGAAATCAAAATATATAGTTTGAGATATATTGATGAGTTGTTAACACTTTGTGCAGAGGGTTGTTTTCTGAGTTATAAATTGATAGCAATTTCATAAGATATATCCATTTGGATATATACAAGTAAAGAGAGATTTTCAACATTTCCTAGACAATACTATACCTTCAATATATTTTAGAAATTAAGCTTTGTCAATCATGCTCATCATAAACCTACTGCACTGGATCTCATCTATTTCACCTAGAGCTTCATATTTTTTACCCAAGGGCTGCTTTTCCTTTATCTATTTGTGGTCTGCACGCACTACATTCTCTAAATGGAAATAACCCATAAATATATTATATATGTATATATGCTATGTTACCGGACTCTTCATTTTTTTAATAGTATCCGTATTCGAGACATATTTGGATATGAATATGAGAGTGTGATTCTTCAAATATATGAATTTTTAAAAAAAAAGAATTAAGTATACTCGTATCAAACACATATTCATATCCAACAGTCACTTTCAAATCCGAATAATATAATATATATCTTTGCATCAGAGAATTTCCCTGAAAATTCTTACAATACTATTAACTTCCAGCAGTGGTGGTTTTACTGTCATATCTACACTCTCACATGGGAAGTCTCAGATTTCCCATCCTTCATTCATAATTTGTCAAGTGAAAAAAGAAATGGTCAATCTTCTCTGCAGCTATATTTTTCAATCTTTTGCATGTCTGTATGAATTTCATACCTGAAAGTAATGCTTAAATTAAACCATGATTCTCATCTATGAAAACGAGCCTTTGATTAAAAGGTATTAGTAATAATATATCTATTTGTTGTTACTGATTATATATTCTAAAGGCCTAATAGGTTACTGATTGCACCAAATATTTGGTTCAGTAAGTGATCATGATTTCCTAATCAAAAAGCAGTGTTCGAAGAACTTTCAGCATGGGATTCAAATTTAAACTTTCAGTAAATGATTAGAGTATTGTTTTAAGAAAGCATAAAAGAACTATGACTCATGGGGATCGAGAGGTTTGATTTAGATCAACTTATCAAGAATTGCTATGGCATGCATGTCTATTCTCTAATCAGTATGATCTACATGAATTCGATGATCACAGCCGTTGATTCAACTGATCATACACTGAAGTGGGATCCAGTTAGCTGGACCCCCAGGGGATAACACGTGTGAAAGACTAGGTCAAATTGTTCAAACAACGTGGGACTATCAGGTCTTTAACTGTCCAACCCCACTAATCAACCCCACGCAAGAAAGGTAACTAACTTAACTGCCATGCCACTTTGCTTCCCTTATAACTTGAAACTTAAAGAGTTTTTGCTTTTCAGCCCTCTTTCACTAGTAGCTGAAATTCTACACAACTTAAGCTTTTCAGGAAGAAAAAAATGGCTTCTTTTTCTCTTCCAAAACTCCACAAAATTGTTTTGTTTTCTCTGGTTTTGATCCCTATGGTCGCTGTCGCTGCTGCTTCTTTTCAGTTCAAGGTTGGTGGGGAGAAAGGTTGGACTAAACCAACTGGGAATGAGTCTGAAACTTACAATGAATGGGCTACCAGGAACAGGTTTCATATTGGGGATTCTCTTTGTAAGTTTACTACATAAACTTTTGTTTATAAAAAGTATGATTAAACTGTTTGCAACATTGTTTTCTTGCAGAAATCTATTATATACTTTAGTTTACTGGTTTTTGTTACTTATGTTTGCTTGTCTGGTTATTAGATTTCAAGTACAAAAATGACTCACTGCTGGTGGTGAACCATACAAGCTACACAAATTGCAGTGTTTCAAATCCAATCTTTAAGTTTAAAGATGGAGACACAGTTTTCAAATTTGATCGATATGGGTTCTTTTACTTCATCAGTGGGGAGCTTGGTCACTGCAAAGCTGGTCAGAAACTGATCGTTCGAGTAATGGTGCACCCTGCTGCAATTTTCAGCTCTCCTCAGCCTGCACCTTCACCTATGGAAGATGGATCTGATGAAGGGGATGCAGGTTGGGACTCATTTTGGGGGCCACCGCCACAGAATTCTACCATTAAGCAAACAGTTGCATCTTATTTCTTGACTGCTCTTGGAGGAATGATAGTTATTATGTATTTGCTGATGTAGAAGTATCTTTATTTAAGTATATATAGGAGCTGTTTCATTTGGTTTTATTTGCTGTTCATTTTGATATTCTTAAACTTTTTTTGTGTGCTTTCTGTTGTTTTTAAGACTGTTTCTGTCATAATTCGATTACAATGTACTTCCATTTTGTTGCCATTCCTTTGCTTTCATTAGCCTTTCTAGCAAGCTTGATTACAAGGGAAAACAGAGAATCCAATGTCAAGCAATTGAGTCTTTCATGTTTAATTAAGAATGAAATACTGGTAACCAGTACATAATCAAAACCAAAGTTTATTTGTTAAGTTGTCCTGTATTTTCATTAAGCAGGAAATAATTAGAATAAACTAATTATTCAAAAGAGACATGCAATCTTTGTCAAGAACATAAATTTTATTTCAAAGACAAATTGTCCATGTATAGAAGATGGATGGCTTAAAAATTGCCATCAAAATGTGGTACTCATTTGAGCTTCAAGCCTGAGTTACAAATTAGTGGTTCTTCTAATTTTTTCGACTTTAAGAAATGAATCAATGATCTCAGCACAAATGTCAACTGTCTATTTGATGAATCATTTACTAGTATACAATTTACAAAGTTTTATATGTATTATCAGAGTTATTAATATATATATATATATATATATATTTTTTGTTAAAGATTAGATAGATGTATTTTTTTTATTCATTCAGACATGAATACGTACTAGTATATGATTGTTTTATGTTATTAAGTGACATTTTTATAGTTTATAATTGAAATTTTAAATGGGTTAAAATTACAGGCCTGTATATGATCACTACCTTGGAATTAATTGGCTCAATGTTCATGGCCAGGTCGGGCATGGACAAAGAAAGTTGTTAATTGTTGCTAAAACTCATACAATCATTTTCCCCAGCTATTAAAATATTCAAAAGCTTTCCTTTGAATGGGGTTTTTAGGGTTTGTAACTTTGTACTTTCTGGTTGTTAGGAATCCAAATTTTAGTAGGTGATTGCACTTTTTGAAGGCATTTTTGGATATAGAAAATAAATTCTGAATGTCTTGTTAACAATGATGCTATGCTGGTCTGAAGTTGGCTTGTCAGTTGATAGTTTCCAAAGCTTAAAAAAGGTTTTTGATTTACAAACATAATCTTTTCCTCTTCAGCTGACTGGCAATTTGATGGACCTTATGAAAATTGATCCAAAGTTAAAAGAGTTTTTGGTAAATATGGGATATATATGATGCATGCACACAAAACTAAAATTACTTGTCACAGTCTCACAGAGGCACATTTGTACTTACAATCCAGTTTTGCTAGGCTGCAAAAACTGGATGATTTCATACAGAGTTTATTTATTAATTATTCGTTCGAATAAGATCATATACCAATCAATTGAGCAAAATGCTCGCTCGAGTGCTGTGGGTTATTAATTCTTGAAAGAAAAAAAAAAAATTCAAATGGCACTTCCTTAGCTCTCCTTAAAAATATAGATTATATATAAAAGTTGTTTAGTTCTTCAACCATAAACACATTATTTTCCTAAAATAAGTAAGAAAAAGTAGTAATACTAATATTTAGAAGAGTTTGGACAAAAATATTAGGCCCGAAAAATAAATTTGGTCAAAAAATTAAGACCCGTTTAAAAAATAGACTGGGCTTTGACTACAACATTTAAGATCCGAGCTCGACCTATTTTTTTATTAAATAATATATTATTTTTATATATATTATGTAATTTATGTTATAAAAAATTAAATATATATAATGTTATAATGTAAACACTAAAAAATGTGTTAAACTCTTCATGTTTAAAAATTTAATAAAAAAAATACTAAAAATTAAATAAAAAAATAATATATATTTTTTAAAATTAAAAAAATAATATGAGCGGACCTAAACAGATTTGACTATCTATTTATAAATATGAACATACTTAAACAAAATTTAAAATTCATATTTCGAGTTAGACTTTGAACAAACAAATATTATTAGACATGAATCCGACCCGACCACGGACACCTATAGACATGGGTCAGTAACTCAACTCACCCTTGGTCGTTTTGTTCTTGATGAAGTCCTAGGCTGTCTGTTACTCACTCTTCAGCTTCCAGCCCTCGAATGGCATCTGATGATGAAGTAGCAGTTTTTACGGACACAAACTTAGGCACTCACTTAGCCATGGTTGTCTCTCCAGATACCACTGTTGGAGATTTTCAGAGTAAGCTTACAACAAACCCATCTTCTTTTCTTGATTCCCATTAAATATTACTATTTCCCCCCCCCCCTTTTTTTTTTTTTTTCTTTGTTTTCTTTTTAGTTTTCTCAGCTGCAAAGTTGCTGCCTTTCGCCGTTACCTTATATATGGAATTGCTGACATTAATTGATTCTCCTTTTATGTATTAGAGATACTCTTCTTTGACTGGTTCTCTTTCTTTCCTTCTAGTTTACCAGTTGCATAAAACAATCATTTTTATCATTCTACTAAATGGGAATTTCTGATTATAATCATTTTACCAAAATTCATACTCAAAAACTCCTCCCTTTCATGGCATTATATAGAAAATTGTCATTTTCCCATTTTTCCCCTTGAAATATTGACAGGTAGTTTTCTTATTTTTCACATTCATGTACACTTTGGACTTTGGAGATTAACGCAAAACATTGCTTATTTGGGACCGCAGGATAGTTTATCAGAATTAAGATAATTTCATTTTTATCCTGGGAATACTCTAGTATATTTAATTTTGCATTCCTGTTGTTTCATTGTTGCTTATGGATCATTGATAGATTAAGAATTGTACAACTTATAAACTTGATGAACACATTAACACTATTACTGTCAATGCAAAGATTTGTTATTATGATAGCTTCTTCAAAGTGTTCAACATGGTGAGACCTATGTTACTCGGACTCGGGTGTGAGTGTCGGATACGGGCATGTGTCTGACACGGGTATGTTCAATTTTTTCTAAGTTTTTCCATGTATTTGGAGGAACCTTTGAGGATCATATCCCCATACCCATGTCTGGATATGCATCGGACACGGTTACTTCAAGAATAGTGAAGAGTCAAAGCAACATAGAGTGAGACATTTGATGATTTAATATTATGCGGCGTTATTGCAGTTCGTGACTTCTGTTCTACATGTTCATGCCCTGCTCTATTTGTTAAGAGTCATTAATATGTGCCAAAAATCTTATGTGTAGGAGAACTTGAGAGAACACACTATAGTTGTTTTCCCGAATTGGGAGAGATCGAAGTTAATGCGTTAATGGTAAATCTAATATCAATCCTTTCATTTCTTATTAATTTTATGTCTATTGATGGGTTCTTCAGTTTAAAATTTTCCTCTACTATTCTACTTATAACTTGTCTATTGTTTTTGCTCTTTGTCTCCTAGTAGGTGAGGCGAAAATCATGCTTTTATCATCTGCCTTCATCTATGCCTATAAAGTATGCTTTCCAACATCAAGAGGGAGCGCGGTTCCTCTATGTTGAAGCAAGGACTTTAAAAGATTCAGATAGGCCATGCTTCTCAAGCTTTGCTGCTATCGAAGTTGGAGATCATAAATGTGATGGCAACGATCTAACCAATTCTCTTGTTCGAAATATTGGAGAAGAGGCCATGATAAGTAGAGGTAAGAAACTTCAAAAGCTCTACCTCAAGAGCTTCTGAAAACTTACCATACTCAAAGGAAGAAAAAAGAGTAACATCTTAATATATCAGGGTCATGAAATTTAGAAGGAATGCCCGAGTAAAAGTAATGGAATTCCAAGTTTTAATCCCTTTTAATCTTTTCACTTCTGAATATGAGGCTGAATCTGCAGATGTGGCAGAGTGGAATTCGAATTCAATGACAAAGAATCCAACTAATATTTCATCGAGAACGATATCCGCTACTGGTATCATCGATGGATACCTTTTGAACTGCAGTGGAGTGAGCCAAGATCTCAGTTCTCCAAGCAGTGGTAGAGCAATTCAGGGTCTGCCAGAAGAACAGCTGAGAATCAAAGCGGACAATAATTACTGCTCAAGCATTCAAATTGGTGCCTCACCACCATTTATGGTTAGAACACCCCCAAAGCAATCATTGTTAAAGTCACCAGCGGATCGAACTACTGGAATTCGAAGGGATAAGCTCATAAGTAGTGAAGTAGGGAAGCGAATTATCATAGCCTCGAATAACATTAGAATTTCTGATAAACAAAGACCTGTAACTACTCTTAGCAGATTCAGAGATGGGAAACTGTTATGCTACAAGAATTTTTCTCGGGCTAAATTTGTAGCGTTCGAGATCAGTGACAGTGATGACTGAGGGAACCAATGATGCCTCCAAATCAGTAGGGGATGTCAATGCATTGTAATCTAACATATTATGTCTTTACTGTTTCTTGATGAAAAGAATAGAAATGGCTAAATGGAATGGAATCTAACATTGATATTGTTTGACATGGAGTGCAGCAGGTGAGTCCATTTATGGGTGAAATAAACCAAATTGATTTGAAGATCCAATGACACATTTTGGCTATGTTACTCGGACTCGGGTGTGAGTGTCGGACACGGGCATGTGCCCGACATGGGTATGCTCAAAATTTTCAAGATTTTCTTGTATTTAGAGGGTCCTTGGAGGATCATATCCTCATACCCATGTCCGGATATGCGTTAGATACAGGTGTCGGACATGAGTACTTCAAGAAAAATGAAGAGTCGGAGCAACATAGCATTTTGGAACTCAAGATCCCACAGCACAAAGCAATGGGACTGGAGTTTCACTTTTTGAGTTGTGCTAGCTTATGTTACTCGAACTCGGGTGTGAGTGTCGGATACGGGTATGTGTCCGACATGGGTATGCTCAATTTTTAAAAAGTTTTTCCATGTATTTGGAGGGTTTTTGGAGGGTTATATCTCCATATCCATGTCCGAAAATGTGTTGGACACGGGTATTTTAAGAAAAATAAAGACTCAGAGCAACATAGGTGCTAGCTAATCAGACAAAGTCTAACTATAGTAGTTCTTCTTTAGAAGGTTCAAAGCCTAAAAGGAGAAACAGGAAACACAGAAAAGCTCATTTCCTAAGTATGCATGTCTTAAGATTTTTATATGTTGAATCAAGTTTTAAATAGAAATGATAATTCAAGAATGTGTGTTGTATCTCGTTCTTTTTTTTGTATGTCAAAATCTTAAATATAAATATAAGTTAATTTTGTCATATCGTGTTTATTAATTATTTTCATGTTTAAAAAACATATCTTGTTCGCATCATATTTTTATATTGTGTTTAAAATTAGGAGATGTAGTTTTAAGTATGAATTGGATCTGAAGAAAGGAATAATACTTGCTTTAATTTTTGCCTTTTTCTCTTGAACATTTTTTCAGTGTGGAAGAGGAAAGATATATTAATTTTTAAGGATTCTGCTTCCCCAAAGTTGCAAGAAACTGGTTACTATATTGGTTTGGTTAAGAAAGTTCCACAAATTTTATGTAGGCTTTTAGGGAATCTAAACTAGCAATATCTATGAAAGAAAGAAGAACTTTCATTCTTTTTATTGTTCCTTTGCCTCCCCAAAATTTTGTGAGCCCCAAACTCCATCTTTTCCTATTGATTGAATTACTGTGTTAAGAATTTAGCACAGTTCTCACGGTTTTTTTATCTTAATATAGCTCTTTTTTTTTATTTTCAAAAATATTGTTGTTTTCAAATTAAGTATTTTTTTTAACTAGTTGGGAAATCATGATGGCCATTACGATTTTTCAACTAAAACTTTAAAAAAAAATTAATTTTTTACACTGAAAAATCGCCATCGTGAGTGGGATTTCCCAAGGGGAATAATTCACCTTTTTTTTATTCTTAATTATTAAATAATAAAATTTAAATAAAAATTATATAATTTACAATTTAAAAAAATAAAGATTTAATAATTTTTATATATAATATTTATCCCATGGTGATGGTGGTAAGTCCGATAAACCCGGATCGTATTTATATAATTTTTAAATTTGTTATTATTTAAATTTTACAATTTTTTAAAATTATAAATTATATAATTTTTATTTTCGGGCGGAAAAAAGAAATAAGTTTTAAAGAAAAATTATATAATTTATAATTTTAAAAAATAAAAAAATAATAATTTATATAAATTTTACATGGTGTTAAGCTCGGCCTGGTACAACCGGATCGTATTTATATAATTTTTTTAAAAAATTATTATTTAAATTTTATAATTATTATTATTTTTTTAAAATTATAAATTATATAATTTTTATTTTCGAGATTTGACAAAGTAAATAAAAAAAATTTGGGCCGCAACCCGGTCTAGCATATCCAACTACATAGTATATATGATCAATTTGTGTAAAAAATATATATGATCAATTTTTTTAATGGAATTATAGTTTTTTTAAGAAAACATGATAATTTTTTAAGGAAGTGGTATTTTTTTTTATATAAGAAAATGTAGTTTTTTTAAGTGCGGGTAGTTTTTTAAGGGAGTGGTAGTTTTTTTTAAAGAGAGTGGATAATTTTTTTTTTATAAAAAAAATATATTATATTGAAAAATTAAAAGAGATAAATATCCTATAATATTATTATTTAATTTATTAAAATTTGATTTTTTAATCAATTGTCCAACTGAGTTGGTGTCACTTGACTTGTGACACCAACTTAGTCATTCCTTTTAAATATAAACTAGATTATGGCACACCCACTATGTGGGTGGATGAAAAAAAATTAATAAAAATTATGTTAAAAATAAATTAATTAGTGGGTAGTTATTTTTAAGAAGTTGGTAGTTTTTAAGAAAAAATTGATAAACTTTTTCAAAGTAAAAATTATATAAAAATTTGAAAATACATCAATACCCTTTATTTTATTATTTGATATAATAATTAATTTGGCATTTTTGTAATTTTACCAACTGAATTGGTGTCAATTGATTCGTGAGACCAACTCAATCATTCATTTTATAATAGTATAGATTATATAATTTTTATTTTTGGGCTTGGACAAAAGAAATAAATTTTAAATAAAAATTATATAATTTATAATTTTAAAAAATAAAAATAAAAATTTAATAATTTATATAATTTTTATCCTATGGTGGTAAGCCCGACCCGGATCATATTTACATAATTTTTAAAATTTTAAAATTTTTTATTTAAATTTTACAATTTATTAATTTTTACTTTTTTTTAAATTATAAATTATATAATTTTTATTTTCAAGTTTGGACAAAGGAAATAAAAAAAATTTGGGGCGCAGCCCGGTCTAGCATATTCAACTACATAGTATATATGATCAATTTGTGTAAAAAATATATATGATCAATATTTTTTTAATGGAATTGTAGTTTTTTTTTTTTAGACATGATAATTTTTTAAGGGAGTGGAATTTTTTTAAAGAAAATGTAGTTTTGTAAGTGAGAATAGTTTTTTAAGGGAGTGGTAGTTTTTTTTTAAAGAGAGTGGATAATTTTTTTTTTTAAATATATATTATATTGAAAAATTAAAAGACATAAATGTCCTATAATATTATTATTTAATTTATTAAAATTTGATTTTTTTTGTCAATTGTCTAACTGAATTGGTGTCACTTGACTCGTGACAACAACTCAGTTATTCCTTTTAAATATAGTATAGAAACTACAGCCAATCCTCTAGTTTTGCTAAAGCCATCAGAAATGCCTGCAAACAAATTAATGAAAAAAAAGACTCAAAGAAGACACGGAGCAAAATCATTTAGGGCTAGTTTAGCAATGCTGTTGGAAAAAGCTTGGGTTGGAAAAAGCTCGAGTTGGAAAAAGTGTGTTTATAAAGTGTGGTGAAAAAGTGTGGTTTAAAAACGTTTAAGTGTTTAGCATTGCTGTAAAAAAGTGTTGTTGAAAATTGAAATGTCAAAAAAAGATATGTTTAAAATAATAAAAGTGTAGAGATATGAGGATAATAAAGTCATTTTATCAAAAAGTCAGCTTTTAAAGCCCAAAAGCTATATTTTTTGGTTTTTTGGTTTGGCTTTTTAAACCATGGTTTCAACAGCAGAAGCTAATTTTTTTTATCTGTTTAGCATTGCGTTTGCGGTGAAAAGTAACTTTTGACCTCAAAAACTGTACTAGAAGCAATGCTAAACGAGACCTTAGACGAGGAGAAAGGGTGAGGAATTCCAATGTACATCTTCTTCCCAAATTCATTGTTTTGTTTTGTACTTTTGTTGATCAATAAAATAAAGACATCCGACCTTGCAGTTGCAGCAGGCAAACAGAAAAGAAAAGAAAAAAACAAGCTTTTGAAAGGCTGTTCGAAATTAAGTTACTTGCGAGACAAAATAAGAGAGAAATGATGAAGAATCAACCAAACGAAACCAAGTTTTAATTTTAAATTTTTGGTTATTTATTTATTTATTATATATACTTAATGCTAAACTCACCGTTTCATATCAGGGTCATCATGCATCTGATTTAGGGATTATTTATTTATTTAGTATTGAAAAAAAAAAAAATTAAGTTTTTCTTTTGAGTGTTTTCTAGTTCTCCATTAAACAAAACAAAAGACGTCATTCTTTCTTTAGTTCATTTTCTCTACAAATTAAATAAACTCACAAATTATCTCCAACAAGTACTCAAAAAAACTATTTCCAACAAAAAAGCATCTAAACCGTCCAAAATAATCTTGATACAAATCAAAAGGCCCACATCATCCAACGACATTTCATCTTCAAATCGAGGAAAATTTGAAAGTCAATCAAATGACTTAAATGACCTTAGCAGAATGATTAAGACAATTAAAATTGAGGGGCGAAACGGTAATTCTGCTATGTGTTTGTTTTAATGTAAACAAAACTCTAAATGTACATTTCATCTTCATCTTCGCACAATCATATTAAATCTTAAGAATTATGTGTTCAAGATATCAAAGATATTAAATTTAATTCTCAGAATGTTTACAATTACAATTCAACATGCTTTTTAAACTCATTTAGCTCTTGGCTTTCATTCCTCCAGTAAGAACGTAGAGCAATAATGATTGAGCAAAGAGTTAAACTCCCGATTATCAGTTTCGCAGATCTCCATGTCCAGTTTTTCTTTTTTGGCAACTTGTTCTTTATTTCATTCAACAAATGCAATTGTTCTAGCTGCAGTTGTTTTATCTGCAGCCAACCAATAATTAACAATTAGAAGAGGTTCACTTGCTAAAAATGTCAATGGAAAATACAGTCTCTCTTTATTTTCGTTTTTTTTTTACTCAGCAAAATAAAGCTTTTTAAGTAAGACTGAAGTAAGACTAAAGAAGTAAATATCATACATATTTCTTAAGTAAATATGATTTTATCTTATGTTGCTCCGACTCTTCATTGTTCTTGAAGTATTTATGTCCGACACCCGTGTTCGAACATGGGTACGGGGATATGATCTTCCAAGGACCTTCCAAATACATGTAAATCTTAAAAAAAAAATTAAATATACCCGTGTCGGACACATACCCGAATCCGACACTTACACCCGAATCCGAGTAACATAGATTTTATCTCAAATATTAATTATAAATTTTATTTTGTATAGAAGAAACTATTAAAAGAAAGAGAATTCACCTCCCCATCTGAGCACCAAATTGATTCTGAGACTTGATGGAATGATAGAGATCACCAAATTGATTCTGAGACTTGATGGAATGGTAGAGATCAAGGAGATGAGTGGCCGGAGCGGACGATGACGTGGTGGAGGAAGAGTGAACTCCATTTTAAAATTTAAATAATAACAAATTTAAAAATTATATAAATACGATTCGAATTTATCGGATCGGACTTACCACTATGGGATAAAAATTATTTATTATTTATTTTTTATTTTTTAAAATTATAAATTATATAATTTTTATTTAAATTTTATTATTTAATAATTAAAAGAATAAAAAATAAAAATAAAAAGAAGGTGAAGCATTCAAGTTGGAAAATTGTCACCCACGATGGCGATTTTTCAATGTAAAAAATTAAATTTTTTTTAAGTTTTAGTTGAGAAATTATCATGGCCCATGACGATTTCTCAACTTAGTTTTTTATAAAAAAAAAATTTACCGTTGGGAAATTGTCATAGGTCATGATGATTTTCCAACTGATTAAAAAAAGAAGAAGAGGATTTTGATACTTAATTTGAAAACAACAGTATTTTAGTAATTATTTTTTTTTTTAGCTATATTAAGATAAAAAAATTCAGTTCTCACAGCTTGGCACCAACATTTTTTGTGTGTATATTATACTTTCACAAAGAAAAGTTATTTAACAAGTGTTTTAAGGCATTGAAATTATTATATTATTATTAAATCATATTAAAGTAATTTATTATCTCAATGTCTTGATCAAATTAATTATTAATTATTGTATTTTATATAAAAATATTTTTATAAATAATATTTTATTTTATTTTAAAAAATACTATAAAAAGATTCGTTAACAAAATACTATAATACTATGTTTAGGAACATGAATTTGAGAATTTGAATTTGGATTTCATTTTGCTATATAAAATGTGATAATAAAATACATACATTAGTTAAAATTCAACATGATTGTATATTTGAAAGGTATAAAAATATGAATTTTAAATTCACAAATACCTATAGGTATTTCAAATTCACCACTAAATAGACATCCAACAAATCCATGAATTTGAAAAATAATCATGAATATTATATTTACATATGTTTTACTATATAATTATAATATTTTTAAAATTTAAATTTTCAAACGCACCCTAAAAAATAACTTACAATGATTTTTCTGTTATTCATTGTATAATTCATACTCCAATGTTTCATTTTTCCTATTCTAATTGTCCAAAATGCCACTTAAATCATGATTCTATTAGGCCTTTTTCTTTTTGACATCTTTAGGTGACTTTTTAATATTTTTCATGCAGTAAAAAGAAGCCAATCCTTTTCATCAAAAAAACATATAAAAAAAATGCCATATTTGGTACTATTTTATATTCATATACACATTTTTATAAAAAATATATATATTTGGGTTTTTAAATAATAAAAGGAATAAAGTTGAATTGGGGACTCAAGAGTCTAGCTTTCTAAAACTTTTAACTTCTCTACCAAGTTTTCCACAAAAGCACATGACTGATGTTCTTTAACCACGTGGCATTGGATTTAGACATGTTTAAACGGATATTGGATCGAGTTTGAAATAAATTTTATGTAATTTGAATTAATTTGATTTAAATTATTATTTTATTGATAAAAATTATTTTTAATTAATTTAATTATAAAATATATAAATATTAATATAAAATATTTTTTAAATATTTTAATATATGTTAAATATAAAATTGATTTTCAAATCCAAATCAAGTCTAAACAAATATATTTTTTATTAACATTAATCTTAGTGATTACTTTCTAACTTCTTTTGTTTCTTTAATTTTTGTGAAATTAACAGCATCTTGTTTCACCTAGTAATAATGAAAAAAATTCAATTTATTGGTTTAAAAAGCATGAATTTTTTTTCCTTTTTTATATTTCAATAAAAAATTTATAATTAGTCAATTCTTAATCTCTAAGTAAACAAATTTCAAAGAGCAAAATCTTATAAATATTTTTGTGATAACTAAGTTAGAGCAAGGGATTTAACTTGGACAAAGGGTAACTACACTAACTTATATCTCAATTACAATTCTCATAACAATAATTACATTCCATTAATGGATAAAATTAAATTATTGAGTTTTTGGTTACATTTACATACAATACAAAATTAAAATAAAATTTAGGTATGATAAAAATAATTTGACAAATATAGAATTAGCATTTAATTTAACTTGTTTCAAATACCAAAAAAGAAAAATGAAAACCATGCACAAACTGCAAACAAAGTAATAATGTAATTAAGAAAGGCAAATGCAATTAACAAATGCAATTACTATTTTTAAAAGGATATGGTTAACGGATGCTATAAGTCCCTGTTAATAATTATTTAATTATTATTTTAAGATTTGTTTATATTTAATATATTATTTTTTTTTAAATTCAAAAAAATAATTTATTAATTATATATTTTTATAAATATCATATTAATCCATGTAATTAACCCTAACTAACATTTTTCTTCTCAAAATTGCCAAAGAGAGAGAAAAAATAGTTATATGTCTTAAAGAATATATATTTTATCACAAAAAAAATATATTCTTGTAATTACAAATATTATGACATGAAATTAAATAAATTAACAAAATGAAATATAAAAATTTATTAAAATAAATCTAATAAATAAGATTGAGAAGTCACATTATGGTATTTACCTTTTGAGATAAGTAAAATTTGAAAATAATATTTTTTGAATTTTTTTTACAAAGAAGTTAAAAAATAAAAAAAATAAATTTTAAGAAAACATTTTTTATTTTTCTTCTAGCAATATCTCAAATTTTAATATTATTTATTTTTTCTTTTTCACCATAAAAAACAGACACTCTTTCTATAGCTTCTCTTCTTCAGTTAATACAATTCTTCTCCACTTCTCTTTCTCTTTCTCTTCTTTTTTTTGTTCTTTATCTTTCTTTGATCTCATCAAAAACCCTAATTTTCGTTCGCAAAATCCCAATTTTTTCCCCAAATTCTCTTCTAATTATCAATCCCACTTTTCCTCCCAATTTTAGGATCCTTCTTTGATTTTAATAATCTTAACAGTGATAATTAAGAAAAAAGCCCTAACTTTTTCTTTAATTTCTAACAATTTTCAACTCTTCGATCAATTATCGATTGCTTCGAGAACTGACCGATTTTTAAAATCGTAAACTTTATTTCCTGAGATGTTCTGTTTTTGCTCAATATGAAGCTCAAGCGGAGGAGGTGTTTAGAAGTGGTAAGTAAAAGAGTATCCAATTTTTTTCAATTCAATTTTATTGTATTTTTAGTGTTTTTATTATTAATTTATTTGGTTGTTATTTAAGCTGTTAGAATGTTGTAAAGTTTGAATTTTATTTGATTTTTTGAATTGATCAAGGTAAAAGATTTTATTTTCATTTTGTTTAAAGTTTTTGATTAGTTTGTGTTTGTTACTAGAAGCAAAGTTTTGATTTTTCATTTTTGTTCATCCCTTGTCCAGTTGAGATAGTGGTGAAATGGTCATATATGTTTCTAATTTAGTATTCTTTTGAAATATTTAAATATTTTATAATTTCCTTTAATACCTTGTAATATTGGTGTAGATAAATAATGCTTTATTTGATTGATTTGTCAGGAACATGATAGGAAGTGAGATGAACTTAAATATTAACTTGGAAATTTGAAAGATAGAGCCTTTAAAATTATTTGGGTTTTGAACAGTGTAGTCGGTACCATACCGATACGTACCGTTTTTAAGGTAAACTGAAAAGATACTAGTCTTGTACCGTTTCGGTTTTTGTACCGGCCTGTATCGGTTTGTAGTACTGGTCAATACTGGTCGGTACTAGTACATACCGGTCCGCATCGATTGGTACAAGATTTTATTTATTTTAATTTTTTTAAAAAAATGACTTACTTGATTTTTTAAACCAATTTCAATATTTTCTGTGTTATGATCATTCTTAATTTTTTAATAATTACATTTAAAAATAAAATATGTTCATTAAATTAGACTATTGAACATAGTTAATAATAATTTACTATATTTTTCTAATATTTTAATATTTATTTTACTTATTTGATTTTTAAAAATTTTAGATATTAAATATTTAAAATTTATATTTGTATAAATATATATATATGCATGTAATGGATGTATATTTGCATGTGTATATAATATATATTTTATTAAGAAACTTGAAAATAGACCATATATATATATAGATATATCATATATGAAAAAATATTTGAAAAATGCCGGTAAACTCGAAACGGTACGCCGAAACACACTGGTATCAGTACGTACCAGTATCAGAACAAAAATGATACGTTCACCGATGCGGTATTGACTACCTTGGTTTTGAAGCAAATTTCCAGTATGAAAAACCCAAGTAGAACTATCTGTTATCTAATAAATAACTAAGTCAAAATGAAATTGACTTATTGGCTACATTTCAATGGCAACGTGGTCGGGCATTGTTGCTTGAATTCTGAATGTGGTGTCATTTTAGGAATTTGAAGAAAATAAGTTTTCTTGCATTTGTTGCAATGTTGTTCTGTCTATTGTTTGAAAAATGCAAGGAGATACATGTAAGTCCTAGGTTTATGCCCAAGAAGTAGGCTAAATGTAGCCGATTGGCATATAGAGTGATCTCATAACAGTTTTTATTCACATTTTGATTGTATAAAGTATAGCTACTTCTCTAAGAGGAGTGATTGTTGAAAGGTAAGCAATCTATTTTTATTGGCAATGGTTTTATGAGGAGACTTGAGATTATATGTTTAGAGAGCTATGGAAACAAAATTTGGTTATGTTTATGTCTTTCCCTTCTAGAATGCAGTTAATAAACTTTTTAGGTAGTTGAGAACTTGAGAGACTGGGATTGGTGTATTTTCCTAATTACTCTCTCTTTTGCTCTCTTTGCAGTCCCTTTTGATCTACTAATTCTGCCATTTGTTTATGTTGGTAGATATGAATATCCAGGAATATATTGATGCCTATAACTAAAGGAACTGTTCATTTTGATTTGTATCAGCCTCCCAAAATCAGAACCTTCATCAATAGCGTCAAGTCTGTGCCGCTCAAGAATATAGAGGAACCACTAAAAGATTTCATTTGGGAGTTTGATAAGGTGCCTCTATAACCTTCATCTGAAAAATGTTACTGTTTCTGTAATGGAGTTATTTACACTTTGTTGTTATTGATGCAGGGAGATTTTCATCACTGGGTTGAGCTTTTTAACCATTTTGATACATTTTTTGAGAAGCATATAAAATCAAGAAAAGATTTGCAGGTTGAGGATAATTTTTTGGGATCTGATCCTCCTTTCCCAAGGGAAGCAGTTCTTCAAATTCTTAGTGTTATAAGAATAGTCTTGGAAAACTGCGCAAATAAGCATTTCTATAGCTCTTATGAGGTATTTTTTTTTTGCTCTTAGAAATCCTGTGCTCTTGCATTATATACTAGGCACATGCTTTTTTATTTTTTAAATATATTAGTAAAATTGTATACTTTACAAACTTGGTATCCTTTTGCATTTCTTTCAAAGTGACAGATCAGTCATATTTATTTACTTTGAGGCTATTAATATGTCAATCATTTTCGCTTCTTTCTTTATCTCATCTCTTCTTAGTTTTCTAGTTTTTGGTTCCTTGTGGTTTGCAGCAGCATTTTTCATCCTTGCTTGCATCTACTGATGCTGATGTCGTTGAGGCTTGCTTGCAAACTTTAGCTTCTTTCTTGAAGAAAACATTTGGGAAGTACTCTATCAGAGATGCGTCTCTAAATTCCAAGTTATTTGCTCTCGCACAAGGTTGGGGGGGAAAGGAAGAGGGTCTAGGATTGATTGCATGTGCTGTACAGAATGGGTGTGATACAGTTGCTTATGATCTAGGTTGTACTCTCCATTTTGAGTTCTACGCATCAAACGAGTTCTCTGCCTCAGAACAGTCAACTCAAGGTTTACAAATTATTCGTTTACCTAACATCAACACTCATCCAGAGACTGATTTGGAACTCTTGAATAAATTAGTTGCTGAGTATAAGGTACCAACCAATTTAAGATTTTCTTTATTGTCAAGATTGCGATTTGCAAGGGCTTTTGGCTCTTTTACATCTCGGCAGCAGTATACATGCATTCGCTTGTATGCCTTCATTGTTCTTGTTCAGGCAACCAGTGATGCTGATGACCTAGTTTCTTTCTTCAATAACGAGCCTGAGTTTGTCAACGAGTTAGTTACTTTACTAAGCTATGAAGATGCAGTTCCTGCGAAGATTCGCATTTTATGTCTGCTTTCTCTGGTTGCTCTTTGTCAAGATCGGTCCCGCCAACCAACTGTATTGACTGCTGTCACATCTGGTGGACATCGAGGCATCCTGTCCAGCCTCATGCAGAAAGCCATTGATTATGTTATTAGCAATACCTCAAAGTGGTCTGTTGTGTTTGCTGAGACTCTGTTATCTCTTGTTACTGTTTTGGTTTCTTCATCATCAGGTTGCTTAGCCATGCGTGAAGCAGGGTTTATCCCTACTCTTCTACCTCTGCTTAAAGATATTGATCCACAGCATCTGCATTTGGTTAGTACAGCTGTCAATATTCTGGAAGCCTTCATGGATTATAGTAATCCTGCGGCTTCATTGTTCAGAGACTTGGGTGGTTTAGATGACACAATCACTCGCTTGAAACTTGAAGTTTCTTATGTGGAAAGCAGTCTAAAGCAACAAGTTGAAGATCCTGATTGTAGTGGAAGGAGTTCACAAGTAGTTGCAGGTGCTTCAACTGAATTTGACAACATGCAGCCTTTATATTCTGAAGCATTAGTTTCCTATCATCAGCGGGTACTCATGAAAGCTTTATTACGTGCTATATCTCTTGGAACATATGCCCCTGGAAACACTGCTCTTGTTTATGGATCTGAGGAGAGTTTGTTGCCACAATGCTTGTGTATCATATTTAGACGAGCAAAAGATTTTGGTGGGGGAGTATTTGCACTTGCAGCAACTCTCATGAGTGATCTAATTCACAAGGACCCTACCTGCTTTCCCTCCTTAGATGCGGCTGGTCTTCCATCTGCCTTCCTAGATGCTATAATGGATGGTGTTCTCTGCTCTGCAGAAGCCATAATGTGCATACCTCAGTGTTTGGATGCCTTGTGCCTTAATACTAATGGTCTTGAAGCTGTGAAAGATCGCAAGGCTTTGAGGTGCTTTGTCAAGATTTTTACTTCTAGAACATATTTGCGTTCTCTCACTGGAGATACTCCTAGCTCCTTGTCAAGTGGCTTGGATGAACTTATGCGCCATGCTTCTCCATTGCGTGCGCCTGGAGTGGATATGGTGATTGAGATCTTGAATGTCATACTGAGAATTGGATCTGGGGTTGACACTTCTTATCTTGGTGCTGAATCTTGTGCACCTGTTCCCATGGAAACTGATGCTGATGAGACGAATTTGATTCAGCGAGATGACAGGGAATCTTCAAGGACCGAGAGTTCAGAGCAGACGGCTGAGCCGTCTTCTGATACTTCTTTGATGAATATTGAATTGTTTCTTCCTGATTGTATAAGCAATGTGGGCCGTCTTCTTGAAACCATTCTTCAGAATGCTGACACATGCCGTTTGTTTGTTGAAAAGAAAGGGATCGATGCTGTCCTACAGTCGTTTACCTTGCCTTTAATGCCTCTTTCAGCATCAGTTGGACAGAGCATTTCTGTTGCCTTCAAGAACTTTTCGCTTCAGCATTCTGCATCTCTGGCTCGGGCAGTTTGTTCATTCCTGAGGGAGCATCTGAAGTCAACAAATGAACTGTTAGCTTCTATTGGAGGAACTCAGCTAGTCGCTGTTGAACTTGGAAACCGAACTAAGGTTTTGAGATCTCTTTCTAGTCTTGAAGGTATATTATGTCTTTGCAATTTTCTTTTCAAGGGCACTACCAGTGTTGTCTCTGAATTGAGCACTGCAGATGCTGATGTATTGAAAGATCTTGGGAGGACTTACAGGGAAATAATATGGCAAATTTCTTTGTCTAATGATATGGCTGATGAGAAGTGTAATGCTGATCAAGAAAGTGAGAGTACAGATACAGCTCCATCAAATGCTGCTACTGGAAGAGAAAGTGATGATGATGCCAGTATCCCAGCTGTGAGATATATGAACCCAGTTTCTATTAGGAGTGGTTCTCAGTCTTTGGGGAGTACTGAACGAGAGTATCTTTCATTTCTACGTCAACCAGAACTTTTGCACCGTCGTAATCGACATGGCTTGTCCCGTTTAAGGGGTGGAAGGAATGTTCGACACCTGGATGCTTTAAATATTGATTCTGACGTTTCTCACAATTTACCAGACACGTCATCTCTGCAGGATTTGAAAACAAAAAGTCCCGATCTTCTTGTGATAGAAATTCTTAACAAGCTTGCTTTGACATTACGGTCTTTTTTCACAGCTCTTGTGAAGGGGTTTACCTCACCAAACCGTCGTAGAGCAGATGCAGGATCATTAAGTTCAGCTTCAAAGACCCTTGGTATGGCCCTGGCTAAAATACTTCTTGAGGCACTGGGTTTCTCTGGGTATTCTTCATCCTCGGGACTTGATACATCACTTTCAGTCAAGTGTCGGTACCTTGGACAAGTTGTTGATGACATGGGAGCACTGACATTTGACAGCCGGCGGCGTACATGTTATACAGCAATGGTTAATAACTTTTACGTCCATGGAACCTTTAAGGAGCTACTTACTACCTTTGAAGCTACTAGTCAGTTATTGTGGACACTGCCATACTCTATCCCTACACCAAGTATTGAACATGAGAAGGCAGGTGAAACAAATAAATTCTCGCACAATACATGGCTGCTTGATACATTACAGTGCTACTGCCGCGTGCTTGAGTATTTTGTTAATTCCACGTTACTTCTGTTTGGGAATTCTGCATCCCAGACTCAGCTGCTTGTTCAGCCAGTTGCTGCTGGTTTATCAATTGGGCTCTTCCCCGTTCCTAGGGACCCAGAAACCTTTGTGCGTATGCTGCAGTGTCAGGTGCTGGATGTGATTCTACCTATCTGGAACCATCCTTTGTTTCCTAATTGTAGTCCTGGTTTTTTGGCTTCTGTTGTTTCGATAGTCATGCACGTATACTCAGGTGTTGGAGATGTGAAACGAAATCGCAGCGGCATTACAGGAAGTACAAACCAACGTTTCATGTTGCCACCACCTGATGAAGGTACCATTGCCACCATTGTCGAGATGGGTTTTTCAAGGGCTAGGGCAGAGGAAGCACTGAGGCGAGTTGAAACAAATAGTGTTGAAATGGCCATGGAGTGGCTGATTAGTCATGCTGAGGATCCTGTGCAAGAGGATGATGAACTAGCTCGGGCGCTTGCTTTATCACTTGGAAATTCATCAGAGACATCCAAAGATGACAGTGTTGACAAGCCAATGGATGTTATGGCAGAAGAAGAGCGGCTTGCAGAACCTCCAATTGATGATATCCTTAGTGCATCTGTGAAGTTGTTCCAGAGTAGTGATAATATGGCATTTTCATTGACAGATTTGCTTGTAACACTTTGCAATCGTAACAAAGGGGAAGACCGTCCAAGAGTGCTATCGTTTCTTATTCAGCAACTGAAGCTCTGTCCACTGGATTTTCCCAAGGATTCCAGTGCATTGTGTATGATATCTCATATTGTAGCACTGCTTCTTTCGGAGGATGGTAATACACTTGAAATTGCTGCCCAGAATGGTATAGTACCTGCTGCTATTGATATCCTGAGCGACTTCAAGGCTAAAAATGAGCCGGGGAATGAAATTATGGCACCAAAATGTGTCAGTGCTTTACTGTTGATCTTGGATAACATGTTACAGTCCCGTCCAAGAATATTTTCTGAGATGGTGGAGGGTACTCAGATGGTATCTCAGCCTGACTCAAATGGGGAGCATGCTTCTTTGTCAGTTCCAGAATCAGTGACAGAGAAAAAGTCAGCTTCAGATTCTAATGTGAAAGAATCTGTCACTCCATTTGAGAAAATATTGGGTAAATCCACTGGTTACTTGACTATAGAAGAGAGTCATAAGTTGCTGCTTGTTGCTTGTGACCTAATCAGGCAGCATGTTCCAGCAATGGTCATGCAGGCTGTTCTGCAGTTATGTGCTCGCTTAACAAAAGCACATGCTCTAGCTTTGCAATTTCTTGAGAATGGAGGCTTGGCTGCTCTTTTTAGTCTTCCAAGAGCTTGTTTTTTCCCTGGTTATGATACTGTGGCATCTGCCATTGTCAGACATCTCCTAGAAGATCCTCAGACTTTGCAAACTGCTATGGAATTGGAGATTAGACAGATTTTGAGTGGAAGTAGGCATGCTGGTCGTCTTTCACCTCGAACATTTTTAACATCAATGGCACCTGTTATCTGTAGAGATCCTGTAGTTTTTATGAAAGCTGCAGCTGCAGTTTGTCAGTTGGAGTCATTGGGTGGAAGGCCCTTTGTAGCTATATTGAAGGAAAAAGAGAGAGATAAGGACAAGTTGAAAGCTTCTGGTCCTGAACTTGGATTATCTTCAAATGAATCTGTGCGAATTACTGAGAATAAAGTAAATGATGGAACAAGTAGATGTTCCAAAGGCCACAAAAGGGTTCCAGCCAATCTTGCTCCAGTGATTGATCAGCTTCTTGAAATAGTTTTGAGATTTCCTTCTGCCAAACACTCGAACGATAGTAGGAGTGACTTAACTTCAATGGAGATTGATGAACCTGCAAGCAAGGTGAAGGGTAAGTCGAAGGTTGAAGAAACAAGCAAAATGGAGTCTGAAACTGAAAGATCTGCAGGACTTGCTAAGGTGACTTTTGTCCTTAAGTTATTGAGTGATATTCTTTTAATGTATGTACATGCAGTTGGGGTCATATTGAAAAGGGATTCAGAAATGGGTCAACTTCGTGGTTCTAATCAAGCGGATGCATCTCGAAGCCTTGGCATCCTTCATCATATTTTACATAGGTTGCTTCCACTATCTGTTGATAAATCTGCAGGACCTGATGAATGGAGGGACAAGTTGTCTGAAAAAGCTTCATGGTTTCTGGTGGTTCTATGTGGTTGTTCCAGTGAAGGTCGTAAAAGGGTGATTAATGAACTTGTGAAAGCGTTATCTTCTTTCTCAAATTTGGAGAGAAATTCAATGAAGAGCTCCTTGGTGCCTGATAAAAGGATTTTTGCTTTTGCTGATTTGGCCTATTCAGTTTTGTCAAAGAACTCATCATCGAGCAACTTACCTGGTACAGGCTGCTCACCAGATATAGCAAAAAGCTTGATTGAGGGAGGAGTGGTTCAGTGTCTAGCCAATATTCTTGAAGTCATTGATTTGGATCATCCTGATGCACCCAAAACTGTAAATCTGATGCTTAAGGCTTTGGAAAGCCTGACTAGGGTTGCTAACGCAAATGAGCAGGTTTTCAAGTCTGAAGGGTCCAACAAGAAGTCATTGTCTTCAAATGGAAGACATGCTGATCAGGTAACTGAATCTGAGGCCATAGAGCACAATCAAAATGGGGGTGGTCAACAAGTAGTTGTAGATGCAGAGGATACTGAACAACAGCAACATCAAGTAACTTCACAAAATGAGGGCAATCACAATGCAAACCCAAATGATTCTATTGAGCAAGATATGAGAGTTGAAGTGGAGGAGACAGCAGCTAGCAACAGACCCATGGAACTTGGAATGGATTTCATGCGTGAAGAAATGGAAGAAGGAGGTGTGTTACACAATAATGACCAAATTGAGATGACATTCCAAGTGGAGAATAGGGCAGATGATGATATGGGTGATGATGATGATGACATAGCAGATGATGGGGAGGATGATGAAGATGATGACGAGGGGGAGGATGAGGATATAGCAGAAGATGGTGCTGGAATGATGTCTCTAGCTGAAACTGATGTGGAGGACCATGATGATACTGGTTTGGGAGATGACTACAATGATGACATGATTGATGAAGAAGATGATGACTTTCATGAGCATCGAGTTATAGAGGCAAGGTGGAGGGAAGCGCTTGATGGGTTAGATCATTTGCAGGTACTTGGTCAACCTGGAGCTGCAAGTGGTTTGATTGATGTTGCTGCTGAGCCTTTTGAAGGTGTGAATGTCGATAATCTCTTTGTTCTTCCTAGGCCTTTAGGTTTTGAGCGCAGGCGATCTAATGGTAGGTCTTCCTTTGAGCGTTCTGTTACAGAAGTAAATGGCTTTCAACATCCTCTTCTGTTAAGACCATCCCAGTCAGGGGACTTAACCTCAATGTGGTCATCAGGTGGGAATTCATCCAGGGATTTGGAAGCTCTCTCATCTGGGAGTTTTGATACTACTCATTTTTACATGTTTGATGCTCCTGTTCTGCCATATGATCATGCACCAAGTAGTCTGTTTGGTGATCGATTAGGTAGCACAGCACCACCACCTTTAACTGACTATTCTGTAGGCATGGACTCGTTGCATTTGCCAGGGAGAAGGGTGCCTGGTGATGGACGGTGGACTGATGATGGTCAGCCACAAGCAAGTGCTCAAGCTGCAGCAATTGCACAGGCAGTAGAGGAACAATTTGTATCTCATTTGCGCAGTACAGCTCCAGCCAACAATTTGGCAGAAAGGCAGTCACAAAATTCTGGAATCCAGGAGAGACAACCATTAGATGCTCCTCCATCAAATGATGGCAACACTGGGGTAGACAGAGACAATGCCAGCAGTCAGCAGAGTGAAGATCAGCAGCAAGAAAATGGCAACAAAATTTCACCTGAAATTAATCCAACGGTTGAATGTGTTTCATGCCATGAGCAGCTCAATCCTCAGTCTATTATTGGTGATATGGCTGAATCTGTTCAGAGACATGAAGAGATATTAACTCAGCCACTGTCTTTGAACAGTGCACCAAATGAGCATGATAACATGGAAATTGGGGAGGGGAATGTCAATGCTGCTAATCAAGTAGAGTTAATTTCTGAAATGGTTCACTTGTGTGAGGGGGATTCTAGTGTGCCTGGAAACCTCTCGCTACTGGCCATGGGTGCTGATGGATTGTCAGGAGCAGATGATCAGGCAGGTAATAATGTTGTGGCAGATTCTGGTTTGGAGATGCCTAACCCAGGTGATTCTAATGGGTCTTTATTTCATGAAAGTGTTGATGTTGACATGAATACAACTGATGCCGAAGGGAACCAAACTGAACAATCCATTCCTCCTTCTGAAATTGGTGCAGAGGAGCCAGCTTCTGGGCAAAACACATTAGATGCCCAGGATGCTAGTCAGGCTGACCAAACTAGTGTTACGAATGAGGCTCCTGGTGCTAATGCCATTGATCCTACCTTTTTGGAGGCTCTACCTGAAGATCTACGTGCAGAAGTTTTGGCTTCCCAACAAGCTCAATCTGTTCAACCTCCAACTTATGTGCCACCTTCAGCAGATGATATTGATCCTGAGTTCTTAGCTGCTCTTCCACCAGACATTCAAGCAGAAGTGTTAGCACAGCAAAGAGCACAGAGAGTTGCACAGCAAGCTGAGGGTCAACCTATGGACATGGATAATGCTTCGGTCATTGCCACCTTCCCTGCTGATCTGCGTGAAGAGGTTTGCAATATGAACTTTCCCCCTCATTAACTGAACTTAAATAACTCCTTTTAGCCTTTGTTCCAGGTGCTTTTGACTTCTTCAGAAGCAGTTTTGTCAGCATTACCTTCTCCATTACTTGTGGAAGCTCAAATGCTTAGGGACAGAGCAATGAGTCATTACCAGGCACGTAGTCTTTTTGGAGGCAGCCACAGGCTAAATAATCGGAGGAATGGTTTGATTTTGGATAGGCAAACTGTGATGGACAGGGGTGTTGGAGTTACATTAGGTGGAAGGCCGGGCTCTACCATTTCAGGTAGCTTAAAAGTGAAGGAAATTGAAGGGGAGCCTCTTCTGAATGCAAATTCTTTGAAAGCTTTGATTCGCCTTCTACGGCTAGCACAGGTATTGCTATTTACTGTTTTTCATGGTTCAGTGGTCAATCAAGCTTGCTGACTCTGACCAATCTGCCAAAGTGGTTGTAGATTGACAACTTTAACATCAATCTGATGATTGAAATGCAATATTAAGTTTTAGTCCTGGAAAAACTGGTGTTCTACTTTAGTTTATCCAAATAGTTAGTGAAAATTTTGAAAATTCTTGTATTTTTCTAACACACTGGTTTTTGTATATATCTGTTTGTAGCCCCTTGGGAAAGGTCTTCTGCAGAGGCTTCTGTTAAATCTTTGTGCACATAGTGTTACAAGGGCAATTTTGGTAAAGCTCTTGCTAGATATGATTAGATCTGAAACTGAAGGCTCAAGCAATGGTTTGTCAACAATTAATTCCCAAAGGCTTTATGGTTGCCAGTCAAATGTTGTTTATGGTCGATCACAGTTGTTCGATGGTAATGCCTTCATCTGATATAATTGCACCTTTGTGCATTTGTTTCCCTTGTCTTATCTTACCTTTGATTTTGTATGTTGCAATAGGTCTTCCACCTCTTGTACTACGTCGTGTTCTTGAGATTTTGACTTATTTGGCTACAAATCATTCCCCTGTTGCAAATATGTTGTTCCACTATGATCCTTCAATTCTTTCTGAGCCTTTGAGCCCAAAAAACTCAGAAATCAAGAAAGATAAAGGCAAGGAGAAAATTATGGATGGAGATGCATCAAAACCCTTGGGTAACTCTCAGGAAGTGGATGTTCCTTTAATATTATTTCTTAAGCTCTTGAATCAGCCGCTGTTTTTGCTCAGCACTGCCCATCTCGAGCAGGTAGTACTCTTCTAATGCATTGCTCTCCTAAATATCTTAGCATGCTTTAGCGTTGGCTATTACTCCTACTGGGATATTGATATAATATCCGGTATTGTTCTATTTGTCTTAATATGGTTTTTAATGGTGCAGGTTTTGGGCTTGCTTCAAGTAGTTGTCTATACAGCAGCATCAAAATTAGTAAGCCGGTCACTCTCTGATTTGTCAGTTGACAGTTCAAATTCACAGAACCTGCTCACCAATGAAGCTTCTGGTGATGCTCATAAGGATCCTCCTTCGTCTGAACCAGAGTCTAATCAAGAGGATAAACGTAGCGTTGCTGTTTCCTCTGCTTCCAATTGCCATAGAAATGTAGATTTGTATAATATATTCTTGCAGCTGCCGGAGTCTGATTTGCACAATTTGTGCAGTCTTCTTGGTCGTGAGGGGTATTATCTGATTCTTATCTCAGGATGTGTTGAAAGTTATTTATTCTACTTAGGATTTTTTCTCCATGTTTTTTCTTTCACATGTTTCTCGTGGAATATCTTTTTTTTTTTTTTTTTTTCTTTTCCTCTGCTGAACTTTTCTAATATTTCCATTCAGGCTGTCAGATAAAGTTTATATGTTAGCTGGTGAGGTGCTGAAGAAGTTGGCCTCAGTTGGTGTGACCCATCGCAAGTTCTTTACTTCAGAGCTTTCAGAATTAGCTGACGGTTTGAGTAGTTCGGCTGTCAACGAGCTTGTAACACTGAGGAATACACAGATGCTGGGCCTGAGTGCAGGTTCCATGGCAGGAGCTGCTATTCTGCGTGTGCTACAAGTGCTTAGTTCACTAACTTCAACTAATGTTGGTGATGATACACCACAGGATGGTAACGGTGAACAGGAAGAGCAGGCTACCATGTGGAGATTAAATGTATCATTAGAGCCATTGTGGGAAGCTCTGAGTAATTGTATTGGCATGACCGAGGCACAGCTTGCTCAGAGCTCTCTCTGTTCAACTGTTTCTAACGTAAATGTTGGGGAGCATGTACAGGGAACATCCTCATCGTCACCACTTCCTCCCGGGACTCAGAGACTCCTTCCTTTCATTGAGGCTTTCTTTGTTTTGTGCGAAAAGCTACATGCAAATCATTCTATCATGCAGCAAGATCATGTAAATGTGACTGCACGAGAAGTAAAAGAGTCTGCTGAGTGTTCTGCTTCCTTATCCTCTAAGTGCAGTGGGGATTTTCAGAAGAAGCTTGATGGTTCTGTCACATTTGCAAGGTTCGCTGAGAAGCATCGCAGACTTCTGAATGCTTTTGTTAGGCAGAATCCTGGCTTGTTAGAAAAATCACTTTCCATGTTGCTAAAAGCTCCGAGGTTGATTGACTTTGATAACAAGAGAGCATATTTCCGTTCAAGAATAAGGCAACAGCACGAACAGCACCTTGCTGGCCCACTGCGGATAAGTGTGCGTCGGGCATATGTTTTGGAGGACTCTTACAATCAGTTACGAATACGACCTACTCAGGATCTGAAGGGTCGCTTGAACTTGCAGTTTCAAGGTGAAGAGGGTATTGATGCTGGTGGTCTGACAAGAGAATGGTATCAGTTACTTTCAAGGGTTATATTTGACAAAGGAGCATTACTTTTTACTACTGTGGGGAACAATGCAACTTTCCAGCCAAATCCCAATTCTGTTTACCAGACTGAGCATCTTTCTTACTTCAAATTTGTCGGCCGTGTGGTAAGTCACTGAGCTGTCAAGTTCTTAGGTATATTTCACGATTTGCATTAGTTTTTTTTTTATTCTTAATTTTCTCTTTGGTGAATCATATATGCAGGTTGCAAAGGCACTATTTGATGGTCAACTTTTGGATGTTTATTTTACGCGATCCTTCTACAAGCACATACTTGGTGTTAAGGTGACCTACCATGATATTGAGGCAGTTGATCCTGATTATTACAAGAATCTGAAGTGGATGCTGGAGGTTGGTTTAATTAAGCAATTTCTTCCCTGGTTTTTTAAGCCGACTTGTAATATAGCCAATGGGTCCATTTGAAGGACTAATCCCTTGTTCTTTTTAATGGTCTTATTTATTTCAGAACGATGTGAGTGACATACCTGACCTAACTTTCAGCATGGATGCTGATGAAGAAAAGCACATACTTTATGGAAAAACTGAGGTATTTAAATGAACTATAATTGTTGTTCTGAATTTTTTTTTTCTTGTTATTTTCTCTCATATCTTCTGATATTGTGTTCTTTTGCTTGAAAAAGGTTACTGATTATGAGCTTAAACCTGGAGGAAGAAACATCAGAGTTACTGAAGAAACAAAACACGAGTATGTAGACCTTGTTGCTGATCATATCTTGACAAATGCTATCCGTCCTCAAATCAATTCCTTCCTTGAGGGATTTAACGAATTGGTGCCACGGGAACTTATTTCAATTTTTAATGGTAAAGAGCTTGAGTTACTAATCAGTGGACTCCCAGAAATTGATTGTAAGCTTACCACAACCTATGCTTTTATACTTGTCATTGAGTTCGCATATGGTTATTTTAGCATCTGAACGATATTTTTATTTTGCAGTGGATGATCTAAAGGCCAACACCGAGTATACCGGCTACACAGCTGCATCTCCTGTTATTCAATGGTTTTGGGAAGTTGTTAAAGCTTTTAACAAAGAGGACATGGCAAGACTTCTGCAGTTTGTCACTGGAACATCAAAGGTAAAATTTTTTATTTTTATTTTTTATTATATTAAAATAGTTTGGGTTCTTGTTGGTTGGCATCCATATAAATTGTCTCGGGTGTTTGCAGGTGCCATTGGAGGGTTTTAAGGCATTGCAGGGTATCTCTGGTCCACAAAGGTTTCAGATTCACAAGGCATATGGCGCTCCAGAGCGGCTGCCTTCTGCACATACTTGGTGATGAATAATTCTCAACTGCCATATTGAATTTCTTCCTCATTTTGTAATTTGTGTGCTATTTTTTTTTTTTTTCATTTTGTTTTTAAACTTTTTTATTTTTGCTTTCCAGCTTTAATCAGTTAGATCTTCCTGAGTATTCCTCCAAGGAACAGCTTCAGGAACGTTTGCTGCTTGCTATCCACGAAGCTAGTGAAGGGTTTGGCTTTGGTTGAACAAAGTCTCTATTACAATGTCATTATCCGAGCAACGCCTGCAATCCATCTAGAGATCTACATTGTATATGTCAGTATAAGATCTTTTCTCAACTTCAATATGCGTATGCCCATCTCTAAATGTACGTATATGTCTATTGCGAATCTGGTTACTGATCTTACGTTCATTTTCTGTTTCCTTTTTGGCAGAAGCTGATGGATTTGGCCGATGAAGAATGAATAATGCACAACGAAAAGGTACTAATCTTAAAAGTGTCAAAAATTGGATTTTGATGCCTGAAAAGATGCATAGAATTGGAGGGGATGGTTCTTGTGGCTTTAATTAGATTAGTGACGAGCTTCTCAAACTACAATGCAGAGAGGAAAATGAGATTCTTTTTGTAGTTTTTGCAATGTATTGTCAAACGATTGAGGGAGCAAGCATGGGGTAATGGTTCTGTTGTTAATATTAGTTTTTGTTTTTTCTTTCTTAATTCTTGAAAAATGCTCACATGGCTAATTGTCTTTTTTGATTAGCTCATGTCCTCAACTATTGCTTTGGTTCATATAATAAGCTAGTGATTGTTTATATTAAATCACATCCCACCTTGCTATGTTATTCGAATTCGGAGGCGAGTATCGGATATGGGTATGTGTTTGATATAGGTATATTCAATTTCTTTTATAAGTTTTTTCATATATTTGGAGGATCATATTCTCATATCTATATCCGAGTAAGTATCGAATACGGGTTTCAGACATATTTTAAGGAAAATGAAGAGTCGGAGTAACATAACCACCTTGTCTTTTCTGTTTCCTTAAATTTCCAGTTCCAAAGTTTTTGATGCGCTAAGAAATTAAAGCTAGAAAGCTCAATATCTTTTAAACAATAGGAAGGAAGCTACACCATTTCTTTTCCTTTGCACGTTTTTGCTTCTACTTTTATCATCAGTACCGCCATTATTGCATGAAATTTGAAGAAATCCTGATGAAGAAGAAGCTACTAAAGGCCCTTCTCTGATCCTTTGTTTGTCTCTCGTTTAGTTCTTCAATGATATCTCCTCATAACCGTCTTATACTTTCCATCTAGTTTCTTTCATTGTTTGCCTCTGCTTCTAAACAAGGGATCATTGGTAAAATGAATTCAAATCCGAAAACTGACTTGAATAGAAGTTGGTAAAATGAAGTCAAATACGGAAACAGGCTTGAAAAAAGTTTGAATTTGATTATTTGATAAAAGAAATCAATCAATGGTTCAAACTTAAGAAAAATTTGAATCCGAACTCGGAATTCAAAAAAAAAGTTAAAATAGTTATATTTTATATATCAATATGACATGATTCGAACTCAAAATAATTAAATCCGAACCTATTAAAAACTCCTCCTTCCAATATTCATACTCTCTTAGTATGCAATTGGCTACATTAGAAACCTTCCTTTATGGAATGACGTTGACTTGTTTGAGTCTTTCCGTTCTCAATGGGCTGTATTTATATATTGCAGAAAGAATCAACGAGGAAGCCTGACACGAAGTCTTTGGAAAAATGAAGAAATCTGACACGTAATCTGTGGAAAATATAGAATGAATGAAGTAAAAACAAAATGGAAGTCGGAGCTGAAGTTGTCAAACACCATCGGTTGGTTCCCCACAAGTCACGAAAGGAATCCCATTCCCATACAATTTTCTTTTTTGGTCCAAATAAAAATCCATACAATAAATTTTCAATGTTTTATATAAATTTGTGTGGCCACGTTGCCCTTTTCATTGGTCGCCACCTCGTTTTTTACCCCTTTCATCTTTTTGGGTGATTGAGGATAGAAAAAAAAAACAAAAAGATGGTAGGAAGGAAAGAGAAACAAAACGAGAAAAATTTATATGTTCGTGTTATTTTTTTGTGTTTAAAGTATTATAAATTTATATAAATTTTACACGTTAATAATTCGTTTTATGTATATTTTTAAACGTTCGTATATCCATATCATGTTTATGTTATTTTTCGTGTTGTGTTTTAATAATTTTTTCTATGTCGTGTTCGTGTTCGTTTTTTTTTCTTTCAAAATATTATAAATTTATATAAATTTTTACACGTTAATAATTCGTTTTATGTATATTTTTACACTTTCGTATATTCGTGTCGTGTTCATGTTATTTTTCGTGTTATGTTTTAAATTTTTTTTAAATTTTGTGTTCGTGTCGTGTCTTAATTCATCTCATATTTTACATAATTTGTCATTGTGATTCAATTTAGAGAAAAATTTGTATGTTCGTGTCGTGTCTCAATTTATGACATATTTTGCATAATTTATCATAGTTATTCAATTTAATGAAAAAATTGTGTTTGTAACATGTTCGTATTTTTTTTGTGTTTTCAAAGTATTATAAATTTATATAAATGTTTACACGTTAATAATTAGTTTTACCCAATAATTTATATAAACTATTATAAATTTATAAAAAAATTTACACGTTAATAATTTGTTTTACGTATATTTTCACACGTTCGTGTATTAGTGTTGTGTTTATGTTATTTTTCGTGCTGTGTTTTAATTATTTTTCCTATGTTGTGTTCGTGTCATTTCTCAATTCATGACATATGTTACATAATTTGTCATAGTTATTCAATTTAAAGAAAAAATTGTGTGTTCGTGTATTTTTTTGTTGTTGTGTTTTTAAAGTATTAAAATTTATATAAATTTTTACACATTAATAATTTATATACAATATTATAAGTTTATATAAATTTTTACACTTTCGTATATTCGTGTCGTGTTCATATTATTTTCGTGTTGTGTTTTAATTATTTTTTTATGTTGTGTTTGTGTCGTGTCTCAATCATCTCATATTTTATATAGTCTATCATTATGATTTAATTTTAAAAAAAAGAATTATGTGTTCGTATTGTGTCTGAATTCATGACATATTTTGCATAATTTGTCAGAGTAATTCAATTTAAAAAAAAAATTAATGTTTTCATAACGTGTTCGTGTTATTTTTTTTTCCCAAAATATTATAAATTTATATAAATTTTTTTTAAGTTAATAATTAATTTTATACATTATTAATTTATATATTTATAATATTATTATCATTATTATTATAAAAATAAAAAACGAATCTTGAAAAGCTCATATATCTTAGCAATTACTTATTATTTTCTCTTCAAAAATTGCAACTATCAAAGAGACCATTTTTTTCACGAAGTCTTACATGAAATCGATTAGTCAATTATGGTAGACACGTGGTTGACAGTGTTGTGCGGAAGCGAATTGATATTACTAAAACCGATTTAAACACACTGAAAAAACACCGATATTTTACGTGGTTCGGCAACTGTGCCTACGTCCACGGGAGGAGGAGCTTGAAGCTTTGTATTAATGGAGTTTAGAGTACAAACATATACAGAATTCAAGGTGCTACACAAGCACTGAACTCACAACTCAACACAATACCGAATTACTCTATAAACACAGAGTATTTGCTTCAACAATTTAGCTCTAACTTACTCAACTCTACTCTACTCTCTCATTTTCTCTCTTACTCTACATGGTTATTTATAGCCATAATATCAAGGTGTGAACACTAAGCAAGTGGCAGCCACCATAGCCACCTTCCACCACCTATCTTGGTGTGAACACTTTGCAAGTGGTAGCCACCATAGCCACCATCCATTTGCAAGTGGTAGCTTCCATTATTGGTGGTGCAAGTGGTGCAAGTGGTAGCTCCATTATTGGTGCTAAGCCACCAAATGTGACTTTGAGCCATACCATATTCCAACAATCTCCACCTTGGCGAGAATCCACAGAGAGAATTCACAGATCAGAGCTTCCTCCTTTCTCCTTCAAATGTACACACCATTACTCACATATCAGGGCACCTACTGCATTGACATGATTCATCAATGCACTGAGCCTGAGTCAATTTTTCTGTCTACTTCCCAAGAATTTTCTTAGCTTCTCCAAGATCATCTCGAACTCTGAGCTCAGTTGAGCCTTCAGCCTGTCGATCTCCACCTTGCCTTTTTCAGCAGATAGACAAATGATCCATCTTGAAGTTTCTGGAAATAAACACAGTGATCAAATTGACTGTGTGTGTACTTTTCATCCTGTCATGAAACAGTCCAACCGTTTGTACAGCTGTCACGGGATTGTTTCAGACCATACAGTGATCGGTTCAACTTGCTTTTGTAATCTTTGCGACCGGGGACTCCAGAACCATCTGGTTGAGTCATACAAATTTCCTCCTCTACGGAACCATGGAGGAATGCAGTTTTTACATCAAGTTGAACTATCTCTAGGTTATACAGTGCTACTAAAGCCAATAAGATCCGAATAGATGCATGCTTAACAACAGGTGAAAATACCTCATTGTAGTCTATTCCTTCTTTTTGAGCCTAACCTTTGGCTACCAATCTGGCTTTGTATCTGATGCTGTCTTTGCCGGTAGCACCCTCCTTTTTGGCAAAGACCCATTTGCACCCAATTGATCTCTTGAGTGTTGGAAGTGGAACCAACTTCCAAGTCTGATCGCCTCCTTCCACTGGGCATGCTCAGGGCTGTTTACAGCTTCTTTGTAATTGATCAGAACATCATCATCAATTACTGGAAGGGCGTATGTCACCACGTCTGTGTATCGAGCAGGTTTCCGAATATGTCTATTCGGTCTACTGGTGACAACTGATTCAAGTTGCTGAAAGATTTCCGGTGATGACTCCTCCACTTCAGTTTAAGGTGTCATCAGATTCTGGTTCAGATTCATCTGAATTTTGACCAGCATCTTCAAATTCAAAACTCCACCTGCTTTAGAGAATCTTGGTTCACATTCTCTGGAGTTGACAGTTTCAGCATTACAGATTCGTCAAAGGCAACATCTCGGCTTACGATGACTTTCTTTGACTCAAGGTTCCACAATCGGACTGCTTTTACTCCTTCTCTAAAGCCCATGAAGACAGCTTTCTTGGCTCTAGGATCCAGTTTTGCATCCGTAACTATGAAGCCGATCATATTCAATGGCAGAATATCCGGACTACACCTCTATGGGAGTCTTCCCATCAATTGCGGTGGAGGTTAGTCTGTTGATAATGTGGGAGGCGAACAATAAAGCCTCCGCCCAAAATGCTTTGCTCAAGCTCGACTGGGATAACATGCAGCGAACTTTATCAACCAAAGTTCGGTTCATCCTTTCTGCAACTCCATTCTGCTGGGGAGTGCCAGGAACAGTGAAGTGTCGGATTATCCCATCATTCTGTGAGAGGCTGCTGCTCTGCCTGTCACGGTTTCTCTGTCAAGGAGATACAGATTTCCCTTCATATAACCCTTCATTGCTAAGAATGCTCCACGTACAACTCTCAGGACTCCATTCTGAATGGTCACCTTGTAACCATTTGAGTCTAAGACCCCCAGTGATATGAGGTTCTTCTTGAGATCAGGGACATACCTTACGTCTGTAAGTTGTCTGATTGTACCGTCATGCATTTTCAGTCGGATCGTTCCGATGCCTCTAGTGTGACAAGTATTGTCATTGCCCATATGGACAATCCCTCCATCAAACTCCTTGAAGTTTGAGAACCACTCTAGGTTCGGACACATGTGGTAGGAACATCCGAAATCCAGAATCCATTGATCTGAAGAGTGTGTTGTTGTGGAAATCGTAAATGCAGAGTCTTCCTCTCCCTCAGATTCTTGAGCTACACTCACAATCGACCTCTCCATGTTGGGACAGTTATTCCTCCAATGCCCTTTCTCATGGCAAAAGGCACACTCGTCCCTCGAGAGTCGTGTTCTCGATGATCCCCTCTTTGAGCGGGATTTACCTCGCTTGTTTTCTCCGGCTCCTTGGTTGCTCGTCCTGCCTCTGTACACAGTTAAAGCTTCTGGTGTAGTATTCTGGTGATCATGCTGATCCTTTTTCCGATACTCATTATTCACCAGAGCATTACTAACATTAACATATTCTATATCATTTTTACCATACAACAGTGTAGTGGTTAAATGATCATAGCTATCAGGCAAGGAATTTAACAGAGTAAGAGCCTTATCTTCATCAGAGATATTTGCATCTAGATTTTCAAGATCAGCGAGGATTTTGTTAAAACTTACTAGATGCTCCTGCATGGTGATACCTTGCATATACTGGAAGCGGAACAGCTTCTTCTTCAGATAGAGTCTGTTCTCCATGCTTTTTGTCATGTACTTGTCCTCAAGTTATTTCCAGAGAGTTTTTGCATTATTCTCTCTCATGACAAAGTACTTCTGGTCCTTGGCTAGGCATAACCGGATTGTGCCACAAGCCTGACGGTTGACAAATTTCCAGTCATCTTCCGAAATATCTCTGGGCCTGTCTTCCAGAGCGATATATGAACCCTCTCGGAATAACAGATCCTGAACTTCGCACTGCCACATGCCAAAGTTGGTGGTGCCATCAAATTTCTCCACCTCGAACTTTGCAGTGGTCATCGAGTTCTTTCTGATATAAGAACTTGATCGTGCGCTGCTGGTTGTTTCATGTGTCTCTAATGATTCTGCCATGGTAATAAAACAAAATTACCAACAAAGTGTTTTTCCGGTACCTGTATGGAAAAACGGATGCCGCGGTTGAGTCCGGAATAGTCGAAATAGCCAGGAACGGGTCCAACTGTGTAAATTTTGGACACACGGTGAATATTCTGCAAATATTCTGCTACAAGTGGCTCGAAATGGACTCGGTTTAGCTCAACCGGCTCGGAAAAGTCTCGGAATAGTGTTCTAAAACGGCTCAAAAAATAGCCCGAAAAAATTGGTCGGACCTGCGGCGGCGCGTGGGCGGCGTACGGCGGCGCGTGCGGCGGCGCGTGGAGCGCGTGGAGCTGTTTGGGTGGCCGGCGCGTGTGGCGCGTGGGGCGCGTGGGCTTCACGCGTCTTCAACCTCTGGAGGCGCGTGTGGTGCGTGCTGCGCGTGGGTGTCACGCGTCTGCAACCTCTGGTGGCGCGTGCGGCGCGTGGGCGCGTGGGGCGCGTGGGCACTTCTTCTGGTGGCGCGTGCGGGCACGTGCGGCCTCCTCTGGTGCTCCGGTTGATTCTGCTGCACTCCTCTCAACGACCTCTTCAACCTGGTATTTTCAAAACACAAATTTGAGCACTTTTGAAAAACAGACAGAATCGAACAAACTCGGTTTTACGTAAAAATTGGCTCTGATACCAATTTGTTGTGCGGAAGCGAATTGATATTACTAAAACCGATTTAAACACACTGAAAAAACACCGATATTTTACGTGGTTCGGCAACTGTGCCTACGTCCACGGGAGGAGGAGCTTGAAGCTTTGTATTAATGGAGTTTAGAGTACAAACATATACAGAATTCAAGGTGCTACACAAGCACTGAACTCACAACTCAACACAATACCGAATTACTCTATAAACACAGAGTATTTGCTTCAACAATTTAGCTCTAACTTACTCAACTCTACTCTACTCTCTCATTTTCTCTCTTACTCTACATGGTTATTTATAGCCATAATATCAAGGTGTGAACACTAAGCAAGTGGCAGCCACCATAGCCACCTTCCACCACCTATCTTGGTGTGAACACTTTGCAAGTGGTAGCCACCATAGCCACCATCCATTTGCAAGTGGTAGCTTCCATTATTGGTGGTGCAAGTGGTGCAAGTGGTAGCTCCATTATTGGTGCTAAGCCACCAAATGTGACTTTGAGCCATACCATATTCCAACAGACAGAAACCTGTCGATCAACCATAAATTAGTTAAAAATTGACCACGTGGCAGATTTTGATCTAGATGTAATAAAGAGGGATCAAGTGAATAACCAAATGTCTAAATATCAGCAAAGGATTAAAAATATGAATAAAATTGTCAAGACATCAAAAAGCTAACACACACACTCAACACATCAAAAGCAGCTAGTAGAAACTCAATTAGTGATCTTGTAAATCTTTAAAGCTTTCAAGCAATCAGAATTTATTCATTTTAATTCAAAGATGATTCAAGTTCATCTCGACCAAGGGCTTTCAATCAATAAGTTTTCTATTACTTTTAAAGTTTAATTATTGTACAGTTATTTGTAGTCATTTGTTGCATTTCCAATTTTTATATTTTTAATGTTGTAATCAAATTGTTTTGCAGTTTCAAAAAGATTCATTAAGTTCAATCATCATTCTTTAAAATCGTCCATCGATTCACAATAAAATGTCATTTGATTCAAATTTAACCGATTGACTTATTTAAAAAAGTGAAAGTCACCAAAACCACGTTTGAATACTTTATTAGTTTAAATCCAAAATTAATTGACACACCCAATTAATTTATCTAATGTGATTGAAGATAACTTCAACAATTAGGTTTTTATAGATTTTCTCATTACATTCTTTATTTCTCCATTTAAGCTTATGATCCTTTCAATATTAATTTCTCATTTTCCTTTGAAAGGGTTAATTATTTCTTTGGTTTGGGTCTATGCTAATTAATAACATGGGTTTTCTGAAAATTTCCTTGGAATTTAAACCAACTTAATTTATGAAAATTTATTTCATGGAATGTGTTAGATATACATACAACCACACAATAATGCATGGATCTTTTCCAGGAAATTAAAACCCCTACTCTTTAAACCTTCAAATCTTTCTTTTTCAATGTTGTTTGATTTCTTTTGTCAAAGAATGTTCCATCACGCATGCCTTTTTTTTTTTCTTTACTTTTCTCTTTGATTTTCCTTTAATTCCTCCCTTTTGTTCTTCTCTTTTTTTTTTTTTTTTTTTTTTTTTTCGGAACTTGACTTGTTTGAGAAAGAGAAATATTTTTGATCTAAAAAAAAGACATATTTTTCTTTTTGTTTCCTTTTCACATGAAGAAATTAAGAAGATACATTAAACTCCCTCTCATGGCTTCGAAAAGAAAAATATTAGATAAAAAATAATTACATTAATATGCATGATCATTCCATTTCCATATATAGTTTAGTTTCTATAAAATAAAAAATATGTAGGAGGAATTATAACTCTATATATGGATCTACATATAATGAGACCATGCCATAATTAATTCTTGTCTTTTTGTTTTCCTATTTCTTTCTTAAACGGGTTGAAAGTGTCAAATGGATATACTCCTCTGATGATTAAATTAAAAAAATAAAAAAATAAAATTGAAGCAAAAAATTCATTAAATTACAACAACTTTTTTTTCTTTGAAATTTTAAGAAGATTATATATATATATATATATAGGGGCGAAGAGAAAGGGGGCAGGGGCCTTGCCCCCCTATTTTTTTTTTTTTAAGATTTTTTATATAAGGGTCAAATTATGTTTGGCCCCTCAAATTTTATTTTGTCTTTCAATTTGGCCCTCCTTAAAAATTTTAAGATTTTTAAAATAAAATAAAATAATATTTGGCCCTCCAAATTTTGTTTGTCCCTTCAATTTGGCCCCTATTTGTAGAATTTGATTGATATAATAAATTTGATAACGTTTTTAGTTTAAATCTCATTCATTATTATTAGCTTAATTCTCTCTATTTATCTTTTCAATCAATTAAATAGATGCATTTACATTAATTATTTTATTTAATATTTTCCATTCTATGCTAATAAGGAAAAAATAAATAAAGAAGTTAAATAATTACAATATATAATACGAATTGTACATTTAACTTATTTTGCTTCTTTCTAAATATATGTAATCTTATGTTTTTTTTTATAATATGAAATAATTTTATGCATATTTTAATTAGACAATAAATTTTTTTGACGTTGAGATTTTATTTATTATTAAATTTTTTTTCCTATGCAACATGAATTATAATATTTAAAAAATAAAAATAAATTATTTAACTTTCAACAGGTTCACATATATATTTGCATTTGCAACTATATAGTACTGTTTATGTTTGTGGTCGTTGTGATTCAGACAGGAATATATACTTGGTTAAAGTGCTGATTCATTAATATTTGTATAATATTTACTCAACAATTTTATTACTAACTAACAAGAGATTAATATATCTAAATAAAGTAGTTGATGCCAGCCAGGAGTGGTAAAACACATTTTACATTATTAATCAAGAAAAGTGAAATGCATGAATTTCTTTGGCTAAAAGTTTGATCAAGAAGCAACCAAAATTCTTCTTGGAAACAAAAAACTTCCTTCACAATAATCCTTTTGGAAACTTCGAGCAGCTAACAGCTTCCAATACAGTATTTAGAAGTAATTGCAGCAGCAGCAGCTTTACATTGTTGTTGACCTCCAAATATCATTGGCCAAATGGTTTAAATTTGACAAACGAAAAAGTGGGTTCTTACAACAAATTCTATCACTGCTAAATACATCATTATTTTCTAGTTTTTACAGTCTTTTGTAGCCGCCATGGTCTCCTTCCTGATTCCAAGCTGTTTTTGCAGTAGCAATTGGAAAAAATGAAAATAGAAAGAAATCTGATATGGGGTTCCGAAATCATATGGAAACTGCATAATTTTGCCGAAAGAGGAAAATTTAACCCCAAGTAAGGACATAACTACATAAGTGATCAAACATTTTCATCAGGGTTGCATCTGGCAGATCAGAAGAAGAAGGAAGAAGAAACAAAAGAAAAAAATGCTACTACTGCTAATTACAACACCCGGTAAATCAAATTGTAAAGGTAAGACGGACCCAACACCCACAGCAAAAGAAGGGAAAAACCTGAAAAGAACCCGTCCCTGTCGGCATACTGGTCATGAACGTCTTGGTGTTCGGAAGTTGTCGGTGAACCAACAGGGAATTTCTATTTTTTGTTCCAGCTCAATCTTCTAAGCTGCTTTGCCGCCCCTTCTTCTCTTCTCTCCTTTTTCCTCCCTTGGGTTTTCCTCTCCCGTTCTTCTATAACATTTTCATTTTTCTTCATCTTCGATTGAACTAACTCCCAAAAAAAAAAAAAAAAAAAAAAAAACATAGTCGCCTTCTTGTTTCAGAAGAATTAGTTAGATCCAAATCTTGTCTTCGAGGCTGTCCATAGCTCTCTTTTCTCAACCTTTTGTAAGATTCCAGGTCACGTGGCGATCTGGGTCTTGCTTCACTTCCATTGCTGCTAAAATCTCAACGAGAAATCAAAGCCTTCTGGATCTTGCCGGATCTGCTTTTGAGCTGAAGAGGACTCGCCTTCAAGTGTATGAAACTTATTTTCTTCCTAAGGGGGAGCTGCTTCTGGATCTAGTGCTACGGATCTTGCCGGATCTGCTTTTGAGCTGAAGAGGACCGAGTCGGGGACGATGGAGGCCGAATTTTTCAGTGTCTCCGAGCATTAAACGCGACACCAGAAGCAAAAACCGATCCACAAGGCGCACGGGGAACCACTTGAGTAGCCACATGGACATTCCAAAAGTTGATCTGCTTAAAGTTTTATGAAAAACAAACAGGAAATCCATTGTTGATTCTGGATCTAGTGCAAATATCTGGTCGCAGAGATTGTGGACGAGGGCCATACCTTTCGTAGAGGATTCCTTCACCGATCTCCCATCAAACTCGCTCTCCAGGGGAGAAACGCAGATCTGCATTCACACCAAGCTAAGGTTCTTCAATGGCTTCAGATCAGGCGCGGACATGGATGAAATATTCAGATCACGCGATTGTTGATGATGACATTACACAATCAGATCAAGAGCAGATGGGAGCTCGAAGGGGGGAAAGGACAGAGGCAGCTACAACAACTTCTGGTGAGGTGGCAAAAGCTGATTGGAGGAAGCTTTTTTCAGCCTCTGCTGATCAGACTTTGCAGTTTTTTCCGCCTCAAATCTGCAATGGAGCTGTGACAGTAAAGCCTCCAGGTGAGGTTTTTGCAGAAGGAATTCAGCATTGGAAGAACTCTGTGGTGGCTCAGTTCATTGGAAGAATTCCAAACTTCAGTCAATTTCAGAGAATGGTCACGCTGCTATGGGGGAAAGATAGTACTGTGGAGATTAAGCCAGCTGGGCTAAATCTTTTTGTGATTCAATTCTCTAACTCAGAGGCAAGAGATCGAGTTCTTGAAGCTGGCCCTTGGCATATCCACAATAAGCCACTTATTGTCAGGAAATGGGAGCCAGGGATGGAAACACTGGATTTCAGTATGGAAAAACTCCCTATTTGGATTCATTTAGGTCGAGTTCCATTGGAGCTTTATACAAGAACAGGATTGAGCTATATAGCAAGTGCGCTGGGCACTCCTCTCTACATGGACAAAATAACATCCAGCCAGCAGAGATTGGCTATGCCAAAGTGTGTATTGAAGTTGCAGCCACAACTGTCATTCCAAGCACTATAGATGTTGTGTTGGAGAATGGATCCATTGCGTCCATAACAGTTGAAGCTCCTTGGCTGCCACAAAGGTGCTCAAACTGTAAGATTTTTGGCCATTTGGATAAAGCTTGCCCATCTAAGCCTGTTAATGCTGTGGCAAAGGTTTGGAGGCCAAAGGAAAAGAAGCAAGGACAGGAAGAATGTACAGCAGAGGAAATTATTAAGGAGAATGGCAAAAGAGCTGAATATGATGCTGGAACTTCATTAGTAAGCCCCAAGAATCAAAATATGATGTCAAGCTTCATCAATAAGGAAGTTATGATGCCAAACCAGAAAACAAATATTGAAACCAGGAAGGCAAGTTCACTCAATCGATTTGCCATTTTGGAAGTAGTTGAGGAAGAAGATAGAGAAGAAATTGAGCCTGAGATCAGGAATGATACAAGGGCAGTTACTGAAGATGAAAACAGGACAGAGCACTCTCCTAGAAAACCAAGAGCAGCTTCTGCTGGAGTAGCAGATCTTATGAAGAATCTGAAGACAAAGAGGAGAGGGCCTATTGACAAAGGAAAAAGGACCAGTGCAAAGGTAAATCCCACTACCTCAGGAAGTTCCTTGCCTAACCAATCCTAATGAATCTATTCATATGGAATGTAAGGGGATTCAATCATTCCCTTAAACAAAAAGATGTAGTTAGTAGAATAAGAAAGCTAAGAGCTGACATTGTCTGTCTGATTGAGACTCATGTCAAGCTTCAGAATATGCAGCAGATTTTAGATAAAAGTTTTCCAAGATGGAGCATGTTCCATAACTATTCTGAGGCCAATAATGGAAGAATCTGGTTTCTTTACCAAAGCCATGTGCAGCTGAGTCTGGTTGCTTCAATGGACCAAAGCCTTACATGTAGCATATCTTTCACAGGCAAGAAGTTCTTATTCTATACCATTTATGCTTCTAATGAGGGCATTGAAAGGAGAAGGTTATGGAGCCATTTAGTTCATCTAAATAGCACACTGTCTAATCTTCCATGGATGCTAGCTGGAGACTTCAACACTATCATTGACCCCTCTGAAAGCTCAAGTTATGATGGATCTCAAGCACCTAGCACTGATATAAGGGATTTTACTGATTGCTTACAAGTTCTATCTTGTTTTGATCACACATTCATAGGGCCTAGATTCACATGGTCTAACAAGCAAATTGAAGGTTTCCTGGCAAGGAAGTTAGATAGAGTGCTTATTAATGCAGAATGGCTCACAGCATTTCCAGAGTCTCATGTAGAATTCCTTGCTCCAGAAATTTTTGATCACAGCCCAGCATTCATAAAGCTTGATATGGTGAGTTCCTCTCCACCTAAACCTTTCAAGTTTTTTAACTATTGGACCAGACATCCAGAGTTTATGCACATTGTTGAGAACTCTTGGAGGGTACCTACTGGTGGTAATCCCATGGTCAGGTTGCATACCAAAATGAAGAGATTAAAGTCAGTATTGAAGAACTTTAATCATGCTTATTATGGTAGCATATCTGAGAAGGTTACAACTAAGAGGAAGGAGTTAGAGGATGTCCAAGTAGATCTACTCAGCCATCATTCTGATGAATTGGTAGAAAAGGAAAGGATGTTAGCTCAAGAGTATAATGAACTGAGGAAAGCTGAAGAGAGTCACTTCAGGCAGAAGTCAAGGGTTCAATGGCTTCAAGAAGGAGATCAGAATACTGGATTCTTTCACAAGATGGTTGCAGCTAGGCAGAATAGGGGCACAATGAGAGTCATGTATGATGATAGTGGAAATGGGCTTGAAACCTTTTCACAGATATCTCAGGCAGCAGTCTCTCATTTCCAGAAAATTATTGGCACTAAGGACTATAATGTTGAGGGATGTACACGGGAGTTTCTACGAGAACTTTTGCAGTTCTCCTTCTCGGATGCAGAGAAGTTTGAACTCTCAAAGCCAATATCCAGGGAGGAAGTCAAGGAGTCCATTTTTTCCATCAAGGGGGACAAGGCTCCAGGGCCAGATGGTTTCACATCTCACTTCTTTAAGGAAGCTTGGACAGTAGTAGGGGAAGAGTACATTGATGTCATTCTTCATTTCTTCCAGACAGGAGATTTGCTGGCAGGCTTTAATTCCACAATTGTAGCTCTAGTGCCAAAAAATCAAAATCCTACTTGTATTAAAGACTACAGGCCTATTTCCTGTTGTTCAGTAGTCTACAAAAGTATTACATCTGTGATGGCAAGAAGACTCAAAAAATTCCTGCCAACAATCATCAGCAAAAGTCAAAGTGCCTTTGTGGAAGGAAGGAATATCTCAGATAATGTCCTAATGGCACAGGCGTTAGTAAGAGGCTATGCCAGGAAAACTCTGTCACCTAGAAGTGCTATAAAGGTTGACCTTCAAAAGGCTTTTGATACACTTGACTGGGACTTCCTGTTGCTGGTTCTTGCAGCTTTGAATTTTCCAACACAATTTATAACATGGATCAAGAGTTGCATCACTGGTCCTAGGTTCTCTCTATCAATTAATGGAGGCTTGGTGGGCTACTTTAAGGGAGAAAGGGGTATAAGGCAAGGAGATCCTATCTCCCCCTATCTGTTTGTGCTTGCTATGAATGCACTTTCTAAGCTTTTGGATGCTGCTGCACAGCATAAAGTCTTTGATTTCCATCCTAAGTGCAAAAGGATTGGGCTCACTCACCTATGTTTTGCTGATGACTTGATAATTTTCACTAAAGGGCACTTGAAATCCATCCAAGGAGTGCAGGACATCCTGGAAAGTTTTTATAAACTTTCTGGTTTGCAGCTTAACTGTGCCAAAAGTGAACTTTATTCTTCTGGGATCAGTAGAGCTCAGCTTCAGGAAATCCAGGGGGTGACAGGCTTCAAGCTAGGAGAGCTGCCAGTGAGGTATTTGGGGGTTCCCTTAGTAACAAAGAAGCTGACAGAAAAAGACTGTGTCCCACTTATCTCAAAGATTACTGCTAGGATCACTCACTGGACGTCAAAGATTCTGTCCTATGCTGGAAGATTTCAGCTTATTCAATCAGTTTTGTTCAATATACAAAACTATTGGTGTAGAATCTTTATTCTACCTAAGGCAGTGCTCTCCAGAATTAATCAACTCTGTTCTCGATTCTATTGGTTAGGGAAAGATGCAGAAGCCAGAGGAGCAAGGGTGAGCTGGCAGAAAATTTGTTGTCCAAGATCAGAGGGGGGACTTGGCTTGAAGGATCTAGGTTCTTGGAACAGGGCAAGCATAATGCAGATAATATGGACATTGCTTTTTAAGGCAGGTTCATGGTGGATTGCTTGGATCCACAACTATGTTCTAAAAGGCACCTCATTCTGGCAGTTCCCAATCACTCAGGGAAGTAGCTGGATATGGAGGAAAATCCTACAATTGAGACCATTAGCAGCTCAATTTACCTATCAGAATAATGGAAGATTAGCTTGGAAATTTCCTGGGGACAGGTTTTCAGTGGCTAAAGTGTGGCAGCAAATCAGGCCAAGGCAGCCAACGGTGGATTGGGATAGATTGGTATGGTATGCCTACCATATTCCAAGGCATTCCCATATATCATGGATGGCAATTCAGAACAAGCTTCCTACTAAAGATCGATTGATGGAATGGGGAATGGAACTTAATGGAACTTGTGATATGTGCAGTCAACAAATGGAGACTCGAGACCATTTATTCTTTGAGTGTGAGTATTCTAAGGCAGTATGGAGGGAGATTCTGCACCTATGTAAGCTTCATAGAGTCATCAGAAGCTGGGACTTTGAATTTCAATGGGCAAAGAGGAAGCTAAAGGGTAAATCTCTTATTGCTACAGTGCTCCGAATTGCTTGGAATGCTCTCATATATCATGTATGGAGGGAGAGGAATAACCGCAGGTTTGGTAAACAATCTCAGCAATGTATGCAAATGCTTGAGAAAATCAAGGAGGAGGTTAGCTATAGACTAGGGGGGATGAAAACCATAAAAGATGATACTGTTAATAGAGATTTGCATGTAGCATGGGGGTTAAAAAGCTCACTGATAGCATAATTGGTTCTTAGCTATGTAAAGAAGACATTGTAAAATAGTACATTTGTTTGCCAGCTATGCTGGTTGTTTTGATGTAGCAGTGCATGCTGCTTTTGGATAAATAAAAACTTTGCTTATCCAAAAAAAAAAAAAACAAAAGAAAACATCAGAGAAGGACAAAGACAAGTTAGAGAAAAATTTGAAGCCATTGATTATAAATCTGAAACAACACCACCAAATATCTAACATGTTTTTTTTTGTCATGCTAAATATTTGCTGGAATTGTTCAAATTTATATTCAATGGCTTCAACATTTTTCCCCTAACTTGTCTTTCTTTCTTCTCTGATGCTTATTTGCTCCACTCTCCCCCCCTCTTTTTCCTTGTCAATCATCTCTCTTCTTCTCAGCTGGCCTGGCCTGCACAATTATAAGATATAATTAACATCATAAGTTTTGTGATTTTTATGCAACAATAAGTCATAGCATGTATGATCATCATGACCAAGACTTCTTCAATTTCAATACCTTCATTTTCGACAGATCCTGCAGATTATCCATGAGCAGCTTTGTGCTTGAAGTTTTGCTTTCTTTTTATGGATCTTCCTTCTTCTTCGTCTTCGTCTGCTAGCTCCATATATCAGCTCTGATCTGTCATCTGTCTGATGCAACCCTGATGAAGATGTTTGATCACTTATGTCCTTACTTGGGGTTTGTTAAATTTTCCTCTTTCGGCCACTTGCATTATTTATAGAGCTGTTCAAACTTGAACGAAAGGAAAATCAGTCTTTCGCACATGCTGAGGACGCGGTTTGGAAAAGTAAACGGGTCGGATTGGTAAACCACGACTGACTCCATAATTATTAAGTAGGGAGTTATAAGGTAAGCTTTTGTTGGTGAGTTTAAAATAGGTTTTATTATATATAAACAGGATAAAATTATATATAAATATGATAAATTACATAATGTTGTCATATTTATATGTAATTTTTTTTTTTTACATATAAACATGATAAATTACACATAAACATGATAAATATGTTATATATTTATGCAAATTTTTTAGATATGTAATTTTTTTTTTTACATATAAACATAAAAAAATTACATATAAACATGACAAATTACATACATAATAGAGCTTACAAAAAACTCATTTTAAAAAGTTTTCTTATAATTTTCCAAAGAATTTTCCTTTGGAAGTTGGTAAGTACGTGGGACCTGTTAACATGAATTTCCAAGGGAGAGGAAAAACAATTTTGAAAGCGAAATTTCTACAGTCTTTTAAGTTATAGGTGTTAAAATAAATACCTATATTATCAGATAAATTTGAAACATCCTGAAATTTCATTTTATATAAAAAAAAATTAGTTGAGTACATTATGCCAAAATGTAAGTTCTACTCTTCATTTATGTACCTGAATTTTTTATTTTCTCTAAAATATTCGTATTCGACATCGGTATTCAATTAATCACATATTTAAATTTAAGTATGAGATATAATCCTTCAAATATATAAAAAAAAATTAAAAAAAATTGAGTATATACATATTAAACACATATATACCTGTATCCGGCACTAATTTGAATTCGAGTAACATAGCTTTCCATTTGTATGTTACCTGCAATATTTATATAACACAATAAAAAAGGTATATATATATATATATATATATATATATATATATTTGGCTAACCTTTTCCTGCAAGAAAATTAATTAATATCCTCAATCTAAACACCTTTGATTCTTCAGTTTTGGAAAGAATTAGTACATTCAGAGAATGGCAAAGACAAGTTAAAGAAAGAAATTTTCAAAGTATTTAATTAATTTCAACTCTTTCTTGAACTTGTCTTAGCCTTTCTCTGTAACAATACTGAACCTCCTGTCTATCTGCTTAAGTTTTGAGAAATCAATTAAGAAGTATAGCAGAGAAAGGGCAAAGACAAGTTAAAGAAAAACATTGTACCTTTCGCAAAAAAGGGATAGCTTCAAATTTTTCTTTAACTTGTCCTTTCCCTTTCTCTAAAATCTTCTGCTAACTTATAATTAGCTCCTCCAATTGTAATCCAAGAAAAACCATTGGGTTTTCTACACTTAAGGCAAAGCTAGCTTTTGTTGGATAACCCTCCTTGGTTATTCCTTCTTTGCTATTTATAGGCAATTGAGCATGGTGATTATAATTAATTGGTGAGGAACACAACTTCTACGCAAATAAAAGGAAAGTTACGAGAAATTGTCTATATAATTTGCAGCCAGGAAGGAAAACCAGGAAGGAAAAAAAGTAAAAAAATAGGAAAAGACAAATTTTTTTTTTTTGTTAATTGAAGCTTCCACAGATTAAATCGATTACACGGCAAAAAGATAATTTCATTATTTAGAACTTAAATTAAATATTATTTTATAAACAAAAGAAAATTACATATATATGGATTCAGCAACAAATAAAATAATAACTCATAAAGTAATTTATTTAACTACATTTCTTTATTAACTCACATAAATTAAGTTATTAAAAACGTTTGAAACTTAAATATAATAGTAGAGTTTTTTTTTTTTCTACATCTTAAGATTTTCTTATAATTGGTCACCCAATTTAAAATGCTATCAAAACTCTCCAATTCGAATCTTGAAATTATTTTTCTTTTAATATTTTTTCATCTAATATATTATTATCCATCGAGTTATGCGTTGTTAGTTTAATCTTTTTTCAGTTTACTTATTTTTTATATTTAAATTTACGTGCAAATTTATTAATTATTCATCCGACTTATATGAGGAGACATGTTAAAATTTAAATATAATAGTAAATAATATGAGAAGTTGTAGAGAAAAGATCTTAAATTATGCGTGAGGAAATGATTGGGAATGTTAGGAGAGGAAATTAATAAGTTTCTTAAAGGACTATAAACATAAAATAAAAAAATAAAACACTTTTACAAAGAAACATGTACGAAACAATGGTGAAGTTTCATCTGTTACAATCAAAAGGAAGGAAAAGAAATAAACCAATGAAAGGCAAGAGATAAACCCACAAGTTAGCAATTAGTCCTTTAGAATTCACAGAAAACAGTTTAGGTTTTTTTTAATATTCATGGGAGATCAGATGAGAATTAGAATAGGAATATAGGATTTAATTTTCCCGTTTAATTTGTAAATTATAATGATAATATGCATCAATGCCACAAATTAAGAGTAATATTTTTGACCAACAACTATTGTTTGTTGATCTATGTTATATGGATTTGGAGGTGAATGTCGAATACGGATATGTATCTTATTAAGGTATACTCAATTTTTTAAAAGTTTTTCAAATATTTGAAAGATCATATCACATATACCTATATCCAAAATTATATTCAAATATGTGTCAGATATAAATACTTTAAAAAGATAAAAAATCCGGATAACATAACTGTTGATTCATACCAAACAAATAAAAAAATTGAATAGGGTTACTTTCATTAAACTTTCTTAGAAGATACATACATACATATATATATAAAATACTTGGTCAGGGTCAATGGATGGCAATGGCTTTTCCTTCCTCCTTATAATTTGTGTTTCCAGTTTCTTTCTTTCTTCAGAATTCATTATTTTTGTGTTTCTTTCTTCTATGAAAGAGAAAGACTGTGCTTTAATGGTTAGAACTTAATATTACCAGCCAATTTTCTGCAAGTTGCAAAAGCTGCTTGTCTCTCAATCCACCACCCAATCAACCATATATACTACTATAATTTACCAAGTCAACCCAAGGACAGGAAATTTATAATCCCAACAAATTTTTTTTTTTTTTTGGGTTGGGGGGTTGCCTTCAAAGTATATGTTAACAAAAGAAAGCTATCACATTCCCATTTGTTCTTTTTTGGCATTGATCAAATAGTCTGATATGTCTGCAGATGATCAAAACTTACAAAATGAGATTCACATGGCCAGTGGCCCCATGGATTTGATATGTCTGCAGATGATCAATTAATGGTTCATGATTGTTTGCTTTGGATGAAGGTTGATGCTAGTAAATGGAGAAGTACGCTTGTAGTATAGTATGTTATATTACTTCGACTCTTAATTTTTTTAAATATTTATGTTTGATATTTGTAATCGATACATATTTAGATATGAATATGAGATAAAATCTTTCAAATATATAGATTTTTTTATAAAAAAAATTGAATATATTTGTAACGAATATATATCCGTATCTTATACTCACTCAAAATTTAAATAAGATAGGTTGTATATATCAGTTGGGAAAAGTAAATGAATAAAATTTGATAGGAATTATAACAAGAAAACTGTAATTTATGGGAAAAATAAAGCGATTTCTAATTAATTAACAGTTCATCAGGAACAGATCAAAGCTGCATCATAAGTTAAGTGTTTCAGAGTCATTGTCAGGCATTGAAGCCGAAAAAAATGAAAAAAATTTATGAAGAAAAAGTATTTTCTCTCTCACATCACTACAGCTTTGAACATTCTCTAGAAAACAATCTTTCATCTCATCAGCCAAGTCCTGAGGATGCATAGTTAGACTTGGTCCTAACATCTCCATTAAAATCTGCAACACATTTCATCTTCCTAATGTGATATTCTTAAAGGCAGCTCTCAACTTCTTTCCTGAAACCAGAAATTTCCTTCACAGTTTAACCCTCCCTGGAGCAGCTTTCATTCGAGTTTGAGAATATTGAACACCTATACTGTAAGTCTGAGGCTATAGTCTCCTCCTTGGTTTCCTTGATGATTTGCAATTTGCAGTCTCAAGACCCTTAATTTGAGTTTTCTTCAACTTCCAGCTCAAGTAAATTAGGGTAGACCAGACCAAATGAACCACATAATTTTGCACCCAAATCAAGAAGAAGAGGAATGGTGATGAAAGATCATATATAAGAAAAAGATGAAGAAAAGAAAGCATCAGAGAAGGGCAAAGACAAGTTAGAGAAAAATTTGAAGCCAATGATTATGAATATGAACAATTCCACCAAATATCTAACATATTTATAACAGTATGGTAAAAATTTGCTGGAATTGTTCAGATTCATATTCAATGTCTTCAAAGTTTCCTCTAACTTTGCCTTGCACTTCTCTGATACTTTCCTTTTCTTCATTCCTCTCTTATGTAGTTTCTTCCATCATCTTTTTCTTTCTTAAAATTCCCATGCCAGGTTCCTCCCTGTAATTTCTTCCATTAATTTCTCTTCTTCTTTAGGCTGCAGAATTATGCAGTTCATTTGGTCTAAAGAACAACTACTTCATCAGAATTTCTTCTTGTCTGGTTTCAATTTCATGGCATGTATGATTTATAATGTCTCAATATGGGAAGGAAAACAGTGTTGGACACGGATTTTACACGGTTTAGGAAAGTAAAAGGATGGGATAGAAGTTGAAATCTTGGGACACGGTTTATTTCTAGGAATCTCAACTAGCCGTGTATTAGCCAACTGAGAAGAGACCTGGTTTTTTTCTTTTAAATATGTTTTGATTCCTATAGATTTTTCTTCTTTCGTTATTTCCCCTATATATTCTTATCGTTGTTTTCTATTGGAGTGTGGAAATTGCTCAAATTATAGCTTCGAAATTACAAAGGAGGAAAATAATTGAGTTGCAGATGAGTATACTGGTACAAACCTTCACATAAATTAAATGAATATTCCTTTAGTATTTTCCATTTTGTCTTTGAAATTATATAAAGTAATTCGCTGTTTTATATATGGTGGTGATGATTACATTTTCATGCTTTTTTTGTTTCTTTTATTTTATTTTATATATAGCTTTGAAAAGCATGTAATGGTCCATGGGGTGAATGAATTTCCTATCATCTGTCCAAGATGAAATATGAACAGAACCCAGTTGCCTGCCTTGAGCCTAGAGCCTAGAGCCTAGAGGCTAGGGGTCTTGTTCTTAAAATAATAGTATTTTTTATTTGCTACATTATCAAACTTTGGCGTTTACTTGAGGATGGAAATGGGTTTGAGACAAGTCACACTCCAAACATAATAAAATATAGGTATGTACATTTTTTTTTCCAGGATTGAGACTGCATCAGGTTCAAGGACGACAAAAAAAGCCAATTTCTTTTACTAGGAATCAGACTCTAACATTATGAAGTAATAAACTAGTTTTTGGTTAAGATATTCTGATGCTAGCTGTTCCTAAATCTTAGAGTGTGGACTGGTAATTTTTCAATTTGAGAAGAAGGATGAAATGGCATCATGAGAAAGTGTAGTATATATATATATATATATATGTATGTAAGATGATTAATAGTAGTACTGGTGCATGTTGCTGCCAAAATTGAAATGGTTTTCAATGTTAGATTAATCAAACATGAAAAATCATGGTTATAACTTAATAATTATCTCCAAATCTTTAAGTTGAATTTTCGGAAAAAGACCATGTTATTATTTTTGCATATCAGACATTAATTATAACAAAAACCAACATATATATATATATATATATATATATATATATATATATATATATATAGTGATCTTTTCTAGCATTAATTTGTCACTTCAAAATGTAAGCCAACATTTTTGTTGGTAAGTCCAAATATGGCCAACTTTTGCATTAAATTATAATGTCCTATTAATGAAAATATAATAAGGTATATCTGAAAATTTGATTAATTAGCTGCATGCACAGCACCAATTTCTCAAGCCTTTGGTTTGAAGGGTATCCTATCGGTCTAATATCATGTATATAGCTTTATCTATTTATATATTTTTTAATTACAATTAATTATTGTTGTTGCATGAAAAAAAAATTTCGGATTGCATGAAAAATTAGAAGAAATTCTGATGTCGGATTGCATGATTTTGTTGCTTGATAAGAAGAAAACTGATGAAATAAGTGAGGCTATAACAGAAAAAAAAAATGGAAGAAATAAGTGAGGAACAAAAATGCAATCAGATTAGAAAGGAAAACCCTAGTTAGAGAAAAATTTGAAGCCATTAAATAGAGTGTGCAAAACTACTCCACCAAATTATCTAACATGTTTACATGCTAAATATATATTTATTGGAGCTTTTCACAGTCATATTCAATGGCTTCAAAATTTCCTCTAACTCTTGGCTTTTTGCCCTTTTTCTGATGCAATTTTGTTCCTCACTTATTTCTTCCATGTGTTTCTCTAATCAATAATCTCGTGCTTCCCTTCCCATCATCATCCTTCTCATCTAGGAAACATGGACAGAATTACTTTTGAGAGCAACAGTAACAATGATAAAAGTTCCTTGAATGCATGGGATTTAAATTACGTACCGTAAGTGATTATTATTTTGTGATTTTGACTCTTCTATTATCGTAATTAACAGCGATAACGTTTTCTATTTCGCTCCTACGAGGAAAATTGCATGGAAAAAGACGGTGAATAATAAGAAAGCAACCAGCAGTATATATAGCTTGCATTATGTCAATCACGATCAGGTTCTTCTTTCTGCCACTGAGAATATTGCATTACTTTTCTTTTCCATGTAGATTCCAAGGTAATTACTGTTGGAATATGGCTTGAATATGGCTCAAAGTCACCATAGGTGGCTTAGCACCAATAATGGAGCTACCACTTGCACCACCAATAATGGAAGCTACCACTTGCAAATAGATGGTGGCTATGATGGCTACCACTTGCAATGTGTTCACACCAAGATAGGTGGTGGATGGTGGCTATGGTGGCTGCCACTTGATGTATGTTCACACCTTGATATTTTGGCTATAAATAGCCATGTAGAGTAAGAGAGAAAATGAGTTGAGTGAGTGTGAGTTAGAGCTAAAGTGTTGAAGCAAATACTCTGTGTTTATAGAGTAATTCGGTATTGTGTTGAGTTGTGAGTTCAGTGCTTGTATTGCACCTTGAATTCTGTATTTTGTTTGTACTCCATCTCCATTAATACAAAGCTTCAAGCTCCTCCTCCCGTGGATGTAAGAACACTTGCTGAACCACGTAAAATATCGGTGTTTTTCAGTGTGTTTAAATCGGTTTTAGTAATCTCGATTTGCTTCCGCACAACAAATTGGTATCAGAGCCAATTTTTACGTAAAACCGAGTTTGTTCGATTCTGTCCGTTTTTCAAAAGTGCTCCAATTTGTGTTTTGAAAATACCAGGTTGAAGAGGTCGTCGAGAGGAGTGCAGCAGAATCAACCGGAGCGCCAGAAGCCACCGCACGCGCCCGCACGCGCCGCCAGAAGGTCTGAGAGTGGGCCTCACGCGCCCACGCGCCGCACGCGCCTCCAGAGGTTGAAGACGCGTGAAGCCCACGCGCAGCACGCGCCGCACGCGCCTTCCAGAGGTTGAAGGCGAGTGAGTTCACGCGCCACACGCGCCGCACGCGCCGGTGAGACAGCAGCCTCCACGCGCCCCACACGCCGCCGCAGCTCCGACCAACTTTTTCGGGCTATTTTTTGAGCCGTTTCAGAACACTATTCCGAGACTTTTCCGAGCCGGTTGAGCTAAACCGAGTCCATTTCGAGCCACTTGTAGCAGAATATTCGCAGAATATTCACCGTGTGTCCAAAATTTACACAGTTGGACCCGTTCCTGGCTATTTCGACTATTCTGGACTCAACCGCGGTATCCGTTTTTCCATACAGGTAACGAAAAAACTCTGAGTTGGTAATTTTGTTTTATTACCATGGCAGAATCATTAGAGACACATGAAACAACCAGCAGCGCACCATCAAGTTCTTACATCAGAAAGAACTCGATGACCACTGCAAAGTTCGAGGTGGAGAAATTTGATGGCACCAACAACTTTGGCATGTGGCAGTGCGAAGTTCAGGATCTGTTATTCCGAGAGGGTTCACATATCGCTCTGGAAGACAGGCCCAGAGATATTTCGGAAGATGACTGGAAATTTGTCAACCGTCAGGCTTGTGGCACAATCCGGTTATGCCTAGCCAAGGACCAGAAGTACTTTGTCATGAGAGAGAATAATGCAAAAACTCTCTGGAAACAACTTGAGGACAAGTACATGACAAAAAGCATGGAGAACAGACTCTATCTGAAGAAAAAGCTGTTCCGCTTCCAGTATATGCAAGGTATCACCATGCAGGAGCATCTAGTAAGTTTTAACAAAATCCTCGCTGATCTTGAAAATCTAGATGCAAATATCTCTGATGAAGATAAGGCTCTTACTCTGTTAAATTCCTTGCCTGATAGCTATGATCATTTAACCACTACACTGTTGTATGGTAAAAATGATATAGAATATGTTAATGTTAGTAATGCTCTGGTGAATAATGAGTATCGGAAAAAGGATCAGCATGATCACCAGAATACTACACCAGAAGCTTTAACTGTGTACAGAGGCAGGACGAACAACCAAGGAGCCGAAGAAAACAAGCGAGGTAAATCCCGCTCAAAGAGGGGATCATCAAGAACACGACTCTCAAGGGACGAGTGTGCCTTTTGCCATGAGAAAAGAGCATTGGAGGAATAACTGTCCTAACATGGAGAAGTCGACTGTGAATGTAGCTCAAGAATCTGAGGGAGAGGAAGACTCTGCATTTACGATTTCCACAACAACACACTCTTCAGATCAATGGATTCTGGATTCCGGATGTTCCTACCACATGTGTCCGAACCGGAAGTGGTTCTCAAACTTCAAGGAGTTTGATGGAGGGATTGTCCTTATGGGCAATGACAATACTTGTCACACTAGAGGCATCGGAACGATCCGACTAAAAATGCATGACGGTACAATCAGACAACTTACAGACGTAAGGTATGTCCCTGATCTCAAGAAGAACCTCATATCACTGGGGTTCTTAGACTCAAATGGTTACAAGGTGACCATTCAGAATGGAGTCCTGAGAGTTGTACGTGGAGCATTCTTAGCAATGAAGGGTTATATGAAGGGAAATCTGTATCTCCTTGACAGAGAAACTGTGACAGGCAGAGCAACAGCCTCTCACAAAATGATGGGATAATCCGACACTTCACTGTTCCTGGCACTCCCCAGCAGAATGGAGTTGCAGAAAGGATGAACCGAACTTTGGTTGATAAAGTTCGCTGCATGTTATCCCAGTCGAGCTTGAGCAAAGCATTTTGGGCGGAGGCTTTATTGTACGCCTCCCACATTATCAACAGACTACCCTCCACCGCAATTGATGGGAAAACTCCCATAGAGGTGTGGTCCGGACATTCTGCCATTGATTATGATCGGCTTCGTATTTTCGGATGCCCAGCATATTTTCACGTAAGTGAATCAAAACTGGATCCTAGAGCCAAGAAAGCTGTCTTCTTAGGGCTTTAGTGAAGGAGTAAAGGCATTCCGACTGTGGAACCTTGAGTCAAAGAAAGTCATCGTAAGCCGAGATGTTGCCTTTGACGAATTTGTAATGCTGAAACTGTCAACTCCAGAGAATGTGAACCAAGATTCTCTAAAGCAGGTGGAGTTTGAATCAGAAGATGCTGGTCAAAATTCCGAAGAATCTGAACCAGAATCTGATGACACCTTAACTGAATTGGAGGAGTCATCACCAGAAACCTTTCAGCAATTTGAAACTATTGCCACCAGTAGACCGAATAGACATATTCGGAAACCTGCTCGGTACACAGACATGGTGGCATACGCCCTTCCAGTAATTGATGATGATGTTCCGATCAATTACAAAGAAGCTGTAAACAGCCCTGAGCATGCCCAGTGGAAGGAGGCGATGGATGAAGAGATGACATCACTTCATCATAATCAGACTTGGAAGTTGGTTCCACTTCCAACACTCAAAAGATCAATTGGGTGCAAATGGGTCTTTGCCAAAAAGGAGAGTGCTACCGGCAAAGACAGCATCAGATACAAAGCCAGATTGGTAGCCAAAGGTTAGGCTCAAAAAGAAGGAATAGACTACAATGAGGTATTTTCACCTGTTGTTAAGCATGCATCTATTCGGATCTTATTGGCTTTAGTAGCACTGTATAACCTAGAGATAGTTCAACTTGATGTAAAAACTGCATTCCTCCATGGTTCCTTAGAGGAGGAAATTTATATGACTCAACCAGATGGTTTTGGAGTCCCCGGTCGCAAAGATTACAAAAGCAAGTTGAACCGGTCACTGTATGGTCTGAAACAATCCCGTGACAGCTGTACAAACGGTTGGACTGTTTCATGACAGGATGAAAAGTACACACACAGTCAATTTGATCACTGTGTTTATTTCCGGAAACTTCAAGATGGATCATTTGTCTATCTGCTGAAAAAGGCAAGGTGGAGATCGACAGGCTGAAGGCTCAACTGAGCTCAGAGTTCGAGATGAAGGATCTTGGAGAAGCTAAGAAAATTCTTGGGAAGGAGATTAGAATAGACAGAAAAATTGACTCAGGCTCAGTGCATTGATGGATCATGCCAATGCAGTAGGTGTCCTGATGTGTGTAATGGTGTATATGACACCTGAAGGAGAAAGGAGGAAGCTCTGATCTATGAATTCTCTCTGTGGATTCTCGCCAAGGTGGAGATTGTTGGAATATGGCTTGAATATGGCTCAAAGTCACCATAGGTGGCTTAGCACCAATAATGGAGCTACCACTTGCACCACCAATAATGGAAGCTACCACTTGCAAATGGATGGTGGCTATGATGGCTACCAGTTGCAATGTGTTCACACTAAGATAGGTGGTGGATGGTGGCTATGGTGGCTGCCACTTGATGTATGTTCACACCTTGATATTTTGGCTATAAATAGCCATGTAGAGTAAGAGAGAAAATGAGTTGAGTTGAGTGAGTGTGAGTTAGAGCTAAAGTGTTGAAGCAAATACTCTGTGTTTATAGAGTAATTCGGTATTGTGTTGAGTTGTGAGTTCAGTGCTTGTATTGCACCTTGAATTCTGTATTTTGTTTGTACTCCATCTCCATTAATACAAAGCTTCAAGCTCCTCCTCCCGTGGATGTAAGCACACTTGCTGAACCACGTAAAATATCGGTGTTTTTTCAGTGTGTTTAAATCGGTTTTAGTAATCTCGATTTGCTTCCGCACAACAATTACATATATTTGGGTTCGAATATGAATGTATAAAAAATGTTCAGTTTTTTTTTTTTTTTTTTTTATAAAAAGTCATATATTTGAAGAGTCGCACTTAACTCATGTTTTGAATATATATCAAACACAAATACTTCAAAAAAAATGAAAAATCGAAATAATATAGAATTTTTTATGGGTGCCTTGAATTTTCGTAAGCATTTATGGGTGAATAGCAAGTTGGGTTCCTCAATTTTCCTTATCACCTTAATTAAGCTTTAAGGAAACCAAGTTTGTCAATCAAGTTTCTTTCTACTTTTCCTCCCTCTTTATGTTTCCGGGAAAACCCTCCTTTATCACCATCCTCTTTCTATCTCTTTTTTAGATTTTTTTCTCGATCACCTTGACTCCTTGTTAATGGATGCCAACTTGACTTCCTAATTTTCTTTCCCTTTCCCTTTCCCTTTCCCTTTCCCTTTCCCTTTCCCTTTTCCTTCCTTCTCTTCTCTTCTCTTTCTAGTCAATTTCCTTCTTCTTTCTTTTACAAAAGAATTAATTAGATTCACTAATTTGAAAGAAGAAAGAAATTTTCGAGTCAGAAACAAAAGAAGTTTCTCTATTTGTTTATTTGTTGCTTTTTTATAATTATTTTTAGGAAAAAAAATTAAAGCAATTTCATGTAAGAAAAATATAAAGAATTATATACATTCAGTTCACACACCCATATATAGTATATAAAAATTTAAAATTTTATTATAATTCATAAAAATTTCAATATTTTTCATTTAAGTCCAAAATAAAATAAAATATGAAATGAGTGTATAATTTTTTTTTTTTTATAATTATCATAAAACTTCCAATAAAGTTTTTCAAACACTTTAGCCTACAATATTTCAGGCAAAGTATAGAAAATTAAAATGATCAAGATACCTAAACATGATTAAAACTTAAAAACCTTGATTAGCTTAATTTGGTTGGGTTTTTCCTCTCAAAATATTGGAAAATTGTAAAAGATGTAAGCTTAATATATACCCATTACATTTACACACAAAATGTTTTAATGTGCAACAATTGGACCCCAAAACCAAGAAAGACTATAGTCTATAGTACACACTTAATTTGGTTGGTTTGGTAATTTTTCAATTGCATTGCTTCGTTGGAGGATTTGTCCTATTACTTCTACATTTAATATATTGATGATCATTGTTTTGTGTGTTGAATACTGTCATGATTTTGGGGAGAACAAGGATTCCTTATGGCCAGGAGCCCAATAAAGATGAGGGAAAAACAGTTCTTTGATGAGTGATGAAGCTGCTTGTTTCTACACTATTCGAACTCAAGATAAGTGTCAGATACGAGTACGTGTTCTATACGAGTATAATCAATTTGTTTAAAAGTTTTTTCATATTTTGAAGGATCATATCCCATACTTATGTCCAAATATATGTTGGACAAGAATACTTCAAAAAAAAAAAATGAAGAGTCGAAGTTTTAGCGGGCCTAATGAATCGTGCTTGATTATGAGGCAAAGTGAGTACTGTCTGTAAAATTTGTTTGAAGCGAGGATTGAAGAACAAAAGAAGCATCAGGGAAGGGCAAAGACAAGTTAGAGAAAATGTTTGAAGCCATCAAGGGAAAAACTGTTTTAGGAATATATATATATATATATATATATATATATATATATTGCCAAAAGTGTCGCTCATTTTCAATGTCTTGAAAGCCCTTTTCTCTAGCCTGATTTTTCCTTTATTTGTAATGATTATCACGTAAATAATCTATATAATAAATATGAAATTAAATAATGAATGTACATAATCGTTCGATGCGGAACCGATCTTGATTTATTGGTCGGAAACAAAATCACATAATTGAAAATTATCTATTTTTCACATCACTAAATTCTTCGACTATTGCAGAGATTACGAGTATTGTTTTATTCAAACCTTTTAGAGAAAACATATTTCTCCTTTGAATTTCCCTCGGCCGAATCACGTGTTTGTGACTTTCCTTGCGGGAAGGAATTGTTTTGGCCGAATGGTGAACGGCTCTTTCTTTTTCATCTGGTTCGTATTGCCCACGGCCGAATGAATAAAAGAATTATTAAAGGGAAGTTATTTTTTTTTTCCCTTTTTCTCATAGTCTGTTAACTGCCAATGGCAGTTTCCATTTGAACCATTTATAACTTCCCTTGGGAAGTTATGTTGGAACAGTGCCCATTATGGGTGCCGTTTCCAAATCCTTTGTTTGTCCCTCGTTTAGTTCTTCAATCTCTCCTTTTAACCGTCTTATACTTCCATATAGTTTCTTTCATTACTCATCTTCTCTCGGGGTATCATATTCTTTGCCTTTGCTTCTTTCTAAAGAAGGGATCATTGTCTGCAATAGTCTGTCCAAACTTAGAGTTGGTAAAATGAATTCGGAAACTAACTTGAATAGAAATGATAAAATGAAGTCAAATCCGAAAACATGCTTGAAAAAAGCTCGAATGTGATTATTTGATAAAAGAAATCAAAGGTTCAAACTTAAGAAAATTTTGAATTTGAATTCAGAATTCGAAAAAACATGTTAAAATGATTACATTTTATATAAAATCAATCTGACATGATTCAAGCTCAAAATAATTAAATTCGAAACCCGTCTACTGGCCACCTCTACTCAAACTCTTTCCATTGATACTCTCTTTGTATGCAATTGCCTACATTAGAAACCTTACTTTATTTAATCAAACATCTATCTTATATATATGCTTATCTATATATATGCTTATTAAGCTTTGTTAAAAGAAGTAGCAGAAAAGGTCAAAGACAAGTTAGAGAAAAGTTAAACATTGTTTCATATTAAATGATTGCAACCCAAGAAAATATTTCATTTACTACGTTAATTACTCTTATAATTATTTCTTCATAGTTAGCAAAAGGCACAAATTTATAGAGAAAAAGATATAAAACTCAAGACTTAATTTAATTAATTCATTTAATTTTAAAAGGTGGTATTTAATAAATTTAAAATTTTAATCTCAGTATCTATATTTCCTTTCTATATTCTTAGATTGCAACTTTTTTCATATAAAAAAAAAAGGTAAGTGTAGAGGAATTAGGACGTGGTGGGCTGAAAATTCTCAAGTAAATTAACTAAAAGCTTGGCCATAACTAGAGGTGCTCATGGGTCGGGTCGGGACCCGATACTTTTTATTTTTCTTGCCCAGGCTAGACATTGGGAGGGTCCGGGCTAATCCTCGGGCCTAAATCACTGTTCATTGCTTAATAAAAAATTTATTTTTTATTTTTTTATATATTTTTATGATTAAATTTTAAAAAAATAATATTTTTTTAATACATAAACAGTGATCTGGGTCGGGCCGACCTGAATCACAAATATTGAGGCCTAGGTCCTGTCCAATATGGGTTGGGCCTATCGGGCCAAGCGGACTGTCCGACCCGTGAATAGGTCTAGTCATACCCCACTTTTTGTTTTTCTTTTTTAGTGAGGGAGACACTTAACCTAATTCTTCAATGTTTGGGTTTTAACTAAAGAAAGGGAAACAAAAAAATGTTAAACCCAATTCTTTTTAGAATTAATTATTAAGAAGGGTATAATATTAATATTTGTTTTATGCATGTTTGATTGAAGTAAGATTAATAATATAATGCTCATCAAGTTATAATAATTTGATTTGTTCCATGAGTGTTTACACCACAATTTTTTTCATCAATTGTATGATTGACACGTGGTATTAGGTGACAATCTTAAGGGTTCAAGATCCTACCATTTATTAAAAATCAATTTAAACAATCAAGAAAAGTGAAAAATATAGAATTTGATCGAAATAAAAATTATTATAAATGTGATTGAAAACTTCTATATCTTAGCAATTACTCATTATTTTCTCTTCAGAAATTGCAGCTATCAAAGAGACCATTTTTTTCATGAAATCTGACAAGAAATCGATCAACCAATTGTGGTAGATACGTGGTTGACAGAAATGTGCCAATCAACCATAAATTAACTAGAAATCGACCACGTGGTAGATTTTGATCTAGCTGTAATAAAGAGAGATCAAGTCAACAATCACATACTTAAATATCAGCAAAGGATCTACATATTAAAGATTTTATGAAATAGCTTATGATCTACAGTAAAAGTGACCCAAAGAAGGAAAATGATTTGTACAATTGTGCTAAAAGGTTGAAAGATTTAATTAAGCCATGTGATGTTAAAAATCAGCTACTAAACGTTAAAAGTTGAGATAGTTATAGTATTTTATGATAAAGAAGCTTTTTTGCTCCAAAATCCAAAAAAAAAGTGACCAACAGTTTGATGACAAATTTTAAAATAAAAAAAAATAAAAAAACATGTGACACGATTCTACGAAATCAGAAGTTTTATAAATAAAAGAAAAATATTAATTAATGTTTAATTGCACTAATTAAGGTGATATATATAAAAAATATATATATAATTAATGATTTTTTTTAAAATTCAATAAAAATAATATATTAAATATAATTTTTTTAATTAATAATTAAATAATTAAGCATCAGTTAAGTAAATCCATAAAAGAATTCAGCCATCAAGAACGAACACACACTCAACATATCAAAAGCAACTTCTGCAGCTCTTTATCCAAGTCTTTGTAGTTTTTATCTTTTGCGACCAAAACTCGTCCAATACAACAAATAGCCCAGTGCTTTGATCAAAATCAGCACAATTTAACTCATCCTTAATCCTCTCAAAAGTTCTGTCAATTATCTAGTTTGTACTTGCTTAGGCTCTCCGTGAGCATTTAATCAGCTAGTAGAAACTCAATTAGTGATCTTGTAAATCTTTAAAACTTTCGAGCAATCAAAATTTATTCATTTTAAATCAAGATTATTCAAGTTTCAATCAATAAGTTTTCTATTACTTTTAAAGTTTAATTATTGTACAATTGTTCTTAATCACTTGTTGCGTTTCCAATTTATATATTTTTGATGTTTTAAGCAAATTGTTTTGCGATTTCAAAAGAATTCATTAAGCTCGATCATCATTATTCATGAGCTAAAATCGTCTAATCGATTTACAATGAGGTGTCAATTGATCTAATTTTAACCGGTTGAGTACTCGTTTCAAGAAGTGAAAGTCACCAAAACCACATTTGAATACTTTATTAATTTAAATTCAAAATTAATTGACACACCCAATTTATCTAATGTAATTGAAGATAACTTCAACAATTAGGTTTTTATAGATTCTCTGGTTACGTTCTTTATTTCTCCATTTAAGCTTATGATCCTTTCAATTTTAACTTCTCTTTTCCTTAGAAAGGGTTAATTAGTTATTTGGTTTGGGTTTTCTGAAAATTTCCTTGGAATTTAAACCAACTTAATTGATGAAATTTTTTTTCATGGAATGTGTTAGATATACATACAACCACACAATAATGCATAGATCTTTTCGAGGAAATTAAAACCCCTACTCTCTAAGGCTCCTGTACACACAAATTTTATGTCAAAAATATGACAAGGAAAATTCGGAGTCAAATAATAATTTTATTAATCAAACTTTGAGGTTACAATCTCTGAATATTCTTAAAGAAAGAAATCCTTTGATTCTTTTCTTCAGTAAAACTTTGATCCAAGGGTCTTCACGACTTGATCTTGAATCGGTGAGATCTGCTTCAAGGGTCTTCTAGACTTGGTCTTGAAAAACAGGAATTATCTCCTTTCCTTCGATGAACAAGATCGGAGAACAGCTTCTTAGAGAATTCTCAAGAACAAGCACCGCGTTCTTAGAATTTCTCTAATTTCTTCTTAAGAATTTTGAGAGGATTTGGCTCTTCAAAATCTTCTTCTCTTCAGGCTTTCTGAGTTGTGAATTTGTGTTAAGAGGAGGTCTCTATTTATAGTGGTAGCTAGCCAGGTGAAAGAGAGTTTTAAAAGAACTCATCCTCCTTATTTATCTCTTAATTAATTTAATTAAATTAGAGATAAAGCTTCATTATTTATCCCTTAATTAATTAATTAAATTAGAGATAAAATATTTATTTTTTTATCACTTAATTAATTAATTAAATTAGAGATAAAATATTTATTTATCTCTTAATTAATTAATTAAATTAGAGATAAAATATTTATTTATCTCTTAATTGATTAATTAAATTAGAGATAAAATATTTATTTTTTATCACTTAATTAATTAATTAAATTAGAGATAAAATATTTATTTTTATCACTTAATTAATTAATTAAATTAGAGATAAAATATTTATTTATCTCTTAATTAATTAATTAAATTAGAGATAAAATATTTATTTATCTCTTAATTAATTAATTAAATTAGAGATAAAATATTTATTTATCTCTTAATTAATTTAATTTAATTAGAGATAAAATATTTATTTATCTCTTAATTAATTTAATTTAATTAGAGATAAAATATTTATTTATCTCTTAATTAATTTAATTTAATTAGAGATAAAAATTTATTATTTATCTCTTAATTAATTTAATTTAATTAGAGGTAAAATAATTATGACACATGGGTGAAATTTGATTGGATAACCCATGAATCCTTGCAATTTGATTGGTCAAACCATGTGTACATATTTAATTAATTACAAAATAATTAATTATAATATGATATTATTAATTTCACATGGTAATGTATAATTTAATTGAAAATTTCTTAATTAAAAGAAATTTCAGTTAACACGTGGCAATTTGTAATTGGTTACAAATTTTCTCCTTCTACAAATGCCCCCTCAAGACTTGGCTACGTACACGAATTTTTTTTTTAGTGTAGCAAGTAGACAAGTCTTGAAATTTATCTACATCAATTAATTATCTTCATATAATTTTATATATGAGACGAGAAAAATTGATTTAGCAAATATAATTTCCTATGCATCAAAATGGACCATGAATAGAATATTGATCCACTCTAAATGGTTTAGCAAAAAATGGATATTGGGCCAACATTGGCCTATATAAAGTAAATATGGACTAATACTGGCCCACGTAATAAATAGAATTTAGGCCTATAACAAAAGTTTGTCATATTGTGGACACAAATGATATTTAGGCCCAACTTAAAATATCCTTGGTAAATGGACCCAATAGCCCATGCAAAACATAGTTCACAGTTTGGAGACTTTCTACAGCTTCAAAGAATTTGAGTTTGATCTAATCACTTCTTTGCTCAAATTAATTTCAATTAAAACCCAACCTCCAGTTTTAAAGGAATTCTAATGCACTTAGAAGTTTTATTCCTTGACCACATGGGACTTGAATTATTTCCCTTATAAAAGCAAGGCCTTCTCAAGCTAATTTGCATATCAAATTAATTGTCAAAGGTTGCTACGTTGGAGAGCTTAACAGGTGAGTCTCTTTTTTTTTTTTTTTTATTCGGTGCCCCTTCTCTATAAAATTATATATATATATATATATATATTTTTTTAATCTCTTCCTCGAAACTTGAAGACTGCCTCACAAGAGTATACCCACTTTCATCTTTATACTCGTTTGTTCTGCCCCTGGCTTCTTGTACCTCTTGTTCGAGCTTGGTCACGTGCTTAACTTGTCAAGAGTGATCTTCCCTAGCTCACTGCGCATTGTGGTCTGAGTAAGTTGAACAATAGAGTAAATAGGATACTCAACATCATTAGAAACCTGAAGAGGATCAACAACTTTAACGTAAAGCACCCCTTCAACCAATATGCTGACGTCATCTTTGGTGATAGCAGTCTGGTCTGGGATAGGAATAGCTTCTTCTTTCAAAGAATGCGCATATACAAGTCTATCAACAATAGGAATCAAGAAGTGGAAACTTGGACTAAGAAGTTTGTGGAATTTGCCAAACCTTTCTACGACATAGGCCTTCTTTTCAGGGACAACGAGGATCCAAAGTTAGAGGGGCGCCGAGGGGTGTACATTTTTCGGGGGTCACTTCCAAAGTGACAGACTGCATTGATGGAGTCATGATGGGTCAGGGTTGGAACGGCTACAGCTCCATATGCAGATTCAAAGTTTTCATAATCCTTTCTCTTTCTACAACAACCCCGCTCCATGCCCTAAGATTCATCCATTGCAAAATATCCGGATCGCTTACATTTATTTCACCAATAATCTTGCCAATAATTCCGACAGTCCCTGGAGTACACGGTGAACTCCAATAAGAAGCACGATAAATGCTTCGAAACCTCTTGCCACGTGACGGGTTCTTGCTGTTGTTGAGAACCTTACAGATTCCGTAATAGCACTTGTACTTTCTAGTTTGGGACCCAAACTGCACTTAGAGGTTGCAGTATCAGGACCAGTGCCTTGTTTAACGAAGTCAGAAATCAAAACTCCATTAAAGAATTTCCATTACCATATTTCTTCTTGGCTTTGTGCTTTTTCTTTGATACAGGCCCAGATTGTGAGGAATTTTCTTTTAACTTATATTCTTCTTATTTTTATCAGAAGATAAACTCCTGCAGGTTTTATCAACACGAATTTGGTTTCACAAATTCATATCATTCAAAACCACACTTAGTCCATTCTGAAATGAATTTTCCTTGAGTACATTACTCGAATCTAATGCATCTTTACCAGATTCAACAACTAAAGCACCATTTCCTTTCACATGGTCACAGATGGCATCTTTGTTTTTCTTCTTAGTTTTCAAATCAAGTTTTCTTTCCACTTTTGTACGTGTTGCGTACCTTGGCCCCCACATTATCATTGCCATGCATACCACAAATTCTTTTGATTGCTTGCCACCAGGACACCTTGATCTTTTACAAAGCCATACATAAATATTCTTTCACTTGTCACCTATTCATATTTATTCATGCATGGTTTTATTACTTGTAAATTACATGCATTTTGACAAAATATGATTTGGCTATGCTTGCTTGCGCCACTTGTTTCTTGCCATCATGAAGTCTTATTACATTAAAGCTATGCATTATTTTCTTAATGACACGTTGCCACTTTGATTCGTATCTAGTTGAATAAAGAATTTTTTTTTATTCTTTATTTTGACTTCATGACTTTTTTTTTTACTAAGATATATATATATATTTTAATTCTCTACCTATTTTGACATTTTTTTTTTGGTAGAATCATCATCGTGTACTTCAAAGATCACAAAGATTATCTTGTGATTCTTTCTAAGGAAGACGAAGACATAAAAGAAGGATTATATCTCTCCACCGACAAGCCCATATCGGGTAGATATAAGTCCGCTTGGAAATCATTTGATTTTCCTACCACTTTGGAAGATTGGTCGATAGAACTTTCTCCAACCTCACAATCTTCTCCAAAGGCGAGATCTCTTCAGTCTAGTCTTCACGTCAATACTTCTAATCATGAGAAGTTTGACACGTTGGGAAGCCGTATCATTTCCGAAAGATCATATTGGGGATTTTCCTTCAAGATTTTTGGAGAGTTTGGTTACATACCAAAGTACTGGGAATGGACTGAAGATGTGTTATACCACTTCAACAAAAATTTGACGACTATTAGTATATATGATGCTGTTTATGCATCATTATACACTTATGATCACAACAAGGATGTCATTCGCGCTTTTTGTGAAGCTTGGTGTCCGGCTACTAATACTCTCCATCTTGCTACTGGGGAAGCTTCCATCTCCTTATGGGATTTGCATAAGCTAGGCGGTTTGCCCATTCACGGCATATTTTATGATGAAGTCATTCCTTGTGCTGCCGAATTGACTGGCTTTGATAACAAGGGAAGATTCATCCCGAGATGTTGTGAATATCTATTTGCTGCATTCCATCTTTTGAAGCAAGGCAAGGAGGATAAGGTGTCTATTGAGGATTGGATCAATTTTTGGTTTCAAGGGAAATTGCGTTACACCAAACCACCTGCTTGAAAAGCAAAGAAACTTGTTCGTCCAAAAGCTACACATAACCCTACTGGGATTCTTCGGAAATACCAAGGTCGGGGAATGGCAGGAGATGGAGCATTCACTACACTTGGAATCAAAGACAGTTTAACAACAGACACTTATTTAGCTGCCTTCCTTTCTTGTTGGATTTGTGTTTTCGTTTTTCCAAGTAAAGATTCAGAATTTGTTCGGCCAGAGACATTTAAGATAGCCAGCCTGATGGCGATTGGGAGAACTGTTAATCTCGCGGTCCCGGTGTTAGCCAATATTTACCATGGACTAAACCGAATTACACTTTCCGCTCAAGCGGGCTCTTCAGATGCGTGTTTTCCAATTCACTATATTTATGGGTGGCTAAGTTATTACTTCCGGACTCACTTTCAAAATCCAGATGATGTCTATGGGCCTTTGATGAGCAAGTTTTCAGGAGAAGGTGGAGCCAAATACTTTGAGGATTATGACGCCCGCAAGTTGATTCATAGTGGCATAGTGTGGAATGCTAACTTATATCCCAGGAATAGAGATGAAGTGATTGTTGATGATGACGCTCTTAGTAAGATCAATCATGGCTACCTTGTTAATGTTCGTTCGAGCTATTTGCCTGCCCGATGTAACCAAGCCGTCATTGTAGAACCTTACAGTCCTCATCGATTTGGGAGAAAATTTGGGTTTTGTCAAGATATTCCCAGAGCTCTTAAGGAAGATATTCGTTCTGGATCTGTGGATGATTTATGTAGGTTTTGGAGAATTTGCACTCGTTCTCATACAAAGTCCAGATTGATCTCTCCAGCTCGTTCTCTAAATCCTAATGATCATGCAACCGCAAGATACATAGAATGGTGGTCGAAAGTTCATGAGCCATATCTTGAGCATTCTATTGATATTTTGATTTCGAGCATCCGTACATCACCATCGAAGAGAGGAAAACCTCCAAAGGATGTTAAGAAAAAGTCTTTAGAGATTTCGCAAGACAAATCCAATAAAGCCAAAGTCTCGTCCACCATAGATTTAACAGAGGAGCATGTGAAGACTTCACAAGAAGTTCCTCGATCAATGTCATTAGTTGATGAAGGACAAAGGGTTTTACCGAAAGTCATCGAAGGGAAGGATAATGCGATCGTTGAAGATTCAATTGATGAGAGTGATCATGAAAGACATTGGAAGCGAACTAGGCCAAGGAAATCCTTTCAAGGTGATATATCCCCCGCCAAAAGTGAAGCTTCAGTTTCTAGTTCGCATGAGTTCAACAAACTTGCAGCTAAGATCGGAAATAATGTTTCAAGTACCATTTCCAACCAAGAAGATGCTTGCCCTAATGTGATTGTTAATAATATTTCCCCTATAGTGAAGACTTCCACAGGCCCTCATGTTAAAGCTAGTCATCTCGCCCTTCCAGAATTTTCTAAGTTTAGTGCTGAGAAAGTGATATCCGATAGTCAGTTGAAGCTTGCAACTATTTTGTGGGAAAGCATTCAACCAAGGATTATTCGCGCTTCTTTTGATCGGGTTTCTGCACTTAGTGGTGATGTTCACAAGATCTTCGATGCAATAGAAGCAATCAAGTCCGTTGATTCATCCTCATTGAAAGGCATGGTGGAAGACTACTTTACACAAGTCCAAAAGTTTAATGAGCTTGAATCTTCCATTTCTTCATCCAAGGATAGAATTGAAAGACTTCAAGGACTTGAAATTCGACTTAAAGATTCAATGTTACTTGAACATAAAACTGTTGAGAACCTTAACACCCTGCAGTCGAACTTGGCAGATATAGAGCAAGAGTTCATTACTTTGCAACGCAAAAAACATAGACTTGAATCTTCGCTCCAAGAAACTGAAGATGAACTGAAAATAAGAAGAACCGACACCTCTAAGATTCGTGAAGAGATGAATTCTGTTGAGTCTATTACTACCCTTACTAAGGATGAAGCCAAAAACTTAGATTTGCTGCGAAATATGTTGGAAGCCTCTCGAGACGACTTGAAGAATTTCAAATGGAAGCCCTGAATCCCTTTTGATGTAACTTTTTTTTTTTTGAAATTTATATTAGTTCTTAGGCTTGCTAGTTTTTTTTTTTATTATTATTATTGTAAGTTCTTTTCAAATTTGAAATGAAGTTAAATTTCTTTTTCTCCATATATCATCTTTCTTTTGCACTTTCTGAAGCATTTTTGCATCATATATGGACTACAAATTAAATTCCCAAAGATCTTTAATTTGCAAAAGATTTGTTTTACTTGAAAATAATTTGAATCATGAAATTTGAATGGAGAATTATCATGATACTTTCAAGTGAACAAAAGATAATATTTGAATCAAATTTTTTTTTTTGTTTGGACTGAACTTGGCAATGAAACCAAGCTGCCTACGTACCCTCGAATTTGAAGGATCAAGTCATAACGTAGTTCATCTTTTTTTTTTTTTTTTTTTGTGCCCTAACTTTTGCCTAAGTTGTCCTAGAAAGGATTTTCAACATGGCGGACTTTTTTTTTTTTTTTTAATGTGCAGTTTAAGCTCGTGCTTAGGAGCAACATCTTCTTTAAGCATAGTAACGCTTCAAAAACTTTCCATTGATTGGTCCAACTTTGACACCATCTTGATCAACGATCTTGTATGCACCATTGGTATAAACTTCTCGAACAACGTATGGTCCATCCCATTTTGAGAGGAACTTGTTGCCAATACGATGTGAAGTATTTATGGGTCTTCTTACAGCAAGAACTAAATCTCCAACTTGGAAAGATCGCTGCTTGACTTTCTTATTAAAAGCTTTGGATAGTCGAGCTTGGTAGCACTCCAAGCGTTGTTGGGCTTCCAACCTTTTCTCATCCAGAGCTTCTAATTCTTCCAGACGTAAGCGTACATTGTCTTCACTAGAAAGATCTTCCTGGATTGCAATCCTCAATGATGGAATTTGTCGTTCAAGTGGTAGAACAGCTTCTACACCATAAACAAGTGCATAAGGAGTGGCTTGAGTTGGTGTGCGATATGTAGTTCGAATGCCCACAGAGCTTCTCCTATCCTTTCGTGCCAATCTTTCTTTGAACGGTTAACAACTTTCTTGAGGAGATTGCACAAAGTCTTGTTAAAAGCTTCTGCTAATCCGTTTGTTGGAGCATGGTACATTGAAGACTTGTACTGCTTGAAGTCAAACTGTGCACATAATTTGCTCATGTCAAATTGCTTCCCATTATCAGTTATGATGTGACGAGGTACACCATACCGATAAATGATGTTTGTTCTGATAAAAGTTGCAACAGTTTCCTTTTTTACTTCCCTGTAAGGTGCCACTTCTGCCCACTTTGAAAAGTAATCCGTAGCGGCAAGTATATACATATGCCCTAGTGAACTCTTAGGTAATGGTCCTACCAAATCAAGTCCCCAAGCATCGAACGGCCAAGATGTGACTGTCGGATGTAATGGTTCAGGAGGTTGATGGATGAAGTTTGCATGAAACTGACAAGCTTGACATTTCTTGGAGTAGTCCATGCTATCCTTTACCATTGTTGGCCAGTAGTATCCCATTCTTTTTATTTGAAAGTGCAATTTAGCTCCAGACTGATGTGCACCACAAATTCCTGAATGAGCTTCTTGTAAGGTTTTGGATACTTCATCTTCTCCTAAACATCGAAGGAAGACACCATCAAAAGAGCGGCGATAGAGCGTACCCTTGAAGTAAATAAATCGAGGAGCTCGACGTTTCACTTCTGTTTTATGCCTTGGATCATTGGGTAGCCTCCCATGCTCTAAATAATCAATCAATGGTTGTCTCCAATCTTCTTTTTCAACTTCGCAAACTGAAACAACATTGGATTCCGTATTATTATCTTTAAAATCAACTGGAGGCAAAATCCATCGTTTGCAAAGAGGGACTTTTACTTCTACACTTGGCATGGCAAGAGCTGATGCTAAATTAGCTAGAGAATCTGCTTGCTTGTTCTCTCTTCTTGGTACATGTTCTAAGCTTACATTGTCAAACCATTCCAAAATTTTCTTCGCATAGTCGACATATGGTAAGAGGTCAGGCTTCTTAACTTCATAAAGTGAAAGAAGTTGGTTGATGACCAATTTAGAATCCCCAAACACTTTAAGTTGAGTGATCTTCATATCCACTGCCATTTCCAATCCAATGATCAGAGCTTGGTATTCTGCTACATTGTTGGAACAATTTTCAGTGAGAGTAAATGCATAAGGCAATACATCTCCTTCTGAAGTGAGAAAGACAACACCTGCTCCAGCTCCATCTTGACGGGCAGCCCCATCGAAGAATAGTTTCCATGGCCTGGGAATTTCGATGAAAAGAACATCTTCATCTGGGAGATCTTCAGAGAATTCCCAATCATCTGGAATCGGATGGTTTGCAAGGAAATCGGCAAGTGCTTGCCCTTTAACGGCCTTTTGTGGAATATAAGTAATATCGAACTCTTGTAGCAAAAGAGCCCATTTTGCCAATCTTCCACTGAGCACAGACTTGGACATGAGATATTTGAGGGGATCTGCTCGCGAAATCAAACGAACAGAATGAGCTTGCAAATAATGCCTCAGCTTTTTAACTGCAAACATCAATGACAAGCAAGTCTTTTCAATGGGAGAATAATTTAATTCGGCACCATTAAGAGTTCTACTAAGATAGTAGAGTGCAGTTTCTTTTCCTTCATCATTTTCTTGTGCCAATAATGCTCCTAAGGAACGTTCTTGTGCAGCAATATAAAGGATTAACGGCTGTCCTGGTATAGGTGCCTTCAGAATAGGTGGTTGTAACAAAAAGGTCTTAATGCTCTTAAAAGCATTACTGCAGGCCTCATCCCAGACAAAAGGGACATCTTTCTTCATTAGCCGGCTAAATGATTGACATCGACCAGCCAAGTTTGAGATAAAACGTCGGATATATGCCAATCTTCCTTGCAGACTTTTAAGTTCATGCAGATTGCGCGGTTCAGGCATTTTCATGATTGCATCTATTTTTGATTGATCGATCTCAATCCCACGATGTCGTACGATGAACCCCAAAAACTTGCCCGAGGATACTCCGAACGCACACTTGAGCGGATTCATCTTCAATTGGTATCTACGCAATCTTTCAAACACTTGGCGAAGATCAGCAAGATGATTTGATTTTTCCTTTGACTTCACTACCAAGTCATCAACATAACATTCGACATTTTTGTGAAGCATATCATCAAAGATCTTTTGCATTGCTCTTTGATAAGTAGCCCCTGCATTCTTTAACCCAAACGGCATAACTTTGTAACAGTATATTCCTTTTGGAGTTCGAAATGCGATAAGTTCTTCATCTCTTGGAGCCATACGAATTTGATTATAACCAGACGATCCATCCATAAATGACAAAGCTTCATGGCCAGTTGTAGCATCAACCATTATTTCTGTTATAGGGAGAGGAAAGTCGTCCTTTGGACAAGCATTGTTCAAGTCTCGAAAATCTACACAAACTCGAAGTTGACCATTTTTCTTTCTCACTAGAACAATATTTGAGATCCAAGTGGGATACTTGACTTCTCTAATAAAGTCAGCTTTGATGAGCTTATTGACCTCAGCTTCAATTTGGGGGATCAAGTCAGGATGGAAACGTCGTTGAGCTTGTTTGATAGGTCGGACACTTTTCTTGACAGCCAGATGATGCATAGCTACTTTTGGATCAAGTCCCGGCATCTCTTTGTAAGTCCAAGCAAAGATATCTCGATACTCTATCAAAAGATCAAGATAGGCTTTTTCTTCTTCTGGTGGTAAGCAAGCATTAATAAAGACCGGTCGTGGATCTTCACTAGTACTGATGTTAACCTCCTTTAGTTCGTCAATAGTAGCTTGATTTCCTTCTTCAAAAGATGAAGGGGCTTCTTGGGCTTCTTCTTCTTGAGATTTTTCACCAGTTTCTTTTACATATACATGGTTAGAAGTAAAGATTTCTGTTTCTTCAAGTTCTTCTTCCTCTGAGGATGAGACCGATTTGGTTATAACCACTGTGTGCTTTCTAGCCTTCAAAACTTCACCAGTAGTTACCTTCCATTCGCTTTGCCTTTTCATTCGAGAAGAAATTTTGCTGTGAAAATCTCTTGATTCCTTTAAAGTGGAAGATTTTCTTTTTCGGCCACAGTTAACTTCTTCAGAGTACGGACTTCCAAGCCTTGACTGAATGGAAATTAGTTTACTTACAGAAACTTTACTGCATTTTTCTCCCATTCGTTCAAAAACTGACCTTCGTGATGATTGAATGCTCAAACGATCAAACATTGAACATCGTGTTGAGCGTGCCCCCAAGCGATCAAACACTGAAAGTCCTGGTGGCTTCACTGCATCTTCTTGCTCCTCGGGAACTTCCTCCACATTTATGTACCTCGAAGTTTGTTTATGAATCTTCAATTTTAATGGAGAATACCCAAGCCCCTCTCTAGAAGTTCCGATGTGATCAATCTTCTTTTGCCAGACCTGTCGGATCTTGAATGAACTTTGCGGCTTTTCTTTGCTAGGCTCTTTTGTCTCGTGAGCCAATTTTGCGACATCCTCTTGTTTATATCCAGCTTTGACAAGCAACCTATAAGCATTAGGATCAAAATCTTTAGCTCGATGAGTAGGAAGATCCTGATGTTCGCAAAGAGATTCTTCTACTGGTCTAACAAATCCTTGCAGTGGAGGTATAAGGCCTCTTGATTCTTCCAAGTTAGTGAGGGGAAGAGTCAGATCCTTTAAACCTTGAGCAATTTCATCTTCTCCAACTGTGGAAGAAGCCAAATTCTTTCCCTTTTGCTTTAATTCTTGCATCAGGTTGGGCATTACTTCTTCGATAAATGTATCTTTTAGATAAAACTTTGCATCTGCGAAATGTGCTTCTGCTATAGTAAATGGCTTAGCGTCTGCAAGGATCGTCTTGACTTGACCGTTTCTGCAATACTTGAGACATTGGTGCAGAGTTGAGGAGACTACACCATTTTGATGTATCCACGGTCGTCCTAACAACATGTTGTACGTCGTTTTGGCATCGATTACATGGAAAAGTGGACTTGACTCCATATCTCCAATGAAAAGTTGGAGTCTAAGTTTTCCAAGAGCTCTTTGTCCCCCTTGGTTGAATCCTTGGATCATCAAGCGGCTTTGCATCAATTCATCCAAAGGAACTCCCAATTCTTTCATTGTCATCAACGGGAGTATGTTGATAGCAGAACCATCATCGATCAAGATTCTATTGATCTTCTGTTCCCGAGTATATCCTACGACGAACAACGGCCGATTATGAGGGGTTGACCCTAGCAACAGATCCTCATCAGAAAAGTTAATTTTCGTAGCACAAGAATGCTCATCAACTTCAAATGCTACTGAGTCTGTGTTGTTTTCATTATCTTCATTGCCACCGTTATGGTAACAAGTCATGAAAACCAAATCTTCATTTCTAAGCTGAATTGGCATGAATTCGTTTAAAGTGATTTGCCTCCTTGACTTCCTCCCTACTGAATTTTTACCCCGAGATAGCATTTTTGCTTCTTGAGGCACATTAGGCTTTGGGAATTTAGATGGTTGTTTGACCATCTTAGTTCTTGTAGGCACTTTCACAACTTTTGGAAGATTCTTCTTTTTGCTTTTTCGGCGTGTGACTAGAGTCCAACCATCGTGATCTTGATTTTGTCTTTGAAGCAAATAGTTGCCCCCACTTCCCTGAAGATCCACTATCGTACTTGTACTTGGAGCCAGTATGATAGGATCAAAAGAGCCAAATTTTATGGTTCTATCCAGCAAATTGGATTGAGAAACCGTATTGACTGATGCCAAATTTGACGACATCGTTTCTTCTTCAAACTCGATTTTCCCTTCTTCATAGAGTCACATAATTCTATCCTTCAAAATAAAGCACTTCTCCAGAGGATGGCTAATCAAGCGATGGTACTTGCAATAATTGGAGTCTTCTACTTTATCAGCTTCTTCAGGTCGCTTCATTTCTGGCAACTGAATCATCTTAGTCTTTAAAAGTTCTTCAAGAATGCTTGAAACATCAGAATCAGGAAAAGGATACTTCTTTTCTTGCCTCTCCTTCAAAGTGATCTTGCCTTTACCTTTGTCTTGGATAGGAAAAGATTTCATCTCTTGAGATTGTTTTGACTTGGGAGATATCTTAAGAGGCTTGGTAGTCACGGCCATGGACTGTTTGCTTTCTCCCTTGTTGGTAAAGGTTTTGCCCCCTTTGCGGGTATCTTGTTTTTCCTTGGCTTTCTTTGGCTCTTGCACCGGAGGTTCTTGATTTCCAGCAGCTGTCATACTCAACTCCATATCATGAGCACGAGTGGCTAATTCTTCAAAGGTCTTAGGCTTGATGCCTTGAAGAATGTAACGCAAGCCCCAATTCATGCCTTGGATGCACATGTCAAGGGCAGAAGACTCAGACAGTCTTTCTTTGCAATTAAGGCTCAGATTTCTCCATCTGTGAATGTAATCAATGACTGGCTCATCCTTCCATTGACGTGAGCTTGTGAGTTCGATCATGCTTACTAAGCGACGAGTGCTGTAGAATCGATTAAGGAATTCACGCTCAAGTTGTTCCCAGCTGTCAATCGTCCCAGGCTCAAGATCAATATACCAATCAAATGCGTTGCTTTTTAAGGAGCGAACGAACTGCTTCACCATGAGATCCCCATAGGTACCAGCATTATTGCAAGTTTCCACGAAATGTGCAACATGTTGGCGTGGATTTCCTTTTCCATCGAACTGCTGAAACTTTGGGGGTTGATAGTTCCCAGGCATCCTCAGACGATCGATCCTTTGAGAATATGGTTTTGCATATGTATATGAAGGTTGAGTGATGCTTTCAACTTGATCTTTGATGGCTTCCTTGATAAGATCCTTGAGCTGACTGGTAGTGACGAGTTCATTGATCTTTTCCTCAGAATCTTTAGCAACTTCCTTGCCAGAGTTCTCACCATCATCTTGAAAGATTGATTGCCAATTTTGATTTGAAGCTTCGTTCCTTTTTCCAGTGAGACCGGCGATCTTGTCCATCATGGAAGCGATCTGGTTATCCTTCTCTTTGATACTTGCTGAATGGATTTCAACAGATTTTGCCAGAAGTGCAACTTGTTCTTCCAATGATGTGGTGCCAGTTGTCATGACAGCCATTACTCCAGAACTTGATTTTGGAGCAGAGGATGGAATAGGCTTGTTGCTGGAGTAGTTATCTTGTTCTTTATATGTTAACTGGCGACTTGCACTTGATCCTCGAGGAGAATCAACTTGTCCAGCGGAAACTTCTTCTAAGTTTTGAATTGGAGAAGAAGTGTCATAGAGAGGGTTTTGATTGAGCACTGGAAAAGTTTGCTCATACAATTCAGCAAGAGCTTTGGTCTTCCTCCTAGTGCCATAAGGATGAGTAGGGATATCAACGCTTGATGATGAAGTGGGGTAGACTGCAGGATTAGCTCGAGCAGGCTTGAGAGTTGGTTTGTTAGCAAGGTTCTTCTTGGGAGCCATTGCAACTTGATAACTTGAATTTTGGAGAAAAGAGATGAAAGGCAGAGATTGTCCCACCGGGCGTGCCAAAATTTGTACACACAAATTTTATGTCAAAAATATGACAAGGAAAATTCGGAGTCAAATAATAATTTTATTAATCAAACTTTGAGGTTACAATCTCTGAATATTCTTAAAGAAAGAAATCCTTTGATTCTTTTCTTCAGTAAAACTTTGATCCAAGGGTCTTCACGACTTGATCTTGAATCGGTGAGATCTGCTTCAAGGGTCTTCTAGACTTGGTCTTGAAAAACAGGAATTATCTCCTTTCCTTCGATGAACAAGATCGGAGAACAGCTTCTTAGAGAATTCTCAAGAACAAGCACCGCGTTCTTAGAATTTCTCTAATTTCTTCTTAAGAATTTTGAGAGGATTTGGCTCTTCAAAATCTTCTTCTCTTCAGGCTTTCTGAGTTGTGAATTTGTGTTAAGAGGAGGTCTCTATTTATAGTGGTAGCTAGCCAGGTGAAAGAGAGTTTTAAAAGAACTCATCCTCCTTATTTATCTCTTAATTAATTTAATTAAATTAGAGATAAAGCTTCATTATTTATCCCTTAATTAATTAATTAAATTAGAGATAAAATATTTATTTTTTTATCACTTAATTAATTAATTAAATTAGAGATAAAATATTTATTTATCTCTTAATTAATTAATTAAATTAGAGATAAAATATTTATTTATCTCTTAATTAATTAATTAAATTAGAGATAAAATATTTATTTTTTATCACTTAATTAATTAATTAAATTAGAGATAAAATATTTATTTTTATCACTTAATTAATTAATTAAATTAGAGATAAAATATTTATTTATCTCTTAATTAATTAATTAAATTAGAGATAAAATATTTATTTATCTCTTAATTAATTAATTAAATTAGAGATAAAATATTTATTTATCTCTTAATTAATTTAATTTAATTAGAGATAAAATATTTATTTATCTCTTAATTAATTTAATTTAATTAGAGATAAAAATTTATTATTTATCTCTTAATTAATTTAATTTAATTAGAGGTAAAATAATTATGACACATGGGTGAAATTTGATTGGATAACCCATGAATCCTTGCAATTTGATTGGTCAAACCATGTGTACATATTTAATTAATTATAAAATAATTAATTATAATATGATATTATTAATTTCACATGGTAATGTATAATTTAATTGAAAATTTCTTAATTAAAAGAAATTTCAGTTAACACGTGGCAATTTGTAATTGGTTACAAATTTTCTCCTTCTACAGCTCTATTTGGATGGGCGGTGAGATTGATTCCGGTGAGATTAAAAACAGCGATCGAGATGAGATTAGTTACTGTAGCAGTGAGATTGGATACTGTAGCGGTGAGATTAAAATCAGCGGTGGGATATGTGTTTGGATGCAAAGGCAGCAGTGGCGGTAAGATGAATTATAATGAAAAAGAAAAATGACCATTAAAGACATTATATTAAAATATGTATATATATAATGAAATTAATAAATAATTAAAAATTATCATATTATATATATATATATTTTTAAAATAATTTATTTTATTAATAGATAAATAAAAATTAATAATATATAAATAATATCTTATATTTATTTTATTATTTATGTATTTTTAATTAATCTTATCATTATATAATATATTTATTTATCATATTATATATATTTTAAAATAATTATTTTATTAATAGATAAATAAAAATTAACAAAATTAATAATATTTTATATTTATTTTATTATTTATGTATTTTTAATTAACTTTTATAATATATTTATTAATTTATTATATAAAAATAAAATTTATTATAATAATAGAAGAAGGAAAAACCACCTGGAGCTTCAAGCTCCAACTGGTTTAAATGTAAAAGACCCTCCTACTGGTGGGTCTTCTTTCTCACTGGAGCTTCAAGCTCCAGTGGAAAAATAGGACAACAGCACGGTCACCGTGCTGGTGTCTTGCTATCCAAATGATAGCAGCGGTCCGATTGAGGTCAAAAAGTGCTCCAATCGTGCAGCAATGAGGCTCCGTTTGTTTACGGAGCCTAAACCTATCAAATCTTTCTTTTTCCATGTTGTTTGATGTCTTTTGTTAAATGATGTTCCATCACGCATGCCTTTTTTTTTTTTTTTCCTTTACTTTGATTTTCCTTTAATTCCTCGTTTTTGTTCTTTTTTTTTTTTTTTTAATTCCTTCGTGGGGCTTGACTTGTTTGAGAAAGAGAAATATTTTTCATCTAAGAAAAAACATATTTTTCTTTTTGTTTCCTTTTTATATGAAGAAATTAAGAAGATATATTAAACTCCTTCTCATGGCTTCAAAAAGAAAAATATTAGATCAAAGATAATTACATTAATATGCATGATCATTCCATTTTCATATATAGTTTAGTTTCTATAAAATAAAAAATATGTAGGAGGAATTATAACTCTATATGGATCTACATATAATGAGACCATGCCATAATAAATTCTTGGCTGCTTTTTTTTTTTTTTTCAACCATAATAGTTGGAAACAAACATGGATATATGTCAAACTTTTTGTCTAGTGCTCTTTCTCTTTCTTAATCTAGGATGACCTTAATTATTTCAAAATCGTCTTTTTGTTTTCTTGTTTCTTTCTTAAAAGAGCTGAAAGCGTCAAATGAATATACTCCTGTGATGATTAAATTTAAAATAAAAAAAATTAATATTGAAGCAAACAATTCATTAAATTACAACAACTTTTTTTCTTTGAAATTTTAAGAAGATTATATATATATATGTATGTATATATGATAAAGCTATGTTGGTAGCATTTATTTTAATTAGTTCTAATTATATAATTATATTTTTATTCTTTGATCAATTATTATATATTTTTTTGGGTAAAAGCTTTCAAGAATTGAATCTTGATTATAAAAATTAAAAATTCAACTCTTTATCAATAGATTATAAGGCTGATGGCCAATCAATTCTTAGATTCGTTTTGCATATATAGAAAGCAAAGACTTTTTCTTATGTTGACATTGTGATCAATGGAACAATAATTGCCAAAGAAAAGTAAGGTTCTTAATATAATTTGTTTTTAATTTTCTTTTGTGGTGTTTTTGGATAATATAATAATAAGTGGATAAATCATGAAGATCAATCCAAAGAGTAATTATTTTTCAAAGATTTTTAATTAACAGTAATGAAATCAAGCCAGTAATGGACTAATGATTGTAATTATTGATCCTTTCCAAGAAAAAAATATAAGGTTAAAATAGAGGAAGTGTTACATGTAGTTTCAAAGTTGACAAAAAAACCAGCATAAAAGTTGTTCATTACTATTTTGTCACTCATATAATAAATAAAATAAATTAACTTAGCTTTGCAGCTAAACTATCTTTCACAAATTTTAGAGCTTATCTAAGTTGTGTTGCTTTTTGTTTTTGGATTTCCCCCCTAAAAATATTGAATAGAAAGCAAAAAACAATAAATAGTAAAAATTAAGTAAACATAAAAAATATTAATCAAACAAAATCTTAATTAACCTGAACTCTTTTTGAAGAGGTATATAAACTGCAGAAAAAACTAAGCTAATAACTTGTTATAATTAGCATGGACATGTAGAAATAAGTGTATTATTAATTATATGTGAAATTACCTAATTTAATTTTCAGCAGGTTCACATATATATTTGCATTTGCAACTATATAGTACTGTTTAAGTTTGTGGTTGTTGTGATTCAGAAGGGAATAATTAATGCTTGGTTAATTTGATTAGGGTAATATCATAGAATTAATATTTGTTATTAGTTGTTAGAATTATTAATTATAAAAAATGAGAAGTAAAAATAATAAAATAAGAATTTTAATAACGAGCATCGTAAGAATTTTTATTAAAATTATTATATATAATAATATTTTCACTCAATACATTAAAATGATAAATAAAATTAACAATTAATCTTAAAAAAAGTGACTAATGGTACTCGGAAACGAAACCCATAAAGTATTTCTCAATTAGTATTTTAAAATTTCCATAATTAGCTTCAAAGTTCTTTTTTCTTTTTTTGAAAAAGGCTACAAAATTCTAATTAACTACTATATATAGACTTGGTTAAAGTGCTGATTCATTAATATTTGTATAATATTTACTCAACAATTTTATTACTAACTAACAAGAGATTAATATATCTAAATAAAGTAGTTGATGCCAGCCAGGAGTGGTAAAACACATTTATCATTATTAATCAAGAAAAGTGAAATGCATGAATTTCTTTGGCTAAAAAGTTTGATCAAGAAGCAATCAAAATTCTTGTTGGAAACAAAAAATTTGCTTCACAATAATCCTTTTGGAAACTTCAAGCAGCTAACAGCTTCGAATACAGTATTTAGAAGTAATTGCAGCAGCAGCTTTAAATTGTTGTTGACCTCAAATTTTATTTGACAAACGAAAAAATGGGTTCTTACAACAAATTCTTTCACTGCTAAAAACATCATTATTTTTTAGTTTTTACAGTCTCTTGTAGCTGCCATGGTCTCCTTCCTGATTCCAAGCTGTTTTTGCAGTAACAATTGGAAATGATGAAAATAGAAAGAAATCTGATATGGGTTCCGAAATCATATCGAAACTGCATAATTTTACCGAAAGAGGAAAATTTAACCCCAAGTAAGGACATAGCTACATAAGTGATCAAACATTTTCATCAGGGTTGCATTGCATCAGGCAAAGACATCAGAGAAGGACAAAGACAAGTTAGAGAAAAATTTGAAGCCATTGATTATAAACCTGAGACAACACCACCAAATATCTAACATGTTTTTTTGCTATCCTAAATATTTGCTGGAATTGTTCAAATTTATATTCAATGGCTTCAACCTTTTTCCCCTAACTTGTTTTTCTCTCTTCTCTGATGCTTATTTGCTCCACTCTCCCCCCCTCTTTTTCCTTGTCAATCATCTCTCTTCTTCTTCTTTTTCTCAGCTGGCCTGCACAATTATAAAATATAATATCATAAGTTTTGTGATTTTTATGCAACAATAAGTCATAGCATGTATGATCATCATGACCAAGACTTCTTTATTTTCAGTACCTTCATTTTCGACAGATCCTGCAGATTATTCATTAACAGCTTTGTGCTTGAACTTTTGCTTTCTTTCCATGGATCTTCCTTCTTCTTCGTCTTCGTCTGCTAGCTCCATATATGATCAGGTCTGATCTGCCTGATTCAACCCTGATGAAGATGTTTGATCACTTATGTCCTTGGGGGTTAAATTTTCCTCTTTCGATCGGCCGCTTGCATTATATATATATATATAGAGCTGTTCAAACTTGAACGAAAGGAAAATCAGTCTTTCGCACATGGTGAGAACGCGTTTGGAAAAGTAAACGGGTCGGATTGGTAAACCATGACTCACTCCATAATTATTAAGCTGTTTTTAAAATCTTATTTATTTATTTATTTTTACCGCAAGAAAGCTTGTAAGAATTAGGTGCTATTTGGGAGTTGGTACTTGGGATTGGGACCTGTTACATGAATTTCCTAGGGAGATGAAACAATTTTGAAAGCGAAATTTCTAAAGTCTTTTAAGTTATAGGTGTTAAAATAAATAACTAGTATCAGATAAATTTAGAAAATCCTGAAATTTCATTTTATATAAAAAAATTTACTTGAGTACATTATGCCAAAATGTAAGTTCTACTCTTCATTTATGTACCTGCATTTTTTATTTTTTCTAAAATATCTGTATTCGACATCAGTATTCATCACATATTCGAATATGAGTATGAGATATGATCCTGCAAATATAAAAAAAAAAATTAAAAAGATTAAGTATATACATATTAAACAAATACTTGTATCCGGCACTAATTCGAATTCGAGTAACATAGCTTTCCATTTGTATGTTACCTGCAATATTTATATAACACAATCAAAAAGGTGTATATATATATATATATATATATATATATATATATATATATATATATGGCTAACCTTTTCCTGCAAGAAAAGTCAATTAATATCCTCAAACTAAACACCTTTGATTCTTCAGTTTTGGAAAGAATTAGTACATTCAGAGATTTTTGAGAAATCAATTAAGAAATATAGCAGAGAAAGGGCAAAGACAAGTTAAAGAAAAACATAGTCCCTTTCCCAGAAAAGGGATAGCTTCAAATTTTTCTTTTACTTGTCCTTTCCCTTCCTCTGAAATCTTCTGCTAGCTTATAATTAGCTCCTCCAACTGTAATCCAAGAAAAACCATTGAGTTTTCTATTTATACTAAGGCAAAGCTAGCTTTTGTTGGATATGACCCTCTCCGGTTATTTCTTCTTTGCTATTTTATAGGCCATGTGAGGAACACAACTTCTACGCAAATAAAAGGAAAGTTAAGAGAAATTGTCTATATAGAATTTGTAGCCAGGAAGGAAAAAAAGTAAAAAATAGGAAAAGACAATTTTTTTTTTTGGTTAATTGAATCTTCCACAGATTAAATCGATTACACGGCAAAAAGATAATTTCATTATTTAGAACTTAAATTAAATATTATTTTATAAACAAAAGAAAATTACATATATATGGATTCAGCAATAAATAAAATAATAACTCATAAAGTAATTTATTTAACCACATTTCTTTCTTCTTACTAATTAACTCACATAAATTAAGTTATTAAAAACTTTTGAAACTTAAATATAATAAGTAGAGTTTTTTTTTTTCTATCCGTTTAAGTTTTTTTATTTATTTATAATTGATCATCCAATTTAAAATGATAACAGAACTTTCAAGTTCGAATCTTGACAATCGTTTTCTCTTTAAAAAAATTTCATCTAGTATCTCTTATTATCCATTAAGTTGTGTGTTGTTACTTTAATTTTTTTTAATTTACTTATTTTTTTATATTTAAATTCACGTGAAAATTCATTAATTATTCATCCGACTTATACGTGAGGAGACATGTTAAAATTTAAGTATAATAGTAAATGAGATGGGAAGTTGTAGAGAAAAGTTGTTAAATTATGCGTGAGGAAATGATTGGGAATATGTTATGAGAGGAAATTAATAAGTTTCTTAAAGGGCTAAAAATGTACTTTTACAAAGAAACATGTACGAAACAATGGTGAAGTTTCATCTGTTACCATCAAAAGGAAGGAAAAGAAATAAACCAATGAAAGGCAAGAGATAAACCACAAGTTAGCAATTAATCCTTTAGAATTCACAGAAAACAGTTTAGGGTTTTTTTAATATTCATGGGAGATCAGATGAGAATGAGAATAGGAATTTAGGATTTAATTTTCCTATTTAATTTGTAAATTATAATGATAATATTCATCAATGCCACAAATTAAGAGTAATATTTTTGGCCAACAACTATTGTTTGTTGATCTATGTTATATGAATTTGGTGGTAAATGTCGAATACTTACGGATATGTATCCGATTAGGGTATACTTAATTTTTTAAAAGTTTTTCAAATATTTGAAGGATCATACCACATATACCTATATCCAAAATTATATCCAAATATACTTCAGATATAAATATTTAAAAAAAATAAAAAATCCGGATAACATAACCATTGATTCATACCAAACCAATAAAAAAAAAAAAAACTGAAGAATAATATTTTCAAGGGTTACTTTCATTAAACTTTCTTAGAAGAGATATATATATATATATATATATAATACTTGGTGAGGGTCAATATTTATTACACATTACATGTAATAATTAAATGATAAATATTTATTTCAATATTTCATTAATGATTCTTGTAATAAATAGTTAATTTTTTCTTAAAATTTAATTACGTAACATGATTTGAATGAAAATAATATATATTGACATGAACTGAAGTAATCGTTTCATACAATCCTTTTTCATCAACCATATATACTAATATAATTTACCAAGTTAAGAAGGACAGGAAATTTATAGTCCCAACCATTTTTATTTTTTGTTTTGGTTGGGGGGTTGCCTTCAAAGAATATGATAACAAAAGAAAGCTATCACATTCACATTCCCATTTGTTCTTTTTTGGCATTGATCAAATAGTGGCACTATCTCCTCTAGAGAGAGAGGGAAGAAGAGCAAATGAAGACTCCTTTTCATTGATTTCTTTTTATTTAATTTTTTTATTTACATAAACTCCTCTTTTATAGCTAACGTATTCAAGTCTTTTCCATAAAAAAAAAAAAAAGTATTCAAGTATTTCTCTTGACTCATTCTTAGTAGTGGAATATATAGTAGACTCATAGTTAATTTATTAGAATTTACAAGGTTTAGGTTAGAGAATTTCAATTTTATCGTAGCAAACTTACAAAATGAGATTCACATGGCCAGTGGCCCCATGGATTTGATATGTCATTATAAGACATCGAACCCGACAAAAAATGAAAAAAAAATTTATTAAGAAAAAGTATTTTCTCTCTCACATCATTACAGCTTTAAACATTCTCTAGAAAACAATCTTTCATCTCATCAGCCAAGTCCTGAGGATGCATAGTTAGACTTGGTACTAACATCTCCATTAAAATCTGCAACACATTTCATCTTCCTAATGTGATATTCTTAAAGGTAGCTCTCAACTTCTTTCCTGAAACCAGAAATTTCCTTCACAATTCAACCCTCCCTGGAGCAGCTTTCATAAGAGTTTTAGAACATGGAACACCTATACTGTAAGTCTGAGGCTATAGTCTCCTTGTTGGTTTCCTTGATGATTTGCAATTTGCAGTCTCAAGACCCTTAATTTGATTTTTCTTCAACTTCCAGCTCAAGTAAATTAAGGGAGACCAGACCAAATGAACTACATAATTTTGCACCCAAATCAAGAAGAAGAGGAATGGTGATGAAGATCATATATAAGAAAAAGATGAAGAAAAGAAAGCATCAGAGAAGGGCAAAGACAAGTTAGAGAAAAATTTGAAGCCAATGATTATGAATATGAACAATTCCACCAAATATCTAACATATTTACAGTATGGTAAAAATTTGCTGGAATTGTTCAGATTCATATTCAATGTCTTCAAAGTTTCCTCTAACTTTGCCTTGCACTTCTCTGATACTTTCCTTTTCTTCATTCCCTCTCTTATGTAGATTCTTCCATCATCTTTCCTTTCTTAAAATTCCCATGCCAGGTTCCTCCCTGTAATTTCTTCCATTAATTTCTCTTCTTCTTTAGGCTGCAGAATTATACAGTCTATTTGGTCAAAGAACAACTACATCATCAGAATTTCTTCTTGTCTGGTTTCAATTTCATCAGAATTTCATGCCATGTATAATAATAAGGGAGAGGAAAACAGTGTTGGACACGGATTTTACACGGTTTAGGAAAGTAAAAGGATGGGATAGAAGTTGAAATCTTGGGACACGGTTCGTTTCTAGGAATCTCAACTAACAAACGTAGCCGTGTGTTAGCCAACTGAGAAGAGACCTGGTTTTTTCTTTTAAATATGTTTTGATTCCTATAGATTTTTCTTCTTTCGTTTTTTCCCCGATATATTCTTATCGTTGTTTCTATCGGAGTGTGGAAATTTCTCAAATTATAGCTTCGAAATTACAAAGGAGGAAAATAATTGAGTTGCAGATGAGTATGCTGGTCCAAACCTTCACATATATTAAATGAATATTCCTTTAGTATTTTCCACTTTGTCTTTGAAATTATATAAAGTAATTTGCTGTTTTATATATGGTGGTGATGATTACATTTCCATGCTTTTTCTTTTCTTTTATATATAGCTGTGAATTGCATGTAGTAGTCCATGTGAATTTCCTATCATCAGGCAAAGATGAAATATGAAAAGAACCCATTTGCCTGCCTCGAGCCTAGAGCCTAGGGGTCTTGTTCTTATAATAATAGTTTTTTTTTTTTTTTTGTTAAACTATCAAACTTTGGCGTTTACTTGAGGCTGAAAATGGGTTTGAGACAAGTCACACGCCAAACATAATAAAGTATAGGTAAATAATTTATATATGTAAATTTTTTTCCAGGATTGAGACTGCATCAGGATCAAGACCATTATGAAGCCAATTTCTTTTACTAGGAATCAGACCATTATGAAGTAATAAACTAGTTTTTGATTAAGATATTCTGATGCTAGCTGTTCCTAAATCTTAGAGTGTGGACTGGTAATTTTTCAATTTGAGAAGAAGGATGAAATGGCATCATGAGAAAGTGTAGTACATATATATATATATATATATATATATATATAAGATGATTAACAGTAGTACTGGTGCATGTTGCTGCCAAAATTGAAATGGTTTTCAATGTTAGATTAATCAAACATGAAAAATCATGGTTATAACTTAATAATTATCTCCAAATCTTTAAGTTGAATTTTTGGAAAAAGAAATATAGGATATAGAAAGTATACATGTTATTATTTTTGCATATCAGACATTAATTATAACAAAAACCAACATATATATATATATATTGATCTTTTCTAGCATTAAGTTTGTCACTTCAAAATGTAAGCCAACATATTTGTTGGTGAGTCCAAATGTGGCCAACTTTTGCGTTAAATTATAATGTTCTATTAATGAAAATATAATATATAGAGTACATCTGAAAATTTGATTAATTAGCTGCATGCACATCACCAATTTCCCAAGCCTTTGGTTTGAAGGGTATCGTATCGGTCGGCCTAATATCATGTATATAGCTTTATCTATTTCTATTTTTCTTTATTACAATTAATTATTGTTGTTGCATGAAAAAATAATTTCGGATTGCATGAAAAATTAGAAGAAATTCTGATGTCGGATTGCATGATTTTGTTGCTTGATAAGAAGAAAACTGATGATAAAGGAGGCTATAAACAGAAAAAAATGGAAGAAATAAGTGAGGAACAAAAATGCAATCAGATTAGAAGGGAAAACCCTAGTTAGAGAAAATTTTGAAGCCATTAAATAGAGTGTGCAAAATTACTCCACCAAATTATCTAACATGTTTACATGCTAAATATATATTTATTGGAGCTTTTCACATTCATATTCAATGGCTTCAAATTTTCCTCTAACTCTTGGCTTTTGCCCTTTTTCCTGATGCAATTTTGTTCCTCACTTATTTATTCCATGTGTTTCTCTGATCAATACTCTTGTGCTTCCCTTCCCATCATCATCCTTCTCATCTAGGAAATATGGACAGAATTACTTTTGAAGTAACAGTAACAATGATAAAAGAATTCCTTGAATGCATGGGATTTAAATAACAACAACGTACCGTAAGTAATTATTATTTTGCGGTTTTGATTTTTCCGTTATTGATATTTATCGTAATTAATAACGATAACATTCATTACGGAACCGCAATTTAAATCCTATTTAACGTGTTGAGGAAATAACATCACCTTTCTCCATTGGCTTTTGCAGAAGAGACTTTGTTCCAGGCTTCAAACTTATCACTCATTTCCCTTCTTTTCTGTATCAGACAGCACTTTATTCAAAGTGCCAATTGGAACCCAAGAAGTATTTTTTTTATCATTTAGATTTCATTACTTGGGTTGCAATTCTTCCTACACTAAATGCTATAATTTATAGAGAGGAAATGAACTGTGCATACGCGGTGTACGAATTGTGTAAACCAAAAAAAACGTTTTCAGTTTCGCTCCTACGAGGAAAATTTCATGGAAAAAGACGGTGAATAATAAGAAAGCAACCAGCAGTATAGCTTGCATTAAGTCAATCACGATCTAGGTTCTTCTTTCTGCCACTGAGAATAGTGCATGACTTTTCTTTTCCAGGAGTTCAATTTCAAGGTAATTACATGTATTTGGATTTGAGAATGAATGTCAAATAAATGTATGTTCAATTTTTTTTTTTTTTTTAAATCATATATTTGAAGAGTGACACGTTACTCATTTTTGAATATATATCAAAAACGATTACTTAAAAAAATAAAGAATCGGAGTAATATAGAATTTTCTATATAACTCTTGCAGTCTTGCTAACAGGGTGCCTTGAATTTTCGTAAGCATTTATGGGTGAATAGCAAGTTGGGTTCCTCAATTTTCCTTATCACCTTAATTAAGCTCTAAGGAAACCAAGTTTCTTTCTCCTTTTCCTCCCTCTTTATGTTTCCGGGAAAACCCTCCTTTATCACCAATTCACCATCCTCTTTCTTTCTCTTTTTTACATTTTTTCTCGATCACCTTGACTCCTTGTTAATGGATGCCAGCTTATTGACTTCCTAATTCTCTTTCCGTTTTCCTTCCTTCCTTCCTTCCTATAACATTTCTTCTCTTCTCTTCTCTTTCTAGTCAATTTCCTTCTTCTTTCTTTTACAAAAGCATTAATTAGATTGACTAATTTGAAAGAAGAAGGAAATTTTCAAGTCAGAAACAAAAGAAGTTTCTCTATTTGTTTATTTGTAATTGTTGCCTTTTTATAATTATTTTTAGGAAAAATTAAAGTAATTTCAGGTAAGAAAAAATAAAAAGTTATATACATCCATTTCACACACTCATATAATATAAAAAAATTTAAAATTTTATTATAATTCATAAAAATTTAAATAATTTTCATTTAAGTTTATAAAAAAAAAATGTATGAAATGAGTGTATAAAATTTTTTATAATTATCATAAAACTTCTAATAAAGTTTTTCAAACATTTTAACCTACAATATTTCAAGCAAAAGTATAGAAAATTAAAATGATCAAGATTAAGACAGAATTAAAAATTAAAAACCTTGATTTAGCTTAATTTGGTTCGGCTTTTCCTCTCAAAATATTGGCAAATTGTAAAAGATGTAAGCTTAATATATACCCATTACATTTACACACAAAATGTTTTAATGTGCAACAATTGGACCCAAAACCAAGAAAACAAGAAAGACTATAGTCTATAGTACACATTAAAATGAAAAATCTAATCCATTCATGCCAAACTCAATATTAGCTCAAAACTAGATGATACTCAAATTTCTCTGGCAGCCTTTTTTTATGCTAAAAGTTTTGAACTCCTTGTATGAATATGTGTTTCTTATTATAAAATTTTTGAATTTTTGTGTGTAGAATTGAAGAAAAGCATATAAATATATATATATATATATATATATAATTTTAACTATAAACCTTTGGGAGTCCTTGAACCTCATGGATTACAAGTTAGCTTCTTTGAGACAAGTTCATGGAAGTAGGGGTGTTCACTATTCGGTTTTAACCGAATTAATCGACCGAAATTTAATTCGGTTCGGTTAATCGGTTAACCAAATAAATTTCGATTCGGTTATCGGTTAAAGGATTTTCAAATTTTCAATTTTCGGTTAATTCGGTTCGGTTAAGCGAAAATAACCGAATTTCCTGAATTAACCGAAATACACTAAATGACAATAGTTTCTACCGTTTATTGTTTGTCTTATTTTTTTTACTTAAATTAATTTATAAAATATAAAAACATAAAACAAATCCTAAATGCTAAAACCCAAAAGACCCCCACTCTCAACCCTCAAGACTCTGTCTTTCTTCTTCTTCCTTCACTTCCATAACCATTAATGCTGCTCAAATCTCGTCTTGCTAGTGAGTTCAATTTCTTTTTTGTTTTATTTTTAACTATATGTTTGCTTATAAAAAGTTTTTAACTCTTTAGTTAAAATTTTGGATGGTGTTTTTGCAAGCGATTCTAGGTGGTGTTTTTGCAAGTTTTGAGGTTATGACTTGGTTATAATCAACTTGGTTAAGCTAGACTTTTTGTTTGCCCTTGAATCTTGATTGAGCTAGACGGATTTATTGGAACTGGTAATGATTTTGTTGGGAGTTTGTCTGGAACCATTCTTTAGCAATTTTTGGATTTTTATTTCGGTTAATTCGAAAATTAACCGAATTAACCGAAATAATTTTGGTTCGGTTAGTTAATCAAATTCTTTATTCGGTTCGGTTAACGGTTAAAGGGAAAAAAAATTGGTTAATTCGGTTAATTGAAATTCGATTCGGTTATTAACCGAATTAACCATTTGAACACCCCTACATGGAAGGCTAGCTTTGAAATTTCTCAACTTTACTATCAAGCAACCTGGTTTGGAACTCAATCATCTTACTCATATATTTTCTATTACTACCCATGTACTGGTTAGAGCTAGAATGTATGACTATGATAAGCTAAATCAATGTTGAGGCAGTTATGTAAAATGGGTGTTGGCTCAAGGTCTGTTTTTGGTGCTTTGATGGATACATACCCTCTTAATTTGCAATTCAAACCATGGTGGTCCGTTCCGTTCCGGTATCGATGGTATCGGCCGAAACGTCTCACTTTTCAACTAAATTAGTATACTCAACTTTTAATTTCGTTCCGGTTGTGGTTTCGTCTTGTACCGTCCGTACCGGTAGAGACCGATCCGTACCGGTTGATACAAGATTTTGATTTTTTTTAAAAAAAAATTCACTTATGTAATTTTTTAAACCAGTTTTAATATTTTTTGTCATGATCTTTTTTATTTTTTTTAGAATTGTATTTAAAAATAAAACATGTTCATTAAATTAAGCTAGTGAACATAATTAATAATAATTTACTATATTTTTTTAACATTTTAATATTTATTTTACCTATTTGATATTTAAAAATTTTAGATATTAAATATTTAAAATTTATATTTGCATAAAAACATATATATGCATGTAATGGATGTATATATATATATATATATATATATATATATTATCAAGAAATTTGAAAATAGGTTATACATATAGATATATGAAAAAATATTTAAAAAATACCGGTAAACTCGAAACTGTACACCGAAACACATTGATACCGATACGTACTAATACAAAAAAAAAATGATACGTCCACCGGTACGAAACTGACTACTTTGATTCAAACCCTTCGATCTATTTGAAAAATGGAATGATGGATGATGCTTTGGAGACTTTTCATTTGATTTGTTTTTGAGGATTTAAGCCGTCAATTTATACTTGTAATCTAATGTTAGGTTCAATATGGTGAAAGATATACAGGAGAGCTGGGTTGGTTTGGTCATTTTTCAAGGCATTGCTTGGTTGGAGGATTTGTCCTATTACTGCTACTTTTAATATATTGATCAATGTTTTGCGTGTTGTCATGATTTTTGGGAGAACAAGGATTCCTTATGTCCAGCAGCCAAATCAAGATGAGGGAAAAACAGTTCTTTGATGATTGATGAAGCTGCTTTTTTTTATACTACTCGGACTCGAATAAGTGTCGGATACGAGTACGCACGAATATATTCAAATTTTATTTAAAGCTTTTTCATTTTTGAAGGATTATAATCAATGTCATATTGAATATATGTTGATCACAATTGTTGGACAAAAATATTTTAGAAAAAATGAGAAAGGAATCGAAGTTTTAGCAAGCCTTGTGAATCGTGCTTGATTATGAGACAAAGTGAGTACTGTCTGTAAAATTTGTTGATAGGGTACTTATTTTTTAGATTTCCCATGTTAAAATGTTGTGTATTGATGATCTTGGCATGGCAGACAGAATCTAGCAACATTACCTAGAAATATGCTCATTGTAATTGACTTTTCTAATAGTTTTAAGTTTTTTCTGCAATATTTGTAGTTTTCTTTCTTTGAAAATGGTATTGCTGATAGCCAACTCTGCGTATAAGAAGATATCCTCCCTTTACATAACTGGTTTTAAGCCTGGGAATTCATGATCATGAATATAATTGATATCATTGAATCTGAATGTGTTGATGTAAGAAAATGGCTGTAAACCAGCCCAAGAAAAGACGGGGAAAATAGTGCAAAAATCACAAGCACAAAGCTTCAAAAAAGAATAAGGTTTTTTTTTTTGGTCTGCCAGCTTTGTCGTTTAGTTTATGTTTGATTGGATGCCACAATTTATCAAGCTGTCTTTTCTTGGCCCTTTTTTCTTGCTTTTGTTTTGGCTTTATATATATATATATATATATATTCTCTATCCCCAAAAAGAAAAAGAATATCTCACAAAAAAAAAAAGGAAAAAGAAGAAAAAAATATTATAAAGAGAGAATCTTATTGTATCTTCTACTAGAATTAAACAATATATATTTTCATTGGCTATAATGAGCCTCTTTTATATGACTTTATCAACTTCTAGAATTGGCATTTGCATCTAACTTCTATAAATAATACAACCCACAAATCACTATTTTGTTAGTTATGAGTTATTGCCAAAGGCAAACTTTTGCTTTTCCTCTTTTATAAACCATCCAACTCAAATCCTATACATTTCTTTTATGCTAATATTTATGAATTAAGATCACCCTATTTTTAGTTTAAAAAAGTGATTTCTTGTTCAATAATTTTCTCATTGCAATAAATAAAATAGAAAAAATGTATGAAAATTAATGGTCCATTTCATTTAATTACCAATATAATAGGCATACCAATCCAGATGTCACACAATTGATTTTAATAAATTTGGATTTAAATTCAAACACTTGCAAGTTGCAACTCATTTCTTTAATTTCATAAATTTGATCCCTTTTGTATTAAAAAATATATATATATATAATATATAATAGGCATACATCATATATTTCTTTCTCTTTCTCAAATGATTGGAGATATATGTTTTTAATTGAACATTAAAATAAAATAATGTCATAAAAGCATATTCTTTTTTATTTATTTGCACATAATTTATTTGTATAAATAAAACAATTGAAATTCATTTCATAAAATATAATTAAACTAATTTTTTTAAAATAATTTGAATTTTGAAGGTTTTGAATTCTTATACTACTTTTTTAATCAAAATTAGTGATTTATTTTTTTTTTAAAAAAACAATTAATTAAATTAATCCTCAAAACTCCCAAATTGCTAAACAGTGCCAGCAAATCACTTGTCCTCTTTGCCTCCGTGTAACCCAACATTTGTCACCACGCCGTTTGCCAGCTCATCTTGCCGTTCCCCGTTATTTGGGCCCCTTCCACGTCATCACTTACGGTTCCACTAACGGCTCTGTTTTCCCCCATCCCACCATTCCCTTTCCGTTTAACGTCACAATTAACGCTGTTTATCCCAACTCCATTTTTTTCTCCTTTCTATTTTTATTCACATTTTCTCCTCCCAAAAATTTCACTTCTTTCTATCTCTCTCTCTCTAAAAAAGCTATCATTTTCTCTCTCTAACCTCTTCTATCTCTCTCTATCATCACAAGAAAAAGTTTCTCTCTGAAGAATTCATGTCGGTATGTACTCTTTTTGGGTTTTTTATTTTTTCATTTTCGTTTAAATTTGTTAAAAAAGGTTTAATTTTGTTTTTTGATTTGATTTCTCTTGTTTTTGATGGATTTTAGCTTCGGATTATTTCGATTCATATATTTTTTGGGTTTTTGATTCTTGGTTTTTATTGTATTTTCACTTTTCTTTAGAAAAGAATCAAGCTTGATTTTGTTGCTGATCACAGGTTTTTTTTTATTTATTTAAATTTTGGGCAATTTTTTTAATGATTAGAATTTACCCTTTTTTTATATCATTTTGTTGCTGTTTTCTTTGATGAGTTTTTCTTGAAGCTGGTTTTGAGCTTTTTGTTTTGTTTAAACGGATGAATTGTATACCATTTGAGCGATTTACTTGTGTAATAACATGATTTATGGTTGGAAATTTGTTTCTTTTTAAAGTAATTGTACTCAATTAGAACTTTGGAAGTTAGATTTATATTGAATGAAGATGGGATGCATTAGGAAATGGATGAGTTGTTTGGACATGTTTTCAGAACCTTGGCCTTAATAGGAACCAGGAAGGTTCAATTAATTTACCATTAATTTTGTGTGGAAAATGTAGTTTCTGATTAATCGTTGAAGCGGTAAGTAAGGAGTGAGAAGGTTGGATTGCCTTGAAGTTCTTTGAGAATGTATCAAGAGTTAGGATATTGATTAGCTTTGTTGGGAGTTTTTAGATGCATGTACTGTTACTTGTATAGTATTTGATCTTCTAATCTGCAAATGGTAGCTTGATCATCGATGTCATAAGCCTATAAATTTGTTCATATTCTGAAGTAGATGAATATTTTTTTATCCATCTGTTCATATTCAATTGACCAGCACTAAGTAATTAGAGTTCTTTATGAGATCTGTGGCAATGTTTTTATTTTGAAAGATGTGACTAATTTATGCTTGGATTTCCATGACTTGATATAATTTTGATTGTTAGTTTATGTCACTTCAAGTTCGACTTTTTGGCAGATTCCTTTCTATCTTGTTTCAAGATAAGTTAAGCTTTTCACTGTATCTTTCCAAGAATGTGATCATTTCAAGTTATCTGGTTGTGGTTTTATATGAATGTCATATGCTTTATGTGGTAAATTTTATGTCCTTTAATGAATATTGTGATTTGTACTCAATTATTGCTCATTTGAAGGGTTCTGCTTTAACTGTATAATTCATTGTATTGTTGCTATCTCGGCGTGTCTTTCTTTCACTATTCTACCCACCAAACATCTCCCTTGAATAAAAATTGTCTCCAATCAATGATTATATACATGTTTAAAACAGTTATTTCATGAACCATTTATGATTGTTTTTGTTAGACATACCCTATTTTAAAAATAGTGATCACGGTTAATTTTTGTGGTTTTAGACCAAATTTTCTTTTTTGCTTTATGTAAGTGATCAATAACCAGTGTTTGGTTTATTTAAACTACAAGGTCTATTTAGGCCCACAAATGAGTTGTAATAATTCAAAATTGCAACATGCCCTTGTACCCGACTGCAGTAAGAATCTAGAACGTGATTGATCTGAGCTCAGCTGAAGTTACATTTGTTTGCCCTCAATTGCAAAGCATGCCAATTAATTTTGCAGTTGTTTAATGGAATTTACTTTATTTTAAGCTGAAGCTGAAGTTATGTAAGAGCCTTATAGTATCTAGCAGCTGTCATTTAGGAGCTTCACTGGCATTTAGAGGTTGGATTGCCTCAATAATATTATATTTAATTGAATAAGTGTTGCATTCAATTCGTAGTTAGCTAATGGTTGCTAGTTCAGAACAGAATAGATCTACTATTGTGTTTCATTTTCAAGAAACTTAGAAGTCTATAATGACCTGGAAAGTGAAAATATCCATGTCATAAACAGTTACACTGATAAAGTACCTTAATGGCTATGGGAAAGCGGTAGACTGGTTTATCATATCCTCTTTTCCCTTTTACCTTTTTTTAGAGTTTAAGAACCATTAAAGTAAACAATTTGTTTGAGTAACTGTTTTTTTTTGTCAGACTTTCGTTGCTTATTGAATGTCAACAATTAATTCTTTGCTTGGGATTTATCTGTATGCACTATTATTGATTGGCTTGTTATGATGTGCAATTGAATACGCTGTAGCCATTAGCTACTTGGTGAACCTTAGGCATGCTTTAATTTGTTACCTTGATGTTTTGTCTATCTGCCTACTTTGGTCACAAGGAATCTTAATGGGAGCATTTTACTTTTCTTTTTGCCCAACAGGACAAGGGTCGGCCATTGCCAAAATTTGGTGAATGGGATGTCAACGATCCTGCATCAGCCGAGGGATTTACCGTGATCTTTAACAAGGCAAGGGACGAGAAGAAAACAGGTGGCAAACCTGAGTCACCAGGAAAGGCTGATCCTCATGTTAAGCCTAGAGCGGATTCTGGCAAACCCCAGCCTGTAAGTAATCTCTAATGACTTACCTTATTCTTGGCATCCATGCATATTCTAGGCAGTGGTGATCTATGTTACTCGGACTCGGGTGTGAGTGTTGGATACGGGTATGTTTAATTTTTTTCAAGATTTCCATATATTTGGAGAGTCTTTGGAGGATCATATCCCCATACCGATGTCCAGATATGTGTCGGACATGGGTATTTCAAGAAAAATGAAGAGTCGGAGTAACATAGGTGGTGATAATCTATTCTTGCCTGATGGTAAATGACAATTTGCGTGAATGTGGCACCATTTTTCATCTTTATGATTGTTATAAACTGTAGCTATTTTAGATTTTCTATCCTGATTTGGTGCTGTTTTTTTAAGAAAAAATGGTTTTGCTGCATTCATGCCCCACCTGCGGAATCTTGAAGTCCTGCCTGTAAAAGAGCTTCCACAAGTATGTTCAAGCCCCACCATCCTAAACAAGATAGGATCTTAATAGGGCTGTGATAAGCCCTTCAGGAATTTTTTTTTTTTTTTTTGGTGATGTAAAATTTAATTTTGGTGGGAGGAAAAGGCAAAAGAAGACAAACATTTGCTGTATCTATATGTACTGATTTGGTGGGTTATTATTAGAAGTTGAGTTATTTCTTATTGTCTTTGCCTTCTCTATGTTATAAGCTGTAGAGCTATTGAGTGACATATTCTTTCTTCATGTTATACGAGTGATTGGCGTGTTTGTTGAAGAGTTCTCTTTCTTTTTTCTCTTTTATTCTCTTCATCTGGACATTTCTTTTTATTGGGAAAACACAGTAGGAACTCTGTTTTGCACCATGGGATACTAAAAAATATTTCAATGGCAGTAAATAACTTACAGGCAGCAGAAAACATATCACCTTTGCATTCATTATTCGGTTTTAACCGAATTAACTGATCAAAATTTAATTCGGTTCGGTTAATCGGTTAACCAAAAAAATTTCGATTCGGTGATCGATTAAGGGTTTTAATAAGTTTCGGTTTTCGGTTAAACGAAATTAACCGAATTAATCATATTAACCGAAATATTTTATGTTTTCTTAGTTATTTTAATATGTTTGATATTGGAATTTTATTATACCTTTATTATCTTTTGTTTTTAAGTTTTGGTTGGTTGGATATATTATTATGGATAAAATACAATTAGCTTATTTGACATTTTGATTGGATATAAAATCATGTATTAAATAGATTGTAAAATAAATTGGATATTTATTTCGGTTAATCGAAAATCGAACGAATTAACCGAAATTATTTCGGATCGATTAATTCACTTCTTATACTAAGTGAGTAGGAGCCCTTAATAGAGTTACGATGAAATAGTTTGTTTTAGGGGATAAACCTTATTTATGGAAGGGAAGACCTTAGAAAAAATAAGTAAGGCTTTCTTCTTTCTTTCAGAGTGAGAAAGGGAAAGCAAACGAATCGAAGCAGCATTCTCCTACTGCTCGGAGGGGAAGAGAAGGACAAAGGAAGCTACAACTCATCTGTGAAAACCTTGCAAGTCAACTCTAGCAGCGTATCAGCTTCAAGTGGATAAAATATTGTTCAATTATACTGACTGTCAATATCAGCTGTTCAGTTAGTAAGAACCGGGCATCTCCCCCTTCAAAACTATGGGATGTATTGAAAATTCGTATGTGATGCCCGACTTGCCTATCTCATTCCTGACAAGCCAATCGATTGGTAGGTCTTAATTATCTAGTTGAGGAAGCACCTTTCAGTTAAGAGAACCTCAATTCGAAGTGGTGAGTCAGTCTTTGATGGTTCGGTTAACGGTTAATAAAAATAAAAATTCGGTTAATTGAAATTTGGTTAGGTTATTAATCGAATTAACCGTTCGAACACCCTTAGATTAACAATTCCAGCCAAAAAATCATGTTTGCAGATTATTGCTGATGAACATCACTTATCCATGAAATTACAAACAATTTAAGCAAAAATAACTTAAACTAATCATGATTTATTGATATCACTAAAAGCTCAACCATGGCAAATCTAAAGGTTCAACCATAATAAAAGATGTCATTGAATTCATGGATTCTATTCATGTATATCAAGTGCCTGAGATGACAATAGCCTCTGCATGATCCTCTAGCTTATAAAACATTGCATTACAGTGCTAAACTAAACCCGAGACATCCCAAGCTTCCGTTCAAAAAGGCGTCGGAGTAGGTAAACTTGCAGAACGCTAGCTCCAATTAGTGCTGCAGATTCATAGAAGGCCTTGTGAACTATTTTTTTACTCATAGCTTCATTTACTGCATTTCGGGTGAAGAGAGAATGGTTAGAGAAAAAAAAGCAATCAACCGCAAAGGATTTGTGAGATTATGAGAGACAAAGAGAGAGATTTATGCAATGCTTAGATTACTGGTTTTCTTTTTAATGTAGTATAGATATTAGCTCCAACCTGTGTTACTCGGACTCGAGTGTGTGTGTCGGACAAGGGTATATTTAATTTTTTTCAAGATTTTCGTGTATTTGGAGGATCCTTGGAGGATCCTTGGAGGATCATATCCCCATACCCATGTTCGGATATGCATCGGACACGGGTACTTCAAGAAAAATGAAAAGTCGGAGCAACATAGGCTCCAACATCTCAGAAAGACACTTAACTACACCTTATTCTTTTTCATCCTCACTGAGTTTAAAAGCTCAGATTAATTCTGCGATAAAAAAAACCGAGTATTTGCATATATTGCAAAAAAAAATTCCTAGTATACAACCTAAACGCTCTAATAAAGATAGCCTAGCAACCTAAATGATATAAGTTTTAAGACTTAAACCGATGCTTTATTGTAATTCACAATAGAATCTAGCAACGGTCTCAAATTGCTTCAAGGTAAAGGTTTCTGGTACCTATGAGTTTGAAGGAAATAGAGTAAGTTCCGAAGGCATCAATGATAGAACATCAGCCAAAACTGTCTTAATTAAAAATAAAAGATTGTTAAGGTGAATATACCTATTGCCTGACGTTCTGTCTGCGCCTCTAACCAGTGCTGTTCGAACTGAATGTTATAAAGAGCTTCCTCTAACTTAGATATTTGTTCTAACAAAGGGTCGAAATGCTCTGCAAATAAGCATGAACAACAGTCGGTACACTTTATTAACGGTTTAGCATGGGGAAAAGAAAGATAAAAGCAAATAAAACATGGCTTACCATCTTTTGCATGCTGATCATAGTATGTAAAATGACTTTCATGTACATCAAAGTCAACTGTTTCATGATAAGGAGATTTATTACTGAAGCAGAAACGATGGACTCCTTTTTGACGAGCAACGAACTCAAATTTCTCACTTATCTTGTCACGATAATCTTGAATCTGATCACCAGAAGGTCCCTTCACCTGATAATTGCAACAAGTAGCAAGCTCAATAAGATTTCATGACTTCTGAGTTCAGTGTTGTCAAGGCGTGCGCCTAGGCCTTGCGCCTTAGCGCTAGATAACAAAAGCGCCTCAGACCCTTTCGGGCGAGGCGCATTTGATCAGGCGCATGCCTAGTGCGCCTAGGTATGCTTTGTTGTAAAACGATAGGCGTAAAAAAAACCCGCCTGATTGAAGTTTTCTTTAATTTCTTTAATTTTAACCTTTTTCATTAGATGTACCTTTACTAGTAAGAAAGGGGATAGTATCAAACTCTATACTTCTCAATATTTGAGTATTCAACAACAGATATGGGACCATAAGAAAATCATGCATATTGGACAACAACAAAAAATTACATGTTTTGTAGATAAATTAAATCACTCTTTAGAGTTTATTATCATAATTATATATCTTAAGCTTATTATATATATATATATATATATATAGACAAAGAGACGCACATACAAAAACACACATATACATATTGCGCTTTACTTCACTCAGGCGAATGCTGTTTTTACGCCTTGCGTCTAAGGCAATATAAGGATTCTAGCGCTTTGCGCCCTTGATAACACTGTTTGACTTCCACAACAATTTTGCAAGCAGGGAATTCTAAGAAAAAAAAGAGAAACCTTATTTTGATCTCATCATTTGACTTAAAAGCACTCTAAGTATAAACTTTTATGACCCCATTTTCGAAATCCAACTTATTCAGATCAAAACAAAATATTACCACCTAAAGCACCACGGAAGTTTGGAGAAAGGAACAAGTCCTAATAACCTTTGCAGCCGATGGGTTTCTCAAAGCGGAAAATTTGGAATCTGTTTCCAGTTCTAGTCCAGGCTAACAAGTTAAAAAGTATATCAATATTACCCAAAACAAGAGAACATTGTTGGACTAGAAAGCAAATGAACTTATGTTATGGGTATAGAATTTCAAATTCGATTCATGGACTTCGAAAGGATGGGGTATGGAGGTAGAGGTGGTGTCCAGATTTGGTCACAGATTCACCCGCGATTTGCACTCTTAACCTATGTTATCCGAACTCTTCATTTTCCCTAAAATACCCGTGTCCGACACTTAGGCCGACACATATATGGAAAAACTTAAAAAAAAAAAAAAAAAAATTAAGCATACCCATGTCGAATACGTACCCATATTCGACACTCACCTCCGAGTCCGGGTAACTAGTTCTTAACAATGCCCTAAGTAAGAAATCTCGATAGTGCAATAACTGAACTACATTTTAGCAATTGAAACATAAGTACACGACAGACAATGACACAAACAAATTAGCTGTAAGAAAGAATGAGGAAGCTTACCACCAGATCAACACCGTCATGAGTAGAATGCCAAGTCGAATCGGCCTTAATGACAACAAACGACACATGAATTGTATCTCCTTCATACTTAACATTATGAGAGAAACATTCTTCTCTATCGATCATGAATCTAATTCCAAACACAGCATTCAGGCTACACAATAATGCTAGCAATATAACAGCTACAAATTCAAGGATTCCAATTTTCATCTGCAAATTACAAAGTCAATGTCTCCAACTTATGAAACATGAATAAACAAATAAAATTAACATTGCATTGATTTGATTGCAAAAATATCAGACTATGTAAAATCAAATACTAACAGAGTAATAAATCATAATAATAAATCATATATAGTAACAAGGTTTTCTTAAATATTTTCTCCAAAACATGTCATGAAATTGAAAACCCGGAGAATTTTCCCACCATTTCTCTTTTTTTTTTCCTTCAAATTCATGATAATTGATGGAAACCAAGAAAAAAAAAATCCACCAAAATCATTTAAAAAAAAAAACAAAAAGAAGAAAAAATTTCATCCCAGAAAAATTTCCAAGCAAAACCCACAATTATTGAAGGAAAAAACAAGGCGAATTAGACTTACAATTGAATGATCTATTTAGTGTCTAAGAAAAGACAGGAAAAAAAAATATGAAAATAATTCAAAACAAGATCAAAACTATGAAAGTCAAAAACAAAGGAATAAGATTTGTATGAAACTGAGGTGATAAATGGAAATATAAATTTAATTAAAATGTAAATAAAATTTACCTTTTTGGGTTTTTTTTTTTTTGAAGAGTTGACAAAGAATGTAAAGATTAGATCTTTAGAAGCGTTTGATGATACAAACAGTGACAGACAAAAGAGTTTAAAGTTGTTCGATACTTTGAGGTCTAATGAGGTTGTCCTAACAGGGTTATAATCACCTGTATCTCATGTACAAAATAACACCTGTTTTATCCAGCGTGGCTCAATTGTCGTTTTCTTTTTTTTTTTTTAGTTGGTGAAAATTCTATTTACTTGTCCAATAAAAAAAAGAAAATTTCTATTTACTTGGTTTAAATTTTATATTCTTTTATAAATTTTTATATATTTAAGTTTTGTATGATTGGTGCTTTTTTTTTATTGACTTGATATGATTTTTTTTTTTTGTATTATTACCAAATTGGTTTGTAACAATTATTTTTATCTTAATATTGTTGAAAAAAAACATAGATGGGTTAGCTTAGGGGTTGGATTGTCTATAACCAAAATTTGCCCTAGCTTTTTTTTTTTTTTTTTTTTTTCTTTCTGCAATTTCCCTCTCTCTTTTTTTTCTGTTAATTTTTTTCCCTTTTTTAGGCAATAATTGATATACCCATAGTGGGATGCATGACTATTGACTAAATTAAACTATAGAGAATTATGATATTAAAATTGATAAAAAAAAATTAGTATCTATAATGTATTTTGTAGATTTCAAGATAATTTTTTTTTTGGTAAAGAGATTTAAAGATAATTTATTGAAGCATAATAATAATAATAATAATAATATATAGAGAGAGATATTGGTTTTAAATTATTCATTGATGAAAATGACAATTTTAGTAGCTCATGAAATGGAGATAAAGCTTAAAAATATCTTCGATTAATAGTGAAATTTTTCAGTAGAAAAATGAGAAACAGGTAACAGCAGAAGGAGCTAAAACAACTGATTTAACAAAATTAAGCTTGGAATCTTGCCCTTATCCTTCCTTAATTAAGAAAAGGCTTGGTACAATGGCAAATTGATTAGAACCATTGCTTTATATTTTCTCATTGAATCCTTGTTTAAGGCCATGTTCTGCAACACCCCAAGCAGGCAAACTAAATTAAGCAGTTGCCAAGAGAGTGAACATTGGAGAAGAATTGAGGAGGCTCCAAACTCCATTATCGTTCCGAAACATCCTTGTCTGCTACCTTTGCTGTGATCACAAATGCAGAATCAGAAAATCCTAGTGATTTTAATATGGTATCGATGAATCCAATGAGTTAAGGAACTTGCTCTTTTGTATAGCCACATTCTTTGGTTACTCCACCAGCCAAGGATTGTGCCTCCAGACCAGATAAACTCGATCAGACTATAAAGTGTATATACTTGGAAGCTATGCCATATGCATATGGTATAAACCAGGGACATGACCACTGGATTCATATAGAAAACAGGTTCAGATTGCTGGTGGGTGAATGGAAAATGTAGTTGAAAATAGGGTTCAAAGTAGAACAAACAAACCATTAAGGAAAAATTACCTGTGGAAACAAGGAAATACCTCTAAGGAGACAAATTAAGAGAAGGAAAAATGGAATAGTATAATTAATGTAGGCAAGCAGTTTGGAGCCCAAAGGCAATAGCAGCAATATCCCATTTGAAGGCCTAAACTGATCTTTTGATGTCCGAACCAAGCAGGACTGCAATTAGAAAGAAAAATCTGAAAGTCACCTTCACTCAAATCTGCAATATTCAGGCATTGACTTAGTTCAAATGAATCAAGTGTCAGACAGATAAGAGAAAGAGAGGGAGGGAGGGAGAGAGAGAGAGAAACACCTCTTTTCCCCATTGAGTGTTCTCTTCAAAAGTACAACTTGCAAGAAACTTGGAATTTGATTGCCATGGAGTTTGGCATCTTGCCATTGTCCTTCCTAAAGAAAAAGTCCTTGATTCAAACGCCAGTTGATGAGCACCAAAATGGAAAATCCGGATTAGGGCTGTAATCGAGTCGAGCCGAGCTCGAATAGTGAGCTGCTCGAGCTCGACTCGAAACTCGCTGCTCGAAACTCGGCTCGAGCTCGACCGAATACCATTTTTCAAGCTCGAGCTCGGCTCGAGATATAATCGAACTATTCGAGCTCGGCTCGATAAAGCACGTTTACTCAATTTATGTACTCGAGCTCGAGCTCGAGCTCGTTTCATATACCTAATTGTATCATACACGATACAACAATTCAACTCTCTGCTCAAAAAGAAAAAAAAAAAAAAAAAACTTAACTATATCCAATCTACTCATGTTTCTAGTATTTACTAATTCTCACCAGAAAAGTAAATGAAACATACCTCATGAATAATCAAACTAGTAAATAAAACATACCTCAAGAATAATGACATTAGTCCACTATATCCAAGTATTGCTTGAAAAGCTGAAGATATGATAATGCCCCCCTGCAACTCCTTCATAATATGCTTGAAGTTCTGCCAAGATGAAATGAATCAACACGGTAGATGTTCAGCAAACTCAAAATTGCCATCACACAAAACTACAACCAAAGATTTCAAAAACCCATTACCACAACAACAAAAAAATGAAAAGATCACAAAAACAACAGCTTTTTTTTAACAAAATCCCAGCATAAAGTGAGAAAAAGAGAGTTAGAAAAGTACTTGATTTTTTGCCTTTGGCGAAAGCTCGACGAGAATCTCTGAAGAAATCAAAGGCAGGCAAAGGAGTTAGGTTTGTGAGGGTGAGGGGGTGAGGAGTGGCTGAGGGTGAGGGTGAGGGTGAGGAGCGGCTGAGAGTGAGTGAAAAAAAATATTAAGTTTTAGGGTTTTAACTTTTAAGGATATATATATATATTAATTTACTATATTACCCTTAATATATATATATACTAAGGGTAATATAGTAAATTATTATAAAATATATATTATAAAATCAAAAGCTCGATTAGGCTCGCGAGCCGCTCGAATCGAGTATTGAGATACTCGAATTCGGCTCGCTCGATAGCTCGAGCTGCTCGAGCTCGAGCTCGGCTCGATAATGACCGAATCGAATTCGAATTTTTTTCGAGCCGAACTCGAATAGCTTGCGAGCACCAGTGTCTCATTTACACCCCTAATCCGGATAATATAAATTAGGATTATATGACAACGTTAAAATTAAGGACTAAAACAAAAGACTTTAGTTTGTAAAATCATATTTTCATTTTCACCATATCCTAGACTATATATAAAATGAACTGAGAAAGACAACATTGCCAAAAAAAAAGAGTCAGCTTTTGAATTACCAAGGCAGGCATTAATAGCTCCTGCAGCTTTGAAGTTATGGAAATGTTGGTGTCTCTTCTCACGAGCCAAGTATACCAAAGTTGGTAGTAATTAACCTACATATATATCCATCCACATCGATCTGTGACAATTAATTGTGTCTTTCCCATCGATCAATATCTGGCGAAAATTGAGTTACTTTACATCAGTACTAAAATCTTGAAAAAAATGCTATAAATGGTGCTTATCATTAAATAAAAATGTGGCATTTTAGTGTTTTAGTTACAGCTTGAAGAAAAGTTCCATGATCTACAAAAATTTAGTTGAAATTGCATTTGAATGTGAGATATAGTTAAGTTAATAAATTCTTACATCGATATTTTCCTTAATTCCCACTTGTTATATTCTAACTTTCCATTTTTGTCTTAGTTTGTACTGAAATAGGGCATGGAATCTCTGCGTTGTCTTAGTTATAAGACAAAGTTACTTCACTTTTCCGGCGTCTTTTGGTCTAAATATGGACAAAAAATCAGACAAGTGGTTATTAGAATAAAATTAACTGCCAAATTTTAAAGCTCGATCTGCACAAAGCTCCATAAATCCTTGAAACTTTTATATCTTTAAGTCTTGAAATCTGTTGAAACAATTAATTTTAAACTACGCATGAACTTGCGTACTTGACTTGGTGTGGTCTTTGTTTATGTTGCTAATCTCATGTCATTGAGCAGCAAACTTGAACTAAAACATGTTAGTTGACTGTCTTTTTCCTTCACTCTAACTGATCTATCCAACCCAACAAATTAATCCTCCAATATATATATTTTAACTCTGCTGGGCGATCGATCGATCGATCTCTCTTAGTTTCATTGTTGTGTTACAATGGAAACTACAGTCGACATTAACTCTCCACTTATTTTAGGTGGGGAAAGTAGTTGTAGAGGCGAGAAATGGGGCACCATCTTTGTTGTTTATGCTCTCATATCTTTGCAGTTGTTGCTTGCTGTTTCATTTGCAACTAACATTGTTTTCAGTTCTGGGATCCCACACTTTGATCAGCTCCACACCACACCAGCTGCCCTTACCATCTTCATCATCTCCTTTATCCTTTGGCTTCTAGGTAAACTAAACAATATTCTTTACCTACCCTATATTACTATGTTGCTCCGACTCTTCGTTTTTTTTTTTTGAAGTATCCGTATCCAACGCGTATTTAGACATGGGTACGAGGATATGACCCTCCAAGGACCATCCAAATACATGGAATTACTTACAGAAACTGAACATACCCGTGTCGGACACATACCCGTATCCAACAATCACACCCGAGTCCGAGTAACATAGCTATATATTTGTGGAGACCCGCACCCAACCTGCGAAGTGTTGTCCGCTTCGACCCGAAAGTCTTACGGTTTTGTCCCACAAAAGGCGCCTCACAAGTATGGGTTTAAGTTTCTACATATATACCATAGCAGATCCTCAGAATTTTCTAACGTGGGATTGGGGGCGTTACAAACTCCTCGGTTAAAGCTTGACGTCCTCGTCAAGCTCAACACAGAACAGACAGAACCAGGATCACACCGGGCGTTGGGATTCTAGAGGTGGCTCTCACTGTTTAGCACTTAGCTCCCTTAAGATTCTAGAGGTGGCTCCCACGGTGTAGCACTTAGCTCCCTCAGGATTCTAGAGGTGGCTCACACGGTGTAGCACTTAGCTCCCATATTCCGGCCGGTAATTGCTCTAATACTATTTGTGGAGACCCGCACCCAACCTGCGAGGTATTGTCCCCGCTATGGTATATATGTGAAGACTTAAATCCATACTTGTGAGGCGCCTTTTGTGGGACAAAACCGTGAGACTTTCGAGTCGAAGCGGAAAATACCTCACAAATTGGGTACGGATCTTCACAATATTATACATGAAATATTCATCATTTCATTTGCCATGGATAGATTGAACATCCAAGTAGAATTATTGGCATTAATAACATATATATATATTATTTTCTTTGGTGCATTGTGATAAAAACTATATATATTTTTTGAATAATCTAAGTTGCATGCATTTGGAAACCTTAGAGTCTTCATCAGTGAGGATCTTCTTCATTTCTATTATTAGAAGTTTTGCACCATAAACAGTAAGGAAATAATATTGGAAGTGGAACTAACTTGATTTGTAAACAATGCACGTATTTTTTGGTCATTTATTTTTTCTTTTCTTAGGATATAAATAATTGTTCCTTTTTTTATTTTTTAACTCTATGTTGGTTCACATATATATGCAGTTCAATGCCCACTTCTTGCCTTTTCCAACCATTACCCATGGAACTTCATCCTTTTTGCGCTATGGTCTATATTATTTGCCTTTACCATCGGACTTTCTTGTTCCTATTTCGAAGGTACAATTTGAAATAAACCCGAAATTTTGCTTGAGTCTAATCTCTTTTCCGAGTTATATATCTTAAGAATGCACTTATTGATATATATAAATACATTGATTTTCTGAAATGAATTTTTTATTTTGTGTCTACTTGCAGGGAACGGCAGAAGTATTTTAGAGGCAATAATTCTAATGAGTGTTGTAACTGTTAGTCTAACAATCTATGCTCTTTTGGGAGCAATTGGAGATTTTGATTTCAACTTATGTCGACCTTGTTTTTTGAGTATATTCTTGCTTGTTTGTCTTTACGTTGCCAACCAGGTTAATTTGTCTCAACTTTTCTTCTTAATAATTAGCTATGATCACCTGTTATTTCAGTCTAATTAATTATATATAATTCCCCTGTCTAAAATCAATTTTTTCTTGATGGACATTGACAGATCTTCCATGATTCTGCAAATCTATGGACACCGATATATGGTTTCCTGGCTGCACTCCTTTTTTGTGGTCATTCATACATTGCTGGAAATTACATCGTCAAGGAATTTGATTACTGTGATGATATTGAAACCCCAATTTCTGCTGTAGTTTATTCTTATTGGACATTTTTCTATTATCTTAAACTAGCTCGTGGTTAATTACATTTACAACTATGGATTCTCTTTTTGCTCCCAATGACATTTTTATTTTAAAGGCATAAATGAAGCTAAAACTATAGATATGAACATGACTGAAGCCGGAGGTGCTTCCGGAATCCATGATATATACCTTGGTAAATGTAGTTTGAGATAATCCCAATTGCTTGACAATGCAATCAATGAAGGCAAAGAAGAAGGAAGTTGTCCTTCGAATCATACATATCCTTTGCAGGTTCAACCAAGCTTTGAATTTACTTCCACAAATTAAAGCCTCAGCTATGCTGTAAATATTATTGGATAGATAGAAATATGCAAAGGGTATTAAATCATCTGCTTGAAACCTGAGGCAAAAAGTTTGCACAAGTTTATTATCTGTGGACTTGAAAATGGTTATGAAGGCAGAAAATGCAGGAATTACTGCCTCATAACATAATAGGAATATGGTATATAGTATATGGTAAAGGGTTAGTCCAATTGATAAAGAAAAGAATAAAATCTCGAATGCACCAAGTCGATGTGGGGGAGTGCACCTTAAGATCAAACAGCAACCGAGAGGGTATTAAGCCAAGAAAAGCCTGGGACACCCATATTAATCCCATCTGCAGAATCATTCAAATAATAAGTTTCACAAGTCAAATTCATCAAGAAACAAGGATTAGAAGAAGAGATATATACCTCTTTTCCCCCATTGAGTTCCCTTCTCATAGCCACAACTAGCAAAAACTTTTGATGCTTCTTCCAATTCATTAGCTGTTCTATTATCATTCTTTCTAGTGGAAGAACCTGAAACGCAGCCAAATACTGCTTCTATACAATCGTGGGCTGATATAAATTAAGTCATCATGTACGTAAAATAGATCTAGTAATTTATGCTTGATGTAAATTAATTTAGTTATCCACTTGAAAATGTAAAATGTTTCTTCTACATTCATTAATTCTCAGGGCTCAGAGGTTACATACACAGCTAATTAGGAACTGATAAGAAAGAAGAAAGAAAGCTTATAATAAGTGGTATGTGTTGAATTGTTTCTTTGAAGTTTAGAGCTTCTTTGCTAGAACTTCTATGGTAAGCTACTTAAATAAAATGAGTATTTTGTAGCTTAAAAAGCAACAATTGGTATAATAATTAGCTTCTATCAGTTCGTAGATTCTGGTTATTAACAGTTTTTTAGCACATTTTTATAAGCAATAGCATTTATTATGTCTACAATCGCGAAAAACACAATACGATCGAAAATACATATGCAACCGTAATTTAAATATATGTCATAAATACCTCATTTAAAGAGGCTGAAAAAATAAAATTGGGGTAATGAGAGTTATGTGGGATTCAAACAAAATATTCATGTGATGTGAACTCAAGTTTTGAGGTTCTCTTTTTCCTTTTTTTCCTCAGGAAAGTGACATTCCAATGAACACTGAAATGGGAGTCAATAGATTTGTTTTAAAAAGCAATGATGAAATTGGAAGTTACTACAACTACTACTTATAGATCATTGGATTTTGGAAATCAAACATTACACATTATGTTCTGAAATGCATGCCATCTTTTGGGGCTAGGGTCCATTTACAATTCATACAAACTATTTGTAGTATGAAATATTGGTGATTTTTAATGAGTCATTTGAGGACATTTAATGCTATTATTGCTACCCCCACAATCACCTGAGGGGGCCAAAGATAGGGGCTATTCGGCAAAGATGCTTTGAATTGAGACTTTAGAGAGGGCTGTAAATGTTGGATTCATTAATTTAATGGAATCATTTGAGGGATTTAAGGCTTTTGTTATGTTTGTTGCCCCCCACAAAGCTAGCTATAGCTACCAAACGAGACCAAAACTAAAGGGTATTTAAGGAAGTTGTCCCTTCATCTCAATCCAAACATGGTCGGGTCTAGGGATGGCAAAACCCGAACCGATCGATGGATTTCGAACCGATCCGATCCGAATGGAGAGGTTTTTTTTTTTTGAACAATGGATGCGGGGCGGGGCGGAGCGGTTTTTTTTTGTTTGAAAGGCGGGTATGGAGCAGTTGCAGTATTTACCTGATCGGCCCCGCCCCGCCCCGAATAGTAAAATTACTATTTTACCCTTCCCTAAAAACCTAACATGTTTACTTCTTCTCTACAACTCCACCGCCGCTCCCTTTCCTTCTACTTTGCCTTTCCTTCTTCTCTAAATCAGTCTCTTTTCTATGAAAATACAAAGCTTTGATCTTTACTTGTAATATAAAAGAAAAAATTCCTTTTTTTTTTTCTCAAGCAATTACATTTTGTGTTAAAAGATTGTTTGCTGATCATTTCTCATTTCTGGGTAAGTTTTTTTTTTTTTCTTTTTTTGGTTTTTGGTTTTTGGCTTCTGGGTTTTTGTTTTTTAATATAATTTTGATGTGGGTTAGTTTTAATTTTCTGAAATTTTCATGTTTTTGGAAAATTTTGGTAATTTGGTTTTGGTCTTTTTAGCTTGAATTTTCTTGGAATGAACATTTCATTTTTACTTTTTTAGTATGTTTAATTAAGTTGATCTTGTTATGTTTGAATTTTACTCTGTTGATGGAAATTAAGATTTGGATTCATCTTGACTTTCTTTAATTCTCCATAATATTAGCCTTTTTCTGAATTATGTATGAACTTTCCTTATGGTTTTAATTTCTTGAAGAAGTTAAACATTTGGGTTTGTTTTGTACCTGAAGAATTGCCTCTAACATTAATGTTTCATGTTACTCATAAAAAGAACCCAAAAAATGAGATTTTTTGTTTATACTGACAATTTTGATGTAGTCAGTGTTAAGGTATCTGCTTTTTTTTTTTTTTTAGTGCAAATTTTGTTGAATTTGTTGTCTTGTCTTGTTATAACATTTAGGTGCTCCCATGGAAGTGAATTACCTTATGGTATTTTGTGTAGGGTTCAGCATATATGTCTGTTTGCCCTTATTAGTTTGATGGTGTGGTTGTCATCTATTTTCAAAAGTGTTCTTATTTCTGGTAGTAATTATTTCTTCAAGGAATGATCTGCATATTAATGGAAATGTTGATATCTTCAGGTTCTTCTTTCTTAATAACTGTTTCCTATTAGCAGACCAAGATTCGTGCACCATCATTGCTTGCACAATGCTTGCCAGGCTTAGTTTTAAAACATAGCTAACAAACAGTGCTGATGCCATTACCCAGAGTTGGTTAGTTTTAAAACATAGCTATATCATTACTCAAACCGTGGATGAGTCACAAGATTTTATCAAGAGGCAGCAGTTGCGTGAGCTGACAATGCTAAATTCGAATTTCAGGGAGGAGAGTCCTGGTCCAAGTGGTAGTGTTTCTCCTTTTAATTCCAGTAGTTTATATGAATCATAGAAATGTAAGTTGGGTCTATTATTCTTCTTTATTTTTTTTTTAAACATTTTGTAATTTCTCTCGTCTTGTTAATGTTCTAATTCATAGGCGACCTTGCTTTAGCATTATTGTCCTTAAATGACCCACTTTTTGGATTTAACAGGGTGCAGCTAGGCGCTTGAACTCACATAGGAAGAATGTTGAGATTGAATCTATTGGTGTTGCTGGAAAATTAAATGGCCAACAAACAGTGAAAAAATACTTTCGCTTAGAGGTAAGAAAAAATTATTACTACTACAATTTAGCAATCTGTGAAACTCAAAACCCACTGTTTTTAAATTTCTTTGCTTATCGAAAAGAATTCTGCAAGCAAGCATTTGATGTTGAAGCAGATTTCATCATATGCATAAGAGAACTTTATTATTTGAAAAAAATTAGAAATAACTAATAAAAATCGGATGGGGCGGAGCGGGGCGTAACCGACATCCATGGAGGTGGTAATGGTATTGAAAATTCAACATCCACGGTGGAGCGGGGCGGGGGGCGGGACAGAGTAGGTCTCTGGCGGGGCGGGGGCGGATTTTACAAAATCCGCCCCCGCCCCGCTCCATTGCCATCCCTAGTCGGGTCTCTAATGTCAAAACTTCAAATTTTGAAAATTGATTTTTGACATTTTTCTCTCATCATTTAACTTAATAATAAAATTTTCTAAGATTATATTCAATATGTTTATGTTTAGAAGTCAGATTATCCGTTTAAATTTAAAAATTCGTTCGATATTTGAAAAAATTTAAATATAAATATTAGACACAAAAAACAAAATTAGTAAAAAATAGAAGGCATGTTTGAAAAATATGTCAAACTTTAAGTATAACATGTTTTGTTCAAACCTAATTTGATTCTTTTTATTATTAATAATATAAATTTTTAAGAGTGATCGATTATTCTATGTAAAAAATTAAACGAGCATGGGCATTATTTTTGCATAGTCGAGTCGAGTTTGAATATAAAATTCTGCTTATATTTTGGATCAAACCGAACTTGAACAATTATAAAATTTGTTAATATATTATATGAACTCAACTCCAACCTGACATGATTGACTCTAAATAGGTATAGACTATATGATGAAAATTGTATTTTCATTGTTTTTATGAGAGTTTATTAATTGTTTGTTTAGGGTAATTAGAGTAAAAAAGAAAAAGTTACCAAAATATTTTATTTAAAAAAATTGAAATTATTTTCTTTATCATCTAGATTAACAATTTAACATTGTGGTTACAATAAAAATTCTTTATAAAAACAATTAAACAAAAGAGCCCAAAAAAACGTAATTGGAAATTTGTATATTGTAGAAAAAAAAAGAAAAAAAAAAAGATAATAAGAAAAACAAAAAGGAAGGAAGGAAGACAAATTACACATGACAACATGAGATGAGATTTGACTCTTTTGAGAGAGATAGGAACAGCAAACCAATTGGATCCATAACCAAAGTCTGAAACACTTTTTCTCTTTCGGTCATTGTCATTTTGTCGCTACTCTTCTCATCAGTCAAGTTTTTTAACAAACACGATAATAAATAAATAAATAAAAATACGAAATGATATGAAATAAAAATATAATATGAATATATTTTTTAAAATTTATATAATATAAATTATTAACGTATTAAAATTTATATAAATATAAAATATTTTTAACATAATTATCACACGATAAAATATTTAAATATGATATTGGATATACTATTTGCCAGGTGGCATGGCAATGGCATCCATTTCCATTCTTCTCTTTACTTGTATATTTCAGACAAAACTACCCTCTCATTGCAAGACATTCTACATAACTATCCAAAAGGTACAATCTCGGCAAGCTAACCTTCTCTGTCTCTCACTCAATCAAAGGAAACAGTCTCTCTCTCTCTCTTCACTGTCTTTGCTGATATAAAATTTTGTCTCAAACACTTTAAAAAGAAGATTGTAAAGCCTTTTTCAATTAAAACCCAGGAAATTTTATTTTCAAAAGCCTACTTCTTTTCATTTCTTGCCAAAAGTTTGGATTTTTCTTGGTGGGTTTTGGTCTTTAGGTTGAATGAAAGAAGGAATAGTATGAAGATCAAAGAAGATGATCATGAAGATGTGAAGGGCTTTTAAATAAGGTGATTCTTTGATTTTTGACCGTTTGATGAGCTTTTTTTATTAGGGTTTTTGTTGTTTTTATTCGGTTTAGCTGTTAAAAGACATGTTCTTAGTTCTTGTTGTGCTTTTTCAAGTTTTGTTTTTTTATATGTTTTTTGTTTGTTTTATGAAAACCTTCTTTTACATTTCATTTCGCTTGTGTCCTTGACTTGAGATGTCTCATCTTCTTGAATTCTATAAAAAAATTTGAAGATTATTCTTTCTTTGTTTCTTTGATGTTGAGCTAGGGTTTTGTTGGCTTGAATTTCTGGGGAAAATTTTTAAAGCTTGGTGTTCTTAAGGACAAGAAGGTGATTTAGGCAGTCTATTTGGTTGAAGACTTGACAATATTGACTAGGATATTTAAGGTATGGTCAGCTTCACTTATAGTATGATTTTTATTAGAATGTTGAAATCTTGATGATATTGACTAATTTTTAACTGGAATCTAGTTTCATTTATTTTGTACTGGAGTTTTTGCTTTTATAGTTTTTGGTTTAATAATCTGTGGAGGCTTGAGCTTTTCAGTTCTTGAAACGAAATGACTATGCAATAAAATTATTGCTACTCTAGTATGTGATTGTGCTTTAAGTTGTATGAATTTCATTAGGTGGAAACCTTTCAGGTATTACTTGTTTAATCTCGGACAGATTTATACCATAACTTTCATCAAGTGCTTAGGATTAACCTTATTTTGATTCTATAGCTGCTAGCCCTTTTGATTTGTGAGGACTTTTCCCAGCCTGAAGTTACTAATCTAGGTTGCGAACTTGTGATTGAGCAATTCATATCGACACATCTTGTTAAGAAACTGAGATTTGTAATAATGGCAAAGAATCATTTGGCCATATAGGAGAAACAAAGTTTCTTTAAGATTATAGTTCACATTCTTTCTACTGAGATCAAGTTTGCCTCCTTTATCTGATTCATACCAACTTTTTTTATTCTTTATTTCAACTTGTGAATTTCAGAGAAATAATAAACAAGCAAAAACATTATGGTTGCAAAGAGTCGCCCAAATGCCACCGACTCTCCAAAAGTGGAGGTGGGAGAGATAGACACTAGTGCACCTTTTCAATCTGTTAAAGATGCTGTCACTCTTTTTGGTGAAGGTGCTTTCTCTGGGGAAAAACCTGCCATAAAAAAGGCAAAAGCTCAGTCTGCGGAGGTATTACCGACTCTTGGAAGTTCTCTTTCTTCTTTCACCTGGAATGTTGTGTCAAGGCATAGTAGTATTAAGTTTTTGAGACTTGGATATGATATTTATGGCACATTTCAAGTTTTTTCTTTTGCTTTTTTATTCCCCTGTGCTCATTCATCTCTAATGATTGTAAATATTTAAAAGTATAAGAACCGTACTGCTCAGGATCATGAATATGGCCTCTACGTTTATATGAAGGCTGAGAAACCTACATAGCAACTAGACTTTGTTAAGGAGCAGTTTTGCCGTCTTTCTAAGATGCGTTCATTAATATTTTCATTGTTTAATTACTAAGTACACAATTGGAGCTTCAAGGATATATTGCTGGGAAATCTAGTTATATAAAAAATTGCATGCATGAGCAGTAGTATTTAGCTCTTATTTGTTTCTAAAATTTATTAGTTGTTGAGCTGCAGAGAGTACTGGCAAAGGAGACACAGCTTCACCTGGCTCGAAACGTGTTGAACAAGTTAAAGGAGCAACTAGAAAATGCCGAGACAACTAAGGCTCAAGCACTTGTGGAGCTTGAAAGGGCTAAAAGAACGGTTGAGGAACTGACTCACAAACTCAAAAGTGTTAATGAATCAAAGGATTCTGCAATAAAGGCAACAGAAGCTGCAAAGAATCAGGCAAATTCTGGTGATCTCCCTGGTCCTGATGGTGCTAGGAGCCAGGACTTGGAAACTGCAAGGGAACAATACATGACTGTGATTACTGAACTTGATGCTGCAAAACAAGAATTGAGGAAGGTTCGCCAGGACTGTGATGCATCCTTAGAAGCGAGAATTGCTGCCTTCAACCAAACAGAAGAAGCTGAACATGCGGCTGAGGTTAACATGGAGAAGATTGGAGAGCTCTCTAGGGAAATTTCAGCTGTACAGGAATCAATTGGACAAGTGAAGCTTGCATCTCTTGAAGCACAGCAAGAACAAGCTAAAATGTTTGCTGAAAAGGATACCCAGAGGCAATTATATAAAGCTACGCTTGAAGAGTCCGCAAAGAGGTTGCTTGCTTTAAAGAATGAATTAGACCCTGAGCTTACAAGAAATCTTGAAGCAAAACTGTCCGAAACTGTCAATCAGATTGGGGATTTGCAGAAGCAGATGGAAAATGCAAAGGCTTCTGATCTGGAGTCTGTGCAAGCTGTTACTTCAGAGCTAGATGGTGCTAAAGAATCACTGCAAAAAGTTGCTGAAGAGGAAAACTCCTTGAGGAGTTTGGTGGAGTCTCTTAAGGCGGAACTAGAGAATGTGAAGAAAGAGCATTCCGAACTGAAGGAGAAGGAAGCAGAAACAGAGTCCATTGCTGGGAATCTGCACGTCAAGCTTCGGAAAAGTAAATCTGAGTTTGAAGCTTTCCTTGCAGAGGAATCCAAAACAAGAGGTGCCTGTGAAGAAATGATTTCAACCCTACAACAGCTATCAATCGAAACAGAAAATGCACGGCGAGAGGCAGAAGAGATGAAGAAGGAAGCTGAGAAGTTAAAGTTGGAAGCTGAAGCCTCAAGAATTGCACTTGAGGAAGCAGATAAGCAGCTAAGAGTTGCTCTGGAAGAAGCTGAAGCTGCAAAAGAAGCTGAGACAAGGGCACTTGATCAGATAAAGATGCTTTCTGAGAGAACAAATGCTGCACGTGCCTCAACCTCCGAATCTGGAGCCAGTATCACTATCTCTAGGGAAGAATTTGAGTCTTTGAGCCATAAGGTTGAAGAGTCTGATAATTTAGCTGAAATGAAAGTGGCAGCTGCCATGGCTCAGGTAGAAGCGGTGAAGGCTAGTGAAAACGAGGCCTTCAAGAGGTTAGAGGCAACTCAGAAAGAGATTGAAGACATGAAGGTTGCAACTGCGGATGCTTTGAAGAGGGCAGAGATGGCTGAAGCAGCAAAGAAGGCGGTGGAGGGAGAGCTCCGAAGGTGGCGCGAAAGGGAACAGAAGAAAGCAGCTGAAGCGGCATCTCGGATTCTAGCAGAAGCAAAGATGGCAGCAGAATCATCCCCACAGCACTACAGGATTCAAAAGCAGAACCCACCAGAGAAAATTGTTCAGGTGCAAAAATTGGAAAAAGAGAAGTCTTCCATCTCAAAAAAGGTGCTTTTACCTAATATCAGCGGTATCTTCAGTCGAAGAAAGAACCAAATTGAGGGTGGATCTCCCTCTTATCTGCCTGGTGAGAAGCCTCTGTGAACATTGCATTTGCCAGAACTTTGTACATTTATCAATGGTTGAGTTGAGACAAACATGTTTGGTTGTGTGTATTCTGAGAACTATGGAATCAAATCTCTGTTATTCTTGTCTGTTTGAGGAATTTAAAGTGGAATATCTAAGGATTAGTTTGCAAGCAACATGGGGTAACTGACTTGTTAAGTTAATTGATGACTTAGCAGTGGAAATGAATGCTTATATATTAGGTGCCAATGTGGCAGTAATGATGTCAATGAAGCTTTGGCAGTAAGCAAATTTAGGCTTTGCTCACCCAAAGACTGGTAGATACAGTTGGTATCAATGAATGCATCCAGGCATCCTCCATGATGTATTCTTTGAGGTGAACATATTTAAGTTGGTGTCCAACTTTAAGAATGAAAAGCCTTCTCCTTGTGAGATTTTTAATGCAACAAAGTTAAGCATTTTCTAGACTTGGTAATTTGTGCATCCGGGTCGTGATAATGTATTTTGTCGTGTCATAATCGTGTTTAAGATATTTTATATTTATATAAATTTTGATACGTTAATAATTCGTATTATATATATTTTGAGACATTCATGTATTCGTGTCGTGTTTATGTTATTTTTTTATCGTGTTTTTAGTTATTTTTTTCGTATCGTGTTTAATATTGTCATGTCGTTTCTTTAAACCTAAGCTCTTGGTGGTTGGGAATTCAGGGTTGGATTTGGTGGACAGTGGAAACCACCTTTCACCATATGCAGCCCGTGAGTCATTCCTCCATAGGGAAAGTTACATGGTAATTACTAGTACAAAGTAGGGTTGGTAAGGGCAAAAGTTTTTTTTTTCCCTTTATCAATTTGGGTTCGATTTTGTGAGAACATTTCGAAAGTAAAATCTTAAATATATGCAAAGTAGTGTGCATTTAAAATCAATTGAGGAAGGAATTAGATTTAAGCAAAGCTTGAAACTTGTATTATGAATAAATAAATAAATAAATAAATCATTCAAAAATATAAACTGAGAAAGAAAGATCAACATAACAATAACACATGTTCCTAGGGTCCTGATTAAACTTATCTAAATTGCATTATTTTGATTGAACAAGTGAATCTAATTCAATTTTTTTTTAATAAAAGTATGAACAAAAGTTGGCATAACTTAGATGAGAGAAAGTCTAAATAGTATCACGAGTACCATAGTTGTTCAATCTCAATTATTTTATATCAACTTGTGAAATTTTTTTAGTAAATGAATTATTGACATGACATGGAATAAGCGGAAAAGGAAAACATTTTCCTCTTAACACTTTATTTTGACAAAATAAAAGCAATTTGATTAATTCTATTTAGATAAAGTAAAATGTTAATTAATATGATATTAGTTAAGATGATATTTTTAAAAATATATATAATTAATAAAATATTTTCATCAAATTTAATAAATATAACCTTTTACAAAAAATAATTAATCTTTAATCTTTACTTATAAATACTGTTAATCAGACTCTTAAAATATAAAAAAGCCTATAAACAATAAAAGTACAAAATCATTAACTCTCAAGTCTCAAGTCAATAGAAAATAGTCCTAAAATTTGAAAGTAAGCATAGAAATATGAAGAAAGTCCCATAAACAAGAAAAGTACAAAAATATTAACTCAATAACTGAAAAAGACCTCAAAACACAAGCTGTAATAGTAAAAAAAAATCCAAAAATTAAAACAATTTTTTCATAAATCAAAAGAAAAATATCAGAAGAACTCAAAAAACCCACCTAAATCCATAAAAAAAAAAGAAAAAAAAATGGAACAATAATTTTTTTTAAAAAAAATCCATAAACAAGAAATTTGAAATAAAAAGATTACATAAATAAGAAGAAGAAAAACTAATCAAAGGCCACATTGATCTTGGAAAGAAAAAAAATCCTTGTCTTTCCCAAACCACTGGAAACTCTGGAACTTAAAACCTCAAAAAAAAAAAATTTACCTCTGCCTCTCACTCAAAAGCCAACCATCCCTTTCTCTAACCAAAAAAAGAAAAAACCTTCCTTTTTCTTTCCCTAAAACTCCTCCTTTCACTCTCTGTTTGTGCCTTTGAAATGATGTCAAGTAGCAGAGAAAGAGAAGACTCATTAACTTTCCCCACAAACCCATCACCATCCTCATCTCCAATCACAGTTTCAGACCACCTTGACAGTTATCTCCAAGACCCAACTTCCCACATCGGAAGTGCTTCTGGAAGTTACTCAAACGAGGGTCTTTTAGCTGCTGAGACAGCTAGTCCTAGTAACAGTGATGTTGAGTTTGGTTTCTCAAGGCCTGACTTTAGACAGCAAAGTCCAATCTCTGGCACTGTTCAGTACTATGAACGCCATATCTTCCTTTGCTATAAAAACCCATCTGTTTGGCCTCCTAGGATTGAGGCTGCTGAGTTTGATCGTTTGCCTAGGTTGTTGTCTGCTGCTGTTTTGGCTAGGAAGACTGATATGAAAAAAGAGGTTGGTGTGTTTTTCTTTTTTGGATTGGTTTTGTTATTCGAGAGATCTCAAACTCTGGAACTGTTAGTTCTTTTAGCTTCAAATTTGTTAACTTTATTATGTTTTTAGGTGAATTTAAGTGGGTTTCTGTTGTTTCCTGGATTAATTTAATTTTTTTAGTGATCTCAAAATGTAGAATCTTGTGTTTCTTTTTTTTTTTTATGGATTTATATTCCATTTTAGTCAAGTAAATAGGGTTTTAATTGGTTTTTTTGCTTATAGTCAATTAACTTTATTTTTTGTTGTTCTTTGGTTTTTCCCTTTTAAAAAAAAAAAAAAAAAAAAAATTAACAGCAAATCACATTGATTCAGACTGGTTTTTGCTTTTTGGTAACTTGAAGTGTGGTGTGTTTATTAGATAAGTTTTTGTTTAGGAGAGTTGGAGCGTTGGAGGAATGCAATTTGATATATTTTTGGCTGAAAATTTGTCATTTTGATGTCATTTATTAGTAAATTAGACTGGGATTTGTTGTCCTGTGTGATTGTTATGTTTTCTAAATTTTCTTACAAAAGGAAATGTGTTTTTTGTTTGTATTTATAGTTTAAAATTCATCTTTTTAACATAGTTTCGGTTTCAATTACTACATTCATATAGGCTTTTGGTGGTTTGCTAAATAGCTGTGTTTACTAGTGATTTGGGGGTCTGGATCTGTATTTTTTTTAGCTCCAAATTTGTCATTACAAAATTTAATGGTTTCATTACTCTAGAGGATACAATCATTTTTTTGGTGGTTTGTATGTGTTTATAAGTGATTTGGTGCTCTGCAGTTTGATTTTTTTTTTCAGCTTTATATTTGTCATTTCATGTAGACTTGGCATTTTTTTACTGATGGTTGATTTGATGTGTTAACACACCTGGCTTATGTTAAGGTGGGATTTGATGTTGGTTTTTTAATCCACATAATCCTATTAATATGAGTTTCACAATGTGTTAATACCCTCCGACTCTTTATTTTTCTTGAAGTACCCGTGTCCGACGCATATCCGAACATGGATATGGGGATATGATCCCCCAAAGACCCTCCAAATACATGGAAAAACTTAGAATAAATCAAACATACCTGTGTTGGACATATTCGTGTCCAACACTCTCACCCGAGTCCGAATAACATAGGTTAATACACCTTGCTCATCTTTTCCTTTTTCTTTTGGTTTGTATAGTTACTGTCATTAACTGTTCAACATACATTTCCATATATCATCATGTATTTGTTTTATATTTCTACATTTAATGCCCCATGATGCAACTAAAAAAGCATATCCATACAGGCACGTAATGCTGGTATTATGTCGGTCGGAATTACTTTCCCTTTATATCATTTGAAGACGCACATTGAGTCAATGAAGTGTTCCCTTTTGGTTGCAATGTAAATCTTTTATCAACAGCTAGGAAAAGGATATAAAGGTTTCACCCTGAAATGACATACTTTAGAAGAAAGCTAAATGATGTGATAGTTGGCTGTTGGTTTACCTGGTCTTATAGGACTTCTCATTTGTCCTGAAGTTTAAATGGATTGTAGTGGTGCATAATTATTTGCTACTCATAAGAATTTATTCACAAGCATTGCCTAAATGTTCGAGTTTTTTGCTTTCCAGCATGCTTACCTTATCTATTTCTCCTCGTCTTCTTTTAGACCCGCTTAACAATATGCGAGGGGCATGATGGAACTGAGACATCAAATGGAGATGTATTAATATTTCCAGACATGATTAGATACAGGTCCATTGCCAAGCTCCTTTGAAGTTTCTTTAGATGTTTTGATATTATCTCCTTTGTTTGTCATCTTTAATACTGATTTCAGTTTTTAGCTAAGTATGCAGGAGATTGACCCATTTCGATGTTGACACATTTGTTGAAGAAGTTCTTGTCAAGAATGGTGAGTGGCTGCCTGGAACTCCTGAAAAACTAGATGGATCTTTTGTTTTTGTTTGTTCGCACGGATCCCGAGATCGCCGCTGTGGAGTTTGTGGACCTCCATTGGTGAGCAGATTCAAAGAAGAGATAGAAGTATATGGTCTTCAAGGTAGAGTGTCTGTTAGCCCATGCTCAGACATTGGGGGCCATAAGTATGCTGGAAATGTTATTATATTTGGATCAAATATCAATGGAGAAGTCAAAGGACACTGGTAGGAGAGATCTCTCTTCCACTGGCTATTTTTTTTTAATCTCCCTTGATTTGTTAATTTAAGCAAGCATAGTTCCTATGCTTTATGTAAATCTTCTATTGGATTGATAACTGAGCCTTTTTTTATAAATATTTTCTGCAGGTATGGCTATGTTACTCCAGATGATGTACCTACGCTGCTTGAGTGGCATATTGGGAAGGGAGAAGTTATAGACTTGCTGTGGAGGTGACTTTTCTGGCATCAACTTGCTTCCTATGTTGCTTCGACTCTTCATTTTTCTTGAAGTACTCGTGTCCGACACATATCCGAACATGGGTATGAGGATATGACCCTCCAAGGACTCTCCAATACATGGAAAAACTTAGAAAAAATTAAATATACCCGTGTCGGACACATACTTGTATCCGACACTCACACCCGAGTCCGAGTAACATAGCTTGCTTATATACTATATCAACCCTTTCTTTTTGGTGTAGGTTTCATGTGTAGAATAGAATATAAGAGGATTAAGATTGGAATATGCAAAAACTTCAGTATTTGTAAGGTGGGGCAAGCATGGAATAGAAATTGTAGTGGGTAGTTTGACTCAAAAGTCAAAACAAAATATGAGCATGTGAAACAAGAGAACACTCAAAATCTTCATTTTCTACATATTGATTACCCTCATGTAGTGAAAAATGGGAGCTACGAATACGATAGGACCTTGGCTATATTCATACCAAACAACAGAGATTCTGATTGTAGTAATAGAATTTAACATGCTTACTATATATGAATAGGACATTTAAATGCTTATTTCAGGGGTCAAATGGGTTTATCAGAAGAAGAGCAGAAGAAATTTCAAGAACTAAGGCGCCTAGCAAATGGTGAGACCACCATAGAAGTAAGCACTAAAGAAGCAACACAAAGACAAATAGATGAAGTAAAAGCAACTGCGTGCGGGTCTCAAGATGAGCTTGTAAGCTGTTGTCAGGGAAATGGCAGTGCTTCTTGTTGTCACGACCCTGCACTGCCTGAAAAATCGGATTTTCTGGATGCTGATGAGGGGGAAGTAAAGTCGACATCCGAAAAGAAAAAGGGCAGCAAGAAGCTTATTTCGAAGATCAGTAGTAGCAAAGGTGCTGCTGTGCGCAAGGTTTGCGCCAAGCCAACATGGTTTGAGAGCTGGGAGCGTGAAGATACATATGCTGCTCTTGCTGTTGTTTGTGCTGCTGCATCAATTGCTGTTGCTTATAGCTGCTATAAACAGCTAAGTTAGAATTGTGATATGATATTTGCATTGTTTTTAAAATGTGATGTTTTCAGCTCTCGGACTCGGGTGTGAGTGTCGGATATGGGTATATATCCGACACGGGTATGTTCAATTTTTTTAAGTTTTTCTATGTATTTGGAGGGTCATATCCCTAATTCTTCAAGAAAAATGAAGAGTCGGATCAACATAGGTTTTCGGAGTATTCTCACATCCATCTTAAGTTTGATGTGCAATTACACGGGGGAGGGTACTTGAGTTCTTCCTTCTGCTATTTTTGTGCTTGTTATGTTGCTGCTAGAATTTTGTTTTGCATCCACAGACATCCACAAATAGTGGGCATATCCCCTGTTAATGACTGAAAAATTAGGTATATTAATATTAAAGGTGTACAAGGCAAGTATCCATTGGCTGGTTCAAGACTTGAGGTGGATGAGAACTTGCATCAGATATTAGGGAATGGTGAACTTTTATCCAATGTAAAACGGCTCATTGTTCCTTTCAACAGCCTGATAATGATAGTCTCAGTTGACACACTGATTAGTTACTTTTAACTTACCCTAGCTCTCTATCGGTTAATTCTGCTTCAAATTATCTTGGAGCCTTTCTGAAAACTTCCAATATTTATCAGGATTGAGTTTCTTGTAAGAGAACTTTGAACTTATGTTGCTCCGACTCTTCATAGTTCTTAAAGTATCCGTGTCCGACATCCATAACCAATGCATATACGGACATAAGTATGAGGATATTATCCTCTAAAGACTCTCCAAATATATGAAAATTTTTAAAAAAATTGAAACATACTTATATTCAACACTCACCCGAATTCGAGGAATTCGAGTCCATAGCTTTGAACCATCAAATGTAAGAGTGGGTGCTGCTCAAAGCAGCAACTACCCCATTAAAGCATATTATCATTGACCAATTGTCTATCTTTTAAGGTCAACCTGATATACCATCAATAGCCAACAGCCTTTTCAATTTCAAGCAGCAACTATGTTCGACAAATAATCAGAGGATAGTGACAAGAAAATTATTCAAGAAGCAATTAGGACATGGAGGATCATGCTTCCTACAGGATTTTGGAAAAAATACATGTGCTATTATCCACCCTAAGGTGGCATATCAAGTTACACCAGATTAGTCGTCCGCAAAACCTGCATCGAGCCGATGCAAGAAAGATCTGCTATTACATTTGATAATTGAAATACAAGGCCTCTCATTCTAATGTATAGTTGATGAGCCAGACTTTGAATAACATATTGGCAACAATTATGTAATCAGTATTATCTAAAATCTAATCACCATTTACTTTAAGGCCATTCAATGAGTTGCAAACACCATTCTGGTCTGCAAGCTTGTTTAACTCAGATTCAATGGTCTTTGCAATTTTGGTATCTTCTGGATCAGGCTCAGGAAAATCTACATGAACTGATCCCTGTTTGATCGGCAAACCTGTCTCTATAAGCGTAGCTTGCCGCTTTATGTAATTATAAAGCTGTTGATGGTAGGTATGATCTAACGAGAAACAATTATCTATGGTTCCATTGCTGCTGTTACGTGATGATCCGGAACCTTCTTTTCTACAAAAATGTGGGAGGGATGAATAATCCATCATCTGCATAGTTGGAATGAACACGTCAAAAGTTGTAATAATCCTAACGAAGCTGGATCAAGCAGAATGAGAAATCAAGTCCAAGCAAGCAAAAATATGATTCACTAAAATGCACCCGTATATACAAAGGCTAGCAACTAGCAAGAATGAGAAAAATGCCTTGTGCCATGAAATCACACAAGAGAACCAGAGTGATGAACACCCCCATTCATCGGATTATCCATATTGATTAAGAGGAACTACCGCGACATACAATTCAATGAAACTATCTTTTCATACACCATATTGAAACAGTACACAAAACTACGAAAGGAAGTTGGATTGGGTTGGTGGACAGTAAGGCGAGTACAAATGGGCTTTTGTAAAAACGAAAGGACTAATTATCTAAACTAGTTGAATGCAAACTAAAGAATTACTACAATACCCTTCACGTTATGGGAGCATAATATTAAACAATAGTGGACTTGCGAGTCAAAGTGGTGATTTTAACATGAGTGCAAGGATAGTGCATTTGGAAGAACCAAGAAACTATTACTAATACTTGAAAAGGAAAACATGCTTTCAAGAGAGTTTTACAAACATGCTGGATGGGTTGTTCTTACTTTGAGTAACTCATCCCTTCCACTACCTTGAAGCACCTGAATTTTCCTCTTTGTCCTTTCTTGCAAGAGAGGTTTTACAGCCTGCCAACATTTGCAGAAAAGCATTAGGCTTCTATTTTGTATGAGTTAGCTGAGAGAAAGAGGGAATTAAGAAAAATAAAAACCTTCCAACATGCCGAAAATATGTATGGCGCATTGACAATATAATACGCCTCTGTCTTCTCAGGATAATTCAAGTCATCAATTGTTGATGTAGTAGTCAATAGCTGCATTAGCAGTCAATGAGACCGACCAGCATTAGAAAGATGAGGGTTGGTACAGTAAACGGCAGGAATTCTTTGTCATTTTATTTATTTACTTATATCTTGGTTGCCCCTTCCTCTTAAGAAAATGAGAGAGATCTACTATCAGGTGAAAAAATAGTTTACTGTTGTACAAAATTCAGACTAGCTGGCCAATTACTTATAATTAGTTACCTATTTCAGCTTCTGGTGGGAAAAGTTGCAATAATTTACATGCTGAGATAGAATTAAACTTCAATGGTATTCACATTTCAATCACGAATCCCGAAGTATTTCTGGAATTTCCTATAGAATCTCATAACGACTTGCACATAGTCTATAGCTATGTTGCTCCGACTCTTCATTGTTCTTGAAGTACCCGTGTCCGACGCATATCCGGACATGGGTATGGGGATATGATCCTCCTAGGTCCCTCCAAATACATGGAAATCTTAGGAAAAAATTGAACATACCTGTGTCGGACACTCACACCCGAGTCCGAGTAACATAGGTCTCCAGATATATAACTGGTTAACAATGAACTACAAAAGGTGTCTTAAGTTCTTAGGAGCAAAATTTAGACTTATGTATAATGCTATTAAAACAGGAATAGATAAACCACTACACTACGATCAAATTACATTGAAATCAGGTGGGTGATTAAGTTGACGATTAAGGGAACTATGTTGAGAAAGAGAAATGCAGTTGGTGGTAAGAAAGAACGTTATAAGAACTAAAAACACACCTTTATTTGGTTCAATGCTGAAAGCTTCAAGCCAGTCATATCCAAAACCTTCAGACATGTGCTAATATGTCGTCCATACTTTTCTGTGGCCGTAGGCTATAACAAAAGCAACATGCTAAGACTACATAAAGAGTTAATATGCAAGTAAAGTGAGAAACATCATTGACAGAGTCCATACTTACCAATACTACACGATCTCTATATTCATTCATTTGAATGTGTGACTGTACATAGTAATTCACCTAGAACACAAAAGAATTACAAATTTAAGTATCACAGAAATAACTCCATACACTGCAGGCTGAAGTACATACAAACACCTTAGAGTGCTAAAAGATGCCTTCCACCAAACCACAACTTATTTATTTCGCTGAACAAATTAAGTATCCATGTCCCAAAGCATTATTAATAAGATAAGTCCATCAGAAGGAAAAAGAGTGTGGAATCATTGTATGTCATGGTCAATTTCTAGGAGAAAATGGAGCAAACTGTCGAGTACCTCATGCCCTCAAGTAAACTATTGAATCTTGTGCATTTAAAAATAGAATATAATTATATAACTTGTGTTGTCCTAATAAGTTATACCAAGTTAATGTTTGTAGAAAACCATATTGCCACTTAAAAGCTCAATAGCTAGTCTTTGGACGATTTCTTTCAGCTGCAGTTCTAAACATCAAACCAGATTCTACAGGATGAAATACCGAATTTAAAGTTAGAACAAGTTATGATGTCCTTACGGATGCTTTATCATATGTGCTGAGCCCAACACCAAAAGCAATGACAGGAAGACCCTGGAAATGTCAGAAGGCATGAAGCAGTTAATCACCAAGGAAACACTTTTGAATGTAACACAAATTTCCTCCCAAAGAAAGGGATCCCTAATAGCAGTATATTCTACATATTGTCACAGAAAAACAAATATGAGTTACCAAATCCATTTGCAGGACAATCACAATAAATATGAATATCAAGATAAATCCTAATGAAATAAGTAAATACCTCTTTTGAGTAACCCGACAATCCTACAAGCTGAGAATCTCGCACTGCTCTATATAAGTCAGTGGGAATAATCGGTTTCTATATAATGAATAAAGTAAAATGAGTTATCTGAAGAATCACCAATTGCCACAATAAATCATGCTGTTTCAACGGCATGGTTTTGCAATATCATAAACCGAAAAATGTTAGGAATCAATTAGTTATAATGGAAAACTCACCGATAATATGTTGTCAATCTCATTCTGTATTCTCCATTGTAAGCAATCAATTAACTGGAGCAGGCACGAATTAGGAATTAATAAACAGAATCAAAAACAAAAGGTGAGAGAGAGAGAGATCTTTGATGTTAAGTGCACCCAATGAATCTCACCATTTTATGGGCTTTCTGAACATCCCAATCTCTCGCTTTGAGAAACCGCGCTAAAGTTTCAGTTGGATACCCATTGTGCATGTTCTGCAGACCAAGGTATTCAACTTTAAATTAAACTTTGGCAGATCATAGTATAAAAAACGTGTGTAAAAGGCTGTATTCATCCATCCTATCCACACAAGTGCACAAAAACAGGTAGTATAAAGAACTTAATTTCTTCAAAAGAACCTCAAATGTCGATACAAAATAGGGGTACTGGGAAGGAAAATCTTATGATCAGCATTTCATTTATTTCCAGGGACACAATTAGCTCTAGATACTTTGTGACACTAGTAAAATCTTAATCTCCAGCTTGTATAGTTAATATCAAATCTACAAATCCTTTAAGATGATCTTACAAATGATCACTAACAAGCTAGCATCATGTTTCAATAACTAATCAAAAAGATCAAACTAGCAAGTAGCAACTAAGCTTTCCTATAACTCTTTGCCAAATTACACAACTATGTAACTACCCCAGAAACTAGTAAAACAGTGAGAAGAGACAAAGTTCCAAATTGAATCAACTACAACTTCACAGAATCAAAAAGCTTATAACTGAGATAAATCTAGAAAGAGATAGATCAGAACCAACAAAGAACAGAAAACTGTTAAACATGAAATTGCAAACAGCCAAGCACTCAGATCAAATCCACAGCAGAAATTCTAGTAATTAAAAGAAACTTAGCAAATTGTTACTAAAAAATATTATTTCCTATTTCTTATCTTCAGCCCCTTATCTCAGCATCCAAGTATAAAAAAAATCTAATAAACTAAAAAAAAGAAAAAACTAACCTGAAATGTGCCCTTCATTCTCCCATCAACTGTAAGTCAAATTTCCCAAAAAGGAAATTAGAAAAAAGAAGAAGAAAAATGTTAGTGATTTGCAGATCAAAAGAAAAAGAAACCCAAGAAAGAGAATATAAAAAAATCATTTTTTTATACTTAAATCTCACCATTCTCCATCAAAGACAGAAATTGCTTGATAGCTTCTTGATGAGCATTGCTCATTTTGACTTTCCTTTCTCACAAATAACCCAAAAAAAAAATTGTAAAGAGCAAATTTTGATAACAAAAATTAAAACTTTAACTAAAATAAAATAAAAGCTCTAGTTCTACTTGATTTCTCCCTCTTGCTCTCTTTATAGCTTAAAATTTGAAAAATTAAGCTTAAGAATCACCAAAAGAGAGAAAAATAAGAAAGGAGAAAACTTTTTTAGAGAGAAAAAAAAAAAAAAAGAATACAAATTGAAACTTTAATGAAATCAGGGTTTTTATTTTGTTTTATGCAGCTGCTTTAGAAGATACTTGTTAAAAAGCAACCATAGCTCTCTGTAATAAATGGTTAAAAATGGAAAGAATTTGGATTATTTATTTTCTTTTTGTAAATGAAAAGAAAAACATTTCTTTTTTAAATTTGATTTATTTTTTGAGGGAAAAATCAATGGTAGTATTAAAGAGGGGTAGGTATTGTGTTTATTATAATGTAGAGGAGTTGTTGTGACACATTCACTGATTCACAGATAAAAGTTTTTATAGTAAACATATGCATATTTAATCCAATTTAATTTAGTAAAATCATCTTTAAAAAATAATATTTAATATATACAAATTCGAATTTTAAGATTTTTAATTTATTTTTTTTATAAAAAAAAATGCTATGTATATTTATTCTCTAATTCTCTCTACATTTGATATGTAATAATTTCCAAAATACTATAAAATAGTAATATTCTTATGAATAAAAATGCTATAACTTGAAAGTTTTTTTTTTTTTTATTATTATTCTTTTTATGCTTATTCATTTATTTATTTGTTTGATGTTACTTCCCTTAGGTGATCAAAGATTTTTCTTTAAGTATCAACAAAAATTCTTAATTTCCCTTAATCTTTGTATGAAATTCCCTTTCTTATTACTATATCTTTGATTTGCTTTTATCACAAGTCACAAACAAACAAGAATTGGCTAAAATCTAAACCATAAAGTTAATTCACATTGATAAAACTATTTGTCACTTAGCTATCAATTGATGGATCACCTTTCAACTTTTTTTTTTTTTTTTCTGCTTTTTTTCTAAACGGTGGATAAAGACTTTGATTAATGGTTGTTGAAAGATCAAAACTCCCAACTCTTTATAGGAGTCTTAGTCAATGGGGTAAGGCTAGCTAGCCCTTCCTTGGGGCGGTTTGATGATTCATGAACTTGAAAACCCCCAAAGAAACAAAAATATCTTTAGACGAAATCTTTGACCTTAAAAATCTCACATCAATATGTTTCCATTTTTTAGAAGGGCTGAAACTATTGACCAAGTTCCCTAAGAATTTCAACCAATTCCAGTCCTTATTGTTGGGCTTCAAGTGAAGGTTTCTTCACCACTAATAACTTACAACAAAATTCGGGCAACTCATTTAGACTTGTCCACAGTTCGATCCGATCCGTATTAAATCAAATTTGAATAAAATATTTAATAATTCGGATCTAATCGATTCGATTTTAATTATTATTTATTAAATAAAAATATTATTTTATTTAAATTTAATTATAAAATATATATAAATATTAATATAAAAATAAAAATACTTTTTTAATATTTTTAAATAATGAAACGGGTCTATACGAGTCGACCCAGATCCGACCGAATGAGCTTGAGCAAGAAAAAAAATATATTTTTCGAGCCGCGGTCCAACCCGACTCATGATCAGGTCTAAACTCACTTTTGTTAGTTGGATTGGTAAAGAGATGAGTTGTGTGGGTATGGCATGTAGGATTCTGTTATATGGATTCGGTTGAGTATTGTATATGGACATATATTTAATACGAATATATTTAATTATTTTAAAAAATATTCGTATATTTAAAAAAAATTATCTCATATTCGAATATATGTCAAATAAAAATACTTTATAAAAAATCTAGATAACATAAACGGGATAAATAATGCTATTTTCAGCTTTTGTCCAGGAAGTTTCTTTGAAGTTTCATTGATATATATATATATATATATATATATATATATATTTATGTTTATTGCTTGGAAAACTGTTCTGACTCTGCCAAACAAGAGAGAGGCATGTGGGAATCAGACTAAAAAAAAAAAGGTACTATTTTAGAAAGAGGAATAGATGCTAAGCTTTGTTGCTTACACTACTCACCAAATTCATAAAAAATAAAAAAAAATAAAAAAAAGGAAGAAGTTTTAATAAGATAATTAGTAAGAATGTTCCCATGTGTTGGTTGCTCAAATCATAAAAACTTCACAGTTTGACATGTGAATTTATATAATTTATCATTATTATTTGCTTAATTATTTTTGTCAAATCTTGATGTGACTGTTTCACAAGTATTGGATTTGGATTCCATGTTCTCCACCAATTTCCATATTGAGAGGTTCTGAAACAGAAGAAATTAAATCCCATGAATACTGCTAAGCCTAGCTATATAATTATTCTGAAATTCCTTGTTTCTTATCTTAGCTTGATTGATTCATGGTAAATAATAATTCAGATTACCATTCTTAAAAACAATATATATATATAGAGGAGTGATCTACTTACGTTAGTGTAAAATTAAATTAGTTTTACACACTTTCATAAATTTTTACACGGTTTATATTTGTTTAATCCGACCGCCGTATTTCATGTTCTATTCAAGTATATCATGCACGTCGATTTTCGAGTCAATTGAAAATGTTTAACTATTTATTTGACGTAAAAAACTTTCAACTGTTAAATATATATTAAAAAATATAATATTTCCGATCGATATGATAGAGATATCGAATCGATTTGAAACTTTACGTGCACGACGAGTACAATTATATTGTTAAATCCAATGATCAGTTTGTTAAAATATATATATATATATATATCTATATATGAGAAGTGATTCACTTATATTAATGTAAAACTAAATTAGTTTTACACACATTCATAACTTTTTATACGATTTATATTTTAACAAACCGACCATTGGATTTAACAATATAATTGTACTTATTGTGCACGTAAAATTACGAATCAATGCGATATCTCTATCATATCGATCGAGAATACTGTTTTTTTCAATATATATTTAACGGTTAAAAGTTTTTTACATCGAATAAATAATTATACATTTTAAATTTACTCGAAACTCGACGTGTATGATCTACTCGAATAGAACATAAAATACGACGATCGAATCAAAAAATATAAATCGTATGAAAAATTACTGAAAAATGTAAACCCCATTTATGAAATTAAAATATAAATTATATGAAAAATTAGTTCATTAACTTTGTATTTGATTCACAAAGGATGTTAGGGTATTTTCGATCTATGCATTGCATTGCATTGCATTGCATGTCATCAAAGTTTTATCAAAATTTCATATGTTTTACATTCATTTCCTTCCATAGTGTAACTTTGAATCCCAATTTACATCAAATCAGCTCCACTATTCCACTATTTTCTTCCAAGTAATTGCCTTTTTTTATGAAAAAATAAAAATAAAAATAAAAATACACACACTCCCTTTAACTAAGAAAGTTTCCATTTCTTAACTCCATATAAACAAGCTTTTTTTATTTATCAAAGGAGAGATGATTAAAACCCTATTAAAAAAACAGTATAATGCATCAATCAAATGAGTCAATGTTTGGATGCAAATAAATAAACTTTTTATGCTATGAAATGAAATTATGAAAAGATATATTGAGAACTTTCCTTTATATTTTTATTAGATCCGAGCGAATAGTCTAATCAATAACAAAATACGAATCTAAGAATAAAAGCTTAATATTGAGATTTTGGTACCGTACTGTGATTTTTTTATTTAAATATTCAATTTAATAAAAAATGCATGATACTTTTTATTTAAAGAATTATGTTTATTTTTTTTTTAAATCAAAACAAAGTTTTTAATGAAATGAGACGATTAGTGTGTGATAACTTATGTTACTCGGATTCGGAGATAAGTGTTAAATATAAGTATCTGTTTGACATGAGTATATTTAATTTTTTTTTATGTTTTTTAATATATTTGGATGATTATATTTTTATATCTATATCCGAATATATATCAGACATAAAATATAAATATTTTAAATAAAAAAAAAATCAGATAAAATAAGTGATAAACTTACTTAAACGTAAAAGCAAAAGCTCATATTCGTTTTGAGAAGCCGGTTTGGAGGCACGAAGCATCAGAAAAAAGGTCTTAAAATTAATATTTTATTTAAAACAATTGGTTGATTCCTTGGTTTATACCTCTAGGATGTTAATCACACAACACTTTGAAGATATATTTTAATAAAAAAATAAATAAATAAATAAATAAAGTTGCCAAGTATAGTAACGTTGCGAATATTGTATGGCATTTTCATGAACAAGATGCTCCAATAATTTAAAATTGCATGTGTTTTGTTGAATTTGATTGATTGGATTTAGTCCATTATTGAAAAAAATAAATAATGGCAGCACTATAACTAGATGCCTGCAAATATATAATATTGTTGTTAATTCACTTTTCCTATATATTCCAACATTGTTGGCCTTTTTATCTTTGTATTTTAAAATGAAGATTTTAAAAGTAAAATTAAATTCGTTATTAACTCATTTGATTCATATAATTATTTTTAAAAGATGATATTTAATAAATTAAATGTTTGAATTTCAATATTTACAATTTTTTTCCTTTATGATCAAGCTATTATCATTTTTGTGCCAAAAAAAAAATAAAAATATAATTAATCAAATCCATGAAACCTATACAAGCATGGCTTCTTAAGCAAATATAAGGATGGAAATCAACTTATCAAGAGAAAACAGGATTGTTTTAAGTAAATATGAAACAGGATAGTGCTTTGCTGGTAATGTAAGTTGGTTTCAATCAGTGCCTTTTTATTATTATTATTATTATTAAGACAATTCAATTCTTGGTATAAAATACCATCAAAGAAGTTTACCAGTTTTCAGATGATGGTTGAAACTATGATAAATCAAGTTCAAACAGATATATATATATATATATATATATATATATATATCCAAGGTTTAAGTTTAACATTAATCTACTAAAAATATTTTTGTCCTAAAAGTTTCAAACCTTGAGATAATTCAAGCTTTCTGAAAATGGGCTGGTTAAGGAGCTATTAATTAAGATCATGGCTCTCCCAACTCTAACAAAGTGGGGGAAAAGAAAAGAAAAAGAGATTAGACCTTGTAAAGTGTGAGTTTTCATATGATTGTGATTTTATACTACTGTCTATGATGTTAGTTTGTAAAGGATGGAAAATCTTTTCTTTCATTTTCTCTTTGAATTATTCAAGTTCTTATTGAAACCAGCCAATATTTTTTTGCAGTGGGGGATTTTCATCTATCTCAAGTGGGAAGAATGAAGAGGTAAAATATATCCTCTTTAGATCTTTTAGAGGATCTTAAGTCTTAACCAAATGAAATGGAGGAAATGGGATTCATGTAAGCAAATCCCAAGTCCCAACTATTTCTGAGATCAGAACTTGCTTTCACTTCATCAAACTCAGGGGACTGAGTTTTGGTTTCACTTTATTGTATCTGAGTGAATTGCAAGTTCATGAATATTTTGAGAGAAACTTAAAAATGAGTTTCTAACATTGAAGAGGAACAGAGAGGCAGAAGAGAGATTAAGACACTTGCAAGATCTTTTAATATTTGATCCTTTTTTTATAACATCCTGGAGAAAATCAAGACTATAGCCTTGAAGTTGAAGTATGCTACAATTGTCATGAAAAAAATAAAATTGCAGAAGCAACATGATGTTTTCACTTATGCAAATACAAATTTTGAGAATCAAGACATCAAGCATATGATCATATTATCATTCTAGCAAATCCTAATTTGCACATCATCAACATTTCATAAACTCTCTATCTTTCTCTCAAATCGAAAAAAAAAGGAAAACAAACAGGAAAATGGTTCTGAGAATGTTTAAAAGAAATCAAATTCCAAATAGTTATTCTGATCCTTGGCAGCAGGAACAACAGGTTTATCACCAGCTGATGATGTGGGGGCTGGAATCCGCTCGATCTCGACAGGTTTCGGAATCTCTGGTGGACTTGCACAACGAATTAAAGCCCAGTTTACACCTTCAAAGAAGGGATGTTGCTTAATCTCTGTTGCTCCTCGCTTATATGCCAATCTATGCTGTGGCTCTTTGACCAGCAAGCCCCTTATCAAATCTCTGGCTGAAAAACTTACAACCGGTGATTCTGGAAATCTCAAGGGCTGCCCTACAACATTGAAGAGCGTTGCTCGGTTCCCGGACCCTTTGAAAGGAGTTTTACCAAACAATAGTTCATACAAGAAGATCCCAAAGGTCCACCAATCAACAGCACTTCCATGTCCCTCACCTTTGATAATTTCAGGTGCCAAGTACTCATGGGTTCCAACAAAAGACATGGAGCGAGCATTGGTTGGCTCAGCAATAAGCTCAGGCAATGGACTGACTTGTTTCCCCATTTCATTCTTGGGCTTACGGTCTTTTTTCGATTTCGATGAAAACAAGCGAGGTGAAAAACATGTTGTAGGGGCCACACATGATGGCTGAATGCATGAAGGCTCAATGCAAGCTGGTTGTACACAATAAACTGGATTCTTTCGCAAGGGTTCGGACTCTAGTGAGGATGACTTGACTAGTATTGGGCTGACAGCACAACGGAGGGAAAGATCAAAGTCCGAAAGCATTATGTGTCCATCTTCTCGAACAAGAACATTTTCTGGCTTGAGATCACGATAAACAATACCAAGCATGTGGAGATATTCCATAGCAAGGAGAACCTCTGCTACATAGAACCTGCATATTGAAGGAAAAAATAGCAATGACTATCAGAATTTGGTTTCATCTTTATTGTCATCAAGTTATAAAGAAACAATCAGTCCTTGCTACACAACTAGTAAATCAGCAACTGTCAAAATATCAACATTTTAACCACAGGGTAAAAGAAACACAAGGTTGTTCTCTTATATGCAACTCAACCATTTAATTTGAAGCAATTCTTCAAAAGACAGATCCACAAATGTGTAAAAGAGAAGTAAATAAAGTCTAGGTTAGTATGGTCATAAAGTAACCATTTGGAACTATCACAATAAGTTAATTTCTTCAGCTAGAAGCAAAACAAAAAGAAAAGGAAGACCTAGTTCCAAACAAATTGGCCATATGCCAACCAAAAATCACTATATGTAAGTTCCAAAATGATTGTACCTTCCCACATGTACCAGAAATGACAAGTGACAAACTATATGGTTTCGTCTGTATGTTAGTTCATATACCTATTATCAATTATACAGATAAACCTACAATGCGGCATGTTGCAACAATACTAAAAGTAATAGTAACACCAATACCAATAGAAGCTAACAATAATAAGTAAATCTTCTAGAAACTTGATCCACATTTAACTCTACAGATGTTATAAGTAGGAGGAATTCGCATACTTTACTGCTTGCTCAGTAAAATGCTTTCCTGGTTGTCTCTGTCGCAGTGTATGCAAATCACCCCCAGGGCAGAACTCCATCACTAAACATGAAAATTTATCAGTCTCAAAATGGGTATACAATGTTGGAAGGAAGGGATGGTCCAGGGATTGTAGTATTTCTCTCTCTGTTTGAGCTCGAAGAAGTTTCTTACGACTGGCTAAAGATGCTTTGTCCATCACCTTCATTGCAAAATAACACTTTGTTCCACTTAATTCTGAAAGATAGACACTTCCAATATCCCCACAGCCTAATCTCTTCAATAATCTGAAATGGTTCAAACCCAATATGCCATCTTTTTCTTGGACAGCCTGTATGGCATCCCACCTTATATCATTTGTCTTATTAGGTTTGCTGATCCTGCTACTTAAGCTGCTATACGTACTTTCATTGCTCACATCACTGCTCGTGCTACCTCTACACATACTGCTCTTACCACTTTCAATATAATCAGGACGGTCACCAACTTTGGCACTTCCACTAGTCTTGACAAGGCTGGTGGCCCCATCACTGGATTTAGCCGAAGCTGAACTAATTCCATGTTCCGATGCTTTCTTTTCTTGTTCATCAAAAACTTCTGGTAATCCACCAATCTGACACACTTCAGAACCAACATGATTTGGAACTTCTTTTGGATTACTCAAGGATAGACCCGAATCTACTTTCTTTGTCAAGGAATCAACAGACTCTAATTTATGAGGTTTCAATGCTTTTATATCCTCTATGATTGCAACCGAATCTTGTTTGGATGCAACTTGCTGCACACCCTTAGGTACTGTCTTTGGTGTAACCGGCTCCAATTTGCTTGTCTTTGTGATTTGTATAGGCGAAGGCCGAAGAGAATCACCTTCAGCTGTTTGGCCACCGAATGGTTTTTTCTGCTTTTCTGGGGAAGGTCTGGCACTAGATTTCGAAGCCATCGAAAGAAGGCCAACTTGTTACATAGATTGGACAACACAAACCATTACTTACCCCCAATCATTGATGCAAAGTTCCCTCCAACAGCAATCCTAGTTACTTTCATCTTCAACTCCATCATCTAAAAACTAATTTCTACAACTTAAAGAACAGAAAATTAACACCTGCAAACAAAATTTTCACAACCATGAGATGTCAAATATAGAGTATACCTAAATGAAAATCTACAGACCATAACTAGTTGCTTGATTTATTACATCAAAAAATTAGGTGATCCATGAAATAACTATCAAACCCAGATCATTACAACACCCTTTTCAAGATTAAGTAAAGTACCAGACAACCCAAATCCATAAATTGGTAAGCTATAAGGACATCTTTACCTTGATAAACTTTACCATTTCATCTGATATTAAGGATAAACAGAAAACCAAATAGGAAAAAAAAATGAGAGGTGGCTAAAAACAGACAGAATTGCATGCAGACCAGATCAAGATATCTCCAAAAAGCAACCAAAAAAACTCAACAAGAAAAAACTTTAAATAATTTCATTGTGGTAAAAAAGAGAACAACTAACTACCTAGAAATGCAATCCTTTTCAGTCACCAGGATTAAAAAGGCCAGAAGAAAAAAAAAAAGGAGTTAAAAAATCATTCAAATCACAGCAAAAATGTAGTCATTGATTCATAGTTCTCTCCAAAAATAAAAAAGAGAGAAAAAAAAAAAGAACCAAAGCGGAGAAGATAAGAACAAAGTAAAGAAGATTCAACATAGATCTCTCAAAAATACAAGAGACCCACCTTTGGATCCAAAACCCCACTAGGAACCATTGCTAAAAGACAAGGTAGAAGCTAAAAAAAAAAACCCAGTAAGTAAATCATAAAAACCAGTTAAATCTAAGAGCAAAAAAAAGGAAACTTTGAGAAGAAAAAAAAAAGTACCTGATATAGTTTCAAAGATCAGAACTTTGGAAGGCCTTTGCTTTAGCAGTGTAGCAAAAAGAAACCAACTTTCTCTCTCATTCACTTACTAAATACTGTAGAGAGAGAAAATTACAACCAAAAAAAAAATCAATAGCTTCCTCTTCCTTCCCTAAAAATATGTGGAGAGAAAAGAAAAGAAAGCAAGAGAGAAAGAGAAAGACTTTAAAACAGAGAGAGAAAGAAAGATAATAGCTTTTGAGAGAGAGAGAGAGAGTGTCTGTGTTAACTTAAAAGAAAGGTTTGGTCTACCATGAAAAGAGAGAGAAAAGAAGGGTCAAAGCTAAAGTAAAAGTGTAAAACTTTCAAATTTCAATGCATGTATTTTTTTTGTCCTTCAAACAACAACAATGGTCTTAATAAAAAAAATAAAAACACATATGGGCCTGCCTTTGAGCCCTTTGATCTTTTATTTTAATAAAAAATTAATATATATATATATTTTTTAAAAATGTATAAATATTTTTTTAATATTTAAAATTATAATCATCAAATAAAAATTCAACACTTTATATCAACAAATTACAAAAAGTGTTGCAATATTTTTTTCAATCTTAAATCATAACAATATGTATTAGTATATTTTACGGGGATATATGTTTAAAATTAACTTAAATTTGTTGAGAAAATGAAATCTTATTAATTGAGTCAATCCCATTAATTTTCTTGAAAATGTTAATAATTGTCTATCGGTATTAATTAAGATGATTTTAAAAATATATATTATTTTTTAATTTGATAAAAATAATATATTAAATATAATTTTTTTAAATATTAATGAAATAATCTTTAATTGATATTTATAAACATCTCTTAATCGGATCACATTTTTTTTCATTTATTTTTTAGTAAAGGAAAGAAAAATCGTTTTTATAGGTTTTGCTAACAAGTGTTTAAGACATTTTTTAAGATTAGTTAATATACTATTTATAATTATATTATTATATTAAATATAGTAATTAACAATTTTATTCAACATTTTTAATGCATTAAATGAAGATATAATATAATGAGTTTTACTAACAAATACCCTTAAACACTTTTTAAGGTTAAGTAATATACTATAGGAATATAAATAAAAGTGCAATTAATGATTTTTTTTAAAAAAAATTCAGTAAAAATAATGTATTAAATGCAAAAAAAAATAATTGGTAATTAAATAATCATTAATTGGTACCTATAGACACCAGTTAAATAGACTCGTATACTATTTATAGTAATAACATTGTATTAAATGCAAAAAATGACAACTTTATTCATAATAATTTTCAATCCATTAGACAAAAATATTACTATAAATAGTAACCTTAAAAGTGCTTTTATATTACTTATTAGCAAAATACTTATTATATATAATAATATTTTACTAACAAGTATCTTAAAGGTACTCTTTAAAGTTATCAGATATAATAATATTTTCATCAAATATATTAAAAATAATAAATAAAATTATCAATTACTGTATTTAATGCAATGTTATTATTATTAATAACATATAACTAACCTTAAAAAATATCCTAAAAAAATTCATTGATAAAAATTGATAAAATAATTTTAAAAAATATCATTCGTTAACAAAATTATTTTTTTATTTGAGGCTTAAAACTTGTAGATTTATTTTGGCTTCACCTTAAATTGGGTGGTCCTTGCTTTAGCTTTTATAATTTTAATTTTATGGGTGGTTGTTGATAAGGGACCATTTTAGCTTCACTTAAATTAGCCTATGATGAATAGATCCGACGGCTAGGATTCAAATGAGGTAGGCCTTCTTTAACTAGTACTAATTATATTGTGTGGACATTTACCTACTCAAGTTTTATGGAACTTCCTTTAGAAAAATTTTAATATAATAAATATAAGTTATAAATTGACGATAATTTTTTTTTAATTTTATAAATGAATTAAAAATTTATCATATATTTTTTTTTATTATATTTTTAAAATATGTGTTATTTTATTAATTTTATATTTTATTTGCATCAGGATTGATGTGGAATGAAATAATGACTCTTTTTTTTCCTCCAATTTTCATGTTCAAGTTCTTAGCTCATTTTCAGCTTAGGGTTTGAAAGAATTTTAACAAAAATGGAACCTAACACCCTTTGCAATATCATTGAATTAGATTTGGAATTTTTAAAATCAAAGACCTAACTATTGAAATCTTCCCCTTTCACACATTTTTGGCAAATAACAAGTGGCTCATTTAATTGCCCCATGAATATGGATATGATCACAAAACTCAAAATAGAATGAAAATTTTGGTGTTTTTCTGGATAAAGGAATTTATTTTCTTTAGATTTATATCCAAATTCAATCAATCTAATTTCATTCACTTTATTTATTTATTTTAAAAAAAAAATTCGAACCCTTAATTTTAAACAAGGAATTATACATGAATTATTGAATCAAATATTCAAATCTCATACACTTTATCAAAATGACAAGTAAAAACTAAAAAACCCTTTGAAATAAATGTTGCATGAACTTTTCTTTTTCTTGTATAAACCATTCATTTATATGATGTAGATGTGAAAAGTTTTATCCAAATTAGTGGTGTCTAGATTGCTTATAAATAATAATTAATTAGAAGAGGACCACAAAATTATTGTTACTGAATTATTGTTGAGATGTGAACAAATCACAAATTTCATAAATTTGATTTGCCAAATACCTAATTATGTTCTCTTTGAAACCCTAAATTAAATCCAATTAATTTATACAATTATTTTTAAAAAATAAAATCAATTAAATTTTAAATTCGAATTTTAACATTTACAACCTTTTTTTTTTTATCCAAAAAAAATTATGTTTAGATGACTCAATCCATTTTAACCCTGCCTAACTGGTGGGTCAGGTTTAAATGATTATTTTTAGTCTTTCACGTTTTAATTATGTTTTTTGTTCATTCCTATTGTCTGGAATTGACAATGAGATTGTATTCTTACATTGTATAATATGTTTCCCTTTTTTATTCTTGAGTCCAAGACCACACAATCATTGAAATGTATAAGAAAGTAGTATACTCCTCCAATTATATATAATGTTGTAAAAGTACATTGAATGAGATAGTAAGAGAATTCTAACAATTCATGTCCCTTTCATTACTAACATCGATCAATTTTGAATTTTACAAACGGAATTAATAAAATAATACATATCTTTTAAGATATATTAAATTTTTTTTTATAAAAAATTAACTAAAAAAGAAGCAAAACATGTGATAGATTATTAATCTTGTTTGTAGAGTTAAAAAATACCACGCTATATGCCCCTCCCATCCCTCTCTCTTTGATCTGTCCATGTGTCGGCCGCGGCCCAAAAAATATATTTTTCTCTTGCCCAAATCCATTTGGGTCCGGACCCGCTCGTATAAATTCATTTTACTATTCAAAAATATTTAAAAAATATTTTTATATTAATATTAATATATATATATTATAATTAAATTTAAATAAAAAAATATTTTTTATTTAATAAATAATAATTCAGATCGGGCCGACTCGAATTATAAAATACATAATCCAAGTCCTGCCCGATAAGAGCCGAGCTTACCTGGCCGGACGGGCTACCCGGCCCGTGTACAGCTCTACGGTCTCTCCCCAACCCCCAAGCAAAAGATGAAAAAGAAAATGATTTGCTAACAGGCAAGAAAATCTCCTCAAATTCTAATAGAAAGGGATTTATCATCATGAGAGCTCCGTTATCACACGTTCATACTTCAGGAGGTAATGCTCCAGTTGATTCGATAGTAACTAGAAATGGGGAGAAAGCATGAATTAGAACTCAAACTTCTTATAGAATTTTCACCTGCTTCTTAAGTTACTTTGAATGAAAAGAAACCTGTATTTAAGCTTAAGTTACTTTGAAATCAATGAAAAACATATTTAACCAAGCAATGGCATCGAAGAAATCTAGACATAATTTGACAACAATCCATGCAAAAGATGTAAAGTAGCCCCACATTACTTACATATGAAATGATCTTTAACACGACGTAACACCATATGTCCATGTTACTCGGATTCGGATGTTAATGTTGAACACGGATATATTCAATTTTTTTTGAATTTTCATATATTTGAAAGATTCTTGAAATATCATATTTTCATACCCATATCAAAATATACATCAAATACAAATATTTCAAGAAAAATGAAATCTCCATATTTAGATATACGTCGAACACGAATACTTTAAGAAAAATAAGGAGTTAAAGTATACAATTTATTGTCAGAAATATCTGTGCTTCTTTTAGATTTTGTTTGATTTTTACTTTCATTACTTACTTTTTACTTCCAATTTATGAATTAAAAAAAAGAAAAAGAATAAATTTGAACACAAAAAATTAAACATATTTTCATTACAAATATGTCATTGATTGTTGAGTTTAAGGTCTAAGATTGAATCAAAAGTGCTAAAACAAATGATAAATAATAGTGAACAAACATGCAAGCAGTGATCCACTTTAGTGCATATTATCAATACAAACATTAATGTTTTGTGTCCCAAAAGTAAACATCATTCTCCAGTCTACTCTTTCCTTGCTTGCTTCTTTTTTTCCCTCATTGCATTTCTCTTCTCTTCCCTGCAAAGAATTTGGGAGAAAAAAAATATATATATGTTGAACAAAGTTTCTAATTTAGCTCATGCTTCATGGGAGAAACAACTTTTTTAGAAGAATTGAGACTAGCCATTTACCTTGCTTTAGAGATTTCTTCTTTAGAGAGAAATTTTCTTTTCCTCTTTTTAGATGTTGAAGGCGATTCTACCTTTCCATTTTCAGATAAATCATTCTTCTTTAAGCTCTTGTTTTTCCCTTTATTGCCTTGTTTCTTCAACTGTTGTTCGAGCTCTTTTACGTTGTCCGTATCGCTACGGGTCTCCTCCGGCCTCTGAGTTTGCTCTACTGTTTCTGAATCTTCAGAACTTACAGGATTCTTCTTTGCATTGCTCATTTTCTTCAACTAAAGAGAAGCAAAAGAGGAAAGAAAAAACATAAACAGTAAGCAAAAGGTGTTGAAACTGAGATCACTTAGAGTGAATATATACCTTAAAACTGGTATTTTAAGTTTCAATATATACCTTAGCCACAAAAAAACCATCCATATTGTGAACATGAGGATAAAACCGCCTTGTGTTTTGTAAGGATGTGTGAAACCGATGCTCCCTAAATCGGATATATCTGGTTAGAGAAAGGAAACAATATCAGATATAGAAATCAGTCAGGTTCAGGAGGAAGTTAAATGAAAAATAAAAACTCATCATTACCCAGGACAACCAAAGTCGAGTCCACACGGTACTACTTTGACATTTCTCTTCTTGAGTGCATAGTCGATGACCGCTTCATTCTATAGAGATTCGGGTTTAAATGAGAAAAAGAAAGGAGAAAAAGTGCGTGGTAGGAAAACCAGAAGGGCATCCTTGAACAAACCTCTGGAACCATCATGGAGCATGTTGAGTAAACGATGTATCCACCGGATTTGGAATTTGCATCGACCATATCAATAGCAGCAAGTATCAGTTGCTACAAACAAAAAGATTTGAGATCGTATGGATTAATCTCTTAGAATATGCAAGAGATACTTAATAAGTTATAACAAAAGGATCAGCTCCTCCCCTTCTATGCTGACTTTGAACTCAGAAGGATTATCATAGTTCCCAACTGTTACTTGGACTCGAGTGTGAGTGTCGGACACGGGTATGTTTGATTTATGCCAAGTTTTTCCATGTATTTGGAGGGTCCTTGGAGGATCATATCTCCATACCCATGTCCAGATATGCGTCGGACACGGGTACTTCAACAAAAATGAAGAGTCGGAGCAACATAGGTTTCCCAAATACAACCAAAAAGGCAAAAAGCTCATAGAAAGAATGTACCTTCTGCAAATGGGCACAGTTTTGTATATCGTCCAAACTTTTAGAGGTTTTAACAGATGGATCTTTAGTTATAACCTGTGCCATAAAGTAGAGATCATTCAGTTCAAGCAGAAAACAGCGAGCAATACACCAAAGAGGAAAAAAGGCTACAAAAGATGCTTACTCCTGTACCACTACAAGGGGCATCCAACAACACTCTGTCAACTGAATTCTGACCCAAAACCTTGGGAAGCTAAACGTTAAGACAAAAGGAAAAGGATTAGATAATGTCCACTCTGTCTCCTAAGTGCATATGATCCACAAGATGACCAAAGGACAAGTTGATGCAATGTGTTTTTGACCTACAACTAATATGATACACCCCAAAATGAAGCACTTAGAGACTATGTTACTCAGCCTCGGGTGTGAATGTCGGACACGGGTATGTATCCGACACGAGTATGTTCAATTTTTTCCAAGATTTCCATGTATTTGGAGGGTTCTTGGAGGATCATATCCCCATACCCATGTCCGGATATGCGACGGACATGGGTGTCGGACACAAGTACTTCAAGAAAAATAAAGAGTCGGAGCAACATAGCTTAGAGAAAAGGGATTCAACACTTAATGCTTTTGAAGCCCTTGAACTTGAAACATCATATTCGTCAAATTATCATACTCAGTATTGTATTAAATATGAGGGGCAGAAAGATGCTAACCTCCCTCCCATCATAGTTACAAACTATCGTGTTTGTCACCCCCATGCGATGCAAATTTGCAGTAAGTGACTTCAGTCTTGCTTCCCGTATTTCATTTGCATAAATTAGTCCTGGTCACAATACCAGCAAAATATTAAAAAAGGAATTCGGAAACAACTGTAAAAGATATATTGAACAAAGAACATACACAAATATAAAAGATAATTATTTATGATTAAACAATTAATTTGCCCTAAGGAGAATGGCTTAGTTAGCAGATATGGTTTCCCAATAAGAGGAACGTGACACTAACAGTCCAGAGCTCTCTTTAAATGTGGTGAACATATCAAAATCTCGAGCCCGATCATCCTTCCATTTTACTTCTCTTAGTCCCTATTCCCTTATTTGACCACGTAACTTCTTTGAGCTCTAAACAACTTATCCAGAGGAAACTATTGGCTTAGCCAACCAGACTAAATTCAACATGGACAAGCAAATTTCTAAAGTAAAATAAAACAAAACAGAAATCACAGTGACAATATTCAACAATTTGAATGAAACATAGAATGTAACATACCACTATTTTTCATGAGCGCAGCAACATAAGTTGTTTTACCACCAGGTGCAGCTCTGCAACAAGCACAATCATAATCAAAAGGGAGAAAACAGCGACTGCCATTACTAAAGATGGTTTTTATTTTTAATGGGATGTTTATATCTGCAAACTAATGTAAATGTGGAGCACTTGAAACGCAGCATGGCTACCATGAGGGGAACAAACTACTAGTTATATGAATGTTCGGGATTTTACACTGGTCCAAGTATACACTATATAGTGTGTAAATGCATGTCTCTGATGATACAGCTAGACTTAAGGTTGAGATTTTATGATCCACACACTCGTAAACAGTTATGAACCACCGAAATGCAATTAATATCAATTAGTGTCTGCCCCCAACCACAAACTTGAGTATTAGTAATCTGTATTTTTTCTGCTTAATCAAATGGATTACCCGTAAAATGCATTACAGTGTCAGAATGGCATGTCTGCAAATCTTATAACCGTGTCAACTTAAAAAAAGAAAAAGTGACAGTGCTAGCATAAAGCTGCAATATAGATACCGGAAAACATAATTATAAACCCCCAACATCCGTTTTCTAGAATATGGTTCACATGAAAGATTTTTTTCAATCATAACACCACATCTGTAGTAAAAAAAGAAAACAACAAATAAAAAGGCAATGCAAAGATAAGGATAGCTAACAGAACGAAGCAACTTACGCCATATCAACTACTCGTTCCTTTTCCTGAGGAGCAAGAGCCATAACTGGCAAAAAAGAGCTTGCACCTTGTATCTGTTAGTGAAAAAAGAAAGATAACTGAAAGTGCAAAAACATTTTACTTTTACTAAATAATTATATGATTGGATGAAAAAAGTACAATGAAAGAATACATACATAGTAAAAACCACCCAAATACTCTGGAGTGGCACCAATGGGCACATGTGAATTATACACCACCAATCCAACCTACAAACAGAAAATCAGCATTCCTTGTGTACTCCATTAGAAATTAAAGGTTTTTTAAAATGAAAATCATAAACAAAGTAGCTCTTACTTTTGACCACTTGCTTAATTGGTCTAGTTCTACTCCTCTTTTGGAGAGAACATCAGCCAGATCCCTTCTGCGAGTCTGCATATATAAGGAGATTATGGCCATATGTTGACCAGAGAATGCATAAAAAGTCAAAGATAAAGGCAGCAACAGAGAAATGTAAATTCACCCTTAATGTGTTTGTCCGGATACATGTAGGTCGAGGCTTTTCAAAAGCTTCAATAAGTTCCATGAGTTCAACAATGGGAAACATCTGTAAAAGAGGTGACAGGTGTTAATTTAATAATTGATCAGCAAAATTTGTTCCAAAAAGAAAAAATTGAAGACAATAAAACATAGAACATGATGATCAGTACATCCACCAAAACCCCGATCAGGAATTCATTATAGCCATAGTATGAACCCAAATCTATTTTAAGTTGGTCAATATACTCCTTCCTTGTGGTTCCCTCGTGCCTCAGATCCTTAAAATTTGAGAGAACTCGAACAACTACAAATAAATGAACAAAACCTTAGCAAATTAGATCATAAATGGCTAACCATGAAACGGATAAAATTAGCAGAAAAGTCACTCACTCTCTTTTATTCTCATCTGAAGATTTGCAAGATCAGGTGGACGTTGTTGCTCTTCTTCAAGTTCCTGAGTGATTACATATAATAGGAAGGAAATATAAATACCTTAACAGAATGAAACTGATAATAACAGAAAATACAATCAAATTCAATAGAAAACCTCTTTTGTTGGCAATATGAACTCATCAGACTCTTCTTTAATGTTCAGCTGCATTTCTGCTTGTGCATCTTCTTCTTCCCTGGCCCTTTGCTCATCAATAGCCCTTGACTTCTCCTCAATATCTGTTCCATCTGAATCGGAACCTGAACCTGAAGTAGAACCTGAACCACTGTCTGCAACAACATGATAGGACAATAACCACTATCAATCAGATAGCACGAGCACGGTGAAATTTATGAAACATACTAATACTTTGCAATGCTACGGCATGGAAAGGTATGTTGCTAGGCCTTTTTCCTAACTTTTTCCTTGTATTGGGAGGGTTTTTTTTGGATAATTAGTATTGGGAGGGTCAATACCCACATACCAATGTCCACTTTCATGACATGGGTACTTGAAGAGCAAGATAGATGCAAACTAGTTTAAGTTTTCCATTCATAAACTCATCAAGGGCTATGAACAATAAGTACTTCACATCCAAAACAAAGTTGTGCTGCCTCCTTGAAGCTCAAAACATATAACTATAAGGCATTAAATTCAATCTAAGTAATTTATATAAAGAATTTACAAGGAATTGACAAAAATGGATACCTTCATTATCATCACTTCCTTGGAGGAAATCATCAGCCAAGGGAGCATCATCATCATCATCTGAAATTTCAGAGGCATCATCAAAATCAGACACTTGTTCATCTCCGTCCAATAAGTCTTCAGCTTCTTCTACTTCTTCTTCACTATGGCTATCAGAAACATCATCAAAGACCTCATCTTTTTTGGTGGGTCGCTTTTTTTCAGTGAAAAGATCGTTTCTTTGCTTCTTTTTTGGAGGTGGGTTCTTTGATTTCGCTCCTTTGCTCTTATTAGATGCCATCTGAAGCAACAAAAACACATAGATAAGTTTGAGTTCTTATATTACATCTAAGCAATACCTAAAGTAATATTGAACTTTTACCTGAAAATTAGGGTTTTTGCAGCTTCTATCTTTTGGGAGTTGTTAGGGTTTAGGTTTTTATATATGCAATAACAATAGTACTGAGGTTTAAACAGACGACAGACAATGAAGAGGAAAACTCTGCTTTTTGGACCAAATTTGGGTCAGCTTGTTTTTACGGTTTGGGTTTGGATTATATTAGTTTGGGCTTATGAAAAACTTATGGAAGAAAACTTTAGTTTGATGAATAATTGGATATGGAAGAAATTAAAAAGTGAATAGTTTTTTTTTTTTTTTTTTTTTTACGCCTAATGGTAAATTTTAGGTTTTTTTTTTTCATTCTCTAATTTTTTTAGATATTGAATGGAAAAAACTACTAATTTTTTCTCCTTTTTTAAGCATTTTTCATTAATTTTGTTCTACTTAAATGTTATTGTTTTTGAAAAAAAAAAAAGTATTTTCTTTTTTCATGAAATTTTTTCTTTTTTTAAAATAGACATATATAATAAAAGAATTCATTTGATCATGTTCATGAACTCTAGCAACCAGCTTTTGTCTTTGAACAAATGTCTCACAAGACCACCAGAGTTTGGACTTTGAACCCATTTGACAGAATCCAAGATTGCATAACTATTTCCTTTACAAGAATCCATCTCAAAGAAGAAGACTATTTTTACTTTCTTTAGGCAATTAATAGGCTAATTATGGTTAGTAAATGGGCTAAATGAGCAAGAATATGGACAGTAATTCAGGCAAATTACATTCGAAATGTAAATGTCAAGAACATTAAAAGGAAAAACCGCTTATAAATCAGGCTGGTGGGTTGCAGTTATAGAATTGTTACCATTGCTTCATTTTCTGAAAGAGTATGGCTGTGACAATGGCAACAGTGGGAAGGAGGTGAACTCGGGGTTTAACCTACTTAGTTTATGCAACCACTCTTAAAAGGTTGTATCCAGCAAATCTAGTTCGAATCTCAACATCTACGATCCTTTTCCTATCCTCAATCTCAATTGTCTGATAACTATCAACATGGAATCAATCGAAAAGGAAACAATCTCTTTCTATATGATTGACTAAATGATGGAATATTGTTTGATAAAAGTTTTTTGTTTATCAGAAGATGAAGTGGATGACAGTCCGATTAAGGCTGACAGTTCCAATCACAGATGATTCTCATCCAACAGAAGCAGCCTTGACATTTCGAACTTGGTTTCTTGGGCTGCTATTTTGTTGCATTGTTGCGTTTGTGAATGGTTTCTTTAGCTATAGAACTAATCAACTCTATATCAGCTCAGTTTCAGCCCAAAAATGTTGCTTTACCATTAGGGAAGTTAATGGCTGCAACCCTTCCTGATACTAAAATTAGTTTATGCAATACATATTATCACCATTGTTAAAGCCTTTTACCATATAGGACTGCTTCCAGTTGGAGCTTTGTTGCTAGAACAAACTACTCAGGTACCATGTCAACAGCTTGATTTGATTCAAGGAAATTAGTTATATTATACCAAAAACCTGATATTTCTTGCTATTTGATAAAATTCAGCTACTTGGATATGGATGGGCTGGTTTGTTCAGAAAATACTTGGATTGAGCTTTGCAACTCTAATGGCCAGCATTTCACTTGTCGCCCTGTTTGAGGGAAAGTTAAGCTTCCCTGCAATACTTTTTCTTCCTTATTGATATGTTTTGTCCCTTGATTATAATTCGTTCTTTGATATGAAGATCCCACCCAAATCAATGTTCATTGTTCAGGTAATTATCTAGTATATTTTATAAAACATTGTGCTATACTTTTGAGTTTCGATATGTTATTAATCTAATTCTTTTTCTTCCTTTGGATGCTATATTTAGTCAGTAGGAATAAGAATGGCAATGGAACGAGACGGAAACGGAGATTGTTTTATTCACCTTCATCCCACTTTGTATGAATGTTGAAAACATTCACCTCCATGGATGTCGATTACATCCATAACCGCCCCACAGTGTTTCACTCCGCTACATTCCAATTTTTATTAATTATTTTTAACTGAATATTATAAAAATAATAATAATATTATAATTTATTCATAAACATAATTTTAATATATAAAATTCTTTAATATATATATATATACTAAAAATATAAAACATTTTAAAGAGTAAGATAGTAATTTTAAAAAACGGACGACCCCGCTCCGCTTTTTAAAAAAAAAATCTCTTCATTCGGAATGAATCGGTGCAAAATCTATCGCTTGGATCGGATTTTGCCATCCCTAAGTAGGAACTAGGGCTGTAATCGAGTCGAGCCGAGCTCGAATAGTGAGAAGCTCGAGCTCGACCGAATACTATTTTCTAAGCTCGAGCTCGGCTCGAGATAAAATCGAACTATTCAAGCTCGACTCGATTAAGCTCGTTTATTCGATTTACATACTCGAGTTCGAGCTCGTTTCATATAAAAAAAAATTATTTAAATAATAACTTTTTTTTAAGATGATATAAAAAATAATTTTAAAAAAAAAATTACACAACAATCAAATCTAAAACTTCCAAACACAAAAAAAATAAAAATCTCAATAAATCAGTTCAAATTATTAAACTTAAAAATAAATTTGAAAGGTTCTGATAAGCATCCAGGTAGTAACATGTATGAACTCACAACTATTATCATCGATTTCGCATCTATCAACAGCCATTTATTTTTTTCCTAAACAAATATTTTATTGATAAAAAAATGATACAATTGCTCAAAAAAGGTATATCAGAAAATACATAATAGAATCTCTACAAAATACCCAAACAGAGAAGACTCCTGCAATAAGAAAACAACATCCTTAAGATGAAAGAAATAAGAAAGACACGAGTGCAAAATCGTGTATTCAGATTTTGAAGGAATAAGAAAGACAGGGTTCTTGAAGTCCAAAATCTTCATATTGAGCTTATTATATATAATAAAGAGGGATAAAGAGAAAAGATTGAATTTTTTTAAAAGAAGATAAACCTGAAAATTAAAGGAAAGTGCAAACAGTGGCTGCGACCCTGATTCTCTTGAGACTATGACTCCCCTTGGTGTGTAAGAGCTGCAGGGAAAACCAGTGGTGAAGAAGATCTAGAAGATTTTGATCCAGGTGCCTACCAAAATAAGTGGGAGAGAGTGGCTGAGTTGGAAGAGAATGTGAGACTTTGAGGGAGAAGGTGAGGCACAGTTGAGGAAAAGAGGAAAAAAAATTGGTTTAGGGTTTTAAGTATATACATATATATATATTAAGGGTAAAATAATAAATTAATATTAAAATATATATTATAAATAAAAAGCTCGATTAGGCTCGCGAGCTACTCGAATCGAGTATTAAGATACTCGAACTCGGCTCGCTCGATAGCTCTAGCTGCTCGAGCTCGAGCTCGGCTCGATAATGACCGAATCGAATTCGAGTTTTTTTCGAGCCGAACTCGAGTAGCTTGCGAGTACAGGTGTCTCATTTACACCCCTAATAGGAACTATAGTTGCTTCATCTTGCTAGTTTGGAACAATATTCATGACCCAGTAATACCCTCATTGTCAAACGCAATCGACAAATTATGGAAAATAATAATAACAATGACTCTGTAAGGAATGCAATACATTCAAAACTTTAATGAATCTGCATTCAACTTACAAGTTCTAAAAACCCCAAACTTAAAACGCATGTGTTTCACTAAAGAAATGTGGACAGTATCTTCCTGAACTTATAACAAATACTCTGTTAATACATCACAAACAAAATCTCCTGGCAAATAAAATATCTGTAAGCCCCAATTCATCCAAGACAAGTTGTCTGCCTCAGCCATTACCTTCAACTAAACCAATGAAGGATCTTACTTGAAGAGTTCTGGATTAAGCCAGTCACTGCAAGCAGAAATATAACATGTAAAATCACACAGAACCAATCAAATACAGCCAAGTACATCAGATATTTTAACTTTCTTATGTTATAACAGAGAAGAGAAAGAACATAGGACTTACTTCTTAATGTCGTCAAGGTGGTCATCAAAATCTACGACATCCTGCCATTTCTCAGATGAAATGTAATCCAACAAAACAACATTTGCCGCTGGCTCCTTAATTACCAATCGGCTGCCTCCATCCGGTCCAGCCAGTTTCCAGTTCTTGGATGCATCCCTTATATAAAGCTACAAAAATTACTATTAGCCGAAGGCATAGTAAAACGTATTGAACCATGAATGCATCCACTGATCCAACAACTTTTGAAGGAAAATGCCTCTAAATGACCAGAAACTAGCATCAAAGGTCAAGTTCAAAAAATCTAATTGGACTTCAATATTAGCTACCGAAGGCAATATACTCTGTAACTACGGCACAAAATCTGATGGTCACTACAAACATTTAATGCAAAGTAAGACACTTCCACATCCACTAATAGGGCAAAGGGAATACTTCGCAAAACCTTTTTATCAGTAGTACTGATATTCTTATGCTTGGCACGTCCATCATATTGACAAAATGAAGTTTGAAGCATCAAAAAGCAAGAAATTGGGGGGAAATCCACATATGAATGAAATAAAGCCTACTTAAGTAATGACCCTCCGAACTCCCAAGGAAAATAGATAATTAGTCACAACATCCACATAAGTCCCTTTATTATTTTTTGGCTAAAGTCCCTTTACATTAGTCCCTTTACTATTGAATACTTTAAAACATTTTACATCAAAGAGCTGATACTGCAAAAGCCAATGGGCACTAGCTCCTTTAAGGTAACCCACCTTCTAATTCAGAAAGATGTGGAACTTCTATACCTCTGAATCAGGAATAGCAAATGCATTTGCATCGGACACTTTAGATCGGACTACAAGTCTACAACACAGACCAACATACACACCAAATATATACAAAACCCCAAGGTTGTCCAAGTACTCAGCATAACATTTAGACAGCTCAAGTCATGGGGAGCAGATATGTCAAACAACCTTACATGCATATATAAAGCAAAAGAACCTTCAGCCATACCTTCAAGCCCTCTGATTTTAACTACTATTACAATAAATCCTAAGCTAGAACTAATGCCAACTCTCCTCTTGCTCCTGTATGCAGCTTTTTTTCCCCAAAATTTTCTTCCTACTATAATAGTTCTTTTTTCCCCTATTACCACCGATAGTATTACTGAAGCAGTGAAATCGTATGCGTACTCCCTTCACTTTCCCCCCAAATCAAACAAAATAAGAAAGACAACAATTTAAACTTAAATATCACAAGTAAACACAAACCTGCATCACGGGACTCTGGTCTTTTCCCTTGGGCACAGCTTCAAGCTTTTTGTTATCTAACTAGAAAAGACAAAATCACAAACAAAAAAAGAATTGAGATCCTACCATAACAAGCAAAGCAGCATATATAACAAAATATCCGATTCCAACAATCATCAAAGTACATACCAAGAGAAGAGCAGCTTGAGGAAAGTACCGGCAAATATGATCACCAATATTCTTTGCCACAATGCCTAGCTCTGCATCATCAAACCTCTCATTTGCATGGAAATAACCCACAATTCCCAAGCCCTGAGATCCGTAATGCTCCTCAACCTGATTAAAACCAACCCATCAGAACAGCTCTATATATACATATATACTAGCATCAAATTTCAAAGTCATGAATTTCCAACAAAATAGCCCAAAAAGAGTATTTTCTTAGAAACAGAACAAAACTTTACCAAAAAGGCAAAAGTTTTTAACTACCCAATTGAATCTTTGGTCAAAACCCAATAATTAAACCACCATAAAACACTGATTTTCAAAAATAAAAAAGTTCCCAGAGAAAAAAATTGTTAAAAGAATATGAAAATTAAATAAACATATTAAACCCTAAAAAGAGAATATAGAGACCATGATGAGGGCGATCTCGAGAGGAGGTAACAAAGCAAGATTAGAGTGAAAGAGAGGGACTGAGTCAATGATCTCAACGACGTTTTCATTTTGCGGGTTGACTCGGCCGAGTAAGACGCCGTTGACCGCCGTGGTCTTGTGCTTCAGAGCATGTAGAACCAACTTTATGTAAGCGTTCTGTGAGATCTCGTACTTCAACTCGGCCGCCATTTTTTGTTTTCTTGATTGGTTTGACTCACAGAATCTCTGAGTTTATTGGATCGCCGGAAATTAACAAGAAGATGAGACCGTAACGAGTGTAAGGGAGTTTGAAGTGAAATCAATTCTTTACTTTTGCAAGATTTTGAGTTCGATGCTTTTAATGCTGACAAGAAAAGATTTTTCCAGGAAATTGTGAGGATATACCTTTCAATTGGCAGGCCGAGTTAAGTTTTTAGGTCGGATCAATTTAGATTTGGTCAATTCAGAACGTAAAAAAAAAATGGATTAGTTTTAGATTTGGATTTTCATTGTTTCGATCAGTTAGATAGTTTTTTATTCGTATTCGAATTTGATATTCAAATTATTAATTTTTAAAATAAAATTAAATAATTTTTAATATTAAATCAGATTAAAATTTAAATAAGTTATTTAATAAAATTATATTTTCTTAGAAAATAATAAATAAATAAATAATCTTCAAGATGAAATAAAATTATTGTAATTTGTATGAGAAACGCCAGATAGATAAAAAGCCTTGGATAATCTTTTTTTTCCTCATATTTTTTCAGCTTTTTCAATCAATTGAGATGTACATAGAAGTATTTGTGTGTGTTTTTTCAACGACCTAATAATACCTCTTATCTTATTAAAAAAATAATAATAAACTTGTTTAACAATGCAATTATGCAGATAGTCCTGAATCAATTTGCATTTTTTGCTCAAAAACTTTATTTGAACTTCCTTGAAACTTGAATTCCTTTAGCTGTTGTTGGTATTGATGGAGTCAATTATAATAAAGCTTATTTCCATCTTGAATAGAATTTATATTTTAGGGAAACACATAAAAAAAAAAGAAAAAAGGCTACACAATGTCCATTTCCTTGGCAACATTCTCCATTACAAGTTTTCAAAATGCTTTCATCACATTATATAATATTGTAATTCATTACAATCAGAATTGAGGATTTATCCTCCTCTCATCAATATGCATAATAGTATGGGATAACATACCATGGGCATGGGCATATAACATCCAACATTTACATCATAATCATCAAGCATATATATTATTCCATAATCATAATGGTAATGGCAACAGGTTTTTTCATTAAATATGAGATGTCCATGAACATGTACAATAACATTGAAAAGATAAAAGAGAAGATACATACAGTCCAACAAGCTCTCTGCAGCCTCTTAGACTAGACTAGATGAGATAAGTTTTTTTTTTTTTTTTTTTTTTTTTTACAGAATCGCATGCTTTTTCACTAATTCACCAACAAAAACCAAAACTAACAACCTAAGAACACAATTTTAAAACTACACCGCCAAACGAGATCAATTACGAGTACCCCACAAGAAGCAGCAGCATACGACCACGAGGGAATAAACATATTAAAGCCAGTAAAAGTCTTTCCTTCCCTAAAGCTACCTCGGAAGAACATTAGGAATAGGGTTGATAAGTATACCTCAAAGTCCCAACCAGTTCCTAACACTTTCCAACCATTTCCCATTTTAATCCTATAATAGTACTAGTAGTAGTAGTAAGTTAAAGTGACTGAATAATATCAAACGAGCTTAAATATTCTACCATCTACAATTGCCAAATCTTAGCTATTTCCCTAGACCTATGTTGCTACGACTAAATATCCGTGTCCGACACCCATACCCGACGCATATCTAGACATGGGTATGGGGATATGATCCTTCAAGAACCCTTCAAATACATGGAAATCTTGAAAAATATTGAACATACCCGTATCGAACACATACCCGTGTCCGACACTCACATCCGAGTCCGAGAACATAGCCCTAGACTGCATCAATCCCTTTAGCTATTTCCCTAGACTGTATCAATCCCTGATAAGTCGACATTTGCAGCAATCTAATTGATCACAAAAAAAATATATAGACTGAACTAAAGAAGATTTAGCATTACTACATAAGAGAAGCTAAAACAGAACTATGGGAAAAGAATGTCTAACTAGCAAACTCCAAAACATGTTGCTATAGTCTCCATAATAAACCAAATAAAAGTAACTAGAACAAGGCAATCACGCACCAATATCAAGGTTTTCTAAACCACACAATAGAACAATAGTCTAACATGATATGTCCTTTGATCTTGAAAGACTTCCCCACATGCTATAAGTAGAAGCTTCTAGTACTTGCGAGAAAGTGCCTAATGATGCACAATGGGGATCTAAAGGAACCTGTATGGAACTTCTATGGCAAAGATTAAGCAACTGCATCACAATGCCTGGCATTCTATCTTGAATATGGATGGTATCGACTACTGCTACTATAGCCTCCCCTTCCATAGAGCCCACCCGCTCCACCATAACTAGCACCGGGACCAGATTCATAACCGCCACCATAGCCTGTACCAGCATAACTGCCATAACCATCAGCTCCTCGACCATAGCCGCCTACACCACTTCCACCATAACCCCCGCCAAAACCACCAACATAACCAAAGCGGCCAGAATAACCAAGGGAGGATTCACCTCGGTAGCCTCCTAAGCTACTGCCTCCAAAACCCCCATAACCTCCACCAAATTCACCACCACCACTACCATACCCATAACCACTACTGAGTCTACCACCAAGACTCCCAGGTGTTCTATAAGGACCTGGACCAAACCCTCCATCAAAACCCCCATATGAACCACCATATCCACCAAAGCCATCATCATAAGAACGGCCCCTAGAGTTGCTACCATATGAAGGAGCAGGTGGTGGGTTTGAGGCTTTCTTTGGTTCAGCTTTCTTGATCTCCACCTACAACAAAGCAACTCAATTAACCTAAGTTTGGCTGCATGTAAACTAAATTGATAGCCCTTTCCCTTGGGAGATCTACACCTGTATCAATCTCCACCTATATTTTGAAACATAACCATTGGGGTAGTTTATGTGATAACGTACTGAAAATTAAGCGAACTAACAAGACTACTATTATCTATATTAATAGGACAAATGGAGAATGCAATAATGCAAACTCCATCAAAAACCTTTTTACATGCTGGTTCCTTGGAAGGTATGTCCAATTTCACTAAGCTTACCTGGGTACCTGCCATATCAATCATATTTCCTTTTGATAAGATATCATCTACAACGTCTTCACTTTCAAAAATTATAAAGCCAAAGCCACGAGACCTATTCGTCGCATGATCACGAATAATCTGGTGCTCCATCACATTTCCATACTTGGAGAAGAAACTCCTAAATTCATCTGAATAACAAAACACCACACGGATGAAAATTTATATCAAACAACACACTTTCATTTTCACTCTACAACTAAAATGAAAACACCTAAGACTTGGCATTCATACCTTCTGTGAATGAGGATGGTATACCACCAACAAATATCTTTTTTGTCTTAAAATCCTTTGACTGACTAGAGCCTTTAGGAATTGTCCTCTTTATCTCAACCTGCTTAAAGTTGATTTCGTGAGCATCTTCCATAGTTTGTGACAGAATAATTAATAATAATAATAATAATAATAACAATAATATAGAAAAAGAAAACACAAAAACTATTTTCATAGTTCTACAGACCAAAAACTTTCACCAGCATCCTAATTAGACTACATATTTCAAGGATCAGCTAGGTGATATCACGGCAGTCTGACTCTATATTTGGTTTTACCCACAATTACTTTAAACCACAAAAGAAAGCTTATTAACTAGAAAGAACTTCTCAACCATAAATATAAAACACAATTATAGCATTATCCAGAAAAAAATAAATGTATTGAATTTATTGTATCCTTATTTTTGGCATATTACAGATATTATTTACCTGTTTTCCATTGATGACATGGTCTTCCTCAATGACCTTGTCCACAACAGATGGATCAGCATATGTAATAAATCCAAAACCACGAGGCTGACCCGTGTATCGGTCTTTCATAATTACAGAATCGATTATCTCCCCATACTTTCCGAAGTGCTTATTAAATTGAGCTGAATATCCATCAGAATGACAACACCAAATCAGCAAATAAATTACTTCATCATAAAACTAATAACGAATAAAATCAAATAATCAACAAAATTAAATCCAATTCAGTTTTTTCAAAAACAAAATCTGAAAAGAAAAAAAGGAAAAATAAATATAAAGACTCACGAAAAGTAGTATCTTTGGCCAATCCTCCGATAAAAATCTTCCTGCAAATTAAGAAAAAAAAAACGAAATTTAATATAAACAAATTGTCTAGACGAATTGGATAACTAAAAAAACGCATTAATTGAACAAAACATAAAGAATTGATCGAAATTTTTCTCAGGACCCAAACAGGGGAAATTTTGAATTGAATAGAGAGGGAAAAAGAAAAATACTAACCCTGGGCTAGCTCCATCGCCACTGAGGGGGTTATCGTTCTTGGATTTGGAACCCATTAGATTAATTCGCTCTGTTTGTTTCTCGAGAAAAATAATTGAGGGGAAATCGAAGGGTATTAGGGTTTTTTATTAAAGAGAACGTGAGTGGAGAATATATAAAAAGCCGATGCTTTGTTTTCGGAATGACTATTTTGCCACCGAATAAAGTAGCAATAGACAAATATATCCTAACCGACTTCTCTGCTTGCCACGTAAGATAGGTTATAGATATCGACACGTCGAAGTGCGGTTGTCTTGTCGGCTCGATGGTTTAAAGAATCGGATTTGGGCCTTTGTCCAAATTACCAAATTTTGGATAAAATCTAATCTTAAAACTTATAAAAATTGTGGTAATTTATAAACTACTCATAACATGAACGAAAAAAATCGGATTTGATCGGTTTATCGAATTGATTTAATTAAGAATCAAAGGCTTAATTGGTCTAGTATGATGTATAGAGTGGGAATTTTATTGAATCAGTAAAAATTAATTTAATTTCTAAAAAATTGATTTATATATTTTTAATTTTTTTTGTTAAATAATAAAATTTGAATTTTAATCTCTTAATTTTATATTAAATATCATATTATTAAATCAAATACATGTTTTTATTAATTATTTACTATATTTATTATTTATTCAATATTAAAATTATTCCTTAATATTTAAAATTATTTTAATTAAACCAACCGATCAAATCAATTGGATCGATGACCAAAGATCTCACCAGCTTGATCTCCAATTATTTTTTTAACATTGACTAATATCACATTTACTAGTATATTTGATTAATTAATAAGTTTATTTTTGCTAACAAAAAAAGTAGTTTTATATTAAACAAATGTTTTGAGTAAAAGCAATTAATTAAGACTATAATTTTTCATTATTTGATACTTAAATATAGATTTTTCCAAAAAAAAAAAAAACTATAACTTTTTAATTTTGATTATAATTTATAAATGATATAATGTCTCACCTATGAATAATCATTTATCATTTATAACAATGAGGATTGTAAAAATGGAATATCTTGGATTTTATTCTATTTATAGCACATAATGATGGATTTAGGCATATACTTTTTCTTTTTTAATTTAGCAAAGTTGACCCATAAAAACCTCATTACTTTATCATGAGAAAGGAAAAAGGAATTAGGTCATTGCTTAGCAAACCTTGTAACTAGAATATAGAATATATTGTGGATGATAATGATTTGAGTTGGTATGATTTTAGATTTAAAAAAAATACGATTAATATACAGTGTTTTGATTTTTGAAATTTGAATCGAAATTGAATGAGTAATATTTCTAATCAAATTGATCCAAATCAAATTCTATTGGTTCGGATCAGTTCATCGATTTTTAAAATTTTTAAAATTTATTTTTATAGTATTTTAAGTTTTTCATTAATTTAAAAATAAAATATTTATTTTATATTATAAAAAATAATTAAAAAAGCTAATTATAAATATAATTTAACTCAATTTTAATAATTATAATTTTTTAATTTTTGAACCGAAAATCAAACTGAACTGAATAAGTCTAGTTACTATCTGAATCGAATTTATTAAAAATCGATTTGAACCAAACCGAACATTACAATTCAAAATCGTTTTTCGATTTTCTCAAAATTTCCCCCTAGAATATAGTTCATAGATCTTCAACTTGTGTCTTTGTTACTATATTTATTTGATTTACTATAAAAATAGAATACCAAAAAGGTTCTTGTAGTAAATAATCCATAACTATAATTGGACTAAAAACTAACTTAATTTAAGATGGAGCTATCTAGCATAATATTTTACTTTATCACTTAATTAAGTTGATAACTACTTACAACATTTGTCACTATATTTCAATAGTAAATCAGAAAATTGATATATTATTATTAATATCATAGATAAATATTTATATTTGAACATTTGATTCAATAATTTATACTTATTTTTGAATTTAAAAAATTGAATTCATTCTTCTCATCTTTCAAAATACATATATAAAATAGAGTGATGCTACATGACCCGCCTCTAATCCCGCCTAACAAAAAAAACAAAGGAGATAAACAATATGAAAAGTATGTATTTTATACAAATTAAAATAAAGTAATTTTTTGATCAAATGAATCAGATTAAAATAAAACAAATTATAATTTATAAACATTCTTTAAAAAAAAAAAAGCAGGACAAATACGAGTCAAAATGGGGCGGGTCATTCAGTATTTTCCTATAAAATAATGATAAACACTTATGGATAATTGATTTCCTATAAAATAATGATAAACACTTATGGATAAATTGAATTGAATTTCAAAGGCACCAACTTACAAAAGCAAAAAGCACATGCACATTTTTATTCCTTTCAAAGATGCAATGGAAAAAAATGGACAACTCCAATTTCATGAATTATTTCCCTAAACGCTTCATAAAAAATAAAAATAAAAAATTTGTACTTGTACAACACTTTTCACATCTCTCTCCTAACACATTTTCATTATAAAAAATTTACTAAATCAATATGACTGTATTTTTTTCCATTTGTTTTTGAAGTAAAATATTAGTGTATTTCTCTTTATTTTATAAAAAAATTATAGTTATTGATTAAAGTACTAAATATAAAAAATATATAATTAATGTATTTTTTTAAATATAATAAAAATAGTATATTAAATATATATATTTTTTTAAAATGATAAATAAATAATTTTTTATCAGTGCCTTAAACGTATCCTATTTCAAATGCTAATGTCGTTTCGATCATTAGAAGATTCCAATGCAGGGAAAATGAAATTATCACTATAGAAGTTTTGATATTCTCTCGTTTATAATTAAATTTAATGTCAATCCATATCAAATCATCATTTTAATCATATATAATAATAATAGTAAAGAAGAAATTTTTTTTATAAAGAAACAATAAATACTAGAAAAAAGAGAATCTTGCTTGGGCCTATTCTTCTCATTTCCCCACTTTCTTTCTCTCTCTATATATATACAGACAACACAAACCCTACTCTCCTCTCAGCATTTCATCAACATCAATTAAAAAAAAAAAAAACCAAAAAAATTACATACTATTTTTTTCAATTTTTTTCTTCTAGCCCTAGTTATTATAAATACATAACACATTCAATTTTCTCATTTTTTTTTTCTTAGCTTCTTCCTTCCCTTCCCTTCTGTCCTCTTTCTCTTTTCTTTCTTTGCTACCATGAGCAGCAAAGGTGGCGGCGGAGGCGGAGGTGGCGCTGAAGGGTCAAGGGTTTCGATCCCAGACAATGCAAAGAAAACGATCCAAAACATAAGGGAGACCACAGGGAAGCAGCACAGCGATGAAGAAATCTATGCAATCCTCAAAGACTGCTTTATGGATCCTAATGAAACTGCCCAAAAGCTTCTTTATATGGGTAAAAATGAAGATTTAAATATTTCTTTTTGGACTTCTTTATCTGTTCTTTTAGGGTTTTCTTGCTTCCTTTTTAGGGTTTTGTGGTTTCAACGGGTTTGCTGGGTTTATGATCTGTTTTTTCTGTGTGGGTTTTGTGTTAAAAAGTTCAAGAAAGTTGGGATTTTTTAGAGGTGGCGTTTTCATGCTTTCCTATGTTTTTGCTAATGGAAAGTGGATTGTGCATTGTTTGGTTTGTTGGTTTCGTGTTTTGTGTGGGAACAGTGAAGAAAGTTGGGATTTTGAGAGGTGGGCTTGGCTTGTTTTTGTGCGTTTTGCTAAAGGAATGGTTTCTTGGTTTTGCTTCTTTGAGGAAGGATGTTGTTTGGTTGCTGGGAAATGAGAGTAGATTAAAGAAATTCAATATGTTTAATAACCTGTATGTTTTGTTTTGATTTATCAGCTATAGCAGTCTGCCATTTTTTTTTTTCAATCTTTTTTTTCTTGTTGATTATAGGTTTTAGTAATCAATTTTTACAATTTTACCATCATAATAATTTGATAATCTTATTCGAACTAACAAATCAATATTCTAAAAGTCGAAGTTTCAACTTTTCATTCTTCTTGGTTCCATTGAAGATTGCTTTCTGGATTGACATACTGTGATTATTTTTGGGATATTCTTATTGCATTTAGTGCATACTTTTTTCTTTGCTTAATGTATCTTACAGTTTACTTTTTGAAAGTATGACCATCCCATTGTTTGGTTGGCAGATACATTTCATGACGTGAAAAAAAAACGCGATAAGAAAAAGGAGGCAAGTGTTCTTTTCCTTTCAATGGGTGAAAACAAAACTTTTCTTCATTTTTGTTTTCTATTCTTTCCATCTGCAGTTAGAATTTTGGTTATCAATGATTCTATTGGTTTTATAGGACTTGGTCTATTAGGTGTTTCCTTGGTAATAGCTATGCTAGTGGCAAATAAGAAATAAAAAAATGCTGAACTGCTGTAATGTGTCAGAGTATTACTTACTAGAATTTGGCTTAGTTGAAGGAAATTTTTTGGTTGGATTTTCCTTTAGTTAACTTAGTGAAATTTGAATTATAACTCAATTCTTTTTTTATGCAGACAGTTGGTACACAAGGACGAGGGGGCCGGGGCAGTCGGGGGAACTATTATACATTATCTGGTAAAGGTATTAGGTTTTTTCCTCTTCTCCTATTTATGCATCAATGTATGAATTTAACTTATTTGTTTTATTTGTAAGTTGCTAATGTAACAAGCCTTGTTCTTTTAAGATGCTGGAGGTGGAAGGAATGCATTTGCTCGAAGGGAGAATGGGGTTAATCATACCTCAGATAGAGGTTCTATGCATTTGCCAGTATCTCAGAAAGTGAAAAATAATGCAGCACCTCACACAACAAAGTAAATATGCATAATTATATATTTTTTGTATCTAAATAATTATGTACTTGTTAAATTGTTAATTCTAGAGAATACTGTTATATCATACCTAAATTCCGTTTCCTTCTTTTACAGAACACCAACTGCTATACCAAATGGCACTCCAACTTTTCCAAATGGGAGCTCCAGTCATGGACGTGGACCCCGGTTGTCCATTGACGGTGTTAGTAGTGAAACTAAAGATGCACCTGTAAACAAGCCAACAACTATTTCAGTGCAACCAGCTGCTACAGAACCTCCTGCCCCCATTCCTGCTCAGTCCTTTTGCTCTCTGATCAGAGGTCAAAAGAAGTCCACATTAAATTTGAATGCCTCATCAACTTCTGCCACTTCACCAACCGTGTCTGTTGTCTATTCATCTGCTTCAGATCCTGTGTTGGCACCAATCGTGTCACTGCATGCTGGTGCTGCGGATACAATAAAACATGAAGTTGGACGCCAATGGGAAGCTGCTGAATCAAACCATATTCTGGGAAACAAACATGTTCCCCGTGATATTGATGTATCTGAGACTGAGAAAACAGCCTCTGAGGTTCTAAGCTCAATGCATGGAAAATCAAAGGTTGCTGAACAGGTTAAGCAGTCCAAGCCTATAGAGCCCGCCTTGCTGCAAGGTATTACCTCTTTTGTTTGATCTGTGATACCATAAAATACAGTAGTTTATAGTAGTTCATGTGATCTTTGTTTAGTTTTTTGGTCTTTCCCGCTTACCTCCTTTTGATGTACAATAATGATTTTTAAATACTTGTGTGGGAGGCCTCTGTATTTACTCTTTTCTCTTTGGCAGTGGGTAGGTATAGTATTTGAGGTGTATGGCTTTGCTGTTCTTCTGTTTCCCTGCTGTTGGAGAAAGGGTAAAAGATCCCTTTTGAAAATTCTGCGCAACTCTTTGCAATTTTGTTTGTATTGCAAGTTGTCTCTGGGTCTTGCACCTTTGTTGTGCTTTAGACTGCCTTTCTTCTAATTGTTTTTACTTCTTTTTTAACATATAATAATAAAGTGCTTATTGTAGGCATAAGTGTTCTATAATGGCCCTTCTTTTGAAGCATCCCTTGCCTAGATATTGATATAAAAAATTTTGTTTTTTGTTTTTATTGGAGATTTAACTTGGCTCTTGTTTCTGAAACAGTGGTCACATCTGAGGTTGCAGCTGTCACTGTTAAAGCCAATTCTCAGTTGCTTGCTGATTCATATGTTCCCAATGGTCAACATGTTACTTTTCCCACCCACTTCCAAGTTTCTGAAGCATTCAAAAATGGCTTAACTTTTGGAAGCTTTGATGCTAGTTTTGGACAGGGATCGAAACACAATAATGTCCGTAGTTTGGAGATTAACTTAGCAAGGCCTGTTGAAACTTCTCAGGGTGGTGATGAAACTGCTGGAGAGCCATCTTCTAGGTTGGTGGACATTAGTTTCTACATTTATTAGAATTTATATTTTGTTTGATACAGTGCTGTTAAGGCGTGCGTCTAGTTATTGCACCTTAGTGCCTGACAACAAAAGCACATCTGACTTTTTCGGGCGAGGCACACTTGACCAGGCGCACGCCTTTTTTGTAAGGCGGTAGGCGCAAAAAAGCACTACTGATTGAAGTTTTCTTTAATTTCTATTTTTTTTTCATTAATTGTACCTTTAATAGTAAAAAAAGAGATAATATCAAACTACATGAGACCATAAGGAATTGCATATTGGCCAACAAAAGAAAGAAAGTTTTGCATGCTTTGTAGGATAAACTGGACTACTCTTTAGAGTTTATTATTAGAATTATATATCTTAAGCTTATTTTATTTGTATACACAAACACACATTCAAAAACACACATATACATAGCGCCTTACTTTACTTAGGCAAACGGGTTTTTCTGCGCCTTGCGCTTTAGGCAATATAAATGTGTTCTAGCGCCTAGATTGCTTCTTGCACCTTTGACAATACTGGTTTTATGTTTTGTTTTTCTTTTGCTGGAAAGTATATAATGATTCCAAAATCGTTTTATTCATCTCAAAAATTAGTTTTGAGGCATTGGTGGTTTCCAAGTTCTAATTTCTTCTTTAGTTGATTAAAGCAATTACATAAGCCATGGGTGATTGATAATGGAGACCTGATGTTTTGCCATTCAACTGTTTTAAAAGAATCAAAAAGAAAATAATTTTCTGTTGTATCTTCTGGTGGGATTACCGAGGAAAATCATTTTTGAATAAATATCCGTAGTTATAAATGCGCCTAATTTGCTATTGATATATATATATATATATACATATATATATAGCTAGAGTATTGGGGATCTCTAAACAGTATTCCTATTTATCTACTTTGTTTCTTAATATTTTAGATCTTATTGGGCCTTTATGATTTCTGCAGAAGCCAAGGTATATTACCAGCTGTGGAAGGGGATAATGCTGATCAACCAGAATCTCCTCCTGAGTTTGAGAAAGTGCCAGAATCAGATGGCGATGTTTCATCTGATGCAGACTTGAAGGTTGATCAGTCAACTCAAGAAATGCATCTGCCCCCACAAGGTAATCAGGGTTTCATTCCAAATGTCCCAAGCTATGGGTCTGGTTTCATGCCAGCATCAGCAAACCACCTTGCACAGTTTGATGGACCTGAGGCTCAGGCCCACGATGTTTCTCGTCTTACAAACTTCGCTGTAAGGACTTGCTACTTCCTCGTAACAGTCATATTTTTTTTAATTAATTGGTTACAGTACTCCCTTGCATCTCCTCAGGCTGGCTTATAATGTGGTTTTAAAAAATTGTTTTAGTACTTGGCATTTGTATTTTTTTGTATTTTCTTCAGTCTCCACTGTTTTTTATAGTTCATGATGCTTAAGAAGTGTGGAATATGACAAGAAAAGTTATCAGTTGTCATACACTCCCATGAACTTTAGAAAATTAATTTGTTCTGTTTTTCTTTTTTCATGGTGAAATCAAATGTTACTCTATACTTTATACTATTATTAATTACATGCTCCTTACACTCAAGTTGTCAAATTTGTAGAGTGGTAATTCTCCAGCTCCATCTGGCAATTCAACTCCATCTGTTCAGAGCTCTGTTGCTGCAGCCCCACAAGCAGTTCATCTTTTCCGGCAGCCATTTCCACCTAATTACTTTCCTTATCCCCACTATCTTTCACCGTTTTATATGCATCCAATGCATCAATTTTTAAACCCCACTGGGCTTCCTCAGCAACCTCCAACTGGCAACGTATACATGCCACCTGGAGCAGCTTCACCTGGGGTTAAATTCCCTCTTCCACAGTTCAAGCCTGGAACTAATGCAGGAAATCCTGCTCACTTCACAATTCCATCTGGCTATGGTCCATTGACTTCTCCACCTGTTGGTTTCAATTTATCTGTTCCATCAGTGAACTCTGGAAGCTCTAGCAGCAAGGAGGATCTTGCAGCATCGCAGTTGAAGGAAAACCATATATACACAACTGGACCACTGGTTGGTTTTGCTTTCCTTTTCCTTTTATACTTCTCCCAACCGTTTTCTATCTAATGTGTTTTACCATGATGGATTATATGATTGTAGGTCTGGGCTTTTTCTTTTAGCTTATATGCATATAGTATTTTTTATTAGCAATTATAAGTTAATTTTAACACAATGTTTTGGATATATATATATATATATATATTTGCAGAATGAAGGTTCAGCTTTCTGGATGCCTGCAGCAGGGCAAGATTTATCCAACTTGCAGGTTAATTCTTTGTACAACCTCTCCCTTCATGGCCAACAGGTTCCTTTCTCTCCTGCACAGGCTGGTCATGCTGCCTTTGCTGGACTTTATCAGTCACCACAAACAATGGCTGCTCCTTCCAATGTTAATACCCTGCTACAACAGTCTCAAGCCATGGCTGCAGCTGTCGGAACTGCGGGTCTCCTGACTGGTGTTTATCAGCAGCCTCAACTTGCACAACAGATAAATTGGAACACTAATTACTGAAACTGTTAAAATCTTACAAGGAGGCAAGGTAGAAGAAATACATGGAGGAACTTTTGGGAGGGTGAAACTCTGGCCTGCTTTTTGAATGTAAATATTAAAGGGCATCTCAGATATATTAGGGTAATGTCTGATGGGGAAATGTGTTGCTGTCTTGTTTTGCCTTCTTTCTTTTTATATCTTTTTCCCCCATTTCTGTTAGTGTTGTCCTGGGTAGCAAGCCTTTTGCTTGTTCAATTGGAAACTTATTATTCTCATAAGATACTCTTATAGGAATTGAAGAGGTCAAATAGATTAGGTGGGATTTCGCCAATTTTTCCTTTTTCTAATGTCTCACCTGTATATTATTAAATTTTGAATAGGGAGGAAAGATGATCCAAGCTGTAATTGATATATGAGAAGGTTCTTCTTCTACTTCCTTTAATTGGTTTGAAAAGCTACCTAGTTCTTATCAGATTTTTTTTTCCTAAACTTGATTATTTTATGAACTAAATCGTTTGTTCTTGTATAAATGAGATAATATTAAAGGGTCTGGACTCTTTTAAATTGTTAAAAGCTGTTCTTTTCCTTAATAATTAAATTGTCTTAAAAAGTTATTTTTCCATGAATGCAGCTAACAAATCAAATCTATCAGAATTTGGTAAAAACTAAAGAATCCTGAACGGGAACAATGAGGGCCACAGTTTTAATTTTTGTTGTTCAAACTTTGTAATTAATACAAGCTTTTATGTCTAAAATCAAAGTTTCAAACTCAAATATGATAACCAAGTAAAGAACAAAAACAACTTGAGTAGAAAGAATGGATTCTAATGATGAGTTATAGATTCAATTGTCTCGAAGTTGTTGCTCCAGGTACTCATTTTCCTTCACAATGGCGTCAAGGTCAGCTTGTAGCTTGTCTACATTTAAGCTTCGGGAAGCCATGGCTGCTAGTTTCTTTTCACGATCAGCCATTTCTCTTCGGATTCTATCAGTAGTGAGAATTTTCTCAGAGATTTGCTCAAAGCTCTCATGGATGCTAGTGAGCAGCCTATAAGCCTTTTGCCTGACCATGTCTTTCTTTGCTTCCCTGCATATACACAGTTATTTATAAGGAAAAAAGCATAATATAATTTCTCTTTCATTTAATACACCACCTATAGTAAGGCTGCAATGCGAGGAAAGGAGGGTATGATGAGAGCTATAATAGCAGTCAGTTCATACCTGAAGACAATTTCATCCACAACAGCATAGGTGCGATGAAGGCGCTCCTGAATGGAATTGCTTTCTAATTGGAGCTCCCTAGTTTCTTTTACGATGCGTTCTATGTCAGTGTCTAGTTTGCCACTGTTTTTTGTGATCTCCTTTATCCGCTCAATATACGTTCCTCTAGATGCCACCTTGGGCTGCTTCTTGAGATCCGATGCAAGTTTCGAGTGTTCCTCCTCCCTATAAAATTAACAAGATATAAAGTATAAGACAAGGCAGAGTAATCTATGGAATGTGCAAAGCTGAATTGTATCACAGTCGGTAAACATTTGGGCAAAAGCTAGATCATTCTCTTGTAACATTTTTGGCTTTTTGCTGCAAAGTGCAAACTATCGAGTCTTTAATTTAAAGCCTGAAAATTTTGCACTAAAGTTTTTGAGGTTTTACATGAGATCTGTTTTGATCATTCTAATCAAATTGGAAACATCATCAAATTGCTCCAGTTTGACCAGCAAGGCATGCATAGGATTCTAGTAGAAGAGGAGAATTCTTAGAAGGTGGTTGACCCTACTGTGGGAAATGACATAGATTATACTGTTTCATCTTGCAGATAAAACTAATGATAAAAAAAAAATCTTCGAGATATATATATTTTTATTTTAATAACAACAACAATGTGCAAAAATAAAAAGATACTAATCTTTAGTTGCAATCCTACCTTTTTCTAATTTCAGATGAGGTAAACTGCATTTCTAGCTCAATTTCTCTTAACTTTTGGAGTTTCTCTCGAGCCTCTGGATTGTTTGCATATAGACATTCCTCAAGACTTCGTTTTTTCTCTTCAATAGGTTTTCGGAAAGCATCCCTGCAGAGGAAGAACAGATGCCAGGTTAAAGTTGACAATGGTGTTAGTATGTTATTGGAACACTGGACTCATCTTTTGATTGCATATTGGGAATCTTTCTTAGTAATAACTTGTGTCAGTTTCCATGCATAATCAAAAGGGAGTCCGTGAAAACATGGATTTAAATTGCGGTCGCAGATGTAATGAATGCTATTGCGGTCAATTGCGTAAATATTGACGGTAAATATCGACGGTGGAGAGAGCCGAAACCGCAAAATAGCGTCCGTAATATTACATTGCGGCCACTATTTAAATCCCTGCATGAAAAGAACAGAAAGATTATTGTGAACAATGTTATTATACCACTGTGATTCCAATTCCAGAATATTATGCTTTTTGGCATCAACCCGCTCGTTCAGTTGCTCCAAGAAAAAATCCATAGGATGACTTTCATCAAATGCCATATCTGCTGCCGCCTTCCATGATCCAAACTCTTCCTCAAGATGCTGCATTTGTAAAGTATTTGCTCTTAATTCCTCCTTTAGCACTTTTTCTTGAGATAGTAAGTTTTCAGCTTCATATTGTATCTGGTAAAACAATGGATATCAGATACACTCATACACAGAAGAATGAACATTTTACTTTAATACTGCTGTTATAAACAAGAAGAATGCAGAACCTAATTGGAAGCCAATATTTACATAAAATTTAGTTTAGTCAAATAAATGCACCTTGGAATATTTCTCTTTGGGAGAAGTTGAAACATGTTCATCATCTTTCTGATCTGTAGTTTCTTCATTTTTAGATGCACCACTTGATTCCAGTTCCACAACTTCGGCAGTCGACTCGCGAAACAGCTCATTCTGTGGGATATCATGCACCCTAAGGGGGTCACTGGCAGGTGCATTGTCAGTCTGGAAATTGGATGATTCCAACAATTCATCTACTCTAAGATCTTTCAAGATAGCTTCAACTTTTTGAAGATTTTGATCCACCTCTTCATTATCAGGCTTCTGAGTAAAGGGAGTAAAGGACTTGGAAACTTTCTCAAAGTTATCCTCCTTGAATTTCTGTCTCAAACCAACATTCTTTTTCCCAGAAAATTTTACAGCTTCTGATGAACCAGAAAGCCTCTCCACCAAAAACCTTACCAACTTATATAAGTCCTCTTCTGATGGATACAAGAACTGCCGTAAGCAACACATATAATCTGTTCTAAGCATAACTTCAAAAGAATAAGAATAGCAAAAACCAGATTCAAAAGAAAATCAAGCAAACGCAAGGGTCAAATACATGACAGCTTTTCAAAAATTTTATTTAATTTCTAGTACATGAAATAGAGCTACAAATCTGCATTAAGTCAATATCCAGAATCATCTGTCTCTAAATTTTCCTTCAATAAAAGAAACAAAAAACCAAACAGATTCTGGTAAAGAAAGTTCCCCTTTTCAGGGAATAATGATAATTCAGCTTCACGAATCAATTCATCCATAAAATTAACATCTTTCAGAAAAAGCCACCATAACCAACAAGAAATTATTACTATAAAATCCAAAATATTATAACTTTACCATAAAATCAATACAAGTAAACCAACCCCATCTAAAATTCAGCTCCATATTTCACATAGTAATAATAATAAAAGTTAAGAAAACTGTATACTACCTTGTAATAGTTCATGTCACCAACATAACCCAGATTCTTAAAAGCCAGTGAGATGTCCGAACAGATCTTGAACTTGTCTGCCATTGAGACAGATTCTTCAACTGAATCGGGAAACGACAGGTCGTTGTCATCGTCGTCTTTGTTGTTCCCGAGGAGGTTAAGCGATTGGCAGCAGATGGAAATCAACGTTGTCGGAGTTAAGTCGTTAAACGACGAAACGTTTTCCGTCATCGAAACGCCGAAACTGCTTAAAGATTTTAGCAGAATCTCTTGAGACTCTTCCATTGTTTTTGGAAAAGAGAAAAGCTTTGATCTAATTGATCCTTTTCCTTTAGAAAGAGAATCTGAAGGAAAATACTAATTAAACCCTGTCGTTTTGATGGAGGAAAAAGATACTGTCGTTTTCGTTTGACTCAATTTCAACTATGGGTAAGTTACAGTTAGTTATCATATTTAGGTGACAATTTTTTGCAAATTTTCTTGTAAGGTTTTGAAATAACTTAATACCCAAATATATCCAAACTTTAATGAAAAACGGAATTAAGTCATCAATTTTTTACTGCATATAAATAAAACTATAAATTTTTATTTTTTCTGATAAAAATGAATTAAAATAACGGAAGATTGACATCTGTTATTTAGCACTGTTGGCAAATACGTAGCAAATTAAAATTAATTTTTCGTTATTTCAATTATACTTTTTATAGAACAAATTAAGTTATAGAGCAACTTAAAAATTGTATTTCTTGATGTAATTAAAAAAAATAGTTGATATTATATGAGAAGTAGTTGTTAAAACATGGAATGGAATGGAAAGCATGTGGTCTACCAGCCGACAATCTTTGATTTGCTGCATCATTAATAAAAAAGAAAAGAAAAAAGAACTTATAATAGTGTTATAAACACTTTGATTTGCTGCCAAATGAAATCTGATTTTGGTTGTTTTCCATCTTTTCAAACAATTTCTCATGTATCTTTAATGTATTTCTTGATGCATAATATTTGGTTTGTGTTTCAGTATCGATCCTTGAGTAAGTATTGGGTCTTTCCTTCCACAGGGAGCAATTATGGGACCTTTGATCACTACGGTTGTGATTGCTTTAAAGGATCTCTATGCTGAATTTGTTTTGGAAAAACCAAAGAAAAAACCCCATTTCCTTCTCCTTCAACAGGTTTGCTTCCATGTGGAGAAGCTTATGTATATTAGCTGCACGACTGGTTCCACCAATTTACAGAAACATGTTGTTCAAAGGACAATTCTAAGGGTGTTCAATCGGTGGATTCGGTTAATAACCGAACCGAAATGTCATTAATCGAATTAATCGATTTTTTTTTTTCTTTTAACTGTTAACCATTTAACTGTTAACCAACTCGAAATTTGTTTAATTAATTGATTAACCAAACCGAATTAAATTTCGATTGGTTAATTCGGTTAAAACCGAATAATGAACACCCTAAGAATTCCCATATCACCAGGATTAGAAATTGTTGCACCATATCAAGTTTAACAAAGTCAGATGAAGGAAATTGGCAAGAGATCTTTCAGTAAGTCTTAACCAATTCAATCATTGCCAATGCCATATCCATAAAGAGTTATATGTTTTGACATAGAACATCACATTTTCCAGTGAAGGTACACACACGCAATCGTCAAATCCACTAGAGAATTAAGATACAAACTACTTAAAAACCATAAGTTTCATAATTGCTTGCTTGGGCATTCAAGCAAATTACTTCATGTATTTCTGCAGGAATTTCCTGTGGAAGTCATTCCTTATGGTATCATTAATGAAACGCTTTTGAGGCTTGTTTTCACCGCGAGCCTGGTTCTTGAAAACAACATCATCGTCCCACCTGAACCACATAAAAACAACAAAATTAGGAAAGAACTTAGCTCATTTACAATGTCAGGTTTTAGTTAAAGGATTTTGCTAACGAGTGCCTTAAGAGTACTCTTTAAGGTTACTAAATATAATAATATCTTCAATCAATACATTGGGAATGATAAATAAAGTCATCAACTTTTGCATTTAATACGATATTATTACTATTAATAGTATATTGACTAACTTTAAAGAGTGCCCTACTCGTTAGCAAAACCCTTAGTTAAATAACACTAGTGATAAATTTTGATCTTTCATGCAAGTTACCTTCTTTTTACACCAAAAGATGTTGGATTATTGATTAGTGGATTTCCTCGAAGAAGCTCAGCTTCTTTGGTTTTTAGCTGTTCTTCTTGCTCTAGTTTTTCCTGCACAAGCATAAGGCATATCTTTTGTTACTAATGAAATATTTTCAAACAATAAATTCTATAGCTATAATATCAATAAGATATCTAACAGAGTAACAGCATCAGAACTCAGAAGCCCTAGAATAATTAGCAACGAGACTATTTGATATAGTGTTTTACCTGACGGAGTTTCTCCTCTGCCTTCTCTTTCTTTATTCGTTCAAGCTCAGCCAAGAGAGCTTCTTCATCATCATCTTCATCATCATCGTCATCATCACTAAGACAAAAATTAAGATCTTTTAGTAAATAGTAACATAAAGCACCAAAAAAAGAGAGAGTAGAAAACAACAATATCCAGAAGTTACCAACAATAACAGGAATTATTCTTTTATAGATTTCACAAACCATGCAATTTAGTGTTTTATTGACTTCACAAACCAACAACTATGTACCATATGTTAGACCGTGCCTTCTAAATCGTCCAAAAAACTTAAAGAATTCAATCATCAGAGTAATAAATTGTGCTAGCATAAAAAACAGAGATAGAGGCAAGGACTAGAACCTTTCATCGTCACTGTTGACTTCCACATCAGAATCATCAGCATCAACACTGCGTGGAACAATTCGGTCTTCAGTTTCCCTCTTTGACCCTACAAGTGACTTATCCAGTTAGTAAAGTGCTTTGAGAGCTAATTAATTTGATAACGAATAGGCAAGTTGGTAATCTACCTTCCAAAAGAAGATGGTTTCCCCTCCTATGATCTCTGTCATCTGCAAAAATATACTCACATATTAAGAACAAAATGATAGAAATTTTACAGCAACCACAGTAATAGAAGAAGAGAATTCATGCAATATACAAAGAACAATTGCTAACATGTTTTCCTCTTTACCATTATAGGACTTGTCCTTTGATGAGAAATGCCTCCGTTCACGCTCTTCAAGCTCATCACGGAGGTTTCTCTTCTCCAACTCATCCTGGGTGTCCTGCCCATCCTTTCTGCATTTCACACATGCAAAACAAACAGATAAATAAACTAATGTATGATACAAGTAGACCAACAAAACATCTCCAAATGCCTCGAAGTAGGGTTTTGGATATGGAAATTCTCCAAAATAAACCCTTGTAAACTCATTACTTCAACATTATAAAGGTGAAATGAGAACAACACCCGAATAACAATACATATTCAATGAACAAACAAGATTTATTTTCAGTCAGAATCATTACCTTCTATCTGCATAAATCATACATTCAATTGAGAACAAAACCAAAGCTAACAACATTACCAACGACATGTTTTAATACCCTAATTTTTTTTTGTGTGTGTGCAATTGACACCCTAATACTTATGCACATGAAAACAAATATATACATTATAAAGAAGTTCCAAAAGACTCACCTAGGCTTTAGAGTAGTATGAGCAGCAAGGTCCCTCGATGAGTACTTCTGAGACGGGCCAAAAATCCGAGTACCACCTTGTTCATTCCCACCTTTGGCAGGTTGCCATGTGGGTCTAGCAGCAGTTGTCATGTCTACTTCAAAAAATTATCAGCAAATAACCTTAACCTGCCCAATTCAACATATATTCTTATAACAATCAGTGCAAAAAAATCAAAAATTGAACTTCTGTGTATCTTAAGAAAGAGGCTAAAAAGTTCAAAATTTACAACAAATAAGAAAAAAGACCCAAATAACTTGAAGAATTGGTTCAATTTAAAAACCAAAAGTTTATCACATCAAAAATGAAAAAGGGAAAAAAACCCTAACTCATTGGATGAATCTACGCATACCCAATAACGGGAAAACAAAATTTTAAAGTAAAAGAACCGACTTTTTCTTTTCAACTCTCTAATTTTCTCAGCAAACAAACAGAAAAAGAAAAAATAAAAGTTCCAGCAATCAAATCAAACCCTAAAACACAAAAATAATTAAGATAAAGGAAAACTAGAGTTTTACCTTTGTCTGATCCTCCAACAAATTCGATTGGATGAGGGAAATCGAGAGACCCAAAGGAAGAAAAAGAGAATCGACCTTTACAGTAGTAATACAATAAATAATGCAACCTGAGTCGGTTTTCAGATCTGGGTCAGGACGTTATAGTCTGCTAAACGGTTTTTCGGGTCGGATCTAAAATTTGAAGACCAGCCCAATTGAATTTCTTTAATTCATGGACTAGGCCTTATTTGGGCCATGGACTTATATTTAAGCCCAAAATGTTTTTCTATAACATTTTTTTTCCTACAAATTTTATATAACATTATTACTAAAATATTTTTTTCTATTCATTAATGATACTTAAATATTTATTTATATTTTTATATATACATATTAAATTATTAATCACAACCATGAATAGTAATTTTTTATTTGGATTTTTCTTTTTCTCTTTGATTTTTATTAAATAAAATATATATTTTTTTATATTACATCAAGTATTGCTTGAAAAAACATGGCTAAAGTTTCTTTATTTTTTTTTTACAGAAAAGATCAAGATTAGGAGGGAATCGGGAATGTGAGTGAATTATTTGGATTAAATTTTAAGTTTTTTTTATATGTTTATTTAATTTTTATATAATAATCAGAAATTCATTTCTAAAAGTGACTATTCTCTAACCCTTGAACACATGGCCATGATATAAATCTCCAACGTGTACATGTTGCTATCAGTTGCTAGCTACCACAGTCAAATGCTTATCAAAATAAAAACACAATTTTTAATTCCTTTTCCTATTTCCTTGTAATAATGTTGAAATTCATCAATTCCTAAATATATTGTTTTTCAAATAATTTGGAATGAACTATATATAAACATATTAGTAATCTTTTACCAAACTCAAAAATTCGTCCGAAAAAATTTAAACATGAACTTGAAGTTTTTCGAAATAAAAAATCAAAAACTTAAAATAAACCTAAAATGATCTGAATTTAAATTTGCTAGGTTTATATTAATAAGAGTTTGGAAATGTTCAAAAGAGGGAGAAGATTAATTTTCATTGAATAATAATAACTGAAATAAAAAAAACCAATAAAGACACCTATTCAGACCAGTTCTAGGATGAAATTTGATATGAAGAAAAATGGTGGTCAAAGTTCAATTGTCTCTTTTGGAAATAGATAATTTGCGGCTCCATACCAAAAGAGACATTACACTTATTATTAATATAATTATTATTCAGAAAACAAATATAAACATTCAAAGCTTTTATGTGTATATATAAGCAGTTGGAAGATCAAACAAGGCACCTTGCTTGGCCAAAATATTAAGACTATTACCAAATTTGACATCATAAACAAAACATCCTTAAATGCATCAGATTGAAGTCTAAGAATGCGTTCTTAAATTTGCTTAAATAAAAAATTAAGTTTAACAAAGTCCGAAGATATTATGATTGTATTATTATAAAATAAAAAAAATTCAAACTTGGAAAATTTCTTCCTACATATATATATATTTGTAAGGAAAATACAATTGTCATGAATCAACAATTCAGATGTTTCATACAATTGTCATGAGTGAAATTGATTCACATGTTTGATAACCAAATGAAGAAAAATATTAGTGGATTTTATTGTTAAATAATAACAAATAAAAAAAATTAATTTAATTGAATTCATACAATCATTTAAAAAAAATAATATTTAATAAATTTAAATTTTAATATCTTCATTATTTTTTTTATAAATAATAATAAAAAAAATTCATGAAGTCATGATCCCTTAACATAATACTATATGGAAAAAACTTGGTTGGATTTGGTGGCCAACTGCCGACATCCAAAAAAAGTAAAAACTGTCACAACCACTGTACCCGCCATGATTCAAAATATTTTACATGAATAAGAATATATTATGGAATCAATTATAAAACAAAATCTCTTTACCACTTAGATAATTAAAGCTTTTAAGTGAGATTAACTCAAGTAAAAAATATGAAGAAAATATCTTTGCTTTTGTCGTAATTTTTATTTTTTGGTAAGGAAAAGAGAGAAGAAGAAGATTCGCAGTTGAAGAAGCAGTTGCTATCTCGGCTTTGCTTTGCTTTGCTTTGCTTACTTAAGACACAAAAACCTCAGGGAAGTTAGGCCAACGGTTAGCTTCCCTCCAAGTTTCCCTCTTTCTATTCACTTGGAATCAAAGCAAAGGTTTTTTCAGTTGATTCTTGGTCACCATCTGAGACCCAATTTCACCTTCCTGTCTTATTCTCTCTGCTACCATCTTCTTTGTTTTCTCTGCTTCTCAAACCTTCTATATATCTACTTTTAGTTTATTGAAAATTTGTTCATTCAAAGGCTTATATGATTATATCCCTAAATACCCACCTGAGTTTTACAGTTTTTTGTTTATGTCTAGTGCTTTTTGGGGGGTGAATCCTTTGTAAAAGTGAGGTTCTTTGTTAGTTTTGAGGGACTATATTTAGTAAGTGCCCTCCAAACTTGTGCTCTGTTAAAAGTTCAGGTTTTTACAGTAATTAGAAGTTGCTTTGCATCTGGAGATAGATTTTTTCAAGAGTCTTGATTTGGTGGGTTTCTTCCTGCTGTGGCTAGCAAGTTGGCTATGGCAGCCTTAAGAGTTAGGCCTGCAGATATACAACAAGCTTCTCAATTCAACAGTTTGGCTTCTGGTATTTGTTTCTCAACTACTTCAATATGATATTTATGATCATCAGTTACATAAGATTTGTGCTGAGGAATTACAACTAATTGTTAGTACCATATAAAATTTGGTTGAGAGTTTGCAATTGTTATTTGGAAATCAAGTTACAAGTGGGTGAAGCAGTATTTGTTCATTAGTTTTAGAGTTGGAATCATGAATACTCGCTACTCTTTCCAACCAGATTCATTGTGTAATTCAAGCACTGCAATTTCATTTTCATCAAATCCTTCTGGAGGAGAAGATAGAATTGCTGTAGGTAATCGGAATAGGTCTCCTCGTGCCCCTTCTTCTTCAATCTTGATAAGAATGGCGATGAAGATATCTAGAGCAAGGTGGTTTACTTTCTTAAGAAGAGTTTTTCACTACCAAAATGGATCAGGATCTGATCTTGGGTCCAATCCTTTCAATTCTAACACTTGGATGATGCTGGAATTCGTAGCTTTGGTAATTCAAATAAGCATCACAACATTCACTTTGGCTATTTCAAAGGAGGAGAGGCCAGTTTGGCCTATGAGAATATGGATTGTTGGCTATGATATTGGTTGTCTTCTTAGTTTGTTACTTCTTTATGGGCGTTACCATCATCTTCACATAACTCATGGAGATGGTTTTGGCCTTTCTGACATCGAACAACAGAGAACAAATGAAGAATCAAGGTAAACTTCTTATCATTTGATTCAATCTTGCTGTTATTCACTATGTTACTCGAACTAGGGTGTGAGTGTCGGATACGGGTATGTGTCCAATACGGGTATGTTTAGGGTCATATCCCCTTACCCATGTCCAAATATGCGTTGGACACGAGTGTCGGACACGGATACTTCAAGAAAAATGAAAAGTCAGAACAACATAGGTTATTCATGGTATCATAACAGAATTTAAGGTCTGATTTTGCCATATCGTGTTAGTGTCCGAAGAATATGTTGAAAACCCACAACTTTATTAGGAAACATAAATCAAGAGAGGTAAGAAAGGTTCTAACATCATATGTGGTTAATCGATTTTTGAAGTGTTTCGTTTCGAAATCTGAAATATAACCAATAAAAACTATGAAAGTGTTTTTAAAGGTGTATATAGACAACATGAAGACCTTTTAAATGAAGTTTTGATCAAAAGAAAATTAGAGACAAAACAAGCATTAAGGAAAAATTTTAAGTTCTTTTATGGCTGGCTATTAATGGAGATATATATATATATATATATATATATGTAGTATTATGTTCAGGAGCTTACATTTGATGAACAAATGCCGGACTTCACTAGAGCTGTTCTTTGCAATATGGTTTGTGATGGGAAATGTATGGGTGTTTGATTCTCGATTTGGAACTTTCAACCGAGCTCCAAATCTCCATGTCCTTTGTATCTCATTGCTAGCTTGGAATGCTGTCAGCTACTCTTTCCCATTTCTGTTGTTCCTACTTCTATGTTGTTGTGTTCCACTTGTTAGCAGCCTCCTAGGTTACAACATCAACATGGGTTCCTCTGACAGAGCAGCATCTGATGATCAGATCTCCAGGCTTCCTAGTTGGAGACATAAGGAAATCAACACTAACTTAGAGCTTGATCTTGATCATGATCATGATTCGGACTGCGACACAAGCTGGGCAAATGAAGATCCAGTAAGTCATATATATACCATAATTCATGCTCATTTCTAGCTTTTCTTTGTTCAGAAGAATGGTCTTTCTATGTTGCTCTGACTCTTCATTTTTCTTCAAGTACCCGTGTTCGACACTCATGTCCGACGCATAACTGGACATGGGTATGGAGATATGATCCTCCAAGGACCCTCCAAATACATGGAAATCTTGAAAAAAATTGAACATACCCGTGTCCGATACTCACACCCGAGTTTTTCTTGTTTCTTGTGTTTGAACTTGAACTTGAATTTGACAGGAGTGCTGCATTTGCCTAGCCAAGTATAAAGACAAAGAAGAGGTGAGGCAGTTGCCATGTTCCCACATATTTCACCTCAACTGTGTGGATCAATGGCTCCGAATTATATCTTGCTGTCCTCTTTGCAAACAAGAACTGGAGAGATAGATAGAAAGAAAGAAAGAAAGAAAGAAAGCAAGATCATAGCTGAAAAGCTCTTTTTTCATTATTATTATTATTTTTTTCCCCCACAAAGTTCCTCCTTGATTCACTATGGTGTGATTTATTTGTATATTTACAAAGGTTACTTGAGTGAGTTTTGTTGTTTGTACAGTGTTAGTGTTGCTCACCAGTAACCCAAAACCATACTGAAGTGTATAATAAACAAGACATGATATATTTAAATTCGATTAATATGATCGTTCAATACACGTAACGTATTCGTGTTTAAGATTTTGACACATTTAATAATTTATGTTATGTTTATATTTACACTATTGACACGAAAAAAAACAAATATGTGAAAATACCCCTTTGTTCACTGCTCTAACTCCTCCAAGATTCCTCTGCTTTTCTACTAAACCTTTCTAGGATGGATCTCACCATTGAAACCATAACTGCCTTTGGATGGTTGGTTTTTTAACTGTCAAATGATAGAATATAAATGTTGCTAATGTTATATTGTCAGTAATTGAAGTGTTTTTCACCTTATAAGATTCAGATTGAAGAACAAAGACTTTTTTTTTTTTTTTTTTAAAAAAATTTATTAATGTCAATCTAGATTCAGATTTGGAGTGCTGAAGTTGTGGGTTGGACCAGAAATTAAGGAGTATTTGGCATATTATATATATCATAGTCATTGGTCAATTAAGGAGTATTTGGCATATTATATATATCATAGTCATTGGTCAATTAAGCTGTAGGAGTAAGTTATTGAAATCTTATATGTTGAAAAAAATGCATAAAACATGGGATGGCTTATTGGACTAATAGCAAAGAAGTGATTATCAAAATGGACTATAGGTGCTAATATGTCATCGCTTATGTTGTTTCAGGCCTTCATTTTCTTAAAAACATGTGTTTACGAAAATCTAATTACTTCAAATATTAAAAAAATATATATGTGAGCGTATCCGACACTCAATCTAAATTCGAGTAACTTAGGTTATTCTTAATGGGTGAATATCTCTTTTTGATTTTAATGTTTTTCGAAGCTCTTAAATTATGAATGATTTTATATATATATATATATATATATATATATATAAAAGAAGTCATAATTTAAGAATATGAAAACAATTATAAATTTTGAGATTCAAATTCAGATTTATTAAATAACATCTTTTAAAAATAATTATATAAATTAAATAGATTAAACTCTCAATTTTATATTAATGATTTTCAATACGACTAGGTATAAAAATATGATACTGCATTTGTAACAAAACTTTTTTTGCATTTAAATTAATTAAAAATCTGGGTCCATAGCTGCGGCTTATACATCAAAATTAACATGGTTAAAGGGAATCCAAATTCTTTTTCTCATTTTTCTGTCCTTATTCATCCATTCACTATTGTAACGAGTCATGCAATTTTTTTTTTGTTGATATTTGTTCATTTATAATATTTGACTCAATTTTTTATCTAATAAAAAATTCAATTTCGCTTAAAAAAACAAATAAATAAATACAAAAACGATATAAATAAAAGAAATGGTGTCGTGAAATTTACCTATTTAATTATCGATAAATATCGATTAATCGTATTTATATTTTATAACACTCGTTAAAAAATTAAAAATAAACGAGAAAAAAAGTTACACCTAAAAAAAAAAATTTGCGCCTTATTACGAGGGGAAAAAAAAAAATGAGAACAGAAGATTTTATTCGGTTAATGGTAGTTTGGTAAGTAAAACGACAACGTCTTCTTTTTTCTTTTTCTTTTTTACTTTGCAGCCAGTGGCAGTATTTAAATCGTTTTAGTACTTCTTTACCTTTATAATAACAACGATCATATCTCTTAGTTCAGTTCATTCAGTTCTTCTTTGTTCCTTCATTGGAAAGAACGAAAAAGGGAAAGCCAAGACATGAGTGAGTTAAAATCCAAGTTTTTGGAGGTCTACTCTGTACTTAAATCAGAGCTTCTTACTGACCCTTCTTTTGAATTTACTGATGATTCTCGTCAATGGGTAGAGCGTGTAATTCCCCATCTCTCTCTCTCTCTCTGTTATTCCTCTTTTAGCCGTTTGGCTTTTGTTTCTTGTCAATGGTTTCCTATTGGGTTCTTTTTGTTCTTAGTCTTAAGGGTGAACACTTTCTGGGGTTCTTTGTTTGGATACTGTTAGTTTCAATCTCTGTTAAAATTTTATTCTTTGTGGTAAAGTTAGGTGCTTTCTGCTTAAATTGAATTTAGACTTGGATAGGTAGCTGCAGGACCTGAATTAATTCTGAATTATTATAGACTTTGGAAGTTTATCAAGTAGTTTAATTGAAGCTTTTGATGAATTTTTTGTTAGTCCTAGAAGGTTGAGATGTTTAGGTAAAAAAACAAATTAAAAGATCTGGTTTTGAGAAGAAAATACATGGTTTTTAGCTGATTCTTGAAATTGTAACTGTAACTATTAAACTTTGCATTCCTCTCCTTTCTTTAATAGTATCTTCTGAAAAAAATGTAAATGGTTTCTCCTTTTGTTGCAGATGCTGGATTACAATGTACCTGGAGGTGTGGATTGATGAGGATTCTCAATAAAGACCGGAAAATCAACAGTAAAATAGGCTTTGTATCTTTATTAAGGCTGCTTACTGATTCTATTAATTGTTGGCAGGAAAGCTGAACCGAGGGTTGTCTGTCATTCACAGCTACAAGTTACTGAAAGAAGGAAAAGAGCTGAGTGATGATGAAGTTTTTCTTGCTTGTGCCCTTGGTTGGTGCATTGAATGGGTGTGGCTGAAGGATACATAATCTTTATTATTTATCCTCATTTTTCATCAATAATTTGCAAGAGTTGTTTCATTTTTGTTGTGCTGGAATTGAATTTTTTTAATGATTTGTGCAGCTTCAAGCATATTTTCTCGTTCTTGACGATATCATGGATGGCTCTCATACACGCAGAGGTCAACCATGCTGGTTCAGGCTTCCAAAGGTACGACATAACGAGAATAATCCTCCCTTCCTAGTAGTACTATAAAAGCCTGTTAGTTCCTTTATACTCTCTGGGGATAAATCGGTTTGCAAACCAGTTAAGCCTGTCAAAGGAGTTAAAACTTGAGATAGGCCAGTGTGTTAGCTTTCTCAATTCTATGAAAATTCTGACTTCTGAAAGTTTCATCATAGGTTGGAATGATTGCTGTCAGTGACGGGTTAATTCTGCGTAATCAAATCTTCAGAATTCTCAAGAAGCACTTTAGAGGAAAGCCTTATTACGTCGATTTGCTAGATTTATTCAATGAGGTGGGTTTTTTGTTGCATTGGCTGCAGAGCGCAGCTATGTTACCGGGACTCTGGAGTAAGTGTCGGATACGAGTATGTGTCCGACACGGGTATACTCAATTTTTTCTAACTTTTTTTTTGCATATATTTGAAGAATCATACCTTTATACCCATTGTCCAAATGTGTGTTGGACACGAATGCTTTAAGGAAAATGAAGGGTCCGGGTAACATAGGACCGCAGATGATCACTTGCTTTGGATATAATCAGGTCCCACTGGTGTATCTGAACTATTATTTTTAGGTGGAATTTCAAACAGCCTCTGGGCAAATGATAGACTTAATTACCACACTTCAAGGAGAGAAAGATCTATCAAAGTACTCATTGTCAATGTAAGGGACTATTTGATATTGTTGCAGTTAATGTAACTTCAGTGCAAATTGATAATATTTTTTGCATCCTTAACATATCAAATCATGATTTGTTCCCAATGCAGTCACCGCAGGATTGTTCAGTACAAGACGGCTTATTACTCATTTTACCTTCCAGTAAGTAACTTTCTATGTTACAGGTCATAGTTTCCAAGATTTGCAATCCCACTGTCCGACGAATCAAGCAATTTATAGTGTTATCAATGATCAATTCAAGCTTGCTTCTAGCATACATCTTGGTCATTCGTTTTATAGCCATTTAGCTTCAAACCTATTTTTGGTTTAGTGATAACTGCTTCTAACTAAAAACGTGCAGTTTTTATATAAGGACATCTTAATCTGTTTTGACATTTCATTGCTTCTTATTTCTCTATAAAAACCAGGTTGCATGTGCATTGCTTATGGCAGGAGAGAATCTTGACAATCATACTGATGTGAAGAATGTCCTTGTTGAAATGGGGATCTATTTTCAAGTGCAGGTGACCACTAATTGCAAAAGACTTGATTTCCTGTTTGTCTATTTGATAGCTGAGATATGAAGAACTACACAAAGCAAAAAAAGTAAAACTTGGAACATTTGCTGGTTAACATTTTTTTCTAAAAGCAATTTTTTTTTGTTGGCAAAGCATCTTAATTATGTCAGCTATTAAATAAGCAAATTAACATCTTTATTTTCTGCTATTCACCTGGCAAATTTTTTTAATCTGTAGGATGATTTTCTAGATTGTTTTGGTGATCCTGAGGTAATTGGCAAGGTGAGTTTCGGGGCTGTGCTAATTGGTTTTACTATGTATTTGCTGTCTTATTTTTCTAGATCCTTTGAAGGCCTTTATAGTTAATTGTTTTCTAATTCTCTATTAGGTTGGAACTGATATTGAAGACTTTAAGTGTTCTTGGGTGGTTGTAAAAGCTTTGGAACATGCAAACGAGGACCAAAAGAAATTGTTATATGTAAGTAGGAACTAGGAACTAGGAATCAGACCTCCTGATATACTGTTATGCTGTTTTATATAATATATTTCTGACTTGCTGATCTACTTATATGTGTTTCATTTCCAGGAGAATTATGGAAGAGCCGATCAAGCATGTGTTGCCAAAGTGAAAGAGCTCTATAAAACTCTGGATATTCAGGTTCGTCCTGCTGCTCTATGTTACTTGGACTCGGGGGTGAGTGTCGGATACGGATATTTATCCGACACGGGTATACTCAATTTTTTCTAAGTTTTTCCATATATTTGGAAGATCATACCCTTTGTCCGAATATGTCCCGGACATAGGTATCGGACACGGGTACTTCAGGAAAAATGAAGAGTCAGAGTAACATAGTTGCTGCCATCATTTTCTGCTTCTGCTCTGCATTCATGAGCTGCTCTGCTGCAACATTTCTTTGACAGATTTGTGGTGCTACTTGCAGGGTGCATTTGCGGAGTACGAGAGCAAGAGTTATGAGAAGATAACAAAACAAATCGAGGCTCATCCAAGCAAAGCAGTACAAGCCGTTTTAAAATCATTTTTGGCCAAGATATACAAGAGGCTGAAGTAGACTATGTGGTTCTAATCTATTTAGTTTTCGTATTATCCAAATTGCAGGGGAATAAATGTCGATCGGTCTAAGTACCTAATAACCTACTTGTAGTGGATGGTTGAGTAAAACTTGTGCTACGATTATGTTAAAACATTATGTTTTCAATGATTTCGTGCCCCCAAATTGAATTGCCATTGTCATTTTAAGTACCTAAGCATCTTATGAACATTATGCCTGAACCTGGTCCACATTATCTTACATCAATATTTCGACCATCATGGCAAAAACAAGCTTTGTTATTTGAGAAATTATCCAATCGATGCAGAATTTTTAAATTTTATAAGCGAGATTAAAAAGATAAAACATATCCCTTAGGTATATTTAAAAAAAATAAAAAAAATAAAAATAGCACATGTGACGGTCTTTTAATCTTAGTTATAGAGTTAAATTTTTTTTTGACTATCAATGTATTAAAATGAACTCTTGTTATCATACAATACCACGTTTCTTGTGTAGCCCTCCATGGAAATTTGAATTAACAAAACCAGACATTGTCCAATGTGAGGTTAATCTCTTGTAAAAATGGCCTCAAATTCAAGCAATTTTAATAAGTACTTAATAACATCAGTTAAGTTGATATTTATAAAAAGAAAAATGTAATTAATGATTTTTTTTTTTTAAAATTCATTAAAAATAATATATTAAACGTAAAAAAATCTTAAAATAATAATCTTTAATTAGTGCTTATTGACACCCGTTAACCGAACCCATACTCGTTTTTGTCCAATTTTGAAAAATATAGAAATAAGTGGTTAGAACAATAAATTATATTGATGGATCGTTAACCACATGTTCTCAACCAACGGAAAACCAATGCAAAATTGTAGCATTTTTTAACTACTTTTTTTGTTTGTCACATTCGTATTTCTCCATTGAAATCAATACTTTCTTTTCGTCCTCATATTCTAATTCAATTATGGGGTCTTAATTTCCTTGACAAAACTTTCTTTACGGGATCAAGAAACTTGAGAGATCTTCCTTGCTAATTTTCTTTCCAATTATCAGGTTATCAAGCTTTGTTATTTTCATCTGTTAACTTTAACTCGTTTTTGTTTTCTTCTTCTTCTTTCAAAGATTAAAATAAACTGAAATTAAACTTAGACGTATAATCTTAAGTATGTATTGATATGGTGAATTCAGAATTTTATTCATGAATGCTTTCAAGGATGATCAAACTTTGATTAATGTTATATCATAAATGATTTCGTTAATTGACCTAATATATTTCGTAACAAAGATAGGAAAACTTCAAAAATCATGCAAGAATTTAGGTTTTTCTTTTGATAGTTTGGTTTGGTTAGCGGATCGAACATAATAAGAACATCTTAATTTCCTTTCTAGTATATTATTATTATAGACATGTAGAAGTCAAGAAGATTTGCATGTTTTCATCCAATATCCAATTTTGGCACTTCAAACATACATAAACTTTGTTTGAATTCGAAACCTTCATATATAATGATTTGAATTTGTTCATTTGTTCACATGTTGTTGCATGTTGTTGATTTGAAGTTGCAGCAAAGCCATGGACGAAAGAGAGGAAGTAAAGCCTCCAAGGATGAACCTAAAGGGAAAGATTTCAAAGTTTTGTATTGGAGAAATAAACTTGGAGGAAATCGAGAGGCATCCAACATTGAATGTCTCGCCTCGAGGAGCAGTAGGGAACAGGAACAAGGCATCAGGGGGAAGATGGAACTGCCTTTGCTCTCCTACGACTCATGCAGGCTCATTCAGGTGCCGTCACCATAGACTTGCAGGCATGACAAGGGGAGGTTCTGTCGGATCAAACCTTTCGTTGCTCGGTAACTCCAAATCCGAACCAATCAGTGATTCTCTCCAAGCTCAGTAGCAGCTTTAAGGATTTCGGATTTCGGATTTCGGATATCCTGTATGTGATGCATGCAGAATTTGTAAATCTCTCCTGAAATTAATGTATCAAATTATGGAAGTTGTGATATCTCTTGCATGCATGACCTAAAAGTCTGTTTATGTATTGTATGAAACTGTTCTAATTTGTTGAATTATATGAATATAGAGATGTAGAAAACTTTACCACATGAAAATTGCTATTGTGTCATTTCGAGATAGATTGGTGCTTGCTTCAATATTTGCCAATTTAATTTATACTACTTCATTCATTCTGATTTGTTCCAAATTCTCATTTCAATTCCCAATCTGATTTATATGAAAAACTTGTCATTATTTTATAAAATAGTGTATATATATATATAATATAATATACTATCAATGAAGATAAGAGATAAAAGAAAGTGAGAGCTGATGGCAGAAGTTTTATCATTTGGAGCTATTTATAATTGACTTGAGAATTAATGTAGAACAATTCAAGTGTTAGAATTTTCTAACAATATATTTATATTAATATTTTTCTAATTGAATTAGTGTAACGGGTTAATATAAGATATCAATTCAATCAATGAAAGTGGTTATGTTATTTCTTTAGACTAAATTATATGCAAATATTATATATATATTCATTAAAAACACATGGTTTTCAACTTTGAAAAACTTTGTATATTTTTCTTTACATGTAGCAAAGAAAGTATAGAGTTTGTAAGTTTTATATTCTTGATTATCAAGAGATAAAAATATTATTTTCAACCTATTCGATTTTGTTTTTCACTTTGTGGTGTTTTTATGCATGTACAAATTAAACTCATTATATCTAAATTACAATAACATATTTTTTCTATACCTTAAAACGCCACAACTGTAAACTTTAAACTTAAGAGTGAAGAAGAAGCCTTATAACCCCCTCTCTATTTTTTACTTTTTTTATTTTTGAGAATACTCCCCTTTCCTATTAATTACAAGCAATACATATAACAATTTTCATATCACCAAAAATATGATACTTGTTGTGTTGATCAACATTCTACGGACATTTCATCATAAAAATCGAGTCAAGTTTGATTGACACTTATAAATATCATATTCGAATTTGATTGAATTTAAAAAAATATTCTTCAAAACTCAGATCCAAATCGAGCAAATCCGTGAGCGTGATGAGTCCAAATTCATGGACAAGTCTATCTCAAAACATGTAGTAATGATTTGAGAAAATAAAATAAAAGTTTGAAAGGTCGTTGTTTTGAAGGTGAAATAATTAAAACTTGTGAAATATTGACTTAGATTCCTAATGAAGATTTGTACCTAAGTTCAATAAACTCCATAATATTATTCAATTGTCTTTTTCTCAACAAATAGGCTTAGTGGAAATTTCCCAAACTTTAAAGAGCATGAACTTATTAGTACATTCATAAATAGTTAGCTAAGAAATTAAAATTAAAATATTTATATTAAAATAAATTATAAGTAAAATATTAGTTATGAGATGAGAGCGATTAGATCAGATGGATCAAAACTTATTAGTATATTCATATTCATATATATGTCCTTTATAAATAGGTAGGAAAGGGTTGTTAATTAGTTGGTCATTATAATGATTTAGCAATAAATTTTAAAAGAAGAAGATTTTTTTTGTAATTATTACAATATAATTATTTTGGTATTTTCAAATAAAAAAATATTTAATTTTTAATATTACTAAGGGTTTTTGCTAACGAGTGTCTTTAGGATACTTTTTACGGTTAGTTAATATACTATTTATAGTAATAGTATTATATTAATTATAAAAGTTGATAACTTTATTCATCATTTTCAATGCATTGAATAAAGATATTACCACATATAATAACCTTAAAGAATGCTCTTAGGCCACTTGTTAGCAAAATCCTATTACTAAATACAATAATATTTAATTTTAAAATTAATGATGGTTAAACAAATAAGATGATTTAAAATCACGAGTGATAAAATTATCGTAATAATAAGATCATTTTGATAATTAAATTAGCATTTTGATTTTGAAAGCAATATCTTACTTAATTGTATATAGTAGGGGTACTCCTGAGTCAGGGTCAAACTCGAATAATAAAAAAATTAACTTGTTTAAACTCGACCTGATCCATTCGAACCCAAAAGCCTGTTTTATTGTTTGATATATATTAAAATATCAAAAAATATTTTTATATTTATATTAAAATTTAAATACAAATATTTTTATTATTAATTAAATAACAATTTAGATCGAACAGAGCCGAACTGATTTACAAAATTTTATTCTAAATCCGACCTAAATTGAATTAAATTTATCGGACCAAACGGATACTTTGATCCATAAACAGAAATAATTAGGATTATCAAAAACAAAACTGCGCCCTTTTAAATTTCCTTGTTTTTATCAAGTTCCTTCTTGTCAAACCAAACGCAACTTTTCCCATCAAAGTATCAGCATCACGTGCCAACGTACCGTCAAAATTTCGTAATTATCTAATTATTTAATTTAATTTAATTATATTTACCATTTTTATATTTCAATTAATTATTCATGCCTGCATATAAATTATTGAAATCTCCAGCTCCTGTCTTCTCCACCCCTATCGCCATCTTTCACCTCCAGAGTTTCAGTTAATTCACCGCCGGTTTCACAGATTTTTCATCCCACACCAAATCACTCTCCCCATAAAAAAAGGTAATAACATGTATATTTTGCTTTCCATATATTCATTTTTTTTCTCTGTTTGTTTCCCGAGAAAATTAAAAGGAAACGATTTTTGAAATCTCTGTAGGCTTAAAGTAAGTAGTTTTAATTAAATTTTCTAAGTTTCGATAGATCTGTTAAAGTTATATTTAGCAATTTAGTTTGTTTTGTATATTTTTTTGGTGTGGAAATGATTTGATTGGATCCTGATCAGGTTCAATTTGTAATAAAGTTATGATTTTTGGGTTTGAATTGGGCTTTTTAATGTGTTTTATTGGATGGGTATTTGATTTTGAAATCTTTTTTTTTTTTTATTGGAAAATTGTGCTCTGCATATCTTTCTAACTACTGCAATGTCTGAGATAATTAAAGCTTGGTGATTTGTGGTCAACCTGTAATTTTTGTAGAATGGATGTAATGGACAATTCTTTGTTGGTACGATTACTCTTTTTGTCCTCTGCTTTGTATTTCATGATTCATAAATATGCTGTATGCATTGCTTGATTGTATTTTGAGTATATCCAATGCGTGAAAATGAACATTAAGTAGTTGTTTTCATATCTATTTGTACCTCCATGCACAAAAAAAGGAAGAAAAAAAAAAGGGAAAAGATTATGGAATGCATTTAAGGTTGCTACAACAAAAAACATCAAGCAGGCATTGATTGAGATCTCGGTTTCATTTGTGAAACAGATATTGTTTTGAGTTTGTCTCCAAGTATACGACATTTCAGAATTCTGACTCGGACATTTGGGCTTCAGTCAGCAGAATCAGGAAATGGTTAAAAGGTTTGTCCTGTTATTTGCCTTGAGATAGATTATGTGTACAGAAAGAACGATGTGAATGGGATTTCTAACCTCTTTTCCTGTTGCCTAGTCATGGAGTGTTTTGATGCGTGGAGAATATCATGTTGCAGTGCATAGACGGATTGAAGCATTTACTTGCTTCTTTACTGCAATGTTGTGATATTGATTTGTGCAAGCAATCCAGAGGTCTTGAGGATCCTGAACTTCTTGCAAGAGAGACAGTTTGTATGTTATAAATTTTCTTTTCTTTTTAAGTAATATTGTTAAGCTTTTACTATATAGCTAGAATGATAGTGTCTACTCTTTTGCATTATTTAACATCTTGTTCAGACTTTGCCTATGTTATTTTAGTTATTGAGTCATTCTACTGAAATTTGTTATTTTGCTCACCTTGATGCAGTTAGTGTAAGTGAAATAGAAGCTCTTTATGAGCTCTTCAAGAAGATAAGCAGTGCTGTGATAGATGACGGGCTGATTAACAAGGTCTTTTTATTATTATTATTTGCTACTTTACAGTTTATTATCAATTAATACTTTTTGTTATGTTTGTCTAGTTTTTGAGCTTGATGGTCACTCCAATTGTATTGGTTCTTCCTCCCTCATCCTTTTATTATTTGAGTTTTATTTTATATACTATTTGGCAGGAGGAATTTCAATTGGCGTTATTCAAAACAAACAAAAAGGAGAGCTTGTTTGCTGATCGGGTATTTCTTATCTAATGTTAATTAATATTATTTCCATCCTTGATAAAAGAATGCTTGTCAAGCTCATAATGCCAATTCTTTGTAGTTTTTTAACTCAAGTTATTAGCATGTTGCCTGAGCTGCTGTCAATGTATTTCTGATTTCATTGCAGGTATTTGACTTGTTTGATACAAAGCATAATGGAATTCTAGGTTTCGAAGAGTTTGCCCGTGCTCTCTCTGTCTTCCATCCAAACGCACCCATTGACGATAAGATTGAATGTATGTGTCAAATGTTTAAGTTGTCTTGCATCAAGATCTCTATTTGCCTATTTGGCCATCAGTCATAATCGCGTTAACTTGGTGTTTGGATGTAAATGACAGGCATGGAAATGGAATTATGAACTTAAGCACGTAGTGGATGATTTATTTGTAAATTATCTTTTCAGTTTCCAGTTGCTAAGTACTTTGTCTTCTCCTAATTCTTTTATTTCCTTTTCAGTCTCTTTTCAACTATACGATCTCAAGCAGCAAGGTTTCATTGAGAGGCAGGAGGTAAGTATTATCTTATCGATTTTGAGCTTTTGTATTATATCTTTCATCTATCCTTCTTTCCTTTGTTCATATTTTTTATATATAGGTGAAGCAAATGGTAGTCGCTACACTTGCTGAATCTGGCATGAACCTTTCAGATGATGTTATAGAAAGTATAATCGACAAGGTGATCACTCAATCTGATTTAATTTTAATCATATCTCTTGTAATTTTCATTTTCTTGGCTCTAGTTTCTACATATTAAGTTTTGGGGTTTTTTTACAGACCTTTGAGGAAGCTGATACAAAACATGATGGGAGGATTGACAAGGAAGAGTGGAGAAGCCTTGTTTTGCGACATCCATCCCTTCTGAAAAATATGACCCTGCAATACCTCAAGTAAGTTCCAAACATACTCTCTATTATGGAACACAATTGGCTGTTGAATGTTACCTATGTTACTCGGACTCGGGTGTGAGTGTCGGATACAGGTATTTGTCCGACACGGGTATGTTTAATTTTTTCCAAGATTTTTCATTTATTTGAAGGATCCTTGGAAGGTCATATCCCCATACCCATGTCCGGATATGCATCGGATATGGATGTCCGACACGGATACTTCAAGAAAAATGAAGAGTCGGAACAACATAGAATGTTACCATAAAAGACTTACCGTTAGCTATGTGTGCTCAACTTGAACTGTTCTTTGTCTGTTTTCTTGAGCAGAGACATCACAACAACATTCCCGAGCTTTGTTTTCCACTCACAAGTTGATGATACCTGAAATCAGCAATTGGATTAAAGCTTCATATGGCTTATTTCGTTCTTTAGACAATATGGCCGATTCAAATATAAATGGCCCAAGAGTGAGTCTCTGTGATGTTTTGGTTCATTGGTTAATTTTTTTTTTCTTCTTGTGTGCGCCTATATTCAACCTTTGAACATTCTTCTTATTCTCTGTGTTTTTGGTTAATTGGTTCTTCCGGACATGCTGGAATATTTTGCTTGTATTTGTCTCTATGGTTTTATAATGTAAAAATATCAGGGTCCATTTGAAAAATTTTCTACTACAACCTGGAATATGGAAATCCTTGTTGTAGATGTAAAAGTTGAATGTGGCAAATAAACAAATCAGTAGCAGTTTCAGTGAGATTACACCTTCTGTTAAATTGCAAAATTGGTTGTTCTGGTGGGAATTTTTGGTTTCATTTAGCTGTAATTCTGGAAAACTTTTTCCATATTAAAATGAGCATTTTTTTTGGTAAAAAATCGTAGTTTGAGAATAAAAAAAATAATTACAAATATTGATATTCGAATTTTAAATTTGTTGGATATAATTTTTTAAAGACGATTTTATAAACCAATTGAAATTACGGGTTTTTAAAATGGGCATGTTGACAAGGAAAAAGCTCGACAAGACAGGATAAAAGCATGCAAAGTTAATTTCATTTCTATGAAGTAAGACCTATTATTCACTTCATACCAGATGTCTTTACTTAAAACATAAGATATCTGAAAATGAGGTGTGAATATGGTAAATTCTCCCTTGCTTTTGCAAATTTTGCTCATTGTATAGTTTTCTATGTAAAATATGACTTTCATAAATCTATCAAAGCTTAGAAATCTTATTTAAAGCAGAGATTCAAAAGCTTCATTTTAGTTTTCTTGGGAAACAAAGAATGAATTTAAGGAAAAAACATGTTTCCTTTTCTTTTATGGGGAGAGTGATATAATAAAATATATTAATATTTTGGCCTTTTGAAAGGAAACCATCAAACAAAGATTTGTTAACGTTAGCGAAACGAATAAATATGTAGAGAGAATCAACCATCACTTAGTGAAGGTTGGGGTTGCAGAAACGACTATGCAACAAAGAAAACAAGCATGTCTAATTTCAAAAGCTTGCAAGTTTTAGGGTTTATATTAGAATTTGATTTAGGGACACAACTTTGTGTTGCATAGCATTGCAAGTAAGAACGAAGAATGAGGCACTAAAAAACTATTTAGTATTGCAAAACAAACAGCATTCCAGAAATTTCCAGAATTTCCAAAACCAAAGAAAATGTAAAACCATTAAAATATTAGAGCTAAGGGTGCCTTCAAAATAAAATGAAAGTACTAAATAAAGTTCACATCAAAACATGTTAAAAGCTTAATCAACTTCCTCCATCTTGCTGCCCTCAGCATCAGCATCCTCCAATGGCGGCATCTCAGCATCTGCATCAGCATCACCTGCATCCTCATCAATGCTCAAGCCAAGTTTCAACATCCTGTGGATTCTGTTGCCGAAGGTGTTTGGGTCATCAAGACTGAAGCCAGAGGTGAGGAGAGCAGTCTCAAAGATCAGAAGAACAAGGTCCTTCACAGATTTGTCATTCTTGTCAGCATCAGCTCTCTTTCTCAGCTCTTCCATGATGGGGTTCTCGGGATTGATCTCCATAGTCTTCTTGCTCGACATATATCCGGACATGCTGTTATCTTTCAAAGCCTGGGCCTTCATGATTCTCTCCATGTTGGCAGTCCAACCATACTCACCAGTTACCAAACAGCAGGGAGAATCAACCACACGGTCAGAGACCACAACTTTCTCAACCTTATCACCCAACACATCCTTGATGACCTTGCAAAGACCCTCAAATTTTTCCTTCAAACCTTCCTTCTTTTTCTTCTCATCCTCACTCTCATCAAGTTTCAGACCTTCCTTGGTTGCAGACACAAGCTTTTTGCCCTCAAATTCCTTGAGCTGACCAACAGCATACTCATCGATAGTATCGACCATAAAGAGGACCTCATAACCTTTCTTCTTCAGCTTCTCAAGGAATGGGGAGTTCTCAACAGCCTTTTTACTCTCACCAGTGATGTAAAAGATCTCATTCTGACCCTCCTTCATTCTGGTCACATAGTCCTTCAAGCTGGTCATCTCATCACCACTCTTGGTGGAGTGGTATCGAAGCAATTCAGCAATCTTAGTTCTGTTCTGAGAGTCCTCATGGATACCAAGCTTGAGGTTCTTGGAGAAAGCCTCATAGAATTTGTTGTAATCTTCCTTGTTCTCAGCTATTTCAAAGAAGAGCTCAATGCATTTCTTCACCAAGTTCTTGCGGATAACCTTCAAGATCTTGTTCTGCTGCAACATTTCTCTTGAGATGTTGAGAGGAAGGTCTTCTGAGTCAACAATACCCTTCACAAAGCCAAGAAATTCAGGAATCAGATCCTCACAGTTGTCCATGATAAAGACACGTCTGACATAGAGCTTGATGTTGTTGGGTTTCTTCTTTGTGTCAAAAAGATCAAAAGGTGCCCTCTTAGGAACAAAGAGGACAGCCTTGAACTCAAGCTGCCCTTCAACAGAAAAATGCTTGACAGCCAAATGCTCTTCCCAATCATTTGTAAGGCTCTTGTAGAAAGCAGCATATTCTTCCTTACTTATCTCCTCTGGCTTCCTCATCCAAATAGGCTTCTGCTTGTTCACCAATGACCACTCATGCGAAACCTCCTTAATCTTCTTCTTTTTCTTCTCTTCCTTCTCCTTCTCCTCATCAACATCCTCAACTTTCCCTTCTTCATCCTTCTTATCCTCCTCATCCTCATCATCAGAAATCTCCTTCTCAGTAGTCTTCTCAGTCCAGAGGGAAATTGGGTAGCTAATGAATTCAGAGTGCTTCTTAATCAAGTCCTTAACACGGCGCTCCTCGAGGTACTCAAGCTGATCCTCCTTCAAGAAAAGGGTAATTTTAGTACCCCTACCAAGGTTCTCCCCAGAGGTATCCCTGGTGACAGTGAAAGACCCACCAGCTTGGGACTCCCACACATATTGCTCATCATCATTGTGCTTTGTGGTAACAACAACCCTGTCAGCAGCCAAGTAAGCTGAGTAGAAACCAACACCAAATTGTCCAATCATGCTAACATCAGCACCAGCAGCCAATGCCTCCATGAATTCCTTGGTCCCAGACCTTGCAATGGTACCCAGATTGTTCACTAAATCTGAATAGCAGAAATATTATCACATTAAAGTCCCCTTTTAGTTGAAACTCAAATAACTAAATGCACAAGAAAAATGAATCAATAAAAAAAATACTTACCAGCCTTGGTCATGCCAATACCACTGTCGATGATCGACAGGGTGTTGTTAGTCTTGTCTGGGACAATGTGGATAAAGAGCTCTGGCTGAGCATCAAGCTTGCTCTTGTCTGTCAAGCTCTCAAATCTAATCTTGTCCAAAGCCTACAAGACACAGTTTTTAACATGAAAATGTTTTACTAACCAATAAAAAGCCAAAGCCCCATTCATTTCCATTGTTTTGTACACATCAGACTCAAGAGATCATTCATTCTTATTCACTCTTTTACACTCATTCAAATCAGAAAAAGCACATACTAACAACAAGCAGGTTTTATTAAGCTTCAAGAAACAGAGATTCATATAGCATACTAAACAAAAGATAAACTTACTCCAATCTTAAGCTTTCATATCTACAAATCCATAACATTCAAGCGAAATCATAACAAGCAAATCAGACGCTAAAAGGAAAACTTTTATTAACAAATTTAATATTCAATCAAAATGAACAACCACGGAACAGAGCATAACATATAAAACATCAGAAAAACATATATTAAAACAAAACAAAAAAACCCAAAATTTTCTATCATTTGTGTAAGCAAACGAAACCCATTAACATCAAAGCATAAGAGATCAGATTCACTAAACCATGCGTTAAAAAGGTACAAAAAAAACCCAATATTGGCAACAACCAAAAACAAAAGGGGGGGGGCTTACATCGGAGGAGTTGCTGACGAGCTCACGAAGAAAGATCTCCTTGTTGCTGTAGAAAGTGTTGATAATCAAACTGAGAAGCTGGTTGATCTCAGCCTGGAAAGCAAACGTCTCTGTATCCGCCATGGATGAATAACTCTAAACTCCCGATCCCAAACAAAACCAAAAAACCCAAAGCGAGATCGGAAGCAAAGATTTCAGGTTTTGAAGAGAGAGGAAGAGAAAACACAAGGTGAGGCTCTGTTCAGAGCGTAACGAGACTTTATATAGGAAACTTCATTAGGGTTTCTAGATCCTTCTATTGACCCACTTTCTTTTATTTTTTTATTTAATTTTTTTATTTTAGGTTTACTAATTATAGAGTTGGCAATTTTTGTTTTTCTAGATTCTTCTTTTCCTCTTTAATTTTAGGATTTTCCTAACAATACAACCATTGATCTTTGAGGTCCAGCTCCTGAAGAAGGATATTATAATTTTTCTAAATGTTTGTATTCCAATTCATAGAAATATTGTTTCTTTTTGTATACTTCTGGCTGTCTTTGAGCCAACCAAAGACATATTGTCTTAAAATATTCAACGGCAACAAATTAAAACCATGCCTTCTTTTATATTTAATTGGAGTAAAATTATGAGAAAAATGTCATGCAAATTTGAATCCTGGTGAAAATATTTGATATATCAAGGTTTTTCCTATTGTCCGCTCCCATACAAATCAAACATTTTAAACAGTGAAACCAAGGTTACCAGAAATCGGTATCCATCGTACGATTTTCGAATTGGATCACACGATCTCAATCGTGAATTGTTAGCGATTCAATTCGTAAAATTTACGAGGCAATTTTTAGATTTTTTAAAATTTTTTCTTATAAAAATTAAATATAATTGGTGGATGGGACGGTGAGTTTATTTTTTATAGTAATTTAGGTTATTAATTAAAATATAAAAATTTTAGTTACCATCGATGTTATTTAAATTTTAAAATAATTTAATTATTTTCTTGATTAAACACAAATTATCATGATTATGTTTAGTAAGATAAATTTTAAAATTTTACGTTTAGTAAAATAAACTTTAGATTTTTAAAACACATTTTTTTTTTTTACTTTTTAAATATTTCTATTAAAACATTATAACTTTTTTATGTATAGTTATTAGATAATTTTTTATTATTAAATTGAACTATATATACATACAAAATAAGAATAATATTTGTGTGTATACGTTTTAAAATATGTTTTACATTCCAATTAATCGTATTTCGTTATTACTAAACGAATCGAAGAAGGCTACCCTTGTCGAATTACATTTTAAGTAAGTAGCGATTTGAGTATCAATTCTCGTTCCTCATGCCGGATCGATCTGAATTTTAAGTAATACTGAGTGAAACTATCGAGCAGATATTTCAAAACTAGATTGTTTTCCTTATGTTGATGATATTTTATGTTGGTGAAGGAGAACTCAATGAGCACTTTGAAGTCTTAAGGAACCTGTGAAGGAGAGCGAAGTATAAAAGTTGGTATTTTGAATATGTTTCGATGCTTAAATCAGTAAATATTCAAATAAAGAGTAGAAGAAAATATCAGTTAGAGAAAATAAAACTATCGGAATATCAAAATGTAAGTTAGGATTTAGTACTTTTACCTCACTTCTTTTATATATGAAATTTTGTGTAGCCATACATACATACATACATATATTAGATTCAGAGTCCTCTCAGCCACGGCCTCTGTTACATGGACTCGGGATCTTTGAGCACCATACCTGTGTTGATACGATACGACATGAATTAGGGTGCGAAATCCAAGTCTGACACGGCAAATGCAATTCAGGTTCGACACTTAGTGAAGAAAGTGAGGCAATTCAAACACCAAATCAAGAATGTGAAGAGCAGAGACAATAAGTAATTGTTGGATTATATCAGAGACAACAATAGGTAATTGTTGGATTATATGTGAACACCAAATTTACAAAAGTTGATCCATAAATTGATCAAAAAAAAAAAAAAGGTAGAAGAGGAATTGAGTAAGCATTCTGGGTTTTAGGTTTGGGAAGAATCGGAAGATATAGAAAAATGAACAAGAAAAGGAATACAAGGAAAAGAATGAAGTTTTGGAAAAAGACGAAGAAGAAAAAGAAAGAAAGAGGAAAAGAAGAAAAAAACAATAAACTTAGGAAAAAGTCGAAGAAGAAGAAAAAGACGATGGGTGGTGCGGCTTTTTTGCAAAAAGAAAAAAAGAAGCAAACAAGACTAGACTAGACAAATTTGCAGTGGGCTATCTTTTAATTCTCATAATGAGTTGGGCTTTGGGTCCAAAATAGTCAAATTGGATTGAATAAAATTTAATGAACCAAAAGTCCAAGACTATTAAAATTAATAATAATTAAAAATGAATTTGATAAATAAAATTTTTTCAAAGAAAAAAGATTTTTTTTTATTTTTATAAAGAAAAATAATATTTATATATGATATTATGTATTTATATATATATTTATTTAAAATATTGTTATAAGACGTATCTATGTACCTGTATCTAATTTTTGGATCCTTTTTAGCCGATTCCGCGTATCCAAAATTTTAATCAAAAGATAAGTCAAACACTTAGATATATACCAGTATCGGATACCCGTATCCGAATTCATGTAACTTAGGCCACTGCAGCTCTAGGAGCTTTTTATCTTTTCATATATATGATTACTTTCACTTGTATAAATTTGTTGATGGTAGAAGTGGCAATGCAAATTGAAGAAGAAGAGTAGCTCAGTTTCCAACTTACTTTTTTCCATTAATTAAAACCAATCTAAGGCTGTTGAAGCCTAATTCTTTAGCAGAATTAATCTCTCATTGCAACCAAAGGCTTTATAGCTTTTCAATCAAAATTATGAAAACTACAAATGAATCACACTATTTCCTTAAGGTTTACAATTGCATTATTTCAAGCCATTGAAAAGTGAAAACATATTGAGTTGAAATACAGGTTTTACCTTAGGATAACTCCAATTATGTGATGCCCAAATTCAATAAAACATATATAGTATTTAATGTTCACATTCAACAGTTATAAGTGAAGTAATCATGTAAACATATATTATGATCATTTATCTAAACATTGGAGAACTAGGTTCGAGCTAGATTCCTAAGTAAATCATGGTTTTGGTAGAATTTGTTCCTCTTGTGTACTTCCTGTTCGCTTTTACCATTTTTTCTTCCAATCATGGTGTTCATGACCCAGAAATTTTCAACCTGCTTTACTCATTGGACGTGGGTTTTATCATTGGATCATTCTTTTGCTCTAAGAGGCCCAAAGAATCAGTTTGCCCATATGTCATCAAAAGAGGTATATTTATGTTGTATATAGATTTTTTTTTTTTCTTTCCTGAATTTGATTACACATTGAGTGCTAGAAAAAGGTAACAATCAACTATTTTTTTTTTTTTTTTTTTTTACAAAGAAGGTCGTAATTTGGGAATAGAGGAAAGGATTGTAAAGACTGAGATTCGATCTTCAAACCTGTTGGATGTCACTTTTAGAAGATAATTGCATGAATCAACTGGACTAAATTCCGAAATTAACAATCAACTAATTTGATTGTATATATCTAATGCTTTCTTCTTTTATTATTTTGTTTTTCAAAACATTTCTGCAGATGCAATTCCTTTTACATTGGGATTTATTGGAAGTATGATGGGTACCATTTATGATTCCATGGTGTGTCATACCTACATTAATTCTTTCTCTGCTATTTTTTGTGATACAGGCATACTGCATCCTGGTTTTTTTGCTTCTTGCTTTTTGGTTGTATGTTAAACCCAAGATACAACAAGCCTCCCAAGCATAACTATTGGGCCCCAAGCCCAATAAATCTTAGACCCAACAAATATCTGGTGCCTGGATCAAGCAGAAGACCCAAAGGAGGGCTCGCCATTACTCTAATCGATAGGGGATCGCCCAACCGAGAACAGCCAAGCGAATCCTTACCACCTATCGCCTATCACTTCTGAAGAGATCGTCAGCCTGTCACCTCAAATAACCACGTGGCTTTTTCGACAGCCGTTTTGCCTATCACATCGTCTCCCATCACGTCACTTTAGAATCCACGTGGGACTTTAGTCCACATGTCCTCGACCAAGCCCTAGCACGTGTCTTTTGACAACCCATCAGCTAAAACTATAAAAAGTGCTTCCATACCCACCAAGAAAGGCTAGAGACCCTTAAGCTAGAAACTACCCATAGTTGCTCTGCCCCTCTCATGCTTCACAACCAGCTTTCCCTTTCCTTCATACCCCACAATCGTTCCTCATTCTCCCTCTGGCCTTAGATCATCCAACACCAAACTGTATATGTATCTTGTAATAGTTCATTACTTTATCATGTTTGTTTGATTATTTTACCTTAAAACTTGTTAAGTTTGTCAAAATTAATCAGCTGAAATATAATTAAATTAGCTTAGTGCCAGCCCGATCATTCAGTTTGATATCAAATTTCTTGCTAGATACATTACAATTACATAGATATATTACAATTACATATATATATATATATATCTATGTATACATAAATATATTACAATTACTTAGAGCATTAGAATTACATAGATATTGTCGCAACCTAAAAAATAACGAGTCTCATCGTAAGACTTTATTATTCGTTAAGCGTGACATTTAAAAAAACCGAGGAAAAGTCGACTTAATTCCTCTAAAAAAATGAAGGTTTTGAAAATGACCTTGAAAAAGACATGGAGTCGCCACCAATCTTTTTTAGCTAGGTGTGATCGGCCATCTATTAAAACCGGTTTTATAAAATATTTTAAAATTATTTAAAATATTTTTAAAACCAATTTCAAGTCTGCGTTATAAACCAGAGAAATCAAAGAAGCGGGTTCGGGAGTCGGTTACGTGCAGGGAAGGATTAGCATCCTCACAACGCCCGTATAAATCGGTACCTTATTAATCGTGTGTTATCTTAAATCTCGGTAAAAAAAAGTTGGTTTTAAATTTAGTATTTCAATTTAATTCCCAATTTAAAGAAAAATAATTTCATTTTTAATTGAAAATGATCCGGAATTTTATAATTCAAAATTTTTCTATATTCCCCAACAAACGTGGCAAAATATAGAAATTTTTATTAGTTTTGGAAAACTTTTCGAATCATTCTCATTTTTTTAAAGAAAGATATTCCTTTATTAATGATAATTGATGATATTCCCTCCAGCAAACCCGGTAGAGAACTCATGAATTATTTTAACCCGGGAATATCTTTATTTTTTTATTGAAAAATCATTATCCTTTTGAAAACATTTTAAAAGATATGAATATGTATATGCATGACATAAATAAAATGACATAGCAAAATCTAAATAATATAATGCAATCTAAATGATATGATATAATTTAAATATCTTAGTATATTCTAAATGAAATAAAATATTCTAAGTTATATGTTATATTCTAAATGAAATGAAATATCTTAAGTCACATGATATATTCTAAATGAAATGAAATATCCTAAATGACATAATATATCCTAAATGAAATGAAATATCCTAAGTCATATGATATGTTCTAAATGAAATGAAATGACCTAAGTAACATAATATATTCTATATGAAATGAAATAATTTAAATAACATAATATATTCTACATGAAATGAAATGACCTAAGTAACATAATATATTCTATATGAAATGAAATAATTTAAATGACATGGTAAATATGAATGATATGGCATATAATTTAAATGACATGATGAAACTTGTAGGGTTCTTATGCTTGCATATTAGCGCTATTTCTTACTTCCCTGGTGGATCTGCTGGGATGAAATTTCTCACATCAGCTCTTAATTACCTCTTCAGTAACAAGATGTTTTGGGAGGTGACCTGGGTCACTTTGCCTTTGTTTTATTAGCCTTGTATACTTATTAACAATAGTTGATACTTAAATCATTAAGTGGTCCTAGGTAAATTCAAACCGTTACAGACAGCTAATTATTCATAGAGTAGAATGAGTCAAAACCGCAAAATAAGGATCGTAATGTCGCCTAGATCTGCAACCATTGATAGTGTAATGTTGGATGTTGGAAGCAAATTGGCAATGTCCAGTCCATGAGAGCTTCCATGCTTTTGTGAATATGGATTTAAGTCTCTCCTAGATCTGCAACAATGTGGTTTGGCATCTTGGGATTTTCAAACTCCCCAATGATCACAGCTGAAACTGAGTTGGGGGAAGTGGGGTGGGTGGGATGTCTAACTAGCTTCAATGTCATTACTCTTGTAATAAGACCACATTCTGGAAAACTTTGATCAATTCATATGATGGGATATATATAGCAATCATTATGGTAAAAGAAAAACCTTAACCCAGCAAGAGATTCAACCTTACCAAATAAAATAAAAACCTTTTAAAAGCAGTCAAAAAAGGCTGTGTAAATGGAATTCTCATATCCCTAAGATGTGTGCCCTTAAGATAGTCGGGAGGAGATTAAGTCCAGACAAAACTTGAAGATATCCCGACCATTTTATTAAAAAAAAAACAACTCTATTTGTCAGATAATCTGTTGCTTGGCTACCTTGGATAGTAAATTGAACAATAAACTGTTGCCTGGCTAGCTTGGATAGTGAATTAAACAGTAAGAGAGCGTTTGGTATGATGAAAAGTGATTACTTTTCATGGAAAGTAATTGGTGGGAATGTGATTCCCATGTTTGGTATGCTAAAAACTGCTCACTTTCCTGGGAATGTAACTTTCCTTGGAGAGTTACTTTCCCACAAGCATTGAAATGTGATTCTCATGAGAAGTGGTGGGAAAGTAACTTTCCCATGTAGTTGGAAAGTTAAAAAAATGTTAAAGACAACATTATCCTCTTTCTATTTGAGTTAAAATTATCAATTGAAATAATATTTTAAAATATTTCGTACAAATATTTATTAATAATAAATATTACTGAAATATTTAAATAATATTTAATTTGCATTCTGCTTTTTAATTTTCCAATTACTTGAGAATAACTTCAAAAATTTATTATTAACAAACATTTTTTTATCATAAAAATAACTCAAATTATCAATTGAAATATTATTTTTAAATATTTAGTACAAATGTTTGTTAATAATAAATATCATTAAAATATTTAAATAATATTTAATTTTTATACAACCTTTTAACTTTAAAACTACATGAAAGTAATTTCAAAATTTTATTATTAACAAATATTTTTTATCATAAAAATAACTCAAATTATCAATTAAAATATTATTTTTAAATATTTAGTACAAATGTTTGTTAATAATAAATATCATTAAAATATTTAAATAATATTTAATTTGCATATAGTCTTTTAATTTTTTAACTACATGCGAGTAATTTCAAAATTTATTATTAACAAATATTTTTTATCATAAAAATAACTCAAATTACCAATTAAAATATTATTTTTAAATATTTAGTACAAATATTTGTTAATAATAAATATCATTAAAATATTTAAATAATATTTAATTTGTATCTAGCCTTTTAATTTTTTAACTACATGAGAGTGATTTCAAGATTTTATTATTAATAAATATTTTTTATCCTAAAAGTAACTCAATTTAAAATATTATTTTTAAATATTTAGTATAAATATTTTTTAATAATAAATATCATTGAAAATTTTTAAAATTAATAAAATTTACATTTTTTTTATAAGGGTAGTTTCGGAAATTATCATCACATTCTCAGGATTTTAATTAGCACTTTTTCATGTATACCAAACGCTGAAAAGTTACATTTCCAGGAATCACATTCTCAAGAATCACATTCTCAGGAATCATGAGAAGATACCAAACACCCTCTAAGTAATTGAAAAGTGAAGCACTGATGTTTAAAACATGAAGCCATAGCATGTTTCTTTGACCCAAGTAATTAGTAAGTAATATTTTAACAGAAACTCTTGGTTTGAAATTTCAAAAAAAAAGTTTTTAAATAAACAAGTGAGTTGCAAAGAGGGTGTTTCAAGCAAAATAGTCACTAGTATGGTAAAGCCATGAATTATTTAATCTTTTTTTCATATTTATTGAGGGATTTGCTTTACTCACCATGTCCCTTAATCCTATTTCTCCATTGATTTAGTTGAATAAGATAGTTCTCTTGTTGGTTTCAATATATATATATATATTACTTTCAATAAGCATATTAGAATTTTGTTGAATTGATTTTTAAATATAAGGAGAAGAATTCACTTACACATATATGTAAAATTAAAGGCAATCTACTATTACTAAAACATAAAAGTATATATCATCTCTTTAATTACTATTATTAAGTATCTCTAGTAAAGAACAAAGCCATCAGCAATCAGCAATCAGCACACAAACTTTGACTGAATGGAGCTTAAAAGCCTTGAGTACAGGAGCTTTCTTCTATCACTTTTACCCATAAAATTATCAAGCTCATATAAAGAAATTAAAAAATAAAAGATATGTAGGGAACCCAAATCCTGAAATTAGGGAAAGATTAGAACAGCAATACTGCGATTAGGAATAATGATTTGATCTTTAATTGATGTTTGATATAAGATGATCTTTTTAAAATTAAGAGTGATTTAATCCCTTAGATCACGGTATTTGATAATAATTTAAAAGTCTTACGTGACAATAATCTTAATTCAACGAAAATGATTAAATCAATTTTTTTGAATTCCATTTAAAAAATAAAAAATGTTTTAATGGAGAATGATTTTTAAAATTATTTTAAGATAAATTTACTCTCGAAATGGTGCCTATCAAAATATGTTTCTATCCAATTTTTTAATTTTTATAAGCAAATTTTCATTTTTTAATCATTTTATATAAAACAACTTATGTGATCATAAGATTACCATAAGATATGAACATATTAATAACTTTGAATTATACTTATAAGAATTGGTTCATACTTTATAATTTTTATAGAACATTAAAATTTTATTTTATAAATTATTCATTCAATAAAAATAAAAATTGTTACTTTTATTAAATAATTTTATTATTAATAATAACTTTATTTTGGATGTTCTATATTCAATAGTTTTTTTCTATATAATATCAATACAATGATTTAAGATCATCATCAATTTATAATATTATATTAAATATAATAATTTAAAATCATCTATGTGATTTTATCACTATTATAATCAGATCATCACGATAATTTTAAAGGTGACACTCAACGCTACCTTAAGATGAACCTGCATGACAAAAGTTTTGTTTTTTTTATTGTAAACCCTTAATTTTTATAACTTGAATTATTGAAAGCAAAGGGGTCAGCTTCTCCATTAAGAAAAATCAAAGCAAAAAAACAAAGGTAGAAAAAAGAAGATTGGAAGATCAAATAATACAATGTAATAAAAAGAAATTATATAATAAATAACCAAAAACAAAGGGGAAAGCCAAGAAAGTGTTCAAATTGGTGAACTTTAATGCATAGACCTTGATATTATTAATTGGGCAGTCACCCATAAAAAGTATATATATATATATATTTATATATATAGAAAAAGAAAGAAACTAAATAGAATGACATTAGTTGATGACCCAAGGGAATAAAGTCTCATATTTGCTAAAAAGAAAGTCTCAAATTGAACTTTTAATAGAAACAATAAGAGAATTTTTTTTTTTATTTTTAAAAAGGAAGAAAGTAGGAGAATTAAATTTAAAGATTTGTTATCAGCCGGCTAGAAGCCTTTAGTAACACTAGCAATTGAAATAATTCTTTAAAAAATAGTGAATATTCACACTTGAACTAAAATTCATCTAGCAAAATTCGAATTCACTTCTCTTCTAATAAAAAAAAGTGAATATTCTAATTTGAAACTTCATAATTTGAGTTCAAGCAAGTGGAATTTGAATCATTTGGCAATGACCTAAATGCATTTTATTTTATTTTTCTCATAGATTCATGATTACAAGGAAAACTACACCCATAATTTGTTATAGCAATAGGCCAAATCAAGTAACTATCAAAGTAGGTTATGTAAATAACAAAATTGAATTAAGAGTCAAAATTTTTGGGAAATAAAAAACCCAATATAAAAATAATGGAACTTATCTTGTTTGATTAGATTGAACTTCCTTTTTGGAGTGTGATGGATGGAAATGGACCCTTTAGATTTATCATCTATCCAAATTAAAGGGTATTTTGGATTCATCATTATAGTGTTTAATTAGGGACCAAAATTAAAATTAAAATTTTGTATGGTGTTTAAGCTATATCCAAATTGGCAACCCCAATTGCACGAGTGCTAACTACAAATTCACAAAAGTTGGGTGTAATTATTATCATTGTCGACCATTTGTTTAGGGTCTACTATCCATTTCTTTTGCAAATGAATTTTGCTAAGTGTCTTAAACACACTTTTTAAAATTATCATATATAATAATTTTTTTATTTAATATATTAAAAACAATGAATAAAATTATTAATTATTATATTTAATATAATATTATTATTATAAATAATATATTAATTAAACTGTGCCCACTCAGCAGAACCCTTTGCAAATATCCATTTATTGTCAAGTAGAAGAGAGGTAGCTTAGCTAGCTAGCTGGTGTGAACCATGTGCATAGACTGTTGTGCAAGAGTGGAGGATTGATTGGGCTATCTTTAAACCCTTTCATTTCATTTCTTTGTTTAAGCTTTGTTTCCATAACTAGTGAAGCAATTTCCCACCTCAACATTTATGATCTTACATAACTTTCAAGCATGTACCTCCACCTCTTTACTTTCATTTCCATCTATACAAGAGTTTTTTTATTTATTTATTTTTTTCATTAATTGAGTAGGTTATACAATAGAAAAAATGGGTTTTTTCTCCTTTTTCTTAACTTTTTTCAATATTTCATAGAAAACCCAATCGTTATTTTTTACTAAATAGTTTGACTTATTTTATTTATTTATTTTTTTTTGTAATTTCATTGATGATCATAGGACATATATAGAATACTGTTGGTTCAGCTAATCTTATACATATGCTATAAGGAAAACCAGCAATCTTAGATCACATCATGTGATCCCTTTGTTCCCTACTAAATTTGATTCCAATTGCTCGTGTTTTTTATGCTAAAGAACCTAAAAGATTAATATATGCATTAGAGATCAAGTTCATGTGATTGGAGATCCATACTATGTAGTTGATGCACCCAAAAGAGTGTATTTTATTTAACCTTGCACTAAAAAGATCAATTGTAAGTATAATGATTAGCAAGGGTCGAGTCCTCAGGGATTGGGTTTTAATCTATGAGTTATTAGTTTATAACTTACGTTCAACGAAAACAATAAAAGAAAAAGGGTTTTTGAAGCCAGATTTAAACTAAAGTAAATAATAAGAATAAGATGCAAGGCGGTATAACCAGCCAATAAAAATATATATACTAAATTAGGCGGTATAACCAGCCAATAAAAATATATATACTAAATTAGGCGGTATAACCAGCCAATAAAAATAAAACAAAGTTAATATACAAATTAGGCGGTATAACCAGCCAATAAAAATAAATATACTTTTAAAAATAAGTAAACTAGAAAAGTAAGAAAACAAGTAAGTAAGAAGAATCAAATATGAAAAATATGGTTAAGGTTTCATTCTCCACCACTAGACATCATTAAGAATCAATTTCAGATCTATCAATATCAACCAACTATCAAAGTTAACAACCGTAGATAACAACAAGCTCTGTTATCCCAATCTTTCCTTAGTTTGTCGTTAAATAGAACAAGCTCTCTATTTAATCTCTAACCATTAAACAACCTAGAATAAGCTCTCTAAATTCAATTTAATGGCAGCTTTATGATGAGAAAGATAGGTTGATCTAAGCAACAAACACATAAGCTCGGATTGTTCAACTTAGGTTATGTTCCACTTTGCAATTATTGAAAACTTGACCATAATCATTAATCACAAATTGCCACTTATGAATAGGAAATCAAGACAATTACACGGATCAAGACTCCTAGACTAGCAATAGATAATTATCAAGATCTATCTAGTTGTACACCTAAATAAATCAAGACAACATCATGAACAATTCTTGTAGAAGAACATAAGCAACTTTGATAGAAAATTAATGATAGATAGAATCTGAAAATCAATCACAAAACATGTCTAGGGCTTTGAAATCACCCTTAACCAAATAGAAGTTTAACCTAGCATAGGCATTGTAAACATAAACATAAAATTAAAGAGAATCTAAAAAGGAAATAAAAGAAAGAAAGAAGAAGAAGAAAATAAAGAAAAAGAAAACTAGAGAAAAGAAAGAAGAAGAAAACTTAGAGAATTTTATTACAATGGCTAATATCCTACCAATGTACAATATGATCCTCTACAATCATCCAAGGCCCTCTATTTATATACATTTTGGAGGGCTAAATGACAAGAGACAAGCTTTACAAATTTCAAAGGTAGGTATAATAGGTGGGTGCATTTTTCTAACAATTTTCGTCATATTGTATGACAATTTTGATCAGCCAACTTGATGATCGATTTTGTCAATATTGGAGGCCTGATCTGATCACATGGTCTTCTAGAAAAATGTTCCCCTGTCAGTTACTGATCCATAGCCGTTGGAATCAGCTCATTTGCTGATGTGGATAAGAAGATATGGGCAAAATACGAAAACAGGTCAGCACAGACGTCATTGCACATCAGCCAACTTGATGGTCGATTTCGCTAGGGAAAACGACTCCGTTTCAAGAAGTGTAAAACATGAAAAAGATAGATATGCCTCTTAGATTTGCACGGTTAAAATTTCAGCCTTATTGCTTCAGTGAAACTCCAGATATAGCTGATATGGCAAAAGGTGTCGGAACTGTAACTGAACTGGATTTGCCCTTAATTCTAGTAATCTGAAATCACTCAAAGAAACTTGTGAAAAACACCAAATTACATAAAAATATAAAAGATCATAAACACAATTAGACTAAACAATAATAACTCGTATTTGACACAAAACAATAATAAAACATAACTAAAAACTATATAATTATACGAGTTATCAGTAGTACAAGTGCCACCAATGTGATTTAGATCCATTTTAATCAGATTCTTAATTTGTTTTTTGTTTTTTTATATTTAAAACAAAATTAAAAAGGGCAATTAATTAAGATGATGATATGAATAAAAATGGATTTGGATCCATATTCATGCCAAATAATTCTAAAATACGTTTTCAGGATCATTACATTTTTTTTTTAATTTAAAAAAAATATTCGAACTTTGCTCAAAGAGTAAGGAGATTATACTTGGGTATTTCAAATACGATTGGCCTTTAAATTTGAACCAATCCAATCCATTAAGAACTATAAAGTTATCTAACATTGTTGCAAAAGGTGAAAAGAAATGAGATGATGCCCCCATTCGTGTTTAGACCTGCTCATGGCCAAATAGCCAGGCCCGTATTGGGCCGGGCCTAAGTTTGATATTTTTGTTTCGGTTCGACCCGAAACAGTATTTTTTTTTATTTAATTATAAAAAAATAATTTTTTTTAATCGATGAACAGTATATTCGGGCCTAACGGGTTGGCCCCGCCCGACCCAAGGCCGGACCTGAGCAAAGAATATGAAAAAAACCGGGCTGCGGCCCGGCCCATGAGCAGGTCTATTCGTGTTATAACACAAATATAATAGTATCTTACAAACATAACCTTTTATTTCCAAGACAAAAACTTGTTCCAAGTTTAGTTTCACCAACAAAAGGTGGAGATTGGACTAAGGAAAAAAAAAAAACCATAATTTTGGTTTTGGAATGCAGGCCTTGACCTAATGCTTCTACTTACAAAGTTGTGATGGATCAAGGGCTGACTCTTCATCTTAAATCTTACTAATCTTTTCTTTTTGATGATAGTGAAAAATAATCTCAATTAAAAAGTATTAAGTTGGTGTGAGGTGTCCCTTCCACTCAAGGCCAAAGTACATTTTTCATTGTTTTCTTAATCCTATACTGCAAAGACTACCCGACAGCTTGTCCAGATTTGCAGTTTAAAAAAATCTCAATTTTCTTACTAATCTTTAACTTCCATGTGCTGTTCACTGTTCTAATAGCATTAGAAACAAACCAAAATATATCTCTATCAATGCTTTTTTAAACTTACTAAACATCCCCACTTTGCTGAACTTTCCAGGAAAAGTAATCAAGATCCTAGAATTTAACACAAACTAGTGAAAACCGGCATTTGCTTGAGTTTGAAATGTTTGATTTTCTATCAAACAGTTCAAATAGTTTGCATTCAAGATAGCTAAGTGCTCAAAACCTTACTCTGGGGGTAAAAACTTGGTTTTCTGACAATGTTTCAGTAACCAAAATATCAATCTATAACTCATTCAAGAAGATAAAAAAAGGGTTTGTCTCAAACAAAAATATGTGTACTTTAAGGCTTCTTAAATCATTGAAAAGCAACTGAAACTATACTGGAAACAAACACATGGCTGGCTATTCAATCGTGACCACATAAATTTCATGGACCACCTTTCTTGGATTGGCTCATTAAAAAAGGTATACGATGCTGTTGATTTGAAGCTAAAACATTCCATGGTTATTTTGCCTGTCTGGTTTGGTTGCTAAGCTATCACTGTCTCTGAAATAATTCATTAAGCTGTAATGTTATTCTTCAGTTTATCAGTTCTGGAGATACTTTATTGACATACTAGAGATCAGTCTGAGAAAATAAATTGCAGGAAAATTTTACTGACTTTGGAGTTTGGACAGTGTCAATTTAATGACCAGAAAAGAGGAAACAAGATGATTTAACTTGAAAAGGGGATTTTTTTTTTGACATGCCATAATCAGGGCCATCAGGGTCCTTTCTGACAGTTAATTGTAGTAAAGAAACTTAACACAAAAGTCTATTAAAGGAACAGGATGGGAAGAATATCAGAATAACCTTCCCTTTTAATTGACAGATTAAAAGAAAGAGTGAAATAGAAAGAAAAAAAAAAAAAAAGGAAAAGGTGCACTTAATTAAAATCAGAATTCAGAAATCCATCTGCATCACCATCTCTTAATTAACAACTAAATCTATTAGAATAATAATAGAAAAAGAAGGTGCACTTGGATCCAGATATTCTGCTTTTGTTCTATAAACAAAACATGGGGTTCCACCCTCTACAATCACAAAACAGATCACCTGTTTTCTTCTCTAAGCAATGCCTGCAACTCTAAGGAATCTCCTGCTTTCTTCCAATATCTTCTCCTTCTCCTTACTTCTCTCAATAAACTCTCTTTTCTTCTATCATTGTTACTCCAATATTGATGAGCAGGGACAAGTTCTTTTAACATGGAAGAACAGCCTAAACAGCACTACAAATGCACTAGAATCATGGAATTCATTAGACCCTACTCCATGCAAATGGTTTGGGATTCATTGCAACTCAGAAGGTGAAGTAGTTGAGATAAGCTTGAAAGCAATAGATTTGCAAGGCTCATTGCCTTCAAATTTTCAGTCTCTAAAATCCTTGAAGACCCTTATACTTTCATCAACAAATCTCACTGGCACAATTCCTAAAGAATTCGGAGATTATCATGAGCTCAATTTTATTGATCTCAGTGACAATTCTCTCTCAGGTGAAATCCCCCAGGAAATTTGCAGGCTGAGCAAATTGCTAAGTTTATCTCTCAACACAAACTTTCTTGAAGGTGAAATTCCGTCAGGAATAGGAAATCTTTCCAGCCTTATTTACCTGACACTCTATGACAATCAACTCAGCGGTGAAATCCCAAAGAGCATTGGAGAATTGAGAAAGCTAGAAGTTTTTCGAGCAGGTGGAAATAAAAATCTTGAGGGTGAGCTGCCTTGGGAGATAGGAAACTGCACCAACTTGGTTTTGTTAGGCCTCGCTGAAACTAGCATTTCTGGCAACCTTCCTTCATCAATTGGAATGCTGAAAAGAATTCAAACCATAGCCATTTATACATCTTTGTTATCAGGTCCTATCCCACAAGAGATTGGAAATTGTAGTGAGCTGCAAAACCTTTACCTGTATCAGAATTCTATATCGGGTCCAATCCCGAGGCAAGTTGGTCAGCTCAGCGAGCTTCAGAGTCTGCTATTGTGGCAGAACAGCTTAGTTGGTACTATCCCGGCTGAGCTTGGAAGCTGCACGGAGCTAATTACGGTGGATTTATCGGAGAATCTTCTGACAGGTAGCATACCAAGAAACATTGGAAAACTTTTGAAGCTTCAAGAGCTTCAACTGAGTGTTAATCAGTTATCAGGTACAATTCCTTCTGAAATTTCAAATTGCACGGAGCTGACTCATTTGGAAATTGATAACAACGCAATCTCTGGTGAGATTCCTGTCCTCATTAGCAACCTAAAGAGCTTGACTGTATTCTTTGCCTGGCAAAATAAGCTGACTGGAAATATTCCAGATAGTCTTTCTCAGTGCCAGGATCTTCAGGCACTTGATTTATCCTACAATAGCCTCTTTGGTTCAGTCCCAAAAGAGATTTTTGGTTTGAGAAATCTCACCAAGTTACTGCTACTTTCCAATGATTTATCTGGGTTTATTCCCCCAGATATAGGAAACTGCACCAATTTGTACAGGTTACGAATAAATGGCAATAGACTTGCAGGAACAATTCCATCAGAGATTGGGAATCTGAAGGGCTTGAATTTCGTTGACTTAAGCAAGAATCGTCTTGTTGGAGGAATTCCTCCATCAATATCTGGATGTCAAAACCTTGAGTTTCTCGACCTCCATTCAAATGGACTCCTTGGTTCTTTGCCAGAGACTATGCCTAGAAGCCTACAATACGTGGACATTTCAGACAACAGGCTTACCGGTCAACTGACTCATAGTATTGGGTCCTTAACTGAATTGACTAAGCTTAATTTAGGAAAGAATCAACTTTCCGGAAGAATTCCATCCGAGATATTGTCCTGCAGTAAGCTCCAGATGGTAAACCTTGGTGACAATGGTTTCTTTGGTGAAATTCCAAAGGAACTAGGCCAGATTCCGGCACTTGAAATCTCTCTCAATCTTAGCTGCAACCAATTTTCTGGTGAAATACCTTCTGAGTTCTCTGGCCTTAGCAAGCTAGCAGTACTTGACCTCTCCCAAAACAAATTCACTGGCAAGTTAGATGTCCTTGCAAGCCTACAAAACCTTGTCTCCCTCAATGTCTCCTTCAATGAGTTCTCGGGTGAACTGCCAAATTCCCCATTTTTCCGAAAGCTCCCACTGAGTGACCTTGAATCAAACAAAGGCCTCTATATCTCTACTGGTGCTGTAACTTCAGCTGATATTGGACGTGCAAGGCATGCTAAACCAGCAGTGAAGCTAGCTATGTCCATCCTTATAAGTGCCAGTGCAATTCTAGTACTACTTGCTATCTACATGTTACTTCGTGCCCGGTTTGCTAACAATGGCCTCATGGAAGATGATAATTGGGAAGTGACCCTGTACCAGAAGCTCGATTTCTCAATCGATGATATCGTCCACAATTTAACTTCCGCCAACGTGATTGGCACTGGGAGCTCTGGGGTGGTATACAGGGTAATGATTCCAAATGGTGAAACATTAGCAGTGAAGAAGATGTGGTCATCAGAAGAGTCTGGTGCATTCACTTCTGAAATCGAGACACTAGGCTCAATCAGGCACAGAAACATTGTTCGGCTTCTTGGTTGGGGTTCAAACAGGAATTTGAAACTACTGTTTTACAATTATCTTCCAAATGGAAGCTTAAGTTCGCTCCTTCATGGTGCCGCCGGTAAGGGAGGAGCAGATTGGGAGGTTAGATATGATGTTGTGCTGGGTGTGGCACATGCCCTTGCATACTTGCACCATGACTGTGTGCCAGCAATTTTGCATGGGGATGTTAAAGCTATGAATGTCTTATTAGGTGCTGTCTATGAGCCTTACCTTGCTGACTTTGGGTTAGCTAGAGTTTTGAATAGCAATGATGATGATAAACTTTCTAAATTAAGTCCAAGACCACACCTAGCAGGTTCTTATGGATATATGGCTCCAGGTATTCTCTTTTTTCCTGATCAAGGTTTAATCAGCTTGTTATTTTTAAATCTCTTCACTTAATTCATTCATATAAATCACTAATCGTTTCTGATCTTTCATGGTTAATCTCAGAGCATGCAACAATGCAACGTATCACTGAGAAAAGTGATGTCTACAGTTTTGGTGTAGTCCTGATTGAAGTGTTAACCGGAAGGCATCCGTTAGACCCAACTTTGCCAGGGGGTGCACACTTGGTTCAGTGGGTTCGGGATCATTTGGCGAACAAGCGAGACCCATCAGACATTCTGGACCCAAAGCTAAGAGGGAGGGCTGACCCTGCTATGCATGAAATGTTACAGACTCTAGCTGTATCATTCCTCTGTGTCAACACTCGGCCTGGCGATCGTCCAATAATGAAAGATGTTGTAGCAATGCTCAAAGAAATTCGTCATGTTGAGACCTTAAGATCTGAAACTGACATGTCAAAGGGAGCCTTAACAGCCCCTCGATCATCACCACATCCTACTAGAATAGGAGTTTCTCAGGGATCTTCTAACTGCTCGTTTGATTTTTCTGATGATTCAATCCAATCATCAGGTGGAGGTTTCAAGTTGTAGCTAAGCTATGTGATACATATTTTGTTCATAGACCATAGAAGAATCTATGCTCCATTGGAGTGGGAAATGTTAATGGGGGGGGGGGGGTTTGAGTTGTAATTTCTGCTATATCTGGTATTGTAGAGTGCAATAATTAATTACTTAGCTTTCACTTAATGTAGTATATTAGCAACTGTAACAAAAGTAAAACAGAAAATAGGGATATCTTGGGACTAGAGATGGCAAATTCAGGAGTTGGAATTGAGAGAATGAATGACTGCAGGGCATGTAGTAGAAGCTGGAACAATGATTGTTAGCGTTGGATTTATGTAATTAGAATTTATTGCAAGATTGAGATTCTATCTCTCTCTTACTGAACCTGTCTTAACAGCGGGTGCTCACATGGTCCCACGTTCCCCACATCAAATGTCCATTACCATGACCATGTGCTGTCTGAAAAAGACTTTCCTTCCAGCAATGTAAAAGCCTTCCCAAGATAAACTAACCTTGGTTTGGAATTACTCTGTATGTCCTAATCAGCAGCACATGCTGTAGCAAGATCATTATATTTTGTATATATACATAGAATAACAAAATAACTGTTCCATAATCTTATTGCTCCAATCTGCAAAGAATTAAGATCCACATGATAATAGGATAATGCAGCTCCACTAGCAGAAGCTACTGTCATTATCTCAAGATTTCTAAAACAAACTAACAGAAGAATTCCTTCCATCAGATGGTGAATTGTAGCATCCTACTTATTTTCACCAAGTTTTTAATCGAGACTTCCGTCTATAAGTTCATATTTGTGTGGTAATTAGTTTCATTTACTAAGTTTTCTTAAACAAAAAAATGCCTTGGGAAGAAGATGGATGCACAAAACATAAAATTCCTTTGAATAGATAGATATCTGCAGCAGATAAAATACATGCAATGCGATGCAAGCCCTCTATTGGGTGAAAATTTGGTGGATCCAATCAATGTCAAGATATATGGTACCACAACTTGTTGCTTTGTCTTGGAGTTGTGTAGTAGCAAAGGTCAACCTCATGACGACCAGAGTAGAGTCAAGGGGGCACTAAGGTAGGTTTATGCAACATGAAGTTTGGTACAGTAAGGAGCTAAGATGAGTTGCCTTTTGGCCAACCAATACACTCCAAAGGAGCAACCCTAGCCTTATTTATTTCCCAACTAAACTTGCATTTCAGAATTCAAATCATGGGTATTAAACCTTATCTAAACCTAGAATTGTCCTTTCATTCCTGCTAAATGTTCATACTTGAAAGAGGCTCATAAATTAGGCTTTCCAGCCCTGGAAGCCCAAAACCCTGAAGGGAGTGGTTTACTAACATCTATCAAAACTCGAATCCTGAAGAAACCCATTCTTATTCCATGTGAAGAAATGGGATCCTCAATTTCTATCACCCTACCAATCTGATCTCAAACTTTTTTTTTGCATTTTTTGGGCTCATTTGGTCCAATGAGAGGCCATGAACCTGGACCCAATAGGCCACTTGGGAAAAATCTAGCTCATCCAGAGTAAGCCCTGGTTGCCATCTATGCCATAGCCCATGACTAACAATGGCCCATCCTCCAAAATTTGTTCAGCTGCTCTTGCTTCCTTGAAGGTGAACAAATAGGTGTTGTTTCCAGATAATTCAGTAACAGTAAAATCTCTCCATTCTCCCCAAGCTCTTTTGAAAACACCCTGAACTCCTCCTTTGCTAAGCGGCTTGTCTGCTATGATTTTGCTCACTAAAGCTAACCTTCTTCCATTTAACTCTCCAGCCTCACCCCTTCTATCCAGGCTGCTTCAATCTGTCATGAAAGACAAGATGACTAATGAAAGGAAATGGATTCAATCTATTTTTGTGATAATAAACAAACTTGAAAAAAGAGAAGAAAATGAGATGGAAAGAAAGTGAGTGTGAGAAAATAGGATAGAGAGAGATTTAAGTTTAAGTTTCTGGAGGCTACAGCTTATAGTGATGAAGGTGAAGAACATGAATCTGACAACAAAAAATGGCCAAGGAAATGGCTATGGCACCATTAGTTGCTACTTGCAATGTCCCATGCTTTACACCAATAAGACATTTATAGAATGTACCATGTTGAAACCTTTAATATTTGCAAAAATTATGTTAAGCATTGTAGTTAGAGAGCCTGGTTTATTTTTTGGACCAAATATCTTTGAGAGATTTGAACCTGCTTTTTGAACAGATAATCATGCTTCAATTACTAAATCAAATGTTCGGTTTCTTTTTCAACTTTTAATTAGTAGGATAAGGGGAAAAAATTTAACATTTCCAATCATAGGAGTGGCCTGAATATGATTTCTATTAAACAAACCAAATTGACCAAATAGTTAAACCTAAAGGATCTCAAATAAAAACACTCTTCTTCTTCTCTGTATTAAGTAGTTTACGTGCATAACAATGCCAAATGATACATACATGCATGCATGCATACATACATACATACCCCTTTTACTTCCCAATCACATCCCTTTGTTATGTCCCCAAATCCAATCCCCCACCTTGTGCCTTGTCTTTCATCCTATAACCTGCAACTATATTATTATTATTATTATTATTATTACAAGAATAATATAATTGATATTTCTACAATAATTCCTTCTAAAAAGCTATTATTTTTTATTAACCATTTTTATTACATAAAAAGGATTACTACTATTACTATGTTATTTTAAAAAATTGTTCTATCCAAGTGGTGGCTAACAAAAATATTAGCACATATATTATTAGATTAAAAAAATTATCTCATACATTCGACTAGATTAACGAGATTAGAAAATTGTTACGTACATATAAAAATAAAAAATACATATAATAATTTTGAATTTAATTTATAAAATTTAAAAATTTATAAAAAAGAATTTATTAGACTATTAGTCTTTATTTAGACTTATCTATCACATTTTTTTCATGCTAGTCACATGTCCCTTCAGCCAAAAAAGAAAAAGGGAAAAAATATTTAAATACTTTTAGTAAATAAATCCCAAATAAAATCCTATTTTGAAGAGAAAAAATTGTCCCTTTGAAGAGAAAAAAAAAATCATAAAAAATCCAATAGGAATGGCTATATAGTAAATAAATCCCAAATAAAATCCTATTTTGCTTCAAAATAGATCTTTGGATTGGGTGCAATGCCTACGGAAGGTTCTCTCACTCTTAAACTGTATAAAAACCTCGAAATCAATCCTGTCCGTATCACCCACCTCTCTCTCCCTCTCTCCCAATTTTTTTTTTTTTTCTTTCTCTCTATAATCATCCATTAAATCAGGTAACTTTAATTCAATAATCTTCATTATAATTACTGATTAATCTTTTTTTTTTTTTTTTGCTTTGTGTTTCTTTTTTCTGCATTAAAGTGATCTGGGAAATAAATAATCTTTGCTGAATTGAATCTGAATTTGATTTTTTTTTTTTGTAGTTAATGTGTTATTTTTGATCTGGGTATTTTTAATTCTTTCAAAAGGTGTTAGATTTAGTTTTAATGGGTGGTGATCATTAGTGATTTTGTAGGGATTATATAGATTTTAGCTTCACATTATTGGATTATGTATTATGTTATGATTGGGAGCTAAAGATTATTTTTTTTTTTCTCTTTCTATGGTGGTTTTCACTTTAATGCTATTGAGTATAGCTCTGTTTTGTTGTATGAGAGATTTGATTGGTGTGGCATAGCAAAAAGGCGGTGCTTTGCAGTACGGTGTTTGTGTTTTAACGTATGATTTATGGTGTTTGTTTATAGCAATCAGGTAGGATGATTGATAATGTGGAAAAACCGAGAAAGAAAGGAAGCAACTTTACTGGGGTTGCCTCTACCATGATTCTGCTTCTTAACGAATGTTCTGTAATGGGATTGCAATGTGCCTGATTGTTGTAATATGTAAAATTGAAAAACGGGAAAACTTTTATAGGAATTGGTAATAAGGGGAGAACATTGCTTCCTTGTGAAGATTGTATGAATGGGATAGAGATTGTTGCATCTATGAATGTTTTCTTTCTTCTTGGAAAGGAAAAGAAAATGGACTAAGACTCGATTCAATCAAGCCAGAGTCCATGTTGGATTTAGCTTCTATCTTATTTTATGATCACATATATTTGTTTTCTTACTTGTAAGTTTTATGTGTAGGTCTTAGCATATGGATTCTAAATCAGTTGAGGATATGATAAAGGCCTCATCTGGGGTCCATTTTTCTGGGTTCCATATGGATGGTTTGGAGTCGAGAAATATTGAGAAGCCCACAACCTCACCGGCTACTGAAAATGTGCATAAGCAACCTTTTGTTATAGGTAAGCTTGAACATGGCAAATGAAATGTTGCTGACGTATTACTCACACCGTCTTTTAGATGCCATAATGATCAAAAGTAGTTGGTGAATAAGTTTGGATAAGAATGTTGAGAAAAACTAGCTCTTTTTTTTTTTCTTGAAGAAAGCATTGCCATAATATAATATTCTACCAAATAATGGTGTTTTCGTTTAATTGTTCTTGAGACACAAGCCTTGTTAATAATACTGATGTATAATGTTCTTTTATTCAATTTGTTTGAGTTATAGTTTAAAACTACATAAAGGCGCTGAAGTCTGAACTAAAGTTATTTGCTACTAGTTTGGTTATTGCATTGCATTGCTTTCTTTCAACTATATTATGAGCTTTTTTTCTCTCTAATTTTCATTTTATCTAACTTTGGCTATTGTTTTGTGGGTCAGGAGTTGCTGGGGGATCAGCATCTGGTAAGACTACAGTCTGCGATATGATTATTCAGCAACTTCATGATCAGCGTGTAGTGTTAGTTAATCAGGTAATTTTCTACATTCTAAATGCATATTTTGTTAAGGATTACTTAGAGAAAAATCTTCAATGTAAATTTGTTTACTCCCATGAATTTTCAAAGTTGAATAATTGAAGCTTTATAAAGTGTATGAATTTGAATTGCAGTCCTCCCCTGCCTCCTGTTTTGAAACCTATTTTCTTCTCAAATCCATTTTAAAATTCGGTCTTTGAGTATACTCAGTCTATTGGTTCTGTTGTTGATCTATGAAGGTGAGAATGGATCATTGGCTTCCTTCCACTTTTGGTTTCTTCCTGTCGTTAAATTGGCTCTGATTCAGTAGATTATAAAATTGTTAGCAATTATTCAAACAAAGGAAAGGGAGAGAGAGTTGGCTTTTATCATTTGAACATCATTTGCTGAAGGAAACTGTTCAACATTTTGATCTGACCTCTTTTTTAGCGCTCTTTTTTTCTGTACTGCTAGAAATAATTGGTTGGGATTGGATAAATTTTTAACATGAACAATGTGCCAGGATTCCTTTTATCACAATCTCACTGAAGAGGAACTTGCAAGAGTTCATGAATACAACTTTGACCATCCTGGTGAGAATATTTCTACTAACAGAGATCCAAAATATCAAGAAAACCATGATCTGCTGGATTGCTTCAGAAACTCATAGTATCAATCTTTCATCTCTATTTAATTGTTTACAAAGTTTTTTCTATGTATTATCTCGGTAATGGGGGCGTCAGTAATTAGTTGTCTTATTCTGAAATTTTAAGTACTTAATATCATGCACATGTGCTAAATTTTGAAGTATTTGATATGTTCTGAGAGCATTCAAGTATTATTAATCAGCAAATGACAAAAGGCATGTCTGCATCAGTTGGTCTTTAGCAAAATGTTTGACTGTTTTGTGTGCATGCTGTTTGTGTTCCACTTTATGTTTGCTTTGAATTTTATTGATAGAATGTTGTTCTTTTCTACAGATGCATTTCACACAGAGAAATTATTAGATTCTATGGAGAACTTGAGGCATGGCCGAGCAGTAGATATTCCAAACTATGATTTCAAGAGTTATAAGAATAATGTTTTTCCAGCAAGAAGGGTATGGTCTCACAATGTTCAAAATGCATGTTAATATGACATGGAACCCACATTTATTATATCTTGGACTTGGGCGCTTTTTGGCTAAAGGTTCCCCCAAAATTAATATCTTCAACGTGGTACACAATGACACCAATTTTTGACAAGTCTTTTGCCTTCTTAAGTAGCTAGAATTCAATTATAACTTTTTGTAGAATGTCCAAGCTCTTAACGTCTTCTGATAATTCCTTATAAATGGTAGACATGTATTTCCGCAGCCCTTTTTGAATTTTTTTTCTATAGCAAAGGCACTGTAGTAATGAAATTTCAACTCATATTTGTTGTTTTTGGACGTGTAGAAACTCTCACTAACATAAAACTTTCTGCAGGTTAATCCTTCGGATGTTATAATTTTGGAAGGGATACTCATTTTTCATGACCCCTGTGTCCGAGAGTTGATGAACATGAAAATATTTGTTGATACAGGTTATGTAATTAAACTTTTATCTCTATCCTTTGGCTGATCACATTTGTTTGCATGCTGCATATATCTGGCATTAAAATTTATTATTACCTAAATTCTATATTTATTTGGTTCTAGACAATGAAGTGGTACTATGATATCGTTGATTGTAGTATAGGAATGAGTTTTCTTATCCCCAATGTCACTGTTCTTCTTCTATAGCTCCCTATAGCTAGGAGCATATTAGGTTGGATGTGCAGCATTTTGTCAGTGTGCATCACTTACATTACCAGACTGTTTTGATTGCTATGCTATTTTTGATATGAATGCGATAAAACTTACTGCTAAGAAAACAACAATCCATAACTTATTTATTATTTATTGCTGAAAACTTTAAGTGAATAACTTGCATATATTAGGGAACATATCATTCGGGTTGCTTTGTTGGTGTTGCTGAGTTGGGCTGTTACTTCACATTGAAAACTTTTCAGTGCAGATGCTGATGTACGACTGGCAAGAAGAATAAGGCGTGATACTGTTGAGAAGGGCAGAGATATTGGTGCTGTCCTTGATCAGGTCTACATTTGCTTAACTATTTACACTTACATGATAAATTTTTGTTTTAAAAGAACTGGAGCATCACAATCACCTTAAGGTTTTGGAATGGTATTGTGTCCTGTCTCTGGCCAAAAACAATAGAACTGGGGCTTTACTGCATAAGCTTGTCAAACTGTTTCCAGCTTTAAGATTATTGCAGTTGTTCTAAAGCTTGGATTTGATTACTTTACTCAATGCAAGAAATCTTTTCTATTATCAATAATGTTTCAGCTTTCTCTTCTTTTGGAGGTGCTTCTTTTCAGCTGATATTTATATGCAATTAATTTTTAATGCAGTATTCGAAATTTGTGAAGCCTGCTTTCGATGACTTTATACTTCCGACAAAGAAGTATGCAGATATTATCATTCCCCGCGGGGGAGATAATCATGTAGCAATTGATTTGATTGTGCAACATATTAGGACAAAGCTTGGGCAGCATGATCTCTGTAAAATCTACCCAAACCTATATGCTATTCAATCAACTTTCCAGGTATAACATTTTTGTTTTCTTCAATTAACTAAGGGGGTAATACTTTTCCTGCATGTATTGAGCTCCAAATAGCTATTTGAAAAAGATAAATATACATTTATTAAAAGAAAATGATTTTTTATTTATTTATGCAGATACGAGGCATGCATACCCTCATTCGTGACTCTCAAACAACGAAACATGACTTTGTTTTTTATGCTGATCGGTTGATTCGTCTGGTGGGTATTGTTTGATTTAGATGCAATTAATTTGTCTTCTGGTTTTCTTCACATGGTAATGTAATGCAACAAAAAGTTCCCTTAGGTTTCTCACTCATTGAAGATCTTTCCAGGTTGTTGAACATGGTCTGGGACATCTGCCATTTACAGAAAAGCAGGTGATCACTCCAACTGGTAAGCTGATGTTACTTCTTCTAGTCCTGGCCTATAAAGTATTATTTGGGTTATCAGAACTTTGATTATGGTTTTTCTCTTACACTTCATTAATGTTATGTATAGATTTGTTCTCTGACATCATCTGGTTGTAATGCTCTTTGGAATTGGGTTTTGTAATAGAGTTTATAGTGTGGATGATTGCAAGTGGTTCTGTAATGTTCTTGGTTGTCATGGTTCTTATTTTCATTTGCTTATACAGTGCTAATTAGTCATAAATTATTAATATTGGTGCTATTGTTGATGCAGGGTCTGTATATACTGGTGTGGATTTCTGTAAGAGGTTATGCGGTGTCTCTGTTATTAGGAGGTACAACTCTGGTCTCAAGTCTTAAAGCACTGGATTAATAATTTCATGGCTTGCATGATATATAACTTTCTTGGGAATGTTGGAAGGAGGTGGGGATGTTTCAGAAGAGCAAAGTAATAGGAAGTCATGGTCAGAAGTTGATGTGTCAGTGACGATTGACGACTTTGGTGGTGGAAATTGCATGACATTGTGGTGATTTTATAACTTATAAGGGTAGAACATAACTGCTTCCTATATGCCTTAGACATGTGAACTTAAAACTAATACTCTTGTAGTTTACCGTGGTTAAGTGGGTGTTGGAAGTTGAAGGAAATGTTTCAGATAGCTCTAGATCAATAGGAAAGGTGGTTGAGTGAGTGCTATTGCTTTTCCGATACTAAGTTGAATCTATCATGGTTGTTAACTTATTGCTATGTCTACCACACACACTCTCTCCATGCACTCCACACGGACATTACGGACATTATTTTAACCATTAGCTACTGATCTTTTGAAACTAATGCTAGTGGTGAGAGTATGGAGAATGCTTTGCGAGCATGTTGCAAAGGTATCAAGATTGGCAAGATTCTTATTCATAGGGAAGGTGACAATGGTCAGCAGGTTTGTAAACTCAGCTACCTTCCAGATATGAAAAATCGTGTTTGTTTTGCCTACTTTCTCACTCTTTCGTTCATGCTTCGATGATTGGGTAGCTTATTTATGAAAAATTACCACAAGACATCTCAGAAAGACATGTGCTGCTACTGGATCCTATTCTAGGCACAGGTTTGTTTCTCTGTTCATGGTTGATATTCACTTCTGCTATGCATACATGTTTTCATGTTAACCATTTTATATAGCATTTCATTTTCGAGTATCATTTGTTCACATGCTTAACAATTTTATGCTTAGCTAGAGTTTGTATTTAAGCACCCCATGTGTGCTAACCTAGAACTATAATCCCGCAGGAACACCATTAAGTTTTTCTTGCTTGTTGACTTCTTGTCACATAGTCTAAGAGCTAGTGATTAACAATATCGCATTTTTATTTAACCTAACTTCATAATCTTGTGATTTTAACATATTGCAACTATTCTATAGGCAATTCAGCTGTCCAAGCTATTTCATTACTTATAAAAAAGGGTGTAGCAGAATCCAACATCATATTTCTCAATCTCATATCTGTAAGTTATTTTCGTTTCGCAGCTTTCTTCTCTTGAATAATTTCCGTTTAGATTTACTTATCAACTTGCTCTATGATCATGTCACTTGATTCCCTAGGCACCTCAGGGTGTACATGTGGTGTGCAAAAGCTTCCCAAGAGTAAAGATTGTGACATCTGAGATTGATATTGGTTTAAACGAAGATTTTCGTGTTGTCCCTGGTATGGGCGAGTTTGGGGACCGATATTTTGGAACAGATGATGATGACCAGCAAGTTGTGGCCCCTATGCAATAGTTGAATCAGAGTTGCTGATTTTTTTCAACCCTCAAAATCTTCTCCCTGATAATACTGCTGAGTTGGAGGATTCAACTGAGCATGCTTTAGTCATTTTGAGCTTCACACAATCAGTTTTGAGACAATTTTGACTTAATTAGACCTAGAGTCCCATTATTGAACTAATTTTTTCATTTTCCTAAATCTTTCGAGTCACACTAGGGTTTCCATTTACATATCTATTTCATCTGATGATAATACTTGAAAAGAGTCCTCAATTACCAGGAAGTTGGAATAACCTGGCCTTGGACTATGATATTTGTATTTATAAACAACTTGCCTTTTTTTATTTCATGGTATTAGAGGGGAGTAGTTGCGGGCACAACTTTATAAATGATTAGCATCCTCCCCATGATATTTGTATTTATGAACCACAAAAATTCCACTTCAATATAAAGAAATTTCATTTTTACATTTTTTTAATATTTGAGATTACTAGGGTTTGTTGTTGAAATTAAGAATCCAACATTTGACTGGCGGATCAATGATGGTTATTTTATTTACCTTTCTTGTTATGAATTCTTTCCATCTTCCTTAAGGGTAATAACTGCTATGATCTTTGTCCCCTTATATGTTAAGTTCACCCCAAGAGTTGCACCAATTGTTAAGGTTGTGGCTGAAATAGGGTGAGAACTGGCAGCCAGAGGAATTGAGTTGCCTTCTCTCGTTCGTTCCCAACAATTCCCCAACTAAACAACAAGTTAAAGGATAAGCAATTTGCAATTTCCACAGGATACATTGGGATAAAAGAATAGATTTAAGCTGCCACTTGGCCAGGAAGGTGATCACTCATTACTTTATCCGAGGATGATAATTTTCGATGGGCTATTCTTTTGACACGTGTTACGTGTTGATGCATGGCGCATGAGATGGATTCTTTTTTAGGATATTCCTTACGAGCTCATCTATATAGGAGTGGTGCTCGTATGGATTTGCTTTTTGTATTCTCGTCCTGTAATTTTCCTCGTTATCCATTTATCTTCCTCTCGAGCCTAAACCATGTCGGCTTTTGTTGGGAAGTACGCAGGTAAACTCTCTCTCCTCCCCTCTGTCTCTCAATTCTCTTAGAATGTAAATGTGGAACACGTTCAAATTGTATCAAGCTAATTTCCTTGAATAAATCCAATCCTAGTTAGCACCACAACAAAAACCTGGTTTCCTGGTGGCCCTGTCACCTTGGTGATGAAAATTAAGAACTCATGTCAGCGCATGCACCAGAACAACATAGGAAAATATTTTCTACTTTGTAAGAACAAGCTTAAGGATAGATATGGACTTTAACCGGGAAGGATATAATTTTGTGCTTGAATGTTAATCTTAGCTTGACTTATAATGTCTCTCTTTTCTCCAGAGGAGCTGATCAAGAACGCGAAGTACATAGCCACGCCAGGCAAAGGTATTTTGGCAGCAGATGAGAGTACAGGCACTATTGGAAAGCGTCTAGCTAGCATTAACGTTGAAAACATTGAGTCCAATCGCCAAGCCCTTCGTGAGCTCCTTTTCACCTCTCCGAATGCTTTGTCCTTCCTCTCTGGTGTCATCCTTTTTGAGGAAACACTTTATCAGAAAACATCTGATGGAAAACCCTTCGTTGAAGTCCTAGAAGAAAACAATGTGATTCAAGGTATCAAGGTAGATAAGGGTACTGTTGAGTTAGCTGGCACCAATGGTGAGACCACAACTCAAGGGTTTGACTCCTTGGGTGCACGATGCCAGCAGTACTACAAAGCTGGTGCACGTTTCGCAAAGTGGCGTGCAGTGCTCAATATTGGTCCCAATGAGCCATCTGAATTGTCAATCCAGCAGAATGCACAGGGCTTGGCTCGTTATGCAATCATTTGTCAGGAAAATGGGCTTGTTCCCATTGTTGAGCCTGAGGTGCTAACAGATGGGTCTCATGATGTTAAAAAATGTGCTGCTGTCACTGAAACTGTGCTTGCAGCAGTTTATAAGGCGCTGAATGATCAACATGTGCTACTTGAGGGCACCCTTTTGAAGCCTAATATGGTCACTCCAGGTTCTGGAAGCCCTAAGGTAATGTAGAAAAGTTTCACATAGGCACCTTGTTCTAGTCATATGGGTAATTGTTTGGACATAATCATTAAGTTTTGAATATTTTTAATTGGTTATCGACTGTTTATTAACATGGTGCATTCTTTGGTTTACATATATATTAATTAGAGTAATATATTTTCTACTCAAATGAATCCATGAAAAATAATTGTCAGATTCTTATATTATCATGATGGCTCAAAAATTGTAATGATTCACAGGTTTCACCCCAGGTGATTGCAGAATATACAGTTACTGCACTTCGTCGAACTGTTCCCCCAGCAGTGCCAGGAATTGTGTTCTTGTCAGGAGGTCAAAGTGAGGAAGAGGCAACGCTGAATCTTGATGCCATGAACAAACTAGATATATTGAAGCCATGGACACTGTCTTTCTCTTTCGGGCGAGCTCTGCAACAAAGCACACTCAAGACATGGGCAGGAAAGAAGGAGAATGTTGCAAAAGCACAAGAAGCATTTTTATCAAGATGCAAAGCTAATTCTGACGCCACTCTTGGGAAGTACAGTGGAGGAAGTGCTGGTGGATTGGCTTCTGAGAGTTTGTTTGTTGAGGGTTACAAGTACTAAGCATTTATATCTGATCTTCAGATCTGTTTGTTTAATTTCTCATCTACAAGGTGGTCTGAGATTTGTACTATATATTCTTCTTTCAAGTACTCAGTAACTAATTCTGCTATCATATTGGTATATATCTTTAACCAATTGCTCAACTTACAATGTCATGAATTACTAGGGATAAAGATTATAATGTGAGATTGGCAAGTGAGTAGATAAAAATGGAAGAACTATAATCAAACAAAAGTTCCCAAAGAAGAACTAAAAAAATAACAAGTATGAAGAAGTTCAGAGCTCAAGTTGTTGTAATATGGAAAAAAATAAATAAAATACATATACCATTAGTGTGAACTGTGAAGCTTAAAAGTTACAAGAAATTTCTTTACATCAAAATTGACTGATCTCAATTCGAACAGAAGAAATGGAATATCTTGATATTTAGGGAAAAAGGGTGTGAATTTTCATCTCTTTGTTTTGCAACTATGTGAAACTAAATCACCTGTTGGTGGACTGGACATCAGTAACTCACATCTGCTATGCAATCCATAAGAAAAATGGATCAAACTCAGATTGGCTTCCACTTTGAAAGTCCCTCTTATGTTTGTAGTTAACCCTATTGCTCACACCAAGATTCTGTGACAAAAAGACTAAGCTTGATATAAAATGAACTGCTTCTAGTCTAGCTTCTCCTCTTCTTTGAGAGAATGGTTGAAAAGCTTGAGTTGAAATGAGCCTGTCATGAAAACAGAGCTCTATAACCAGATACTCAAATCTTACATAAATTATCCAATTGGGGTTTGAAAAGTTTGTCAGGAAGGTGAAAAGTTTGCTTGCATTAGGATTGTCAAACGCAGGAATTCTTGGTTTTATGGAGAGGAAGATGATTGAAGTTGGTAATCCGAACAAGATAAGAATAAGGCTAAATATCAATGGATTGATCCGTTTAGGATGAGGCTGGCGTAGGATTGATTTTCTAACTTCTCTTGAATTCTCAGTGTCAACCCACTTGCAAATTATGTTAGTACATGGGAACCGAAAATAATGGAATTAATTTTTTGAAATATTAAGAAATAAATAAAATGGACAAATGTGAAACCATCATGACAAAAATAGATAAAATGATCACTATGATTATTATATGACTAAAAGAATTGATAATTGTACAAAAGATATCCTTAATAGTTGAAATACTATTAAAGAACATTCTTTAGCAAAAGAATGAATATATGTACATGGTGTGGGTGTTGGTCTTATGAACCTTCAAGATACAAATATGTATAAAGTTTCACCATGTGATATGGAAAATTAACATAGCTATGTTGGAAATATCCCCCACCATTTTCAAAATAAACCAAATCCTCGATATTTCTGAAAATCTTTTGCATAAATAAAGGTGTCTTACGATTGAACCTTTACTTAGTGAAAACATGTTAAAGTTAATTCAAATTGCATGGTAGACTATGCTTTGAACCAACTATTCCATTTGATTAACCGAACACATCTCACACAAAATTTTCTACACCAATGAACCGGGAACACTATTTTGGCCATGTGTCTATATCTTCTTTTCATGAACGCTGTTAGAGCCAAGCCTTTGAGCTCCTAGAAGCGACCACACTTTACATTCACATAGGTAGATCCCATCAAGAGTATTCCCGTAACTATAACACTCTAACATATCTATGTTATGAGTCTATTAAGAGTATATTACTTATCCTTCCCTTATCATTACGGGTACCTAGCACTTTAATTGAGATGATATATTATTATAGTGCTAACAGCCACATACAGATGATGTATTTTGTCTCATTGAACTCAAGACTTGACGTTATACCAAGCGTTGAGTCGAGTTTCCATAATGGGTGACTTAATATTATAGGCTTGAACCTCATCCCCAAATTTCCAATATCGCCAAATGTGTGAACCATACATCATATTTTCATTTTCAACCAAGTAATTTATTATAATGAGGCCTCAAATCCCTTGATGAAACAAGACAATATTGTTGCTATTTTTTCATATTTTTTTATTATAGTTAATACACAAAAATTAAATCTTATTGTGTATAATCAAATAACATGACTTTTGTCAAATATATATATATATATATATATATATATATATATATATATACACACACACACACAAGGGTATTTCATATATCATTTTAGAATATAGTCAATATTATCGGACCATTAATGGACCTATCATGTGACTACTATTATATCACAAGTATATACACCCTTTATCATGGACATTAATAGCCATTTTTTATGACCATAATCAAAATTATGTCCACCACCCAAATGGATCTAATATTATTCATCTTGCTATTTTAAATATTTTTCATACTCACAAGATCTTTCAAAATTTTTACCATATCTCAATATTTAGTAGAACCATGAGATAATAAATCATTTATGCAAGCTATGAATAAAACCATGTATATGAGCCATAAGATCCCTACGGTCTTGTCTGGTGACTCATCAATTACTATAAAGTGAGTCCTTGAGTAAGCCAACTTCTGAATATTTCTCATAGCACTACGCCGGGTGCTATCTGGCCAATTTTAAATTCGACATTTTATTGTCTTATTTGGAGTCCAATTTCCCTCTTTATGGGATTCATTCCTTGAACAAAAGCCAAAAACTTTAGCCAAGTTCTTGAGATATTCTGTTGCTCGGGTTGAATATTTTGGAGAGTACACCATGACTCACAAAAACCGAATATCTCCATCCACATGATAGTGATGTCATATTAACTTTCCCACTTATCAGCCTATGATCATCTTCCCAAAAATAAAATGTTCCCCAAATATTTTGGAGAAGATATATTATGAAGAAATGAAAAAATTACCGTCATCAGTATGTAATAACCAGATGACTTTATAAGAATTTGATGAGTCAATTTCAATCAATATGCGGAAAGACATGGCATTGTAAATAATTAGAAATAGCAATCTGACCATATGTGTAAGTGAAGGTATTTATCGTATTTGATCAATAAAACTTGAATCTAGATATGATACTAGTGGCATTTAGAAAAACTATCCATGCATATATTCTCCAATTACATATTTACAAGGAAAATTTCTTTGTCAAGTGCCGATGGGTTTTCATGAATTCATGAATCATTATTGATAAATCCTTATCTATTTTATAAGCAGCCAAGGCATGATAATTAAACAATAACATTGTATTAAAGCATAAAAATCGTATGACCATATGTCTAGTCAGTGCATTGAATCAATATCCTTACCTGGAATGATGCACAAAATATATTACATACCTTGTGATTTGCTAATAAAACAAGTCTGGATATAATTTTTGTTTCAACTCCAAATCGTATATGTTCTTGTCTATTGTTACGACCTTCAATCAAAATTTCTCATTAAATTGCGGAAATAAAATCTTAAGATTGTTACTACATAGGAACCGAAAATAATGAGAAATTAATGAAGGCTTCAAGGCGTGTAACAATGCTACTTTTTTTAAGGTTTTATTCGCCCCCACCACTTAATAAATTGGTATGCAAAAGAGTTACCGGCGTATAAACCTCGAAGATACAATGAAGCCCAATGATTGACTTAGTTTTGCATTGACAAATCAATCCACTGAGCATTCAACAGTGTAAGAACAGAATCATCAAATTTGAAATGTCGGAAGAACTTGTGAGGGTCTTATGGTTTATGTTCATGTATAGAACAATATCAAACCTTTGTTGTTTTCTATTTTCTATGTATTCTACTGTAGAAGGAGAAATTTTTTTGACCAATTACAAATTGGCACGTGTTAATTGAAATTTCTTTTAATTAAGAAATTTTTAATTAAATTATGCATTATCATATCATAATTAATTATTTTATAATTAATTAAATATGTACACATGGCTTGACCAATCAAATTGCAAGGATTCATGGGTCACCCAATTAAACTTCACCCATGTGTCATAATTACTTCATCTCTAATTAAATTAAATTAATTAAGAGATAAATAATGAAGTTTTATCTCTAATTAAATTAATTAAGAGATAAATAAATATTTTATCTCTAATTTAATTAATTAATTAAGGGATAAATAATGAAGTTTTATCTCTAATTAAATTGAATTAAATTAATTAAGAGATAAATAAATATTTTATCTCTAATTTAATTAATTAAGAGATAAATAATGAAGTTTTATCTCTAATTAAATTGAATTAAATTAATTAAGAGATAAATAAATATTTTATCTCTAATTTAATTAATTAAGAGATAAATAATGAAGTTTTATCTCTAATTAAATTGAATTAAATTAATTAAGAGATAAATAATGAAGTTTTATCTCTAATTAAATTAAATTAATTAAGAGATAAATAAGGAAGACAAGTTCTTTTAGAACTCTTTTTCACCTGGTTGGCTACCACTATAAATAGAGACCTCCCCTTAACACAAATTCACAATTCACAAGCCTAAGGAGAAGAAGAAAGATTTGGAAGAGTTAAATCATCTCTAAAGTCTTAAGAAGAAATAGATTTGGAAGAGTTAAATATCTCCAAAGTCTGAAGAAGAGAAAGATTTGGAAGAGTTAAATCCTTTCCAAAAGTCTCAAGAAGAAATCTCTGCAGAATTGAAGCAAGAAATTCTTAAGAACACCATCGTGCCTGTTCTTAAAGATTTCTCAAGAAGTTGCTCTTCAATCTTGTGTTGATCCAAGAAAGAAGATAAATCTTGTCTGCTCTAGATCAAGTCTCGAAGACCCTTGAAGCAAACAACGTGTGTTCAAGATCAAGTCTCAAAGAACCTTGAAGCATAATTCCAAGATTTCCAAGACTTCTTAAATTTGGGATCAAATTTCAAGATCAAGTCTAGAAGACCCTTGAAGTGGATCTCATCAATTCAAGATCAAGTTGTGAAGACCTTTGAATCAAAATTTTACTGAAGAAAAGAATCAAAGAATTTCTTTCTTTAAGAATATTTAGAGATTGTAACCTCAAAGTTTGATAAATAAAATTCTTTATTTGACTCCAAATTTTCCTTGTCATAATTTTTGACATAAAATTTGTGTGTACAAATTTTGGCACGCCCGGTGGGACAATCTCTGCCTTTCATCTCTCTTCTTCAAAACTCAAGTTATCAAGTTGCAATGGCTCCCAAGAAGAACTTTGCTAACAAACCAACTCTCAAGCCTGCTCGAGCTAATCCTGCAGTCTACCCCACTTCATCATCAAGCGTTGATATCCCTACTCATCCTTATGGCACTAGGAGGAAGACCAAAACTCTTGCTGAATTGTATGAGCAAACTCTTCCTGTGCTCAATCAAAACCCTCTCTATGACACTTCTTCTCCAATTCAAGACTTAGAAGAAGTTTCTGCTAGACAAGTTGATTCTCCTCGAGGATCAAGTGCAAGTCGCCAGTTAACATACCAAGAACAAGACAGCTACTCAAGCAACAAGCCTATTCCATCATCTACTCCAAAATCAAGTTCTGAAGTAATAGCTGTCATGACAACTGGCACCACATCATTGGAAGAACAAGTTGCACTTCTGGCAAAATCTGTTGAAATTCTTTCAGCAAGTATCAAAGAGAAAGATAACCAGATCGCTTCCATGATGGACAAGATCGCCGGTCTCACTGGAAAAAGGAACGAAGCTTCAAACCAGAATTGGCAATCAATCTTTCAAGATGATGGTGAGAACTCTGGCAAGGAAGTTGCTAAGGATTCTGAAGAAAAGATCAATGAACTCGTCACTACCAGTCAACTCAAGGATCTTCTCAAGGAGGCTATCAGAGATCAAGTTGAAAGCATCACTCAACCTTCATATACATATGCAAAACCATATTCTCAAAGGATCGATCGTCTGAGGATGCCTGGGAACTATCAACCCCCAAAGTTTCAGCAGTTTGATGGAAAAGGAAATCCACGCCAACATGTTGCACATTTCGTGGAAACTTGCAATAATGCTGGTACCTATGGGGATCTCATGGTGAAGCAGTTCGTTCGCTCCCTAAAAAGCAACGCCTTTGATTGGTATACTGATCTCGAGCCTGGGACGATTGACAGCTGGGAACAACTTGAGCGTGAATTCCTTAATCGATTCTACAGCACTCGTCGCTTAGTCAGCATGATCGAACTCACAAGCTCACGTCAATGGAAGGATGAGCCAGTCATTGATTACATCTACAGATGGAGAAATCTGAGTCTTAACTGCAAAGAAAGACTGTCTGAGTCTTCTGCCCTTGACATGTGCATCCAAGGCATGAATTGGGGCTTGCGTTACATTCTTCAAGGCATCAAGCCTAAGACCTTTGAAGAATTAGCCACTCGTGCTCATGATATGGAGTTGAGCATGACAGCTGCTGGAAATCAAGAACCTCCGGTGCAAGAGCCAAAGAAAGGTAAGGAAAAACAAGATACCCGCAAAAGGGGCAAAACCTTTATCAATAAGGGAGAAAGCAAACAGTCCATAGCCGTGACTACCAAGCCTCTTAAGATATCTCCCAAGTCAAAACAATCTCAAGAGACGAAATCTTCTCCTATCCAAGACAAAGGTAAAGGCAAGATCACTTTGAAGGAGAGGCAAGAAAAGAAGTATCCTTTTCCTGATTCTGATGTTTCAAGCATTCTTGAAGAACTTTTAAAGACTAAGCTGATTCAGTTGCCAGAAATGAAGCGACCTGAAGAAGCTGATAAAGTAGAAGACCCCAATTATTGCAAGTACCATCGCTTGATTAGCCATCCTCTGGAGAAGTGCTTTATTTTGAAGGATAGAATCATGCGACTCTATGAAGAGGGGAAAATCGAGTTTGAAGAAGAAACGGTGTCGTCAAATTTGGCATCAATCAATATGGTTCCTCAATCCAATTTGCTGGATAGAACCATAAAATTTGGCTCTTTTGATCCTATCATACTGGCTCCAAGTACAAGTACGATGGTGGATCTTCAGGAAAGTGGGGGCAACTATTTGCTTCAAAGACGAAATCAAGATTACGATGGTTGGACTCTAGTCACATGCCGAAAAAGCAAAAAGAAGAATCTTCCAAAAGTTGTGAAAGTGCCTACAAGAGCTAAGATGATCAAACAACCAGCCAAATCTCCAAAGCCCAATGTACCTCAAGAAACAAAAATGCTATCTCAGGGTAAAAATTCAATAGGAAGAAAGCCTAGGAGGCCAATAACTTTAAAGGAATTCATGCCAATTCAGCTTAGAGATGAAGATTCAGTTTTCATGACTTGTTACCATAACGGTGGCAATGAAGATAATGAAAACAACATTGACACAGTAGCATTTGATGTTGATGATCATTCTTGTGCTACGAAAATTAACTTTTCTGACGAAGACCTGTTGCTAGGGTCAACCCCTTATAATCGGCCATTGTTCGTCGTAGGATATGCTCGAGAACAGAAGATCAATAGAATCTTGATCGACGATGGTTCTGCTGTCAACATACTCCCGTTGATGACAATGAAGGAATTGGGAGTTCCTTTGGATGAATTGATGCAAAGCCGCTTGATGATCCAAGGATTCAACCAAGGAGGACAAAGAGCTCTTGGAAAACTTAGACTTCAACTTTTCATTGGAGATATGGAGTCAAGTCCATTTTTCCATGTGATCGATGCCAAAACGACATACAACATGTTGTTAGGACGACCGTGGATACATCAAAATGGTGTAGTCTCCTCAACTCTGCATCAATGTCTCAAGTATTGCAGAAACGGTCAAGTCAAGACGATCCTTGCAGACGCTAAGCCATTTACTATAGCAGAAGCACATTTCGCAGATGCAAAGTTTTATCTAAAAGATACATTTATCGAAGAAGTAATGCCCAACCCAATGCAAGAATTAAAGCAAAAGGGAAATAATTTGGCTTCTTCCACAGTTAGAGAAGATGAAATTGCTCAAGGTTTAAAGGATCTGACTCTTCCTCTCACTAACTTGGAAGAATCAAGAGGCCTTATACCTCCACTGCAAGGATTTGTTAGACCAGTAGAAGAACCTCTTTGTGAACATCAAGATCTTCCTACTCATCGAGCTAAAGATTTTGATCCTAACGCCTATAGGTTGCTTGTCAAAGCTGGGTATAAACAAGAGGATGTTGCAAAATTGGCTCACGAGACAAAAGAGCCTAGCAAAGAAAAGCCGCAAAGTTCATTCAAGATCCGACAGGTCTGGCAAAAGAAGATTGATCACATCGGAACTTCTAGAGAGGGGCTTGGATATTCTCCATTAAAATTGAAGATTCATAAACAAACTTCGAGGTACATAAATGTGGAGGAAGTTCCCGAGGAGCAAGAAGATGCGGTGAAGCCACCAGGACTTTCAGTGTTTGATCGCTTGGGGGCACGCTCAACACGATGTTCAGTGTTTGATCGTTTGAGCATTCAATCATCACGAAGGTCAGTTTTTGAACGAATGGGAGAAAAATGCAGTGAAGTTTCTGTAAGTAAACCAATTTCCATTCAATCAAGGCTTGGAAGTCTGTACTCTGAAGAAGTTAACTGTGGTCGAAAAAGAAAGTCTTCCACTTTAAAGGAATCAAGAGATTTTCACAGCAAAATTCCTTCTCGAATGAAAAGGCAAAGCGAATGGAAGGTAACTACTGGTGAAGTTTTAAAGGCTAGAAAGCACACAGTGGTTATAACCAAATCAGTCTCATCCTCAGAGGAAGAAGAACTTGAAGAAACAGAAATCCTTACTTCTAACCATGTATCTGTAAAAGAAACTGGTGAAAAATCTCAAGAAGAAGAAGCCCAAGAAGCCCCTTCGTCTTTTGAAGAAGGAAATCAAGCTACTATTGATGAGCTAAAGGAGGTCAACATCAGTACTAGTGAAGATCCACGACCGATCTTTATTAATGCTTGCTTACCACCAGAAGAAGAAAAAGCTTATCTTGATCTTTTGATAGAGTATCGAGATATCTTTGCTTGGACTTACAAAGAAATGCCGGGACTTGATCCAAAAGTAGCTATGCATCATCTGGCTGTCAAGAAAAGTGTCCGGCCTATCAAACAAGCTCAACGACGCTTCCATCCTGACTTGATCCCCCAAATTGAAGCTGAGGTCAATAAGCTCATCAAAGCTGGCTTTATTAGAGAAGTCAAGTATCCCACTTGGATCTCAAATATTGTTCCAGTGAGAAAGAAAAATGGTCAACTTCGAGTTTGTGTAGATTTTCGAGACTTGAACAATGCTTGTCCAAAGGACGACTTTCCTCTCCCTATAACAGAAATAATGGTTGATGCTACAACTGGCCATGAAGCTTTGTCATTTATGGATGGATCGTCTGGTTATAATCAAATTCGTATGGCTCCAAGAGATGAAGAACTTACCGCATTTCGAACTCCAAAAGGAATATACTGTTACAAAGTTATGCCGTTTGGGTTAAAGAATGCAGGGGCTACTTATCAAAGAGCAATGCAAAAGATCTTTGATGATATGCTTCACAAAAATGTCGAATGTTATGTTGATGACTTGGTAGTGAAGTCAAAGGAAAAATCCAATCATCTTGCTGATCTTCGCCAAGTGTTTGAAAGATTGCGTAGATACCAATTGAAGATGAATCCGCTCAAGTGTGCGTTCGGAGTATCCTCGGGCAAGTTTTTGGGGTTTATCGTACGACATCGTGGGATTGAGATCGATCAATCAAAAATAGATGCAATCATGAAAATGCCTGAACCGCGCAATCTGCATGAACTTAAAAGTCTGCAAGGAAGATTGGCATATATCCGACGTTTTATCTCAAACTTGGCTGGTCGATGTCAACCATTTAGCCGGCTAATGAAGAAAGATGTCCCTTTTGTCTGGGATGAGGCCTGCAGTAATGCTTTTAAGAGCATTAAGACCTTTTTGTTACAACCACCTATTCTGAAGGCACCTATACCAGGACAGCCGTTAATCCTTTATATTGCTGCACAAGAACGTTCCTTAGGAGCATTATTGGCACAAGAAAATGATGAAGGAAAAGAAACTGCACTCTACTATCTTAGTAGAACTCTTAATGGTGCTGAATTAAATTATTCTCCCATTGAAAAGACTTGCTTGTCATTGATGTTTGCAGTTAAAAAGCTGAGGCATTATTTGCAAGCTCATTCTGTTCGTTTGATTTCGCGAGCAGATCCCCTCAAATATCTCATGTCCAAGTCTGTGCTCAGTGGAAGATTGGCAAAGTGGGCTCTTTTGCTACAAGAGTTCGATATTACTTATATCCCACAAAAGGCCGTTAAAGGGCAAGCACTTGCCGATTTCCTTGCAAACCATCCGATTCCAGATGATTGGGAATTCTCTGAAGATCTCCCAGATGAAGATGTTCTTTTCATCGAAATTCCTAGGCCATGGAAACTATTCTTCGATGGGGCTGCCCGTCAAGATGGAGCTGGAGCAGGTGTTGTCTTTGTCACTTCAGAAGGAGATGTATTGCCTTATGCATTTACTCTCATTGAAAACTGTTCCAACAATGTAGCAGAATACCAAGCTCTGATTATTGGATTGGAAATGGCAGTGGATATGAAGATCACTCAACTTAAAGTGTTTGGGGATTCCAAATTGGTCATCAACCAACTTCTTTCACTTTATGAAGTTAAGAAGCCCGACCTCTTACCATACGTCAACTATGCAAAGAAGATTTTGGAATGGTTTGACAATGTAAGCTTGGAACATGTACCAAGAAGAGAGAACAAGCAAGCAGATTCTCTAGCTAATCTAGCATCAGCTCTTGCCATGCCAAGTGTAGAAGTAAAAGTCCCTCTTTGCAAACGATGGATTTTGCCTCCAGTTTATTTTAAAGATAATAATACGGAATCCAATGTTGTTTCAGTTTGCGAAGTTGAAAAAGAAGATTGGAGACAACCATTGATTGATTATTTAGAGCATGGGAGGCTACCCAATGATCCAAGGCATAAAACAGAAGTGAAACGTCGAGCTCCTCGATTTATTTACTTCAAGGGTACGCTCTATCGCCGCTCTTTTGATGGTGTCTTCCTTCGATGTTTAGGAGAAGATGAAGTATCCAAAACCTTACAAGAAGCTCATTCAGGAATTTGTGGTGCACATCAGTCTGGAGCTAAATTGCACTTTCAAATTAAAAGAATGGGATACTATTGGCCAACAATGGTAAAGGATAGCATGGACTACTCCAAGAAATGTCAAGCTTGTCAGTTTCATGCAAACTTCATCCATCAACCTCCTGAACCATTACATCCGACAGTCACATCTTGGCCGTTCGATGCTTGGGGACTTGATTTGGTAGGACCATTACCTAAGAGTTCACTAGGGCATATGTACATACTTGCCGCTACAGATTATTTTTCAAAGTGGGCAGAAGTGGCACCTTACAGGGAAGTAAAAAAAGAAACTGTTGCAACTTTTATCAGGACAAACATCATTTATCGGTATGGTGTACCTCGTCACATCATAACTGATAATGGAAAGCAGTTTGACATGAGCAAATTATGTGCACAGTTTGACTTCAAGCAGTACAAGTCTTCAATGTACCATGCTCCAGCAAACGGATTAGCAGAAGCTTTTAACAAGACTTTGTGCAATCTTCTCAAGAAAGTTGTTAACCGTTCAAAGAAAGATTGGCATGAAAGGATAAGAGAAGCTCTGTGGGCTTATCGAACTACATATCGCACACCAACTCAAGCCACTCCTTATGCACTTGTTTATGGTGTAGAAGCTGTTCTACCACTTGAGCGACAAATTCCGTCATTAAGAATTGCAATCCAGGAAGATCTTTCTAGTGAAGACAATGTACGCTTACGTTTGGAAGAATTAGAAGCACTGGATGAGAAAAGGTTGGAAGCCCAACAACGCTTGGAGTGCTATCAAGCTCGACTATCCAAAACTTTTAATAAGAAAGTCAAGCAGCGACCTTTCCAAGTTAGAGATTTAGTCCTTGCTGTAAGAAGACCCATAAATACTTCACATCGTATTGGCAACAAGTTCCTTTCAAAATGGGATGGACCATACGTTGTTCGAGAAGTTTATACCAATGGTGCCTATAAGATCGTTGATCAAGATGGTGTCAAGGTTGGACCGATCAATGGAAAGTTTTTGAAGCGTTACTATACTTAAAGAAGATATTGCTCCTAAGCAAGAGCTTAAACTATTGTATGTTGCTCCTAAGCACGAGCTTAAACTGCACATTAAAAAAAAAAAAAAGCCCGCTATGTTGAAAATCCTTTCTAGGACAACTTAGGCAGAAGTTAGGACAAAAAAAAAAATGATGAACTACGTTATGACTTGATCCTTCAAATTCGAGGGTACGTAGGCAGCTTGGTTTCATTGCCAAGTTCAGTCCAAACAAAAAATAAAATAAAAAATTTGTTTGATTCAAATATTATCTTTTGTTCGCTTGAAAGTATCATGATAATTCTCCATTCAAATTTCATGATTCAAGTTGTCTTTCAAGTAAAACAAGTCTTTTACAAATTAAAGATCTTTGGGAATTTAATTTGTAGTCCACACATGATGCAAAAATGCTTCAGAAAGTGCAAAAGAAGGATGATATATAGAGAAAAAGAAATTTAACTTCATTTCAAACTTGAGAGGAACCTACAATTAAAAAAAAAAAAAAAACTAACAATCCTGAGAACTAATACAAATTTCAAAAAAAAAAAAAAGTTACATCAAAAGGGATTCAGGGCTTCCATTTGAAATTCTTCAAGTCTTCTCGAGAGGCTTCCAACATATTTCACAACAAATCTAAGTTTTTGGCTTCATTCTCAGTAAGGGTAGTAAAAGACTCAACAGAATTCATCTCCTCACGAATCTTGGAGGTGTCGGTTCTTCTTCTTTTCAATTCATCTTCAGTTTCTTGGAGCGAAGATTCAAGTCTATGTTTTTTGCGTTGCAAAGTAATGAACTCTTGCTTTATATCTGCCAAGTTCGACTGCAGGGTGTTAAGGTTCTCAACAGTTTTATGTTCAAGTAACATCGAATCTTTAAGTCGAATTTCAAGTGCTTGAAGTCTTTCAATTCTATCCTTGGATGAAGAGATGGAAGATTCAAGCTCATTAAACTTTTGGACTTGTGTAAAGTAGTCTTCCACCATGCCTTTCAATAAGGATGAATCAACGGATTTAATTGCTTCTATTGCATCAAAGATCTTGTGGACATCACTAGTAAGTGAAGAGACCCGATCAAAAGAAGCGCGAATAATCCTTGGTTGAATGCTTTCCCACAAAATAGTTGCAAGCTTCAACTGACTATCGGATATCACTTTTTCAGCACTAAACTTAGAAAATTCTGGAAGGGCGAGATGACTAGCTTCAACATGAGGGCCTGTGGAAGTCTTCACTATAGGGGAAGTATTATTAACAATCACGTTAGGGCAAGCATCTTCTTGGTTGGAAACAGTATGATAACTCGTATAATTATATAGTTTTTAGTTATGTTTTATTATTGTTTTGTGTCAAATACGAGTTATTATTGTTTAGTCTAATTGTGTTTATGATCTTTTATATTTTTATGTAATTTGGTGTTTTTCACAAGTTTCTTTGAGTCATTTCAGATTACTAGAATTAAGGGCAAATCCAGTTCAGTTCCAGTTCCGACACCTTTTGCCATATCAGCTATATCTGGAGTTTCACTGAAGCAATAAGGCTGAAATTTTAACCGTGCAAAGTTTAGAGGCATATCTATCTTTTTCATGTTTTACACTTCTTGAAACGGAGTCGTTTTCCCTAGCGAAATCAACCATCAAGTTGGCTGATGTGCAATGACGTCTGTCCTGAGCAGTTTTCGCATTTTGCCCATATCTTCTTCTCCACATCAGCAAATGAGCTGATTCCAACGGCTATGAATCAGTAACTCATAGGGGAACATTTTTCTAGAAGACCATGTGATCAGATCAGGCCTCCAAGATTGACAAAATCGACCATCAAGTTGGCTGATCAAAATGGTCATACAATATGACGAAAATTGTTAGAAAAATGCACCCACCTATTATACCTACCTTTGAAATTTGTAAAGCTTGTCTCTTGTCATTTAGCCCTCCAAAATGTGTATAAATAGAGGGCCTTGGATGATTGTAGAGGATCATATTGTACATAGGTAGGATATTAGCCATTTTAATAAAATTCTCTAAGTTTTCTTCTTCTTTCTTTTCTCTAGTTTTCTTTCTTTTCTCTAGTTTTCTTTTTCTTTAGAAAGAGCAAGAGGTTGGATAATTAATATTCTTCTTCTTCTTCTTTCTTTCTTTTATTTTCTTCTTAGATTTTCTTTAATTTTATGTTTATGTTTATAATGCCTATGCTAGGCTAAACTTCTATTTGGTTAAGGGTGATTTCAAAGCCCTAGACATGTTTTGTGATTGATTTTCAGATTCTATCTATCATTAATTTTCTATCAAAGTTGCTTATGTTCTTCTACAAGAATTGTTCATGATGTTGTCTAGATTTATTTAGGTGTACAACTAGATAGATCTTGATAATTATCTATTGCTAGTTTAGGAGTCTTGATCCGTGTAATTGTCTTGATTTCCTATTCATAAGTGGCAATTTGTGATTAATGATTATGGTCAAGTTTTCAATAATTGCAAAGTGGAACATAACCTAAGTTGAACAATCCGAGCTTATGTGTTTGTTGCTTAGATCAACCTATCTTTCTCATCATAAAGCTGCCATTAAATTGAATTTAGAGAGCTTATTCTAGGTTGTTTAATGGTTAGAGATTAAATAGAGAGCTTGTTCTATTTAACGACAAACTAAGGAAAGATTGGGGTAACAGAGCTTGTTGTTATCTACGGTTGTTAACTTTGATAGTTGGTTGATATTGATAGATCTGAAATTGATTCTTAATGATGTCTAGTGGTGGAGAATGAAACCTTAACCATATTTTTCATATTTGATTCTTCTTACTTATTTGTTTTCTTACTTTTAGTTTGCTTATTTTTTATATTTATTTTTATTGGCTGGTTATACCGCCTAATTTGTATATTAACTTTGTTTTATTTTTATTGGCTGGTTATACCGCCTAATTTAGTATATATATTTTTATTGGCTGGTTATACCGCCTTGCATCTTATTCTTATTATTTACTTTAGTTTAAATCTGGCTTCAAAAACCCCTTTTCTTTTATTGTTCTTGAATTTAAGTTTTAAACTATTAACTTATAAACTAAAACCCAATCCCTGAGGACTCGACCCTTGCTAACTACTATACTTACAATTTATCTTTTTAGTGCAAGGTTAAATAAGATACACTCTTTTGGGTGCATCAAATTTTTGGCGCCGTTGCCGGGGATTGCTTTCTTTAGTTTATTTGTTACTTGGTTTATTCTTATTTTCAGTTCTAATTAGTTTTTTTTTCTTGTACATACGGGTTTTTCTTATCAAATTTTGAAAAAAAAAAAAAAAAGAACGATGGAATTGAGCAATCTAACACTTGAAGAGTTGGTGGCATACATGAACATGGAGAATCAACAAGCCAATCTCACCTTCCCAGTTCAACAATTTGCCATGGGAGGATGTCAAGGCCATCAAGTGTTCCAAGACCAACAGTATGATCATTACTCAAACACTTACCATGAGGGATGGTGGGATCATACTAATTATGGCTACTCGAAAAATTACCAAGAAGTAGATCCTTATGCCAATTACACTCATCCATCTAGATTTAATCAATCATGGTCTCAAGAACCAGATCTTTTTCAACCACCACATATGACTCAAAACTCAGGTACTTCTTTAGAAGATCTTGTCTATTCTCTTGTTACTGATACATTACAATTTCAACAGGAAACAAGGGCAAGCATCCAGAGTTTGGAAAAGCAAATGATCCAATTGACTAGTAGTATGGTGGGATGGGTAGCACAAAGATCTGAAGAACTCCCTGCCCAAACGATGATTAACCCAAAGGAGAATGCTACGATTGTGACCTTGAGGAATGAGGAACAAGATGAGGATGAGACAAAATTAGAGATGGATTCTATTCTTGAGGATAATGAAGCCACAAATCCAAATAAGAGTATTTCGGCACCTGAGGTAACGTTTAAGGTTCCACTTTTTACTAATGTTTCTTCTCCACCTTTTCCTAGTAGATTTGCAAAGTTCATGGAGGAAGAACATGAACAACACATGCCAGAAACCTTAAACAACTTGTTTGTGGATGCCATTCAACAAGTATCAAAATATGCTCCATTCCTCGATGAGATATGCACCACAAAGGATGATGGAATAATACTTGTAATGGAGAATGCATCCACTGTTGTGCAAAGAAAGCTTCCTCTCAAACGCATTAATTTGGAAAATTTCATGTATGAGCCTGACAAGCCTAAAAAGCCAAGAAGGGGTGTTGGTTAGGTTCAAAACATTAACTCAAGTGTTAATTGGGAAGGCAACCCAATTAAAGAAGAAATTGCCAACCTTCCATATTCAGATTTGCTTTCTCTTTCTTTTCCTTTTTCTTTTCTTTTCTTTTATTATTTTTATTTTTATTGTTTTTATTTTTATTTTTTATGTTTACTTGTTAATTTTTGTTTAGTATTTTAGGATTATTTAGGTTGCATGAGTTTGTTTTGTTTTGAGTCTTAGTTGTTCCTATTCTTATGTTATTAGTTCTTTTCTCTTACACATGATTCTTTCATTTGGGTTAATAGACTTACATTGAGGACAATGTAAGAATTAAGTGTGGGGGGAATGATTTAGGATTTCTTTTATTTTTGTCTACTATTTTTTTTATGAGTCTTTATTATTATTATTTTTAGTGTGTTTTAGTTCCTTTTTAATACAATGATGAGATATGAATTGCATAAGTCTAAAACAGATTTATTAGTGAGAAGATTTTCATGAGAATTGAACTTGATATCAATCTTTTTATGAGCCAATGTTAATATGATATGTTGATTGAGAAAGAAGCATGTTTAGACTTAATCTGACTTGTATAATCATCCTTGTGAGTTTTTGAGCCTATAATGATTGATGCATTATACAAATCAATCTAATTTCTTTCTTGAGTGCTCTTATGATTACATGATTCTCTAGAACTTGCTTTAAACCATTTGAGACTATATTGATGCATGTAACAACATGAATATGATAGAGGCATTAGGACTTTTTAACTAGGGCCAAACAGCCATCCCTTATTGATGTTCCAAGAGAACATCCCTCTAGTGAACCAATTTGAGCCTACATTGAATAAGCTATTTATTTGGTAACCACATCTTACACCTAGCCTAAACACATTTATATCTTTACCCTTGTTCTAAAGATGGACTAGAATGTTTGAGACATATTGCAAAAACAAGGGATATTTTTTGAAAATTTGGGTTAGAACAAAAGATAAGTGTGGGGGAGGAGAAAGGCAAAAGTCAAGAGAAAAATAGAGGGAATGTTGCCAAATACATTCCCATGTGAAAAAAAAAAAAAATTTTGAATAATCTCTTGAACTTCTAGTTAAAGAAAAGAAAAAGATGTTCGAAAGTTGGTTAGAATGAAGTAAAGGCTCAACATGAAATATTCAGCCTATGTGATTATGTACTTCTAAAGAATATTGAGAAAGTTTTATCTGCAAAATCTTATTTTGTCTCTAAATTCTATGAAGTCTTTGGAATGTTTGTGATATCTTTTCCTTTTTATTCTTTAACCACATTATTACCTCTTGGCCCCATTACAACCTTGATTAAAGACCTCTTGATTTATGAAGTTGCATGATCTTTTAGTGGAGAATAGGTAGACAAGCAAGCATATGGTAGAACTATTTTCATGAGATTGATTGAGTGTAAACACTTTACCACTACTTTAAAGAGTGAAAATCATGAGAGTATCCCATATGAGTAGTTGAGATTAAGTTTGAATGTGCACTATTTTGATTGAAATATGTTATGTTAATATTGGCTTAACTCAAACAATTTACATTCAAGCATGATTTTTTGTGAAATTCTTTAAGCTATTGATTAGTTTATAAGACTTGTTCAAAGATTGTCTCTAATTTATATTGAAAGGAATAGGAGTAAATATTTTTAGTATATGTAGTTTATTTATATTTTAGTTTTTCAATGTTTGTGGGTATCGTTCTAGTAAACCCTCACGAGACTAAACTCGTCCACTAGGGACACCTAGGGGTTTAAAGGCTTGTGTCACATGCTAAGTGCCACCGTGATTTCCTACGAAAATGGATTAGATTAGATTTTCTTATTTTATTTTTATTGAGTCGTTGCTAGGGACTAGCAACAATCTAAGTGTGGGGGTGTGATAACTCGTATAATTATATAGTTTTTAGTTATGTTTTATTATTGTTTTGTGTCAAATACGAGTTATTATTGTTTAGTCTAATTGTGTTTATGATCTTTTATATTTTTATGTAATTTGGTGTTTTTCACAAGTTTCTTTGAGTAATTTCAGATTACTAGAATTAAGGGCAAATCCAGTTCAGTTCCAGTTCCGACACCTTTTGTCATATCAGCTATATCTGGAGTTTCACTGAAGCAATAAGGCTGAAATTTTAACCGTGCAAAGTTTAGAGGCATATCTATCTTTTTCATGTTTTACACTTCTTGAAACGGAGTCGTTTTCCCTAGCGAAATCAACCATCAAGTTGGCTGATGTGCAATGACGTCTGTCCTGAGCAGTTTTCGCATTTTGCCCATATCTTCTTCTCCACATCAGCAAATGAGCTGATTCCAACGGCTATGAATCAGTAACTCATAGGGGAACATTTTTCTAGAAGACCATGTGATCAGATCAGGCCTCCAAGATTGACAAAATCGACCATCAAGTTGGCTGATCAAAATGGTCATACAATATGACGAAAATTGTTAGAAAAATGCACCCACCTATTATACCTACCTTTGAAATTTGTAAAGCTTGTCTCTTGTCATTTAGCCCTCCAAAATGTGTATAAATAGAGGGCCTTGGATGATTGTAGAGGATCCTATTGTACATAGGTAGGATATTAGCCATTTTAATAAAATTCTCTAAGTTTTCTTCTTCTTTCTTTTCTCTAGTTTTCTTTCTTTTCTCTAGTTTTCTTTTTCTTTAGAAAGAGCAAGAGGTTGGATAATTAATATTCTTCTTCTTCTTCTTTCTTTCTTTTATTTTCTTCTTAGATTTTCTTTAATTTTATGTTTATGTTTATAATGCCTATGCTAGGCTAAACTTCTATTTGGTTAAGGGTGATTTCAAAGCCCTAGACATGTTTTGTGATTGATTTTCAGATTCTATCTATCATTAATTTTCTATCAAAGTTGCTTATGTTCTTCTACAAGAATTGTTCATGATGTTGTCTAGATTTATTTAGGTGTACAACTAGATAGATCTTGATAATTATCTATTGCTAGTTTAGGAGTCTTGATCCGTGTAATTGTCTTGATTTCCTATTCATAAGTGGCAATTTGTGATTAATGATTATGGTCAAGTTTTCAATAATTGCAAAGTGGAACATAACCTAAGTTGAACAATCCGAGCTTATGTGTTTGTTGCTTAGATCAACCTATCTTTCTCATCATAAAGCTGCCATTAAATTGAATTTAGAGAGCTTATTCTAGGTTGTTTAATGGTTAGAGATTAAATAGAGAGCTTGTTCTATTTAACGACAAACTAAGGAAAGATTGGGGTAACAGAGCTTGTTGTTATCTACGGTTGTTAACTTTGATAGTTGGTTGATATTGATAGATCTGAAATTGATTCTTAATGATGTCTAGTGGTGGAGAATGAAACCTTAACCATATTTTTCATATTTGATTCTTCTTACTTATTTGTTTTCTTACTTTTAGTTTGCTTATTTTTTATATTTATTTTTATTGGCTGGTTATACCGCCTAATTTGTATATTAACTTTGTTTTATTTTTATTGGCTGGTTATACCGCCTAATTTAGTATATATATTTTTATTGGCTGGTTATACCGCCTAATTTAGTATATATATTTTTATTGGCTGGTTATACCGCCTTGCATCTTATTCTTATTATTTACTTTAGTTTAAATCTGGCTTCAAAAACCCCTTTTCTTTTATTGTTCTTGAATTTAAGTTTTAAACTATTAACTTATAAACTAAAACCCAATCCCTGAGGACTCGACCCTTGCTAACTACTATACTTACAATTTATCTTTTTAGTGCAAGGTTAAATAAGATACACTCTTTTGGGTGCATCACAGTACTTGAAACATTATTTTTGATCTCAGCTACAAGTTTGTTGATCTCATGCGAACTAGAAACTGAAGCTTCACTTTTGGCAGGGGATATATCACCATGAAAGGATTCCCTTGGCCTGATTCGCTTCCAATGTCTTTCATGATCACTCTCATCAATTGAATCTTCAAGGATCGCATTATGCTTCCCTTCGATGACTTTCGATAAAACCCTTTGTCCTTCATCAACTAATGACACTGATCGAGGAACTTCTTGTGAAGCCTTCACATGCTCCTCTGTTAAATCTATAGTGGACGAGACTTTGGCTTTATTGGATTTGTCTTGCGAAATCTCTAAAGACTTTTTCTTAACATCCTTTGAAGGTTTTCTTCTCTTTGATGGTGATGTACGGATGCTTGAAATCCAAATATCAATAGAATGCTCAAGATATGGCTCATGAAGTGTGGACCACCATTCCATGTATCTTGCGGTTGCATGATCATTAGGATTTAGGGAACGAGCTGGAGAGATCAATCTGGACTTTGTATGAGAACGAGTGCAAATTCTCCAAAACCTACATAGAGCATCCACAGATCCAGAACGAATGTCTTCCTTAAGAGCTCCGGGAATATCTTGACAAAACCCAAATTGTCTCCCAAATCGATAAGGACTGTAAAGTTCTATAATGATGGCTTGGTTACATCGGGCGGGCAAATAGCTCAAACGAACATTAACAAGGTAGTCATGATTGATATTACTAAGAGCGTCATCATCAACAATCACTTCATCTCTATTTCTGGGACATAAGTTAGCATTCCACGCTATGCCAGTATGAATCAACTTGCGGGCATCATAATCCTCAAAGTATTTGGCTCCACCTTCTCCTGAAAAAACTTGCTCATCAAAGGCCCATATACATCATCTGGATTTTGAAAGTGAGTCCGAAAGTAATAATTAGCCACCCATAAACATAGTGAATGGGAAAACACGCATCTGAAGAGCCCGCTTGAGTAGAAAGTGTGATTCGGTTTAGTCCATGGTAAATATTGGCTAACACCGGGATCACGAGATTAACAATTCTTCCACTTCGGCCATGTTTTATATAAACTTTGGTTTTTATCAATTGCTATATTTTTCAGAAGCATGCCTATCCATACTTCTCTTAAGTGGGCTGTCCTTCTATGTGGGCCAACGTTGGTTCTTTGCCCATTTTGATTAAAAACATTTTGGAATCAAGACAATACAAAGGTGCAAATAAATTTTGGCTTCAAAAGCAAAGTAAATTTCAAGATTTGTTCACTTTCTACACTCAACAAAAACCGTGTACGTGACCAAGTCTTGAGGGGGCATTTGTAGAAGGAGAAATTTTTTTGACCAATTACAAATTGCCACGTGTTAATTGAAATTTCTTTTAATTAAGAAATTTTTAATTAAATTATGCATTATCATATCATAATTAATTATTTTATAATTAATTAAATATGTACACATGGCTTGACCAATCAAATTGCAAGGATTCATGGGTCACCCAATTAAACTTCACCCATGTGTCATAATTACTTCATCTCTAATTAAATTAAATTAATTAAGAGATAAATAATGAAGTTTTATCTCTAATTAAATTAATTAAGAGATAAATAAATATTTTATCTCTAATTTAATTAATTAATTAAGGGATAAATAATGAAGTTTTATCTCTAATTAAATTGAATTAAATTAATTAAGAGATAAATAAATATTTTATCTCTAATTTAATTAATTAAGAGATAAATAATGAAGTTTTATCTCTAATTAAATTGAATTAAATTAATTAAGAGATAAATAAATATTTTATCTCTAATTTAATTAATTAAGAGATAAATAATGAAGTTTTATCTCTAATTAAATTGAATTAAATTAATTAAGAGATAAATAATGAAGTTTTATCTCTAATTAAATTAAATTAATTAAGAGATAAATAAGGAAGACAAGTTCTTTTAGAACTCTTTTTCACCTGGTTGGCTACCACTATAAATAGAGACCTCCCCTTAACACAAATTCACAATTCACAAGCCTAAGGAGAAGAAGAAAGATTTGGAAGAGTTAAATCCTCTCTAAAGTCTTAAGAAGAAATAGATTTGGAAGAGTTAAATATCTCCAAAGTCTGAAGAAGAGAAAGATTTGGAAGAGTTAAATCCTCTCCAAAAGTCTCAAGAAGAAATCTCTGCAGAATTGAAGCAAGAAATTCTTAAGAACACCATCGTGCCTGTTCTTAAAGATTTCTCAAGAAGTTGCTCTTCAATCTTGTGTTGATCCAAGAAAGAAGATAAATCTTGTCTGCTCTAGATCAAGTCTCGAAGACCCTTGAAGCAAACAACGTGTGTTCAAGATCAAGTCTCAAAGAACCTTGAAGCATAATTCCAAGATTTCCAAGACTTCTTAAATTTGGGATCAAATTTCAAGATCAAGTCTAGAAGACCCTTGAAGTGGATCTCATCAATTCAAGATCAAGTTGTGAAGACCTTTGAATCAAAATTTTACTGAAGAAAAGAATCAAAGAATTTCTTTCTTTAAGAATATTTAGAGATTGTAACCTCAAAGTTTGATAAATAAAATTCTTTATTTGACTCCAAATTTTCCTTGTCATATTCTTTGACATAAAATTTGTGTGTACATCTACAAATCAGAGAGATTCTATTTATAAGCAAATAGATGTTTCTTTATACAAACATAATTATCCAAATAGATGTCTATTTAGATAGTCACAACTTTTAGTAAATAAACAAGAGACACAACTTTTTTTAATTATTAAAGACATAACTTTTCACTTATCACATACAAATTATGTGACATTATTTTGAAAATGTTCCAACAAAAAAAATCACCTAAACATTAAAAAACTACAATCAACAAAAGCATGTGTTTAACAAATGGCAATGGATAAAAAAACTTGTTAATGAAGAAAAAGATAGCATATAAGAGTTTAAAGTGTGATGTTTCCTTAAACAAATAGAGGAAGTTTGATTAAAAAAGGAAAGAGGAAAAGAAGCTTTTGATTGGGAGTGGGACCATTCACCATTGTGCTACTCTCTCATTGTGAACAGCTGCAGATTAAAGATAGAAAAAACTAGCAAAGGGGTTTGTGTTTGAATTGCTTTTGCTTTCGAAATTGCAGCACTCTTTCAACTTTGAAGTACATAATAATGCTGAAAAATATAGTAAAAAGAATGTTCTGCTTAGTGCTTAAGCTTCCTACTTGTTTCTGTTTGCATGCCAAGCAATGATGTGACTGTCTGCTAATTCAAGGGCTAGGATTCTACTTTTGACACACTTTCTAGCTTTTAAATAATGGATTTTATTAATAAATGTTTTTTAAGTTATTATTTATAATATTATTTTATATTAAATATAATAGTTAATAATTAATTATAATAATTTATTTAATACGATAGACTTAAGACGCTCATTAATAAAACTCTTAATGATTTTTGTATTTATAATTTGGGTTTTATCAAAGAAGGTTCTTTACTCACTTTTTAAAGTTAATTATCATACTATTTATAGCAATATTTTGATATTAAATATAGTAATTATAACTAATGTAGTAATTTCAATTCATTAAAAAAATAAACTTTTAACATGATAATTTTAAAAAATACATTAAGAACACTAAAATCTTTATTAGGAAGCAAAATTAAACTTTGTAATAATGAAGAAGTCAGTACTCACCCAGTACAAAAGAATTAAGCTTGTAGAGGTGAGAAAACCTAATTTTTGCAGTTTGCAGCAATTAAAGTAGAAGTAGATACAGTGTTGTAGTCTTTTTTAATTATTTATTTTATTAAAGCAATTAAGCTATTAAAACATGAGTGTGTAGATACATTGATTCCTTCAGCAGAATATCAAATAAAAGTTGAAATGCCAAATCTGCATTTGTCTGTGTCTCATGATTTAAGTGCTACTGCTACAATTATTTATTTTTGCACATACATTCAATAAAAAAATTTATAGGTGTTGAGTAGATTTGCTCATGATCCGGATCGGCCCAATTTTTTTTATTTTTTCTTATCAGGGCCGGGTCATATTTATTGTTCACATATATTAAAAATATATATTTTTTATAATTAAAATTTAAAAAAATAAATTTTTTTTTATTGTGTGAACAGTGACTCAAGCAGGTCCGATCACTAAAATATCTGTTAAGATCCGACTCAATACAGGTCGGACCAGACAGACTGTCTGATTCTTGAGCAGGTCCGATCACTAAAATGGGGCCAAAAAACATATGAATTAGGCACACAAAAAAAATCCCAGAAGTAAATTTTTCAAAAAAACTCATTTTAAATTCGTAATAATTTTTATCGGATCGAATCATTAATTCAAATTGTCTCACACAAATAAATAAAAAATCAGACTCCACATAAAAAATTCATCATTGACATTCCACCAAATAAAATGCAAATCTGTTTTTTTTTTTTTCTTTTTCTCCTATGGTTTAAATAGTAATACTACCCTTCTTAGGGGCTGTTACCCTTTTACTTATATCAAAATCATTGAAACATATAGGACACTTAAAGGTCCATTTGGATGGACGATAAAATTAAAAATAATGGTGACGGTGAGATTAATTACTGTAGCGGTGAGATTAAAATCATTGATAGGATATGTGTTTAGATTCAAACGAAGTGGTGGCGGTGATGTAAATTATAATGAGAAAGAAAAATGATCATTAAAGATATTAGATTAAAATGTGTATATATGTATATAATAAATAATTAAAAATTATATTTATATTAAATAATAAAATATATATTAAAATTATATTATATCAAATAATAACTAAAAATTATATTTATGTTAAAAAATAAATTAAAAAAGAAATAATTTAATTTTTTTTAAAACGGTTAATAAAATAAAAATAATAATGGAGAGGTAAAAAGGGGAATTATCTTCTTTAGTAGGGTAGTAGGATCCAGTTTTCTATTAGACTCTTGCCCCTCCAATTAAATTGGAGGGACTGGTACGTTTTATTTACCCATTTACCCAGTGAAGTGTATTTGGAGTGTGATCAATTGAGGGAGATTTCCCCTCAAAATAGCTTGAATTTCAACGGTGGAATTCAAATGGAGCCTTAAACAAAAACGAAAAAAAAAAAAAATTGATACTTTTACTAAAATCACCCCACAATTGGGAATAACTTATGATTGGTAGGAGAAAAAATTCTTTCCTCTCTGCTTTGGTTTGTTGAAGACCATAAAGACTTGCTCCCCATTTTTATACTTTACTATTGCTGCTTCTTCAACTAAGCAATGCATTTATCTCTCCTATGATCTTCTAGTAATCCCATAATATTTCTCTTTTTCTCTCCAAGTAATCTGCAGCTCGGATACCAAGACCAAGAGCATCAAAGGTAATTTACTTGCTTTTCCTTTTACTAGGTCTGCCAATCTGGAACTCATATATACTCCATAATTCATTAATTCTCTTTGTTAAGTCTTTTTTTTTCCTTTTTTTTTTTTTGCATTTTATAAAGTTTCATTGAAGCATTAACAATATATTAGATTGTTACTTGTTAGCATCCATCATTACCCTCATCAATCATCTAATTATCTGCTATACTTCTTTTATTGCTGGATATACAATTGCCTAGATGATCTTTAGTTTAATTGTGATTTAAAAATGCAATGATCGGGTCTAATGCCAAATCTCATCACCTCAGAATACACTTGTCTGGGCATTTTTTTTTATATTATTATTTTAAGAATAGAGATATAAATGCAAGTCCGTACATTGACTTCTTTCATGAACTGATGAAACCTTCCACAAATGTTTTGATTAAGAAACTACATGTAAACTAGTAATAGTTCATGAATGAGTATTTAATTTCATTACAAGTAGGAATCGCTTTTTGCAGTCAATAGATAATAGTACCTTAAAAAAATATTCCTTCGTCTAAGTTAAGCTGACGAGGTGATATATATGTAAGTATAACCATGGCAGCAAGGATTAGTGCATTGAATTAATAATTTTAGTTCTATTACTATATTACACAACGGACATATGTGATTTGATGGCATGGTTTTAGTATATGTAAGTTTTCAGAAGGAAAATCAGCTTTTTCGATACTTTCTCGAGAAATGGCAGTAACATCACATCACCAGTTTTCAAGAAAAAAAGAACCAAATTACATCGCATCAAACGCTTTGAACATCGATCCGACGTGCAATAACTCACCAGGAAACCACATTGCTCTTATCAGGAAGCGTTCACTTGTCTCTCTGCATTCTGCAATGCCCTGTGAAGAAGAAGAAGAAGAAGATTAATGGGTCAAATTATCTCCTTCATTCAAAAACGTTTGTTGGGTCAATTTTTCTACTACATTAAAAAATGTTTGTTGTCAAAGGGAGGAAAGAGAAGAATTAGAAGACCCAATGAGCACAGTAGCCGACAAATTTCACCGGAGCTGATATATCCTTTAAGTGACAGTGAGACAGACTCTAGCTTTAGATTACATCAAAATGTGATCACTAAATGCATTGATATTGTGGAAGAGAACAGGCAGGATTCTGCATATGTCTTGAACGTGGCTAATTTGGAAGAACTGTTAGATCCTTCTTCAAGTGACAGTGAGATAGACTCTAGGTTTAGATTACATCAAAATGTGACCACTAAATGCATTGATATTGTGGAAGAGAACAGGCAGGATTCTGCATATGTCTTGAAAGTGGATAATTTGGAAGAACTGTTAGATCCTTCTTCAAGTGACAGTGAGATAGACTCTAGGTTTAGATTACATCAAAATGGGACCACTAAATGCATTGATATTTTGGAAGAGAACAGGCAGGATTGGGCATATGTCTTGAATGTGGATAATTTGGAAGAAAGAGAAGTTCGAGGCCCAGAAAGATGGATACGGCATTATTGCAGTTCTCACAAGATGTTGTTGGTGGGTGAAGGGGATTTTTCATTCTCTGCTAGTTTGGCTAAAGCTTTTGGTTCTGCAACAAACATGGTAGCCACTTCTCTTGACTCTAGAGGTAAGAAATTGCATGAACTACTCATTTCTAATTATATATATATATATATTTTTCCTATGTCAATTTGTTTGATTCTCTAAGAGAAAAAGGGAAGCTAATTTCAGAAAGCAAACAAAAGTGCAAAGTCCTGTTTGGAACTTGAATTGTATTACAGGATGATTACATTTTGCAGGATTTTTGTTGAGAAATTATAAGAAGGCAATGTCCAATATCCATGAGCTGAGGACTAGAGGATGCTTGGTTTTGCATGGTGTGGATGCAACTAAAATGGCAAATCATTGCTCCCTTAGGGGCATTAAATTTGATCGAGTCATTTACAACTTCCCACATGCTGGATTTCGTTCTGGCGAATCGGGTACATCCCAGATACGGTAAGTGAAATCTTCACTAAAAAACTCTGAATAATTTTTCACAGGGCTTGAAAACAAAAAAAATCTAATTCCTTTCATCAATTGATATTTTGGTAGCCGCCATCAGTTGCTGTTAAGCTTGTTTTTCAAGAATGCTAAGCAGATGATCGATGAGAGTGGTGAAATTCATGTGACACACAAATCCAATGGTTTCTTTCTTGGTTGGAATTTGCAAGGTCTAGCTTCAGCTGTAGGGCTTAGGCTTATACAAGAGGTGCCATTCAATTACACTGACTATCCAGGCTACCGAACCAAATATGGCTTTGGTGGTGACAAGAATTTCAACAGCAAACCTTCCAAAACTTACAAATTTGGCCTATTTCCGACTACATCACCATGAAAGTACCACAAATGATAGAGGATTCTTTCCACCCTTTACTGCCTTCACTTCAAGGCCTTGAAATTTCTGAAGAAGGGACTAGCAGGGTATTGGAAGGGAGATTATGCTATTATGATTTTAATAGATTACATATGCTTGTTTATAAAGAATGGTCTTCACTTTCATGTTTACATTATATATATATATATATATATATATATATATATGCTGTCTGTAAAGAATTTTAATACGAAGGGGCAACCATATTACATATACAAGGTAATGGTAGGCGAAGTGGTTCCTCTCAAGGCTCAATTCCTTCTATTGAAGTCATAACTAATTGGATTAGTTTTTGTTTGTTTGTATTTGAAGGGAGTTGTAACAAAACCAGAAAACAAAATGAGAGGAAAAGTGTTAAGTAAACAAGTGAAAGTTGAAGAACAAGTCACGTTCTTCTATTCTGGAAGTGATAACAAGTTCAAAATAATGCAGCTTGACACTTTGAAAATAGTTTACTCACTCTTGTCTATGAGCTGAGTATTTTCATTCAATATATAAGATATGCAAAACAAGTTGAGCAACTAGCACACCTAGTCACCTACTACATCAAGTTGACATCCTAGAGTTATGGAGCTATTAAATATACATATGGCAACCCATACCTAGACAAAGGTTTGCTACAAGTTAAACAAAAAGAAATAAATTGATGAAAGTTGCTCATAACATTATCTTCAACATTCCTTTTTGGTATTTTTGCTGGAAACACCAAGACTTTTTCTTAATATTTCAAACCTTGTTTTAGGCAAGGCTTTAGTGAGAATATTAGCAAGTTGAACTTTTGAGTTGCAACGGACCAACTTTACTTCATTTTCTGCTTCAGCTTCTCTAACAAAATGGTACTTAATCTTGATATGTTTTGTTCTTCCATGGAACACAGGATTTTTTGCCATAGCAACTGCTGATTGATTATCATACCTTATCTCAGTTGCATAATCCTGAATAAGACCTAAATCTTTCAACAATTTCCTTAGCCAAATTGCTTGATTCACAGTAGCTGCTGCTGCAATATACTCAGCTTCTGCAGTTGATTGAGCCACTGTTTCTTGCTTCTTTGAGTTCCATGCAAATGTACCTGAGCCAAGTGTAAACAAATAGCTTGAAGTGCTCTTCATATCATCACAAGATCTTGCCCAATCACTGCCTGTATAACCCAGCAACTTCACTTCATCTGAATTTTGAAATGAAACACCAAAATCAATTGTCCCCTTAATGTATCTCAATACTCTCTTTGCTGTTCTGAGATGTGTTTCACTTGGACAATGAATAAACCTGGAAAGGAGGCTGACAGCAAACATTATGTCTGGTCTAGTTGCTGTCAAATACAACAAACATCCAATTAGCATTCTGTAGTTTGTTTCATCAACCTTGTCAGAGTTGTCATCTTTGCTGAGTTTCTCATTTTGAGCCAATGAAGTGCAAACAGATTTGCAATTCTCCATGTTGAATTTCTTCAGCACTTGGTTGGCATAATTCTGTTGAGAAATGAAAATTCCTTGTTGAGATTGAGAAATCTCTATCCCAAGGAAATAGGACATCTCTCCCAAGTCTGTCATTTCAAAGACCTTCATCATCTGATCTTTGAATTGCTGCACCAGTTCAGAGTTGCTCCCTGTCACAAGTAAATCATCAACATACAGAGAAACAACCAATAAATCATTGTTGGTAGTAACCTTAGTATAGAGTGTAGCTTCACTAAGGCTTTTCTTAAATCCCAAACTCAGCAAATGATCATCAATTTTGGAATACCAAGCTCTTGGAGCTTGTTTCAATCCATACAAGGCCTTCTTAGTAACTAGACCTTGTCTTCATCCTCTTTAGCAACAAAACCTTCAGGTTGTTCAATGCAGATCTCCTCTTGGAGATAACCATTCAAAAATGCAGATTTGACATCGAGTTGGAATATTTTCCAACTTTTCTGTGCTGCTAAGGCTAATAACAGCCTTATGGTGTCTAGCCTTGCGACTGGAGCAAAAGTTTTTGAGTAATCAAGACCATACTGTTGAGAGTAGCCCTTAGCAACTAGTCTGGCTTTGAGCTTGTTGATAGAGCCATCTGCATTAAACTTGGTTTTGAAAATCCATTTGACTCCAACAATGTTCTTGTTGCTAGGTCTGTCTACCAGCATCCAAGTCTGATTTTTTTCAATCATCAAAATCTCCTCCTTCATGGCATTTCTCCATTCTGAAAATTGGAAGGCTTCTTCGAAGCTTGCAGGTTCAACAATGGCAACATTTGACCTTTGGTAGATGTCAGTAAGTGGTCTGGTTCCACTTACTGAATCATGGTCAATGGTTTCATCATCAAACATGAAATCTTCTTGCTGTTGAGAGTTCAAATCCGCAGCAGTTTGCTTGACATGTTCTTCTTCAAGTTTTTCCCAATTCCATGCTGCATGTTCATTGAACTTCACATTTTTACTTACAATCACCTTGCCTGTAAGTGGATTGTAAGTTCTATAGCCTTTAGTGATGCTGCTGTAGCCTAGGAAAATGCAGATTTTTGCCTTCTGATCAAGCTTGCCCCTTTTAATCTCAGGAACATGCACATAACAAATGCTGCCAAAGACCTTGAGATGTTGAACTAATAGTTTGCTACCATACCATGCTTCAAATGGAGTAATTCCATTCAAGGCTCTTGTAGGCAACCTGTTAAGAAGATAGGCAGAGGTGTTTGCTGCTTCTGCCCAGAATTTTTTAGGAAGCTTCTTTTCAAACAGCATACATCTGGCCATTTCCATGATGGTTCTGTTCTTCCTCTCACTAACACCATTTTGCTGTGGAGTGTAAGTTGTTGTCAACTGGTGTTCAATACCTGCAACTTTACAAAACTCATTAAACCTGTCAGATGTGTACTCAGTACCATTATCTGACCTTATGGTTTTGATTTTGTAGCCACTTTGGTTTTCAATCCATGCTTTGAACCCCCAAAACAAAGCTGCTACTTCAGACTTTTGTTTCATGAAGTATATCCAACACATCTTGGTAAGATCATCTATAAAAACAATGAAATATCTGCTGCCATTCAAGGATAAGGTTCTCATAGGGCCACAAACATCAGTGTGAATCAATTGCAGCTTGTCAGAAGCTCTCCAAGCTTTGTTAATTGGGAATGGCAGCTTACTTTGTTTTCCCAATTGGCAAATTTCACATACACCAGCACAAACATCAACAGTAGGCATGTTTAACACAAGATCATTTTTATGCATATAATTCAATGCCTTGTAATTGAAATGTCCCAACCTTTTATGCCATAATGCAGATTCATATACTGAACTAGTGTATGCAGATGAATTTGCTTGTTGCCAATCCAAGGAGAAACATTTTCCTTTCATGCTAACAGTGAACAGTTCATGGCCAGCAGGATCATGAATAATGCATGTTCTATCTTTAAACACCAAGGATATTTCTTCTCTAGTAATTGTCCTACACTTAGGAGATTCTGATCTATTTGTGGTACAAATAAAACATCCGGAATAAGTTTTGTAACTGATGGTGTCTCAACTGTCACTACTCCTCTTCCTTTGACTTCTATGAACTTGCCATTGCCAATTCGGACTTTGGAACTACATGTCCTGTCAAGCTCCTTGAACAGGTTGATGTCAGATGCCATATGATGAGTGCATCCACTGTCAATGAGCCATGCACTTGAGGAAGTTCCGGTTGCATAGCAGGAAGCAACAAAAACTTGATCATCTTGTTACTGTGGGATATCAGCAACTTTGGCTTGTTGATCCTGTTACTGTTGGTTTTTGTTCTTACAAACTTTCTCCATGTGGCCAAGCTATTTACAAGACCTGCATTGTATATCAAGTCTGTACCAGCAATATTTCTCTAGATGTGTGGTCTTCTTGCAATGAGAGCATGGTGGAAATTTACTTTTCTTTCCACTGTTTCCATAATTCTTGTTTCTTCTATCTCCTGGTTCTTTGTTCTTGCCATCAGATTGCATTTTCCCTTTCTCTTTGACTACAAATGCACCTTCTGTTGAATCTTCTCGCTTAATGGCCCTTCTTTGCTCTTGTGCCTCCATAGCATTCATTAATTCTGCCAAAGATATCTTAGTCAAGTTTTTGGAGTCTTCAAGTGAAGAAATTTTGGATTCAAACCTTTCAGGTAAGCTGAGAAGAACTTTTTCTACAACTTTTTTGTCTGTCATCTCCTCTCCAAGTAACCTAAGCTGGTTTACTGTCTTCATAAGCTTGTCTTTGTACTCCTTTAGAGTTTCAGACTCTTTCATCATCAAGACTTCATATTCTCTTTTGAGGTTGAGCACTTGCATTTGTCTGGTCTTGTCACTGCCATGAAACTCCTCTTTGATCATGTCCCAAGCTTGCTTTGTTGTCTCACATGTCATGATTCTAATGAAAATTTCATCAGAAACAGATGACTCAATGCAACTCTTGGATTTGTATCTCTTTGCCTTTTCTTCACTATAATTCTTCATTTGGTTTACGGTTGGATTAGCTGGAAAATGAGGTGGTTCCTTCTCATTTTCAACCACATCCCATAGATCAAAAGCACTCAGATATGTCTTCATTTTGACAGTCCATATCTGATAATTTTCACCAGAGAAAATAGGAGGTGAAGACAAAGAACAACTGCTTGAAGCCATTTGGAGTTTGACAAATGCTAGTTGGTAATTTAATACTCAACTCTCAATGATGTGGAGGCCCTCTAAGATCAAATATAAAATCTTAATACCAATTGAAGGGAGTTGTAATAAAACCAGAAAACAAAATGAGAGGAAAAGTGTTAAGTAAACAAGTGAAAGTTGAAGAAAAAGTCACGTTCTTCTATTCTGGAAGTGATAACAAGCTCAAAATAATGCAGCTTGACACTTTGAAAATAGTTTACTCACTCTTGTCTATGAGCTGAGTATTTTCATTCAATATATAAGATATGCAAAACAAGTTGAGCAACTAGCACACCTAGTCACCTACTACATCAAGTTGACTTCCTAGAATTATGGAGCTATTAAATATAGCTATGGCAACCCATACCTAGTCAAAGGTCTGCTACAAGTTAAACAAAAAGAAATAAATTGATGAAAGTTGCTCTGACAGTAAAACTAACATTATCTTCAACAGTATCCATTTCATAGTCACCCTCAGTAAAGATGCCTTGCATTGCATTGCATGCCAATGAAAAAGGAATAAAGGAATAGCACTTAAAAATCATTGAAATTACCCCTACAAGAAATAAAGGAATAAACTATAAAGTCAATTTGATCAAATCCTTAATTACAGATTTAATAAAATCACAACACTTTAACAATTTGATGCTATATCATTAAAAAAAAAAAACTCATTTGAGATCACTTTTGATCGATTGATAATATACTTAAAAAACTTCTTAATAACCATCACAGTAGAAACAAAAAAATTCGCAAATTCCAACTAAAAAAAAGGATAAAATAAGTAGGTTGATAAAATATGTTTATGAAATTGGAATATTGCGGCCTTTGAAGTTTGATGGCAACCAAAGAGCCGAGAAACGAAGCAGGCAGTGATGCAAATGGAGAAACAGATGAAGTAGAGAAGTGGATCACTCACTATTCATCAAACCATCAAATACTGTTGGTTGGTGAATCAGATTTTTCTTTCTCTTCGAGTTTGGCCAATGCTTTTGCTTCCAATATTTGTGCTTCTTCTTTGGACTCCTATATATGGCATAAACTAAAATAACTACCCTTTCTCTTTTTACATAGAGTTTTCTTGCTTGAATTGTTTATACCAAAGTTTTGTTTTTGACTTGTTTAACAGTCTTGTTATTGTCCATAACCTATCTTCTTTTTTTTTACTTGGTTGTCATGGCAGTTTACTGAATTGTCTTTATGTTTGAAAAGGACCTATCTGGTTTGTTTCTTACTTGTATTTGGTTACAAGAATACAATTTTACTGAATTGCCGTTTTATTATGTTATGATTAAACAGATGTACTTTTGAATCAAAGTTTTGATCAAGAAATACAAGAATGCAAAGTCAAATTTGGAAAATCTTGAGAAGCTAAGGGCATCCTTACTACATGAAGTGGATGCAACCAAAATGAAGCTTCATACTGACTTATGACCCGTTTGGATTCCACCGCACCGAATCCAAGAAGATTTTGGGGAGAAATTTCCTTTCAATTGACAGATGCCCCATTGGGGGTGTGTTTGGATCACCCCCAGTGGGGCAACCTCACCGGCCCCTCCAATTTTACTGGAGGGATAAGGGTCACTAACTGGACCTTAATGAAGGGGTTAATTTATCTTTTTACCCAATTTTTTATTTTTATTTAATTATTTATATTTATTTAATTTATTTATTTTTTTAATATAAATATAAATATAAATTATTTTTTAAATATAATATAAATATAAATATAATTTTTAATTATTTATTTTTTAAATATAAATATAATTTTTAATTATTTATTTTTTAATATAAATATAATTTTAATAAATTTTAATTATTATTTAATATAAATATAATTTATATTTTATTATTTAATATAAATATAAATATATTTTTAATTATTTATTATATATATATACACATTTTAATCTAATGTCTTTAATGGTCATTTCCTATTCTTACTGCTACCGCTGTTTTTTAATCCAAGCACATATCCTACCACTGATTTTAATCTCATCACACAGTATTCAATCTCACCTGTACAATAATTAATCTCACTTCAATCGTTGTTTTTAATTTTACCGGAGCCATCCATGGACCTTAGCCAAGCGAAAGTTTGATCCAATAATCATCTTCAATTTCCCTCATGCAGGCTTTTATGGAAAGGAAGATAATGTCCATATGATTCAGTAAATTTCCTCTATGCGATTCATATTATTCTTAGAAAGAGTACTCTTGCAACAAAAGAACTAAGTCCTTGGTGCTTCACATGGAAATTAACCGATTAAATTGTGTTTTAGCCAGAATATTTATTTTCTAAGCTTTGGGTTATCAGATATGAACAAGAGATTCATATGCTAAAACGTTAATTGCATGAAGCTGAATTATAATTTTAAGAAAGAAAAAAAATACCCTTTTTCTCGTAAGGATATGGCTTGATGAAGAAGCAGTCCACTTATAAGATAAAAAGAGGGAAGGCTATTGATCTTGTAGAGGATTCAGGAATGAATGCCATGTTTGATGCAATTAAAAGGAGGAAGAATTAATGAGAAAAGTTCTGAAGAGATCACATTTTATGTTAATAAAAGTAATGGCTAAGCTTGACAGATACGTTGCCGAAGACGATGCACAACTCAGGCCAACCTGCCATCAATAAACTCCGGAAATTACCTTTTTCTTACAATTTATTAATATAAGTACCTTTTGACCTTTTGAGAAACTGGATATATATGGAATTGACTAAGTCTGCAAAGCCGTGGTTTATGGTGTTGACTAAAATTAATCAACTAGTTTAAGGTAATTATATGAATCTCCTCAAACAGACAAGAAGGGCTAGCTCCCCTATATAATACCACTTTTTACTTCATAAACTTCTATTTCATCGACTGATTGTTTAAGAGAAAAGCAGTCTTTTGTACACAGCATACATATATACTCCACACCATGAAGGCAAGCCTTTTTCGAAAACAAATATAGAAGCTTTAATTTGTCACTGAAACTAATGCGCCTTGATTAATTTGTTGCAGCAAAAGATAGTTATCAAGGTGCAAATGCATTCTGACAAATGCAGAACCAAGGCCATGAAGATTGCTGCAGTAGCAGATGGTAAATATATTAATTGCATATATGCTTTGAAGAACTTTATGTTGAACTAATTAATGTTGTTGTTTTGTCTGTCTAACAGGTGTGAGCTCGGTGGCAATAACAGGGAAAGACAAAGATCAGGTTGTGGTGACTGGAGAAGGAATTGATTCAGCAGACTTGACAAGTTTACTCAGGAAAAAGGTTGGGTATGCAGACATAATCAGTGTGGGAGAAGACAAAGGAAAAGATGATGAGAAAAAACAAGAAATTTGCAAATTCATCACTTCATCAAGTTGTTGTCAATGTCCACAGTGTAGCTTAAACTATGGAGTGGTTTATGATCCAAACCCAAGTTTCTGTTCCATCATGTGATGCTGCTGATCATAGGCATTTTAAGATAAAAAAAATAAAATAATGCACTTCACCAGATGATGAAATATGAATGTTTCAGGTTTCTTAATTTCCAGCTTTCTCCACTCGGTCGGTTGATCTGAGTTTGGTCTTTGTTTGTTAATTACTGCAAATCTTAAGTTGATTGACTGGAAGGCTTAGTTTAAAACAGGTATTTTGCAATCGGCCGGTGTATTTGCGTGCAGAAAGATCCAAAGTTAGAATATTGAAGATGGTGATGATGATGATGTTACACTTATTATTCACTATTATATATAGTTTACTTCTTCTCATTTCTTCTTAATTTCTCCATTATATTAATTATATATATAAATTTATATTTGATGTATTGTTAATATATAAATTCATATATTTGACAAAAAATCACATGATATCATTTATCAATAAGTAAATTTATTTGTATTTAAATAATCTTGAAATACTGTTTATATGACTTAGCCAACACGTGGGTTTTACTTTTACTTCAAAAAAAAGAAAGAAAAAGAAATCCATTTAATTTAAGAATGATGCTAAATGTTTAATTAATTAAATATATTTTTAAATTTGAAGTTGTTGGTATTGACCAAGAACAAGTAAAACTCTTAATTAGTTCATGACATAAGTCATGATTCACATTCATTTTTTTTTTATTTTTTCATTTGCTATTACATGCATCAATCTTTGGAGAATATGAGTTTCTTGTAATTCAAAATTATTGTTTTTAAGTTTATTGAGTTATGGTACGATTTATTATTATTATTATTATTTACATAAATAAAAAAAGGGGATCATGGTCAATTCAATAGTCAGAAAAATCAAATTTCTTTTCATAATATAAAAGAAGGAATAGTATTTCAGACAAGTTGGATTTTAATTTAATTTAATTTTCATTGATATTTATTTTTTCAATCTCACGTAAGGCTAAGGCCAACATATATATGTCATGGTTGCGATGTTTAGAAATTTTATAATCAAGTCGTTGATAAACCATATGCTTAATTACATATAATTTGTAACATGAAAGCATCTTTATTTTATTTTATTTATTTTCATGAAAATTTGTAATTGTCTTATAGTAGTATAATAAAGTCCAATATATTATGCTAAAGAAAGAAAAAGGAGAAAATTTGGTAGGAAGATTGCACCATGAAGAGTGCAAATTAAATTGAGAAAAAAGTAATCATGGTGGATATATACCATAAGTAGTAAAGGAAAAAATGTGGGTTTTTTCAAACCATTTCTTTGATTAATTAGAAATACTATAGCCAGCTATGACAGCATATGATCAGCCCCACAAACTTAGAATTTGGAGGATTTTAACAATTACTTAGCTCTCAATAGAATAGAAAAGAAGTTGGATTTCATAATTAGTTGAAATTTGATCAAAATGTCAAATCCAGACATAGCTTTAAGTTTTAAGGCTTTAAGCCTTTGCCCCCAGAATCTTAGAATAAGGCCTTGAAAAGGATGAGTTGATGATACAAAGAGCAACCTTGACTCCACATAGGCCTCATCAAACGCATCAAAACTTCATTGAAAAATATATACAGAACTCAAACAAATTACAAAGAAGAAGAAAAAAAAAAGATGTAGAGAGTGTGTTCTTTTTCCAACGTTGTGAAAACTTAAACTGTAAATTTGACATATTCATATTAGTTGAATAGAAAAATGGTAAAATTACAAATTACTTGTTGAATTTTCCATTCTTCCACCAATCTATATGTTGGATAATAATTCATGGCTAAGTATAATAATGGGACTAGTAAACTGTACAGTCTTTTTTTTTTTTTTTTTTTAAAAAGTGGGATAAACTACTCTAGATTCATTTACCCTTTGATCTTCTGCATGTCATACACTAAAACTAGAGGACACTGAAGCATCGAATTATGAAAAGTTTAATTGGAAACATGAATTACTCACGAAAAACTATAAGATGTAGGGTTTCAATGCATAATTATAAATGAGAGGATATTTAAGAGCCAGGGCTATAATCCTTATATAAATTCAGAAAAAAATGGGATGGAGAGTATGGAAAAATGGCATGTCCAAGGAATGAAATGGAAATGGTTAGTTTAGAGAATAATAATAAAGCAGAAAAATGGATAAAGCATTATAGCAGCAGTCATAAAATACTGCTGGTGGGTGAGGGTGATTTCTCTTTTGCTGCTTGCTTAGGCAGAACTTTAGGTTCTGCTGTCAACATGGTAGCCACTTCTCTTGATTCAAAAGGTACTGTACATATCTTGTTATCACAGACAACTTATTTATCTATATATATCAACATTATTTCTGCTTTTCTATTATTAAACTTCTATAATTTCAGTCATCTTGTCAACAAAACAGATTTACAAGGAAAAAAAAATCTGAAAAAATAAGTTTCTTGTGGATATCTTACAATGGTGGGATCAAATTTTTACTGTTTGGTTTGAATTAATGTTGATGTTTCCTAATTGTATCTTTTGAGTCTTTGAATGATAGAGATGTTAAAGAGGAAGCACTCAGGAGCAATGGCAAACTTGAAAGAACTGGAAGAACTTGGATGCACAATTATTCATGAAGTAGATTGCAACACCATGAGCCAACATGCCCTCCTCAAATTGAAATTATTCGACCGGATAGTCTTCAACTTTCCGCATGCCGGATTCTTCTTCTGTAGTGAACATACAGCTTTCGTAATTGAGTAAGCTTAATTAAACCTATATATTTATATCCAGCCTTACGAACAATATTACAAACTTCCGAAGCCTATGAAAAATGTGTTAAATGATGGTAATTAAACGAAATAATGGTGTTTTCAGGCTGCACCAAAATGTGGTGAAGGGGTTTCTGAGGAACGCAGTTGAGATGCTGACAGAGAATGGAGAAGTTCATATAACACATAAAACTGCACATCCATTCAGTAAGTGGGAAATAGAGAAGCTAGCAAATGAAGTTGGATTAGGGTTATTTAATAAGGTACCATTTTGGATATCGGACTATCCAGGTTATCTAAACAAGAGAGGAGATGGAGAAAGAAGCAATGACAGCTTTCCTGTTGGAGAATGTAGTACTTTCATGTTCAAGAAGAGCCGCGCCCTCTCGAAGCATTAACTTATCTGCTATCCTCAGATGTGAAACTTAACAAAGTGAGCAGTGTAGTAGAACAATGGCATGTGTCGAACATATATCCGTATCCGATACTCACCCGAATTAAATAACATAATTTGCGGTTTACAATCGAATGTTCTACCTATATATCATTACTTAAAATCTCAGAAGATGGAGAGAAAGAAAATTGAGTGAACAAGAATAAGTTTGTGGAACTGGGAATATTATTACGATCTTATTTGCTTTCTGCTCTTTTATATGTTAATAATTACAAAGTGACAACAGGCAAACCCTTGAATCAGTCTAAGGCTCAAAAAGCCCATTAAAATATTCACCATTAAAATATTTCCAGTTCATGCTAAATTCCATGAACTTAAGTGGGATTTGAATTGGATCACATAAAGTTGCTTACTGAAAAACTCATTGGTATTCAAACCATCTTTAATGGATTTGAATTGGATCACATAAAGTTTGCTTGCTTTAGGAGTGTCTGGATCTATTTTTTCTGAAGTTGGTGTTTGTTGGTTTATAACTGGCTTTGATATTAGTTATTACAATTTGGTCTGAAGGGACTGGAATGGTTCGCTTGTGGTGGTGGCGGAGATACTGGCGGTGATGGGGATGGAAGTGGAGGTGGAGGTGGAGGTAGGGGGAAAACTGTTGTTTAACAACACAAACTGGTATCAAAGACTAAGAGTTGCAGAGAAGAAGCAAAACAAGTAAGAGGGTTTTTTGAACTGTCAATCAAAAAACTAATTCATTTCAATATGAGATTACATTGTATATATCAAATGGTTGGTTCACCAAATACAACCTGCATTAAAAAACTATAATCCTATATAAAAAGTTTCCAACTAAAACTGATTTTTCAGAACACAAAAAAGATCACCTAAACATTAAAAAACTATAATCCTATAGTGTGTCTAGCAGCATGGACAGCCATTCCAGCCATGAAAAACATGTGTTTAACAAATGGCAATCGATAAAGAAACTTCTTAATGAAGAAAAAGGATAGCAGATAAGAGTTTAAAGTGTGATGTTTCCTTAAACCAATAGAGGAAGTTTGATTAAAGAAACCAAAGAGGAAAAGAATCTTTTGATTGGGATAGTCTGGTCTTTTGAGATTGTTGGAAGAGCTGTAGATTAAAGATAGAAAATTTCAAAATAGCAAAGGGGTTCACTACAGCAAATTGATCTTTCAGCGGCGTTTATAAACGCCGCAAAAAAAATTTAGAGGCGTTTTAAAAAACGCTGTAACAAACGCCGGTAAAAACTGCGACGGGAAATTTAGTGGCGTTTTTACCCATAAACGCCGTTAAATTAGTGGCGTTTTTAGGTACATTAACGGCGTTTATAAACGCCACAATTGAAGGTCCGAAATGGTAATACTTGAAAATTTAGCGGCGTTTTCTGTTCTCAAACGCCACTAAGTGTTCGCTTTTAGCGGCGTTTGGGAATACAAAACGCCGCTATGTGCTGGCTTTTAGCGGCGTTTTCTGATCACAAACGCCGCTAACTTTTGGCTTGTAGCGGCGTTTGCTGATCAGAAAACGCCGCTATATTTGCAGAAATTTATTTATATAGCGGCGTTTGCTTATCAGAAAACGCCGCTATATTTGCAGAAATTTATGTATTTAGCGGCGTTTTTTTCTCAAACGCCGCTATAAATGCAGAATATTTTTTTAAAAAAAATACTATTTATTTCCTTTAAAAAGTTTATATAAATACAAAAATATTATTTGATAAAATTATTGTCGAATAATACACAAACAACACAAATTATAAAAAAAAATATATAATATAAAAATATATTTAATATCAACCATACAAGGAATGTATTATTCAACACATCAAATCCACTTACAAATTCTTTAATCTGAAGTAGATGAGCCTCCTAAATTCTTTTGCTGCACTAAATTCATCAACGTCTGAAACTGTGTCTGCAGCTCCTGATATCGTCTATCCTGTTCTTCTTTCTGAACTTGTCTCTCTGCTTCCTTCTCCTCAAAACCTTTATTCATATTTTGCATTTCTTCTCTCAGCATCTGAACTTCATATGCACTGGAGTTTTGTGAAAAAGAAGCAGTAAACCGTTGAGAACTAAGTCCATAGTAGCTAGATGGTGTCGGACCCATTCCGACACCTCGAACCCGTCCATATCGTTCTTTTCCAGCTACTTCAGTGAATATTTGATTCTCGACATCTTGCATATTCGCTGATGACCCATCTGATGCTCCGACTTGATACTCAGCAATTTTATTTCGAGCTTTCTCCTATAAAACAATAAAATTAATAAAATCTTTTGTAAAACATATTTGTAAATGAAAACAAGTTTGAAGAAAATATACCACAATTTTCTGAGTCTCGATGTTCAAATCGGATCCATCCTTCTTAGTATGAGTTAACTGAAACAGTTCAACTCGTCCAATTTTTTCACCCCGCTCAATTTCCTACAAAACAATAATAATTAATACTAAATTGTATTAAAATAATTGAGAACTAATATATTAATACATTATGAATGTAAACTTACTTTTTCATTAGCTTTTCTGGCAAAACTTTTTGAACCACTGGTGTGACTGTATTTCTGTTGTTGTCTACTGCTTACCCCTATCTTTTCTCGTTCCTGTACATTAGACAAAGCACGTTATTAATGTATACATATTCCATAAAATTGTATTATATCAAGTACTATAAGTAAATGACCAAAATAAATTATAAATGATACCTCTCCTTTGGTGCTCCAACCAGATAGATTTGCATAAGCAGGAAAATCGTTTATAGTCCATAACAAAGCTGCACGCAAATTAAAGTTTTCCTTTTTTGATGCGTCATATGTTTCAACCCCTTCCCATAACTGCTTCAACTCTTGAATAAGAGGTTGCATATAAATGTCAATATCATTTCCGGGACCTTTCTCTCCAGGAATTATCATGGATAAGATAAAAGAGGATTGTTTCATGCAAATCCATGGAGGCAAATTATAAGGAATCAAGACAACCGGCCAAGTACTATAAAAAGTACTCATTATTTTGAACGGATTAAAACCGTCAGAACCAAGTCCAAGCCTCACATTCCGGGGATCATTAGCAAAAGATGGGAACTTATTGTCGAATGATTTCCAAGCCAAAGAATCTGCAGGATGTCTTAATAAGCCATCATCAATCCTTTCATCATGATGCCACCTCATAGAATCAGATGTTTTTGATGACATGAAAATTCGTTGAAGTCTTGGTATTTCCATAAAATCTTTGCAGGTTTCTTCTTTAAATGTGTGTCACCATCGTCCTCATTCATATTTTCTTCTGTATTTCCATTCAACCATCGAGATTTACCGCAGACATGACAAAATTGTTCATTTGTTCTATCACCCCAATACAACATACAGTCATTCGGACAACTATGAATTTTCTCATATCCAAGGCCTAGATCTTTTATCATCTTCTTCGAATCCTTACAAGACTGAGGGATTTTTGCAAAAGGAAACATTTCTTTCAAAAATTCTAATAACAGTGTCAAAGAATTTCCTGTCCACCCGCTTAAGCATTTTAAGTGAAAAAGACGGACACAGAAAGACAATCTTGTATGCTTAGATCCCTCGTAAAGTTCTTCATTCATATCATCAAGCAACTTATAAAACTTTGCCGCTTCTCCATTGGGTTCCTGATCACCCATACCTCTTCCCGTTTCAGCAAAGTCATTCATGCCAACATTGAACCTATCATTCCCTCCAGGAACTTCTGGTGAAGATGTGTACAAACTATGGTTACGCATGTTAAATGCATCTCGCAACATGCCTTCCATGTCATCTTGTCTAATAGACTGATGTTGATTGTTAGAATTACTTGGACGAACTCTAGAAGATGACCTAGAAGTTGCGGACTCTCCATGAAAAAACCATTGTCTGTAACCCGGGAGAAATCCTTCACAAATCAAATGTTTGAAAACAACTCCACGCATATGCCAATCAATATTGGCACACCTCGAACAAGGACATAATATCTTATTATCTTCGCTTGCGTTCTGAAAAGCGAAATCGAGAAAACTATGTACTCCATCTTGGTACTCTTGACTTAGTCTCGACTTTTGCATCCAACTCTTATCCATTTTGTACGTTCTGCATAGTTAAGTCCCATCAGAAACTCATATTTTAGCATTACCATGAGCTTATGACAAAAAAGACTAATAAGATAAACCACCTAATGCTAATTGTATAGATATATATATATATATATATATAAAAGACTCTCACTAAACTCATATTGTCTTTCTTTTGTATATATATATATATATATATATATATATATATATACAAAAGACTAATAACATGGCAATTGATAGAGATGTAAAATCTCTTGCCATATAGTCTTGAGAAATCATATTAAAAAAAATGTTCTCGTGTTTCTTACTTTGAATGGCAGAGAATACAAATATCATCTATCTCAATTCTCCAAGAAATCGAAGGGTGTTTAGGAAATTTCCGTACCACATCTACCATCCTGTTGTCTTATAAAATGAGCTGCTAAATGCCTCAATTCTAACAAAACTGATTGAATAAGCTATAGGCTGCCTACATAGGATAAGAATTGAGCAACCCAACTAGTGATTCTAGCAGTCACTTTCTCAATCAAAGGAGCACAATCTTGATCTGTAAGTCGTCTAGTAACCAAAGGAAGTCCCAAGAATCTGATTGGCAGAGAACCAAGTTCGAAACTAGTTTCTTGGTGAATTTCTTGTAGAATTTCAATAACCCTACGACTATATACTGATATAACCCTAAACCTAAGGGAAAAAAGAAGAGAAATATATATAATTAAGGCTAGTACTAGACTACTAGTAGCAGCAGGGGATTTAGTTGCATCTTGCATGCATATATATTGTATTGCAAAATTGGAGTGATGCGCATCATATTATTCTTTCCCTGACGATAGCATTAACAACCAGCACCAAAATTGGTTGGCTGTTTTGGCTTTGTGTAAGCAACTGGCTAGGGCTATCCAACAGTGATAGTAATATATAGACCAACAGTGAGTGTATACAATTAATTAATTAATTTTTGATATCAGATATATAGTATGTTATGTTATTAATTAACTAATTAATTAAAAATGAAGAAAGAAGGAGATTGATCGTCGTCGGTGCAGGCAGGCAGGCAGGCTCATCAAAACAAATACATCCCATATCAGACGGAGAAATGCAAATGCAAATGGCTATGCCTTAAGACTGGTCACTGTTTAAATGGTGATTGAAACAGACGGATGGGTTCTATATGTATGGCATGGATCAACTTAAAGTGGCAGTAGAAAGAGATAGAAATTATTAAGGTAATTAATATGATTTAGCAACAACACATGACTTAAATTAATTAATATATATAGGTGGATGAAGTACTTAATAAAATTTAGATCGAGGATGAGAAGTCGAATTAACATTTAAGGAATCGTTAATCATTTCAGAGCTTGTTTGTATCAAATAATATATATATATATAAATAAAAATAATAAAGGATGGTAGGCATTGGCATTGGCATTGGCATTGGCATTGTCGGTGGTCAGCTTAGCACCCACCACCCAATGGCCAACTCCTCCAAGTTGCTACTACCTTCGCATATACATTAATTAGCTGGATCGGAGACTAAAGTTAGGCTCTTGTGACTGAATTAAAATAATATTAATTAACAATAAAAATCAAGTGAAGTTGCTATTGCTGATTCATCATCATTTCAGCATGATAATTTGTCTTCATTTCTTGGTTGGGTTGGTTGAACTAAATTAAGAAATCTTGGGCAAAAAATATTGTCCTACTATAATTGCAGAAAAGGTTTCTCAAGCATGTGACAAATGCATCGACAGTAATTTTTCAGGATATGAACAATATATCAAGTGAGGAACGTAATACCTTACTAGTAGTTCTAGGACTGCTTTTAACAGCAACCTTCCAAGCCACTCTTAGCCCTCCTGGTAGTGTTTGGCAGGGAGACTGTTCAAGGAAGAAAAAGGAAGAAAAACATATAACTAAAATTAAATTAAATTACATGTCTCATTACTATTGAAGGAAGAAAAACAAAGTAAAAAAACTTGTATCAATTTGAACGGATTACCTAATTAAATCAGAAAAAGGAAAAAAAAAAACTCATCAGATTACTGTTTCGAATTACTTACGATTTGAACGGATTTGGAGATGAAGAGAGACAAATCGGCTTGGAGATGATGATTTAGAGATGAAATGCGAAAAATCGGCTTGGAGATGAGTTTTTGGGGTTGGAGATCTGTGAGAGAGAGAGAGAGAACAGGTTTAGGTTTTTGTTTTCGGGGCTGAATCATATTAACAAACATAGCGGCGTTTGTATCAACAAACGCCGCGAACTGACAAGGTAAAACACATCGTTTTGCCTAAAGCCATAAATGAATCAATATAGCGGCGTTTTTATTACCAAACGCCGCTATGTCGAAATATTTAGCGGCGTTTATATTTACAAACGCCGCTTTATCTAAGTTTTTAGCGGCGTTTATATATAAAAACGCCGCTATATTATATTATTTAGTAGCGTTTGTGGATACAAACGCCGCTAAAACAAAAGCCTAAACGCAGCGTCTCGCCTCCAAATTTTGGCGCCCAAATTTTACTAAAGTGATTAAAATTGATTTTAGTTTAGCGGCATTTATATAATGCAAACGCCGCAATTAGTATAGATTTAGCGGCGTTTGTATATATAAAACGTCATTACTTTACAACTTCCCGGCGTTTCTTATAGAAACGCCGCCGGGTATTCAAAAACACGGTACTCCGCGGCGTTTTTAAGTCAAACGCCGCTATGGTAACGCCACTGAAAACCAATTTGGTTGTAGTGGTTTGTCTTTGAATTGCTTTTGCTTTTGAAATTGCAACACTCTTTGAACTTTGAAGTACATAATAATGTTGAAAAATGTAGTAAAAAAAATGGATAATATCATGAATGGTCACTGAAGTTTATCAAATTTGTCAATATAGTATCTGTACTTTAAAAATGTCTATTTTAGTACTTAAAGTTTACACTCCGTGTGCTATTGTAGTACCTGTCAGTAACATTGTTAAAAATTGATGACGTGGTTTTTGTATCCAATGAAAACTTGACATGTGGCACCATATAACGACGTCACGTGTTATTAATTTAATTTTAAAAATAAAAAATATTATTATTTTAAAATTATAATGATGACACGTGGCATCATATAATGATGCCACGTGTATTAACTTAAAAAATTAATAAAAAATAAAAAAAAATTAAAATTTTAAAAATTAAAAATTTAAAGAAATATAAAAAAATTTTAAAAAATTAATTTCATATTTAATTTTTTTAATTTTTTAATAAATATTTTTTAAAAGAATAAAAATAATTTCATAATTTAATTTTTGTAATTTTCAAAAATAACTTTTTAACTTTAAAAAAAAATAGATATTATAAATTATTTAATATTTAATTTTAAAATATTATATATTTTAAAAGTAATTTTAGTTAAATATTTTAATTTTGTTATTTTTTAAAATTTTGAATTTAAAAAATAGAATTTAATTTTAAAAAATATAATTTTAAATTTTATTATTATTTTAATATAATTTTTTTTTTTTACAAAAAAATTAGATATTAATTTCTAAAAATCAGGTGCTGCCACGTGTCATCACCTGATTGGTCAATTTCACATCATCATCTATATTTAACGGTGTTAAGTCAAAGTACCACATTGATACACGGTTTGATAGTACAGGTACCACATTGAACATTTTTAAAGTATAGATACCAAATTCACAAATTTGATAAACTTCAGGAGCTATTCATCCCTAAAAAAAAAGTTCTGCATCTTGCTTAAGCTTGCTACTTGTTTCTGTTACTATGGGCATGGGGCATGGCATGGCAAGCAATTATGTGATTTTCTGCTAATTCAAGGGCTAGGATTCTACTTTTGACACACTTTCTACCTTTTAAATAAAGGAATTTATTAAAGCAATTAAGCTATTAAAACATGATTGTGTACATACATGGATTCCTTCAGCAGAACATCAAATAAAAGTTGCAATGCCAAATCTGCATTTGTCTGTGTCTCATGATTTATGTGCTACTACTACAATCATTTATTTTTGCTCATACAATCAATAAAACTTATTGGTGTTGAGTTCAATTGAAAGAGAGATGATACTTTACTAAAATTACCCCATCTCTGCTTTGCTTTGCTTTGCTTTGCTTTTGTTTAGTGTTAATGAAGACAAAGACTTGCTCTCTGCCTTTACTTTCTTGCTTGTTTTTTCAACTTGCTTGCAACTGCTAACAATCATCACTCACACATTACCCTTTCTCTCTTTCTTTTTACTGCATCACTCACACATTAACATTACCCTTTTCCCTTTCCCTTTGTTGGAAGTTCAAGAATCAAGATTGCAGCTGGTAGGCAGTAGCCACTAGAGTTTTCCATATCAAAGGAAGGAAATACAATAATTTTAATATGTTCTTTGCATATCCAAATGAGGGAGTGAATGTGGAGGTAAGGAGATATTCGTGTTTGCCACATACTCGTATCCGACACTCACCCAAACCCGGATACATAACTTGGTGCTACTGCAGTGAGTCCAACTATCTAAAAAAATCTTGAGCTTACATTACACTGAGAAAATACATTAGCACATCAAAACCCAGCAAGATTTTTTTTATTGGAATTCCTCTTAATAATTAGATATTCAAAGACAACAAACAAACAAAAAGAAAAGACTGACAAATTCATTCTGCAGTGGATGGAATACAAAGGCAAGGGCAAGGGCAAGGTCACAGCCTAAGAGACCAAGTGGTGGTTAACTATTTTTGTATATTGTTGTTTTCTGCCTAAACTTCAGTGATTAATTTGTATTGAACAAATCCTGTTTTTTATTTTGCTTTTGATCTCACACATCACACTCTCAAGAAAAAAAAAAAATATTATCAAGTTAGTAGCACAAACTACTTCTGTTTTCTATTGTGGTCGATTGAACGAAAAATGGAAGTTCCATGATCCATCACTTTTAGTTTTGATAGTAGAAAACAATAATAATATAGAAGAAACAGCGAGAAAGAAATCACAACACAAGAATTTATATGGCACGAAGTAAGCTTTCCAAAAAAACTCATTTCAAATTCGTAGCAATTTTTATCGGTTGAATCATCAATTCGAATTATCCCACATAAATAAAATAAAAAAATAAAAAATCAGACTCCACATAAAAAAACCCAACATCGACATTCCACCTAGAGGTATTCATGGCCGGCCAAGTGGGGGCCTAAGTTTGGTATCTAACAACACATATAGAGGACGTTTGGTGACTTCCTAAGAATCACATTTCATAAAATGTGATTCCTGAGAATGTGATTCTTGGGAATGTGATTTATGGGAATGTAACTTTACAGCGTTTAGTATACATGTGAAAGTGCTGATTAAAATCTTGAGAATGTGATGGTAATTTTCGAAATTACCCTTATCAAAAAATGTAACTTTTATTAATTTTAAAAATTTTCAATGATATTTATTATTAACAAATATTTGTACTAAATATTTAAAAATAATATTTTAATTGATAATTTGAGTTACTTTTAGGATAAAAAAATATTTATTAATAATAAATTTTCTAAATTACTCTCATGTAGTTGAAAAATTAAAAGGCTGGATGCAAATTAAATATTATTTAAATATTTTAATGATATTTATTATTAACAAATATTTGTACTAAATTTTTAAAATTAATAGTTTAATTGGTAATTTGAGTTATTTTTATGATAAAAAATATTTGTTAATAATAAATTTTAGAAATTACTCTCATGTAGTTGAAAAATTAAAAGACTGTATGCAAATTAAATATTATTTAAATATTTTAATGATATTTATTATTAACAAATATTTGTACTAAATATTTAAAAATAATATTTTAATTGATAATTTGAGTTATTTTTATGATAAAAAATATTTGTTAATAATAAATTTTCGAAATTACTTTCATTTAGTTGAAAAGTTAAAAGGCTGTATGAAAATTAAATATCACTTAAATATTTCAATGATATTTATTATTAACAAACATTTGTACTAAATATTTAAAATAATATTTCAATTGATAATTTGAATTACTTTTATAATAAAAAGATGTTTGTTAATAATAAATTTTCAAAGTTACTCTCAAGTAATTGAAAAATTAAAAGGCTGGATGCAAATTAAATATTATTTAAATATTTTAATAATATTTATTATTAATAAATATTTGTACAAAATATTTTAAAATATTATTTCAATTGATAATTTTAAATCAAATAGGAAGAGAATAATTTTGTCTTAACATTTTTTTAACTTTCCAACTACATGGGAAAGTTACTTTCCCACACTTCTCATGGGAATCACATTCCAATACTTGTTGGAAAGTAACTCTCCAAGGAAAGTTACATTCTCAGGAAAAATGAGCAGTTTTTAGCATACCAAACATGGGAATCACATTCTCACCAATTACTTTCCATGAAAAGTGATCACTTTCCATCATACCAAACGTCCTCATATTTACCCAAGTCTGATTTGAAATATGAGTTTCAAATTATGTTCAAGCCCGCCTATATTTCTAAATAGATAGTCGAAGTCTGTTTAGGCTCGCCTATATAATTTTTTGTTCTAAAAAAATTTAAACATGTTATTTTTTAATAATTTTATCTATTTTTTTCTTTTATTAAGTTTTAAAACATAGATAATTTAACATATTTTTAAATGTTTACATTATAATTTTATATATATTTATTTTTTATATGATATAAATCATATAATATATAATATAAAAACAACATATCATATAAAAGAAAATGAGCCGGGTTTGGATATTGATTGTTGGAGTCAATATCCGGCCAATTTTCTAAATGGACTTCATTTTTTTGCCCCAAGCCCATATTTTGGGTTAATATTTTTTTACAAATCATTCTAAATATCGAACGGACCTTTAAATTTGGACGAATAGCCTGACGTTTGAGCGGGTCTAATTTCCCCAAATAAAATGCAAATCTCTTTTTTTTTTCCTCCTATTGTTCAAATAGTAATACTGCCCTTCTTAGTTTTGCTTACGTCAAAATCATTGAAACATATAGGACACTTGAACAAAAAGAAAAGAAAAGAAAAGAAAATTGATACTTTTACTAAAATTACCACACAATTGGAATAACTTAGAGTAGGTGGGAAAAAAAAAGTTCTTTCCTTTCTGCTTTGGTTTGTTGATGACCATAAAGACTTGCTCCCCATTTCTATACTTTACTCCTATTGCTGCTTCTCCAACTAAGGAATGAAATGGAAATGGTTAGTTTAGAGAATAACAATGAAGCAGAAAAATGGATAATGCATTATAGCAGCAGTCATAGAATACTGCTGGTGGGTGAGGGTGATTTCTCTTTTGCTGCTTCCTTAGGCAGAGCTTTTGGTTCTGCTGTCAACATGGTAGCCACTTCTCTTGATTCAAAAGGTACTGTACATATCTTGTTATCACAGACAACTTATTTATCAAAATTATTTCTGCTTTTCTATTATTAAACTTCTATAATTTCAGTCATCTTGTCAACAAAACAGATTTACAAGGGAAAAAAAATATCTGAAAAAATAAGTTTCTTGTGGATATCTTACAATGGTGGGATCAAATTTTTACTGTTTGGTTTGAATTAATGTTGATGTTTCCTAATTGTATCTTTTGAGTCTTTGAATGATAGAGATGTTAAAGAGGAAGCACTCAGGAGCAATGGCAAACTTGAAAGAACTGGAAGAACTTGGATGCACAATTATTCATGAAGTAGATTGCAACACCATGAGCCAACATGCCCTCCTCAAATTGAGATTATTCGACCGGATAGTCTTCAACTTTCCGCATGCCGGATTCTTCTTCTGTCGTGAAGATAGAGCTTTCGTGATTGAGTAAGCTTAATTAACCTATATATATATATATATATATATAGCCTTATGAACAAGATTACAAACTTCCGAAGCCTATGAAAAATGTATTAAATGATGGTAATTAAACGAAATAATGATGTTTTCAGGCTGCACAAAAATGTGGTGAAGGGGTTTCTGAGGAACGCAGTTGAGATGCTGACAGAGAATGGAGAAGTTCATATAACACATAAAACTGCACATCCATTCAGTAAGTGGGAAATAGAGAAGCTAGCAAATGAAGTTGGATTAAGGTTATTTAATAAAGTACCATTTTCGAAATGGGACTATCCAGGTTATGGAAACAAGAGAGGAAATGGAGAACGAAGCAATGCCAGCTTTCGTGTTGGAGAATGTAGTACTTTCATGTTCAAGAAGCGCCCTCTCCAAGCATTTACTTATCTGCTATCCTGAGATGTGAAACTTAACAAAGTGAGCAGTGTTGTAGAGTTAATATTTGCTTACCTTTTTCTCAATTCTGCCTACAGTATCTATGTAACCTCTAAGCTTGATATGAAGTTGGATGTGGTTTTACTGTCCCTTACATTGAAAGCTCAATTTAAACTTGGTATTTGCAATCAAATCCTCAATTGGATGACTCTCTTGTTAAGGATTTGGTTGCTTTTCGACAATAAGTAATATGAAATTTCTTTTTAAAAATTGAATATAATCGTGTTGGAAACATAATCATTTTCGATACTCATCCGAGTTCGGATAACATAATTTGCGGTTTACAATCGAATGTTCTACCTATCATTACTTAAAACCTCAGAAGATGGAGAGAAAGAAAGAGAATTGAGTGAACAAGAATAAGTTTGTGGAACTGGGAAGATGTTTGCTTTCTGCTCTTTCATCTGTTAAGAATTACAAAGTGGCAACAGGCCAAACCTTGAATCAATCTAAGTCTCAAAAACCCCATCATGATATGAATCTCAACGTGGATGGCAGAGACCAAAAGATTTCATAAGGCCCATAAATCTACGTTATATTTAGTTAATTCAAGTAATATTCACCATGAAAATATTTCCAGTTCATGCCAAATTCCATGAACTCAAGTGGGATTTGAATTGGATCATATAAAGTTGCTTACTGAAAAACTCACTGGTATTCAAACAATCTTTAAGGGAAAGAGAAAAAAAAAAGAAGAAAAAAAAAAAAGCCCAAAATCTTTCAAGTACACCACCACTCATCAATATTGGCCCCAAATATTCATTTGCAAGGAAAAATCTAGACTAGCAGCAGATGAGGAAAAATGCACTTCCATTCACTAAAACCATCAAAGAGATGGAAAACATCAGTTATTCTATATCATTTGTCAGATGTTTGATTCACCTCCAACAACATTCTTTTCATCTCCTTCAACTGCATCTCCATTTGAGCAATGGTTCTTCAAAACTGTAGAAATGTCAGTTTCAGAAGCTCCAGCAAGCTTGAAGCGCTCAACAGCAGTATCGAGATTTTTTTTCCAACCATCCATTCCTAATTTGCATTCAACTTGGGATCGTTCAAAGAGCATGTTGCCCCAGAAAAGATGTATTTGTGATCTCATCACAGCTGCTTGTTCAGCTACTTCCTCAGCTGAAAGCTCACCCTGCTGACTACCAGTTCCTGAGAGCTCACTTTCAGCACCACTTCCAGGTTTCTTCCTTCTCTTCAACAACTCCTCCTCCTTGCTTGAATTTGGATCTTTCAACTCATTTACTCTCTGCTCCTCCAGCTTCTCCCACATTTTAGTTGCATCTTTCATCTTCTCCTCCGCACTGTCAAAAAGTTGAAGCGTTTCAGCAGGATCCCAGCTTGAGAGATCTATTTTCTTTGCAAGTGCAAAAGACCAATTAAGTTTGGCCATTTCAAATTGCTGCTGTCCCAGTGCCAGCAGCCCTTCATAAAAGTCCGGCTTGATTAAGAGTGCTTCAGCATACTTCTCTCGGGCCAAAGAATACTTTCCCCTAACCCAGTCATAAGCCACTTGAAGTTTTGCTGACACTACCTCCTTCCCAGCAGACTCATCTAAGGGAATCCGTTTCCTTGCAGCACACATATGAACATTTCCCCAATTAAAGAAAGCCAATGCAGCCACCTCCTGGAACTTGGCAGCAGCTTTGTCAAAGAGGATTTGAGCTTCCTCACTCGTAACTGTCTCCTCAAGAGCCTCTGAACAGAGCTCCATTCCAAGCTCATGCAAATCAATATGACCATCAGAGTCGATACCAACATGGGTGCGGAAAAGCTGAGCAAACTCAAACAGCCAATCATCCATCTCCACTTCCTTGCACTCTGGATCTTCGGAAGCACCTGTTTTTCCCTTTGAAGCTTCTTTCTCAGTCTTTTCAGTCTCAGTATCAACACCTTCTGACACAGATTCACCAAGAGACGAGTGAGACCCACTTTCATCCGACTTGGCTTCCTGACTCTCCAAAGGCTTCTCATCCTCTTCTTCTGGTAATGGTGGCTCCTGCTCTGGACTCACCTCAACAATGTGCAATCTCAACATCCCAAATCCACTGGTTTTATCTGCTTCAGGCTCTATTGGAATAAGAGCATCTACGGAAGACTCTGCCAATCTGAGTTCCGATGTACATGTAATAGTTACCAAATCTCCATCGTTATCCTTATATTTGATCAAAACTGAATTGGATGAAGGAAAACGTTTGCTCACAGTCTCTCTTAACACTTTGAAGCTGCAATTAACTGGCATTTGGGAAAGCCTTATGTCATGATCGTAAACAAGTTTCAATGGCCTCCATTGAATTGCCACCTCTGGAACCTGCCCACGAATAGAAGAAGAAAAAGACTGTTTTCTCTGGCCATCCTTATTCAGATTATCAGTTACTTTCAAAGAACCACTTGAGGGCTTCAGCACGAGTCTGGGCAACTGGGCCTTGTTCTCAGGACCATTTTCAGCTGCTACATTAATTTGGTGCTTATCCAGCTTATTACTTGGTGATACAACTGATCCTCCAGGAGGGGATGCTGATGTCTTCTTAGGCACCGGGCGAGCAGGTAAGCAAGGCCCAAGTCCAGCAATTGGAGCACCACGAATAGCAGAAGCCCCAAGTGCAGCTGGGGAAGGCCGGCTCTGGAGGTCTTGCTGAGCCTCCTGGCGAGGACCCAATGCAGTCCTTAATCTTCTGGCAATCTCCAAAGCATCCTTGTGATTGGGGTCGCCCCCCAAAAAAAGCTGTACATCCTGCATCGCCATTTCATACTTTCCAACGGCCTCAAAAGCCCGAGCCCTCCTAAGAAGAGCTCGAACAAAGCGAGGCTGAACCTGAAGCGCCATAGTACACTCAGCAATGACAGCATCATAATCAATGGGTTTCATTTGCATCAAACAAGCAGCTCTATTGCTGTGAAAGACAGCTCGGTCAGGGTGGGTTTTGGGGATGAGCCTAAGAGCATTATCATAGTGTTGAAGAGCAGCCACATAGTCCTTATTTTGAAACTTCTTATTGCCTTCTTCTTTGAGCTCATTGGCTCTTTTCAAAAATATAGAGGAGTCTAAATCAACACCACCATTAGCATGTGCAGCTGTATTATTGGAATTATTATCAACTGAAACCTGGTTTGAACCACCCTTCTTTTTTCTACCTCCTGATTTCCCCATATGATGAAAAAGAATGAAACTTCTTTCTTCTCTCTCTCTCAGCCTCTTAAGTCTCGCTCACAAACACAACAGACTGAAGAATTCTATTCTTATTCTTATACAATACAAAGTAGAAATCTTTGAAACTATAACTTGAGTTTATAGCCAATTAGAAAGTTGGGTTCTGTGATAGAAACAGAGCCAGAGAGAGGGAAATGATACTTACAGAAAATACTTAATAAAGTTGCTTGCTTGCTTTGATAATTGAATCGGAGAAGTGGGATTTGCTTACTTAAGTGCCTCAGAGTGGAGAAAGGGATGAAAGTAAAGGCTTTTGATTGAGATTGAGATTGAGAGACAGAGGAAAGAAATGGGAAAATGGGGGTTTTGGGGATGTTGAATGTTGAAACCCTAGAGGTAGAAGATAGTCATAGCTGTGTCTGAGATCCACATCCTGGTATGGACAAATTAAGCCCAAGTTGGCCTGCATACCTTGAACCCATAGCCCATGGCCAAACTCTAATTGCTCTTTGAAAGAAGGAATCAAATCAATTCCGTCTATATCAACAAACTTGCCCATTAAATCTGTTTTTTCTAAGTGAAAAACTAAAAAGTTAACAAATTTGTTAATTTATTTTGATTTTTTTTTTTTTTTTTACAAAAAAAGTCATAGTGTGAAGATAAAAAAATAATTGTAAAAGTTAGAATTCGAATTTCAAACCCATTTAATATCATCTCTTAAAGATGATTGCATCAATCAATTGAATTAAATTTCAGATTGATTTATTTTAATAAATTAAGATAAAGGCAAACAAAACTTTGTTAAATGACAAAAAGTACAATAATGGGATCCTAATCTTTTGTTTGTTTGAATGAATATTGAATAGTAAATCATAAGATTAAGGACAGACATTCTTGTGTCCTTCAAAAGTCTAAGTACTATCGCATCTCAATTCCCAAAAGTAAAGCTGAAGCACCCATGGATTGGACATTGGAGGAGTCAGTCAACCCCTTTTCATTGCTACTTTATTTGTTCATCATCAATTTTTGATTTCTCAAATTATAACTTTCTTAATCATTTTTATTAGTAAGTATTAATTTATTTAACCTAAATTCTTCCATTCCATCCCTCTCTAAACTAGTTGTAAACTTAATTGAGTAGTGAGTAGTGACCATGCTATTTCTACTCTTTTTTTTTTTTTATACTAGTCCATCTCCATATTTATTTAGTAATAATAATGGTCTAATTATCATAGCTAACTTTAATTATTATTATTATTCAAGTAATAGTGGTGGTACTTACCTAGCCTATATGTAATTCTACCTACACCTTATCATCTCTTTTGCCAATATATGTCTTATTATCTAAACTCACCATAAGAAAAACTTTCAAGTTTCAACCAAAATATATATATATATATATATATATATATCTATTCACAAAAAGTTTCGCCTTTTGATCTCTTTTTATGCTTGCTTTTCTTCGATTGTTCCTGAACTCACTTACTTCATCTCCTAGAATACATTAACAATTACTAAAATTTGGATCAAGATGACTTTCCTTGTAATAATTATCTTTCAATTACTAGCATTCTTAAAGGATTTGTATTACTTTTAGTACACTACTCTCAACTCTCTTTTTTTTTTTTTTTATGATTAACATAACATATACAATAAAATTAATATGAAATAATGATAGTTGTATCAATTAATTATCCCTATTTACTTTTTAATCACAAATTTCAGTTCTTTGGATTTATAACAAGTTTCACAAATTAGTCCCAGTGCATATCAGTTTTTCTTTTCTTTTTTAAGAAGCAATTAGATGAACTAAAATAAGTAAATATTCAAAAACTAATAATAAAAAATAAAAATAAAATTGTTAATTTGCTATGAAAATAGGAAAAGATTGACCCTTCTCGATTTCCCCCACAATGCAACTTTCTTATTATCAATCCATTCCCTAAAGAGTTGCTTGCAAAATGGGAGAATTCCATTGCTATCCATTATATAAGGGAGGAAGCAAATTTGTTTCCAAAAACAGAGTTTAAAAACAGGGGAAAGCAGAGTCCCTTTACACTTCTTTCCTTCTTTACAAACAGAGTTTAGCAGAAGAAGTGAAGACATATATTTCTAAAGTAAAGCAATGAGGCTTTCAATTATTTCTTCTTTTCTTTTACCAGTCTTTATTTTCAATCTTTTGCAGACTCCAACTTTTGCTGTCAAAAAGGCAAGCATCTTCAATTATTAGTTTTCTCTTAAAAATGCCTTTGAATTTAGTATGTTTGCTCAACTCCTGTAAATTCTGGGTTGTATGCCTTTGAATTAGTTTTCTCTTCAAGACTAATTCTGGGTTTATCTTCAAACTTCCGTAAATTCATTGTTGTTTTTTCTTTTTTTGATTTCAAGTTTCAATCTTTATTTGTTCAAAATGTACGTATTTGTTTGATTGAAATCTCTTTTCTCTTCTTTGCTGTAGTCTTATATAGTTTACTTAGGAGAACATAGTCATGGTCTAAATCCCACATCCATTGACCTTGATTATGTGACAAATTCTCATTATGGATTGCTGGCTTCATTGGTTGGAAGGTATAGAATTTTATGAAAACATGAAAAGATCCTCTGTTTTTCCTTTTCAATGAAGAACCGATTACAATTTAATGCATTTGTTTCAATATATTTATGCAGCACTGAAACAGCTAAAGAGAAAATATTTTATTCATATACTCGAAACATCAACGGTTTCGCTGCTATCCTGGATGATGAAGAAGCAGCAGAGATTGCAAGTAAGAAGTTCAATTTCGTGTAGTATGTTTCAAAGTTCTCACTTCTCAATGTTTTAATGCCAACTCTTTTTCAAGTTTCTGGCTCTGTTTTCCTCTTCTTTTTTCTTTTTTTTTCTTTTGTTCTGCTCTTTCTAATCCCTGAATGTTTGTTCTTGATCAATGTAGACCATCCAAATGTTGTGTCGGTTTTCTTGAACAAAGGAAGAAAACTGCATACGACACGGTCTTGGGATTTTCTCAGATTAGAGAAGGAAGGAATTATACCTTCTGCTTCTCTTTGGAAGAAGTCAAGGTTTGGTGAAGATACAATTATTGGAAACCTTGACACAGGTTAGTTTAGAATCAAGAATTTTGTTAATTTTTTGAACAGTTTTTCTACTTTTCAATCTCATTCTTGAACGATCTCTTATCATTTTCTGCATGAAATTTGGGGCTTGATTTGAACTGTACACGTTTAAACACAACTCGTTTCATCAAATGACACTTGAAGTTGACTATGATATTCTGACATGGTAATTTTGGTGTTTTTTTATATTAAAATAGATTGATCAAAAACAGCTTTTGCAATACCTATTTGCTTGAAAGACCAGCTTTTGATTAATCTGCAGATATGTAATCATATGTTCAACATATATAAATCTGACAGTGGTAGGGTTAACAGGAAATAATTTTTTACTATACATTTATGCTTTTGCCTCCTTTTTCGCTTTGTATATTAATATGTGTGCCACCATTTACTTGTCAATTGCTATCATGTTTTGACATAATTTGGTGTAATGTATATGCTTTTTTGTTGTGATGGGGTTGTGAATAGGTGTTTGGCCGGAATCGAAGAGCTTTAGCGATGAAGGGATGGGACCGATCCCATCAAGGTGGCGAGGATCCTGTCAGGATGATACCAATGATGGAGTTCATTGCAACAGGTTCATTTCTTTTCCCACTTCCTGCCAATTTTCTACATAGAACAAAAATGGAGTGATAATGGAATTCATATTTGAATCTCATTCATGGAATTTCTGAAGAAAAAAAAACATTATTTCCAAGTTCTTTTGACCATCATTGCAGTCCACAATCTTTCCAGCCAATATGATTAAAGTTTGTGATTTTTCACTTCTTCTTCAGATGAGGTTTTAATACAGTCTCTTGACCAAATTCATGTTAATTGCTTGTTTAATAATGATTCAGAAGATTCCTTTGGTCATGATGTTTTCATTTTCACACCACATGCTTAATATTTATATAATTGTGTTGACAATTGAGTTAAGTTAGCAATTTGTTAACTTAGATCTGGGTGGGTGCATTGATTTCAGCAGCTTGAATTCCTTGCTTATCTCCACCATCCCTTAATAGTTAATTACTAGGATCAGCCAGCCCAGTTATTTGAAAATGACTTTTTTTCTTAGAATAGAATGCAACTGATCTCTGCTGTCTTCTGCATCAATGCACATGGCTTGATTGTATGTTGGTATAACCATTGCTTCCGGCTTTAACTCAAGTTAGACAAATAAACTTGTAAGGCATTTTATTCTTCACTTAATACTATGTTATTACCAGCAAGCATAAGAACAGAGAAGAAAACAGACTTAAATCTTATGTTGCTCCGACTCTTCATTTTTCTTAAAGTATTCGTGTTCGACACCAATGTCCGACTCATATCTGGATATGAGTATGTGGATATGATCCCTCAAAGACCTCCAAATACATGAAAATCTTGGAAAAATTTGAATATACCCGTGTCCGACACTCACACCCGAATCCGAGTAACATAGCTTAAATCTAGGATCCCTGCCTAAATCTCACCATCCATGACTCCATGTTAGATAAAGTTCAGGTTGCAGCTATGTCAATTTGATAGACTTTATATCATAACAAAGTGATAAAGTTTTTTAATCATTGATTGTTGTAGGGATAAAGTGATGGCCAAATTTTTCCTTTTTAAAATAATAAATTGATAAAAGTAACAATAAGGAAAAGAAAAAGCATTCCCTTAAAATATTGAGAACAGAAAGATTTAAAAAAAGCAAAAGGGAACAGGGACATTTCTTTTTTACTATACTTTTCCAATTTATGATCCTGATGTTGACCACAGAAAGCATAAAGTGAAGTGTCTATTGTGCCACCCTTAGGCTTTAACCTCTTATATTTATGCAAAACATTGTTTTCTCCAGTTAAAAGTTAATATCAAAGATAACTTCCAAGGTTGAGTGAGCTTTTTGGGCTGGAGAGAGTGAAGCAATTGTATCATTACCTCGTTTGAGTGTCATCATCAATGGAGTTGAGAACTTCACTATATGAAATAGTTGATATCAGGAGAGCTTCAGCTGGTAACACAGCATCAAGTGTAATGAAGTTAATCTTATTTTGCTGTTCATTTAGCTTAGGGAAGGCTTAGCTAAACAGCTAAGATCTATTGTCTTGGTTCAGATGATTTAACAGGATTGATCTCTGGTGCTAAAGTTCATGGTTAGTTGTGCTTCTCACAGTGCAATTATTATGCTAAATATGCAGGAAGCTGATCGGAGCAAGGTACTTTAACAAAGGTTATGCAGCTTTCCTTGGTGATAAACTCAATGAAACCTTCAAGACTGCACGGGACCATGAGGGCCACGGTTCCCACACCTTATCAACAGCTGGTGGCAACTTTGTTCCTGGAGCTAGCGTATTTGGTTATGGTAATGGAACTGCAAAAGGAGGATCACCAAAAGCTCGTGTGGCAGCTTATAAAGTATGCTGGCCCCCCATCAATGGCAACCAGTGTTTCGATGCAGATATCATGGCTGCCTTTGATGCTGCAATAAGTGATGGTGTTGATGTGCTTTCTGTGTCATTGGGTGGTGAAACATCTGAATTTTTTGAAGATGGGCTTTCAATTGGAGCCTTCCATGCTGTCAAGAAAGGCATTTCTGTGGTTTTATCTGCAGGCAACTCCGGACCAATTCCAGGAACTGTATCAAATGTTTCACCCTGGATGTTTACTGTTGGTGCTAGCACACTTGACAGGGAGTTCAATCTGTGAACTTCAAGAAGTAAGTAATAAATTCAGAATTTTAAATTATTGTTTTCAAAATTGGTTTTAAGTTTTGTTTTCTTCTGTGTTTTGCTGAGACAGCTGATTGTGGTAGTAAGACTTTAGGTTTGGCAGTTAATCCACTTGACCGTAGGCATAATCCAGATGAAATCTTAAATAGAAGAACCAATTCTGATTACATAGTTTGTTAAGATGAGTTTTTTATTTAGGACTTCTAGTTCTAGATCTTCAAACAGTAGCTCAAGATCCCAAGATTTCCCAGAATCTTCAAGAAATAATGAACAAAAAAGAGATAAACAAGTTGTTAACGAGGAAGAACATGAAATAGAGAACGTTCAAAAATTCTTAAAAGATTTAAATGATTGGCAATTACCAAAAATTGAACAAGATAAAATTTACAAAAAATCAAGTTTCATCAAAAATTTAACAAGAACAGACTATTCGGGTAAAATTACAGAAAAAGATTTATCTCTAACAAGTTCTCATCAGACTATACAACTCTTAAATCATGATTCAATACAAAAACGTAAAAAAGAAGGATTTAATTATATACATTTTGGATTAGTTCAAGTTGCTGTAAAACCTTTATCACACACTGCTTTAAACACTTCAATATTAATGATTCTTAGAGATTGTAGGTTCAAACAATTCAATGATTCTCTCTTAGGAACTGTTGAGTCTAGTCTTTGTGCCAGACCAGTTTACTTCAATTGTTATCCAAATTTTCCAGTCTCTTTACAAGATAAAAATATTTTAAAAGCTTTAACATTACAAATTCAAACTAATAATTATCAAATGGAAGAAGGTTCTTTTCCCATAACAATAATTTACAGGGTTTGTTACAAAGCACTTTGCTCTGCTGCAATCCCGCCAAAAAACCTTACCCCAAGACTAGAACCTGGTCAAACCATGCTTTTCCAAACTCACCTCAAAAGAACCAATGTCATAACTCCTAAAGCCATAAAATGGCAAGATATTTCCTTACCTGAATATTGGGATATGGAAGAAGCTGTAAACCCCATTCAACCTACTCCAGCAAGGAGCACAGAAATTCAAAAAATAGAACAATATTCTGATGGAAGAGTGCGACTCTCTTTTGCCAGAAATTCAATTGACCTAGGACAAGGTTCTAGGAGAAATGAAAACCAACCAATTATCTTACCTTTTGAAAACTTCAGTTCTATTTCAAATACTTCCAGAAGATATTACCAAAACCCAGCAACGGCTTCTATTTCTGATCCAAATTTCCATTCTGCCAGAGCTTCTGTCTCTTCAATACCCACTACCACTAGAACAAATCTTAGAGGAGTTGACAATACCTCTAGTATTCCTAGACCAATATATACTTCTAACCAAGACATAGAAAATTCACCCCCAATGTCACCAACCTACTCTTCTATGACAGATAATCCTAACATCAACCAACAACAAAATGAAGAATCTGAAATTCATATGCTTAAAAAACCTTTCAAGATTAATAAACAACAATGTAATAAAGATTTTCTTTCTGATAAAAATAAAAATAAGAGGAAACAATTTTGGGAAAACTATTCTGAACAAAAAACAGAAATACAAGAAGAATATTACAAATTTTTAAATCAACATGAAATTCACATAACGTTTTTCGATTGGTTTGAAGAATATTACCAAAATAATAATCAAACAATAAATATGGCAAAAAATAACAATCAATGGCAAACATCACAAGGAATATTAATAGAATCAATCCATCCACCTTTTTGCACCATTAAACACATTCATCAGGAAAATATGATAAAAGCCTCTCCAATAAAAGAAAGAAAAAATCTAACAGATCCTATTAGTACTACTGATATAAAAAATATTTTTGAACAAAATAATTATACAAATTTAAATCTTAAAACTATCGGAAAACAATTAGAAAAAATTAAAACATTAGTTGATAATAAAACAACCCAACAAACACAAGTTTCTAAATTTAAGCCTGTTGAAAACCAAAAATCATTTTTTAAACCTTTTGAGATACCTAAAACATATCATAATAATTATAAAATTGACCTTTTACAAGAAATCCAACAAAGATTAAAATCTATAGACCAATCCTAACTCACTCAACAAGTTCCTGATACACCTGAACAAATTTCTCAATCTTCAAGAACTATTAATATGATGAACCAACAAACAGAATCTGAACAAAACTCAGAATCTGAACAAGAAATTAATAAAATTGAATGGAAACAACCCCAAAAATTATATTATCCAAAAGCCACGGCTCCTGACATAACTTTAGAAGAAAAACCTAATTTTCAAAACAAATATAATGCTAATGCTGTTTATGAATGGAACATTGATGGAATGTCAGAATACAATATACTTAATACATTACACCAAATGACAATGGTTTCAAATGTTTATAAAACACAATCACAAACTTCAGATCATGCAATAGCAAATTTACTAGTAGCAGGATTTTCAGGACAACTTAAGGGCTGGTGGGATAATTACCTCACCATACATGAACAAAATGAAATCTTAAAAGCTATTAAAAAAGACAGAGATAACCAACCAATTATAGATGAACTACTTCTCAATACTTCTTCTGAACTTGAAACTTAAATTAATCAACTACTTCTCAATACTTCTTCTGAAGATGAACTTGAAACTTCAAATAATGAATTACCAGATGATGAATTACAAACCACATATACTTCTGAATCTGATTCAGACCAAGAAATAAACGTATTAACAAAAGATCAAGAATTCATGTTAGAAATTATTGATAACATTCAAGATTCCAGGATAAAAAGAGAGTATTTAACGAAATTAAAAGAAAATTTAGAAGAAAAACCAGGATCTTCATCTCATAAATCACAAATGTATAATATAAAAGATATAATTTTCCAAAAATACAATGACCAACCTAAAGAAGTAACAATCCAAGATTTACAAACAGAATTAAAACAAGTTAAAAAAGAAATAAAAGAATTAAAATCAAATCAAGAAAAAGATAGAGAACAATTAAAACAATTAATACAATTAAACAAAGATAGAAATAAATCTGATTCAGACTCTGATGATAATACCATACAAAAATCTGATGAATTTTTATTAATGTTACAAGAAGTTACAATAAGAAGATATACTATAAAAATTTCAATATTAATAAATAATGAATTTCAAATCAACACAATTGCACTTTTTGACACAGGAGCAAATCAAAACTGTATAAGGGAAGGCTTAATTCCTACAAAATACTGTGAGAAAACAATAGAAGGACTAAAAGCAGCAAATGGTGATAAATTACACATTAAATACAAATTAACAAATGCAATAATTCAAAATAATCACGTGCAAATTAAAACTCCTTTTTTATTAATTAAAAACATAATGCAAGATGTAATATTAGGAATTCCTTTTATTAATTTATTAGAACCTTATACAACATCAAGAAAAGATATCTCTCCAAACATTCTAGGAACAATAGTTTCTTTTAAATTTGTTGAAAAATCTAAGAAAAGAAATATCAATTTACTCAAAGGTTTATCAATTCAAAATCAACAAATAAATTTGTTAATAAAAAACAAAGAAAAACAAATTAATTATTTAAAAGAAGACATATCTTTAAAAAGAATTGAAAAACAATTACAAGAATCACAGAATATTAACAAAATAAAAAATTAAAAAAAAAATTTGAATCTACAATATGTTCTGAGATTCCTAATGCATTTTGGGAAAGGAAAAAACATGTTGTTGATTTACCTTATGAGAAAGAATTTAACGAAAAAGAAATCCCAACAAAAGCAAGACCTATTCAAATGAATCCTGAAATGGAACAAATTTGTCGACAAGAAATCAAAGATTTAGAAAACAAAGGCTTAATAAGAAAAAGTAAATCACCATGGAGTTGTTCTGCATTCTATGTTATAAAAAATGCTGAAATTGAAAGAGGAACACCAAGACTGGTAATAAATTATAAACCTTTGAACAAAGTATTAAGATGGATTAGATACCCAATACCTAATAAAAGGGATTTACTTCAAAAACTAAACAATGCAAATATTTTCTCAAAATTTGATATGAAATCAGGATTTTGGCAAATACAGATTCAAGAAAATCAAAGATACAAAACTGCTTTCACAGTCCCTTTTGGTCAATATGAATGGAATGTTATGCCTTTTGGTTTAAAAAATGCCTCTTCAGAATTTCAAAGAATAATGAATGAAATATTCAATCCCTATTCTCAATTCACAATTGTTTACATAGATGATGTATTAATTTTTTCATCCAATTTAGAACAACATTACAAACATTTAAATATTTTCATTAAAATTATTAAACAAAATGGATTAGTTCTTTCTAAAACAAAAATCAATCTTTTCCAAACACGAATTCGATTCCTAGGTCAGTACATTACCCAAGGAACAATAACACCGATAGAAAGATCTATAGCCTTTGCTGATAAATTTCCTGACCAAATTCTTGACAAAAACCAACTTCAAAGATTTCTAGGTAGTCTAAATTATGTCCTAGATTTCTACCCTGACATTAACAAATTATGCAAACCTTTACATGATAGACTAAAAAAGAATCCACCAAAATGGACTGAAGCCCATACCAAATTAGTTCGACAGATAAAATCCCAAATCCAAGAAATCCCTTGTTTACACTTAGCCAATCCTACAGCCCAAAAAATAGTAGAAACAGATGCTTCTGAATTAGGATATGGAAGAATATTAAAATAAATTCATAATGGTAAAACACAAGTTATCCAATACACATCTAAACATTGGAACCCTACTCAGCAAAATTACAGTACTGTCAAAAAAGAAATTTTAGCAATTGTTTTAGCAATAAACAAGTTTCAAAGTGATTTGTTAAATCAAAAATTCCTTTTAAGAGTCGATTGTAAATCAGCAAAAGATATTTTACAAAAAGATGTTCAAAACATTGCTTCAAAACAGATTTTTGTCAGATGGCAAGCAATTTTAAGCATATTTGATTTTGAGATTGAATTCATCAAAGGAGAATCTAATTCTCTTCCCGACTTTCTTACCAGAGAATTTCTTCAAGGAAAATGCCTAAAAAACGAGGGAAAGGCAAAAAACAAGAGAGTTCCAGTGACTCAGGTTCTTCAATCCAACCAATTTCAGCCCAACCAATCAAAACTTGGACCCAAATCTTCGAAAAAGAATATGAAAGACAAGACCAAAAAGCCAACCAAAATCCTTCAACATCTTCCCCAAATCCCCAATTTATTCCAAATGAATCCCAAATGCAAATAATCAGTCAATGGATCAATTCCCTTTCCCAATCACCCCAAGGTCAAGAAATACAAAAAACCTTATCCACAGTCAAAACAGATTCTCCTATCAAGAAAGCTATTTTAACTGTTCCAATTTCAAAAACCCAGGAAATAGCCCTTCAAAAACCTATTTCCACACAAGCTTCAAAAGAAAAATATTTTTCTAAAAAACATTTTGAAATTTTATGGCTAATTGAGGAAGGTTTTAATTATCAAAATCCTTATCAAATCATTAATCATGTTTTTAATGGATGGCATTTCCAGCCATTAGATTTATCAAAATCTCAATTATTCTATGAAAATATTTTGATTGAAACAGGTTCTGCCTTTTTCAAACATTATCCTGCCAAAGAGAATCCAAATTCAATCACACATTCCACATGCCAAATACTCCGAGTTCTCTCCCCAACTCAGTGGGGACTTCCACCAAACTCACCCAGAAAATTTCCTGCACAATTCACTACAAGATTAAACCATTCTGGTTCCTTCAATTACTGGGATTATCTACAAGCCTGGTACAAAACCTTTTTCCTCCAAAATGAAAATAACCGTCATTCATGGTTATTATTTTTCAAATACAATACCAAATATACTTTCCCAAATTGGTTCTCTCATTGGTGGAAATGGTTTGGACCACTTAGAGAAATCTTACCACCATCAGTAGACAAAGCTTACCAATATTTTCTGGACAACTTCCAGTCAACAGACAATATCCATCCTTCGATTCATTTTTCATCAAAATTCTATCTTTCATGGATAACTTCATGGGAGTACAAGATCACAACTGATCCAGAAACAAATGGTCCTCAAGTATCCAGACATTTCAACACAAAATAGTGGGACAAATTCCAGACAGACAAGATCACTGCTCAAAATGTCCTGCAATGGTTCGACAAAAATCCAAAATTCTGTATCAAAGGAACTAGGCCAGATACTGCCCAATTCCTCCAAGCAAAATCAAATGCCAGCACCTTACTTGCACAAGCAAAAACAAAAGATGAATACAAATAGATCATGATGCAAATTCTTGCATCTGTTGATTCAGAAGAAGAACAAGATGAAGAACAAGATGAAGAAGCAAGTTCCAGTTCAACTCCATCTGTCAATCTAGGAAACGACAATGAAGATGACTGTTTTGGAATTTTCCCTCCAATTCCAAAAAAGAAATGATGATTATCGACAAAAAGGTGACAGCTGACAAAAGCAATCGACAAAAAAGTAACAGCTGACAAAAGCAACCGAAAGAAAAAAGCAAAAGCATCAACAAAATCATTACTCTGTCAAAAGAAAAGCCAAAAGCAAAGAATCCAAAGCTGGAAAGCAATCCGGTTTTCCCAAATATTATTCAAATGTACTTCAAATGAAATTCAAATGTAATTCAGAACTCCATTATATAAGGAGTACTCTGAGACTTAGAAAGCATTCGAAAATTTTAGCAAGTTTAAGATACTGTTGAGAATTCTCTGTAACCCTCAGTTTCTTATTTTTGTAATTTCGTTTCACAATTCAATATCAATTCCAAATTTCAATTCAAAACTTTATTTTCATATTTCTTTACTTCTTTTTATTCTCCTTTGATCCCGGGAGCTTTTGGTATCAGAGCCAAGGGAGAAGTAAATCTGTGAACTTCAAGAAGTAAGTAATAAATTCAGAATTTCAAATTATTGTTTTCAAAATTGGTTTTAAGTTTTGTTTTCTTCTGTGTTTTGCTGAGACCAAAAGCTCCCGAGGATCAAAGGAGAATAAAAATGAGAATAAAGAAATATGAAAACAAAGTTTTGAATTGAAATTTGAAATTGATATTTGAATTGTGAAACGAAATTACAAAAATAAGAAACTGAGGATTACAGAGAATTCTCAATAGTATCTTAAACTTGCTAAAATTTTCAAATGCTTTCTAAGTCTCAGAGTACTCCTTATATAATGGAGTTCTGAATTACATTTGAATTTCATTTGAAGTACATTTGAATAATATTTGGGAAAACTGGATTGCTTTCCAGCTTTGGATTCTTTGCTTTTGGCTTTTCTTTTGACAGAGTAATGATTTTGTTGATGCTTTTGCTTTTTGCTTTCGGTTGCTTTTGTCAGCTGTCACTTTTTTGTCGATTGCTTTTGTCAGCTGTCACCTTTTTGTCGATAATCATCATTTCTTTTTTGGAATTGGAGGGAAAATTCCAAAACAGTCATCTTCATTGTCGTTTCCTAGATTGACAGATGGAGTTGAACTGGAACTTGCTTCTTCATCTTGTTCTTCATCTTGTTCTTCTTCTGAATCAATAGATGCAAGAATTTGCTTCATGATCTGTTTGTATTCATCTTTTGTTTTTGCTTGTGCAAGCAAGGTGCTGGCATTTGATTTTGCTTGGAGGAATTGGGCAGTATCTGGCCTAGTTCCTTTGATACAGAATTTTGGATTTTTGTCGAACCATTGCAGGACATTTTGAGCAGTGATCTTGTCTGTCTGGAATTTGTCCCACCATTTTGTGTTGAAATGTTTGGATACTTGAGGACCATTTGTTTCTGGATCAGTTGTGATCTTGTACTCCCATGAAGTTATCCATGAAAGATAGAATTTTGATGAAAAATGAATCGAATGATGGATATTGTCTGTTGACTGGAAGTTGTCCAGAAAACATTGGTAAGCTTTGTCTACTGATGGTGGTAAGATTTCTCTAAGTGGTCCAAACCATTTCCACCAATGAGAGAACCAATTTGGGAAAGTATATTGGGTATTGTATTTGAAAAATAATAACCATGAATGACGGTTATTTTCATTTTGGAGGAAAAAGGTTTTGTACCAGGCTTGTAGATAATCCCAGTAATTGAAGGAACCAGAATGGTTTAATCTTGTAGTGAATTGTGCAGGAAATTTTCTGGGTGAGTTTGATGGAATTCCCCACTGAGTTGGGGAGAGAACTCGGAGTATTTGGCATGTGGAATGTGTGATTGAATTTGGATTCTCTTTGGCAGGATAATGTTTGAAAAGGGCAGAACCTGTTTCAATCAAAATATTTTCATAGAATAATTGAGGTTTTGATAAATCTAATGGCTGGAAATGCCATCCATTAAAAACATGATTAATGATTTGATAAGGATTTTGATAATTAAAACCTTCCTCAATTAGCCATAAAATTTCAAAATGTTTTTTAGAAAAATATTTTTCTTTTGAAGCTTGTGTGGAAATAGGTTTTTGAAGGGCTATTTCCTAGGTTTTTGAAATTGGAACAGTTAAAATAGCTTTCTTGAGAGGAGAATCTGTTTTGACTGTGGATAAGGTTTTTTGTATTTCTTGACCTTGGGGTGATTGGGAAAGGGAATTGATCCATTGACTGATCATTTCCATTTGGGATTCATTTGGAATAAATTGGGGATTTGGGGAAGATGTTGAAGGATTTTGGTTGGCTTTTTGGTCTTGTCTTTCATATTCTTTTTCGAAGATTTGGGTCCAAGTTTTGATTGGTTGGGCTGAAATTGGTTGGATTGAAGAACCTGAGTCACTGGAACTCTCTTGTTTTTTTGCCTTTCCCTCGTTTTTTAGGCATTTTCCTTGAAGAAATTCTCTGGTAAGAAAGTCGGGAAGAGAATTAGATTCTCCTTTGATGAATTCAATCTCAAAATCAAATATGCTTAAAATTGCTTGCCATCTGGCAAAAATCTGTTTTGAAGCAATGTTTTGAACATCTTTTTGTAAAATATCTTTTGCTGATTTACAATCGACTCTTAAAAGGAATTTTTGATTTAACAAATCACTTTGAAACTTGTTTATTGCTAAAACAATTGCTAAAATTTCTTTTTTGACAGTACTGTAATTTTGCTTTTGCTGAGCAGGGTTCCAATGTTTAGATGTGTATTGGATAACTTGTGTTTTACCATTATGAATTTGTTTTAATATTCCTCCATATCCTAATTCAGAAGTATCTGTTTCTACTATTTTTTGGGCTGTAGGATTGGCTAAGTGTAAACAAGGGATTTCTTGGATTTGGGCTTTTATCTGTCGAACTAATTTGGTATGGGCTTCAGTCCATTTTGGTGGATTCTTTTTTAGTCTATCATGTAAAGGTTTGCATAATTTGTTAATGTCAGGGTAGAAATCTAGGACATAATTTAGACTACCTAGAAATCTTTGAAGTTGGTTTTTGTCAAGAATTTGGTCAGGAAATTTATCAGCAAAGGCTATAGATCTTTCTATTGGTGTTATTGTTCCTTGGGTAATGTACTGACCTAGGAATCGAATTCGTGTTTGGAAAAGATTGATTTTTGTTTTAGAAAGAACTAATCCATTTTGTTTAATAATTTTAATGAAAATATTTAAATATTTGTAATGTTGTTCTAAATTGGATGAAAAAATTAATACATCATCTATGTAAACAATTGTGAATTGAGAATAAGGATTGAATATTTCATTCATTATTTTTTGAAATTCTGAAGGGGCATTTTTTAAACCAAAAGGCATAACATTCCATTCATATTGACCAAAAGGGACTGTGAAAGCAGTTTTGTATCTTTGATTTTCTTGAATCTGTATTTGCCAAAATCCTGATTTCATATCAAATTTTGAGAAAATATTTGCATTGTTTAGTTTTTGAAGTAAATCCCTTTTATTAGGTATTGGGTATCTAATCCATCTTAATACTTTGTTCAAAGGTTTATAATTTATTACCAGTCTTGGTGTTCCTCTTTCAATTTCAGCATTTTTTATAACATAGAATGCAGAACAACTCCATGGTGATTTACTTTTTCTTATTAAGCCTTTGTTTTCTAAATCTTTGATTTCTTGTCGACAAATTTGTTCCATTTCAGGATTCATTTGAATAGGTCTTGCTTTTGTTGGGATTTCTTTTTCGTTAAATTCTTTCTCATAAGGTAAATCAACAACATGTTTTTTCCTTTCCCAAAATGCATTAGGAATCTCAGAACATATTGTAGATTCAATTTTTTTTTTAATTTTTTATTTTGTTAATATTCTGTGGTTCTTGTAATTGTTTTTCAATTCTTTTTAAAGATATGTCTTCTTTTAAATAATTAATTTGTTTTTCTTTGTTTTTTATTAACAAATTTATTTGTTGATTTTGAATTGATAAACCTTTGAGTAAATTGATATTTCTTTTCTTAGATTTTTCAGCAAATTCAAAAGAAACTATTGTTCCTAGAATGTTTGCAGAGATATCTTTTCTTGATGTTGTATAAGGTTCTAATAAATTAATAAAAGGAATTCCTAATATTACATCTTGCATTATGTTTTTAATTAATAAAAAAGGAGTTTTAATTTGCACTTGATTATTTTGAATTATTGCATTTGTTAATTTGTATTTAATGTGTAATTTATCACCATTTGCTGCTTTTAGTCCTTCTATTGTTTTCTCATAGTATTTTGTAGGAATTAAGCCTTCCCTTATACAGTTTTGATCTGCTCCTGTGTCAAAAAGTGCAATTGTGTTGATTTGAAATTCATTATTTATTAATATTGAAATTTTTATAGTATATCTTCTTATTGTAACTTCTTGTAACATTAATAAAAATTCATCAGATTTTTGTATGGTATTATCATCAGAGTCTGAATCAGATTTATTTCTATCTTTGTTTAATTGTATTAATTGTTTTAATTGTTCTCTATCTTTTTCTTGATTTGATTTTAATTCTTTTATTTCTTTTTTAACTTGTTTTAATTCTGTTTGTAAATCTTGGATTGTTACTTCTTTAGGTTGGTCATTGTATTTTTGGAAAATTATATCTTTTATATTATACATTTGTGATTTATGAGATGAAGATCCTGGTTTTTCTTCTAAATTTTCTTTTAATTTCGTTAAATACTCTCTTTTTATCCTGGAATCTTGAATGTTATCAATAATTTCTAACATGAATTCTTGATCTTTTGTTAATACGTTTATTTCTTGGTTTGAATCAGATTCAGAAGTAGATGTGGTTTGTAATTCATCATCTGGTAATTCATTATTTGAAGTTTCAAGTTCATCTTCAGAAGAAGTATTGAGAAGTAGTTGATTAATTTTATCCTGTACTTCTTCTGTTAATTGTAATTCATTTATTTTTCTTGTGACTTTACAATATTTTGATATATGACCTTTTTTTCCACATCTGTAACATGTAATATCTCTTAAATCTTTTTTCTCTGTCTTGATTTTTACAGGTTCAATAGTATGTTTATTAAATTTTCTGTTATTATAATTTCTATTATAGTTATTGTTTCTTTTTGTTCTATAATAATTATCATAGTTTGGTTTCCATGTAGGTTTATTGAATTTTCTTTTTACTTTTTCTGAATTTTTATTCTGGCAACATTTTTTTTGTTTGGAATCTTGTTTGATGTCAAATTGTTCACAGAAAGATCCTAATTCTTTTCTCGTTTGAAATCTTTCTCTTTTTAATTGTTTTTGAAGTTTCATATCTTGGCAAATTTTTAATCCTTCTTTTTGGGTAAAGCTTATAATTTCTCCGTATGTTAAATTTTCATAGGGTATAATTCCTTTAAAAGTTTCCCTAATTTGATTCCGAACTTTTTCTCCTAATAATATTGGTAATCCTGCTAAAAATTTTTCTTTCCAAAAAGGTTGATTGTTATCTGTTCTTTGCATGATTCTAGTCATAAAAGTATCTTTATACCATTTAAAATATGTTAGTTTTTTACATTTTAAGTTTGAAAGTAATTCAGAATTTTTATCTTTTAAATGTGAGGGATCTCCTATAAAATGTTTTGAAATTGAAAATATTAAAGAAGAAACAGCATCTTGTATGTGATTGTTTTGTTCATCTATAATTGGTTGGTTATCTCTGTCTTTTTTAATAGTTTTTAAGATTTCATTTTGTTCATGTATGGTGAGGTAATTATCCCACCAGCCCTTAAGTTGTCCTGAAAATCCTGCTACTAGTAAATTTGCTATGCATGATCTGAAGTTTGTGATTGTGTTTTATAAACATTTGAAACCATTGTCATTTGGTGTAATGTATTAAGTATATTGTATTCTGACATTCCATCAATGTTCCATTCATAAACAGCATTAGCATTATATTTGTTTTGAAAATTAGGTTTTTCTTCTAAACTTATGTCAGGAGCCGTGACTTTTGGATAATATAATTTTTGGGGTTGTTTCCATTCAATTTTATTAATTTCTTGTTCAGATTCTGAGTTTTGTTCAGATTCTGTTTGTTGGTTCATCATATTAATAGTTCTTGAAGATTGAGAAATTTGTTCAGGTGTATCAGGAACTTGTTGAGTGAGTTCGGATTGGTCTATAGATTTTAATATTTGTTGGATTTCTTGTAAAAGGTCAATTTTATAATTATTATGATATGTTTTAGGTATCTCAAAAGGTTTAAAAAATGATTTTTGGTTTTCAACAGGCTTAAATTTAGAAACTTGTGTTTGTTGGGTTGTTTTATTATCAACTAATGTTTCAATTTTTTCTAATTGTTTTCCGATAGTTTTAAGATTTAAATTTGTATAATTATTTTGTTCAAAAATATTTTTTATATCAGTAGTACAAATAGGATCTGTTAGATTTTTTCTTTCTTTTATTGGAGAGGCTTTTATCATATTTTCCTGATGAATGTGTTTAATGGTGCAAAAAGGTGGATGGATTGATTCTATTAATATTCCTTGTGATGTTTGCCATTGATTGTTATTTTTTGCCATATTTATTGTTTGATTATTATTTTGGTAATATTCTTTAAACCAATCAAAAAACGTTATGTGAATTTCATGTTGATTTAAAATTTGTAATATTCTTCTTGTATTTTTGTTTTTTGTTCAGAATAATTTTCCCAAAATTGTTTCCTCTTATTTTTATTTTTATCAGAAAGAAAATCTTTATTACATTGTTGTTTATTAATCTTGAAAGGTTTTTTAAGCATATGAATTTCAGATTCTTCATTTTGTTGTTGGTTGATGTTAGGATTATCTGTCATAGAAGAGTAGGTTGGTGACATTGGGGGTGAATTTTCTATGTCTTGGTTAGAAGTATATATTGGTCTAGGAATACTAGAGGTATTGTCAACTCCTCTAAGATTTGTTCTAGTGGTAGTGGGTATTGAAGAGACAGAAGCTCTGGCAGAATGGAAATTTGTTCACAAGTTATGTTGAACTAGGCAACAACAAGCACCTCAAGGTATTCTTTTTAGCTAAGACTTAAGATCATATATTTTACCTCTGCATGATTTATTATTTGTTCTTATTGAATGCCCTGCCAGGGAGCAAGCCTGGCTTCTGCAACTTTGAAATCTAGGATTTCCTACCCATTGATCAGTGCTGAGAAGGTGAAAGCAGCTAACGCATCAGCTGAAGACGCGTAAGCTTTACATTTCACTTATTATTACTAGATAAGTTGCGATGGTTTTATATGTGTAGTATATGATTTTTAACAAAACCATATATGCTGATTGCTTATGCTTTTGTGCAGTATCCTCTGTCAGCCTGGAACGCTTGATCCCAAAAAGGCTAAGGGAAAAGTTTTAGTCTGTCTTCGTGGAATCAACGCAAGAACAGACAAGGGAAAACAGGCTCTTCTTGCAGGCGCAGTTGGAATGATTCTCGCAAATGATGAGAAAACTGGGAATGAAGTTATAGCAGATCCTCACTTGCTCCCAGCTACACACATAAATTTCACTGATGGTGCTACTGTTTTTGCATACATCAACTCATCCAAGTAATTCTTTTACTTTCTACTTCCAAGTTTTATTGCTTTTTCTCCATAATATTATTATTATTGAATGCGTTACTAGCAACTCATTCTGTTTACCAGGAACCCCACAGCATATATTACTCCCGTGAAGACAGAACTGGGTACTAAGCCTGCTCCATTTATGGCTTCTTTCTCTTCTAGGGGACCCAATTTGATTGATCCATCCATCCTCAAGGTTAATTCGCAATGACAACTCATCAACCCTTTGGTTTGCAAGTATGTCTGATTAGCATTTCTAATTTTTCTAATATCGATTTCAGCCTGATATAACTGCACCAGGAGTAAGCATCATTGCTGCTTTCACTGAATCTATTGGGCCAACTGAAGATAAATCTGACAAACGTAGGATTCCTTTCACCTCACAATCTGGAACTTCCATGTCATGCCCACATGTGTCTGGTATTGTTGGCCTTCTCAAGAGTCTCCACCCTGATTGGAGTCCAGCGGCTATAAAGTCTGCAATCATGACCAGTGGTACAATACAAGCTCTTTTTCGTCTTTCAAGTGATTCAGATTTGTTGTAATTCCTAAAAACGTTCCTAACTTTTTCAACTCCAATCTCGTTTGCAGCAAGCGCAAGAGATAACACTGGAAAGCCAATGCTTGATTCAAGCAACAAAAAGGCAACCCCATTTGCTTATGGTGCAGGACATGTGAGACCAAACCGTGCAATGGATCCTGGTCTTGTTTATGACTTAACAATTGATGATTACTTGAATTTCTTGTGTGCCCGAGGCTACAATCAAAGCATAATAAGACTATTCTCAGACAAGCCATACGCTTGTCCAAAATCATTCAATGTAGCAGACTTCAACTACCCTTCCATTTCAGTTCCTAAGCTCAGTGGGTCAACAACCATTAGCAGGAAGGTTAAGAATGTTGGTTCACCAGGAACATATAAAGCGCGAGTTAGATCACCAAGTGGAGTTACAGTTTCAGTTAAGCCTTCAACATTAACATTTAAGAAGATTGGTGAAGAGAAGAAATTTGAAGTGAAATTTAAGTCAAAGAGTAATGTACAGACAGCAGGAGCAGGGTATGTATTTGGGCAGCTGATTTGGTGTGATGGTCATCACTATGTTAGGAGTCCTCTTGTGGTGAAGCACTTGTAGATTTCTTCATTTTGGGTGAAGGCCAATTGTGGGTCAATTGATCAATTATTCTCATTCCATTCTTTGGGAAAAATTAAACAACAAAAATGCCAATTGTAATAACATTTTTCTAGTAGCAAATAAGAAATTAAATACAAGGATTATTCCTATTTTTTTATTTTGTTTTGATTTTTTTTCATTCTTCTTAATCTAATAAAAAGAGTATACTCAAGTACCCAAAAAAAGAGTTCTTCACTTGCCTAATTCTAGTGAAAATAAAAAAGAGTATGCTAAATCTGATTATTAATATAATCATAATCATCAATGAATGTGTTAATTGTTATCTGGATTCGGGATGAGTATCGGATATGAGTATGTGTCAAACATGAGTATATTTAATTTTTTAAAAAAATTTCATATATTTAAAAGATCATATATCATATCTATATCCGAATATATCGGAGATAAATATTTTTTAAATAATAAAGAGTTTGAGTAAAGTTACAAAGTCCCCATGATTTGGGCCTTGGGCTACATCATAGCCATTTCAAGAAGGGTTGTCTTACAAGTTACTTTGCCTTGATTTGTTAGAAAATCTTAATGAGACGAAAGGAGTCCATTTTAATGAAAGCCCAAACTCGTAAGGACAGTTTGGTAAACAAAATACGGTCAAGGGTTTTAGGTTTTAAGGCGTGGACGCTTCGTTGTTGTTCTTCTTTCTTTCTAGTTGCCGCTACTTCTCAGCATCTCTGCTTCCAGTTCCGGCCGGGCTCAATTGAGGCTTCTTTCGTTTTAAAACGAAACTACTTTTAAGTGTAAGCAACTGTCGTTGTTCTCTTTTAAGGACGAAATTAGCCTTTGAAAATCTAGTCCAGCCGCCACCCATCTCTTCTAACTTCTTCTCCAGGTCAGTTTAACCTTTTAGTTCTCCTATTTCTTGCTTTTCAAGTCTAATGACTCCGAATTCATGTATATAATATCATGTTTCAAATTTTTTTTTTTTTTTGTTCTATGCAAATTTTGTTCTTTTGGGTACTAAAAATTGTGATGGTTATGTCTAATTCATACTTGAATTATGCCATTTTTGTTAATTATTTTTAAGCTGGGATTGGTTAGTTTAGCCTTGGGGACTACTCTTTTATGTTATTGATTGATGCATTTGTGAGTATTTCCAAGTAACAAAATTTGATGCCATTTAAACATTATTCTTATAGATGTAATAGTGTTTTCGTTTCTAGTATAATTTCTTGATGGTATGATTTTATCATTTTGATGCTGCTATATTTTTTTTTTTCCTTGAATAACTCTGCTTTGAGCTTCAATCATAACTTGAACTTGTTGTAATTTTCTTTCATTCAGACTCCAACTAGCTTGTATTGAAATAGCAGAAAGATGTCTACTGAAGCACCCCCCACCATGGAGATTGAAACAGTGCCTTCTGAACCTAAACCTGAATCCAATTCATTGCCCCCAAAACCAAAATTTGAGCCTCTGAAGGCTCATGAGATGTCAGACGGGCGAGTCCAGTTTAGAAAGGTCTCAGTTCCACCTCATAGGTATTCACCTCTCAAGAAATACTGGATGGATATCTATACTCCAATTTATGAACAGATGAAGATTGACATCCGTATGAATCTCAAAGCTCGGAAGGTTGAATTGAAAACTAGAATAGATACACCTGACATTAGTAACCTACAGAAGTGTGCAGACTTTGTCCAGGCTTTCATGTTGGGTTTTGATGTTGCGGATGCCATTGCACTTTTGAGGTTGGATGAGCTATATGTGGAGTCCTTTGAAATCAAGGATGTCAAGACACTTAGAGGGGAGCACTTGTCTCGTGCCATAGGAAGGCTGTCTGGGAAAGGTGGTAAAACAAAGTTTGCTATTGAGAATGCTACAAAGACTAGGATTGTCATTGCTGACACCAAGATTCATATGCTGGGATCTTTTGCCAACATCAAGATTGCTAGGGATTCTCTTTGCAGCCTCATTTTAGGTTCCCCTGCTGGGAAAGTTTACTCAAAACTTAGACAAGTTACTGCCAGATTGGCAGAAAGGTTTTGATGGTTGTTATTTGTAATATGTTTGAGATTTTGCTCTTGAGTTATGGATTTTTAACGGTCATTCATCCACAGTGAACCCTTGAAAAAAGAAAAACAGGATAGAGTATTCTTTGGAGTGTAATTTGGGATGAAATTTTGACAGGGAGCCATTGAGTGAATTTTCTGGAAACTTCCTTTATGATGTTTCTTTTCGAATTTTACAATGAAATTTATTGTACCGACGATGGTTTTGGTACATTTGCATTTCTGTCAGGTGGATTGTTTCTTAGCTATTTCAATTATTCATATGGGACAAACCTGGCAATTCCTCCTATGCTAATGATGCCTTCATTCGCACAATTTGGAGAGAACTTGAATTTTAAAAACTTAGGAAAGAAGTTTGTGTAACAATTACAATAACATCTTAGAACACTAGTTATGGATATGGCTATGGAGACCAACACTATTACTGCTGAAATAAAATTTTAAAAAAAAAGTTATTTTCAGTGGACTATATCAGGTACATAAATCTGCAGTTAAAACGAAAAAAAATATGAAGTTTCAAATGAGGAAATCATTGTAGTTACAATTTTCTTTTGAATTGCAACACTTTGTAAGTTGTGTATAAACAGTTCAAATCAAATGAATATCAAGTACAGAATTTTCAATGTGTAAAAGTTTGTTATTAACTGAAATCAGCATTATTTCTAAAAATGAAAATTGCAAGTGATCTTCACTCTTCAGCCTCCAAAGAGAATCCCAGCAGCCTGCTCTTCATTGCCATCACATAATTTAAGAGCTTCTATCACCATTTCTCTTGCAAACCCCAGCTCAACAAGCTTTACAACTTTGGCTTCAAAATCAGGTTTCTGCATAAAAAGAAAGAATTCTCAAATTTACTTACAGTAGTGATCAACTTGAAGATATAGGAACAGAACCAACTATCTCAGGTTATCAAATACAGCTTAAAGAAATATTCTGCAAAGAAGCTAGCAAGGAGTAAAAGAATTGTTCAGAGCAGACATACCTGCATCACATCACCAAGTGCACCTCCTGGGAGCAAAGAAGGAAAACAAGGAAAGAAATTCAGAATCAGAATAAGAATCACTTACAAACGACTTTCATAACACCTCTTTCAAGCAATAAATGCTTGCTTAAGGAAAAAAAGCTAACTAATGCCGGAATATGTACCAGTTACTCAAACAATAAACTTGTATTTAGATGAATTTCTGGAATAAAAACAACATGAATCAGATGCCAATTACTAACCAGAAGAAGATTGACCTCCAGATTGCACATTAGCATTCTTCTCTGTTGTTCCAGTTGTCACCTGAAGAATCACAAAAGATCAGTGCCAAATAAATGCTAAAATGCATCTCCACTACACAAAACAAATGTAAAACTTGGGAACCGTAGGCTATATTCCCCACAAATATGGGAATTTGTGGAAGCCACATAATTCTTCTGTGAGACATGATTTCAAAGTAGCAGAGACTCAGAAAGTGCATAAAAATTGCAGATAGCAGTTGTAGACATGAAACTTATTTCAGCAAATTATACAAATATAGCAATCAATTTTGATGGGAACACATTGCAGTGCAGCTGAGACAGTGAAACAACTAACTCATTTATAGTACTTTTATACACAGTATTCAATAGAACAGAATATATATATATATATATATATATATATATATTATATATAGTCATTTATATCTGTTGTAGCAGATATATAAAAGACTTACAGCAGCTCCTGAGCTGGATGCTTGCTTTGAATACCTTTCTTCATCAAGGAAGCGAGAAGGGATGTCCTTTTCTGAGAAGAGTAAATACTTGGTTAACTTCCATTATAAGAAAAGAAATTCAGTAGCAGAAAGTCACAAAAAGATTGACATCAATGACCACGTGGTAATTGGTAACTCTGCAACACTTGCACAATATATATATACTGATTAAAGTCACCAACCTTGCAAAAATGGTACAGAAACTTCTCCTCCTCCAACTCTAAGAACATTATCCTTCAAATCAATAATACACTGTACAAATGTGCTAGTAAGGATTATATAAACTTATGAATGTAAGCACTAAAATGGATGAATATGTCATGATATTAAGTAGAGATGAAGCTACCTGGTGTTTACGGAGCATATCCAATCCAAAGAGAAACTCCATATTGGGAGAGTCCAAAACCAAGAAGGAGCAAGGATAAAATACATCTCCAATCTACGATAACATAAGAGAAACCAAGAAGTTGGATGCAACATTAAGCATAATGAGTAAGTGTATGTTCATATCATCAATTATTAGCATGCCACATAATTGAGACAATTGTAAAATAATAAACAAGACATGGGATGAGGATTATTTATCAGACAAATTTCATATAAAAGCAACCAAAAAGGAAAAAAGAAAATTACACATAATGTTATACTAGAAAACCAGTACACATACTACCTTGATTGGAGCAACGTGTATTCGTCCCAGTATCTCTGATTGGCCAACTCCATGAGCAATACCTTTATATCTTTTATCTAAAAGCCTCAGCAATCTGGAGGAGACAACACCAACACAGCAAGATAAATGCCGTCGATTTTAAAGTCTTATGAAGTGACAAATATAATTGCATGACTAATTAAAGAACGGAAAGGGCATTCAGTCAACAAAATCGCCCTTTTCAAGAAGCCAGACAATAATGTCAATTACAAATCGCCCACACCTTCTCCATGTTAAAAGGAGGGAGAGGAATATTTCAATGACTAATTCAATTGTGCTATGATAACTTTGTTTATAGCACATACCCACATCGCTCAGCGCAGCTTTTGGAAATTATAGTTGACTGTGCACCACTATCAACAAATGCCTAAAAAAAATGATAAAGTAACAAATTTAATAAACTTCTCAGAATCCAATATTCAACATCAAGGTATATGTGACAGAGTACTATTAAGATAATGCAGAATCTCAACTAAAACATTATAATAAACAACTGCAAAAGAGTTTCCTGAAAGTGTGCAAAAGAAAAGAAAAGAAAAGTGAAAGAGAAAGTAATGCAAAGGGTATGATAGAAACTATAGGCTACAATCACATGATGATAACCCTTGTGCAATATATGTACAGGACCCGCCATCGTCTTTACCTTCAATGGGACACTATTAACCTCCATGTCCACGTACAACATAACCTGATTAGTATGACAAGAAACATTACATTCTAAAGGAGAAGAAAGTAATAAATTTTAATAGGTACACTTCACAACGGAAGCAAGCCTACATACCACCCTTGCAAAACCTTCAGGATTATGTTCTAAGGCAGCAGCCCAGTTCTCATCAATCCCTTTCTGCATCACAATATTGTAAAAGGTCAAATAGCCAAGAGATCATATTGTCCAGAAAAAGGAGTGATAAGTATGGAGATACAACAAACCTTTGTCAAGTCATAAATTAACATATGACAAATTTCAAAGGCAAATAGGTTCCAATTAAGTTAGATTAGTAGAATGTTGCAGAAAACTAACCTGCCGAATGGCAGCTTCAATTTTCTTTTGAGCTTCAACATCAAAAGGATCAGCCTGAAGAAGAGCCTATGGAGCAAAATCAAATAAATGTGTATCAATCACAGAGATGATCAGGAAAATGTAATTATATCATAACTATGATTATGCTCTTTTAGTATTTAGAAAGTTCTCAACAATTTTATCAAATTGTGATATAATAAAGCGAAACGCAAAGAAGTAGTGTGGTACATTTGACCACTGATTCACAACCAACTATAGGCACAGACAACTAGGAGAAGCTACTCACAAACTCCTCCTCCTCTCGTCGTCGCAATTCAGATCTTTGTTGATGACGCGCTCGTAGAACCTCCTGCAGTTTGTTGAGATCGTTTCCAACAACGGCTTGGGCAAGTTCAGGATCAGTCTGAAATAGTTGTCCAATTAGATTAGAATCACGTCGAATCTGTTGTTGGAAAGCTCCAGGGTTCACAGCAGATCCATCGGGATTGAAGCTCAAATCATTGCCAGATGCACTGCAATTATTCATATTTTCATCAATTAGCAAAAAAAGAATACAACAGTGAGAGGGTTTCTTTCCAGGAAATAAAGTTACAGGAAACACAGCCACGTTAAAATCTCATAATAAGCATCAAGGTCAGGTCAGTGGATATTTCAAAAGATCAGAATAAAAAGAAGCAACTGGATAAGCAAGTGATTTACCTAGAAGCAGCACCGGAGACCATCATAACTAAATCATCATCCTTAACACCCAATGCACTCAATTTCTCAGAGTTTTTCATTTCCCTTCCATTATACAGCAGTTGCTGCTGCTGTAGTGGTACCATAGTCTGCCCATAAACCCAAAGAAGCTCTAACCAATCAGCATAAGCTTAGCTCCACAGTAAATTATCAAAACTCCAAAATTTATGAAGATTTTTTTTTTTTTGGGGGGGGGGGGGGGACAGGAAAAAGTTGAATCTTTTATCAGCTAACATAAGCTAATGAATCTCAATAATTAACTTTCAAAATCCCTAAACCCTGGGAAGAAAACCAAAGAAAGGAAAACAAAACGCTCCCAGTTAATCCCAAAAGGACCAAAGGGTACTAATCTCTCACCTCCACTTCAAGCAAAGCTTTCAAATTTTCAACCTATTAGAAACAAGGAAAAGAAAATCAGCAAAGAAACAGAAATTTAGAGTAAGTATAAAGATGGGATAAAAGGGTACTTAACAGTTTCATGAGGATCAACATCTAAGCTAAGGATCTGTTCATCTGCCGTCATTACAGTAATTCTCATCCTGGCCTTGGCTTTGGATCTTCTTTGTCTCTGCGTGTGTTTTCTCTTGTTGCCTGTTGGGTTTAATTTAATGTAAGTTTGGAGGATAATAATAAGTGATAGTAGTACTATTAATATAAAGGGCAAAAAAGGAGAGGACTTTACCAGTTTACCTTGTTTCACTTTGACTTATATTCTATTGTTTCTTATGAAAGAGTTTCTGTTCTGTTCGGGTTTTAACTTCGTGTCGAAGAAGAGAAACAGGTGCAAATGATTGTCTACATTGCGGAGTAGAGTTAAGCGCTTACATGGCATTTTGTTATTGGTAGTCTTTGTTCAGTAATACTATTCGTACTCTTTTATTGGGTTTGACCGTGAGGTAACAAACAGTCATTAGATGTGATGAGCAATATAGCTCTTTTCTTTTACTATTTTAAGTCAAGTTCTGAACCTTTTCACATCACCTCTGAGTTTAGAATGTTGAGTTTTCTACTAATAAATCACACAAAGATTGCTATTTTAAAGTTATATTTTGCTTAAGAAAAGTAATTAAATACACTTGAAATTTAAAGATGACAGTTCATCAAATATTTTTTTTTATAATATCAGAATTTGAATTTGAAAAACTATAATATCAGAATTTGACCTACTAATGAATCTATGGAATGTCCAATTGAGGCCCTATCACCCTCCCTTCAAATTAGGTACTGAGTGCATATAGAGTCTAAGGCTAAGAAGGTGCATCATGGCTTATTGGTTCTTCTTATCTTTTGAGCATTTGGATAAAAGCTTGGGGAAGGGCATAGAGGATCTCACATGAATCTCAGGCCAATCCAATGAGTGAAAGCAATTGTCTCACTAAATTTGCTCTACTCATGAATCTTGATGATAAGAATTAATAATCAACTTGATCTTCTTTAAAGAAAAACAAGATAGATTATCTTTTCACTGTCTAGACCAAATTTCACTGAGTCCATCAAACCGCCACTCTTCAATCTTGTCTTTGTATTGTTTTGTAAAGATGATTTAGATTTAGTGCTCAAAATATCACTTTATAGAAAAGAAAAAAAAAAGTTTAATAGTTAAAGTTTAAAAAGATTACATCTTTAAATTAAAGAACATAATTCAAGAAACTAAATATAAACATCATATATAATAACATTATAAACAAACAAATAACAATAGAATTAAACTTTCATAAATCCCAATAAAGAAACAATCCCAATTGGCAATTTCCAATTACAATATGAAACTAAAACAACAACAACAACAAAAAAATTTATTAAAAAAAGCCCTAGAATTTAGAATGGAGGAGGAGCTCCATAACCCAATAAAGGCCTTCCACAAGAAGAGAGTTTAGGATCACAGGGATAATAATCCTCATGCAATGTATCCTTGAGCTTGTGAAACCCATTCTTGAAAACCCCAAACCCAAACAAAAAGCCAATCAACACCACCACCAGTATCAAGCATGTGCACAACATGCACACTCTGCTCCCACAACACATCTTCTTTGGTCTTTGCACACAAAAAAGATTAAAACTTTCTGCTTTTTCTGGGGATTTTTGATCTGGGTTTTTTTGGTTTTAGGGTCTTTATAAAGAGAAAGAAAGAGATATGTGAAGAGAGAAGTGGGAAAGGGGAGGTTTTTGGATCTGAGAGAAAAACGTGGAGTGAAGGGGAAAGTTGGGGATTTGGACTGATTGAAAATTACTTTGGACGTTAGGGGGATTGAATTTGAATTTGTTGGTAAAACTTAAAAGGTAAGCAAGAAAAGGGGAGTTTTAAAAGATTGGGAGATGGTAGATTCTTTCTTCTTTCTTTTACCCTTTAACTACAAATCTCATCCAATCCAACAAATCCCATTTCAATTTGATATAATAATCCATAAAACAATTCGAAAAAGTGAGTGACTTCGCCTAAAAAAGGAGTGTGAATTTTAGGATTTTGGATGGGTGTTGCTCAGCTGATGTGGTTGAGATGGTGGTTGGGTTAGTTGAGTTGTTGATTGGGCTTTCTTTTAGAGTTGGCCTTTTTAATATGGGCTTTTGGCCTATTTGTGAAAACATTTTTCAGGCTCAAAGGCCCCCAAACAATAGGTTTGTCATCTCTAAACTTCTAATCTTTAATCATGCTTCGCATAGAAAATAAAGGCAAAATTATTGACTTCTTATACGGCCTGCCTATCAATCAAAATGAAACCAATGGGATGATGAAATCTGCCAGCAAAACAAGTCTTAATTTCCATCATTGCTGAACCTTTGAAGTATATAGACATTCTTTATGCCTTGCTTTTTAGGTGCCTTAAGTAAAATTAATAAAATGGTATCCATATCCTATCTTCAAAAGTAAATTTCCAAGTTTAAATGTTAAAAAATTTTATTTTAAAGTTGCAGCGTGAATTTGCAATCAGTTAAAAATTGGTAAAAGTAAAAAACTTCCTCTTTAAGTTTTAGGTTTTTCCTGATGGGAGGAGGATCCAAAACCTCAAAATAAGATATTTCATTTCTTCCACCCAAAATAATAATATTTCATCTTTTAACCCATCAGCCTCTCCAATTTTTCTCTCCCGAGTCCCACCTCTTCACTTTCAAGTCACCACCATTCAGATTCAAAGGACTCCCCACTTTCTTCTTCTTTCTTGAGCTCTCTCAGGATTCTCCTCTGCCCCTCCTTTCTTACTCAGATCCTTCACTTCTGCAACAAATACAAATACCCCATCTTTTTTACTTGTATAAAGATCACATTTTCTCTCTCAAAGAACCAAAAAGATCCTTTCTTTTTGCTTTAGATGGCTTCAACAGGAAACCCAAATCAAAACATCCCATTTGATATGCAGAAATTCTTAAAACCCACAATTTCGAACCCATCAACAACCCCAACAAACAACCCCCAACCACAAAATCCCTCTTCTCCTTATCCTACACCTCCTTCTTCTTATCCTCCTCCCACTCCCCCTTTCTTTCACCCCCAGTATCACCAATTCTACATGCCTCCTTCCTCTACTCCCCTTCCAAATTACCAAAACGCCCCACAAGATGCTAAATCCCTTTCCTTTCCTACCCCTCCCCTTAGTCCCTACAATGCTGGCAACCAAATTCTTGCCCTAATCAACTCCTCCCCTCAAAACCCAGATTTCCCACCTCAGAATCAGCTTCCTCAACAGCAGCAACCACCGCCTGCGGAGTTTTTGGGCTCTGGGGGTCCCAATTTGGGGCCTTTAAGAGTGCCAAGTTGCAAACTGCCCAAGGGCAGGCGGTTATCAGGTGCTCAGGTGGCTTATGATATTGACACGAGGCTTTCCGGGGAGGTTCAGCCACAGCTTGAGGTCACTCCCATAACAAAGTATGGCTCTGACCCTCAGCTGGTACTGGGCAGGCAGATTGCTGTTAATAAGTCTTACATTTGTTATGGGCTGAAAGGAGGCAGTATTAGGATTCTTAATATAAACACTGCATTGAGGTCTTTGTTTCGCGGGCACACCCAGGTTTCGTTCTCTAACTTTAGTAGCTTTTTGTAGCTGTGTATTGAATTGAAATGAATGCGGTAATAGAATTGAAGTTTGAGCTTTATGGGATTGAAGTGCATGACTGCAAACTTGGCATGTTTAACCGTAGAATTAAATGTGCATTTTTAATTCAGGTATGCCAAGCTTTAGTTGCATACTGTGATACTTAGTTTTACCTTTTTTTTCCTTTTCCTTTTGGTTTATAACTTTATATTGCAAATTATATAAATGTTAGTTTAAGAAGAATGTGTTGTTACTGCAAGTATGGATGTTAAAATTTGCACATGTACTAACTACTTTGGTGATTTCTTGAGAGCTGGTATTTTTATTGAGCTAAAAAAACATTTTAGTTAGAATTTTTATTGGCTTATTGTCTATTCATCCAAGTGACATTTCTTTCCTCTCAGAGGGTCACAGACATGGTTTTCTTTGCTGAGGATGTTCACCTTTTGGCTAGGTATTTTTCTTTCTTTAATTGGTAATTACACTGCTTTTTTTTTTTTTTTTTCATCTTTAGTGACACACTTTTATGCAGTGTGAGTCTAGAGGGACGGGTATTTGTGTGGAAAATATCTGAAGGTCCAGATGAAGAAGATAAGCCACAGATTACAGGAAAGATAGTTATTGCTGTTCAGATATTAGGCGATGAGGCATATGGACATCCACGTGTTTGTTGGCACCGGCACAAACAAGTAATGCAACTTTTTAATACTCATCCTTAATTAGAGAATTATTACTGTCTTCTTGCCAACGAGTATTTCGATCTCATTTTGCAGGAAGTTTTGGTGGTTGGGATTGGAAAACACATTCTGAGAATTGATACTATGAAAGTTGGGAAGAATGAAGTCTATTCAGCTGATGCACCTTCAACTCTCCAATGTCCTATCGATAAGTTGATTGATGGGATTCAGTTGGTTGGTAGACATGATGGAGAAGTTACTGATGTCTCAATGTGTCAATGGATGATTACGCGATTGGTTTCTGCTTCTACAGATGGCACGGTTTGTATTTTCACTTATCATTTTGTTATATTGATTTGTGGATATCAACATGGTCTCTCTGTGTTTCATTGTGGTAGAGTCATGGAACTAAGATCTTTGTTTCTTGTTGTCTAGTGCTGAAACTTCACATTGAATACACGAGTAAATGCAATTATGTCTAGAATGCTGTACTTACAAGCTTATATATTGCAACAGATAAAGATATGGGATGACCGCAAGGCAGTGCCACTAACAGTGTTGAGACCACATGATGGTCAACCTGTTTATTCAGCTACATTCTTGACTGCACCTAACCGACCAGATCATATTTTACTCATAACAGGGGTAATGGTTGACGTGTTCTCTGTCTCTCTCTCTCTCTCTCTATATATATATATATATATATGCTTCTGCCTAGTTGTTATCCACTGACTTGTTGATAAAAAGATCATTGTGCAAATTTTTATTGATTTAGTTGGTATGGCATAGGAGTTTGTATATTTACCTTTTGAGTTCAGTTTAAGTGGGGATTAATTTTTTTTTCTTCTAATTTTTAGTTTCAGGATTCTATTTCTGACAATCTTGTTATTCTGATGAATATCCATTTTTCTGTTTTATCTTAGTGGATTTTTGATATATTTTCCAGGGGCCCCTAAATCAAGAAATCAAAATTTGGACATCAGCAAGTGAAGAGGGTTGGCTACTTCCAAGCAATACTGAAACATGGACTTGCACCCAGTCATTAGACTTGAAGAGTTCAGCTGAACCTCAAATTAAAGAAGCATTCTTCAATCAAGTTGTTGCATTATCTCAAGCAGGCCTTTTCTTACTTGCAAATGCTAAGAGAAATGCTATATACGCTGTACACCTAGAATATGGTTCCTGTCCGGCAGCAACATGCATGGATTACATGGCTGAGTTCACTGTCACTATGCCCATATTAAGTTTTACTGGGACAAGTGATCCTCCTGATGAACATATTGTTAAAATGTATTGTGTTCAGACACAGGCTATCCAGCAGTATGCTTTGGAGTTATGCCAATGCATCCCACCACCACTGGAAAATACTGGCTTAGAGAAGTTGGATTCAAATGTTTCACGTGATGCAACTAACACTGAAGGCTTTGATGCTTTTGATCCATCTCGAAATAAACCTTCTGAGTTACCCCTTTATGGCTCAGTTCTCAAACCAAGTACACAAGTAAGTAGCTCTGAAAATTCAACTGCAGCGAGGTATCCGTCAAGCCCCCATTCTATTGAGGCAAAGACTACACAGGAGTTTAATACTTTGAATATTGATTCTAAATCTGCTCCTGCTGCTTTGGCATCAACGGCAAGTGATGCTGATATGATTTGTGCTGCATCACCACCGCCACTTCCTCCTAGCCCTAGGTTGTCTAGGAAGGCCTCTGGTTTTCATAGTCCGGCAAATAGTTTTGAGCCAACTTCCCAGCTTGGTGACCATGTTGGAAACCAACTGGTTGCGGATTATCCAGTTGACAGACAAATAGACACTGCTCAAGCAAATTTGTCTAATATGCATTCATCGGAAGATGGTTCGAGGAATGATGAGAAGAAAATAGTATCAGAAGAGAAATCTAGTGCATGTAATCCGCCCATCCTTTTCAAGCATCCAACTCATCTTGTGACTCCTTCTGAGATATTGATGGCTGCATCATCTTCTGAAACTACTAATGTCACCGAGGGAAAGAGTGATGGCGAGGTGAACATTCAAGATGTGGTTGTCAATAATGATGTGTGCAATGCTGAGGTGGAGGTAAAGGTGGTGGGTGAAACAAGATCTTCTCAGAACAATGAATTTGGTTCCCATGGGGACTCCCAAAATCGAAATTTGGAAAATAGAGAGAGATTCTTTTGCTCTCAGGCTTCAGATCTTGGCATTCAGATGGCAAGGGAGAGCTCTGCAATATCAAGGGATGCTTACATTGTCGACGATTCTCAGCAAGCAGATGGTGTTGGTGCATCGGGGTCACTTATGCAACCTAATGCTAGTGAGGAAGAAATCCAGGATTCCAGAAAAGATCTGTCTGGAAAGGTTTTGGAATCAGCCATGCGTTCTACATATCTGCAATCACCATTACCAGGTGCAAAAGGGAAGAAGCATAAGGGGAAAAGCTCTCAAGCATCTGGTCACTCTTCTCCATCTTCTAGTGCATTCAATTCTGCAGATTCAATTGAACCAGAAGGGAACTCCAATCTCCCCTCAATGGGTGCTGCATTTCCTCAAATTGTGGCTATGCAAGAGATGCTTAATCAGGTGATTGCCTATAGACAGAATTGGGGGGGGGGGGGGGAAATGGTTACACCTGTATGCATCTATTGTATGTGCATTTTTTCTGCGTGTTAGTAGTTTAAATATGCTGGGGGAGTGGTATAAATATAAGAAATTATTACGCTTGAGTATCCTCAAGTAGTCTTTAACAGTTCCAATTGGGCTCATGGCCATCACTGGTTTCCATAATTTTGGTAGATTTAATTTAGCCCCTATATAAAAGTTGACCTTCATTCATTTATTTAAAAATTGGCCCAGTTGCCCCTATATAATTATGACATTTTCCCCTATTGTTCCTTTTTTATGTTTCACTTAGCAATACGTTAGCATACTTTTGTGAACAAATGTGGTTTAGAACTTTTTTCTGCACCATATATGGTATCTTGACTGTGATTTCAATCATTATTGCAGCTAATTACAACACAAAAGGAAATGCAGAAACAAATGTCAAATAGTGTCAACCTCCTTGTTACTAAAGAAGGCAGAAGACTAGAGGCATCTCTAGGACGGAGCATTGAGAAAGTCATTAAGGCCAACACTGATGCTTTACGGGCTCGTTTTCAAGAAGAGAATGCAAAAAATGAGAAGTTGTTGCGAGAACATACACATCAAATAACGAGTTTCATCACTAATTTTATAAACAAGGACTTGGCAGTTATGTTAGACAAAGCAGTCAAGAAGGAATTAGCCGGGGTTGGACCAGCTGTAATTCGGACAATTACTCCAACAATAGAGAAAACAGTAACTTCAGCCATCACCGAGTCCTTCCAGGTTAGGCTTCTAAAGATCTAGTTCTTTTGCTAGCAAGCTGTCTTACTGGAATCTAACTAATCCTCTGTATCACAGAGAGGGGTTGGAGATAAGGCCGTGAATCAATTAGAAAAGTCTGTTAATTCAAAACTTGAAGCTATAGTTGCCAGGCAAATTCAAGCACAGTTTCAAACTTCTGGTAGGCAAGCACTCCAGGTATGCTCAAGTTCAACTCCACTCAGTTGAATAGCTGAGGATGGATAATAAGATATTGTCATTTGGCATATTCCAGGCAATTTCTGGTTATTCATTTATCATTATTGTTTTTTTTTTTTTAGGAGGCTCTGAGGACTAGTGTGGAAGCTTTAGTGATCCCTGCCTTTGAGATGTCATGCAAAGCCATGTTTGAGCAAGTAGATGCTGCATTTAAGAAAGGGATGATTGAACATACCAATGCAGCTCAGCAACAATTAGAGTCTGCAAGTTCTTTGGAAATTGCTTTAAGGGTATATTTCCTGTATCACATTTACTATTTCAACTAGAAGGCTGGTCAATTTTGTTCTTTTTCCAAGATTAATAACATTTTCAGCATTAGATGTTGAATATCTTAATGGTAAGGATTATTGGTGTGTGAGGGTTCTTTTTGGCCATTTGAGGTTGTATGCATTGAAGCATGCAATGTATTTGCTTCTTTTTGGGCATTCAATGTGTGTTTGTTAGTTTACTGTTGTTTTTCAAAAGTATTTTTGTATAATTTTCTCATTCGAAATTTCTTTTAATCGCAGGATGCCATTAATTCTGCATCATCGATTGCTCAAACCTTGAGTGGGGAACTTGCTGATGGACAGCGAAAACTTTTAGCAATTGCAGTTGCTGGAGCTAACTCAAACGCAGCAAGTCCTTTGACTTCCCAACTCAGCCTTGGACCTTTAGGTGCTCTCCATGAGAAGGTATGTTTGTTTCGCCCATTTACTTCGGTTTCTATGCAAGAAGTTAATACTCAGTAAACCTGGACTTCCAAAGGCAAATCTGGCTGTTCAGTATCACTTTTTTTTTCATAAATGTTTCAGTTGGTACTAATTACTTTAATCTAATCTTAAAGGACCTTCAATCGATGCCTCAGGTTGAGATGCCCATGGATCCAACAAAAGAGCTATCAAAATTGTTATCTGAACGCAAATATGATGAAGCTTTCAATATTGCCCTGCAAAGAAGTGACCTCTCTATTGTTGCTTGGTTATGTTCACAGGTATGCCTGTACTTTTTTAACTGTATAAAAGATTATATGAAGTCTAAATCATCAATTTTGGCTGAGTTCTTCATGATTTCAAATTCATATTGATTTTAGGTGTGTCATCATTCCACTATCATCATCCTCTCTACCCCCCTTCTTTTTTCCCAGTGCTTCTTATCTCAAATTTTGAATTGAACTCTAGGTTAAAAAACTCTGCAGTAGGTATGAAATCTTATTCTTTTACCTTTTGGTAGGTTGATCTACGAAACATTCTGTCAACCGCCCCGTTTCCTTTGAGCCAAGGAGTGCTGCTCGCCCTGTTGCAGCAATTGGCGTGTGATATCAGCAAGGAGACGCCACGAAAACTGACATGGATGGTAGACGTGGCGACTGCTATAAACCCGGGCGACCCAATGATTGCAATGCATGTGCGGCCAATCTTTCAGGAAGTCTATAAGAGAGTGCATGAAATAAGTAGTTCACCTCTGCTTACGGGTGCTGAACATGCCAGCATCCGTGCTCTCTTTTATGTCATCAACTATGTTCTAATGACTTGTAAATGATGAACAAGGAGGGTTTTGGTATTCAAAAGGTTGTACAAGTTTCTGCTTGTTTTCATGTAAGGACCCTCTGCTTTGTGGTGCAGTAAATCAGGGTCCTGATTTTGTAATGGATAGAGAATTTGGACCATAAGTATTAATTAGTATTTCGGATTTATATCTTCTTATATTCTGCAGCTCCTGCAGCTGCTGACATTTTATCTTCTACCCTAAATCCCTAATACCCATTTCACCTTTGATTCTTCATATCTTGGTTTTTGGATTAGTGGGAGCTTCTCAAGATTTTTTTTTTTTTTCCCTTCAAATTATGAGTCAAAAGTTCTGTAAGAAAATAACAAGAATGAATGAACAATGGCATTGCCAAAAATCAAAATCAAACTCAAAACTAAATAATAAACCCAAACCACTCTACAACACACCAAGCTTTAAATCCTTTTCCAAGCAATTTTTCCCACGATAGACTCTTAAAAAAATCACTTCTTTCTTTCCCATTAAAGCTACAAGAAAGATATAATCATTTTCTCCAGCAGAGTTCAGGAAAAAAAAAATTGTGTATTTACTGAATTCCCGCGGATAAAATAAAAGAATAAGAAGAATTTACAGCAAATTCTAACAACATTGGCATGACATGTGATGTGATGACGCGTCTAAAATGTCCTACATTTTGATTTTCCCAAACAAAAAACTGTGTCCTAACAGCAATCTTCTACCAGCACTGATCGGTTTCCCATCTTCGAGTTGGGTACACACGAGTCCTGACCCGCCTCGCACGTGCCCCCAACGACATATCATACACGGCCCTCGCCGTCGGATCCGACAACGTCGCGTATGCGTTGCTTATCTCTATGAAATCACGGCCGTCCAATGATGCTGATCCCATCGCGTCAGGATGGTACACCTTGGCCAAGCTCCGGTACGCCGTCTTGATCTCGTTCAACGACGCCGTTCTATCCACCCTTAGTATCTCATACAAACTCCCCGTCACCGCCAGAGCCACCTTGTTGTCAGCGGCGGTAGCAGACTTAAAAGACGCCGTCGCCGTCTGCACCGAATTTCTCACGATTGCTGTCTTCTTTGGTCGCGAAACCGGAGAGAAATTGTTGATGGGTCTAATGGCGAGAGGAGAAGAGAGGGTTGCAATTACATACATTGGGAAATGATCAAAGGAAGGCTAACATGGTAAAATAATTATGAAAAAGAGGGTTCTTTTTTTGGTTTCGGGTTCGACGAGAGAGAGTGAAGTGTTTGCATTTATAGCGGTCAAAGGTAGAGACTTGGTTCAGAGAGAGAGAGGGGTGATTGGCGGTTTTTTAAGAGAGAGAAAGTAGAAAATTGAAAACCAAGAAAAAAAGCAAAAGAAAGAAGAAAAAAAAAAACCGTGTGTGTTGTGTTATATCTAGAGGTGGCAATTGGGCGGGTTCGGGCGGGTTCGGGTCGGGTTCATTCGGGTTCGGGTTTATTCGGGTTCGGGTTCATTCGGGTTCGGGCTCATTCGGGTTCGGGTCCATCCGGGTTCGGGCTCATTCGGGTTCGGGTCCATTCGGGTACGGGCTCATTCGGGTTCGGGCTCATTCGGGTTCGGGCCCATTCGGGTTCGGGCTCATTCGGGTTCGGGCACATTCGGGTTCGGGCCCATTCGGGTTCGGGTTCGGGTTCGGTCTGGGTTCGGGTTTGATCTGGGCTCGGGTATGTTTTACATCATTTTATTTTATATTAGATGTAATCATTTTTACGTAATTTAAATATTTATATCTAAAAACAAATTATTAATTTATTATTATTTTTATACTTTTGCTATTATATGATATTTTTAATTATATTTATTTTTTAAAATTAATATTTGTTAGCACCAAAAGAATAAGAAATTAATTTGTTATATAAAATCAAATTTTGAAATAATTTATTATAAAAAATATGATATATTATAAATTAATCATATTGATATTTAAAATAATTGATTTGATGAACTCGAATTTCAAAATATAAATACATTATAATTTATATTCACTATAAAATAAAAAATTTTTAAAAATAAATCCTCGCCTTCATCTATTCGTTTATATACTTATAAAATGCAAACAATTTATGCTTATAGTCAAGATATATATATATATATATATATATCGAGTACTTATATTTTTTTCATCAGTATAAAGTATAAATTATAAAGTAGTACTAAAAAAATATAATTTATATTTAAATTATACGTAATAAATATATAATTAATATGATTATTTATTAATATATAATAAATATACCCAAAATCAAAAGGCCATAAAACCCAAAACCCCATTAAACTCACCCGCTAAAATAAAATCACATGAAATCCATAATCCAATTAAACTCACCCTAACCTAACCGTATAAGTATAACCCAAAAGGCTAAAATAATTGAATTATTGTCAATTTTTTTACCCTTATAGATTAATTGAATTATTGTCAAAAAAAATTTCACATCTCTAAAATTTTCAAGAATTTAAAATATTTAGATTGTAAATTCATCATGATATGAGACGTTAAAGTTATAACTTATAAGTACAAAATATAATTTACTTTTTGATAAAATTATTATTTCATCATCATATATATATATATATTATATTATATTTTAAAATTTAATTAAATTATTAAAAAAAAAGAATAAAATTAATAATTAAAGTTATTGCTTTGTAAAAAAAAATAATAATAATTGCAATTTGATTATTTTTATTTTTAGTATTAAATTCGGGTTCGGGTTCGGGCCGGTCTCGGGTTCGGGTCCATTCGGGTTCGGGCTCATTCGGGTTCGGGCTCATTCGGGTTCGGGCCCATTCGGGTTCGGGTCCATTCGGGTTCGGGTCCATTCGGGTTCGGGCCCATTCGAGCTCGGGTCCATTCGGGTTCGGGCCCATTCGGGTTCGGGCTTTTTCGGGTTCGGGTTTTTGACTTTTTGGTCAAATCGGGTTTGGGCGGGTTCGGGTTCGGGTTTTCTTGGGCGGGTTTTCGGGTTCGGGTTCATTTTGCCACCTCTAGTTATATCTGTCTGTGGTTTTTTCCTGTCCCTGCTGACATGGCAGTTAATGTCTGAATTTCTAGAAGATCGTGTTTTTGTGGCTCTGGGCTCCGGCTTTTAGCCTCAGCCGTTTAAGAATTTCCTTTCTTCCGGCTTGGCTTTTGCTTTAATTAAATAAAAAAATTTAAAGCATATCACGCATGAAATACTTTGTACTCCATATAATTAGTGATTTATGTTAACTAGCTAAAATTACTACTATTAAAAAACTCATATTTTCCGTATAAATACTATTAAAAGACTCCTAAACCTCTATTTCTATAGACAGTTTATTCCCCTTAATTTAAAGCTTGTTCTTGTTGAATGTTAATGGTTTTCTAATAAAGGAAAGTCAGGCTTAAAAGAAAAATGAAAGTGCTAAAATTTGAATTCAATTTTATTAAAATATTTAAGTGAATCATTTGAACTTAACCAGGTATATTCTTAATTGAATGTAAATGCTGAATGAATGCGGCCGCTCGATTCCTTAAACCAAGAGGCGAACGGCTAAAGCTAATATATATATATATATATATATATATAAGGTTTACTTGGAGCCGAGGGAAAGCGCGTAAGTCACAATGTTGAAGATTAATAAAAAACCTTCTCTTCTCTTTTGGCATGTCACCTAAACCCCAACATATCCAAATATATATAAATTTTTTAAAATAAAAATTCTAAAAAATAAAAAATTATAAATGTTAATATTCAAATCTCAATTTATTAGATTTTTTTAAAAAATTAATTAAACGAGTTAACTAAATTAAATTTTAAACTCTACTTATTCAAATATTTACTAGTAATATATAGTTCTACTCTACCTCCTTAGGGTCATGATCTGATCTGTCCCAACCCATCAACTAAAACGATCGGACGGTGGAGACTCAAGAAAGGGACCGCCCAACTTCAACTTGTGGGCCTAATTTCTAGAAGCCATCCTATTCCTCTTCATCATCACTTGAATTAATTCCATTCAATTCAAGCATTCTAATCAATAACCTTTAATTTTGGCTTTGTTTTTGTTTGATAACAATGATATAACCGAATAAGGATGAAAAAACTTTTAATTTCTTCTTTTCTAGCTTAATCATTGAATTAACATATTTTTATTTATTCTTTACCAAACAACAATCAAAGTCTTAGAAAGAGGAAATTGAAATTTTATTTTTCTTTTATTGAAGTATATGCAATTATCATCCTCCAAAATACTAAAGATTTAAATATTAATCATGATTTTGCTTCTTACTTAAAAAGAAAGGAATAGCAATAGCTAGATAGGACTTAAATGTGATAATTGGAAGTTCCACCTTATTTATTTAATTTATTATATATATCCAATTAATCTCATCTATAGGTGGTGTCAGATTTTTAGTCATCTATGTTCATGAGTTAACAAACAATCATAGCTGAATTATATTTTTTTTTTATAAAAAAAAATTGTAATTTGAGAATAAGAAAAAATATTATAGATATTAGAATTCGAATCCAGATTTGTTGAATATCACTTTTTAAAAATGATTGCATGAATCAGCCGAACTAAATAACGAGTTTTGAATTATGTCATTTTACTTTTATATATATATATATATATATATATATATATCCATTAAAATCTTATCCAGTTCAAACATTTATTAATTTGTACCTACAAAAAGTAAAAATCTTAATATCAAATAGTGATTAGGATTGGATTCCAATCCCATGTTTCAGCTTCCTCATACCCAAGCTGCTATCTAGGTTTGGTGAGAAGTGGCTGTAATTAAGATATACAAAATATAAGTTAGGTACTACTTCATTTCTAAATCTAGATGGCTACACTAAAGCTGTTCTAAACAAATGATCAAAAGCCATTTGGTCTGGACTGGACTGGACAAGAGAAGAGAAAGAAAACATTTTAACTAATTAAATTGCTGGATTATTAACAGAATATATTAATCCAGGAATTTATTCACAAATCTTTATATAACTAATTAATTCCGCAAGTGATGGATGCCATTGCCAGGGAGACTAAATAAGTTAATTTATGCTAATTTAATCTCTGACCTCATCAACACCCCAAAATTTGGCAGAATATCAGCTGAGACAAATATTATTTGATGAGGAATATGTAAATTTTACTGAGCAAGAAGACTTTGTTGCAGGCCTTTATTTATGTGTTGAACTTGAAAGGCAAAGGCTTAAAGTTAAACCCTATATATACGTATATGCATGGAGTAGTGTGATATGTTTTATTTAGCTTTACCAATTGGATTGGTCACATTCATGAAGTTGACGTTGATGCACGAGTAATGTTACTAATATTGAAATCTTAACAAGTTTTTCAATGTCTGTAATGACCCTAACAGCCAAACTGTTGGTTCAAAGGATATATAATTAGATATGCCTTGTAGTCAACTTGTTTGGCTATCATTTCACTTGCTGTGCTATCAGCAAAGTTGTTTCTTTTCTTTTTTTTTTCCTTCAAATTCAAAGAATTTTTCTCACTTTATACATAATAAGTCATAGATTCAGCATTGAAAAAAGGGACTCAAATCGTTTTATCGACATGAGTGTTTTATATCGAAAAAAACATTTTTGTTTGAAAATATTTTTGTATTTATTAACATAGTAGTAGAAAGAATACCCTGCTGCTAGCCTCTGACAAGAATTATGTTTTGAGAGTTCCATCACTCCATGAATATCATGAATCAATCAACTCATGATGGAATAGTTAACTCGAGTACTGCTTTGTTAATGGCTGAAATGAGTCCAGTTTTGGAGCTTTAATGATTAATCCTCCTATAGTCATGTATGTAAGCCACGTTCAGAGTTGGGTTTCAGAGAGAATATAGCAGGTGGGCCAGCAAGAACTTTGCAGCCCAACTCGATCACCCCTGTTTGGAAGGACTTCTAAATAACATCTCCTCTACCTCTGGAGTCTAGTCTAGTACCGCATCTGCAAGCATGCATGACGACACCTGATAAGTTCTTACTTCTTATAATTAAAGTAGTATGACAGTTCTTTTTGCTATATATATGCATACAGCAACCTGGAATTAAAGCCTTGAGGTCTGGTATGGAATTATGGACTGCAAGAGTGGCATGGTGTAATGTGTATCACTGGAACACTAAGATAATTGTTATATCTGGTACAACCCTGAACCCTGTCCTGCTAATCAGGATTGCAGTTTCTGTTTTGGTATAAGATGCAATCTGATCTTTTAACTTGTGTTTTAGTTGGTTGCTGCTGGCATTTGTGCCTGTGTTATATCCTTTTCGGGTGAAAATTGAACGCTACATTATTACTATTTAAGGCCCACATTTGTCTGTTTACATTGATGAACATTTTATGTTTTAATTTTTTTTTTCTTCTGTTCTCGATTTATTAAGGCTTCTATTCTTCCACATCAAAATTAGTATTAGTACCTAAGGAAGTAACTATAACGAATAGAGATGATGATCGCAATAGCAGTGTCATACTGTCAATATTCGTATTCTGCTTGCAGACAGACAAACAAGAGGAGTTTGGACTTTGGATGCTTCCGGTTCATTGATTGTTTTGTCTGTGAGCATATATGTCTATAGAATATGCTTGCTTTGCTTTTAGGCCTTTATTATTCATGACAATGTAGTGATAACACCAGCCTCAGGCTCAGGGGATTCAATGATCAATGGGGCTTTCATTGGAGTCATATCAGATCAGAAAGGAAGCAGAAGAGTGTTTCCTGTTGGAAAGCTTGAGTGTGTTCATCTTCATGGCTTTTCAAATTCTTTATATTTTCCCGAATGTTATGTTTAATTTCTGAGAGAAGCAGAGAGAAAACTTAACAGTTTAGCTCTGAAGTTAGTGTCATTGCTAGTATTTCTTGTTTACTTTTTTCTGTTCTTCAGAGGGAGGAAAATAGTTCCTTAGTCATGGAATTTGCTTAATCTTTGATTTTTGCTTTAGTTGATTAGAGATTTAAATTTCACTTATACTTCTGCCAATGTATTAAAACGTGCAGTGCAGAAACAAAACTAGAAGTCCTAGGGTCCTTGATCGAGTATTTGAATTTAATTTAGTTGATTCGGATCCCATAAGATAAATTTCGGTTTCTGAATGGCAGGGAGTTGTGTTTCATTTGTCTTCCGCCACAAATTTTGGTGGATGACCCAATGGATGGGAGCATCTGGAAAAGATATCCCCTTTGAGACCCAATTCCTAGTTGTTGAAGTATGTGATGACACTCATCTTGATAAGGGAAGTAAAGATGAAGCCGAACAATCAGTAGTGTATGCAGTTTTCTTGCCAATTCTTGAAGGTGATTTCAAGGCTGTTCTTCAAGGGAATGAACAAAATGAGATGGAAATCTGCTTGGAAAGTGGTGAGAAAAGCATTAATTTAGATTTTTGACATAATCTGAATTTGGTTCTCTCTACAAATTTATAGATAATAGAATTGCTGGTTATTTCCAGGTGATCCTGCTGTTGATAAATTTGAGGGCAGTCATTTGGTTTTCGTCGCAGCTGGATCAGACCCTTATGATGTTATCACCAACTCAGTGAAGTAAGTTTCCCCATGTCTTCCCTAAGAAATTTCAATTCCTTTACATGCTTATTCTTAGGCTATACTATTGACTGTAGAACCTTGTTTCTAAGATAAGCGAAGTTGCTCTTTCTAATGCACCAAAAAGTGTCAGTTTTTTCTCTTAACAAGAAATGATTGATCAAGTTGTATCACAAATTAAACACAAGACAGTTGAGAAACATTTGCAAACATTTTCTCACCGAGAGAAAAAGAAGGTGCTTTCTTGCTTTCTCAAACCAAACACTTTAATTATTATTTTTTTTTTTTTTGAGTTCTTTCTCATACTATACCTTCATGACTATTTATGCTACTTTCATGCCTTCTGATCTATCTTATTGTTTTCACGCTCATGGTTCAGATGCCAGACATTTTGAACTGGTTTGGCTGGTGTACATGGGATGCTTTTTACACTAATGTTACTGCTGAGGGTCTGGGGCAAGGATTAGAGAGGTTTTACTCTTCTCTCCAGGGACACTGAAATAAAATCATATGGTTCTTGAATCAGTGAAATGTAGTGACTAGTAATTCTTTTGCAGCTTGGAGAAAGGTGGAACTCCTCCTAAGTTTGTCATAATTGATGATGGATGAAAACAGTTGGTATGGATCCCACCGGCATCGAATACAGATCTGATTGTACAGCTTGGAGTTTGAATATGAAGGACTATCTGGTTTGGTTACAATTGCTCTAAGAGTCCCAGAGGAAGAGCTGTACCTCTGGAACATTGTCATTGAGCTATGAAGTTTGATGATTGCCTACACAGTTTGAACCATTTCCGAATGAGAGATTCCCTATGAGCTGACTTCAAGAATGAAATGTTCAATTGTCTACAGATTAAGTTGAAATAAAGGATATTACATTATCCAAATTCTAGAGCATAACCAATTCATCATTTTCTTTTGAGTGACTCACGAGATAATGCTGATGTTGCTAAATTGCTAGCTATTACATAGAGCACGTTCTTGTTCAACAAGTAGAAGAAAATGCATGATTAGGCTGACTAGATAAGATTCAATGGAAAATTAAATAAGCTATGTTACTTAGCTACTACAGTATCTGAACCTTTCACAGAAAACTCTTTTAATGGAGGACTAGTCATATTTTATGCTCATCAACTCTGAAAATAGAATATATATATATTTATATGTGAAGAATACTGCTATCTTTCAAATTCAATGCTGGGGCCGGGGCTTAATCTTCTATGTTAATATACTTATGGGCTATGGAGGATCAAGAATGTAAACTGAGAGCTGCATTAACTTTCTGAGGAGGTTGGAAGGTGAATACAACGAAAAAAGAAATCGCTGATAGATTTTGTCAGGTTACAGGACAAAATCATTAATCTGTCGAAAGAAAAACCTGCTCCATGTGTGTTTCCTTTGTCATCTTTGAAAAAGATTTGGACTGATGATGACTAGGTTCTCTGATAGATATAGCTTATATGTAAAATTATACATTCTGTCATAGTATATTTTTCAGGCTTTTCTTTTCTCTTTCCAGCTTCCATTCTGAATCATGATAAGAGAGAAGAACAAATTAAAACATTCAAAACTTTTTTTACTTGTTTCCAAAGAAATCTGCAGATCATATCTGCATCCTCACATGACACATTGACATGAAAAGCTGATAGCCATGTTCCCCTCCCACTTAAATCAGGGTCATGCACAATTCCACATTCTTCTGGTGCAGATATTTTTGTAAATAGTTAAGTCTCATGCTGATATTTTTCTTTATTACCTTATATATAATTATATAATATTAACAGTAAATTCAATGATTGGTTTCGACAGAAATGAGAGAAAAAGGAAAATTTGATTGATCTGAAGAATTTCGGTTGGACTTGCCTGTTTTCTTATAGCAGCCTGTTTGAAAAACTAAATTAAGCAAAGCCCTATTCATAAAACTATAAAATCTAACAGGTCCTTAAATGATTCAATTCATAGGCTTCAAATCCCTTTACTGCAATCAATACATACCTAACTTTCAATTAGGAATGGCATGGCAGCGAATCTGATATCTGCATTTTTTATATTATCTGAATTTGAATCTACAAAATTGTTTTAAAATCTGAATCCGTAAATTATCCGCATTTAGTATGCATATTACTATCCGAATCCGAATTAAATAACATTATCCGTCGAATATCCGAATTGGTTAAAAATCCGAATTCAATAAATCAATTTTTTTTAAAATAAAAATATAAAATCAAACAAAATTTATGTGTTTTACAAATAAGCGGATTTGGATTTGGATATCCGAATTCGCAGAAGTAATGCGGATTGGGATAATGGATATCCGAAGTTTCATATCCGCATCCGCTCCGAATTCGACTTTTATCCGAATCCGCAAATCCAAATCCGCAAAAAAACGGATCGGATATCTGCGGATATCCGAATCCGCATTATAAATTGCCATCTCCACTTCCACCTGACTATTATTTAATTACATAATTTGTCATTTGTTTCATGACAAAACTCATAAAAGACATGGTGCTGTGTAATCCTAAAATGGAAATCCAAACATTATTAACTATAAAAACAATTATCGCTAAGCTAATAATTGGTTTCATTTCAATAATCTAAAACCAAATAATATTATGGCCTACTACGACCGAGTTGGGTGGCCACTGCCCACAAAGCAACAGGCAACAGTAGTGCATTATTGCATGGGCAGATATGAATGCCAAGTCGAATCTGAGCTGTGTTTTGCATGTAATCTATGTGGCCACATCGTATATCCCTTTCTTTTACTTTTTCAAACCTAATAATTAATAAATTATTTATTTATTTATATTTCAAGCAATTCCACGCTGGATACACGAATTCTTTTTTTTTTTTCTTTCCTTTCCTTTTCTAGCACGTCACTATTTCCTCATAGTTGTCAAACTTAAACTTTCACATAACCCTTCACTTCCTACAAAGCTGTTGGTTTTTTTTTTTTTTTTTTAATAAAAAATATTGTAATTTGACGATAAAAATAATAATAAATGTTAAGATTTAAATTTTAAATTTGTTAAATTTTATTTTATTTTTAAAGATAATTGAATTAAACTTAAACTTTTATTGCAAGAAGTGAAAAGTAAGGTCTCTAGCTACGGGGATCCTGCCACGTGGAATAGTGCACGTGATTTACTTGGGTGCATATTCACCAGATTTTTCCAAGTTAAAGGAAGTTGTAAAAAACATGAACTTGGGGAAGCCGACAAAGAGATATTTTTGAGGATTAATCAGATGATTCTGCAGTCTCAAACTCGGTCAGAACAGAACATCAGATGAAACAAATTGTTCAGTTCTTGCTCTTGTAATAAAACCAATCAAAGGGCCAAGCTTTGATGATGGGTTGGTAGGACAGAAGAGTCACATGCAAATGCAATAATTGGTTTTGGTATGGTCCAAACTCCAAAGTCTTGACGTCAGAAAATTGCCAAATTGGAAAAGTAAAAACTATAAACCTTTATATAAACATATGACTTATGAGACATGACAATATGGAAAAGTTAAAATCCAATTTTAAAAGGAGTTTGCCCTTGTTTTACGGAGTCACTAGATTGCAATTTTTAAATTTTACAACTCCTTGCATGACATTAAAACATGCCTATTGCTTGTTTTCCTGGACTATAAATAGCCCCCCAAAATTCATTAAGGCTCGTATCTCTCAGTCTTTTGTTGTTGTAGTCCCTTGTATAATTGCATCTGGGGTTGGTTTTGTTTTGTGTTGTGTTGAGAGAGGAAACTTCGTTTTTTTTTTTATTGAAATTTTTACTTTTGTTGGTTGAAAGAAGAAGATGACTGTGGGGGCTGGGATTAGTGTGAGTGATGATGGGAAGTTAATGGTGTTGGGAAACTGCATTCTTCATGATGTTCCTGACAACATCGTGGTTACTCCAGCCTCTGGTGGTGCATTGGCTAATGGAGCTTTCATTGGAGTTGTTTCAGATCAGATGGGGTGCCGCAGGGTCTTTCCCATCGGCAAGCTTGAGTACGTCTTATCACATCTTGTTTCTTCTTCACAATTTTCAGTTTGATTTCTGAGAGAATGTTGATAGAAAAAGAGAAGGCCATACTATCTCCTTGCATCTCATCTCCCTTGTTATTGTTGTTATTTCCTTCTATGAATAACTTTCGGTTTTTCACATTAGTGCTCCAATTCCAAGCTTCCAACATGAGAACTTTCATGTCAACAAAGCTGAAAATCTGAATTTTGTGCGGTGGTAATTTAAAAAAAAAAGATTTGAAACGACCTATGCATTACAGAAGAAGAATTTTTGGTTCTTTGACAAAATTATCCGATGCTAGTTCAAGCTGTTTTTGTCCTTAAAGTACTGAATTTGGTTTCATCTAGCTAGTTCGTTCTCTTTGTTATTTTCTGACTGTAAAATTGGTGTCTTTGGTAATCTGGTAGTTGGTTTGTTTTGCTGTCAATGTGCTAATATATATATGGTTCTCTTGCAGGGGATTGCGTTTTATGTGTGTTTTCCGATTCAAAATGTGGTGGATGACACAGAGGATGGGAACAAATGGTCAAGATATCCCCTTTGAAACCCAGTTTTTGATTGTTGAGGCACGTGATGGCTCTCATTTTGGCATGGGAAATGAAAACGACGACTCCGCTGTATATGCCGTGTTTTTACCAATTCTTGAAGGGGATTTCAGGGCTGTTCTTCAAGGCAATGAAAGCAATGAGTTGGAGATTTGTTTGGAAAGTGGTATGAGGAGAAAGAAAACATTAACCCAAAATTGGTATTCTTTTAAACATTTTGGTTGTCCTTATTGAACTCATGGGATGGGATTATTGGCCATTGCAGGAGATCCTGCTGTTGATGAGTTTGAGGGGAGTCATTTGGTTTTTGTGGCAGCTGGATCAGATCCATTTGATGTCATCACCAATGCGGTGAAGTAAGTTTTAGAGCACTTTCCAGTGATAGCATCTTTTACATATACTGCTTGAAAGTAGTAGTATTTACTTTAGCCGGGGTTCTTTAATAATTAAGAGGAATTGTTTTAAAAAGCTTTTCAACTTTAGATGAACTTTGAGTCTACTAGTTTTATTCTTTGTCTAGTAACATCTTATTTTTCAACATAAATGCCTCATGAATTTGTTACTCCTGCAGATTTACTCATTATCATATCTTTCTTAAAGTTTTATCATATGACTTTTCTCGGGCCACATTGTCTGATAATGAATTATTAGCTAAGTTATATTGGAAATTGTTATATTGGAAATTGTATGCAGGTCTGTGGAAAAACATTTACAGACCTTTTCTCATCGTGAGAGAAAGAAGGTAAGTCTTTCTTGAAAGTAATATTGTGTTGCTACTTCCTAGAGTTAGAATTGTGTCATCTCCATTCCTAATACATGGAATTATATATAATTGCATTCATTCTTCATTGTTCAGATGCCAGACATGTTGAACTGGTTTGGTTGGTGTACATGGGATGCTTTCTACACCAATGTCACTTCTGAGAGTTTAAAGGAAGGATTGGAGAGGTAAGTTCTTCTCAATAGGATGCTATTTATCAAATTTAATGTTTACAGCATTATAGATAGGCAATTAACTAGTAATTAACTCTTGCAGCTTGGAGAAAGGTGGGATTCCTCCCAAGTTTGTTATTATTGATGATGGCTGGCAATCTGTTGCCATGGATGCAAATGGAACTGAATTCAAAGCTGATAATGCAGCCAAGTAAGCATTTAAACCAGAATTCTCTTGTTATTCTTGCTATTCTTCCTTCTATAGGCTAAAAGGTCTTACTATTTTGGCTTTCTTGTGTTTCAGCTTTGCAAACAGATTGACACATATCAAAGAGAACCATAAATTTCAGAAAGATGGCAAAGAGGGTCACAGAGTAGAGGATCCTGCTTTGGGACTTCGCCACATTGTCACTGAAATTAAAGAAAAACATGCTTTGAAGTATGCTTATGTCTGGCATGCAATAACAGGGTATTGGGGAGGTGTTAGACCAGGTGTTACTGAAATGAAACACTATGAATCCCAATTGGTTTACCCTATTTCATCTCCTGGAGTTGAGTCAAATGAGCCTGATCAAGCTTTGAACAGCATAATTAAGAATGGGCTTGGCCTTGTTAACCCTGAAAAAGTTTTTAACTTCTATGATGAACTTCATGCATACCTTGCATCAGCCGGTATTGACGGAGTCAAAGTTGATGTTCAGAACATCCTCGAAACTCTTGGGGCAGGCCATGGTGGAAGAGTGAAACTTGCTAGAAAATATCATCAGGCTTTAGAGGCATCAATTGCTAGGAACTTCCGTAACAATGATATAATCTCTTGTATGAGTCATAACACAGATGGTTTGTACAGGTAAATTTCATTTTTCTTGTCCAAAAGAATTAAGCCTGCCAACTAGTAAAGCTACCAGAGATCCTTAACACTGAAATATGACTTATTTGTGCAGTGCAAAACGAACAGCTGTTATTAGGGCATCAGATGATTTCTGGCCAAGAGATCCGGCATCCCACACAATTCACATTGCATCAGTTGCATACAATACTGTTTTTCTTGGGGAATTTATGCAACCAGATTGGGATATGTTTCATGTAAGTTAGAAGATTTTATCTATTTTTAATATTCGATAGATACTTCTTTGAATTGCCAAATGTTAACTCATGGATGACTTTGGTAACAGAGTCTGCACCCAATGGCCGAATACCACGGAGCAGCTCGTGCTGTTGGAGGATGTGCTATTTATGTCAGGTACAGTTTAGTGTCATTTAGTTTTGCTAGTTAGACTTGACAGTAGTAAATTCAACACATGATTTCTCATATTGAGTGTTATATTATTACAGTGACAAACCTGGGCAACACGACTTTAAACTACTCAGGAAACTTGTACTTCCTGATGGTTCTATATTAAGAGCCAAACTTCCAGGAAGACCTACAAGGGATTGCTTGTTCACCGATCCTGCCAGAGATGGGAAAAGGTGAGAATATATTTGATTCTTGATTCTGGAATACATCACTCCTTTAACCCAAAACAGAGAAGCAGAAAGGATTTATGTTCATTATATATACTCTTGGTATCTACTGCAGTCCTCTAAAGATTTGGAATCTGAACGAGTTCACTGGAGTGATGGGTATATTCAACTGCCAGGGAGCTGGGTGGTGTAGAGATGGAAAAAAGAATATCATTCATGACCTACAACCTGACACAATTACAGGATATATCAGGGCTAGAGATGTTGATTATCTGCCTAAAGTAGCTGATGATGGATGGAATGGAGATTCTGTCATATATTCCCATCTTGGTGGTATGTATTCTAGCATGTTAATTTTATGTTCTTTAACAGCCACTCAAAATTATGCAAGACTTTAAATATAGACATACTAGATCAAAATGTTTCAGTAGTTTTCCTGAAGAAACTTGTCTGATTCCAAATGCAGGAGAAGTGATCTACCTTCCAAATAATGCAACTATGCCAATTACTTTGAAGGCACGAGAATATGAAGTTTTCACAGTGATACCTGTAAAGATATTATCCAATGGGTCTAAATTTGCTCCCATTGGCCTAATAAAGATGTTTAATTCAGGAGGAGCCATCAAGGAACTGAGATATCAGTGTGGGAAAAGTGCAAACATTGATATGAAAGTTCGAGGGTGTGGCCTGTTTGGAGCCTATTCATCCACTCAACCCAAGAGGATAACAGTTGACACAGAAGAAGTGGGTTTCGAATATGAAGATGTATCTGGTTTAGTGACCCTTTCTTTGAGAGTTCCTGAGGAAGAATTGTATCTTTGGAGCATTACCATTGAGTTGTGATGACACAACAGTTTCTTGTTATACAGATTATTTGTACTTGGAGGAGCCCAAGTATGTCTTTAATGCAATGATAACAATTTACATTAATGAGAGAGAGGTCCTGTAAAAGGAAACAAAGGCAGGCTGGCTGGGTCTCACCAAGAGCATATTGTACTAGTTACTAACTTACTATAGCTTCCTTCTTAGCTCATTCAATCACACAAATAACTGGTTGCCTGAAACACTACTGTAGAATGTAAAGGACTCTGTATTAGCAAATTCGTGGGAGAATGTGAGACAATGGGGCTTGAATGTTATGGCTGCAAATAGGGCCTTGGTTGCTCTGACTATAGCCAGATATATCAATGAAATGTTTCAGCCAATAATAAAGAAAAGATATCAATTGCATTTATAACTTATAGTTTTGGACATAAAATGATTATATAAATATGTCAAATTTTATATAATATGAATTATATATAACATTTTGAACAAGATTATGATACAGAAAAATAATACGAACACGATATAAATATACCGATTATTAAATCTAATCGCATTGATGGTCTAATAAAAGTAAAGCTGGTAAGCAAAGCAAGGTGCATTCAAGTGGTAGATGTGCATCTACTGCAAATTGCAAGTCCAAGTTGTAACTAAAACCTCAACTTTAAAATCTAAAAAAGACCAAAAAATTAACTTTAGAGCTTTTTTGTTGCTGATTCAGGTATTATGAGGTTGTCTTTGGATTGATACAAATAAAAAGAAATGAACATGAAGAGTTTTTGCCTATCCCATATATGTTCAAAAATCAAAATGTTAGCATTTTCATCTTTTGATACCTTAACCTCCAAAAATCTATTTAAAATGCATACGATCTGAATTAATACTCAACTAGAAAAAAAACCCGCGCTACGCTGCGGGTGGAACGATTCGTTTTCTATTTTTGTAATAGTAATGACAACAATGTTATGAACACATAAATTAATAACGCATAAAATTAGTTATTAACATGAAATTTTTTATATAAATTTATGATATTTTGGGAAACAGAAAAAAAATAACACGAACACGTTATGGAAACACGATTTTTTTTTTTAAATTGAATCATTCTGACAAATTATGCAAAATATGTCATGAATTGAGATACGATACGAATACACAAAAAAAAAATTAATTAAATCACAATGACAAAATATGTAAAATATGAGATGATTGAGATATGACACGAACATAACATAGAAAAATAATTAAAACACAACACAAAAAATAACATGAACACGACACGAATACACGAACGTGTAAAAAATTATATAAATTTATAATACTTTATATAAATTATTACCGTGTAAAAAATTATATAAATTTTAATAATTTAAAAATACCAAAAAAATTTACACGAACACGAACACAATTTTTTCTCTAAATTGAATAACTATAACAAATTATGTAACATATGTCATGAATTGAGATATGACACGAACACAACATAGAAAAAATAATTAAAACACAGCACTAAAAATAACATGAACACGACATGAATACACGAACGTGTGAAATATACATAAAATGAATTATTAACGTGTAAGCATTTATATAAATTTATAATACTTTGAAAATACAAAAAAAAATATGAATACATTTTTTTCATAAAATTGAATAACTATAATAAATTTGCAAAATGTGTCATAAATTGAGACACAAGCACAAATTTTTCTCTAAATTTAATCACAATGACAGATTATGTAAAATATGAGATGAATTAAGACACAATACAAACACAAAATTGAAAAAATAATTAAAACACAACACGAAAAATAATATGAAAACGACATGAATATACGAATGTATAAAAATATACATAAAATGAATTATTAACGTATATAAATTTATATAAATTTATAATATTTTGGAAAAAACATGAACACGTCACGAACACAACATAGGAAAATTTATTAAAACACAACACGAAAAATAACACAAACACGATACGGATACACGAACGTTTAAAAGTATGCATAAGATAAATTATTAACGTGTAAAAATTTATATAAATTTATAATATTTTAAAAATAAAAATAACACAAATACATATTTTTTTTTCTCAACAACCCAAAAAAAAAAAAGGCTCACCCAAAAAAAAAGTGATGTGGCCATCAATGAAAGGGCCAACGTGGTCACACCAAATTTGTGCAAAAAAATGTAAAATTTATCTAATGGAATAGCATTAATTAATTAATTAATTGATTTCTTATAATTCTATCCAATTAAAAAAAAAAAATTGTTTCAACTAGCGGTTTGAAACCAACAAAACAAGTAGTAAAAAAGGGATCCTCCAAACCCAGTACTATAGTAAAAGGACCCATTAAGGTTTAACAGTTTGTCGAAAAACCTCCGTAAACCCACAGGTTTAAGAATTAAAGAGAAAGCGAGAGAGAAGGCGCAACAAAAAAGAAATGTCTCAAAGCAGAGTGGTTGCTTCAATTCTAAAGAGAAACAAAGCTATTCTCAATAGCTTAACATCCAATCTCAAGGGAACGTCTTCCTCTCGTGGTTTTACGTCTTCTTTTTCTTCTTCTTCTGCTTCTATTACTACTGCTAATACAGTTGCAAGGAGCTCCTTTTATGGCTTCAGATCTCTGCCTAAGGTTCTTTTATTTCTCAATTTCGATTCTTTATTCACTTTATTGACATGGGTATCCTTTTTTTCCTTGCTTTTTTGTTTTAGATTTCGAATGAATCAATTGCAGGTAGCCTTTTCTTCTTGAAAAGGGATGTGATTGGATTGATTACTGTCTTGTAGTATTTCTCTTGTTGTTTATAGTAAAAGATTTAAAATTTATTGTTGAGCAAATAAAAATTTTGTTCATTTCTCTACTCTGATACTGATATATCGTGGTCTTGGTGGAAAACCAAGTGACTTGGATGATCCCATTTTGCTTTTGTTTGCATAAAGCTTTTGGAGTGTGGGATGAATGATGGGAGTTCATTTAAATTAGAAACATCCATCCTTAAACCAAAACATGAGTTAGATTAGATGACAGCTCTTGGGAATAGTCTTTGACTCTATCATAAAAGATGCATTCCCTGGTTCTTATTTAAAGAATTATTACTGAGAACGGCTATGGATTTTAAGCAATCTTGTCACTTGTGGAGTTCTTATCTTTTCTGTGGACATGGAGAGTCTACATTTATCTTTTTATTATCCAGCGTAAGTATTTGAAGGTGAAAATGATGTTTCAGAGTCCTGTTTTAACATTCAATGAAAGAAAGTTGTTTCTGCTGTAGATTTTCTCTTAAAATTATGTAAAAGAACAATGGTGATATGCTCCAAGTGTTATGTGAATGTGGCTAAAGGAAGTTCTTTTGTTTGTTTTAGGGACATCATGTGCCATCTTTCAGGAATATGTCCACTGTGGCCGCTGTTGGCACAGAGAAGGAGGGGTTGAAGCTACTAGTAACTGCAGGTCCACGTGCTCAGAAAATGGTGGGGATATGGCTTTTTGGTTCTGCTGCATGGGTTTTTAGTATGGTGGTACTAGGTGGTGTCACACGACTAACCCGATCTGGTCTTTCAATGACTGATTGGAAATTCACTGGGAACCTTCCTCCTCTATCAGATGAGGAGTGGCAGCAAGAGTTTGAGAAATACAAGCAGTCACCAGAATACAAGCGGTATGAGCAAAAATGTGACATATATGATGTATTTGCTGCAATAATTGTAGTTTCACTTCTAAGTACTTGTACCTTGCAGCCCTAGGTAAACTTGTCCTCTTAAATTAGATTTTACCACTATAACTTACCAGAATTAATTTGTTTTTATAACTGCTATTATATGCTTAACAAACATTGCTAATCAGCCGGAAGGGGGGGGGTAGTACTATTATTTTTAGTGCTTAGAATGAATATTATCTATTAATGATTTACTTTGAATTTAAATAACCTGTATCGTGCAGAGTAAACAAAGGGATGAGTATTGAAGATTTTAAATTTATATACTGGATGGAATATGCACATCGAATGTGGGGGAGAGCCCTAGGTGTCATGTTTGCATTGCCATTCTCGTATTTTCTTCGCAAGGGATATATTACCCTGCGCCTTGGACTAAGACTCTCTGCTCTTTTTGCTCTTGGTGCTGGTCAGGGTCTCATTGGTTGGTGGATGGTTAAAAGTGGTTTAGAGGTGAGAAGTAATTCGCTTTCCCGTAATTTCGTTTCATCTTTCTTAGTAAATTTTGTTCAAATTAGTAGAATGTTGTTCACTGCACAGATGATTTCTTCTACAGGAACCAGCTTCTGAATACGTTCAGCCTCGAGTGAGCCCTTATCGACTTGCTGCTCATCTTACTTCAGCATTTGTTATTTACAGTGGCCTGTTCTGGACCGCTCTTTCTGTTGTAATGCCTGAACCTCCTGCTGAATCATTAGCTTGGGTTCAAGGGGCTGCCAAAGTCAAGAGGCTTGCAATTCCAGTGAGCCTCATTGTAGCCATTACAGCTGTCTCAGGAGCATTTGTTGCAGGAAATGATGCTGTATGTAGCTATTTTTGTTCATTTCTTGCATCTCTTCTTTCACAATAACCTTTTTAAATCTTTTGTGGTCCTTGCTGAGGAGCAATCTGTGTATACTTTAATTTCTAGGGCCGTGCATACAATACTTTTCCTAAGATGGGAGATGCATGGATTCCTGATAATATATTTGAGTTGAAACCAATAATCCGAAACTTCTTTGAGAATACATCCATGGTGCAGGTAATTTGTCTTCTCTAATATTTCCTCTTTGACTGTTTAAGCAAGTGACCTTCATGATCTTTCAGCCGATTGCACTAGATGCTCTTATGATTGCTTAGAAAAGGGAATCAAATTAAACGCTGGCATCAGTTCATTTATAGAGGATAATCTGTTAAAAATATATTTTTGAAGCTGGATTTTCACATAAAATTGATTTGTTCCTCTTGTTCGTTTTTACATTGATTGAACACAATAATACTTCTAGTTCTGATAAAGTATACTTAAAGAACATGTTCACATATATGTATATATATCTCTTCAGATATTTATAGTGCCCTTTAAACTTGGATTCCTTTACAGAAGCAGCCAATTATTATGGTTTAACAGCCACTTTCTGAGAAACCAATTACCTATTGGTGTAGGTTACTTTGCATTAAGATTTGCCATGCCTTGAAATTGCATGAACGTAATAATTATGCATAAAATTTCAGTTTTGCAAGAGCTGTCGTCCCCCTGATAAGTGATAACTGATATCTTCAAAATAATGAGAAACAAGTTTTTTTTTTCAATAACAGATCGTATATGTATTTCTTTTTGCAGCTTGACCACCGTGTACTTGCAACTACCACTTTAATCTCTATTTGTGCTTTATGGTGGTCAACCAGAAAGTTGGATATCCATCCGGCTATTCGATCTTTGGTTGGAAGCACTTTTGGCATGGCTGCTCTTCAGGTGATTGCTTGCCCTTGGTTTTGAAATCTGTTTCATTTAGACAAAATAGAATCTTCCCAAATCCGGTTTTTCTTTTAATAGTTTATATTATTAAATCTATTTTTCATTCTTGTAGGTAACATTAGGTGTATCAACACTTGTATCATATGTACCTGTTTCACTTGGCACTGCACATCAGGCAGGGGCCTTAACCCTTTTGACACTGATGCTCCTGCTCAATCACACCGTGAGGAGGCCTTCCATTTCCCTTCTGAAAACGCTGCCTCAGGTTGCAAAGATAGCCTGATAGCTATAGTCTTCTTCTAAGGATATTACTATTAGGTAGATTAATTAAACACATCGATTTGTTATTCGATTCTCATGTTGTTCTGTATCAATTGGTTTCTCCAATTTTTAAGTTCACTTTGATTTTGTCACTGGAAATGGCAAAAAAATTGTAGAGACCTCAACAAGGAAAATGCAACTAATGTGTAACTTGGAGTGCTTGATTTGATTACTAGCACTGAAATATTAAAGTTTATTGAAAATCGTGGGAATTGTCGTCTCTTGTGTCACATTTGCAACTTCATGAAAACTGAATCTCAATCCAGTAACTACGTGTCGTTGAATGGAGTAATGGCAGCCACATGGAAGAGCAAAAGCCCCCCACATAGATTCCAAGAAACACCTAAGCAACACGTCTCTCCGACCTCTTCAGTTATAAAAACCTCCCAACTCAATAAAGCATTGTAAACAAAAACCGAAGAAGCAAGGAAATTACAAGGGGAGAAATGGGAGAAAGGCAGCAACAGGAAACCCAGAATGTGTCTGGCAGATCAATGGTGTGCGCATCAGTGGCCGGTTTGGCAGTGACTGCACCGCTGCTGGGAATGATGGGGTTCAGCTTCCTAGCAACACTGACACTGCTAGTTATAAGCTCGCCTCTGCTGCTGATATTCAGTCCATTGCTACTTTTTGTTGGGTTGGTGTTTATGGGAGTCTTGGCTGGGTTGGCGGTTGCTGCGACCATGTCTCTTGCGGGTGTCTGGACTCTAGCATGGATGTATAGAGAGATTAGAGGCTGTTTAGGAGTTGGTTCCAGGTTGGGTGAGAGAGGAGGGAAGGAGTGGACAGCTGAGTAGTGTATTTGCAGGAGAAAGATACATTGGGCAATAGAATAAAATCATGGTCTCTTTCTTTCTGCTCTGCTCTCCCCCTATGGGCTCTTAAACTCACGTGTGTTTGTTCTTGTGTGTTTATGGAAATAATTAAGTTGGTATATGTTCTAAACTTTGTAGTTTCGTACTTTAATTACTTCAAAAAAAAATAATTAAAATATCATAAAATATGACACGTCAAAATAAATTTATGACACATAAATAAAATTATATCATACATTAAATAAGATTATGACACATAAATATATACGAACACAATATTAATATACGAATTACTAAATTTACTCTTGCTATTACTCGCAATGTGTTACCAAAACGCCCCTTTCATCTTGCTATTATCTATTACTAACTACAAAAATTGATATTATCTATTACTAACTATAAAAGTAATCTCTAGAATCCATAAAAATTGAAGAGTTGAAAATTTTGAATAATTGTGTTCTTGACTATTTATTAAGAGAGTTGAGAGGGTTAGTTTGGATATTTTTAATTTATTTTTTTTATTAAGAATGAAAGAAAGAAAAAAAATTTATGTGTTCGTATTATTTTTTATATTCAAATATTATAAATTTATACTATTTTTACACGTTAATAATTCGTTTTAGGTAGATTTTGATATGTTCGCCTTTTCGTGTTGTGTTCGTCTTATTTTTTCGTCTGTTCAAAATATTATAAATTTATATAATTTTCACACATTAATAATTCATTTTATGTAGATTTTGATACGTTCGGATATTCGTCCGTGTTCATATTATTTTTTGTATCGTATTCGTGTTATTTTTTCGTATGTTCAAAATATTATAAATTTATATAAATTTTTACATATTAATAATTTATTTTATGTGGATTTTGACACGTTCGTGTATTTGTGTTGTGTTCATGTTATATTTTGTGTCGTGTTGTATTTTAATTATTTTTTCATGTGTTCGTGTCATATATCAATTTATCCAAATATTTTGTATAGTTTGTCATGATGACTCAATTTAGAGAAAATTGTGTTCATGTCATGTCCCAATTCATCTTATATTTTGCAAAATTTGTCATAATGATTTAATTTAGAGAAAAATTATATGGTCGTAACATTTTGTTTTATTTTATCTTGTATTTAAAATATTATAAATTTTTACACATTAATAATTCGTTTTATGTAGATTTTGACACGTTTGTGTATTTTTGTCATGTTAATGTTATTTTTCGTGTCGTATTTTAATTTTTTTTCATGTTGTGTTCATGTTGTCTATGAAATTATCAAATCTAATTGATACTATTCAAATAACTCCCAAATTTGTCACGTGTCGTTATGTTCGTGTTGTTTTTTTTGTCATAATCGTATTCAAGGTATTATATATTTATATAAATTTTGTCACTTAATAATTCATTTTATGTAGATTTTGACACGTTCATGTATTTGTGTCGTGTTCATGTTATTTTTTTGTCATGTCGTGTTTTAATTATTTTTCTCATATTATGTTCATATCGTATAATTATGTCATGTCCGAAATTTCTGAATCTAATTGATCATATTCAAATAACTCTCAATTTTATATCAAGTATTGTATAAAGATAGAAATTATTATTTTTTTAAAATTATCTTTACTTCTTTTGCTTTTTTATTTTTCAAATTTATTATAAAATATCAATTCAAATCTAATAATATGCCCACTGAAACGCGAGCATTTATCTAATTATGTTTAATAATTATAGATTATAGAGTTTATTTTCTAATAAAAAAACAAATATAATATATATTACTACTAAAATAGAAATGGGATCCGATCCGGCAAAACACATGGTTTCGCAGATTTCTTGTCTTAATCTAATCTAACATTAGTGAACTTTCAACTTTCTCCGTCCATTCCCTTTTTTTTTCTTTGTGTTTTTTCAACCTTCAATTTAAGAAAATAAAAGTGAAACAAAGAAAGACAAGCACTTCAAATTACTAGGAAAATTTGCACGAAGAAAACGGAGAATCAGAACTTAGCTAAACTACATATACCCCCACACCTACGCGGCTTTCAAATTAGAATCTGATCTCATTCGTACGCTCCCGTTGAGGGTTCTCTTTCTTACCAAAAGAAAAAAAAAAAAAAAACTGTTTTTTTTTTTCTTTTAGGTAAAGAAAAGTATTCTGTTTGTTTTATTATTTTCTGGGGTTTTTTATTCATACTCATTTCAGGTCTTTCAAAGATTTGCAATAAAGGTTAGTTCTTTCTCAGATCCGTTGACGTTTGACACCTTTTGTTTGTTTCCCCTGATTTTTGGGATTGTTTAGTAAGCATTAACATTGATATTTGATGCAATTTATGCCCTTGAACAGAAACAAGAATCAAAATTTCTTCTTTCTTCATTCTGTCTCTATTCTATTTTATGCTATTGATTGTTTGTAATTTGAATCCTTTAATGTTTTCATGGATTGATTTGATGTTGTAGGTTTCTATTAGATGCATATAAGTAATGGAAATCAAAATCAAAATCTTAATTTTATTATAATAAAAATTGATAGACAAGTATGGTAGGGGAATAAACTTGAAATATGAGATCTTGATTTGGAATTGTATTTCTTTATTACAATTTCTAGGTGTGTTAAGCATACTTGTAATGTTATGCTTTTTTTTTCTTTTCACAAATTTAAATTGTGCTCCTGTTATTTAGACCTTGAGGAATTAAAAACCAAGCGCATGATTTTGTAATGCTTTTATGTTAGTGGCTGTGGAGAACTTATTGCCCTTTTGATACGTGAAGATGGATTACAAGCTGCAAGTTGGAGTTCAATCCCACCTTGAAGTATGTTATTCTTCATTTTTAATGTTTTACCCTCCTCCATTATATTTTTTTTCAAACCTTCTTTGTGGTTGGGGAATATGCATTTTGAGTTGCTAATTCTTTTGAGTGTATTCTAGCCTGCATTTCTAATGCTTATTGTAGCAGATGGGATCACTAGATGATAGGTCAATGCATGATCTCGATGACGAGTGCCTCTATTCCCCTGAAATGGATGCTCAAAAAACACAATCTACTGATTCAAATGAACAAGTATCAATTTCTGGTAGTTTGCCTGTTGGTGGTAATAAAATGACAAGAAACGGTGTCTATAAGAGCATAAAGACCGTAGTTTTCTCAAATAAACTCAACTTGCTCATGCCTTTTGGGCCTCTAGCAATCCTGGTTCATAAGATGACTGCTCATAGTGTGAGTTTTAGTTTTGATGCTCTTTCCTTGCTTGGTTTTCTTTTTGATATAAGTTGTTTAATTGGGAGGTGGGTTGCAGGGGTGGGTCTTCTTTCTAAGCTTACTGGGTATAACACCTTTGGCAGAGCGTTTGGGTTATGCTACTGAGTAAGGATTCATGTTCTTTCATTGAATTTGGTCTTTTGATGCTACCAGTTGCTTTATTGGCACCTAACATTGCCTTTTCTTTTGACTGAATTTAGGCAGTTGGCTTTTTTCACTGGACCTACAGGTACTTATTACTCTTAATTGTTATGGATTTTTTTGTTATTGTCTAGATTAAACAACTAGTTTGTTGATTTTAAAATGCTCTTTTAATTTTTTTATTTATAAATTTCGTGTCAGTAATGGTCTTTAATATGTTGAAACCAATTGCAGTTGGTGGTCTTCTAAATGCTACATTTGGGAATGCAACAGAACTGATTATTTCAATTTATGCACTGAAAAGTGGAATGATACGTGTTGTTCAGCTGTCATTGTTGGGCTCAATTTTGTCGAACATGCTGCTTGTTCTTGGATGTGCATTCTTCTGCGGTGGGCTTGTATATCATAGAAAGGAACAGGTTTTTAGCAAGGTAAAGATATTAGTATGTTGTCTGTTTTTATTTCTGCTATTTCTCTTTGTTTTATTGCTCTAAACTGACCTAAACATACATTCAGGCCACAGCTGTTGTCAATTCAGGACTGCTGCTAATGGCTGTCATGGGCCTACTCTTCCCTGCAGTCCTCCACTACACACACACTGAACGGCATGTTGGGAAGTCAGAGTTGGCTCTTTCAAGATTTAGCAGTTGTATTATGCTTGTAGCCTATGCTGCCTATCTTGTTTTCCAGTTAAAAGGTCAAAATGATCTCTATGTCCCTATTGATGAGGTTGGTCATCATTGTTATTAGTATCTTTTGAATATAATAAGTACTTGCTTTGTTATTTATTCTCCAAGTATTTTGTGAAGAATACTAAGTGTTGTGGCAAATGGTGTGATATCAGGAAGGAAGTCAGAGTGGGGAGAACTCAGATCATGATGATGATGAAGCTCCAGAAATCTCCAAATGGGAATCAGTGATTTGGCTTGCAATCATGACTGTTTGGATCTCTATCCTATCAGACTATTTGGTGGATACCTTAGAGGTAACAGTTGGTTTTTAATCTTTCCTCATCTTGGTTAATGATATGGATATGTCAAAATATTTGACATCATAGGTAACTCAAAGAATTAACTTGTTAAATTTTGGAGCCATACATGTTACATTTGTCCACTGGTGCTGAAATACTGTTTTGTGATATGCATCCACTGGTATCGTGTTTAAGAGCAAACGGTTGGTAGGGTGGGTCTGAACAGGGAATGGATTTCCCCTAGATTTGAAGCATACTTTAGGGATTTAGTCAAACCAATCCGAACATGAATCCCCGACATAAATAGTATGTAAGATTGTTAGAGGTCCATATCTGCTCTCTCTAGCAGCAGATGTAATTAGTTAGTTAGCACTTAGCAGGCTTTAAGATTTGCTTTTTTTTCTAAAATTATATTCTTAAGGGGGTTTATGCTGATTGCTTTATATGATATTTTTCTTGTCTGATTGTTGTTTATCAGGGGGCATCTGATGCCTGGGATGTATCAATTGCATTTATCAGTGTTATCTTGCTCCCCATTATTGGGAATGCTGCAGAGCACGCAAGTGCTATTATGTTTGCCATGAAAGACAAGCTTGTAAGTGATTCTCTTAACTTTCATTTCATAGAATTTTTATATCTTGCTAGTTAATAAACTTCTTTGCAGGACATATCCTTGGGAGTGGCAATAGGATCATCAACTCAGATTTCTATGTTTGGGGTAGGTGCTGTACATTGGATGTGCTCGTTGTGTATTAAACTATTAATATTACATTATGTTATATACCTCCTAATGTCAGGAGTTTTTGGGTTTACTTTTACTTTTACTTTTGATTTTGTTTTTTTGTTTCCTTGGCACCAAGTACTGAAGCACATACATTTCATTCTTATATGTGTTCTCTTAGTTAGGGTTTGCTCATTTTTGTCAATTATTTGGCAATCTCCACTTTTTTTACATGACAACTTCTGATGATGTGTGACACATAAACAGTGTTTTAAGTCCTGAAATTTTCATTAACTTTGGAGTGTGAAGTTGAAATTGAACCACGATATATATATATATATATATATAATGGCTAATATGTTGTTTCTTTTGCCTTAGTGTTCTAATCCTGTATTCTTGTTGAATATGCAGATTCCTTTTTGTGTGGTTGTTGGGTGGATGATGGGGCGGGAAATGGACTTAAACTTCCAGCTTTTTGAGACAGCAACTCTGTTCATAACTGTTATAGTTGTAGCCTTTTTTCTGCAGGTTGGTATATCAACAACTTAGGAAAATAATACCTTTATACTCTAGTAATGGGTATCTTTATCATCAATAATAAAAGCAATCTTCAATATGAAAAAAGAAAAAAATGAAGAGGCCAGAAGGCAGTGGGAAGTAAATGAAGTAACTTTGTGTTTCTTTTTGTTTTGTTTCATGTGCAGGAGGGAACTTCAAACTACTTCAAAGGACTAATGCTTATTCTTTGCTATCTGATAGTAGCTGCAAGTTTCTTTGTACACGAAGATCCTTCTTCAACTGGTCAGTTCTTCCATTTACCTGCTCCATATCTCTCTTTTGGTTTCTCTTTCATGGCTGCCATTGTTTAGTATTGATTCAATGTTACTTACAGGTGAAAGCAAGCGACCAAAAACATGATCATTGAAGGAGTTGAATTAAGGGGTGGAATTTGGAAGCTAGAAAGAGAAAAAAGATATTCCAATTCCAGTTGAATTCCAAAGAAGTTTGTCCCACCATGTGCTGCTGTAAATATTGTGTTGTTCACAGATATTTCACTTTTCCAGCTGCTGCTTATGGTTGTTCAGTTAATATTATTGAACAAGGGGGATCTTGCTCTTTATATTTGTTCTACATTTGATGCCAAACATCTGCGAAGATGGCAATGGCGAATTAGACAGACTGTGTATAATGTAGAAAAAAGAAGGGTTCTTTAAATTTTGATCGCTGTGTAACTCTAAATTCTTTTGAACGAACATCCTTCCCTTTGCTCACTAAGGGATTGCTTGCAATACAATAATCGTTGGTTTTCAATTTCTATCACTTTTGTATATGGCTGAAGGATTCATAGCAACTCATTCGAGCATAAAATAAACTTTCTTTCAAGCTAGACTTACCAAGATAAGTTTTAAACAAAATTTTTAAATTTGGATTCAGCTTGATATATTATTATATTTATAAATAATTTAGCTAATTTTATTAAAAAAATTATATTTAAAAATATTAAAATATTAATATTCAACTAATTTTGTATTTTAAATAGTATTTTTGAAATATAAATACACATATTTTTTTTAATATTTTAAATGGTACTATTATTAAAATTTTAATAATTTTATTATAAATATTATATTGATATTTGAGTAAATCCTCATTATTAATAATAAATCCACCTTTTAAAGATAATTTTAATTATTTTTAAAATATCAAAGTTTTATTTTCTTTTAATTATTTTTTTTATCATGATATATAATTAGTAAATAGTTTTTATTTATCTTTTTTGTGTGTGGTAGTTCTCTCATGTTTATACGTAATAAATGTGTCCGTAAACAGAAAATTATGTCATTGTAATTTATATTGTCAAATCTATGGGCTAAAATTGAGAGGTTTCCACGTTTTACATTGTAATAATTTGTATTTGTCACCGATGAGAAGTCGTAAACATTAATTTTGATTTTCTACAAAATATAGAGCCAATTATCACATAAATTTTGGAGTTTAAACCAAAGTTTTTCACATAAATTGATGCAACAAATGGGAAAAAAAAAAAAAAACCAAGTTTATCGATCCATTTTCTAAGTGTGAGAGTGAGATGAGTAGACATGTGATGTGAAGGGCTATATTTGCGTGTTTAATGGCGACACTAAAGGCTAGTAACACCAGAAAATGCGATAACTTTTATAGTTGAAAAACTTAATTGACAATGACAGAAAGATATATAATAATTGATGGTTAAATAAACCATGTATGAATGTGGCTTGGCTCATGGCTGGTGATCTTCTCAAAATATAGCTAATAAATCTGGTTAGCTAACTCCACTAACCTTACCAAACCTCCCACTTGAGTATCAGCTCAGCTCGCATTTCTTTTCATTAATTGATATAAGGTTCAATGACATGATATAAAAGAAGACTTTTTAAACATCCATCATATCTACCTATCTATCTATCTTCTTCAGCATTGTTAAAAACAGACAATTGTGTTGAATGAAAGACATCAGGCATGGGTGAAGAAGGAGAAGGAGAAGACAATCAGCAGTCTCCATTGCTGCCAACTTCTTCCACAACTGAACCATCAACAGGCGGCCCTGTCAAAAGAACTGGTTATGTTCTTTAACTGAAATTAATGACCCTTTTCTTTTCCTTTTCATTTGACTCTATGGATATATATATATATATATATATATATATATATATATAATTCATTGCTTTCATATCTCAAATTTGTAGTATTAGAAAACACTGCAAGCAAGAAGCTGGTAGAAAAGAAATTAATGTATCTGATCATCAGACCCTTTTGTTGTGCTACTTCTTTGGTAGTATCTTTGATAAAAGCTATCAATGATTTTCTTTCCCTTTTTTTCCATTACATAAATATTTTGGGGCTAAATTGTTATTCATTTTTGACATGTGATTGTGAAAGGGAGTATTTGGACAGCAATAGCACACATCATAACAGGCGTGATAGGGGCAGGAGTTTTATCCTTAGCGTGGAGCACTGCTCAACTAGGATGGATTGCAGGCCCAATCTCCATGTTTGTGTTTGCAGCAATCACCCTTGTTTCTGCCTCCCTTCTATGTGATTGCTACATGTATCCTGACCCTGAATGTGGCCCAAACAGAATCAAATCTTACATGGATGCTGTCAATTTCTATTTGGGTAAGCAAATCCTTTTGTTTCATCTATTCTCAAAACAATGCTATTATATGAAGATAAGATTGCTCCTTGGGTTTGGTTAAACTTCATTATTTTGACAACGTACTCTTCTGCAAGTTTATTATTATACTACTATATTTGCAGTGCTCCTTGATACTGTAAGTCTGAATTCTGTTTCAGTGGCATTTGTCTCTTTGGTACAAGAACACACACACACACACACACACACACACACACATATATATATATTTATTCTCTGATTCTGATAATGGGGTAGATTCAGAAACTATAATATGTTAAATGGTGAAGCAAAATAATGAATGCTTCACTCCAATAAGGGAAATGCAGGCTCAGATTTTTTATCTGGTGCCACCATTTATGGTTTCTAACTTATACATTGCAAATTTGATGGTTGTTTCTAAGTTTGAACTTTGGGAAGAAAGAATACATATGAAAAACATAGAAAAATCAAAAATGAATATGCAGGAGAGAAGAACCACAAAGTGTGTGGAGTAATTGCACAGGAGAGCTTGTATGGGACTGCAATTGCCTACGTCATAACCTCTGCTAGTAGCATCAAGTATGATTCAGTTCTTACTCTTTACTTCCCCTCTTTAATTAATTTGTTTACTTTGCATATATGTAGGTATGTATGGCTTTGGTTTCTTCTTCTTCTTCTTTGCCTTGTCCCAACGTTCCGGCTAATTACTGTACTTAACCTTGATCAGCTTTACATAAAGTTTTTTTTGACCATATCAAGAAGAGAAAAAAAAAATTCTTAATAATCATCAGACTTATAAATTCCATCAAGCTTTCTCCTGTTTTTTACAAGAATGGGAGATGAGCATATTTTAGATAAGGACCTACTGCCATTCATAGATGCTTTTGGCATATCTGTTGCTAGTTTTTGTGAAGGACATTCATGGTAAACCGCTTTTCACAGGACTCAATTACATGATTAATTGCATTGGAATTATGATTATAACATTTCCTTTCATTATCTCTCTCATTTTCGTTCAGCTTGAATACCACAAACGACAATTAGGATGATGAATCTAGTCTTAGCTTTACACCCAATGAACAATCAAGATAGCTTTTTACCCCCAAAAAATCTTAATTTGCCATGAATTCTCAGCTTGTTGCCGCTGGAAAATTCGAGTCAATATTTCAACTGAAATGAAAGGTACTAGGTATCAATTATCAAAGCTTTTGAGTATACTAAAGAGTAAAGAAAGCAAAAGTGGATCGGAGAAAAAACAAGTGAAAGTTACTAGCACTGGAATGAAACATTCTGAGGAAAGGTGGATAATTAAGGGTTATACCTAAAGTTTCATGCAAACTATGTCGATCTTGGTTTAGATCTTTTTTTTCACTTTAACGTAGAACAAGACTAGCCAACCAACACCCACCCACTACTGGTTCCTAATCCTGAGATTCTAAAGCTATGGATACGATTAAAGTTAAAGGTCAGAGGATCTGCAACAAGCTAGAATGACAGCCGATTACTCAATTATATATAAGGGAGGGCAGAAATTAATGACTAGAAAGATATATAATCACGTTGAAGATGCACGCCTCCTTAGTCTTTCTTTTTAAAGTTTTTCCTCGGGAAATATCTAAATAATTGGCCTAATGACCACAAAAAACATATATATTTTCTACAGGTGAAGCAGTTACATATAGATATAGGGTCTAGGTTCAAGGTAAAGGCTTCTCTAGCTCCTCTAAGGTACTTTGGAGTTCTGTCTTTGGCATGGAGTACTTCACAGCTAGGATGAATAGCAGGGCCACTGCCCTGCTTATTTTCGCCATTATTGCCTTCTTTCTGATTGATATAGGTCAGACGATGGAATACGAAACAAGTCTTGCATGGACGCTGTTCAACTGTATCTTGGTAGTTAAAAACTGAACTTTCACTCTTTTTCTTCTTGCTAAAATCCCTCTCCAGCTTCCATTGATAGGATATACCAATTTAGTACTACTTTTATCCTTTTAGTACCTATCGTCCTGTGAAGTCTAATTTGGTTGACTGATAGTTCAGGTAGAAACTAGACATGATTTTGTGCTTTACTTCAAAACCTCAGCCTGTATGGAACTGATATATATTGCTTATGTAATTACTACTTCAACCAGTATGAGGTACTTAGTGAATCCCTTAATTTACCCCCATTATCATATTATCCGCACTTTGCAGTAGAAAGTGCAGAATTCTATTTAGTACTATTTAAGAAATCTTGAGGACACACCTCTATCTTTTCTCCTTACTGTTTTCACCCTTTTTCTTATAGTTACTATGTATTCATTCTTTTAGAATGCCCCTTACAAGATTTATAAGTTCATCTTTTTTTTTTCCCCTACTTTCGTTCCTGTTAATTTCTACTAGCTTCGGATTGATAAGAATCCTGAAGTTTATTTCTTTTATGTTTATTTTGTTTTTGGCTTAAATACAGAGCAATTCAGAAATCAAACTGCTACCACAGAGAAGGGCACAATGCTCCATGTTCATATGGAGATACTTCCTATATGCTGCTATTTGGAGCTGTTCAGGTTGTAATGTCACAGATAACAGATTTCCAAAACATGGAATGGCTTTCAGTGGTTGCTGCAATCATGTCCTTTACTTACTCTTTCATAGGATTTGGACTTGGGTTTGCACAAGTGATAGGTATAACTCTGAATTTGCCTTTAATTTTCCTCATTTGTGTTTAACTTATTCAAACTTAAGGTGCCCAATATAATACTCATGTTTCCAATTGCAGAAAATGGAACGATTAAGGGGAGTATAAGTGGAGTGCAGACTGCTAATATTGTTGATAAACTATGGTTAGCATTCCAGGCACTTGGGGACATTGCATTTGCCTATCCATATTCAATCATTCTCCTAGAAATACAGGTATGGCTTCATTTCTTTTATAAATGAAACAAGATATCTTCACAATTTAATGGATGTGAAACATCAGAAATTTAATCATAAAATTGTTTGGAATGTAGGATACTTTGAAATCACCTCCACCAGAGAACAAGACCATGAAAAAGGCCTCAATGATTGCAGTCTTTATAACAACCTTCTTCTACCTCTGTTGTGGATGCTTTGGATATGCTGCCTTTGGCAATAATACACCCGGAAATCTCTTGACAGGATTTGGATTTTACGAGCCTTACTGGCTGATTGGTTTTGCTAATGCTTGCATTGTTCTTCACCTGGTGGGAGGATATCAGGTACATATTTTCGAGCGTGAATCGTTTCTGATAAAAGTCGAATGACAAATACAATAGCACGTTGGCAGGCTAACTCCTTGAAAACAAATAATATACGATTGCTTACAATCATGTTTCACTTCCTATTTTTCCTGTCAGATTTTTAGTCAGCCAGTGTTTGCATTTGTGGAGAGATGGTTTACCAACAAGTTCCCGAGCAGTGGGTTCGTGAATAACTACTACACGTTCAAACTCCCATTGTTTCCTTCATTTCAGATGAACCCCTTCAAGATATGCTTTCGAACAGCCTATGTTGCATCTACAACTGCTATTGCAATGATCTTCCCATACTTCAACCAGGTTTTAGGAGTGCTGGGGGCATTTAACTTTTGGCCTTTAGCTATACATTTTCCCGTGGAAATGTACTTTGTGCAGAAGAAAATTCAACCCTGGACCAGAAAATGGGTTGTTCTTAGGAGTTTCAGCTTTGTTTGCTTGCTTGTGACAATAATGGGCTTGATAGGGTCGATTCAAGGACTCATTAGTGCAAAATTTGAATAAGATATCCCTGAATGTAATCACATTCATGACTGTAAAGGAAAACTACATGCTACGTTTACTTGAATGTATTTCATGGAAATTAAGTTTAATTTATTACAGCCAATGTAATTCCAAGCTTGAGATTGGATTTACCGGAGAAGAAACAAGGGAAACAAAAGCTACATATTATGAGGTGGAAATAAGATATCTTGACATATTTACTTATTATTGTTTCTACATTCAAAAGATTCATCAAAATGGATAAATACACGTTTCTCCACTGTATTTTCTGCAAACTACTTCCACAACGAACAAAATTTTGATGTGTCGGCACAACATTTTTTTCCCTCGTAAAGAGAGAAACAAGTTTCTTTTAACAACTCAATATTAGGGGTAAAAAAACATATAAACAGAATACATTGAATATCTTAACGTTTAGAATGGATCCTTTGATCATGCAATTCTCAGGTGTTGGATATCAGACATCAATAACAGCTCCTGCTAATGGTACATCAATGCGGATTTGTCTCTGCTCAACCTGCTTTGAAGCTCTCTGACAATACCTTATAGAAATGTTTTTGCTGTTCAAAGATGACCAAGATGATAAAAACAGGTTAATTACCTAGTCAATGCTATCAAGAATCTTTCCATCAGAAGCCATAATTGAGTGACTGAAAGTAAATTATACCTTATCAGAGACCGAGGGTGAGATTTTACTCAGTGCTAGTTCAAAATGGAATGTCTTGATTGTCAATGAAGCCTCAGAGATCCCAGTTGAAGAGAGTTTCTCTTCCAAAGCAGCCATTGCAGCTTCATTCATCTGAATATTTTCAAGCCCAACGTGAATAAAATTTCACAATTTTGTTTCAGGATTATGGTTTAATTTCTTATAGAAGTACATTGTACACCGAAACTTTATTCAGTTGTAGAATTGTGCAACAGGTCAGGGATACTTCTGCAAAGTGTTTTACATTCTGAGCTAACATTAACATGTCTAGTGTTCAACGAGGAAACATAAAAAAGGTATATTAGTCTTTCAGGAAACCAGTGCTTAAATAGTACATACTTTCTAGTTTCTAGGATTTTAATGTAGAATGAGCAGGCATACCAGTGCAGAAAGATCAGCCCCACTTAAATTCTCACAAGCCTCCATTCGTCCAATGGCACTCAAATCCACACTGGCATCTATTGGCTTCTTCCTAGCAAGAGCTTTCAAGATCAACCCACGTTCATCTGGACTGGGGAGTGGTACATAAAGAAGTTTACCAAACCTACCAGGCCGTAGGACAGCACGATCCATCACCTCAGGTCTGCCAAAACATATGCCAAAGCCAAACAGTGTAAAGAAATGATAAGGGGTGATCCTCATCCAAAAAATGGGAACAACATATTCTACCTATTAGTGGCACCAATAACATAAACACCACGCCGCTGATCTGCACCATCTAACTCTATGAGTAACTGAAAATATGACCAATGCTTCCATGTCATTATTTGCAATTTGTAAATTTTTTATATGGAAAAGATGGAAAGTGATAATAAGTTCGCTTAGAGACTGCCATAACAGATTATCTAACCTGGTTCAGAAGTCGCTCAACAACCCATCCGCCCTCTTTCCCACGCTTTGTGGTCAAAGCATCCACCTACATATTATCAGAAAGACCTCAAAAATATCAAATCTTGCAGTAGTAATGTTTTCTCCACAAAATTTTCTTTCATTTAGAAATGAAAAAGGAACCACAAACCTCATCAAAAAAAAGTATGCACGGTGAACATGTCCTAGCACGGGTGAACAATGTCCGAACTGCCAGCTCACTTTCTCCAACATATTTATTCAAAAGTTCAGGGCCCTAATCAGCAAATGCACTCATGATCATTAAAAGCACAAACATAGGAAAATTAGCTTAATGCATTATAGCACCAGTTAACATCATCTTTAACAAACAGAGAAAACAAGTGGAAATACATGCCATAGACTGACCTTGATGTGAATGAAATTGGCTCCAGCCTCATTAGCGACGGCCTTTGCAATCAACGTTTTACCACAGCCTGGTGGTCCATAAAGCAAAAATCCTGTCTCCAAGTCCACTCCAAATTCCTGACATTGTGAATAACTCAAAGATCTGAAAAGCGAATACTGTACTAGCAATCCAATCCTACTGACAAAGTAGATATGGGCCTAGATTATAGTTGCTCTGAGCTTGCAAGTCAACTAAGTAGGAGATCATGCAAGACATGTTTCACACATTCTAACCAATTTTTCCATGGTTGGCTTCCTTTCATTTACCATGTTAAGAAGGTTAACCCTACTACTTTTATATATTTCTATGTTCAAGGGTTATTCTCCCCCCTTTTTTGAACAGGGGAGAGAGAGAGAGAGAGAGAGAGAGAGAGAGAGAGAAAGAGAGAGAGAATAAAGAGATAGCAACTATCTATAATTACCGCATAATCCTCGGGAAATTTTATGCGCCTAACTATGTAACGGTCGAATTCCTGCCTTAGGAAATCAAGACCACCAACATCCTCCCACTTAACATTTGGAATTGTAGAGAATCCCTCTCTTCTTGATGAGGGTTGAACCATTTTAGCTGCTTCCTGCAGGTAAAACATTTTTACGCAAATACATCAATAAAGGGCATAACTAAATTTCATATAAAACTTTCTAGTGTAAAAGAATTACTTCTGCATAACAGAGAGAAATACACCACTTCTGTTTCAAACTATTATAAAAACATGAAGTGTATAGTTCATTAGAACTCTTAATAATGGCAACTAGACTATATTGCATACCAGTCAAAATGATACTTGCAAGTAGCGAAATTGCATTTAGAAATCACAATACAAATTCATTTCCCAAACAACTTTGACATTTAAGGCTTTGATAGACACATAGATAATAGCATATAGAACATGTAAGCCACTAAGCATACACACCAGCTTACTTTTAATCGTATAAATAAATGAAAACAAATTAAAAGATCTAGCTTTATTTACCTCAAAATCAGCCATAGTGATTGCTAGCTTTTCCATCTCCTCGGGCAACCAAGGCTGCCTCCACCACTGATCAGCTTGTTCCTCATCTATAGATTCTCTAGAAAACTCATGCTTTCTTTGGTCTATGATCCTCTTCATGGCAAGATTACCAGCCTTGTTAGCCAAGGCAGCCAAATCTGCTCCAACAAATCCTGGTGTAGCCCTAGCTATTTTCAAAAGATCAAAAGAGCCTTCAAGTCTAAGATTGCATGTAATCACAGAGAGGATCTCACGCCTAGCATTTTCATCTGGAACACCAAGAACAATCTCACGATCAAATCGTCCAGGCCTCCGTAGTGCAGGGTCAACAGCATCAGGTCTATTGGTAGCTCCAATTACAAGGACATAACCAGGCTTGGAATCAGAGCTCTCCAAACTAGACTCTTTATCATTTGGTTGCACAAGTTTATGAGACTCATCCATACAAGTCATTAACTGTGTGACAATTCGGCGCTCCATCTCCCTCTGCAGATTTTCTCTTTTAGATGCAATGGCATCAATCTCATCAATGAAAACAATTGAAGGAGCGGTCCTGTGTGCTTTTGAGAAGAGTTCCCTGATATTTTCTTCCGATGCACCTGAGATATTAAATATGAAAATAGATACTATTGGGAAATACATAACTTGGCAAACGCTTCCCATCACGGTTAAGGAATAATTTCATTTATCCAAACTCTAAGCAACAACTCCAAGAATAATGCTCATGCAGCCTAATAATTATATTCAATAGGAAGAGGCAAAGAAAGAAAACAGAAGATGAATACCTGAGACACCAGAAACCACCTCGGTAGCTGAAATTTTATAGAAAGGAACACCAGTCTCATTGGCAATGGCATGGGCCAATTTGGTCTTGCCGCAGCCAGGCGGGCCATGGAGCAAAATGCCAGCCATTGGCCTGACTCCCAACCATCGTGGCAAATGTGGATGGTAAAGAGGCACTATGACTTCCATCTTCAACTCCTCCAATACTCCTTCCATTCCACCCAAATCCCTGAACCTTGGCCCCTCTTTCCCGTTAACCTCCATATCATCAGCAACATTAGCAGCAGTATAAACTGAAGCCTTTGTATAGTTTTTCAATTCAGCACTTGCTTTTTTTGCAGTCCCACCTTGATTGGTCATATCAATCTTGTCCTTAGTCTTATTAGTTGCAACCTCCATTTCGATGTTTTCTTCTTCTAGCTTTGGTTTTGTGTTGTTGGATTGAGTGTAACCTTTTCGTAGCATTGATTTCATTAAATCAAACTTGGGTTCCTCTTTTTGGCCATAAATGGCATCTTCTGAAGTTGAAACTGCCTCATCTTCTTCTTCTTCTTCAGATGAAGATGATGAGGATGAGTCCGAGTCTGAGTCGGAGCTGGAATGATGGCGCTGATACTGTTTACTTTGAATGTGTAAATCCTCCAAACGTTGTAAGCTTTGTTCAGTCCCATCGGTTCTCCTAAGCTTCTTCCGTGAACGTGAAGGAGAAGGAGAAGAGGAAGAAGGTGCAATGGCATGTTTATGTTCATGTTGATCATTATCAGCATCAAAGTTGAAAGGAGAAGGCTTTTGGGTGTTTTCTGAAGAGGAGTGAAGAGCTTGTTGGACAGCCCTGGTGAAAGGTTGTTGCTTGATGCGTTTGTAATCAGGGTAGTTAGTTCGAAGGTGGTCGACGATTTCATCGACGGTGGAGTAGGCGTGTTGGCACGACTCGAGTCGACGGCTGAGAATCTTGTGGTTCAGCACAGAGGAGGGGGAGCGGCCGCCTCCTAATCTTCTTCCCATCCTTTTGTTTCTCTGTCTAACACCAAAAAAACCTTGGTGGTTTCAAAGTTGAAACCCTTCTCTCCTCTTAAACAAAAATGAAAGGAGAAGGCAAGAGGGGAAAGGGCCCAGGAGGCGGAGGGGGGCGAGGGTTTTTTTGGGAAAAAAATTTAAAGAAATGTACTGCGACTTTGCTGGGCCCTTCTTTAGATAAAGCCCAAAGACCAAAACGGCCCAAAAGAAAACACAGATTCAAGGCCCAATTATTTAAAGGATGGGGCAAAACAGCCCAACCCAGGATATCCCATTCTCACATCAAAGTAGGACACTTGTCAAGCTACTATAGATCAGGTTTCCATTTAAATATATATATATATATATATAGTGACATAATAAGTTTTAAGCAACACGAAACTACACTGCCCTTTTCAATTCAATTCAATTCAAAGTTGCATCCTAATACGTAAGCTTTTCAGCTATAGATATATATAAAGGAAAAATTATATTGTTTGAGAAACTGAGAGAGAGAGAGTTAATGGTTAGTTAGAGGCCATGGGAGAATCACATCCTAATCATCAAACGCCATTGTTGCATAATGAGCACCACCCAGAACATAATAATAATAATACTCTCCACAGAACTGGTATGTATGTTCCCTTGTTTTAGTATTTGTTTCCAGATAGATGATGATCATGATCATGATCATACCATTTCTGATCAATTATTTTGTCTTGAAATGATTCTTATATATGAACATGGATTGATGTTTGGAGTTGGTGAAGGGAATGTATGGACGGCGGTGGCACATATAATAACAGGGGTGATAGGGGCTGGGGTGCTATCTCTGGCATGGAGCACGGCTCAACTGGGGTGGATTGCAGGACCTTTGGCTATGCTGCTCTTTGCATCAATCACTTTCATTTCCACTTATCTTCTCTGCAACTGCTATAAAACTCCTCATTCTGAACTTGGACCCTTCAGAAATCGCTCCTACATTGACGCTGTGGACATCTATTTAGGTAACACTTTATCTATCTATCATCGATATATCTACTCCATTTATTATTATTGGAAACCCGCAAGGAAATTACATAATTTCTTGCCTTGAATTAGAAGCAAATTTAAGATAAATAAGTGCAGGTAAATCATTGATAGGTGTCCTCCAGTCCTGATGATGGTCATGAAAATTTCATCCTGATGATGATGATGATGTGTGGGCCCTTTGACCAGTACAACCATTGAATCTCTGGATTAATCATTAATCATATTGCATAGGTGTCCACTACTAGATCACTAAATTTCATTGTTTCACGCAACCCTTTTCCTGAGTTTCCACTTGTCCGCGCCTTCTTCTGCTATTTTCCACTTTCTAAGTTTTTCTATTTTCGGTTGCCTGCCTGCCTGCCTATATATATATATATACATACATACATATACATGTGTGTGTGTAAATGCCAACGATGGCATATTCTCTTACATCAAAATAAAATAGAAAAAATGAAAACTAATAGTCAAATAAAACTTTAGGACTTGAGAAAGCATTTTCATCTTCACGAGACAGTACAGTAATTTTCAGTCAAAATCATGCACCAGAGCCGTGCCATTGATATAAAAGAAAATGGCCAATCTTATATTGAAAGCAAATGCCTAGTTGCCTACTAAAATCATATCTTCACCTTAATTGATCTCTTGTCATCCGTTGTTGTTTCACCTTTGATAGCTGTTAATTACTACATTTAAGCTTTAGTAATAAATTTTGCTTGCTTAACATGGACTTTCAGGAAAAAAGAATGCAAGGGTTTGTGGCCTTTTCGTGCAAGTAGGCTTGTATGGTATGGGAGTAGCATATACAATTACATCTGCTATTAGCATGAGGTGTGTTGTTAAGTGCCTTTTACTCCCATTGCTTGATCATAATAATTTACTAGGGCTAGTTCAGCCAAAAGATGCTGCTGCTGCTATTGATTTTCCTCTTTAAAAGGTATGGCTTTGGTTGTCTTTGTCACTGCCTCTTCATAAGACCCTACTATTCTACTTGTGAATGCAGAGCAATTCAAAAATCAAACTGTTACCACAAAGAAGGGCATAAGGCTGCATGTTATTTTGGAGATGCTCAGTATATGATAGCTTTTGGAGTTGTTCAATTAATACTGTCTCAGATACCTGATTTTCACAACATACAATGGCTATCAATAGTTGCTGCAATCATGTCCTTCGCTTATTCTATCATTGGTCTTGCACTTGGCATTGCTAAAGTTATAGGTAAAATGATGGGACCTATATTTTAAGATATAGAAATTTCTCATTCTAGAATATTTGAAGGAACTTGACAAAGATCTTATTGATGTTGCTGTTACTAAAATTGCAGGAAACGGTTATGTTAAGGGTAGCACTCGAGGAATCTCAACATCTACTACTGCTGAAAAAATCTGGCTGGTATCTCAAGCACTTGGAGACATAGCGTTCGCCTATCCATACTCCCTCATTCTTATTGAGATACAGGTCTGACAACCGTAATGTTTGGTCTTTGATGATAGTTTAAGACTTTGTGATATGGCTGAACTAATGATGATTACAATTTCAAAAACTTGAAGGATACTTTAAAGTCACCTCCTTCTGAAAAGGAAACCATGAAGAAAGCCTCAATAATAGCAATTTCTGCTACAACCTTTTTCTACCTCTGTTGTGGAGGACTTGGATATGCAGCCTTTGGAGATGATACACCAGGGAACCTCTTGACAGGTTTTGGATTCTACGAGCCATATTGGCTCATTGACTTTGCTAATGCATGCATTGTGCTTCATCTAATTGGAGGATATCAGGTATTACTTACATTAAAATATAATAAACATATTCTGGTTCAGGTACACATTATCGTTCTTAGAACTTTTTCAGTTGCAAAAATAATATCTAGCTATACCAGAAAGTATAACCATATTATTTCAGCCTAATTTGTCAGGAAAATGATGTTTTGTGAGTAGAAAGAGTGTTAAATTTTGTCTCCATGCCTTCTTTTTGGCAGGTTTACAGTCAGCCACTATTTGCAAATGTTGAAAAATGGTTCTCTGAGAAATTTCCGAACAGTGGATTCATACACAAGGATTTCAACTTGAAACTCCCACTTTTGCCGGCTTTTCAATTAAATTTTCTCAGGCTGTGTTTCCGCACCATTTTTGTCGCTTCTACAACAACTATTGCCATGTTGTTTCCATATTTCAACCAAGTTTTGGGAGTGTTAGGAGGCATCTACTTTTGGCCTCTATCAATATATTTTCCTGTGCAGATGTACGTTAAGCAGAGAAATATAGAAGCCTGGTCAAGAAAGTGGGTGGTGCTTAAATGTTTTACCATTTTTTGCTTTCCCCTGACGTTGTTTGCCTTGGTTGGGTCGATTGAAGGGCTTATAAGTGCAAGATTAAGCTAAGCAACTTCATTGATTCTGGACATGAGAAGACACAAGACACATATACAGTCAAGGGTTTTACTTGTATAGAAATTACAATTATTTGTACTTTTCAGGAACTTAGAAAACCCGGTATTGGGGTTATAGGGTTGAATCAAATAATCTTCTCATAATTTCATCTTCAGAGAATTCAATGGTGTATGCCTGGGCATTTACAATGTGGCAGGCTACATATATAGCCTTTAAAAATATTGGGGTTTTCTTGTCAGCAAGACAGGGATTGTATGAATTCACAGGCTGGCTGGCACTTAAAAAGGAATCTCTCCTTTGAAAGAGTTTTGAGCAGGCAGCTCCAAAAGGGTTACTTCTTCACTGATTAATAGACAGCTATAAAACTTGGACCTCTCAAAGCCACTTTTTTTTTTGCTGGTATTTGTGGTTGCCAGATTTAAAACCTGGAACTAAAGATTCAATACTCTGCTTACATACCATATAACTATTGGCAAAGCCTATTAGACTTTCTGTTTATTTTCATATTTGGTTCTAACAAATAACTTCTGTAAAATGGCATCACATTGCAGCTCAGCTACCTGACCTAACTGACAATGGTGTTAAGAATCAGTGGAACACCAGGCTGAAGAAGAAGCTTTCAGGCATGAGTATTGATCCTGTCACCCACAAGCCCTTCTCTCACCTCACTGGCTCCGCCACAGGTGGCTCATCTAGTAGTAGCAGCGGCGCTTGGCTGTTTCAAAGATGAAATGATCCACCTCCTAACTAAGAAACGCATTGATTTCCAGCTTCAACAATCAAATGCGGCACAAGGAAACACCACAGTTCCTTATGTTAGACGGAAAAAAAGTTGAGAAAGATGATACAGTCGACAAGATCAAACTGGATTTACCAAGGGCTATACAAGAAACTGACATGATTGCTACCCTTGAATAAGCTGTGGGGGTCTACTGGGCCAACATCGGCTAATTTTGCAGCAGGGGATCAAGGCAGGTCACATGAGAAATTAAAGGATGAAAATAGAGAGGAATCCGAAGGTGGAAAAGAAATTAAGAATGCATCGAGCATATTCAGTACGGATTGTGTTTTATCGGATTATATCATCTGATGATCTTATCAGTCCTATGTATGGAGAAGCCTTTAACAACAAAGATAATGTAGGCAAGAATTTCTATTACATGGGCAAGAATAAACTTCTTTCTTGGGGAAAAGATTATATGAGGCAAGGTAAAGAAAAATCATTTTATAAACTATGATGAAACTTAAATCATAAACACTTGTGTCATTGTTATTTCCAATCATTGTATTTCCGCTAAGTCTTCTCTCTCGAGGAAAGCAATATAGATCAAGCAAAATATGATGATGAAGAAGATGTATCTGCCAGGATCTGCAAGCATCAATTTCAAAATTGTAAAACAAAAACTAAGCATCATATTATTCAGCTTAATTGAACATCCATGATCATTCATAGTTTAATGCAGATACCTCAAGTTGCTCTTCAGTAAATGAATCCTTTTGAACATTCCATGTATCTGCATGAGTACGCCGGAACTCAGCAACTGCTCTTGTCACTGTCGATTTTACAGGCGATGGCTCCCCACTGAAGCGAGCCAATAATGTAACGTGATCAGGTAACCAACTGTAAAAACAACATTGTACATAAGTAACATAACAAAAAGAACTGACTTAAGAAGTGTAACAATTCAAATGGTGCAGGAATAAGTTTGAAGATAGAAACATGATCTTGGCTACCAAAGCAAATAAGATTATAGAATGAGAGGACTTTGGCCCAACCTAAACAGAGTCCTTTTTCCAAACTAACAACCCTGAACAATCTGAATTTCTTCGAGTCACCAAGTTTCCTAGGGTCAACTTTCGATCCATAATTCCATATTATACAGACTCAACTATGCAGATGAAAATGCATGTCAAGGTGTTGTAAGTAGCCAAGAAAGATGAATTTATTAGCCATAGAAAAGTTTTCCACTTTTGAGACCTCGTTTCTCCAACATTTTCTTCAGTAAATATTTTTCATTTCTTCTTAAAGTAAACACACTTTTGCCACTTCTTATCAATGTGTTTGTTGTGTTAGATACAAGCATGCATTCCTTGTGCATTAGGCTCGTGCTTCAATGGCTATACAATTAGTTAGCCAACTTCCCTCACGCTTTGGAAAAAAAAAAAAAAAAACTATATGAGGTAGAGCTGGTACATGGATGTTTCCGAGATATTGTTTGCTTCCTTCTCAAAAGTAAGCTATTGTAATAGAAATACACAAACCTGGGCAGATCATACGGGACTGATAACACAGAAGCTGCCAAAGCAAGTACTACACCATGTACAGATGCCACAGAGTGTCCAGACTTCATATTCCTGCATGCGTAAGTTTATGATCTTTAGACTTGCATAGATATTAACAACAACAAATTGAAACTAGGACCTAGTACACAAGTGAATGTGAACACATGTACTTTATGCGTAAATAAGCTATTTACTTATGAATTATGATTTAGATGCTTATATCTGTGCCTTAATCACTGTCATTCAACCACAAATAAAATTTTTAAAAATTAATTTAGAAATCTGATGCGGATGGAAGCATATAACTTTTCTGGATGCTGCACACATAAAAATTATAAATTTCTCATGCAACTTCAATGCTCATGTTTTAATGATGTGTGCAAAGTTGTATTTATATCAAATATGAAGCATAAAAGGGAAAGTATCAGATAATCTATATGCTGATAGTTTTTCTTTGTAGAGATGTTCAACTGAGATTCATCATAGAAACTAAATTTATCATCATGACATTAGCAAGACTAGCATTAATTATCTCATGCATGAGGATAAAACTTGGCAATCAACTCTAACACCATCAAAAGAAAAAAAAATTGGGCTTTTATCAGTGCTTTTTCTGCTTTTGATTTCCATTAAACAAACTGAAAATTATTAGCATCTAAAAGACATTAGTTTCCATTAAATCAAGTAATTGACCCTTAATGGGCATTATAACATAGAAATACCTTGTCTTTCTCCTTCGTTGAATGGAATTTGCCTCTATGTAAGCTCTGTCACGGAAATCTCTAGCCAAATCTTCATCCCCACCCTTCATTAGGCCAGCTAGCACCGCTGCAGCATGCTCTCTTACCTGAGCAAATGTAGCCATTTTAGTTGAAAGTAATAATATCATATTTCCTGCCCAAGGACCTTGATCCTCAAATTGGGGCAAATGACAGATTAAGCCAGGGCATCATTTGTAAAAAAATTATCTTAAAAGCACAAGATTGCAAATTTTGTTCATTTTTTACTTCATTTCAGAGTCCAGAAATCCACTCATAACTTCTGGTCAGTTCCTTATCTTTATCATAAAAAGTCCCACATAATAAAGTCTATTATATTATAGACCACATATGCCACTATCTTATAGAAGATTTAGCCAAAAAATCTACCTCCACTTGACTGTCTTGAAGGAGCTTCTCAACTGTTTTCCAGATTTTTTGTTTGTCCCCATTCAAGAGAATGAAAGTGTGCCTGTAATAAAGCACAAAACTGTATTATAATACATACAAAAATTTTCTCAACCTATATGCCGGAGCTGAATCCTCCAACTAGCTTGCTAAAATAGGAAATTACCAATGCCCTTAGAGAATCCCTTAAAGATGTAACACACCTGAACATAAAAGTTCGCAGATATGTTAGAGTTGCTGATCTAGTTCGCCAGTTAGGATCATTTGCAGAAGAAAGAATAACGGAAACAGCCTTCTGGAGATGCGGTTCTGAAATGATTCTCCATTTTAGCAATTCAAATGCCACCTTCGCTAATGTTGACAAATCTTTGTTTGATGTTTCCTTCAAAAGGCCAAAATATCTCAGATATAAAAGTCAGGATGGCCAACATGATTAGATCCTTAAACAAAAAGGAAAATTTTAAAGATAGAGAGAGAAATCCAATAAGTCAGCTCTAGGTTAATTTGCTCCAAGTATTCTGAGATTGGATATATGCTAAAAGAAAAAACATAGACATAGGCTTAGAGATTAGAAAGGTCATACTTTAATACTTTTGCATTTTGCTGAGTCCTAGTGATCACCAAAACATGTGCAGCGGCAAGTAAAAAAAAAAATTATGCATGGGGAAGGAGGGCTCAAGTAGCACAAAAATCAGAATATGCTAGAAGCACACAACTCAATTGAGATGGTGGACACAAGTTAAATGACAGTTGCATATGAACAACAATAACAAATTACGAATCAACAGGCCAATGAAGATTAAGAATATGTCAAAATCATAAATCAAGGTATTTGCATCCAAAGTCCAAGATGCAGAAACCTGTACAATGTTTAATAACCATTAAAAGAAAATTATGACAGTTTACATATCAAGTGAATTCTATCTGCACTTGTCTTACATTTTAATCTAACAGATAACTAAATGGAAAATGGCTGAGCCCCCAAGTTGGAGAACTAAATCAAAAGTTCAAACAAAATTTAAAAAGAAAAAAAGCAATGACGAAAACCATACTGTAAATGCTATGAAAATCTTTTTCTTCAACTCAACGAGGAATGATTACTTCCAGAATCCTAACTCTAACACAATGATAATTATTTAGTATCAACTAATGAGCTTTTTTTTTCTTTCTCCATTTTTTGAAACACTATAGTCAAAACTACAAATTTGTTTTGGCCTGAAAAAAAATGTGATTTTGACTATAATGTTTGAAAAAATAACACATTAAGTAGAATGTAAAGCGCTCAAGTTGATGCAAGACAATAGAAAGTAACACACTAAGTAGAATATAAAACAAATACAAAAAAAAAAATATGTGCTTCACATACCTGCAAGGAAATTACAGGATAAAGAAGCCCCACAATCACGTCAAGCAAATATGAAGATCTTCCTGACTTCAAAGTTGAGATGATAAAATGAAATAACTGTCCATGTTACAAAGGAAAAGTGATCAAACAGAGATATAAAAAAGCAAAGAAGATTGAACAAAAAAAGATTCAAAAATAACAAAGAGATTAAAAATTTAATACAGTTTCCATCCATTTGACATCATCTTGTGAATCACCATTCTGATAACCATTTTTAGGATTTATATCTGTTGAAGTATCTAAAACATCAAACAGGCTGGAATTCTGAATGTTCACAACAACATCAGATGCTCTTTCTGTTAGTAGGTGAACCCAGTTTTCCTCCATAAGTTGGTTATCGATATCAGTCTTTCCCCTTTCATTTGAATGATCTTGAGAAGGGGACACATGAAGCCGTATGTTAGAGCACAACACTGAAAGGGTAACCCCAATAGCTTCCCTTACCTGTCCAAAGCCGAATTTTATGAGATATTTATCTATAATCTATAATATATATATAAAAGCATGGATATGAAGAATTTTTTGAACTGACGAAAATAGATATTGTTGTTTATTATATTTTCAATTTGCCATTTGATATTTTTTATAAGGGAAATGTTAACCGGTGCCTAGTGGCACTGGTTAAGGTGATATATATAGAAATAAAAATGTAATTAATGCTTTACTTTTTCTTGAATTCAGAAAAAGTAATGTATTAAATGCAAAATACTTTCCTAAAATGGTAAGAAAGTAATCCTTAACCAGTGCCTATAGGCACCGGTTAAGCGAACCCTTTTTATAATTATTAAGATTTATCAAATTATCTATTCAGATATAAACCAATCCTATAAAAACAACCTAGCTATTAGATATTGGACTAATCAACTTTATCAAATATAAACCAATTATAAAAAATCTAGTTAAAAGAAAAAACTCATGATATCCATATTCATAACCAAAATTTTAAGGCTATCCATACAACTCAAAAAATGGGACTATTTAGATTTCCTGATGCTTTTAACCCATTTGCAGCGTTATATATATAAATGAGAGGCAAGCTTACTTGGGCTGACGAATGGCACATATTACCCAGCAACTCATCCAGAAGTTTATTGTGCAGCTGTATCTCAGGCACAGGCATTTTTTGTGGGGATAGCTCTATAAGTGCAGCAGAAATAAAAGCATAGCGCTTTGCAACTACAGTTGTAGTTACAGTAGGAGGTAAAGGTGTCAACAAGCAGTTCAAAATCTGTTGCCTCAGAAGGGGAACTCTTGTTCCATGCTTTCCTTTCCCAGTAACTGCGTAACGTATACAAGCTGCCCACTCAGGAATGGATTCCACCGATTGAGCAAGAATAATGTGCTGCAACTGGACCATCATCCAGCTGTCCCATTCCTCTAAAAGACCATTGACATCAGAATGCAACACTCCAGCAAATGCTTCAGCAGCAACACACTGCTTAGACCTCTCCTTGGCATTTATAAACTCCTCCAATGTACTTTTCAGAGCCAGTAAAACTGGCATTCCACATTCTTGTATTAACCGCTTAAATATACGGGCAAAGTTTGAGTAAAAAGTATCACTTCCTAATAAAGAGATCCAACTAGGAGTACGTGGCCATGAAGCCGAAAAGTCAAAATAAAAACGGGTGATTGATTTGTCAGCCAAGCTCTGAAAGGAAGAATTTCCATGATTTCCTCTGGAAGATGCACTGTCAGTGTCGGTTATATGGACATGGGACAAACTATTTAAGGTCTCATTAAAAAATCCCTCTTCCTGAAATATCTCCTGCAATGCTCCTTCAAGGGATGATTTGGCATTTTCTTGTGAACTCCCAGAGAACAGTGGTTGATCAACAGCTGACATCTTATAAGGTGAATCTTTTAATAGTGTATTAAGAGCCGAGATTGCAAGTATTCTTGTCTGAGGAAGTTGACTTTTCAAGTTCTTTAGGAAGTGACCTAGGCAGGCAAAGAAAATTGGTAAAAACTGGATTTGAAAATTTCCTACAAAATTAATAGGACAAATACCAGCAGACTATGTTGCTCCGACTCTTCATTTTTCTTGAAGTACCCATGTCCGACGCATATCCAGACATGGGTATGGGGATATTATCCTCCAAAGACCCTCCAAATATATGGAAAAACTTTAAAAATTTGAACATACCCGTGTCAGACACATACCCGTATCCGACACTCACACCCGAGTCCGAGTAACATAGCCGGCAGATAGTTAAGACAAAATCCATTGGCCAAGAAAAACACCCACCAGCAGTTTCACGAAGGATTTTTGGAGAAAAGTTTGGGTCATTCCGACACGCCATGGCCAACAAGAGCAAAACTCTATTAGCCATCAGATTATAACTGGAACAGAAGAATTAAACACAAAAAATAAATAAATAATAAATAAGAAGAAGAAGAAGAGTCTCAGTCTGATATCACATTATTTCAAGGTATGGTAGAAAAAAAAAATATTCTTAAATGTGTACGTAAAAATAAAACTAATGTGCATCTGCAATTTATAATAAAAGTGAAATGCATGACAGCCCATATAAATATCCATAATTAATAAGAAAGAACCTAATAAGAACAGCATATCAAATGGGTGAACAGTTACTCTTACCGCCAATGCAAACCTGTAGAATCAAAACTCATCGAACCAATCTGAGACACCAAATCTGCAAAATCTGGGATATCTATATGATTGTCCACCGTCCTGAATAGGCTTTTAGAAACACCCGCAAAGTGGATGTTATATTTGACAAAAAGCTGGAAGCATAAAGAAGTTATAAGCAAGAGATTTTGACAGGTGACCTCCAGAATATTACGACAAGAGTATACCTCATTGATTGCTTTCTGGGCTTTCAGTGATTCATGATGGGAGCTGAAATTAGGGGGAAAAAAGTAAAAAGCCAATGCTATTTCAAGTAACTTTAAGAACAGCACTTTTAAAGTAAATCCAGCCAAGAAATCTAGGTCACCTTAAAAGAATTGCAAGGAGAAATGAAGCAAATGCTTTTGGATCCTGAAATCATATAGTAATAAGAAAACCAATATTTTAGAATAAATTAAGACCACTTTATGCTGAATGATTACCGTTGTCAAATTCTTGAGAACTTTCTGTGTAGAAAGCACAGCACAAGAACCTAGAACCGCATGGTCCGGCGAGTTAGGTTTTCTCAAATTCTCAGACAGAGAGAGCACACACTTTGAAATCAAAGATGGCCACCTCTTCATTATCTTCAACAGAGATTTTCCAGCAAGCCTAACAAACAATAAAAAGTAATTGCCATGTAAGATTAAAAACATGTTTTCACACGCATCCTGTAACCCACATAAACCAGCATACTCTACTAACAGCTTGAAATATGCAGAAGTGAAATTGTCATTAGAAGTATAATTTCAATAAACTAATAAAATGATAACAGTTTTCACTCATAAAGTTCCAATGTACTAGACTATTTTTTCTTGAAACATATTCAGACAGATTTTCAAGATTGAGTGTTTCTTATATGCTTGTCTGCAGCTGTTCATAATACTGGCTCATTTCAACAGATTCAGGTTAAATGCTAAGTGAGTGGTCGAATGTCAGATTGATTAAAATCAGAGGACTTACATGCGAACGCTTTCATAATTATGCAAAGAAAGATTTAAAAGATCATCCATCAACAGAATTACATGGTCTGGTGGAGAGAAATTTCCACTCGTACGAAACAGATGATAAGACGATTGTGATGATCTCCACGTGTTGTGCATGTCTGCCTTGTCAATGAGAGCCCACCTAGGCCTGGAATGCACAAATAGGTCCAGAATTTAGATGCCACAATCCTCTTAACATTGTAAAAGTAATTGTCAAAAGAGACATCAAGATAGAACTGTCTACCTTCTCTTTCCTTTAGAATGCGAAGACACTATAAAATTAATTGGAGGCTCTATAATGGCAGCAGATTCCAACTTCCAAGCCTGCCTATGATTTGACCACTCGTCATATTCCAAACTTCCTATATGAAACAGGTCGGAAAATAAATTGATGTGAGGCAGGAGACAGAGGTCAGTAAGGGAAAAATAATTAAAGCAAACTATTTATTACTATTAGCATCTCCCATAAGTTTAAGACATTCATTTCATCTGTATATAGTGTCCATTACCATAGTTTCCAAGAGCATCCATGATACGTATAATGAGAATCAATAAAATGCTGTCATCTGATTTTTCCTCTAGTAAGTATCTGTGCACATAGCAAAAGCATAAGACATTCAGCAACTATAGCTGCCTAGATTGTAACACTCAAAGATGCAAAGAGATTAGAATATTACTTGCAGGCAGTGTGTATAACCTCAGCAGCCTTTTCTCGCAGTTGAGTGCTGCCAACAATAGAACCTGTAGCTCCAGCTATTAGAAAAGAAGGATAACTGGAGTCTTCGCTCGTGCCATTCCTGGAAGGTGGCCTGAAATCAGGCAAGCAAGATAATACACCTTGCAAGCAAGAATCAATACGTAAAAGAGTCACTTTCAAGTGCTCTTTCTCATTGCCTGCATCATAAATTGCACATGAATGTCAAAAAATATCATTTTCTACCATAATACGGAATTAACCCATGACCTTAAGAAACAATTACTTGTTAACTATTACACAAAATAATAGTCAAATTGACATTTGTCCAACACATAATACTTCATGAACATCCCAGAAAATGAGATAAAAGAAACATAAGCACTCACTCCATAGTCTTCTACACCATTCAATAGGATTGTGTTTTACCTGGATTAGAGTGGATCTTAGTTTGGCATATTCTTAGAAGATCATCTAAAGCCGATTGAAAATGGAGAATCAAAAGTTCATTAGCAAATTGAACTTCTTCATCACTTGGAATATGCCATTTAGGGGCCTTCAGTATTCCATCAGAATAATCTTTTGCACTGATCCATTCCTCTAATGCAGTGGCAACAGGGTGATTCAAGGTGCACCTAAAAGCCAGAATCTCCTTTATTTTGTTCCGAGGCAAGTTGAAAAACTAAAAAAAAAAAACAATCATAATTATTTGAGAAAATCAAATGAAATTAAAATAATTGTACTGATCCATAGGATAATAAAGGACCAGGCCTCCCAGCAGGGAGCGAAGAAGATGATCACCAGCTCCATTAACCTGTTATCCAAAACAAGTCAGTCATTAAAAAAAAGGAGTAAGGAAACAAAAACTAAATAAAAGGTTTTCATAAAACATCTCATTTACATCTAGGTATAGATTATTCATATTCTATGGAAGGTGGGGAAAAAACCTTCCAAGATGGGGAGTCAAATGCAGAAACAATTGCTTCCTTAAATTGATACTTGTAATGGAGAAGTGCAGAGCCTCCATAACTGATGGCAACTGATAATGTTTTTAATTGATAATCAATTGCTGTTTCGAGAGCTGGAGAAAGGCTGGGTTTAGCCTATAAGGAAAAAAAAGAATATATATCAACTTCCATGACCAAAAAATCTGGAAGAGCAACAAAGCTACCACTAACGCCATACAAAAGCAAAAAAAACCTTGGTTGAAACAGATGGATCCAGAATTCCTCTTCCTCCAAATCCTGTAACAGGTGTTCCATTCAAAGAGGATAAAACAGATGATAAAATTGGTTCTACAAGGTGAACAACTGCCTCTTCTGGATTTGAATGAACACATGCACAACAAAGCAGTCCAACCTCTGCAATTGCCCCGGGAAGAATATTTGTCCGAACAAACTTGGAGATTTTCTTCAAAGCCTGTTCTGATTGAAAGGAAAAGTTAACAAGAACAGATTCCCAAAAAGTAAAATACATGACCTTATCATTTGAACCAAAAAGAGGAACCTGATTAAATAGTTCTTTTGAAAGTCTCCCAAGCAAGATTTCAAGCATGCAATAGTAGTACGGACCATCTTCAACTAGAAAAGTTCCTGATGTTGCTGATGAATGAAGACCTTCATTCCTGCAAAAACAAAAACAAATGATTCCAAATATAATGGAACCAAACACTGTGACCAATAGCTTACTTACACAACACTGCTGGGTTCCAAATGTAGAAGTAATGAAAATAGGCGGCAAAAAAATTCATCTAGCCATTCAGAAAAGCGGATCATGGGCATGAATGAGAGCTCGCCCATATTATCATCCAGCATAGCCATCTGCAATTATAAGTGCATTAGAGGGAAAAGAATGAAAAGTTGAAAAAAATAAGTATTCAAAAGAGATTAAATGGGAGCCAATTTGCTATGAGAATTAGGGGCTTGGAGCTTACATTGGAAAAGATGGAGCCTATTAATTGCATAGTTGCCAATGTTTTAGGAGGATCGTTGGCATCCATACCAAGTAGTGCATTAGATAATGAAATCATGAGAAGATCAATGAAAGTATCATCACCAGCTCCAAGATCAACTGGCTTAACTGAACTACTTGATAGGGATGTGAAAAAAAGAGAACGTCCGGCATATGCTACTGACATTACAGCAGTTTTCAATTGGTGGGTGGCAGTCATCTGACTAGATGCAAAAGTTGGCAAAAAGAAGTTAACACGAGGAAAGAAGCATACATTTACAAGCAAAGATAATTGTCATAACAGTCAGACTGATGTACCACTATGTTAAAACATATTAAATGCTAAATGAATCAACATAAAATTTTAGCAACACTAACGTGCAAAAAATGCATACAACATTACTAACCGTCTCCAAGGCCATATGGAATCGAGAAGCCAAAAATGGAAGAACCAGAGAGGGCTCCACATAGGATAAGATCGATGTTGCTGCAGCAACAGTATCAGAAAGATGTTCATTTTTGCTATATTGACCACGATCAATTAGCCTCAGCAGCACATTGACAAATGCAGTCCTTTCTAATTTTCCTAAGTAAAGCTCAGCCTGACTATCATTATCTGTGTTCCTGCAATAACAGCATATAAGTATAATACATGCCAAATCAAATGCAGAACACATACACAATGTTGTCAGAAGATTCTTACTGCTGCTCATGCTGTAAGCGCTTTTGGAATGTAATCACCAAATAGAGCAAAAATCGCTCCAATGAATATGTCCACCTACCACCATTGGAGGGATGGTAATATCTATGGAGAAAACAATAACAATCTAAGAACCAATAAATAGAACCGATTGAGTAGCACATATAACTTGAAAACAGTAACTAGAGCATTAAAAATGTTGGTAAACTAACTGTTCTAAGAGGTTGACCAATTTCTCGAAGTGCTCTAGTGCCACACTACTAGGCTTTAATAGATACACCTGTGACATTTTTTTTTCCAAATAGAGCATCAAAAATGATACTAGGAACTCTATATAAGTATCAATTCAAAAACCCTGCAACATAATGGCCATGGTTGTTTGAACTTACAACTGATTTTGCAATGGCCTTTGCAGGAGTGACTGTCTTATTGGAGAACAAAAACCTTGTATTTCTGGGTACATCCACAGAAAAAGGATAAGATCCACCTCCACTCACCACAGGAACCTGAAATGGCCAGATAGGGAATGGAGAAATTTAACATAGGACAAATCAGAACAACAAAGCTGATTGAAAATTGAAAAAGCAAGCTTGAAAGAAAGAACTGAGAAAAAGAAAGGAACAAAAGAATAAGAGCAGAAGCAAGGAAAAGCATACTGAAGCCTTTATTATAGAAGGCTAAGATCAGCTTAAGTTTTTAATGGTTGTCGCTGATAAACATTTCTCGAAGAATGAACTTATTTCTGACTCATTAGTAAGTGTGCATGTGTTTAGGAGCATTAAGCAACTTCAACTATTTGAATATGAAGGATCACTTCTTCCAAACCAACAACTAATAAGAATGAATGACACTTGAAATATACACTCACCTCAAACATGTTTAAAAATCTAGTAAATAGTGTAGGTAAGAAACATTCCCAGTTGATAAACTTGTAATTCTTCACTACACGAGCCATAACAGCAGTCCATTGACTATTCCAGAATTGACAATTTGGGATTGAGTCCCAGAGTTCCATACACTCTCTAATCCAATTACTGCCATGCCAAAAATTGGAAATTAATTTTCTCGAGTTACTTAGGTGAAAACAACAAATTGACAGTCCCCAAATATATGTTATCCTTACTCTGAGAAGAAGTCCTGATTGTCTGCATTTGTAGGAAGGAACAGTCTCATACATCCAGCTCCTTCAAAGGCTGCATTGTGCCATGGATTTTCCAAAAGAGATCTGAGAATATGTTAAAAAAAATTAGAAACTTAGTGGGGCATTTAAAAAATCTTAGCCATAATTACCTAGAAGATAATTCCATTTTGCAAGGAACTGAAAAAACCAAACCTAGAGTTCTTGCGAGAACCATGAATACTAAAGGAAGATGTCAATAAGTCCCAATACAAAGACCGTAGTGACCACTTTGATTTCTTATTGGCTGGCCTCTTTTTAGCATCAAAATAGTTAGAAATACTAGTACATTCCAAAGGCTATGAAATTTTGTTCCTAAGAAAATAGGAACTCCATTAACACAAATACAAACATGGTTACTAACTTGATTTTTCAATGAACAGTCAAACCATAAGGGTTTGAAAATACAGGCAGATACACTGAATCAGATGGAACAGCAACTAAATTTTCCTTAAAGACAGTTTGACATCAATTTAAAAAACAAAAAACCCCACTAGTTTATGGAGAAAAAAATGTATCTCAAACTGATTGTGAAAACCACAGAGCACTTGCCTAAACTCTGACCAAATCTCAGAGGCAGAACCAGCTGGAAAGAACCGCCGGCAAGATCGAATAAGGGAAGTAACAGTCTCAAAATGCCGCTGTCTCAATCTCCATCCCTCTGGACCTGTATTCCTGAAAAATATATATAATCGAAGGACAAGCAGAATATAAAATTCTAAAACAAGAGTAGACAAATAAACTCAACACATAATTCCATCATATTGATTTATCAAGAGAGTTTTAAGAGGTCAAGAAAGGGTTCATTATTGAGCTGAAATCCAAAGAGAGATGATTTATGGAAAATTTTTATGAAATCCTTTCCTCTAAAACAAGGATTTAAGTTTAAGACTTCATATCATAAAGTTTAAATTGAGAAGATAATGGCATGCCATCAGTGGTAGTTATGACTTCAAATCTTACCACTACATTAACAGAGTAAGGGGAACGTTGGGAGGAAAGGTAAAACAAAGCTTTTCGTTAACTTGTCATCTACCAATAATATGGATTCAAAAAAATACAAAATGAAACATGAGCATTTATAATATATGAGATTCATAGGAACTCCATCACCCTTTGTATCCCAAAGGCAACGCATTTTAAGCAGATGTCTATAACTAACCTTGTGAAATGCGTATGAATAAGAGTATCATATAAAGGACGCCACTGAATTTTCAAGGACAACTTCTTTCGATACTTATTAAGCAATCTGACTAAGATATTTCCCCATCTAACCTAATATGAAACAAATGAACCATCAATTAGAAAAAGAAAAACATTGACAGAACCACAAATGAAAAGATTATTCTTTCTAGGATTCACTGTACCACCTGCGCATGAAGCTTGCTCTGTGATTTATGGAATAATTCTAAGCCAATATCAACAACTGCCACTACGTCTTCCAAAGATATATCACTTTTCGCCTTTAAGAAACTGCAAAGCAATAAATAATAAGTCAGCTTAGACATCTTGTAATCCACCTTTTATTCTCAAGGTGTGGCATGCAATACATAATCTACTTACATCTACTTTGCTGAAAGCATTCCAATGCACTCATAACACGTGATGATTTATCATGGAGTAACAAAAAGAACAAGCACAACCATGCCGCAAAGAAGAGATAAAACTAAACAAACATTTACGAAAAAGTTTTAATCAGTCAAAAGGCAATCCATGCTCGTTATACTCTCTGCTTCTGCCATGTACAGACAACTAGAAAGGAAGAAATGACAAAGTCTACACTTGTATGCATTCATAGACATAATACTGAAATCACTAGACACGAATCATAATCATACGGACATCATTTAGCACATGGAAAGAGACAGATTTATAAAAATTTAACCTGAAGAGGAAGAAGAAGCAATTAACCATATATTGGATGTGAAATAAAACAGGAGTGAGAGCATGTCTATATGTGCCAGTCTGATCTTTGCCAAGACTGAAACCATGAATGTGACATTAACACACAGACAGTTCATATCACCAAGTAGTCACAGCAACCATACTTAAACAACTGTTAACATAGATAGTCGAGGAACTTGTAAACGTTATAACTAAATATTCCCATAAACTTGAATGTTCCAAAAGCGCCATAGATACTTCTTCTAAGAATTTTTTATTCAGAGAGGAAGTACTTCGTGAATCATGTATAACAAAAATAGATTAGTCCGACAAAAATTATAAATGAAAAAGCTCAGCCTGAAGCAGCTATAAACATCCCCTTATGGCATTAAGATGTCTTTACAAGTGATACCTGAGCACTTCTTAAAAAATAGGTTTTGGCACACCTATTAAGTGGGTGAAAGAGAAAATTAGTTGAAAAGAAATAAAGAAGTGCGAAAAATAGGTGGAATAAAAAATAAAAAATAAAAACTAATTATAGGAATAAATAATTTTTTCCAAATGCATGTGTGAAAAGTTTAAAAAAAAATTAATTTAAAATATCTAAATCCTCATTTACACATTTATATCCATCTATATATTTACTATGATTTTTTTTTTAATTTTACCAACTGGGTCGGTGCATAGATGCTCAGGCATTGGTGTCTATGCTGCATGATGACGGCTTATGTAGCGAACACCAAAAATCTCTAATGCTAACCTTTCAGGCGTATAAGGGTCTATGTCAAAGTAGCACCAAGCCACCCACTAAATTCAGCACTCATAGTATGTGCTACACACGGTCCACTGACCATCTCTCACCTCCATTCTACTCAGTGGCAGCAGACATGATTGCCACCTGCTAGCAAACAGTTAGGATAGGACTTAAAGAGAACTGACTCACTAAGTGGAGAAGGGGAGAGATCAGTCTAATTGGATTTTAGGTTTTCCATGTGCAGTGCCTGCCACCCTGAATGCATTCAACATGGTTCCAACTGCACAAGTGATTAAAGGCTCCTTAATCAGGGTAAAACATTAAAATAGAGGTATTATTTCAGGACCCACAGCTATAGTAATACCAAAAGTTCCAGATTGAAGGTCTCAACTCTCAACTAAAATCTAAGTTGCAATCACTACATAGCTCTTCAAGATTGAATGCCAGCATACTGCAAGCATCTTCCTTTAACCTTCCTGTTTCTTACTCTCCAATTCAATAAAAACTCCATGATGAGTCAAAGTTCCATCAAAAATAACTTAACTATCTATATTGGGTAGCTAAAATTTCCAGAAAAAGCTGCCCTTTGAGTCATAATTGAACTGAAATACAACCAAATTCAAAATTGGAACTTAGAAAGAAAAAAGTGTCCAACTAACTTTATTCACAAAATGATCCAAACTTGACACCAAAAATTAATGTAAAAAGAAAGTACAGAAAAGGCAGGTGATTAGAGAAAGGAATTCGAGGCTTACAGGTCGATAACAGAGATCCATTTGAGAGTGGAGTAAACGGAGTCCGGGTCATCGGGTCGATAAAGGTCCTTGAGAGAAGAAACGACCAGAGAGAAGGACTCTTTCTCCTTCTTGGTCTCTTCTGCAACAGGTGGGGGCAGCCATGCATTGTAGAGATGCATATCTGAATTCCCAAGTCTGAAGCCAAGATTGCAGCTTTTTTTCTTCTGTTTTTTGGTATTGAATAGACAGCGAATTCTGATCCAAACAAAAAAGAACTGGGAAAGAGAAGTGAAATACAGCAGCCAGTAGAATTGAGTTTGGAAGAGTATTTTTATAGTTGCTGTGATTTGATTTAATGGGTTATTTTTTCCTTTTTAAACAAGAAAAAGAAAAGAGGGCATAGAGATTTTTTTCGTTTTTTGGTTTCTATTTCTGACTTTCAGCTTTTTCATTTTTTGCACCCAAATTCTATTGGAGGGCTGTCAAATTGAGTTACATAAATTTATTAAGGAGGTTGGTGAAATTTAATAATCTTGTCAAAGATCTTTTTTATATCTTAGTCGATGACTATAATAATTATTATGAATTTTTCAATCAAAATACAAGTTTAAGCAATTTGAATGGTTAATTTTAATTAGAAAAGACATAGTTACTTATTAAGCATTATTAAATCTAAAAATAACTTTGAGTTGGTAAATGGTAATGGTAATGGTAATGGTAGGGGCTCATGCTCATGACTTGACATTATCTTTTCAGTCTTTCTTTACACAAAGACACAAAGATTTGCGATGTATGAAGTTCTAAGGGTTTCGGTGTTTTATCTGATTATGATGGTGTACGTCTGTTTCTTATCTCATATCCGATTTCAAATTGAATGATATATGAATTTATAAGAGATTTCGCACTTAACAAAATTATCACAATTTTGTTAAATAATGTGTTCCTTTTATGAGAAAAAAGACAAAGATAGTTTGGAAAAGCATCCTTAGCTTAGCTAACTCAGCTCTGACAGTACGTAGTAACTCCACAATTTTGTGTTTAAAGAAGGCCTCAAAAACTGAAGTGAATAATAAAAACAAAGCCTCAACCAGGGTTTCAAATAGCGGTGGCGTCGCGGTGTCGCGGCCGCTATTTCGCGATAGCGGCACCGTCAGCCACCGCTAAAAGGCTCAATAGAGGTGTGAAAGAAATTCACACCAATAACGACCGATCGCGGCCGCAAAAAGCGGTGTAACGGAAATAGCGGTCGTAGCGGCCCGCTATTTCCGCTACACTGTTATTCATTGAAAAAAAAAATTGTTCTAAAGTAAACTACAACTACCAAACAAAAGGCAACTAAAGAGGCCAACAATGACCAAACCAAAGGCAGCTAACGGGCCAACAATGATCAAACCAAGGGAAAAAACTCAAAATAAAATTTGTTTCTGTAAAATCAAAATCAAAATTCAAAACTAAACACACCAGAAGGCAAAGACCAGTGCAGGCGAACTGCGAGGCGGTTGAAGGTAGGCCGCATGCTTGGTTGAGGCATGTATATGTGTTTATGAGAGTCTGAGAGAGGCAGAGAGATGAGATAAGAGTGAGGAGGTTGTCGGGTTGGGGCTGGATTGTGAGTGTGAGGCAGTGAGGGTTAAGGCATTGAGGGGCGATGGCAGAGGTATAGAAGAAGAGTGAGTGGATATTGTGAAGTGGGTCTTGGGATTTTAGCTGTCATTGAAATTTGAGTTATGGGAATTTTGGGAAGAATGAGTGTGTCTGTTGGGCGTGGGTGGGTGTGGGATGGGGTATTTTTTTGGGGAAAAATTTTAGGAATTTTTTTATAAAAAATTTTATTATATGATTTTATTTGGAAAACTTTTTAGGAATTTTAATAGAAACGAATTTTGTACAATTTAAATAAAAATAGTTAAAATTAAATAATTATATATTGATTTTATTATTTATTAAGTTATTATTTTATATTTGAATTTGAGTACTTTTTTTATGTTTTGGTATTTGTATTGTTGTTAATTATTAATATTTTTTAAAAATTCATAGGTTAGAATGAATCCTTTTCTAAATATGAATATTTTATCATAATGATGAAAAATTATAAATTATTTTTTTCTCATATAAATAAAAAATTATAAAATATTATAAACTACTTTAAAAATCATTAAAAATGAGTTTTTATATACTTATAACTATAATTGTTATGTTTGATAATAAGTTGTGCAAATTTTAAAAAAAAATCACGACCGCGATGACCGTAATGACCGCGATAGCATCCGTTATGTCCGCAACCATGACAAACGCAACGCGATCGAAAATGCGACCGCGACCGCAATTTAAATCCCGGCCTCAACTACTGCTTCATAAATCATAGCCAAAGCAGAGGCTGATATTTATTTCATCCTCTTTACAATTGGGCCATTCTTTAATGCTATGGCCTATAGCTATGGCCTGTGGGGCAAATTATTGAAAGCAAATGTTAAATTAATTTGTGTTCTCTCTTCTTTGTTTTATTCCCATTGCTTAATGCCTTTGACTTAAGTTTGATGAAGAATCTAATCCCTAAATTTGTTTTATTTTATTTTATATATGATTATTCGCTTTTGGGTTTAAGGCTGTAATGCAAAGGCACAGACAGTCTAGCTAGTAAATTTGGAAGGAATAGCGAGCCAGGAATGAATGATTCTGCATATCTCCCTGCCTGCTATTTGCTACCACTTTTTCATAGCAAACGGAACATGAAATTGACTCAACTTTTTTACTTATTTAATGGAATAATATTTCCCTTTCCTTTTTCGTTGGAAGTGCATGCAGGAATTAATTTTATGCTAATCTAATGCTAATATTATGATTCCATATTCTCCAAGTAGAAAGAGTATGTAAGACCTTTGCTAAAATCAGATGTTGTTTGTTAAAGTCTTGAATTGAATGCATCAAAGTATCACCAACCATAGCCGTTTATTTTTATTTATTTTTTTATAAGCAATTGATTTCATTTACCCAAAGAAGCAGAAATTTCTGCTACATCAGAACTGAGCTAGCCATCAGCTAGAAGAACAAAATAAAATCAAACAGAAAAAACAAAAACAAAAAAGGAGTTGTTTAAACCCCAAGCTATACTAAGTTGACTATTTACATGATCAAGTTCTAAACAAGGCAGTCCTGTTAATCTGAGCCTAACCACTGCCTTCACATGATGAAGGACTTGCTGAGGAGATTGCTGAGCATGTCCAAAAATCCAGCTATTCCTTTCCAGGCCTCCATACACAGTATATTACTGCCCACTGAAACGCACACTCCCAGCTGAAAACACCTCTCGACAGTTCATTCTCTGTGGATTTTACTTCTTTGATCCCCTGAGTTTGGAGTTTGGAATTGTTGAAGAAATTAAGGAAGCATATATAGCATTTAAAAGAAAGATATATATATATATATATGTATATGCTGCACTGCTGCCTATCTGACATGTAGTATCATATTTCCTGAGATCGATCTTCATTGGCATTCGGCAAGGCAACACAACTTATGTGCTAAATTTTTGCTGTACAACAAGTTCTTCGATTCCTTTTTTGCTGTATCAGATTCAGTTTCATTTTTTTATTAATTACCAACTTGTTCAAAAGTTGATATAATTAATAGTAATAAAAATAATAAGTATCAGGTAATTGTTGATATGAATGAGATTTAATATTATTCATTGCTAGCTCTAGAAGATGGAAGTTTTTTTTTGAAAAATTGGCATATCTTTCTACTACAATAAAATAGCGGTTATCCATGTGTAAGTTTTGGAAGCTAGCTAGCTGCTCTGAACTTCAAAGGAACATGATGGCATCACCATGCACAGTTAAACTTGATGTGGGGGACTTCTTCTTTGCTTAATTTTCTTGCTTGAACTGAAGAAAGAGCCCATGGTTTATATACAAAGATTCTCTTTTATTATTATTAAATGTGGGTTTGGCCAAAGGTGTCTCAACTCTCAAGATCGATCGAATTTCATGTAAGAGTTTGGTGGCGGCGAATGGAGTCTCCAGCTAGCTAGCTAGTCAGCTTAATTCTGCCAGGAAAGAAAGAGGCGGAGGAAAGAGGTTTGATGGTTGACAGACTAAGCGAAGATAGCTGAACTCGAAGCAATCAAACCATCCGCTTGCTTAACAAATCTCTACTTTCATAGATTATATATATATATATATATATATATATATTTGATCAAGTTCAACACCGTAATTAGTATTTACTCATGTAATCAAATAATCAAAGTATTTCATTTAGTTTTAGAACCTAAATTTTTTATTCTTGGCTAAATATATTATAAATACTTGTAGGGCCCATAGGGATATATAGGGTTGGTGGGTTGGGGCAACCGTGGCATGCAATTGGCTTTGGTTTACCTCCTTAGTCCTCTCTCCTCAGTCCCTGAGAGTTGTCAAATTTACCGTAATAAACCAAAACTGTAAAAAGAAAACAAAAGGGAAGGAAGGAAGGAATTTGCATCGGATTCGGACATCTCAACTTGCCTAGAGACTCTAGTAGGGGCTAGACAGGACAGGACTGGACACAGATCACAGAAGAAAGGTAAAATATATATATATATATATATATATATATATGAAGAAGTAGATCGATGCAGTTAATTATTCAGTTTTATGATTCTAATGGCTATGCTATTTTAAGCTTCAACTTGAAGCCATATATGAAGTTAGAAATGCAATGGAATGCATGCAAGACAAAACAATTAAATAAATAGGACCCTCCCTCAGCATTAAGAAATGACAGAACGGGGGACCCTCAGGCCTCAGCAATTAATAGGACAACATGATTCACACCAAGTACCCAACACTTCCATTCCATGGTGTTTCCATGTTTCCCATCATTTTATTTGCTTGAATTAATTGTGTTACCAACTTACTAATACTATTATTATTATTATTATTATGGGATGGGTTACTCTCTGTCTCTCTCTGGTGGTCCAAGGAACCCCAGGGCATGGGGGATGGGGGGTCCATTCGTTTTCATACCCTCTCTCTCTCTCTCTCTCCCCCCATCTGCATCATCATTCATCTATTCTAATTTTGTCAAGTACTAGACTCGTAAAAATAAAATATATGCTAACAATCACATGTATGAGGATGAGAACCAAATTTACACCTCATGAGACATAAAAAGAGAGGCAGAAAGAACTTTCATGATATGTCCTTGTTGTAGCTGTAGGCCTGTGTGCCGTGCGGTGCTGTGCTGTGCTGGGCTGTGTTGTGTTCTGATGTGCCTCTTCACTTAAATAAATAAATATCTCAATACCAATTCCAATTCCAATTCCAATACAATGAATGAATAAATCCAAGCAGAAAGAGCCGTGATCTTTTTGGCCCTTTTGTGTTTTTGTTTTTTATTTTCCCTTGGGATGGGATGGGACACTCACTCTAGCTTGTTTATGCTTTCCTTTCCTGGCTAACTCTACGGACAGAGCTCCTATACTCTCCACTCTCCGTCCCATTCTAAATTTGAAATGCCATTTACAGTTGACATACATATTCTAACTATCATAATTAAATAGGAATATATATATATATATTTATGGGTACGTACGAAAACAATGCAGATCAATGCCAAGGCCACCCATTACCTTAATTAATGTTGATTAATTCATTCATTAATTATAATATATATGTAATAATACTACTGTAATTCGTATAGTCTTACTAGTTACTAGTAATAAGAAGAGTCCAAGAATGTGTATGGGAAACCGAAGAGAGAGTTGATTGGTTGAATGGAAAATTGAAACGAGGAAGGAAGAGTGTTAAGTGATGAGTGTTGAGTCTGTTTTACAGGGCAGGCCATGTTTGTTGCGAGGAAACCCATATATCAATTGCTGTCAGAGATACAAGAATCACATTCACGGGCTTTGAGTTGAATTCTTTCACAAATAATTATATTTATTACTTCTACACTTTCTACTTTCTAGTTTCTACTACATAGTATAGTAAGCGGAGGAGAAAAAAATAATTGAAAAAGTCACACGCTCCTCCATAAAAAGAAAGTAAGACTGTAAGAGAATCCTAGAAAAAACAATTCAAATGGGCATTTTTTTTTCTTTCTTTTTTATTATTTGTACTTGTACATGGAGAGAGAGAGAGAGAGTCGTGGCCTTGTGGTGTAAAAACAAAAGGTTTTTAGAATCCGAATCTGTAAAAAAGAAAGCTGACAGAAAATCCAAGGAGAGAATGGTAGGCATTTAGGTGATTGTAGGATAGGAGGGATGTTTGCATTTGTCGCTTTGTTTCTCGGACATAGGAATTAATGTCTTCAGCCATCGCCAACACTGCTTAATTAAGACAACATGTAGTTGACAATCCTTTCCTTTCCCTTGCAGCGCCGGTCAGAGAAAAAGTTGGGTTGATACTGAAGTGAAAAAGAAGATCAAGAAGACTACTGTTCATTCAATATTCATTATTTTCAATAGTTTATAATAATATATTAATAATAATGTATAATTAATGAAAGATATAGCAACAGAGGATCGAAGCTTGTAGAGATCATGAAGATTGACAGGGACTATTATATATATATATATATATTTATTAACTGCTGAATTTTCTTGGTTTGGGGGCGTTGAAAGTGAGCTCTGTTTTTCACCTCGATATCAGAATCAATTCACCCTATCTATCTGCCCCGACCAGAATATATCACTACGTACCTCCCCCTCTGGGCCCTGTCTCTTACTAGTTAGTAGTTACTAGGATTAGTTATTGTTAATTTCCTCTTCATTAATTTCATCATTTCTACTTATTAATTACTTAATACTCAAATTCACTAACCCTAGACGACAAACACCCTACTTTTGACTATAGTTTATATAACTAATTTAAAATTAAACCTGAGTGCTTAAAACAAAGCATGCATGCATGCATATGCAAAGTTAGGTCCATGCGGGAATTATTAGTTTGGTGCCCATTAGTGTTTCAAACATTATACAAGATCAGGATCTCCATTAATTATTTTAAGGCAACTACTACATACACTCTTTAAATATTTTTTAAGGAGTGTATATAATACCAGTTTCCTTTATTTATTTCAATGTTTGCTCAATTGATCTAATATAAATAATTCATTAATTTTGGTAGAAAATATAGTGGCATATATGCATGCGGACTCAAAGTCAAATGCAATCTTACCTAAAAAGTTACGATTTAGCTTCCTTTAGTTAATTTTTCGAACAACTTTATGTGTGGGTGCAATATTGTGCATGTGTTGATCTGCATCTGCATCTGCAATCATAAGAACAGAATTAATGGTCCAAAATCATTGACCAAACTTTCCTCTTTTAAGCTAACTTGATTATTGGATGCTAATGATCGATTTATGTACATGTGTGAGCTAGGGGCTGATGCAATTAATGAAGTAGAAGAAAACTTAACATTGACAATGATGAATAATATATATATATATATATATAACAAATATAACAAGCCATATATATATAATATAAAACCCAATTGTTTTGTTTGTATCTGCAATGTTAGCAGTAGCAAAGAAGAGGGTAGGCAGCAATTATGAGACTATCATTCCCCAATCCCCAATCCCCAATCCCCCGTCCATCTCATCTGAATGAATGGGTAAAAGTAAAACCCATAATAATAACAATAATAATAATAGTTAGATAATGAAAGAAATGGAGTTTAACTAACTAGCACTAGCAGCAGAGCAGGCGTTTATTATTTTCCGGTTTTAGGAGTGGTGGATGGGCTGGGATGGGACCATCCCTATAAATTTGTAGTACTAGTTTTAGCATTCATAAATACACGACACCAAATCAAATCAAATATATAGTAATATTGATTGTTAGGGATGTTCATTCGGTTAATAACCGAATCGAATTATCCATAATTGAATTAACCAAAATTATTTTTCTATTAATCGTTAACCGAACTGAATAGTTAGTTCGGTTAATTAACCGAACCGAAATTATTTCGGTTAATTCGGTCGATTTTCGAATTAACCGAAATAAATAAAAAAATTATTTTGCTAACCTATTTTTTTACATGATTTTGTATTCAAATTATCCATCCAAGTCCAACCAATCAAAATAATAATAATAATAATTTATTAATTTATTAATATATAAATTAATTTTTAAAAAAAAATCTAAAAGCATTAAATAATGACTTTTTGAAGAATTTCGGTTAATTCGTGTAATTCGGTTATTTTCGCTTAACCGAACCGAATTAACCGAAAACCGAAATTCTTCAAAACCTTTAACCTTTAACCGAACCGAACTTTATTCGGTTAACCGATTAACCGAACCGAATTAAATTTCGGTCGGTTAATTCGGTTAAAACCGAATAGTGAACAGCCCTATTTATTGCTCCTGCATTAAGGCGCTCTTTGATGTGTTAGAATATTTTCAAAATAATATCATATGTGATAAGTGAAAATATTATCTTCAATAATTAAAGAGTTGTTTTTTAATTATGTATTAAGAGTCTTGTCTCTTGCTTATCTATTAAGAGTTGTGACTATCCAAATAGACATCTATTTAGACAATTATGTCTATATAAAAAAAAACATCTATTTACTTATAAATAAATCCTTCATGATTTTCGATTCATATGTACTAACATGATGGACCTGTTTCAAACTCCATTGTTAAGTACTAGTAACTTCTGATGCACAAATTAATGCTCTTCAACTCCACACAAACATATATATATATATATACTACAAGTATAATTTGAGGTAGTTAGATGAAAAACATTGATTAATTTGAAATTGGACAGATAGATAAATAGATAGATTTAAATATATTTTTTTGGATAAACAATTTGTTTATTTATTCGGAGCAGCAGTAATTACTGCTAAAAAATATATCTAGCTCAATCAATAAGAACATAGGAGAAAGCTCAAAACAAATAGCTCAAATTGAAAATAAGGTATTGTTCAGCTCCCATGTTGAGTGTAGCTTACTATTTACAATATTAGTTTTGATTTCTTTCATCTTTACTAATATCTCCTCTTTGATATTTTCTAGTACTTGCATAAGAGAAAGTTGAGCATTTTCAAAGACACGATTATTCTGTTTCTTCCGTACATGATAAATAAGAGCATTCCAAATAAACTTGAAGATAATTGTGATTTGTGATTAGAGAGGATAATGTAAATATTTTATTTTAATTATAGTTTATAAAAGCATTTGGAATTTATGTGAAAGTTTGATCTATTAATGAGAGAGTAGCGTGAATGTGATGATGATGGTGAAAGGTGGTGGCCCTGATGGGGTTTGGGTATTCTTTTCTGAGACACTAACTGGCTCTGGCTCTGGCTCTGGCTCTGAGTGAGGCCGGGAGGCAGGCAGGGGGCTAGTAAATTGGGTGCAGGGTGTTAGTTGGCTGGGTTGGTTGGTTGGTTGGTAGCAAGAGTTTTGTCATGTGTGTGTTTGCATTTCTGATTTATTATTGTGCAGTGCTTTAATTAATATATAAATTTTATTAACGAATGTTTTAAAAATATATTTTTTAAATTAATATATATAATTATATTTTTATTTAATATATTAAAAATAATTAATTATTATATTTAATATAATATTATTATTATAAATAAAATATTAATTAATTTTAAAAAATATCTTAAAAACAAAAAATATTCTAAAAACATTCGGTAATAAAATTCTTAATATATATATATAATAATAATAATAATGCCAAACTTTGACTTCCTGCTTTATTTCTTCACCTTCATCTTTCATCTTTATTATTAGGTAACTTCAAGTTCAACCCTTGTCCAAGACTAAGTACTAGTAATGTATAGTAATAACATCATTTATTGTAATTTGTAAATTAAAAAAAGGAAGGAAAAAAAAAAAAAAAGACAGATCCAAGTTTTAGCATCAAAATCAAATAATATAATATATAATGGGATATATGTTTGTTTACCAATTAATTTGGTTTAGAGTAGAGAGGATGGTATGGTAGGATCCTTGATTTAAACATGGAATTTCGGACCATATTTTAATTTCACTACTATTAGTATCAATAAATAAAAATAAAATAAATGATACTATATAATGGAAGAAGAAGAAGGTGAAAACGAGGAAGCATGGTTTGCTCCTCAAAAGTCAAAATTCAGCGTCAACCCCAATTTTCATTGTTTATGAAATAACTTTACCAATAATAATAAAAATAATATACTAATTAATTAATTATTAACCAAATAAAACTATAACTAAAACTAGCATTACTCTCAAATATACAAATACTAATATTAGTACAGTACAATAGTACTACTTATTTCATTTTATTTATTTAATAATAAATAATAAATAAAACAACAAAATGCCACGTATGCAATTGCAAAGCCCAGCTCACGAGAGTCACAAATAGGCGGAAGCAACCAAAGCAAAGCAAAGATTAAGATTAAGCTTTAAGCACATCTTTCTCTTTCTCTCGCTGGAACCTTCATCTGCTGCTTTGCCAGCCTCTCTCCATTTTCTTTTTCTTCTTTTTAGACATAGAAAGAAAAAGAGTTCCATTTTTTGTGATTTGTTTGGTGAGAGAAACTTGCTAAAAACAAAAAATGATAAGTATTGATAACAATCAGATCAGATCTTTCAAAAACATTTTTTTCTGTAATAATAATTAATATTTCTACTATTATTTTCTCCTGAAAATCCTCCACATCTTCCCGCAAAGTTTCTTCCTTTACTTTTGGGGGTGTTCTTATCTTATGGTGTTTTTTTTTTCCTCTCTCCTTTCTCGAGAGATTCGGTGCGTTTCGGTTTGATTCCACGTTCGCTCTCTGGAGTCTGTGACTGTGGGTGCGTTTCTTTTTCTTTCTTCCTAAATTGAAATGAAAACTATTGCTTCTTTTTTATTTTTATAAAAAAAAAAGTGAAAATGGTGGATGGGGAGATCCGTACGATTGGTGTAGTAATAATCAGCATTTTATTGTAAGTAAGAGATTGAATGCGTTGCGGCGTCTTCATCTTTGAATAGCTTTAACTGCGCTTTACTCTCATTTTTAACGGTTTTTCACTACTTCCAACCCAAAGCACTAACTCCTCTCTCACTCTTTTATTCATTTTTCTTTTGTTCTACTTGCACTGAAATTTTGTTGCTTTCGTTTTCGGTTGTTTTTTTTTGGTTAAAGAGAAGAGATTTTTCATTTTTGGGAATCCGGTTTTTTATTTATTTATTTATTTATTATCTTTCAGCTTCAGCAGACATGAAGAAAATTAATACTCCAACATATAAAAGCTTTACTGATAACCCAGAGAAAAAGCTTATTCATTTTTGTACAGATCTGATCATCCCTTCATTACTTTTTTTTGTCATCTTTCAACTATAATTTCATTTTAGGTTTACTTTTTCATAAATTTTGCTTCTTTTATAGTCATTGCTTCTTAATGCCAAATAATTCATTTTGATTCATTAGTTTCTGTTTTCTAATTCTTTTCCACAATTTGCAGAACATGATGTGTTCTTTTTTATTCCATTGAACAATACTAATAGCTTCAAAGATCAAAGCTTTTCCTTTCCAATTGAGCTGAGATGTCAGGTATATTAATTAATACTAACTATATGTTTGCTAGTTCATGAAATGCATCTCTGTCCTGTTTAATTTATTTTGGTTTTGTCAATATTGGAAAGGGGTGGAAGAAATTGGAGCAATTGCAAATGATGAAAGCAGAGACAGAAGGTCGGATTTTGACAACTCAGAGGATGAGAGAAGGAGATCAAAAATTGGGAATCTGAAAAAGAAGGCCATAAATGCATCCAACAAGTTTACTCATTCTCTTAAGAAAAGAGGGAAGAGGAAAATCGATTACAGGGTCCCTTCTGTATCCATTGAGGATTTCAGGGATGCAAAAGAGGAGGGTGCTGTTCATGAATTGCGTCAAAAACTTCTTCATAAGGATTTGTTGCCTCCTAGGCATGATGATTATCATACTTTGTTGAGGTCAGTTGCTGCTTTCAAACACAAGGGCAAATTTCACCGCTCTGTTTGTTCAATGTTTTACATTATTATAGCTGGCCTACTAAAGTATGCTGAGAAGTACTACTACTCTTAACTTGTAGATTCTTGAAAGCTAGAGAGTTTAACATTGAAAAAACAATCCAGATGTGGGAAGAAATGCTTAAATGGAGGAAAGAGTTCGGAACAGATAACATTTTGGAGGTGAGAAATGTAACTTTGTTGTATCTCTTTCATTGCATGTCAACTAAACTGGTAAGGCTTCACTGGAGAAGAGTTAACAAAAAAAACCCGCAAATGAATGCCTTGCACTGTTGCACACATTTGACGGCCAAATAGTTTTCTGGAACCTTAGATATTATGTTTGCTTTCATGATTAAGAGCTAGGATTATATTTTAATGTATCTTTTTATTATGCAAGTTTAACCTTTTGTCGAATCAATCAATACTTAGGATTTCGAGTTTGAAGAGCTGGAAGAAGTATTGCAATACTATCCCCATGGGTACCATGGAGTTGATAAGGAAGGGAGACCTGTTTATATTGAGCGGCTAGGAAAAGCCCATCCAAGTAGGCTTATGCGTATCACCACCATAGATCGATATTTGAAGTACCATGTCCAAGAGTTTGAGAGAGCTCTATTGGAGAAATTCCCTGCTTGTTCAATTGCAGCAAAGCGACAAATCTGTTCAACAACTACTATATTGGATGTACAAGGACTGGTATTTGGCTCTTTTGTCATCCTTTAACGAATTGAGATTTGACACATTACTCATACAGTCATACCATTATGGCAGAACTTTGCTAGCCTTGTAGCTTTTAGAAAATTTTGCATTGCCATTCTACTCAACATTTTTCTTTTATATATACGAATAGACTATAACTGAATGTGAAAGCTGCTTTTTACCTTAATCTTTGCTATGGCCCCATTCCACTTATGACTTAAGCAGAGGCACTAATGGAGTGTGCAATAGGGCCTGTCATATTTACTGTGGAATGTTGAATTATTTTCTTCCTCTAGTGATGGCTGTTTTTTTGTTTCATTTATAGCAGCCTAATGGTAGAATTATAATCGGTGATTAAATGTTGTTTTTGAATGTAGGGAATGAAGAATTTTAGCAGGACTGCAGCAAATCTTTTGGCTGCCATGACTAAATTAGACAACAGTTATTACCCTGAGGTATCTGATCCACTTCCTTAATGTTTTTACTTTCTGTTGCTAATTGGTATGTAATTCTTTTTTGTATGGCTTTACAGACGTTACACAGAATGTACATAGTCAATGCTGGTCCTGGATTCAAAAAGATGCTTTGGCCTGCTGCTCAGAAATTTCTTGATGCAAAGACAATCGAAAAGATAAATGTAAAGGATATGGCTTTAGGCATTCTTCTTTTTATTTCCCTTCTCCTGCTCCCTGGTTGTTCAATTTTATATTCACAAATTGCAGGTTTTGGAGCCCAAATCTCTGGGTAGGCTACTGGAGATCATTGACTCTAGGTCTGTTAATTATCTGTTTATTCTTACCTGCAAGAGAATTCAACCTATGATCCCTCCTAAGTCCTTGCCTTTTCTTCACCTCTTTCAGTCAGTTGCCAGATTTCTTAGGAGGGTCATGCACTTGCTCTACAGATGGAGGGTGTCTTAGATCCAATAAAGGTCCATGGAATGATCCAGAGATAATGAAGGTAGCCATCCCTTTAATCGAATGACCATGATTTTAGGTTTTACTCAACTTTTATCTGGATATTAACATGTGGCTCCATTGATAGCTTGTACATAATGCGGAGGCAACATTTGTGAGGCAAATTACCAGAGTATCTAATGACCAGCATAAATATGAATCTTATGTTCAGATACGGCCACTAAAGGTAAGTATTGAGTCTCGTGATCATTGAGGACATTAATGTTCTGTGATTATATCTTCTCATGCACACGTTTTAATACATACTCTGTCAGGGAAGGACTAGTGACACGTTAACAGCAGAGTCTGGGTCAGATATTGATGACCAGTGTTCTCCATTTGGACAAAGAAGCTCTGCATTTCCTTGTTTGGCACCAGTTCATGAAGAAGTGAGTTGCAAAAGCAGAGAGTTCTGTTTTATTGGTAACTAATCTGTGTTTCTGGCCTTTCTATTAAAATTGATTGTGATTTATGCAGGTGAGGGTGGCAGATCCAAATGCTTACTATAGTTGTAATGATAGTTTCCCTCTGAATGAGAAAATTATAGAAAGTGACCAAGGACTGCTATATTCCCCACATCAGTTACCTAATTCTAGTAACGTGGATAGCCAATCTCATCAAAGAGCATATTCTTTTTATTCAGAAGGTATTTGAAAATGCTATTTTATCACAGTAATCAGTTTCTCTTCTTCGAGGAGGATACTTTAAATTTACTATTGCTACATGGTTTGTTTGATAGTGTATCGACATTCGACAGTGTTTCTTGTTTACTATCTGGTTTCACAGACGATGTAGATGATTTACCATAATAGTTGATGGATGTTTTGTTATAATTCCCTACTCTTTGAATTTGTTTTCTAAATTGATATCAAATTTCAGGAACTTCAGTCACCCATTGGTTAGACACTGTCAAGGGAAAGTTTGGGAGAAGGAATATTCATTCTGGGGCAAAAATGCTAATAGCTTTATTGGTCAGACTGGCTGCCTTTATTCGTACTGTTCGATTTGAATTTTGGAGAAGGCCCAACAATATTCATCCTTCGAATATGATGGAATCCAACACGATTAGCCATTCAAATTCGACAGCACCTGAAGCTGTTAATGAAGAAGACCATGTCCTTCCATGTATAGAGCGTCTTCAGAAACTAGAGAAAGCATTTGAGGAACTTAGCAACAAGCCTGCTGGAATTCCTGTAGAAAAGGAGAAGATGCTTATGGAATCTCTAGACCGGATCAAATCTGTCGAGTTTGACCTTGACAAAACTAAGCGAGTATGGTTCATCTTGGTTGATTTAGAAAAGTCAGAGGTTCAAAGACTGGACTTTGATTTTCAATGTTCACAATTTTTTTTGACAATGGTGTCATTTTACAGGTTCTACATGGTACAGTAATGAAGCAACTTGAGATTGCAGAGTTGCTGGAAAATATACGTGCGTCTAAATGTCGAGTAAGTTCCATTCTCCATAAAATAGTACATTCCATAGTCTTATAATCTTGAGCTTGATCTTATGCTGGTGTTTAGGAAGTTGCATGTGTTTTAATACTGTCAGTGCGATAGGGGCAGCAGAAAGATGGGTTTGGTAATAAGTGAAGCCATTGCTTGATGATTTCACACCAAATAAAAAGGAATTTAAGACCTACTCTGCTTTAACTTTGTATATGAGAAAGGCAACCATCTAGCTAATCTGCTTATGGAAAAGAAAAGTGTTAGAAGTTTATGAAATATATGAGCTCTAGCCACGATTTACTATACAGTTTCAAAAGCCGATTTATTATTATCTTGGTGTATATCAATTGTTTTCAAGTTACTGTTTTGTTAACGCGAGGAGTGATGGTTGTTGCAGCAACGAAGATTGTTCTGTTGAATGGTTGGAGATTGACCTTAGTAGAGTAGACAGAGTGGGAGCTCTCTAGGAGGTTGGATGCTGACAAATCAAAAGTAGGTCATCTGGGGGGCCATCTTTGTGGTTCGTGCCACGTGGAGAAGCATGCATGGGTTAGGGGGATGGACACTTTCTTTTTAGCTTCTTCTTCATCTCCTTTTAACACCTACCACATGACATGACTGAAGTGGATCTTGGATTTTCCAAAGCACAGCTTTGAAACAGTGTAGAGAAAAAAAAAATCGGTGAAATATCTTCTTACAATGCGGCATGCATGCTTGCCTTTTGTTTCCTTTTCATTCTATTCGAATGAATATTGCCATGTCTTACTACTACTTAATAATATGTAATCGCTAAGCATTGTAAATGGGATTTTGAATCCTAACTTGGGAGATATAGCCTTCCATCTTCCATGGGGACAGCCACCATCATCACTCCAAGCCAAGGACACATAAAAATATATACAGTTTCCTCTCCTCTAGACTTTAACCCATTCAAGACCTCAAAACATCATCCGGTTACATTTTATAGATGCTTAGGTAAAAGGAGAATGTCCAAGATTCCCCATCCATATGCAGCAGGCAAATAATCCATAAGTTGTTACACACTCTTTTGACTTTTGAGTGAATTACTCTGCTCACGCACGCCCTATAATATGACCGACCGGATAAGAGTGAACATACATCTATATGTCTATCTGCAAATACAAAGTGCAAGAGTTGCTTACATTACAAACTCAAGGCATATATTCCTTATTGAATTCAATTGCATTTGTGGGTTGCAAGTGATGCAACTGATATACCAAAGTAGGATCAACATTCAACAAGCGTGCGCCTTTCTTCACTCCATTTCTCCCTTTCCCCATCATTAAACTTGGATTTCCCTCAAGTGCTATAGTATAGAGTGTAGGTCAACTGGCGAGCATTGATGCTTTGATGAGGAGAAAGTGCAAAATGAAGATTGTTGAGGACTTCCTGATTAATGTTACTATGGTAAGGGAGGGAGGTGTGGCCGTAGCCTTGTTTTGTTTGGTGGGTTAGAACTTAGAAGCACTTAGCAGAGGCCATCTCTTGATCATTGTTTTTCTTCCTTGCCTTGGTTGTTGCCACTGCTTGTAGAAAAGAAAAAGAAAAAAAAAAAAAAATCAAAGAAACCACTTTCAAATCAAGCTAGTATATATATTGGAGAATATGTATGCAATGCAGGACTTGATGGGGGGAAATGAAACGTTAATATCATTCATTCATTCATGGTAGTGATAGTCATAAAATAATTAACCAAGGATTTTATTAACGGGTGCTTAAGATATTCATTAATGAATTTGGTAAAATCCTTTGTAAATGTTTAAAATTAAATTAAATGAAATAAAAGAATGGTTGGTGTTCTTGTTTTCTTTGCATGGCTGGTTCTAGCGGAAAGCTGACCAAGCAATTTAGGTTTATTAATAATAGCAACTTCACCTTATGGTGGGACTGGGAGGTTAAAGTCTTAGATTTATTATGCCTAAACTAGTAGTAAACTGTAATGAATTCAATCCAACTACATTAACTTTAAGGTTGGGTTGGGCACAAGTCAAGAATTACGGCTCCATGTGACTTGTGGACCCAAATCATGGTCAATTTATGAGTTCATCATTTACACATTTTCAAACAAAAATTAGCCCTTTTGCATTGAAATTTAAGGTAACCAAAAATCTTCTTTCTTTTTTTTTTTTTTTATTTAAAAAAAAAAAGGTATGATAATAGGATAGCGATTATTTACATAACTTCTCATCATCTAACTGACTGGTTTGCCGTATTATGATAATACTATATCTCTATTTTTGACTGTCCGAGTCCAAGGTTAATACTTTATTGTTTATTGTAGTTTTTTTTGGGCCAACTATTGTTTATTGTAGGCACTTCAAAATTACACCCAAAGCCGAAGACAAGCTGCCGTTGTCTATAGTCTACGATGTCTGTGTTTCCACATGAGTTATTTTCCAGGAAGAAGATAGAGAGTGAATAAATTGAAAATTACTACTAATTAAGAAAAGAAGATTCTTGGAAATTTTTTATATCTTATTCTCATCAGTTAGTAGCTGGAAAAAGAAGAAGAAATAAAAAAAAACAGTGATGGAGTGGTGAGAGAAAGAGAAGTCTTAAAAATTTAGCTGTAATCCATTTTCAATCATAACCAAAAACACGGCCTTTCTTTTCTTTTGCTTCAAGAATACCCAGAAGAGAAACAGAAGCTGCAAGAATAAAGAAGCTTGATTTTATAATACTAGTCCATTTAATATTGCTCTGCCCCATAAACGAGGCAGATCTGCTTGCTTTCTTTCTTTTTCTTATCCACAGCAAAAACCTCAAAGGAAAAACAAAAATGAACTTGATGGCCATGGGGAGAAAAAAGTTGTTGTCTTGGTTTGCAGTTTTCTTCCTTTTGTTGGGTGTCTCTGCTTGCACTTCAGTTTCAGGTATTTATTAAAAAATTTTACACTCTCTCCTGCTTCTGAACCCGTTGTTGACCTTCTAATATGTGATGATCTGAATGCAGATGGTGTCTTCCACTCTTTCACTTTTACTGGAAGGAACCTCCTTCAGGCCAAGAAAGGTTTTTTTTTTTCTTTCTTTTTCTCATATCGCCATTTAAATTTTACTTTTTTTTTTTCCCTTCTTTTTCTGGGGTCATTGTTGTTTAGAATAAGATAAAGCATCTGCTACCAGATCTGATGCCTTGGGATTTTCTGTTATTGGTGTAAGCCCATTTGAGATCTTGCATCATTTTATGGAAATACATGAGTTTGATTGACGTGCTATACAAATGATTTAGCCCTAAACTAAGATGATGAAATTCTGCTTATGTTGAAAATCTTTACCAGCGTGGAGAAAGGGATTGAAGAGAGGACTTTTTTTTTTTTTATTTATCTTAATCAGCAAATCTCATGTTTTCAGTTTCATGGAAATCATTTTTTTGGTAAAATGTCAAATGAAAGTTTTGTAACTAAAAGCAAACCAATGTGGCAGCAAATGTCAAATCATGAGATTTATATCTTGAAATTAGATGATCTTGTACAATATCTTTCCTTCCCCTAATACTATGCTTCATATAATTTTTGAGTGAATATGCATCTTTTGCTTGGCTGATTGAAGAAGATTCGAAAACTGTATTTCAACGCCTTAAGGCCGGTCTCTGCATCACATAATTTGCATATTCTCAGACAGCACGGCACTGTTAAAAAAAGTTGATTCCATCTTAAAATCTCTTTGAGCGTATAGATGATATATAGTATGAAAGCAAAGGTTTTTTGGTTGGTTTGTTTAAATATGAAAGGATATTAAACTTGACATGCTATTTGGTTACTTAAAATATGTGCAGCTTGCCCAGTAAACTTTGAGTTTTTGAACTACACAATAATCACAAGCGAATGCAAAGGGCCTAAGTATCCAGCGAAAAGTTGTTGTTCTGCATTCAAGGAATTTGCTTGTCCTTATGTAGAAGAGATCAATGATTTGACAACTGATTGTGCTTCAACTATGTTCAGCTACATAAATCTTTATGGGAAATATCCTCCAGGTCTTTTTGCTAGCGAGTGTGTTGAAGGGAAAGAAGGGCTTGCATGCTCCGCAATACCGCCATCAGCATCAGCATCAGCATCAGAGAATGCTAGTGGTACTCAGCTAATATGTAATCCATCGCTGCTGCTGCTAATGCCCACACCTGCCTTTCTAATGTTTTTATTCATCTTGTTATGAAACCCATTTATTCCAAATCTTGATTTATATTATTATTCCCACTTTTAATTAATTTTAACCTTGTGAAGAGTAGAGTATTTTCATACATCAGTTTCTTGGGGCATGCTTTTTCTTTGTACTTGCAGAAATAATAATAATAATAATAATTTTGGATTTGTCATAATGGAATGCTATTGGTAATAGCTGGGGAAAATAGTTGGTTTGGTTTGCAATGGGTGTGGTATATAATGTAATGTATCTTTCTTACAGAGCTTTGAATTGTAAGTGTGTGTTTAATTCTGATGGATTTTATGTTAATACAAGCATGGAATATGTCCTGTAAGGAGACAGTTGGAGGCGGGACTGGAGGAGTCCTTTCCTTAGAGGCTTGTCTTGTGTTGTGTTGTGTTGTGTTGACTTAACATCAACTTACCGGCTATTAGTGGACTGGTCTGGACATGGATGCCATGCTACCATTATATGCAGTCAAATGCTTTTTTTTTTTTTTTTTTTTAATTTAAAAATGTTGAATTTTTGGATACAAAATTGGTACTTAAATTTCATTTAATCAAGTAATTGGTTTTATTTCTGGATGTGGTTTGCTGCACTGCACGACTATCATCACAACCAATAAAAAAGGATTTGTGCTTGCATTCCCCCCTATGCTTAACAGGTGGAAGGAATGACTTCACAACCCATTGTGCAATGCATCAACCATGTTCAAACATATTAATCTAATCTTTATGCAAATTACAAGCAATGTTTGTTATTAGGTTAATAGCTTAGCATTGATATTAATAATGTATGTATGTATGTATGTATTCAATTACAATTATATATATATATATATATTCATGCCAGTGCACAACACAACTTTGTTTAAGGATCATTACATCCATAGAATAAATTGTATAAAAAAAATTATCTCATACATAATCGATCCATCGGTGGACAAATTCTAATATTAAAGTTCTCTAGGAAAAAGAAAAAAAAAGTTCAGTTGACTTTTAAGATAAACTCATGTGTGTTCTATTATGCCCTCCCGCTCTTAAAACCAGGGCAGTTCAGTGTAGGAGGAAAAAGTTTACAATAGCGCTCTCCTGTCCTGTCCTGTCCTGCCAAGCCAAGCCAAGCCAAGAGGAGGCTCAGGAGGACTGCTTCGTTATTACGTATTCTTTCTCTTATACAACAATGAGGAAGATGCTCGACTTTAGAGAGCCCGATATTCACCACATGAGGTTCACTCTGGACTTACGTCGCAACTGCTTCTTTGTTATGCACCAGGACGACCCTGGGAAGCTGCTTAACTACAAAACCGTCAAAAAAGGGGTAGGTGTAGGTCCATGTTAATAATAATGACATCAAAAGAAAGAGCCAATTTTTATTTTATTTTATTTTATCATGCAACATCAAGTCTAACACCCGTAAAAGCATGGAACTCTAGTTATATTGTCAAATAAACCATAGCATTCTTGAATCATTTCTTTTCTTCAAGTAAGAAAACCATCAGATGTCGATCTTATGAAAATCAAATTTTAATGCAAGTGAACTCCGATAACTATTTTCATGTACAACTTAATGTTCTTACATATTGTTATAAACCAAGCATGTCCATTGATATAATTAAGTAGCTTAGCTTACATTGCTGATAAACTTTGCCCCAAACCATGCAGTATCTGCACCATGAGTAGGAGGAATGACTTTTATTCCATTTGCTAGGGAAGGGGAAAGAAGCTCATGTAGTTCCCTCTCTAACCTCTCTGGGATCAGTTCAAACATACATACACAAATGTCATATATATGTATATATATATTATTCTAGTCTATTAACTCAAAATGAAAAGAAAAGGAATGCTAAAGACTTAAAAATGCAGATTCTACCTGCAAGTCCTGGTAAGCATCCAGTTCCCCCGGACAAAACTACAGTCTTGAACCAAGCATCATCACCTGGCAATTCTGCAGCATGGCAATGGTCCATGCAAAGTGCTACCGCCTGATGCAATCCCATAGCAAGCCTGTAGCAAGATACTATTTATAAACATTCAAAATTTTCTTTCTTTGTGTTTCATTTTTGAATCATTTACAAGATGTCAGTAAGATCTCAAGAATAGCACTTGTAGTCAATTAATTTGGATAGTTCATAAACATTCAATATTTTCTTTACTTGTATTTAATTCCTTTACGATATTTCATTTTTTAATCATTTGCAACTTGCAAGGTATCGATAAGGTCTCCTGAATAGCACTCGTGGTCTTCCTTAAGGACTCAAGAGGAACAATTTTATAGGTGCTACTATTACAGACTTACACTCCTGCAATACGTGGCTGGAATAAGATCTCTCCAGTTTGAAAGCGTTCCTTTGACAGAGTAAACCGCCCCACAGCTGGAACCTCCAGTGATGCTCGAGTATCTTTCAATAGTTCTTTTTTGTAATCAGCAGCAACATAGCATAGGTTCTGTATTTTAATCAAACTAAAAGAGCATCAAGAAACTTAAATAAGCATGTTGCCAATTACAGCAAAAAGTAAAATGAAAGGTCTTGCATGAACATCATTGAGTGAAGGTGTGGGTGGAGTCTCCAAAGGTGTGTACAAGGCATTGATTCCAAAGGGAGCAAAAGCACCAAAGTAAAAATTATTAATTTTTATCACCTTTGACGATATCAATTAAGCACAGAATCTATGCAATTATAAGTTATATATTTACTAATACATCAGAAGTATGTTATAAGTTGGATTCAGTATTCCCGAATTATCCATTTTTTGGCAAGGAAACAATCAAAGGGTGGTTATCCTTCTACTACACAAACCATAGAAAGGAAACAGCATCAATCCAAAGTTGCAAAAGATTACAGCATACCTCTTTTAGTGTCCGCACAGTGTACAATGATTCAAAGTTAATACTGTTCTGCTGCATGAGTTCCCTGAGGAATCCTGTGAGTTTTAATGCTCCCAGTCCAATAACTTCAACACCCACCTTACGCATAACTTTACCATGTAAAACTATAAAACACGTACAGAAACCATATAAATTCAGAATTCAATTATTTCCATGCCAAAAAAAAAAAAAAAAAGAAAGTTGGGGCAAGAGAAAATAGAGAAATACACACACTAGGCTAAAAAGAATCACATTGATCAGTTTTTTTAATCCCCTTTTTAACGGGAAAAAATGAAAAAGAAAGGATTAAGGAGATTGACATACACAAGAAATCAGATTTTTTATAATAAACACATTGATAAATCACCATTAATGTATATCAATCAACAGATGATAAAAAATTTGAGAGACGTCAAGCACTTACTTGGAACAACAGATGTAACTTGGAAACCAATGTTAACAACAATTCCAGATGTTCGTCTTGCTGCATAGAGAGCTAAAGTTGCCTGCATTAAATCACATGCAAAAGTCATTGAGTTGAGACAAAAGGAATAATAAAATCTCTGTCTCTGAGGGACTAAGTTGGAGAGAAACCAACATCGCCACATATGACTAAAACAGGAAAAAAGCATTTCGAGCGGGGAAAAGATGAAAGGTTCATCCGGCTTGCATTGTTCATAAGCTTTGAGAGGGAATAAGAATCGTAAACAATCATGTTCCTTCTGCTCTTTTTTTTCTTTGACTCTTTCTAGTTTAGTTGTTTCTGTTGAGAACAATAATATTACTAGACAATATCTAGAGATACAATGATGTACCTGATTGACAGCACAAACAGCAGGAACATTCATGTCAAATAAGACTGTGTGGATGGCATCTTTAAGCTGCCTTCTTGATGCTTTGGCAGATTCAGTATCTGGAGTAATCAATCCAGAAGAGAGGTGAAAATCTGAACATCAGCCATGCTAAAGTCCAACTATGTCTCACTACAACTAAACTTTACAAAATCAGGTCTGACCAAAATACCACTGGAATCTTCTCTTCTTCATAAAGGTAATTCTGATCTCAGCATCAAAGTTTTCCTATGATTTCCACAATGCATGCAGGTTTTACAATTATTACTATTAATTCAATAATCAAAGCTGAATAAGTGCATGATCAAACACATATGAGACATCACGTGAGTCCATTGGGATGCATGGGGATCCTCTGCTCTGCATATTGGAGAAATTGGCCACCACAAGGAAGCTTATAAACCCAAATTAAATAGTTACAAAGCCATAATTTAAAAGGCGTACAACAAAATGGAAGTGTCAAAGAGCAACGGTCTAGAAAGGATATTAACGTTGTCAAAAATTCAGTATAGCTCTCAACAAATATTGCTTTTATTCCAACAAATCATGGCATGAGTTTCATAAATTGAGCATTCAAAATCATGATAAAGCAAAAAAAAAGATAGTAGCTAACCATCATAATGGCATATTGGAATGGACAGAACAATTGGCTGAGCGGATGGTTTAACCTGCATCCTGTTGAAGACTACATCATCATCATATTTTACATCACGAGAAGGCAATTTTACTTGTGCCAGAGAAAGTTTAAAAAATTAGAGGAAAGCCAAAGAAAGGAATGATCAGTTGCAATACAACAAACCTGCTATAAATAGTTGCAAAAAAATGTCGAAGTCTAGAATACATTGGAGATTCGATGTTACCAAACTCCTGATACATTGATGTCAAAGACAAATGTTAAATTAACATCACGTGTATACATATATAAGGAAGATGAAGACATATCTAACAACAGAATGGGGTTTCGCACATCTAGAAAAATCATCTTTGTAAATTAGACGCTCACCAGAAATGTTGCCGATCGCCCAGATGGACAAGCATACTTGCTCCAACCAAACTTGCAATAGCCAGAACCACCTTTTTCAAGTTTCCAAAGGAAAAAAAAAAGACAAAAGACAAAAATCAAGAAAGCAGTTATATCTGTTTCAGGTTCCACAGTACCAAGCTTTTAACTTTGTTACAACAGAGCTAATCGGCATCAGTGGCATAAAGGGAAAGGGTATAGTAAACGAGAGAGATAGTTACCATCAATAATAACAGAACCAGGGACTTGTGCACGCTGACCATAAATGCGCATGAAGGATAACTCCCCTGTCTGACTTGGGAATGTTCTGTAAATCACAATGTACTTGGTTAAATTATTCCCACACTGAATATGAAAACTCCTGAGAGAAAGTTAAAAATGAAGCGATATCCTGTTTCAGTCAAATTGGAGCAGAATTGATAATTTTGAGTTCACAAATTAATCCCTAAACCCCCAAGCAGCAGGATAAGAAAGAGATAATGGATCGTGATGCAAACATTTGTTATGAATTGAAATTAATAAATAAAAATGACTAGTTGTGAATCGTGATGCAAACATTTGTTATGAATTGAAATGAAAACAGAGAAAACACAAGTAAAAGGGGAAATTTATTTTTGTCAATTGTGAGGCCCGGGGGAAGACAAATTGAAAATAGAAATAAATTGTTGAATAAATTTAGGTAAGAATTGTTATGAGGCATCATCAAACAATCGTATCGAATTCAATTCATTCTCTTAGAATTGAGTGGTTAAAAGGAAGGGGTTGATTGGATTTGGTGGGAAAGAAGAGGAGAAGGGGTACGAACTGGAGAGGATAACCGGATCTCAAGTTCAACTCGGCGAAGAAAACAGAGTCCCAGGGGTCGTGGTGGTGATTCTGGAGAAAGTAAATCCATAGGCGATTATCGGAGACTAGCAATCTCCAGGCTTTGCTAACGCAGGTAAGCTTGAGGGCGTCCTTGGGCCCCACCAAACTGACTATCTGTAGCAGAATATCCAGCGGAATATCATCGAATAACGCTCCCAGGGATGAATACGGTGAGGTCGTAGAAATAGCTGAAGAAGAAGAAGTTAATTGAGTGGGCGAGGGTGAGTCGGAGGAGGAACAGGAACGACTGGGGAGGGATTTCCAGAGCATCCTCAGCAGCGTGGCCATATATATAGCTTAGGTGAGAAAGAGGAAGATTGTATTATGTGGGATTGGGATAGGGATACATGAAACAAGTAATCAAGTGAGATTATTAGATGGAGAGACAGACGGATTTAGTTAATAAAGGCTTCAGGGGAGGGGGAGGAGTCTCTGTTAGTTCTTATTACGTCTGCCCTCTGCAGGTTGACGGTGACGTGGAAATAGATGATGATGACACGTGGGGGAAGGATAGATTGCGGCTGCCTACTCTCGTCTCGTGGAGCATGCAAATGAAAAAGAAAACTGATTATCCCTTTTTAACATTATGATTAAGTACAACTCGTCTCTACTCATAAAGGAAAAGAGTTTCTTAAAGATTAGATTAGATTTGGATTAGATTAGACTAAGACTAAGACTAAGAGTAGAGCAGGCAAAGAAGAAACGAAGAAAATATGAGAGAAGTGGTGGTGGGAGGGAGGGAGTTACACATAGTTGCAATGTTGCAGCAATCAAACGTTGACGTCACGTCTAAAAAGACAAATTGCTTTATTTATTTAGATCAAGCACAACACTAATCATGTATACAACAGTCAACAGTGTCTAGCAACAAGTGAGCTGACGACGAGTTAATCTTACATTTTCCCACCACAATCAAAGGGGTCTTGGCTTATTGGGCCATGATAGTCCACTATAGTTAAATTTGGACTTTTAAATTAATTTAGGGTTGGGTCTGATTAAAACCTCAATCCCCACCTTCCACCTCTCAATAAATATATTATTATTACCATTGTCATTATTACTATTCATATTAATAGTAAGTACCAAGTACTATTACCATCAAAATTATTTTTATACATCTTAAAATAATTATAATTATATATAAACATGCCATTCTGATGCTGATTTTTTCATCTCCAGCTTCCCATAATAATCTCTTTCTTTTTTAAAAGGTCAATTCTCTCTTTTCTTTCTTTTTCTTTTACTCCTTAAACATTCATTTTTGTTTTTATTATGTTTCGATCATGGCTTTTCTTTATTTATGTCCTCATTTCTGTTACTCGCTTCATAGGTGCGTATAGAAATTAATTCCTTCTTTAAACACTTTTAGGGTTCCCCCCCCCTCCCCCATTTTTATTAAATTATTGTTTTGTTTCTATATACGTGTTATAATTCTCAACTGAATCTTTGTTGTTGTCGCATGATTATTCTGATTTGGATTTTATGTTTTGTTTGGAATTTCCATTAGGGTTTATATTAATCAGGCCATTTCTTATTTTTGCCATTTTTCCTCTTTTATTTTTTATCAGTGTTTGCATTTTAAATTTAGAGACCCAAAATTCGCATGTTTATGAACTTCTTGAAGACTTGACTTCTTTATTGGGCGCCAAAAATCCACAAGGATGAATAAGCCTGCAAAGGGGAATGTAAGATAGAAAAAAAGATCACCTTTATAGGAGGCAAAATTTTCCAAATTTAGGGACCTTGGAAAGGTTTTGTTAGTCTTCTTTTATGGGTGTTGCATGCTTGAATGAAGAAGCTAATTTCTCTATCTATCCTAACATTATTATAGCATAATTGAATTGAAAATATTGCAGAAATTACTTCACAATGTAGTACAACATATGTTTCCTGTAAATAACCTATGAAGGTATTGACTCATAGGCTATCAATCTTTAATTAGTTTATCACCTTGCTGATGTAAGTGTTTCATACACGTTGAAAATGGGCATAAAACTATTACTTATATAATGGATTTGTGATTGTTTAGGGCATGTTATTTTAAATATTTTTTCCATTTCCCTTTCCTTTTGCCCGGGGTCCTATGTCTGACGGTTGATTTGATTTTCTCTTTAATTGTGACTTGGATGTGGTTTCTAGTCTCTGTTAGTGTCAGATGATTATGTTAAATTTCCTTAAGTTAGACCATTAGATCATTTAATTATAATTATTGTTAATGTCATTTTAATGTCTTAAAAACTACATTGTTTAAATTGTAACTTGCATGAGTTGTGGTGGCAGTACATGCCATGTTACTGTTCTTGATGATTTTAAATACGCACAATCTGATCTATTATAATCATCACTTCATCAGTGTACTTGACACAAAGTTTACTCTTTAAAAATCTAAGAGAAGACAATCTTCCAATTCAATGTTGTGTGACTTTTTTCTTTATTGGTATGGTTATTATTGTTGAGTTACTATTAATTTATTATTGACGCTTGAATTTATATTGGTGTAGGTGTAGTTTTATCTGGTGGAATATGACCCATTACCAAGAAGATGATGCTGAATACATGGATGAGTATGACATGGAAGACATAGATGATGACATGGATGAAGAGTTTCGTAGCAGAGATATCTCTGGCTCAGACTCTGATTTTGATGAAAATGACTACTCGGTTTGTTTAATGTTTTGCAAGACTCACATAGGCACTTCTTTAACAACTAAGTTCATGCGTCATTATCTTAGGCAAATATACAATATGGCTTTGCTATTTTTAAATCTTTTGAAGTTTTTGTTCTAGTATTCCTGAATTTCAAGCCAGCCTAATGTAATTTGACTGTATTGCAGAATAATAAAATATCTGATACTTCTGCTGCTCAAGCTAGAAGAGGAAAAGACATCCAGGGAATTCCTTGGGATAGGCTTAGCATCACTAGGGAAAAATACAGGCAAACTAGGCTAGAACAGTACAAGAACTATGAGAATATCTCTCACTCTGGAGAAAGGTCAGGGAAGGTAAAAGTCCTTATAAGTTGCCCGTTTCCTTTTATAGCAATTCTTGGATCTAATGTTTCGGTACTAATTGAACTAAGTTGAAATTTCAATTTGTATATAGGATTGCAAAATTACCAAGAAGGGTGCCTCATATTATGACTTCAGACTAAATTCAAGATCTGTAAAATCAACAATACTTCATTTTCAGGTTAGCTAAATGGAAGTTTTCATTTAATTAATATCAGCTATCTTTATCCCATTCATATTTTGTAATGTCATAGAACGATTTCTTTTTTCTTTTTAAAGATTTATGTTTTTATTTTTAAAGTTTCTTTCTCATATCTTGTAATGTTGCTGGCAGACCTTTCCTTTTGGTCTGCTTGACTGTGCTGTGATTATAATTGTTGACTGATAAACATATCCATTTGTGGTGATGCAGTTGAGGAACTTGGTATGGGCTACATCAAAACATGATGTTTACCTTATGTCACATTTTTCTGTCATGCATTGGTCTTCATTGACACACAGGAAGCGTGAAATTCTTAATGTTTCTGGGCATGTGGCACCATCTGAGGTCTGTGTTCTGGCAGTGATTTGGCTTTTTCTCTGAATTGTTCATTTTTTTTCCCTTTTCTTTTCTTTTCTTTCCCCCTATCTTGTTTCCTCTGAGATTGATCAACGTGTTTTTCAATTTAGAAACATCCTGGAAGTCTAATGGAAGGTTTTACACAAACTCAAGTCAGTACTCTAGCAGTAAAAGATAAGCTGCTAGTTGCTGGAGGATTCCAGGGTGAACTAATATGCAAGGTAAGTAGTGTAACTTTCCCCCCCCCCCTAAATCCTTTATTGACAAAAGAGATCAGAAAAATGAATAAGCCTTTGTGCAGCAAGTGCAGAGCTGCTTTTCCATGCAATAAGCTCTTTCTCAGTTACCTTTTGCTAGTCAGTTGAAGTTGATTGTTTAGATCTTAACTGTTCTAGTTCAATCCTTTGTTGGACATATCTGTCATGTTATAAGATGGATCTGGCTAAATGATCCATTAAGCTCTTTAGAATTTATGATCTTTGTTTTCTTGCTCAGTCAGTTCCAAAATTTATCAACTTCATCGTCTTGTTTTAAACTATTTATTGCTTAAAACTTTGAGAACAGCGAAAAAGCTAAATTTTTTGTAATTGAAGAGGCTAAATGTTTTTTTTTGCTGAGCTCTTGGTTAATGTTGCCCTGTTGCCAATTATCTTAAGAATTAATTAGTTGATTTTGATCTGGAATGTAGCATTTAGATCGACCTGGAATAAGCTTTTGCTCCAGGACCACTTATGATGACAATGCCATTACAAATGCTGTTGAGATTTATGTCACTCCAAGGTATTTCTTGTTCCCTGAGCTGCTGATGGCATCGGTCACATTCAACCTGAACTTAATTTTGCTTTGTTTTCAAATTTCCAGTGGTGCAGTTCACTTTACGGCCTCAAATAATGACTGTGGAGTCAGAGATTTTGATATGGAGAAATATCAGCTTTCTAAGCATTTTCATTTTCTTTGGCCAGTCAATGTAAGTTCCTTATATGGGGATTCCGTTTGTTTTAGATTGGTAAATATACACTTAATACTATCCCATGTAGAATTTTTAATGTGCAATATGCTAATTATTGGTTCTATTAATACTGTAAAAGACGCACGGTGAGGAGAAATACTATAACCTCTGCTTATGCGTTGCTTTTGCAGCATACTTCTCTGAGCCCTGATGGGAAACTTCTAATAATAGTTGGAGACAACCCTGATGTTATGTTGGTGGACGCTGACACGGGGAAGGTAGTTGTCTGCTTGCTTTTGCACCATTTTTTTTTTTACATTTTTGGAGATTTCAAAGGCTAGCACTTGGCATTGGCTAATTTGAAATTGCATTGCAGACTGTTATGCCCTTGCGCGGACACTTGGACTTCTCATTTGCGTCAGCATGGCATCCTGACGGTGTCACTTTTGCCACTGGTAACCAAGACAAAACTTGCAGGATTTGGGATGTTCGGAACTTGTCCAGGTCAATTGCTGTTCTCAAAGGAAATCTTGGAGCAATAAGGTCCATACGCTACACAGGTGATGGTAAGTACATGGCAATGGCTGAGCCTGCTGACTTTGTGCATGTGTATGATGTGAAAAGTGGGTATGAGAATGAGCAAGAAATCGATTTCTTTGGTGAGATATCTGGCCTATCCTTTAGTCCCGACACAGAGTCTCTCTTTATTGGTGTATGGGATCGTACATATGGTAGCCTTCTTGAGTATGGCCGTCGGAGGAACTACTCCTACCTTGATTCCCTAATGTGAGTATGCAAAATAAGCATGTTGTTTGGTTGTTGATGGTATTTGAGGAACTTAAGTAACATACCAGGCAGTAGAAGAGGTTGTAGATGTAATTATGTAAAATGTATTCTGTAACTCTAGGTTCTTGCTGTTCAATTATATATTTAGTTTTCTGCCACTTGTGGGCATCAATCATATCATCATAAGATGTTAATGGGAGGGGATGTACAGACGGCTACAAAAAGCGCCCTTCATGTGAACAAGAATGAAAGAGAACTATGGTTTACATGGGACTAGACAATTTTATGACCGCTTTGCTTTTGCTTTGCTTTGCAACTATCTTTTCCCCCCTTCTTTCTTCCATCTCGGGCCTTTTTCTTGTTTGAGTTTGCATCTTCATGGTATTAGGCCGAAATGAGTTATAACTTGTACTGTTGTTGTTGTACATAATCAAACTAAGCTCAGCCATACACGGGCATTTATAAATGTGCTGAACCAAAACGTTTACTAATAATAAAATTGTGGTGGAAGGAAAGGAAGAAACAGATCCAACTTCGGGGGGTAAATGAAGTAACTGAAAGCAATGTGAATCGAAGACGCAACGCAGACCTTCTGATTTGGCCTTGTTGTCTGTTAGTAACTGTAAATAACTAAATGATATATTCCTCTAAGCTAAATTTCTCAAACAACTTTTCAGCTGAGCTGGTTGTGATTTAGAACCAAAAATCTCTGATCCAAAAGAAACCAATGAAACAAAGCCAAGTCAGACATATCCAAAATCTTTATTTCTTTCTTTCTTTCTTTCCTACCACCACTTGTTTACTATATGATCTTTTGTTCACCACTTAATTAATTCCCTCCTCAAATCAATCATCTCCTACTATATATCCAAAAACCTGTCTGATTAATCCCACATATTGTGCAGGCACCATGGCAGCCTCCTCAGCTTTGTTCAGTACCCCCAATATGTTCTCCACCGGCATCCAGAAGAAGCATGCCAATCTCACCCCCTCCTCCATCTCATTCCAAGGCCTCAGACCCCTGAGCAAGAGCAAGGCCAAACCCTCATCCAAGATCACCCCCATCACAAGAAACTCGTCATCTGCTAGGCTTGCTGTTAGCGCAGAGCTGAGTGCCCCAATTGTGATAAGCCTCAGCACGGGTCTCTCCCTCTTCCTGGGTAGGTTTGTGTTCTTCAACTTCCAAAGAGAGAACGTTGCGAAGCAAGTGCCTGAGCAAAACGGGTTGACCCACTTTGAGGCTGGGGACACTCGAGCCAAGGAGTATGTTAGCCTTCTCAACTCCAACGATCCTGTGGGATTCAACATCGTGGATGTTCTTGCTTGGGGCTCCATTGGTCATATTGTTGCTTACTACATCTTGGCCACCTCCAGCAATGGCTATGATCCCAACTTCTTTGGTTGAAGCTCTGCTTGTTTTATATATATATATATATATATATATATATATATATATATATAACCATTACCATTGTATAGTTTGTTCTTGCATTAGTTGGGGTTGGGGAGGTCGGATTGGATGTCTTGTTTTTGAATTATTGCTTCTTCTTTTTTCTTCTTTCTTTCTTACTGCTGCTTAATTAATAATATGTGGGTTTTCTTGGTTGGGAGTGTTGAGATTGGTGTGAATTACTTCTTCCCCATCTTCATTCCTTTCCTAGTAGCCGTAGCCATTTCATTCCTTTCCTATATATAATTTGAAATGAAAGGGTTCAATCGACTTCTTCAAGTTTGATATCTTCCCGAGGCAAAAATCATATATAGAAAACAGGGTTCTTTTAGTTTTGGATAAGCAATTCCAATCCATTATATCAGCAACAACAACAGCATCATTACGTTCCCAACATTTACAAAAGTAATCACAAACATCAGTGTTCAATACCCACAATATATATATATATATAAAAAAAAAAGTTTACTATTTTCGGAAGATTATAAATTTTCTTTTTATTATCGTAACTACAATACATGTACTTGATAATAAAAATTATTTGGTAGTGTTGAAAATGATAAAATAAAATATAAAAAATATATATGGTATTTACTATTTAGTATGCTATGCTACAAACAACACACAAATAAATATTAGGAATATATATATATATATATATATATATATATATATATCCGATTTTAGCAGTTTGTTAATCATTAATGTTGTCGTAGAAGTAAAAGATAAATAATTTAATAGATTATGATTCATTTGTTTTGTTGTTATTTAAACCAAACAGCCAATTAATTGATTATTACCAAATAAATAAATAAAAATATCACCAGTATTGCATCATCGTCATTCGCCACCGTTGGATATATATATATATATATCTCAATCTCAACCGTTGGCTAGGCGGCTATATGTCATCATCTTACTTTACCATTTATTTATGGATTATAACCTAATAATAATCTGCTAATTCACCGAGTCCCTCCATTTCCTTTCGTCGACACTTCACACGATCTTACCTTACTTTTATTATTTTTATTATTTTCAAATTTCAATTATTTTCTTATTGATAATAATATTCTCTACTAATCCGTCTTGTTTTATTTTTAGTATTCTCTACTTTCCCCAAACTTTGTTTTGTTATTTTCTTATTGATAATAATATTAATTAATATAAGGCAGCAAACAGGGGAAAGAAAGAAAGAAAAACAGCCCATCATCCAAACTGTTTTACCTTTGTTTTTGTGTTGAGTCTAAAAATGTCTCAGCAGCAGCAGCAGACTGAGAGTACAAATGGGCCGTACAACGACAACATGCCTCGCTATCCCTCACCAACTGCCAAGTACGAGGATGTTGCTCAAAGTCCTGACCTTTTCTGGGAAAAGCTCAAAGTTTTTCACAAATCTCTCGGCAAAAAATTCAAGTAATTCCCAAGCCAACCATATTTCCTTTTCTGCTTCTGCAAGACTAGGTTTTTTCAGATCCTTATCCTTTATGTTTCAAGTCGCGTAATTTCCTGCTAATTCCTTTTCTGCCGCATTATTATGTATTCAAAATTTTGATTTCCTCTACTTCAGGGGCCTCCCTTATTCTCGAGATTGTTTTAGGATGAAACAGAAACATAAATTTTCCCAACTTGTTGTTCTGCAACACTAGCATTTCTGAATTCAAATAGTTTTTCTCATTTCTCTGTGTACTAACAAAAGTTTCTTCCACTACTAACAACAGTTTAATTTCAACTTTCATTGTTGCAATTTCCCCCCTTTTTCTCTTTCTTCTCTTTATCAGCCTGTTATTTGTTAGCATTCATTTTCTTAGATTCCATGCCCGGTTTTGACTGATTATTTTCTATATGTAAAGGTTTCGATGAATATAGCACCCACTGGGTGTTTTGCGTGTATCTGCTAATTGCAACATTTTCAGCATGACAATTTCTTTATAGAAAAAAAAAAGAAACAACAGAACAAGTAAAACTTGATGCGTTGAGGGGGGGACAGCGAATCCTGCTTGTTCATTCCAAATATAAACGATCTCAGTTACTCTTGATTAGATTAGATTCAGCCGTATTTAATTCTACTATACCTAGATCCTAACACTTAAACTATGGCATCAATTATCTGCCTACAGTAGATGTTGCTGCTTTCTTGTCACTTGTTGCTTCTCTTCTTTGATATGGGGTTTATAACCTTTACTAACCTGCAAACTCATAGTCTGTCCCTTTTTCTTTGTTTACCTTTTTTTTTGGGTTCAGATCTTTGTTTACCTTGATTTACTTGAGATATGACGTAGAATGTTCATGCATGAACAAACATGCACACATTGTGCACACACCTGCGAAGGTGAGACGCTGAGGTTCCTTTTGCATTTTCATTAATGCTTTTAAAGTATGTGCCTCTTGACTTGTTAAAGAGAAAATGGGGGTGGGGAAATGACAAAACAGATATTAAGGAAAAGAAACCACTGCTTAGGATATATGGTCTTCTTATGTTTTGGTTGGATAGGGTTCCGGTTGTTGGAGGAAAGGCTCTAGATCTGCATCAACTCTTTGTAGAGGTCACATCACGTGGAGGTCTTGAAAAGGTATTATACTTGCAATGAGGATACTGCCTGTGATATAAAGCTTTTTAATAGTTTTCTATGGCCATAAGTTCTAGACAAATTGAGTTGGTCCAACATGTTAGTTTGTTACACCCCCTCTGAAGGAAAGTTTATTTTCCTTTTCTATTTAAATTTCCTTGGAATGGTTTACAGGTAATAAGAGATCGCAGATGGAAGGAAGTGATTTTGGTCTTCAGATTTCCAACAACCATTACAAGTGCTTCATTTGTTTTAAGGAAGTATTACTTATCAGTGCTTTATCACTTTGAGCAAGTCTATTACTTTCGCAAACAAGTCTCTTCAGTCTCAACCCCAGGTATTTGGAAACTAAATTCAATTTTTTTTTCTCTGATGGAAGCATCCTTGTCTTTTGAAGAAATATTTGTAGCTTGTAAATATATAAATATATATATATATATATATATATTTTTAACTCTATTCTTGCAGGCACTGCCGGTGGGAGCCTTGTGAATGGATCTGCAAACACAAGAGGAGATCCCTCTACAAACGAATTAACAGCTCTTGGTATGTGTAACTACCTGTTGATATGAGGGCTCCAATTACTGTGGCGGGCTATGTTAACTTCTAGTTGTATCTCACAATTTTATCTGGTTTACATACACTTGTTTGCCATCATATGATTTAGCTTTTCATTCCAATATTCACTAGAATGATATTGGTATCTCTAATCAGACATGCATTACTTGATATTGCTAGGCTTACTAGTCTTGCATAGCAATGTCTTTGACAATTTTATCATATTTTGATAGCCTAATATATCTGACTATAGTTGCAATCTTTTCTGAAGAAAAAAATTAGCAATATGTTTGAATTATGAAAACCCATGCATTACAGTTGCTTTTCCATGAAGCTAAAAATCTCCAATAAGTGATGTTCCTTTATACCTAGATAGTTTGTTCAAGCCTGGTTGGTTGAGTTATTTCCGAAATAGTTATGAAACCTGCAATTTGAATTTCCTTAGGAACTCAAAAGCAACATTATTGATTTAACAAAAACTTTCAATGTCAGTTGCTGAGTGCTTGAGCTTCTAGAATGCTCGTTTAACTATGAATCTTGGTTTGCAGTCTAAGAAAGAAAAACAAGCTGAGATATAGTCTGGCAAGCCATTTGAAAATTATATCAGTTTACTTTGAAAGGATTTCAGGGGGAATCTTTAGTTATTATTTAGACCAAAATTTTCCCTATCCCAGATGTCTATTTCATATACCTGTTCGCAAGTGTGTGAGTATAGCTGTCTTGGTAAATGAGGGGTCTTACCATTCTTATACAAGCAGGAACTCCAGAGTTGCAGATTGGCAGTTCTGTGACGGGGACCATTGATGGAAAATTTGATAATGGCTATCTGGTTACAGTTAGGTTGGGCTCTGATCAATTTAAGGGTGTCCTATATCATATCCCCCAAATGCTTCAATTGTCTCAGAGTTCAAATACTTCAGATGTACCTCCTCGGCGCCGAAAGAGATCCCGGTTAGCTTTACGGGACCCCTCCAGGCCAAAGTCAAACAGGAGTGGTTATAATTTTTTCTTTGCTGAGCATTATGCTCGGCTCAAACCTATGTACTACGGGCAAGAGAAAGCCATCAGTAAGAAGATTGGGCACCTATGGAGCAATCTGACAGAGGCCGAGAAACAGGTGGAAGTAGAATATTATATCTTTTGTCTCCAATTATCCAGAATATATCTCTGCAGTTTAATCCTGCATTGTTTTATTTGAGTATTGGAGCTCTCTTAAAATGACTTTTCTTGACTGGGATGTAGGTTTATCAGGAGAAAGGGATGAAGGACAAGGAGAGATACAGAAGTGAAATGTCGGAATACAGATCTTCCTATGATTCAACACCTCAATAGCCTCCAATGACTTGGTTGTTAGGAACTAAATGGCAGGGTGTCAACCCTCCCTCAATGTTTGTTGTTGTTTTTGCTAGACTTTTCCCTTTTCTTCTATTTGGTTTATGAAGATGATCTGAACCCTGCCCCATTGCTGAAACTGTGGGTTATCAGATGGCAGAGCTTTGTAACATGTGGTTATATATATATATATATATATATATATATATATATATAAGAATACTAGAAGCCTAGAACATTATTCTAGTGCTATATAAGATCATAGTGAAGTTAGTAAATTAATTATTGTCTGGTAGAAAATCTGCAATTACGTGCACATCCTTTAAATTGGAAGGCAGATAGAGATGTTTGCATGAACTTTTATGCTTATAGCCATTTATTTAGGCATTATTATTATTATTATTATTATTATTATTATTATGTTGGCAAGAAAAGAGGTTGGGGGGTTTCATCTATGACGTTTTCAAGGAAGTGGCACTTAGATCGCTATGTACAGTAGAGTAGTAAATCCAACTGGTGATCGCAGGTAGCAGATTTCGATTGATTTGGATGAAATGTAATTGGTATTATTATTTTAATGAAAAAACCTTCTTCATTTTCTTTTTTGTTTTGGATAATAAAAACCTTCTTCATTTTCATTTCACGTGAAAGAGTACCTAAACTAAAAAGAAAAAGAAGATAACTTTGATGACAGTACCTGATATCCAATGATTCCAATGATCTACAACTCAAAATTATTCTCGAAACTTCAATCCCCTAACCCTAACCCTTTCATCTCCATATGTTGATGGTAAAGGCAATCAATCTTTTCTCAAGCAGACATTAATTGTAAATACTACTCAAAGCCAACCCAGCAGCACACCACACCATGGCCATAAATAAATAAATTCTCAAGCTAGGATACACCAACAAAATGAAGTAGTTGATAAAATAATATAATAGTTTACAATTGCATTGCATTATACGTACTTCACAGAAAAAAAAAAAAAAAAAAAAACAACCACCTTGTATTGCATTTGTAGGTAAGTAGTAATATTGAGAGGAGCTCAGCTCAAATCAAGACTGAAAAGGAAGGTTTCCACTTTTAACCAAGTTGTGGTATTAACAAAAGCGGGGAAAAGGAAAAGGCTCTAACAATGAAATCTATCATTGCCTAGACACAGTAGAATACACACACAAAAACTAAACAAAACAAAACAAAAAAAAAAAAAAGGGGGGGGGGGGGCTATTTTCTTTTAACTCAGGTGGGAACAACCACCCCTGAATGGGGTGACAACTGCAAGACAAGGAATAAGAACACTAAAACCAGTAATAAAAGCTGTGTTAAAAAACATGACGTAACCTTACATACTCTCCTCTGCATCTTCAAAACCTCTTCAGTACCTAAGACATCTCCATGATACTTTCCCAATTCCTCCGCTTGTTTCTTTTTCTTTAGCATTACACCCTTGCTTTCTGCCTCTCCAAGCTTATTCAACATCTGTGCTTCCTCCCCAGCCACTGCTGTTTGTTCTTCAAATACTGTGATTTGATTGCCCACACAAACTCTCAACTTCTCTACTGCCCTGGTTAGAGCTAGAAACTCAATTTCAGCCTCCATTTTCTGTTGAAATAGGCCCTCAAGGTCCAATTCCATTTCTCTATATTTCTCTTGTTGCAACTCTGCAGTGCTTCCTGATTCTTCCTTCCCTGACCTGCTACTGTTTACACTGGTTTCCAGTTCAGAAATCCTTGATTCCTTCGCCTGAAGTACGGCCCTTGCTTCCTCCAGTTTGCTCTCCAAATATTTTACTTTCTGCGTTAAGGTGAATACAAGAGTTTCCAAGGAACCTGAAGTACCTTTTCTTATCTTTTCAGAAGCTAATTGGTCAGATGAGCTAGTTTCGTGGATTTCTTCATCAGCAAAAGTAGAATCCACATGAACACTGTTAATGTTAACTGAACCATCACGTAGAGGTTCCTTTCCTATCTCCCCTAACTTCTGTACTTCTGCATGGAAAAATTGCTCCATTAAACTTAATAAAAAACAGGACATGGTCAGCAATTATGCTAGCATGAAACGACCAGTACTTAGTAAAATAGACGATCAACATTTAACTTCACCAAGAATGAAAACATGTATGCTGTAGTCCTAGACTCTTCCACATGATTAAACGTTAACCATCAAATATCCATTATGCATTAAAGACCACCCAAACTAATGTGACAATGTCATTGTAACTCCCATTCCTCTCTCACTTCCCACAACTCAATATCTGTGTGCCTTCCCTTCTCACAACCCTAAGTTAACATTGACCAAAAACCAGAAAAAATATTGGTGTGATTCTACCATGAACTGAATATAATTACTTCTTTTTTGATGATCATTTGTTGCCAAATGTCCCTTTTTAGGTTGATCTTATTCCTGATGCTATCGGAATTCACCAGATACTTACCATTACTATCAATAGTTAACTATTGGTACATGGTTCACTAACTTAATATAATATAGTCTGAAATTCCCTTCTGCTATTTGCATTAGCTTTTACAGCCTATGTTGACTGCAGCCCTACTTGCCCATTAAGATGCTTGTTCTAGACTTATCTAAGACTACCTGAAGCCAGTTCAACCTGGAACATGCACGGAGACTGGTATTGAAAATTTCAAAGTTGGCCTCAATGAGGCTTATGAATAACAACTATTTTCAATCCTTGTCCCAACTATGAATCAAAGGAGGACATTGTTATCAACTGCTTTAAGTAAATACTTACGGAAATATTTATGAGATTTCAAATAAATAAGCTAACTAAAATATGAACAAATTAAGAGGATCACCAAGCTTGATTTGCAGGACATATAATACAGTATCCATGAGTAGTAAGAATATATAAACAAACCACGAGAAAGGTTTATCAAAGTTGTCGAGAGGATATCATACCCACCATTTTCAAGGGCTTCCTGGACAGATTGGAGGGTAAGAATAGACTGGACCAATGGGTCTTGATCTGGTGAAGGCCGGTGATTCTCACTTTTTTCTTCTTTATCCTCCCAAGAAATATCTGCATCTAAATCATCTGGTGAAAGTTCTTCAATGTCACCTGAAGCAGTTTGAACTTCCTCACTGATCTGGTGTTCGCCTTCATGAGCTTCATCACTGTTTTCCCCATCATAATTCATAGTGTTTCCACTTTGCTTTCCGTTACTTGTCACTGAAAATGGACCCTGCATACAGACAAAGTTGGAGCTTCTTGAGTCAGATTCCATGCTGGAATGAGAGTTTTCCTTCTCGATTTTGACCCTTACTCCTCTGGCCTTCTTACTGCTTTCAACACGACCCTTTCTCTGTTGAACTCTTTGACTTGAATTACCCACACTGTTCCCACTTAAATTCTTCATCTGGTTTTTCTCCTGCACGTACCCCAAAACTGCAGGCAGGTCGTACCTCACCTTTGGCATACTGGCTGCTGTAGATGACTTGCTACTTCGATCCTCGCTATTTTCAGAGTCTGTAGCAGAAGCAGAAGCAAAAGCCGCCCCAACTGCAAACCTGGAATCTGAACTGGGGCTACGCATCATGAACCCATGAGCAACACTTGCGTTCTTCAACATATTCACAGGTCCAACAGTAGCTGCACTATTCTGCTTGATCTTAGGTGATGCCCTATGTTGAGGTTTAGTTGGATTTGGATTTGCAGAACCGGTCAAACCTCGCTTCAATATTTTACTGCTGTCCATAGTGGCGGTGGCATCCTTAACAAACTCTCTCTTGATACGCCTCCATTTCTTCAACCCATACCCTTTGGTGGTAGGAGGAGATGACCTACCAGGAGATTTAGCTGCTAGAGGAGGTGAATGCATTGCCATTGGCTGCACAATCTCAGCACTACCCTGTACCTGATTAATATCAGCTGTCAAAGCATCGGAATCGACACTTTGATCAGTGGCCAACCTCTGAGTCTGATTATCATTTGAGCACGACCCATTATCCTTACTCTTGTAATCATCAACGTGCTTATTCCTGATTTTATTATCATCAACATGAGGTATACTGTGTTGAGTGGCTTCATTGTCCTCCACAAATTCAAGCGCAGAACATTCAATCTCCAAATCCATAACTATAAATATGGGTTTCGCTCAAGATTTACTCAGATCAGGATCAAGAACAATAACTATCATTCCAGAAAAATCATGTCCATTTACCAAAATTTGCAAGAAAAAAAAAAAATCAACCCAGCTATTCTCCTCAATAATCTTGCATCAAAATTCAAAGAAGTGAAAAAAAATTAAATACACCCATCACTGGATTCCCTATTATCATCAATTTTGAATACAAATTAAGGAATTCAAAGAGGACAGTTGAGCTTGAATTTTCTATAGATAATATATATATATATATATCATGAAAGCTAATCAAAGATTGAATTCAAATAAATAAATAAATAAGGAATTGGGAAATAGAAAAAAGGGAATAGGATGTAAAACATATGTTAAGTGATTAAAAATCGTACCTTTGATGTCTCAGAAATGGAAATGAGGGTTTAGAATTGAAGATGATGATGATAAACTGAAGGAAATGGGAAACCCTAGGATGTTGTTAGATTTGCAGTTATATAGGCCAAGAATTTATTTTATTAATTAAAAAAATAATGTAATTATGTATGTAAGTAACATTGATGATGATGGTAATTGGTAAGTACAAAGTATAGAGTATAGAATACTGAATAAAATAAAATAAAATAAATAAAAAAATATGGTGGATGGGCCCACACTCCCTGCCATCTTTTCGAAATGAAGTGATCGAAGAAGGAGAGGCTTTTGTAATTACTAGATTGCCCCCTTTCTCAATTATTCTATTCTATCTATTCTATTCTATTCATTTCATTTATAGTATAATATCGTATAGTTGTGTGTGTCTTTTGGAGCATTTAATCTGATTAAGTAGTACATTTTTTTTTTTTTTTTATGTATTGTCTGTTTAGTTTTTTTTTTCTTTTTCAAATAACTTATTTATATTATATGGTTGATTTTTGTGATTTTGACGCGATCATGGTTTTTTATTTTTTATTTTTTGTGTGCTAGAGAAAGAGCAAAAGAAAGTTGAATGGACTTCTTCTTCTTAGAAATTGGGGATTCTAATTCTACATTACACAGATGAAGATGTGTGAAAGAGAGAAGTCAATTAATTAATAATAATAATAAAAAAAATACATGGTATGTTATACATGCATGTGAATGATGAATGCATGTAGTCGATGACTAAATTAGGATGAACGCATATGGTGAATGAATTAAATTAATATGTATCTAATAATTATGTTCATTGTATTGAGAAATGTATTCTTCCCTCCCTAATGATTCTTGGAGTCCTATATAAAAGATGAGTTTGCATCCAAGAAGAAGTAATAGAAAAAACTTGATAATATAACTAGTTCCTGAAGAACTAGACTTTGAAAGATCATATTTTCTTTGTTTCGATCTCTCTCTATTTACTCCTATTTTATTTATAACACGTTATCAGCACGATTAAATCTCTAACGGTAGTAAAGTCCCTCAAGTTTTCTTTCATTATATCAAGGTAAGAATTGTGCTTTCTCTAATATGTGTTATCTAGAAATCTAGTATATCTTCTTATTTGCAAAAGTATATATCTTTACGTTGTAGACACCTAATTTTGTCCGGACCACTAAACAGGTATGTTTTCTTCCCATATTGATGTTCCCAAGTGTAAAAAGACTGTTTTCATCCTGCAGGTGGTACTCCGAGACTTAGTTTAAGAGGGCGAGCACAAAAAGTCAAACTTGAAAAAAAGTCAACCCCGAAAAAGTCAACCCCGAAAAACTCAACCCCAGAAAGTCAACTACTGAAAAAGTCAACCCACTTTCAAAATCAAGATTTTAAGTTCAATTGAAAAATGGCGAAAGAATTTTGATAATCCGAGGTCTACATTGAAAGATATGGAGTTCGGAAGTTGGGATTTGGAGATTCAGTAGAAAGGAAACCCTAATCCGAGAAATTTGGGGAAAAGTGCTTAAACGATCAAACTGGTCGAAATTGAAGGTTCCAAATGAAAGATAAGCACTGACTACGGGTAATGGAGAAGTCACTTGCAAGAAAAACCGAAAAAAAAGTCAATCCGGGAGAAAATCGAGAATTAGGGTTTTTAGTGGATTTCGGTGAAATCGAGAAGAATCACAGAAATGGCCCGACTTGGTAAGACCAAAGCCCCCAATGGATGAGGAATGATTAAAAAGGATGGCCCAAGGCTCAGATTGAAGAAAATCTGAAAATCGGACTTGTTTTGAGCAAAACCGGGTTTCGGAGGTTAAAGGGTAAAATTGGAAAAATTTGGGAAAAATAGCAAATGGACTCCGAAAATTATGGAAAATTTGTCAATCTCATTCTTAAATCATATGAAGGAGATTGGCGAAAAAAAATCTTGATTCCGAGTTCGTTTGCAAAGTGGCCAAATCCCGGGCTTTTTATGCAGTAATTCAGAAAGATAAATCCCGGAAAAATAGCAAATGGACTCCAAAAATTCTGAAATTTGGCAAATCTCATTTTTAAATTATTTGGAAGAGATTGGCGAAAGAAAATCTTGATTCCGAGTTCGTTTGCAAAATGGCCAAATCCCGGGCCTCCTATGCAGTAATTCAAGCCGATAAATCCCGAAAAAATACCAAATGAGCTCCAAAAATTATGAAAACTTCCAGATCACACTTTTTAATTATTTTGAAGAGATTGGTGAAGAAAAATCTTGATTTGGAGCTCGTTTAAAAAATGGTAAAATGTAGGGGCATAAAAGGGCATTTTTGGGAAGAAAAAATCCAAATAAATAGCAAACGGACTCGGATAATTTTGAAAACTTCCAGAACTCAATATTTTATTATTTTGGAAGTATTAAAAAAAGAAAATTTGAATTTGGAGTCCGTTTGATATTTATTTGCATCCGGGGGGCAAAATGGTCATTTCACCCAAGCAACCGAAAAGGGCTTTTTTGGCCCTTCAAAAAATCAGAGTTGGGCTGGAAAAGAGAAGTGCTGGCATGCCCAAGCCCAAAGAAAGGAGGAAGCTTCTAATTTTTTTTTAATCAAGTGGTTAAAAATCAAGAGTTAGTTAACCATTCTCTTTGATCAAGCCATGGTGATTAAACCACATAGGTTAAGAAAGATGTCAACATTATTTTTGCATAGCTGTAATTTGAGAGGGCTGAGATGCTAATCTAAAGGTGGTAATTTCATGACTTTTCATCTTGAATTATTGGCCATTTGATGGAAATTAGGTTACACAAAAATGACAACATCTTGGAGGCTATATAACCATGCATTAAGGCTAGCCCTAAGGGGGGGGAGGCAGATTTTGGTTTCTTCTTTTCCATTTTGGCTGATTTCTCTTAGTTTTTCTTAGTTTTTATCTTCTTGGTTGAGAGCAAAAAAAGAAAAGTTTAGAAATAAAGGAAAGTTTGAAGAGAAAAGCTTGAAATATTAGCTTCTTGAGGTTGCTCTTGAGCACCAACTCTTGCACTTTCATTTTCTATTCTTGTTTTTTGCTATTTTAATCTCTACTTGGTGAGTTTTCATTTTAAAATAATGTTTCTTGTTCTTCCTTCATTTCCTTTCTTAAGTATATTTTTTTTACATTTTGTTTTTACAATAAACTCACCATGGCCAAATGGCCTACATTATTTATTTTAAGTTGTTGTTTCAATTCATTTTACCATATTGTTTATGCTATTTTCTTTGTTTTTGATGTTTTAAGTGTTATGTTATTTCATGTTCTTAAGTTATATTTAATTTGGTTGCTTTGTTTGTTGCCATTTATGTCTTAGATATCATGTTTTTGCATTTTTAATTTTCTGTTTTCATGTTGTTTAAATTTGAGCATGTTTTAGAGTTAGCATATTAAGTGTTTGTGAAAATGCTTGTGTGATTCTTTGCATGATTCTTGTTTTATATCTTAGTGAGCATGTTTTAGATTTGGTATATTAGGTGTTTGTGAAAATGCTTGTGTGATTTTTGTGTTATGACTTAGTTTTTCATGCTAGCATACCAAGTGTTTGTGAAAATGCCATGCTTGTTGGAGCTTGGGGCCATTTGGCTACTCCATGTGTTTTGCATTGTGTGTTGTATTTTTTGTCATGCTAGTTGTTAGGTTTTTGCATTTGCATGATATTTGGTTGGATTTTTGAATTAAGCATGCCTTGTGTTTGTGAAAATGCCATGCATGTCTTAGGTCTAGGTTACATTAAATGCCATGCAAGTTCATGTTAGGTCTAGGCCATATTATTTATGTCATGCATTTTCCTTACATTTAGGTTTAGATCCATGCATTATGTTTGCTGCATTGTTTCATGCATTTCATGTTCATGCCACTTGAATAATGACTTGAGCCAATTAATGGTTCAAAGTCATGCTCTCTTGAGCACACTTGTGGAAAATTAAGTTTGTCAAATTGATTATTCTACCCTTGTGATTTTTTTACTTAGCCAATTTTTATCTAACTTTCAAAAAGTCCTAGCTACTGCTTTCAAGTCATTTTATGAGTTTCAAATATTTTTATTTTTATTTTTATTTTTAAATGATTTTATCAAAGACAAAAAAAATGTGTTGGCAAAGCAGTTTTTTTTTTCCACCCAAAACTCGTACATCTCCGATTTTTCTGGGAATTCATCTTTGATCAGAAAATTAAGCCAATTTTTTCTCATGTAGTTTTATATGTCCTGAGTCTCCAGTATTTTTTTTAGAATTTTTGGAATTTATAAAAATAGGGTAAAAAATCGTGGATTAAAACTGGACAGTGGAGTCAGGATTGAATTTAAAGAAAAACAAAGCAGTTTTTTCTCCTCCAAAAACTCGTACATCTCTGATTTTTCTGGGAATTCATCTTTGATCAAAAAATTAAGCCGATTTTTTCTCGTGTAGTTTTAAATGTCGTGAGTCTCCAGTATTTTTTTCAGAATTTTTGGAATTTTTTAAAATAGGGTAAAAAATCGTGGATTAAAACTGGACAGTGGAGTCAGAATTGAATTTAAAGAAAAACAAAGCAGTTTTTTCTCCTCCAAAAACTCGTACATCTCTGATTTTTCTGGGAATTCATCTTTGATTCGAAAATTAAGCCGATTTTTTTTCGTGTAGTTTTACATGTTCTGAGTTTCCAGTATTTTTTTTAGAATTTTTGGAATTTTTAAAAATAGGATAAAAATTCGTGGATTAAAACTGGACAGTGGAGTCAGAATTGAATTTAAAAAAAAAAAACAATTTTCTGTTTTGGTTAATTTACTTAGAGTGGGCTGATTAGAAGGGTTAGCTACTGACTTAGGGTAATTTCTAAGCCTTTTCAAACTCTAAAAATGGTTTTTCAAGTCCCGGGTTAAGGGTAGTCAAGTCCGGATTTTTTAAACTTAGGAAATTAGAGCCATTTTAAAGAAATTAGCCCAGTTTTTATTTTTAATTCAAGCTTTTCAAAATTGTTTTCAAACAATCACAAAGTATTTTGGTTTTAGAATATTTAATTTGACATATTTTCCTAAGGTAGCCGGATATCTTTTTAGATATACGGATTTCCTTAATTAAAGGAAAAAAATACATTTCATGCATTGCATTTTTATATTCATGCATTTTATATAATATGTGATTCTTGCTATAATAATTTCTATGATATTGTTGTTATTTTGATTTATATTTTTTGATGTTACATGGTTTATTATATGGTTTCGAATATTTCATGATATCCTATGCTTTTATTTAGTTATCTTTATTTAGCATATACGTATTCATTTATTTTAAATGTTTTCAAAAGATAATGGTTTTCAATAAAAATAAAGATATTCCCGAGTTAAAATAATTCATGAGTTCTCTACCGGGTTTGCTGGAGGGAATATCATCAATTATCATTAATAAAGGAATATCTTTCTTTCAAAAAAGAGAATGATTCGGAAAGTTTTCCAAAACTAATAAAAATTTCTATATTTTGCCACGTTTGTTGGGGAATATAGGAAAATTTTGAATTTATAAATTCTGGATCATTTTCAATAAAAAAAATGAAATTATTTTTCTTTAAATTGGGAATTAACTTGAAATACTAAATTTAAAACCAACTTTTTACCGAGACTTGAGATAACACACGATTAATAAGGTACCGATTTATACGGGCGTTGTGGGGGTGCTAATCCTTCCCCACACGTAACCGACTCCCGAACCCGCTTCTTTGATTTCTCTGGTTTAAAACGCAGACTTGAAATTGGTTTTTAAAATGTTTTAATTAATTTTTAAAATATTTTATAAAACCGGTTTTAATAGGTGGCCGATCACACCTAGCTAAAAAAGATTGGTGGCGACTCCATGTCTTTTTTAAGGTCATTTTCAAAACCTTCATTTTTCTAGAGGAATTAAGTCGACTTTTCCTCGATTTTTTTTAATGTCACGCCTAACGAATAATAAAGTCTTGCGATGAGACTCGTCGTTATTTTTTTTTTAGGTTGCGACATACGTGTTCTAATATTATATGTTAAATGTGAGATGAATAATTTTTTAGATTCTTAATGTCTATCTGACTTTGGACTTTTTATTTATTATATCAAGTGTCTTTCAATGATAAATCTCATAAAGTTTGAATTCGTTGCTCTTGATATTTATGAAAGAAATTATTTGTAATGATGCTGAGATTCATCTTGAAGCTATGAATTTTGAAAATACTATTGAAGAAGAAAATCAAGCATTCCTGCAGGATCGCACAAAAATAATGATTTTCTTTCGATACCATTTACACGAAGAATTGGAAACTGAGTACCTTACCATTAAAGACCCATTAGCCCTTTGGAATAATTTAAAGGAAAGATATGAACATCAAAAATGGTGATTCTTCCAAAAGCTCGATATGAGTGGATACACTTATGGCTACAAGATTTCAAATCCGTAAGTGAATATAATTCAGCCTTGTTTAAGATTAGCTCTTAATTGAAATTATGTGGAGAGAATATTACAGATGAAGATATGTTGGAAAAAACATACTCAACTTTTCATGCCTCGAATGTGCTCCTGTAGCAGCAATATCTAGTGCGTAGATTCACAAAATATTCTGAGCTAATTTCTTATCTACTTGGGGCTGAACAAAACAATGAGCTTTTGATGAAAAACCATTAATCTTGTCCTACTGGCTCAACACCATTCCCTAAAGTGAATGTGGCATTTTCTCAAGGTCATGGATGAGGTCGTGGTGGTAAAAAGGGTCGCAGAAGAAAAAATTATCGAACCCATGATAATCATCATTTAAGTTCTGAAAGCAAAGGTGCTAAATAGAATCAAAAGAAGTGAGTCAAAAAATGAGAAAATTTCGAAAAAAAGTAATAAAGTGCAAAACAATGACAATATTTGCTATAAGTGTGGAACAAAAGGTCATTCTTTAAATATTATAAATGTCATTGGTCTCAAATATTTCTAAACCTGTTGATCCTACTTATGATAATGAATCTTCTCTAAATATTGATTTTAATGTTTCTGATTTTTTTCAAAAACCCTAATGACAAAATTGGTCATTTAATTGGAGATGAAATATCTACTAATGATATATATTTATGTTTATGTTATTTTAAAGGTTATCATATGATTAGTGAATAGTGATACATTCACACAATTCTTCGTGATAGAAAATATTTCTTGCAATTAACATTAGTTGAAATTAATGTTAATACAATATCTGGTTCTGCAAATGAAATAAATAGCTCTGGAAGAGTCCACATTATATTCCCTAATGAAACAAATATTATATATTGATGATGCGTTATATTTTAGCAGATCCCGAAGAAATCTACTAAGTTTCTAAGATATACGTCGCAATGGGTATCATGTTGAAACAAAAATGAGAGAGATGTGATATATCTTTATATTACCTCTTCAATTTCGAACCAGGAGTTCATATTAAAGAAACTTTCGAGTTTCTCATTTGACTTATATTTCACAAAATTAAGGATGGTTGAATCAAATTTTATGCACCGGAAGTGATCAGATCCTAAAACTTTTATACTTTGGCATGATCGTCTTGGCCATCTAGGTTCAGCTATGATGCAACGTATCATACACATGGACACCCATTAAAGGATCAAAAAATCCTTTTGCCTGATGATTATTTTTATTCTTCTTGTGCTCAAGGTAAATTAATTGTTAAACATTCTCCATCTAAATTATCTTCTGAGTCTTCCACTTTTCTACAAAAGAATACAAGAAGATATTTTGGTTATCCATCTTGCGGACCATTTCGGTATTTCATGATTTTAGTTGATGCCTCCACACGATGTTCACATGCTTGTTTGCTTTCAACTCGTAATATTGTTTTTACTATATTCCTTGCTCAAATTATAAAGTTAAGATCAAGTTTTTCTAACCATTTTATTAAGACAGTTCATTTAGATAATGCAAATGAGTTTACTTCAAACATTTTTTATGATTATTGCATGTCTATTGAAATTAGTGTTGAACATTACCTTGCACATGTTCATGCTCAAAATGGTTTAGCAAAATCTTTCATTAAACTTTTAAATTGATTGCTATACCTATGCTTATGAGATCAAAACTTCCTGTATTTGTTTGGTGACATGGCTATAATATATGCTGCAGCTTTAGTTCATATCTTAAACCTTTAACATGTGATCTTTTTAGAGCAAGATTTTTAGATTATCAATTTGATAAATTAATTTTTCCATCATTAGGGGAAGAAAAAGGTAAAGGATCTAATGCACAAGAAATTTGTTGGTATACACCAACATTGTCCAATCATGATACAAGCACAAATCAATATGAACTTGAAGTTCAAAGAATAATTCATTTGCAGAATGTTGCAAATCAATTACCAGATATTTTTACTGACACCAATAGGTCTCTAAATCACATGTACTAGCTGCGAATATTCCTGCTCGTTTAATTGTCCATGCAGGACATCCTATGGGTATGGCAGCCAATAAATCTAAAATACGCCAGAAGCGTGGTAGACTTTTTGGTGCAAAAGATTCTGTTCCTCGAAAGAAAAGGAAAAGAAAAGGAAAATAAAATCACTTAAAAATGACACTCCAGAAGAGGTCAAAGATAATATAGATCAACAACATCATATTTCCAGACAAGCAACCCCAGAAGTGGTTCCGCTACTGGTAAATTATGAGATCTCATTAGAATCTGAAAATATGAGGGAAAGAAATGAAGTTGTTGTTTATAATGTGTTTGCATATACAATTGCTTCTAATATTGTCAATGATAATGAGGCTGAACCTCAAACTGTAGAAGAATGTCGACATAGAAATGATTGACCAAAATGGAAAAAAGCAATAAAGGCTGAGCTAGACTCATTAACCAAACATAAAGTATTTGGTCCAGTAGTCCAGACACCTGAAGATGTCAAACCAGTTAAGTATAAATAGGTCTTTTACGTAAAAGAAATGAATTAAATGAAATTGTGAGATACAAGGCACGACTTGTAGCACAAAGTTTTTTTTTACAAAAACTTGTATAGATTATGAAGAGACATATTGATCTCCTGTTATGGATGCAATTACTTTTAGATTTTTGATTAATTTGATAGTCTCTGAAGGACTTGACATACGTCTGATAACTCGTATAATTATATAGTTTTTAGTTATGTTTTATTATTGTTTTGTGTCAAATACGAGTTATTATTGCTTAGTCTACTTGTGTTTATGATCTTTTATATTTTTATGTAATTTGGTGTTTTTCATGAGTTTCTTTGAGTGATTTCAGATTACTAGGTTAAATCAAGAATTAAGGGCAAATCCAATTCAGTTCCAGTTTCGACACCTTTTGCCATATCAGCTATATCTGGAGTTTCACCAAAGCATTAAGGCTGAAATTTTGACAGTGCAAAGTTAAGAGGCATATCTATCTTTTTCATGTTTTACACTTCTTGAAACGGAGTCGTTTTCCCTACCGAAATCAACCATCAAGTTGGCTGATATGCAATGACGTCTGTTCTGCACCGTTTTGGTATTTTGACCATAGCTTCCGATCCACATGAGAAAATGATCTGATTCCAACGGCTATGGATCAGTAACTGATAGGGGCATAGTTTTCTAGAAGACCATTTGATCAGATCGAGCCTCCAACATTGACAAAATCGACCATCAAGCTGGCTGATCAGAATTGTCATACAACATGACGAAAATTGTTAGAAAAATGCACCCACCTATTATACCTACCTTTGAAATTTATAAAGCTTGTCTCTTGTCATTTAGCTCTCCAAAATGTGTATAAATAGAGGGCCTTGGATGAGTATTAGGACATTATACATTGGTAGGATATTAGCCATTGTAAAAAAATTCTCTAAGTTTTCTTCTTCTTTCCTTTCTCTAGTTTTCTTTTTCTTTATTTACTTATGTTTCTTACATTTCTTTTCATTTTATTCATATCTAGTATGTGTTGCTAATCATATTGTTGAGGTGATGAGGTGAAGCTCTTGGTAAATGCTAAGGTTAGTCTCTTAAACATGAGCTAAAATGAATCATCATTTATAAACACTAGTATAGATAATATTTTCTTTTGGTTTAAAATCATACTTGCAAAGTAGAGATCTTGATTCATTATTGACAATGAAAATGGCACAGTAAATGCTTGGTTTCATAACCTTGATTTATTGTAGACATATACCTTGGCATAAGGAATGCTTGGACTCTTTTTATGAGTTTTGAGGACACCAAATGAACATAATATCATATGCTATGGACGTTGGACAATTTGGACTGAATTGCTAAACCTTCCGATTGGAACCTCCCTTATGTGTGGATTTCAATTGTGTAATAAAACAAGATTAATCTTAGCATAACACCAAGAGTGGATTCTCTAACCTCAACATCTTTTCTTATTATTTTTTATATCTTGTTTAATTTCTTTTATGTTATTTTGTTTATTTTGTTCTCTAATATCTTATTTATCTTGTTTTGTTGTTGATTCCCTAATATTTTTTTTTTCTTTCTTTTTCTTATATATTTATAAACTTATACTTACTAATACGCTTCCCTGTGGTTCGACCTCGGACACCCGAGAGTTTATTACTTGAACATAACCTGCACTTGGGTTTACAACTCTTAATTGAGTAACCATCAAGTTTTTGGCGCCGTTGCCGGGGAGGCAATACTAAGTATATAAGTTTATAAGTATATTTATTTTTATTTTTATTGGCTGGTTATACCGCCTATATTTATTTTTATTGGCTGGTTATACCGTCTAATTTTCTATATATTTATATTTATATTGTATATTAACTTTGTTTTATTTCTATTGGCTGGTTATACCGCCTAATCTGTATATTAACTTTGTTTTATGCTTGTTTGGCGACGTGATTTTAGATCTCGTCGTTTAGTTAGATTTTATTGTGAAACTTTTTCAGGTAATCTTTCTAATACAACTCCTACCATGGCTGACAATGAAAGTGTTCATGCTGAAGATGAGAACAGACAAGTACGCACCATGCGTGACTACTTGCAACCAACTCGAAGCTCATCACCCTCTTGTTTTATTTTTCCTCTCAATGCAAACAACTTTTGTTTTAAACCAGGTATGATAGCTTTGCTTCCAAATTTCCATGGGTTAGAATCGGAAAGTGCTTACTCGTTTCTAAAAGACTTCGAAGATGTATGTGTCACCTTTAATGACCAACAATGTACAAATGAAATTGTCAAGCTAAAATTATTTCCTTTTTCTTTAAAAGATAAAGCAAAAATTTGGCTTCATAATTTAAAACCAAGGTCAATTGGCACATGGCAAGAATTACAAACTGAGTTTCTAAAGAAATTTTTCCCAGCACATAAAACTACTGCTTTGAAAAGACAGATTCAAAATTTCAATCAAAATCAAAATGAAGCATTTTTTCAGTGCTGGGAGCGTTTTAAAGATTTGTTAAGTTCTTGTCCACATCATGGTTTTGAAAAATGGCGTCTTATTAGTTTCTTTTATGAAAGTTTAACTCCCGAAACTAAACAATTTGTTGAAACAATGTGTAACGGTGAGTTTCTAGAAAAAGAACCTGAAGAAGCCTTTGACTACTTAGACCATTTGGCAGATAACTCTCAAGCCTGGCACACAGATAATTCCTCTGAAAGTTCCAATAGATCTAATCTTGTTTCTAACAGAGGTAAATATCATTTTAGTCAAGAAGATGAGATAAAAGCTAAAGTAGCTAATTTGGCTAGAAAGATTGAAGCCATGGAACTTAGAGAAGTAAAAGAAGTCAAAACGGTTAAAAATGATGAAAGTTGTGGAATTTGTGAAATCATGGGACACCCCACTTCTGAATGTCCAAACATTCCCATTCTTAAAGAAGCGTTGCATGATCAAGTAAATTCCATAAACACATTTAAAAAGCCTTTTCCTTCTCCTTACTCTGAAACGTATAACCCTGAATGGAGAAATCATCCCAACTTCAGTTGGCGGAATAATAATCATGTTCAGGTACCACAATCTCAAAAGCCGGGCAACACTTTTTCCTATCAACCTTCACGTGTACAAACCTTGGAAGAGACATTGCAAGCATTCATGCAAACACAAGCAAATGTGAATAACCAAACTTCACAGGACATCAATGAGATCAAAAACACCTTGTCCACATTGACAGCTTCATTACGCACTCAAGAAAAAGGTAAGTTTCCTGCTCAACCTCAGCCTAACCCTTCTACTCAATGTCTTGTTTCTTGCTCCAATGAAACTCAACAGGAAAATGCCAGTTCTATCACAACTCTTCGAAGTGGAAAGGCAATTGACAAAAACATTCCATCAAAAGACCAAGATCCTCCTTCCCCTCCGAAAAGTAATGGTAAGGATGATGGTAAGTCTGAACTTCTTGAAAATTTGGACAAAGAAAAAGGTATGCATCCTGCTCTTTTTCCTCAAAGGTTGCAAACAATAAAGAATTTGAATCAAAATGCAGAAATTTATGAACTTTTCAAACAAGTTAAGATTAACATTCCTTTATTGGATGCAATCAAACAAGTTCCATCTTATGCTAAATTTTTGAAGGACATGTGCACAGTTAAAAGGAAACATAATGTACAAAAGAAAGCATTTCTGACGGAAAGTGTGAGCTCAATCATTCAGCACCTTACTCCACCAAAATTCAAAGATCCTGGATGTCCAACAATCTCATGCATCATTGGAAACACTAGAATAGAACGTGCATTGCTTGATCTTGGTGCTAGTGTTAATCTTTTGCCTTTTTCTGTTTATCAACAGTTAGGTTTAAGTGAACTCAAGGAAACACCTGTTACACTTCAACTAGCTGATCGTTCTGTAAAAATTCCTCGAGGGATAGTTGAAGATGTTTTGGTTCAAATTGATAATTTTTACTTCCCTGTTGATTTTATTGTTTTGGACACACATCCTGTTTCAAATCCAAATGTTCAAATTCCTGTTATATTAGGCCGTCCATTTCTTGCAACTTCTAATGCTCTGATAAATTGCAGGAATGGTATGTTGAACATTTCTTTTGGAAATATGACTTTAGAATTAAATGTGTTCAACACTTGCAAGCAACCTGGTGATGATTCAGAAGTACATGAAGTGGATTTCATTGAAGAACTTGTTCATGAACATCTCACCACTACCACATTCCATGATCCTTTAGAAGCTTATTTAATTGAATGTGAGTTTGATAATGCTTCAGAAATTTCACACACTGATTCTTTGTTAAATTCTTTTCAGGTTAAGCATTGTTGGAAACAAAAGTTTGAGGAACTTCCATCACTCACAAATGTCACTGTACCATCAACTATTGAACCACCCAAGCTAGATTTAAAACCATTGCCATCCGAGCTAAAATATTCCTTTTTGGGTGAGAATGAAACTTTTCCAGTCATAAATGAACTTGAGGAACTCAGAAATGATGCATATGAGAATTCTAAAATTCATAAAGAAAGAACTAAAGCCTTTCATGACAAGTTAATTTCAAGAAAAACATTTGATGTTGGGCAAAAAGTTCTACTTTATAATTCTAGACTTCACATATTTCCTGGTAAGTTGAGATCAAGATGGACTGGCCCATTTGTGGTTAAGCATGTGTATCATTATGGAGCAGTTGACATTGAGAATCCTCAAAATGGTAACGTATTCAAGGTAAATGGACAAAGACTCAAACTCTTTTTGGAAAATCATGTTACTCAAGAAGAGGTTGTTTTTCTTTCTGATCCTTGTTTTGAAAATAACTAGATGTAAATATAATTTTTACTAATCTTCAAAAAAAAAAAAAATTTGTTGTGTTTTAAGACATTTAGAAGTATTCATTCTGAACAAGGTCTGAGTAAGGGAGACTTGAGACATACCTTGTCAGTTTGATTTTAACCTTTTTATGTTTACTTGTTAATTTTTGTTTAGTATTTTAGGATTATTTAGGTTGCATTTGTTTTGTTTTGTTTTGAGTCTTAGTTGTTCCTATTCTTATGTTATTAGTTCTTTTCTCTTACACATGATTCTTTCATTTGGCTTAATAGACTTACATTGAGGACAATGTAAGAATTAAGTGTGGGAGGAACGATTTAGGATTTCTTTTATTTTTGTCTACTATTTTTTTTATGAGTCATTATTATTATTATTATTTTAATGTGTTCTAGTTCCTTTTTAATACAATGATGAGATATGAATTGCATAAGTCTAAAACAGATTTATTAGTGAGAAGATTTTCATGAGAATTGAGCTTGATGTCAACCTTTTTATGAGCCAATGTTAATATGATATGTTGATTGAGAAAGAAGCATGTTTAGACTTAATCTGACTTGTATAATCATCCTTGTGAGTTTTTGAGCCTATAATGATTGATGCATTATACAAATCAATCTAATTTCTTTCTTGAGTGCTCTTATGATTACATGATTCTCTAGAACTTGCTTTAAACCGTTTGAGACTATATTGATACATGTGACAACATGAATATGATAGAGGCATTAGGATTATAACCAGAGCCAAACAGCCATCCATTATTAATGTTCTAAGAGAACATCCCCACTAGTGAGCCAATTTGAGCCTACATTAAATATGCTATTTTATTGGTAACCAGAACTTACACCTAGCCTAAATATACTTATATCCTTACCCTTGTTCTAAAGATGGATTATATATTTTGAGACATATTGCAAAAAAACAAGGGATATTTTTAGTTGAAAATTTGGGTTAGAAACAAAAAATAAGTGTGGGGGAAGAAAAGAAAAGAAAAAGTCAAGAGAAAAAGAAAGGGATCATTGTTAAATACATTCCCATATTCAAAAAAAAAAAAAAAAATCTTCTCTTGAACTTCTAGTTAAAGTAAAGAAAAAGATGTTACAAAGTTGGTTAGAATGAAGCAAAGGCTCAACATGAATATTTAGCCTATGTGACTATGTACTTGTAAAGAGTTTTGAGAAGTTTCTTTGTATGATCTTATTATGTCTCTAAACTCTATGAACTCTTTGGAACCTTTGTGATATCTTTATCCTTTTGTTCTTTAACCACATTATAACCCTTTGGCCCCATTACAACCTTGAATAAAGACCTCTTGATTTATGAAGTTGTATGATCTAAATAGTGGAGAATAGGTGGACAAGCAAGCATATGGTAGAAGTGTTTTCTTGAGATTGATTGAGTGTAAACACTTTACCACTACTTTAAAGAGTGAAAATCATGAGAGTATCCCATGTGAGAGGTTGAGATTAAGTTGAATATGCACTATTTTGATTGAAATATGTTATGTTAATATTGGCTTAACTCATTTATTTACATTCAAGCATGAATTTTTGTGAAATTCTTTGAGCTATTGATTAGTTTATAAGACTTGTTCAAAGATTGTCTCTAATTTATATTGAAAGGATTAGGAGTAAATATTTTTAGTGTATGTAGTTTACTTATATTTTAGTTTTTCAATGTTTGTGGGTATCGTTCTAGCAAACCCTCACGAGACTAAACTCGTCCACTAGGGACACCTAGGGGTTTAAAGGCTTGTGTCACATGCTAAGTGCCACCGTGATTTCCTACGAAAATGGATTAGATTAGATTTTCTTATTTTATTTTTATTGAGTCGTTGCTAGGGACTAGCAACAATCTAAGTGTGGGGGTGTGATAACTCGTATAATTATATAGTTTTTAGTTATGTTTTATTATTGTTTTGTGTCAAATACGAGTTATTATTGCTTAGTCTACTTGTGTTTATGATCTTTTATATTTTTATGTAATTTGGTGTTTTTCATGAGTTTCTTTGAGTGATTTCAGATTACTAGGTTAAATCAAGAATTAAGGGCAAATCCAATTCAGTTCCAGTTTCGACACCTTTTGCCATATCAGCTATATCTGGAGTTTCACCAAAGCATTAAGGCTGAAATTTTGACAGTGCAAAGTTAAGAGGCATATCTATCTTTTTCATGTTTTACACTTCTTGAAACGGAGTCGTTTTCCCTACCGAAATCAACCATCAAGTTGGCTGATGTGCAATGACGTCTGTTCTGCACCGTTTTGGTATTTTGACCATATCTTCCGATCCACATGAGCAAATGATCTGATTCCAACGGCTATGGATCAGTAACTGATAGGGGCATAGTTTTCTAGAAGACCATTTGATCAGATCGAGCCTCCAACATTGACAAAATCGACCATCAAGCTGGCTGATCAGAATTGTCATACAACATGACGAAAATTGTTAGAAAAATGCACCCACCTATTATACCTACCTTTGAAATTTATAAAGCTTGTCTCTTGTCATTTAGCTCTCCAAAATGTGTATAAATAGAGGGCCTTGGATGAGTATTAGGACATTATACATTGGTAGGATATTAGCCATTGTAAAAAAATTCTCTAAGTTTTCTTCTTCTTTCCTTTCTCTAGTTTTCTTTTTCTTTATTTACTTATGTTTCTTACATTTCTTTTCATTTTATTCATATCTAGTATGTGTTGCTAATCATATTGTTGAGGTGATGAGGTGAAGCTCTTGGTAAATGCTAAGGTTAGTCTCTTAAACATGAGCTAAAATGAATCATCATTTATAAACACTAGTATAGATAATATTTTCTTTTGGTTTAAAATCATACTTGCAAAGTAGAGATCTTGATTCATTATTGACAATGAAAATGGCACAGTAAATGCTTGGTTTCATAACCTTGATTTATTGTAGACATATACCTTGGCATAAGGAATGCTTGGACTCTTTTTATGAGTTTTGAGGACACCAAATGAACATAATATCATATGCTATGGACGTTGGACAATTTGGACTGAATTGCTAAACCTTCCGATTGGAACCTCCCTTATGTGTGGATTTCAATTGTGTAATAAAACAAGATTAATCTTAGCATAACACCAAGAGTGGATTCTCTAACCTCAACATCTTTTCTTATTATTTTTTATATCTTGTTTAATTTCTTTTATGTTATTTTGTTTATTTTGTTCTCTAATATCTTATTTATCTTGTTTTGTTGTTGATTCCCTAATATTTTTTTTTCTTTCTTTTTCTTATATATTTATAAACTTATACTTACTAATACGCTTCCCTGTGGTTCGACCTCGGACACCCGAGAATTTATTACTTGAACATAACCTGCACTTGGGTTTACAACTCTTAATTGAGTAACCATCAGCGTCTAATGGACGTAGTAACAACTTACTTATATAGTTCATTAGATAATGACATATGCATGAAAATCCTTGAAAGATTTAAGATGCTTGAAGCATATAATTCAAAATCTCAGCAAATGTACTCTGTTAAACTACAAAGATCCTTGTATGGGTTAAAGCAGTCTGGACATATGTGGTACAATCGTCTAAGTGAATATTTATTGAAAAATGGATATGAAAATAATGCCATTTTTCCTTGTGTTTTCATCAAGAAAATAAATTTTGAATTTGCTATAGTCGCAGTGTATGACTTAAACATAGTAGGGACTCCAGAAGAGATCTCAAAGACTGCTGATTACCTAAAGAAGGAATTTGAAAGGAAATCTTGGTAAGACAAAAATTTGTCTTGGATTTCAAGTTGAACATTTGACAAGTAGAATCCTTATTCATCAATCATCTAAGATAGAAAAGATTTTGAAATAATTTAATATGGATAAATCTTATCCATTAAGCTCTCCAATGATTGTTCGCTTACTTGATGTAAAAAGAGATCTTTTTCGTCCTCGAGAAGAGGATGAAAAAATTTTGGTCCTGAAGTACCATATCTTAGTGCAATAGGAGCACTTTTGTATCTGGCAAATTGCACTAGACCAGAGCTTTTGCAGTCAATTTACTTGCAAGGTTCAGTTCTGCACCAACACGAAGACATTGGAATGGAGTGAAACATGTATTTCGTTATCTTCGTGGCACGACTGACATGGGTTTGTTTTACCCGAATAGAGTGAAATTAGAATTAGTGGGATATATTGATGCTGGATATCTTTATGATCCTCACAAAGCTCGGCCACAAATAGGTTATGTCTTCACATGTGATGATACTGTTATCTCATGGCGGTCTGTTAAACAAATAATCACTGCTACCTCATCAAACCTTTCAAAAATATTGACTATTCATGAAGCAAGTCATGAATACTGTGGTTAAAAACTGTGATTCAACATATTAGAAGAGCATGTGGATTGTTCGTGAAAAATGATAAGCCAACTATATTGCATGTGGATAATGCAGCATGCATTATAAAATTCCAAGGTGGTTACATAAAAGGTGATAGAAGTAAACATATTTCACCAAAATTCTTTTACACACATGAACTCTTGAAAAAAGGTGATGTTGATATTTGCAAAATTCGATTAAGAGACAATCCAACAGATCTATTCACAAAGGCATTGTCAACTTCAATTTTCAAGAAGTACGTACATAACATTGGAATGTGTCGGCTTAAAGACATTAAATAATTGATTTTATATTTTAGGGGAAGTAAGTTTCCTATGAATATTGTACTATTTTTCCTTCGCTAAGTTTTTGTCCCACTGGGTTTTTCTTAGCAAAATTTTAATGAGGCATATTCATAGTGAATAGTCATCAAAGGGGAAGTGCTATACATGCATGTGAATGATGAATGCATGTGGTGGATGACTAGATTAGGATGAATGCATTTGGTGAATGAATTAGATTAAATATTATGTACCTAATAATTATGGTACATTGTATTGAGAAATGTATTCTCCCCTCCCTAATGATTCTTGGAGTCCTACTTAAGGATGAGTTTCCATTCAAAAAGAAGTAATAGAAAAAACTTGATAATATAGCTAGATCCTGAAGAACTAGACTTTGAAAGATCATATTTTCTCTATCTCGATCTCTTTTTATTTCCTCTATTTATTTATAACATGGTATTGGATATTGGTATTCGTATTGGAAATGAAATCCCATTTTTTATATTTTCCTATGAATTTATTTATTTATTCTTTTTGTATTAATTAATTAATTTTTACAAACATTTTCTTTTCGGTTCATAGTAATAGTGGATTTTGCAAAATTGATTAATAAACTCAAGACTTCAATATATTTATATATATATATATATATATAAAGGTATACATACTAGTGCTACATACTTGACTTAACTTTGAGCAATGAATTAATGAATTTATATACCCTAAATCCAAACTCAAAACCCTTCAAACCAACATAAATGCCAAACCAACAATTAATTGTTATTTTATCTCATTTTTTTCTTGAGTTTTGCGAATGAATATTTTTAAAATATTTTTTAAGATTAATTAATATACTGTTTATAGAAAAAATATTATATTAAATATAATATTTGACAATTTTATTCATAATTTTTAATACATTAAATAAAAAAATTACTATATATAATAATTTTAAAAAATATTCTTGTAACACTTATTGACAAAATTCATTTTTTATTTAGGCTGAGCTAGAGGTTTCACCATACACATTTATTATATCACAATTTAATGCCAACTTTCACATCACAATTATTACATCAACCAAAAGTCTAAAACCAAAAACTGATCATTAATATCCCACATCTAATTTTAAAAGGTGTGATGTGTAAATTTATAAAAAATTTTACGTTTAACAAAATTATGATAATTTTGTTAAGTGACATATTTTTTATTTAATAAAAAAAAACTGACAATATGTATCTATCTATTCTATCTATCTTCACTCTTTTTTACCATCATATTACAAATTATGACTGGTTTCGACTAGACTCGAGACTTCCTACTCTTCTTCTATTCTATTTTATTCTATGTATATTTCATTGTACTGTTGCCTCTCAAACTTAATTCCATGCTTTTAGTTCCGAATCACTTGTCATTATAATTACCAACAACACCCAAATCCAAATGTGATTAATTTTTTATATATATCCTTTGCTTTGCACAAGAGATTTTGTATTATAAATAAATAAATAAATAAATAAATAAATATATATATATATATATATATATATACAGCAATGAGCATCAGAATTAAGCATAGGCATCTTAATTAATTTGATGATCTCATCTACATCCACTGACGCTGCCATGCAAGATATATTAATTCTCACCCTCACTTTGTCAATAGCGAAAGCTCTTCTCTATAATTACCATATCATATATATATATATATATATATATATATATATATATATATATATATATTCTCACAAAGCCAAACAAAAATAACCTAAATGTAATAATATATCAACTTTTAATGATCCTACGTTCAGCTGATGATAAACGATTTTATTAATTCATCACATTACTTGCATACCCCAATTTGAATAACTAAAGATTCATATATTTCTTCAATTAAAATATATGGACATTGAAACTGGTAATTGATCATAATCCCTACACCATTCATTAGTGAAATTGACAAAATCATTGCCTTGATTCACATGATGCAACAATTAATGTCAAAACAACTCCAACCAAAATAATAATCAAATTAGAAAAACAAGACAAATACTTGTAGGAACACTTTTAACTCTGCCCTTTCTTAGGTTTTATTCAAGGATTGCTTATACATCATTATCTAGTCTTTGGGATAACTTTCTAATTGCCTAAGCAGAATGGCCTCAAAAACTGCATAAAGTTTACCCAACAGTAATTAAGTGAATAAAAAATAAATACAAACTCTGAAATCTCAATTGCTGAACTTGCACCCAATCTATTACATCAAACTGTTGTTGAAAATCATTTTGAAGCCCAAAAGTTTGTCTGTCAGTAGTCATGGAGAAGCTAAAGATTCAGTACAAGTTTGATATGAAACCTGCTGATGCACAGCACGGACCATCTAACAATTCCCATCCCAAGCAAAGCTGCTAAGATAAACTTGGAGAATAATAAAGTGCAGGTTTGAGATGGCCTGTTGAGGGTGATACCGCCATAAGAGGAGCCCGCTGCAGCACACCAGAACCTTCTGAAGAGCAATCCCACCTAACAGGACTTGTATGGGATCGACTGGAAGGGATTGCATTAAAGTTCTTATTTTGTACCACAGTTTGGTCACCTAGTAAAGAGTCTTCTGACTGATAACGAGAAAAAGGATTCCTGTGCCTTACACTACGATTAGGAACTAATGGCATTGAAATGCCAGATGATATTAGTGGGCTTTCCCTCAAGCCTTCAAAGTGTTTGGCAATGTCGGCAATCTTATTTGTTTCACTTTCAGGAGCATCATCAATGACAATTACTTCTTTACTGGAAACAGCAGAATCACCATTCATATGTCGGCAGTCTAGAGGTGCGACTTTCTCCATATCATATGTTGCTGCTGGACCTAGCTTGTTCTTAGGTCTGTTCGGTTGAGTTGGCAAATTATAGTTACCTTCATATTTGTAGAGCTCCATGGAGGTTGTGAAACCACAGTCTGATCGCTCGTCAAAAAACATGCCAGCTGGAAATTGCAAAGGTGTTTGTGGTGTTGCAAGATTTGCACTGTTTCTATAGCCATTTGTCAATTCGACATCAAAAGATTGCCCCACCAAATCATTTGGATTCTGATAAAACATTAAAAAACCCTGAGGCATTGTGTGATGGAAGGGCAGGCCACCTTGACTCCGGATATTGCTAGGAGAGATTCCAGAAGAAGTTGGAAAGTTAAAAGTTAGACGATTACTCTGGGCACATGACTGGGCCTGACTAAGTGGCACAGATCTGTCTTCCTCTTTGTTAACCACCATTAAGTTCTTTCCCATCAGCCTGAGAATGGGATTAGAAGAAGATGGACTAGCAGAATCACAGTCATTACGACTGGAAAGCTTGACACCAGCATCAGGGAATCCTTTAAAAGGAATGGGACCTGCAGGGGGGTTCATGACAGGTAGAACCATTTGTTCAGATCCTAAACTTGCACAGCTGCTCAGAGAAAATGTTTCTGGTCTTGCATTCAAATTATTAGGACTGATATTTGGATTGGCACCAATTTGAGAGACCATCATCGAAGCCATTTTTCGTTGTCTTAGCAGTTGTGACTCCTGATAATTTAGGGCAAAACCCTGAGATGATCTGTCTTTTCTCTGGCAACAGCATGGCTGATCATCATTTTTAAAAATCAAAGGTCTCTTTTCAAAAGATATTCTGTGGACTCTAAACTTCTCTCCTTCAAAAGTTCTTTCCAGTCCTGTGTTTGTCTGTGGAACTGCAGCACCATTCTCAACTAGGGGCTCGGACTTGGCAGTATAGTAGCCAGAACTATCATTTTCTAGCGCTGGAGGAGCACCAACAAATGCTAATGGTTCTGCATACTTTAAATCTGACCTAGCTTCCACAGAATTAGAGATTGTTGACACTGCAGATATGGGTGAATCTGATGAGTCCCCATCAACCAAATCAAGCTGATCTTGAGAGGATAGAATTCGGCTGGTGGTCAATGATGAATTCCCTTGAAAATCATCAGAGCCCATATCCCTAGGACTAGGCAAAAATGATCCTGGTGGACCAGGAATAGGTATCGGATCAACCTCAGGAAAAGAGTTCCCTTGTGCCGCATCAGAATCTAATTCTCCTCCCATATTAGCAGTTTGTCCAATTATACCATGGCCAACTTCAGCACAAAACATGTTTGGTTTATCAACAAGACTTGGCTCAGTAGGGTCAGCCAGTCCTTCACCCCCACACAAAGGCCCGCTGTAATCTTCATTAGTCTGTAAAGAATTGGACCTATTCTTGGAAAGATTACTCAGTTTGTTAAACTTGGTTTCTACTGACTGACTCAACCTAGTAACTGTCTCCTCAATAGATTCCAAACCATCAACTTTATCCAGAATATTCTCACTACCTCTTGCAGAAGAATCTGTGTTGTCCCTCTCATCATTATCATAACAACGAGGTGCCGATTGTATGCTCTTCAAAGCCATGGTTTCCTCCCTCCCGGAAATACTTTTTCTTCCTCTTTGTTCTCCGGCTCCGGCTCCCTGGATGCTGCTTCCACCAAAGGGCATTTCTTTAGTAATCTCTTTCCCTCCACATTGATTTTTAGCACCATCATGCACCAAGTCACATTCTTGATCTGCCTCAGGACCCCAGGACACTTCCTCCTCATCTATTTCTGCCATAAAATGCAGTCGACTCTCCTTTGTTGAATGATTTTTAACAAAGTTAGACCTAGATTTAACCATGGATGACCTGCTGCTAGCAGACAGCACATTTTTCTTTTGTGAGGAAAATCTGAAGCATTCGGATGCAAAAGAATGATGACTAATAGGTGTAGTAGCAGTAACAAGAATATCAGGATTACTATTTGCATCAATATCAACCATCTTTTTGCTCAATGAAAATGAACAATTTCCGCCAGAGTTCAGAGATCTCACCATATGATCCTCATCTAGATGGGTATGGTCTTTGCTCAACTGATTTGCATTTTGCTTAAGTGTGTGAAAAGACCTCTCCACCTTGTTACGGATTCTGGCTCCAAACAAGGGACTCCTTACTCTCTTTCTTCCCAAAGAATGCTCCCTCTTATCAATAACTGGGGCTTCATAAACAGGCTTCTCTATCTTCTCACATTTCTCAGGAGAAGAAATTGGATTTTCAGATGAATTTTTTAACTTGCAAACACAATTTCTCTCCACAACATAATCACCTTGATGTGATTGGTCACTCTGAAACTGCAAGTCCAGTGTAACATGGCGTTTACAAATCAAAGGTTGATGTCTATCTTGATTATTAGGCTTCCTTGAAAGACCTGCTTGTTTAGAGCACACCCTTTCCCTAAAGTTTCTAGAATCACTGGATTTGATTTGCTTTGGCACATGTGGTCCCTCACTCTTGCAACTTTCTGCTACTCCACAGTATCCTTCTTGACCTCCAACTATCTGTTTAAAAACAGTATAGCAACTGTATTGGTTACAAATACTAAATTCTTCGATTACGAAATTTGCATCAAGGATGAGAAGTTAAATTTTGTTTAGGTCAAGAAAACATTTATCTTTTATACCCTATTATTCAGGCAGCTAAGTGGATAGCATGGTCACTGCAGAACTTATAATCACAAACTACAAAAACATGGAGAGGATTCTGCAACTAAGGGCATATAAGATTGCTTAATTTTCACTTAAAAAATACTTATGTTTTCTAGGCATTTAGAAAGATAACCCAATCAGCTAGTTAACAACAAATACAGGCAGAAAAATTCTTCAAAAGCACCTAAGAAAGAAATATAAAATAATCTGGTACAAGGACAGAAGATCCATTTAGAGAAAAGAAAGAGAGCATACCGTTGAAGAACGGGTCTTAAGCGAGAAAAGTTTTCTGCTTTGAGGAGCAAGTTTAAGATACTTGTGATGTTTTGGGGCATGGCGCCTTTTCTTTTTGGTTGAAAAGAATTTGCTTCCTTTACCCCCTGTCAAAGATTTGTTCGATCCAAGATCATCTCTAACTTTTGACACTGGTGGCACATCATTAAACTTTGATAAAATCCGAAGTTTGGTGCCATTGGCATCAATATAAACAGCACCTACATCACCAGTATCCTCGGGATTAATAGGGGAAACTCTTGGCTTTTTCCCTTCATCAGATATTTCAAGTCTCTCAGAATCCTGTCTAAGGATGTTTGATGCAGTGGCCCAGCTTGTACCGTTCCTCCTGTCAAGTTCTTCTAAAGTGCATGGTTTGGCAGTAGCATATACATCCACCATCAGTCTTGTCTTCCTTGGCTTAATTCTATGGTGGGTAAGCTTAGAATCCACTGTCCACTTGGGAGTTGACTCATCAGAAAGACACTGGTCGATGTGAGCATTCAAGGTGGTATTGGAAGAGGAGGAAAAAGTTTTACAAACAGGGCAAACTTTAGAAGCCATGGATTCAGATAACATGGTACAATTCGAAGTAATATCTTCAGTCGAGCTACGATCAGAATGGGCACCAAATTTCACGATTAATCTGCACCTCTTGCCTGAGGGTCGGGTTGTGTTTTTAGTCTTATGGGACTTACCAGCAGCTTGAGCTTCAGCTGATGCTTCCACTGACGTATCGGTTTCTAATGGTAAGTTGGACTGCTTGTTAATGAGAAGCGTGTCTATATCAGATTGAGAAACACTTGTTGTTGTGGAGGGTAAATCATTTTCATGTTCTCCTCCAGATCTGCACGAGCTATTGTCTATGCAAGTACCTGCTAGGTTATGGTTTGACTGAGCATCATTGGATGACTCTAGTACCACATGATCGTTTGATCCAGATGGCTCTTCATCGAATTTCCATGTATTTTGCTTCTCAAATGGATTGGTTTCAACCACACATCTCTCTCTGGATTGGTTTCTCACTGTATCAAGAGGCTGAAATGGTGGCAATGGATCCTTCAAGCCATGCTTCAAACAAAGTTGCAATTTTTTTGGAGAAAACGGCCAATTCTTCTTGATATCATTGCCCCGGGCGGTGAACACATAATCTCTGAAGTACAAGATGTTCTCTGTTGTTAGTAACTGGGATAAATTCATGAAATTTTTTTATATGCTAAAAGGGGTAATAATTATAAAAGAAGCAGTAACTCATCCAAGCGCTTTCCTAGGGGAACCAAAGGTTGAAATTTAGAACTCTGATATTGTATGCTAACTCAGGAAGGAGGGGGACACATGGACCATAACAATACTCAAAAGAGAGAAACACATCAACAGTAAAGAAACAGCCAAGCAAAACAAACCCAAGATTCAATGATCTATTAAACTGAACCCCCGCAAAAAAGAAAGAAAAAATGACAAGTATTCCCAGCCCGCTGCATGAAATGGTAAAAGGTGGGACAAGTACACAGGTAGCAAAGAGAAAGCAAGAACTTCCCAGCAGTTTACTCCAAAACAAAATCCCATGTCCAAACTCCAAAGTGACGTGAAATCAAAAAGACAAAATTAAAAAATAAGAGCCAAGTAATGTTGACTAATATCATCCTATGGCTGGAGGTATTAAGAGACGTGAAGGAGTTCGTAAGCAAAAGCTAGCCCCCCTTCTCCCCAAGACCAAAATAGGGACACATGTTGAACTGAGTCACCAGGTAACATCAAACTCTGGATCTGACCCAAAAAATTTCTTAAGATGAGATCAAAGAGAAGCTGTTAGAACGCCATGAGAAAACGCATCAAGGTTACTATTCATTCTCAAGCTGAGGAGAAATTAAGCAAGATAGAGGAAAAGGAATTCAAATTAAATTACCTTATGGAGAATTTGGGGAGTGGGGTATGATGATGATTATCAAGAGACGGCTGCTTTAGCAGATCTACCTCAGGCAAGGGAAGCTTATGAGGAGGCCTCTCAATCTCATCACTACCACTTTTCAGCTGTACTAGAAATTGGCAAGGACATGGGGGATCTGGTGGAGGGTTTTCAATGGATAACATCTGATGAAAAGCTTCTCTCTTGTGCTGTTTTTACAACAGTCACAGTCACAAGCACACCGATACTGCTTCTATCTCCACCACTGCCCCTTATCTTCAGCATAACACTACCCCTCTGATCTCTTCCTCTTTGATTGTCTCTTCTTTCTCTCTAGTTGTAGTTTCTGATAACCTAAAACCTCCACACGAGGCAGCAGCGACAGAAAGCAGTATTCACAAGATCAAACAATCCCACTCGCATCTTCATCCATTTAGCCTGCAATAGAGAGAAGTACGAAGATGATGAGATCAAGAGTTTCAAGAAAGACCCACGAGAAGATGCTGAAGATAAGGGGCAGTCAAGAACGTTATTTTATGTGAAGGGAAGGAGTGAATTTGAAGCATCAAGCAAATAACAAAACAAGCAAAGAACATAACCCGCGAGGAAAGATGTTGCTCAACAAAGTTTAAAGTTCATGGGGAGCGTTATTTTATGTGGGCGAACCCAGAAAAAAAAGATAAAGTCTTGAAATTTGGGACTTTGTGGCAAGACCATCCACTACCAAAGTCTCAAGAAACGATCAAATCACATAAAAAGGCAAATCATAATTAAGATAATAGAGAATAAAGGCAAGAGTATTACATAAATGGGAAAAATTGAAGCTGAACAATAAATTGAACGAGGCAGCGAGCGAAGAAAGCTTCAGGAAAGGGACCAAAGAGAGAGAGATTTACAAGTTTTTTTAAGAAAAAAAAAAAAAAGACTATCGAACTGAATATATAGTTTGAGAGTTGAGATAAACCAAAAAACCCAAATCTCAAAAAGTTGAAGAGGGCATAAAGGAAATCTAGTATAAACCCATGGACTAGATTCTCCTTCTCCTTGGGGCTAAGAAACAGCCAGAGATGAAGGAACCCAGAAGCTCAGAAGACAAAGGAGATGGTGAAATCATAGTTAATAAGTAAGTTTCAACGTTCAACAGAAGTGAAAAAGAACAAGTCCAACAAGAGACCAGGAAAAAAATGGCTGCTTTGAACAACAGCAACCAGAGTAGATGTAGAAGAGATATATCCAGAATAAAGGAGGTAGAAGAGAAGATTAGGGCATTACAAACCTTGGGAATTTGAGTTGAGGCAGTTTTCAGAGAGTTTTGGGAAGAAAATAAGAAAGAAATGAGGTGCTTTTGAGTACTGTTTAGAGTTGAGAGAGAGAGAAAGAGAAAAACAGCAGCACCACTCACTCACACATCAAAAGGGCATCAGGTTCTCTTCTGTCCACAAAAAAGCAGAGTTTGTACCATTAATCACCACGATTCACCCCAATCCCCCATCTGTGAATATGCGTTTAAAGACTCAACAAAAGAGAGAGAAAGAAAGGAAAAAAAAAAAAGGGAAAGCAAGAGAGAGAAGGAGAGAGTGTGTTTTTATTTTATTTTATTGCAACATACACAAAGCTGTCCTATTCTATTTCTATCCCTACCTTTCATTTCTTTTTTTTTTTTGATAAATTTAAAAAATATATAATTATCAATACAATAATTATTAAACAATATAATGAGTAAAAATTATTTTAAAAAATAAAAATAACAAATTATTAATAAAAAAATTATAAAGATAAAATTTTTTTGATAAATTTTTTTCTCTTATTTTTTAATTTATTTTTTAATTAAAAAATAAAGATTTTGAAAATAAATTTTTTTTAATTTTAAAAAATCAATTTTTTAAATTTTAAAATTTTTTATTTACTTTTTTTAATTAAAAAAGTTTAAAAAATAAAATTAATATTTCTTTATCTTTTAATTTTTAAAAAAATAAATATTTAATTTTTTAAATTTATTTTTAATTAAAATTTTTAAAAAATAATATTTCTTTAATGGAAGAGAAAAAAACATAAATTTATTCATTAAAATTTTTTATGTTTACAATATTTTTTATAATAATTTTTAATTATTATTATTTTTTTCAAATAATTTTTATTTATTAAATCATTTAACAATTATATTATTAATGAAAACATATTTTTCATATTTATCCTTCTTTCTTTCTTTTTTTTTTGGATAAGTAGATTTTCATTTATCCAAGAAAGCAGCAGTGCTGCTACATGTTACAAAGCTAGCTTAGCCTTGCTAAATAAATCAAAAAACCAATGCCATTAGACAAACATGTCTGGATTTAACCTCCAAGAATTACATAAAAACGTATTAACTGAATCTCTTTTAATCTTCCTAAGATCATTTAACCTGGTCGAGATCATGTCTCTCACTTGCTCAGTGAGGTGCTCCTCCTTTTGCTCAGTTGAGTTGAACAAACGATTGTTTCTTTCCTTCCAAACTAGGTAGATAACTGCGTTCCAAGCAAGCCTCAATATTGTTGTGATTAGAGCTTCACCTCTGAGGTTGACAGAGGCCCATTTAAGCTCTACATTCCAACATGCAACCTGCCTTTTTAACCTACAAAGAACCATCACTCTCTGCCATATCTGTTTCGAGTAGGAGCAAGTGAAGAATAGATGATCCCTGGTTTCCCTCTCTTGTTTGCACAGCAAACATTTATCATCCACTGCCATTCCCCAGGAGATAAGCCTATCCTTTGTGGCCAATCTATTTAGGATTGCCATCCAGGAAAGCATAGAATGCCTAGGAATATTAAAATTACACCATACCAACTTATACCAAGCCACTTTCCCAGCTGAAGGTCTGATCTTGTTCCATACTGCTGACACTTGGTACTTTCCCTCAGGGAAAGGCCATTTACAGCTTCCATCAGCAGTTGTGAGAACTATTCTGGCAGCCACCTCTCTCAATTGCATGATCTTCCTCCAATTCCAACTGCTCCCACTCTGGATAGAGATGTGCCATGGATCTCTATCCTTCAATACATAAGTCTTGATCCAGGCTATCCATAGGGAGCCTGCTTCAGTCAGTACAGCCCAGAAATTCCTTAGAATACATGCCTGATTCCAAGTGACAGTGTCCTTTACACCAAGTCCCCCTTCTGATTTTGGTAGGCAAATAGACTTCCAGCTAACTTTAGCTCCCTTAGCTTGGCCTTCCTTCCCTTTCCATAAGAAGTTTGAGCATAGTTGCATCAACTTCCTTATGCACTGCTTGGGCAGAACAAAATGTCTGCACCAGAAGTTCTGCAGGTGAAACAGAACTGATTGGATAAGCTGAAGCCGTCCAGCATAAGACAAGAACTTTGTTGCCCATCCTCTAACCCTTGCTGTCACCTTCTCCAAAAGTGGCTCACAGTCTGTCATGGTTAATCTTCTAGTGACTAATGGTACCCCCAGGTATCGGACAGGCAGTGTGCCTGTTTTGAATCCTGTGGACTCTCTGATGAGCCTTAATTCTTCTCTGTCAATTCCTGTGGAGAAGAACTCACTTTTGGTGCTATTAAGTTGGAGCCCTGAGTAGGTGTAAAATTGACTTAGCACTAGCTGAATACCCTTCACTGAATCAAGATTGCCCTTGGCAAAGATTAGCAGATCATCAGCAAAACTCAGGTGAGTTAAATGAAGCTTTTTGCACTTTGGATGATAAGAGAAGACCCCATACTGTGCTGCTGAGTCCAGCAACTTGGACAGGACATTGATAGCAATCACAAAGAGGTAGGGGGAAAGGGGATCACCTTGCCTGACTCCTCTTGCCCCCTTAAAGAAGCCCATAAGTCCTCCATTAACAGATATAGAGAAGTAGCTGGTGGATAGGCAACTTTCAATCCAATCTAGGAACTGCTGAGGGACCTGCATTGCCTTCAAGACTGCTAAGATGAATTCTCAGCTGATAGTATCAAAAGCCTTCTGCAAATCCACTTTTATGGCACATCTTGGGGACAGAGTATTCCTACTATAGCCTCTGACTAACTCTTGAGCAAGCAGGATATTGTCTGTGATACTCCTGCCTGGAATGAAGGCACTCTGATTGAGACAGATCACCAATGGAAGACTGCTCTTGAGTCTGTTAGTCAGAATCTTGCTGATGCATTTGTAAAAGACTGTGCAACAGGAAATTGGTCTGAAATCTCTCATTGTGCTTGGATTAGGGCATTTTGGAATGAGAGCCACACTAGTTGAATTGAAAGCTTTGTGCATCACTCCTGTCCTGAAAAAGAACATTGCAGCCTCTATGACATCCTTACCAACAATTTGCCAAGCTGTTTTGAAGAAGTGAGCTGTGAATCCATCTGGCCCTGGACTTTTGTCACTATGAATCGAAAACATTGCGTCTTTTATCTCCGCAGGAGTTACCCTTTTAATTAGTTCTGCTTGGTGCTCTTCAGTGATGGAAGTCTGAAGAAGTTCAGCAAGCAAATCCTGATTACAGCCCTTGACCATATGATCTTTGGATCCCAACAAGTTCTGGAAGTAGGAGACAGCTTCTGTAGCAATCTGATCAAAGTTTTCAAGTCTGTTTCCTTGTGCATCCGTCAAAGAATGTATGGTATTTTTGCTCAACTTTGCCCTCACCATCCTATGGAAGAAGCCTGTATTTTGGTCTCCTTCCTTTAGCCATTGTATTCTGGATTTCTGCTTGTAAAAGCTTTCCTTATCCTTCTTTCTTTCTTTATTCTTGATATTTTATCAATCCATTGCTGAAATGTCGGTTTTAATCACCTTCTTTTCTGCAAATTCCAAACACTTGATAGAAAGTCGAACCCATGTTGCCCGCTACACGACAAACTCTCCCTGTTTTCACAATTATATTATACATCACCATCCAATTCCAGTATCCATCCTGGACAAAAACAAAAACCAAAGGAAATCAAAATTTTACCCTCCGCCTCCGATCAAAATTTCACCGTATTTTTTTTTTTTTTTTCCATGGTTGGTGTTAAAGGGACTTTTAATAACCAATGATGAATTGTAGTTTTATTTTTTTTCAATAGTTAACTTTTTCTTTTTTGATTTCTTTGCAAGCCAATAATAATTAAGTTAAGACGTGATCCTGTGGCGCTGTTGGGTAGTAATATATAGTAGCTGTAGCGCTTGTATTAGCTTTTGTATTGTGAAAAGCAAAAACTACGTTTTACGCCATATTTGGACACATAATAATAATAAAAAAAAATTAAAAAAAATACATATCTCTCTTATTTGAATAATTAAAATTAATAAAACAAAATTCTTACAACTATTATTTGATTAAAGAATGAAAAAGAAAAAAAAATTATTATAATAATTTTTTTAAATTATAACCTTTTTTATAAAATAACATATAATATCAACATTATTTATAAATTAAAATAAAAAATAATATCAAATATCAAAATTATTTATAAAAAATGTATGACTGAAATTTATTAGAATAAAATTTATTATAAATTTATACAAGTATTATTAGTATTTTATTATAATTTGAAAAAGCTTCATTATTATAGATATATATTTTTTTATTTTTACATGTGTTTTTATTTTTATTTTTTAAAAATAAAAAATAATAATAAAATTAGAGAAAATTAAAATTAAGTATAAAATAAAGAAAAAAATTGTTGAATAAATTAAAAAGATAATGAATTATAATATTTTTGAAAATTGAAAAAAAAATTAAAGATATAAAAGTTAAAAATATTTTAACCCTTTCTTTTTTCTTATCATTTTCCTAAAAAAAATTGAACTTTTGAAAAAAAAATAAAAAATCTCAACTCCTCTTACTCTCTTCTATTAATTTAAAAAAAAAATTATTTTTTATTTTTCTTTGTTTTACTTTTCTTTCTCTCTCCCAACCCCAATCCAAACAGATTGGTTTCACACTCTCTTCAGTCTTTGTTGGCTAGTATTAGTATATTCACCTCCTCCAAATTCAAATATCCTTGGCTTGGCTTCCCATCTTCATATTCTTCTCTCCTACGTGCCTTTGATTGGATGTCATGTGATGAGCTATAGGAGCTTTTTTTTTTTTTTTTCTTCTGATGGATTATATATAATCTAATCAACCATATTCACCTCCTCCAAATGAGTTCATCACGATTATCTCAGAACCCTAATTCTTCTCAAATTATGAGTTCTTTTTTCTGATGGATCAGATCCTAAGAAGCAGTTGGTTAATGGAGTTTTTTCATCTATGTCTGTTGGATTGGAAGGGGGTAAATTTGTGTGCGAGTTAGGGATAATTGGAGAAAATCAGATGAAGTCGCAAAATCATCAAAACACAGCAGCGGATTGGTGAAAATTGTCTACTACTACGTACTTCCTCAGACGATCTTTACAATTCTTCCCAGCTCCAAATTCCAAAAAAGTCCAAATCCAAAGCTTTATGATAGTAGAGTTAGAGTGAAGCCTCCCAATGATCGATGTTTTTGAGGAAGGAGTTCAACAACAGTACTAGCTAGTAGCACAATTTGTAGGTCGACTGGTTAATCTTTTATGAGGAAAAGAAGGTGAAATTGAGATCAAGCTGCCAGCGGGAGGGAATGAATCTTTATGTTTGCAAATGCTGAGACTAGGACAGTAGGACTGGGCGTTGGATTAATTAATTTAAATAAATAAATAAAAACAAGTCCATTATAGTCAGAAAAGTGGGAACCTGACATGAAATCCTTGGATTGGAATTCAATATGAGCCAATTGAAACTTTAAACCAACAAGGGATTGATTTGAGCTTTTTTGTATTGCTAGTGCTTTAGGAATTAGGCACCACCCTCTTCTACATGGATAACATCACTGCCAATAAGCAAAGGTTGGCCTGCCTGGCCTATGCTAAAATTTATTATGTTGAACTTGATGGTTGGTTTTGAGATTTCAAGGTTTCTTAATGGTTGAGTTATGTGATGGCTCTCTCTCTCTCTCTCTCTCCTTGGCTACCTCAGAAATGTTCACATTGTAGCACTTTTGGGCATTCTCAGAAGGCTTGTCCTGTCCTAGCAAGCCTGTCAAAGCCACCACTAAGATTTGGATTCCAAAACAAATAGGAAAGCCAAGAAGAGTATGATTGAAAACTTGAAATGGAGACGGATGTTGTTACTGTTAAGTTTGCTCCTGTTGTTTCATCCACTGGCAAAGGTTCTGTTAACAAGTTTGCCATTCTTGATTCTGTAGCTGCAAAGGATAATGAGTTAGACTAATGAATGACATGGAGCTTGAATTTAAAGGAAAATGAAGAGGTAGTGTGATCCGTATTTTCCCAAGAAAACCCATGGCTGCAGTTGCAATGCGATTGCAGATTTGATGAAAAGCTTTAAAACAAGAAGGGCCCAATTGATGATAGAAGGAAAATGAATTTGAGTAAGGCAAGTTTCTCTGCCTCAAGAGCTCAGGCTTCTGTTCTGTTCCTTCAAATTGAAACTAGATAGAGTCAAACAAAACAAGAATGGCAGAATTTGGTGGTGGATGAAAGTTGTTACATAATAATTCAATGGCAGAATTTGGCTCATTTGGAAAGATTACTTGAATGCTGAGATGGTTGATTTTTCTGATCAAGCTATCACTTGCGATATGAATTATGATTCTCAGAATTTTTACTTGACAGGACAGCTGCAAGGACAACCAACATGTATTTATATAGACATCAACTAAACTGTCAGTCGTCGAGTGTGGATCCTCCTGTCCTGTCCTGTCCTGTCCTCTGCTTCTGCATTTGTCATTCAAATTTAGTCCAAAAAAATTCCAATGAACTCTCTCTCTCTCTCTCTCTCAAGTCTCAACTCTAATAGTTAATAATACCTTACTGGTATTAACAGCACAAGCATGCTGGAAATGAGAAGCAGCATGAAAGGACTAGGAAGCTCAAGCTCCTCAAACACAAGCAGAGTTGGGGAGCAGAGCAGAGCAGCATTTCATCCCCTTCAGGAGTCTTGCAAATTCAGAATATGTTGTGGCACAAGCAGTAATGCACAAACCCAAGGTTGAAATGCCAATGTGGCATCTATAACACCATCTCCAGCATGCGAATGACATTATTTCTATTTTATGTTTTAATTTGTTACACATACTACTGCATCTAATATCCTCTCAAACTCTAGAGTCCAAAACCTTAAAATTTTCCTGTCTAAACAGCCCAGAATATATAATCATCTTCATCCCTGCTCATCAGGGCTTAGTAGGACTTGCCATGAATGTATCATTTCTCATCACAAATTGTGACAGAGGGCTCTGACTGTCTGACAAGTGACGTGTAGTAATTATATATAACAACCCTCTCAAAATTGATCTCAATCAGTATCATCCTAAAATCTCCCCTTTTTTTTTTTATAATAAAAAATATTGCTAATTTATGTTGGCTAAATAGACTTTGAGTTGATTACTTGAGATATCATTCTAGATCTCAATCCAGTTCAAGCAAATAAGGAGAAGAAAAATACTTTAGAAATTAACATGATGAACTTTCTTTCATGTAATGATGAGGTGCAACAGCCAAATGAAATAAACGCATTCATAAATTCCTATCAGCAGCAGAGATATACAAGCATAATTTATCAACAAGCCTAAACCAAATCAAAAGCAAGTTGCAGTAGCATGGAACTAACAATAATGAGAAAGGAACCTCGGTGACTAATGTTAACATACTAAGCACTTAAGCAGTATTCTTAACATATTTTGCACAATTGTAGAATCAAAAGGGCTTTTCATACTCCTGTGCTGGTGGCTGCTCCCATGCTGGCAAAAAGCCTGTAGCAAATCATAAAAAGCTTCTCAGGGTAGAAAAACAAATGGGTTGAAAAGGATGAAAAAGAATTCACAGCATAACCATATTTACTTAGAAGAGCATATGCATAAATGTAACAAAATTTTGACTTATTTTTACCAATAATAAGTTAGAAACTAGCAGCAAGAGTTATATTAAAATGCGATACAGAATTAAGAATGGTAAATTGAAGCATAAATGTTTTGGACTATCAGAAGGGGAAAAAAAGTCCCAAGGCCAAGAAATCCAAGGAAAAGGTTTTTGGCCTAATGGAATTGAACCAGAGCTACCATAATACTTATTCATACAAGTTTGCAGCTATCCCAGGATGTTCTTAATCTTAGAAAGCCCCATATGGGAGGTCAGTTAACTTCCCCACCACACATCTTAGCACCTGATTTGCATGAAATAGAAAAGAAAATCCAAAATTAGCATAACTGTGGGGTCATTGCAAAACCCTGGTGTTTGAGAATCATTTCTGTTCAGATTGACAGAGGGAAGTGGAGAGGAAGAGAAGTCACCACAGGAGACACAAGAAAGGCTTAACTATTTATTTTTCTTTTCCAAATCAAAGTAGTGTTGTCAAGGGCGCAAGACGCACTCTAGGCACTAGAACCCTTATATTGCCTCAGGCGCAAGACGCAAAAAGAAAAACACTCGTCTGAGTGAAGTAAAACGCAATATGTATATGTGTGTGTTTTTGTATGTGTGTCTGTATATATAATAATAATAATAATAATAATAATAATAAGCGTAAGATATATAATTATGATAATCAACTCTAAAGAGTGGTCCAATTTATCTACAAAACATGCACTTTTTTTGGTTGGCCAATATGCATGATTTCCTTATGGTCCCATGTCTATTGTTGAATACTCAAATATTGAAAAGTAGAGAGTTTGATACTATCCCTTTCTTACTAGGAAAGGTACATCTAATGAAAAAAGTTAAAATAAAATAAATTAAAGAGAACTTCAATCAGGTGGGCTTTTTTTACACCTATCGCCTTACAAAAAAGCGCACCTAGGCGCACTAGGCGTGCGCCTGATCAAATGGAGTATATGAAATGGTGGCAAATAAACTTGGGCTAACTTGGTGCACCAGGATCATATAAACTTGGGCTCATTTGGTGGTAAATACCAATTTAATCCCTTTTAGCAAATGCAGTATGTGAAATGGTGGCAGTTAAAATAGAAATTAAAAGTAAATTCGCTGAATTCTTTTAAAATGCCTAAAAAAGAAAGCAGTTTCCTTGCACTTTCATTTCTTTCCTTCAGCAGCAGCTTTTAAACATATATCAGGTTTCCGCAATATTCGATTGATGCATGAATGTACAATGTATTCATTATTGGTCCAGCCAAACATCAAATCAGACAGATCAACTACAGATTAGAGCTACAAGAAAGCAAACCATAAAGCTAAATAGGAGGCATACTTAATGGTATTTCTCCCAGGGACATATATATCGAGTCGTCATCCCCAAGAGTTCCCTGAAACAAATAAATAAAATGCAACAAATTACTCATCAAGCAAATATTAAATTATTCAACTGAAATGTATTAGTATAGCTATTTAATAGTAATATCACCATCACAATATCATTTTTTAAGAAACTTAACTTTTAGGAACACTCAAAATTTCATTAACATTAAGACAAGTATCAAGATTCTAGGTGTAAATAACATAAAGATTTGTACACAGAATGGACACCTACTCACAGCAATTAGTGTTGTACCTCTCCATTATGAAGGCCCATCTCATTGTGCAGAGGATTGATGTCCTCGGTCTGCAGAGTGTTAATATTTTCATTTTGAAGAGGATGAGGATTGATATCCTCTGGAGGGCAATTGGAAAAATTTCTGAGGAACTCTGTGATCATAAGCCCATCATAATGATCCGGTACATCAGTCATATCACCATTCATGCTCACAAACATTGGTTCACTCCTACATGATAAACAAGTCAAATGCAAGATGAAGACGGGGGCCTAGAGGAATTAGCTACTGCATGAAGCACTTTGCACTTAGTGCAAAGGGGGAAGCAAACAGAAAACCAAGTTGTGAAGATCATTTCATCAATATTTGTATGCAGGAGAGGCAAAGATGGTCAGAATTATGAATAAAGCATACTGATAAAGGAAACTTACTTTCTCTCCAAATTATCAACAGCCTTGTCTTCTTGGGTGGAATCATTCTCTAGATCAATTACTTCAATCTCCTTACAGTTGCTTGTATGCCTATTACCTCCACCAGAATTGTTGGAATTACTCATTGACAAATCTATATCAATTGTTGCTGCTTCATTTTTGGTTTCTGAAGCAGATGTGTACATAATAATTGGATCATTATGATGATTTTCATGAACATCAGAAGCTTCCATCAGATTGAGGTCACAGATCTTAAACGCATTTGGAAAAAGCTTCTTTTCTTGTACATAATTGACACTTGATTCAGCATCTCCATCTGGAAAATGCGAATTAGTAACCAAGCTGTCTTGGATCTCTTTTTCAACAATCACACCGACTTTCTCAGAAGGTGAAGCTGTCCCTTCTATTGAACCTCCTTTCTTGTCATCAAAATCAGAAAAGGGCAAGAACTCAGCCTTGGTAGTCACAGGCCGAAGCCATTCTCTTGGTTTTTTGGCTCCCTCCCTCAAATCACTCTGCTCCAAACCTCGTTTTTCGCCTCTCTCTTTAACCACAACCATAGAGCTGGATCTTTGGAGACCAGGCATCTCCTGAACCAATTCCTGCTCATTGTCATGGAAAAGGGCTCTATCAGGGAAAGACTGAGACCTTGTACACTTACCCTGCTCAACACCATAAATGTGATGCAAGCCAAAAGAATGAACAGACAAGTCTTTAGAAAGTTCAGAATAAGGTTTTGAATCCTGACTTTTATTAAATAGCAGATCATCAGAGGAACCTCCCAGAGAGTTGTCTTCAAGTAAGGTTTGAGGACCATTGGGAGTTTCAATATCAGAAACACTTTCCTGTTCATTGATTGAAACTGAGTCAGCCTTTAAGTTCTTCAATGTCAAGGAAGAACGCATTTTAGTAGGCACCTTAGCAAATTTGCAGAGTGCCAGTAAACCTGCACTAGTCTTGCCCAAGGGATCATCCTCTGTAGAAGAATGCTGGAAGGACAAATCTTTCAAGATACCCTCCTCTTCAGTTTCAACATTATTTCTGCCATCTTTCAGATCTCCAGCCTCTGTGCTAAAATTCATTGAATCATCAGATCTCTTCAAGAGTTTGCCATCAGTTTCCGACTTTAGATCTTTCTTGGCACCATAAGAACTTGCCTTTGAGCTCAATTCATCCTGTAGATTGTACTTATCATCAAAGTTATCTAATTCTTCACCTTTCGGGGCAAACTCGCTTGAAACAGGCTTCTGCAATCCATTACCAACATCTTTACCAACTTGTGGCTCTTCATGATGTCCAGAAACATTATCGTCATCAATCTCCAAATCAGGAGAAGCCCGACTCCTATTTGACCATGACCCGCTTCCTCCATATTCTCGACCCCAATCGGAACTATAACTTCGATAAGATCCCTCTTTCCTTCTTCCTTTAGAAAGATTTCTAGACCATGTGGAGTTATAATCATCAAGGTACCTCCTCCTGCCTAAACCCAAATTAGAGGTAGCATTTCTCAAACGAGCAAGGGCTGATGTTCGGCAATCCGGGGGAAGGAGCAAGTTATCACCCTCTTGTGGCTTATAATCTTGATAATCGCCCATCTGCTTCTTCAACCTACCATTCTGCCATTTGGCAGGTAGTACACTTGGAGTCAATAATCCCTGAGAGACCAAATATTCCGCAGCAAGACGGCCTGCTTCAATAAATATGTCAGTGCCTTCGCGTGGTGTAGTTGGATGTGGTTGAAACGATTTTGGGTGGCTCTGACCACGCCCAAAACCACGCTTGAAGTTGCGGTACTCTGAATTGTAAAAGCCATGGCCTTTACCCGAAGTTTCAGGGGATATCCGGGAGGCGGCAAGCCCCATTCCCGTAGAACTAGACCTATAAGCATTCCCAGGACTTCTATGTCTAGCATGCATATTTGCAGGAGAGCCTACACGGTGCAATCGCGGAAATCAAGCAAAACCCAATAAGTAAGAGCATAAAGTGGAATTGATATACAACTATACATGAGAAAAAGCAAACAAAAACAAGCACATGGATTTAAGAATTCTTGGGTTTGTTATTGGCTTGCTCCTCTATTGGAAACACAGAACCAAATATTAATTAACAACCACCAACAAAATTGTAATAAAGATCTGAGTGAATCCCAGAAAAGAGGAAAACAAAAAAAAGTATTGGACTGAGAAATGAAAAGCAAGATTTTTTCTAAATAGTCAACTTGGGAAGCGGAAAAGGAGAACAATTTGTATTGTAAAGATCTATGTAATCTTGATTGCAGGAAGCAGTAAAGATCTAACTTGAATGATGTGTGTGCTTGGATGGAGATGAAGATCGCCCACCTTAGTTTTAGGGTTTCAGATCCAAGTATTAGTAGCTCAACCGATCACCATCAACAAGAAAAAAAAAAAAACCTAATTCTTTTTCACTTTTCTTTTCTTTTCTTTTGATTTTTTTGATTTTATTTTTTATCATGCTTTTTGTTTTGGTGTCTGTCAAGTTCAGACTTGGAAGAGAATCACAGTCAATGCTTGTGTCGGGTAAGCACGCGCCTGCATAAAGAAACAAGTTCAGCCACAAATGTACAGTACATTTAAAAAAAAATTATTTATGAAAATAAATAAATAAATAAAAGGAAATGAATGAAAAAGCGGGATGGTATGCATGTATGTATGTATGTATGTATGTATGTATATAGGAGAGCAGAGGACCAATGAAGTTAAGTTGTTTTTGTGGATTATATAGGAGAGCAGAGGACCAATGAAGTTAAGTTGTTTTTGTGGATTAGGATAGAAATATATTAGGAAGGATGATGATGCGTTTTTAAAATCAAAGAGCAAGGCAGACCGAGTCACAGTCTCACAGTAGACTGTAAAAATTACTCGTTTTTTTTTTTTTTTTTTTTTTTTTCTGAGACATGAATGAGATGAGATCTGTTTGTTGTTATTAATGGGGTGGAAGAATTCCATAAAAATGAAAGGACAGAAACAGCAATAAAAACTCCCATTTTCATTCTCAGCGAAACAAACAAACACAAATTATGAAAGGGCAGGGCAGGGCTGGGTTGGGAAATACTATTTCTACTTAGATATACAGAGATAAAGATAAAGAATTGAGGAAATGACGGGACTAGGAGAGTACAGCGATCAAAGGCATCTGCTTAGATCCAACAGTCATAAAGACGAAGAAGATGACAAGGAAGAAGACCGGGATGACGTGGAATCTCAGATGAGCCACCACCACAACAACAACAATGCCTTCCAAGATCTGTTCAAGTATTTGGATAGGGGGTTCTCCGCCAGGCGCCTCAGCTTCAAACGACTCGATAGAGACCGCTCCTCCCCGTCTTCCCTAGATCATCATCAACATCAACATCATCCTCACCGCCATTCTTACGTAGTGGATGCCGCTGATTCGTTGGGAGATAGCGCCCCTCCCGAATGGGCCTTGCTGCTTATCGGTTGCTTGCTTGGGGTCGCCTCCGGTCTCTTTGTGGCCGCCTTCAACAAAGGAGTAAGTTTTTGCATTTCTTTTTCTCAGATTTCTCCACTTCAATTTGCTATCCCAAATGCAGCTTCTGTAACATTCTCCTATCTCACCTTTTCTATAAATAAAAAAAGAAGAAGAAGAAGAAGAAAACCTTGATAGATGTTTCCTTTTGTCCCGAACACCCAATCGTGACACAAATTTGCAACTTTTGCTTATAATTACTATGTCCCCCATGAAACTAAAGATATTCATATAGACTTTTGTTTAAAAATAATTCAATTCATTTGTATATATATGGTCCATCCTTTCACTCTTTATTCCTCTTATTATTCAATTGCAAATGTAGTTTTCTTTCTTTCTTTCTTGACAGCTTAGCAAAGCAGCAAATCAGCAATGAATATGTGAAGTTTTTCTATTGACAGCTTACTAAAAACCATACTAGTTTCTTTCCCTATAGATAAAAATTTCAACCATACATCTCTTGTTTCTTGAACCAAAACTTTGTTCCACCTTTTCCTCAACCATTGACTCCCTTGTTACTTCTCTCCTTGCTGTGTTACTGTGAGCTGCTTCCACTACAGGTTTTTATTGTACCTTAAATACACAATAGTATAGTATTTGTCAAAGTAGCCTAGTCCATAGGTGATAAATATTTTCTCTTGTTCAATATTGCATCAGTTTTTGTTCTCAAATTGTTGTGTATTGATGTTTGCTATTACTCATCCAGGTTCACGTCATACATGAATGGGCATGGGCTGGGACTCCAAATGAGGGTGCTGCATGGCTTCGTTCACAGAGACTGGCTGATACTTGGCATCGAATTCTTTTGATACCAGTCACTGGAGGCGTCATTGTTGGAATGATGCATGGTTTACTCGAGATATTGAACCAAATAAGGCAATCCAGTTCTTCTCAACAACAAGGTTTCGATTTGGTTGCTGGGGTCTTCCCTACAATAAAGGCTATCCAGGCTGCCATAACTTTAGGTACTGGTTGTTCTTTGGGTCCTGAAGGCCCCAGTGTAGACATTGGAAAGTCATGTGCCAATGGATTCTCATTAATGATGGAAAACAACAGAGAAAGGAAGATTGCTCTTGTGGCTGCTGGAGCAGCATCTGGGATTGCTTCAGGTACTGTTTGTGTTATTACAAGTGTTCAATTTCTATTGAAGGTTTAATTTGCTCAAAGTTTTGCTTGTTGATGAGAATGCCTCATCACTTTGGTTGTTCACATTAGTCCATGGGTTTTTTTTTTTTTTTTTTAATTATTTTTTTTATATGTTATTGAACAGTGAACACTATTTTCAAGTTTAATAGAACAGCTCAAAGTTACTCTACTGAGCAGTCAAATTCATTTAACTGGTCATTTCGATATCTTATTAATGAGGTGTGCAGACAAGAAATCCCAGCAGAAACTGAAATCTGTACATATACTGATATTCATGTGATTTTGATATTGCTAGTGCAGGTACTGCATTTCTCTAGTCTATTTTCTGGAAGAGTTTGGTGGGTACTTAATTACGTATGGCCATGCTTGGGGAGCGAATCAAACAGGAACTAGTTTCTTAATAGTCCAGGGTATCATGTCATTTGAAGGATGACATCACTGAATTAATAATGTGCTAGGGTGTGATATAACTCAGCTACTGAAGTTTCTTATAGATTACTGCCAATACCCAAAGGAACTTTTCTTCTCTAATAATACTTTGTATGTGATATGAAGCAAAGCTGGATTTGATGACTTGTGTATTGGCCAAGTTCTTTTATTTTAGCAAAACAATCTCTAGTTTGTCACCTTCCACCCACCCCCACCCCCAAAAATGATACAGGGCCCTCTTGAGCATGCTAATCCAAACTTTTGTAGACTTACTTCCATTTGTAGTTCTGGCTATGATTGGCATAAGCTTTTAAGTTTCCTTCCTGATCTATTAATTTCATTTATGGGCTATATATTATATCATTTGTAGTTTGATTGATGAAATGGTTGATTTTTGTCTTTTCAACTTTACTCCCTTCTTTTCAGGTTTTAATGCTGCTGTTGCTGGTTGCTTCTTTGCTATTGAAACTGTATTAAGACCTCTCCGTGCTGAAAACTCACCTCCATTTACAACTGCGATGATAATTTTGGCCTCCGTTATCTCATCTACTGTATCAAATGCTTTACTTGGGACGGAATCAGCTTTCACCGTGCCATCATATGATTTGAAATCTGCTGCTGGTATTTCACCTTCCTGTAATGAACTTCTTTTTATTTTCGGGATTGCAGTTTTTTGATGCTTGTATGTATTTGTGTAAGTTTCCCGATGTGATTAGAGCTTCTGGTAGTCCTTTCAAAAGTAATTTGTTGTTTAATGGAGGAGATTGATGAATGTGCTGCTCCATTGATCTAGAATTAAAGCATGCTTCGTATATTCGAATTGGCAATTTCAGCTACTTTATGTTTTGATTTCATGTCCTCCTCATTACTATTCAAAAATTTTAAAAAAATAAAAAATTCAAAGAGCATATTTGCCTTTCAAATATTTGACAGTGAACGGCCAGAATAGTGTGTGATTTACTATGCATTATCATTTCCAAAGGCATACACTCATGCTGTTTGACTTTTCTACCTGAATAGGTGAAACAAGCTTCATGTGTCATGCTTCATGCTAGGAAAGATATAATTAGGAATGACTGCATATAACGGAAAAAGTGACAATACTTACAATATTGATTTTGCCTTGCAGAGCTACCTTTGTACCTGATTTTGGGAATGCTATGTGGTGTTGTAAGTGTAGCCTTCACTCGCTTGGTTTCTTGGTTCACAGAGGCATTTGAGTATATCAAGGAGAAATTTGGACTTCCTGCTGTAATCTGTCCTGCTTTAGGTGGTTTAGGAGCTGGAATAATAGCTCTTAAGTATCCTGGAATACTATACTGGGGCTTTACAAATGTCAATGAAATCCTACATACTGGGAAGACTGCATCAGCTCCTGGAATCTGGTTGCTAACCCAACTAGCAGCAGCCAAAGTTGTCGCCACTGCTTTGTGTAAGGGGTCTGGGCTTGTAGGTGGCCTTTATGCACCAAGTTTGATGATTGGTGCTGCCGTTGGTGCTGTATTTGGAGGTTCAGCTGCTGAACTTATTAATTCAGCTATTCCAGGCAATGCTGCCGTTGCACAGCCACAAGCATATGCACTGGTAAACTTTTCATGGGGAGTTACTGCACAAATAACTCTTGAACTTGGCAAAATACTGTTCAATTTTCTGTAAGCTGATTTTAATACATTCAAGCTTCTACTTTAGGTTGGAATGGCTGCCACATTAGCTTCAGTTTGTTCAGTTCCCCTAACTTCAGTTCTGCTTCTCTTTGAGCTGACAAAAGATTACAGGATATTACTTCCTCTCATGGTAATGTATTATGTGATCTTGCTTTTTATATTTTCCGGAAAGGTAATATAGAGAATAGGGGAATCCGTGAATATACTCTTTTTATATGTTTTCATAGTCAGCCTAGTTTCTTCTAGGGAAATGAAAAAGTAAAAAGGCCCAGTTTAATTGCAGTCCAACTTTACTGGAATTAAGTCATCGTTCAGTTTTGTGACTAACCAAGAACGGAAACATGTTATCCACCGCAGCCAGTGGTTTGAAACTGAAATCTAAATTATGGCATTCTTTGTTATTATGTTGTTGTATTACAAGATTTCTGTAGTATTTCCCTTTTTGTTGGGATTAACTATTAAGGCTTTAGGGATTTTTTATTTATTATTGTTTCAAGGCTTTAGGGCTTTGCTTTATTCTTGAGTAATTTCTTTGGAGGCCATGTCATGGAACATTGTCTAAATATTTCCACTTAATTTTTCTTCTTTGTCAATTTGGCATATAGGGGGCTGTTGGATTAGCGATATGGGTTCCTTCTGTGACTAACCAGAACAAGGAGACTGAAGTATCTGATGCGAGGAATTTAGCAAGAGGATATTCTTCCCTTTGTGCTGCTGAGGAACTGTCTGTCTTAGAAAAGGCTGCTGACCAAGAAACAATAGATGAAGATACGCTTCTCGAAGATCTTAGGGTATAATTCTCTCTTTTTGTTTTAGAAAAGATTTTCTCAAGTTTCTTGTTTCAATTGATTGTTTGATCTCCTCATTAATATTTTCTCTTATTTGAAGTTTCTTTCATGACTTGACAAATTCCGCATCCTTCCTTGTTGTCAGGTTTCTAGGGCCATGTCAAAGAAATATTTAAAGCTGTCAATGGCTGTTACTGTAAAAGAAGCAATGAAATGCATGCATGACAGCCATCAGAATTGTGTGCTTGTGGTCGATGAAGATGATTTTCTGGAGGGGATTCTCACATTTGGTGATATTAGACGGTGTCTGACTAAGAAGCCTAGTGATGTCTCCAAGGGTGATTCAACAGCTCTGGATGTATGTGATGCCAACTCTCTCTCTCTCTCTCTTATGTTTTGAATAAGACATTTAAGACATCTATACAGGTGAATGCATGTCTTGTTTCCTCTGTTTGCACTAGAGGGATAAGCTACCGTGGGCAAGAGCGCGGAATTTTAACCTGCTATCCAGACACAGACTTGGCAATTGCCAAGGAGTTGATGGAGGCTAAGGGAATAAAACAATTGCCGGTGGTGAAACGTGGTGGAGAACCCCAGAAAGGAAGGAAGCGGAGAATCATTGCTGTTCTTCATTACGAATCAATCTGGAACTGTCTCAGGTTCATATTTATGTTTCAATCTGTTGTTATATGATCATATATATCCCTCTTTCTTTCCCTGTAGATGATATCCTTATGAGAGCTGTTGTCCAGATTCTACTGGACTGGGGGTTTGTGATAGATATTTTTATATAATCATTTATTATTAGCTATGATTTGATGTTTATTGTTGTCCATGCAGAGAGGAGATGAATCACAGGAAATCCGTCTATCAGCATAGGAAGGAGAATAATCTGGAGGAGATGATGGTAAATGGCCATTAATGCAGCTGATTGTCAAATTTTAAGCTTCTCTCTCGGCCTGCTGCAACTTAGAAGAGAGACCAAGGAAATTGGTTGGTTATGCCATGCCTACATTAGAATTGGGTCTCCAAATCAGGCACTGAGTGGGGATTACCATACCTTTTGCTGTGCTGATGTACTTGAGGATCCTTGATGTAACTTAGAGAAAAATGCCTTGTAAATACAGTTAATAGTTCAATATTTAGAGGAAAAAGAAAGTGCAAATCAATATACATATACATACATACATATATATATATATATACATGTATATATATATTGGAAGAGAAGCATCATTGATGATGCTTTAACAGTGAGGTGGGGGTGAGACGGATAGTGCTTGGCACAATTATACTATATTATATTCATGATTTGATGAACTTTTTGGATACATTTAATTTGTAAGATGCTACAGTGAGATTGAAGTAGTAATATAATGTTAGTTGAAAGGTTGATGTTCAGATATTGACCTCATAAATGTTGGTCTTGGCCTTGGGTTGGGCGTTATATAGTATTAGTATTTATTGATTTTCATTAATTAATGCATGCATTGTTGTTTGTTTCGGAGAATGTTTCATTATTGTTGATAATAGAATTTTTCCTTACAAGATCATCAAAGCACATTCTCAAATATATGTTATATCTATGTTTGGTTTAGCAAGTCTTCATATAAGATTCTTATGTTTGGTTGACAGAATATAAGATTATTAATTTACATATTTTACTAAATTACTCTCTAAGCAAAAATGATAAAATTTATTAAGTTATACATATTTATTAACCTATTATACTAATATAATATTGTAGACACTTCGTACTACTAAAAAGATATGTTTTCTTCCTAAATTAGTATTTCAAAATGCAAAAAAAAACTTTTTTCATCATGCAGGTAGTATTTCGGGATTTAGCCTAAGAAGTTGAGCATAAAATGTCAAACTAAAAAAAGTCAACCCTAGAAAAGTCAATAAAAAAGTCAACTCATTTTCAAAATCAAGATTTGAAGTTCAATTGAAAAATGGTGAAAGAATTTTGATAATCCGAGGTTTACATTGAAAGATATGGAGTTCGAAAGTTGGGTTACGAAGATTCAGTAGAAAGGAAACCCTAGTTCGAGAAATTAGGGAAAAAATGCTTAAACGATCAAATTGGTCGAAATTGAAGGTTCCAAATGAAAGATAAGCACTGACTTCGGTAATGGAAAAGCTACTAGGAAGAAAAACTAAAGGAAAAGACAATTCGGAAGAAAATCGAGAATTAGGGTTTTTGGTGAAATTTGGAAAATTGCAGAAATGTCCCGATTCGGTAAGAGCCCCTAATTGATGAGAAGTGAGTAAACAAGTATAGCTCAAGGCACAGTTTGAAGAAAATCCGAGAAAAGAATCGATTGGAGGAAAAATGGAAAAACGAGGAAATTCCCGACAGTGCGAAAAAGGAAAAATCAAATTGGAAGGGAATTTGATCGTAAAAATTGGGCATTTTTGGAACAACTCCAATTAAATATATGACAGAGGCCTAGGAAAAAAAAATCTGAAAATCAGACTTGTTTTGAGCAAAACCGGGCTTCGGAGGCAAAAAGGGCAAAACTGGAAAATTTTGGAAAAAATAGCAAATGAACTCCAAAAATTCTAAAAATTTACAGATCTCATTCTTAAATCATTTCGAAGAGATTGGTGAAGAAAAATCTTGATTCGGAGTTCGTTTGCAAAATGGCCAAATCCCAAGCCCACTATGTAGAAATTCAAAGAGATAAATCCTGAAAAAATAGCAAATGAGTTCTAAAAATTCTGAAAATGTGTAGATCTCATTCTTAAATTATTTGAAAGATATTGGGGAAAGAAAATCTGGATTCAAAGTTCGTTTGCAAAATGGCCAAATCTCGGACCCACTATGGAGAAATTCAAAAAGATAAATCCCAAAAAAATAGCAAACGAATTCCAAAAATTCTGAAAATTTGCAGATCTCATTCTTAAATTATTTGTAAGAGATTGGTAAAGGAAAACCTGGATTTGGAGCTCGTTTAAGAAATGGTAAAAGTTCGGATACACAAAAGGGCATTTTTGGAAGAAAAAATCCAAAAAAATAGCAAATAGACTCAAAATTTTTTGAAAACTTCTAGAATTCAATTTTTTATTATTTCAGAAGTATTGAAAAAATAAAATTTGGATTTGGATTCCGTTTGCTATTTATTTAAGTTTGGGGGTCAAAAAGATCATTTTATCGAAGAAATCGAAACAGGCCTTTTCTTGTATTTAAAAAATTGAAGCATAGGCTGGAAGAGGAAGGGTCAACCGGCCAAGGCCCAATGATGGGCAGATATTTTTTGATTTTTTAATCAAAGGACCAAAAGTGAAGAGGAAGTTAGTTATTTTTTGTGATCAAGCCTTTGAATTTGCAACACATAGACCAATGGATGGAGAGGGATCCTATTTATGACATCATAATTCAAGGGCTGATGATTCTAATCTAATGGTGGGTTTTTTACATATAAGGCATCTTAAGTGATAGCCATTGGATGAAAAGTAACTACCTTCCTTCTAGAAGGAAGGCCATTCGGCCAAGGTTATTTGGAGAGGGGCTAGGCAGTTTTTTCATAAGGGCTTGGAGGCTAGAAAAGAGGCAGTAGCTAAGGAGAAAAAGAGAGAAAAAAGAAAGGAAAAAGAAAGGAGGAAGAAGGAGGAAGGAAGGAAGGGTTTTAGCTTGTTTCTTCTTGATTTGGAAAGCTAGAGCAAGGTAGCTATACTCTTTCATATTTATTTTTCATATTTTATTGACATGGTCTTGCTTGTTGATTGATTTTTCTTCTTTTTTATGAAATAAACTTGTTTCTAAAGAGATACTATTTTGTTTAAAAAAAAAAAAAAAGCTTTCATTCTTGTTTTCATCATGGCCGAATAGGTTGATTGTTTTTGACAAATGATTTTGTTTTTGATCTTGTTCATGAGTATATTTGTGGTAGGTTAGCTTAGCTTGATTTGTGGTAGGTTAGCTTGATTGTGGTAGTTTAGCAGTATGCCATGCCATGTGTTTGTGGAAATACCATGTTAAGTTTATGATAGGTCATTCGGCCATGATGGATTTTTTTTGGTGTATGCTTATATTTTTATCATGCTTGCTTGTTTCATATGTTTCCATTGATCTTCATGCATATATACAATGCCATGTTCATGTTGCTTCATTCGGCCATTGATGGAAACTCAATTAAGAGTTGTAAACCCAAGTGCAGGTTATGTTCAAGTAATAAATTCTCGGGTGTCCGAGGTCGAACCACAGGGAAGCGTATTAGTAAGTATAAGTTTATAAATATATAAGAAAAAGAAAGTAAACAAGATATTAGGGAATCAACAACAAAACAAAATAAACAAGATATTAGAGAACAAAATAAATAAAATAACATAAAAGAAATTAAACAAAATATAAAAAACAATAAGAAAGGATGTTGAGGTTAGAGAATCCACTCTTGGTGTTATGCTAAGATTAATCTTGTTTTATTACACAATTGAAATCCACACATAAGGGAGGTTCCAATCGGAAGGTTTAGCAATTCAGTCCAACGTCCATAGCATATGATATTATGTTCATTTGGTGTCCTCAAAACTCATAAAAAGAGTCCAAGCATTCCTTATGCCAAGTATATGTCTACAACAAATCAAGGTTATGAAACCAAGCACTTACTGTGCCATTTTCATTGTCAATAATGAATCAAGATCTCTACTTTGCAAGTATGATTTTAAACCAAAAGAAAATATTATCTATACTAGTGTTTATAAATGATGATTCATTTTTAAGAGACTAACCTTAGCATTTACCAAGAGCTTCACCTCATCACCTCAACAATATGATTAGCAACACATACTAGATATGAATAAAATGAAAAGAAATGTAAGAAGAAAAAGAAAACTAGAGAAAGGAAAGAAAAAGAAAACTTAGAGAATTTTATTACAATGGCTATCCTACCAATGTATAATGTATCCCAATACTCATCCAAGGCCCTCTATTTATACACATTTTGGAGGGCTAAATGACAAGAGACAAGCTTTACAAATTTCAAAGGTAGGTATAATAGGTGGGTGCATTTTTCTAACAATTTTCGTCATATTGTATGACAATTCTGATCAGCCAGCTTGATGGTCGATTTTGTCAATGTTGGAGGCTCGATCTGATAAAATGGTCTTCTAGAAAAATATACCCCTATCAGTTACGGATCCATAGCCGTTGGAATCAGATCATTTGCGCACGTGGATCGGGAGATATGGTCAAAATACCAAAACGGTGCAGAACAGACGTCATTGCACATCAGCCAACTTGATGGTCGATTTCGCTAGGGACAACGACTCCGTTTCAAGATGTGTAAAACATGAAAAAGATAGATATGCCTCTTAGCTTTGCAGGGATACAAAGTTCAGCCTTATTGCTTCAGTGAAACTCGAGATATAGCTGATATGGCAAAAGGTGTCGGAACTGGAACTGAACTGGATTTGCCCTTAATTCTAGTAATCTGAAATCACTCAAAGAAACTTGTGAAAAACACCAAATTACATAAAAATATAAAAGATCATAAACACAATTAGACTAAACAATAATAACTCGTATTTGACACAAAACAATAATAAAACATAACTAAAAACTATATAATTATACGAGTTATCACACCCCCACACTTAGATTGTTGCTAGTCCCTAGCAACGACTCAATAAAAATAAAATAAGAAAATCTAATCTAATCCATTTTCGTAGGAAATCACGGTGGCACTTAGCATGTGACACAAGCCTTTAAACCCCTAGGTGTCCCTAGTGGACGAGTTTAGTCTCGTGAGGGTTTACTAGAACGATACCCACAAACATTGAAAAACTAAAATATAAGTAAACTACATACACTAAAAATATTTACTCCTAATCCTTTCAATATAAATTAGAGACAATCTTTGAACAAGTCTTATAAACTAATCAATAGCTCAAAGAATTTCACAAAAATTTATGCTTGAATGTAAATAAATGAGTTAAGCCAATATTAACATAACATATTTCAATCAAAATAGTGTATATTCAAACTTAATCTCAACTTCTCACATGGGATACTCTCTTGATTTTCACTCTTTAAAGTAGTGGTAAAGTGTTTACACTCAATCAATCTCATGAAAACACTTCTACCATATGCTTGCTTGTCCACCTATTCTCCACTATTTAGATCATACAACTTCATAAATCAAGAGGTCTTTATTCAAGGTTGTAATGGGGCCAAAGGGTTATAATGTGGTTAAAGAACAAAAGGGTAAAGATATCACAAAGGTTCCAAAGAGTTCATAGATTTTAGAGACATAATAAGATCATACAAATAAAACTTCTCAAAACTCTTATAAAGCACATAATAACATAGGCTAAATATTCATGTTGAGCCTTTGCATCATTCTAACCAACTTTGTAACATCTTTTTCTAGAAGTTCAAGAGAAGATTTTTTTTTTTTTTTTTTAATATGGGAATGTATTTGACAATGATCCCTTTCTTTTTCTCTTGACTTTTTCTTTTCTTTTCTTCCCCCACACTTATCTTTTGTTTCTAACCCAAATTTTCAAATAAAAATATCCCTTGTTTTTTTGCAATATGTCTCAAAATATAAAATTCATCTTTAGAACAAGGGTAAGGATATAAGTATATTTAGGCTAGGTGTAAGTTGTGGTTACCAATAAAACATCATATTTAATGTAGGCTCAAATTGGCTCACTAGTGGGGATGTTCTCGTAGAACATTAATAATGGATGGCTGTTTGGCTCTAGTTATAATCCTAATGCCTCTATCATATTCATGTTGTCACATGTATCAATATAGTCTCAAACGGTTTAAAGCAAGTTCTAGAGAATCATGTAATCATAAGAGCACTCAAGAAAGAAATTAGATTGATTTGTATAATGCATCAATCATTATAGGCTCAAAAACTCACAAGGATGATTATACAAGTCAGATTAAGTCTAAACATGCTTCTTTCTCAATCAACATATCATATTAACATTGGCTCATAAAAAGGTTGATATCAAGCTCAATTCTCATGAAAATCTTCTCACTAATAAATCTGTTTTAGACTTATGCAATTCATATCTCATCATAGTATTGAAAGTAACTAAAAAAACACACTAAGTCTAAACATGCTCTTTTAGTAGGTCATATTTTAGTTCTAGAGAATCATGTAATCATAAGAGCACTCAAGAAAGAAATTAGATTGATATTAGGGAATCAACAACAAAACAAAATAAACAAGATATTAGAGAACAAAATAAATAAAATAACATAAAAGAAATTAAACAAAATATAAAAAAACAATAAGAAAGGATGTTGAGGTTAGAGAATCCACTCTTGGTGTTATGCTAAGATTAATCTTGTTTTATTACACAATTGAAATCCACACATAAGGGAGGTTCCAATCGGAAGGTTTAGCAATTCAGTCCAACGTCCATAGCATATGATATTATGTTCATTTGGTGTCCTCAAAACTCATAAAAAGAGTCCAAGCATTCCTTATGCCAAGTATATGTCTACAACAAATCAAGGTTATGAAACCAAGCATTTACTGTGCCATTTTCATTGTCAATAATGAATCAAGATCTCTACTTTGCAAGTATGATTTTAAACCAAAAGAAAATATTATCTATACTAGTGTTTATAAATGATGATTCATTTTTAAGAGACTAACCTTAGCATTTACCAAGAGCTTCACCTCATCACCTCAACAATATGATTAGCAACACATACTAGATATGAATAAAATGAAAAGAAATGTAAGAAGAAAAAGAAAACTAGAGAAAGGAAAGAAAAAGAAAACTTAGAGAATTTTATTACAATGGCTATCCTACCAATGTATAATGTATCCCAATACTCATCCAAGGCCCTCTATTTATACACATTTTGGAGGGCTAAATGACAAGAGACAAGCTTTACAAATTTCAAAGGTAGGTATAATAGGTGGGTGCATTTTTCTAACAATTTTCGTCATATTGTATGACAATTCTGATCAGCCAGCTTGATGGTCGATTTTGTCAATGTTGGAGGCTCGATCTGATAAAATGGTCTTCTAGAAAAATATACCCCTATCAGTTACGGATCCATAGCCGTTGGAATCAGATCATTTGCGCACGTGGATCGGGAGATATGGTCAAAATACCAAAACGGTGCAGAACAGACGTCATTGCACATCAGCCAACTTGATGGTCGATTTCGCTAGGGACAACGACTCCGTTTCAAGATGTGTAAAACATGAAAAAGATAGATATGCCTCTTAGCTTTGCAGGGATACAAAGTTCAGCCTTATTGCTTCAGTGAAACGCAAGATATAGCTGATATGGCAAAAGGTGTCGGAACTGGAACTGAACTGGATTTGCCCTTAATACTAGTAATCTGAAATCACTCAAAGAAACTTGTGAAAAAACACCAAATTACATAAAAATATAAAAGATCATAAACACAATTAGACTAAACAATAATAACTCGTATTTGACACAAAACAATAATAAAACATAACTAAAAACTATATAATTATACGAGTTATCACACCCCCATACTTAGATTGTTGCTAGTCCCTAGCAACGACTCAATAAAAATAAAATAAGAAAATCTAATCTAATCCATTTTCGTAGGAAATCACGGTGGCACTTAGCATGTGACACAAGCCTTTAAACCCCTAGGTGTCCCTAGTGGACGAGTTTAGTCTCGTGAGGGTTTACTAGAACGATACCCACAAACATTGAAAAACTAAAATATAAGTAAACTACATACACTAAAAATATTTACTCCTAATCCTTTCAATATAAATTAGAGACAATCTTTGAACAAGTCTTATAAACTAATCAATAGCTCAAAGAATTTCACAAAAATTTATGCTTGAATGTAAATAAATGAGTTAAGCCAATATTAACATAACATATTTCAATCAAAATAGTGTATATTCAAACTTAATCTCAACTTCTCACATGGGATACTCTCTTGATTTTCACTCTTTAAAGTAGTGGTAAAGTGTTTACACTCAATCAATCTCATGAAAACACTTCTACCATATGCTTGCTTGTCCACCTATTCTCCACTATTTAGATCATACAACTTCATAAATCAAGAGGTCTTTATTCAAGGTTGTAATGGGGCCAAAGGGTTATAATGTGGTTAAAGAACAAAAGGGTAAAGATATCACAAAGGTTCCAAAGAGTTCATAGATTTTAGAGACATAATAAGATCATACAAATAAAACTTCTCAAAACTCTTATAAAGCACATAATAACATAGGCTAAATATTCATGTTGAGCCTTTGCATCATTCTAACCAACTTTGTAACATCTTTTTCTAGAAGTTCAAGAGAAGATTTTTTTTTTTTTTTTTAATATGGGAATGTATTTGACAATGATCCCTTTCTTTTTCTCTTGACTTTTTCTTTTCTTTTCTTCCCCCACACTTATCTTTTGTTTCTAACCCAAATTTTCAAATAAAAATATCCCTTGTTTTTTTGCAATATGTCTCAAAATATAAAATTCATCTTTAGAACAAGGGTAAGGATATAAGTATATTTAGGCTAGGTGTAAGTTGTGGTTACCAATAAAACATCATATTTAATGTAGGCTCAAATTGGCTCACTAGTGGGGATGTTCTCGTAGAACATTAATAATGGATGGCTGTTTGGCTCTGGTTATAATCCTAATGCCTCTATCATATTCATGTTGTCACATGTATCAATATAGTCTCAAACGGTTTAAAGCAAGTTCTAGAGAATCATGTAATCATAAGAGCACTCAAGAAAGAAATTAGATTGATTTGTATAATGCATCAATCATTATAGGCTCAAAAACTCACAAAGATGATTATACAAGTCAGATTAAGTCTAAACATGCTTCTTTCTCAATCAACATATCATATTAACATTGGCTCATAAAAAGGTTGATATCAAGCTCAATTCTCATGAAAATCTTCTCACTAATAAATCTGTTTTAGACTTATGCAATTCATATCTCATCATAGTATTGAAAGTAACTAAAAAAACACACTAAGTCTAAACATGCTTTTTTTTTGTTTTTTTGTTTTTTTGTTTTTTTGTTTTTTTTGTTTTTTTTTTTTTTTTGTTTTTTTGAAGAAGAAGATTAAATCAAACTGACAAGGTATGTCTCAAGTCTCCCTTACTCAGACCTTGTTCAGAATGAATACTTCTAAATGTCTTAAAACACAACAATTTTTTTTTAGCAAAATATGTCCCTTACCCCCTACTAAAATATGACATTGTCCCCAATGATGAGTTACCCCCTACTAAAATATGACATTGTCCCCGGCAACGGCGCCAAAAACTTGATGGAAACTCAATTAAGAGTTGTAAACCCAAGTGCAGGTTATGTTCAAGTAATAAATTCTCGGGTGTCCGAGGTCGAACCACAGGGAAGCGTATTAGTAAGTATAAGTTTATAAATATATAAGAAAAAGAAAGTAAACAAGATATTAGGGAATCAACAACAAAACAAAATAAACAAGATATTAGAGAACAAAATAAATAAAATAACATAAAAGAAATTAAACAAAATATAAAAAACAATAAGAAAGGATGTTGAGGTTAGAGAATCCACTCTTGGTGTTATGCTAAGATTAATCTTGTTTTATTACACAATTGAAATCCACACATAAGGGAGGTTCCAATCGGAAGGTTTAGCAATTCAGTCCAACGTCCATAGCATATGATATTATGTTCATTTGGTGTCCTCAAAACTCATAAAAAGAGTCCAAGCATTCCTTATGCCAAGTATATGTCTACAACAAATCAAGGTTATGAAACCAAGCATTTACTGTGCCATTTTCATTGTCAATAATGAATCAAGATCTCTACTTTGCAAGTATGATTTTAAACCAAAAGAAAATATTATCTATACTAGTGTTTATAAATGATGATTCATTTTTAAGAGACTAACCTTAGCATTTACCAAGAGCTTCACCTCATCACCTCAACAATATGATTAGCAACACATACTAGATATGAATAAAATGAAAAGAAATGTAAGAAGAAAAAGAAAACTAGAGAAAGGAAAGAAAAAGAAAACTTAGAGAATTTTATTACAATGGCTATCCTACCAATGTATAATGTATCCCAATACTCATCCAAGGCCCTCTATTTATACACATTTTGGAGGGCTAAATGACAAGAGACAAGCTTTACAAATTTCAAAGGTAGGTATAATAGGTGGGTGCATTTTTCTAACAATTTTCGTCATATTGTATGACAATTCTGATCAGCCAGCTTGATGGTCGATTTTGTCAATGTTGGAGGCTCGATCTGATAAAATGGTCTTCTAGAAAAATATACCCCTATCAGTTACGGATCGATAGCCGTTGGAATCAGATCATTTGCGCACGTGGATCGGAAGATATGGTCAAAATACCAAAACGGTGCAGAACAGACGTCATTGCACATCAGCCAACTTGATGGTCGATTTCGCTAGGGAAAACGACTCCGTTTCAAGAAGTGTAAAACATGAAAAAGATAGATATGCCTCTTAGCTTTGCAGGGATACAAAGTTCAGCCTTATTGCTTCAGTGAAACTCAAGATATAGCTGATATGGCAAAAGGTGTCGGAACTGGAATTGAACTGGATTTGCCCTTAATACTAGTAATCTGAAATCACTCAAAGAAACTTGTGAAAAACACCAAATTACATAAAAATATAAAAGATCATAAACACAATTAGACTAAACAATAATAACTCGTATTTGACACAAAACAATAATAAAACATAACTAAAAACTATATAATTATACGAGTTATCACACCCCCACACTTAGATTGTTGCTAGTCCCTAGCAACGACTCAATAAAAATAAAATAAGAAAATCTAATCTAATCCATTTTCGTAGGAAATCACGGTGGCACTTAGCATGTGACACAAGCCTTTAAACCCCTAGGTGTCCCTAGTGGACGAGTTTAGTCTCGTGAGGGTTTACTAGAACGATACCCACAAACATTGAAAAACTAAAATATAAGTAAACTACATACACTAAAAATATTTACTCCTAATCCTTTCAATATAAATTAGAGACAATCTTTGAACAAGTCTTATAAACTAATCAATAGCTCAAAGAATTTCACAAAAATTTATGCTTGAATGTAAATAAATGAGTTAAGCCAATATTAACATAACATATTTCAATCAAAATAGTGTATATTCAAACTTAATCTCAACTTCTCACATGGGATACTCTCTTGATTTTCACTCTTTAAAGTAGTGGTAAAGTGTTTACACTCAATCAATCTCATGAAAACACTTCTACCATATGCTTGCTTGTCCACCTATTCTCCACTATTTAGATCATACAACTTCATAAATCAAGAGGTCTTTATTCAAGGTTGTAATGGGGCCAAAGGGTTATAATGTGGTTAAAGAACAAAAGGGTAAAGATATCACAAAGGTTCCAAAGAGTTCATAGATTTTAGAGACATAATAAGATCATACAAATAAAACTTCTCAAAACTCTTATAAAGCACATAATAACATAGGCTAAATATTCATGTTGAGCCTTTGCATCATTCTAACCAACTTTGTAACATCTTTTTCTAGAAGTTCAAGAGAAGATTTTTTTTTTTTTTTTTTAATATGGGAATGTATTTGACAATGATCCCTTTCTTTTTCTCTTGACTTTTTCTTTTCTTTTCTTCCCCCACACTTATCTTTTGTTTCTAACCCAAATTTTCAAATAAAAATATCCCTTGTTTTTTTGCAATATGTCTCAAAATATAAAATTCATCTTTAGAACAAGGGTAAGGATATAAGTATATTTAGGCTAGGTGTAAGTTGTGGTTACCAATAAAACATCATATTTAATGTAGGCTCAAATTGGCTCACTAGTGGGGATGTTCTCGTAGAACATTAATAATGGATGGCTGTTTGGCTCTAGTTATAATCCTAATGCCTCTATCATATTCATGTTGTCACATGTATCAATATAGTCTCAAACGGTTTAAAGCAAGTTCTAGAGAATCATGTAATCATAAGAGCACTCAAGAAAGAAATTAGATTGATTTGTATAATGCATCAATCATTATAGGCTCAAAAACTCACAAGGATGATTATACAAGTCAGATTAAGTCTAAACATGCTTCTTTCTCAATCAACATATCATATTAACATTGGCTCATAAAAAGGTTGATATCAAGCTCAATTCTCATGAAAATCTTCTCACTAATAAATCTGTTTTAGACTTATGCAATTCATATCTCATCATAGTATTGAAAGTAACTAAAAAAACACACTAAGTCTAAACATGCTCTTTTTTTTTTTTTTTTTTTGAAGAAGAAGAAGATTAAATCAAACTGACAAGGTATGTCTCAAGTCTCCCTTACTCAGACCTTGTTCAGAATGAATACTTCTAAATGTCTTAAAACACAACAATTTTTTTTTTAGCAAAATATGTCCCTTACCCCCTACTAAAATATGACATTGTCCCCAATGTCAAATTTTAAAGGTAGAATTTAGGAGATATTACCTGCAGAGGTTGCTAACCACTTATTATAACTGAGACACAACAAGCAAAATGTTAGATAATGTCACAAAGATAAAGTGCAATCCACTCCTTGCTCGTCCATATCTCTTTTTCTTTTTCCGAGCGTTTGCGAAACAACCGTAGCAGATAAACACTCATAAGCTTGTAGCTTTTTGAGTAAATCTTCAATGGTTGTAGCAGAAATTATGGTTCTCCTTGCCTCTGAAAACATGAATCCATTATCCACAGCATTATCTAAATATGAAAGCAAATTACTAAAATAACCATTAATATTAAGCAAACCAATGGGTTTCTTATTTGTGACCAAAGATGACCAAGAAGCCACGCAAGCTATTTCTTCCAATGTACCCAGACCTCCTGGTAAGGCAATGAATGCATCGGCAGAATGGTACATGATTGTTATCCGTTCAGGGATACTCCAGACTTGTATTTCCTTACCCACGGTAGGTCCACAAAAATCTGTGAATAGTTTTGGCACGATTCCTAGAACTGGACTTCCTCCGGCGTGTGCTGCTGTAGCGACTGCTCCCATTAAACCCGTACTACCGCCTCCATAAATCAAGTGGATCTTTTGTTGGGCAAGTATTACTCCAACTCTTATGGCTTCATCAGCGAATATGTTATTTTTCCCTGGATAAGCACCTCCAAAGACACAAATTTTTTTAATGCGCTGGGACGAAGTGCTTTCCATTTTTTTTTCTTTTTCGAGTGCCTGAAAGAGAATGAGTACATGGTGTAATATATAGAGGACTGAGTAGTGAATCAGACAAGAGTAATAATGTCGCCGAAAGTGTATTTGACCTGTCAGAAGAAAATGTTAACCTAACAAAAGATTTTTGCATGATTTCAGGAAGAAAATCAAAAAGAGAAGAAAAATCAACCGTAAAAGTCAAAAGTAATAATGTCGCCGAAAGTGTATTTGGCATCTTCCTCTGGTTTTACGTCCAGAAACGGCTTAAACGCCTTCTATGAGTCGAGGATATGCTTCCCATCCAGTTTTCTTACAAGCTGGCAAACAGGGTCTTTTATCATCAGATTCCCAAGATGTTGCCATTCCCTTTGGAATTGCGGCCATAAATCAAGAATTTCTCTTTGTACATCTCCACTAGGATGCGTCTCAAGAGAAAGTTGGATATTACCCAAATTCTCCTTACTCAGTCCATCCTTAATGAATTCAATTTTATCATCTCGATTAGAGGACGGAATCCCAATAGAACGACATTTACCGTTACACGTCCATCGTGCACACTTGTGGCAATTTGAACTCATACGCTTTGCTCGTCGCTTCTTTGCATAAGTGCTTCTACCTGTACCTGGTTAATGCAAAACAGGAAGATATTTATCTTCACGTACCTTGGCTTCAATTATCCAACGTATGTCTTCAGGAATCCCTTTGTGCATAAGCATTCTTAATCTTTCAAATCGAACTTGGTAAAGCTTCAGTAAAATATTTCGAGGAAAAGGAGGAAATCGTTTCTGCAATCTTGTGAGAATATCATCCATCTTGAAAAAAAAATGAAATAAAAAAAAATGAAAGAGAAATTTATATACAATATCAGTTTTGTGGGTAGCTGATGGAACCGACTTAAATAATCACGGAGTACCGTTATCCGCCATTTAACCGGGGTTAAAAAAAAAATTATATTTACATCTAGTTATTTTCAAAACAAGGATCAGAAAGAAAAACAACCTCTTCTTGAGTAACATGATTTTCCAAAAAGAGTTTGAGTCTTTGTCCATTTACCTTGAATACGTTACCATTTTGAGGATTCTCAATGTCAACTGCTCCATAATGATACACATGCTTAACCACAAATGGGCCAGTCCATCTTGATCTCAACTTACCAGGAAATATGTGAAGTCTAGAATTATAAAGTAGAACTTTTTGCCCAACATTAAATGTTTTTCTTGAAATTAACTTGTCATGAAAGGCTTTAGTTCTTTCTTTATGAATTTTAGAATTCTCATATGCATCATTTCTGAGTTCCTCAAGTTCATTTATTTGTAATTTTCGTAAATTAGAAGCGTCATCAAGGTTTGAGTTGAACATTTTAATGGCCCAATATGCTTTATTCTCAAGTTCCACAGGTAAATGACAAGGTTTTCCATAAACTAGCCTATAAGGAGACATGCCCAATGCTGTTTTAAAAGCTGTTCGATAGGCCCATAATGCATCGTTAAGTCTAAGAGACCAATCTTTGCGATTTGGATTAACTGTCTTTTCCAAAATTTGTTTAATCTCCCTATTTGCTAATTCTACCTGTCCATTTGTCTGCGGGTGATAAGGGGTTGCAACTTTGTGTGTAATGGCATATTTCTTCATTAATGTTTCAAAAACCTTGTTGCAAAAATGTGTTCCCCCATCGCTTATGATAGATCGAGGAATTCCAAATCGACTCAAAATATTTTCTTTTAAAAATTTAATCACTGTTTTGTGATCATTATTTCGACATGGAATTGCCTCTATCCACTTTGAAACATAATCTATTGCTACTAAAATGTATAAGAAACCAAAAGATGGTGGAAATGGTCCCATGAAATCAATACCCCAACAGTCAAAAATTTCAATTACAAGAATTGGGTTCAAAGGCATCATGTTTCTTTTCGAAATGGAACCTAATTTTTGACAACTTTCACATGACTTGCAAAAATTATGTGCATCTTTGAACAAAGTTGGCCAGTAAAATCCACACTGTAAAATTTTTGCAGCAGTTTTCTTTGATGAAAAATGACCACCACATGCCTCGGAATGACAAAACTTAATTACACTACTTACCTCATTGTCGGGAATGCATCTTCGAAAAATCTGATCAGGACAATATTTGAACAAGTAAGGGTCATCCCAATAGAACTTCTTTACCTCATTCAGAAACTTCCTTTTATCTTGGGTGCTCCATTGAGAAGAAATTTTTCCTGTAGCAAGAAAATTAGCAATGTCAGCAAACCAAGGTGTCGTGGAGACAATTAGAAGTTGTTCATCAGGAAAAGTATCATTTATTGGTGAGGTTCCAAAAGATTCATCACAAACAAGTCTTGATAAATGATCAGCCACCACATTTTCTACTCCTTTTTTATCTCGAATGGTGATGTCAAATTCTTGCAGCAAAAGGATCCACCTCAGCAACCTAGGTTTTGCATCCTTCTTAGAGAGAAGATATTTTAAAGCTGCATGATCACTAAAGACAACAATTGATGATCCAACAAGGTAAGATCTGAATTTATCCAATGCAAAAACAACTGCAAGTAATTCCTTTTCTGTAGTGGAATAATTCATTTGGGCTCTATTTAAAGTTTTACTTGCATAGTAAATTACATGTGGTTTATTATCTTTCCTTTGTCCTAACACAGCACCAACAGCATAGTCACTAGCATCACACATTATTTCAAATGGTAAAGACCAATCAGGAGATCTCATAATAGGAGCAGTAGTGAGCATATTTTTGAGTTTTTCAAAAGCATCTTCACAATCTTTAGTCCATTCAAATGCAGTGTCTTTCATTAAAAGATTACATAGAGGTTTAGATATCGTGCTAAAATCTTTTATGAATCTTCTATAAAAACCTGCATGTCCCAAGAATGACCTAATGTCCTTTACTGTCTTTGGTGTGGGTAGATTAGCAATCAATTCAAGTTTTGACTTGTCTACCTCAATCCCTTTTGCAGAAACAATGTGACCTAGTACAATACCTTTAGTGACCATGAAATGACTTTTTCTTTCTCAATCAACATATCATATTAACATTGGCTCATAAAAAGGTTGATATCAAGCTCAATTCTCATGAAAATCTTCTCACTAATAAATCTGTTTTAGACTTATGCAATTCATATCTCATCATAGTATTGAAAGTAACTAAAAAAACACACTAAGTCTAAACATGCTCTTTTTTTTTTTTTTTTTTGAAGAAGAAGAAGATTAAATCAAACTGACAAGGTATGTCTCAAGTCTCCCTTACTCAGACCTTGTTCAGAATGAATACTTCTAAATGTCTTAAAACACAACAATTTTTTTTTTAGCAAAATATGTCCCTTACCCCCTACTAAAATATGACATTGTCCCCAATGTCAAATTTTAAAGGTAGAATTTAGGAGATATTACCTGCAGAGGTTGCTAACCACTTATTATAACTGAGACACAACAAGCAAAATGTTAGATAATGTCACAAAGATAAAGTGCAATCCACTCCTTGCTCGTCCATATCTCTTTTTCTTTTTCCGAGCGTTTGCGAAACAACCGTAGCAGATAAACACTCATAAGCTTGTAGCTTTTTGAGTAAATCTTCAATGGTTGTAGCAGAAATTATGGTTCTCCTTGCCTCTGAAAACATGAATCCATTATCCACAGCATTATCTAAATATGAAAGCAAATTACTAAAATAACCATTAATATTAAGCAAACCAATGGGTTTCTTATTTGTGACCAAAGATGACCAAGAAGCCACGCAAGCTATTTCTTCCAATGTACCCAGACCTCCTGGTAAGGCAATGAATGCATCGGCAGAATGGTACATGATTGTTATCCGTTCAGGGATACTCCAGACTTGTATTTCCTTACCCACGGTAGGTCCACAAAAATCTGTGAATAGTTTTGGCACGATTCCTAGAACTGGACTTCCTCCGGCGTGTGCTGCTGTAGCGACTGCTCCCATTAAACCCGTACTACCGCCTCCATAAATCAAGTGGATCTTTTGTTGGGTAAGTATTACTCCAACTCTTATGGCTTCATCAGCGAATATGTTATTTTTCCCTGGATAAGCACCTCCAAAGACACAAATTTTTTTAATGCGTTGGGACGAAGTGCTTTCCATTTTTTTTTTTTCGAGTGCCTGAAAGAGAATGAGTACATGGTGTAATATATAGAGGATGAGTAGTGAATCAGACAAGAGTAATAATGTCGCCGAAAGTGTATTTGACCTGTCAGAAGAAAATGTTAACCTAACAAAAGATTTTTGCGTGATTTCAGGAAGAAAATCAAAAAGAGAAGAAAAATCAACCGTAAAAGACCAATGCAAAAAAAAAAAAAAAAAAAAAAAAAAGAGAATAATTACACAAATCGAACAACACGTAAACTAAACCGAAATAAAATTATTGCAAATCAAACCAAAAGCTGAGAAGTCATTTATTGTAGTTGTGATTGTGGCTCACATCTTCCTCTGGTTTTACGTCCAGAAACGGCTTAAACGCCTTCTATGAGTCGAGGATATGCTTCCCATCCAGTTTTCTTACAAGCTGGCAAACAGGGTCTTTTAACATCAGATTCCCAAGATGTTGCCATTCCCTTTGGAATTGCGGCCATAAATCAAGAATTTCTCTTTGTACGTCAACACTAGGATGCGTCTCAAGAGAAAGTTGGATATTACCCAAATTCTCCTTACTCAGTCCATCCTTAATGAATTCAATTTTATCATCTCGATTAGAGGACGGAATCTCAATAGAACGACATTTACCGTTACACGTCCATCGTGCACACTTGTGGCAATTTGAACTCATGCGCTTTGCTCGTCGCTTCTTTGCATAAGTGCTTCTACCTGTACCTGGTAAATGCAAAACAGGAAGATATTCATCTTCACGTACCTTGGCTTCAATTATCCAACGTATGTCTTCAGGAATCCCTTTGTGCATAAGCATTCTTAATCTTTCAAATCGAACTTGGTAAAGCTTCAGTAAAATATTTCGAGGAAAAGGAGGAAATCGTTTCTGCAATCTTGTGAGAATATCATCCATCTTGAAAAAAAATGAAAAAGAAATTGAAAGAGAAATTTATATACAATATCAGTTTTGTGGGTAGCTGATGGAACCGACTTAAATAATCACGGAGTACCGTTATCCGCCATTTAACCGGGAAAAAAATGAATTTTTTTTTTTTTTTTTTTTTGAAGATTAGTAAAAATTATATTTACATCTAGTTATTTTCAAAACAAGGATCAGAAAGAAAAACAACCTCTTCTTGAGTAACATGATTTTCCAAAAAGAGTTTGAGTCTTTGTCCATTTACCTTGAATACGTTACCATTTTGAGGATTCTCAATATCAACTGCTCCATAATGATACACATGCTTAACCACAAATGGGCCAGTCCATCTTGATCTCAACTTACCAGGAAATATGTGAAGTCTAGAATTATAAAGTAGAACTTTTTGCCCAACATCAAATGTTTTTCTTGAAATTAACTTGTCATGAAAGGCTTTAGTTCTTTCTTTATGAATTTTAGAATTCTCATATGCATCATTTCTGAGTTCCTCAAGTTTTTGTTTCCAACAATGCTTAACCTGAAAAGAATTTAACAAAGAATCAGTGTGTGAAATTTCTGAAGCATTATCAAACTCATATTCAATTAAATAAGCTTCTAAAGGATCATGGAATGTGGTAGTGGTGAGATGTTCATGAACAAGTTCTTCAATGAAATCCACTTCATGTACTTCTGAATCATCACCAGGTTGCTTGCAAATGTTGAACACATTTAATTCTAAAGTCATATTTCCAAAAGAAATGTTCAACATACCATTCCTGCAATTTATCAGAGCATTAGAAGTTGCAAGAAATGGACGGCCTAATATAACAGGAATTTGAACATTTGGATTTGAAACAGGATGTGTGTCCAAAACAATAAAATCAACAGGGAAGTAAAAATTATCAATTTGAACCAAAACATCTTCAACTATCCCTCGAGGTATTTTTACAGAACGATCAGCTAGTTGAAGTGTAACAGGTGTTTCCTTGAGTTCACCTAAACCTAACTGTTGATAAACAGAAAAAGGCAAAAGATTAACACTAGCACCAAGATCAAGCAATGCACGTTCTATTCTAGTGTTTCCAATGATGCATGAGATTGTTGGACATCCAGGATCTTTGAATTTTGGTGGAGTAAGGTGCTGAATGATTGAGCTCACACTTTCCGTCAGAAATGCTTTCTTCTGTACATTATGTTTCCTTTTAAATGTGCACATGTCCTTCAAAAATTTAGCATAAGATGGAACTTGTTTGATTGCATCCAATAAAGGAATGTTAATCTTAACTTGTTTGAAAAGATCATAAATTTCTGCATTTTGATTCAAATTCTTTATTGTTTGCAACCTTTGAGGAAAAGGAGCAGGATGCATACCTTTTTCTTTGTCCAAATTTTCAAGAAGTTCAGACTTACCATCATCCTTACCAATACTTTTCGGAGGGGAAGGAGGATCTTGGTCTTTTGATGGAATCGTTTTGTCAATTGCCTTTCCACTTCGAAGAGTTGTGATAGAACTGGCATTTTCCTGTTGAGTTTCATTGGTGCAAGAAACAAGACATTGAGTAGAAGGGTTAGGCTGAGGTTGAGCAGGAAACTTACCTTTTTCTTGAGTGCGTAATGAAGCTGTCAATGTGGACAAGGTTTTTTGATCTCATTGATGTCCTGTGAAGTCCGGCTATTCACATTTGCTTGTGTTTGCATGAATGCTTGCAATGTTTCTTCCAAGGTTTGTACACGTGAAGGTTGATAGGAAAAAGTGTTGCCCGGCTTTTGAGATTGTGGTACCTGAACATGATTATTATTCCGCCAACTGAAGTTGGGATGATTTCTCCATTCAGGGTTATACGTTTCAGAGTAAGGAGAAGGAAAAGGCTTTTTAAATGTGTTTATGGAATTTACTTGATCATGCAACGCTTCTTTAAGAATGGGAATGTTTGGACATTCAGAAGTGGGGTGTCCCATGATTTCACAAATTCCACAACTTTCTTCATTTTTAACCGTTTTGACTTCTTTTACTTCTCTAAGTTCCATGGCTTCAATCTTTCTAGCCAAATTAGCTACTTTATCTTTTATCCCATCTTCTTGACTAAAATGATATTTTCCTCTGTTAGAAACAACATTAGATCTATTGGAACTTTCAGAGGAATTATCTGTGTGCCAGGCTTGAGAGTTATCTGCCAAATGGTCTAAGTAGTCAAAGGCTTCTTCAGGTTCTTTTTCTAGAAACTCACCGTTACACATTGTTTCAACAAATTGTTTAGTTTCGGGAGTTAAACTTTCATAAAAGAAACTAATAAGACGCCATTTTTCAAAACCATGATGTGGACAAGAACTTAACAAATCTTTAAAACGATCCCAGCACTGAAAAAATGCTTCATTTTGATTTTGATTGAAATTTTGAATCTGTCTTTTCAAAGCAGTAGTTTTATGTGCTGGGAAAAATTTCTTTAGAAACTCAGTTTGTAATTCTTGCCATGTGCCAATTGACCTTGGTTTTAAATTATGAAGCCAAATTTTTGCTTTATCTTTTAAAGAAAAAGGAAATAATTTTAGCTTGACAATTTCATTTGTACATTGTTGGTCATTAAAGGTGACACATACATCTTCGAAGTCTTTTAGAAACGAGTAAGCACTTTCCGATTCTAACCCATGGAAATTTGGAAGCAAAGCTATCATACCTGGTTTAAAACGAAAGTTGTTTGCATTGAGAGGAAAAATAAAACAAGAGGGTGATGAGCTTCGAGTTGGTTGCAAGTAGTCACGCATGGTGCGTACTTGTCTGTTCTCATCTTCAGCATGAACACTTTCATTGTCAGCCATGGTAGGAGTTGTATTAGAAAGATTACCTGAAAAAGTTTCACAATAAAATCTAACTAAACGACGAGATCTAAAATCACGTCGCCAAACAAGCATAAAACAAAGTTAATATACAGATTAGGCGGTATAACCAGCCAATAAAAATAAATATACTAAATTAGGCGGTATAACCAGCCAATAAAAATAAATATACTTATAAACTTATATACTTAGTATTGCTTCCCCGGCAACGGCGCCAAAAACTTGATGGAAACTCAATTAAGAGTTGTAAACCCAAGTGCAGGTTATGTTCAAGTAATAAATTCTCGGGTGTCCGAGGTCGAACCACAGGGAAGCGTATTAGTAAGTATAAGTTTATAAATATATAAGAAAAAGAAAGTAAACAAGATATTAGGGAATCAACAACAAAACAAAATAAACAAGATATTAGAGAACAAAATAAATAAAATAACATAAAAGAAATTAAACAAAATATAAAAAACAATAAGAAAGGATGTTGAGGTTAGAGAATCCACTCTTGGTGTTATGCTAAGATTAATCTTGTTTTATTACACAATTGAAATCCACACATAAGGGAGGTTCCAATCGGAAGGTTTAGCAATTCAGTCCAACGTCCATAGCATATGATATTATGTTCATTTGGTGTCCTCAAAACTCATAAAAAGAGTCCAAGCATTCCTTATGCCAAGTATATGTCTACAACAAATCAAGGTTATGAAACCAAGCATTTACTGTGCCATTTTCATTGTCAATAATGAATCAAGATCTCTACTTTGCAAGTATGATTTTAAACCAAAAGAAAATATTATCTATACTAGTGTTTATAAATGATGATTCATTTTTAAGAGACTAACCTTAGCATTTACCAAGAGCTTCACCTCATCACCTCAACAATATGATTAGCAACACATACTAGATATGAATAAAATGAAAAGAAATGTAAGAAGAAAAAGAAAACTAGAGAAAGGAAAGAAAAAGAAAACTTAGAGAATTTTATTACAATGGCTATCCTACCAATGTATAATGTATCCCAATACTCATCCAAGGCCCTCTATTTATACACATTTTGGAGGGCTAAATGACAAGAGACAAGCTTTACAAATTTCAAAGGTAGGTATAATAGGTGGGTGCATTTTTCTAATAATTTTCGTCATATTGTATGACAATTCTGATCAGCCAGCTTGATGGTCGATTTTGTCAATGTTGGAGGCTCGATCTGATAAAATGGTCTTCTAGAAAAATATACCCCTATCAGTTACGGATCCATAGCCGTTGGAATCAGATCATTTGCGCACGTGGATCGGGAGATATGGTCAAAATACCAAAACGGTGCAGAACAGACGTCATTGCACATCAGCCAACTTGATGGTCGATTTCGCTAGGGACAACGACTCCGTTTCAAGATGTGTAAAACATGAAAAAGATAGATATGCCTCTTAGCTTTGCAGGGATACAAAGTTCAGCCTTATTGCTTCAGTGAAACTCGAGATATAGCTGATATGGCAAAAGGTGTCGGAACTGGAACTGAACTGGATTTGCCCTTAATTCTAGTAATCTGAAATCACTCAAAGAAACTTGTGAAAAACACCAAATTACATAAAAATATAAAAGATCATAAACACAATTAGACTAAACAATAATAACTCGTATTTGACACAAAACAATAATAAAACATAACTAAAAACTATATAATTATACGAGTTATCAGCCATGAGGGATTTTTTTGGACATGTTTGCATTATTTCTCATGTTTATTGCCATGTGTTTGTGAAAATGCCATGTTAGAATACCATGTAACCATTTGGCCATTAGGGTCATTTTTGCTTTGTGTCTACATTTCCATTTTGTTTAGTTGATAAGTTTGCATTTCATGCCATAACATTGTGTATTTTGATTTGGTTTGCCATGTTGTTTGTGTTATTGGCTAGATAGGATTGCATTAGATTATTTAGTGGCCATTCAGCCTTTGCATGTGTTTTTTCCTTGTACGTGCATTTGCATTTTGTTTAGGGACCATTGCTTTGCATTATTATGCCATAAATTTGTGTTTGAGTTGCTGTTTGTGCCTTAGTATTAGGTTTATTGGTCACTATATGTTCATGACATTTTCATACATTCTCATGACATTTAAGGTCTAGAATCATATTGGTACTGTCATGCATATTTCCATGTATATAAAGTCTAGAATCATATTGGTATTGCTATACATTTGTTATGCTATTTAGGTCTTAAGCCACTTTGTATTGCCATTTATTTCATGACATTTTAGGTCTAAGTTTCATTTGCATTATTATGCATCTCATGCATACTTAAGTTAAGATTGCATTTATTGCCATGCAAGTTGGTTAGTTCTAGGTTATCCTTGTATTGTCATGCATTTTCCCATGCATATAAGGTCTTAAATCATGTTGGTGTTGCCATGCATTATTATACTATTTAGGTCTTAGGTCACTTTGTATTAACATGCATTTCATGTCACTTTAGGGCTAAGTCTCATTTGCATTATTATGCATCTCATGCATGCTTAGGTTAAGACTACATTTATTGCCATGCAAACTCATGCTAGGCATTAGGTTATCTTGTATTGCTATGCATTTCTCACATCATTTAGGTTTTAAATCATGCATTCCATGCATTCAATTGGCTGTATGTCCATGCATCTCATGTCATGCCACATGATTATTGACTTAGGCCAATCAATGGCTCAAAGTCATGTTCTCTTGAGCATACTTGTGGAAAATTAAAGAGTTTGTCAAATTGATTATTCTACCTTTGTGATTTTTTTTTACTTAGCTAATTTTTGTCTAACTTTTTAAAAGTGTTAGCTACTGTTTGTGGATCTTTAGGAGAGTCTCCAACATTTTTACTTTTATTTTTAAATGATTTTATCAAAGGCAAAAAATGTGTTTTGGCAAAACAATTTTTTTTTTTCATCCAGTACTCGAACTATTCCGATTTTTTTGGGAAGTCATCTTTAATAAGAAAATTAAGGAAATTATTTCTCATGTAGTTTTACATGTTCTGAGTCTCCAGTATTTTTTTTAGATTTGTTTGAAATTTTAAAAATAGGTTAAAAAATCGTGCTTTAAAACTAGACAGTAGAGGCAGATTTGAATTTGAAGGAAAATCATTTTTCTGTTTTGGCTAAGTTACTTAGAGGGGATTGGTTAAAAACTTTAGCTACTGTCTTAGGGTAGTTTCTAAACCTTTTTAAACTTCAAAAATAATTTTATAAACCTCGGGTTAAGGGTAGTCAAGTCCAGGATTTTAAACCTAGGAAATTAGAGCCATTTTTAAAGGGTTTGGCTAGGATTTCAATCTTCATTCAAGTTTCTTTCAAAATTGTTTTCAAACAATCACAAAGTATTTTGATTTTAGAAAATTTAATTCGCTATGTTTTCCTAAGGTAACTGGATATCTTTTTAGATATACAGATTTCCTTAATTAAAGGAAAAAATACACTTTCATGCATTGCATTTTCTATATTCATGCGTATTGTATAATATATATATATATATATATATATATATTTGCTATGATAATTTCTATGTTATTGTCATTATTTTGATTTGTATTTTTAGTGTTATGTTATTTGTTATATGTTTTTGAATATTTTATGCTATCCTATGCTTTTTTTTTTAGTTATTTATTTTTGTCATATTATTTAGCATATGCTATGTTCATGCATTATTATTTTTATTCTTATTTTCATGCATATTTCATGGTAGCATTATTTTATGTTTCATGACATTGCATGTCACTTAGGACATTTCATTTCATTTAGGATATTTTATTTCATTTAGAATATCATGTCATTTAAATCATATTATTCCATTTAGAATATACCATGTTACATAGGTTAATTCATTTCATATAGAATATATTATGTCACTAAGGACATTTCATTTCATTTAGGATATTTTATTTCATTTAGAATATCATGTCATTTAAATCATATCATTTCATTTAGAATATATTATGCCACTTAGGACATGTCATTTCATTTAGGATATTTCATTTTATTTAAAATATTATGATATTTAGGATATCTCATTTCATTTAGAATATGCTATGTTATTTAAATGATATCATATAATTTAGGTTGCATTATAATAATCTAGACTTTGTTATATCATCTTTATTATGTCATACATATTCATATTCATATTTTTTTTATAATTTTTTTTTTGAAAAAGATAATGATTTTTAATAAAATAAAGATATTCCCGACTTAAAATAATTCATGTGTTCTCTTCCAGGTTACCGAGTTGGATATCATCAAATATCATTAATAACGGAATATCTTTCATAAAACAAAAATGATTCGGAGATTTTTTTAAATAAATAAAATTTTATATATTTTGCCGAATTTTCCGGGAATGTAGAAAAATTTCGAATTAATAAATTATGGATTATTTTCAAATAAAAATAGAATTATTTTTCTTTAAATTGAGAATTAACTTGAAATACTAAATTTAAAACATACTTTTTTTTTTACCGAGACTTGAGATAACACACGATTAATAAGGTACCGTTTTATACGGGCGTTGTGGGGGTGCTAATCCTTCCCCACACGTAACCGAGTCCCGAACCTGCTTCTTTGATTTCTCTGGTTTTAAAATGCAGACTTGAAATTGGTTTTAAAAATATTTTAATTAATTTTAAAATGTTTTATAAAATCGGTTTTAATAGGTGGCCGATCACACCTAGCTAAAAAAAATTGGTGGCCACTCCATGTCTTTTTCAAGGTTATTTTCAAAACCTTCATTTTTCAAGAGGAATTAAGTCGACTTTTCCTCGGTATTTTTAATGTCACGCTTAACGAGTAATAAAGTCTCGCGATGAGGCTTATTATTTTTTAGGTTGTGACAGCTTGGCGACTCCACTGGGACATTTAAAGAGTCAGGCCTAGAGTTAGTCGTGTGATATCAAAGTCTCGGTTTTTTTGGTTTAATTGGTATTTAATCTTAATTCCCACATTTTTAAAAAAAATAAAGAGAATTTCAAAAATATTAAAATGCTCTTAAATATGTCCATATTCGTGTGCATACATATTATAATTGTTCTCTGGTTATTTTGGTGCATATATTTATTTATTGATTAATTGATGATTTACATTGTTTAATTTTGTTGGGGCATTTAGAATTAGGGGTGTAGAATAGGTGGTGAAAGGTTTGATTTTTCCTCCTCACATACTACACGTGCATTTGCATATCATGAGCCCCATACCCAGGCTTCGTCCTTTTAAGTGGAAGTAAAGTACCTACACTTCGTGAAGCGATAGCCTCCGCATAAGCTAGCGGAACACTTTCGAAGTATCAAATTCCCTATGCTTCGTGTGGCAATAGCCTCCGTATAAGCCGGGAAAATGAACTTTAACGAATTGAACCCGCTTTTATCGGGGTGCCTTGCTAGCCTTCACCGATGACAGTGAGGAACAATTCGGGGCCTTAGAATCAATTCACCCTCATGTAATGAACCTAGGCGAAGCCATGCCGGATTTTTGATTAGATATCCCGAAGCTAGGAAACACTCGGAGGAGCACTTCTTACTTTTAACTATTTATTTATTTATTTTTTTAATTTTATTATTATTATGATTTTTTGATTTTATTATCTTATTACTGTTTCATGTTTTTTGTTTTGTTTTGTTTTTGTTTTCATTTCATGCATCATGATCATTTAGGGGTATTTGCCTTAAACCGGGTGCTAACCGAAGAGTTTTCGTTATAGTCATGGAACGCTGAGACATTCTATCAGTATCAGTGGTTAGCAAGACATATCAGGAGGTCAGAACTGAGTCTAAAGCAAATCAGGGCGACAAGGGAAACTGTTTGGCCATGGGTTTTACGTCTACACTTCCCGAGTTAGTTCACTTGGATTTTGTTCGAAATGATTTAGTGGAATTAAGGGAAATTTAGAGGCAATGGGGATTTGATAGGAAGAATGAATTCACTAGGAAATATGTTGATATAGCTCTAATTCTCCTGATCGAGGTGGACGAACAACTGATTAGGGCCATAGTACAGTTCTGGGATCCTTCATACCGGTGTTTCACTTTTAATCAGGAGGATATGGTACCTACCTTGAGAAATATTCTACCTTGCTCCGTATTGAGTCAGAAAATCCAAATAAGTTCTATTGGAAGGAGCATAAAACATCAAGCTGTCGGAAGAAACTTTCTAAAGTAATGGGTATAGATATTCCGGTAGATTCTCCACAAATAAAGAAGAAGGGTTTGAGTGACTGTATTCGTTGGATATTCTTGCGAAATTATATTAAAAGCAACTCGGATGGTGATCACGTGTTGGATGTATTTGCTTTGGCAATTTATGGGTTGGTTATATTTTCGAAGATGGAAGGTCATGTCGAGGTAGCTATAGTGGATTTCTTTGATCTGTTAGACAAGCATATTGATTCTTCTACTGCTATTCTTACTGAGACGATTAGGTCACTTAGTTACTGTAGGAGGAAAGGGAAGCCTTATATGAAGACGTGTGTTCCTCTCACAGAATTCAACAAAAAGAAATGGTCCAAGAAAAGGGACAAGAAACAATGGATTAAGACTCTCCGTCACTTAGGAAAGGAGGATATAACTTGGAGGGCTCTGTGGATGCCACTTGGGTCGATTTTGTATCGTTGTGGTGAGAATTTATGGGTCCCATTATTGGGAATTTGGGGGGCCGTTAGCTATGGACCATTGCTAGTACGGAGGCAGTATGGATCCGAACAGTTTATCCCGATGACTAATGAGCTTATTTCGATGGACTTCTCTTATGGTGAGCCCGGATATATGGGGAGAATACGTCAGATCATCATGGCATGGAAGGAATTATATCGTTCACAAGTGGGTAGGTATACTGACAACACTACTCCGGCCTATCTAGTATGGAGAACCAAGAAGCTTCACAATGTTGTACTTCCCGCCAAAGATCCTTTTGTTCACCCAGTTGTTCTTCAGCCCAAACCAGTAATACCATCAGAAGTTGAGTTGGTTAGACAAAAATTAGAAAAAAAAAACAAGGGGAAATTTGAAATGAGAATGTGATAAGCTTTAGGAAGATGTCGAGGATTTGAAGACTAAGCTTGAGATTCAGGAGACAAAGACAAGAAAGGTGGTTGCAGAAAGGGATACAACACTGGCCGATATACTAGATCTGCATCAGGAAAACAAAAAGATAACGGCCACAGGGAGGTTTACGGGAGCCAGTATTTCTTTCAAAGCACATGAGAAAGAAATGAAGAAACTTCAATTGGAGTTGGATTATTGGAAGAATAAGACCAAGGAAAGTAAAGAAAAGGAGTCCGGGTTTTCTAAAGAACGGCAGAAATGGGAGGATGCATATTCTTTGCTATCAACCAAGTTAGAAAGATACCAACAAGAAAATGAACAGTTAAGGTTCAGGTTGGGAAACGAGAAAGGAAGAACGTCCCTGATGCGAAAAGAGAACGAGTCGCTCCATACGGATATAGAGCAGCAGTTGCCAGCCGAAAAAGTCGACATCACTGACATTGTCCGAGACTGCCAATATGGCAAGTAATTGGTTAAGAGGGTAAAGAGTTTGAGAAGCATGATCAGTGGTTGTTGCATTTCTTGAAAATTAGTGTAGGCAGATGTTTCTATGTAACCCGATGTTAAGAAATATTATTGTATGAAGTTTTCCATGAATTAATGAAAAATCTTTGGCTTTAGGATCCGATGTTAAGGCAAATACCATTAGTTTCATTTCCATAGAAACATTCTCCATATGTCAATACATTCATTCATTCATTTTATTGATAGTTATTCATTTAATCATTTATTGATAATCATTTATGTGTTTACTGATTAATCATGTATATTTCATATGTACATTTCATATATTCATTCATTCATCCAATAAATATTTCAATAAATAAATCAATAAATTCTAATCCATGGTTTTCAAAACTAAAAATACAATTGGTCGCACTCAGAAAGAATCGGATTTTCGACACCTTTACAATACTCGATCTCAAGCCAGAGCTATGGAGAATGATCAGCTTGTTAGAATTGAAAGAATTGAAAGAATAGAAAGAACTCAAAGGGAACTGCAGGAACAGTTGGCTAAGTCTTAGGAGGAGTCACGGGAACAAATGGCCAAACTCATGGAAATGATGAATACCATGATGAGGCAGAAATGGCCAGAGGAAAACTCAGTTGCAGGAATGGGGGCAGTAAACCAGGAAGGCCAACCTGAGGTAGTAAAGCAGAATGGCCAGACATCCCACCATGTGGGAAATGAACTTCCAACTGGGGTAGCATCCTATGTTTACGTCCAACCAGCGGCTGAAGTACAGAATTTTGGTCCTAAAAAAGGTAACATTGGGGTTGATCCAATTGATGTGGATGTTCCAGACTTTGAGGAACTGGCTGAAAAGGAAAAAGGAAAAGATGACCGAGCTAAAGAAGGTTGAAACGGCAGAATCCCAGAAGAAGTATCAGCTGCTGGAAGAAAGGCTGAGTGCAGTTGAAGGGGCAGAGCTATTTTGCAGTCTGGATGCCAAAGAGATGAGTTTATTGCATGGTCTGGTGATTTCTCCAAAGTTCAAAGTACCAGACTTTGAGAAATATAATGGGACTACCAACCCATCAGCACATCTGATCATGTACTGCAGAAAAATGACAGGGCACGATGATGATGATAAACTGCTTATCCACTGTTTCCAAGATAGCTTGACAGGGTTTGCAACCCGATGGTATAATCAACTGACTCGTACTAAGATTCGTTCGTGGACGGATTTAGCCAGGGCTTTCAATGGAGCATTATAAGCATGTATCTGATATGGTACCCGACAGGCTGTCACTACAGAACATGAAAAAGAAGACTACTGAGAGTTTCAAGAAATATTCGCAAATGTGGAGGGATCAAGCTACACAAGTGCAACCCCCTTTAACTAGCAAAGAAACTACAGTGCTTTTCATCAATACTCTAAAAGCATCGTATTATGATAAATTGGTGGGGAGTGCCACCAAGGACTTTGTAGGTATGGTAATATCTGGGGAGATGATTGAGTCTACCATTAAGAACGGGAAAATGGAAGGGGGTGAGTCTGCTACCCCAAAGAAGGTTTTCCCTGCTAAGAAGAAGAGGAGACCCACACAGTTAGCTTCAACCAATACCGCTATGCACCTCCTACACCATATACATCTCCCAGGCCCTATACTCTTCCTACATCTTATACACCTCCTACACCCTACACACCTTACCCGGGGTATAATTCGTACTACCCCAATGTGAACCACCTTACCCAAAATCCATTCCCCTATACCAATATACCACAATAGCCTTTTTCAACTGGCGTGTCCCCACAGATAAATCTTCCCCAAAACACTATCCCAAACACCCAGAATACCGTGCATAATGACCAACGTTCATCAAGGAATGATAAAAAATCTCAATTTGATCCGATTCCTACCACATATGGTGAGCTATATCCCAAACTGTTGCAGAGTCAACTTGTTGCATCTGTATACCTCAAACCTCTAACACCACCATATCCAAGGTGGTATAACGCAAATGTTAGCTGCGCATATCACGCAAGGATTCAGGGGCATTCGACTGAGGACTGTGTTGCCTTTAAGAAGAAAGTCCAAATTTTGATCAATACTGGGGTTGTGAAGTTCGGGACAAGGAATGGGCCGAATGTAGCAAAAAATCCATTGCCCGATCATGTTGAGAACCGGGTAAATACAGTATTGACAGGGGAAAAGAGAAGGTTGAAAAGCCATGTCATTGAAGTCAAGACTCCAATGATAAAAGTGTGGGTCAAAATGGTGAAAGCAGGAATAGTGGAGGATGGTGACAGTTTAAAAATGGTAGCAAACAAGATGGAGAATTGGTGCCCGTTCCATGGATGTAAAGGTCATATCATACAGGAATGCGGGAACTTTCTGGCTAAAGTCCAAAAGATAATGAATGAGAGGGAAGCCTAGTTTTACGAAGAAATAGTGGAGGAAATAAAAGTTATTGAGATTGCAGTTGGCTATGGGATAGGAAGACCTTTGATCATTTATTATGATGAACCAGAAGAGAAAGTTATGCCAATTGTTGAGGAAATTACGCCTAAGCTAATCATAGACTTGCCTTCTTCCTTTTCATACAAGAAAGACAAAGCTGCACCATGGAAATATGACTGCAGTATGGTTATGCCAGGGTCTTCAAGTCAGCAAGATATCACAGGTGTGGGGCACTTAACACGAAGTGGAAGGCATTATGCCCTTGAGGTTGTTGAACAGGGATCGACAAGAAATGATAGAGGAATGGATAAAGGGAAGAAAGCAGCTGAACCAATCCATATTGAGATGGATTCATCAAAAGAAGTAGAAAGGGGGTCAGCCCCGGTAAACAAGATAAAAGAGCCGGTGAATGAGAAAGAGGCTTGCGAGTTTTTGAAATTTATAAAGCATAGTGAGTATAGTGTGGTTGAGCAACTGCAAAGTCAACCCGCTAGAATTTCAATCTTATCTTTGCTATTGAACTCAGAGCCACACAGAAATGCCCTGTTGAGAGTTTTAAATCAGGCATACGTGGCTAACAACATATCGATAGAAAAATTAGACAGGTTGGTGGGAAACATTGCGGCAGACAACTACATATATTTTAGTTATGATGAAATACCATCCAATGGTATAAGATCAACAAAAGCTTTGCATATAACAACCACTTGCAAAGGGCACATACTACCAAGAGTGCTTCTGGATAATGGGTCTTCATTAAATGTGATGCCTTTAGCAACCCTGTCTAAATTACCGGTTGATATTTCTTCTATGTTGTCAAGTTGCACGGTGGTTAGAGCTTTTGATGGAACTAAATGGTAGGTAATGGGAACTATCGAGGTCCCATTGGAGATAGGTCCTTGTACCTATAAGGTAAACTTCCAAGTCATGGATATTACCCCATCCTATAATTGCTTATTGGGAAGACCTTGGATACATTCAGCAGGGGCTGTACCCTCATCTCTCCACCAAAAGCTGAAATTTGTGATGGATGGATATTTGGTCACTGTATCGGGAGAAAAGGATATAATAGCTTTCGCGTCCACTGAATATCCTTACATTGAACCCAATGAAGATGCTGTGGAATGTTTCTTACTGTCGTTGGAGTTCGTAAATGCATTTTTCGTCACTGAGGGACAAAAAATTCGAAAATCGAAGTTGTCCAGGAATACAAGATTGGGAGTAAGAACTACCGTGGGAAAGGGCTGCAGGGCTGGAAAAGGTCTTGGAAAGTATTTTCAAGGAATGGCCAGAGCAATTGAAATAGTGGGAAAGAAGGATTGGTCTGGCCTAGGATATCTTCTGAAGGCCCATGAGAAGAGGAAACAAGTTGAAAAGAACCGACAAAGGAGGATGGCTCGTCTCACGGGTATGGATGTTGAGTGGGAGCCTATGACTTTCCCACCAATCCTTCACAGTTTCCACTCAGCTGGCTTTCTATTCTGAGAAAAGAATTTAGATGATGCACTTATAATGATTGAGAAAGCTTTCGAGAGGTTCCATGTAGATAAGGGTTAGCAGATACAGGATATGGTGATCTGCATGGCCGAGGAAGAAGAAGGAATGGAAAGTAAGAATGCAAACTGGATGGTGAGACCTTTTCCACCAGGATATAGACTAACCAATTAGAGTGCGACTGAGCTGCCCATAGTCTTTAAGTCTATTCCAAAGTAATACTTTAAAAAACAATCTTAATTATCTTTGCCCAGAGATATTAAAAAGTTTTTCTGTAATTGGCTTTTGTTTAAACATTTTCATTCAATAAATAACAAGCACGATGCATTTTATTCATATTGATGTGTCCATATTCTTTCATTTATGCTATTTATTTTGTTTTCATTATATATATTTTCCTATATTGTTTCTTCCCCATCTATTTACAAGTGTACGAATGCGAAATATGAGGACTTTTCTATCAGTAATCTTGAAATTGATTTTGAAAGACCCATTTGCACGGGTGATTTTGAGGCCAACGAAGATACTGAGGATTATGGTCTACCTCTGGATTTATTAAGGAAAATAGAACAAGAGGAGAAACAAGTACTGCCTCATAAGGAGTTATTGGAAATGATAAACCTGGGAAATGATGAGGAGATAAAGGAGGTTAAAATTGGGATCACAAGACATGCCGGGTCTAGATCCAGATATTGTGGTTCATAAGCTCCCTTGAAGGCCAGATTACAAGCCAATTCAGCAAAAGTTGAGAAGAATGAGGCCGGACATGTTGTTAAAGATAAAAGAGGAGGTGAAGAAGCAATTTGATACTGGATTTTTAGAGGTGGCAAAATATCCGGAATGGGTGGCAAACATTGTTCCAGTACCAAAGAAGGATGACAAAGTGCGGATGTACGTTGATTACAGAGATTTGAACAAAGCCAGTCCCAAAGATAATTTTCCTTTGCCTCACATTGATACTTTGGTGGATAATACGGCAAAGAGTTCCTTGTTTTCTTTCATGGACGGATTCTCGGGATACAATCAGATTAAGATGGCCCCAGAACATATGAAGAAAACCACGTTTGTTACAATATGGGGAGCATTCTGTTACAAAGTAATGCCGTTTGGGTTGAAGAATATTGGTGCAACATATCAGAGAGCCATGGTGACCTTGTTTCACGATATGATGCATAAAGGAATTGAGGTCTATGTTGATGATATGATTGCAAAGTCACAAGGAGAAAATGAGCATATTGTGAATCTTAAGAAACTTTTTGAACGACTAAGAAAGTTTCGACTCAAGCTAAACCCGACAAAATGCACTTTTGGAGTTACCTCGGGGAAATTGTTGGGTTTTGTTGTCAGTAAAAAGGGAATTGAGATTGATCCGGATAAAGTGAAGGCCATTCAAAATTTTCCACCACCACGTACTCAAAAAGAAGTAAGAGGCTTCTTAGGGAGATTGAATTACATTGCTCGGTTTATTTTTCAGTTAACCGATAAATGTGATCCAATATTTAAGTTACTTCGAAAACGTAATCTAGGAGAATGGGATGAAGGTTGTCAGATCGCTTTTGAAAAGGTTAAACATTATCTATCCAACCCACCAGTGCTAATGCCACCAGTTTTGGATAAACCAATGATATTGTATTTATTAGTATTTGAGATATCCATGGGTTGTGTTTTGGGGCAGCATGATGAGACTGGAAAGAAAGAACAGGCGGTTTACTATCTCAGCAAGAAGTTCACAGATTATGAGCTGAAGAATTCATCGGTAGAAAAGATGTTCTGTGACTTAGCTTGGACTGCTCGAAGACTCAGACAGTACATGTTGTACCACAAGACATGGTTGATTGCCAAGCTAGTTCTAATCAAGTACATGTTGGAAGCACCTTCTTTGTCTGGGAGAACAGCAAGATGACAGGTTTTGTTGTTAGAATACGACATTGTATATGTAAGTCAGAAAGATATCAAGGACAGTGCAGTGGCTAAATTCTTAGCAAGTCAGGCAGTGGAAGATTATGAGCCATTGAACTTTGACTTCTCAGATGAAGATTTGATGTATGTTTCACAAGCATATAAGGTTCCCCTGAAGAAGAAAGTATGGAAAATGTACTTTGATGGTGCATCTAATGCCATGGGGAACGAAATCGGTGCAATGCTCATATCCCCAGAAGAAGATTATTACTCTTTCACTACCAGATTGGATTTCGATTGTACAAACAATACTATTGAGTATGAGGCGTGTACTATGGACCTTCGTGCTGCAGTGGACAGAAAAATCAAAATATTAGAAGTTTTCGGAGATTCAGCCCTAGTGATATACCAGCTACGAAGAGAATGGAAAACCCGAGATACAAAGCTAATCCAATACCGAGAACTCATACTGAGTTTATTGGAGGAGTTTGAAGAAGTGAGTTTCAATTACTTCCCTTGAGAAGAAAATCGAATGGTGGATGCTCTGGCTACTTTGTCATCCATGTTTAAAATGAATGAAGGGGCTGAAGTTGTATCGATAAAGATGAGTATATGTGAGTCTCCTGCCTACTGCCTGAGTATCGAAGAAGAAGCAGATGGTCTCCCTTGGTATAACGACATCTTGCAGTACATCAAGAGTCAACAGTATCCAGAACGGGAAACAGAAAATGACAAGAAAACTCTGAGAAGGCTAGCAATGGGTTTTGTTCTAGAAGGCGAGATTCTCTACAAGAAAGGGAAAGACCAAGTTTTATTGAGATGTGTCGAATTTGCCGAAGCACGAAGAATTATAGAAGAGGTCCATGAAGGGATATGTGGCACCTATGCTAATGGTCACATGCTTGCTAAGCAGATTATGAGGGAATGATATTATTGGTTGACAATGGAAGGAGATTGTATCAGTTATTCTCGGAAGTGTCATAAATGCCAGAAGATTCATGTACCGCCATTGATATTGCATGTCATGACTGCACCATGGCCCTTTTCAATGTAAGGAATGGATATGATTGGGCCTATTACCCCGAAAGCTTCAAATGGACATCGTTTCATTTTGGTGGCCATAGATTATTTCACAAAACGGGTAGAAGTTGCTTCCTATGCGAATGTAACAAAGTCGATGGTATGCAGATTTGTTAAGAAGGAAATCATATGCCGATATGGATTGCCAGCAAGAATTATTTTAGATAATGCTCTCAATCTGAACAATAAGATGATGAGGGAAATCTGTACTCAGTTCAAGATCACACATCATAATTCGGCACCTTACTGTCCGAAGATGAATGGGGCAGTAGAAGCAGCCAACAAAAACATCAAGAAGGTTGTTGGGAAAATGACTGATATGTACAAGGATTGGCATGAGATCTTGCCTTTTTGCTTTTCATGCATATCGAAACTCGGTTCGCACATCTATAAGGGCAACACCATTTTCTTTGGTATACGGGATGGAAGCAGTGCTACCTATTGAAGTTGAAATCCTTTCACTTCGGGTTTTGATGGAAATTGGCCTAGAAAAAGCGGAATGGGTTAGAGCTCGTTATGAACAGCTGAATCTCATCGAAGAGAAAAGATTGAAGGCAATTTGTCATGGGCAGTTGTATCAAAAAAGGATGATTCGAGCCCACAACAAGAAGGTTTGTCCCAGACAGTTTCGAGAGGGGGAGTTGGTACTGAGGAAAATTCTCCCTATAGTAAAGGATCCGCGAGAAAAATGGGCCCCAAATTGGGAATGACCTTATGTAGTAAAAAGAGTTTTTTCTAGAGGAGCTTTGATCCTAACTCGGATGGATGGGGATGATTTCAGAAATCTCGTGAATACTGATGAATTGAAGAAGTATTATGCTTAAAAAAAAAGTGTGATATTGTGCACATGAAAATTCGAATGATTCCAAGTGTAAAAATGGAAATTCTATATATCTATCTCCCCTGGGAATTGCCTTTTTAATAAGAATATTCATGCTTGATATGATCAATGGTCATCTTTCATATTCCTTTCACTAAGAAGAAATTTTCCCTAGTCACCCCTTTAAGCCTTAGGAATTATTTATTTCTTTGAACCTTGATCAAGGATCACCCTCTACCCTGGAGGGCAAACGCTAGGAAAAATAATCAAAAACCATGGCAAAAAAAAAAAAGCCATCGAAAAATGTGAAATCAAAGAATGGCAAATGAAAGCCAGTAATGAAAAGATTGAAAAAGAAAAAAGAAAAGAAAGTCCAAAAAAAGGGACAAATGTTTCAAGAATGAATTCTCCTCAGGAAATGATCCTTGATCTAATCACCCTTAAACACATTTTGGGCCTATTTTATCTTTTCTTTCTAAACCCGAACCTTGGCCTGCATTACATGCTTTAAAAGTCCATTTTGATCAAGCATGGATATTTAAGTTGAAAAGTTGTTCTCAGAATTTATCCCATCTTTTGAATTGACATTTTTACCTTGAAAGCATTTAGAATTCTCAAATGCATGACAAAATACAAGAAAAAAAAGAGAAAAAAAAGGTAAAAGGAAAGGTTTAAGCCAAAAACCAGCAAAGGGCGACTTAATACCGAAAGAGGGACACTTGAGTTGAAAACCCGCAAAGGGCGGCTCAAGTACTGATTAAGGTTTGAGTCAATGCTTCGTGTAAAAGGGGAGAAAATATTTGAAAATCAGAGAAAAGGGGAACAACTCAGTCTGACGTAACTAAGGAAGTCGAGGGGTTACCCAAGTAAATGCTCATTCAAAAGAAATTTCAGATGGTTTGAAAAAGGAGGGGTCCAATATATTCCGCATCCGGGGCATCTATAACGTATAACTTTACATTTGTTTCTTATATCTTTGATATTCACTTTTACCATTTTAAAACATTTGTTGCAATAAATTCTTGTTATGCTTTTCATGACATTTTGCTTGTTTCATATTTTCTTTCATACATTCTTGAGATGCATCTCGATTGTTATTAAATTGAGTAATGATTAGTAAAAATACAAATCTTTAAATAAAAAGATTTCAGAGTATTACTATGGAATAGATTTAAATCTTAGAAGAGGTTTGTAAACCACTAATCCTGATGGAAAATTCACCAAGTAAAGGAAAACAGTGAATGTGTTGGAGACTCCATCATGAAGTCAAAAAATTTGTGAATTTCCACAAAAAGCTAGAAACTGGGTCTATTTGACAAGTTATCTTGAGTGAAAGGTTCCTTAAGTGGGGCATCGGTGAACAATTGAAGACTCCGTCATGAAGTCGGATAATCTATGAACCTCAAAGAAACCATGGATTAGAAATTATGACACAATCATTTGATTGCATTCATTCGTAGGAAGCATACTAGCATTTGCAAAGCATGTCATTCTCATAATTGCATTTAGCTAACATTGCAGGAATCAGGAAAACTTTGGCTTCCCCAAATCGAACTCGTTTTTCGTGTCAAATGAGTCGAGCCTCGAGATCACCGTCGAGGTATTTTCTTTTGTTTTAAATCAAATTCATTCTGTTTTATCAAATGAGTCGAGTCCCGAGACCACCATCGAGGTATTTCCTTTTGTTTTAAATCGAACTCATTATGTTTTATCAAATGAGTCGAGCCTCGAGACCACCGTCGAGGTATTTCCTTTTGTTTTAAATCGAATTTGTAGACACCTAATTTTGTCCGAACCACTAAAACAGGTATGTTTTCTTCCTAAATTGATGTTTCAGAATGTAAAAAGACTTTTTTTCATCCTGTAGGTGGTACTCCGAGACTTAGTCTAAGAAAGCGAGCATAAAAAGTCAAACTTGAAAAAATAATCCCAAAAAGTCAACTACTGAAAAATCAACCTACTTTCAAAATCAAGATTTGAAGTTCAATTAAAAAATGGCGAAAGAATTTTGATAATCCGAGGTCTACATTAAAAGATATGGAGTTCGAAAATTGGATTATGGAGATTCAGTAGAAAGGAAACCCTTATGGAAAAGTGCTTAAACGATCAAATTGTTCAAAATTGAAGGTTCCAAATGAAAGATAAGCACTGACTACGGGTAATGGAGAAGCCACTTGAAAGGAAAACTGAAAGAAAAGTCAATCCGGAAGAAAACCGAGAATTAGTGTTTTTGGTGGATTTCGGTGAAATTGGGAAGAATTACAAAGATGGCCCGATTTGGTAAGACTAAAGCCCCTAATGGATGAGGAGTGATTAAAAAATGATAGCCCAAGACTCAGTTTGAAGAAAATCTAAAAATCGGACTTGTTTTAGCAAAACTGGGTTTCGAAGGCAAAAAGGCAAAATTAGAAAATTTGGGAAAAATAGCAAATGAACTCCAAAAATTCTGAAAAATTTCAGATCTCATTCTTTAATCATTTCGAAGAGATTGGAGAAAGAAAATATTGATTCGGAGTTCGTTTGCAGAATGGTCAAATCTCGGGTCCCCTATGCAGAAATTCAAAAAGATAAATCCCGGAAAAATAGCAAATGAACTCCAAAAAATTCTAAAAATTTGCAAATCTCATTTTTAAATTATTTGGAAGAGATTGGTGATAGAAAATTCGAATTCAGAGTTCGTTTGCAAAATGGCCAAATCCCGGACCCCTTGTAAAGTAATTCAAGCAGATAAATCCCAAAAAAATACCAAATGAGTTCCAAAAATTATGAAAACTTCTAGATCACACTTTTAAATTATTTGGAAGAGATTAGTGAAGAAAAATCTGGATTTGGAGCTCGTTTAAAAAATGGTAAATTTTGGGAGCACAAAAGGGCAATTTTGGAAGAAAAAATCCAAATAAATAGCAAATGGACTCCAAAAAATTTGAAAACCTCCAGAAGTCAATTTTTTATTATTTTGAAAGTATTTAAAAAATGAAATTTGAATTTGTTGTCTGTTTGCTATTTATTTATGTTCGGGGGGTAAAAAGATTATTTTACCCAAGAAACCGAAAAAGGCTTTTCTTGCCTTTTGAAAAAAAGAAGCATGGGTTGGACGAAGAGGGGTTGGCCAGTCAAGGCCCAAGGATGGGTAGATATTTTCTGATTTTTAATCAAAAGGCCAACAATGAAGAGGAAGTTAGTTATTTTTTGATCAAGCCTTTGCAAATAAGCCACATGGACCAATGCATGAAGAGGGAGAGTGTCAACATAATGGCTTAAGATTATTGAACAGCTATAATTGTGGATAGCTGATGGCCTAATTTAAGGGTGATAATTTCATTTTTTAAACATCTTGGATTAGTAGCCTTTGGATGAAAATTGGTTGAATGAAAAATGACGACATCCTAGCATTGGGAGGGGGCATTCGGCCACTACAAGGGGGTCTCTATCTCCTTTCATTTTGAGCTATTCACTCTCTATTATCTCTTGGTTTTTGCTTATTTTTCTCTCCATTGTTGAAAAGCAAAAAGAAAAGTTTAGAAAAGAAAAGAAAGTTAGAAGAGAAAAAACTTGAAGGATAGCTTCTAGAGGTTGCTTTAAGCACCATACTCTTACACTTTCGTTGATTTTCCATTCTTGATTTGCTGTTTTCATTTAATATTTGGTGAGTTTCCTTTGATTTTTCTTTTTAAATAAGTGTTTTTAATATTCTTCTTTAAGTTCCTTCTTGATTCTTCCTTGTAAAAAGCTTTTGAAACTTTTTTTTTTCTTTTTTGAGGTGGCCAAATGGCCTAGTGTTTTTGAAGTTGCTGTTTTGCATTTTTATTTCATGTTATTATTGATGTTTAACAAGTTTTAATTCTTTAAATCTTCTTCTAATACATAAACATGAAGCTTGTTTTAATTTGGTTGCTTGCTTATTTCCATTTTTGAGTCTATTATCATGTTTATTTTACTTATCTTGCATTTTTGATTTTCTGTTTTCAAAATGTTTAAGTTTGTTTATGTTTTACATTTTGTAATCCAGGTGTTTGTAAAATGCCTATTTATTTTCATGCCTTTACTTTATGTTTGCATAATTTGAGTGTTATTCTTTAGCTATGCATGTTAGTATATCATGTGTTTGTGGAAATGCCATGTTCATTTTGAAGCATGAGGCCATTCGGCCACCCCTCTATTTTATGCTTTGCATGTACATTTTCATCATGCTAGTTGATAGGTTTGATATTTGGTTGAGTATTTTGTTTAAGCATGCCATATGTTTGTGTTATTGCCATGCATTTTTTAGGTTTAGGATTGGTTTGCTTTCCCATGCATATTCATGCATTTTAGACCTAGGTTGCATTAAATGCCATGCAAGTTCATTTAGGTCTAGGTCATTTTACTGATGCCATGCATTTTTCATGTCATTTAGGTTTTAAATCATGAATTTCATGCATCATATTTGTTGTATTTTTCATGCATTTCATGTCCTTTCCACTTGACTTATGACTTAGGCTAATCAATGGTTCAAAGTTATGCTCACTTGAGCATACTTGTGGAAAATTAAAGTGTTATCAAATTGATTATTCTACCTTTGTGATTTTTTTACTTAGCCAATTTTTTGTCTAACTTTTCAAAAGTTTTATCTACTGTTTGTGAGTCTTTTAGAGAGTCTTTAATATTTTTACTTCGATTTTTAAATGATTTTATCAAAGGCAAAAGAATGTGTTTTGCAAAACAGTATTTTCACCCAGTACTTGTAATTTCTCGATTTTTTTGGGCAGTCATCTTTAATAAAAAAATTAAGCCAATTTTTTCCCATGTAGTTTTACGTGTCCTAAATCTCCAGTATGTTTTTTATATTTTTTTGAATATTTAAAAATAGGGTAAAAAATCGTGCTTTAAAACTGAATAGTGGAGGCAGAATTGAATTTGAAGGAAAATCATTTTTCTGTTTTGGTTAAGTTACTTAGAGGAGGCTGATTAGGAAGTTTAGCTACTGACTTAGGATAGTTTCTAAGCCTTTTTAAACTCTAAAAATGATTTTTTAAATCTCGGGTTAAGGGTGGTCAAGTCCGGGATTTTAAACTTAGAAAATTAGAGCCATTTAAAAGGGGTTTAGCTAGGTTTTTATTTTTAATCTAAGCTTTTCAAAATTGTTTTCAAACAATCACAAAGTATTTTGGTTTTAGAATATTTAATTTGATATATTTTTCTAAGCTAGCCGGATATCTTTTTAGATATATGAATTTCCTTAATTAAAGGAAAAAAATACATTCTCATGCATTGCATTTTCCATATTCATGCATATTATATAATATGTAATTTTTTCTATGTTTAATTTACATGATGGTGTTATACCTTTGATTTAAATTTTTGATATTATATTATTTGTTATATGGTTTTGAATATTTCATGATATCCTATGCTTTTTATTTAGTTATTTTTGTCATATTATTTAGCATATACTATGTTCATGCATTATAATTTTTATTTTTATTTCCATGCATATTATATGATAGCATTATTTTATGTTTCATGTCATTTAGATTATATGCCGTATCATTTATATTTGCTATGTCATTTAAATTATTTCATTTCATATAGAATATAGTATGTTACTTAAGTCATTTCATTTCATGTAGAATATATTATGTTACCTAGGTCATTTCATTTCATTTAGAATATATTATGTCACTTAGGATATTTTATTTCATTTAGAATATATCATACAACTTAGAATATTTCATTTCATTTAGAATATGCTAAGACATTTAAATTATGTCATACCATTTAGGTTGCATTATATTATTTAGACTTTGCTATGTCATTTTATTTATGTCATACATATTTATATTTTTTAAAATATTTTGAAAAAGGTAATGATTTTCAATAAAATAAAGATATTCTCGAGTTAAAATAATTCATGAGTTCTCTGCCGGGTTTGCTGTGGAGGATATCATCAATTATCATTAATAACGGAATATCTTCTTTAAAATAAGAATGATTCGAAAAATTTTCCAAACTAATAATTTTTTTTATATTTTGCCACGTTTATTGGGGAATATAGGAAAATTTTGAATTTATAAATTCTGGATCATTTTCAATTAAAAATGGAATTATTTTTCTTTAAATTGGGAATTAACTTGAAATACTAAATTTAAAACCGACTTTTTACCGAGAGTTGAGATAACACATGTTTAATAAGGTACCATTTTATACGGGTGTTGTGGGGGTGCTAATCCTTCCCCACACGTAACCGAGCCCCTAACTCGCTTTTTTGATTTCTTTGGTTTAAAAAGCAGTCTTGAAATTGGTTTTAAAAATGTTTTAATTAATTTTAAAATATTTTATAAAACCGGTTTTAATAGGTGGCCGATCACACCTAGCTAAAAAAGATTGGTGGCGACTCCATGTCTTTTTCAAGGTCATTCTCGAAACCTTCATTTTTCAAGAGGAATTTAGTCGACTTTTCCTCGGTTTTTTTTAATGTCACGCTTAACGAATAATAAAGTCTTGCGATGAGACTTGTTATTTTTTAGGTTGCGGCAGCTTGGCGACTCCGCTGGGGACCCTTAGAGAGTCAGGCCTAGAATTAGTCGTGTGTTATCAAAGTCTCGATTTTTTTGGTTTAATTGGTATTTGATATTAATTCCCCCATTTTTTTAAATAATAAGGAGAATTTTGAAAATAATAAAATATTTTAAATATGTCCATATTCATGTGCATACATTTTATTAGTGTTCTCTAGTTATTTAATAATTGTATATTATAATTGCTTGTTGGTTAATGCGTTACACTATTCTTGAATGTTTTTAATAAATTGTTGGGGCATTCAGAAAAAGGGTGTAGAATAGGTGGTGAAAGGTTTGTTATTCTCCTCACACACTACACGTGCATTTGCATATCATGAGCTCTATACCCGGGTTCTGTCCTTTTAGGTGGGAGCAAAGTAACTAAGCCTTCGAGATTAACAATCCGCATGGGCTAGTGAACACTTTCGAAGTACTAAATTACCTAAGCCTTCGTGATTAACAATCCGCATGGGCTAGGGAAATAGACTCTAACGAATTGAACCTGCTTTTATCGGGGTACCTTACTAGCCTTCACCGGTGATAGTGAGGAGCAATTCGGGGCCTTTAGAACTGATTCACCCTCATATAGTGAACCTAGGTGAAGCCATGCTGAATTTTCGATTAGATATCGAAGATAGGAACACATGGAGGGACATTTTTAAACCTTTTATTACCTATGTTACGCTCTGAATAAGTGTTGTAGATTGGGCAATGATGTACGTACATCGCCCGTAATAAATTTAATACCCTGTCCCAAAGGCATCATGATGCCTAAGTGATATCTACCTTTGTGTTAATTCATTTATTCTTTGCATATATCATTTTGACATCGTGTTACAGCCATAGCATGCATGGTCATTCATTGTAAAATACATTTATGACATGCATAGTCATTATTTGTATATACCTGTGCATCAATTTATTCATCCTTTTGTTGGCATTAGATTGCATCCATGGCATACATAGTCATCATAAATTTTCTGTATATGTTCATCATTAGTATATTCATGAGCATATACCTTCATAATTGTATTTTAATCTCATGTCAATTTCATTTGCATGAAAGGGGATCGAGATATGAGGAATGAATTAGAGGAACGATTGGGTGATTTGGAACGCAATCAAGAGGAGTTTGGACATGAACTTTGGGAGTTGAAGGAACAACTTGTCAAATTTATGAAAATGGTTGAAGACATGGGTAAGAGTAAAGGGGAACTTTCTCAGGGCTCTGCATCGCCTTCAGATCAACCGAAACCATTAGGTCCATAACATACAATCCTTGCTGGATCCTGCACTTGTCAATGCCACAAAGGTTGCAACCCTGACGAAGTTGTGGACAAAATTGTGAAAAGGATTAAACCCGAGAGCCTGATACCAAGGATAGAAACCTCAGATCCCAAATAGTCCCTGCAATTGGTCCTAGGTCCAAACCAGTATCCTCACCATACTATGGCCCAATTGTCCACTGGGAGGATCACTACGGGACCCCTGAATCCCACTCCATCATCACCAACTGGCAGTTCATACTATTTCCCTCATCAATCACCTTATCAAGCATCCAAGATAGGAATCTCGAATTATGTACAACCTCCAAAGGTCCCGAGTCCAAATCCATACCTTGCCTTGTTATTCCGCCATTTCCCTATGTAAACACTCCGATTCGGACCTTAGTACTGCCACCAAGTGCCCCAACTCCTAGGCTATTTGCGACTAAGAAACAACCCAAAAACAAGACCCAAAAGGCATTTTGATCCAACTTCCAATCAGCTATCAAGAGCTTTTTCCAATGTTGGTCCGAAATCACCTGGTTGCCTATGTGCCGTTGAAACCCCTGTCACCACCATATTCAAAGTGGTATAATTCGAATGCAAGATGTGATTATCACTGTGGAACTATTGGGCATAGCATTGAGCACTGCAATGCACTCAAGAACAAAGTACAATCCCTTATAGACACCAAGTGGTTGGATCCAACGACACTGATTGACAGAGGACTAGAAAAGGGTAATTAGGATTGGGAGATCTACTTCAATGATGTAGAAAGACTTCGGTCTGATATGATGTAGTAAGATTTACTTTTTCAGTAGCCGACTCTTATAGCCTTAGGATGCTAGGAAGAATAAAGTGCTTGTAAAGACAGTTTTAACCACTGCTCAAATTTTGTAAAACATGGTTTATACCATTATGAACGTTGATGTGGGAATGAATTGATTATGCTTCAAATTTATGAGATGTTGATGATTAAGTTCCTCCGATTCTTATTTCCCTTTGCATTTTGCATCCGATCAATTATTTGTCATACCATACATTCATACATACATCATGTTAGCATTAGATCGCATTCATGACACACACGTGGTCAGCATGATTTTCTTTTTATATACTTTGTGTCAATCATTCATTGTTTACATGCATCATAATTGACATCGTGTTGCATTCATAGTGTATACAATCATTCATTGGGAAATATGCTGAAATATACATGATCATTCATTACATATATCCATGCGTTGATCTATTTATTCTTTGCTTGCAGCATGTTGGCATCGTGAATGCATTTGTTACATATATGGTCACATGTTTCCACTATAGATGTCCATACATCATATTGTTTAGGCTTCACGGGCATCAAATTGCATTCATGGCTCCTTCCTCATGACATACATTTGGGGGGAATAAAACAGAAGTTGGCTTGACTTTAAGAGTCTTTGAAAGAATTTCCATTTCAAATCAGAGGTATAAGAAGTACTGAGTACCCTTTTAATACAGACTAGAGCTATAGAGAATGAACAAGTTGCCCGAATAGAAAGAATGGAAAGGGCACATGAAGAATTACGAGAACAACTGTCAATAGTGATGGAGACTCAATTAAGAGTTGTAAACCCAAGTGCAGGTTATGTTCAAGTAATAAATTCTCGGGTGTCCGAGGTCGAACCACAGGGAAGCGTATTAGTAAGTATAAGTTTATAAATATATAAGACAAAGAAAGTAAACAAGATATTAGGGAATCAACAACAAAATAAGATAAACAAGATATTAGAGAACAAAATAAACAAAATATAAAAGAAATTAAACAAGATATAAAAAACAATAAGAAAAGATGTTGAGGTTAGAGAATCCACTCTTTGTGTTATGCTAAGATTAATCTTGTTTTATTACACAATTGAAATTCACACATAAGGGAGATTCCAATCGGAAGGTTTAGCAATTCAGTCCAAATTGTCCAACGTCCATAGCATATGATATTATGTTCATTTGGTGTCCTCAAAACTCATAAAAAGAGTCCAAGCATTCCTTATGCCAAGGTATATGTCTACAACAAATCAAGGTTATGAAACCAAGCATTTACTGTGCCATTTTCCTTGTCAATAATGAATCAAGATCCCTACTTTGTAAGTATGATTTTAAACCAAAAGAAAATATTATCTATACTAGTGTTTATAAATGATGATTCATTTTAGCTCATGTTTAAGAGACTAACCTTAGCATTTACCAAGAGCTTCACCTCATCACCTCAACAATATGATTAGCAACACATACTAGATATGAATAAAATGAAAAGAAATATAAGAAGCATAAGTAAATAAAGAAAAAGAAAACTAGAGAAAGGAAAGAAGAAGAAAACTTAGAGAATTTTATTACAATGGCTAATATCCTACCAATCTACCATAATGCTCATCCAAGGCCCTCTATTTATACACATTTTGGAGAGCTAAATGACAAGAGACAAGCTTTATAAATTTCAAAGGTAGGTATAATAGGTGGGTGCATTTTTCTAACAATTTTCGTCATATTGTATGACAATTCTGATCAGCCAGCTTGATGGTTGATTTTGTCAATGTTGGAGGCTCGATCTGATCAAATGGTCTTCTAGAAAAATATACCCCTATCAGTTACGGATCCATAGCCGTTGGAATCAGATCATTTGCTCATGTGGATCGGAAGATATGGTCAAAATACCAAAACAGGTCAGCACAGACGTCATTGCACATCAGCCAACTTGATGGTCGATTTCGCTAGGGAAAACGAGTCCGTTTCAAGAAGTGTAAAACATGAAAAAGATAGATATGCCTCTTAACTATGCACTGTAAAAATTTCAGCCTTAATGCTTTAGTGAAACTCCAGATATAACTGATATGGAAAAAGGTGTCGGAACTGGAACTGAATTGGATTTGCCCTTAATTCTTGATTTAACCTAGTAATCTGAAATCACTCAAAGAAACTCGTGAAAAACACCAAATTACATAAAAATATAAAATATCATAAACACAATTAGACTAAGCAATAATAACTCGTATTTGACACAAAACAATAATAAAACATAACTAAGAACTATATAATTTTACGAGTTATCACACCCCCACACTTAGATTGTTGCTAGTCCCTAGCAACGACTCAATAAAAATAAAATAAGAAAATCTAATCTAATCCATTTTCGTTGGAAATCACGGTGGCACTTAGCATGTGACACAAGCCTTTAAACCCCTAGGTGTCCCTAGTGGACGAGTTTAGTCTCGTGAGGGTTTGCTAGAACGATACCCACAAACATTGAAAAACTAAAATATAAGTAAACTACATACACTAAAAATATTTACTCCTAATCCTTTCAATATAAATTAGAGACAATCTTTGAACAAGTCTTATAAACTAATCAATAGCTCAAAGAATTTCACAAAAATTTATGCTTGAATGTAAATAAATGAGTTAAGCCAATATTAACATAACATATTTCAATCAAAATAGTGCATATTCAACTTAATCTCAACTTCTCACTATACTCTCATGATTTTCACTCTTTAAAGTAGTGGTAAAGTGTTTACACTCAATCAATCTCAGGAAAACAGTTCTACCATATGCTTGCTTGTCCACCTATTCTCCACTATTTAGATCATACAACTTCATAAATCAAGAGGTCTTTTTTCAAGGTTGTAATGGGGCCAAAGGGTTATAATGTGGTTAAAGAACAAAAGGATAAAGATATCACAAAGGTTCCAAAGAGTTCATAGAGTTTAGAGACATAATAAGATCATACGAATAAAACTTCTCAAAACTCTTATAAAGCACATAATAACATAGGCTAAATATTCATGTTGAGCCTTTGCTTCATTCTAACCAACTTTGTAACATCTTTTTCTTTACTTTAACTAGAAGTTCAAGAGAAGAATTTTTTTTTTTTTTTTTTAATATGGGAATGTATTTGACAATGATCCCTTTATTTTTCTCTTGACTTTTGCCTCTCTCCTCCCCCACACTTATCTTTCGTTCTAACCCAAATTTTCAAAAAGTATCCCTTGTTTTTGCAATATGTCTCAAAATATATAATCCATCTTTAGAACAAGGGTAAGGATATAAGTATATTTAGGCTAGGTGTAAGTTCTGGTTAGCAATAAAATAGCATATTTAATGTAGGCTCAAATTGGCTCACTAGTGGGGATGTTCTCTTAGAACATTAATAATGGATGGCTGTTTGGCTCTGGTTATAATCCTAATGCCTCTATCATATTCATGTTGTCACATGTATCAATATAGTCTCAAACGGTTTAAAGCAAGTTCTAGAGAATCATGTAATCATAAGAGCACTCAAGAAAGAAATTAGATTGATTTGTATAATGCATCAATCATTATAGGCTCAAAAACTCACAAGGATGATTATACAAGTCAGATTAAGTCTAAACATGCTTCTTTCTCAATCAACATATCATATTAACATTGGCTCATAAAAAGGTTGACATCAAGCTCAATTCTCATGAAAATCTTCTCACTAATAAATCTGTTTTAGACTTATGCAATTCATATCTCATCATTGTATTAAAAAGGAACTAGAACACATTAAAAAAATAATAATAATAATAAAGACTCATAAAAAAAAAATAGTAGACAAAAATAAAAGAAATCCTAAATCGTTCCCCCCACACTTAATTCTTACATTGTCCTCAATGTAAGTCTATTAACCCAAATGAAAGAATCATGTGTAAGAGAAAAGAACTAATAACATAAGAATAGGAATAACTAAGACTCAAAACAAAACAAACTCATGCAACCTAAATAATCCTAAAATACTAAACAAAAATTAACAAGTAAACATAAAAAGATTAAAATCAAACTGACAAGGTATGTCTCAAGTCTCCCTTACTCAGACCTTGTTCAGAATGAATACTTCTAAATTGCTTAAAACACAACAAACTTTTTTTTTTTTTTTTTGAAAGAAGAAATCAAACTGACAAGGTATGTCTCAAGTCTCCCTTACTCAGACCTTGTTCAGAATGAATACTTCTAAATGGCTTAAAACACATCAAATTTTTTTTTTTTTTTTAAATTAGCAAAATATGTCCCTTACCCCCTACTAAAGGTAGAATTTAGGAGATATTACCTGCAGAGGTTGCTAACCACTTATTATAACTGAGACACAACAAACAAAATGTTAGATAATGTCACAAAGACAGAGTGCAATCCACTCCTTGCTCGTCCATATCTCTTTTTCTTTTTCCGAGCGTTTGCGAAACAACCGTAGCAGATAAATACTCATAAGCTTGGAGTTTTTTGAGTAAATCTTCAATGGTTGTAGCAAAAATTATGGTTCTCCTTGCCTCTGAAAACATGAATCCATTATCCACAGCATTATCTAAATATGAAAGCAAATTACTAAAATAACCATTAATATTAAGCAAACCAATGGGTTTCTTATTTGTGACCAAAGATGACCAAGAAGCCACGCAAGCTATTTCTTCCAATGTACCCAGACCTCCTGGTAAAGCAATGAATGCATCGGCAGAATGGTACATGATTGTTATCCGTTCAGGGATACTCCAGACTTGTATTTCCTTACCCAAGGTAGGTCCACAAAAATCTGTGAATAGTTTTGGCACGATTCCTAGAACTGGACTTCCTCCGGCGTGTGCTGCTGTAGCGACTGCTCCTATTAAACCCGTACTACCGCCTCCATAAATCAACTGGATCTTTTGTTGGGCAAGTATTACTCCAACTCTTATGGCTTCATCAGCGAATATTTTATTTTTCCCTGGATAAGCACCTCCAAAGACACAAATTTTTTCAATGCGTTGGGACGAAGTACTTTCCATTTTTTTTCGAGTGCCTGAAAGAGAATGAGTACATGGTGTAATATATAGAGGACTGAGTAGTGAATCAGACAAGAGTAATAATGTCGCCGAAAGTGTATTTGACCTGTCAGAAGAAAATGTTAACCTAACAAAAGATTTTTGCGTGATTTCAGGAAGAAAATCAAAAAGAGAAGAAAAATCAACCGTAAAAGACCAATGCAAAAAAAAAAAACGAAAATAATTACACAAATCGAACAACACGTAAATTAAACCGAAATGAAGTTATTGCAAATCAAACCAAAAGCTGAGAAGTCATTTATTGTAGTTGTGATTGTGGCTCACATCTTCCTCTGGTTTTACGTCCAAAAACGGCTTAAACGCCTTCTATGAGTCGAGGATATGCTTCCCATCAAGTTTTCTTACAAGCTGGCAAACAGGGTCTTTTAACATCAGATTCCCAAGATGTTGCCATTCCCTTTGGAATTGCGGCCAAAAATCAAGAATTTCTCTTTGTACGTCTCCATTAGGATGCGTCTCAAGAGAAAGTTGGATATTACCCAAATTCTCCTTACTCAGTCCATCCTTAATGAATTCAATTTTATCATCTCGATTAGAGGACGGAATCCCAATAGAACGACATTTACCGTTACACGTCCATCGTGCACATTTGTGGCAATTTGAACTCATGCGCTTTGCTCGTCGCTTCTTTGCAAAAGTGCTTCTACCTGTACCTTCTTGTAGTTCATCAAGATGTGAAGAAATTATGACTGGAAAAGTTTCATTCTCACCCAAAAAGGAATATTTTAGCTCGGATGGTAATGGTTTTAAATCCAGCTTGGGTGGTTTAATAGTTGATGGTACAGTGACATTTGTGAGTGATGGAAGTTCCTCAAACTTTTGTTTCCAACGATGCTTATCCTGAAAAGAATTTAACAAAGAATCAGTGTGTGAAATTTCTGAAGCATTATCAAACTCACATTCAATTAAATAAGCTTCTAAAGGATCATGGAATATGGTAGTGGTGAGATGTTCATGAACAAGTTCTTCAATGAAATCCACTTCATGTACTTCTGAATCATCACCAGGTTGCTTGCAAATGTTGAACACATTTAATTCTAAAGTCATATTTCCAAAAGAAATGTTCAAAATACCATTCCTGCAATTTATCAGAGCATTAGAAGTTGCAAGAAATGGACGGCCTAATATAACAGGAATTTGAACATTTGGATTTGAAACAGGATGTGTGTCCAAAACAATAAAATCAACAGAGAAGTAAAAATTTTCAATTTGAACCAAAACATCTTCAACTATCCCTCGAGGAATTTTTACAGAACGATCAGCTAGTTGAAGTGTAACAGGTGTTTCCTTGAGTTCACCTAAACCTAACTGTTGATAAACAGAAAAAGGCAAAAGATTAACACTAGCACCAAGATCAAGCAATGCACGTTCTATTCTAGTGTTTCCAATGATGCATGAGATTGTTGGACATCCAGGATCTTTGAATTTTGGTGGAGTAAGGTGCTAAATGATTGAGCTCACACTTTCCGTCAGAAATGCTTTCTTTTGTACATTATGTTTCCTTTTAACTGTGCACATGTCCTTCAAAAATTTAGCATAAGATGGAACTTGTTTGATTGCATCCAATAAAGGAATGTTAATCTTAACTTGTTTGAAAAGTTCATAAATTTCTGCATTTTGATTCAAATTCTTTATTGTTTGCAACCTTTGAGGAAAAGGAGCAGGATGCATACCTTTTTCTTTGTCCAAATTTTCAAGAAGTTCAGACTTACCATCATCCTTACCATTACTTTTCGGAGGGGAAGGAGGATCTTGGTCTATTGATGGAATGTTTTTGTCAATTGCCTTTCCACTTCGAAGAGTTGTGATAGAATTGGCATTTTCCTGTTGAGTTTCATTGGAGCAAGAAACAAGACATTGAGTAGAAGGGTTAGGCTGAGGTTGAGCAGGAAACTTACCTTTTTCTTGAGTGCGTAATGAAGCTGTCAATGTGGACAAGGTGTTTTTGATCTCATTGATGTCCTGTGAAGTTTGGTTATTCATATTTGCTTGTGTTTGCATGAATGCTTGCAATGTCTCTTCCAAGGTTTGTACACGTGAAGGTTGATAGGAAAAAGTGTTGCCCGACTTTTGAGATTGTGGTACCTGAACATGATTATTATTCCGCCAACTGAAGTTGGGATGATTTCTCCATTCAGGGTTATACGTTTCAGAGTAAGGAGAAGGAAAAGGCTTTTTAAATGTGTTTATGGAATTTACTTGATCATGCAACGCTTATTTAAGAATGGGAATGTTTGGACATTCAGAAGTGGGGTGTCCCATGATTTCACAAATTCCACAACTTCCTTCATTTTTAACCGTTTTGACTTCTTTTACTTCTCTAAGTTCCATGGCTTCAATCTTTCTAGCCAAATTAGCTACTTTAGCTTTTATCTCATCTTCTTGACTAAAATGATATTTTCCTCTGTTAGAAACAAGATTAGATCTATTGAAACTTTCAGAGGAATTATCTGTGTGCCAGGCTTGAGAGTTATCTGCCAAATGGTCTAGGTAGTCAAAGGCTTCTTCAGGTTCTTTTTCTAGAAACTCACTGTTACACATTGTTTCAACAAATTGTTTAGTTTCGGGAGTTAAACTTTCATAAAATAAACTAATAAGACGCCATTTTTCAAAACCATGATGTGGACAAGAACTTAACAAATCTTTAAAACGCTCTCAGCACTGAAAAAATGCTTCATTTTGATTTTGATTGAAATTTTGAATCTGTCTTTTCAAAGCAGTAGTTTTATGTGCTGGGAAAAATTTCTTTAGAAACTCAGTTTGTAATTCTTGCCATGTGCCAATTGACCTTGGTTTTAAATTATTAAGCCAAATTTTTGCTTTATCTTTTAAAGAAAAAGGAAATAATTTTAGCTTGACAATTTCATTTGTACATTGTTGGTCATTAAAGGTGACACATACATCTTCGAAGTCTTTTAGAAATGAGTAAGCACTTTCCGATTCTATCCCATGGAAATTTGGAAGCAAAGCTATCATACCTGGTTTAAAACGAACGTTGTTTGCATTGAGAGGAAAAATAAAACAAGAGGGTGATGAGCTTCGAGTTGGTTGCAAGTAGTCACGCATGGTGCGTACTTGTCTGTTCTCATCTTCAGCATGAACACTTTCATTGTCAGCCATGATAGGAGTTGTATTAGAAAGATTACCTGAAAAAAGTTTCACAATAAAATCTAACTAAACGACGAGATCTAAAATCACGTCGCCAAACAAACATAAAACAAAGTTAATATACAGATTAGGCGGTATAACCAGCCAATAAAAATAAAACAAAGTTAATATACAATATAAATATAAATATATAGAAAATTAGGCGGTATAACCAGCCAATAAAAATAAAAATAAATATACTTATAAACTTATATACTTAGTATTGCCTCCCCGGCAACGGCGCCAAAAAACTTGATGGAGACTCAATTAAGAGTTGTAAACCCAAGTGCAGGTTATGTTCAAGTAATAAATTCTCGGGTGTCCGAGGTCGAACCACAGGGAAGCGTATTAGTAAGTATAAGTTTATAAATATATAAGACAAAGAAAGTAAACAAGATATTAGGGAATCAACAACAAAATAAGATAAACAAGATATTAGAGAACAAAATAAACAAAATATAAAAGAAATTAAACAAGATATAAAAAACAATAAGAAAAGATGTTGAGGTTAGAGAATCCACTCTTTGTGTTATGCTAAGATTAATCTTGTTTTATTACACAATTGAAATGCACACATAAGGGAGATTCCAATCGGAAGGTTTAGCAATTCAGTCCAAATTGTCCAACGTCCATAGCATATGATATTATGTTCATTTGGTGTCCTCAAAACTCATAAAAAGAGTCCAAGCATTCCTTATGCCAAGGTATATGTCTACAACAAATCAAGGTTATGAAACCAAGCATTTACTGTGCCATTTTCCTTGTCAATAATGAATCAAGATCCCTACTTTGTAAGTATGATTTTAAACCAAAAGAAAATATTATCTATACTAGTGTTTATAAATGATGATTCATTTTAGCTCATGTTTAAGAGACTAACCTTAGCATTTACCAAGAGCTTCACCTCATCACCTCAACAATATGATTAGCAACACATACTAGATATGAATAAAATGAAAAGAAATATAAGAAGCATAAGTAAATAAAGAAAAAGAAAACTAGAGAAAGGAAAGAAGAAGAAAACTTAGAGAATTTTATTACAATGGCTAATATCCTACCAATCTACCATAATGCTCATCCAAGGCCCTCTATTTATACACATTTTGGAGAGCTAAATGACAAGAGACAAGCTTTATAAATTTCAAAGGTAGGTATAATAGGTGGGTGCATTTTTCTAACAATTTTCGTCATATTGTATGACAATTCTGATCAGCCAGCTTGATGGTCGATTTTGTCAATGTTGGAGGCTCGATCTGATCAAATGGTCTTCTAGAAAAATATACCCCTATCAGTTACGGATCCATAGCCGTTGGAATCAGATCATTTTCTCATGTGGATCGGAAGATATGGTCAAAATACCAAAACAGGTCAGCACAGACGTCATTGCACATCAGCCAACTTGATGGTCGATTTCGCTAGGGAAAACGACTCCGTTTCAAGAAGTGTAAAACATGAAAAAGATAGATATGCCTCTTAACTATGCACTGTAAAAATTTCAGCCTTAATGCTTCAGTGAAACTCCATATATAGCTGATATGGAAAAAGGTGTCGGAACTGGAACTGAATTGGATTTGCCCTTAATTCTTGATTTAACCTAGTAATCTGAAATCACTCAAAGAAACTCGTGAAAAACACCAAATTACATAAAAATATAAAATATCATAAACACAATTAGACTAAGCAATAATAACTCGTATTTGACACAAAACAATAATAAAACATAACTAAGAACTATATAATTATACGAGTTATCAAATAGGGATACACTAAAAACTTGGTCGCCAGAGAAGGGTTAGAGGCACAAGAGGGTCAGAGTGAGGACACGGTAGATCACAAAAGGTTATATGGATTCAAGAAAACAATCATCTCAAACGGAAAACCGAGCGCAAGGTTATAGCATTTCAAAGTAGAGGGTATTTAGGTCGATTTAGAATTTCTAGCCAAATCGATGCTTTTTCAAATGAAATCAAAGACAAACCACCTTCGGCAATTTGCTAGTGCGTGGATCACAAAAAGTTATATGGATTAAAAAAAATCATCTCAAACAGACAACCGAGCGTATGCTTATAGCTTTTCAAAGTAGAGGATATTCAAGTCGGTTTATAATTGATAGCCAAAACAACATTTTTTTCAGACCAAATCGGTGAAAAACCACCTTCGGTAGTTTGCCAGAGCATAGATCAATAAAAGTTATATGGATTCAAAAAAAAAATCACCTCAAACGGACAACATAGCGTAAGCTTATAGCCTTTCAAATAGAGCATATTCAGGTCGGTTTAGAATTGATAGCCAAAATGAATTTTATAGAAAAAATCGATGACAAACTGCCTTTGGTGATTTGCCAGTGCGTAGATAACAAAAGGTTATATGTATTAAAAAAAATCAACTCAAATGGACAACCGAGCGCAATGTTATAGCCTTTCAAAGTAGAGGATGTTCAGGTTGGTTTAGAATTGTTAGCCAAAATGTTTTTTTTTAGACGAAATCAGTGACAAACCACCTTCGACAGTTTGCCAGTGCGTAGATCATGAAAAGTTATATGGATTAAAAAAAGAATCGTCTCAAACGGACAACTGAGCACAAGGTCATAGCCTTTCAAAGTAGAGGGTGTTCAGGTCAATTTAGAATTGATAGCCAAAATGATATTTTTTTCAGACAAAATTGTTGACAAACCGCATTCGACAGTTTTCCAGTGTGTAAAATCTGAAAAAATTATATGGATTAAAAAAAAAATCATCTCAAACGGACAACCGAGCGCAATGTTATGGCCTTTCAAAGTAGAGGGTGTTCAGGTCGATTTAGAATTGATAGCCAAAATGATGTTTTTCAGACAAAATCGGTGAAAAATCGCCTTCGACAGTTTGCCAGCGCGTAGATCACAAAAAGTTATATGGGTTGAAAAAAAAAAGTCATCTCAAATGGACAACCAAGCGCGGTTATAGCCTCTCAAAGTAGAAGGTGTTCAAGTCGGTTTAGAATTGAAAGCCAAAACGATGTATTTTCAGACGAAATCGGTGACAAACCACCTTTAGCAGTTTTCCAGCGTGTAGATCTCAAAAAATTATATGGATTCCATAAAAAAATCATCTCAAACAGACAACCGAGTGCAAGGTTATAGCCTTTCAAAGTAGAAGGTGTTCAGGTCGGTTGTTTTTTTAGACGAAATCGATGACAAACCGCCTTTGACAGTTTGCTAGCACATAGATCACAAAAATTTATATGGATTAAAAAAAATCATCTCAAATGGACAACCGAGCGCAAGGTTATAGCCTTTCAAAGTAAAGGGTGTTCAAATCGGTTTAGAATTGATAGCCAAAATAATTTTTTTTAGACGAAATCATTGAAAAACCTCCTTCGAAAGTTTTTGAGTCTGTAGATCACAAAAATTTATATGGATTCAAAAAAAAAAAATCATCTCAAACGGACAGCCGAGCGCAAAGTTATAACCTTTCAAAGTAGGAGGTGTTTAGGTCGGTTTAGAATTGATAGCCAAAGCAATATTTTTTTAAACAAAATCGATGACATCTTCGGCAGTTTGCCAGTGCGTAGATCATTAAAAGTTATATGGATTTAAAAAGAAATCATCTCAAACGGACAACCGAGCGCAAGGTTATAGCCTTTCGAAGTAGATGGTGTTCAGGTCGGTTTAGAATTGGTAGGAAAAATGATGTTTTTTCAGATGAAATTAGAGACAAATCGCATTCGACAGTTTTCCAGTTTGTAGATCACAAAAAGTTATATGGATTAAAAAAAAATCATCTCAAACGGACAACCAGTGCAAGGTTATAGCCTTTCAAAGTAGATGGTGTTCAAGTTAGTTTAGAATTAATAGTGAAAATGGTGTTTTTTCATACAAAATCGGTGACAAACCGCCTTCGATAGTTTGCCAGGGCGTAGATCACAAAAAGTTATATGGATTCAAAAAAAAAAAAAGCAACTTAAACGGACAACCGAGCGTAAGCTTACAGCCTTTCAAAGTAGAAGGTGTTCAGGTCAGTTTAGAATTGATAGCCAAAACGATGTTTTTTCAAACGAAATTGGTGAAAAACTGCCATTGGCAGTTTCCCATGGCGTAGATCACAAAAAGTTATATGGATTCAAAAAAAAAAAAAAACTCAAACGGACAACTGAGCGCAAGGTTATGGCTTTTCAAAGTAGAGGATGTTCAGGACGTTTTAGAATTACTAGCGAAAATGATTTTTTTTAGACGAAAATCAGTGACAAACCGTTTTCGACAGTTTTCCAACGCTTAGATCACAAAAAGTTATATGGATTAAAAAAAATTGTCTCAAACGTACAACCGAGCGTAAGGTTATAGCCTTTCAAAGTAGAGTATTCAGGTCGGTTTAGAATTGATAGCCAAAATGATGTTTTTTTCAAATGAAATTGGTGACAAACCACCTTCGGCTGTTTGCCAGCGCGTAGATCACAAAATATTATATGGATTCAAGAGAACAATCATCTCAAACGGACAACCGAGCGCAAGGTTATAGCCTTTCAAAGTAGAGGGTATTCAGGTTGATTTACAATTGCTGGCCAAATGAATGTTTTTTCAGATGAAATCGATGACAAACCACCTTCGGCGGTTTTCCAGTGTGTAGATCACAAAAAATTATATGGATTCAAAAAAAAAATCATCTCAAATGGAAAACCGAGCGTAAGCTTATAGCCTTTCAAAGTAGAGGGTGCTCAGGTAGTTTTATAATTGATAGCCAAAACAATATTTTTTCTGACGAAATCGGTGACAAACCACCTTCGGTAGTTTTCCAAGGCGTAGATCACAAAAAGTTATATGGATTCAAAAAAAAATCATTTCAACCGGACAACTGAGCGTAAGTTTATAGCCGTTCAAATAGAGTGTGTTCAGGTCGATTTAGAATTGATAGCCAAAACGATATTTTTTTAGACGAAATCAATGAAAAATTGCCTTGGGTGATTGGCCAATGTGTAGATAACAAAAGGTTATATGTATTAAAAAAAATAACTGAAACGGACAACCGAGCGCAAGGTTATAGCCTTTCAAAGTAGAGGATGTTCAGGTTGGTTTAGAATTATTAGCCAAAATGATTTCTTTCAGACGAAATCGGTGACAAACCACCTTCAGCTGTTTGCCAGCATATAGATCATGAACATTTATATGGATTAAAAAAAAATCATCTCAAACGGACCACCGAGCGTAAGGTTATAGCCTTTCAAAGTAGAGGGTGTTCAAGTTGGTTTAGAATTGAAAGCCAAAATAATGTATTTTTAGACAAAATCGGTGACAAACTGCCTTTAGTAGTTTTCCAGCGCGTAGATCTCAAAATGTTATATGGATTCCAAAAAAAAAAAATCACCTCAAATGGACAACCGAGCGCAAGGTTATAGCCTTTCAAAGTAAAAGGTGTTCAGGTCGGTTTTGAATTGCTAGCCAAAACGATGTTTTTTCAGACGAAATCAGTCACAAACCACCTTTGACAGTTTTCCAACTCATAGATCACAAAAAGATATATGGATTAAAAAAAAACGTCTCAAACGAACAACCGAGCGCAAGGTTATAGCCTTTCAAAGTAGAGGGTGTTCAGATCGGTTTAGAATTGATAGCCAAAATGACATTTTTCAGACGAAATCATTGACAAACCTCTTTCAAAAGTTTTCCAGCGCATAGATCACAAAAAGTTATGTGGATTAAAAAAAACATCTCAAACGGACAGCCGAGCGCAAGGTTATAGCCTTTCAAAGTAGGAGGTGTTCAATTCGGTATAGAATTGATAGCCAAAGCGATGTTTTTTCAGTCGAAATCGGTGACAAACCATCTTTGACAGTTTGCCAACCCGTAGATCATAAAAATTTATATGGATTAAGAAAAAAAAATCATCTCAAACCGACAATCGAGACAAGGTTATAGCCTTTCAAAGTAAAAGGTGTTCAGGTCGGTATAAAATTGATAGCAAAAACGATGTATTTTTAGATTAAATCAGAGACAAACTGTATTCGGTAGTTTGGCAGTGTGTATATCACAAAAGGTTATATGGATTCAAAAAAAATTATCCATATAACTTGAAAAGCTATAAGTGATCTACGCCCTGGCAAACTGTCGAAAGCGGTTTGTCACCGATTTCGTCTGAAAAAACACCGTTTTGGCTAGCAAATCTAAACTGACCTGAACACCCTCTACTTTGAAAGGCTATAACCTTGCTCTAAGTTGTCTGCGTGAGATGATTTTTTTGAATCCATATAACTTTTTGTGATCTACACACTGGCAAACTGCCGAATGCAGATTGTCTCTGATTTCATCTGAAAAAACATCGTTTTTGCTATTAATTCTAAACCGACCTGAACACCCTCTACATTGAAAGGCTATAACCTTGAGCTCAGTTGTCCATTTGAGATGATTTATTTTTAAATCCATATAACCTTTTATGATCTACGTGCTAGCAAACTGCAGAAGATGGTTTGTCACCGATTTCGTCTAAAAAAACATCGCTTTGGCTATCAATTCTAAACCGACCTGAACACCTCCTACTTTGAAAGGCTATAACCTTGCGATCGGCTGTCCGTTTGAGAGGATTTTTTTTGAATCCATATAACTTTTTGTGATCTACGTGCTGAAAAACTTTCGAAGGAGGTTTGTCAACGATTTCGTCTGAAAAAAACATCATTTTGGCTATCAATTCTAAACCGATCAGAACAAGCTCTAGTTTGAAAGGCTATAACCTTGCGCCGGTTGTCCGTTTGAGACGGTTTTTTTTTTTAATCCATATAACTTTTTGTGGTCTACGTGCTGGCAAACCTCAAAGGCTGTTTGTCAACGATTTCTTCTGAAAAAACAACGTTTTTGCTAGCAATTTAAAATCGACCTGAACACCTTTTACTTTGAACGGCTATAACCTTGCGCTCGGTTGTCCGTTTGAGATGATTTTTTTTATGGAATCCACATAACATTTTGAGATCTACGTACTGGCAAACTGCTAAAGGTGGTTTGTCACCGATTTCATCTGAAAATACATCGTTTTGGCTTTCAATTCTAAACCGACTTGAACACCCTCTACTTTGAAAGGCTATAACCTTGCGCTCGGTTGTCAGTTTGAGATGACATTTTTTTCAATCCATATAAATTTTTGTGATTTACTTGTTGGCAAACTGTCGAAGGTGGTTTGTCACCAATTTCGTCTGAAAAAACATTGTTTTGGCTATCAATTCTAAACCGGCCTAAATATCTTCTACTTTGAAAGGCTATAACCTTGCGCTCGGTTGTCCATTTGAGACGATTTTTTTTTAATCCATATAATTTTTTGTGATCTACGAGCTGGCGAACTGCCAAAGGTGGTTTGTCAGCAATTTTGTCTGAAAAAACATCGTTTTGGCTAGCAATTCAAAACTGACCTGAACACCCTCTACTTTGAAAAGCTATAACCTTGACCTCGGTTGTCCTTTTGAGATGATTCTTTTTTGAATCCATAAAACTTTTTGAGATCTATGCTCTGGCAAACTGCTGAAGGCAGTTTGTCACCGAGTTCGTCTAAAAAAACCTCATTTTGGCTATCAATTCTAAACTAACTTGAACACCCTCTACTTTGAAAGGCTATAACCTTGCGCTTGGTTGTCCGTTTGAGATGACTTTTTTTTTTCAATCCATATAACTTTTTGTGATCTACGCACTGACAAACTGCTGAAGGCGGTTTGTCACCCATTTCATCTAAAAAAACATCGTTTTGGCTGACCTGAACACCCTTTACTTTGAAAGGCTATAACATTGCTCTCGGTTGTGCATTTGTGATGATTTGTTTTTGAATCCATATACTTTTTCTGATCTGCACACTGGAAAACTGTCGAAGGCAGTTTGTCACCGATTTCGTCTGAAAAAAATATCATTTTGGCTATCAATTCTAAACCGACATGAACATCCTCTACTTCGAAATACTATAACCTTGTGCTCGGTTGTCCGTTTGAGATGTCTTTTTTTTTTCAATCCATATAACTTTTTGTGATCTACATGCTGGCAAACTATCATAGGTATTTTTTCACCCATTTTGTCTGAAAAAATATTATTTTGGCTATCAATTCTAAATCGACCTGAACACCCTCTACTTTGAAATGCTATAACATTGCGCTCGATTGTCAGTTTGAGATGTTTTTTTTAATCCAATTTTTTTTTATCTACACACTATAAAACTGTCGTAGGTGGTTTGTCCCCGATTTCGTCTAAAAAAACATCATTTTGGCTATCAATTCTAAACTGACCTGAACACTTTCTACTTTGAATGGCTATAACCTTGCACTCGGTTGTCCGTTTGAGATGATTTTTTTTAATCCATATAAATTTTTGTGATCTACGCACTGGAGAACTGTCGAAGGTGGTTTGTGACCGATTTCTTCTAAAAAAAACATCATTTTGGCTAGCAATTCTAAACCGAGTTGAACACCTTTTACTTTAAAAGGCTATAACCTTGCGCTCGGTTATCCGCTTCAGACGATTTTTTTTATTGAATCCATATAACTTTTTGTGATCTACATACTGTGAAACTGCCAGAGGCAGTTTGTCATCTATTTTTTCTGAAAAAACATCATTTTGGCTAGCAATTCTAAACCGACCTGAACATCCTCTACTTTGAAAGGCTATAACCTTGCGCTCGGTTGTCCATTTGAGTTGATTTTTTTTTGAATCCATATAACTTTTTGTGATCTACACACTGGAAAACTACCAAAGGAGGATTCTCACCGAATTTGTCTAAAATAAATCGTTGTGGCTATTAATTTTAAACTGACCTGAACACCCTCTACATTGAAAGGCTATAAGCTTATGCTCAGTTGTCCATTTGAGATGATTTTTTTTTTGAATTCATACAAATTTTTGTGATCTATGCCCTGGCAAACAGCCAAAGGCGGTTTGTCATCTATTTTGTCTAAAAAAACATCGTTTTGGCTATCAATTCTAAACAGACTGGAACATCTTTTACTTTGAAAGGCTATAAGCTTATGCTCGGTTGTCCATTTGAGATGATTTTTTTTGAATCCATATAACTTTTTATGATCTACGCACTGGAAAACTATCGAAGATGGTTTGTCATCGATTTCGTCTGAAAGAACATCATTTGCCTATCAATTCTAAACCGACCCGAACACCCTATACTTTGAAAGGTTATAACCTTGCGCTCGGTTGTCCGTTTGAGCCAATTTTTTTTTGAATTCATATAACTTTTGTGATCTTCTCGATGGTATAGAACCGAAGGCCGTTTCTCACCGATTTCGTCTAAAAAAACATCGTTTTGGCTAGCAATTCTAAATCGACCTGAACACCCTCTACTTTGAAAGGCTACACCCATGCGCTCGGTTGTCCGTTTGAGATGATTTTTTTTTGAATCCATATAACTTAATATGATCTACACACTACCAAACTGCCGATAGAGGTTTGTCACCGATTTCGTCTAAAAAAACATCATTTCGGCTATCAATTCTAAACCGACTTGAACACCCTCTACTTTGAAAGGCTATATAACATTGCTCTCGGTTGTACGTTTGAGACAATTTTTTTTGAATCCATATAGCTTTTTGTGATCTATGCGACCGATTTTGTTTGAAAAAACATCGTTTTGGCTAGTAATTCTAAACCGACCTGAACACCATCTACTGTGAAAGGCTATAACCTTGCGCTCGGTTGTCCGTTTGAGATGTTTTTTTTTCTAATCCATAAAACTTTTTTTGATCTACACGCTGGAAAACAGGCGAAGGCGGTTTGTGATCAATTTTGTTTGAAAAAACATCGATTTGGCTATCAATTCTAAACCATACTGAACATCCTCTACTTTGAAAGGTGATAACTCGTATAATTATATAGTTTTTAGTTATGTTTTATTATTGTTTTGTGTCAAATACGAGTTATTATTGTTTAGTCTAATTGTGTTTATGATCTTTTATATTTTTATGTAATTTGGTGTTTTTCACAAGTTTCTTTGAGTGATTTCAGATTACTAGAATTAAGGGCAAATCCAGTTCAGTTCCAGTTCCGACACCTTTTGCCATATCAGCTATATCTCGAGTTTCACTGAAGCAATAAGGCTGAACTTTGTATCCCTGCAAAGCTAAGAGGCATATCTATCTTTTTCATGTTTTACACTTCTTGAAACGGACTCGTTTTCCCTAGCGAAATCGACCATCAAGTTGGCTGATGTGCAATGACGTCTGTTCTGCACCGTTTTGGTATTTTGACCATATCTTCCGATCCACGTGCGCAAATGATCTGATTCCAACGGCTATGGATCCGTAACTGATAGGGGTATATTTTTCTAGAAGACCATTTTATCAGATCGAGCCTCCAACATTGACAAAATCGACCATCAAGCTGGCTGATCAGAATTGTCATACAATATGACGAAAATTGTTAGAAAAATGCACCCACCTATTATACCTACCTTTGAAATTTGTAAAGCTTGTCTCTTGTCATTTAGCCCTCCAAAATGTGTATAAATAGAGGGCCTTGGATGAGTATTGGGATACATTATACATTGGTAGGATATTAGCCTTTGTAGTAAAATTCTCTAAGTTTTCTTCTTCTTTCCTTTCTCTAGTTTTCTTTTTTATTTACTTATGCTTCTTACATTTCTTTTCATTTTATTCATATCTAGTATGTGTTGCTAATCATATTGTTGAGGTGATGAGGTGAAGCTCTTGGTAAATGCTAAGGTTAGTCTCTTAAACATGAGCTAAAATGAATCATCATTTATAAACACTAGTATAGATAATATTTTCTTTTGGTTTAAAATCATACTTGCAAAGTAGAGATCTTGATTCATTATTGACAATGAAAATGGCACAGTAAATGCTTGGTTTCATAACCTTGATTTATTGTAGACATATACCTTGGCATAAGGAATGCTTGGACTCTTTTTATGAGTTTTGAGGACACCAAATGAACATAATATCATATGCTATGGACGTTGGACTGAATTGCTAAACCTTCCGATTGGAACCTCCCTTATGTGTGGATTTCAATTGTGTAATAAAACAAGATTAATCTTAGCATAACACCAAGAGTGGATTCTCTAACCTCAACATCCTTTCTTATTGTTTTTTATATCTTGTTTAATTGTTTTTATGTTATTTTGTTTATTTTGTTCTCTAATATCTTGTTTATCTTATTTGTCTTATATATTTATAAACTTATACTTATTAATACGCTTCCCTGTGGTTCGACCTCGGACACCCGAGAATTTATTACTTGAACATAACCTGCACTTGGGTTTACAACTCTTAATTGAGTTTCCATCAAGTTTTTGGCGCCGTTGCCGGGGAAGCAATACTAAGTATATAAGTTTATAAGTATATTTATTTTTATTGGCTGGTTATACCGCCTAATTTTGTATATATTTGTTTTTATTGGCTGGTTATACCGCCTAATTTTGTATATTAACTTTGTTTTATGCTTGTTTGGCGACGTGATTTTAGATCTCGTCGTTTAGTTAGATTTTATTGTGAAACTTTTTCAGGTAATCTTTCTAATACAACTCCTACCATGGCTGACAATGAAAGTGTTCATGCTGAAGATGAGAACAGACAAGTACGCACCATGCGTGACTACTTGCAACCAACTCGAAGCTCATCACCCTCTTGTTTTATTTTTCCTCTCAATGCAAACAACTTTCGTTTTAAACCAGGTATGATAGCTTTGCTTCCAAATTTCTATGGGTTGGAATCGGAAAGTGCTTACTCGTTTCTAAAAGACTTCGAAGATGTATGTGTCACCTTTAATGACCAACAATGTACAAATGAAATTGTCAAGCTAAAATTATTTCCTTTTTCTTTAAAAGATAAAGCAAAAATTTGGCTTCATAATTTAAAACCAAGGTCAATTGGCACATGGCAAGAATTACAAACTGAGTTTCTAAAGAAATTTTTCCCAGCACATAAAACTACTGCTTTGAAAAGACAGATTCAAAATTTCAATCAAAATCAAAATGAAGCATTTTTTCAGTGCTGGGATCGTTTTAAAGATTTGTTAAGTTCTTGTCCACATCATGGTTTTGAAAAATGGCGTCTTATTAGTTTCTTTTATGAAAGTTTAACTCCCGAAACTAAACAATTTGTTGAAACAATGTGTAACGGTGAGTTTCTAGAAAAAGAACCTGAAGAAGCCTTTGACTACTTAGACCATTTGGCAGATAACTCTCAAGCCTGGCACACAGATAATTCCTCTGAAAGTTTCAATAGATCTAATCTTGTTTCTAACAGAGGTAAATATCATTTTAGTCAAGAAGATGAGATAAAAGCTAAAGTAGCTAATTTGGCTAGAAAGATTGAAGCCATGGAACTTAGAGAAGTAAAAGAAGTCAAAACGGTTAAAAATGAAGAAAGTTGTGGAATTTGTGAAATCATGGGACACCCCACTTCTGAATGCCCAAACATTCCCATTCTTAAAGAAGCGTTGCATGATCAAGTAAATTCCATAAACACATTTAAAAAGCCTTTTCCTTCTCCTTACTCTGAAACGTATAACCCTGAATGGAGAAGTCATCCCAACTTCAGTTGGCGGAATAATAATCATGTTCAGGTACCACAATCTCAAAAGCCGGGCAACACTTTTTCCTATCAACCTTCACGTGTACAAACCTTGGAAGAGACATTGCAAGCATTCATGCAAACACAAGCAAATATGAATAGCCGGACTTCACAGGACATCAATGAGATCAAAAACACCTTGTCCACATTGACAGCTTCATTACGCACTCAAGAAAAAGGTAAGTTTCCTGCTCAACCTCAGCCTAACCCTTCTACTCAATGTCTTGTTTCTTGCTCCAATGAAACTCAACAGGAAAATGCCAGTTCTATCACAACTCTTCGAAGTGGAAAGGCAATTGACAAAAAGATTCCATCAAAAGACCAAGATCCTCTTTCCCCTCCGAAAAGTAATGGTAAGGATGATGGTAATTCTGAACATCTTGAAAATTTGGACAAAGAAAAAGGTATGCATCCTGCTCCTTTTCCTCAAAGGTTGCAAACAATAAAGAATTTGAATCAAAATGCAGAAATTTATGAACTTTTCAAACAAGTTAAGATTAACATTCCTTTATTGGATGCAATCAAACAAGTTCCATCTTATGCTAAATTTTTGAAGGACATGTGCACAGTTAAAAGGAAACATAATGTACAAAAGAAAGCATTTTTGACGGAAAGTGTGAGCACAATCATTCAGCACCTTACTCCACCAAAATTCAAAGATCCTGGATGTCCAACAATCTCATGCATCATTGGAAACACTAGAATAGAACGTGCATTGCTTGATCTTGGTGCTAGTGTTAATCTTTTGCCTTTTTCTGTTTATCAACAGTTAGGTTTAGGTGAACTCAAGGAAACACCTGTTACACTTCAACTAGCTGATCGTTCTGTAAAAATTCCTCGAGGGATAGTTGAAGATGTTTTGGTTCAAATTGATAATTTTTACTTCCCTGTTGATTTTATTGTTTTGGACACACATCCTGTTTCAAATCCAAATGTTCAAATTCCTGTTATATTAGGCCGTCCATTTCTTGCAACTTCTAATGCTCTGATAAATTGCAGGAATGGTATGTTGAACATTTCTTTTGGAAATATGACTTTAGAATTAAATGTGTTCAACACTTGCAAGCAACCTGGTGATGATTCAGAAGTACATGAAGTGGACTTCATTGAAGAACTTGTTCATGAACATCTCACCACTACCACATTCCATGATCCTTTAGAAGCTTATTTAATTGAATGTGAGTTTGATAATGCTTCAGAAATTTCACACACTGATTCTTTGTTAAATTCTTTTCAGGTTAAGCATTGTTGGAAACAAAAGTTTGAGGAACTTCCATCACTCACAAATGTCACTGTACCATCAACTATTGAACCACCCAAGCTGGATTTAAAACCATTGCCATCCGAGCTAAAATATTCCTTTTTGGGTGAGAATGAAACTTTTCCAGTCATAAATGAACTTGAGGAACTCAGAAATGATGCATATGAGAATTCTAAAATTCATAAAGAAAGAACTAAAGCCTTTCATGACAAGTTAATTTCAAGAAAAACATTTAATGTTGGGCAAAAAGTTCTACTTTATAATTCTAGACTTCACATATTTCCTGGTAAGTTGAGATCAAGATGGACTGGCCCATTTGTGGTTAAGCATGTGTATCATTATGGAGCAGTTGACATTGAGAATCCTCAAAATGGTAACGTATTCAAGGTAAATGGACAAAGACTCAAACTCTTTTTGGAAAATCATGTTACTCAAGAAGAGGTTGTTTTTCTTTCTGATCCTTGTTTTGAAAATAACTAGATGTAAATATAACTTTTACTAATCTTCAAAAAAAAAAAAAAAAAAATTCATTTTTTTTCCCGGTTAAATGACGGATAACGGTACTCCGTGATTATTTAAGTCGGTTCCATCAGCTACCCACAAAACTGATATTGTATATAAATTTCTCTTTCATTTTATTTTATTTCATTTTTTTTTCAGGATGGATGATATTCTCAAAAGATTGCAGAAACGATTTCCTCCTTTTCCTCGGAATATTTTACTGAAGCTTTACCAAGTTCGATTTGAAAGATTAAGAATGCTTATGCACAAAGGGATTCCTGAAGACATACGTTGGATAATTGAAGCCAAGGTACGTGAAGATGAATATCTTCCTGTTTTGCATTTACCAGGTACAGGTAGAAGCACTTATGCAAAGAAGCGACGAGCAAAGCGCATGAGTTCAAATTGCCACAAGTGTGCACGATGGACGTGTAACGGTAAATGTCGTTCTATTGGGATTCCGTCCTCTAATCGAGATGATAAAATTGAATTCATTAAGGATGGACTGAGTAAGGAGAATTTGGGTAATATCCAACTTTCTCTTGAGACGCATCCTAGTGGAGACGTACAAAGAGAAATTCTTGATTTATGGCCGCAATTCCAAAGGGAATGGCAACATCTTGGGAATCTGATGATAAAAGACCCTGTTTGCCAGCTTGTAAGAAAACTGGATGGGAAGCATATCCTCGACTCATAGAAGGCGTTTAAGCCGTTTCTGGACGTAAAACCAGAGGAAGATGCCAAATACACTTTCGGCGACATTATTACTTTTGACTTTTACGATTGATGTTTCTTCTCTTTTTGATTTTCTTCCTGAAATCACGCAAAAATCTTTTGTTAGGTTAACATTTTCTTCTGACAGGTCAAATACACTTTCGGCGACATTATTACTCTTGTCTGATTCACTACTCAGTCCTCTATATATTACACCATGTACTCATTCTCTTTCAGGCACTCGATAAAAAAAATGGAAAGTACTTCGTCCCAGCGCATTAAAAAAATTTGTGTCTTTGGAGGTGCTTATCCAGGGAAAAATAACATATTCGCTGATGAAGCCATAAGAGTTGGAGTAATACTTGCCCAACAAAAGATCCACTTGATTTATGGAGGCGGTAGTACGGGTTTAATGGGAGCAGTCGCTACAGCAGCACACGCCGGAGGAAGTCCAGTTCTAGGAATCGTGCCAAAACTATTCACAGATTTTTGTGGACCTACCGTGGGTAAGGAAATACAAGTCTGGAGTATCCCTGAACGGATAACAATCATGTACCATTCTGCCGATACATTCATTGCCTTACCAGGAGGTCTGGGTACATTGGAAGAAATAGCTTGCGTGGCTTCTTGGTCATCTTTGGTCACAAATAAGAAACCCATTGGTTTGCTTAATATTAATGGTTATTTTAGTAATTTACTTTCATATTTAGATAATGCTGTGGATAATGGATTCATGTTTTCAGAGGCAAGGAGAACCATAATTTCTGCTACAACCATTGAAGATTTACTCAAAAAGCTACAAGCTTATGAGTGTTTATCTGCTACGGTTGTTTCGCAAACGCTCGGAAAAAGAAAAAGAGATATGGACGAGCAAGGAGTGGATTGCACTTTGTCTTTGTGACATTATCTAACATTTTGCTTGTTGTGTCTCAGTTATAATAAGTGGTTAGCAACCTCTGCAGGTAATATCTCCTAAATTCTACCTTTAAAATTTGACATTGGGGACAATGTCATATTTTAGTAGGGGGTAAGGGACATATTTTGCTAAAAAAAAAAAAAAAAAAAAAATTTGTTGTGTTTTAAGACATTTAGAAGTATTCATTCTGAACAAGGTCTGAGTAAGGGAGACTTGAGACATACCTTGTCAGTTTGATTTAATCTTCTTCTTCAAAAAAAAAAAAAAAAAAAAAAAAAAAAAAAAGCATGTTTAGACTTAGTGTGTTTTTTTTTAGTTACTTTCAATACAATAATGAGATATGAATTGCATAAGTCTAAAACAGATTTATTAGTGAGAAGATTTTCATGAGAATTGAGCTTGATGTCAACCTTTTTATGAGCCAATGTTAATATGATATGTTGATTGAGAAAGAAGCATGTTTAGACTTAATCTGACTTGTATAATCATCTTTGTGAGTTTTTGAGCCTATAATGATTGATGCATTATACAAATCAATCTAATTTCTTTCTTGAGTGCTCTTATGATTACATGATTCTCTAGAACTTGCTTTAAACCGTTTGAGACTATATTGATACATGTGACAACATGAATATGATAGAGGCATTAGGATTATAACCAGAGCCAAACAGCCATCCCTTATTAATGTTCTAAGAGAACATCCCCACTAGTGAGCCAATTTGAGCCTACATTAAATATGCTGTTTTATTGGTAACCACAACTTACACCTAGCCTAAATATACTTATATCCTTACCCTTGTTCTAAAGATGGATTTTTATATTTTGAGACATATTAAAAAAAAAAATAAGGGATATTTTTAGTTGAAAATTTGGGTTAGAAACAAAAGATAAGTGTGGGGGAAGAAAAGAAAAGAAAAAGTCAAGAGAAAAAGAAAGGGATCATTGTCAAATACATTCCCATATTAAAAAAAAAAAAAAAAAAAAATCTTCTCTTGAACTTCTAGAAAAAGATGTTACAAAGTTGGTTAGAATGATGCAAAGGCTCAACATGAATATTTAGCCTATGTTATTATGTGCTTTATAAGAGTTTTGAGAAGTTTTATTTGTATGATCTTATTATGTCTCTAAAATCTATGAACTCTTTGGAACCTTTGTGATATCTTTATCCTTTTGTTCTTTAACCACATTATAACCCTTTGGCCCCATTACAACCTTGAATAAAGACCTCTTGATTTATGAAGTTGTATGATCTAAATAGTGGAGAATAGGTGGACAAGCAAGCATATGGTAGAAGTGTTTTCATGAGATTGATTGAGTGTAAACACTTTACCACTACTTTAAAGAGTGAAAATCAAGAGAGTATCCCATGTGAGAAGTTGAGATTAAGTTTGAATATACACTATTTTGATTGAAATATGTTATGTTATTATTGGCTTAACTCAAACTATTTACATTCAAGCAAGATTTTTTGTGAATTTCTTTAAGCTATTGATTAGTTTTTAAGACTTGTCCAATGATTATCTCTAATTTATATTGGAAGGATTAGTTATAATTATTATTTTTAGTTTTTCTTATGTCTTCAATGTTTGTGGGTATCGTCCTAGTAAACCCTCACGAGACTAAACTCGTCCACTAGGGACACCTAGGGGTTTAAAGGCTTGTGTCACATGCTAAGTGCCACCGTGATTTCCTACGAAAATGGATTAGATTAGATTTTCTTATTTTATTTTTATTGAGTCGTTGCTAGGGACTAGCAACAATCTAAGTATGGGGGTGTGATAACTCGTATAATTATATAGTTTTTAGTTATGTTTTATTATTGTTTTGTGTCAAATACGAGTTATTATTGTTTAGTCTAATTGTGTTTATGATCTTTTATATTTTTATGTAATTTGGTGTTTTTCACAAGTTTCTTTGAGTGATTTCAGATTACTAGAATTAAGGGCAAATCCAGTTCAGTTCCAGTTCCGACACCTTTTGCCATATCAGCTATATCTCGAGTTTCACTGAAGCAATAAGGCTGAACTTTGTATCCCTGCAAAGCTAAGAGGCATATCTATCTTTTTCATGTTTTACACTTCTTGAAACGGACTCGTTTTCCCTAGCGAAATCGACCATCAAGTTGGCTGATGTGCAATGACGTCTGTTCTGCACCGTTTTGGTATTTTGACCATATCTTCCGATCCACGTGCGCAAATGATCTGATTCCAACGGCTATGGATCCGTAACTGATAGGGGTATATTTTTCTAGAAGACCATTTTATCAGATCGAGCCTTCAACATTGACAAAATCGACCATCAAGCTGGCTGATCAGAATTGTCATACAATATGACGAAAATTGTTAGAAAAATGCACCCACCTATTATACCTACCTTTGAAATTTGTAAAGCTTGTCTCTTGTCATTTAGCCCTCCAAAATGTGTATAAATAGAGGGCCTTGGATGAGTATTGGGATACATTATACATTGGTAGGATATTAGCCTTTGTAGTAAAATTCTCTAAGTTTTCTTCTTCTTTCCTTTCTCTAGTTTTCTTTTTTATTTACTTATGCTTCTTACATTTCTTTTCATTTTATTCATATCTAGTATGTGTTGCTAATCATATTGTTGAGGTGATGAGGTGAAGCTCTTGGTAAATGCTAAGGTTAGTCTCTTAAACATGAGCTAAAATGAATCATCATTTATAAACACTAGTATAGATAATATTTTCTTTTGGTTTAAAATCATACTTGCAAAGTAGAGATCTTGATTCATTATTGACAATGAAAATGGCACAGTAAATGCTTGGTTTCATAACCTTGATTTATTGTAGACATATACCTTGGCATAAGGAATGCTTGGACTCTTTTTATGAGTTTTGAGGACACCAAATGAACATAATATCATATGCTATGGACGTTGGACTGAATTGCTAAACCTTCCGATTGGAACCTCCCTTATGTGTGGATTTCAATTGTGTAATAAAACAAGATTAATCTTAGCATAACACCAAGAGTGGATTCTCTAACCTCAACATCCTTTCTTATTGTTTTTTATATCTTGTTTAATTGTTTTTATGTTATTTTGTTTATTTTGTTCTCTAATATCTTGTTTATCTTATTTGTCTTATATATTTATAAACTTATACTTATTAATACGCTTCCCTGTGGTTCGACCTCGGACACCCGAGAATTTATTACTTGAACATAACCTGCACTTGGGTTTACAACTCTTAATTGAGTTTCCATCAAAAGGCTATAATCTTGCGCTCGGTTGTCAGTTTGAGATGATTTTTTTTTAAAATCCATATAACCTTTTATGATCTACACACTGGAAAACTGCCAGAGATGGTTTGTCACCGATTTTGTCTGAAAAACATCGCGTTGGCTATCAATTCTAAACCGACCTGAACACCCTCTACATTGAAAGGCTATAACCTCGCGCTCGGTTGTCCGTTTGAGAAGAATTTTTTCCTGAATCCATATAACTTTTTTTGTCCTGTTCGTTTGAGAAGAATATATAAAAATCACTTTCTTATCCTTTGCCAATGGCCTATAAATGGTTAGTTAGTCTTAAGAGATGATCAGCCTAGAATATAAAATAACAAAATCTAACCTTGTTTCAATAGGCTACCAAAGACATGATCAAGACTTTCTTTCCTTTCTTCGTTTTCTGCTTCCTGGTAAGTATTATTTCACATGTAATCTTAGAGTAGCAACTCTAGTAATAACCAGTTTCTTTATAGATATACTCAATCAAAGTGTCAAGAAATATCAATAATTCATAATTTTATGCTATCCCTAAACCCCTAAGAAAAGAAATCCCTAAAATTAAAACCCCTAAGAAACACTAGGATTTGCTTTGTCACTCTAAATCTTTCCAATCCCCAAATAATCAGGCTATCCAAAAACTCCAAACCTAAACCCCCAATATTTGAAACCCCAAACATTAAAACTAGAATCAAAACCCTAAATCTTCAATCTGACATGCAAACACAAAATCAATAACCAACAATAAATATAAACCAAAGATTTCGAAATGAAATCATACCTGGATTTCAAATAGGAGAGGCAATGATTCGGGAGAAGTCAAAAGCTAGAGGCAACGATCTAGGTAGAAATCGAGACCAGAGGAAGAGTGACTGTCAGCTAAAACAAATGTCGTGGCATTGGGGGTGTTATTTCATTATGTTATTAAGGGCAAAAGTGGCAAAAATGTTATATTATGGGCATAATGTAACATAACCTCAGAGAGAGCAGGGTATGACATTACACCTAATATGACCCAATTTTGACACTATAGCTAATATCATATTACCGAGCTTGCGGAATGTTAGTGAACTAAATATGATAATCTCATGATGGAATGTAAGATTACGATCTGTAATAAAATATTCACCGAACCAAGCCCGCCCGTATTGTTATATATCTAATGTCAAACATATATTAATATATTATTTATATATTATAATTACATAGATATATTACATATTTTACAATTACATATATTATAATTACATAGATACATTACGATTACATAGATATATTACAAATATTACAATTAGAATTACATAGATATATTTGATAATGTATACATAAATATATTACAATTAATATATTATATAGATATATTACAATTACATAGATATATTGCAATTACATAGATAAATTACAAGTACATAAATGTATTAGAATTATATAGATATATTACAATTACATAAATATATTACAATGACATAAATGTATTAGAATTATATAGATATATTATAATTACATAAATATATTATAATAACATAAATGTATTAGAATTATATAGATATATTATAATTACATAAATATATTATAATAACATAAATGTATTAGAATTATATAGATATATTACAATTACATATTTATATTATAATTACATAGATATATTGTAATTACAATTATATAGATATATTTCAATTACAATGATACATTACAATAACATAGATATATTACAATTACATAGATATATTACATACATAGTAATATGTAACTGTAATATATTAGAATTACATATACATATACATTAAAATTAAAATTACAATTGTAATTGTAATATATTAGAATTAATTATATTTATGTAATATATGTAATTGTAATATATTTAGGTAATTATAAATATTGCAATAATTGTAATATATATTAATATAACAAATACATATATATCTTACAATTACATAGATAAATTACATTACATAGATATATTACAATTATATAAATACATTACAATTACACAAATAAAATTTATCTATGTAATTGTAATAAATTCTAATATACATATATATATATATACATTACATAGATACAATTTCATAGATAATATATGTAATTGTAATATATCTATGTAATTGTAATATATTTATGTAATTCTAATGTATCTATGTAATTGCAATATATCTATGTAGTTCTAATGTTTAGATTTTATATATCTATTACAATTACATAGATATATTAGAATTACATAGATACATTACAATTACATAGGTATATTATAATTATACAAATATATTACAGTTACATAGATATATACATAGATATATTACAATTATAGAGATATATGTATTAGAATACATTAGAATTATATCTCTAATTGTAATCATGTAATATATTTGTGTATTACATATATATGTAATTGTAATATATCTATGTAATTATAATATATTTGTGTAATTGTAATACATCTATGTAATTGAAATATATCTGTATAATTGTAATATATCTATGTAATTGTAATGTATCTATGTAATTCTAATGTATCTACGTAATACTTTGTAATTGTATTGTATCTATGTAATTTTAATATATCTATGTAGTTGTAATGTATTAGAATATATTTATGTAATTGTAATATATCTATGTAATTGTTATATATCTATGTAACTGTAATATATCTATGTAATTCTAATATATCTATGTAATAGTAATATATCTATGTAATTGCAACATATCTATGTAATGTATCTATGTAATTGTAATATATCTATATAATTGTAATGTATTTATGTAATTGAAATATATCTATGTAATTCTAATGTCTCTATGTAACTCTAATATTTTACAACTAGAATTAGATTTATTACAATTACATATATATTACAATCACATACATAATACATAGATATATTACAATTACATAGATATATAACAATACATGTAATATTATATTAATATATTACAACTACATAGATTTACAATTAAATAGATATATTACAATTACATAGATATATAACAATACATGTAATATTTATGTAATATTACATTAATATATTACATAGATATATTACAACTACATAGATTTACAATTAAATAGATATATTACAATTACATAAACATATTACTTAAAACATTAGAATTACATATTATTATTGTAATATATCTATGTAACTGTAATATATGTATATAATTGTAATTCTATGTAGTTGTAATGTATCTATGTAATTATAATGTATCTGCGATAATGTTTTAATATATTACATAGAATTATATCTAATATTACTTAGATATTAGAAATACTATCTATGTATCTATGTAATTACACAAATATATTATAATTACATAGATTACAATTACAATTACATAAATATAATACAATTACATAGATATATTACAATTACATAGAACATTAGAATTACATAGATATATTAGAATTATTGTATTACATTACAATTACATAGATATATTACAATTACTTAAATATATTATAATTACATAGACATATCTATGTAATTGTAATTAATAGAATTGTAATATATTTACATAGATATATTACAATTACATAGATATTTTACAATTACATTAGATTACATATCTATGTAATATATCTATGTTGTAATGTATACATAAATATATTATAATTACATATTTAATACAATTACATAGATATATATATATATAATTGTAATATGTATGTAATTGTAATGTATCTATGTAATTTTAATAAAAATATGTAATTGTAATATATCTATGTAATTTTAATATATCTATGTAATTGTAATATATCTCTGTGTAATTCGAATATATCTATGTAATTGTAATGTATCTATGTAATTAGATATCTATGTAATTGTGATATATCTGTGTAATTGTAATATATCTATGTAATTGTAATATATTTATGTAATTGTAATGTATTCATGTAATTGTAATTGTAATATATTACAATTACATAGATATATGTATAAATATCTATGTAATTGAAATATATCTATGTAATTGTAATATAATGTATCTATGTAACTGTAATATATCTATATAATTGTAATATATATCTATGTAATACATAGTAATATATCTACGTAATTGTAATGTATCTATGTAATTCAAATGTTTTAAGTAATTGTAATATATCTATGTAATTGTAATTCTATGTAATATATTATAATCATACATTAGATATATTACAACTACACAAATATATTACAATTACATAGATATTGTAGACACCTAATTTTGTCCGGACCATTAAAATAGGTATGTTTTCTTCCTAAATTGATGTTTCAGAATGTAAAAAGACTTTTTTCATCCTGCAGGTGGTACTTCGAGACTTAGTTTAAGAGGGCGAGCATAAAAAGTCAAATTCAAAAAAAGTCAACCCCCGAAAAAAGTAAACCTCAAAAAGTCAACTACTGCAAAAGTCAACCCACTTTCAAAATCAAGATTTGAAGTTCAATTGAAAAATGGAAAAATAATTTTGATAATCCGAGGTCTACACTGAAAGATATGGAGTTCGGAAGTTGAGTTATGGAGATTCAGTAGAAAGAAAACCCTAATCCGGGAAATTTGGGGAAAAATGCTTAAACGATCAAATTGGTCAAAATTGAAGGTTCCAAATGAAAGATAAGCACTGACTACAGGTAATGGAGAAGCTACTTGAAAGAAAAACTGAAAGAAAAGTCAATCCGGGAGAAAACCGAGAATTAGGGTTTTTGGTGGATTTCGGTGAAATCGGGAAGAATTACAGAAATGGCCCGACTTGGTAAGACTAAAGCCCCCAATGGATGAGGAATGATTAAAAAGGGATAGCCCAAGGCTCAGTTTGAAGAAAATCTGAAAATCGGACTTGTTTTGAGCAAAACTTGGTTTTGGAGGCAAAAAGGTAAAATTGGAAAATTTGGGAAAAATAGCAAATGAATTTCGAAAATTCTAAAAATTTGAAAATCTCATTCTTAAATCATTTGGAAGAGATTGGCGAAAGAAAATCTTGATTCGGAGTTCGTTTGCAAAATGGCCAAATCCCGAGTCTCTTATGCAGTAATTCAAGAAGGAAAATTCTGAAAAATAGCAAATGAACTCCAAATCTTCTGAAAATTTGCAAATATCATTTTAAATTATTTGGAAAAGATTTTCAAAAGAAAATCTTGATTCGGAGTTCGTCTGTAAAATGGCCAAATCTCGTGCCTCCTATGTAGTAATTCAATGAGATAAATCCCGAAAAAATACCAAATGAGTTCCAAAAATTATGAAAACTTCCAGATCACACTTTTATATTATTTGGAAGATATTAGTGAATAAAAATCTTGATTTGGAGCTCTTTTAAAAAATGGTAAAATGTAGGGGCATAAAAGGGCATTTTTGGAGGAAAAAATCCAAATAAATAGCAAACGGACTCGAAAAATTTTGAAAACTTTCAGAATTCAATATTTTATTATTTTGAAAGTATTAAGAAAATAAAATTTGAATTTGGAGTTCGTTTGCCATTTATTTGCATCCGGGGGGCAAAATGGTCATTTTATCGAAGCAACCGAAAAGGGCTTTTCTTGCCTTTCAAAAAAATCAGACTTGGGCTAGAAAAGAGAGTGATGGCCTACCAAGGCCCAAAGGAGGGAAGAAGCTTCTTATTTTTCAATCAAAAGGCCAAGAATTAAGAGTTAGTTAGTGATATTTTTGATCAAGCCATTGCAAATAAGCCACATGGGCCAATGCATGAAGAGGGAGAGTGTCAACATTATTCTTGAACAGCTGTAATTATGGATAGCTGATGACCTAATCTAAGGGTGATAATTTCATGATTTTTCACCTTGAATCACTAGCCCTTGGATGGAAATTGGTTGGAACCAAAATAACATCCTAGGAGGAGAGAGGTATGGTTCGGCCAGCACTAAAGGGGAGGGCAAAGAATTCATTTTGAACTACTTCATTTTTCAGATTTCTTCTTGGTTTTGCTTAGTTTTTCTATCCTTGGTTGAAAGGAAAAAGAAAAAGTTTAGAAAAGAAAGGAAAGTTTGAAGAGATAAAGCTTGAAAGATAGCTTCTTGAGGTTACTTTTAGCACCAATTCTTGCACTTTCTTGATTTTCCATTCTTGTTTTTGCTATTTTTGATTATTATTTGGTGAGTTTTCTTTTTAAATAAGTGTTTTTTTATGTTTTTCCTTATTTTCTTTTTCCTTATTTTCTTTTTAAAAAAAGTTTACAATTTTTTTCCTTGTTTTCTTACTATGGCCGAATGGCCTATATTTTCTTTTTATTATTGTTGCTGTTTTGGCTTTGATTTGTCATGTTATTTTTTTTTCTTCAGTCTTGATGCTTTAAGTGTTCTTCTACTTCATCTACTTGAAGCATGTTTTAATTTGGTTGCTTGTTTGTTGCCATTTATGAGTTCATTATCATGTTCTTACATTTTCAATTTTCTGTTTTCATAATGTTTAAATTTGTTGATGTTTTATATTTAGTATATCAAGTGTTTGTGAAAATGCTTGTTAGTTTTAATATCTATACTTTGTGTTTGCATGATTTGAGTGTTATATTTTAGTTTTGCATGTTAGTATATCAAGTGTTTGTGAAAATGCCATGCTTGTTTGGAATCTTAGGCCATTCGGCCACTTCATGTATCTAGCATTGTGTGTGCATTTTTGCTATGTTAGTTGATAGGTTTGCATTTGCATGACATTTGTTTGAGTATTTAGTTTAAGTATACCAAGTGTTTGTGAAAATGTCATGCTTGTTGGAGCTTGAAGCCATTCGGCCACTTCATGTATCTAGCATTGTGTGTGCATTTTTGCTATGTTAGTTGATAGTTTTGTATTTGCATTACATTTGATTGAGTATTTAGTTTAAGTATATCAAGTGTTTGTGAAAATGCCATGCTTGTTTGGAACCTTAGGCCATTCGGCTACCATGTTATTTTGCATTGTGTGTTGCATTTTTGCTATGTTAGTTGATAGGTTGGCATTTGTATGATATATGGTTGAGTTTTTGGTTTAAGCATGCCTTGTGTTTGTGTTATCGCCATGCATATTTTAGTTGTTAGGTTTGGTTTGTTTTTCCATGCATGTCCATGCATTTTAGACCTAGGTTGCATTAAATGGCATGCAAGTTCATTTAGGTCTAGGTCACTATATTGATGCCATGCATTTTTTCATGACATTTAGGTTTAAAACCATGCATTTCATGCATCATATTTGCTGTATTTTTTCATGCATTTCATGTCCATGCAATTTGACTAATGACTTAGGCCAATTAATGGTTCAAAGTCATGCTCTCTTGAGCATACTTGTGGAAAACTAAAGAGTTGTCAAATTGATTATTCTACCTTTGTGATTTTTTTACTTAGCCAATTTTTATCTAACTTTTAAAAAGTCTTAGCTACTGTTTGTGAGTCATTTTGTGAGTCTTAAATATTTTTACTTTGATTTTTAAATGATTTTATCAAAGGCAAAAATGTATTTTGGCAAAATAGTTTTTTCACCCAGTACTCGAACTTTCCCGATTTTTCTGATCATTCATCTTTAATCAAAAAATTAAGCTGATTTTTTCCTATGTAGTTTTACATGTTCTAAGTCTCCAGTATTGTTTTTAGATTTTTTTGAATTTTTAAAAATTGGATAAAAAATCGTGGCTTAAAACTGGACAATGGAGTCAGAATTGAATTTAAAGAAAAATCATTTTTCTGTTTTGGTTAAGTTACTTAGAGGGAGCTGATTAGGAAGTTTAGCTACAAACTTAAGGTAGTTTCTAAGCCTTTTTAAACTCTAAAAATGATTTTTAAAGTCTTGGGTTAAGGGTGGTCAAGTCCGGGATTTTAAACTTAGGAAATTAGAGCCATTTAAAAAAGGTTTAGCCCAGTTTTTTATTTTTATTTTTAATCTAAGCTTTTCAAAATTGTTTTCAAACAATCACAAAGTATTTTGGTTTTAGAATATTTAATTTGATATATTTTCCTAAGGTAGCCGGATATCTTTTTAGATATACGGATTTTCTTAATTAAAGGAAAAAATACATTTTCATGCATTGCATTTTCCATATTCATGCATTTTATATAATATGTGATTTTTGCTATGATAATTTCTATGATATTGTTATGGTTATGTTATATTGTTTATTATATGATTTGGAATATTTCATGATATCCTATGCTTTTTATTTAGTTATTTTTGTCATATTATTTAGCATATACTATGTTCATGCATTATTATTTTCATTTTGATTTTCATGCATATTATATGATAGTATTATTTTATATTTTATGTCATTTAAATTATATGCCATATCATTCATATTTGCCATGTCATTCAAATTATTTCATTTCATATAGAATATATTATGTTACTTAGGTCATTTCATTTCATGTAGAATATATTATGTTTCCTAGGTCATTTCATTTCATTTAGGATATATTATGTCATTTAGGATATTTTATTTCATTTAGAATATATCATATGACTTAGGACATTTCATTTCATACAAAATATATTATGTTACCTAGGTCATTTCATTTCATTTAGAACATATCATATAACTTAGGATATTTCATTTCATTTAGAATATGCTAAGACATTTAATTTATATCATATCATTTAGGTTGCATTATATTATTTAGACTTGCTATGTCATTTTATTTATGCCATACATATTTATATTTTTTAAAATATTTTCAAAAAAGTAATGATTTTCAATAAAATAAAGATATTCCCGAGTTAAAATAATTCATGAGTTCTCTGCCGGGTATGCTGGGGAGGATATCATCAATTATTATTAATAACGGAATATCTTCTTTAAAAAGAGAATGATTCGGAAAGTTTTCCAAATTAATAAAATTTTTTATATTTTTCCATGTTTGTTGGGGAATATAGGAAAATTTGGAATTTATAAATTCCGGATCATTTTCAATTAAAAATGGAATTATTTTTCTTTAAATTGGGAATTAACTTGAAATACTAAATTTAAAACCGACTTTTTATCGAGACTTGAGATAACACATGATTAATAAGGTACCGTTTTATACGGGCGTTGTGGGGGTGCTAATCCTTCCCCACACGTAACCGAGTCCCGAACCCGTTTCTTTGATTTCTCTGGTTTAAAACGCAGGCTTGAAATTGGTTTTAAAAATGTTTTAATTAATTTTTAAAATATTTTATAAAACCGGTTTTAATAGATGGCCGATCACACCTTGCTAAAAAAGATTTGTGGCGACTCCATGTTTTTTTCAAGGTCATTTTCACAACCTTCATTTTTCTAGAGGAATTAAGTCGACTTTTTCTCGTTTTTTTTTTTTAATGTCTCTCCTAACGAATAATAAAGTCTTGCGATGAGACTTGTTATTTTTTTTTAGGTTGCGACAGATATATAACAATTACATAGATATATTTTTGTAATTGTAATATATGTATGTAATTGTTATATATTTATGTAATTAAAAACATTAGAATTACATAAATATATTGCAATTACATAGATATATATCTAATATGTAATTGTAATATATTAAAATTACGTAGATATATTAAAACTACGTAAATATTTTATAATTACATAGATAAATATATTACACAGATATATTCAATTACAAAAATATATTACAATTACATAGATATATTACAATTACTTAAAACATTAGAATTACATAGATATAACTATGTAATTGTAATATATCTATGTAATTCTAATGTATCTACGTAATACAAAAAATATATTACAATTGTAATATCTATTGTAATGTATCTATGTAATTTGTAATATATCTACATAGATATATTACAATTACATAGATACATTACAATTACACAAAATTATTACAATTACATAGATATGTTACAGTGACGTAATTATATTAGAATTATATACAATTATTACAATTAATATATTACAATTACAAAGATATATTACAATTATATAAATATATTACAATTACATAGATACATTATCATTACAACAAATATATCTATGTAGTATAAATTGGTATATATTACAATTACATAGATAAATAATATATCTATGTAATTGTAATATATCTATATAATTCTAATGTTTTCAGTAATTATAATATATTTATGTAATTGTAATATATCTATGTAATTGTAATATGTTTAAGTAATTGTAATATGTTTAAGAATGATTCGGAAAGTTTTCCAAATTAATAAAATTTTTTATATTTTTCCATGTTTGTTGGGGAATATAGGAAAATTTGGAATTTATAAATTCCGGATCATTTTCAATTAAAAATGGAATTATTTTTCTTTAAATTGGGAATTAACTTGAAATACTAAATTTAAAACCGACTTTTTATCGAGACTTGAGATAACACATGATTAATAAGGTACCGTTTTATACGGGCGTTGTGGGGGTGCTAATCCTTCCCCACACGTAACCGAGTCCCGAACCCGTTTCTTTGATTTCTCTGGTTTAAAACGCAGGCTTGAAATTGGTTTTAAAAATGTTTTAATTAATTTTTAAAATATTTTATAAAACCGGTTTTAATAGATGGCCGATCACACCTTGCTAAAAAAGATTTGTGGCGACTCCATGTTTTTTTCAAGGTCATTTTCACAACCTTCATTTTTCTAGAGGAATTAAGTCGACTTTTTCTCGTTTTTTTTTTTAATGTCTCTCCTAACGAATAATAAAGTCTTGCGATGAGACTTGTTATTTTTTTTTAGGTTGCGACAGATATATAACAATTACATAGATATATTTTTGTAATTGTAATATATGTATGTAATTGTTATATATTTATGTAATTAAAAACATTAGAATTACATAAATATATTGCAATTACATAGATATATATCTAATATGTAATTGTAATATATTAAAATTACGTAGATATATTAAAACTACGTAAATATTTTATAATTACATAGATAAATATATTACACAGATATATTCAATTACAAAAATATATTACAATTACATAGATATATTACAATTACTTAAAACATTAGAATTACATAGATATAACTATGTAATTGTAATATATCTATGTAATTCTAATGTATCTACGTAATACAAAAAATATATTACAATTGTAATATCTATTGTAATGTATCTATGTAATTTGTAATATATCTACATAGATATATTACAATTACATAGATACATTACAATTACACAAAATTATTACAATTACATAGATATGTTACAGTGACGTAATTATATTAGAATTATATACAATTATTACAATTAATATATTACAATTACAAAGATATATTACAATTATATAAATATATTACAATTACATAGATACATTATCATTACAACAAATATATCTATGTAGTATAAATTGGTATATATTACAATTACATAGATAAATAATATATCTATGTAATTGTAATATATCTATATAATTCTAATGTTTTCAGTAATTATAATATATTTATGTAATTGTAATATATCTATGTAATTGTAATATGTTTAAGTAATTGTAATGTATCTATGTAATTGTAATTTATCTATGTAATTGTAATGTATCTATGTAATTGTAATATATTTGTGTATCTATTGTAATATATCTATTAAATTATAATAGATATTTGTGTATTGTAATATATTACAGTTACATTGATATATTGCACATTATAATAGATACAGATATATTACAATTACATAGATATATTACAATTACATGTAATATATTAGAACTAAAAAGATACATTATAATTACACATTAGAAATATTACAATTATATAGATATATTACAATTACATAAATATATTACAATTAAAAATGTATGTATGTAATATTACATAGATATATTACATAAATATATTTATTACAATTACACATTAGATATATAACAGCACATGATAGTTACATAGATATATTACAATTACATAAATATATTAAATAGATATATTACAATTATATAGATATATTACAATTGTAGAAAGCATTGTGTAATTGTAATATATTATAGTTACATAGATATATTACAATTACTTAAAACATTAGAATTACATAGATACATTAGAATTATATAGATATATTACAATTACATAAATATATTACAATTACAATTACATAGATACATTAGAATTACATAGATATATTAAATTACATAGATATATTACAATTACATAAATATATTACAATTACATAGATACATTACAATTATATATCTAATGTTTTCAGTAACATAGATACATTACAATTACATGGATACATTATAATTACACATTAGATATATTAAAATACATGTAATACATAAAGTTTTCGAATTACATTGATATATTACAATTACATAGTTACATTGGATATACATATATATTACAATTATATAGATATACTACAGTTACATAGATATATTACAATTACACAAATATATTACAATTACATAAATATATTACAATAACATAGACATATTACAGTTACATAAATATATTACAATTACATAGATATATTATAATTATTGAAAGCATTAGAATTACATAAATATATTACAATTACTGAAAACATTAGAATTACATATCTATTGTAATATATTTCAATTAGAATTGTATCTATTGTAATTGTAATTGTAATATCTCTATGTAATTGTAATACATCTATGTAATTCTAACGTTTTAATATATTGTAATGTATCTATGTAATTGTAATATATATTAATATATCTATGTAATTGTAATATATGTATGTAATTGTAATATATCTAAGTAATAGTATATATCTATGTAATTGTAATTGTATCTATGTAATTCTAAGATATCTATGTAATTATAATATATCAATATAATTGTAATATATCTATGTAGTTGTAACATATCTAATATATCTATGTAACTGTAATATAAATATGTAATTTAATATATTTATGTACTTGTAATGTAATAGCCTATAGCCTTTCAAAGTTGAGACACCAAGGTTAGGTCAATTTTAGCCAAGCCTAGCCTATCCTAGCTGGACGGTCCGGGTGTTCAGGTCGGTTTAGAATTGATAGCCAAAACGATATTTTTTCTGACGAAATCGGTGACAAATCGTCTTTGGCCGTTTGCCAGCGCGTAAATCTCAAAAAGTTATATGGATTAAAAAAATTCCCAAACGGACAACCAAGCGCAAAGTTATAGCCTTTCAAAGTTGAGACACCAAGGCTAGTGAAGTTTAGCCAAGCCAAGCCTAGCCAGTCGATCCTGTAATCTTGGCAGTCCAGTTGGTGCGAGAGGTCCGGGTGGTCCCGTCAGTCCGAGCGGTCCGGTCAGTCTGGTCGGTCAAGCCAAGCCTAGTCTATAGCCTATAGCCTTTCAAAGTTGAGACACCAAGGCTAGTCAAGTTTAGCCAAGACAAGCTAAGCCTAGCCTAGCAGGTTGGTTCAGCCGGTCTAATCGGTTTGGGCGGTCCGGGCAGTCCGGGCGATCCATGCGATCCTGGTTGTCCAGTCAACCCGGGCAGTCAGGTCGATCAGGTTAGTTCGGTCAGTTCGGGCGGTCCAATCGGTCAACCCAATCCTAGCCTATAGCTTATAGCCTATCAAAGTTGAGACACCAAGGCTAGTCAAGTTTAGCCTAGCATAGCAGGTCGGTCTAGGTGGTCCAGATGGTCCAAGTGGTCCGGGCGGTATGAAAGGTTCGGGCGGTCTGGACGATCCTATTGGTTCGAACTGTCCGGGCGATCTGGTTGGTCCAGGTGGTCTGGGTGGTCCGGTTGGTCCGGGCGATCCAGTTAGTTCGGTGGTCCGGTCAATCTAGGCAGAACGATCAATCTGAGTGGTCATGTCAATCCGATCGATCTGGTCAGTCTGATGGTCTGGTCAATTCGGGCGGTCCAGTTAGTCTGGTCAGTCAAGCCAAGCCAAGCCTTTGGCCTATACCTTTTCAAAGTTGAGACGCCAAGGCTTGTCACATTTAGCCAAGCCAAGCTTAGCCTAGCCGTTCGGTTCGGGCGGTCTGGATGATCTGGTCTGGTCAGTCCGAGCGGTCGGTCGGTCAAGCCTAGCCTATAGCCTATAGCCTTTCAAAGTTGAAACACTAAGGCTAGTCAAGTTTAGCCAAACCAAGCCTAGCAGGTTGGTGCGGGTGGTCCGGATGTCCCGCTCGGTTCGAGCAGTACAGACTATCCTATCTGTCCGAAAGATCCGGACGGTCCAGCCGATCCGAACGATCAGAGCGGTCCGGTCGGCTCGGACGGTCTGGTCGATCCGAGCGATCAGGTCAGTTCTGTCGGTCCGCGCAGTCCAGGTGATCCAATCGGTCCAGACAGTTTGAATGGTCTGATCAGTCCAGGTGGTCCGGTCAGTCCGGGTAGTCCGGTCGGTCAAGTCAAGCCTAGCCTATAGCCTTTCAAAGTTGAGACACCAAGACTAGTCAAGTTTAGCCAAGCAAAGCCTAGCCTTGCGTAACGTGTCAGTCCGGGCGGTTCGAACACTCCAGACGGTCTGGGCGCTCTGGTCAGTCCAGTCGATTTGGACGCTCCGGTCTAGCCAAGCCTATCCTATAACCTTTAGCCTTTCGAAGTTGAGACACCAAGGTTAGTCAAGTTTAGCCAAGCCTAACCTTGCATAGCCGGTAGGTCTGGTCGGTCGAGTCTTCAGGTCGATTTAGAATTGATAGCTAGAATGATATTTTTCCAGACGAAATCGGTGAAAAACCACCTCCGACAGTTTGCCAGCACGTAGATCTCATAAAGTTATATGGATTGAAAAAAAATCATCTCAAAAGGACAACCGAGCAGTTAGTTATAGCCTTTCAAAGTTGACACACCAAGGCTAATGAAGTTTAGCCAAGCCTAGCTAGTCGATCCGGTCAATCTTGGCGATCCGATTGGTCCGGTCGGTCTAAGAGGTCCGTGCAGTTCGATCAGTCCGGGTGGTCTCGTCAGTCCGAGCGGCCCAATCGGTTCGGTTAGTCAGGCCAAGCTTGGGCTATGCCTAGAGGTTTCAAAGTTGAGACACCAAGGTAAGTCATGTTTAGCCAAGCCAAGCCAAGCCAAGTTTAGTCTGGGCGGTCCGAGCGATCCGGGCGGGTCAGAGCGAACTGGATGGGCAATGGCAGTCCGGACGGTTCGGATGGTCTAGGCAGTCCGGGTGATCCGATCAGTTTGGGCAGTCCGGGCGGTTCGGGCAATCCTGGCGATCTAGACAGTCCGAGCGATCTAGTCGGTTCGGGCGATCCTGTTAGTCTGGGCGGTATAGTCAGTTCGAGTGGTTCGGTCAGTCTGGTTAGGTCGGTCCGATATGTCCGACCAGTCCGGATGATCCGATCAATCTGGTCGGTCTGGGTTATCCAGTTAGTCCGGGCGGTCCGGTCATTCCGGTCGATCGGTCAAGCCAAGCCTAGCTTATAGCCCATACCTGTAGAGACCTAATTTTGTCCGGGCCTTTTAAAACCAATTTTGATTTGTCCCCCTCTCGGGTTTAATATTTTTGTAAAAGTCACGGTCGCGATTTTAGATTTTTTAAAAATATTCTAAATTATATATATCCTTTTTAGCTTTAATTGTTCAAATAAAATCGGACCGTAAAATTACCAATTTTAAAATTCAATTTAAACCCGAGGTGAAAAAAGTTTAATCTTGAGTGTTATTAGATTTTTAAAATAAATTTTTAAATTGAAAATATTTGAAAAAAACAAAAAAAGACTTGAAAAAATAAAGGAGGGGGTAATTTAGACATTATACATTTTTAGGTTAGAAAATGGCTATAAAAAGGCCCGGTTAAAGAAAGGTAGGGGGGCCGATTAGTTGAAAAAAAAGAGCATGACGGCTAAAAAAAAAGGGAAAGCTTTGGTTTTTATGAAGCTGGCAGCTAAGAGGATAAAAACAGAGATGAGGGTTTGGAAAAGCAAAAAGGATTAAAGAAAGCAAAAAAGAACAGCTGAGGCCATTCCAGATTTGGTAAACAAAAAGCTACGGTTGTACCATTCCTTTCAGTTTTGGCTTTGGTGTTGGTTCCAATGGGAATGGCTGGTTGGCATTTGAGCCGAAACAAGATGCTGCTTTTCAGCGCACACTTCTTGCATCAATTTGGTTAACGACATTTCGTGGGAGCTCAAGCCGAACGCGTCTGTTCACTCTTTCAATACTACCCACAGCCACAACCTCTCTTCCTCTCTCGATTTCTATGACAAGTGCTGGGATTGGTCCAAATCCCCAAAGCTCAACGCTTGTGACTTTCAAAAGTTGTCTAAATCTGATGCTTTCGACTTGTTAAACGGTTCCTGGGTGGTGGTCGCAGGTGATTCGCAAGCTCAATTCTTCACCATCTCTTTATTAAATTTGATTTTGGGTTTCGAAGCCCAACGCATGGATTCTGTTAGAGCAGATTTGTTTAAGAGGCATAGTGATTATAGCATTTTAGTTGATGAAACTGGTATGAAATTGGATTTTGTTTGGGCGCCTTATGTTGTGAATTTGACCAAGTCGATGATGGGTTTTAAGACCAAAAAAAAAAAGTTACCCTGATGTAAAGGTCATGGGGCTGGTCTATGGCACATGCTTCATCTCACCAATGTATCAGATTATGATTCGGCCTTGCGAATGTTAAAAAGTTCAGTGGTTTCTTTGTTGTCATTTTCACCAGAGTTAGGCATGAATGGAGGTCCACACACTGGTTCCGTCTCCATTAAGTCACCCTATTTGTTTTGGCTGGGGATGCCGATGCTCATCAATGGGATGTTGAATACACAGGAGAAGAGGGAGAAAATGAGTGATGCAATCTGGCATGCCTATGATAGAGCACTTGGTGACACTAAGATATTACGCAAAACTGGTGGCCCTCTGGTATTGTTGGACATCCCGTCATTGACTTGGAATTGTGGACGGCGTTGTACATCTAACACTTTTCCATAAATTATACCAATGGTTTTATAGCAAGCTTCGCAAGCATTTGACCCTTGAGAGAGAGACACAGGCTCGATTCCCTTTGGCTTTGGATTAACACACAAATGGAGAATTGATTGTAACTGGATCTGTAGACAAGAATTTGAGGATTTGAGACTTAGATTTTGGTGATTTTCGCAAATCCATCTTTGCTCATGCTGAAAATGTTATGGCAGTGCAATTCGTCCGCAACATGCATTACATGTTTAGTGCTGGGAAAGATTGTCTTGTAAAGTACTGGGATAATGGAAAGTCAATAAGTTTGAGTTACTTTTCTAACTCTTGAGGGGCATCATGCAGATGTTTGGTGCTTTGCAATTAGCAACCGCAGTGACTTTGTTGTTACAGGATCTCATGACCGGTCCATGCGTCGTTGGGATCCTACTATGGAGCCATTCTTCTCAGTTGTGCTTTCTGCAATATTTCTAGGAGAGCTGCCTACTCTTTGGATAGCTTCTTCGCTTTTACTAATTGTTGGAGGAGTTGCAATTGCATCTATAACTGAGGCATGGTTCAATTGGTTGATGTTGCTGAACTTAAAGTTGCTGTTGAGAGAACAAGTGGCCAAGAAAATAACGGTAATGGGAGATCTTCTCCAAGTGATAAACTTTTGCTTGTTCAAGCCTTACGTAAGGGATGGGATGTTGTGGCTGTGACTGGAGATGGTACCAATGATGCTCTTGCACTTCATGAGCGCTGATATTGGAGTTGCGAAACTTCGGTTTCACCAAGATTCTGTTCCTGAGAAAAAATATTATACCATGGCCACACCGGTCGTGTCTTGAACGTCACCAAAACGCGACATCGACGTTGAAGTCAACAAGCAGTGAATACAGGTTCTGCTTCTAATAACCCGATTGAATATGTTTCTTATCTTTTATATAGTATTTTGTTCTGCTAAGTGTAATATTGAAAATTCAATTTTTATATAGTATTATGTTATGCTATTTTAAGATTATATTTGCTTCGTTATTGACAATAACTGTGAACACATTGTTCTACCATGGAGCATTAGTATAGCGTTTGATTGGATGGGCCTCAATGTGAGAGCATTTGATTTGATGGGCCTCAAGATTACTACCGATTCTTGGAGAACTCCACTTTGTGCTATATGAGATATCACAAATCGGCGAGGGGAACCGAGTGGTCAGATTTTTACAAAGGCAGTAGCTAAAAAAAGAGAGAAAATGGGGGAGAAAAGAAAAAGAGGATTTTTTATGGGAAAATAGGAAGTGGTTTTTGCTAAAGGGACAAGTACAAGGTAGTATTCTTTTATTTTATTTTATGTTTGTTGTGCTTGCTTTGGACATAATATATTATGGTGTATATTTGGTGTTTGATAATTTACTCTTATACGACTAATGTTGCTTGCTTTGGACATGGTCTATTGTGGTGCATGCCTTAATGTCATTTTGCATATTCATAACATTTTAATAAATAAGGCAATATTCTCGAGTTCAATAATTCATGGTTTTCTCTGCTGGGTCTGCCGGAGAGGTTATCATTAATTATTAACGAAGGAATACCCTTTTCTAAAATAAAATGATTCAAAATTTTTTGAAATAAATAAAACTTTCTATGTTTTGTCGGATCTGCCGAGGAACATGAAAAGATTTTGGTATTAATAAACTCCGAGTCATTTTAAGCCATTTCACATGCCATGTCATCTTATGTCATCCATATGCCATGTCATCTTGCTTGTCATGTCGATTTCATTCACATGCCATGTCATCTTATGCCATGTCACATGCCATGTCATTTTATGTCATCCATTATGCCATGTCATCTTGTTTGCCATGTCGATTTCATTCACATGCCATGTCATCTTATGCCATGTCATTTAGGCATTAAGTCACTATATGAATGCCATGCATTTTTTTCATGACATTTAGGTTTAAATCCATGCATTTCATGCATTATGTTTGCTGTATTGTTTCATGTATTTCATGTTCATGCCACTTGAATAATGACTTGAGCCAATTAATGGTTTAAAGTCATGCTCTCTTGAGCATACTTGTGGAAAATTAAGTTTTGTCAAATTGATTATTCTGCCTTTGTGATTTTTTTTTTACTTAGCCAATTTTTATCTAACTTTCAAAAAAGTCCTAGCTACTGTTTGTGAGTCATTTTAGGAGTTTCAAATATTTTTACTTTGATTTTTAAATAATTTTATCAAAGGCAAAAATGTGTTTTGGCAAAGCAGTTTTTTTTTTTTAAAACTCGTACATCTCTGATTTTTCTGGGAATTCATCTTTAATCAGAAAATTAAGCCGATTTTTTTCTGTGTAGTTTTACATGTCCTGAGTCTCCAGTACTTTTTTTCAGAATTTTTTGAATTTGTAAAAATAGGGTAAAAAATCGTGGCTTAAAACTGGACAGTGGAGTCAGAATTGAATTTAAAGAAAAATCATTTTTCTGTTTTGGTTAAGTTACTTAGAGTGGGCTAATTAGGAGGGTTAGCTACTGACTTAGGGTAGTTTCTAAGCCTTTTTAAACTCTAAAAATGGTTTTTCAAGTCTCGGGTTAAGGGTAGTCAAGTCCGAATTTTTAAACTTAGGAAATTAGAGCCATTTAAAAAAAGATTTAGCTGAGTTTTTATTTTTAATTCAAGCTTTTCAAAATTGTTTTCAAACAATCACAAAGTATTTTGGTTTTAGAATATTTAATTTGGCATATTTTCCTAAGGTAGCCGGATATCTTTTTAGATATACGGATTTCCTTAATTAAAGGAAAAAATACATTTCATGCATTGCATTTTTCATATTCATGCATTTTATATAATATGTGATTCTCGCTATAATAATTTCTATGATATTGTTCTTATTTTGATTTTTTGATGTTATATGGTTTATCATATGTTTTTGAATATTTCATGATATCCTATGCTTTTATTTAGTTATTTTTATTTAGCATATACTATGTTCATGCATTATTATTTTTATATTCATGCATATTATATGATAGCATTATTTTATTCCATGTCATCTAGAATATTTTATTTCATTTAGATTATATCATATGACTTAGGATACTGCATTTCATGTAGAATATATTAAATTACCTAGGTCATTATATTTCATATAGAATATATTATGTCATCTAGATCATTTCATTTAGAATATATCATATAACTTAGGATATTTTATTTCATTTAGAATATGCTAAGGCATTCAAATCATATCATGTCATTTAGGTTGCATTATATTATTTAGATTTTGCTATGTCATTTTATTTATGTCATGCATATACATATTCATTTATTTTAAATGTTTTTCAAAAAAAAGATAATGGTTTTCAATAAAATAAAGATATTCTCGAGTTAAAATAATTCATGAGTTCTCTGCCGGGTTTGCTGGGGAGAATATCATCAATTATTATTAATAATGGAATATCTTCTTTAAAAAGAGAATGATTCGGAAAATTTTCCAAAACTAATAAAAATTTCTATATTTTGCCACGTTTGTTGGGGAATATAGGAAAATTTTGAATTTATAAATTCCGAATCATTTTCAATTAAAAATGGAATTATTTTTCTTTAAATTGGGAATTAATTTGAAATACTAAATTTAAAACCAACTTTTACCGAGACTTGAGATAACACACGATTAATAAGGTACCGATTTATACGGGCGTTGTGGGGGTGATAATCCTTCCCCGCACGTAACCGACTCCCGAACCCGCTTCTTTGATTTCTCTGGTTTAAAACGCATACTTGAAATTGGTTTTTAAAATGTTTTAATTAATTTTTAAAATATTTTATAAAACCGGTTTTAATAGGTGGCCGATCACACCTAGCTAAAAAAGATTGGTAGCGACTCCATATTTTTTAAGGTCATTTTCAAAACCTTCATTTTTCTAGAGGAATTAATTCGACTTTTTCTCGGTTTTTTTTAATGTCACGCTTAACGAATAATAAAGTCTTGCGATGAGACTCGTTATTTTTTAGGTTGCGACAGCTTGGCGACTCCACTGGGGACTATTAGAGAGTCAGGCCTAGAATTAGTCGTGTGTTATCAAAGTCTCGGTTTTGTTGGTTTAGTTGGTATTTAATTTTAATTCCCACATTTTTTAATAAGGAGAATTTTGAAAATAATAAAATGTTTTAAATATGTTCATACTCATGTGCATGCATTTTATCATTGTTCTCTAGTTATTTAAGGTTGTATATTATAATTGCTTGTTGATTAATGCGTTACACTATTCTTGAATGTTTTTTATAAATAGTTGGGGCATTTAGAATAAGGGGTGTAGAATAAGTGGTGAAAGGTTTGTTGTTCCTCCACACACACCACACGTGCATTCGCATATCATGAGCCCTATACCCGGGTTTCGTCCTTTTAGGTAGGAGCAAAGTAACTAAGCCTTCGTGATTAACAATCCGCATGGGCTAGTGAAACACTTCCGGAGTACTAAATTACCTAAGCCTTCGTGATTAACAATCCGCATGGGCTAGGGAAATAGACTCTAACGAATTGAACCCGCTTTTATCGGGGTGCCTTACTAGCCTTCACCGGCGACAGCGAGGAACAATTCGGGGCCTTAGAACCGATTCACCCTCATATAGTGAACCTAGGCGAAGCCATGCCGGATTTCCATTAGATATACCGAAAATAGGAACACATGGAGGGACATTTCTAAACTTTTTGTTACCTATTTTACACTCCGAATAAGTGTGGTAGATCGGGCAACGATGTACGTACATCGCCCGTAATAAATGTGTTAATCCGTCCCGAAGGCATCGTGATGCCTAAATAAGCAGATATTGTTGGGGCAGATGTTCATTAGCTGTTTTTTTATAAAAAAAAAATTCTTTTTCAAGCATTTTTGCATGTTGCACATTTCATGCATGTGTGAATAGAGCATGTACACTTTTGGTTGTATTATTGATTTAATTCTTTGCAATAAATAGTTGGTAATTTCATTTGATGATTTCATAAAACCGGTAGTGTCACATGAACATTTGCATATTGTACCATAGTGGGATCCACCCTGAAATTCTTTTGAAAATAATGTGATTGGTTTTTCAAAAAAAAAAAAACACGTTAAAAGAAAAATCATAAACTTGGAGACAATTCTTGCATAATGAGATTTTTGAATAATCAAGATTTAGGTCCCACCAATTTTGTGTAATCATTGATTTCTTTGTATGTACCTTTGTGTTAATTCATTTATTTTTGCATGTATCATTTTGACATCATGTTATAGTCATAGCATGCATGGTCATTCATTGTAAGATACGTTTATGACATGCATGGTCATTCTTTCTATATACTTATGTATCAATTTATTCTTTCTTTACATGCATCATGTTGGCATCAAGTTGCATTATGCATTCATAGTCAGTATGATTTTTCTGTATATATCCATATATCAATTTATTCTTTCTTTACATGCATCATGTTGGCATCAATTTGCATTCATGCATTCATAGTCAGCATGATTTTTCTGTATATATCCATATATCAATTTATTCTTTCTCTATATGCATCATGTTGGCATCAAGTTGCATTCATGCATTCGTAGTCAGCATGATTTTTCTGTATATATCCATATATCAATTTATTCTTTCTTTACATGCATCATGTTGGCATCATGTTGCATTCATGGCATACATAGTCGTCATGATATGCTCATGCATTAATTTGTCATATTGGCATCAAGTTGCACTCATGACATGCACGGTCAGCATGATTTTCTTTGTATATACTCTGTGTCAATCATTTATTCTTCACATGCATCATAATTGACATTGTGTGGCGTTCATAGTGTATATGATCATTCATTGGGAAATGCATTTGGAACATACATGGTCATTCATTGTATATATCCATGCATTAATTTACTTATTCTTTGCATTGATTTCTTTACATGCATCATGATTGGCATCAGGTTGCATTCATGGCATACACAGTCATCATGAGTTCTCCGTATATGCTCACGCATTAATTTGTCATATTGGCGTCAGGTTGCATTCATGACATACACGGTCAGCATGATTTTCTTTGTATATACTCTGTGTCAATCATTTATTCTTCACATGCATCATAATTGACATTGTGTGGCATTGGTAGTGTATATGATCATTCATTGAGAAATGCATTTGAACATACATGGTCATTCATTGCATATATCCATGCATTGATTTTTCTTATTCTTTAAATGCATCATGTTGGCATCGTGTTGCATTTATAACATACATGGTCAACATGTTTCCACTGTATATGACCACACATAACTTTGTTTATCCTTCACATGCATCAAATTGCACTCATGACATTCATAGCTCATTCATCATGAAACAGATTAATAAGATGGAATAGAAATTGGCTTAGCTTTGAAGAGTTTTCTTCGTTAGCTAAAAGCTATGACCCCAACAGCAAGTGCGAGTATCATATTGGGGCAATTGGGCATTCGACTAAAAATGCAGAAAACTGAAGGAAAGAATTGAGGGTCTTGTCCACGATGGCATTTGGATTCCAAAGCTTATCGAACATTGGAAATCTGTTTTACCATAGATTGATTTCCTCTTAAAGAATTTTGAGGATAGGAATTGTTATCTTTGAAAGCATGTCAATAGGAGCATTCTGATGCATATAATTCTATACACTTTGATGATGAAAGCACTTGTCTCATGTTAACATCTACATGAATTAAATGAATTTTGAATTTTTAAATGCTTTGTGTTTGTTGTGTTTTAACAATAACTTGAATTTGCAAAAACAAGCATTAATGAATTTTTAGTGATGGATAGTCTCAAGAAGATTGATGATCAATGTTACAAATGACCCAATACCTTCTCAATTCTCTTTAGGTTTTCCTAAGCCTAAATCTCTTAAACCAAGAACACTTGAAAGACCTAATGCTTCAAGGAATATGAATGATTTGACTTCATAAAACCATTGTCATCACAGAATAAGCAAAGACGTAGATCTTAGTCTAGGCTATGAACAAAGGAACGAACTTTTTGAAAATTTTCAAATTCCTTGAAAATCAAACAAATAAGACATTCTTTCAAGAATCCAGATTTTGAAAATTTGGTGTGTGTCAAGATTGTGCTAAAACCATTCATGACCTTTCCCAATGATCACAAAACACTAATTGCCCAGACATCACTTCATGTTTGACACCCTGGGGCACAATGATTAAAATAGATTATCCCCTGTCCCAGAGAAAACCCGTTTTTTGGATCATATTTTCCTTGTCTCTTCAAAGAACTTAGATTTGAAATTCATCCTTTTCAGTACAGACCTGGACTTGCTATGTTCCTCATTGATACAAATTATCATTGGTTAATCAAATTGGGGCATCATATGTGGAAATGATGGATACATGGTGAATAAGGATGGACTAAATGCATGAATCATTGAGGCATGCGACGAAAAAACAAAAAAAAAAAATGAAAAATGAAAAATTTGTGGTATCATGCATATGAGAATTCGGATGATTCCAAAGTGCAAAATGAAATTCTGAATATCTATTTCCCCTGGGGATTGCTTTTCAAAGTGAATATTCGTGCTTGATATGATGAATGGCCATCTTACATATCTCTTTCACACAAAAAGAAATTATCCATAGTCACCCCTTTTGAGCCAAAAGAATTCTTTCTTCTTTGAACCCTGATCAAGGATTACCCTCTACATTGGGGGGCAAATGCGAGGAAAGATCTTTTCAAAGATCATTGAGAAATGAGTGACAGCTCAAGGAAAGACACAAAGCAAATGGAGCCCCGAATAAATACGGGCTCACTCTGTCAAAGAAAAAGAAGAGAAAAAGATTGCGAAATGAAAGCCAAGAAAGACAGAAAAAACACACAATAAAAAAGAAAACAAAATGTGTGAAAGACATGGCAAATTGAAAGCCAAGAACGAGGAAAGAAAGACACAAAAGTCCAAAGGAAAGAAATGTCCAAGAAGGGACAAATGCTTCAAAGAAAACCCTCCTCAAGAAATGATTCTTGATCTGATTACCCTCAAACACATATTTTGGGTCTATTTATCCTTTCTTTCTGAACCCTGAGCCATGGCCTACATTACGTGCTTTAAAAGTCCATTTTGATCAAGCATGAATATTTAATTTGAAAGGTTTTTCCTCATATTTTATCCCATTTCATCGAATTATCATTTCGCTAAGGAAGAATTCAGAATTCTCAAGTGTATGTAAAAAAAAATAAAAGGAAAGAATGGGACTCTAGGGCGAAAACCCAAAAATGGGCGGTCTAGAGTAAAATGGAAATTTTTGATGCCATCTATGATAGTGTCGATACCCCAAAAGAAAAGATCTTATTAAAGGAGTGGTCATCGAGGAACATCTAGGAATTCCTGAACCCCCCAAATTGTCAGCTCTCATTCGGAGGATTGTCTTCAAAAATTGAATCTTTTATTTCCTCCAAGATTAAACTTTCCGATTTAAACATCCCGACAAATCTTGACGCTTGTCAAAATACCTTGATATTGGAAACTAAAAGAATGTTGAATTTGTTTGGTTCTCAATGAATTCATGATTTATAAAACCTGTTCCATTTGTGAGCCTAGAAGGGATATACATTTTTGTTATGAAGTTTTCCTGGAAAAGCCAGAATCTTGCTATACCAAGCCTTGCCAATCCCAGTTGGAAAAACCCAGATTGATACTTAGAGAAATTTCTAACAATGATCATCAGTCTTCAAAAGATTTATATATCACACATTGTGGGGTTAATATTTTTTGTTCAGAAGTTTTCAAAATGCGAAAACAAATAAAGAGATTTTTTTTGAAATACCCATTTTGATGTTGACATGAGACAAGGATTTTTCTAACCCAAAGGTAAAGAACTGCCAGGGTTGGTCCTGACTTCCAGATATGAGAAGAAGAAATCGAACCCAGTTCAGATCTCTGTTGATGAAAGTTTGAAAACTGTTGGGGCAAAGAGAATAGCCAAAATAAATTGAAGATATACTCTGATTTGAAGAGGAAAAATGAATTTGAAAGGCTAAGCCAAAGTCTAGAAAAACAACCGGGGGCATTTGCATCACTCATGAGCACTCATCTCTTTGTCGAGCTTTTGCATCTGCACAGTGTCGGCAAGCATTTGCATCATTCATGGGTATTTGCATTGGCATTATTCCATAAGCATCTGCATTTTACCTTTACATTTACATTCTTTATGGAATTCGTATTTGTGTCATCTCAAGCAATTGCATCATTTCTAGAATCATTGCATTTTCATTATTGTGTGGTAATTGTAGTTACACCATTCATAAACCAGTTATATGAACACAATTAGTATGGGCATCTGCATCATGAAACATGGGCATCAATGTAGGCCATTTGCATTTGCATTAAGAAATATTTTGCATTTTCACCATGAAGCATGAGCACCTTGTTAAAAGACATGTGCATCTGCATCATTTCTCAAAGCTTCTGGTGGGGATATCCAGAATTTTTCAGTTTTAAAAGAGCAAGTCTTCGGTGGTGATAGCTGAAGCCTCTGGTGGAGATATCCAGGGTTTTATAATTTTGAAACATGAGAAATCTTCTTTTGAAGGAGTTACCCAGAATTTTACAATAAGCAAGTCTTTGGTGGTGATAGCCAAATCTTCTGGTGGGGATATCCAGAATTTTTCAGTTTTAAAAGTGAACAAGTCTTCGGTGGTGATAGGTGAAGCCTCTGTTGGAGATATCCAGGGTTTTATAATTTTGAAAAATGAGAAATCTTCTTTTGGAGGAGTTACCCAGAATTTTATTCAACATGTGCATCTACATCAAGAAGCATTTGCATCAATCTAAGTTAGTTGAATCTGCATCAAGAAAGTTTGCATCAAATCAAGTCATTTGCATCTACATCAAGAAGTGTTTGCACCAATCTAAGACATTTGCATTTGCATCATGAAGCATTTGCATCATCTCTTAAAGCTGTCAAGTATAATCGAACTCGTTTTGCTTCTCAAATGAGTCGAGCCCCGAGATCATCGTCGAGGTACTCTTTTTTTTATTATTATGAACAAGTCTTCGGTGGTCATAGCTGAAGCCTCTGGTGGAGATATCCAGAGTTTTAAAATCCTTTGAAAAGGTAAAAAGTCTTCGGTGGTGATAACTGAAGCTTCTGGAGGTGATACCCAGAATTTTTTACAGTTTTAAAAATGAGCAAGACTTTGTTGGTGATAGCCGAAGCTTCTGGAGGTGATACCCAGAATTTTTTACAGTTTTAAAAATGAGCAAGACTTTGGTGGTGATAGCCGAAGCTTTTGGAGGAGATACCCAGAATTTTAAACACAGCTGAGAACAAGACAGGTTAAGGCCCCGAGACCATCGTCGAGGTCATTTCCTTTCTTGCAAGTCGAATTCGTTTTCTTAAGACGAGTCGAGCCTTGAGATCACCGTCGAGGTATTTCTTTTTGTTTCAAATCGAATTCATTATGTTTTATCAAATGAGTCGAGCCTTGAGACCACCATCGAGGTATTTCCTTTTGTTTTAAATCGAATTCATTCTGTTTTATCAAATGAGTCGAGCCTTGAGACTACCGTCGAGGTATTTCCTTTTGTTTTAAATCGAATTCATTTTGTTTTATCAAATGAGTCGAGCCTTGAGATCACCGTTGAGGTATTTCTTTTTGTTTTAAATCGAATTCATTCTGTTTTATCAAATGAGTCGAGCCTTGAGACCACCGTCGAGGTATTTTCGTTTGTTTTAAATCGAATTCATTCTGTTTTATCAAATGAGTCGAGCCTTGAGACCACCGTCGAGGTATTTCTTTTTGTTTTAAATCGAATTCATTCTGTTTTATCAAATGAGTCGAGCCTTGAGACCACCGTCGAGGTATTTCCTTTTGTTTTAAATCGAATTCATTCTGTTTTATCAAATGAGTCGAGTCTTGAGACTACCGTCGAGGTATTGCCTTTTGTTTTAAATCGAATTCATTTTGTTTTATCAAATGAGTCGAGCCTTGAGATCACCGTCCAGGTATTTCTTTTTGTTTTAAATCGAATTCATTCTGTTTATCAAATGAGTCGAGCCTTGAGACCACCGTCGAGGTATTTCCTTTTGTTTTAAATCGAATTCATTCTGTTTTATCAAATGAGTCGAGCCTTGAGACCATCGTCGAGGTATTTCCTTTTGTTTTAAATCGAATTCATTCTGTTTTATCAAATGAGTCGAGCCTTGAGACCACTGTCGAGGTATTTCCTTTTGTTTTAAATCGAATTCATTCTGTTTTATCAAATGAGTCGAGCCTTGAGACCACCGTCGAGGTATTTCCTTTTGTTTTAAATCGAATTCATTCTGTTTTATCAAATGAGTCGAGCCTTGAGACCACCGTCGAGGTATTTCCTTTTGTTTTAAATCGAATTCATTCTGTTCCATCAAATGAGTCGAGCCTTGAGACCACCGTCGAGGTATTTCCTTTTGTTTTAAATCGAATTCATTCTGTTTTATCAAATGAGTCGAGCCTTGAGACCTTCGTCGAGGTATTCCTTTTTGTTTTAAATCGAATTCGTTCTGTTTTATCAAATGAGTCGAGCCTTAAGACCATCGTCGAGGTATTTCCTTTTGTTTTAAATCGAATTCATTATGTTTTATCAAATGAGTCGAGCCTTGAGACCACTGTCGAGGTATTTCCTTTTGTTTTAAATCGAATTCATTATGTTTTATCAAATGAGTCGAGCCTTGAGACCACCGTCGAGGTATTTCCTTTTGTTTTAAATCGAATTCATTCTGTTTTATCAAATGAGTCGAGCCTTGAGACCACCGTCGAGGTATTTCCTTTTGTTTTAAATCGAATTCATTCTCTTCCATCAAATGAGTCGAGCCTTGAGACCACCGTCGAGGTATTTCCTTTTGTTTTAAATTGAATTCATTCTGTTTTATCAAATGAGTCGAGCCTTGAGACCTTCGTCGAGGTATTCCTTTTTGTTTTAAATCGAATTCATTATGTTTTATCAAATGAGTCGAACCTTGAGACCGTCGTGAAGGTATTTTCAAACCAGTTTTAAAAACCTTCGGGCACCAGTTTTAAAGACCTCCGAGCACCATTTTAAAGACCTTCGGGCACCAGTTTTAAAGACCTTCGGGCACCAGTTTTTTAAAGAACTTCAGGCACCATTTTTAAGATCTTCGGACACAATTTTTATTTTGAAAATCGAATCTGTTTCCTTAAGACGGGTCGAGCCTTGATTAGTCAGGGAACTCAATTTAAGGACAAAATCTTCTATTTACAGCTTTTTCAATATAAAATAATAAAGAAGAAAAAAATGAATGAAAAATGATGAATGAACCCGTTTCTTTCTCTCCACATGTGATTTCACTGACCAAACAAAATTGTTGTCTGTTTTATCTTTGCCTGATTCCTGATTCTCAGCAATAGCCAAAGAGGGGCAGCTGTAGACACCTAATTTTGTCCGGGCCTTTTAAAACCAATTTTGATTTGCCCCTCTCTCGGGTTTAATATTTTTGTAAAAGTCACGTTCGCGATTTTAGATTTTTTAAAAATGTTCTAAATTATATATATCCTTTTTAGCTTTAATTGTTCAAATAAAATCGGACCGTAAAATTACCAATTTTAAAATTCAATTTAAACCCGAGGTGAAAAAAGTTTAATCTTGAGTTTAGGGTTTAGGGTTTAGGGTTTTTAGACATTATACATTATACATTTTTAGGTTAGAAATTGGCTATAAAAAGGCCCGGTTAAAGAAAAGTAGGGGGGGCCGATTAGTTGAAAAAAAAGAGCATGACGGCTAAAAAAAAAGGGAAAGCTTTGGTTTTTATGAAGCTGGCAGCTAAGAGGATAAAAACATAGAGGAGGGTTTGGAAAAGCAAAAAGGATTAAAGAAAGCAAAAAAGAACAGCTGAGGCCATTCCAGATTTGGTAAACAAAAAGCTACGGTTGTTCCATTCCTTTCAGTTTTGGCTTTTGTGTTGGTTCCAATGGGAATGGCTTGTTGGCATTTGAGCCGAAACAAGATGCTGCTTTTCAGCGCACACTTCTTGCATCAATTTGGTTAACGACATTTCGTGGGAGCTCAAGCCCAACGCGTCTGTTCACTCTTTCAATACCACCCACAGCCACAACCTCTCTTCCTCTCTCGATTTCTATGACAAGTGCTGGGATTGGTCCAAATCCCCAAAGCTCAACGCTTGCGAATTTCAAAAGTTGTCTAAATCGGATGCTTTCGACTTGTTAAACGGTTCCTGGGTGGTGGTCGCAGGTGATTCGCAAGCTCGATTCTTCACCCTCTCTTTATTAAATTTGATTTTGGGTTTCGAAGCCCAACGCATGGATTCTGTTAGAGCAGATTTGTTTAAGAGGCATAGTGATTATAGCATTTTAGTTGATGAAACTGGTATGAAATTGGATTTTGTTTGGGCGCCTTATGTTGTGAATTTGACCAAGTCGATGATGGGTTTTAAGACCAAAAAAAAAAAAAATTACCCTGATGTAAAGGTCATGGGGCTGGTCTATGGCACATGCTTCATCTCACCAATGTATCAGATTATGATTCGGCCTTGCGAATGTTAAAAAGTTCAGTGGTTTCTTTGTTGTCATTTTCACCAGAGTTAGGCATGAATGGAGGTCCACACACTGGTTCCGTCTCCATTAAGTCACCCCATTTGTTTTGGCTGGGGATGCCGATGCTCATAAATGGGATGTTGAATACACAGGAGAAGAGGGAGAAGATGAGTGATGCAATCTGGCATGCCTATGATAGAGCACTTGGTGACACTAAGATATTACGCCAAACTGGTGGCCCTCTGGTAATGTTGGACATCCCATCATTGACTTGGAATTGTGGACCGCGTTGTACATCTGACACTTTTCCATAAATTATACCAATGGTTTTATAGCAAGCTTCACAAGCATTTGACCCTTGAGAGAGAGACACAGGCTCGATTCCCTTTGGCTTTGGATTAACACACAAATGGAGAATTGATTGTAACTGGATCTGTAGACAAGAATTTGAGGATTTGAGACTTAGATTTTGGTGATTTTCGCAAATCCATCTTTGCTCATGCTGAAAATGTTATGGCAGTGCAATTCGTCCGCAACATGCATTACATGTTTAGTGCTGGGAAAGATTGTCTTGTAAAGTACTGGGATAATGGAAAGTCAATAAGTTTGAGTTACTTTTCTAACTCTTGAGGGGCATCATGCAGATGTTTGGTGCTTTGCAATTAGCAACCGCAGTGACTTTGTTGTTACAGGATCTCATGACCGGTCCATGCGTCGTTGGGATCCTACTATGGAGCCATTCTTCTCAGTTGTGCTTTCTGCAATATTTCTAGGAGAGCAGCCTACTCTTTGGATAGCTTCTTCGCTTTTACCAATTGTTGGAGGAGTTGCAATTGCATCTATAACTGAGGCATGGTTCAATTGGTTGATGTTGCTGAACTTAAAGTTGCTGTTGAGAGAACAAGTGGCCAAGAAAATAACGGTAATGGGAGATCTTCTCCAAGTGATAAACTTTTGCTTGTTCAAGCCTTACGTAAGGGATGGGATGTTGTGGCTGTGACTGGAGATGGTACCAATGATGCTCTTGCACTTCATGAGCGCTGATATTGGAGTTGCGAAACTTCGGTTTCACCAAGATTCTGTTCCTGAGAAAAAATATTCTACCATGGCCACACCGGTCGTGTCTTGAACTTCACCAAAATGCGACATCGACGTTGAAGTCAACAAGCAGTGAATACAGGTTCTGCTTCTAATAACCCGATTGAATATGTTTCTTAACTTTTATATAGTATTTTGTTCTGCTAAGTGTAATATTGAAAATTCAATTTTTATATAGTATTATGTTCTGCTATTTTAAGATTATATTTGCTTCGTTATTGACAATAACTATGAACACATTGTTCTACCATGGAGCATTAGTATAGCGTTTGATTGGATGGGCCTCAATGTGAGAGCATTTGATTTGATGGGCCTCAAGATTTTGTATGGGAAAATAGGAAGTGGTTTTTGCTAAAGGGACAAGTACAAGGTAGTATTCTTTTATTTTATTTTATGTTTATTGTGCTTGCTTTGGACATAATATATTATGGGGTATATTTGGTGTTTGATAATTTACTCTTATACGACTAATGTTGCTTGCTTTGGACATGGTCTATTGTGGTGCATGCCTTAATGTCATTTTGCATATTCATAACATTTTAATAAATAAGGCAATATTCTCGAGTTCAATAATTCATGGTTTTCTCTGCTGGGTCTGCCGGAGAGGTTATCATTAATTATTAACGAAGGAATACCCTTTTCTAAAATAAACTGATTCAAAATTTTTTGAAATAAATAAAACTTTCTATGTTTTGTCGGGTCTGCCGAGGAACATGAAAAGATTTTGGTATTAATAAACTCCGAGTCATTTTAAGCCATTTCACATGTCATGTCATCTTATGTCATCCATATGCCATGTCATCTTGTTTGTCATGTCGATTTCATTCACATGCCATGTCACATGCCATGTCATTTTATGTCATCCATTATGCCATGTCATCTTGTTTGCCATGTCGATTTCATTCACATGCCATGTCATCTTATGCCATGTCATTTAGGCATTAAGTCACTATATGAATGCCATGCATTTTTTTCATGACATTTAGGTTTAAATCCATGCATTTCATGCATTATGTTTGCTGTATTGTTTCATGTATTTCATGTTCATGCCACTTGAATAATGACTTGAGCCAATTAATGGTTTAAAGTCATGCTCTCTTGAGCATACTTGTGGAAAATTAAGTTTTGTCAAATTGATTATTCTGCCTTTGTGATTTTTTTTTTTTTTTACTTAGCCAATTTTTATCTAACTTTCAAAAAAGTCCTAGCTACTGTTTGTGAGTCATTTTAGAAGTTTCAAATATTTTTACTTTGATTTTTAAATAATTTTATCAAAGGCAAAAATGTGTTTTAGCAAAGCAGTTTTTTTTTTTAAACTCGTACATCTCTGATTTTTCTGGGAATTCATCTTTAATCAGAAAATTAAGCCGATTTTTTTCCGTGTAGTTTTACATGTCCTGAGTCTCTAGTACTTTTTTTCAGAATTTTTTGAATTTGTAAAAATAGGGTAAAAAATCGTGGCTTAAAACTGGACAGTGGAGTCAGAATTGAATTTAAAGAAATATCATTTTTCTGTTTTGGTTAAGTTACTTAGAGTGGGCTGATTAGGAGGGTTAGCTACTGACTTAGGGTAGTTTCTAAGCCTTTTTAAACTCTAAAAATGGTTTTTCAAGTCTCGGGTTAAGGGTAGTTAAGTCCGGATTTTTAAACTTAGGAAATTAGAGCCGTTTAAAAAAAGATTTAGCCCAGTTTTTATTTTTAATTTAAGCTTTTCAAAATTGTTTTCAAACAATCACAAAGTATTTTGGTTTTAGAATATTTAATTTGGCATATTTTCCTAAGGTAGCCGGATATCTTTTTAGATATACGGATTTCCTTAATTAAAGGAAAAAATACATTTCATGCATTGCATTTTTCATATTCATGCATTTTATATAATATGTGATTCTTGCTATAATAATTTCTATTATATTGTTCTTATTTTGATTTTTTTTTTGATGTTATATGGTTTATCATATGTTTTTGAGTATTTCATGATATCCTATGCTTTTATTTAGTTATTTTTATTTAGCATATACTATGTTCATGCATTATTATTTTTATATTCATGCATATTATATGATAGCATTATTTTATTCCATGTCATCTAAAATATTTTATTTCATTTAGATTATATCATATGACTTAGGATACTGCATTTCATGTAGAATATATTAAATTACCTAGGTCATTATATTTCATATAGAATATATTATGTCATCTAGGTCATTTCATTTAGAATATATCATATAACTTAGGATATTTTATTTCATTTAGAATATGCTAAGGCATTCAAATCATATCATGTCATTTAGGTTGCAATATATTATTTAGATTTTTCTATGTCATTTTATTTATGTCATGCATATACATATTCATTTCTTTTAAATGTTTTTAAAAAAAAGATAATGGTTTTCAATAAAATAAAGATATTCCCGAGTTAAAATAATTCATGAGTTCTCTGCCGGGTTTGCTGGGGAGGATATCATCAATTATTATTAATAATGGAATATCTTCTTTAAAAAGAGTATGATTCGGAAAATTTTCCAAAACTAATAAATATTTCTATATTTTGCCACGTTTGTTGGGGAATATAGGAAAATTTTGAATATATAAATTCCGGATCATTTTCAATTAAAAATGGAATTATTTTTCTTTAAATTGGGAATTAATTTGAAATACTAAATTTAAAACCAACTTTTACCGAGACTTGAGATAACACACGATTAATAAGGTACCGATTTATACGGGCGTTGTGGGGGTGCTAATCCTTCCCCGCGCGTAACCGACTCCCGAACCCGCTTCTTTGATTTCTCTGGTTTAAAACGCAGACTTGAAATTGGTTTTTAAAATGTTTTAATTAATTTTTAAAATATTTTATAAAACCGATTTTAATAGGTGGCCGATCACACCTAGCTAAATAAGATTGGTGGCAACTCCATGTTTTTTAAGGTCATTTTCAAAACCTTCATTTTTCTAGAGGAATTAATTCGACTTTTTCTCGATTTTTTTTAATTGTCACACTTAACGAATAATAAAGTCTTGCGATGAGACTCGTTATTTTTTAGGTTGCGACAATACCCTTTCAAAGTTGAGACACCAAGGCTTGTCAAGTTTAGCCATGCCAAGCATAGCCTAGTCGATCGGTCCAAACGGTCTGGTTGGTTCGAGTGGTGATCCGGACGGTCCGGGCAGTCCAGTCGGTCAAGCTATACCTAGCCTATAGCCTATAGCCATTAGCCTTTCAAAGTTGAGACACCAAGGCTAGTCAAGTTAAGCCAAGCCTAGCCTAGCCTAACCTAGCAGGTCAGTCCAGGCGGTCCGAGCGATTTGGACGGTCTGTTCGTTCCGGGCTATCCGATTCGTCATCTCGGTTCTAGCGGTCCGATCGGTCCGCTCGATTCTGGCGATCCGGTTGGTCCCGGCAGTCCGGACAGTTCGGTCGGTCCAACCAAGCCTAGCTTATAGCCTATAGCCTTTCAAAGTTGAGACACCAAGGCTAGTCAAGTTTAGCCAAGCCAAGCCTAGCCTAGCTGGTTGGTCCGGGTGGTCCGGGCGGTCCGATCAGTCTTGGCGATACGGTCAGTCCGGGTGGTCTGGTCAGTCTGGTCGGTTCAGTCAGCCTGGTCAGTCCGGTCGGTCAAGCCTAGCCTATCGCCTTTCAAAGTTTAGACACCAGGGTTAGTCAAGTTTAGCCAAGCCAAGCCTAGCCTTGGAGTCTTAGATCAGTCCGGTATGTCTGCACGTTCAGGTAGGTTCAGAACTAATAGCCAAAATGATGTTTTTTCAGACAAAATCGGTCCGGGTGGTCCGGTCGGTCTAGGCGGTACAGTCAGTCCGAGTGGTCTGGTCGGTCAGGTCAATCCTGTATGTCCAGTCAGTCCTGGTGGTCCGATTATTCCAGTCGGTTAGTCCAGGTTGTCCTGTCAGTGCGATCAGTCAAGCCAAGCCAAGCCTAGCCTATAGCCTATATCCTTTCAAAGTTGAGACACCAAGGCCTGTCAAGTTTAGCCAAGCCAAGCCAAGCTTAGCGGCAGTCCTGGCGGTCCGGACGGTCTTGACTGTTATATATCTATGTAATTGTATTACATCTATGTAATATTTATGTGATTGTAAAATATATTTAATTGTAATATATGTAATTGTAATTGTTATATGTTACAGTTACATAGATACATTACAATTATATAGATATATTTCAATTACATAGATACATTACATAGATATATTACTATTACATAGATATATTAGAATTACATAAATATATTACAGTTACATAGATATATTACTATTACATAGATATATAACAATTACATATTTAATATATCTATGTAATTCTAATATATTTATGTAATTGTAATAAATCTATTTAATTCTGATGTTTTAAGTAATTGTAATATATCTATGTAATTATAATATATTTATGTAATTATAATATATCTGTGTAATTCTAATGTTTTAAGTAATTATAATATATCTATGAAATTGGAATATATTTATGTAATTGTAATATATCTATGTAACTATAATATATTTATATGTAATTGTAATGTATCTATGTAATTGTAATATATCTATATAATTCTAATGTTTTAAGTAATTGTAATTTATCTTTGTAATACATATATCTAATGTATCTATGTAACATTTTGAGTGATTATAATATATCTATGTAATTGTAATACATAGAAATAATATATTTTTTTTATATATATCTAATATGTAATATATCTTTGTAATTAATATATAACTGTGTAATGGTAAAATATTTATGTAATTGTAATATATCTATGTAATTGTAATATACTTATGTAATTGTAATATATTTATGTAATTAATATATTACAACTACACAAATATATCTCAATACTATATTTTTTGTAATATATTACATATGTAATATATGTAATTCTAATGATTGTAATTGTAATATATTAAGTATATATATTACACAAATATATTAGATAGATATATTGCAATTACAAGATATATTACATAATTAGAATTGTAATATATCTATCTATGTGTACTATACGTGTGGGGAAGGATTAGCACCCCCACAACGCCCGTATAAAATGGTACCTTATTAATCGTGTGTTATCTCAAGTCTCGGTAAAAAGTTGGTTTTAAATTTAGTATTTCAAGTTAATTCCCAATTTAAAGAAAAATAATTTCATTTTTAATTAAAAATGATCCGGAATTTATAAATTCAAAATTTTTCTATATTCCCCAACAAACGTGGCAAAATATAGAATTTTTTATTAGTTTGGAAAACTTTCCGAATCATTCTCGTTTTAAAGAAGATATTCTGTTACTAATGATAATCGATGATATCCTCCCCAGCAAACCGGGCAGAGAACTCATGAATTATTTTAACTCGGGAATATCTTTATTTTATTGAAAATCATTGCCCTTTTGAAAACATTTTAAAAGATATGAATATGTATTGCATGACATAAATAAAATGACATAGTAAAATCTAAATAATATAATGCATCCTAAATGATATGATAAAGTTTAAATGTCTTAGCATATTCTAAATGAAATGAAATATCCTAAGTTATATGACATATTCTAAATGAAATGAAATGACCTAGGTAACGTAATATATTCTATATGAAATGTAATATCCTAAGTCATATGATATATTCTAAATGAAATAAAATATCCTAAATGACATAATATATATCCTAAATGAAATGAAATAACCTAGGTAGCGTAATATATTCTACATGAAATGACCTATGTAACATAATATATTCTATATGAGATGAAATAATTTAAATGACATGGCAAATATGAATGATATGGCATATAATTTAAATGACATGAAATATAAAATGGTGCTATCATATAATATGCATGAAAATAAAAATAAAAATAATAATGCATGAACATAGTATATGCTAAATAATATAAAAAATAACTAAATAAAAAGCATGGGATATCATGAAATATTCAAAATCATATAATAAACAATATAACAGAAAAAATATAAATCAAAATAATAACAATACCATAGGAATTATCATAGCAAATCTCACATATTATATAAAATGCATGAATATGGAAAATGCAATGCATGAAAATGTATTTTTTTCCTTTAATTGAGGAAATCCGTATATCTAAAAAGATATCCGGCTACCTTAAGAAAATATGTCAAATTAAATATTCTAAAACCAAGATACTTTGTGATTGTTTGAAAACAATTTTGAAAAGCTTAGATGAAAAATAAAAACTTAGCTAAACCCTTTTTTAAATGGCCTTAATTTCCTAAGTTTAAAATCCCGGACTTGACCACCTTTAACCCGAGACTTAAAAAGTCATTTTTAGAGTTTAAAAAAACTTAGAAACTATCCTAAGTCAGTAGCTAAACTTCCTAATCAGCCCTCTCTAAGTAACTTAATCAAAACAGAAAAATGATTTTCCTTCAAATTCAATTCTGACTCCACTGTCCAGTTTTAAGCCACGATTTTTTACCATATTTTTAAAAATTCTCAAAAATCTAAAAACAATACTGGAGACTCAGGACATGTAAAACTACACGGGAACAAATCGTCTTAATTTTTTGATTAAAGATGAAAGCCTAGAAAAATTGGGAAAGTACTAGTACTGGGTGAAAAAACAGTTTTGCCAAAACACATTTTTGCCTTTGATAAAATCATTTAAAAATCAAAGTAAAAATATTTAAGACCCACAAAATGACTCACAAACAGCAGCTAGGACTTTTCAAAAGTTAGACAAAAATTGGCTAAGTAAAAAAAATGACAAAGGTAGAATAATCAATTTGACAACTCTTTAATTTTCCACAAGTATATTGAAGAGAGCATGACTTTGAACCATTAATTGGCCTAAGTCATTAGTCAAGTGGCATGGACATGAAATGCATGAAAAAATACAGCAAATATGATGCTTGAAATGCATGAGTTTAAACCTAAATATCATGAAAAATGCATGGCATCAATAAAATGACCTAGACCTAAATGAACTTGCATGACATTTAATGCAACCTAGGTCTAAAATGCATGGACATGCATGTCAAAATAAACCAAACCTAACATCTAAAATATTTATGGCAATAACACAAACACAAGGCATGCTTAAACCAAATACTCAACCAAATGTCATGAGAATGCAAATCTATCATCTAACATATCAAAAAATGCACATACAAAGCAAAATAATGTGAGATGGCCGAATGGCCTCATGTCCAAATAAGCAAGGCATTTTACCAAACACTTGATATACTTAAACTAAATACTCAATCAAATGTCATACAAATGCAAACCTATCAACTAACATAGCAAAAATACACACACAAAGCAAAATCAATGGGATGACCGAATGGCCTCAAGTTCCAAGTGAGCTTGGCATTTTCACAAACACTTGATATACTAACATACTCAACTAAAATATGACACTCAAATCATGCAAATATAAAGTAGAGGTATTAAAACTAACAAACATTTTCACAAATACATGGATTACAAAATATAAAATATAAACAAATTTAAACATTTTGAAAACAGAAAAATAAAAATGCAAGAACATGATAATAAAATCATACATGGCAATAATCAAGCAACCAAATTAAAACAAGCTTCAAGTATATGTAGTAGAAGAATATTTAAAACATCAAGACTTTATTTAATATCAAAATAACATGAAAAATTAAAGCAAAACAGCAATGACAAAACCAAATGGACCATTCGGCCAAGTCAAGGAAATGAGAAAAGAAAAATTGCAAGAACCTCTTTTTTAAGAAAAGATGAAGAAAGAACTTAAAAAGAACATAAAAAAAACACTTATTTTAAAAAAAATAAAAAGAAAACTCACCAAAATAATAATCAAAACAACAAAAACAAGAATGGAAAATCAAGAAAGTGCAAGAGTTGGTGCTAAAAGCAACCTTTCGAAGCTATCTTTCAAGTTTTTTCTCTTCAAACTTTCTTTTCTTTTCTAAACTTTTCTTTTTGCTTTCCAAACAAGGAGAGAAAACTCAGCCAAACAAGAGAGAAATATGAAAAAAATTAGAGTGCTAAAAATGAAAATTTCTGGATCCCCCTATAGTGGCCGAATCTTGCCTCTCTCCTAGACTAGAATGTTGTCATTTTTACTCCAACCAATTTCCATCCAAGGGCCATTAATCTAAGATGTTTAAAACATGAAATTATCACCCTTAGATTAGGCCATCAGCTGTCCATAATTACAGCTGTTCAAGAATATGTTGACACTCTCCTTCTTCATGCATTGGCCTATGTGGCTTATTTGCAAAGGCTTAATCAAAAAATCACTAACTAACTCTTCATTTTTGGCCTTTTGATTGAAAAATCAGAAACTCCTTCCCATCTATGGGCCTTGGCCGTCCAGCACTCCTTCTTCCAGCCCAAGTCTGATTTTTTTGAAAGGCAAAAGAAGCCTTTTTCGGTTTCTTGGGTAAAATGACCTTTTTGCCCCCCGGATGCAAATAAATGGCAAATGGACTCCAAATTCAAATTTTATTTTTTCAATACTTTCAAAATAATAAAAAATTAAATTCTGGAAGTTTTCAAAAATTTTCAAGTCCGTTTGCCATTTATTTGGATTTTTTCTTCCAAAATTGCCCTTTTATACCCCTACATTATACCAATTTTTAAACAAGCTCCAAATCAAGATTTTTATTCACCAATATCTTCCAAATAATTTAAAAGTGTCATCTGAAAGTTTTCATAATTTTTGGAACTCATTTGGTATTTTTTCAGGATTTATCTTCTTGAGTTACTGTATAAGGGGCCCGAGATTTGGCCATTTTGCAAACGAACTCCGAATCAAGATTTTATTTCACCAATATCTTCCAAATAATTTAAAAATGAGATTTGCAAATTTTCAAAATTTTTGGAGTCCATTTTCTATTTTTCTGGGATTTATCTTCTTGAATTACTACATAGGAGACCCGAGATTTGGCCATTTTGCAAACAAACTCGAATCAAGATTTTCTTTCGCTAATCTCTTTAAAATAATTTAAAAATGAGATTTGCAAATTTTCAGAAGATTTGGAGTTCATTTGATATTTTTTCGGGATTTATCTTCTTGAATTACTATATAGGAGACCCTGGATTTGGTCATTTTGCAAATGAACTCCGAATCAAGATTTTCTTTTTCCAATCTCTTTAAAATAATTTAAAAATGAGATTTTCAAATTTTCAGAATATTTGGAATTCATTTATATTTTTCCGGGATTTATCTTCTTGAATTTTACCCTTTTGCCTCAGAAACCCGATTTTGCTCAAAACAAGTCCGTTTTTTAGTTTTTCTTCAAACTAAGCCTTGGGCTATCCTTTTTAAACCACTCCTCATCCATTAAGGGCTTTTGTCTTAATTCTTCCCAATTTCATCGAAATCCACCAAAAACCCTAATTCTCGATTTTCTTTCGGATTGACTTTTCTTTCAGTTTTTCTTTCAAGTGGCTTCTCCATTACCCGTAGTCAGTGCTTATCATTCATTTGGAACCTTCAATTTTGACTAATTCGATCGTTTAAGCACTTTTTCCCAAATTTCTCGGATTAGGGTTTCCTTTCTGCTGAATCTCCATAACCCAACTTTCGAACTGCATATCTTTCGATGTAGACCTCGGACTATCAAAATTCTTCTGCCATTTCTCAATTGAACTTCAAATCTTGATTTTGAAAGTGGGTTGACTTTTTCAATAGTTGACTTTTTAGGGTTGACTTTTTTCAAGTTTGACTTTTATGCTCGCCCTCTTAAACTGAGTCTCGGAGTACCACCTGCAGGATGAAAAAAAGTCTTTTTACATTCTGAAACATCAATTTAGGAAGAGAACGTACCTGTTTTAGTGGTCCGGAAAAAATTAGGTGTCTACAATAATTACATAGATATATTACAATAACGTAGATATATTACAATTATATAGATGTATTACAATTACATAGATATGTTCAAATTACATTGGTATATTACATAAATATGTGTAATTACAATTGCAATTACACAAATATATCTATGGTAAGTATACAATTACTGAAAACATTTATGTATTATATCTAGGTAATTGTAATATATATATATATAATTACTGAAATATTATAATTACATAGATATATTACAGTTACATAGAAATATTACATTAGATATATTATAATTACATAAATATATTACAGTTACATAAAACATTAGACTTACAGAGATATATCTATATAATTGTAATTAATAGAATTGTAATATATTTACATAGATATTTTATAATTACATTAGAATTACATATCTATGTATTATATCTATGTTGTAATGTATACATAAATATATTACAATTACATAGATATACATATATATAATTGTAATATCTATGTAATTTAATATAAATATAAATATGTAATTTTAATATACCTATGTAATTGTAATTGTAATATATCTCTATGTAATTCAAATATATCTATGTAATTGTAATGTATCTATGTAATTAGATATCTATGTAATTGTAATATATCTAATGTGTAATTGTAATGTATCTATGTATTGTAATATATTTGTGTAATTGTAATATATCTATGTAATTATAATATATTTATATAATTGTAATGTATCTATGTAATTGTAATATATTACAATTACATAGATATATGTATAAATATCTATGTAATTGTAACATATCGATGTAATAAAGGAATCAAATATCAAACATGCTTCTTAATGGTGAAAGATATAATGCAAAATGTTATACTAGGCACACCTTTTATATCTTTACTCAAACCTTACAAAGTGACAAATCAAGAAATCAGCACTAAAGTATTAAACACCAAAATAACATTTCCTTTTATAGAAAAACCAAAAGTTAAAAATCTTAATCTCTTAAAATCTTTGTTTATTCATACAGGACAAATCAATAATTGAATTAATTATAAACAAAAACAAATCTCTTTTCTCAAGGAAGAAATTCACTTCAAAAATATTTTTGACCAACTAAAAACAAAATCTCAAACGAGGCCTAGTGATCAGTAGGGATAAAATGGAAAAAATGAAAATAAAAGAAGAAAAGATAATTGTTGAAAAGATGATTTTATTGCTGGGATGGTTTTAAAGAGTTTTTTCAGAGAAGTTCTTCCTTCAGATGAAAAACTCGCCTCTTAAATTGATTTTGGAAGTCTTATAAGGAGGCTGGCTCCATGATTTCCTTAGCACTATTGTGCAGGGAATATATTCCCTAACTCTAGTCCTAGTTGGATGCTTTAGCATCATTACAACTTTTGAATTTTCAAACTGGAACTTTTAAGGGAATCTATTCCCTGTTTTTTGTCCTATTACAATTTGAATTACAGCTGAGACAGTATTTGTACATTTGTCCGTTGTGAATTTTAAACATATTCTTGAAAATATTCCTGTTTTCTTTCCAGACTATTTTTTTTTTTTACACTTTGTCTTGTTTTGCCGATAATTTATGTCATCATTTCTTCTTTGATTTGCCTGTAATAACTTCATCATCTGCCAGGTTTATGGTATTGTTAGAGGATATTGGGGATTCGTCTTCTTCTGAGTCATAGTCCATCGAGCTGAGCATTTCTGCCATCAGTTTCTTGTATCATTTTTTGGTCTTGGCTTGTGCTAGGAGTGAACTAGCATTTGTTTTAGCCTGGAAAAATCTGGCTGTATCTTGATCTGGTGTTGCAGATTTGCAAAATTGTGGATTTTTATTGAACCATTCATTGAGAAATATGAGTTATATTTTTCTTCATTAAATTTGTCCCACCACTTGGTATTGAACTTGCGGATAATCAATGGTACTTCCATCTGGTTATCTATTTGGTATGTATATTCCCAGGACGTAATCCATGAGATACATAATTTTGAGAAAAAGGGGATAGAGAGATGTAATTGTTTTTTATCTTCTTCTGGTTGGAATTTTGAAATGAATTGATCATAAAAAAGATCAAATTTATTTGGTAGTATTTCTCTGAAAGGTCCATACCAATTCCACCAATGTTGAAACCAGTACGAAAATTTGTATTGGGCACCAAATTTAAAAAATATGAGCCATGAATGCCAAATGTTCTTGTTATTGAATAGAAAAGTATTGAACCAAACTTGTTGGTAATCCCAGTATGCAAAAAATGGGTAATGGTCAGTTTTGGTGGTAAATTTGGCTGGGAATTTTTTTGTTGTGTTTTGGTTTTCATCCGAATCAACTGGCCGTAGGACCCTAAGAATTTGGGCAGTAGAGTGGGTTATGAAGTTTGGATCTTTGGGGTCTGAATAGTATTTGAAGATTGCAGAACCTGTCTGGACTAAAATGTTTTCATAGTATTGTTAGGTTTTTTGGATGTCCCATGGTTTAAAATGCCATCCTTTGAAAACATTTTTAATTACTAAATTTGGGGATTTTTCAAAAAATCCTTCTTCCACCAATAAAACATTTTGGACTACTTTTTTGGGGAAATAATGTGATGAAATTTTTTGAGTAGCTAAAGAGGATGCTACTTGATTTTAATGTAAAATAGTTTGTAGAGATTTAGGTTTGTGCAAAACAATCTCTGTATTTTTTGAAACCTTTGCTGCTTGAGTAGCAATCTGTTTGAGAGGTGATTCCTCTTTTGTTTGTGCAAATGCTAATGCAAGTTCTGGGGATTGGGAGAGTGATTCAGTCCATTTTTTAATATGGGAACTAAGCTCATTCGGATCTTGTCCATCTTGAAAAATTTCAGGGTTGGAAGAACATGTAGATTCTTCCTTTTCTTCTTGGGTACATATTTCGTACCATGACTTGATTGGTTTTTGGGAGAAAGTTTCCTTCTTTTTTGCTTTCCCTTTATCTCTCAATTTTGGTGGCATTTTGGAGGAATTCTCTGGTGAGAAAATCAAGCAAAGAATTAGAGTCACCTTTGATATGTTCGATTTTGAAATCAAATATACTTAAAATTGCCTGCCATCTGGCAAAAATTTGTTTTGATACAATGTTTTGAACATATTTTTGTAAAACTTCTTTTGTTGATTTGCAATCAATTCTGAGCAAAAAATTTTGATTGAGCAAATCACTTGAAATATATAATGCATAAAACAATGGATAAAATCTCTTTCTTGATTGTACTATAATTTTGCTGAGTAGGTGTCCAATGTTTGGAGGTAAACTGGATTACTTATTCTTTTTCATTTTTTATCTGTTTAAGAATCCTACTATATCCTATTTCTGAAGCATCAGTTTCTACTATTTTTGGGAAATTTGGGACTGGTAGGTGTAAGCAGGGTAACTCCTTAATTTGTTTATTAATTTGTTGAACAATATCATAGTGGATTTTGGTCCATGGTTTTGGATTTTTCTTCAGCCTATCATATAACGGCTTATAGATTTTACTAAGGCCTAGATAAAAGTCAATGACATAATTGAGGCTACCTAAGAATCTTTGAAGTTGGGTTTTATCTAAGATTTGGTCAGGGATTTTATCTGCAAAAGTTATAGATCTTTCTATTGGAGTAATAGTTCCTTGTGTGATATAATGTCCTAAGAACCTTACTCGTGTTTGGGATAGGCTAATTTTTGACTTAGAAACCACTAAACCATTTTTTTTTCAATAATCTTGATAAAAATATTGAGATGTTTAAAGTGTTGCTCTAGATTTTCTAAGAATACTAGAACATCATCTATGTAAACAATTGTAAATTGAGAATAAGGATTGAAAATATCATTCGTTATTCTTTGAAACTTAGATGGTGCAATTTTTAATCCAAATGGCATGACATTCCATTCATATTGGCCAAAAGGGATTGTGAATGCTGTTTTATATCTTTCGCTTTCTTTGATCTGTATTTGTCGAAATCCTGATTTCATGTCAAATTTTGAAAAGATACTGGCATTACAGAGTTTCTGTAACAAGTCTTTTTTTGTTTGGGATTGGATATCTGATCCATTTTAATGCCATATTTAATGGTTTGTAATTATTACTAATCTTGGCGTCCCTCTTTCAAGTTCTGCATTTTTAATTACATAAAAGGCAGAACAACTCCATGGTGAACTGCTTTTTCTTACAAGCTTTTCATTGAGGAGATCTTGAATTTCTTTTTTTTTTTACAGAATTCTTCCATTTCTTTGCTCATTTGTATTGGTCTTGCTTTTGTAAGAATTTGTCTTTTGTCAAAATCTTTTCATAAGGTAGGTTTACCTCATATTTTTTCTGTCCCAAAAGGCATTTGGGATGTCAGAGCAGATTGTTGTTTCAATATGGTTTTTGATTCGTTCTATCTTTTACTGAACAGAATTTGTTTTTAGTTGGTCACTTAATTTTTTGAATTGAATTTCTTCCTTGAGAAAAGAGATTTGATTTTGTTTATAACTAATTAAATTATTAATTTGTCATGTATGAATAACAAAGATTTTAAGAGATTAAGATTTTTAACTTTTGGTTTTTCTATAAAAGGAAATGTTATTTTGGTGTTTAATACTTTAGTGTTGATTTCTTGATTTGTCACTTTATAAGGTTTGAGTAAAGATATAAAAGGTGTGCCTAGTATGACATTTTGCATTATATCTTTCACCATTAAGAAGCATGTTTGATATTTGATTCCTTTATTACAAATTTCTACATTAGGAATTTTGTATGTAATTTTGAGTTTTTCATCGTTGGCAGCTTTTAGAGCTTCTGATGTTTTATTATAGTATTTGGTAGGAATGATACCTTTTATGATACAATTTTGGTCTGCCCCAGTATCAAAGAGTGCTATTGTTTCCAATTTCAATTCATTGTTGATTAAAAGATTTATTTTGAACAAATATCTTTGTATGGAGACTTTGATGAGAACCATCATGTATTCTTGTGAATTTTCTTCTGGTTCTGGTTTCGTATCTGAGGAACTGTGGTTTGAGGTTTTTGGTTTTAAAGATTGCATCTGTTCTTCGATTTCTTCTTGTTTAATTTTTAGTTTAGATAGTTCTATTTTAATTTGTTTGATTTCTGTTTGTAATTCAGAATTTGTTATCTGTTTAGGTTTTGAAGTCTCATATTTATTAAATAGAATATCTTTTATATTATACATTTGTTATTGATTTGTGATTATGTCTCTTTCTGGGCTTTCTTCAAAGAAGCTTTTAACTTTTGGAGATATTCTTTTTTAAGATCTGAATCTTGAATCTTATCAATAATTTCAATCATAAATTCTTTGATCTTTTGTTAAGATGTTTATTTGTATTTCATCATATGTTGAAGATCGGGATGTTGTTTGTATTTCATCTATTTGAAATTCATTTGTGGACTCTGTATTTTCGAATGTTTCATAACCTGATGATGTTGATTCTAGGAGAATTTCGTTGATTTTTTGTTCAACATCCTCTTCCAAGTTGAGGTTGTTGATTTTTCTTTTTATCTTACAATATTTTGAGATGTGACCTTGTTTTTCATTTATTTTATTTTCAGTTTTTTATCTTTTCTATAATTTTTGTATTTTGTTTTTTTGTAATATTCAGGAGTATTTTTTCTTATTGGTTTTGTTTTTCCAAGACAGCATGTTCTTTAAGATAAAGGTTCCTATCGAATGCCAAATTGGCGATAAAAGGATCCTAATTCTTTTCTACATTGTTGTCTTTCTTTCTTAAGCTGTTTTTGTAATTTTAGATCTTGACAGATTTTTAATCCTTCTTTAAAGCTTTTCATAAGGGATTATCCCTTTGTAATTTTCTCTTATTTGATTTCTGACTTTTTCTCCTAGTAATGTAGGAAGTCCAGATAGAAAATTTTCTTTCCAAAACTGTTGTTGATTATATGACCTTTGCATGACCCTTGTCATGAACACATCTTTGTACCATTTAAATTCTGTTAATTTTTTGCATTTTAAATTTGATAATAATTCGAAATTCCTATCCTTGAGGTATGAAGGATCTCCTATGAAGTGTTTAGATATTGAAAAAATTAAGGTCGCCACCGCATCTTGAATTTCTCTCCCTTGTTCATCAAGGATATCTTTTTCTTGATTATCTTTTTTAATGGCTTTTAAAATTTCTTGTTGTTGTTTTGTGGTAAGAGAATTATCCCACCATCCTTTTAACTGCCCTGTAAATCCGGCAACCAAAAGATTTGCTATTGCATGATCGGTAATTTGGCCTATCTGGTTTTGTGACTTGTAAACATTTGACACCATTATCATTTGTTGGAGTGTACTTAGGATGTTGTATTCAGACATACCATCAATGTTCCATTCATATATGGTATCGACATTATATTTGTTTTGGAAAACGGGTTTTTCTTCAATGTTTAGGTCAGGAGTATTGATTTTTGGATATAAAGATTTTTAGGTTCTTTCCTGGCCATTTTATTAATTTGTTGTCTATCTGTTAAATCAGAATCTGTTTGGTGTTTTATTGTATTTATGGAGTGTTGGGTTAGTGTATCAGGAATTACCATGTCAGATTTTTGGCTCTCTAAAGCATCAATTCTATTTTGGATTTCTGTTAAGAAATCATGTTGGGTTCTTTGGAATGCTTTTGGTATTTCGAAAGGGGTGAATATTGGTTCTTTAGGTTTTGAAATTGGTTCCTCTAAGATTCTAACCTTTTCAATGCTGATTGGTTGATTTTCAATTAAGGTTTCAATGTTTTCTAATTGTTTTCCAATGGAAAGGAAATTTAAATTAGTATAATTATTTTGTTCAACAATCATTTTGATATCTTTAGAGGAAATTTGTTCTCTAGTATCTGGAGCTCTCATTCTTAGAGGAGTTGCTTTTATCCCTACATTTTTGTGGGGATATTGGATTTCTGTTAAAGGAGGGTGTGGAGCTTCTACTTCTCCTCTGTTTGTTTGCCATCTAATAGTATGTTTTTAGCATTTATTATTTTGAGATAATACTCTTCAAACCAGTCAAAGAATTTTATCTGAATTTTATTGGAGCTCATAAAATGGTAGTAATCTTGAATAATGTTTTCTTTTTCTTTACCAAAGTGTTTGAAATAATTTTTTTTCTTTTCTGTTTATTTTTCATAATAAAAATGTTTTCTACACCATTCTTTATTGATTTCAAAATGTTTTTCTAGTACAAATATTTTTGAATTTTCTTCGACTCTTGCATTGTTAGTCATTGATGTATATGTTGGTGACATATTAGGTGAAGCTGGCGGGCTTGGTTCTTGTCTGTTGTAAGCAGGTTAGGGGATATTTGAGGAATTATTTATTCCTTGTAGGTTGGTTCTAACCGTGGTTGGTATTGACGAAACAGAGGCTTTAGCCGTTCTAAAGTCTGCTGTTTGTGTTCTTGTAGAAGATTCATTATCTAAGATATTTAATCTCCTAAAGGCTGTGTTTGTTTGTCCTATGTCAAAGGATTGCCTTGGGGGCATTATTCTAGTTCTATCAAAGACTAGTTCAACAGAACCGTCATTATATTGGTCAATATGATTTATTTTTACGTTTTGAACGGGAATTGGGTCTGTGGCACCTTCTAATCTCCATCTATCTAGAAGTTGGACTTCATGCCACTGTATGGTTCTAGGTATTGTGGTGTGATCTCTTGACAGGTCTGTTTGAATTAATAATTTTTCTCCTTTTGGGCTGTGGATCAAGGCTTTTGAGTTGACTACTGAATACATGGCTTTGTAATAAAGTCTGTATACTAATGTTAGAGCTTCAGATCCTTCTTACACTGCATAGTTGTGAGTTTGAATTTGGAGAGTTAAAGCACTCATAATATTTTTATCAATTAATGAAACCATAAAGTTTGGGAAACAGTTGAAATGTATTGGTCAAAGACATAGGCTTGTCTCTACTGTTCCTAATAGAGAATCATTGAACCTGAGATGTCTTTGGTTTCTTAAGGCTATAAGCAAATAGGTGTTTTTGCCTTCTTTTACCAGACCTTTTACTCCTACTTGGACTAATCCAAAATGGAGATAATTATATTTTTGTTGTTTAAGCTTTTCTATTGTTGATTGGTCCAAAGCCTAATGGTTTCGTATTGTTTTTGGATGGATAGGCTTTTTTCCTTTTTTTTATTACAATTACATAGATATATTACAATTACAATTACATAGATATATTACAATTACATAGATATATTACAATTACATAAATATATTACAATTAATAATTCTGAGAAATTTAAGCTTTAGGCTTTGGACCAATCAACAATAGAAAAAAGGAAAAAAGCCTACCCATCCAAAAACAATACGAAACCATTAGGCTTTTGGACCAATCAACAATAGAAAAGCTTAAACAACAAAAATATAATTATCTCCATTTTGGAATAGTCCAAGTAGGAGTAAAAGGTCTACTAATAGAAGGCAAAAACACCTCTTTGCTTATAGCCTTAAGAGACCAAAGACATCTCAGGTTCAATGATTCTCTATTAGGAACAGTAGAGACAAGCCTATGTCTTAGACCAATACACTTCAACTGTTTCCCAAACTTTATGGTTTCATTAATTGATAAAAATATTCCGAGTGCTTTAACTCTCCAAATTCAAACTCACGACTACGCACTGCAAGAAGGATCTGAAGCTCTAAAATTAGTATACAGACCTTATTACAAAGCCATGTATTCAGTAGTCAACTCAAAAGCCTTGATCCACAGCCCAAAAGGAGAAAAATTATTAATTCAAACAAACCTGTCAAGAGATCACACCACAATACCTAGAACCATATAGTGGCATGAAGTCCAACTTCCAGATAGATGGAGATTAGAAGGAGCCGCAGACCCAATCCTCGTCCAAAACACAAAAATAAACCATATTGCCCAATATAATGACGATTCTGTTGAACTAGTCTTTGATAGACCTAGAATAATGCCCCCAAGGCAATCCTTTGACATAGGACAAACAAGCACAACTTTTAGGAGATTAAATATCTTAGATAATGAATCTTCTACAAGAACACTAACAAGCAAACTTTAGAACGGCTAGAGCTTTTGTTTCGTCAATACCAACCACGATTAGAACCAACCTACAAGGAATAAATAATTCCTCAAATACCCCCCATCCTGCTTACAACAGACAAGAAACGAGTCTGCTAGCCTCACCTAATATGTCACCAACATTTTCATCAATGACTAACAATGCAAGAGTCGAAGAAAATTATGAAATATTTGTACTAGAAAAACATTTTGAAATCAATAAAGAATGGTGTAGAAAACATTTTTATTCTAAAAAAAATAAACAGAAAAGAAAAAATTATTTCAAACACATTGGTAAAGAAAAAGAAAAATTCTTCAAGATTACTACAATTTTATGAGCTCCAATAAAATTCAGATAAAATTCTTTGACTGGTTTGAAGAATATTATCTCAAAATAATAAATGCTACAAAAAATATTGTTAAATGGCAAACAAACAGAGGAGAAGTAGAAGCTCCACACCTTCCTTTAACGGAAATCCATTATCCCACAAAAATGTAGGGATAAAAACAACTCCTCTAAAAATGAGAGCTCCAAATATTGGAGAACAAATTTCCTCTAAAGATATTAAAATGATTGTTGAACAAAATAATTATACTAATTTAAAATTCCATTCCATTCGAAAACAATTAGAAAACATTGAAACCTTAATTGAAAATCAACTAATCAGCACTGAAAAGGTTAGAGTTTTAGAAGAACCAATTTCAAAAACTAAAGAACCAATATTCACACCTTTCGAAATACCAAAAGCATTCCAAAGAACCCAACATGATTCCCTAACAGAAATCCAAAATAGAATTGACGCTTTAGAAAGCCAAAAATCTGACATGGTGATTCCTGATACACCAACCCAATACTCCATAAATACAATAAAACACAAAACATATTCTAATTTAACAGATGGACCACAAATTAATAAAATGGCCAGGAAAGAACCTAAAAAACTTTATACCCAAAAATCAATACTCCTGACCTAAAAATTGAAGAAAAACCCGTTTTCCAAAACAAATATAATGTCGATACCATATATGAATGGAACATTGACGGTATGTCTGAATACAACATCCTAAGTACACTCCAACAAATGACAATGGTGTCAAATGTTTACAAGTCACACAAACCAGACAGGCCAAATTACCAATCATGCAATAGCTAATCTTTTGGTTGCCGGATTTATAGGGCAATTAAAAGGATGGTAGGATAATTCTCTCACCACAAAACAACAACAAAAAATTTTAAAAGCTATTTAAAAAGATAATCAAGAAAAAGATATCCTTGATGAACAAGGAAGAGAAATTCAAGATGCGGTGGCGACCTTAATCTTTTCAATATCTAAACACTTCATAGGAGATCCTCCATACCTCAAGGATAGGAATTCCAAATTATTATCAAATTTAAAATGCAAAAAATTAACAGAATTTAAATGATACAAAGATGTGTTCATGACAAGGGTCATGCAAAGATCAGATAATCAACAACCGTTTTGGAAAGAAAAATTTCTAGTCGGACTTCCTAAATTACTAGGAGAAAAAGTCAGAAATCAAATAAGAGAAAATTACAAAGGGATAATCCCTTATGAAAAGCTCATATATGGTGAACTTATTAGTTTCACCCAAAAAGAAGGATTAAAAATCTGTTAAGATCTAAAATTACAAAAATAGCTTAAAAAAGTAAGACAACAATGTAGAAAAGAATTAGAATCCTTTTGTAACCAATTTGACATTCGATAGGAACCTTTATCTTCAAAAACATGCTGTCTTGGGAAAACAAAACCCATAAGAAAAAATACTCTTGAATATTACAAAAAACCAAAATACAAAAATTATAGAAAAGATAAAAAACTGAAAATAAAATAAATGGAAAACAAGGTCACATATCAAAATATTGTAAGATAAAAAGAAAAATCAATAACCTCAACTTGGAAGAGGATGTTGAACAAAAATTCAACGAAATTCTCCTAGAATCAACATCATCAGGTTATGGAATATCTGAAAATATAGATTCGACAAATGAATTTCAAATAGATGAAATACAAACAACATCCCCATCTTCAACAGATGATGAAATACAAATAAACATCTTAACAAAAGATCAAGAATTTATGATTGAAATTATTGATAAGATTCAAGATTCAGATCTTAAAAAATAATATGTCCAAAAGTTAAAAGCTTCTTTGAAAAAAAAGACCAGAAAGAGACATAATCACAAATCAATCACAAATGTATAATATAAAAGATATTATTTCTAATAAATATGAGACTTCAAAACCTAAACGGATAACAAATTCTGAATTAGAAACAAAAATCAAACAAATTAAAATAGAACTGGCTAAACTAAAAATTAAACAACAAGAAATCAAAGAACAGATGCAATCTTTAAAACCAAAAACCTCAAACCATAGTTTCTCAGATACGGAACCAGAACTCGAAGAAAATTCACAAGAATACAAGATGATTCTCATCGAAGTCTCCATACAAAGATATTTGATTAAAATAAATCTTTTAATCAACAATGAATTTCAATTGGAAACAATAGCACTCTTTGATACTGGGACATACCAGAATTGTATCAGAAAAGGTCTTATTCCTACCAAATACTATAATAAAACATCATAAGCTCCAATAGCTGCCAACGGTGAAAAAATCAAAATTACATACAAAATTCCTAATGCAGAAATCTGTAATAAAGGAATCAATTATCAAACATGCTTCTTAATGGTGAAAGATATAACGCAAAATGTCATACTAGGCACACCTTTTATATCTTTACTCAAACCTTACAAAGTGACAAATCAAGAAATCAGCACTAAAGTATTAAACACCAAAATAACATTTCCTTTTATAGAAAAACCAAAAGTTAAAAATCTTAATCTCTTAAAATCTTTGTTTATTCATACAGGACAAATCAATAATTTAATTGATTATAAACAAAAACAAATCTCTTTTCTCAAGGAAAAAATTCACTTCAAAAAATTAAGTGATCAACTAAAAACAAAATCTGTTCAGCAAAAGATAGAACGAATATAAACCACATTGAAACAACAATTTGCTCTAACATCCCAAATGCCTTTTGGGATAGGAAAAAACAGGAGGTCAACCTACCTTATGAAAAAGATTTTGATGAAAGACAAATTCCTACAAATGCAAGACCAATTCAAATGAACAAAGAAATGGAAGAATTCTGTAAAAAAAGAAATTCAAGATCTCCTCAATAAAAAGCTACTAAGAAAAAGCAGTTCACCATGGAGTTGTTCTGCCTTCTATGTAATTAAAAATGCAGAACTTGAAAGAGGGACGCCAAGATTAGTAATAATTACAAACCATTAAATAAAATGGATCAGATATCTAATCCTAAACAAAAAAGACTTGTTACAGAAACTCTGTAATGCCAGTATCTTTTCAAAATTTGATATGAAATCAGTATTTCGACAGATACAGATCAAAGAAAGCGAAAGATATAAAACAACATTTGCAGTCCCTTTTGGCCAATATGAATGGAATGTCATGCCATTTGGATTAAAAAATGCACCATCTGAGTTTCAAAGAATAATGAATGATATTTTCAATCCTTATTCTCAATTTACAATTGTTTACATAGATGACGTTCTAGTATTCTCAGAAAATCTAGAGCAACACTTTAAACATCTCAATATTTTTATCAAGATTGTTGAAAAAAAATGGTTTAGTGGTTTCTAAGTCAAAGATTAGCCTATTCCAAACACGAGTAAGGTTCTTAGGACATTATGTCATGCAAGAAACTATTACTCCAATAGAAAGATCTATAACTTTTGCAGATAAATTCCCTGACCAAATGTAACACCCTGTCCGAATAATCTACCTAAAATTCGGCAAAGTTTCTTTTCTATCTCAACTATAACCCTCCTGTAAATAACACTCAACTCATATCCTCAACCAGCAATATTTCTCAATACTATTATCACATATATCCATGCATATTCAAAAATTATCCATGATCAATTTATGCTCAAGTCAAAACATATTGATTTATTGTCTCATAACTTCAGTTATATACAAATCATCTAAAAGTAAACCTATCTCAGAAAGGTTTACTAGATAAGAGACATCAAAAGATCAAGACTTCAAGAAATTTTTAGTATGATGCCCACCATGTCAATATACTATTTGAAGCAGAGAATAGAGGAAGGTTGCAATCCCGACACCTAATTGTCACCTGAAAATGAGAATATGAAAAGGTGAGATATATGAATCTTTCAGTGAATAGACAACTTTTAAAACATTTGAAAACTATGATTATAATCCTTTAAAACATAATAGACGTTTTCAAAATAAATAATAGTAAAACCATAATCAATAATTCAAAAATGTAGCAAAGTTTTCAAATGTATATCAGTATTATAATACCAAATCAATGTATAAAATCTGTAAAGTAAATCAAGTTTCGTATAATTGGGCTCCAACTTTCTGTCATGCACAAGAGTACATCCATGAAATAACCAGGTAATATCCATGTAGGCATACTAGTAGCCGGCCCCAAAGGCCAATACCACCATAGGACGCCCCAAAGGCATATGTGTCGCTATGATGTGCCCCCAACAGGCAAATAAAACTTCTTTTGTTGATTCGCAATCAATTCTGAGCAAAAATTTTTGATTGAGCAAATCACTTGAAATATATAATGCATAAAACAATGGATAAAATCTCTTTTTTGATTGTACTATAATTTTGCTGAGTAGGTGTCCAATGTTTGGAGGTAAACTGGATTACTTATTCTTTTTCATTTTTTATCTGTTTAAGAATCCTACTATATCCTATTTCTGAAGCATCAGTTTCTACTATTTTTGGGAAATTTGGGACTGGTAGGTGTAAGCAGGGTAACTCCTTAATTTGTTTATTAATTTGTTGAACAATATCATAGTGGATTTTGGTCCATGGTTTTGGATTTTTCTTCAGCCTATCATATAACGGCTTATAGATTTTACTAAGGCCTGGATAAAAGTCAATGACATAATTGAGGCTACCTAAGAATCTTTGAAGTTGGGTTTTATCTAAGATTTGGTCAGGGATTTTATCTGCAAAAGTTATAGATCTTTCTATTGGAGTAATAGTTCCTTGTGTGATATAATGTCCTAAGAACCTAACTCGTGTTTGGAATAGTCTAATTTTTGACTTAGAAACCACTAAACCATTATTTTTTTTCAATAATCTTGATAAAAATATTGAGATGTTTAAAGTGTTGCTCTAGATTTTCTAAGAATACTAGAACATCATCTATGTAAACAATTGTAAATTGAGAATAAGGATTGAAAATATCATTCGTTATTCTTTGAAACTCAGATGGTGCAATTTTTAATCCAAATGGCATGACATTCCATTCATATTGTCCAAAAGGGATTGTGAATGCTGTTTTATATCTTTCGGTTTCTTTGATCTGTATTTGTCGAAATCCTGATTTCATGTCAAATTTTGAAAAGATACTGGCATTACAGAGTTTCTGTAACAAGTCTTTTTTGTTTGGGATTGGATATCTGATCCATTTTAATGCCATATTTAATGGTTTGTAATTATTACTAATCTTGGCGTCCCTCTTTCAAGTTCTGCATTTTTAATTACATAAAAGGTAGAACAACTCTATGGTGAACTGCTTTTTCTTACAAGCTTTTCATTGAGGAGATCTTGAATTTCTTTTTTTTTTTACAGAATTCTTTCATTTCTTTGCTCATTTGTATTGGTCTTGCTTTTGTAAGAATTTGTCTTTTGTCAAAATCCTTTCATAAGGTAGGTTTACCTCATATTTTTTCTGTCCCAAAAGGCATTTGGGATGTCAGAGCAGATTGTTGTTTCAATATGGTTTTTGATTCGTTCTATCTTTTACTGAACAGAATTTGTTTTTAGTTGGTCACTTAATTTTTTGAATTGAATTTCTTCCTTGAGAAAAGAGATTTGATTTTGTTTATAACTAATTAAATTATTAATTTGTCATGTATGAATAACAAAGATTTTAAGAGATTAAGATTTTTAACTTTTGGTTTTTCTATAAAAGGAAATGTTATTTTGGTGTTTAATACTTTAGTGCTGATTTCTTGATTTGTCACTTTATAAGGTTTGAGTAAAGATATAAAAGGTGTGCCTAGTATGACATTTTGCATTATATCTTTCACCATTAAGAAGCATGTTTGATATTTGATTCCTTTATTACAGATTTCTACATTAGGAATTTTGTATGTAATTTTGAGTTTTTCATCGTTGGCAGCTTTTAGAGCTTCTGATGTTTTATTATAGTATTTGGTAGGAATGATACCTTTTCTGATACTATTTTGGTCTGCCCCAGTATCAAAGAGTGCTATTGTTTCCAATTTAAATTCATTGTTGATTAAAAGATTTATTTTGAACAAATATCTTTGTATGGAGACTTTGATGAGAACCATCATGTATCTTGTGAATTTTCTTCTGGTTCTGGTTTCGTATCTGAGGAACTGTGGTTTGAGGTTTTTGGTTTTAAAGATTGCATCTGTTCTTCGATTTCTTCTTGTTTAATTTTTAGTTTAGATAGTTCTATTTTAATTTGTTTGATTTCTGTTTGTAATTCAGAATTTGTTATCTGTTTAGGTTTTGAAGTCTCATATTTATTAAATAGAATATCTTTTATATTATACATTTGTTATTGATTTGTGATTATGTCTCTTTCTGGGCTTTCTTCAAAGAAGCTTTTAACTTTTGGAGATATTCTTTTTTAAGATCTGAATCTTGAATCTTATCAATAATTTCAATCATAAATTCTTTGATCTTTTGTTAAGATGTTTATTTGTATTTCATCATATGTTGAAGATCGGGATGTTGTTTGTATTTCATCTATTTGAAATTCATTTGTGGAATCTGTATTTTCGAATGTTTCATAACCTGATGATGTTGATTCTAGGAGAATTTCGTTGATTTTTTGTTCAACATCCTCTTCCAAGTTGAGGTTGTTGATTTTTCTTTTTATCTTACAATATTTTGAGATGTGACCTTGTTTTTCATTTATTTTATTTTCAGTTTTTTATCTTTTCTATAATTTTTGTATTTTGTTTTTTTTGTAATATTCAGGAGTATTTTTTCTTATTGGTTTTGTTTTTCCAAGACAGCATGTTCTTTAAGATAAAGGTTCCTATCGAATGCCAAATTGGCGATAAAAGGATCCTAATTCTTTTCTACATTGTTGTCTTTCTTTCTTAAGCTGTTTTTGTAATTTTAGATCTTGATAGATTTTTAATCCTTCTTTAAAGCTTTTCATAAGGGATTATCCCTTTGTAATTTTCTCTTATTTGATTTTTGACTTTTTCTCCTAGTAATGTAGGAAGTCCAGATAGAAAATTTTCTTTCCAAAACGGTTGTTGATTATATGACCTTTGCATGACCCTTGTCATGAACACATCTTTGTACCATTTAAATTCTGTTAATTTTTTGCATTTTAAATTTGATAATAATTCGAAATTCCTATCCTTGAGGTATGAAGGATCTCCTATGAAGTGTTTAGATATTGAAAAAATTAAGGTCGCCACCGCATCTTGAATTTCTCTCCCTTGTTCATCAAGGATATCTTTTTCTTGATTATCTTTTTTAATGGCTTTTAAAATTTCTTGTTGTTGTTTTGTGGTAAGAGAATTATCCCACCATCCTTTTAACTGCCCTGTAAATCCGGCAACCAAAAGATTTGCTATTGCATGATCGGTAATTTGGCCTATCTGGTTTTGTGACTTGTAAACATTTGACACCATTATCATTTGTTGGAGTGTACTTAGGATGTTTTATTCAGACATACCATCAATGTTCCATTCATATATGGTATCGACATTATATTTGTTTTGGAAAACGGGTTTTTCTTCAATGTTTAGGTCAGGAGTATTGATTTTTGGATATAAAGTTTTTTAGGTTCTTTCCTGGCCATTTTATTAATTTGTTGTCTATCTGTTAAATCAGAATCTGTTTGGTGTTTTATTGTATTTATGGAGTGTTGGGTTAGTGTATCAGGAATTACCATGTCAGATTTTTGGCTCTCTAAAGCATCAATTCTATTTTGGATTTCTGTTAAGAAATCATGTTGGGTTCTTTGGAATGCTTTTGGTATTTCGAAAGGGGTGAATATTGGTTCTTTAGGTTTTGAAATTGGTTCCTCTAAGATTCTAACCTTTTCAATGCTGATTGGTTGATTTTCAATTAAGGTTTCAATGTTTTCTAATTGTTTTCCAATGGAAAGGAAATTTAAATTAGTATAATTATTTTGTTCAACAATCATTTTAATATCTTTAGAGGAAATTTGTTCTCTAGTATCTGGAGCTCTCATTCTTAGAGGAGTTGCTTTTATCCCTACATTTTTGTGGGGATATTGGATTTCTGTTAAAGGAGGGTGTGGAGCTTCTACTTCTCCTCTGTTTGTTTGCCATCTAATAGTATTTTTTTGGCATTTATTATTTTTAGATAATACTCTTCAAACCAGTCAAAGAATTTTATCTGAATTTTATTGGAGCTCATAAAATGGTAGTAATCTTGAATAATGTTTTCTTTTTCTTTACCAAAGTGTTTGAAATAATTTTTTTTCTTTTCTGTTTATTTTTCATAATAAAAATGTTTTCTACACCATTCTTTATTGATTTCAAAATGTTTTTCTAGTACAAATATTTTTGAATTTTCTTCGACTCTTGCATTGTTAGTCATTGATGTATATGTTGGTGACATATTAGGTGAGGCTGCGGGCTTGGTTCTTGTCTGTTGTAAGCAGGTTAGGGGATATTTGAGGAATTATTTATTCCTTGTAGGTTGGTTCTAACCGTGGTTGGTATTGACGAAACAGAGGCTTTAGCCGTTCTAAAGTCTGCTGTTTGTGTTCTTGTAGAAGATTCATTATCTAAGATATTTAATCTCCTAAAGGTTGTGTTTGTTTGTCCTATGTCAAAGGATTGCCTTGGGGGCATTATTCTAGTTCTATCAAAGACTAGTTCAACAGAACCGTCATTATATTGGTCAATATGATTTATTTTTATGTTTTGGACGGGAATTGGGTCTGTGGCACCTTCTAATCTCCATCTATCTAGAAGTTGGACTTCATGCCACTGTATGGTTCTAGGTATTGTGGTGTGATCTCTTGACAGGTCTGTTTGAATTAATAATTTTTCTCCTTTTGGGCTGTGGATCAAGGCTTTTGAGTTGACTACTGAATACATGGCTTTGTAATAAAGTCTGTATACTAATGTTAGAGCTTCAGATCCTTCTTACACTGCATAGTTGTGAGTTTGAATTTGGAGAGTTAAAGCACTCATAATATTTTTATCAATTAATGAAACCATAAAGTTTGGGAAACAGTTGAAATGTATTGGTCCAAGACATAGGCTTGTCTCTACTGTTCCTAATAAAGAATCATTGAACCTGAGATGTCTTTGGTCTCTTAAGGCTATAAGCAAAGAGGTGTTTTTGCCTTCTTTTACCAGACCTTTTACTCCTACTTGGACTAATCCAAAATGGAGATAATTATATTTTTGTTGTTTAAGCTTTTCTATTGTTGATTGGTCCAAAAGCCTAATGGTTTCGTATTGTTTTTGGATGGATAGGCTTTTTTCCTTTTTTTTAATCAAATATCCACAGAAAGCATTGAGGCTATGGAATGTTGATGTTTTTTAAATTTGATTTTGCGAAACTCTAGGGATTTCCCAATTATCAACTCCTTGGATGATATTTTCATATTGAATATTTTCTTCATTGACAGACTAGTTTTGGCTTTGAGTCGGGTTTACCAAGCTGGAATGTTGGGATTGGTTTGATAAAGAACTAGAAGAAGAAGTAGTTCTTCTAAGAAAAGGAAACATTTTCAATTATCACTTATTCTCATACAGGGGATCTCTACTGTTTAACCAAAATTATTATAGTTGCCTACAAGGGGAAACTGTTATCCTCTAGTGCCTTAACCCATGGCTGAAAGGACTTGAACTGCCAAGGACTCAGCAAAATAATAATTTCATAGTAATGCAGTTAAAACTAGAACTCGGAGAAGAAGAAATATTTGAAAAAGCTTAAATTTCTCAGAATTACCTTCTCCCTCCATGGCTCTAAACGAAACGAGGCCCATGCAGGTTTTGAACTTGCGGATAATCAATGGTACTCCCATCTAGTTATCTGTTTGGTATGCATATTCCCAGGACGTAATCAGAATTACCTTTTCCCTCTGTGGCTCTCCTCAATTTATAATATATCCATGTAATTGTAATATATATCTATGTAATACGTAGTAATATATCTATGTAATTGTAATATATCTATGTAATTATAATGTAATTGTAATTGTAATTGTAATTCTATGTAATATAATACAATTACACATTAGATATATTACAACTACACAAATATATTATAATTACATAGATATATTTTTATAATTGTAATATATGTATGTAATTGTAATATATTTATGTAATTCAAAAACATTAGAATTACATAAATATATTACAATTACATAGATATATATCTAATGTGTGATTGTAATATATTACAATTACATAGATATATTAAAACTACATAGATATATTATAATTACATAGATAATATATTACATAGATATATTACAATTACAAAAATATATTACAATTACATAGATATATTACAATTACTCAAAACATTAGAATTACATAGATATAATTATGTAATTATAATATATCTATGTATTTCTATTGTATCTACGTAATACAAAAATATATTATAATTGTAATATCTATTGTAATGTATCTATGTAATGTGTAATATATCTACATAAATATATTACAATTACATAGATACATTACAATTACACAAATTTATTATAATTATTTAGATATATTACAGTGACATAGATATATTAGAATTACATACATTTATTACAATTACACAAATTTATTACAATTATATAGATATATTACAATTACACAAATATATTAAAATTACATAGATATATTACAATTACATAAATATATTACAATTACATAGATACATTATCATTACAACAAATATATCTATGTAATTGTAATATGTTCTAGTAATTGTAATGTATCTATGTAATTGTAATATAACTATGTAATTATAATATATCTATGTAATTATAATGTATCTATGTAATTATAATATATTTGTATATCTATTATAATATATCTATTAAATTGTAAAAGATATTTGCGTATTTTAATATATTACAGTTATATAGATATATTACACATTACAATAGGTACACAAATATATTGCAATTACATAGATATATTACAATTACTTGTAATATATTAAAACTAAATAGATACATTTAAGTACACATTAGAAATATTATAATTACATAGATATATTACAATTACATAAATATATTACAATTAATAATGTATCTATGTAATATTACATAGATATATTACATAAATATATTTATTACAATTACACATTAGATATATAACAATACACGACAATTACATAGATATATTACAGTTACATAGATATATTACAATTACATAAATATATTAAATAGATATATTACAATTATTGAAAACATTGTGTAATTGTAATATAATACAGTTACATAGATTTATTACAATTATTCAAAACATTAGAATTACATAGATACATTAGAATTACATAAATATATTACAATTATATAGATATATTACAATTATAATTACATAAATATATTACAATTACATAGATATATTACAATTACATAGATTAAAATACATGTAACATATAATGCTTTCGAATTACATTGATATATTACAATTACATAGATACATTAGATATATATATATTACAATTACATAGACATACTATAGTTACATAGATATATGACAATTACACAAATATATTACAATTACATAAATATATTACAATAACATAGATATATTATAATTACATAAATATATTATAATTACATAGATATATTACAATTATTGAAAACATTAGAATTACATATCTATTGTAATATATTACAATTACAATTACATGTATATTACAGTTACAACTACATAGATATATTACAATGTATTACACAAATATATTACAATTACATAGATACATTACAATAGTATCTATGTAATTGTAATATATTTGTAATTGTAATATATTTATGTAATTGTAATATATTTAAGTAATGTGTCTATATAATTGTAATATATTTATGTAATTGTAATATATTTAAGTAATTGTAATATATTTGTGTAATACATTGTAATATATCTATGTAGTTGTAATTGTAATATACATGTAATTGTAATATATTACAATAGATATGTAATTCTAATGTTTTAAATAATTGTAATATATCTATGTAATTGTAATATATTTATGTAATTGTAATATATCTATGTTATTTTCATATATTTATGTAATTGTAATATATTGGTGTAATTGTAATATATCTATGTAATTGTATTATATCTATGTAATTGTAATATTTATATCCAATGTATCTATGTAATTGTAATATATCAATGTAATTCGACAACATTATATGTTACATGTATTTTAATATATCTAATGTGTAATTGTAATGTATCTATGTAATTGTAATATATATATATATATATGTAATTGTAATTGTAATATATCTATGTAATTATAATATATCTATGTAATTCTAATGTATTTATGTAATTCTAATGTTTTAAATAATTATAATAAATCTATGTAACTGTATTTTATTACAATTACACAATGTTTTCAATAATTATGACATATCTATGTAATTGTAATATATCTATTTAACTGTAATATATCTATATAATTGTCGTGTATTGTTATATATCTAATGTGTAATTGTAATAAATATATTTATGTAATATATCTATGTAATATTACATAGATACATTATTAATTGTAATATATTTATGTAATTGTAATATATCTATGTAATTGTAATATTTCTAATGTGTACTTAAATGTATCTATTTAGTTGTAATATATTACATGTAATTGTAATATATCTACATAATTGCAATATATTTGTGCATCTATTGTAATGTGTAATATATCTATATAACTGTAATATATTACAATACACAAATATCTTTTACAATTTAATAGATATATTACAATAGATATACAAATATATTACAATTACATAGATAAATTACAATTACATAGATATATTATAATTACATAGATATATTACAATTACATAGATACATTACCATTACTAAAACATATTAGAATTACATAGATATATTACAATTACATAAATATATTACAATTACTGAAAATATTAGAATTACATAGATATATTACAATTACATAGATATATTTGTTGTAATGATAATGTATCTATGTAATTGTAATATATTTATGTAATTATAATATATATCTATGTAATTTTAATATATTTGTGTTATTATAATATATCTATATAATTGTAATAAATTTGTGTAATTATAATAAATGTATGTAATTCTAATATATCTATGTCAATGTAATATATCTATATAATTGTAATAAATTTGTGTAATTGTAATGTATCTATGTAATTGTAATATATCTATGTAGATATATTACACATTACATAGATACATTACAATAGATATTACAATTGTAATATATTTTTTTTTATTACGTAGATACATTAGAATTACATAGATATATTACAATTACATAGTTATATCTATGTAATTCTAATGTTTTAAGTAATTATAATATATCTATGTAATTGTAATATATTTTTGTAATTGTAATATATCTATGTAATATATTATCTATGTAGTTTTAATAAATCTATGTAATTGTAATATATTACAATCACATATTAGATATTATCTATGTAATTGTAATATATTTATGTAATTCTAATATTTTCAATTACATACATATATTACAATTACAAAAATATATCTATGTAATTGTTATATATCTATGTAATTGTAATATTTTTGTGTAGTTGTAATATATCTAATGTGTAATTGTAATATATTACATAGAATTACAATTACATAGATATATTGCAATTACTTAAAACATTAGAATTACATAGATATATTACAATTACATAGATACATTACAATTATATAGATATATTACTACGTATTACATAGATACATATTACAATTACATAAATATATTATAATTACATAGATATATTGAGGATAGGCATGGAGGGAAAAGGTAATTCTGATTACGTCCTGGGAATATGCATACCAAACAGATAACTAGATGAGAGTACCATTGATTATCCGCAAGTTCAAAACCAAGTTGCATCAGAGTTCAAAACTTGCATGGGCCTCATTTGGTTTAGAGCCACGGAGGGAGAAGGTAATTCTGAGAAATTTAAGCTTTTTCAAATATTTCTTCTTTTTCGAGTTCTAGTTTTAACTGCATTACTATGAAATTATTATTTTGCTGAGTCCTTGGGAAGTTCAAGTCCTTTCAGCCATGGGTTAAGGCACTAGAGGATAACAGTTTCCCCTTGTAAGCAACTATAATAATTTTGGTTAAACAGTAGAGAATAACTGATAATTGAACTACTTCTTCTTCTTCTTCTAGTTCTTTATCAAACCAATCCCAACATTCCAGCTTGGTAAACCTGACTAAAAGCCAAAACCAGTCTGTCAGTGAAGAAAATATTCAATATGAAAATATCATCGAAGGAGTTGATAATTGGGAAATCCCCAGAGTTTTGCAATATCAAATTTACAAAACATCAACATTCCGTAGCCTCAATGCTTTCTGTGGCTATTTGATTAAAACAAAGGAAAAAAGCCTACGCATCCAAAAACAATACGAAACCATTAGGCTTTTGGACCAATCAACAATAGAAAAGCTTAAACAACAAAAATATAATTATCTCCATTTTGGAATAGTCCAAGTAGGAGTAAAAGGTCTACTAATAGAAGGCAAAAACACCTCTTTGCTTATAGCCTTAAGAGACCAAAGACATCTCATGTTCAATGATTCTCTATTAGGAACAGTAGAGACAAGCCTATGTCTTAGACCAATACACTTCAACTGTTTCCCAAACTTTATGGTTTCATTAATTGATAAAAATATTCCGAGTGCTTTAACTCTCCAAATTCAAACTCACGACTACGCACTGCAAGAAGGATCTGAAGCTCTAACATTAGTATACAAATCTTATTACAAATCCATGTATTCAGTAGTCAACTCAAAAGCCTTGATCCACAGCCCAAAAGGAGAAAAATTATTAATTCAAACAAACCTGTCAAGAGATCACACCACAATACCTAGAACCATATAGTGGCATGAAGTCCAACTTCCAGATAGATGGAGATTAGAAGGAGCCGCAGACCCAATCCTCGTCCAAAACACAAAAATAAACCATATTGCCCAATATAATGACGATTCTGTTGAACTAGTCTTTGATAGACCTAGAATAACGCCCCCAAGGCAATCCTTTGACATAGGACAAACAAGCACAACTTTTAGGAGATTAAATATCTTAGATAATGAATCTTCTACAAGAACACTAACAGCAAACTTTAGAACGGCTAGAGCCTTTGTTTCGTCAATACCAACCACGGTTAGAACCAACCTACAAGGAATAAATAATTCCTCAAATATCCCCCATCCTGCTTACAACAGACAAGAAACGAGTCTGCCAGCCTCACCTAATATGTCACCAACATTTTCATCAATGACTAACAATGCAAGAGTCGAAGAAAATTCTGAAATATTTGTACTAGAAAAACATTTTGAAATCAATAAAGAATGGTGTAGAAAACATTTTTATTCTAAAAAAAATAAACAGAAAAGAAAAAATTATTTCAAACACTTTGGTAAAGAAAAGGAAAAATTCTTCAAGATTACTACAATTTTATGAGCTCCAATAAAATTCAGATAAAATTCTTTGACTGGTTTGAAGAATATTATCTCAAAATAATAAATGCTACAAAAAATATTGTTAAATGGCAAACAAACAGAGGAGAAGTAGAAGCTCCACACCTTCTTTTAACGGAAATCCATTATCCCACAAAAATGTAGGGATAAAAACAACTCCTCTAAAAATGAGAGCTCCAAATACTGGAGAACAAATTTCCTCTAAAGATATTAAAATGATTGTTGAACAAAATAATTATACTAATTTAAATTTCCATTCCATTCGAAAACAATTAGAAAACATTGAAACCTTAATTGAAAATCAACTAATCAGCACTGAAAAGGTTAGAGTTTTAGAAGAACCAATTTCAAAAACTAAAGAACCAATATTCACACCTTTCGAAATACCAAAAGCATTCCAAAGAACCCAACATGATTCCCTAACAGAAATCCAAAATAGAATTGACGCTTTAGAAAGCCAAAAATCTGACATGGTGATTCCTGATACACCAACCCAACACTCCATAAATACAATAAAACACAAAACAGATTCTAATTTAATAGATGGACAACAAATTAATAAAATGGCCAGGAAAGAACCTAAAAAACTTTATATCCAAAAATCAATACTACTGACCTAAACATTGAAGAAAAACCCATTTTCCAAAACAAATATAATGTCGATACCATATATGAATGGAACATTGACGGTATGTCTGAATACAACATCCTAAGTACACTCCAACAAATGACAATGGTGTCAAATGTTTACAAGTCACACAAACCAGACAGGCCAAATTACCAATCATGCAATAGCTAATCTTTTGGTTGCCGGATTTACAGGGCAATTAAAATGATGGTAGGATAATTCTCTCACCACAAAACAACAACAAAAAATTTTAAAAGCCATTTAAAAAGATAATCAAGAAAAAGATATCCTTGATGAACAAGGAAGAGAAATTCAAGATGCGGTGGCGACCTTAATCTTTTCAATATCTAAACACTTCATAGGAGATCCTCCATACCTCAAGGATAGGAATTCCAAAATATTATCAAATTTAAAATGCAAAAAATTAACAGAATTTAAATGGTACAAAGATGTGTTCATGACAAGGGTCATGCAAAGATCAGATAATCAACAACCGTTTTGGAAAGAAAAATTTCTAGTCGGACTTCCTACATTACTAGGAGAAAAAGTCAGAAATCAAATAAGAGAAAATTACAAAGGGATAATCCCTTATGAAAAGCTCATATATGGTGAACTTATTAGTTTCACCCAAAAAGAAGGATTAAAAATATGTTAAGATCTAAAATTACAAAAATAGCTTAAAAAAGAAAGACAACAATGTAGAAAAGAATTAGAATCCTTTTGTAACCAATTTGACATTCGATAGGAACCTTTATCTTCAAAAACATGCTGTCTTGGAAAAACAAAACCCATAAGAAAAAATACTCTTGAATATTACAAAAAACCAAAATACAAAAATTATAGAAAAGATAAAAAACTGAAAATAAAATAAATGGAAAACAAGGTCACATATCAAAATATTGTAAGATAAAAAGAAAAATCAATAACCTCAACTTGGAAGAGGATGTTGAACAAAAATTCAACGAAATTCTCCTAGAATCAACATCATCAGGTTATGGAATATCTGAAAATATAGATTCGACAAATGAATTTCAAATAGATGAAATACAAACAACATCCCCATCTTCAACAGATGATGAAATACAAATAAACATCTTAACAAAAGATCAAGAATTTATGATTGAAATTATTGATAAGATTCAAGATTCAGATCTTAAAAAATAATATGTCCAAAAGTTAAAAGCTTCTTTGAAAAAAAAGACCAGAAAGAGACATAATCACAAATCAATCACAAATGTATAATATAAAAGATATTATTTTTAATAAATATGAGACTTCAAAACCTAAACGGATAACAAATTCTGAATTAGAAACAAAAATCAAACAAATTAAAATAGAACTGGCTAAACTAAAAATTAAACAACAAGAAATCAAAGAACAGATGCAATCTTTAAAACCAAAAACCTCAAACCATAGTTTCTCAGATACGGAACCAGAACTAGAAGAAAATTCACAAGAATACAAGATGATTCTCATCGAAGTCTCCATACAAAGATATTTGATTAAAATAAATCTTTTAATCAACAATGAATTTCAATTGGAAACAATAGCACTCTTTGATACTGGGACATACCATAATTGTATCAGAAAAGGTATTATTCCTACCAAATACTATAATAAAACATCAGAAGCTCCAATAGCTGCCAACGGTGAAAAAATAAAATTACATACAAAATTCCTAATGCAGAAATCTGTAATAAAGGAATCGATTATCAAACATGCTTCTTAATGGTGAAAGATATAACGCAAAATGTCATACTAGGCACACCTTTTATATCTTTACTCAAACCTTACAAAGTGACAAATCAAGAAATCAGCACTAAAGTATTAAACACCAAAATAACATTTCCTTTTATAGAAAAACCAAAAGTTAAAAATCTTAATCTCTTAAAATCTTTGTTTATTCATACAGGACAACTCAATAATTTAATTGATTATAAACAAAAACAAATCTCTTTTCTCAAGGAAAAAATTCACTTCAAAAAATTAAGTGATCAACTAAAAACAAAATCTGTTCAGCAAAAGATAGAACGAATATAAACCACATTGAAACAACAATTTGCTCTAACATCCCAAATGCCTTTTGGGATAGGAAAAAACAGGAGGTCAACCTACCTTATGAAAAAGATTTTGATGAAAGACAAATTCCTACAAATGCAAGACCAATTCAAATGAACAAAGAAATGGAAGAATTCTGTAAAAAAAGAAATTCAAGATCTCCTCAATAAAAAGCTAATAAGAAAAAGCAGTTCACCATGGAGTTGTTTTGCCTTCTATGTAATTAAAAATGCAGAACTTGAAAGAGGGACGCCAAGATTAGTAATAATTACAAACCATTAAATAAAATGGATCAGATATCTAATCCTAAACAAAAAAGACTTGTTACAGAAACTCTGTAATGCCAGTATCTTTTCAAAATTTGATATGAAATCAGTATTTCGACAGATACAGATCAAAGAAAGCGAAAGATATAAAACAACATTTGCAGTCCCTTTTGGCCAATATGAATGGAATGTCATGCCATTTGGATTAAAAAATGCACCATCTGAGTTTCAAAGAATAATGAATGATATTTTCAATCCTTATTCTCAATTTACAATTGTTTACATAGATGACGTTCTAGTATTCTCAGAAAATCTAGAGCAACACTTTAAACATCTCAATATTTTTATCAAGATTGTTGAAAAAAAATGGTTTAGTGGTTTCTAAGTCAAAGATTAGCCTATTCCAAACACGAGTAAGGTTCTTAGGACATTATGTCATGCAAGAAACTATTACTCCAATAGAAAGATCTATAACTTTTGCAGATAAATTCCCTGACCAAATGTAACACCCTGTCCGAATAATCTACCTAAAATTCGGCAAAGTTTCTTTTCTATCTCAACTATAACCCTCCTGTAAATAACACTCAACTCATATCCTCAACCAGCAATATTTCTCAATACTATTATCACATATATCCATGCATATTCAAAAATTATCCATGATCAATTTATGCTCAAGTCGAAACATATTGATTTATTGTCTCATAACTTCAGTTATATACAAATCATCTAAAAGTAAACCTATCTCAGAAAGGTTTACTAGATAAGAGACATCAAAAGATCAAGACTTCAAGAAATTTTTAGTATGATGACCACCATGTCAATATATTATTTGAAGTAGAGAATAGAGGAAGGTTGCAATCCCGACACCTAATTGTCACCTGAAAATGAGAATATGAAAAGGTGAGATATATGAATCTTTCAGTGAATAGACAACTTTTAAAACATTTGAAAACTATGATTATAATCCTTTAAAACATAATAGACGTTTTCAAAATAAATAATAGTAAAACCATAATCAATAATTCAAAAATGTAGCAAAGTTTTCAAATGTATATCAGTATTATAATACCAAATCAATGTATAAAATCTGTAAAGTAAATCAAGTTTCGTATAATTGGGCTCCAACTTTCTGTCATGCACAAGAGTACATCCATGAAATAACCAGGTAATATCCATGTAGGCATACTAATAGCCGGCCCCAAAGGCCAATATCACCATAGGACGCCCCAAAGGCATATGTGTCGCTATGATGTGCCCCCAACAGGCAAATATAACGGGATAAGGACTCTGGAGGTGGCTCCCACCATAAAGGCGTAGCACGCAGCTCCCATACCCCAGTCTAATATCACGGAATTGGGACTCTGGAGGTGGCTCCCGCCACAAAGGCGTAGCACGCAGCTCCCGTATTCCGATCAAGGGTATAATCTCATACATTAAGTCAGGTGGAGCCAAAACCATGTACGTCAAATTCTATGTATAATCATATTTCATAAATCAACCAACTTGCTCGATATAATATTTCTTGAAATAAATGTACTTTAATAACAAATCAATTCATATGATTATATATCGCATATACCTTTAATACGTAAAATAAATATCATGCAAAAAAATATAATTATAATTAAAGAAATTTCAAATAACTATAATTGTCGTCTACTCACAATCCTTGAGATGATCTCACTGTACACCTCGATCTGAAACTTCGGGATCCACAAGTGACGTCGGATCTACGTGGCCTAGAGATTAACAATAATTAGTATATATACATACTCAAAGCATTACACAATTATGAATGCAACTTAAATCTCATAATATTCTCTCAAGGTCAATACTAATTTCTCATACTCAAAACAACATATCCCAAATCTTTAATATCATTTCCATAATCATTTTCTCCAAAATTCAACTCCATATTCATGTCCTTATCAAATTCCTTTCTAGTACTCCATGCCTTAGAGATTTTCATAATCCGTAACCATCATTTAGTACTATATTTCTCTTAAACAATAAATTCCTTAATATCAAGTTAGAATAGAAAATCATAACTTGAGTTTGGTAAGGAATTTTGAAGTGATTCTGATGCACCCAAAAGAGTGTATCTTATTTAACCTTGCACTAAAAAGATCAATTGTAAGTATAATGATTAGCAAGGGTCGAGTCCTCAGGGATTGGGTTTTAATCTATGAGTTATTAGTTTATAACTTACGTTCAAAGAAAACAATAAAAGAAAAGGGGTTTTTGAAGCCAGATTTAAACTAAAGTAAATAATAAGAATAAGATGCAAGGCGGTATAACCAGCCAATAAAAATATATATACTAAATTAGGCGGTATAACCAGCCAATAAAAATATATATACTAAATTAGGCGGTATAACCAGCCAATAAAAATAAAACAAAGTTAATATACAAATTAGGCGGTATAACCAGCCAATAAAAATAAATATAAAAAATAAGCAAACTAGAAAAGTAAGAAAACAAGTAAGTAAGAAGAATCAAATATGAAAAATATGGTTAAGGTTTCATTCTCCACCACTAGACATCATTAAGAATCAATTTCAGATCTATCAATATCAACCAACTATCAAAGTTAACAACCGTAGATAACAACAAGCTCTGTTATCCCAATCTTTCCTTAATTTGTCGTTAAATAGAACAAGCTCTCTATTTAATCTCTAACCATTAAACAACCTAGAATAAGCTCTCTAAATTCAATTTAATGGCAGCTTTATGATGAGAAAGATAGGTTGATCTAAGCAACAAACACATAAGCTCGGATTGTTCAACTTAGGTTATGTTCCACTTTGCAATTATTGAAAACTTGACCATAATCATTAATCACAAATTGCCACTTATGAATAGGAAATCAAGACAATTACACGGATCAAGACTCCTAAACTAGCAATAGATAATTATCAAGATCTATCTAGTTGTACACCTAAATAAATCAAGACAACATCATGAACAATTCTTGTAGAAGAACATAAGCAACTTTGATAGAAAATTAATGATAGATAGAATCTGAAAATCAATCACAAAACGTGTCTAGGGCTTTGAAATCACCCTTAACCAAATAGAAGTTTAGCCTAGCATAGGCATCATAAACATAAACATAAAATTAAAGAGAATCTAAGAAGGAAATAAAAGAAAGAAAGAAGAAGAAGAAGAATATTAATTATCCAACCTCTTGCTCTTTCTAAAGAAAAAGAAAACTAGAGAAAAGAAAGAAGAAGAAAACTTAGAGAATTTTGTTAAAATGGCTAATATCCTACCAATCTCCAATATGATCCCTTACAATCATCCAAGGCCCTCTATTTATACACATTTTGGAGGGCTAAATGACAAGAGACAAGCTTTACAAATTTCAAAGGTAGGTATATGACGATTTTGATCAGCCAACTTGATGGTCGATTTCGTCAATATTGGAGGCCTGATCTGATCACATGGTCTTCTAGACAAAGGTTCCCCTATCAGTTACGGAACCATAGCCGTTGGAATCAGATCATTTGCTGATGTGGTTAAGCAGATATGGGCAAAATACGAAAACATGTCAGCACAGACGTCATTGCACATCATCCACCTTGATGGTCGATTTCTTCAATATTGGAGGCCTGATCTGATCACATGGTCTTCTAGACAAAGGATCCCCTATCAGTTACGGAACCATAGCCGTTGGAATCAGCTCATTTGCTGATGTGGATAAGAAGATATGGGCATAATACGAAAACATGTCAGCACAGACGTCATTGCACATCAGCCAACTTGATGGTCGATTTCGCTAGGGAAAACGACTCCGTTTTAAGAAGTGTAAAACATGAAAAAGATAGATATGCCTCTTAGCTTTGCATGGCTACAAATTTCAGCCTTATTGCTTCAGTGAAACTCGAGATATAGCTGATATGGTAAAAGGTGTCGGAACTGAAACTGAACTGGATTTGCCCTTAATTCTAGTAATCTGAAATCACTCAAAGAAACTTGTGAAAAACACCAAAATACATAAAAATATAAAAGATCATAAACACAATTAGACTATACAATAATAACTCGTATTTGACACAAAACATTAATAAAACATAACTAAAAACTATATAATTATACGAGTTATCACACCCCCACACTTAGATTGTTGCTAGTCCCTAGCAACGACTCAATAAAAATAAAATAAGAAAATCTAATCTAATCCATTTTCGTAGGAAATCACGGTGGCACTTAGCATGTGACACAAGCCTTTAAACCCCTAGGTGTCCCTAGTGGACGAGTTTAGTCTCGTGAGGGTTTACTAGAACGATACCCACAAACATTGAAAAACTAAAATATAAATAAACTGCATATACTAAAAATATTTACTCCTAATCCTTTCAATACAAATTAGATACAATATTTGAACAAGTCTTATAAACTAATCAATAGCTTAAAGAATTTCACAAAAAATCATGCTTGAATGTAAATTGTTTGAGTTAAGCCAATATTAGCATAACATATCTCAATCAAAATATTGCATGTTCAAATTTAATCTCAACTTCTCACATGGGATACCCTCATGATTTTCACTCTTTAAAGTAGTGGTGAAGTGTTTACACTCAATCAATCTCATGAAAACAGTTCTACCATATTCTTGCTTGTCCACCTATTCTCCACTATTTAGATCATACAACTTCATGAATCAAGAGGTCTTTAATCAAGGTTGTAATGGGGCCAAGGGGTTTGTAATGTGGTTGAAGAACAAAAGGATAAAGATATCACAAAGGTTCCAAAGAGTTCATAAAGTTTAGAGACATAAAAAGATCATACAAAGAAACTTCTCAAAACTCTTTACAAGTACATAGTCACCTAGGCCGGATATTTATGTTGGGCCTTTTCTTCATTCTAAACGACTTTGTAGCATCTTTTTCTTTTTCCACAAATTCAAGAGATGATTCATATATATATATATATATATTTTTTTTTTTTACATAGGAATGTATTTGCCAGTATTTCATTTCTTTTTCTCTTGACTTTTCTTTTCTTTCCCCCCCACACTTATTTCTTGTTTCTAACCCAAATTTTTAACTAAAAATATCCCTTGTCTTTGCAACTTGTCTCAAAACATGCTAATTCATCTTTGGAACAAAGGTAAAGATATAAGTATATTTAGGTTAGGGACAAGTTATGGTTACCAAAGAGATAGCTTATTCAATGTAGGCTCAAATTGGTTCACTAAGGGTGTGTTCTCTTGGGACATCAATAAGGGATGGCTGTTTGGCTCTGGCTAAAAATCCTAATGCCTCTATCATATTCATGTTGTCACATGTATCAATATAGTCTCAAACGGTTTAAAGCAAGTTCTAGAGAATCCTGTAATCATAAGAGCACTCAAGAAAGAAATTAGATTGATTTGTATAATGCATCAATCATTATAGGCTCAAAAACTCACAAGGATGATTATACAAGTCAGATTAAGTCTAAACATGCTTCTTTCTCAATCAACATATTATATTAACATTGGCTCATAAAAAGGTTGACATCAAGCTCAATTCTCATGAAAATCTTCTCACTAATAACCAGTTTAGACCTATGCAATTCATATCTCATCATTGTATTAAAAAGGAACTAAAACACACTAATAATAATAATAATAATAAAGACTCATAAAAAAAAAAATAGTAGACAAAAATAAAAGAAATCCTAAATCATTCCCCCCACACTTAATTCTTACATTGTCCTCAATGTAAGTCTATTAACACAAATGAAAGAATCATGTGTAAGAGAAAAGAACTAATAACATAAGAATAGGAACAACTAAGACTCAAAACAAAACAAACTCATGCAACCTAAATAATCCTAAAATACTAAACAAAAATTAACAAGTAAACATAAAAAGATTAAAATCAAACTGACAAGGTATGTCTCAAGTCTCCCTTACTCAGACCTTGTTCAGAATGAATACTTCTAAATTGCTTAAAACACAACAAACTCTTTTTTTTTTTTTTTTTTTGAAAAGAAGAAATCAAACTGACAAGGTATGTCTCAAGTCTCCCTTACTCAGACCTTGTTCAGAATGAATACTTCTTAAATTTTTTTTTTTTTTTAGCAAAATATGTCCCTTACCCCCTACTAAAATATGACATTGTCCCCAATGTCAAATTTTAAAGGTAGAATTTAGGAGATATTACCTGCAGAGGTTGCTAACCACTTATTATAATTGAGACACAACAAGCAAAATGTTAGATAATGTCACAAAGACAAAGTGCAATCCACTCCTTGCTCGTCCATATCTCTTTTTCTTTTTCCGAGCGTTTGCGAAACAACCGTAGCAGATAAACACTCATAAGCTTGGAGCTTTTTAAGTAAATCTTCAATGGTTGTAGCAGAAATTATGGTTCTCCTTGCCTCTGAAAACATGAATCCATTATCCACAGCATTATCTAAATATAAAAGCAAATTACTAAAATAACCATTAATATTAAGCAAACCAATGGGTTTCTTATTTGTGACCAAAGATGACCAAGAAGCCACGCAAGCTATTTCTTCCAATGTACCCAGACCTCCTGGTAAAGCAATGAATGCATCGGCAGAATGGTACATGATTGTTATCCGTTCAGGGACACTCCAGACTTGTATTTCCTTACCCATGGTAGGTCCACAAAAACTTGTGAATAGTTTTGGCACGATTCCTAGAACTGGACTTCCTCCGGCGTGTGCTGCTGTAGCGATTGCTCCCATTAAACCCGTACTACCGCCTCCATAAATCAAGTGGATCTTTTGTTGGGCAAGTATTACTCCAACTCTTATGGCTTCATCAGCGAATATGTTATTTTTCCCTGGATAAGCACCTCCAAAGACACAAATTTTTTTTAATGCGCTGGGATGAAGTACTTTCCATTTTTTTTTTCGAGTGCCTGAAAGAGAATGCGTACATGGTGTAATATATAGAGGACTGAGTAGTGAATCAGACAAGAGTAATAATGTCGCCGAAAGTGTATCTGACCTGTCAGAAGAAAATGTTAACCTAACAAAAGATTTTTGCGTGATTTCAGGAAGAAAATCAAAAAGAGAAGAAAAAATCAACCGTAAAAGACAAAAAAAAAAGAGAATAATTACACAAATCGAACAACACGTAAATTAAAACAAAATAAAGTTATTGCAAATCAAACCAAAAGCTGAGAAGTCATTTATTGTAGTTGTGATTGTGGCTCACATCTTCCTCTGGTTTTACGTCCAGAAACGGCTTAAACGCCTTCTATGAGTCGAGGATATGCTTCCCATCCAGTTTTCTTACAAGCTGGCAAACAGGGTCTTTTAACATCAGATTCCCAAGATGTTGCCATTCCCTTTGGAATTGCGGCCATAAATCAAGAATTTCTCTTTGTACGTCTCCACTAGGATGCGTCTCAAGAGAAAGTTGGATATTACCCAAATTCTCCTTACTCAGTCCATCCTTAATGAATTCAATTTTATCATCTCGATTAGAGGACGGAATCCCAATAGAACGACATTTACCGTTACACGTCCATCGTGCACATTTGTGGCAATTTGAACTCATGCGCTTTGCTCGTCGCTTCTTTGCAAAAGTGCTTCTACCTGTACCTGGTAAATGCAAAACAGGAAGATATTCATCTTCACGTACCTTGGCTTCAATTATCCAACGTATGTCGTCAGGAATCCCTTTGTGCATAAGCATTCTTAATCTTTCAAGTCGAACTTGGTAAAGCTTCAGTAAAATATTTCGAGGAAAAGGAGAAAATCGTTTCTGCAATCTTGTGAGAATATCATCCATCCTGAAAAAAAATGAAAAAAATGAAAGAGAAATTGGAAGAGAAATTTATATACAATATCAGTTTTGTGGGTAGCTGATGGAACCGATTTAAATAATCACGGAGTACCGTTATCCGCCATTTAACCGGGGTTAAAAAAAATAAATTAAAAATTATATTTACATCTTTGTAAGAGAAAAGAACTATTAAACAAAAGAAAAGAAAAACAATAAAAGATAGAATGATGGAGAGTAAGGAATATGCAAATCTGATATAATAGATGCTCTCCATCCTTTTGGGTTGCCTCCCAAGAAGCGCTTGGTTTATTGTCCTCAGCCTAACTTAGACCCATGCCATTATTATTCAACATACTTTGGCTCAAAAAGTGGAAACTCCTCCACATCTTGTATTGGAAAGTTCTCATAGTAAGGCTTCAATCTATGACCATTCACTTTGAATGTCTTATCTGTTTTTGGGCTTTGGATTTCAACTGCACCATGAGTAAATACATTAGTAATAACAAAAGGTCCAACCCAACGAGAACGTAACTTACCTGGATATAACTTAAGGCGTGAATGGAAGAGAAGAACTTTTTGTCCAACAACAAATTCTTTTCTTGATATCATCTTGTCATGGAATGCCTTAGTCTTTTCCTTGTAAATCCTAGAATTCTGATAGGCATCATTCCTTATCTCCTCTAATTCTTGTAGGTCAAGTTTTCTTTTCTTTCCTATCTCATCCATCTCCATGTTGCATTGTTTGATAGCCCAATATGATTTATGTTCCAATTCAACCGGAAGATGACAAGGCTTACCATAAACAAGTCGATAAGGAGACATACCAATGGGTGTCTTATATGCTGTCCTATAAGCCCAAAGTGCATCATCAAGTCGTGAACTCCAATCCTTCCTATTTGGATTAACTGTCTTTTCAAGGATGGACTTAACTTCTCGGTTTGACACTTCAGCTTGCCCACTAGTTTGAGGATGATATGAGGTGGAGACCTTGTGTGTGATGTTATACTTCCTCAAAAGTGCTTCCATAGTCCTATTGCAAAAGTGAGTACCTCTATCGCTGATTATGGCCTTTGGCGTTCCAAACCTAGCAAAGATGTTAGTCTTGACAAAATCTGAAACAACTTTAGAGTCATTAGTCCTAGTGGATTTTGCTTCCACCCATTTTGAAACATAATCAACGGCAAGTAAAATATAAAGATTACCAAAAGAAGGAGGAAAAGGTCCCATGAAATCCATGCCCCATACATCAAAAATTTCAACAATAAGTATTGGAGTTTGAGGCATTTGATTTCTAGCACCTAAGTTACCAGTTCTTTGGCAACGATCACATGACTTGCAAAAGAGGTATGCATCTTTGAATATGGTAGGCCAATAAAATCCAGAATCAAGAACTTTCATGGCTGTTCTTTTGGATCCAAAGTGTCCTCCACATGCATAAGAGTGACAAAAGGTGAGAATAGATTGAAATTCAGTTTCGAGTACACACCTTCTTATAATCTGATCGGAGCAATGCTTCCAAAGGTAAGGATCATCCCATATGTAGTATTTGGCATCACTCTTGATCTTATTTCTTTGAGCTTGTGTCAACTCTTGTGGCAACTTCTTGGTAACTAAGTAATTAACAATATCAGCATACCAAGGAGTTGTTGTTCTTATAAAAAGAAGTTGCTCATCCGGAAAGTTCTCATTCAAGGGTAGTGCATCATCTTCATGAACTAAACGGCTAAGATGGTCCGCAACCAGGTTGTCACTAACTCTCTTATCTTTTATCTCCAAATCAAACTCTTGTAAGAGAAGTATCCATCTAATCAACCTTGGTTTGGCCTCTTTTTTAGTGAGTAAGTACTTAAGGGCTGCATGGTCAGAAAATACAATTACTTTAGTACCAATTAAATAAGATCGAAATTTTTCTAAAGCAAATACAACAGCCAAAAGTTCTTTTTCAGTAGTGGAATAGTTCAATTGAGCATCATTAAGAGTTCTTGAGGCATAATAAATGGCATGTGAGGCTTTGCCAACCCGTTGGCCCAAAACAGCTCTAATGGCATAGTCACTAGCATCACACATGATTTCAAAAGGTACATTCCAATCTGGTGGTTGGATGATAGGAGCTGATGTCAAGAGTCCCTTCAATGTTTCAAACGCCTCTTTGCATTTATCATCAAAGTGGAAAACCACATCTTTTTGTAGTAGCTTGCAAAGAGGTAATGTGATCTTTGAGAAGTCTTTGATAAATCTCCTATAGAAACCTGCATGTCCAAGAAAAGAACGAACCTCTCTCACATTTGTGGGAGGTGGTAAAGAATGCATAATATCTATTTTAGACTTATCAACCTCTATCCCTCTAGAAGAAATAACATGGCCCAAAACTATTCCTTGTTCTACCATAAAGTGACATTTTTCCCAATTCAAAACAAGGTTAGTTTCCATGCATCTTTCAAGTACAAGTGTAAGGTTCTCTAGACATCTATCAAAAGAATCACCATAGACACTAAAATCATCCATAAACACTTCTATGATATTCTCTACATAATCTGAAAATATGCTAACCATACACCTTTGGAATGTAGCTGGTGCATTACAAAGACCAAATGGCATACGCCGGTATGCAAAAGTACCAAATGGACATGTGAATGTTGTTTTCTCTTGGTCCTCAGGAGCAATGGTTATCTGATTATAACCTGAAAAACCATCAAGAAAACAATAATGAGAATGGCCAGCTAACCTTTCAAGCATTTGATCAATAAAAGGTAAAGGAAAGTGGTCTTTGCGAGTTGTGGAATTAAGTTTACGATAATCAATACAAACTCGCCATCCTGTTTGAATCCTAGTAGGAACAAGTTCATTCTCATTATTTGTTACCACCGTTACACCTGATTTCTTTGGAACCACTTGGACTGGGCTCACCCATTTGCTATCCGAGATAGGATAGATCACTCCAACATCTAGGAGCTTCAGTATCTCCTTTTTCACAACCTCCATCATAGGAGGGTTCAATCTTCTTTGTGCTTCTCTTGTTGGTTTAGACCCTTCCTCTAACAAAATCTGGTGCATGCACATGGATGGGCTTATTCCCTTGATATCGGCAATTGTCCAACCAATTGCTGTTTTATGCTCTCTAAGCACCCGGATAAGTCGCTCTTCTTGCAAAGGTGTGAGCTCTTTGGCAATGATGACAGGTAGTGTGTCCTTTTCCCCTAAGAACAAATATTTCAAGTGGTTCGGTAGTGGTTTCAACTCTAAAGTTGGTGCCTGCAAAATGGAAGGTAGAAGTTTCTCATTAGATAAAGGCAAATTAATAAATGAAACATCAAACCTTGCATCTTTAGGTTGCAGCGAGTGTAAAGATTCTAGTGCCCCTTCCACATGGTCACTCAAGGCTAGTTTAGCATTCCCCATTCCGAGATGGTTGCTAAGGACTATTTCCACACTATCTTCACCATCTAGCTCATAAGCTTGCTGCACTAGTGAGTCAATTATATCAATATTAAAAACAGAATGCACATCACTAGGATATCTCATGGCCTCAAAAATGTTAAAGCGAATTATTTCACCATCAAATTCCATAGTTAAAGTGCCATCATGTACATCTATTTTAGTTCTTGCTGTTTTCAAGAATGGTCTCCCTAATAGAATAGGTGTGGGATTAGAAGACATCTCATCTTCCATCTCAATAACATAAAAGTCAGCGGGAAAAACCAATTCATTAACCTGTACAAGAACGTCTTCTACAACTCCTCTTGGATAAGTGTTAGAACGGTCAGCAAGTTGTATTATAACACCGGTTTCCTCTAATGGTCCTAGATTCAATGAAGCATAAATTGAATATGGCATGACATTAATAGATGCCCCTAGATCTAGCATAGCACGCTCAAACCTGGTGTTGCCTATCTTACAAGGAATGGTAAACATACCTGGATCCTTGCATTTAGGTGGGAGTTTCTTTTGAAGAACAGCTGACACATTCTCCCCCACACTTACCTTTTCATTCCATTTCAACTTCCGTTTAGATGTGCACAAATCTTTTAGGAACTTGGCATATCTTGGCACTTGCTTGATAGCATCTAGTAAAGGAATGTTCACCTCTACTTTCCGGAAGGTTTCCAAAATTTTCTTCTCTTGCTCCTCCTTCTTGGACTTTGCTAACCTGTTAGGAAAAGGTGGAGGAGTTATATAGGAAGGAAAGGATGGTTTAGGAATTGCCTTTTTTAGTGGCTCGTTGGGATGTGAAGAGGATGCCATGGTATTGTTCTCCCCTTGAGCACTATCATTTTGTGGTGCCTCTAGCTGTTTTCCACTTCTTAAATTTATAGCATTGGCATTCTCTCTTGGATTCACTATGGTTTGGGAAGGTAATTTCCCAGAATCCCTTGCTTGCATTTGACTCATGGTTGTTGCCAATTTCCCTATTTGAGTCTCCAAATTTCGAATACTTGTCTTTGTTTCCTGTTGAAATTGAATTGTATTAGTAGAAAGAGCTTTAACAAGATCTTCAAGAGAAGTACCTGAATTTTGGGTGGGTGGTAGTTGTTGTCGGGTTTGGTATGGTTGTTGCACTCTTTGCTGAAAACCCGGTGGCCTGTGGTCAAATGGTGGAGGAATAGTTTGTGATTGGTTCCCTCCATAATTGAAGTTTGGATGATCCCTCCATCCTGGATTGTATGTGTTTGAGTAGGGATCATATTTCCTTGATTGGTTCTGAAATCCACCCATGGCATTCACATGTTCATTGGTATCCTCTTGAAGTGTTGGACACATATCAGTTTGGTGCCCTATGTTTGAACATATGCCACAAGCCTTTATTTGTTGTATTTTACCTACAGCCAATTGTTGAACAAGAGAAGTCAGTTTATCAAATTTTTGTTCAAGGGATGATATACTTACCTCATTAACTCTCTTGGATTGTGGTGGTGGATCTTGTCTCATTAAGAACTGTTGAGAATTGGCTGCCATGTTGGAGATTAATGTTCTAGCAGCCCTGGGAGTCTTATCAACTAGAGCTCCCCCACTAGCGGCATCTATCATACTTCTCTCCATAGGCATGAGACCTTCATAGAAGTATTGGATAAGAAGTTGTTCACTTATCTGATGGTGTGGACATGATGCACAAAGTTTCTTGAACCTCTCCCAATATTCATATAAGGACTCTCCGTTGTATTGCCGAATCCCACATATCTCTTTCCTAATGTTGGCAGCCTTAGATGCTGGGAAATATCTTTCCAAGAATGCTTTCTTCAAATCATTCCATGTAGTGATGGTCCCGGATGGTAGATAGTAGAGCCATTCCTTTGCTGAATCAGCTAGAGAGAATGGGAAGGCTCTCAACTTAACTTGCTCTTCCGTGACCCCTGTTGGTCTCATGCTTGAGCAAACTACATGGAATTCCTTGAGGTGCTTATTTGGATCCTCTCCTGCAAAACCATGAAAAGTTGGGAGAAGGTGAATCAAACCAGATTTTAATTCAAAAGCTACCTCAAGATTAGCATATTCAATGCATAATGGTTGTTGACCCAAGTCCGGAGCGGCTAGCTCCTTGAGAGTTCGGTTGTCAGCTGCTGCCATCTCTCCTTGCTTCTCTTGGATGTTTTGGATCAACTCCTCGATTGGTTGTTGGTGAGAAGTTATAAATTCCCGAATTTTTCTAAGTCTTAAGTCTTTTTCGGGAGCTTGGAACATTCACTAATAAAAAAAAAATAAGAAAGTAAATAATTAGAACAGAAAATAAGAATAAACCAATAAACTAATAAACTAAAGAAAGCAATCCCCAGCAACGGCGCCAAAAACTTGATGCACCCAAAAGAGTGTATCTTATTTAACCTTGCACTAAAAAGATCAATTGTAAGTATAATGATTAGCAAGGGTCGAGTCCTCAGGGATTGGGTTTTAATCTATGAGTTATTAGTTTATAACTTACGTTCAAAGAAAACAATAAAAGAAAAGGGGTTTTTGAAGCCAGATTTAAACTAAAGTAAATAATAAGAATAAGATGCAAGGCGGTATAACCAGCCAATAAAAATATATATACTAAATTAGGCGGTATAACCAGCCAATAAAAATATATATACTAAATTAGGCGGTATAACCAGCCAATAAAAATAAAACAAAGTTAATATACAAATTAGGCGGTATAACCAGCCAATAAAAATAAATATAAAAAATAAGCAAACTAGAAAAGTAAGAAAACAAGTAAGTAAGAAGAATCAAATATGAAAAATATGGTTAAGGTTTCATTCTCCACCACTAGACATCATTAAGAATCAATTTCAGATCTATCAATATCAACCAACTATCAAAGTTAACAACCGTAGATAACAACAAGCTCTGTTATCCCAATCTTTCCTTAATTTGTCGTTAAATAGAACAAGCTCTCTATTTAATCTCTAACCATTAAACAACCTAGAATAAGCTCTCTAAATTCAATTTAATGGCAGCTTTATGATGAGAAAGATAGGTTGATCTAAGCAACAAACACATAAGCTCGGATTGTTCAACTTAGGTTATGTTCCACTTTGCAATTATTGAAAACTTGACCATAATCATTAATCACAAATTGCCACTTATGAATAGGAAATCAAGACAATTACACGGATCAAGACTCCTAAACTAGCAATAGATAATTATCAAGATCTATCTAGTTGTACACCTAAATAAATCAAGACAACATCATGAACAATTCTTGTAGAAGAACATAAGCAACTTTGATAGAAAATTAATGATAGATAGAATCTGAAAATCAATCACAAAACGTGTCTAGGGCTTTGAAATCACCCTTAACCAAATAGAAGTTTAGCCTAGCATAGGCATCATAAACATAAACATAAAATTAAAGAGAATCTAAGAAGGAAATAAAAGAAAGAAAGAAGAAGAAGAAGAATATTAATTATCCAACCTCTTGCTCTTTCTAAAGAAAAAGAAAACTAGAGAAAAGAAAGAAGAAGAAAACTTAGAGAATTTTGTTAAAATGGCTAATATCCTACCAATCTCCAATATGATCCCTTACAATCATCCAAGGCCCTCTATTTATACACATTTTGGAGGGCTAAATGACAAGAGACAAGCTTTACAAATTTCAAAGGTAGGTATATGACGATTTTGATCAGCCAACTTGATGGTCGATTTCGTCAATATTGGAGGCCTGATCTGATCACATGGTCTTCTAGACAAAGGTTCCCCTATCCGTTACGGAACCATAGCCGTTGGAATCAGATCATTTGCTGATGTGGTTAAGCAGATATGGGCAAAATACGAAAACATGTCAGCACAGACGTCATTGCACATCATCCACCTTGATGGTCGATTTCTTCAATATTGGAGGCCTGATCTGATCACATGGTCTTCTAGACAAAGGATCCCCTATCAGTTACGGAACCATAGCCGTTGGAATCAGCTCATTTGCTGATGTGGATAAGAAGATATGGGCATAATACGAAAACATGTCAGCACAGACGTCATTGCACACCAGCCAACTTGATGGTCGATTTCGCTAGGGAAAACGACTCCGTTTTAAGAAGTGTAAAACATGAAAAAGATAGATATGCCTCTTAGCTTTGCATGGCTACAAATTTCAGCCTTATTGCTTCAGTGAAACTCGAGATATAGCTGATATGGTAAAAGGTGTCGGAACTGAAACTGAACTGGATTTGCCCTTAATTCTAGTAATCTGAAATCACTCAAAGAAACTTGTGAAAAACACCAAAATACATAAAAATATAAAAGATCATAAACACAATTAGACTATACAATAATAACTCGTATTTGACACAAAACATTAATAAAACATAACTAAAAACTATATAATTATACGAGTTATCAGATTCCAATTGGTTTATTTCAATCAATAAGTATAATTTATGAAGAAAATAACTAACTTATACAATTAGAACAAAATCTTGATCAAATTTGATAAATCCCGAAACTATGCTGAAACAGGGGTCAACACAGAACAGCCAACTTCACCGAATTTTATCTTTTTAACCGCTTATCGGTTTTGGGTGATTCAAAAACAAAAATTCTCATATTGAAGTCTAGTTTCTAGGAACAATATCAAAAAAATACAAACCAAGTTGTGCCGGACCCAGAAAATCCGAACAGAAAGTATGCTCAACTTCCCCTGTTTTCCTTTTTCTTCCCATTTTCTTGTTCATGCATTCAAATCCTTTTAATTCTTACCAAGTTGAATAAAATTCATACTTAATAGGTGGATTTCAGACCTTAACATGTTTATGGAGCTAAGATCTTAGCATTCTCAAGTAGAATATCTAAAGAAAAGGAAGAATTTATCAAGAAACTAACCTTGGACGTAATTGTTGTTGAGATTTTGGTGTAAGATGTTTGAAGAGAATTTTGGGAGAATAAGGAGAAGGAAGGCCAGCTGCTACTTGGAGAATTGAATGGAAAATTCTAGAGTTTTCAAGAGATTAAATGAACATAAAGATATTTTTAAAATTTTGGTATAATTGCATATTGGTCCCTCAACTTTTTATAAATAACCATTAAGCCCCTAAACTTTTTAATATGTTCAATTTGATCCTTTCTTCTTTTATTTCCTTCACTTATAACTTCTTACCAATTTCCAAGTTTGTCCTTAAAATTTTTGGAATTTAACTTTACATGATTGTACGTAACCTCGGTTGTTACAACTTACCCCCTTAGAAAAATTTCGTCCTCGAAATTTACTTACCAACTTGATTGAACAAGTGAGGATATTGAGTCCGCATATCTTCCTCCCTTTCCCATGTAGCTTCTTCATATGAATGATTCCTCCAAAGAACTTTCACTAGTGGAATAGTCTTAGTCCTTAGAACTTGATCCTTTCTATCCAAAATCTCAACCCGCTGCTCTTCATAAGTTAAATTTTCCTCAATTTCCATAAGCAAATCCTTCAATATATGAGAAGAGTCGAAAATGTACTTTCGGAGCATAGAAACATGGAACACATTATGAATTCGTGACAATTCTTCCGGTAAGGCCAATCTATAAGCAACTGGGTCAATCCATTCAATGATCTCATACGGCCCTATATATCGAGGACCCAACTTTCCTCGTCTTCCAAACCGGATTACTCCCTTCCAAGGAGTCACTTTCAAAAACACCATATCACCAACTTCAAACTCTAAATCTTTTCTCCGATTATCTGCATAGCTCTTTTGTCGATCTCGAGCTATTTTTATCTTTTCACGAATTACCTTAACTTTGTCTGCAGTCATCATAACAATTTTTGGACCTAGTAATTTCCTTTCATCTGTATCATCCCAACACACCGGAGTTATGCACTTCCTTCCATACAAAGGTTCAAACGGAGCCATGTCGATGCTGGACTGATAACTATTGTTATATGCAAACTCTGCTAGAGGCAAGTGTTCATCCCAGTTTCCTTTGAATTCCATAATACAAGATCTGAGCATATCTTCTAGAATTTGAATTGTCCGTTCAGATTGTCCATCCGTCTGGGGATGAAAAGCAGTACTGAACTTGAGTTTAGCGCCCATAGCATTCTGCAAACTTGGCCAAAAGCGAGATGTGAATCGGGGGTCTCGATCAGATACAATCGATATTGGGGCACCATGTAACCTAACAATTTCGTTCACATAAAGTTTAGCCAATCTTTCTATAGAAAAAGTCTTATTGACTGGCAAAAAGTGTACTGATTTTGTTAAACAATCAACAATCACCCAAATGCTGTCATAACCAGACTGCGTTCTTGGCAATCCCGAAACGAAATCCATAGCAATATCTTCCCACTTCCATTGAGGAATAGGTAAGGGGTTCAATTTCCCTGAAGGTTTTTGATGCTCGGCTTTAATTTGTTGGCATACCAAGCATCTAGAAACAAACTCAGCTATGTCCCGTTTCATACCTTGCCACCAATAATGTTCTCTTAAGGTTTGATAAATCTTCACACTACCGGGATGTAACGCATATGGTGCATTATGAGCTTCCTCCAAAATCACCTTCTGGAGTTCTTCATCCTGAGGCACAGAAAGCCTATTTTTCATTATCAGTACATCATCACCCTTTATTTGAAAGTCAGTCCTCACACCATCCCTTACTTCTTACTTTAACTTTACAAGCATAGGGTCATTATTCTGTGCTTCACGTATCCAATCAATATGAATCGGTTTAACCTTCAAGTGGGCTATTAGAAGATTATTCTCATCAATCATCAATTCTAAAGGTAAAGACTTCAACTCATTTGTAAGGGTTTCTGAATCGCTCGGATATGAGCAAGAGAACTAGAAGACTTTCTACTAAGAGCATCGGCCACTACATTAGCTTTTCCTGGATGGTAGTCAATTACACAGTCATAATCTTTTATCAATTCCAACCATCTCCTTTGCCTCAAATTTAGTTCCTTCTGATCCATTAGATATTTCAGACTCTTATGATCAGTGTAGATTGTACATTTTTCTCCAAATAAATAATGCCTCCAAATTTTCAGTGCAAACACCACTGCCGCCAACTCTAAATCGTAAGTGGGATAGTTCTGCTCATGCTGTTTTAGTTGCCGAGAAGCATAAGCTATCACCTTCCCATGTTGCATCAAAACGCAACCCAAACCTCGCCTCGAGGCATCACTGTATACCATAAAGCTTCCAGTCCCTGATGGTAGTGTAAGAACTGGTGCTGTGGTCAATCTACGCTTGAGCTCTTGAAAAGTTTGCTCACATTCATCAGTCCACTCAAACTTAGCATGCTTCCTTGTTAGTTTTGACAAAGGAGAGGCAATCATGGAATATCCTTCCACGAATCTTCGATAGTACCCAGCCAATCCGAGAAAGCTTCTAATTTCTGTGACATTCGTGGGTCTTTCCCAAGCAACTACAGCTTCTATCTTTTGTGGATTTACAAAGATCCCTTTCTTAGATACTACATGACCAAGGAATGCTACTTTGTCCAGCCAGAATTCACACTTAGAAAATTTAGCATAAAGTTGCTTTTCACGCATAGTCTGCAGCACCGTTCTCAAATGGTTTAAGTGATCATCCTTATTCCTAGAACAAACTAGGATGCCATCGATGAACACAATAACAAACTTATCTAGGTAGGGTCGAAATACCCTATTCATCAAATCCATAAAGACTGCAGGTGCATTAGTTAGCCCAAAAGACATAACTAAGAATTCATAATGACCATATCAAGTTCTAAAAGAAGTCTTTGGAATATCAGATTCTTTAATCTTCAACTGATGATAACCCTACCTTACGTCTATTTTGGAGAACACACTTGCACCTTGCAACTGATCAAACAAGTCATCAATCCTTAGCAAAAGATACTTATTCTTAATGGTGACCTTGTTCAGTTGTCGATAGTCGATACACAATCGTAAAGATCTATCCTTTTTGTTTACAAATAAAACCGGTGCTCCCCACGGTGAAGTACTAGGCCGAATGAAACCTCTGTCAACTAGGTCCTGCAACTGCACTTTCAATTCCTTTAGCTCCGAAGGTGCCATTCTATAGGATGCCTGAGAAATAGGAGTATTGCCAGGGATTAAGTCGATAGTAAACTCCAATTCCCTGTCAGGAGGTAAATCGACCAATTCTTCAGGGAAGATCTCAGGAAACTCTTTAACCACAGGTATAGTTTCCAACTTTGCCTCATGTATGTCCTTGTTAATCACATAAGCAAGGTAAGCTGAATACCCTTTCTGCAAGTATCTATTGATTGCCATCTTGGAGATAAGGCAAGAAGGTAAAACTTTTCTTTCTCCTTGAAAGGTAAACTCCAAGTCTCTCGACTTCTTAAAAGTCACAGTTTTGGAAAAACAATCTATCACTGCATTGTGTTTAGACAACCAATCCATTCCCAAAATCACATCAAAATCATACATTCCTAATGGAAACAAATTAACTGGTAATTCATGCTCCTGAACCATAACGGTACAATCCGGATAAACCACATCAATTTTTAAAGTTTCTCCCACTGGGGTACTAACGACCATAGGGATGTCTAACCTCCTAGACTCTTTACCCAAATGCATGACATATGAATTAGCAAAAAAAGAATGAGTTGCACCCGGATCTATTAAGATCTTAGCATTTGCCTTAGAAATTGGGAGAGTACCTGTAACAACTTCAGGAGTAGTCTAAGCCTGTTGTTGAGTCATAGCATAAATTCTGGCTGCAGTTCGAGGTCTACCAGGCTGTCCACTCTGTCGAGGACCAGTAGATGAACCAACTTGAGATTGTGCCCCAATTCTATCTCTAACTGTTGTCGGCTGAGGTGCAGCAGTAGGTTGGGTCCTTTCCCTTTGACCCACTGATAACTGACTAGTAACTCCCACTGATAACTGACTAGTTACACAGATATATTACAATTATAATATGTAATTCTAATGTTTTAAGTAATATGTTTATGTAATTGTAATATATCTATTTAATTGTAAATCTATGTAGTTGTAATATATCTATGTAATATATTAATGTAATATTACATAAATATTACATGTATAGTTATATATCTATGTAATATATTAATGTAATATTACAAAAATATTACATGTATTGTTTAATATCTATGTAATTGTAATATATCTATGTAATATGTATGTGATTGTAATACATATGTAATTGTAATTGTAATATATTACAGTTACATAGATACATTAGAATTACATAGATATATTAGAATTACATAGATATATTTGAATTATATAGATATATAACAATTACATACAATTACATAGATACAATAGAATTACAATGTATTACGTAGATACATTAGAATTACATAGATATATTACAGTTATATAGATATATTTTAATTACATAGATGTATTACAATTACACAAATATATTATAATTACATAGATATATTACAATTACATAGATATGTAATACACAAATATATTACATGATTATAATTAGAGATATAATTCTAATGCATTCTAATATTTTTATCTATGTAATTGTAATATATCTATGTATATATCTATGTAATTGTAATATATTTGTATAATTGTAATATATCTATATTATTGTAATGTATCTATGTAATTCTAATATATCTATGTAATTGTAATAGATATATAGAATCTAAACATTAGAATTACAAAGATATATTACAATTATATAGATACATTAAAATTACATAAATATATTATCTATGTAACTGTATCTATGTAATGTATGTATATATATATATGTATATTAGAATATATTAGAATTACATAGATAAATTATATTTGTGTAATTGTAATTTATCTATATAATTGTAATATATTTATGTAATGTAATTTATCTATGTAATTGTAAGATATATATATATATTTGTTATATTAATGTATATTACAATTATTGCAATATTTATAACTACATAAATATATTACAATTACATATATTACATAAATATAATTAATTCTAATATATTACAATTACATATATTACAATTGCATAGAGATATATTACAATTATTGTAATTGTAATTGTAATTTTAATGTATATGTAATATGTAATTATTACATATTACTATATATGTAATATATCTATGTTATTGTAATGTATCATTGTAATTGTAATATATCTATATAATTGTAATTATAACATATCTATGTAATTGTAATATAAATATGTAGCTGTAATATATTTATATAAATGTAATATATTAGAAGGTTTAGGGTTTAAGGTTCGGGGTTCGGGGTCGGGGGTCTGAGGTTGAGGGTTGGGGGTTTGGGATTTAGGGTTTAGAGTTTAGGGTTTCCTGGTAGTTGCAGCACCAATTCGCATAGGCCTGCTTGAACAATATGCACCATTCATTTCGGTCATGGCTTGTGACTTTTCAGTATCATCCCCAAACCTCAGAAAACCATAACCCTTTGATCAACTAGTATTAGCATCAATTACGACTTTTGCAGCTTTATCAGAAGGATATTTACTAGCAAATGTTTCATGCAATAGGCTATCAGTAACATCTGCATCTAAATCTGCTAAAAAAATAGAAAGATCAGGACCATTGTCTAAGCGCTTCTCTCCTCTGCTAAAAGTTGCCCACTATAATTTTGAATAACTTTCTCTGCCGTTGCATGCAAAAAAACATTCCACAAATCCATATCCTTCTGATAGACCAGTTTGCTTATTGCGAATGACCTTAATGGACACAATATGCTCAAATAAATTCCAAATGTCAATTGAAGTTTGGCAAGCAACTAATCGGATCGATCGGCTAGGCAAGGCTAGACTAAACTTCACTAGCCTTGGTGTATCAATTTTGAAAGGCTATAAATTTGTGCTCGGTTGTTTGGACCGACTGTACCGCCCGGATCGCCCGGACTGTAAGGATCGACCTGACCGTCCGGACCAACTGGACTGTTCAGATCGCACGGACCGACCGGACTACTCCGACCTCTCGGAATGCCCAATTCGACAAGACCGATCGGACCGCCCGGACAGACAGGACCGCCCAGACCGCCTGGACCGGCTAGGCAAGGCTATACTTCACTAGCCTTGGTGCCTCAACTTCGAAAGGTCATAACTTTGCCCTCGGTTGTCCGTTTGAGGTGATTTTTTTTTTTAATTCCTGTAACTTTTCGAGATCTACGCGCTAGCAAACAGTCGAATGCGGTTTGTCGCCAATTTCGTCCAAAAAAACATCGTTTAGGCTATTAATTTTTGCTTTTTTTTTCTTTATTTCATGATTTTTAAAACATTGAACTTGCTCATTTTTCTTTTTTTCAAGACCCAATTCAATTGTATTGTACGAGACAGATTTGATCCGTGCATGAGAAGAGATCGGATAGACTAGACCGTCCGGATCGACAACTAGGCTAAGCATTACTAAACTTGAGTAGCGTTGGTGTCTCAACTTTGAAAGGCGATAGGCTATAGACTAGAAAGGAAAGGAAAGGAAACGAAACGAAAGGAAAGAAAAGAAAAGAAATATTGAAAATGAAAATAAAAATAAAAATAAAATTAAAAGAAAAGAACATTTTCATTTTCATTTTGAAATGAAAAGAAAATAATATTGAAAATGAAATTAAAATTAAAATTAAAATTAAAAGAAAAGAACATTTTAATTTGGAAAAGAAAAAAAAAAGAAAAGAAAAGAAAAAAATAAAATTAAATAAAACTAAAACTAAAATTAAAATTAAAAGAAAAGAAAATTTTCATTTTGAAATTAAAAGAAAAGAAAAGAAAATTTTAATTTTAATTTGGAAAAGAAAAGAAAAAGAAAAGAAAAGAAAAAATTAAAATTAAAGAAAAGAAAAGAAAAGAAAAGAAAAGAAAAGAAAAGAAAAGAAAAGAAAAGAAAAGAAAAGAAAAGAAAAGAAAAGAAAAGAAAAGAAAAGAAAAGAAAAGAAAAGAAAAGAAAAGAAAAGAAAAGAAAAGAAAAGAAAAGAAAAGAAAAGAAAAGAAAAGAAAAGAAAAGAAAAGAAAAGAAAAGAAAAGAAAAGAAAAGAAAAGAAAAGAAAAGAAATATTGAAAATGAAAATTAAAAGAACAATAAAAATAAAATTAAAAGAAAAGAAAATTTTCATTTTGAAATGAAAAGAAAATAATATTGAAAATGAAATTAAAAATTAAAATTAAAATTAAAAGAAAAGAAAATTTTAATTTGGAAAAGAAAAAAAAAGAAAAGAAAAGAAAAAAATAAAATTAAATAAAACTAAAACTAAAATTAAAATTAAAAGAAAAGAAAATTTTCATTTTCATTTTGAAAAGAAAATAAATATTGAAAATGAAAATTAATATTGAAAATGAAATTAAAAGAAAAGAAAAGAAAAGAAAAGAAAAGAAAAGAAAAGAAAAGAAAAGAAAAGAAAAGAAAAGAAAAGAAAAGAAAAGAAAAGAAAAGAAAAGAAAAGAAAAGAAAAGAAAAGAAAAGAAAAGAAAAGAAAAGAAAAGAAAAGAAAAGAAAAGAAAAGAAAAGAAAAGAAAAGAAAAGAAAAGAAAAGAAAAGAAAAGAAAAGAAAAGAAAAGAAAAGAAAAGAAAAGAAAAGAAAAGAAAAGAAAAGAAAAGAAAAGAAAAGAAAAGAAAAGAAAAGAAAAGAAAAGAAAAGAAAAGAAATATTGAAAATGAAAATTAAAAGAACAATAAAAATAAAATTAAAAGAAAAGAAAATTTTCATTTTGAAATGAAAAGAAAATAATATTGAAAATGAAATTAAAAATTAAAATTAAAATTAAAAGAAAAGAAAAAAAAAGAAAAGAAAAGAAAAGAAAAAAATAAAATTAAATAAAACTAAAACTAAAATTAAAATTAAAAGAAAAGAAAATTTTCATTTTCATTTTGAAAAGAAAATAAATATTGAAGATGAAAATTAATATTGAAAATGAAATTAAAAGAACAATAAAAAGAAAAGAAAAGAAAAGAAAAGAAAAGAAAAGAAAAGAAAAGAAAAGAAAAGAAAAGAAACAAAGAAAAGAAAAGAAAAGAAAAGAAAAGAAAAGAAAAGAAAAGAAAAGAAAAGAAAAGAAAAGAAAAGAAAAGAAAAGAAAAGAAAAGAAATATTGAAAATGAAAATTAAAAGAACAATAAAAATAAAATTAAAAGAAAAGAAAATTTTCATTTTGAAATGAAAAGAAAATAATATTGAAAATGAAATTAAAAATTAAAATTAAAATTAAAAGAAAAGAAAATTTTAATTTGGAAAAGAAAAAAAAAGAAAAGAAAAGAAAAAAATAAAATTAAATAAAACTAAAACTAAAATTAAAATTAAAAGAAAAGAAAATTTTCATTTTCATTTTGAAAAGAAAATAAATATTGAAAATGAAAATTAATATTGGAAATGAAATTAAAAGAACAATAAAAAGAAAAGAAAAGAAAAGAAAAGAAAAGAAAAGAAAAGAAAAGAAAAGAAAAGAAATATTGAAAATGAAAATTAAAAGAACAATAAAAATAAAATTAAAAGAAAAGAAAATTTTCATTTTGAAATGAAAAGAAAATAATATTGAAAATGAAATTAAAAATTAAAATTAAAATTAAAAGAAAAGAAAATTTTAATTTGGAAAAGAAAAAAAAAGAAAAGAAAAGAAAAAAATAAAATTAAATAAAACTAAAACTAAAATTAAAATTAAAAGAAAAGAAAATTTTCATTTTCATTTTCATTTTGAAAAGAAAATAAATATTGAAAATGAAAATTAATATTGAAAATGAAATTAAAAGAACAATAAAAAGAAAAGAAAAGAAAAGAAAAGAAATATTGAAAATGAAAATTAAAAGAACAATAAAAATAAAATTAAAAGAAAAGAAAATTTTCATTTTGAAATGAAAAGAAAATAATATTGAAAATGAAATTAAAAATTAAAATTAAAATTAAAAGAAAAGAAAATTTTAATTTGGAAAAGAAAAAAAAAGAAAAGAAAAGAAAAAAATAAAATTAAATAAAACTAAAACTAAAATTAAAATTAAAAGAAAAGAAAATTTTCATTTTCATTTTGAAAAGAAAATAAATATTGAAAATGAAAATTAATATTGAAAATGAAATTAAAAGAAAAGAAAAGAAAAGAAAAGAAAAGAAAAGAAAAGAAAAGAAAAGAAAAGAAAAGAAAAGAAAAGAAAAGAAAAGAAAAGAAAAGAAAAGAAAAGAAAAGAAAAGAAAAGAAAAGAAAAGAAAAGAAAAGAAAAGAAAAGAAAAGAAAAGAAAAGAAAAGAAAAGAAAAGAAAAGAAAAGAAAAGAAAAGAAATATTGAAAATGAAAATTAAAAGAACAATAAAAATAAAATTAAAAGAAAAGAAAATTTTCATTTTGAAATGAAAAGAAAATAATATTGAAAATGAAATTAAAAATTAAAATTAAAATTAAAAGAAAAGAAAAAAAAAGAAAAGAAAAGAAAAGAAAAAAATAAAATTAAATAAAACTAAAACTAAAATTAAAATTAAAAGAAAAGAAAATTTTCATTTTCATTTTGAAAAGAAAATAAATATTGAAGATGAAAATTAATATTGAAAATGAAATTAAAAGAACAATAAAAAGAAAAGAAAAGAAAAGAAAAGAAAAGAAAAGAAAAGAAAAGAAAAGAAACAAAGAAAAGAAAAGAAAAGAAAAGAAAAGAAAAGAAAAGAAAAGAAAAGAAAAGAAAAGAAAAGAAAAGAAAAGAAAAGAAAAGAAAAGAAATATTGAAAATGAAAATTAAAAGAACAATAAAAATAAAATTAAAAGAAAAGAAAATTTTCATTTTGAAATGAAAAGAAAATAATATTGAAAATGAAATTAAAAATTAAAATTAAAATTAAAAGAAAAGAAAATTTTAATTTGGAAAAGAAAAAAAAAGAAAAGAAAAGAAAAAAATAAAATTAAATAAAACTAAAACTAAAATTAAAATTAAAAGAAAAGAAAATTTTCATTTTCATTTTGAAAAGAAAATAAATATTGAAAATGAAAATTAATATTGGAAATGAAATTAAAAGAACAATAAAAAGAAAAGAAAAGAAAAGAAAAGAAAAGAAAAGAAAAGAAAAGAAAAGAAATATTGAAAATGAAAATTAAAAGAACAATAAAAATAAAATTAAAAGAAAAGAAAATTTTCATTTTGAAATGAAAAGAAAATAATATTGAAAATGAAATTAAAAATTAAAATTAAAATTAAAAGAAAAGAAAATTTTAATTTGGAAAAGAAAAAAAAAGAAAAGAAAAGAAAAAAATAAAATTAAATAAAACTAAAACTAAAATTAAAATTAAAAGAAAAGAAAATTTTCATTTTCATTTTCATTTTGAAAAGAAAATAAATATTGAAAATGAAAATTAATATTGAAAATGAAATTAAAAGAACAATAAAAAGAAAAGAAAAGAAAAGAAAAGAAATATTGAAAATGAAAATTAAAAGAACAATAAAAATAAAATTAAAAGAAAAGAAAATTTTCATTTTGAAATGAAAAGAAAATAATATTGAAAATGAAATTAAAAATTAAAATTAAAATTAAAAGAAAAGAAAATTTTAATTTGGAAAAGAAAAAAAAAGAAAAGAAAAGAAAAAAATAAAATTAAATAAAACTAAAACTAAAATTAAAATTAAAAGAAAAGAAAATTTTCATTTTCATTTTGAAAAGAAAATAAATATTGAAAATGAAAATTAATATTGAAAATGAAATTAAAAGAACAAAGAAAAGAAAAGAAAAGAAAAGAAAAGAAAAGAAAAGAAAAGAAAAGAAAAGAAAAGAAAAGAAAAGAAATATTGAAAATGAAAATTAAAAGAACAATAAAAATAAAATTAAAAGAAAAGAAAATTTTCATTTTGAAATGAAAAGAAAATAATATTGAAAATGAAATTAAAAATTAAAATTAAAATTAAAAGAAAAGAAAAGAAAATTTTAATTTGGAAAAGAAAAAAAAATGAAAAGAAAAGAAAAAATTAAAATTAAAATTAAAAGAAAAGAAATTTTTCATTTTGAAAAAGAAAAGAAAAGAAAAGAAAAAATTAAAATTAAAATAAAACTAAAACTAAAATTAAAATTAAAATTAAAAGAAAAGAAATTAAAATTGATTTTCATTTTCATTGAAAAGAAAATAAAAGAAAAGAAACAATTAAAATTAAAATTTCATTTTCATTTAAAGAAAAGAAAGGAAAGAAAAGAAAATGAAATGAAATTGAAAATGAAAATGAAAATGAAATTAAAAATGAAAATAAATTGAAAACGAAAAGAAATTGAAGTTGAAAATTGAATCTGAATTTGAAAATGAAATTAAAAATAAAATATAAATGAAATTAAAAATGAAAATGAAAATAAAAAAGTTGAAGTTGAAAATTGAATCTGAAAATGAAAATGAAAATTAAATTAAAAATGAAAATAAATTAAAATTGATTTTCATTTTCATTTTCATTGAAAAGAAAAGAAAAGTTAAATTAAATTAAATTAAATTAAATTGAAAATGAAAATGAAAATAAATTAAAATGAAAATAAATTGAGAATGAAAATAAACTGAAATTGAATATAAAAATTGAAATTGAAAATTGAATATGAATTTAAACATGAAATTAAAAATGAAAATAAAGTTAAAAATAAAATAAAAAATGAAAATAAAATGAAAACAAAAGAAAAGAAAAGAAAAGTTAAATTAAACCCTTAACAAAAGAAAATTAAAAAAGAAAAGAAAATGAAATGAAATGAAATTAAAAGAAAATGAAATGAAAATAAATTGAAATTGAATATAAAAATAAAATAAATTGAAGTTGAAAATTGAATCTAAATTTGAAAATGAAATTAAAATTAAATTAAATTAAATATAAAATAAAATATAAAATGCAAATTAAATTGAAATTTTCATTTTCATGAAAAGAAAATGAAATTAAAAGAAATTAAAAGAAAAGAAAATTAAATTAAAATTCAAAATGAAATTCAAAATTCAAAATTAGGAAACTATGCAATGGAACATGTCAATTTCTTTTTCATGAATATAAAATGAAAATAAAAAAAAAGTTGAAAATTGAAAATTGAATCTGAATTTAAAAATGAAATTAAAATTAAAAATAAAAATTAAATTAAATTAAATATAAAATGCAAATTAAATTTTCATTTTCATTTTCATGAAAAGAAAATGAAATTAAAAGAAATTAAAAGAAAAGAAAATGAAATGAAATTAAAATTCAAAATGAAATTCAAAATTCAAAATTCAAAATTAGGAAACTATGCAATGGAACATGTCAATTTCATAACAATCACAAACAACAAACAGAATAGAAACTGATTATTAAAGTTCTAAATGCATATTATCCTACATCTTCTAAATGTTTAATCAACAATGTTCATACGGGAAAAATGGAGTTGATAAGCAACATCAAAAATTTATCTAATTAATCCTACTTTGAACACAATCATGTATGAGAAACAAGGTACATTTCCACTCAAATGCACATACTCTAAATAGGCATTAAGAATCAGTCATCACCTGGACCGATAAACCTGTGTAAAGCACCCAAAACTGTAAATTTTGTTGGAGATCTGGGCCCTGTTCTTTCAGTGAGGATATGGCCGCTGCAAACCCAAGCCCGAGCAAGAATCCCAATAAAATTTTACATCTGTAAAAAGCTGCTGCAAGCAGACACACAACTTAGGCAAATCTTGTTAACAAAGTAGAACCCAGATATTTTAGGTGTTGTTACTACTGCTATAAACTGCTTCGCTGATAGGTGCAAGCTTGTTCACTTTGGATTAGGCTTTGCCTACTTTAAATGAATACAAATCTCATTTATCCAAAAAAAAAAGGGTGAAAGATTACTAAAGTCTGCAACTGTCATGAGATATTAATTACAATACAATTCAAATGAATAATTGAGAAGTCAGATTTGGTAAGAATGAGCACTGTTTAACAGCTTGGTGATTCTGAACAAGTAGAAAAGTAGGGTGTAGATGAGCTACAAGCACAAGCAAATGCATTCTTTTATATTAAAAACTCATCTTCGTGTGAACAACATCTCGCATGTTAAACGTTTTAATTTTTATCATTATTGTACTTGCACAATATACGCAATATCAGTATTCAACCCAAGAGGAACAGAGTACATAATACAATTGATAACAATATGCAGCAGCTATAGAGTTCTACTCAATAAATTGCACTCAATAGTGTACCCCAAGGGAGTAATACTCGGACAACACTCTATACAAGACCGTCGCATGCAGGGAGAGAGAGATTTGGTAAGAATGAGCACTTTTTAACAGCTTGGTGATTCTCAACAACTAGAAAAGTAGGGTGTAGATGAAATACAAGCACAAGTAAATGAATTCTTTTATATTAAAAACTCATCTTCGTGTGAACATCTAGCTGTTAAACTCATGAATTAGCATTTGAGATCAGATCAGCCATCAGATCCAACTGTGGGAAACTGCGAGAGGTAAGTGAGAAGGGAGTGGTTGTGGCGGTGGAGAAGCAAGGAGATCATATCAGCCATCACATATTCTTCAAACGTTTGATTACAAGACCCCAGCTCAGTCCATAAATCCAAATAAGCAAAGTTCAAAATGCTTTTCCAATTATTAGACAGACCATAATCCCAAACTAGCCATTCACAAGCAAGAGAGAGAGAGAGAGAGAGAGACTGCAAAACTCAAAAGAAAGCATATAAGCTGTATACCTCTGGTGCCATATAGCCAAGTGTTCCAGTCTCTCCAGCCATGTCATTGGGATTTGAAGCCTCAAGGCGAGCAACCCCAAAATCAGCTATTTTCACCTTACATGTCTTGTCCAGAAGCATGTTTTCCGTTTTGACATCTCTATGGACAATCTTCTTGGAGTAAAGATAGCTCAACCTAAAAAGTAAAGAAAGTAACACTGTCAACACAAATGATTGGGGAACTTGCTTCAAATTACAATTTACACTTTGAATGATTCATATATTATAGATTTAAAAGAATGAAATAGAGTATAGATAAGGCACAAGAATTTGACCCTCGTGCAAGATCTAGCGCCAATTGAACAACTGCTTTAAAGGCTAGCTTCCTTCTCCGATTCTTTATCAGGTAAGATTTCAGTGCACCCCCATGACAATATTCAACAACAACACAACAAACATTACTTGGCATGCCAATATGACCATTTTCGGTCTGTACGTTCAGCTCTGATGAGCCCATTGTTGCCCCTATAAACTGCACGATAAATTTAGCACACAGATTAAAGACAAATATAACCGTCCAACCAATATAACAGAGAGGGCCCTGTTTAAGCATTCCTGGCTTCAAAGCCATAATGACCAATAATGCCCATATTAAAGTCTATTTATTCTGGTCAGCATCAGTCTATTTAAGCTGGTTTGAGCAGATGCACAGCATCAGAATATTCACCAAGTCCAGAGAGTTACCTAGATGTCCAATCAAAAAGAACTTTACGTCAGTATCCTTTTCACAACAATAAACTTGATGTGTACTATAATTTTAGAGACACACCAGATGTGAGTGCATACATACATTTTTATTTATAAATTATTAATAAAAAACTACCAGAGAGAGAACAGGATAATAGCAAATAAGAGTACCAGAAAAATGAAGGAAAGAGATAGAAAAGATGTTGGCTAACTTTATTTCACTTCATAATAATTTATTTAAGGACATTTACGGTATTTAATGATTCAAGACAAATATGTTAGAATGTAGTTGATCCATACCTCAAATGGAATTTTTTTCATATTCAGCTAAGCAATGCAGGTTAGAATGCTGTGGAAAAGGGTATTCATAGAATGCTCAGTCATGAACCCAAACCCAAGGTAGATAGACAACTCTAAATAGGATAATGGCAGGTATCAGTCATCACCTGGACCGATAAACTTATGTAAAGCACCCAAAACTCTAAATTTTATTGCACCTGAGGCCAGACAGATCAAGGTCCTAGAGACCTTCAACCTGTGGTTTCAATGAGGAAATGGCTGCAAAATGAGTTCAATCCTGGAAGCAATGTTAAAGTAATTTCACAGAAGCTTAGATTCTGCTGAATTAAAAGAAAATAAAAAATTAATTATTACATGCCCATTGATCAAATTAGCAAGTCCAACCTAAACCAACTGGATTAACCATTCATGTAACTTGCACTGCAATATTCCCCGTCCTTGTCATAGAATTATAAAGATTCCTTACAAACCTTCGAGAATAACATTTTAGGCATAGAGCTAACAGTTTGTACAGAACTCATGTTACCGGTTGGAAAAGACCATTTAAAAGTAATGGATGGTGCATATGTATAAATTACATGCAACTGGATGTACAAATAACATGGAACCAGTAACATGTTCAATAAGAGAAAAGATAATGTATTGAAAACTACTTATTACTTAGCATACAAACACAAACTAGAGTTAAGCATATTCTATATCCAGTAATCATAAGGCATAGTTTCAAAAATAGAAAATAAGGAACATGTTATGCAATTAAATGGTTTCATGAATACTTAAGTTATATTGCACTTACAAGTAAAATTTGCAACAAAAGCACGAACTGTCAGAAAAATGGGTCCCCAAACCCCAATAGCTTGGATGGCTTTAACTGCAACAACCATGTTTACATCTGTAAGAAGCTGTTGCAAGCAGAAACACAAACTTAGGCAAATCAAGTTTACTGCTGCTATAAACTGCTTTGCTGCTAGGTGCAGCTTGTTCACTTTGGAGCAGGCTTGCTTACTTCTTTGAATGAATACAAATCTTATTTATCCAAAAAAACGTTGTAAGATGTTTAAAATCTGCAACTGTAATGAGATATTAACTACAATACAATTCAACAACCATGTTTACATCTGTAAGAAGCTGTTGCAAGCAGAAACACAAACTTAGGCAAATCAAGTTTACTGCTGCTATAAACTGCTTTGCTGCTAGGTGCAGCTTGTTCACTTTGGAGTAGGCTTGCTTACTTCTTTGAATGAATACAAATCTTATTTATCCAAAAAAACGTTGTAAGATGTTTAAAATCTGCAACTGTAATGAGATATTAACTACAATACAATTCAAGTAAATGATTGAGAAGTCAGATTTGGTAAGAATGAGCACTGTTTAACAGCTTGGTGATTCTCAACAAGTAGAAAAGTAGGGTGTAGATGAGCAACAAGCACAAGTAAATGCATGCTTTTATATTAAAAACTCATCTTCCTGTGAACAACATCTCGCATGTTAAACTCATAATATTAGGTCAACAAACAAATATCCAAGTTCCAAGAGAAACTAATGACAAGGCCCTAACATAAATGTCAAGAACTAAATAGCTGCAATGATAATCATTTTAAGCAGAATTTATACAAATTAAAATCTTTTTTTTTACCAAAGAAATGCAATCAGGTGCACTAAAAACTAAATGTGGAAGATATTTCTATGGTCGATCCAATACGAAGAATGATCAAGAGTAACAAATAGCAAGTGGAATCAAACTCAAAGCGAAGGCAAACCTGTTATTCCTAGCAGCTGTCAATGAAGCCACCACCTCAGCAGAGAAACATATATAGGACCATAAGAATGCAAGAAATACTCATTTCCAGTTAGATGTCCTGATTTCTCATACCTGAAATTTTATATAATAAATCCTCCAAAAACTTTACATATTTCAAGGTAGAATATGAATCATCAAAGACTACATGAAAAATTCATACCATTTCAATTTAGGGTCATTGATCATGGGTCCCTTTTTCATGCACCCAATGTAAGTCAGAGAAGCAAGCCGATCTGATGAAGTAAAAAAAATGAACAACACACTCAACACATTAACAGTAGGAAACACACTCACTTTGGGATTACCTGGAAGCAAATAAATGTCATCAGCAGCTTTGACATAATAATAATCTGCTTCAAAAAGTTTTGTAAGGAAGGGCAAAAAGAAAAATTACTATAACTTTCTTACGTTTTGTAAGGAAGCTTAAGATACTATTCCTCAACATCTATCAGCATGAAATCTCTGTACTTTTCAATCTCTTTCTCAAGCATTGCCATTTTCTTCACATCTTTCGATTTCCCTATTACAAAGCTGAAACATAGAGCGGTAGCTTGCTCCAGCCTAGTAAAAAAAATCAATTGTCAGCTACATGCCTTCTTTATAAAGCCCCAAAATTTGGGATGTCCATTCTGGAAAGATGTATCTGTAAGATAAGGTAACGCATACAAATAAATTAATCATACAAAATCTTCTATAACAATTATTTGAAATGGCTTCAGCTTTATTCTGTAAAACATGAAGATCAAAAGTTTGTTTTTCTGCCTAATATGAATATTAACGAGTTTAAGTGTGAAGATATATACCATTCCCTAGGATAATCGAAGCAAGCAATTTTGGAAATGAGTACTGCCAGCATTTGAGCTATCTGTATGTGTGTATCAGATTTTTTTTTTGCAAATGATAGAAAGTTATCAACGACTGCTAACTCAAACGAAATTACAGGCCACCAGGCCACAACGTGGAATATATACCAGGTGCAACTAGCAGGCAACTTAAATCCCAGTCAAATCCTAACACATCTAAGTCCTTGCCTCCTAGGTATAGTTAAAAACATTAATGCACATAAGCTTAAAATTCTTTATCAATAAAAAAAAGAAAAGTATTGAGAAATACCTTATAATTCTCTTCTCTCAAGTGCGATAGCAATTTTTGTCTTAAATTTTGTTTCTCTTCGCTGCTTATCCCCCTGAATACAAAATTTCAGGTCACTAAAGCACACATATATATTTATTTCAAGAAATAAATGAAGAAAACATAGTTAAACACCCTTTATAAGCTTGTAGAGCGCAATTTTCTACTAAAAAAATCAAATGCAGTTTCCGAAGAGTTAAAATGAAAAGCCAATCCTCATATTTGAATTAAATGCATGAAAAATAGCGTATAACTTACGATGAATCACGTCTCTTCCTCAGTTCCTCCAATACCGATTAATACTGTATTTGAAATATACAGAGGCCATTAATCGAAATCTACTTCAGACGCTAAATCTTTCGCTGTAATCACTTCCTGAAATAACATAGAAAAAACAATTGCAACTTAAACGCGTATAAACTTTCAAATGCATAGCACAGAAAATGCAAAACGAGAAAGCCCTGAAAAAAAAAAAGAGAAGAAGATAAATAAGTACCATGAGGCAAGAGCAGAAACCAGGCCTGCTCTCGGATTGAGAGAGAGGCAACGTAGAAAAACTCCTGGGCTTTGGGCAACCTGGAAAAAGAAACAGAAAAAAAAAAAAAAGTAAAAGCTTTGAATTGGGAGAAAAATTGAAACTGGTGATGATAAAAGCTAAAGAGGAAAATTGAAATATGGGAGTAGAAGAAAAGAATATGTACTCAGACCCAGATATAAATTGAGATCGAAACAAAAATATGACCGTTGTGAGAGTTGAGATTGAAAGATTTTAAATTTTAAATTTTAAAAGAAAATTGAAAATTGAGACTAAATGAAAATTTCCCTGCCTAATGAAATCATACAATAATAAATCTTATAGTATTTGCAGAATTTTGAGCGTGTTAGATTTTTTTTTGGTGGGTCTTATTTTTTTTTTTTTAAGTTGTGAAGGGAGAAAAAAAAAATAGTAGGAAGGAAGAAGAAAAAATATAAGAAAAATTTATGTATTCGTATTTTTTTTATGTGTTTTAAAGTATTATGAATTTACATAAATTTTTACACGTTAATAATTCGTTTTATGTATATTTTTAAACGTGTTATTTTTCCTATTTTGTGTTCGCGACGAGTTTGTGTCCTTTTTTTTTTCAAAATATTATAAATTTATATAAATTTTTACATGTTAATAATTCGTTTTATGTATATTTTTAGACGTTCGTATATTCATGTCTTGTTCATGTTATTTTTCATGTTGTGTTTTAATTATTTTTTCATTTTTGTGTTCGTGTTCATGTTATTTTCCGTGTTGTGTTTTACTTCTTTCCTGTCTCTTTCTCCTTCCTTTCTTTTTTTAGCGTGTTGAAGGTGTTACCTATTTCACTATAAATGCAGCCATGAAATCCTGCATAACTCATTGAAAACAAAAAAACCAAAGTTTTCCCTCAAATTAAAACAGAAGCCAGTTCTAGTTTTTTGTTTGACTTCTGTATGAGTCTAGTGTTGTATATGGATATATTACTTGTTTATTTTCTCGTCTTTGGTATATTTGAAATTGGTTGTTTCACTGAATCAAGGCGCCATTCAAAGGATTCGTTGTCGTACTCCACTCTCTTCAATATTGAGGTCTGTCGCTTGGCTTTTCGAATTATATTCGCAATTGATTTTTTTTTTTTTTTAGCTGGTTTTGATTTGCTGTTTCAGGGATTTGTATCAATTTTGTATGAATTTGGTTTCCTAGATTTTGTTAATTGTGGTTTTAAGTAAATATATATATTTTATTAATTTTATTAACTTTTATGTTAATTTTGTTTTTGGTCTGTGTTGAAGTCTTTGATGAACTTCAATGTTCCACAACCTGATGGGGATTTTGTTTATTATGGGAATAGTATTCAGGATGACACAGAGGTAGCCAAGGTATTGTTTTCCAACTCGAAATTAAGGGCTCCTTTGGTTTTTATGCTTGTAAATATACCTATTTTTCATTTTGATTATTAATTAGTTTTTACACAACTTGAGTCAGCTCTTGAAAAAGCATTGATTTTTCATAAAAAATATTTTTCATAAATTTTTTTTCACTTTTTAAAGTAAAATGAGAAAGTTTTTGGGAAGAGGCAAGTATCATACATTTAATCATGGGAAGAGGCAAGTATCATACATTTAATCGTACTTTCATTTTGCAACAAATTTCATTAAAACAACTTAAGCTTTTCTTGGTCACTGCAGATTAATATAATCTTGGAACTATGATCAAAGATACTAACAATATCGTACTGCACCAACTAATGTGTTTTTGTTAATGGTCTTAAAGGACTGATGTGGAAATTCTTAATGGTCTTTATATAACCCTAAAATGTGGAACTGTAACTGCTCTAGTGGGCTCAAGCAGTGCAGGCAAAAGCACAGTAGTACAGCTTTTGGTATCCTTGTATGAGGTTTGAAAGTGTATTTGTTGCCTTTTATTTTCTCTTTGCCAAACCATAGTGAGTACTAACTATGCAAGCAAACTGATCTTATGTTCTTGCAGCCAACCAGTGGTCGTATAACAGTTGCTGGAGACAATGTTCGAATATTTTGACAAGAGTGAATTGGCCCGTGTGACTTTTTAGTGATAAAGTAAATATTTAAATCTTCAGGCATATATATTTATATAGCTA